>JASWHV010000001.1:94895682-97395682 GCA_030760725.1 Neostapfia colusana
TACAGAAACATTTTCAGAGAATTCCCAAAACATGGAAATTCAGTTCTAGCCATTCCTTAGCTCCAAAAATCCTAGGAAAATTCATGCATGCTCCCTAAGCTGTGTATGAAATTGTAGTTCACTTGGATTTGCATGAAAGTGCAAGTTTAATCAGAATTAATTCCTTTATGCCTAAATTCATAGGGAATTGTTCTGGGTGACCTAATCAGTGAAACATTCTGAATTTTGGTCTAGAGGACTTTCGTGTGACAAGGAACTCACAAGAAAATTTCCAGCTCCATTGGAGCCCTGGATCATTATGTCCTGTTCAACCTCATTAGTTGATCCCCACCCAAGTGATGAAACCCCACTCATCACTTGATGATAGTGCTTAAACACACACCCAAACCACCACCCCAGTGTCATTTTAAATTCTTAAACAGAGTTCCAGTTTTAAAATTGTCTTTAACACTTGTTAGCAAAAGTTTTATAATTAACCATGAATGCATACTCATAACGTGTAGTGATTAAATGTGGATAAGTGAAGATTTGATCAAGGAGCAAGAAGGCAAGGATTAAGTTTCAAGTCATCATCAGCAACTAACTTCATCTTATCTGACTTAAGTCACCTGCAAAACCAAGGCAAGCCCCGGGTTTGCACTTAAGTTGTTTTTAAAGTTTTCCCTTTGTTCACTACTATTGGTCAAAGTTTGTATGTGCATTAGGTCAAGGATGTTTGATACTCCACTTGCATAACCAAACATGAACCCTGAGGTCAAGGGTAGAATTGTGTCATCGCTGTAGAATAAGGCCATGCTAAATAGACTAGGGCATCCGGTAGAAGACGAGTAGTTGGAATCTACTCGCGAGTTATAGATGGGATTACCTGGGTGTAGATGGAAAAAGAGGGCAAACTAAAGTTTACATTTCCAAAGATGAGACAGGGCAGGATGGTTAGGCAGCGACAAGACGAGGTCTTGGTCGAGTAGCTCTGCCAGTGTCGGTTAAGGACCAATGTGTGTGCGGCACCCAGGAGCAGGTATTGAGTTGTGTACCAGATGCTTACTAACATATGGGAATCAGGAAACCGATGTACCAGGTTCACTGGGTTGTAGAGGCATACCACATCGTCTCGTTAGACCTATGAGCCCGAGACGGCGCGACCGGTTCTACAGTCTAGTGTCCTGAGAAAGGTTGCCACATATGACGTAATGAAGGACGCCACAGTTGGGTCTTCAGAGGCGGACGTATGTGTCGAGTTATCCGGGTAGTGTTTGATTCGAATCACCGTCCATCGCGGTTATTGATTACCGCTTGCTCCCTGTGTTGTGACGTAGTTAATCAAGTTGTGTGGAAATAGTTTGCAAAGTTTTAAATGCTGTTATGATAATTGGAAATTGCATGAAAACCTTGTTTGAAGTAGAGATGGAGAAAACTAAAGTTATTTTTCACCTTGGGACATGTAACATTGGAATGAAGTGTTTCTTGTTTGATTGTGGAGTTCCAATGTTGCTGGGCGCAAGGTAACTACTATCATGGCTAAAACTCTGAAAGATAAGGATGAACTCGTAGGCGAGTCTTTTCGCAAATTACAGGATTAGGTCTTAAGTTTCCCTCATATAGAGGTGCATGCTATAGGAGAGATGGTTAAGTCTTGCTGCGCCTTTGTGCTCACTCTTGCTATATAAGTGGTTTTGCAGGTAAACATCGACGCTATAAAGAAGGTTGTCCGGTGAGACTCGAGAACTTCCGAGTCATGTCACACTTGGAGAACCTAGCCACTGCCATGTCTTCGTGTTGCTAGCGAGAGGAGTCCGCGGGCTGGATCTCTTCTCGAGTGCTTCTTAGATATTCATTGTGAGCTGTTTATAGACTTCCGCTGCAGCTATTTTATGTAAATTATTTACAAAGAACAATTGTAAGCTTCCGCTTTTGATTTATGTAATACTGTGTTCCTTATATGTGTGCTGTTGGGTGCCGCATAACACGGCACCACCCAATGTGATTCCTCGGGCGAGGCGGCACGGCCCCGTGATCGAGGTCGGGCCCTCTCAGTTTCCTTGTAGCTTGGGTTGGGATCGAGGCAAGTTGGATGATTTGGTTGGTGCTGGGTGCACGAGACTCGGGTTTGTGTTTAGTACTTGCCTGGATCCTAAGAACCGGTTCATGGAGCATGTAACCTGGATTTACCATGCCAACCACATGCTGAGATGGGGCAGCTTGGCCAACTAATTAGGTGTATCCCCGGCGTAGTATGGGTGTGTTGGATGGTGCGGGGAATAGGTGTCAGCTGGACTACCATATGAACCGCAAGGCTCAAGAGGGGGCCACTGCAGCGGGGTTGGAGCCTCTTGTATGCTGTTAGGGGGTGAAACCTCAGTGGGCCCATGCTCGTCGGGAATCCCTTTGTAAAGGTTTCGTAGTGATCTCCTGGCTACACACCTGGGAAGTGTGAATGTGGTTCGCGGTCACTGGCACAATGGAGGTTCCTTTAGTGCACCCGGCAACGGGGGATGAAATCACTACATGTGGGTACAGTGGTACAAACTCTGCAGAGTGAAAATTGTCTTGACAGCCGTGCTCACGGTCAAGAGCGGCTTGGACTTATTCATGATTAGGGGATGATGGCTTTGGAAGTTGAGGATGTTAAGCGGGGAGCTTAACATTGGGATCGATGTTATGGTTATTTGATTCTGATGATGGGTCGGGAGATGGGGACCATTTCACCTGTGTAGTAATATAGGTGCTTAATAATCTAAGGTGATAGGTATTAATGGCGTAGTGCTTTATCCATGAGTTCAACCTCTCCTTGTTCTGGCCATGCATGACATAACTTTCCCACACTTTCTGAGTACCAACGGTACTCAAACTTGCATCTTTGTTAGTTTACATTGCTGCTCAGGTCAAGGGGATGATGTGGTGTTCAATGACCAAGACTTTGGACCCGAAGAAGGATTCTAGGTTCATGGAGACCCCCGGGCAACTCCTGTGATGGAGCCCACAAGAATAATGTTTCGCTGCTATTTTATTTACATGTTATGAACTTATTATCGTCCATCGAGACGTGTGCTTTGTAAGACATATTTATATTCGACACCTGGCTTGTAATAAATGATGCTTCACTATTTGTCATCACATGTATGAGAAAATGATCCTGGCATACATGTGATATTCACTCGGTTGTTCTTCGGAGAAACTGGGTGTGACAGAAGTGGTATCAGAGCCAAGGTTGCCCGTAGGAACGTGGACCTAGGTAGAAATGGAAGTATTTAAGGACCCTATTTTCCTAAAAACTATTTTACAAAGGTGTGGGTTGAAAAGTGTTATTTAATGGAGTCACTTTATTCATCTTACCCCAACTTTTATTTAAAATACATTTTTTGTTTAAACCCTTATCTAACTTAATTTTAAATGCTTTATGTTTTAGATGGTTCGCATGATTCGCACCGCTCGCAAGTCCACCGGAGGGAGAGTTCCTGTAGTTGCCCTTGCCCTGAGAGAGGAGAACCGTCCGGTGACGTACCACTCCTACGGGTTGGCAGTAGGAGGCTTGTTGCGCCGCCTTCGGCGTATGCTCCACGCTGCCGGCAATACGGGCAAGCTAATCATACACTACAGCTCCACCCGGACCATCCGTGAGAAGCAGGAAGAATGGAGTTCAGAAATGAGGATTATCCATGAAAATCAGCTGCTCAAGATCCACCGCTCTCCAGCTTATCGAGCGACACAGGTCGTTGCCGAGAAGGATGTCACCTGGGAGGCCATCACCTACCAGAGTTACATCTACCGTCACCACCTGGACAGGACTGAGTACATGTATGTCCTCTAGCGTGAGAGTGGTACAGCGGAGTACAAGTACCCGCCAGTGCAGCAGGGGACTTCCCATGAGCACATGGACCTATGCTTGGAGGATGCTTCTATGCTCAGCACTCGACTGCAGTAGTGTCAGCAGGAGCTTCAGGATGTTCGTGACACAACAGCAGAATGTGATGCGAGGACGGGTGAACCACGTGACCATGGAGGAGGCGCAAGAGGCATCTGACGTGATAGTTGGTAAGTTTCCTTCCAATTTACACATTGCAACCCTGTTGTTCGATTCTGGTGCTACCCACTCGTTCATTGCTCAAGGGTTTGTTAAGAATCATGATCTAGCAACAACACAAATGAACCATATGCTAGCAGTAAACTCTCCAGGGGGAGAGATAAGGACAAGACAAGTGTGTCCCAAGATGAATCTAGACATTAATGGGGTAGTATTTACTGCAAATCTCATAGTGATAGACTCACAAGGGATAGATATTATTTTGGGTATGGATTGGTTGACCAAACATAAAGGAATCATCCATTGTTCGACAGGAACGGTGGAACTAACTCACCCTAGTGGCACAAGAGTAAAGTTCATAACAATACAAGAGCCTAGGAGGGACATTAAACTCAATCAAGTTGAGGTGGAAGTGGAGGAGATCAGGATCATCAGGGAATATCCAGATGTTTTTCCGGAGGAGTTGCCAGGTATGCCCCCCGATCATGAAGTGGAATTCTCGATTGAGCTAGTGCCTGGAACAACTCCGATATACAAGAGGCCCTATCGGATGGAATCTAAACAGCTGGAAGAACTCAAGGAACATTTGAGAGAATTGATAGAGAAGGCGTACATTCGTCCTAGTTCCTCACCCTGGGGAGCTCCAGTGATATTTGTGCCCAAGAAGGACGGAACCCAAAGGTTGTGCGTAGAATACCGTGCATTGAATGAAGTAACCATCAAGAACAAGTACCCATTACCCCACATTGAAGACTTGTTTGATCAGTTGAGGGGAGCTTGTGTGTTCTCGAAAATTGATCTCAGGTTGGGATACCACCAACTTAAGATAAGACAAACCGATATTCCAAAGACAGCTTTCGTATCTCGGTACGGGCTGTATGAATACACCGTCATGCTGTTCGGGCTAACTAATGCCCCGGCATACTTCATGTATCTCATGAACAAGGTATTCATGGAATATCTAGACAAATTTGTGGTGGTTTTCATTGATGACATTCTCGTCTTCTCCAAAGATGAAGAAGAACATGAGGGACATTTAAGGTTGGTGTTGCAAAAGCTGAGAGAACACCGACTATATGCCAAGTTGAGCAAGTGTGAGTTTTGGTTGAAGAGAGTTCCCTTCTTAGGACATATAATCTCGGAGGGAGGAATCTCCATAGATCCCGCAAAGATCGAGGATGTGCAGAAGTGGAAGACCCCTAAAAATGTCGGGGAAGTTCGAAGCTTCTTAGGATTGGCTGGGTATTATCGACGGTTTTATCGAGGGTTTCTCCAAGATTTCGAGACCCCTCACCAAATTGTTAGAGAAGGGAATCACATTCACATGGACAGCGCAGTGCGAGACGAGTTTTCAAGAAATGAAGAAAAGATTGACAACAGCCCCAGTGCTAGTTATGCCAGATATGCAGAAGAATTTTTCGGTGTACTATGATGCCTTTGGAAACGGGTTGGGGTGTGTTCTCATGCAAGAGGGGCATGTCGTGGCTTATGCGTCCCGGCAGCTCCGGAAACACGAGAAAAACTATCCTACGCATGACCTAGAGCTAGCCGCAGTGGTACACGCGTTGAAGCTTTGGCGGCACTACTTGACGGGGAAGAGGACAGAGATATATACGGATCATAAGAGCTTAAAGTATATTTTCACACAGCCAGATCTCAACCTCATACAAAGGAGATGGTTAGAGCTAATCCACGACTTTGATGTGGGCATCAACTATCATCCTGGGAAAGCGAACGTCGTGGCAGATCTTTAAGCCGGAAGGTGCAGGTCAATAGGTTGAGCTTGAAGGACATGCCTGCAGAATTGAAGGAAGAGGTTATAAAACTCAATCTATGTCTTGTGAATAGTGGTGAAGCCATCGCCATGGAAGTGGACTCCACATTAGAGCAAGATATACGCAACGGTCAAAAGACTGATGAGAAGATACAAGAAATCAGAGAACTCATCAATGATAATAAAGCCCCTGGTTTCAGAGAGGATGAACAAGGTACGGTGTGACACGAGAAAAGAATCTGTGTTCCTAAAGTGAAGGAGATCCGTGAATTGATTTTGAAGGAGGCTCATGATTCTGACTATTATATTCATCCTTGAAGTACGAAGATGTATCATGACCTCAAGAGCAGGTATTGGTGATATGGAATGAAGCGAGATGTCGCGGAACATGTTGCCCTATGTGACACATGTTAGTTGGTGAAAGCAGAACATCAACGACCCATGGGATTATTGCAACCACTCAAAGTGCCTGAATGGAAATGGGAATAAATCGTTATGGATTTCATAGTGGGACTGTCTAGGACCCAATAAGGATATGATTCGATATGGGTAATCATCGACAGGCTAACCAAGGTAGCTCATTTCGTCCCCGTGAAAGAAAGCTACAACGGATCCAAATTGGCAGAATTATACATGTCAAGGATCATGTGTTTCCATGGAGTGCCAAAGAAGATAGTGTCAGATCGAGGGACACAGTTCACCTCAAGGTTCTGGCAGAAGTTACATGAAACCATGGGAACTCATCTGAATTTTAGTTCTGCCTATCATCTCCAAACTGACGGACAGACGGAAAGAACCAATCAGATCCTTGAGGATATGTTGAGAGCGTGTGTGCTCAAGAACAATAGGAGTTGGGATAAGAACTTACCATATGCGGAGTTCTCCTATAACAACAGCTATCAGGCTAGTATGAAGATGTCACCATTTGAGGCTTTGTATGGGAGGAAGTGCAGAACTCCCCTATTTTGGAACCAAACGGGGGAAAGTAAAGTGTTTGGGCCCGAAGTACTACAAGAAGCCGAGGCAAAAGTGAGGGAAATCCGCAACAACTGGAGGATAGCACAGACACAACAAAAGAGCTATGTCGATGTATGGAGAAGAGAGCTTGTTTTCAACGTGGGGACTATGTCTACTTCAAGGTGTCCCCTATCCGAGGACTTCGTCGGTTCAAGGTGAAAGGGAAGTTATCACCTCGATACATCGGACCCTTTCAGGTTCTGGAGAGGAAAGGCGAAGTGGCATATCAACTAGAACTACCGGCTCGCCTATCGGATGTGCACGATGTATTCCATGTGTCACAGCTCAAGAAATGTCTGAGGACGTCTGAAGAGATGTTACCCATGAATGAGGTTGACGTAGGAGAGGATCTGTCTTATGCCGAGCAACCGGTCAAGATTTTGGAGACAATGGAACGCCTCACAAGAAATAAAAGAATCCGGATGTGCAAGGTGCAGTGGAAGCATCACTCGGAAGACGAAGCCACGTGGGAACGAGAAGACGAGCTTAAGACACAGTTTCCGGAATTGTTTTCCTAGAACCACCAATCTCGAGGATGAGATTTCTTTTAAGGGGGGTAGAGCTGTAACACCCCAAAATCTGTTAAGAGGGGAATTTAAAAATTTTTGGACGTACTGCATGTGGTGCAGAAATTCAAATTCATATTGGAATTCAAATTCAAATCAAAACAGAAAAGAAAAGGAAAAAGAAAAAGAAAACCCAACCGGCTAGTCGGCCGAAACCCGCCAGCCGGCCCACTATTCTTCCCCCCTCGCGCCAGCCCATGACCGAGCGCCCTCTCTCCCTCTCACTGACACGCGGGGCCCGCGTGTCATCTCCTACTTCCGATGCGCTAGACGGCCGGACTCTTCCTCGCGCCCGATTGCAACCAACTCCAGAAACCCGCGCCCCCAGCCCGACTCCCGGTCCCGGACGACTCCAACTCGATCCCAACAGACCGCCGTCCCACCCTCGCCTATATAAACGTCAACATCGCCCTGTTTTTCCCCCCGATCGGCCGTTCTTCTCTCCTCTGAGAACCGAAGATTCTACAGCCAATTTCCGTTGATCCTTGCTCAAATTTACTGATCTAACATGATGATCACGTTCCACCGCCGCCAGGGATCCCTGTAGCTGAAGGAAACGACGTGCCTTGCGCCCCAACAGCCACCCCGACGTGCACTGAAGATCTTTGCCGTTGAAGCTCGCCGCCGACCGACTTCCAGGGCCTCCGAGTGCTGGAAAACCCCTCGGTGAGCATCCCCTACCCCTCCGTAGCCGATCCATGCAAAAAGATGCGAGTTCTAACGTGTAGAGGCAAAAGCCGAGGCTGCGCCGGTGAGATCGCCACCCCCCGCCGCCGCGCGCCGCCGCGCGCACGGGCTGGCTCCGGCCAGGGCGACGTGGCCCCTTGAGGGCCGTCTATTTTAAATCGCACGGTAGAATCAAAACCCGCGCGTACCGGTTCAGTGATCTAATCTGAGCCGTCTATTTTAAATCGGACGGTCCACATCAGCCCCGAGTTATAAAAGCCGGGATTCTTACGCGCTGCCCCCTGGGGATCTCGGAAAACACGAGCTAGCCCCGGAAACTTCTGATCTAGCCCCTGGGACTTCAGAAATTCGTGTAAATTCATTTAAAAATCAGTTTTAGCCCCTGGACTTAATAAAAATTAGGAAAACCCCTCTGTTATGTGTAGTTAGACCCCTGGAAATTTATGAAGTAATAAATTAGACCCTGCAGTAGTGTGGATTTACCTTTTTACCCTATATGATATTAAATTCAGAAATTTGAATATGTGACTAGGATTTAAATTTAAAAGGTAAGGCAAACACATGTACAAATTCAAAATTTAAACTCTCCTAGCACTTGGAAAACTTTAGAATGAGTTAAAAATAGATTTTTAGGCTGAAATGAATCTGTCTAATTGTTGTTCATATTTATTAGTAATAGAAACACATTTTTAGGCTAGGAAATAATTCTGAAAACTGATAAAATAAATTTAAATTAGTTCACATCAGAGGAGAAGTTCAAAAATATATTATTTAATATTTAGATCAGAACCTATTCTGTTTAGATGACATGTTCTACTATTTAATATTAAAACTCACTTTTAGGCATAGAAAATAAATCTGAAAAACATAGGAAAATAGGTATGCATAATTAGAAAATGATAAATGAAGTCTCCAAATCCAAAAACTTCAGTTTAGGATTTGGTAGAAGATCTGAAAACCTATTTGGAATAGGAAAATACCTTTTATACAAACTTTGTGGCTAAGAGGTGTAATAATTAAATATAAAGAATTTGTTCAAATTGGAACTTCATGTATAGTGTGCAAATAGAAATCTGAATACAGAAGTTAGAAATCATATACATATGTTTAAAAGTGCATGTAGGCCAAAGATCAACACATGTAGAGTAACCACACCACTTAGAAATGTGAATGACTTTCATAGGTATGTATGTGTGGTTTGTATGAAGTGAAAGCGTGAACTATGTCTTATGGATCGTTGTTTTCTTTTGCTATGTGTGTTGGCATGAGTAGAACCTGCCCCAGAGCAAGTTCTCCCCTTCCAAGACCAAGACTTTCCGTTCCCAGAGCAACAGGAAGAAGCCAAGTGTCCTTGACCACTTTGATCCTATGCTAGGATGTGTAGATAGAATTATTTGCATTGCCAATTAAAATATGAAACCCATGCTAGGAAGTTTCCCTAGAATTGCATTACCTTGTTTCCTTGTAGCTTGGGTTGGGATTTATTTTATCATATCATTTATTTACATTCTTATGCTTAGCCATGCTTAGAATGGGATAATTGGTATATGAGATCATCAATTTATTTACCTTACTCTTGAATGAGATATTATGAATTATTTAGAGGTAGGGATCGAGGCAAGTTGGATGATTTGGTTGGTGCTGGGTGCACGAGACTCGGGTTTGTGTTGAGTACTTGCCTGGATCCTAAGGACCGGTTCATGGAGCATGTAACCTGGCTTTGCCGTGCCAACCACATGCTGAGATGGGGCAGCTTGGCCAATTAATTAGGTGTATCCCCGGCGTAGTATGGGTGTGTTGGATGGTGCGGGGAATAGGTGTCAGCTGGACTACCATATGAACCGCAAGGCTCAAGAGGGGCCCACGCTCGTCGGGAATCCCTTTGTAAAGGCTACGTAGTGATCTCCTGGATACACACCTGGGAAGTGTGAATGTGGTTCGCGGCCACTGGCACAATGGAAGTTCTTTTAGTCCACCCGGCAACGGGGGATGAAATCACTATATGTGGGTACAGTGGTAAAAACTCTGCAGAGTCAAAACTGTCATGACAGCCGTGCTCACGGTCAATAGAGGCTTGGACTTATTCATGATTAGGGGATGATGGCTTTGGAAGTTGAGGATGTTAAGCGGGGAGCTTAACATTGGGATTGATGTTATGGTTATTTGATTCTGATGATGGGTCGGGAGATGGGGACCATTTCACCTGTGTAGTAATGTAGGTGCTTAATAAGCTAAGGTGATAGGTATTAATTGCGTAGTGCTTTATCCATGAGTTCAACCTCTCCTTGTTCTGGCCATGCATGACATAACTTTCCCACACTTGCTGAGTACCAACGGTACCTCAAACTTGCATATTTGTTGGTTTAAGTTGCTGCTCAGGTCAAGGGGATGATGTGTTGTTCAATGACCAAGACTTTGGACCTGAAGAAGGATTCTAGGTTCATGGAGACCCCCGGGCAACTCCTGTGACGGAGCCCACAAGAATAATATTCTGCTGCTATTTTATTTACATGTTATGAACTTATTATCGTCCATCGAGATGTGTGCTTTGTAAGACATATTTATATTTGACACCTGGCTTGTAATAAATGATGCTTCACTATTTGTCATCACATGTATGAGAAAATGATCCTAGCATACATGTGATATTCACTCGGTTGTTCTTCGGAGAAACCGGGTGTGACAAAGAAGCTTGTGAAGTGTCCACTCCCCTCCGGATTCTCAAAAGTCATCCTCCACAACAAATTATTGGAAGCTTGCATGAACGAGTTACAAGATCCAGGTTTTTCGACCCCAATTCTCATGCTCATTCTGCTTTTGTTGCTTCTTTTGAACCCAAAGATATATCTCACACACTCACTAATGAATCTTGGATTATTGCCATGCAAGAAGAGTTAGAAAATTTTGAAAGAAATAATGTTTGGAAACTTCTACCTCCACCTCAAGGTCACACTTTAATTGGAACTAAATGGGTGTTTAAAAATAAACAAAGTGAGGATGGGGTTGTGTTTAGGAATAAGGCTAGGTTGGTTGCTCAAGGTTTCACAAAAGTTGAAGGTCTAGATTTTGATGAACTTTTGCTCCTGTTGCTAGATTAGAAGCCATAAGAATTTTGTTAGCTTTTGCTGCATCTAAGGGTTTTAAGCTTATCAAATGGATGTTAAAAGTGCTTTTCTTAATGGCTATATAGATGAGGAGGTTTATGTCAAACAACCATCTGGTTTTGAAAATCCAAATTTTGCTAATCATGTTTACAAACTGTCCAAAGCCTTGTACAGTCTCAAACAAGCCCCTAGAGCATGGTATGATAGGTTAAAAACATTCTTACTTGAAAAGGGGTTTACCATGGGCAAGGTTGATAGAACTCTTTTTGTGCTTAAGCATGGCAATGACTCATTATTCGTTCAAGTGTATGTGGATGATATTATCTTTGGTTGTGCTTCTCATGATCTTGTGTCCAAGTTTTCAGCTATGATGAGTTCAGAATTTGAGATGAGTATGATGGGAGAACTCACGTATATTTTTGGGGCTGCAAATCAAGAAAACCTAGGAGGGTACCTTTGTGCATCAAACAAAGTATACAAAAGATCTCCTAAGACGCTTCAACATGGGCAAAAGCAAGCCTCTTCGGACACCAATGGGAACAGCAACAACACTTGAACTTGATGAAGATTGTGATCCCGTTGATCAAAAAGAATATAGAAGCATGATCGGATCACTTTTGTATCTCACGGCATCAAGACCGGACATACAATTCAGCGTATGTCTTTGTGCACGGTTTCAAGCCTCCCCACGTGCTTCACATCGTCAAGCCATCAAAAGGATTCTCAGGTACCTACATGGAACTCAAGAATTTGGAATTTTTCTTCCTTCTTCCTCAACCATTACTTTGAAAGCTTTTTCCGATGCTGATTTTGGGGGTTGTAGGGGGTTGTAGGATTGATAAGAAAAGTACTTCTGGTGCTTGTCATTTTCTTGGTAATTCACTAGTTGTCTGGTCCTCGAAAACAAAGTTCAGTTGCACAATCCACAGCCGAATCTGAATATGTAGCTGCTGCTAGTGCTTGCTCACAAATTCTTTGGATTGTTCAAACACTTAAGGACTATGGGGTTGATCTAGATAGTGTTCCACTGTTTTGTGATAACACTAGTGCCATTTGCATTGCTAAAAACCCCGTTCAATATTCGAGAACTAAGCACATTGACATTAGGTATCGCTTTCTCCGTGATAATATTGAAAAAGGGAACATTGTGCTTCACCATGTAGATACCGAACAACAATTGGCTGACATTTTTACAAAACCTTTGGATTTCACTCGTTTTTGTTACATTCATAGTGAAATAGGGGTTATGCATCCTCATGGCTTAAATTGAGGGAGAATTTTGAAACTTGGGAAATCTATGTATGAATCTGAAATTAAAATAATATGAGCATAGTATTTTATGCATATATGACTTTGTGATTCCTTTTTCATGCTGAAAGTTCTTACTACATTACTCGTGTTATACATTTTATAGTTTTTACCATGTCTAGTAATTGAAATAATTACTTACACTAAATCTGGTCGGTCGAACTTTCTTGCTGTTTTGAACTTGTTGCATGCTCACAAGTACTTTTAATCATAAAGAATTAATCAAGTAATCAACTCACATGTTGAGTTTTTATGTTCAAATGAAAAAATGAGAAAAGATCAAGAGAATATGCATGCATCACACTTCTTCTTTCGAGATGGCTTATCATTGCACTTAGATATGAACTTGAAAGGAGTTGTGTATGACTAAAACCATGTCCTTAAGCTTCTGACTGTCAAATGACATAGGCTTGGCTTGGTTGGTTAGAAGAGGCTGATGCTGCATATAATCTCTTGCAAATGTCATAAGATCAAATTATGCGCTTTAAATGATAAATAAAATGCAGCAACAATTGTCATGCTTTCAGGTCTTGAAATAGTTAACTTTGTGAGATCATGACTTGCTTAAATTGAAAATTACACTTGATCTCTAGCATGGCTTACACTACATTATGTATCTCATTGATGTGATAGTGTAAGTTACTTGATAGTATGATTTGGATGAGCTTTATTTTATATGTATATGTTATAATGTGCTCATAAAAAATTAAAATTTCTCTTTTGTACCTTGCTGAATACATTGTCAAAGGGGGAGAAATTGATCACACATTGCCCACATTCACAAGTGTTTTGGCACGATTCTTCTTAGGGGGAGAATTTTTGGTATTTTTGTTTTTTTTCTCATTTTATTTCTGATTTACAAAGGGGGAGAAATTGTTTTCAAAAATTTTCATGTGAATAAGCCAATGTTCGGATTTTAAGTGGTGTTGCCAATGCATTCATCAAGGGGGAGATTGTGAGACCTATGTGTGCTGAATACATTAGCTTTGACGATAAAAGTTTTGAATACTACTAAAACACCTTTTTAACAAGGTCCGACTCTAGGTCCGAGCTCCTGCAAGGTCCGACGATAGGTCCGACTTGTTTTGGGTAGCTCCAGCAAGGTCCAACGTAAGGTCCGACTTGCTTTGTCTAGGTCTGACTTATTTTGGCTAGGTCCGACTTGTTTTTGCTAGCTCCGGTCCTAGGTCCGACTAGCTTTGGTAAGGTTCGGAGCTTGATTGCAATGGTTCTGCTTTTAACTTGCAATGTTTCGAACTTTCTTTACTCTTATGGAAAGTTTTCTTAGTATTTTTTTACTAAGTTTTTGGTGTGTTTTGGTGGTTATGGCTGATATCATTTTTCTATGGTTTACAACATGCTTATGTGAGGTGCTCACGTAAGATGTTGTAGTTTCGGAACTAACGAGAGTCAAGTCGAGGACTTATGCTCGGAAGTATTGGTTGTTTATTCATGTGCAGGTGTTTCTTGAGTTCAAGACATGGCTGGTGACGTGGTCCATTGAACTAGTCTTAGGGAGAAGATGAGGTTCAACAACCAAGTTCGGGAGGAATTGTGGTTGAGTTGATCGGGAGGTTGTGCACTATGTTTGAATCAAGAACAATGCATATGAATGTATCTTGGATATCGTTGGAATATGTTTGCACGTGTGCAAGGAGTGCATTGACGTGGCAGCATGGTTCCAAGTTGTGATGATGAGATGTGGACGTAAAGAATTGGTCGGAAAGATTCAACCGACTAGGTTATGGACTCAGGCTGCGGCTGAGTCGTGTTTGACTCAAATATGGAAAGTTTTGAGTTGGTTATGATAGGATTTCGTGTGGGTCACGAATTTGAGTTGTTTTAGAAATGTTTGGGACGTTATAAGGTGTTTGTAAGTCTTAAGATTGTTTCTATCTGCGTGTAGAAGAGTCTTGAGCAGTATTGGAAAGTTACAGTTTGAATCCAAGTAGGAGTAGGAGTCCTAGTTTGAATTGGGTTGGCATTAGGGCTGGTTATATAAGCAAGTGAGGCCAAGGCTCGTGGGCACACGACTTTGGTGCTGTTCCTCTTGTGTTTTGAAAAATAAAACTCGTATTCTAAAGGAACTTTTGTGCCTTGTTCGTCCGACTTGTTTCAGACAAGTTTTTCTAGTCGAGTTTCTGTTCAGCACTACCTTGCTTCGGTGGTTTTATCATAACTCGAGTTTTACAGATCCAATTGATGTGATTCTTTTTGGGTTGTATTGACAACTTGATTATCTATCATCTGTTAAAATTTCACGGTCATTGAATTTGTGGTTTCTGATCTACAGGAGTTTCTTTGCAGTATTCCAGAACTGTTTTTCTCGCGTAGGACAGATTGACCTTTGTTCGATCTTTCGATCGTAACTTGAGTTTCTCTCAACGGATTTTCATGATTCTTGTTGTGACGTATTCGTGACTTGATTCTCTACAATCTATACTAGTTTTTTCACAGTTGAACATGTTTAGATTAGTCGCACACACAGTTTCTTTAACAGATCGGTTTTCTGCTGAGTGGTGTTTTGTTGCTTCCGCTGAAACGTTTTTATCTACCATTCACCCCCCCCTATGGTAGATTTACACGTGTACTTAGATCCTACAATGTCTTCGATGAAAACCATGACGAACTTGTCCAAGTACTCCATGAAAACCTTGTTCATGTGGTACATGAAGTATGCGGGTGCATTCGTTAACCCAAAAGACATAACGGTATATTCATACGAACCATACCGTGTTCGAAAGGCAGTCTTGGGTATGTCGGAGGGTTTAATCTTCAGCTGGATGTATCCCGACCGAAGATCAATCTTAGAGAAAATTCAGGCACTTTTCATCTGGTCGAACAGGTCCTCTATACGGGGCAGAGGGTACTTGTTCTTGATCGTCACCTCATTGAGGGACCTATAATCCACACACATCCTTTGGGTCCCATCCTTCTTGTCTACGAAGAGCAGGGGGGCTCCCCATGGTGACGAGCTTGGACGTATAAAACCCTTCTCTAGCTGCTCCTGAATTTGCTTCTTGAGCTCCACTAGTTTGTTTGTGGGCATCCTATAGGGTCTCTTTGCTATAGGTGCAGTTCCGGGTACCAAGTCAATGGAAAACTCGATGTCCCGGTCAGGTAGCATACCTGGAAGTTCTTCCGGAAACACGTCATAAAATTCTTGAACCACCGGAATGTTGTCCAATGTTGTTCCTTCGACATGGTTCATCGTTGCCTTCTCGGTTGCCGGTTGGGCTGACTCAAACTCGATACGAGTTCCGTGCTCGTTTGTCAACTGCACGCTCCTCTTAGCACATTGGATCACTCCGTTGTGCTTGCTTAACCAATCCATTCCGAGTACTATGTCAAGCCCTTGGGAATACAAGACAACGAGGTTGGCAAGGAATTCTACCCCCCTTATTTTAAGGTTTACTTTCGGACATACTATATTAATCCTCATCTCTCTACCGGGAGAATTAACCAACATAGTATATTTAAAGTGTGATATGGGTAGATTATACTTGGCAACATACTTGGATGATATGAATGAATGTGATGCTCCGGAATCAAATAGAATGGTGGCTAGGTTGGAGTTGGCAAGGAACATACCAATTACGACGTCCTCAGCCTGTTACGCTTCCTTAGCAGAGACATGATTCACGTTGCCGCGAGCGTAGTTCTGCTGTCCACAGTTTCCTTGATTGGCTCCTCCATTCGGCCGTGGGTTCTGCTTGGGCACGTTGCTTGGCTGTCCAGGACATTTCCTCGGGCACTGAGTCGCAAAGTGTCATGTTTCTCCGCATGCAAAGCATGCCTTGTTGCCCAAGACGGCGGGAACGTTGGGGCGGGGGTTTTGAGCAGGAGCGCCCATGTTTGGACGGGGCGCAGGAGGCAAAGGCACACGACGTGCTTGCATGGCAGGACGTTGTTCTGGTGGTTGATTAGGGTGAAAAGCAGAAGGGGTCGAGCCATACTGCGGTGGAGCTGAGGGCATGTACCGAGAGCATATGTTGCTCCCTTGTGGCTGGTAGGGCATCTTTCTTTTGCCCTCTTGTTCGATCTCTCGGATCTTGCTTTCAACCACTATGGCTTTATCAACTAGCTTCTGGAAGTTAGCATAGTCATTGTTGAGAAGCTGAATGTGGATTTTATTGTTCAACCCTCTTATGAAAAAGTACTGCTTCCGTTGGTCCAAATTGACATATTCGGAGGCATACCTTGAAAGCTGCGTGAACTTGTTGAGGTACTCATTCACGGTTTTCTTGCCTTGGCGGAGACCTTCGAACTCTTGCCTTTTTAGCATCATGACTCCGGCAGGGATGTAATGAGAATGGAAACTCTCCTTGAACTCAGTCCAAGTAATAGTCTCCGGGTCGACATGAGCGTTGCATAGAGCGTCCCACCAATCAGAGGAAGCTCCCATAAGTCGGTGTGATGCAAAGAGAACTTTCTCTCCATCATTGCACTGAACTATGGCAAGCTTCTTCTCCATGGACTTCAACCAATCGTCGGCCTCCATGGGGTCATTGGCTTGTGCAAAAGTAGGTGGTCGAGTCCTCATGAACTCTCCCAGTCGGTTGTGAGCCGGTGGTGGTGGCGGTGGTGGTGGTGGTCCAGGAACGGGGTTGTTGTTGTTGGCTTGCAGCTGACCCAAAGTTTGGATCATGGTTTGCATGAGCTGGTTCTGCATAGCCATCAACCTTTCAAGCTTGTTTCCACCAGCCTCTGGGTTGACATTCTCAGGAACCTCGACGCGGTCATCCTCTTGGTTACCACGGACGTTCCTCCCTTGTTGGCCAGCGTTTCCTCTCATCATCTGTGAGAGAGTTGGATGGAATAGAGGTTAGAAGGTTAGATGGATCCCCCTAACTATATGCATCAAGGTGGGTGGACTACATATATTAGCCTATATGAAGATGTGAACAAGTGCTGAAGCATCTCACATCTCTCTACTATGTGTGAATATGGACAACGCTGAAATGTCCCACAACTCACACTAAGCACACAATCCCAAGCAATCATCACAAAAGTTGCACACAAGTCCTATTCAAGCTTATTCAATGGGAGTACTATGTGGTTTCGGGTGCTACCAATCTATGACTACCAATATGTGACTTTGTCCTAAGGTTAATGGGGTTCTAATGTCAATCTATGCATTCTACCTAGGCTTGCATCCTATGGTCAGCGTGGCTCCTAATACCAATCTGCGACTAGACTTGCGTCCTATGGTCAACCGTGGTTCTGCCACCAATCTGTGACCTTATGTAGGCTTGCAACCCACAGTCAACTGTGGTAGCTTGACACCGATCTATGGTCTTACCTAGGTTTGGCCGCTCTAATATCAATCTATGATTTCTATCTAGGCGTGTGACCTACGATCAACCGTGGCAGGTTGATACCAATCTATGATTTCTATCTAGGTGTGTGACCTACGATCAACCGTGGCTCTGATACCAATCTTTGATTTCTATCTAGGCGTGTGACCTACGATCAACTGTGGTAGGTTGATACCAATCTGTGATTTCTATCTAGGCGTGTGACCTACGGTCAACCGTGGCTCTGATACCAATCTGTGACGCCCAGGTTCTGAGAGAAAACCTCTCGGAACCGAGACTGATGCGTATGTGTGCCTGGTATGTTCATCACACATACACATATAATTCACAAACTGAATTCAGAATACATATAACCACGATTTAATAGATTCAAGTTCTTGATTACATCAATTCTCTATTGCAGCGGAAGTCTCTAATCTATTGTAGCAGCGGAAGTCTTTGTCTAGCAGCGGAAGTCTTCTAACTAGTGCCGAAGCAAACTAAGCAGCAGCAGCGGCTCCATCTATACTCCACAGGCAAGGTTGAGAAGGATCACATGTCTAATACTCCACATGGTCTTTGAAATACTCTTCTCCTGTTGCTGATGATGAAGTAAGAATGCAAGTTTGAGTACATGACGTACTCAGCAAGTGCGGGAAAATATGATATGTAGCTTACAACAAGGTAGGTATAAAAAGGCTCATTGCATAAAAGCAAAGTTTATTTCAAAACATGATAAAAACAGCAACTAGCTTTTAATGAATGTAATCCCAACATGTATTTAAACATCAAGATACCTCCATCATGATTCACCACTTTTCATTTCTCTTCCAGACATTTATCTTTCTCAACTTTTCTCATGCTCATGAATACCATCTCGTATTCACTACCATCTCATCTCATAATCAATTCCATCTCATAACCGAGATCAAATCTCATTGTCATGACTCAATAGTCATGCAACCAATCTCATTACCCGGACTCAACAGTCCTGAAAGCCAAATCCAAAGACCAAACCATAACCAAACCAATACCATCCCAATGACCAAAACTGAACCATCCAAAACCATCCAAAAAACCATCCCATCTAATCATGTGGGTTGTCCAGGCGCTTGTGATCGTAAGGACGGCTCTCATTATAGTTTTAGACTCTGCAGAGGTGGCACCAGTTTACCCACAAGTTTGTGATTTCGTCACCCGTCGGCGACTGCAGAACCTCCATTATACCAGTACACAACCGTCGGTGTATGGCCAAGAGATCACAAAATAGCCTTTACAAAGGGGCTACTAGATGTATAGACTCACTAAGGTTTCACCAGCAGGCTAGAATTTCCAATTCTCCCACCTACGGGCCCCCTCTTGTGCCATGCAGTTCCTAGGGCAGTCCTCACTCGACTCCTATTCCCCGCGCCTTCCACGGTCCATAACAATCTAGCAACTTACCTAATTAGTCAGCTAAGCCGCACCCATATTTGGCTTTGTGGTGGCACTGTACTCCTGGCATGGCTCGCATGAACCGGTCCTTAGATCTACGGCAAGTAAACCACCATCTCATTTTACCTCATCCACAAACCAAGCTTGCCTAGATCTCCCTCCGATTCATGTTCATTAACATCAAGTTCTCATTATCATTACTCACACGAGTGCAGTTAGCTAGACACATTCTATCACTTCCCATATCCCATAGATTAGCGAAGTAAAAAGCAAAAACGACCATAGCCGACTCATAAACTTCCTTGGCGTCAAGGGTGGTTAACAAAACTAGTAAACTCCTATAAAAGGGTTTCCCATCAAGTTGACTCAAGATTCATAGTTTTCGCAAACAAAACAGTTTTCAAAACATGGGATCAATATGGTCAAGGGGCACTTGCCTTGTTCCTGTGGCTTCTGTTGCTCTGGGATCTCGAAGTCTGGGTGTTGTAGTCCTTCTTAGATAGCTCCCTGAGCTTGTTCTTCTTATTCACGATCACACACATACAAGATTCACAACAATCAATTATCATGCACAAACTTTACTCAAGATGCAATGGTGCATATGCATGCTAATCCTATGGTGCAGTTTAGTTTGTACATGCTATTGCATGGCTTGCATGGGTTTTTCGATGAACAAAGGTGTACAGATCAAATGTTGACGTGTTAATGATCTGGACTCAAGATCTAGATCAACCGATCAACACGTGATCTATCCACGAAAAAGCTTCTGTTTCGAAAGTATCGAAGAAATAGATGCAAAGAACACGCGATGACGTCGTAAGGTGGTAGTGGAGACCTACCTTACTTCCTTCAGGTCCTTTCTCCTAACAAAAACAGATCATCGGTGTGACACCCTCATTTTTTATTTCTGCATGTATTCATGTTTCATGTAGAAAAACATTTTTAAAATAAGTTGAAACAGAGAAAGTATCAAAAAGATAGCCAAAAAGAACTAATTCCAGTTCACCGAGAGCGCCGAAGACAATTTCCGCGGCCGCTGGTCACGTGGCGCCTTCGGATCTCATCCCCGCAAAAGGGGGAGAGGTCCGCCTCTAACTGACTACGTGGCAGGCTCGGGACTCGTCTCTGTGAAAAAGGGGCGAGGCCTGACCCCGTGGGACACGTGTTGCCCTAGGAGCTAGCCTCTGCGGAAGGAGCGAGGCCAGTCCCGCAGGACACGTGTCGTCACCGGAGCTAGTCACCGCGGAAAAGAAAGGTCCAGCCACGCGGGACACGTGTCGCCCTCGGAGCTCACTTCCGAGAGGTCTGGCCCCGCCAGACACGTGTCGCTCTCGGAACTCACTTCCGAGAGATCCGGTCCTGCTGGACACATGTCACCTCTGGAGCTTGCCTCCGGGAGGACCGACACTACCGGACACGTGTCACCTCCGGAGCTCATCTCCGGGAGGTCCGACACTTTCAGACACGTGTCACCTCCGGAGCTCACCTCCGGGAGGTCTGACGCTGATGGACACGTGTCGACCTCGGAGCTCACCTCCGAGCAGAAAGGAAGTCCGGCGCTACTTGACACGTGGCATTCTCGGAGCTCACCTCCGAAGAGAGGGGAGGTCCGAAATTGACACATGGCACACTCGGAGCCACCTCCGAAGAGAGGGGGAGGTCCAGAACTGACACGTGGCGTTCACGGAGCTCGCCTCTGTTGAGAGGGGAGGTCCCGAACCACCAGACACGTGGCACATGCGGAGCTCGCCTGTGACACCCTCATTTTTGGGTTCTGCATGTATTCATGTTCATGTAGAAAAACACTTTTAAAATAAGTTAAAACCGAGAAAGAATCAAAAGGTTAGCCAAAAAGAGCAAATTCCAGTTTATAGAGAGCGCCAAAGACAACTCCCGCGCCTCGCTGGCCATGTGGCGTGTTTGGAGCTCATCTCCGCAAAGGGGGAGAGGTCCGCCGCTAAACTGGCTACGTGGCAGGCTCGTCCCGTAAAGGGGGAGAGCTCCGACCCCGTGGGACACGTGTTGCTCCTGAGCTAGCCTCTGCAGAGGAGCGAGGCCAGTCCCGAAGGACACGTGTCAGCTGCGGAGCTATTTACCGCGGAAAAGAGAGAGGACCAGCCGCGCGGGACACGTGTCACTCTCGGAGCTCATCTCCGAGAGGTCCGGCCCCGCTAGCCACGTGTCACTCTCGGAGCACGCCTCCGAGAGGTCCGGTCCTATTGAACACGTGTCACCTCCGGAGCTCACCTCCGGGAGGTCCGACACTACCGGACACGTGTCACCTCCGGAGCTCGCCTCCGGGAGGTCCGACGCTGATGGACACGTGTCGACCTCGGAGCTCGCCTCCGAGCAGAAAGGAAGTCTAGCGCTGTTAGGACACATGGCACATCCGGAGCCACCTCCAAAGAAAGGGGAGGTCCAGAATTGACACATGGCACCCCCAGAGATACCTCCGAAGAGAGGGGGAGGTCCGGAACCGACACGTTGCGCACGCGGAGCTCGCCTCTGAAGGAGAGGGAGGTCCCACCCGCCGGGACACGTTGCGCATGCGGAACTCGCCTCTGACAAAGAGGGAGGTCTCGCTGCCTGACACGCGGCACAACCGGAGTTGGTCTCTGCAGAAAAGGGAGCCCAGGTTCCCGCAGGACACGTGGAGCCTCCGGAGCTCATCACCGCGTAAGGACATGATTCTGAAGCAGTTTTTCTTCTGTACGCGCGGGAATCCCTGGTACTGAGGAAACCGACACGATTTCCACAATGTTAACGCACCGAATCAATCTAGGATAAGTTGTTAAGATCTAAAAACAGTTTGAATGGGACTCTTATTCGAAGTCCAATAAGAGTAGAACTCTTCTCTTCCCGGTTATAAATAGATCTGAAAACCTCTGGCCAAAACCACGAACTTCTTTTCCACCTCCTGAGCCGACAACATAGAGCCCTAGCCCCAGCTCACCCAGTAAAACCCTTCGCCGCAGTTTGACCACCAGAGAGATCGCCGACGAGCCCAGAGATGATTGCCATTGCCGGAGGAGCCCCGACGATCTGGTTGCTAGGAGGGAGAACCCGAAGAACGTAAGGTAGGTTTCCAATACCACCTTACGACATCATCGTGTTTTATTTGCATCTTTTCTTCGATTCCTTTCGAACAGAAGCTTTTTCATGGACAAATCACGTGTTGATCGGTTTGATCTAAAGTCAATATCACCACCACGTCCACATTTGATCCGAACACCTCTGTTCATAGCAAAACCCATGCAATTCATGCAAGAACACGTATGAACCGATCTAATAAAAACTGCACCATAGGATTAGCATGCATATGCATCATGGCATCTTGATTAGAGTTGTGCATGATATTGATTGCTGTGAATCTTGTTTGTGCGTGATCGCGTATAGGAGGACAAGCTCAGGGAGCTACCTACAACAGACTACTTCAGCAAGAGTTTGAGCAACCGGAACCCCAAGAACAAGGCAAGTGCCCCTTGACCATGTTGATCCTATGTTTTGGAAAACTGTTTTGTTTGTGAAAAGGTGTGTGTGCTGAGTCAAACATGTTGGGAAACCCTTTCACAGGAGTTTACTAGTTTTGGTTAAACCACCCTTGTCGCTAGGGAAGTTTATGAGTCGGGTATGGTTTTTACTTTTTGCTTCACTGAGTCCACGGGATTTTGGGAAGCGAGATAGATGTGTCTAGCTAACTGCACTCGTAATGATAATGAGAAACTAATATTGTTAATGAACATGGATCGGAGGGAGATCTAGGCAAGCCTGGGTTTGTGAATGAGGTAGAATGAGATGGTGGTTTTACTTGCCGTAGATCTAAGGACCGGTTCATGCGAGCCATGCCAGGATAACAGTGCCACCACGAGGTCAAGTATGGGTGCGGCTTAGCTGAGTAATTAGGTAAGTTACTAGATTGTTATGGACCGTGGAAGGCGCGGAGAATGGAAGTCGAGTGAGGACTGTAAAAGTCCCAAAACTTGTAAATAGAAAACTTGAGCTATGAATAAAGTTGAGTTGGAATACAAGAAATGGGACCTACAAAAACTTTTGTCTACCCATGAAAGTGTTGGCATGTGCAATACAACTTGAATTTCAGTTTGAACTAAGAAGTGCACTTCAAGAAGAAGAAGGGCATTTCCAAAAGAGGAAAAACTCAAAACTGTTGTTTGAAAAAGTGTATTTGCAATAGCCAACTCAAGAATCAGGTGGCATATTTGAGTTCCTCATGTTCAAATTATGAGGAAGACCAATTTGGAGGAAATTTGGAGGTGCTTTGATATGAATACCAAAGGAACTTGTAAAATCCTTCCAAATTTGAATTTAAATTTGAAACTGTGGCATAAATTGTCTAATGGCAAGATGGCCTTTGAATTTTGATCCCTCACAGCTGAATTTACAAGGTGTCAAAATTTGGAGATCTTTTGGGGGCCAGTGAGGAGCTGTGGGACCCACCTGTCATGGACTAAAAAGAGAGGAGACTTTCAACCGAAGCAAACAGTTTGCTCTGTTCATACCCGAGCCCGAAGCAAGCCAGCGCGAGGCGCCACCGAGGGCTGCAGCCGACGCCAACTCCTCACCGAAGCAGCACGCTGGAGAGCTGCTCGTGGCGCCTTAACTCTCGGCGTGATCCATCCCCGAGTGATCGAGTCCCCGTTCGCTGCTTCTTCCCCACGCAAGAAAGAAAATCGGGCCGCCGCTCATAACCGCCTCGGGTCCTTGATCGGGAAACTGCCAGGCTTGTGCCACAGCGCCTCCAAAGCCGAAAAATCGATACCAGGGGACTTCCCTCTGCTCTCTCGGCACAAACCCGAGAAGTTTTCGGCTGCCCCGACCAAGAACCGTGCGTTCATGTGCTGACCGAGAGCAAAAACCCGAACGGGCTCACGTGGACAGCCTACACCAGACACTTTCAAGCCCGAACGAGAGCCCCCTCGGACGCGCTAGGATCCCCTGATGCTCGTCCCCGAAGCTCAAGCCGTGACATGATCTACCGAGCGCGAGTTTGAAGAAAGTTCCCCGGCAGGCACGAACTGACATCCCCGGCATGGTAACTTCAAATTCACCCGCTACCCTGATTCTTAGCTTGTCAATTCTTGCACACAGGACCGCCACTAGTCGGCGATCATTAGCCCTTCACAACCCTAGCTGGAAAAACACACGCAGACTGCACAAATTCTAGATTTTCCGAGCTCCACCGTGAAAGAAGTCTCGGGCACACGGTGAATCCCCACTTGCCGCCATTTCCGAGCCACGTCAAGGCTATGCCGAGCTAACCCATCCTCTGCTGGTGCTTTTGGGCGGTTCGGTTGAGCTGTTAGTGGGCTACAAGGGCCGGGCGACAGCGCCGATCGTCACCGAAGGCCGCGGCTCGTTGCCGGCCTACTTCCGGCCACCGGCAGCCCGAGCCAACCCCGTAGACATGTTCCCCGACCCTGAAAACCCCCAGGAGGCGAGTCTCCGGCTGAGAGGCGGCCGGGAAGCCGGGTTCGGCGAGCTCCAGTGCAGCGCTGGCGAGGGGGAGGCGCGGTAGCGGGAGGAAGAAGAAGACCCCCACCGGGCCCACGTGTCAGCAGCTGAAGATTAAAAATCCGGATCAGCTGTGGCATGTGATCCAGTGTGGTGGCGCGGGAAAAGGTCTGTGGCCCCGTGTGGCATGAATGCAGCAGCTGACACGTGGGGATGGGGCCACTGTCAGAGTTTAAACATTTACCCGATTTAATTTGAATTCCAGATTTGGTTCAAACTTTGAAACTGCATAACTTTTGCTATGGAGCTCCAACACTAGTGATTCAAACTGGGTTGGGTTCAGGATGAAAAGACCTATCCAAATATGCAAACCAATTTGCATGAAAACCAATAGAAAATTCTGGAAAATTCTTTAAAGCTTTTCAGCAAAATAATTCTAGAGGAAGTTTGGTTCATCCAAAATTCCCCAAATTTTGCCAGAATATTCTTTAGGATATTTGGAGACCCCTGTAAAAGGTTCAGCTCATTTGGAGTTGAATTAGTGAGGGTAATTCTAATTTCGAGTTTCTGTATTCAAATGAATACAGAAACATTTTCAGGAAATTTCCAGAACTTGGAAATTCAGTTCTGGGCATTCCTTAGCTCCAAAAATCCTAGAAAAATTTAGGCATACTCCCTGAGCCATGTATGAAACTATAGTTCACTTGAATGTGCATGAAAGTGTAAATTTATTCATAATTAATTCCTTTTTGCCTAAATGCTTAGGGAATTGTTCTGGGTGATCTAATTAGTGAAATATTCTGAATTTTGGTCCAGAGGACTTTCTTGTGACAAGGAACTCACAAAAAAATTTCCAGCTACATTGGAGCCCTGGATCAGTTGTGTTCTGTTCAACCAATTAGGTGATCACCACCCAAGTGATGAACCTCACTTCTCACTTGATGATAGTGCTTAGACACACACCCAAACCACCACCCCCAGTGTCATTTTAAATTCTGGAACAGAGTTCCAGATTTAAACTTGGCTTTAGCACTTGTTAGCAAGAACTTTACAATTAAAAATGTATGCATATTCATAACGTGTGGTGATTAGACGTGGAAAGTGAAGAAGGAGGAGTTGAGCTTGGATCAAGAAGCAAGAAGGCAGTGATTCAGATTCAAGGCAGCAGCAACTAACTTCATAATCATCTGACTTAGTCGCCTGCAAAACCAAGGCAAGCCCCGGTTTGCACTTAAGTTGTTTTTAAAGTTTTCCCTTTGTTCACTACATTTGGCCAAGGTTTGTATGTGCATTAGGTCAAGGATGTTGATACTCCACTTGCATAACCAAACATGAACCCTTAGGTCAAGGGTAGGATTGTGACATCGCTGTAGAATAAGGCTGTGCTAAATAGGCAAGGACATCTGGTAGAAGAATCTACTCGCGAGCTTTGTTTAGGATCACATAAGTGGGGTTGGAAAGAGAGGCAAACTAAAGTTTGTGTTTCTAAAGATGAGATCGGGCAGGAGAGTTAGGTAGTGACAAGATGAGGTCTTGGTCGAGTAGCTCTGCCCGTGTCGGTCAAGGACCGAAGCGTATGCATCCCCGCTGAGCAAGTATTGAGTTGTGTACCGGATGCTTACTGAAGTAGAGATAGAGCAAACTAAATTTATTTTTAACCTTGGGATAAGTAACATTGGAATGAAGCGTTTCTTGTTTGATTATGGAGTTCCAATGTTGCTGGGCGCAAGGTCACTACTATTATGGCTAAAAATCTGAAAGTTAAGGATGAACTCGTAGGCGAGTCTTTTCGCAAATGACAGGTTTAAGTATTAGGTTACTTTCATGTAGAGTTGCATGTCTTAGGAGAGACGGTTAAGCCTTGCTGAGCCTTTGTGCTCACTCTTGCTATATAAGTGGTTTTGCAGGTAACCCTCAACGCTATAAAGAAGGTTGTCCGGTGAGACTCGGGGACTTCCGAGTCATGTCACACTTGGAGAACCTAGCCGCTGCCATGTCTTCGTGTTGCTAGCGAGAGGAGTCTGCGGGCTGCATCTCTTCTCAAGTGCCTCTTAGATATTCATGGTGAGCTGTTTATAGACTTCCGCTGTAGCTATTTTATGTAAATTATTTACAAAGAATAATTGTAAGCTTCCGCTTTTGATTTATGTAATATTGTGTTCCTTATATGTGTGCTGTTGGGTGCCGCATAACACGGCACCACCCAATGCGATTCCTCGGGCGAGGCGGCATGGCCCCGTGATGGAGGTCGGGCCCCCTCAGCGTGGTATCAGAGCCGCATTGGTAATAGCGCATGGAATAAGGAGGGTATTACGACAAAAACTTAGGATACGGTGAAGAAACGATTTTAGGCCCACATAAGGACTATAGTAGTGTAGTTACTTAAAGTGGCAAGAGTAACATATGTGTTTTAATTCTGAATTTTCATTATGTAACGACGCACCTACGCTCAGGTAAACATGGTAAGGAACGCCACCGAAAGCGGTTCAATTTCGGTTAGCTCCCCTGACGAGGAAAGTGGTTCAGGGATAGGTCTCACAGCTTGGTGTGGGACGTCAATATGAAACTCTTGAACTCTTCATGTTCCAGAGTTCATATGAAACGCTGATCCCTATCGTGCATTAGGCAAGTAAGTGGAGACCCCATCGTGTGGTCAGTAACACGATAGTGTGTTCGTCTGGAAGTAGCCCAGGAGGACATACGCAGCGCTTGCCATCGGCGTGCCCTGCAGGGCAGTAGGTGGTATCCATTGGGTTGATAACATTCCCAACCGTGACGACCCGTTCATGACCTACTCGGGTTCCCCGTCGTGTGGTGTTGAAGCACGATCACGTACCTTGAGACGTGACTTAACTCAAGGACGGCCGTATGGCAATGATACGGGCGTTTGTATTTACTTTCAATTATGGAACTGCCTCAAATGAAACAACCTTTGAGTGCACCACTATTGAGTGTCTTTCTGCAGGTACTAACCACGTACGTATCCCGTGTAGTACACGTGTGCGAGAGACCATATTAGTGCCACTGATAATACGTATATGCCGGTATGATCTGAAGTAGGATTTTCTTTGGAGATGCTACGTAGTACCGACATGTTTCTTACGGTGCATCGACACTGTACTAAACTTAATAACCTCTTCCCTATGAAGAAATGATTCATGAACTAACTTTCAACTAAAAATGGAAGTTTGAAACAAGTAGTAGCTACTGAACTCTTATTTTGAGCTAAGATTCAAATGAGAGTATAACTAGGTATCACAGTTTTCAAAAACAGAGTGCTCTGTTTCTGGCAGGAATTCTTGCTGGACCTTAACAGAGCATAACTCTGAGTGGAGTTAACCAATTAAGGTGTATGATACAGTTCTGGAAATATTTTCAAGTGCTCTACAATTTATTTGTAGACCTCCAGAGCAAAATCACACATTAAGTTGGTGAAAAGTCCAGATGAAGGCAAACTGTTCAAAACCAGGACAGTAGCAAAAACCTCTCTGGACCTTTCTGTTTTTAAGCCATAAATTCCTGTAGAAAAATCCTTAAGGAGCACATAAGTACTTGTTGTAAAGCTACTGAAGTTTACTAAAACTTTGGTATTGAACTCAAGTCAAGAATCTGTTGATAACTTGAGTAAAAATTTGGAGTTTGTGTGAACTGGTCAGGGTAGTCCCGCTGATTAGTTAAGCGTACTTAAGATTTGTTTAAACATGAATGTGGTTATGCTTTCATAAAGTTCATGACATGTTCATGTTTTGCTTATCTTTATTTACTACTGAGATAGAATTTTGATTGACTCAAAATTTTGTTTCATGCAGTATGGTATGCGCACACTCTCAAATGGAGATTGGAGGTTCAAGTCGAGGTGGGAATGACTCGACTTCATCACAAGAGCCATCGCCAACCGGATTGGCGGAAATTATGGCCAAAATGAATGAAACTCTCCAAACTCTAGTTCAGCAAGGCATAAATCGAGAAGCTCAACGTCACATGCCAACCCAGAGCACGTATCTGGATTTCTTGGCGACACAACCGCCGGTATTCTCAGAGGCGGCTGACCATTGTGAAGCAAATCACTGGTTACGTGTCATTGAGTCCAAGTTTGGGTTGATCCAATGTGATGAATTCTTGAAGACTCTATATGCCGCTCAGCAGCTTCACGGCTTTGCTGGAGCATGGTGGGCAGAGTACCTGCTGTTCAACCAGCAGGGCATCGTGTCACATGGGCGGAGTTCCAGCCTGCATTTCGTGCTCGTTTCATTCCTGCGGGCATAATGCAAACCAGTCTGGATGAATTCTGGAGTCTAAAGCAAGGTGACAGGAGTGTTATTGAGTATGCGAAGGAATTCAATCGCTTAGCTCAATATGTCCCTGACTATGTGAAGTCACCAGCCATGAAGGGTTATCACTTTTACCGAGGGCTGACCGCTAGACTGCGATGTGAGTTGGCTCAAGTTAGCCAAGAGAATTTTGATGAGTTTGTGAGCTGTGCTATCACTCAGGAATATTATTCCAACCTCTACCTCAAAGATAAGAGGGAGAGGGACTCATCACAGGATGAAGACAATCATCTGCCTCAGAAGTATCGGTTGGTGATCCGTTCACCTTCCGGTCGAGAGATTCCACAAGAGGTGCAATCATTCTGGGAGTGTGACGACTCTTATACTCCACAGAGGTCTTATTCACCTCTACCACAGCAGCAACTTGTGTCTTATGCACCTCAGTATCAACAAGGTGCACCAGAATACTATTTCCCTCAAGAGGTTGAAGATGAACAAGGTGAATTCTCAGCTGAACCAAGTGCTGTCCCACTTCACATTGACAATGAGCTCAACATCGATGAAGCAACTGAACCGAGCAGCAACAATGTGTCTGCGGGTCTAGTTCCCAGGAGTGATCTTGGACAGCCAAGAAAAGCTATGTCCAAAGTAGGGACAGTTAATTATGATCTGCCAAAGGGAGGACCTGTTCTGGCTGGCAGGTTCACCTTAAATGACAAGCCGGTTGTCATTTTGTTCGACTCTGGTGCAACACATAACTTCATTAGCCGGGCAACGGTAATCCGGGATCAGATCTCCACCACTATCACAAAAGGTTCATACCTTATTCATTCACCAGGTGGAGACATATCAACTAATGAAGTGGTCTCTCAAGCACCACTTTGCTTGGGTGGAAAAGTTTATCCTACCACCCTCATTATTCTCGAAGACCAAGGAATCAATGCCATATTGGGAATATCATGGTTGACCTTCCATAAGGCTGTTCTGGACATCGAGAACAGGAGTGTCCACTTGGACTCTCCACTTCACGGGCGTCAAATGTTGTACCTCGGCGAAGCGGTTTCCAAAGACCCGAAAGTATGTAATGCTGAGGCGTACAAGTTAGAAGACATTCCGGTAGTCCGTTAATATCCGGACGTGTTTCCCGAAGATCTTCCAGGTCTACCACCTGAGCGCGAGGTGGAGTTCAAAATAGAGTTGATACCGGGAACCACGCCGATCTCTCGGAGACCATACAAAATGGCTCCGAGCGAGTTAGCAGAATTGAAGGAGCAACTCAAAGATCTGATGGACAAGGGGTTTATTCGTCCAAGTTCATCACCATGGGGTTGCTCAGTTTTATTTGTGAAGAAGAAGGATGAGACGCTGAGGCTATGCGTCGATTATCGTCCTTTAAATGCTGTGACAATAAAGAACAAGTATCCACTACCAAGAATTGATATCCTCTTCGATCAACTAGTGGGTGCTAAAGTCTCCTCCAAGATGGACTTAAGGTCAGGATATCATCAAATCAAGATTCGCGCGGAAGATGTCCCGAAAACAGTATTCTCGACAAGATATGGGCTCTATGAGTATCTTGTCATGTCATTTGGGTTGACCAATGCCCCAGCTCATTTTATGTATCTTATGAACTAGGTGTTTGTCACTCCCGGTTTCTCCGAAAAACAACCGAGTGAATATCACATGTATGCCAGGATCATTTTCTCATACATGTGATGATAAATAGTGAAGCATCATTTATTACAAGCCAGGTGTCGAGTATAAATAAGTCTTACATAGCATATGTCTCGATGGACGATAATAAGTTCACGACAAGTAAATAAACTAGCAGCGGAATATTATTCTTGTGGGCTCCATCACAGGCGTTGCTCGGGGGACTCCATGAACCTAGAAACCTTCTTCGGGTCCAAAGTCTTGATCATTAAACACCACATCATTCTCTTGACCTGAGCAGCAATATAAACCAACAAATATGCAAGGTTGAGTACCGTTGGTACTCAGCAAGTGTGGGAAAGTTATGTCATGCATGGCTACAACAAGGAGAGGTTGAACTCATGGTTAATGCACTACGCAATTAATACCTATCACCTTAGCTTATTAAGCACCTACATTACTGCATAGGTGAAATGGTCCCAATCTCCCAACCCATCATCATAATCAAATAACCATAACATCATTTCCAATATTAAGCTCCCCGCTTAACATCCTCAACTTCCAAAAACCATCCATCCTCTAATCATGAATAAGTCCAAGCCGCTCTTGACCATGAGCACGGCTGTCATGACAGTTTTGACTCTGCAGAGTTTGCACCACTGTACCCACATGTAGTGATTTCATCCCCCGTTGCCGGGTGGACTAAAAGAACCTCCATTATGCCAGTGGCCACGAACCACATTCACACTTCCCAGGTGTGTAGCCAGGAGATCACTACGAAGCCTTTACAAAGGAATTCCCGACGAGCGTGGGCCCACTCTGGTTTCACCCCTAACAGCATACAAGAGGCTCCAACCCCGCTGCAGTGGCCCCCTCTTGAGCCTTGTGGTTCATATGGTAGTCCAGCTGACACCTATTTCCCGCACCATCCAACACACCCATACTACGCCGGGGATACACCTAATTAATTGGCCAAGCTGCCCCATCTCAGCATGTGGTTGGCACGGTAAAGCCAGGTTACATGCTCCATGAACTGGTCCTTAGGATCCAGGCAAGTACTAAACACAAACCCAAGTCTCGTGCACCCAGCACCAACCAAATCATCCAACTTGCCTTGATCCCTACCTCTACATATCTCATAACATCTCATTCAAGAGTATGGTAAATAAACTGATGATCTCATATCCCAATTATCCCATTCTAAGCATGGCTAAGCATAAGCATGTAAATAAATGATATGATAAAATAAATCCCAATCCCAAGCTACAAGGAAACAAGATAATGCAATTCTAGGGAAACTTCCTAGCATGGGTTTCATATTTCAATTGATAATGCAAATAATTCTATCTACACATCCTAGTATAGGATCAAAGTGGTCAAGGACACTTGCCTTCTTCCTGCTGCTCTGGGAATGGGTAGTCCTGATCTTGGAAAGGAAGAACTTGCTCTGGAGCAGGTTCTACTCATACCATCACACATAGCAAAAGAAAACAACAACCCATAAGACATAGTTCACACTTCCACTTCATACAAACCACACATTCACATTTATGAAAGCCATTCTCATTTCTATGTGTCGTGGTTACTCTATGTGTGTTGATTTTGGGCTTACATGCACTTTTAAACATGTGCATATGATTTCTACTTTTGTATTCATATTTATGTTTGCACACTATATATGAGTTTCCCATTTGAACAAATTCTTTATATTCAATTGATACACATCTTAGCTACCAAGTATGCATGGAAGGTATTTTCCTACTGCAAATGGGTTTTCAGACCTTCTACCAAACCCTAAACTGAAATCTTTGGATTTGGAGACTTCATTTATCCTTTTATAGTTATGCATACCTACTTTCCTATATTTTAAGATTTATTTTCTATACCTAATTGTGAAGTTTATTATGAAAATAATAAGACACATCATCTAAACAGAATAGGTTCTGACCTAAAATATTAAATAACATATTTTGAACTTCTCCTCTGATGTGCACTAATTTAAATTTATTTTACGAATATTCAGAATTATTTTCTAACCTTAAAATGTGTCCCTATAACTAATAAATGTGAATAATCAATTAGACAGATTCATTTCAACTTAAAATTTATTTTTAACTCACTCCAAAGTTTTCCAAGTGCTAGGAGAGTTCAAATTTGAATTTACAATGTGTTTGTCCTATCTTTTGAATTTTAAATACTAATCACATATTCAAATTCCTAGATTTAATATCATATAGGGTTAAAAAGGTAAACTCACCCCACTACAGGGTCTATTATATTATTTCATAAATTTCCAGGGGTCTAACTACACATAACAGAGGGGTTTTCTTAATTTTTATTAAGTCCAGGGGCTAAAACTGATTTTTTAATTGAATTTACATGAATTTCTGAAGTTCCAGGGGCTAGATCTGAAGTTTCCGGTGCTAGCTCGTATTTTCCGAGATCCCCAGGGGGTAGCTCGTAAGAATCCCGGCCTTTATAATGCGGGGCTGACGTGGACCGTCCGATTTAAAACAGACGGCTGAGATTATAACGCCGAACTAGTACGCGGGGATTTAAATTCTACCGTGCGATTTAAAATAAACGGCACACAACCGGCCACGTCGCTCTGATCAAACACGGGTGGCGCGGCCTGGCGGCGCGCGGCGGCGGGAGGCGGCGATCTCGCCGGAGAGCTTTGGATCTTCGTAAATTCTTCCTAAAACTGGGATTTTATGACATAGATCGGTAGAGGGGAGGTCGGGGATCTCACCTCGGGGGTTTTCTTGAGCTCGGAGGTCCTGGAAGGCGGTCGGCGACGAGGTCCGAGGTGAATTCACGGTGAGGCTCGTCGGCGCTGTGTTTGAAGCGCAAACCAACGAGTTTTCTGCACCTGCGTGGTTCCCCGTAGGCGGTGGATCAAGATCAGCGCGTTAGATCAGAAATCCCGAGCGAAGACCGAGCGAAATTGGCCGGAGAAACTCGGGTTCTCACCGGAAGGAAAAGCGGCTGATCGTGGGTGAAAATCGGGAAGATGCCGGTGTTTATATAGTCGGGGAGGGGCGGCGTTTGGTTGTGATCGAGTTTGCGTCGTCCAGAACCGAAATTCGGCTAGGATACGCGAGTATCCGGGGCGGTTTTGATTCGGAGGTGAGAAGAGTCCCGGCCAGCCGAGCGCGGGCGCGAGGAGGAAGAAGGATGGCGGGCCCCGCGTGTCAGTGGGAAAGAGGGGGGGGGGTGTGCGGCTGCGGGCTGGCGCGGGGGTGAGTGGGCCGGCTGGTGGGTTTCGGCCCGCTGGCCGGGGAGGTTTATTTTTTCTTTTTCTTTTTCTTTTTCATTTCTGTTTTGAGTTTAATTTGAATTCCAGTTTGAATTTGAATTTTTGCACCACATGCAATACGTCCAAAAAATTTTAAATTCCCCTCTTAACAGGTTTTGGGGTGTTACAGTGTTCATGCCAGAGCTGGATCAGTTCGTCGTGGTGTTCATCGACGACATCTTGGTCTATTCCAAATCAGAAGAGGAACACGCTAAACATTTGCATATTATGCTCCAACGACTGAGGGATCATAAACTCTATGCAAAAGTTAGTAAGTGTGAATTCTGGATCAACCAAGTTCCATTTCTTGGGCACATTATTTCAGCAGAAGGCATTGCTGTTGATCCAAGCAATATTGAACAAGTGCTGAAATGGAAATCTCCAACATCAGTCCGCGAAGTCCGTAGCTTCTTAGGTTTGGCGAGATATTATCGGATGTCCATCTCGGGCTTCTTAAAGATCTCCAAACCTATGACGGAGCTACTGAAGAAGGGCATCAAATATGATTGGAGTAAGCCATGTGAGGAAGCTTTTCAAGCGTTGGTGAAACACCTCACAACAGCCCCGGTTCTAGCTCAACCAGATACAACCAAGCCATTTGATGTTTATTGTGATGCGTCCTGCATCGGGCTTGGTTGTGTACTCATGCAAGGAGGACGTGTGGTCACATATGGATCAAGGCAATTATGGAATCATGAGCTACATTATCCAACTCATGACCTCGAGCTTGCTGCCGTGGTGTTAGCTTTGAAGATGTGGAGACATTACCTATTGGGAAATCTGGTTCATCTCTACACCGACCACAAAGGTTTGAAGTACATATTCACCCAGAAAGAGTTGAATATGCGACAACGGCGATGGTTGGAGCTGATCAAGGACTATGAGATTGAAATTCATTATCATCCGGGCAAGGCAAATATGGTTGCCGATGCACTCAGCCGGAAGTCTCATATTCATAACCTGACCATTACGCCGATAGAAGAGGAAGAACCAAGTCTCTACTTGGTTCCATATGGAGCTCTACATAATCTAGCTCTCATACCCACAATAAGAGAGGAGGTTATGGAAGCTCAAAAGAAAGACAAGGGCATGGCTCATATCAGAAGGAGATTGAAGAACGGGGAAATGAAATGTTTCCGGTTAGATGATGAAAACACTCTATGGTTCAAGGACCTGATAGTCGTACCCCGTGATATGAGGCTGCTGAAGAAAATTTTGGATGAGGCTCACTTATCCAAATTTTCTATTCATCCGGGCAGCAACAAGATGTACCAAGAGCTGAAGACCAAATTTTGGTGGACCCGGATGAAGAGGGAGGTTGCTAAATACGTATCAGAATGTGATACGTGTCGGCGAGTTAAAGCCGACCACATGAAGAAAGCGGGAACCCTACAACCGCTAAGTGTTCCGGCATGGAAGTGGAAGGATATTAGTATGGACTTTATTGTTGGACTACCTCTCACGGCTAATAAGCATGACTCGGTTTGGGTAATCATGGATCGGTTAACCAAGTCAGCGCATTTCATCCCGGTGCATACGGGATACCATGCCAAGAAGTATGCGGAGCTACATATTGCAAGAATATTATGCCTACATGGAGTTCCCTGAATGATCATCTCTGATCGAGGCGCATTGTTCGTTGATCGTTTCTGGGAGCAGCTACATGCATCGCTGGGGACCAAATTGATTAGAAGCTCTGCATATCATCCTCAAACCGATGGGCAAACAGAGAGGGTGAACCAAGTTCTCGAAGACATGCTTCGAGCATGTGCCATTCACCACGGTAAGCGATGGGACGATCATCTACTGTTGGCAGAATTCGCTTATAATAATGGGTATCAAGCGAGCATAAAAATGGCACCTTATGAAACTCACAACGGCCGGAAGTGCCGCACACCCTTGAACTGGTGTGAATCTGGCGAGAGAGTGATTTACGGCATTGATCAAGTAAATGAAGCTGAAGAGCGTGTACAGCTTATTCAATCAAATCTCAAAGCCGCTCAGTCTAGACAAAAGAGCTATGCGGATAAGCGACGTCGTCCTCTGGATTTCCATGTTGGGGACCACGTATACCTCTGCGTATCTCCTATGAAGGGCATTCACCGATTCGGAGTGAGGGGAAAATTAGCTCCGCGTTTCATCGGTCCCTTCGTCAACATTGAAAGGTGTGGACCCGTGGCATACCGTTTGGAGCTACCGGCAGCATTAGCCGGAGTTCATAACGTCTTCCACATATCTCAGTTGCGGAATTGTTTAAAAGTTCCAACGGAGGTTCTCACGGGAGACATAACAGATTTGAAGCCGGACCACACTTATGTTGAGCGACCAACCCGGATAATTGATGAAAAGACTCACGAGACCAGAAACCGGACGCTGCGATTTTTCAAGGTGCTGTGGGAAAATCACACGTCCGAAGAAGCTACATGGGAAAGCGAGGAGTATTTGCAACACAATCATCCAGAGTTGTTAGAGGCGTATGTTGAGTAGCTGTCCTCTCCACTTTGTCCTTAATCATGAATCTCGGGACGAGATTCTTTTTAAGGGGGGAGGAATGTAAAAGTCCCAAAACTTGTAAAAAGAAAACTTGAGCTATGAATAAAGTTGAGTTGGAATACAAGAAATGGGACCTACAAAAACTTTTGTCTACCCATGAAAGTGTTGGCATGTGCAATACAACTTGAATTTCAGTTTGAACTAAGAGGTGCACTTCAAGAAGAAGAAGGGCATTTTCAAAAGAGGAAAAATTCAAAACTGTTGTATGAAAAAGTGTATTTGCAATAGCCAACTCAAGAATCAGGTGGCATATTTGAGTTCCTCAGGTTCAAATTATGAGGAAGACCAATTTGGAGGAAATTTGGAGGTGCTTTGATATGAATATCAAAGGAACTTGTAAAATTCATCCAAATTTGAATTTAAATTTGAAACTGTGGCATAAATTGTCAAATGGCAAGATGGCCTTTGAATTTGGATCCCTCACAGCTGAATTTTTACAAGGTGTCAAAATTTGGAGATCTTTTGGGGGCCAGTGAGGAGCTGTGGGACCCACCTATCATGCACTAAAAAGAGAGGAGACTTTCAACCGAAGCAAACAGTTTGCTCTGTTCATACCCGAGCCCGAAGCAAGCCAGCGCGAGGCGCCACCGAGGGCCGCGGCCGACGCCAACTCCTCACCGAAGCAGCACGCTGGAGAGCTGCTTGTGGCGCCTTAACTCTCGGCGTAATCCATCCCCGAGTGATCGAGTCTCCGTTCGCTGCTTCTTCCCCACGCAAGAAAGAAAATCGGGCCGCCGCTCGTAGCCGCCACGGGTCCTTGATCGGGAAACCACCAGGCTTGTGCCACAGCGCCCCAAAAGCCGAAAAATCGACATCAGGGGACTTCCCTCTGCTCTCTCGGCACAAACCCGAGAAGTTTTCGGCTGCCCCGACCAATTACCGTGCGTTCATGTGCTGACCGAGAGCAAAAACCCGAACGGGCTCGCGTGGACAGCCTACACCAGACACTTTCAAGCCCGAACGAGAGCCCCCTCGGACGCGCTAGGATCCCCTGATGCTCGTCCCCGAAGCTCAAGCCGTGACATGATCCACCGAGCGCGAATTTGAAGAAAGTTCCCCGGCGGGAACGAACTGACCTCCCGGCACGGTAACTTCAAATTCACCCGCTACCCTGATTCTTAGCTCGTCAATTCTTGCATACAGGACCGCCACTAGTCGGCGATCATTAGCCCTTCACAACCCTAGCTGGAAAAACACACGCAGACTGCACAAATTCTAGATTTTCCGAGCTCCACCGTGAAAGAAGTCTCGGGCGCACGGTGAACCCCCACTTGTCGCCGTTTCCGAGCCACGTTGAGGCTATGCCGAGCTAACCCATCCTCTGCTGGTGCTTTTGGGCGGTTCGGTTGAGCTGTTAGTGGGCTACAAGGGCCGGGCGACATCGCCGATCGTCACCGAAGGCCGCGGCTCGTCGCCGGCCTACTTCCGGCCACCGGCAGCCCGAGCCAACCCCGTAGACATGTTCCCCGACCCTGAAAACCCCCAGGCGGCGAGTCTCCGGCCGGGAAGCTGGGTCCGGCGAGCTCCAGTGGAGCGCCGGCGAGGGGGAGGCGCGGGAGCGGGAGGAATAAAAAGACCCCCACCGGGCCCACGTGTCAGCAGCTGAAGATTAAAAATCTGGATCAGCTGTGGCGTGTGATCCAATGTGGTGGCGCGGGAAAAGGTCTGTGGCCCCGTGTGGCGTAAATGCAGCAGCTGACACGTGGGGATGGGGCCACTGTCAGAGTTTAAACATTTACCCGATTTAATTTGAATTCCAGATTTGGTTCAAACTTTGGAACTGCATAACTTTTGCTACGGGGATCAAAAATTAGTGATTCAAATTGGGTTGGGTTCAGGATGAAAAGACCTATCCAAATATGCAAACCAATTTGCATGAAAATCAATAGAAAATTCTGGAAAATTCTCTAAATCTTTTCAGCAAAAGAATTCTAGAGGAAGTTTGGTTCATCCAAAATTCCCCAAATTTTGCCAGAATATTCTTTAGGATATTTGGAGACCCCTGTAAAAGTTTCAGCTCATTTGGATTTGAATTATTGAGGGTAATTATAATTTCGAATTTCTGTATTCAAATGAATACAGAAACATTTCCATGAAATTTCCAGAACTTGGAAATTCAGTTCTGGGCATTCCTTAGCTCCAATAATCCTAGGAAAATTCAGGCATACTCCCTGAGCCATGTATGAAATTATAGTTCACTTGAATTTTCATGAAAGTGCAAATTTATTCAGAATTAATTCCTTTTTTCCTAAATTCTTAGGGAATTGTTCTGGGTGATCTACTTAGTGAAATATTCTGAATTTTGGTCCAGAGGACTTTCTTGTGACAAGGAACTCACAAAAAAATTTCCAGCTCCATTGGAGCCTTGGATCAGTTGTGTTATGTTCAACCAATTAGGTGATCACCACCCAAGTGATGAACCTCACTTCTCACTTAATGATAGTGCTTAGACACACACAAAATCACCACCCCCAGTGTCATTTTAAATTATTGAACAGAGTTCCAGTTTTAAACTTGGCTTTAGCACTTTTTAGCAAGAACTTTACAATTAAACATGTATGCATATTCATAACGTGTAGTGATTAGATGTGGAAAGTGAAGAAGGAGGAATTGAGCTTGGATCAAGAAGCAAGAAGGCAGTGATTCAGCTTCAAGGCAGCAGCAACTAACTTCATAATCATCTGACTTAGTCGCCTGCAAAACCAAGGCAAGCCCCGGTTTGCACTTAAGTTGTTTTTAAAGTTTTCCCTTTGTTCACTACATTTGGTCAAGGTTTGTATGTGTATTAGGTCAAGGATGTTGATACTCCAATTGCATAACCAAACATGAACCCTGAGGTCAAGGGTAGCATTGTGACATCGCTGTAGAATAAGGCCGTGCTAAATAGGCTAGGACATCCGGTAGAAGACGAGTAGTTGGAATCTACTCGCGAGCTTTGTTTAGGATCACATAAGTGGGTTGGAAAGAGAGGCAAACTAAAGTTTACGTTTCTAAAGATGAGATCGGGCAGGAGAGTTAGGTAGTGACAAGATGAGTCTTGGTCGATTAGCTCTGCCCGTGTCGGTCAAGGACCGAAGCATATGCAGCCCCGCTGAGCAAGTATTGAGTTGTGTACTGGATGCTTACTGATATATGGGAACCAGGAAACCGATGTACCAGGTTCACTGGATTGTAGAGGCGTACCACATCGTCTCGTTAGACCTATGAGCCCGAGACGGCGCGACCGGTTCTACAGTTTAGTGTCCTGAGAAAGGTTGCCACATACAATGTAATGAAGGACGCCAGAGTTGGGTCTTCAGAGGCGGGCGTATGTGTCGAGCTATCCGGGTAGTGTTTGATTCGAATCATCATCCCTCGCGGTTATGAGTACCGCTTGCTCACTGTGTTGTGACGTAGTAAGCAAGTTGTGTGGGAACAGTTTGCAAAAGTATAATTGCTGCTATGATTATGTTAAACTGCATGAGAACCCTGTTTGAAGTAGAGATAGAGCAAACTAAATTTATTTTTCACCTTGGGACAAGTAACATTGGAATGAAGCGTTTTTTGTTTGATTGTGGAGTTCCAATGTTGCTGGGCGCAAGGTCACTACTATTATGGCTAAAAATCTGAAAGTTAAGGATGAACTCGTAGGCGAGTCTTTTTGCAAATGACAGGTTTAAGTCTTAGGTTTCTTTCATGTAGAGTTGCATGTCTTAGGAGAGACGGTTAAGCCTTGCTGAGCCTTTGTGCTCACTCTTGCTATATAAGTGGTTTTGCAGGTAACCCTCAACGCTATAAAGAAGGTTGTCCGGTGAGACTCGGGGACTTCCGAGTCATGTCACACTTGGAGAACCTAGCCGCTGCCATGTCTTCGTGTTGCTAGCGAGAGGAGTCCGCGGGCTGGATCTCTTCTCAAGTGCCTCTTCGATATTCATCGTGAGCTGTTTATAGACTTCCGCTGTAGCTATTTTATGTAAAATTATTTACAAAGAATAATTGTAAGCTTCCGCTTTTGATTTATGTAATACTGTGTTCCTTACATGTGTGCTGTTGGGTGCCGCATAACACGGCACCACCCAATGCGATTCCTCGGGCGAGGCGGCACGACCCTGTGATGGAGGTCGGGCCCCTCAAGGACTGCCCTGGGAACTGCATGGCACAAGAGGGGGTCCGTGGGTGGGAGAATTGGAGATTCTAGCCTGCTGGTGAAACATTAGTGAGTCCATACATCTAGTAACCCCTTTGTAAAGGCTATTTTGTGATCTCTTGACCATACACCGACGGTTGTGTACTTGTATAATGGAGGTTCTGCAGTCGCCGACGGGTGACGAAATCACAAACTTGTGGGTAAAGTGGTACAAACTCTGCAGAATCTTAAAACGATCATGATAGCCGAGCTTACGGTCACGAGCTCCTTGACAACCCACATGATTAGCTGGGATGGTTTTGGTTATGAATGGTTATGGATGGTTATGGTTTGGTTATGGTTTTGGTTTTCGGGGCTGTTGAGTCCGAGTGATAAGACTTGGTTGCATGACTGTTGAGTCAGGGCAACGAGATTGGTCTCGGTGTGGGACGGAATTGTTTATGATATGAAATGGTAGCGAATACGAGATGGTATTCGTGAGATGGTAGCGAATACGAGAAGGTATTCATGAGCAAATTTGAGAAATATTAATGTCTGGTTGAGACATGGGAAGTAATGAGACATAATGGAGGTATGTTGGTATTTTAATACATGTTGGGATTACATTCACTTAAGGTTAAGTTGCAGTTTTATCGTAGTTTTGAGAAATAACTTTGCTTTCTGCAATGATACTTTTATTATCTTCCTTGCTGTGAGCTACATATGATATTTTCCCACACTTGCTGAGTACATCATTGTATCGAAACTTGCATTATTACTTCATCATCAGCAACAGGAGAAGAATACTATGAAGACCAAGTGGAGCCTTAAGCGTGTAATCTGTCCTCAACCTTGCCTGTGGGAATGGATGGAGATGGAGCCACTGCTGCTGCTTAGGTTGCTTCCGCACTAGTTAGAAGACTTCCGCTGCTTGATTTAGACTTTCGCTGCTAGCATGAATCCAAGACTCATGAGACATTGTAATAAACCCTGTTATTCGTGGTAATATATATTCTGAATTCAGTTTGTGAAGTATATGTGTATGTGTGATGAACATCCTTGGCACACATATGCATCAGTTCTCGGTTCCGTGGTTTTCCACAGAATTGAGGGTGTCACGGATTGGTATCAGAGCCACGGTTGAGGGTAGATTACACACCTAGATAGAAATCACAGATTGGTATCAACCTACCACGGTTGATCATAGATCACACAAGCCTAGATAGAAAACACAGATTGGTATCAAACACAAATTGGTATCAACCTTCTACGGGTAGATCAAAGTTCACACAGCCTAGATAGGTCACAACTTGATATTAAAGCTTCCATGCCAAGTCACGGATTGGTACAATCCACATATTGGTACCAAGCTACCACGGTTGACTGTAGGTCACAAACCTAGAATGATCACAGATTGGTAGCTGCCACGTTGACTGTAGGACGCACCCTAGTAACAGATTGGTGTTAGAAGCCACGCTGACCATAGGCCGCAAGCCTAGGATGCATAGATTGGCATTGAACCACCTTGACATAGGATGCAAGCCTATGAGAAGCCATAGTTGGATCACAGATTGGTGTCGCCCCAAACCACCTTGACATAGGGTGAAGTCACAGATTGATATCACCCTAAAACCCCATAGGACCCCCATTGAAAAAGCCTTGAATAGGAGTTGTGTGAGCCTTTGTGATGATTGTTGTGATTGTGTGCTTAGTGTGAGTTGTGGGGCGTCTCAAGCGTTGTCCATATCCACAAATAAGTAGAGAGAGATGTGAGATGCCTCGGCACTTGATTCAGATCCTCATATGGGCTGATATATATACAGTCCATCCACCTTGATGCATATAGTTGGGAGGGATCCATCTAACCTTCTAACCTCTATTCTATTCCATTCCCTCTCACAGATGGAGAGAGGAAACGCCGGCCGCCAAGGAAGGAACGTCCATGGAAACCAAGAGGATGGTCACGATGAAGTTCCTGTTAACCCCGGAGCTGGTGAGAACAACATGGAACGGTTGATGGCCATGCAGAATCAGCTTATGCAGACCGTGATCCAAACTTTGGGTCAGCTGCAGGCCAACAACAACCCTGTTCTAGCACCACCACCACCACCGCCGGCTCATAACAGGCTGGGACAGTTCATGAGTACTCTATCGCCCACCTTTGCTCAAGCTAATGACCCCATGGAGGCCGACGATTGGTTGAAGTCCATGGAGAAAAAGCTTGCCATCGTCCAGTGCAACGACAGAGAGAAAGTTCTCTTTGTGTCGCACCAACTCATGGGACCTGCCGCTGACTAGTGGGATGCCCTTTGTAACGCTCACGTCGACCCGGAGACGATCACTTGGACTGAGTTCAAGGAGAGTTTCCGATCTCATTACATCCCTGTGGGTATAATGACGCTCAAGAGACAGGAGTTCGAAGGTGTGACACCCTCAATTATGTGGAAAACCACGGAACCAAGAACTGATGCGTATGTGTGCCCAGGATGTTCATCACACATACACATATCATCCACAAACTGAATTTCAGAATATATATTACCACCAATGAACAAGGTTTATTACAATGCCTCATGAGTCTTGAACTCATGCTAACAGCGGAAGTCTTATCTAAACAGCGGAAGTCTGAATCTAACAGCGGAAGTCTTTATTCTAGTGCGGAAGCAATCTAAGCAGCAGCAGCAGCTCCATCTCTACTCCATCCCCACAGGCAAGGTTGAGGACAGATTACACCCTTAATGCTCCACTTGGTCTTCATAGTATTCTTCTCCTGTTGCTGATGATGAAGTAATAAGGCAAGTTTGAGTACAATGATGTACTCAACAAGTGCGGGAAAATATTATATGTAGCTCACAGCAAGGAAGATAATAAAAGTCTCATTGCAGAAAGCAAAGTTATTTCTCAAAACGAAGATAAAACAGTAACTTAGCTTTAAGTGAATGTAATCCTAACATGTATTAAAATACCTCCATTATGTCCATCACTTCCCATGTCTCAACCAGACATTGCTCACGAATACCTCCTCGTATTTGCTACCAGCTCACGAATACCATCTCGTATTCGCTACCATCTCACGAATACCGTCTCATATTCGCTGCCATTCAATCCCGTCTCACACCGAGACCAATCTCGTTGTCATGACTCAACAGTCACGCAACCAAATCCTATCACCCGGACTCAATAGTCCCAAAACCATAACCAAAACCATAACCAAAACCATAACCATACCATAACCATCCATAACCAAAACCATCCCAACTAATCATGTGGGTTGTCCAGGCGCTCGTGACCGTAAGCTTGGCTATCATGATAGTTTTAAGACTCTGTAGAGTTTGTACCACTTTACCCACAAGTTTGTGATTTCGTCACCCGTCGGCGACTGCAGAACCTCCATTACACTAGTACACAACCGTCGGTGTATGGTCAAGAGATCACAAAATAGCCTTTACAAAGGGGTTACTAGATGTATGGACTCACTAAGGTTTCACCAGCAGGCTAGAATCTCCAATTCTCCCACCCACGGGCCCCCGCTTGTGCCATGAAGTTCCCAGGGCAGTCCTCACTCGACTCCCATTCCTAGCGCCTTCCACGGTCCATAACAATCTAGTAACTTACCTAATTACTTAGCTAAGCTGCACCCATACTTAGCCTTGTGGTAGCACTATTATCCTGGCATGGATCGCATGAACCGGTCCTTAGATCTACGGCAAGTAAAACCACCATCTCATTCTATCTCATTCACAAACCCAGGCTTGCCTAGATCTCCCTCCGATCCATGTTCATTAACAACATCAGTTTCTCATTATCATTACGTGTGCAGTTAGCTAGACACATCTATCTCGCTTCCCAAAATCCCGTGGACTCAGCGAAGCAAAAAGTAAAAACCATACCCGACTCATAAACTTCCCTGGTGACAAGGGTGGTTTAATCAAAACTAGCAAACTCCTATGAAAGGGTCTCCCATCATGTTTGACTCAGCACACACACCTTTTCAAAACATTTTCCCAAAACATAGGATCAATATGGTCAAGGGCACTTGCCTTGTTCTTGCGGTTCCGGTTGCTCAAACTCTTGCTGAAGTAGTCTGTCGTAGGTAGCTCCCTGAGCTTGTCCTTCTATACGCGATCACACACATACAAGATTCACAGCAATCAATATTATGCACAAACTCTAATCAAGATGCGATGATGCGTATGCATGCTAAATCCTATGATGCAAATTTTTATTAGATCGGTTGTACATGTCCTTGTATTTCTCATGGGTTTTGCTATGAACAGAGGTGTTCGGAACAAATGTGGACGTGGTGATGATCTTTGACTTAGATCAAACCGATCAACAAGTGATCTGACCACGAAAAAGATTCTATTCGAAAGGAATCGAAGAATAGACGCAAATAAAACACGATGATGTCGTAAGGGGGTATTGGAAACCTACGTTACGTTCTTCGGGATCTCCCTCCTAGCAAACAGATCGTCAGGCTCCTCCGGCGATGGCAATCATCTCTGGGCTCGTCGGCGATCTCTCTGGTGGTCAAACTCCGGCGAAGGGTTTTACTCAGCGAGCTGGGGCTAGGGCTCTAAGTTGTCGTCTCAGGAGGTGGAAAAGAAGTTTGTGGTTTTGGCCAGAGGTTTTCGGTTCTATTTATAACTGGGAAGAGAAGAGTTCTAATCTGATTGGACTTCAAATAAGAGTCCCATTCAAACTGTTTTTAGATCTTAACAACTTATCCTAGATTGATTCGGTGCGGTAACATTGTGGAAATCATGTCGGTTTCCTCAGTACCGGGGATTCCCGCGCGTACAGAGGAAAACCGCTTCAGAATCGCATTACCTTCGTGGCGGTGAGCTCCTGAAGCTCCACAAGTCCTGTGGGAACCTGGCTCCCTTTTCCGCAGAGACAAGCTCCGGTTGTGCCGCGTGTCAGATGGGCGAGACCTCCCTCTCCTCAGAGGTGAGCTCCGCGTGCATCATGCGTTCTGGTGGGCGGGACCTCCCTCTCTCCAGAGGCGAGCTCCACGTGCGCCACGTGTCTGGTGGGTCCGGACCTCCCCTCTCAACAGAGGCGAGCACCGTGAAGGGCATGTGTCAGTTCCGGACCACCCCCACTCTTCGTAGGTGGCTCCGGATGTGCCATGTGTTCTAACAGTACCAGACTTCCTTTCTTCTCAGAGACGAGCTCCGAGGTCGACACGTGTCTAACAGTGACGGACCTCCCGGAGATGAGCTCCGGAGGTGACACGCGTCCGAAAGTGTCAGACCTCCCGAAGGTGAGCTCCGGAGGTGACATGTGTCCAATAGGACCGGACCTCTCGGAGGTGAGCTCTGAGAGCGACACGTGTCTGGCGGGGCCGGACCTCTCGGAGGTGAGCTCCGAGAGCGACACGTGTCCCGCGTGGCTGGTCCTCTCTTTTCTGCAGCCAATAGGTCCGCAGCCGACACGTGTCCTGCGGGACTGGCCTCGCTCCTCTGCAGAGGCTAGCTCCGGGGGCAACACGTGTCCCACGGAGTAGGACCACTTCCCCTTTGCGGAGATGAGCCCGGAGCCTGCCACGTAGCCAGTTTAGCGGCGGACCTCTCCCCATTTGCGGAGATGAGCTCCGAACATGCCACGTGGCCAACGGGCCATGGGTATTGTCTTCGGTGCTCTCTGTGTGACGCCCTCAATTTCATGGAAAAACCCTGAAAACTGAGAACTGATGCATATGTGTGCCCAGGATGTTCATCACACATATACACATCATCCACAAACTGAATTTTCAGAATATATATAACCACAAATAACAGAGTTTATTACAATGTGTCATGAGTCTTGGACTCATGCTCACAGCGGAAGTCTTTATTCTGGCAGCGGAAGTCTTCTAACTAGTGCGGAAGCAATCTAAGCAGCAGCGGCGGCTCCATCTCTACTCCATCCCCACAGGCAAGGTTGAGGACAGATTACACGCCTAATGCTCCACCTGGTCTTCATAGTAATCTTCTCCTGTTGCTGATGATGAAATAATAATGCAAGTTTGAGTACAATGATGTACTCAGCAGGTGCGGGAAATTATGATATGTAGCTCACAACAAGGTAGGTATAAAAAAAGGCTTATTGCAGAAAGCAAAGTTATTTATTAAAACCACGATAAAACAGCAACTTAACTTTAAGTGAATGTAATCCCAACATGTATTAAAATACCATCATACCTCCATTATGTTCATCACTTTCCATGTCCCAAACAGATATTAATCAACCTCAATCTTGCTCACGAATACCTTCTCGTATTCGCTACCATCTCACGAATACCATCTCGTATTCGCTACCATTTCATCTCATAAACAATTCTGTCTCACACCGAGACCAATCTCGTTGCCATGACTCAACGGTCATGCAACCAATCTTATCACCCGGACTCAACAGTCCCGAAAACCAAACCAAAATCAAAACATAACCAAAACCATCCCAAAATAACCATCCAACTAATCATGGAAGTTGGCCAGGCGCTCGTGACCGTAAGCTCGGCTATCATGATAGTTTTAGACTCTGCAGAGTTTGCACCTCTTTACCCACAGGTTTGTGATTTCGTCACCCGTCGGCGACTGCAGAACCTCCATTATACCAGTACACAACCGTCGGTGTATGGCTAAGAGATCACAAAATAGCCTTTACAAAGGGGTTACTAGATGTATGGACTCACTAAGGTTTCACCGGCAGGCTAGAATCTCCAATTCTCCCACCCACGGGCCCCCTCTTGTGCCATGCAGTTCCCAGGGCAGTCCTCACTCGACTCCCATTCCCCGCGCCTTCCACGGTCCATAACAATCTAGCAACTTACCTAATTACTCAGCTAAGATGCACCCATACTTGGCCTTGTGGTGGCATTGTTATCCTGGTATGTGCTCACATGAACTGGTCCTTAGATCTACAGCAAGTAAACCACCTTCTCATTCTACCTCATTCACAAACCCAGGCTTGTCTAGATCTCCCTCCGATCCATGTCCATTATCAATCATCAGTTTCTTATTATCCTCACGAGTGCAGTTAGCTAGACACATCTATCTGCCTCCCAATCCCATGGACTCAGCGAAGCACAAAAGCAAAAACCATACCCAACTCATAAACTTCCCTGGCGACAAGGGTGGTTTAACCAAAACTAGTAAACTCCTATAAAAGGGTTTCCCATCATATTTGACTCAGCACCCACACCTTTTCGCAAACAAAACAGTTTTCCAAAATATATGATCAATATGATCAAGGGGCACTTGCCTTGTTCTGGCTGTTCCGGTTGCTCAAAATCTTGTTGTTGTAGTCCGTTGTAGGTAGCTCCCTGAGCTTGTCCTTCTATACACAATCACGCACATACAAGATTCACTACAATCAATATCATGCACAAACTTTAACTAGATGCGATGATGCATATCCATGCTATCCTATGATCAGTTTCTATTAGATCAGTTTGTACGTGCTCTTCCATGGTTTGCATGGGTTTTGCAATGAACAGAGGTGTTTGGATCAAATGTGGACATGGCGATGATCTTGATTCTAGATCAAACCGATCAACACGTGATCTGTCCATGAAAAAGCTTCTGTTCGAAAGGGATCAAAGAACAGATGCAAAGAAAATGCGATGATGTCATAAGGTAGTATTGGAGACCTACCTTACGTTCTTCTTGGTCTCGAGGTCCTTCTCCTAGCAAGACAGATCGTTGGGGCTCTCTTCCGGCGATCTCCCGCAAATGAACTTCAGCGAAGGGTTTACTCGGCGAGCTGGGGCTAGGGTTCTAAGTTGTCGGCTCAGGAGGTGGAAAAGCAATTCGTGGTTACGGCCAAGGGTTTTTGGTTCTATTTATAACCGGAAAAAGAAGAGTCCCTCTCTGATCGGAATTCGAATAGGAGTCTTATTCAAATTGTTTTTGGATCTTAACAACTTATCTATTGCCGATTTGGTTTGGTAACATTGTGGAAGTCGTGTCGGTTTCCTCAGTACCGGGGATTCCCATGCATACAGAAGAAAAACCAATTCAGAATCGCGTCCTTACGCAGTGATGAGCTCCGGAAGCTCCACGTGTCCATCGGGGGCCTGGTCTCCCTTTTCCGCAAAGATGAGTTCCGGTTGTGCCGCATGTCAAGCGAGCGAGACCTCCCTCTTTCTCAGAGGTGGGCTCCACGTGTGCCACGTATCCTGGTGGTCGGGACCTCCTCTCTATTCGAAGGTGGCTCCGCGAACGCCACGTGTCAATGCCGGACCTCCCCTCTCTTTGGAGGTGGCTCCGGGTGTGCCACGTGTCCTAACAGTGACGAACCTCCTGGAGATAAGCTCCGAAGTTGACACGTGTCCAATAGGACCGGACCTCTCGTAGGTGAGCTCCGAGATCGACACATATCCTGCGCGATTGGTCCTCTGTTTTCCGCAGTGAATAGCTCCTAAGGTGACACGTGTCCTGCGGGACCAGCCTCGCTTCTCCGCAGAGGCTAGCTCCGGGGGCAACACGTGTCCCACGGGGTCGGACCTCTCCCCCTTCGTGGGGATGAGCCCCGAGCCTGCCACGTAGCCAGTTTAGCGGTGGACCTCTCCCCATTTGCGGTGATGAGCTCCGAACGCGCCACGTGGCTAGCGACCCACGGAAAATGTCTACGGCGCTCCAGGCGAAATGAAATTGGCTCCTTTTGGCTTCTTTTTTATTCTTCTCTGTTTCAATCTTATAAAAATATATGCAGAAATCAAAAAATGAGGGTGTCACAAATCTACCCCCTTTAAATTGAATCTCGCCCTCGAGATTCGATAGTAGAGAATAAATGAGGGAATTCTGTCTTGAGGTCTTCTTCACGCTCCCATGTGTCTTCAGCTTCGGTGTGATGGCTCCATTGTACCTTGCACCATCGGATCACTTTGTTCCTTGTGACCCTTTCCTTTACGTCCAAAATTCGGACAGGGTGCTTTGCGTAGGTCAGGTCCTCTTGAAGTTCAAGTTTATGCATCAGTACTTGCTCTTCTGGTATCCTCGAGCACTTCTTGAGCTGGGATACATGAAACACGTCATGCACGTCGAAGAGGTGCGTTGGGAGCCCTAGTTGATAGGCTACCTCTCCTCGCTTGTCCAAAATCTTAAATGGCCTGATGTAGCGATGTGCTAGCTTGCCTTTGATGTTGAAACGTTGTTGGCCACGGATAGGCGATACCGTAAGGTATACGAAGTCTCCTACTTCGAAAGTCAACTTCCTTCGCCTATTGTCCGCATAGCCTTTCTGTCGTGACTGAGCAGCCTTTAAGTTCTCCCGTATCGTTTGGACTTGCTTCTCAGCCTCTTGTAGCACTTCGGGTCCAAACACCTGGTTCTCTCCAGTCTCGTTCCAAAACAGCGGCGTTCTACACCGTGTACCGTACAATGTTTCGAAAGGTGACATCTTCAAGCTGGCTTGATAGCTGTTGATTATAGGAGAATTCCGCGTACGGCAAGCTCTTATCCCAACTACGTCCATATTTCAAGGCGCAAGCTCTTAACACGTTCTCCAAAATTTGGTTTGTCCTTTCGGTTTGTCCACCGGTTTGTGGGTGATGGGCGGAGCTAAAATCCAGTCGTGTACCCATAGCTTTCTGCAGCTTCCTCCAAAATCTTGAGGTAAACTGGGAACCTCGATCTGAGAATATCCTCCTCGGGACTCCATGACGGCACACGATCTGCTCCATGTACAACTCGGCTAATTGTGCAACGTTATACTTGGCCCTTACAGGGAGAAAATGGGCTGTTTTCATCAATCGGTCCATGATAACCCAGATGGAGTTATAACCCGACTGAGTACGTGGCAATCCAATGATGAAATCCATATTGATGTCCTCCCACTTCAAATCGGGTACCTTCAAGGGTTGCAACAATCCAGCGGGTCTTTGATGTTCAGCCTTCAACATTTCGCATGTGTCGCATAGGGCAATGTATTCGGCTATGTCCCTTTTCATACCATCCCACCAATAACAAGTATTCAAGTCCTTGTACATTTTGGTACTTCCGGGATGTATGGAATAGGGTGAATCATGTGCCTCTTTTAATATCATGCCGCGGATGTGCTTCACGTTAGGCACACAAATCCTTTTTCCTAGCCAAAGCGTACCCTTCTCATCTTCTTTGAAATCCTTCTCTATTCCTTGTCGGATCCTTTCCTTGATCTCCTTGATCTCCTCACCCGTTGCTTGGCCATCTCTTATCTCTTGCTCCAATGAAGAGTGGAGCTCCATCACCTCCATCTTGTTCAAGAATCCGAGATGTAACCGTTTGAACTCCTTACATAGTTCGGGTGGTAGCTCCCGAACCGCGATTTGGTGACATGCTCCCTTCCGGCTCAATGCATCAGCTACTACATTGGCCCTTCCAGGGTGGTAGTTGATTCCGACATCATAATCCTTGATGAGTTACAACCATCAACGTTGCCTCAAATTCAAGTCTGTTTGTGTAAATATGTACTTGAGGCTTTTATGATCCGTATAGATCTCACATTGATGACCAAGGATATAATGTCTCCAAATCTTCAATGCATGCACTACTGCTGCTAGTTCCATGTCATGTGTAGGATAATTAAGCTCGTGCTTCTTTAATTGTCGTGAGGCATAGGCTACCACTTGTCCTTCTTGCATGAGCACACATCCAAGCCCTTGTCTCGATGCATCACAATATATGTCAAAGCTCTTGCTTACGTCCGGCAATACCAAAACCGGCGGTGGTTAGCCTTTTCTTGAGTTCCTCAAAGCTCTCTTGGCACGCTGATGTCCACTGGAACTCTTTTCCCTTTGTTAGCAACTCCGTCATAGGCTTTGCTATCTTAGAGAGGTCCTTGATGAAGCGTCGGTAGTATCCAGCCATCCCAAGAAAACTCCAAACGTCCTTCACGTTTTGCGGTTGGTTCCACTTCAGAACATCTCCCACTTTTCTGGGATCAACCGATAATCCTTCCTCGAAGATAATGTGGCCTAGGAACGATATCTCCTTTAGCCAAAATTGACACTTGTTAAGCTTGGCATACAATTGATGCTCGTGCATTTTCTGCAAGGTCAATCTCAAATGTTCTTCATGCTCCTCCACACTTTTGGAATACACCATAATGTCGTCGATAAAAACCACAATGAACTTATCCATGTACTCCATGAAAACCTTGTTCATAAGGTACATGAAGTATGCGGGTGCATTTGTTAACCCAAAAGACAGGACGGTATATTCATATGAACATACCGTGTCCGAAAAGCAGTCTTGGGTATATCGGAGGGCTTAATTTTCAGCTGGAAGTATCCCGACCGAAGATCAATCTTGGAGAACACTCGGGCTCCTTTCATTTGGTCGAATAGGTCTTCTATACGAGGCAGAGGGTATTTGTTCTTGATTGTCACCTCGTTGAGAGACCTATAATCCACGCACATCCTTTGGGTCCCATCCTTCTTGTCTACGAAGACCACGGGGGCTCCCCATGGTGACGAGCTTGGACGTATAAAACCCTTCTCCAACTGCTCCTGAATTTGCTTCTTGAGTTCCACTAGTTCATTGGTGGGCATCCTATAGGGTCTCTTTGCTATGGGTGCAGCTCCGGGTACCAAATCAATGGCACACTCAATGTCCCGGTCAGGTGGCATACCTGGAAGCTCTTCTAGAAACACATCCGAGAATTCCTGAACCACTGGAATGCTGTCCAACGTTGCTCCTTCGACGTGGTTCAAACTTGCCTTATTGGTTGTTTGTTGGGCTGACTTAAACTCGATACGAACACCGTTCTTGTTTGTCAACTGCACGCTCCTCTCAGCACATTGGATTACTCCGTTGTTCTGGCTTAACCAATCCATCCCGAGTATTATGTCAAGCCCTTGGGAATCCAAGACAATGAGGTTGGCAAGGAAGTCAACCCCCCTTATTTTAAGGCTTACTTTCGTACATACTATATTAGTCCTCATCTCTCCACCGGGAGAATTAACTAACATAGCACATTTTAAGTGTGATATGGGTAGATTATGCTTGGCAACATACTTGGATGATATGAAGGAATGTGATGCTCCAGAATCAACTAAAATGGTGGCTGGGTTGGAATTGGCAAGGAACATACCAATTACGACGTCCTCAGCCTGTTGTGCTTCCTCAGCAGAGACATGATTCACGTTGCCATGAGCATAGTACTGCTGTCCACGGTTTCCTTGATTGTCTCCTCTGTTCGGTCGCGGGTTCTGCTTGGGCATGTTGCCTTGCTGTCCAGGGCCTCTCCTCGGGCACTGGCTCGCGAAGTGTCCTGTTTCCCCGCATGCAAAGCATGCCCTGTTGCCCACGGCAGCAGGTACGTTGGGGCTGGGGTTTTGAACAGGAGCGCCCATGTTGGGTCGTGGCACAGGAGGCAAAGGCACACGAGGGGCTTGTGCAACGGGTCGTTGCTGTGGTGGCTGACTAGTGCGGTATGCAGGAGCTGTTGATCCAGACTGCGGTGCAGATGGGGCCATGTACCGAGGTCGTACGTTGCTCCCTTGTGGCTGGTATGGCATCTTCCTCTTGCCCTCTCGGTCGATCTCTCGGATCTTGCTTTTAATCACTATAGCCTTGTCAACCAGCTTCTGGAAGCTCGCGTAGTCATTGTTGAGGAGCTGAACCTGGATCTCATTGTTCAACTCTCTCATGAACAGGTACTGCTTCCTCTGGTTCGAGTTGACATCTTCGGGGGCATACTGGGACAGTTGTGTGAACTTGTTGAGATACTCATTCACGCTTCTCTGTCCTTGGCGGAGACCTTCAAACTCCTGTCTCTTGAGCATCATTACATCAGCAGGGATGTAATGAGAGCGGAAACTCTCCTTGAACTCAGTCCAAGTGATTGTCTCCGGGTCGACATGAGCGTTGCATAGGGCATCCCACCAGTCAGCGGCAGCTCCCATGAGTTGGTGCGACGCAAAAAGAACCTTCTCTCGGTCATTGCACTGCACTATCGCAATCTTCTTCTCCATGGATTTCAACCAGTCGTCGGCCTCCATGGGGTCGTTAGCTTGAGCAAAGGTGGGTGGTCGAGTCCTCATGAACTCTCCCAATCTGTTATGAGCCGGTGGTGGTGGTGGCGGTGGTGCCGGAACGGGGTTGTTGTTGTTGGCCTGCAACTGAACCAAAGTTTGGATCATGGTTTGCATAAGTTGATTCTGCATGGCCATCAACCGTTCCAGGTTTTTCTCACCGGCTCCGGGGTTAACAGGAACTTCATCCTCTTGGTTGTCACGAACGTCTCTTCGTCCGCGCGTTTCCTCTCACCATCTGTGAGAGAGAACGAAATAGAATAGAAGGTTAGAAGGTTAGGTAGATCCCCTCAACTATATCAATCAAGGTGGGTTGGACTATATATATTAGCCCATATGAGGATGTGAACAAGTGCCGAAGCATCTCACTCCTCTTTCTACTTATGTGTGGATATGGACAACGTCTTGAGACGTCCCACAACTCACACTAAGCACACAATCACAAACAATCATCACAAGGGCTCACACAACTCCTATTCATGGCTTGTTCAATGGGGGTCCTATATGGCTTAGGGTGTTGTCAATCTGTGTTCCAACTATGGCCTTTCCTAGGCTTTTATCCTATGTCAAGGAAGTTTCAAGGCCAATCTATGCATCCTAGGCTTGCATCCTATGGTCAGCGTGGCTTAGCTACCAATCTGTGTCGGATACCAATCTATGATCTATCTAAGCGTGTAACCTACCGTCAACCCGTGGCTCTGATACCAATCTGTGACGCCCTCAATTCTGTGGAAAACCACGGAACCGAGAACTGATGCATATGTGTGCCCAGGATGTTCATCACACATATACACATCATCCACAAACTGAATTTCAGAATATATATGACCACGAAAAACAGAGTTTATTACAATGCCTCATGAGTCTTGTACTCATGCTCACAGCGGAAGTCTTAATCGAACAGCGGAAGTCTTTATTCTAGCAGCGGAAGTCTTCTAATTAATGCGGAAACAATCTAAGCAGCAGCTCCATCTCTACTTCATCCCCACAGGCAAGGTTGAGGACAGATTACACGCCTAATGCTCCACTTGGTCTTCATAGTAATCTTCTCCTGTTGCTGATGATGAAATAATAATGCAAGTTTGAGTACAATGATGTACTCAGCAAGTGCGGGAAAATATGATATGTAGCTCACAACAAGGTAGGTATAAAAAGGCTCATTTGCAGAAAGAAAAGTTATTTATCAAAACCATGATAAAACAGCAACTTATCCTTAAGCGGATGTAATCCCAACATATATTAAAACACCAATCATACGTCCGTTATATTCATTACCTTCCATGTCCCAATCAGTCATCAATCAACCTCATTCTTGCTCACGAATACCTCCTCATATTCGCTACCATCTCACGAATACCATCTCGTATTCGCTGCCATTTCATCTCATAAACAATTTTGTCTCACACCGTCCAACCTCGTTGCCATGACTCAACAGTCATGCAACCCATCTAATTACCCGGACTCAACAGTCCCGAAATCAAAACCAAAACAAAACCATAACCAAAACCATAACAAATAACCATAGCCAATAACCGTCCCAACTAATCACGGAAGTTGGCCAGGCGCTCGTGACCGTAAGCTCGGCTATCATGATAGTTTTAAGACTCTGCAGAGTTTGCACCTCTTTACCCACAAGTTTGTGATTTCGTCACCCATCGGCGACTGCAGAACCTCCATTATACCAGTACACAACTGTTGGTGTATGGCCAAGAGATCACAAAATAGACTTTACAAAGGGGTTACTAGATGTATGGACTCACTAAGGTTTCACCGGCAGGCTAGAATATCCAATTCTCCCACTTACGGGCCCCTCTTGTGCCATGCAGTTCCCAGGGCAGTCCTCACTCGACTCTCATTCCCCGCGCCTTCCACGGTCCATAACAATCTAGCAACTTACCTAATTAGTCAGCTAAGCCGCACCCATACTTGGCCTTGTGGTTGCACTGTTATCCTAGCATGTGCTCGCATGAACCGGTCCTTAGATCTACGGCAAGTAAACCACCATCTCATGCTATGTGACACCCTCATTTCTGGTTTCTGCATGTATTTATGCTTCATGTAGAGAAAACATTTTAAAAGAAGTAGGAACAAAGAAAGAATCAAAAGGATAGCCAAAAGAGCAAAATCCAGTTCCTAGAGAGCGCCGAAGATAACTTCCATGGCCCGTTGGCCACGTGGCATGTTCGGAGCTCATCCCTGCGAAGTGGGGAGAGGTCCGCCGCTAAACTAGCTACGTGGCAGGCTCGGGGCCCATCTCTGCAAAGGGGGAGAGGTCCGACCCTGTGGGACACGTGTTGCCCCCGGAGCTAGCCTCTGCGGAAGATGCAAAGGAAGTTCCGCAGGACACATGTCACCTTCGGAGCTAGTCACCGTGGAAATCAGAGGACCAGTCGCGCGGGATACATGTCGATCTCGGAGCTCACCCCCGAGAGGTCCGGTTCTATTGGACACGTGTCGCCACCGAAGCTTATCTCTGGGAGGTCCGTCAATGTTGGATACGTGTTTACCTCGGAGCTCGTCTCTGAGGAAAAAGGAAAGCCCGGCGCTACTTGACGCGTGGCATTCACGGAGCTCACCTCCGAAGAGAGGGAGGTCCGAAATGGATACGTGGCACACCCAGAGCCACCTCCGGAGAGAGGGAAGGTCTGGCACTAACACGTGGCGTGTGCGGAGCCACCTCCGAATAAGAGAGGAGGTCCCGACCGCCAGGATACGTGGCGCACGCGGAGCTCACCTCTGAAGGAGAAGGGGGCCTCGCTCGCTTGACACGTGGCACGATCGGAGCTCGTCTCTACGGAAAAAGGAGAGACCAGGCCCCGGTATACACGTGGAGCTTCCGGAGCTCATCACCGCGGAGGTAACGAGTTCTGGAGCGGTTTTTGGATTCTGTACGTGTAGAAATACCGGTACGGAGGAGAAACCGACCTGAATTCCACAATGTTACCGCACAAAATCAACTAAAGATACGTTGTTAAGATTCAACGACAATCTGAATAGAACTTTTATTCGAGATACAATCAGATTAGGACTCTTCTTCTCCCGATTATAAATAGAACCCAGAACCCTTGGCCGAAACCACGAACTTCGTTTCCAACTCCTGAGCCGACGACTTAGAGCCCTAGCCCCAACTCGCCGAGTAAGCCATCGTCGGAGTTCAGCGAGGAAGATCGCCGGAAGAGAGCCCCAATGATCTTTCTGATCAGAGAAGGACCCCGAGACCGAGAAGAACGTAAGGTAGGTCTCCAATACCACCTTACGATATCGTTGTGTTTTCTTTGCATCTGTTCTTCGATTCCTTTCGAACAGAAGCTTTCTCGTGGACAGATCACTTGTTGATCGGGTTGATCTAAAGACAAGGTCATCGCCATGTCCACATTTGATCCGAACACCTCTGTTCATTGTAAAACCATGCAAGCCATGCAAGAACACGTACAAACCGATCTAATAAAACTGATTATAGAATAGCATGCATATGCATCATCGCATCTAGTTTAAAGTTTGTGCATGATATTGATTGCTGTGGATGTTGTATGTGCGTGATCCTGTATAGCAGGACAAGCTTAGGGAGCTGTCTACTACGAGCTGCAACAACAAGGTTTCGAGATCCAAGAGCAACCGGAACCGCAAGAACAAGGCAAGTGCTCCTTGACCATATAGATCCTATGTTTTGGGAAGAACTGTTTTGTTCTGCGAAAAGGTGTGTGTACTGAGTCAAACATGATGGGAAACCTTTTTATAGGAGTTTACTAGCTTTGGTTAAGCCACCCTTGTCGCCAGGGATGTTTATGACTCGGGTCTGGTTTCTACTTTTATGCTTCGCTGAGTCCATGGGATTGGGAAGCGAGATAGATGTGTCTAGCTAACTGCACTCATAATGATAATAAGAAACTGATGTTGTTAATGAACATGGATCGGAGGGAGATCTAGGCAAGACTGGGTTTGTGAATGAGGTAGCATGAGATGGTGGTTTACTTGCCGTAGATCTAAGGACCGGTTCATGCGAGCACATGCCAGGATAATAGTGCCACCACAAGGCCAAGTATGGGTGCGGCTTAGCTGACTAATTAGGTAAGTTGCTAGATTGTTATGGACCGTGGAAGGCGCGGGGAATGGGAGTCGAGTGAGGACTGCCATGGGAACTGCATGGCACAAGAGGGGGCCCGTGGGTGGGAGAATTGGAGATTCTAGCCTGCCGGTGAAACCTTAGTGAGTCCATACATCTAGTAGCCCCTTTGTAAAGGCTATTTTGTGATCTCTTGGCCATACACCGACGGTTGTGTACTGGTATAATGGAGGTTCTGCAGTCTGTCACACCCGGTTTCTCCGAAGAACAACCGAGTGAATGTCACATGTATGCCAGGATCATTTTCTCATACATGTGATGACAAATAGTGAAGCATCATTTATTACAAGCCAGGTGTCGAATATAAATAAGTCTTACACAGAATGCGTCTCGATGGACGATAATAAGTTCATAATATGTAAACAAAACAGCAGCGGAATATAATTCTTGTGGGCTCCGTCACAGGCGTTGCCCGGGGGACACCATGAACCTAGAATCCTTCTTCAGGTCCGAAGTCTTGGTCATTGAACACCACATCATCCCCTTGACCTGAGCAGCAATTTAAACCAACAAATATGCAAGTTTGAGTACCGTTGGTACTCAACAAGTGTGGGAAAGTTATGTCATGCATGGCCAGAACAAGGAGAGGTTGAACTCATGGTTAAAGCACTACGCAATTAATACCTATCACCTTAGCTTATTAAGCACCTACATTAATACACAGGTGAAATGGTCCCAATCTCCCAACCCATCATCAGAATCAAATAACCATAACATCAATCCCAATGTTAAGCTCCCCACTTAACATCCTCAACTTCCAAAGCCATCATCCTCTAATCATGAATAAGTCCAAGCCACTCTTGACCGTGAGCACGGCTGTCATGACAGTTTTGACTTTGCAGAGTTTGCACCACTGTACCCACATGTAGTGATTTCACCCCCCATTGCCGGGTGGACTAAAAGAACCTCCATTATGCCAGTGGCCGCGAACCACATTCACACTTCCCAGGTGTGTAGCCAGGAGATCACTACGAAGCCTTTACAAAGGGATTCCCGACGAGCGTGGGCCCACTGAGGTTTCATCCCTAACAGCATACAAGAGGCTCCAACCCCGCTGCAGTGGCCTGTCACACCCGGTTTCTACGAAGAACAACCGAGTGACTATCACATGTATGCCAGGATCATTTTCTCATACAGGTGATGACAAATAGTGAAGCATCATTTATTACAAGCCAGGTGTCGAATATAAATAAGTCTTACATAGCATACGTCTCGATGGACGATAATAAGTTCATAATATGTAAATAAAACAGCAGCGGAAATATTATTTTTGTGGGCTCCGTCACAGGCGTTGCCCGGGGGACTCCATGAACCTAGAAACCTTCTTCGGGTCCAAAGTCTTGATCATTAAACACCACATCATTCTCTTGACCTGAGCAGCAATATAAACCAACAAATATGCAAGGTTGAGTACCGTTGGTACTCAGCAAGTGTGGGAAAGTTATGTCATGCATGGCTAGAACAAGGAGAGGTTGAACTCATGGTTGAAGCACTACGCAATTATTGCCTACCACCTTAGCTTATTAAGCACCTACATTACTTCATGGGTGAAATGATCCCAATATCCCATCCCATCATCATAATCAAATAAGCATAATATCATTTCCAATGTTAAGCTCCCCGCTTAACATCCACAACTTCCAAAGCCATCATCCTCTAATCATGAAAAAGTACAAGCCGCTCTTGACCGTGAGCATGGTTGTCATGACAGTTTTTGACTCTGCAGAGTTTGCACCACTGTACCCACATGTAGTGATTTCATCCCCCGTTGCCAGGTGGACTAAAAGAACCTCCATTATGCCAGTGGCTACGAACCACATTCACACTTCCCAGGTGTATAGCCAAGAGATCATTACGAAGCCTTTACAAAGGGATTCCCGACGAGCATGGGCCCACTGAGGTTTCACTCCTAACAGGATACAAGAGGCTCCAACCCCGCTGCAGTGGCCCCCTCTTGAGCCTTGCGGTTCATATGGTAGTCCAGCTGACACCTATTCCCCGCACCATCCAACACACCCATACTACACCGGGGATACACCTAATTAATTGGCCATGCTGCCCCATCTCAGCATGTGGTTGGCATGGTAAAGCCAGGTTACATGCTCCATGAATCGGTCCTTAGGATCCAGACAAGTACTAAACACAAACCCGAGTCTCGTGCACCCAGCACCAACCAAATCATCCAACTTGCCTTGATCCCTACCTCTACATAACTCATAACATCTCATTCAAGAGTATGGAAAATAAACTGATGATCTCATATCCCAATTATCCCATTCTAAGCATGGCTAAGCATAAGCATGTAAATGAATGATATGATAAAATAAATCCCAAACCCAAGCTACAAGGAAAACAAGATAATGCAATTCTAGGGAAACTTCCTAGCATGGGTTTCATATTTCAAATTGACAATGCAAATAATTCTATCTACATATCCTAGCATAGGATCAAAGTGGTCAAGGACACTTGCCTTCTTCTTGCTGCTTTGAGAATGGAAAGTCTTGGTCTTGGAAGGGAAGAATTTGCTCTGGGGCAGGTTCTATTCATGCCAACACACATAACAAAAGAAAACAACAATCCATAAGACATAGTTCACACTTTCACTTCATACAACCACACATTCACATCTATGTAAGTCATTCACATTTCTAAGTGTTGTGGTTACTCTATGTGTGTTGATTTTTGGTTTACATGCACTTTTTAAACATATGTATATTATGTCTAACTTTTGTATTCAGATTTCTGTTTGCACACGACATATTAATTTCCAATTTAAACAAATTTCTTTAATACACTCATTAGCTACCAAGTTTGCATGGAAGGTCTTCTTCTACCCCAAATGGGTCTTCAGATCTTCTACCAAAGCCTAAACTGAAATCTTTGGATTTGGAAACTCCATTTATTATTTTCTAGTTATGCACACCTATTTTCCTATATTTTCCAGATTTATTTTCTATGACTAATAGTAAACCTTAATATTAAATAGTAAGGCATATCATCTAAATAGAATAGGTTCTGATCAAATATATTAAATAATATATTTTGGAACTTCTCCTCTGTTGTGAACTAATTTAAATTTATTTTACCAAATTTCAGAATTATTTATTAAACTAAAAATGTGTTCCTAGAGCTAATAAACATGAACACACCCAAACAGATTTCATTTCAGCCTAAAATTTATTTTTAGTTCATTCTAAAGTTTTCCAAGTGTTAGTAGAGTTTAAACTTGAATTTACAATGTGTTTATATTTCCTTTTAAATTTAAATCCTAGTCACACATTCAATTTCTAAAATTAAATATCATATAGGGTTAAAAAGTTAAGTTCACCCTACTACAGGGTCTAATTTATTATTTTAAGAATTTCCAGGGGCTTAACTATGCATAACAGAGGGGTTTTGCTAATTTTTATTAAGTCCAGGGGCTAAAACTGATTTTTAATTGAATTTACATGAATTTCTGAAGTTCCAGGGGCTAGATCAGAAGTTTCCGGGGCTAGCTCGTATTTTCCGAGATCCCCAGAGGGTAGCGCGTAAGAATCCCGGTCTTTATAATGCGGGGCTGACGTGGACCGTCCGATTTAAAACAGACGGCTGAGATTATAACGTCGAAACGGTACGCGGGGATTTCAATTCTACCGTGCGATTTAAAATAGACGGCGCACAAGCGGCCACGTCGCTCTGATCGAGCGCGGGCGGCGCTGCCCGGCGGCGCGCGGTGGTGGGAGGCGGCGATCTCGCGGAGAGCTTCGGATCTTCGTCAATTCTTCCTAAAACTGGGATTTCATGGCATAGATCGGTAGAGGGGAGGTCGGGGATCTCACCTCAGTGTTTTCTTGAGCTCGGAGGTCCCGGAAGGCGGTCGGCGACGAGGTCCGAGGTGAATTCACGGGGATGCTCGTCGGCGCTGTGTCTGAGGCGCAAACCACCAAGGTTTCTGCACCTGCGTGATTCCCCGGAGGCGGTGGAACACGATCGCCGCGTTAGATCAGAGAACCCAAGCAGCGATCGAGAGAAAACGGTGATCGGAGCTTCAGTTCTCACCGGGAGGAAAAACAGCCGATCGCGGGTGAAAATCGGGACGGTGCCGGTGTTTATATAGCCGGGGAAGGGTGGCGTTCGGTTGTGATCGAGTTTGCGTCGTCCAGAAGCGAAATTCAGCTGGGATACGCGGTTATCTAGGGCGGTTTCGATTCGGAGGAGGGAGAAGTCCCGGTCGGCCGAGCGCGCGAGCGAGGAGGAAGAAGATGGCGGGCTCCACACGTCAGTGAGAAGAAAACGGGGCGCGCGGCTGCGGGCTGGCGCGGGGGTGTGGTGGGCCGGCTGGTGGATTTCGGCCCACTGGCCGGGGAGGTTTGTTTTTTCTTTTTCTTTTTCTTTTTTCTTTTCTGTTTTGATTTGAATTTGAATTCCAATTTGAATTTGAATTTCTGCACTACATGCAATACGTCCAAAATTTTTTAAATTCCCCTCTTGACAGGTTTTGGGGTGTTACAGCTCTACCCCCCTTAAAAGAAATATCGTCTTCTCGCTCCCATGTGGCTTCCTCTTCCGAGTGATGCTTCCACTGCACCTTGCACATCCGGATTCTTTTATTTCTTGTGAGGCGTTCCATTGTCTCCAAAACCTTGACCGGTTGCTCGGCATAAGACAGATCCCCGGCTACGTCAACCTCATTCATGGGTAACATCTCTTCAGGCGTTCTCAGATATTTCTTGAGCTGTGACACATGGAATATGTCATGCACATCCGATAGTCGAGCCGGTAATTCTAGTTGATACGCCACTTCGCCTTTCCTCTCCAGAACTTGAAAGGGTCCGATGTATCGAGGTGATAACTTCCCTTTCACCTTGAACCGACGAAGTCCTCGAATAGGGGACACCTTGAGGTAGACATAGTCCCCCACGTTGAAAACGAGCTCTCTTCTCCGAACATCGGCATAGCTCTTTTGTCGTGTCTGTGCTATCCTCATGTTGTTGCGGATTTCCCTCACTTTTGCCTCGGCTTCTTGTAATACTTCGGGCCCAAACACTTTACTTTCCCCCGTTTGGTTCCAAAATAGGGGAGTTCTGCACTTCCTCCCATACAAAGCTTCAAACGGTGACATCTTCATACTAGCCTGATAGCTGTTGTTATAGGAGAACTCCGCATACGGTAAGTTCTTATCCCAACTCCGATTGTTTTTAAGTGCACACGCTCTCAGCATATTCTCAAGGATCTGATTAGTTCTTTCCGTCTGCCCGTCAGTTTGGGGATGATATGCAGAACTAAAATTCAGATGGGTTCCCATGGTTTCATGCAACTTCTGCCAGAACCTTGAGGTGAACTGTGTCCCTCGATGGTAACACACGATCCGTGACATGTACAATTCTGCCAATTTGGATCCGCTGTAGCTTTCTTTCACGGGGATGAAATGAGCTACCTTGGTTAGCCTGTCGATGATGACCCATATCGAATCATATACTGATTGGGTCCTAGGCAATCCCACTATGAAATCCATACCGATTTCTTCCCATTTCCATTCAGGCACTTTGAGTGGTTGCAATAATCCCGCGGGTCGTTGATGTTCCACTTTCACCAACTGACATGTGTCACATAGGGCAACATGTTCCCCGACATCTCGCTTCATGCCATACCACCAATACCTGTTCTTGAGGTCCTGGTACATCTTCGTACTCCCAGGATAAATGGAATAGTCGGAATCGTGAGCCTCCTTCAAAATCAATTCACGGATCTTTTTTACTTCAGGCACACAAATTCTTTTCCCGTGCCACACCATACCTTGTTCATCCTCTCTGAAACCAGGGGCTTTATTTTCCTTGATGAGTTGTCTGATTTCTTGTATCTTCTCTTCATTCTTTTGACCATCGCGTATGTCTTGCTCTAGTGTGCAGTCCAGTTCCATGGCGATGGCTTCACCACTATTCACCAGGCATAGACTGAGTCTTATAACATCGTCCTTCAATTCTGCAGCCATGTCCTTCAAGCTCAAACTATTGACCTGCACTTTCCGGCTTAAAGCATCTGCCACGACGTTTGCTTTCCCAGGATGATAGTTGATGCCCACATCAAAGTCATTGATTAGCTCTAACCATCTCCTTTGTCTGAGGTTGAGATCTGGCTGTGTGAAAATGTACTTTAAACTCTTATGATCTGTATATATCTCTGTCCTCTTCCCCATCAAGTAGTGCCGCCAAATTTTCAACACGTGTACCAGTGCGGCTAGTTCTAGGTCATGTGTAGGATAGTTCTTCTCGTGTTTCCGGAGCTGCCGGGATGCGTAAGCCACGACATGCCCTTCTTGCATGAGAAGACATCCCAACCCGTTTCTAGAGGCATCGCAGTACACCGAAAAGTTCTTCTGGATATCTGGCATAACTAGCACTGGGGCTGTTGTCAATCTTTTCTTTAGCTCCTGAAAACTCGTCTCGCACTACGGCGTCCATGTGAATGTGATTCCCTTCTCCAACAGTTTGGTGAGGGGTCTCGAGATCTTGGAGAATCCCTCAATAAACCGTCATAGTATCCGGCCAATCCCAAGAAGCTTCGAACTTCCCCGACATTCTCAGGGGTCTTCCACTTCTGTACATCCTCGATCTTGGCGGGATCTACGGAGATTCCTCCCTCCAAGATTATATGTCCTAAGAAGGGAACTCTCTTCAGCCAAAACTCACACTTGCTCAACTTGGCATATAGTTGGTGTTCTCTCAGCTTCTGCAACACCAACCATAGATGTTTCTCATGTTCCTCTTCATCTTTGGAGAAGACGAGAATGTCATCTATGAAAACCACCACAAATTTGTCCAGATATTCCATGAATACCCTGTTCATGAGATACATGAAGTATGCTGGGGCATTAGTTAGCCCAAAAGGCATGACGGTGTATTCATACAGTCCGTACTGAGATACGAAAGCTGTCTTTGGAATATCAGTTTGCCTTATCATAAGTTGGTGGTATCCCGACCTGAGATCAATTTTCGAGAACACACAAGCTCCCATCAACTGATCAAACAAGTCTTCAATGCGGAGTAATGGGTACTTGTTCTTGATGGTTACTTCATTCAAGGCACGGTAGTCTACGCATAACCTTTGGGTTCCGTCCTTCTTGGGCACAAATATCACTGGAGCTCCCCATGGTGAGGAACTAGGACGAATATACCCCTTCTCCGTCAATTCTCTTAAATGATCCTTGAGTTCTCCCAGCTGCTTGGAGTCCATCCGATAAGGTCTCTTGTATATCGGAGCTGTTCCACGCACTAGCTCAATCGCGAATTCCACTTCACGATCGGGAGGCATACCTGGCAACTCCTCCGGAAAAACATCTGGGTATTCCCTGATAATCCTGATCTCCTCCACTTTCACCTCAACTTGATTTAATTTAATGTCCCTCCTAGGCTCTTGTATTGTTATGAACTTTACTCTTGTGCCACTAGGGTGAGTTAGTTCCACCGTTCTGGTCGAACAATGTATGATTCCCTTATGTTTGGTCAATCAATCCATGCCCAAAATAATATCTATCCCTTGTGAATCTATCACTATGAGGTTGGCAGTAAATACTACCCCATTAATGTATAGATTCACCTTGGGACACCCTCGTCTTGTCCTTATTTCTCCACCTGGAGAGTTTACTGCTAGCATATGGTTCATTTGTGTTGTTGCTAGGTCATGCTTCTTAACAAACCCTTGGGCAATGAACGAGTGGGTAGCACCAAAATCGAACAACATGGTTGCAATGTGTAAATTGGCAGGAAACTTACCAACTACCACATCGGGTGCCTCTTGCGCCTCCTCCATGGTGACGTGGTTCACCCGTCCTCGCATTACATTCTGCTGTTGCGGCTGCACGGGCTTCTTCTTTGGGCACTTATGGGCGTAGTGCCCCACTTCCCCACAGTTAAAGCATTGCACCCCAACCTTAGGTGCTGGCCTTTGTTGTCTTGGGGTTGGTTTGGGGGTCCTTGCACTGCTGGTCGAGGTTGATATGTAGGGCGAGGCTGCTGTCCAAACTGACGTTGTGGTGGTGCTGGCGCTGCCGGGGGCCTGAAGTTTGGGTTGTACCCTCTCGGTACTGAGTAGGGTACCGCAGCACGGCTCGTCTGCCCTGCGGGTTGCTGCATCAGACGTGGGTGGGTGTTGCTACCTGAGGCTTGGTGTGACCATCCCGCCTTCCTCTTGTTCTCATTTTCCAAGGCCTTCAGCTTCCTTTCTACAACAAATGCTCTGTCCACTATCTTTTGGAAGCTTTCATACTCGTTGGAGGACATTGCACACTGCATTTCTGCGGTAAGTCCTTCCACGAAACAATCCTGTTTCTGCTCATCAGTCTCCATGTCCCGTGGGGCATAACGGGATAGTTGAGTGAATTTAGTGAGGTATTCCCTCACAGTCATGTTTCCTTGCTGCAATACCAGGAACTCCTTCCTCTTGTTTTTGAGTTCACCCCTTGGTATGTAACGGTTGCGGAAGCTACGCTTGAACTCTTCCCAAGTGATGTTCTCAGGGTCATGATGGGCGGCCACGTAAGCGGTCCACCAATCAGCAGCAGGTCCATGCAATTGGTGAGAGGCAAACAGCACCCTCTCATAACCTTGGCATTGTATGATCCTCATCTTGCTCTCAATGGTCTTTAGCCAGTCATCTGCCTCCAGGGGTTCAGCAGCACTTGCAAACTTTGGAGGTTGAGTTCCCAGGAACTCACTCAACCTTGGTTGGCGTGGTGCAGCTTGTGGAGGTGGACCTTGGTGCAAGTTGGCCACCACTTGAGTCAGGTTCTGGATGAGCTGATTTTGGTTCTCAAGCATTTGGTGGATGGGATCAACTTCTTCCCGACGACCACCCCTGTCTTGTCCTCCAGAAAGATGAGGGTTGCCGGCCTCATCGTTGTTGTTGGCGGGGTTGGCAGCACGACCCTTTCCTCTTATGGCCATCTATCATGATCAACCAGATGTTAACTTAAAGCATTACGTATTAACTTCCCAATTTGCTTGTTTAGACTTTAAAATTTTGAGGCCTTATTATATTTGTATTTATATTTTCTGAGGGTTCATGTCTCACGCGAAAATAAATGCACTCTTGATTCATAGGGGTTCACACATCAAAGCAAAACAACCCGAAGACGAGGTTGTGGACAAACGCCCATGGCTTCCACAACTCACGTCACACACCAAGCATTAACACACCATTAACTAAGGTAACGACTCGACTACTCGACAACCTGCTAAACTAAGGGAAAGGACTCTACACTACTCGTATCACTGAGCTGGCTCCTTGTGATCTTCCTCGTTATTGCGGCTGCCCTCTGACTCCGCTTTGGGTGGGGAAGCTGCTGGTAGAGAAGTGCGGCGACGCCTGCTCGCCCGGCGATCTAGGGAGTCAGGAGTCCATGTGTCATTCACGGTGACACACAGTTCATTCCCATCTCCTCTTTCTCTCGCCCTCAAGCTGGCTCGAAGCAACGCCTCAGTCTCCTTCAGGGTGTCACGTACATCCTGAAGCTCCTGCTGACACTCCTGCAGTCGAGTGTTGAGCATGGCAGCATCCTCCAAGCACAAGTCCATGTGCTCATGGGAAGTCCCCTGCTGCACTGGCGGGTACTTGTACTCCGTTGTACCACTCTCACGCTGGAGGACATACATGTACTCAGTCCTGTCTAGGTGGCGACGATAGATGTGACTCTTGTAGGTGATTGCCTCCCAGGTGACATCCTTCTCCGCATCGACCTGTGTCACTCGACAAGCTGGAGAGCGGTGGATCTTGAGCAGCTGATTTTCGTGGATAATACTCATTTCTGAACTCCATTCTTCCCGCTTCTCACGGATGGTTCGGGTGGAGCTGTAGTGTATGATTAGCTTGCCCGTATTGCCGGCGGCTTGGAGCATGTGTCGAAGACGGCGCAACAAGCCTCCTATTGCCAATCCGTAGGAGAGATACGTCACCGGACGGTCCTCCTCTCTCAGGGCAAGGGCAACTACGGGAACTCTCCCTCCGGTGGACTTGCGGGCAGTACGGAGATCATGCAAACCATCTAAAACATAAAGCATTTAAAATTAAGTCAGATAAGATTTTAAACCAAAAATCCTATTTTGAATAAATGTTGGGGTAAGATGAATAAAGTGACCCCATTTAAATAACACTTTTCAACCCACACCTTTGTAAAATAGTTTTTAAGAAAATAGGGTCCTTAAATACGTCCTTTTCTACCTAGGTCCACGTTCCTACGGGCAACCTTGGCTCTGATACCACTTCTGTCACACCCGGTTTCTCCGAAGAACAACCGAGTGACTATCACATATATGCCAGGATCATTTTCTCATACAGGTGATGACAAATAGTGAATCATCATTTATTACAAGCCAGGTGTCGAATATAATAAGTCTTACATAGCATACGTCTCGATGGACGATAATAAGTTCATAATATGTAAATAAAACAGCAGCGGAAATATTATTCTTGTGGGCTCCATCACAGGCGTTGCCCAGGGGAATCCATGAACCTAGAAATCTTCTTCGGGTCCAAAGTCTTGATCATTAAACACCACATCATTCTCTTGACCTGAGCAGCATAATAAACCAACAAATATGCAAGGTTGAGTACCGTTAGTACTCAGCAAGTGTGGGAAAGTTATGTCATGCATGGCTAGAACAAGGAGAGGTTGAACTCATGGTTGAAGCAATACGCAATTATTGCCTACCACCTTAGCTTATTAAGCACCTACATTACTACATGGGTGAAATGATCCCAATCTCCCATCCCATCATCATAATCAAATAACCATACATCATTTCCAATGTTAAGCTCCCCGCTTAACATCCACAACTTCCAAAGCCATCATCCTCTAATCATGAATAAGTCCAAGCCGCTCTTGACCGTGAGCACGGCTGTCATGACAGTTTTTGACTCTACAGAGTTTGCACCACTGTACCCACATGTAGTGATTTCATCCCCCGTTGCCGGGTGGACTAAAAGAACCTCCATTATGCCAGTGGCTACCAACCACATTCACACTTCCCAGGTGTGTAGCCAGGAGATCACTACGAAGCCTTTACAAAGGGATTCCCGACGAGCGTGGGCCTCACTCCTAACAGCATAGAAGAGGCTCCAACCCCGCTGCAGTGGCCCCCTCTTGAGCCTTGCGGTTCATATGGTAGTCCAGCTGACACTTATTCCGCACACCATCCAACACACCCATACTACGCTGGGGATACACCTAATTAATTGGCCAAGCTGCCCCATCTCAGCATGTGGTTGGCACGATAAAGCCAGGTTACATGCTCCATGAACCGGTCCTTAGGATCCAGGCAATTACTAAACACAAACCCGAGTCTCGTGCACCCAGCACCAACCAAATCATCCAACTTGCCCTGATCCCTACATCTACATAACTCATAACATCTCATTCAAGAGTATGGTAAATAAAATGATGATCTCATATCCCAATTATCCCATTCTAATCATGGCTAAGCATAAGCATGTAAATGAATGATATGTTAAAATAAATTCCAATCCCAAGCTACAAGGAAAACAAGATAATGCAATTCTAGGGAAACTTCCTAGCGTGGGTTTCATATTTCAATTGACAATGCAAATAATTCTATCTACATATCCTAGCATAGGATCAAAGTGGTCAAGGACACTTGCCTTCTTCTTGCTGCTCTGAGAATGGAAATTCTTGGTCTTGGAAGGGAAGAACTTGCTCTGGGGCAGGTTCTATTCATGCCAACACACATAACAAAAGAAAACAACAATCCATAAGACATAGTTCACACTTTCACTTCATACAACCACACATTCACATCTATGTAAGTCATTCACATTTCTAAGTGTTGTGGTTACTCTATGTGTGTTGATTTTTGGCTTACATGCACTTTTTAAACATATGTATATTATTTCTAACTTTTGTATTCAGATTTCTGTTTGCACACGACATATGAATTTCCAATTTAAACAAATTTCTTTAATACACTCATTAGCTACCAAGTTTGCATGGAAGGTCTTCTTCTACCCCAAATGGGTCTTCAGATCCTCTACCAAAGCCTAAACTGAAATCTTTGGATTTAGAAACTCCATTTATTATTTTCTAGTTATGCACACCTACTTTCCTATATTTTCCAGATTTATTTTCTATGACTAATAGTAAACCTTAATATTAAATAGTAAGGCATATCATCTAAACAGAATAGGTTCTGATCAAAAATATTAAATAATATATTTTGGAACTTCTCCTCTGTTGTGAACTAATTTAAATTTATTTTACCAAATTTCAGAATTATTTATTAACCTAAAAATGTGTTCCTAGAGCTAATAAACATGAACACACCCAAACAGATTTCATTTAAGCCTAAAATTTATTTTTAGTTCATTCTAAAGTTTCCAAGTGTTAGTAGAGTTTAAACTCGAATTTACAATGTGTTTGTATTTCCTTTTAAATTTAAATCCTAGTCACACATTCAATTTCTAAAATTAAATATCATATAGGGTTAAAAAGTTAAGTTCACCCTACTACAGGGTCTAATTTATTATTTTAAGAATTTCCAGGGGCTTAACTATGCATAACAGAGAGGTTTTGCTAATTTTTATTAAGTCCAGGGGCTAAAACTGATTTTTAATTGAATTTACAAGAATTTCTGAAGTTCCAGGGGCTAGATCAGAAGTTTCCGGGGCTAGCTCATATTTTCCGAGATCCCCAGGGGGTAGCGCGTAAGAATCCCGGTCTTTATAATGCGGGGCTGACGTGGACCGTCCGATTTAAAACAGACGGCTGAGATTATAACGTCGAACCGGTACGCGGGGATTTCAATTCTACCGTGCGATTTGAAATAGACGGCGCACAAGCGGCCACGTCGCTCTGATCGAGCGCGGGCGGCGCTGCACGGCGGCACGCGGCGGCGGGAGGCGGCGATCTCGCAGGCTAGCTTCGGATCTTCGTCAATTCTTCCTAAAACTGGGATTTCATGGCACAGATCGGTAGAGGGGAGGTCGGGAATCTCACCTCGGGGTTTTTCTTGAGCTCGGAGGTCCCGAAAGGTGGTCGGCGACGAGGTCCGAGGTGAATTTACGGTGATGCTCATCGGCGCTGTGTCTGAGGCGCAAACCACCGAGTTTTCTGCACCTGCGTGATTCCCCGGAGGCGGTGGAACACGATCGGCGCGTTAGATCAGAGAACCCAAGCAGAGATCGAGAGAAAACGGTGATCGGAGCTTCGGTTCTCACCGGGAGGAAAAATAGCCGATCGCGGGTGAAAATCAGGACGGTGCCGGTGTTTATATAGCCGGGGAAGGGCGGCGTTCGGTTGTGATCGAGTTTGCGTCGTCTAGAACCGAAATTCAGCTGAGATACGCGGGTATCCGGGGCGGTTTCGATTCGGAGGAGAGAGGAGTCCCGGTCGGCCGAGCGCGCGCGCGAGGAGGAAGAAGATGGCGGGCCCCACACATCAGTGAGAAGAAAACGGGGCGCGTGGCTGCGGGCTGGCGCGGGGGTGAGGTGGGCCAGCTGGTGGGTTTCGGCCCACTGGCTGGGGAGGTTTGTTTTTTTTCTTTTTCTTTCTGTTTTGATTTGAATTTGAATTCCAATTTGAATTTGAAATTCTGCACCACATGCAATACGTCCAAAAATTTTTAAATTCCCCTCTTGACAGGTTTTGGGGTGTTACATGGCCCCATCTTGAGCCTTGCGGTTCATATGGTAGTCTAGCTGACACCTATTCCCCGCACCATCCAACACACCCATACTACGCCGGGGATACACCTAATTAATTGGCCAAGCTGCCCCATCTTAGCATGTGGTTGGCACGGTAAAGCCAGGTTACATGCTCCATGAACCGGTCCTTAGGATCCATACAAGTACTGAACACAAACCCGAGTCTCGTGCACCCAGCACCAACCAAATCATCCAACTTGCCTTGATCCCTACCTCTACATAACTCATAACATCTCATTCAAGAGTATGGTAAATAAACTGATGATCTCATATCCCAATTATCCCATTCTAAGCATGGCTAAGCATAAGCATGTAAATGAATGATATGATAAAATAAATCCCAATCCCAAGCTACAAGGAAAACAAGATAATGCAATTCTGGGGAAACTTCCTAGCATGGGTTTCATATTTCAATTGACAATGCAAATAATTCTATCTACACATCCTAGCATAGGATCAAAGTGGTCAAGAACACTTGCCTTCTTCCTGCCGCTCTGGGAATGGAAAGTCTTGGTCTTGGAAGGGGAGAACTTGCTCTGGGGCAGGTTCTACTCATGCCAATACACATGGCAAAAGAAAACAACAATCCATAAGACATAGTTCACACTTTCACTTCATACAAACCACACATACATACCTATGAACGTCATTTACATTTCTATGTGTTGTGGTTACTCTTCATGTGTTGATTTTTGGCCTACATGCACTTTTAAACATATTTATATGATTTCTAACTTTTGTATCCAGATTTCTGTTTGCACACTATATATGAATTTCCAATTTGAACAAATTCTTTATATTTAATTAATACACTTCTTAGCTACCAAGTTTGCATGAAAGGTAATTTCCTACTCCAAATAGGTTTTCAGATCTTCTACCAAATCCTAAACTGAAGTTTTTGGATTTGGAAACTTCATTTATCATTTTTCTAATTATGCCTACCTATTTTCCTATATTTTTCAGATTTATCTTCTATGCCTAAAAGTGAGTTTTAATATTAAATAGTAGGACATATCATCTAAACAGAATAGGTTCTGATCTAAAATATTAAATAATATATTTTTGAACTTCTCCTCTGACGTGAGCTAATTTAAATTTATTTTATCAGTTTTCAGAATTATTTCCTAGCCTAAAAATGTGTTTCTAGAACTAATAAATATGAACAACAATTAGACAGATTCATTTCAACCAAAAATCTATTTTTAACTCATTCTAAAGTTTTCCAAGTGCTAGGAGAGTTTAAATTTGAATTTGTACATGTGTTTGCCTTACCTTTTAAATTTAAATCCTAGTCACATATTCAAATTTCTGAATTTAATATCATATAAGGTCAAAAAGGTAAATCCACGCTACTGCAGGGTCTAATTTATTATTTCATAAATTTCCAGGGGTCTAACTACACATAACAGAGGGGTTTTCCTAATTTTTATTAAGTCCAGGGGCTAAAACTGATTTTTTAAATGAATTTATACGAATTTCTGAAGTTCCAGGGGCTAGATCAGAAGTTTCCGGGGCTAGCTCGTGTTTTCCGAGATCCCCAGGGGGTAGCACGTAAGAATCCCGGCCTTTATAACGCAAGGCCTTTATAACACAAGGATCCCCGGCGGCGGTGGAACGTGATAAGCACGTTAGATCAGTAAATTTGAGCAAGGATCGACAGAAATTGGCTGTAGAATCTTCGGTTCTCACCGGAGAAAAGAATGGCCGATCGGGGGGGGGGGGGGGGGGAACAGGGCAATGTCAACGTTTATATAGGCGAGGGGGGCGGCGGTCTGTTGGGATCGAGTTGGAGTCGTCCGGGACCGGGAGTTGGGCTAGGGGCGCGGGTTTCCGGAGTTGGTTGCGATCGGGCGCGAGGAAGAGTCCGGCCGTTGGGCGCGCCGGAGGTAGGAGATGACACTCGGGCCCCGCGTGTCAGTGAGAGGGAGAGAGGGCGCTCGGTCGTGGGCTGGCACGAGGGGGGGGGAGAATAGTGGGCCGGCTGGCGGGTTTCGGCCCACTGGCCGGTTGGGTTTTCTTTTATTTTTCTTTTTTCCTTTTCTTTTCTGTTTTGATTTGAATTTGAATTCCAATTTGAATTTGAATTTCTGCACCACATGCAGTACGTCCAAAAAATTTTAAATTCCCCTCTTAATAGATTTTAGGGTGTTACAGCTCTACCCCCCTTAAAAGAAATCTCGTCCTCGAGATTGGTGGTTCTAGGAAAACAATTCCGGAAACTGTGCCTTAAGCTCGTTTTCTCGCTCCCACGTGGCTTCCTCTTCCGAGTGATGCTTCCACTGCACCTTGCACATCCGGATTCTTTTATTTCTTGTGAGGCGTTCCATTGTCTCCAAAATCTTGACCGGTTGCTCGGCATAAGACAGATCCTCTCCTACGTCAACCTCATTCCTAGGTAACATCTCTTCAGGCGTCCTCAGACATTTCTTGAGCTATGACACATGGAACACATCGTGCACATCCGATAGGCGAGCCGGTAGTTCTAGTTGATATGCCACTTCGCCTTTCCTCTCCAGAACCTGAAAGGGTCCGATGTATCGAGGTGATAACTTCCCTTTTACCTTGAACCGACGAAGTCCTCGGATAGGGGACACCTTGAGGTAGACATAGTCCCCCACGTTGAAAACGAGCTCTCTTCTCCGTACATCGGCATAGCTCTTTTGTCGTGTGTGTGCTATCCTCAAGTTGTTGCGAATTTCCCTCACTTTCGCCTCGGCTTCTTGTAGTACTTCGAGCCCAAACACTTTACTTTCCCCCGTTTGGTTCCAAAATAAGGGAGTTCTGTACTTCCTCCCATACAAAGCCTCAAATGGTGACATCTTCATACTAGCCTGATAGTTGTTGTTATAGGAGAACTCCGCATACGGTAAGTTCTTATCCCAACTCCTATTGTTCTTGAGCGCACACGCTCTCAACATATCCTCAAGGATCTGATTGGTTCTTTCTGTCTGTCCGTCAGTCTGGGGATGATAGGCAGAACTAAAATTCAGATGAGTTCCCATGGTTTCATGTAACTTCTGCCAGAACCTTGAGGTGAACTGTGTTCCTCGATCTGACACTATCTTCTTTGGCACTCCATGGAAACACACGATCCTTGACATGTATAATTCTGCCAATTTGGATCCACTGTAGCTTTCTTTCACGGGGATGAAATGAGCTACCTTGGTTAGCCTGTCGATGATGACCCATATCGAATCATATCCTGATTGGGTCCTAGGTAGTCCCACTATGAAATCCATACCGATTTCTTCCCATTTCCATTCAGGCACTTTGAGTGGTTGCAATAATCCCGCGGGTCATTGATGTTCTACTTTCACCAACTGACATGTGTCACATAGGGCAACATGTTCCGCGACATCTCGCTTCATTCCATACCACCAATATCTGCTCTTGAGGTCATGATACATCTTCGTACTTCCAGGATGAATGGGATAGTCGGAATCATGAGCCTCCTTCAAAATCAATTCACGGATCTACTTCACTTCAGGCACACAGATTCTTTTCCCGTGCCACACCGTACCTTGTTCATCCTCTCTGAAACCAGGGGCTTTATTATCCTTGATGAGTTCTCTGATTTCTTGTATCTTCCATGGCGATGGCTTCACCACTATTCACCAGACATAGATTGAGTTTTATAACCTCTTCCTTCAATTTTGTAGGCATGTCCTTCAAGCTCAACCGATTGACCTGCACCTTCTGGCTTAAAGCATCTGCCACGACGTTCGCTTTCCCAGAATGGTAGTTGATGCCCACATCAAAGTCGTTGATTAGCTCTAACCATCTCCTTTGTCTGAGGTTGAGATCTGGCTGTGTGAAAATGTACTTTAAGCTCTTATGATCCATATATATCTCTGTCCTCTTCCCCATCAAATAATGCCGCCAGATCTTTAATGTGTGTACCACTGCGGCTAGCTCTAGGTCATGTGTAGGATAGTTCTTCTCGTGTTTTCGGAGTTGCCGGGACGCATAAGCCACGACATGCCCCTCTTGCATTAGAACACATCCCAACCCGTTTCCAGAGGCATCGTAGTACACCGAAAAGTTCTTCTGCATATCTGGCATAACTAGCACTGGGGCTGTTGTCAATCTTTTCTTCAGCTCTTGAAAACTCGTCTCGCACTGCGGTGTCCATGTGAATGTGATTCCCTTCTCCAACAATTTCTTGAGGGGTCTCGAAATCTTGGAGAAACCCTCAATAAACCGTCGATAATACCCAGCCAATCCTAAGAAGATTCGAACTTCCCCGACATTCTATGGGGTCTTCCACTTCTGTACATCCTCGATCTTGGCGGGATCTACGGAGATTCCTCCCTCCGAGATTATATGTCCTAAGAAGGGAACTCTCTTCAGCCAAAACTCACACTTGCTCAACTTGGCATATAGTTAATGTTCTCTCAGCTTTTGCAACACCAACCTTAGATGTTCCTCATGTTCTTCTTCATCTTTGGAGAAGACGAGAATGTCATCAATGCAAACCACCACAAATTTGTCCAGATATTCCATGAATACCTTGTTCATGAGATACATGAAGTATGCCGGGGCATTAGTTAGCCCGAAAGGCATGACGGTGTATTCATACAGTACATACCGAGATACGAAAGCTATCTTTGGAATATCAGTTTGCCTTATCTTAAGTTGGTGGTATCCCGACCTGAGATCAATTTTCGAGAACACACAAGCTCCCCTCAACTGATCAAACAAGTCTTCAATGCGGGGTAATGGGTACTTGTTCTTGATGGTTACTTCATTCAACGCACGGTAGTCTACGCACAACCTTTGGGTTCCGTCCTTCTTGGGCACAAACATCACTGGAGCTCCCCATGGTGAGGAATTAGAACGGATGTACCCCTTCTATGTCAATTCTCTCAAATGTTCCTTGAGTTCTTCCAGCTGTTTGGAGTCCATCCGATAGGGTCTCTTGTATATCGGAGCTGTTCCAGGCACTAGCTCAATCGCGAATTCCACTTCACGATCGGGGGGCATACCTGGCAACTCCTCCAGAAAAACATCTGGGTATTCCCTGATGATCCTGATCTTCTCCACTTCCACCTCAACTTGATTGAGTTTAATGTCCCTCCTAGGCTCTTGTATGGTTATGAACATTACTCTTGTGCCACTAGGGTGAGTTAGTTCCACCGTTCTTGTCGAACAATGGATGATTCCTTTATGTTTGGTCAACCAATCCATACCCAAAATAATATCTATCCCTTGTGAATCTATCACTATGAGGTTGGCGGTAAATACTACCCCATTAATGTCTAGATTCACCTTGGGACACACTTGTCTTGTCCTTATCTATCCCCTTGGAGAGTTTACTGCTAGCGTATGGTCCATTGGAGTTGTTGCTAGATCATGCTTCTTAACAAACACTTGAGCAATGAACGAGTGGGTAGCACCAGAATCAAACAACAGGGTTGCAATGTGTAAATTGGCAGGAAACTTATCAATTACCACGTCAGGTGCCTCTTGCGCTTCCTCCATGGTCACGTGGTTCACCCGTCCTCGCATCACATTCTGCTGTGGTGGCGGCATGGGCTTCTTCTTTGGGCGCTTATGGGCGTAGTGCCCCACTTCACCACAGTTGAAGCATTGCACCCCAACCTTAGGTGTCTGGCCTTTGTTGTCTTGGGGTTGGTTCTGTGGTCCTTGCACTGCTGATCGAGGTTGATATGTGGGACGAGGCTGCTATACAAACTGACGCTGCGGCTGTGCTGGTGCTGATGGAGGCCTGAAATTCGGGTTATACCCTCTGGGTGCTGAGTAGGGTACCACAGCACGGCTCGTCTTCCCTGCGGGTTTCTGCATCAGACGTGGGCATGTGTTGCTACCCGAGGCTTGGTGTGCCCATCCCGCCATCCTCTTGTTTTCATTTTCCAAGGCCTTCAGCTTCCTCTCCACTACAAATGCTCTGTCTACCATCTTTTGAAAGCTTTCATACTCGTTGGAGGACATTGCACACTACATTTCCATAGTAAGTCCTTCCACAAAGCAGTCCTGTTTTCTGCTCATCAGTTTCGATGTCCCGTGGTGCATAACGGGATAGTTGGGTGAACTTAGTGAGGTATCCCCTCACAGTCATGTTTCCTTGCTAAAGTCCCAAGAACTCCTTCCTCTTGTTTTTGAGTTCACCCCTTGGTATGTAATGGTTTCGGAAACTGCGCTTGAACTCTTCCCAAGTAATGTTCTCGGGGTCATGGTGGGCTGCCACGTAGGCGGTCCACCAATCAGCAGCGGGTCCATGCAATTGGTGAGAGGCAAACAGCACCCTCTCATACCCTTGGCATTGTATGATCCTCATCTTGCTCTCGATGGTCTTTAGCCAGTCATCTATCTCCAGAGGTTCAGCAGCACTTGCAAACTTTGGAGGTTGAGTCCCTAGAAACTCACTCAACCTTGGTTGGTGTGGTGCAGCTTGTGGAGGTGGAGCTTGGTGCAAGTTGGCCACCACTTGAGTTAGGCTCTGGATGAGCTGATTCTGATTTTCAAGTATTTGGTGGATGGGATCAGCTCCTTCACGGCGACCACCCCTGTCTTGTCCTCCAGAAAGATGAGGGTTGCCGGCCTCATCGTTGTTGTTGGCGGGGTTGGCACCATGACCCTTTCCTCTTCCGGCCATCTATAATGATCAACCAAAGGTTAATTTAAAGCATTAAGTATTAACTTCCCATTTTCCTTGTTCAAACTTAAAATTTTGAGGCCTTATTATGTTAACATTTTCTGAGGGTTTCACGTCTCACGCGAAAGTAAATGCACTCTTAATTCATAGGGGTTTACACATCAAAGCAAAGCAACCTAAAGACGAGGTTGTGGACAAATGCCCATGGCTTCCACAACTCACGTCACACACCTAACATTACCACACAATTAACTAAGGTATTGACTCGACTACTCGATAACCTGCTGAACTAAGGGAAAGGGCTCTACACGACTCGTATCACTGAGCTGGCTCCTCGGGATCTTCCTCATTATTGCGGCTGCCCTCTGACTCCGCTTTGGGTGGGGAAGTTGCTGGTGGAGAAGTGCGGCGATGCCTGCTCGCCCGGCGGTCTAGGGAGTCAGGAGTCCATGTGCATTCACGGTGACAAACAGTACATTCCCATCTCCTCTTTCTCTCGCCCTCAAGCTGGCGCGAAGCAATGCCTCAGTCTCCTTCAGGGTGTCACGAACATCCTGAAGCTCCTGCTGACACTCCTGCAGTCGAGTGCTGAGCATAGCAGCATCCTCCAAGCACAGGTCCATGTGCTCATGGGAAGTCCCCTGCTGCACTAGCGGGTACTTGTACTCCGCGGTACCACTCTCACGCTGGAGGACATACATGTACTCAGTCCTGTCCAGGTGGCGACGGTAGATGTAACTCTGGCAGGTGATGGCCTCCCAGGTGACATCTTTCTCTGCATCGACCTGTGTCGCTCGATAAGCTGGAGAGCGGTGGATCTTGAGCAGCTGATTTCAAGGATAATCCTCATATCTGAACTCCATTCTTCCCGCTTCTCACGGATGGTCCGGGTGGAGTTGTAGTGTATGATTAGCTTGCCCGTATTGCCGGCAGCGTGGAGCATACCCCGTAGACGGCGCAACAAGCCTCCTACTGCCAATCCATAGGAGTGGTACATCACCGGACGATTCTCCTTTCTCAGGGCAAGGGCAACTACAGGAACTCTCCCTCCGGTGGACTTGCGTGCGGTGCGGATCATGCGAACCATCTAAAACATAAAGCATTTAAAATTAAGTTAGATAAGAGTTAAACAAAAATTGTATTTTGAATAAAAGTTTGGGTAAGATGAATAAAGTGACCCCATTAAATAACACTTTTCAACCCACACCTTTGTAAAATAGTTTTTAAGAAAATAGGGTCCTTAAATACGTCCATTTCTTCCTAGGTCCACGTTCCTACGGGCAGCCTGGGCTCTGATACCACTTCTGTCACACCCGGTTTCTCCGAAGAACAACCGAGTGAATATCACATGTATGCCAGGATCATTTTCTCATACATGTGATGACAAATAGTGAAGCATCATTTATTACAAGCTAGGTGTCGAATATAAATAAGTCTTACATAGCATGCGTCTCGATGGACGATAATAAGTTCATAATATGTAAACAAAACATCAGCGGAATATAATTCTTGTGGGCTCCGTCCTAGGCGTTGCCCGGGGGACACCATGAACCTAGAATCCTTCTTCGGGTCCGAAGTCTTGGTCATTGAACCCCACATCATCCACTTGACCTGAGCAGCAATTTAAACCAACAAATATGCAAGTTTGAGTACCGTTGGTACTCAGCAAGTGTGGGAAAGTTATGTCATGCATGGCCAGAACAAGGAGAGGTTGAACTCATGGTTAAAGCACTACGCAATTAATACCTATCACCTTAGCCTATTAAGCACCTACATTACTACACAGGTGAAATGGTCCCAATCTCCCAACCCATCATCAGAATCAAATAACCATAACATCAATCCCAATGTTAAGCTCCCCGCTTAACATCCTCAACTTCCAAAGCCATCATCCTCTAATCATGAATAAGTCCAAGCCTCTCTTGACTGTGAGCACGGCTGTCATGACAGTTTTGACTCTACAGAGTTTGCACCACTGTACCCACATGTAGTGATTTCATCCCCCGTTGCCGGGTGGACTAAAAGAACCTCCATTATGCCAGTGGCTGCGAACCACATTCACACTTCCCAGGTGTGAAGCCAGGAGATCACTACGAAGCCTTTACAAAGGGATTCCCGACGAGCGTGGGCCCACTGAGGTTTCACCCCTAACAGCATACAAGAGGATCCAACCCCGCTGCAGTGGCCCCCTCTTGAGCCTTGCGGTTCATATGGTAGTCCAGCTGACACCTATTCCCCGCACCATCCAACACACCCATACTACGCCGGGGATACACCTAATTAATTGGCCAAGCTGCCCCATCTCAGCATGTGGTTGGCACGGTAAAGCCAGGTTACATGCTCCATGAACCGGTCCTTAGGATCCAGGCAAGTACTAAACACAAACCTCAAGTCTCGTGCACCCAGCACCAACCAAATCATCCAAGTTACCTCGATCCCTACCTCTACATAACTCATAATATCTCATTCAAGAGTATGGTAAATAAACTGATGATCTCATATCCCAATTATCCCATTCTAAGCATGGCTAAGCACAAGTAATATGAGTGAATGACATAATAAAACAAATCCCAACCCAAGCTACAAGGAAACAAGATAATGCAATTCTAGGGAAACTTCCTAGCATGGGTTTCATATTTCAATTGACAATGCAAATAATTCTATCTACACATCCTAGCATAGGATCAAAGTGGTCCAGGACACCTGCCTTCTTCCTGCTGCTCTGGGAATGGAAAGTCTTGGTCTTGGAAGGGGAGAACTTGCTCTGGGGCAGGTTCTACTCATGCCAATAAACATAGCAAAAGAAAACAACAATCCATAAGACATAGTTCACACTTTCACTTCATACAAACCACACATACATACCTATGAACGTCATTTACATTTCTATGTGTTGTGGTTACTCTTCATGTGTTGATTTTTGGCCTACATGCACTTTTAAACATATTTATATGATTTCTAACTTTTGTATTCAGATTTCTGTTTGCACACTATATATGAATTTCCAATTTGAACAAATTCTTTATATTTAATTAATACACTTCTTAGCTACCAAGTTTGCATGAAAGGTAATTTCCTACTCCAAATAGGTTTTCAGATCTTCTACCAAATCCTAAACTGAAGTTTTGGATTTGGAGACTTCATTTATCATTTTTCTAATTATGCCTACCTATTTTCCTATATTTTTCAGATTTATCTTCTATGCCTAAAAGTGAGTTTTAATATTAAATAGTAGGACATATCATCTAAACAGAATAGGTTCTGATCTAAAATATTAAATAATATATTTTTGAACTTCTCCTCTGATGTGAGCTAATTTAAATTTATTTTATCAGTTTTCAGAATTATTTCCTAGACTAAAAATGTGTTTCTAGAACTAATAAATATGAACAACAATTAGACAGATTCATTTCAACCAAAAATCTATTTTTAACTCATTCTAAAGTTTTCCAAGTGCTAGGAGAGTTTAAATTTGAATTTGTACATGTGTTTGCCTTACCTTTTAAATTTAAATCCTAGTCACATATTCAAATTTCTGAATTTAATATCATATAAGGTCAAAAAGATAAATCCACACTACTGCAGGGTCTAATTTATTATTTTATAAATTTCTAGGGGTCTAACTACACATAACAGAGGGGTTTTCCTAATTCTTATTAAGTCCAGGTGCTAAAACTGATTTTTAAATGAATTTATACGAATTTCTGAAGTTCCAGGGGCTAGATCAGAAGTTTCCAGCGCTAGCTCATGTTTTCCGAGATCCCCAGGGGGTAGCGCGTAAGAATCCCGGCCTTTATAACGCAGTGCTGATGTGGACCGTCCGATTTAAAATAGACGGCTCAGATTAGATCGTCGAACCGGTACGCGCGGATTTTAATTCTACCGTGCGATTTAAAATAGACGGCCCTCAAGGGGTCCCGTCGCCCTGGCCGGAGCCAGCCCGCGCACGCGGCGGCGCGCGGCGGCGGGGGGGGGGGGGGCGATCTCGCCGCCGCAGCCTCGGCTTTTGCCGCTACACGTTAGAACTCGCATCTTTTTGCATGGATCGGCTGCGGAGGGGTAGGGGATGCTCACCGAGGGGTTTTCCAGCACTCGGAGGCCCTGGAAGTCGGTCGGCGGCGAGCTTCAATGGCGAAGATCTTCGGTGCACGTCGGGGTGGCTGTTGGAGCGCAAGGCACGTCGTTTCCTTCACCTACAGGGATCCCTGGCGGCGGTGGAACGTGATCAGCACGTTAGTTCAGTAAATTTGAGCAAGGATCGACGGAAATTGGCTGTAGAATCTTCGGTTCTCACCGGAGAGAAGAACGGCCGATCGGGGGGGGGGGGGGAAAGGGCGATGTCGACGTTTATATAGGCGAGGGGGGGCAGCGGTCTGTTGGGATCGAGTTGGAGTCGTCCGGGACCGGGAGTCGGGCTGGGGGCGCGGGTTTCCGGAGTTGGTTGCGATCGGGCGCGAGGAAGAGTCCGGCCGTTGGGCGCGCCGGAGATAGGAGATGACACGCGGGCCCCGCGTGTCAGTGAGAGGGAGAGAGAGTGCTCGGTCGTGGGCTGGCGTGAGGGGGGGAGAATAGTGGGCCGGCTGGCGGGTTTTGGCCCACTGGCCGGTTTGGTTTTCTTTTTCTTTTTCTTTTCTGTTTTGATTTGAATTTGAATTCCAATTTGAATTTGAATTTCTGCACCACATGCAGTACGTCCATGATTAGTTGGGATGGTTATTGGATATGGTTATTGGTTATGGTTTTGGATGGTTTGGTTTTCAGGACTGTTGAGTCCGGGTGATAAGAGGGGTTGCATGACTGTTGAGTCATGGCAACAAGGTTGGTCTCGGTGGGAGACGAAGTTATTTATGATGAAATGGTAGCGAATCCGAGATGGTATTCGTGAGATGGTAGCGAATACGAGGAGGTATTCGTGAGCAAGAATGAGGTTGATTGATGTCTGGTTGTAACATGGAAGGTAATGAACATAAGGGAGGTATAATTGGTATTTCAATACATGTTAGGATTGCATTCACTTAAAGATAAGTTGCTGTTTTATCATGTTTTTGATAAATAACTTTGCTTTCTGCAATTAGCCTTTTATACCTACCTTGTTATGAGCTTCATATCATATTTTTCCTGCACTTGCTGAGTACATCATTGTACTCAAACTTGCATTATTATTTCATCATCAGCGACAGGAGAAGATTTCTATGAAGGCCAAGTGGAGCATTAGGCGTGTAATCTGTCCTCAACCTTGCCCGTGGGGACAGAGTATAGATGGAGCCATTGCTGCCTAGAATAGCTTCCGCATTAGTTAAATTGCTTCCGCATTAGAATAAAGACTTCAGCTGCATAGAAATAAGACTTCCACTGTGAGCATGAGTCCAAGACTCATGAAAACATTATAATAAACTCTGTTATTCGTGGTTATATATATTCTGAATTCAGTTTGTGGAACATATGTGTATGTGTGATGAACATCCTGGGCACACATATACATCAGTTCCCGGTTCCATGGTTTTCCACAGAATTGAGTGCGTCACAGATTGGTATCAGAGCCACGGTTGACGGTGGGTTACACGCCTAAATAGGAAACACGGATTGGTATCAAAAGCCACGGATGAGGGTAGATTACACACCTAGATACAATCACATATTGGTATCAGAGCCACGGTTGACGGTAGGTTACACGCTTAGATAGATCACAGATTGGTATTAGACACAGACTGGTATCAACCTGCCACGGGTAGATCACACAACCTAGATAGACACAGATTGGTAGCTAAGCCACGCTGACCATAGGATGCATAGATTGGCATTGGAACTACCTTGACATAGGATACAAGCCATAGTTGGATCACAGATTGGACATGGCCCTAAGTCATATAGGACCCCCATTGAACAAAGCATTGAATAGGAGTTGTGTGAGCCCTTGTGATGATTGTTTGTGAATTGTGTGCTTAGTGTGAGTTGTGAGACGTCTCAAAACGTTCTCCACATCCACACATAGGTAAGAAGAGGTGTGAGATGTTTCGGCACTTGTTCACATCCTCATATGGGCTAATATATATAGTTCAACCCACCTTGATGCATATAGTTGAGGGGATCTACCTAACCTTCTAAATTTCTATTCTATTTCGTCCTCTCTCATAGATGGTGAGAGGAAACGTCGGCCGAAGGAACGTCCGTGACAACCAAGAGGATGTCCACGATGAAGTTCGTTAACCCCAGAGCTGGTGAGAACAAACTGGAACGGTTGATGGCCATGCAGAATCAACTTATGCAAACTATGATCCAAACTTTGGGTCAGTTGCAGGCCAACAACAACAACCCCATTCCGGCACCACCGCCACCACCACCGCCGGCTCATAACAGACTGGGTCAGTTCATGAGGACTCGACCACCCACCTTTGCTCAAGCTAACGACCCCATGGAGGCCGACGACTGGTTGAAATCCATGGAGAAGAAGCTTGCCATAGTGCAGTGCAATGACCGAGAGAAGGTTCTTTTTGCGTCGCACCAACTTATGGGAGCTGCCGCTGACTGGTGGGATGCCCTATGCAACGCTCATGTCGACCCTGAGACGATCACTTGGACTGAGTTCAAGGAGAGTTTCCACTCTCATTACATCCCTGCTGGTGTAATGATGCTCAAGAGACAAGAGTTTGAAGGTCTCCGCCAAGGACAGAGAAGCGTGAATGAGTACCTCAACAAGTTCACACAACTGTCCCGGTATGCCCCCAAAGATGTCAACTCAGACCAGAGGAAGCAATATCCGTTCATGAGAGGGTTGAACAATGAGATCCAGATTCAGCTCCTCAACAATGACTACGCAAGCTTTCAGAAGCTGGTTGACAAGGCTATAGTAGTCGAAAGCAAGATCCGATAGATTGAGCGAGAGTGCAAGAGGAAGATGCCATACCAGTCTCAAGGGAGCAACATAAGACCTCGGTACATGCCCCCAGCTGCACCGCAGTATGGATCGACTGCTCCTGCATACCGCCCTAGTCAGCCACCACAGCAACGGCCAGTTGCACCAGCGCCTCGTGTGCCCATGCCTCCTGTGCCCCGATCCAACATGGGCGCTCCTGTTCAAAACCCCGCCCCAACGTACCTGCTTCCGTAGGCAAAAGGGCATGCTTTGCATGCGGGGAGACAGGACACTTCACGAACCAGTGCCCGAGGAGAGGCCCTGTACAGCAAGGTAACGTGCCCAAGCAGAACCCGTGACCAAACGGAGGGGACAATCAAGGAAACCATGGACAGCAGAACTATGTTCACAGCAACGTGAACCATGTCTCTGCTGAGGAAGCAAAACAGGCTGAGGACGTCGTAATTGGTATGTTCCTTGCCAACTCTAACCCGGCTACCATCTTATTTTATTCTGGAGCATCACATTCCTTCATATCATCCAAGTATGTTGCCAAGCATAATCTAACCATATCCCACTTAAAATGTGCTATGTTAGTTAATTCTCCCGGAGGAGAAATGAGGACTAATATAGTATGTCCGAAAGTAAGCCTTAAAATAATGGGGGTAGACTTCCTTGCAAACCTCATTGTCTTGGATTCCCAAGGGCTTGACATAATACTCGGGATGGATTGGTTAAGTAAGCGCAGCGGAGTAATCCAATGTGCCGAAAGGAGCGTGCAGTTGACAAACGAGCACGGAACTCATATCGAGTTTGAGTCAGCCAACCAACAGCCGAGAAGGCAGAATTCCCTCATCTGTTCTCTACTAACGAATCTCGAGGGTGAGATTCAATTTAAGGGGGTAGATTTGTGACACCCTCATTTCTGGTTTCTGCATGTATTCATGCTTCATGTAGAGAAAACATTTTAAAAGAAGTAGGAACAAAGAAAGAATCAAAATGATAGCAAAAAGAGCAAAATCCAGTTCCCAGAGAGCGCCGAAGACAACTTCCGCGGCCCGCTGGCCACGTGGCATGTTCGGATCTCATCCCTGCGAAGTGGGGAGAGGTCCGCCGCTAAACTGGCTACGTGGCAGGCTCGGGGCCCGTCTTCGCAAAGGGGGAGAGGTCCGACCCTGTGGGACACGTGTTGCCCCCGGAGCTAGCCTCTGCGGAAGAAGCAAAGTCAGTTCCGCACGACACATGTCACCTTTGGAGCTAATCACCGCGGAAATCAGAGGACCAGTCGCGCGGGATACGTGTCGATCTCGGAGCTCAGCCCGAGAGGTCCGGTTCTATTGAACACGTGTCACCACCGGAGCTTATCTCCGGGAGGTCCGTCAATGTTGGATACATGTTTACCTCGGAGCTCGTCTCTAAGGAAAAAGGAAAGCCTGGCGCTACTTGACGCGTGGCATTCACGGAGCTCACCTCCAAAGAGAGGGAGGTCCGGAATGGATACGTGGCACACCCGGAGCCACCTCCGGAGAGAGGGAAGGTCCGACACTGACACGTGGCGTGCGCGGAGCGACCTCCGAATAAGAGAGGATGTCCCGACCGCCAGGATACGTGGCGCACGCGGAGCTCACCTCCGAAGGAGAAGGGAGGTCTCGCTCGCTTGACACGCGGCACGACCGGAGCTCGTCTCTGCGGAAAAAGGGGAGACCAGGCCCCGGTATACACGTGGAGCTTCCGGAGCTCATCACCGCGGAGGTAATGAGTTCTGGAGCGGTTTCTGGATTCTGTACGTGTAGAAATGTAAAAGTCCCAAAACTTGTAAATAGAAAACTTGATCTATGAATAAAGTTGAGTTTATATACAAGAAATTGGACTTACAAAAACTTTTGTGTTACGCATGGAAGTGTTGGCAGGTGCTATAAAACTTTGAATTCAGTTTGAAATAAGAGGGTCACTTCCAAAAAGAAGAAGGGCATTTTTCAAAAGAGGAAATTGAAACTGTTGTTTAAAAAGTTGTATTTGCAATGACCAACTCAAAGATCAGAGGGCATATTCAAACTCTCCGGGTTCAAATTGTGAAGGAGGCAAATTTGGAGCAAATTTGGAGGTGCTTTGATATGAATATCAAAGGAACTTGTGAATTCCATCCAAATTTGAATTTAAATTTGAAACTGTGGCACAAATTGTCAAATGGCAAAATGGCTTTTGAATTTGGATCCCTCATAGCTGAATTTGCAATGGGTCAAAATTTGGAGATCTTTTGGTGCAGAGAGGGGCTGTGGGCCCCAATTGTCATTGAGAGGGGAGATTAAGCTTACTGCCTAAGTCTTCAGCCTCTGTTATCGGTTCAACCGAACAGTCCACGGGGGCGCCACCGAGAAGCGGCTACCGCCACCTCCTGCTCGAGCTCCCCCCCCCCCCCCACGCGCGGGCACCAGAGGCGGTGCACCCAGCGCTTATATCTCCCACCGAAGCAAACACGAAGCCCCTTACTCGTGCTCGTGGCCTTCATCTGCTCTCGCGCCCAAACAACAGCCGCCGGCGCCACGTCTGTTTTCAGCGATCCTAAGCCGGCATTGCTCCCCGACTGCTCGAGTGATCAACACGAAAAAGGAGCGCCAACATGTGCACCAGAGTTTCCCCAGCTCAACTCCAGCGTTTGGGGCTGCTGTTGGCCATAATTCGAGGATCAGCACCGAAGCCGAGGTGCAACCGGTGGAAACCGACGTCGGGCTCTCGTGGGCAGCTCACACCGGCCAGTGTCACGACCCAACAAGTGCACCCCAAGGCGCGCCAACTCTCTGCGCTGCTCCTCTCCAAGTTTCAGAGCAATCCGTGCGACGTATCTCCGGAATTTGAAGTTTTCCTCTTGGACGAGGAAAACCTACCCGCGGGTAAGAGTTTCAAAAATCGACGCTTGATTCTTGGTTAAAGTTGTTCATTTTGCGCACACAGAAGATAGAGAGGATAGGAAACCTTTTTCCTTCACAATCCTAGCTTAGAAGTGAGTGGTTGCACCTAATTTCGAGTTCTTCCATCGGCGGCCATGGCGGGGACACTCGGGCGCACGGTAAACCCCCACTTGCCGCCGTTTCCGAGCAATATTGAGGCCTTTACGAGCTGGCCTGACCTCCACTGAAGCTTTGGAGCGGATCCACCAAACTTTTGGCGGGCTAGGGTATGGCGGAATAGAATCCGCTCATCCAGGATCGCAGAGGGTGGTGCCGCACGATGCGACACCCGACAGCACACGTCATAAGAACACATTATATTACATGGGAAAAACAAACTGAATGTACAAAGTAGTACACTTCTCAGTTACAAACTAGGGTCTTTTATTACACAGCGGAAGTTTCTTTTGTACAACTCACGCCCGCCTATCTAGCAAAAGTCGGCTGCCCAGCCCTAAGGCAACCCACACTAGCTGCATGTCTCAGCTCAGCGCGGCGTGTACGGCTCCCACTCAGCCGTGGTCCCCGACAGAGGGTAACCTTTGCTGGTGGACTCGTACTCCGAGTCCGTGGGTGGCTCCTCACCTGAAAAACAGTTAAGCAGCAACCGTGAGCACGAAGGCTCAGCAAGGCTTAACCAACTCACCTAAGCATTAAACTCTACATGAGGTGTACCATGACATAGGATAGCAATGTTGCAGCAAATGGACACGCCTACAAGTTCATCCTTAGTTCATCTTTTAGCAACAAGTTAACGGTTCATGAAGATGAAATTTAGTGAGCAATATTTGGTGGCACACAGGTAACAATACAATTATATCATAACAGCAATATTGAATCATAACATTTCATTCATTAGTCTACGTTACGACGCAGTGAACAAGCGGTACTCTTCACCGTGAGGGACGGTGAATCAACTCGATATACACCTGCAGGGAAACCCAAAGAGCACGTCACATACGCCCACCCGTGGAGCTGCACAGCACGCTCACTCAATGTCGTACGGGACAACCTTTTACCCAACAGCCCAAACGTCGAACCGGTCGCACCGAAACAAGCAGGAGGTTCCCCACACGGAGCATCTCTCTATGCCCGTTGGCAGATTTCCACCTTGCTGCCCTCAACCTACACCTATAAATCGGTGTGCTATGCCTCGACGCCCAGAGGTTTAGGCTACATCGGTTTATCGGGGCCCATATATCCGATATGCCTTCGGTACATTTAATACTTGTTCAGCAGGGCCGCACACGGGTCGGTCCTCAATCGACATGGACAGGGCTGCGCACACAAGACTTCCTCTTGCTGCGCCCTAGCCCCTGCCTAGTCTCATTTTCATTACTAAAGTGATCTCCCATCACTCGAACCAAACCCGTGTGTCCCGGCCTATCTCGCGAGTAGATTCCAACTACTCGACTTGTACCGAAGTCCTATGAATTATTAAGCATAGCCTGTCTACTCGAGATCTTAGACACTACCCTCACTCTTATGGAAAAAATTCTGGTCATGCAAGTGGGGTTCCATCCATCCTATACCTAATGCACAATCATACTTCACATGACACATGTAAACAAATTAAAACTTATAAAAAGGTTAATGCAAACCGGGGCTTGCCTTGTTACTGCTGGTCAGGAGTCAGTTCTTCCTCTGGAAGCAGGAAGTCGAGAACCTCTGGAGCTTCCTCGCCTTCAGCGACTACACGTTATTGAAATACTACATGTTAATGAATATGCATACAAGTTTATTGTAATACTACTGCTATTAGTTCTTATCACCAGTTTCTAACAACTGGAACTCTGTTTCAGAATTTAAAATGGAACTAGGGTTTAGTGGTTTGGGTTTGGACCTAAGTACATGGTTAAGTGCTAAGTGGTTTTCCCCCTTTTCCATATTAATCCCTCAAGTTGTTAAACAGGACAGGGGTGATCCAAAGCTCCAATGGAGCTGAGAATTTTTGTGTGAGTTCCTTGTCACAAGAAAACCCTCTGGGCCAAAATTTAGCACTTTTCATTGAGTGGTTTTCTCAGGATAATTCTCTCAGCAAATAAGCAAAGCAGAATTAATTCTGAGGTAACACCCCTGTTCGTGCCAAACTTAGTGAACTACAATCTCAATTATAGCTCATAGAGTTTGCATGAATTTTTCTAGCATTTTTGGAGCTAAGATTTGCCCAGAACTGAAATTCCATGTTTTGGAAATTCCCTGAAAATGTTTCTGTATTCTATTAAACACAGCACCTTCAAATCTGAATTGTCCTGATCAAATCAACTCCAAATGGTCTGAAACTTTTGCAGGGGTTCACTAACCTCCTAAAGAATATTCTGGCAAAATTTGGGGATTTTTGAATGAACCAAACTCCCTCTAAAATTCTTTTGCTGAAAAGATTTAAATAATTTTCCAGAATTAATTAATGGGTTTTATACAAATTGGGTTGTATATGTGGACAGATCAAGGCAAGATGAATCCAACCCAATTTGAATCATTAAATTTGGAGCTTCCTAGCAAAAGTTATGGGGTTCTAAAGTTTGGGGAAATTCTGGAATTCGAATTAACCGGGAAAAGTTCAAATTCCAGACAGCGGGCCCGGCCCCCACGTGTCACCACCTCGGCTGCGCCACACGGGGCCACAGGACTGTTCTCCGCGTGTTCACAGCTGATCCGGTGCAACAGAAAATCCCCACGCTGTGCCTCGAGGGACTGACGAGCGGGCCCGGCCGGCTCGTCTTCTTCCTCGCGCCCGCCCTTTTTCCCGCGCCGCCCCCTCGCGGGCACACCTCGTATGCTCTCCGGACTTGGCTTCCCGATCGCCTCTCGGCCAGAAACTCGCCGCCTGGGCCTAATTCCGTGCGCTGAACACGATGGCACCGACTGCTCCGGTCGGCGGTGGCCCTAACCTAGCCGGCGACGGTGCAGCGGCTCGGACTCCCTTCGGTTATGGCACCCGGCCATCTTAGCCCACCAAAACCTCCGTGGAAAGGCTCTACAGCACCGGGGAATCTAGGAGAAGGTATACAAGGCCATGCCAGGGCTCGGGGAGAGCTCTAACCTAGCCGTCACCGTGAGCCCGACCCTTCCCGCCATAACCGCGGTTGGAAAACCGGGAAATACGCCGGCTACAGCCAAAATTAAACTAGGGTTGCGAAGCAAATTTGGGCGCCCTCAAGTCTAGCTCCTGTGAGTGCAGTTTGATAAACTCTAAGCAAGCATATGTCGGGAATTTGTGGGTTTCTTACCCGAGGGTATTTCTGCACCGGTTGGAGATGTTTTGCGAAATTCGCCGGCGATGATCGGTCACTGGTTCTAGGCTTTGGGGTCGAGCAGCGTGGAGCCTAGGCGCGTCCAAAACCACTCCTTCTTGGTCGTGACAAGTCCTCTGCCGAGCTGCTCACGGGAGCACCTTGGCTTGGTTCTTCCCAGCTGCCGCGAAGAACGTCGTTTGCGCGGTTTGTGGTGGCTCAGCTTGACCGGAAGTGGTGTGGGGAGTGCGTGGGTGGTCTGGGGATGCTGGTTTGCTGAGTCGCCGACGTTGGTACGCGAGATACGATCGCTCCCGAGTGAATGGATCACAGCGGCGGCTCCTCGGCGTTCTGTCGTGCGAGAGGGCGGGGGCTGGGGGTCGGCTCGTGGTCGTGGCGAGCTGGGGCACGGCTGGGAGTTACTGCACCCCCACGAGGAGCTCGCCAACGCGCGAGGGGAGAGCAGGAGGTGGCGCCCGGCGTTTCTCGGTGTGTCACGGTGGAGCCTCGGCTCTGTTCCGAGTGCAATACTTAGCCCCTAAGGCTGTCGACTTCTGTGCAATTTGATCCTCCCCAATGACATGTGGGACCCACTTGTCAGTGCTCCCCCACCCCTCAAAAGATCTCCAAAACTTGGCAAGAGATGAATTCAAATGTTTGGAGTTTCAAACTGACCTACATTTGTATGGTTGGGCAAATCTCCCCCAAATTCAAATGTATATTTGAATTCTTGCACATTTGGATCCTTTTTGGACAAATGGGTAGCAAACCTTTTCAAAAATTATTGAAACTTTGCCTCCCCACTAATTGGGACCTGAGGAATCCAATTATGCACTTTGATCTTTGTTTTAGCTGCTGCAACCATGAGTTTGAATGCAACAGTTTTGAATCACCCCCTCATGTGTCATATGTAAAATTCCCACTTTGTGAAAGTGAAGGCTTTCCCCTCTAATCACTCTTTTGATGGAGGTTACTTGCTCTTCCCAATATTTCCTAAGATATCCACAACAAAAGCTGTGGTGTTGTGAGGTGAAGAAAAATTTTTGCAAGTCCCTTTTCTTGGGCTTTTACATCCCTCCCCCCTTAAAAGAATCTTGTCCCGAGATTTAGAAGAAGAGATAGCAATGTAATAGGGACTTACCCGTGCTGAGATGCCATGAACTCCGGGTAATTTGAGCGAAGGAATTCCTCGCTCTCTCACGTCGCTTCTTCGGCGGTGTGGTTGCTCCAGAGTATCTTGTAGAACCACAACGTTCTGCTACGCGTGGTTCTGGCTTTCTCATCAAGGACTTCCACCGGATACACATCATATGTCAGATCCGGTTTCAGCTCGCCGATGTCTTCGGTAGTAACAACAGCGGTATGTTTCAGACATTTTCTCAGCTGAGAGACATGGAAAATGTTATGGACACCAGCAAGAGGTGCCGGTAGCTCCAATCGATACGCTGCTGGTCCACACTTCTCGGTGATAGCGTAGGGTCCTATGAAACGGGAGCGAGCTTCCCCTTCACACCGAACCGGTGCACGCCCTTCATCGGAGACACGCGGAGGTACACGTGTTCACCAACATCAAAGTGCAACGGTCTACGCCTCTTATCGGTGTAGCTCTTCTGCCGGGATTGAGCGGCTTTCAAGTTAGCTTGAATCGCCCGAACGCGCTCTTCGGCGTCGTTCACCACATCAACCCCGAATGTGACCCTTTCACCGGACTCGCACCAATTTAATGGGGTGCGGCATTTATGACCGTAGAGAGCTTCGTAGGGTGCCATCTTGATACTCGCCTGATAGCCATTGTTGTACGAGAATTCCGCCAATGGTAGGTGATCATCCCAGTTCCTACCATGGTGGATGGCACATGCTCTCAACATGTCTTCTAATACTTGGTTCACCCTCTCTGTTTGACCATCTGTCTGAGAGTGATAGGCGGAGCTCCTGATCAACTTAGTACCCAATGCAGTGTGTAGCTGCTCCCAAAAGCGAGATACAAATAATGCACCTCGATCTGAGACGATGGTCTTGGGTACCCCGTATAGGCATAGAATCTTTGCTATGTACAGCTCCGCATATTTGCCGGCATTGTAACGTGTATTCACCTGGATGAAGTGAGCCGTTTTGGTTAACCGATCAACGATTACCCATATGGAATCATGCTTGTTGGATGTTAGGGGTAATCCCACAATGAAATCCATGCTCACATCTTCCCATTTCCATGCCGGGATCTTCAGGGGTTGCAACAGCCCTGATTTCTTCATGTGATCAGCTTTCACCTGTCGGCACATATCACACTCGGATATGTACTTCGCTACCTCCCGCTTCATCCGTGTCCACCAAAATTTCTTTTTCAAATCTTGGCACATTTTGTTGCTGCCCGGATGAATGGAGTATTTAGACAAGTGAGCTTCATCGAGGATCTTCTTTCTCAACTCCATATCCCGGGGTACGACTATGCGGTCATTGAACCACAGCGTCCCATCATCATCCTTCCGGAAACATTTGATCTCCCCGTTGTCTATCCGTCTCCGGAGATGTGCCATGCCTTTATCATCTTTCTGAGCTGCAATGATGTCCTCCCTGATGGTAGGGATGAGGGCAAGGTTGTACAGCGATCCATAAGGAACCAAGTATAAACTTGGCTCTTCCTCCTCCACCGGTGTAATGGTGAGGTGATGGACATGTGATTTCCGACTCAGCGCGTCGGCGACCACATTCGCCTTGCCGGGGTGGTAGTGAATCTCAATTTCATAGTCCTTGATTAATTCTAACCACCTCCTTTGCCTCATATTCAGCTCCTTCTGGGTGAAAATGTATTTCAAGCTCTTGTGGTCGGTGTAGAGGTGCACCAAATTCCCCAGGAGATAGTGCCTCCACATTTTTAGCGCCAACACCACGGCAGCAAGCTCAAGATCATGAGTCGGATAATGCTGCTAATGGTTCCAAAGTTGGCGTGAGCCATAGGCGACCACACGTCCTTCCTGCATTAACACGCAGCCAAGCCCAATACCGGACGCGTCACAATACACGTCGAAGGGCTTTGTTGTATCCGGCTGAGCTAAGACCGGGGCTGTGGTGAGATGCTTCACCAATGCTTGGAACGCTCCTTCACACGCCGTGTTCCAAACATATTTCGTCCCTTTCTTCAGCAATTCTGTCATCGGTTTAGCGAGCTTCGAGAAGCTTGGAATGAATATCCGGTAGTATCCTGCTAACCCGAGGAAGCTTCTGACTTCATGAACTGAAGTGGGAGCTTTCCATTTCAGCACTTGCTCTGTTTTGCTTGGGTCAACCGCAATGCCTTCTGCGGAGATGATATGTCCCAAGAATGGCACTTGGCTGATTCAAAACTCGCATTTGCTGAACTTGGCGTAGAGCTGGTGGTCTCGCAATCATTGAAGAACGATCCGCAAGTGTTCAGCATGTTCGGCTTCTGTCTTGGAGTAAACCAAGATATCGTCGATGAACACTACCACGAACTTGTCCAGCTCCGGCATGAACACTGAGTTCATGAGATACATGAAATGAGCTGGAGCATTTGTGAGACCAAAGGACATGACGAGATACTCATATAACCCATATCTCATCGAGAAAGCCATCTTCGGGATATCCTCCGCCCGGATCTTTATCTGGTGATATCCAGAGCGAAGGTCCATCTTCGAGATCACACTTGCGCCCACAAGTTGATCAAACAAAATGTCAATGCAGGGCAGTGAATACTTATTCTTGATGGTGACGGCATTGAGCGGCCGGTAATCCACACACAGCCTTAGGGTTTCATCCTTCTTCTTTACAAACAGCGCCGAGCATCCCCAAGGCGAGGAACTCGGCCTAATGAAACCTTTGCTCAACAGATCATTGAGCTGTTCTTTCAGTTCAGCCAGCTCATTTGGAGCCATTTTATATGGTCTCCGTGATATGGGCGTAGTCCCAGGTGCAAGTTCAATCTTGAACTCGACATCCCGCTCAGGTGGCATGCCTGGAAGATCATCCGGGAACACGTCAGGATACTCCCGGACTACGGGGATGTCTTCTAACTTGAGAGCTTCAGCATTATTAACTGCTAAAACTTCCCGGACTGGAGTGACTAATACCATGGAATGCAGAAGGTGGAATGGAGATTTAAATGAACCGTCCGTGTCCGAGTCTCTAGGACAGCGCCATGGTATTGTAGCCATGACATCCCTAAGATTGCATCAATCTTTTGTCCCATAAGGATTATCAAAGTGGTGGGATATAGTTTCCCACCTAAGCACAGAGGTGCCTTTTGAATCATCATATTAGCTGAAATCTTCCCTCCCGGTGAGCAGATCATATAAGTGCAGTCGGTTGGGAAGACTTGCATTTGATGCTTAGCCACATAGGATGCACTTATAAATCTGTGGGTGGCACCAGAATCAAACAATATGACGATGGCTTGATGGTTGAGAGTAAACGTACCCGCCAGCACGTTGTCTCCCTCTGGGGCGTCCTCATTGTCGAGGTTGCGGACACCCCCAGTCCGCTGACCAACCTTCTTCACCGGAGGTCGGCCTCGAGCACCGCCCTGGAACTGGGCTTGCCCGCTGCTCTGCTGCCCCTGGGGACAGTCCTTCGCGAAGTGGCCTGCCTGGCCACACGTGAAACAGGTGAAACGGGGCGGTCCCCCGCTGATCGGTGGACGGAATCCCGGGGCGCGTTGTGGTGGTGGAAACTTCCCCGGGTGCCGTCTGCTGCTGCTGCTGCTGTCTTGGTGGTGGCATCGGCGGTCGGAACGGGGGTGACTGAAAAGGACATCCCCCGAACCGTTGAGGTCGCGCCGGTAGATGCCACTGCTGCCCGGATGGTGTCCGATACACCATACGGTACTTCTGAGGCGCGCCACCACTGCTGCTAGGTGGAGCGCTGCGCTTCCTCTGCTCAGCTGCCAACTCCCACTGAGCGTCCTCTTGCATGATCGCGGCATTGACTAGGTCATTGAAAGTGCCGCGATTCCACTGAACGAGATGTGTCTTCATTTCGGGGTGTAACCCCCGATAGAAGTGTTCCCGCTTCTTCTCCTCAGTGGAGATATAGTCTGACGCGTATTGCGCCAGATGGTTGAAGGCACGGGAGTAGTCATGGGCACTCCTCCCGCCCTGCTTCAGCTCCAAAAATTCTTGGAACTTCCTCTTCATGATCCCGGGAGGGATATGATAGGCGCGGAACGCCTCCCGGAACTCTTGCCATTCCACAGCATGCCAGCCGGACGTGAGGCGACATAGTTCGCCCACCACGCACCAGCGGCACCGTGGAGTTGTTGCACTGCGAACAAAGTCTTTTGCCGCTCCGTGCATTGGAGCTGCCCGAACTTGGACTCAACGGTCCGCAGCCAGTTGTCAGCCTCCAGTGATTCTTCGGCTTCTGTGAACACTGGAGGGTGCGTACTCATGAAATCCGAGTACGACACTTCCTGGGGCTCACGAGGCCCTCTGTCTTGACGCCCCACGCCTAGGACGTATTCTGCACGATCGTGCGGAGCAGGTCGGTCTGCTCCTCACGACCACCCACCAGTGCCGCAATCACATCCGCTAGAGTAAGCGGAGGCGGTGGTGGTGGCTGCTGCTGCGGGGTGCTGTCGTAGGCCGGTGGCTGGGAGTCATCGCCTCCCCCTTGGCTAGAGCCACCAACCTCGTGTGTGGTCCTAGTGCGAACCATCTGCAACCATACGACAATAACATCAGTCCCGCAACAGATTGCATGCAGTCCAATAACAATAGGCGTAACAACATAATGACAATAAAAACATGCGATACATCTCGTAAGTAGATAATTTAATAACTTTGTACAAGCTACACCATTACCAGACCAAACACAAGCTAGTTTAATCCAACTTGATGAACCTCCACTTTGGAAGCTCACCATAACTAGGTTTGGTCACTACGAGATATTACTATCGCTTTGTCATCACGTAGACCACCCTTAGGGTACCACACCCTCTCCAATGGGTTCAACTGTCATTCTTCTGCCAGAATGACCAGTTTCTACCTATTCTAAGTTTGATCTGAGTCTGGGCATTTTCATGACTCAAATTGAATACCAAAGTTAATGTTAACTTCAGTATCTTTCCAAAGAGTATTCATTTGCCCCCAGATTAGCTTTGGTTAAAAAGTTATGTTAATTCAAAATCAGCAGAATTTCTGGAAGAATTTTAACAGCACCTCCCTTGGAAAGTTGCTGTTTTCAACTCCGGTTTCCACTGAAATCTGTGCTGAAATTTCAGGAACTTTGAATTGCAAAGATGTAACACATATTATACCCTTTCTAAGGATGTATCATATGAAAATTTTTGCTTTTTGCTACTGGGAGTTATCATTGAAAAACAGAACAGTCCAGCGAATGTTTCACTCTGTCCTGGTTCTGGACAGTTTACATTTCTCTGGGAATTAAGCCATCTTAAGGGGTGTTTCAGCTCTCGAAGTCTACAACAAAGTTGTAGAGTACTCAAGTACCTTCCCAGAACTCTATGCCACACCTCCCTCGGCTAAAATACCTGTGAGTTGTGCTCTGTTGAAGTTCAGCAACCTTGCTGCCCAAAACAGAGCACTCTGTTTTTCATCCCTTTGGCTATCCTGCTCCACTATCCCATTCTTACACACAACCAGGGTCCTAAATGTTGAACCTATAGATTTTAATTCCTTGTTATCATTATTTTGCATGCATATGCCTATGATATCTCGGTACTACGTTCCTCACAAAAGAAAATCCTAACCGGACTATACCGGCATATACGTCTCGAGTGTGGCTCTAAACGGTCTCTCGCACACGTTTACTACACGGATACATACGTGGTTAGTACCTGCAGAAGACCACACAATAGTGACGCACTCAAAGGTTGTTCATTTCAGGCAGTTCCATATTTAAAAGTAAATACAAACGCCCATATCATTGTCATACGGCCGTCCTTGAGTTAAGTCACGTCTCAAGGTACGTGATCGTGTTTCAACACCACACGACGGGGAACCCGAGTATGTAATGAACGGGTCGTCACGGTTGGGAATGTTATCAACCCAACAGATACCACCTACTACCCTGCAGGGCACGCCGATGGCAAGCGCTGCGTATGTCCCCCTGGGCTACTTCCAGACGAACACACTCTCGCGTTACAGACCACGTGATGGGGTCTCCACTTACTTGCCTAATGCACGCTAGGGATCAGTGTTGCATATGAACTCAGGAATATGAAGAGTCCAAGAGTTTCATATTGACGTCTCACACCAAGCTGTGAGACTTATCCCTGAACCACGTTCCTCGTCAGGAGGAGCTAACCGAAATTGAACCGCTTTCGGTGGCATTCCTTACCAATCTTACCAGAGCGTAGGTGCGTCGTTACATAATGAAAATTCAGAATTATGACACATAAGTTAGTATTTGCCACTTTAAGTATCTAGGCTAGTATAATCCTTACTTGGGCAAACTACCGATTCCTCACCGTAAACCTAAGTTTTCCCATAATACAGTCCTTAAGTACTGTGCTATCCCCAATGCAGCTCTGATACCAGGCTATGGCAGACCGGAATCCGCTCATCCTGGATCGCAGAGGGTGGTGCCGCATGATACGACACCTGACAGCACACGTCATAAGAACACATTATATTACATGGGAAAAACAAACTGAATGTACAAAGTAGTACACTTCTCAGTTACAAACTAGGGTCTTTTATTACACAGCGGAAGTTTCTTTTGTGCAACTCACGCCCGCCTATCTAGCAAAAGTTGGTTGCCCAGCCATAGGGCAACCCACACTAGCTGCATGTCTCAGCTCAGCGCGGCGTGTACGGCTCCCACTCAGCCGTGGTCCCCGACGGAGGGTAACCTTCGCCGGTGGACTCGTACTCCGAGTCTGTGGGTGGCTCCTCACCTGAAAAACACTTAAGCAGCAACCGTGAGCACGAAGGCTCACCAAGGCTTAACCGACTCACCTAAGCATGAAACTCTACATGAGGTGTACCATGACATAGGATAGCAATGTTGCAGCAAATGGACACGCCTACAAGTTCATCCTTAGTTCATCTTTTAGCAACAAGTTAACGGTTCATGAAGATGAAATTTAGTGAGCAATATTTGGTGGCACACATGTAACAATACAATTATATCATAACAGCAATATTGAATCATAACATTTCATTCATTAGTCTACGTTACGATGCAGTGAACAAGCGGTACTCGTCACCGCGAGGGACGGCGAATCGACTCGATATACACCTGCAGCGAAACCCAAAGAGCACGTCACGTACGCCCACCCGTGGAGCTTCACAGCACACTCACTCGATGTCGTACGGGACAACCTTTCACCCAACAGCCCAAACGTCGAACCGGTCGCACCGAAACGAGCAGGAGGTTCCCCACACGGAGCATCTCTCTAAGCCTGTTGGCAGATTTCCACCTTGCTGCCCTCAACCTACACCTATAAATCGGTGTGCTATGCCTCGACGCCCAGAGGTTTAGGCTACATCGGTTTATCGGGGCCCATATATCCGATATGCCTTTGGTACGTTCAATACTTGTTCAGCAGGGCCGCACACGGCTCGGTCCTCAATCGACACGGACAGGGCTGCGCACACAAGACTTCCTCTTTCTGCGCCCTAGCCCCTGCCTAGTCTCATTTTCATTACTATAGTGATCTCCCGTCACTCGAACCAAACCCGTGTGTCCCGGCCTATCTCGCGAGTTGATTCCAACTACTCGACTTGTACCGAAGTCCTATGAATTATTAAGCATAGCCTGTCTACTCGAGATCTTAGACACTACCCTCACTCTTATGGAAAAAATTCTGGTCATGCAAGTGGGGTTCCATCCATCCTATATCTAATGCACAATCATACTTCACATGACACATGTAAACAAATTAAAACTTATAAAAAGGTTAATGCAAACCGGGGCTTGCCTTGTTGCTGCTGGTCAGGAGTCAGTTCTTCCTCTGGAAGCAGGAAGTCGAGAACCTCCGGAGCTTCCTCGCCTTCAGCGACTACACGTTATTGAAATACTACATGTTAATGAATATGCATACAAGTTTATTGTAATACTACTGCTATTAGTTCTTATCACCAGTTTCTAACAACTGGAACTCTGTTTCAGAATTTAAAATGGAACTAGGGTTTAGTGGTTTTGGTTTGGACCTAAGTACATGGTTAAGTGCTAAGTGGTTTTCCCCCTTTTCCATATTAATCCCTCAAGTGGTTAAACAGGACAGGGGTGATCCAGAGCTCCAATGGAGCTGAGAACTTTTGTGTGAGTTCCTTGTCACAAGAAAACCCTCTGGGCCAAAATTTAGCACTTTTCATTGAGTGGTTTGCTCAGGATAATTCTCTCAGCAAATAAGCAAAGCAGAATTAATTCTGTGGTAACACCCCTGTTCATGCCAAACTTAGTGAACTACGATCTCAATTATAGCTCATAGAGTTTGCATGAATTTTTCTAGCATTTTTGGAGCTAAGATTTGCCCAGAACTGAATTTCCAAGTTTTGGAAATTCCCTGAAAATGTTTCTGTATTCTATTGAACACAGCACCTTCAAATCTGAATTGTCCTGATCAAATCAACTCCAAATGGTCTGAAACTTTTACAGAGGTTCACTAACCTCCTAAAGAATATTCTGGCAAAATTTGGGGATTTTTTAATGAACCAAACTCCCTCTAAAATTCTATTGCTGAAAAGCTTTAAAGAATTTTCCAGAATTAATTAATGGGTTTTATACAAATTGGGTTGTATATTTGGACAGATCAAGGCAAGATGAATCCAACCCAGTTTGAATCATTAAATTTGGAGCTTCCTAGCAAAAGTTATGGGGTTCTAAAGTTTGGGGAAATTCTGGAATTCGAATTAACCGGGAAAAGTTCAAATTCCTCACAGCGGGCCCAGCCCCCACGTGTCACCACCTCGGCTGCGCCACACGGGGCCACAGGACTGTTCTCCGCGTGTTCACAGCTGATCCGGTGCAACAGAAAATCCCCACGCTGTGCCTCGAGGGACTGACAAGCGGGCCCGGCCGGCTCGTCTTCTTCCTCGCGCCCGCCCTTTTTCCCGCGCCGCCCCCTCGCCGGCACACCTCGGAAGCTCGCCGGACTTGGCTTCCCGATCGCCTCTCGGCCGGAAACTCGCCGCCTGGGCCTAATTCCGTGCGCTGAACACGATGGCACCGACTGCTCCGGTCGGCGGTGGCCCTAACCTAGCCGGCGACGGTGCAGCGGCTCGGACTCCCTTCGGTTATGGCACCCGGCCAACTTAGCCCACCAAAACCTTTGTGGAAAGGCTCTACAGCACCGGGGAATCTCGGAGAAGGTAGACAAGGCCATGCCAGGGCTCAGGGAGAGCTCTAACCTAGCCGTCACCGTGAGCCCGACCCTTTCCGCCATAACCGCGGTTGGAAAACCGGGAAATACACCGGCTACAGCCAAAATTAAAACTAGGGTTGCGAAGCAAATTTGGGCGCTGTCAAGTCTAGCTCCTGTGAGTGCAGTTTGATAAACTCTAAGCAAGCATATGTCGGGAATTTGTGGGTTTCTTACCCGAGGGTAGTTCTGCACCGGTTGGAGATGTTTTGCGAAATTCGCCGGCGATGATCGGTCACTGGTTCTAGGCTTTTGGGTTGAGCAGCGTAGAGCCTAGGCGCGTCCAAAACCACTCCTTAATGGTCGTGACAAGTCCTCTGCCGAGCTGCCCACGGGAGCGCCTTGGCTTGGTTCTTCCCAGCTGCCGCGAAGAACGTCGTTTGCGCGGTTTGTGGTGGCTCAGCTCGACCGGAAGTGGTGTGGGGAGTGCGTGGGAGGTCTGGGGATGCTGGTTTGCTGAGTCGCCGACGTTGGTACACGAGAGACGATCGCTCCCGAGTGAATGGATCACAGCGGCGGCTCCTCGGTGTTCTGTCGTGCGAGAGGGCGGGGGATGGGGTTCGGCTCGTGGTCGTGAAGAGCTGGGGCACGGCTGGGAGTTACTGCGCCCCCACGAGGAGCTCGCCAGCGCGCGAGGGGAGAGCAGGAGGTGGTGCCCGGCGTTTCTCGGTGTGTCACGGTGATGCCTCAGCTCTGTTCCGAGTGCAATACTTAGCTCCCAAGGCTGTTGACTTTTGTGCAATTTGATCCTCCCCAATGACATGTGGGACCCACTTGTCAGTGCTCCCCCACCCCTCAAAAGATCTCCAAAACTTGGCAAGAGATGAATTCAAATGTTTGGAGTTTCAAACTGACCTACATGTGTATGGTTGGGCAAATCTCCCCCAAATTCAAATGTATATTTGAATTCTTGCACATTTGGATCCTTTTTGGACAAATGGGTAGCAAACCTTTTCAAAAATTATTGAAACTTTGCCTCCCCACTAATTGGGACCTGAGGAATCCAATTATGCACTTTGATCTTTGTTTTAGCTGCTGCAACCATGAGTTTGAATGCAACAGTTTTGAATCACCCCCTTATGTGTCATGTGTAAAATTCCCACTTTGTGAAAGTGAAGGCTTTCCCCTCTAATCACTCTTTTGATGGAGGTTACTTGCTCTTCCCAATATTTCCTAAGATATCCACAACAAAAGCTGTGGTGTTGTGAGGTGAAGAAAATTTTTTGCAAGTCCCTTTTCTTGGGCTTTTACATCCCTCCCCCCTTAAAAGAATCTCGTCCCGAGATTTAAAAGAAGAGATAGCGATGTAATAGGGACTTACCCATGCTGAGATGCCATGAACTCCGGGTAATTTGAGCGAAGGAATTCCTCGCTCTCCCACGTCGCTTCTTCGGCGGTGTGGTTGCTCCAGAGTATCTTGTAGAACCACAATGTTCTGCGACGTGTGGTTCTGGCTTTCTCATCAAGGATTTCCACCGGATACTCATCATATGTCAGATCCAGTTTCAGCTCGCCAATGTCTTCGGTAGTAACAACAGCGGTATGTTTCAGACATTTTCTCAGCTGAGAGACATGGAAAATGTTATGGACACCAGCAAGAGGTGCCAGTAGCTCCAATCGATACGCTGCTGGTCCGCACTTCTCGGTGATAGCGTAGGGTCCTATGAAACGAGAGCGAGCTTCCCCTTCACACCGAACCGGTGCACGCCCTTCATCGGAGACACGCGGAGGTACACGTGTTCACCAACATCAAAGTGCAACGGTCTACGCCTCTTATCGGCGTAGCTCTTCTGCCGGGATTGAGCGGCTTTCAAGTTAGCTTGAATCACCCGAACGCGCTCTTCGGCGTCGTTCACCACATCAGCCCTGAATGTGACCCTTTCACCGGACTTGCACCAATTTAATGGGGTGCGGCATTTATGACCGTAGAGAGCTTCGTAGGGTGCCATCTTGATACTCGCCTGATAGCCGTTGTTGTACGAGAATTTTGCCAATGGTAGGTGATCATCCCAGTTCCTACCATGGTGGATGGCACATGCTCTCAACATGTCTTCTAATACTTGGTTCACCCTCTCTGTTTGACCATCTGTCTGAGGGTGATAGGCGGAGCTCCTGATCAACTTAGTACCCAATGCAGCGTGTAGCTGCTCCCAAAAGCGAGATACAAATAATGCACCTCGATCTGAGACGATGGTCTTGGGTACCCCGTATAGGCATAGAATCTTTGCTATGTACAGCTCCGCATATTTGCCGGCATTGTAACGTGTATTCACCGGGATGAAGTGAGCCGTTTTGGTTAACCGATCAACGATTACCCATATGGAATCATGCTTGTTGGATGTTAGGGGTAATCCCACAATGAAATCCATGCTCACATCTTCCCATTTCCATGCCGGGATCTTCAGGGGTTGCAATAGCCCTGATTTCTTCATGTGATCAGCTTTCACTCGTCGGCACGTATCGCACTCGGATACGTACTTCGCTACCTCCCGCTTCATACGTGTCCACCAAAATTTCTTTTTCAAATCTTGGTACATTTTGTTGCTGCCCGGATGAATGGAGTATTTAGACAAGTGAGCTTCATCAAGGATCTTCTTTCTCAACTCCATATCCCGGGGTACGACTATGCGGTCATTGAACCACAGCGTCCCCTCATCATCCTTTTGGAAACATTTGATCTCCCCGTTGTCTATCCGTCTCCGGAGATGTGCCATGCCTTTATCATCTTTCTGAGCTGCAATGATGTCCTCCCTGATGGTAGGGATGAGGGCAAGGTTGTACAGCGATTCATAAGGAACCAAGTATAAACTTGGCTCTTCCTCCTCCACCGGTGTAATGGTGAGGTGATGGACATGTGATTTCTGACTCAGCGCGTCGGCGACCACATTCGCCTTGCCGGGGTGGTAGTGAATCTCAATTTCATAGTCCTTGATTAATTCTAACCACCTCCTTTGCCTCATATTCAGCTCCTTCTGGGTGAAAATGTATTTCAAGCTCTTGTGGTCGGTGTAGAGGTGCACCAAATTCCCCAGGAGATAGTGCCTCCACATTTTTAGCACCAACACCACGGCAGCAAGCTCAAGATCATGAGTCGGATAATGCTGCTCATAGTTCCGAAGTTGGCGTGAGCCATAGGCGGCCACACGTCCTTCCTGCATTAACACGCAGCCAAGCCCAATACTGGACGCGTCACAATACACGTTGAAGGGCTTTGTTGTATCCGGCTGAGCTAAGACCGGGGCTGTGGTAAGATGCTTCACCAATGCTTGGAACGCTCCTTCACACGCCGTGTTCCAAACATATTTCGTCCCTTTCTTCAGCAATTCTATCATCGGTTTAGCGAGCTTGGAGAATCTTGGAATGAATATCCGGTAGTATCCCGCTAACCCGAGGAAGCTTCTGACTTCATGAACTGAAGTGGGAGCTTTCCATTTCAGCACTTTCTCTATTTTGCTTTGGTCAACCGCAATGCCTTCTGCGGAGATGATATGTCCCAAGAATGGCACTTGGCTGATCCAAAACTTGCATTTGCTGAACTTGGCGTAGAGCTGGTGGTCTCGCAATCGTTGAACAACGATCCGCAAGTGTTCAGCATGTTCGGCTTCTGTCTTGGAGTAAACCAAGATATCGTCGATGAACACTACCACGAACTTGTCCAGCTCCGGCATGAACACTGAGTTCATGAGATACATGAAATGGGCTGGAGCATTTGTGAGACCAAAGGACATGATGAGATACTCATATAACCCATATCTCGTCGAGAAAGCCGTCTTCGGGATATCCTCCGCCCGGATCTTTATCTGGTGATATCCAGAGCGAAGGTACATCTTCGAGAACACACTTGCGCCCACAAGTTGATCAAACAAAATGTCAATGCGGGGCAGTGGACACTTATTCTTGATGGTGACGGCGTTGAGCAGCCGGTAATCCACACACAGCCTTAGGGTTTCATCCTTCTTCTTTACAAACAGCGCCAGAACGAGATGTGTCTTCATTTCGGGGTGTAACCCCCGATAGAAGTGTTCCCACTTCTTCTCCTCAGGGGAGATATAGTCTGACGCGTATTGCGCCAGATGGTTGAAGGCACGGGAGTAGTCATGGGCACTCCTCCTGCCCTGCTTCAGCTCCAAAAATTCTTGGAACTTCCTCTTCATGATCCCGGGAGGGATATGATAGGCGCGGAACGTCTCCCGGAACTCTTGCCATTCCACAGCATGCCAGCCGGACGTGAGGCGACATAGTTCGCCCACCACGCACCAGCGGCACCGTGGAGTTGTTGCGCTGCGAACAAAGTCTTTTGCCGCTCCGTGCATTGGAGCAGCCTGAACTTGGACTCAACGGTCCGCAGCCAGTTGTCAGCCTCCAGTGGTTCTTCGGCTTCTGTGAACACTGGAGGGTGCGTACTCATGAAATCCAAGTACGACACTTCCCGGGGCTCACGAGGCCCTCTGTCTTGACGCCCCCCGCCTGGGATGTATTCTGCACGATCGTGCGGAGCAGGTCGGTCTGCTCCTCACGACCACCCACCAGTGCCGCAATCACATCCGCTAGAGTAAGCGGAGGCGGCGGTGGTGGATGCTGCTGTGGGGTGCTGTCGTAGGCCGGTGGCTGGGAGTCATCGCCTCCCCCTTGGCTAGAGCCACCAACCTCGTGTGTGGTCCTAGTGCGAACCATCTGCAACCATACGACAATAACATCAGTCCCGCAACAGATTGCATGCAGGGCTGCGCACACAAGAATTCCTCTTGCTGCGCCCTAGCCCCTGCCTAGTCTCATTTTCATTACTAAAGTGATCTCCCGTCACTCGAACCAAACCCGTGTGTCCCGGCCTATCTCGCGAGTAGATTCCAACTACTCGACTTGTACCGAAGTCCTATGAATTATTAAGCATAGCCTGTCTACTCGAGATCTTAGACACTACCCTCACTCTTATGGAAAAAATTCTGGTCATGCAAGTGGGGTTCCATCCATCCTATACCTAATGCACAATCATACTTCACATGACACATGTAAACAAATTAAAACTTATAAAAAGGTTAATGCAAACCAGGGCTTGCCTTGTTGCTGCTGGTCAGGAGTCAGTTCTTCCTCTGGAAGCAGGAAGCTCCTGTGAGTGCAGTTTGATAAACTCTAAGCAAGCATATGTCGGGAATTTGTGGGTTTCTTACCCGAGGGTAGTTCTGCACCGGTTGGAGATGTTTTGCGAAATTCGCCGGCGATGATCGGTCACTGGTTCTAGGCTTTGGGGTCGAGCAGCATGGAGCCTAGGCGCGTCCAAAACCACTCCTTCTTGGTCGTGACAAGTCCTCTGCCGAGCTGCCCACGGGAGCACCTTGGCTTGGTTCTTCCCAGCTGCCGCGAAGAACGTCGTTTGCGCGGTTTGTGGTGGCTCAGCTCGACCGGAAGTGGTGTGGGGAGTGCGTGGGAGGTCTGGAGATGCTGGTTTGCTGAGTCGCCGACATTGGTACGCGAGAGACGATCGCTCGAGAGTGAATGGATCACAGCGGCGGCTCCTCGGCGTTCTGTCGTGCGAGAGGGCGGGGGCTGGGGGTCGGCTCGTGGTCGTGGCGAGCTGGGGCACGGCTGGGAGTTACTGCGCCCCCACGAGGAGCTCGCCAGCGCGCGAGGGGAGAGCAGGAGGTGGCGCCCGGCTTCTCGGTGTGTCACGGTGGAGCCTCGGCTCTGTTCTGAGTGCAATACTTAGCCCCTAAGGCTGTTGACTTTTGTGCAATTTGATCCTCCCCAATGACATGTGGGACCCACTTGTCAGTGCTCCCCCACGCCTCAAAAGATCTCCAAAACTTAGAAAGAGATGAATTCAAATGTTTGGAGTTTCAAACTAACCTACATTTGTATGGTTGGGCAAATCTCCCCCAAATTCAAATGTATATTTGAATTCTTGCACATTTGGATCCTTTATGGACAAATGGGTAGCAAACCTTTTCAAAAATTATTGAAACTTTGCCTCCCCACTAATTGGGACCTGAGGAATCCAATTATGCACTTTGATCTTTGTTTTAGCTGCTGCAACCATGAGTTTGAATGCAACAGTTTTGAATCACCCCCTCATGTGTCATGTGTAAAATTCCCACTTTGTGAAAGTGAAGGCTTTCCCCTCTAATCACTCTTTTGATGGAGGTTACTTGCTCTTCCCAATATTTCCTAAGATATCCACAACAAAATCTGTGGTGTTGTGAGGTGAAGAAAAATTTTTGCAAGTCCCTTTTCTTGGGCTTTTACATAGGGTGCTTGGGCCACGGCGTCGAAGCTGTACCGAAGGGTGCGCACGTCGCCGACCGGTTTCCGTTCACCGGCCACCTGAGATCAATGCACCATTGGATTCCTCGTGGCTGAAAACCTCCAGGCGGCAAGTACCGAGCCGGGAGACGGCCGGGAAGCCGACTCCGGCGAGCTCCGACGAGCTTCCGGCGAGGGGGCGGCGCGGGAAAAAGGAAACGGCCCGAGGAAGAAGACGACCGGCGGGTCCCACATGTCAGTGGCGGAAAAAACTAAATCCCCGATCAGCTGCGGCACCGGGATCCAGTGTGGTGGCACGGGAAAGTTCCTGTGGCCCTGTGTGGCGTGATCCCAGCGGCTGACACGTGTAGGGGGGACCCACAGTCAGTTTGAATGTTTCTCGATTTAATTTGAATTCCAGATTAAGTTCAAACTTTCGAACCTCATAACTTTTGCTAGAGAGCTCCAAAATTAGTGATTCAAATTTGGTTGGATTCAGGATGAAAAACTCTATCCAAATATGCAACCCAATTTTCATTAAAACCAATAGGAAATTCTGGAGAATTCTTTAAACTTTTCAGCAAAAGAATTTTAGAGGGAGTTTGGTTCATCCAAAAATTCCCAAATTTTGCCAGAATATTCTTCAGGATATTAGGAGACTCCTGTAAACGTTTCAGCTCATTTGGAGTTGATTTGGTCAGGGTAATTCTGATTTCAAGTTTCTGTATTCAAATGAATGCAGAAACATTTTCAGAGAATTTCCAAAATTTGGAAATTCAGTTCTAGCCATTCCTTAGCTCCAAAAATCCTAGGAAACTTCAGGCATACTCTTTGAGCTATGTTTGAAATTGTAGTTCCCTTGAATTTGCATGAAAGTGCAAATTTATTTAGAATTAATTCCTTGTTGCCTAAATGCTAGGGAATTGTTCTGGGTGATCTACTTATCAAAATATTCTGAATTTTGGTCCAGATGGCTTTCTTGTGACAAGGAACTCACATGAAAATTTTCAGCTCCATTGGAGCTCTGGATCACCACTATCCTGTTCAACCTATTTAGATGAGTAGCACACAAGTGATACAATGTAATTATCACTTGATTATGTTGCTTCACCCAGACCTAACCACTACCCCCAGTGTCATTTTAAATTCTTGAACAGAGTTCCAGTTTTAAACTTGTTTTTAGCACTGGTTAGCAAAAGCTTTATAATTAAACATGTATGCATATTCATAACGTGTAGTGATTAAACGTGGAGAAGTAAAGAAGTTGAGCTTGGATCAAGGAGCAAGAAGGCAGGGATTAACCTTCAAGTCATCATCAGCAACTAACTTCATAATCTCTGACTTTAGTCACCTGCAAAACCAAGGCAAGCCCCGGTTTGCATTTAAGTTGTTTTCTAAAGTTTTTACTTTGTTCACTACTATGGGTCAAAGTTTGGATGTACATTAGGTCCAGTATGTTTTACACCCCAAATGCATGACCAAATGAACCCTGGAGTTGAGGGTAGAAAAGGGTCACCGCTGTAGAAGAATGCCATGCTAAATAGCTTAGGACATCCGGTAGAAGTCGAGTAGTTGGAATCTACTCGCGAGTTATAGACGGGATCACCTGGGTGTAGATGGAAAAAGAGAGCAAATTAAAGTTTACCTTTCCAAAGATGAGACCGGACAGGATGGTTAGGCAGCGACAAGACGAGGTCTTGGTCAAGTAGCTCTGCCTGTGTCGGTTATGGACTGATGCGTGTGCGGCACCCAGGAGCAGGTATTGCGTTGTGTACCAGATGCTTACTGACATATGGGAACCTGGAAACCGTTGTACCAGGTTCACTGGATTGTAGAGGCATGCACATCGTCTCGTTAGACCTCTGAGCCCGAGACGGCGCGACCGGTTCTACAGATTAGTGTCCTGAGAAAGGTTGCCACATACGACGTAATGAAGGACGCCAGAGTTGGGTCTTCAGAGGCGGGCGTATGTGTCGAGTTATCCAGGTAGTGTTTGATTCGAATCACCGTCCATCGCGGTTATTGATTACCGCTTGCTCCCTGTGTTGTGACGTAGTAATCAAGTTGTGTGGAAATAGTTTGCAAAGTTTTAAATGCTGTTATGATAATTGTAAATTGCATGAAAACCATGTTTGAAGTTGAGATAGAGCAAACTAAAGTTATTTTCCACCTTGGGACAAGTAACATTGGAACAAAGCGTTTCTTGTTTGATTGTGGAGTTCCAATGTTGCTAGGCGCAAGGTCACTACTAGTATGGATAAAAATATGAAAGTTAAGGATGAACTCGTAGGCGAGTCTTTTCGCAAATGACAGGCTTAAGTATTAGGTTACTTTCATGTAGAGTTTCATGTCTTAGGAGAGACGGTTAAGTCTTGCTGAGCCTTTGTGCTCACTCTTGCTATATAAGTTGTTTTTCAGGTAAACCTCGACGCTATAAAGAAGCTTGTCCGGTGAGACTCAGGAACTTCCGAGTCATGTCACACTTGGAGAACCTAGCCGCTGCCATGTCTTCGTGTTGCTAGCGAGAGGAGTCCGCGGGCTGGACCTCTTCTCGGTGCTTCTTAGATATTCAACGTGAGATGTTACTGACTTCTGCTGTAGCTACTTTATGTAAAGTATTTCAAAGAACAGTTGTAAGCTTCCGATTTGATTTATGTAATACAGGGTTACTTATATGTGTGCTGTTCGGTGCCGCATAACACGGCACCACCCAATGCGATCCCCGGGCGAGGCAGCACGGCCCCGTGATCGGGACCGGGGCCCTCTCAGCGTGGTATCAGAGCCACATTGGTAATAGCACACGGAATAAGGATCGTATTACGACAAAAACTTAGGATACGGTGAGGAAACGATATTAGGCCCACATAAGGACTATAGTAGTGTAGTTACTTAAAGTGGCAAGACTAACATATATGTTTTAATTCTGAATTTTCATTATGTAACGATGCACCTACGCTCAGGTAAACATGGTAAGGAACGCCACCGAAAGTGGTTCAATTTCGGTTAGCTCCCCTGACGAGGAATGTGGTTCAGGGAAAGATCTCACAGCTTGGTGTGAGACGTGAATATGAAACTCTTGAACTCTTCATGTTCCTGAGTTCATATGAAACGCTGATCCCTAGCGTGCATTAGGCAAGTAAGTGGAGACCCCATCATGTGGTCAGTAACGCGATAGTGTGTTCATCTGGAAATAGCCCAGGAGGACATACGCAGCGCTTGCCATCGGCGTGCCCTGCCAGGCAGTAGGTGGTATCCGTTGGGTTGATAACATTCCCAACTGTGACGACCCGTTCATGACATACTCGGGTTCCCTGTCGTGTGGTGTTGAAACACGATCACGTACCTTGAGACGTGACTTAACTCAAGGACGGCCGTATGGCAATGATACGGGCGTTTGTATTTACTTTCAGTTATGGTACTGCCTGAAATGAAACAACCTTTGAGTGCAACACTATTGCGGGTTTTTTCTGCAGGTACTAACCACGTACGTATCCCGTGTAGTACACGTGTGCGAGAGACTGTCTTAGTGCCACTGATAATATGTATATGGCGGTATGATCCGGCGTAGGATTTTTTTTTGGTGAGGCAACGTAGTACCGACATGTTCTTAGGGTGCATCGACACCGTACTACACTTGATAACCTCTTCCCTATGAAGAAATGAATCATGAACTAACTTTCAACTAAAAATGGAAGTTTGAAACAAATATTAGTTACTGAACTCTTATTTTGAGCTAAGGTTCAAATGAGAGTATAACTAGGTGTCCAAGTTTTCAGAAACAGAGTGCTCTGTTTCTAGCAGGGATTCTTGATGGACTTTAACAGAGAATAACTCTGAGTATATTTAACCAATTAAGGTGTATGATACAGTTCTGGAAATATTTTCAAGTGCTCTACAACTTCTTTGTAGACCTCCAGAGCAAAATCACACGTTAAGTTGGTGAAAAGTCCAGTTGAAGGCGAACTGTTCAAAACCAGGACAGTAGCAAAGACCTCTCTGGACCTTTCTGTTTTTAAACCATAACATCCTGTAGAAAAATCCTTAAGAAGCCTATAAGTACTCGTTGGAAAGATACTAAAGTTTACTAAAGCTTTGGTATTGAACTCGAGTCAAGAATCTGTTGATAACTTGAGTAAAATTTGGAGTTTGTGTGAAATGGTCAGGGTAGTCCCGCTGATTAGTTTAGCGTATAAGATTTGTTTAAACATGAATGTGGTTATGCTTTCATAATGTTCATGACATGTTCATGTTTTACTTATCTTTACTTACTACTGAGATAGAATTTTGATTGACTCAAAAATTTGTTTCATGCAGTATGGTACGTACACATTCTCAAATGGAGCTTGGAGATTCAAGTCGAGGTGGGAATGACTCGACTTCATCACAAGAGTCATCGCCAACCGGATTGGCTGAAATTATGGCGAAGATGAATGAAACTCTCCAAACTCTGGTTCCGCAAGGCATAGATCGAGAAGCTCAACGTCACATGCCAACCCAGAGCACGTATCTGGATTTCTTGGCGACACAACCGCCGGTATTATCTGAGGCGGCTGACCATTGTGAAGCAAATCACTGGTTACGTGTCATTGAGTCCAAGTTTGGGTTGATCCAATGTGATGAATTCTTGAATACTCTATATGCCGCTCAGCAGCTTCACGGCTTTGCTGGAGCATGGTGGGCAGAGTACCTTGCTGTCCAACCAGCAGGGCATCGTGTCACATGGGCGGAGTTCCAGGCTGTATTTCGTGCTTGTTTCATCCCTGCGGGAATAATGCAAACAAGCCATGATGAATTCTGGAACCTAAAGCAAGGCGACATGAGCGTTATTGAGTATGCGAAGGAATTCAATCGCTTAGCTCAATATGTCCCTGACTATGTGAAGTCACCAGCCATGAAGGGTTATCACTTTTACTGAGGGCTGACCGCTAGGCTGCGATGTGAGTTGGCTCAAGTTAGCCAAGAGAACTTTGATGAGTTTGTTAGCTGTGCTATCACTCAGGAATATTATTCCATGCTCTACCTTAAAGAGAAGAGGGAGAGGGACTCATCACAGGATGAATGTAATCATCTACCTCAGAAGTATCGGTGGGTAATCCGCTCACCTTCCGGTCGAGAGGTTCCACAAACAGTGCATCCATTCTTGGAGTACGACGACTCGTATACTCAACGGAGGTCTTATTCACCTCCACCGCAGCAGCAACTTATTTCTCCTGCTCCTCAGCATCAACAAGGTGCACCAGAATGTTATTTCCCTCAAGAGGTTGAAGATGAACAAGGTGATTTCTCAGCTGAACCAAGTGCTATCCCACTTCATGTTGACAACGAGCTCAACGTTAATGAAGCAACTGAACCGAGCAGCAACATTGTGTCTGCAGGTCCAGTTCCACAGAGTGATCGTGGACAGCAAAGAACAGCAATGTCCAAAGTGGGAACAGTAAATTATGTGTCGGTCGATGATCTGCCAAAAGGAGGACCTGTTCTTGCCGGCAGGTTCACCTTAAATGACAAGCCGGTTGTCATTTTATTCGACTCTGGTGCAACACATAACTTCATTAGCAGGGTGACGGTGATCAGAGATCAGATCTCCACAACTATCACAAAAGGTTCTTACCTTATTCATTCGCCAGGTGGAGACATATCAACTAATGAAGTCGTCTCTCGAGCACCACTTTGTTTGGGTGGAAAAATTTATCCTACCAATCTCGAAGACCAAGGAATCAATACCATATTGGGAATATCATGGTTGACCTTCCATAAGGCTGTTCTGGACATCGAGAACAGGAGTGTTCACTTGGACTCTCCACTTCACGGACGTCAAACATTGTACCTCGGCAAAGCGGTTTCCAAAGACCCGGAAGTATGAAATACCGAGGCTTGCAAGTTAGAAGACATTCCGGTAGTCCGTGAATATCCGGACGTGTTTCCCGAAGATCTTCCAGGCTAGCCACCTGAGCGCGAGGTGGAATTCAAAATAGAGTTGATACCGGGAACCACACTGATCTCTCGGAGACCATACAAAATGGCTCCGAATGAGTTAGAGGAGCTGAAGGAGCAACTCAAAGGTCTGATGGACAAGGGGTTTATTTGTCCAAGTTCATCACCATGGGGTTGCTCAGCTTTATTTGTGAAGAAGAAGGATGAGATGCTGAGGCTATGCGTCGATTATCGTCCTTTAAATGTTGTGACAATAAACAACAAGTATCCACTACCACGCATTGATATTCTTTTCGATCAGCTAGTGGGTGCTAAAGTCTTCTCTAAAATGAACTTAAGGTCGGGATATCATCAAATCATGATTCAAGCGGAAGATGTCCCAAAAACAGCATTCTCGACAAGATATGGGCTCTATGAGTATCTTGTCATGTCATTTGGGTTGACCAATGCTCCGGCTCACTTTATGTATCTTATGAACTCCGTGTTCATGCCGGAGCTGGATCAGTTCGTCGTGGTATTTACATCTTGTTCTATTCCAAATCAGAAGAGGGACACGCTAAACATTTGCATATTGTGCTCCAACGACTGAGAGATCACAAGCTTTATGCAAAGTTTAGTAAATGTGAATTCTGGATCAACCAAGTGCCGTTTCTTGGACATATTATTTCAGCAGAAGGCATTGCTGTTGATCCAAGCAAGATTGAACAAGTGCTGAAGTGGAAGTCTCCAACATCAGTTCATGAAGTTCGTAGCTTCTTGGGTTTGGCGGGATATTACCGGAGGTTCATCCCGAGCTTCTCAAAAATCTCCAAACCTATGACGGAGCTACTGAATAAGGGCATCAAGTATGATTGGAGCAAGCCATGTGAGGAAGCTTTTCAAGCATTGGTGAAACACCTCACAACAGCCCCGGTTCTAGCTCAACCGGATACAACCAAGCCGTTTGATGTTTATTGTGATGCGTCGGGCATCGGGCTTGGTTGTGTACTCATGCAAGGAGGACGTGTGGTCACATATGGATCACGGCAATTACGGAATCATGAACAACATTATCCAACTCATGATCTCGAGCTTGCTGCCATGGTATTAGCTTTGAAGATGTGGAGACATTACCTATTGGGAAATCTGGTTCATCTCTACACCTACCACAAAAGTTTGAAGTACATATTCACTCAGAAAGAGTTGAATATGCGACAACGGTGATGGTTGGAGCTGATCAAGGACTATGAGATTGAAATTCATTATCATCCGGGCAAGGCAAATGTGGTTGCCGATGCACTCAGCCGGAAGTCTCATATCCATAACCTAACCATTGCGCCGATAGAAGAGGAAGAACCAAGTCTCTACTTGGTTCCATATGGAGCTTTACATAACCTGGCTCTCATACCTACAATAATAGAGGAGGTTATGAAAGCTCAAAAACAAGACAAGGGCATGGCTCATATCAAAAGGAGGTTGAAGAACGGGGAGATGAAATTTTTCCGGTTAGATGATGAAGACACCCTATGGTTCAAGGACCGGATAGTCGTACCCCGTGATATGAGGCTGCGGAAGAAAATTTTGGATGAGGCTCACTTATCCAAATTTTCTATTCGTCCTGGCAGCAATAAAATGTACCAAGACCTCCGGAAGAAGTTTTGGTGGAAACGTATGAAACGTGAAGTTGCCAAATACGTTTCAGAATGTGATACATGTCGAAGAGTTAAGGCCGACCATGTGAAGAAGTCGGGCCTTCTGCAACCGCTACAAATACCGGCATGGAAGTGGGAAGACTTGAGTATGGATTTCATCATTGGGTTGCCGATGACCTCCCACCACCATGATTCGATTTGGGTAATCGTTGACCGATTAACCAAATCAGCACGTTTCATTCCGGTGCATACCAACTACAGCGCCAAGCAGTATGCGGAGTTATACATAGCATGAATCTTATGCTTGCATGGAGTTCCCCGTACCATTGTCTCCGACAGAGGATCGCTGTTCGTATCCCATTTCCGGGAACAACTACACGCATCCTTGGGAACTAAACTGATTCGAAGCTCCGCGTATCACCCTCAAACCGATGGGCAAACAGAGAGGTTGAATCAAATACTTGAAGATATGCTGAGAGCATGTGCCATCCACCACGGTAAGAGCTGGGATGATCACTTACCGTTGGCAGAGTTCTCATATAACAACGGGTATCAATCAAGTATCCAAATGGCACCTTATGAAGCTCTCTATGACCGGAAGTGCCGCACACCCTTGAACTGGTGTGAATCCAGCGAGAGAGTTATTTACGGGATTGATCTCGTGAATGAAGCTGAAGAGCGAATGAGGCTTATTCAGGAAAATCTTAAAGCTGCTCAGTCTAGACAAAAGAACTATGCGGATAAGAGGCGTCGTCCTCTGGAATTTCAAGTTGGGGATCACGTATACCTCCCAGTATCTCCTATGAAGGGCATTCACCGATCGGAGTGAAAGGAAAATTGGCTCCGCGTTTCATCGGTCCCTTCGTCATCATTGAAAGGTGTGGACCTGTGGCATACCGTTTGGAGCTACCGGCAGCCTTAGCCAGGGTTCATAACGTCTTCCACATATCTCAGTTGCAGTAGTGTTTGAAAGTTCCAACGGAGGTTCTCACGGGATACATAGCAGATTTGAAGCCGGACCTCACTTATGTTGAGTGACCAACCCGGATAATAGATGAGAAGACTCGCGAAACAAGAAACCGGACGCTGCGATTTTTCAAGGTGCTATGGGAAAATCACACGTCCGAGGAATCTACATGGGAAAGCGAGGAGTAATTGCAACGCCATCATCCGGATTTGTTAGAGGCTTATATTTAGTAGTTGTCCTCTCCACGTTGTCCTTAATCATGAATATTGGGATGAGATTCTTTTAAGGGGGGAGGAATGTAAAAGTCCCAAAACTTGTAAATAGAAAACTTGATCTATGAATAAAGTTGAGTTTATATACAAGAAATGGGACTTACAAAAACTTTTGTGTTACTCATGGAAGTGTTGGCAGGTGCTATAAAACTTTGAATTCAGTTTGAAATAAGAGGGTCACTTCCAAAAAGAAGAAGGGCATTTTTCAAAAGAGGAAATTCAAACTGTTGTTTAAAAAGTTGTATTTGCAATGACCAACTCAAAGATCAGAGGGCATATTCAAACTCTCCAGGTTCAAATTGTGAAGGAGGCAAATTTGGAGCAAATTTGATATGAATATCAAAGGAACATGTGAATTCCATCCAAATTTGAATTTAAATTTGAAACTGTGGCACAAATTGTCAAATGGCAAAATGGCTTTTGAATTTGGATCCCTCATAGCTGAATCTGCAATGTGTCAAAATTTGGAGATCTTTTGGTGCAGAGAGGGGCTGTGGGCCCCAATTGTCATTGAGAGGGGAGATTAAGCTTACTGCCTAAGTCTTCAGCCTCTATTATCGGTTCAACCGAACAGTCCACGGGGGCGCCATGTCACACCTGGTTTTTCCGAAGAACAACCAAGTGAATATCACATGTATGCCAGGATCATTTTCTCATACATGTGATGACAAATAGTGAAGCATCATTTATTACAAGCCAGGTGTCGAATATAAATAAGTCTTACATGGCAAATGTCTCGATGGACAATAATAAGTTCATCACAAGTAAATAAACTAGCAGCGGAATAATTATTCTCGTAGGCTCTATCACAGGCGTTGCCCGGGGGTCTCCATGAACCTAGAAACCTTCTTCGGGTCCAAAGTCTTGGTCATTATATACCACCTCATTATCTTGACCTGAGCAGCAATATAAACCAACAAAATATGCAAGGTTGAGTACCAATGGTACTCAGCAAGTGTGGGAAAATTATATCATGCATGGCTAGAACAAGGAGAGGTTGAACTCATGGTTAAAGCACTACGCAATTAATACCTATCACCTTAGCTTATTAAGCACCTACATTACTACACAGGTGAAATGGTCCCAATCTCCCATCCCATCATCATAATCCAATAACCATAACATCATTTCCAATGTTAAGCTCCCCGCTTAACATCCACAACTTCCAAAACCATCAATCCTCTAATCATGAATAAGTCCAGGCCGCTCTTGACCGTGAGCACGGCTGTCATGACAGTTTTGACTCTGCAGAGTTTGTACCACTGTATCCACATGTAGTGATTTCATCCCCCGTTGCCGGGTGGACTAAAAGAACCTCCATTATGCCAGTGGCCACGAACCACATTCACACTTCCCAGGTGTGTAGCTAGGAGATCACTACGAAGCCTTTACAAAGGGATTCCCGACGAGCGTGGGCCCACTGAGGTTTCACCCCTAACAGCATACAAGAGGCTCCAACCCCGCTGCAGTGGCCCCCTCTAGAGCCTTGCGGTTCATATGGTAGTCCAGCTGACACCTACTCCCCGCACCATCCAACACACCCATACTACGCCGGGGATACACCTAATTAATTGGCCAAGCTGCCCCATCTCAGCATGTGGTTGGCACTGTAAAGCCAGGTTACATGCTCTATGAACCGGTCCTTAGGATCCAGGCAAGTACTAAACACAAACCCGAGCCTCGTGCACCCAGCACCAACCAAAACATCCAACTTGCCTTGATCCCTACCTCTACATAACTCACAATATCTCATTCAAGAGTATGGTAATATAAACTGATGATCTCATATCCCAAATATCCCATTCTAAGCATGGCTAAGCATATGCATAATAATAAATGACATGATAAAATAAATCCCAACCCAAGCTACAAGGAAACAAGGTGATGCAATTCTAGGGAAACTTCCTAGCATGGGTTTCATATTTAACTTGACAATGCAAATAATTATATCTACACATCCTAGCATAGGATCAAAGTGGTCAAGGACACTTGCCTCCTTCCTGCTGCTCTTGAAATAGGTAGTCCTGATCTTGGAAAGGAATAACTTGCTCTTGAGCAGGTTCTACATCATACCATCACACATAGCAAAAGAAAAACAACAATCCATAAGACATGGTTCACTCTTCCATTTCATACAAACCACACATTCATATTTATGAAAGTCATTCTCATTTCTATGTGTTGTGGTTACTCTATGTGTGTTGATTTTGGCTTCCATGCACTTTTAAACATGTGCATATGATTTCTACTTTTGTATTCATATTTATGTTTGTATATAATATATGAGTTTCCAATTTAAATAAATTCCTTATATTCAATTGATACACCTTTTAGCTACCAAGTGTGCATGAAGGGTATTTTTCTTCTCCATATGTGTCTTCAGAATTTCTACCAACCCTAAACTGAATTCTTTGGATTTTAGAAACTCCATTTATCATTTACTAGTTGCTATATTTTCAGATTTATTTTCCTATGCATAAATGTGTACTTTATTATGAAAATAGTAAGACACCTCATCTAAACAGAATAGGTTCTGGTCCTAAATAATTTAATAACATATTTTGACCTTTGCCTCTGATGTAATCTATTTCACAATTATTTTCCCTATTTCCTATAACTATTCTTTACTTAAAAATGTGTCCCTAAATGTGAATAATAAATTAAACAGATTCAATTCAGCCCAAAATATGTTTTTATCTCACTCCAAAGGTTCCTAAATACTGAGAAAGTCTTTGATTAAATTTTGACAATATGTTTGTCCCACTTTTTAATTTTTAAACACTAGCCACATATTCAATTTCCTAAATTAAATACTAAACAGGGCTAAAAAGGTAAACTCACCCCACTACAGGGTCTATAATTTTATTTTCAGAATTTCCAGGGGTCTAGCTACACTTATCAGAGGTGTTTTTCCTAATTTTTATTAAGTCCAAGGGTTAAAACTGATTTTTAAATGAATTTACATGATTTTCTGGAGTTCCAGGGGCTAGATCAGAAGTTTCCGGGGCTAGCTCTTATTTCCCAAGAACCCCAGGGGGTAGCACGTAAGATTTCCAGTCTTTATAACGCGGGGCTGACGTAGACCGTCCGATTTTAAACCGACGGCCGAGATTATAACATCGAACCGGTACGCGGGGGTTTAAACCCTACCGTGCGATTTAAAATAAACGACGCACAAGCGGCCACGTCGCTCTGATCGAACGCGGGCGGCGCTGCCGGCGGCGCACGGCGGCGGGAAGCGGCGATCTCGCCGGAGACTTTCGGATCTTCGAGAATTCTTCCTAGAACTGTGATTTTATGGCATAGATCGGTAGAGGGGAGGTCGGGGATCTCACCTCGGGGGTTTTCTTGAGCTCGGAGGTCCTGGAAGGTGACCGGCGACGAGGTCCGAGGTGAATTCACGGCGAGGCTCGTCGGCGCTGTGTTTACACCGCAAGTCACCGAGTTTTCTGCACCTGCAAGGTTCCCCGGAGGCGGTGGATCAAGACCAGTGAGTTAGATCGGAATTTCCGAGCTTAGATCAGCCAGAATTCGCCGGAGAAGTCTCGGTTCTCACCGGAGGAAAATCAGCGGATCGCGTGGGAAAAACAGAACGAGGTCGGGGTTTTTATAGACGGGGGAGGGTGGCGGGTTTGTTTAGATCGGGTGGGAATCCTCCGGAACTAGAATTAGGCCGGAAATCCGGTCGGTTGCGATCGCGCTCCTGCGGGTGAACAGTCCGAGTTTCGGACGATCGGGGGTTAGGGATGACAGGTGGGTCCCACCTGTCTGAGAGAGAGAGCGCGGGCGCGCGGCTGCGGGCTGACGCGCGGCAGGGTGGGCCGGCTGGTGGGTTTCGGCCCACTGGCCGGTTTTTTTCTGTTTTCTCTTTTTCTTTTTTTTATTTCTTTTCTGATTTGAGTTTAATTTGAATTCCAGTTTGAATTTGAATTTTTGCAAAACATGCAACACGTCCAAAAAATTTTAAATTCCCCTCTTAACATGATTTTAGGGTCTTAACAAAATTTTGGGGTGTTACAGCTCTACCCCACTTAAAAGAAATCTCGTCCTCGAGATTGGTGGTTCTAAGAAAACAATTCCGGAAATTGTGCCTTTAGCTCATCTTCCCACTCCCAGGTGGCTTCCTCTTCTGAGTGATGCTTCCACTGCACCTTGCACATACGGATTCTTTTATTTCTGGTGAGGCGTTCCATTGTCTCCAAAATCTTGTATGGTTGCTCGGCATAAGACAAATCCTCAGCTACATCCACTTCATTCATGGGCAACACCTCCTCAGGCGTCCTCAGGCATTTCTTGAGTTGTGACACATGGAATACATCGTGCACATCCGATAGACGAGCCGGTAACTCTAGTTGATACGCCACTTCACCTTTCCTCTCCAAAACTTGAAAGGGTCCGATGTATCGAGGTGACAACTTCCCTTTCACCTTGAACCGACGAAGTCCTCTGATAGGGGACACCTTGAGATAGACATAGTCCCCCACGTTGAAAACAAGCTCTCTTCTTCGTACATCGGCATAGCTCTTTTGGTGTGTCTGTGCTATCCTCAAGTTATTGCGAATTTCCCTCACCTTCGCCTCGGCTTCTTGTAGTACTTCTGGACCAAACACTTTACTTTCCCCTGTTTGGTTCCAAAATAGGGGAGTTCTGCACTTTCTCCCGTACAAGGCTTCAAACGGTGACATCTTCATACTAGCTTGATAGCTGTTGTTATAGGAAAACTCCGCATACGGTAAGTTTTTGTCCCAACTCCTATTGTTTTTGAGTGCACATGCCCTTAGCATATCTTCAAGGATCTGATTGGTTCTTTCCGTCTGCCCGTCGGTTTGGGGATGATAGGCAGAACTAAAGTTCAGATGGGTTCCCATGGTTTCGTGCAACTTCTGCCAAAATCTTGAGGTGAATTGTGTCCCTCGATCCGACACTATCTTCTTTGGCACTCCATGGTAACACACGATCCTTGACATGTACAGCTCTGCCAATTTAGATCCGCTGTAGCTTTCTTTCATGGGGATGAAATGAGCTACCTTGGTTAGCCTATCAATGATGACCCATATTGAATCATATCCTGATTGGGTCCTAGGCAATCCCACGATGAAGTCCATGCTGATTTCTTCCCATTTCCATTCAGGCACTTTGAGTGGTTGCAATAATCCCGCGGGTCGTTGATGTTCTGCTTTCACCAACTGACATGTGTCACATAGGGCAACATGTTCCGCGACATCTCGCTTCATACCATACCACTAATACCTGCTCTTAAGGTCCTGATACATTTTCGTACTCCCAGTATGAATGGAATAGTCAGAATCATGAGCCTCCTTTAGAATCAATTCACGGATCTCCTTTACTTCTGGCACACAGATTCTTTTCCCGTGCCACACCGTTCCTTGTTCATCCTCTCTAAAACCCGGAGCTTTATTTTCCTTGTTGAGTTGCCTGATCTCTTGTACCTTCACGTCTTTCTTTTGACCCTCGCGTATGTCTCGCTCTAGTGTGGAGTCCACTTCCATGGCGATGGCTTCACCACTATTCACCAGGCATAGATTGAGCCTTATAACCTCGTCCTTCAATTCTGCAGGCATGTCCTTCAAGCTCAACTTATTGACCTGCACTTTCCGACTCAAAGCATCGGCCACGACGTTTGCTTTCCCGGGATGATAGTTGATGTCCACATCAAAGTCATTGATTAGCTCTAACCATCTCCTTTGTCTGAGGTTGAGATCTGGCTGTGTGAAAATGTACTTCAAACTCTTATGATCCGTATATATCTCGGTCCTCTTCCCCATCAAATAGTGTCGCCAAATTTTCAACGCGTGTACCACTGCGGCTAGTTCTAGGTCATGTGTAGGATAGTTCTTCTCGTGCTTCCGAAGCTGCCGGGATGCATAAGCCACGACATGCCCTTCTTGCATGAGAACACATCCCAACCCGTTTCCAGAGGCATCGCAGTACACCGTAAAGTTCTTTTCCATATCTGGCATAACGAGCACTGGGGCTGTTGTCAATCTTTCCTTTAACTCCCGAAAATTTGTCTTGCACTGTGGCGTCCAGGTGAATGTGATTCCCTTCTCCAACAGTTTGGTGAGAGGTCTCGAGATCTTGGAGAATCGCTCAATAAACCATCGATAGTATCCAGCCAGTCCCAAGAAGCTTCGAACTTCCCCGACATTTTTAGGGGTCTTCCACTTCTGTATATCCTCGATTTTGGAAGGATCCACGGAGATTCCTCCCTCCGAGATTATATGTCCTAAGAAGGGAACTCTCTTCAGCCAAAACTCACACTTGCTCAACTTGGCATATAGTTGGTGTTCTCTTAGCCTCTGCAACACCAACCTTAGATGTTTCTCATGTTCTTCTTCATCTTTGGAGAAGACGAGAATGTCATCTATGAAAACCACCACAAATTTGTCCAGATATTCCATGAATACCTTGTTCATGAGATACATGAAGTATGCCGGGGCGTTAGTTAGCCCGAAAGGCATGACGGTGTATTCATACAGTCCGTACCGAGATACGAAAGCTGTCTTGGGAATATCAGTTTGCCTTATCTTGAGTTGGTGGTATCCCGACCTGAGATCAATTTTCGAGAACACACAAGCTCCCCTCAACTGATCAAACAAGTCTTCAACGCGGGGTAATGGGTACTTGTTCTTGATGGTTACCTCATTCAAAGCACGGTAATCCATGCATAACCTTTGGGTTCCGTCTTTCTTGGGCACAAATATCACTGGAGCTCCCCATGGTGAGGAACTAGGGCGAATATATCCCTTCCCCGTCAATTCTCTCAAATGATCCTTGAGTTCTTCTAGCTGCTTGGAGTCCATCCGATAAGGTCTCTTGTATATCGGGGCTGTTCCAGGCACTAGCTCAATTGCAAATTCCACTTCACGATCGGGAGGCATACCTGGCAATTCTTCCAGAAAAACATCTGGATATTCCCGGATAATCCTGATCTCCTCCACTTTCACCTCAACTTGATTTAATTTAATGTCCCTCCTAGGCTCGTGTATTGTTATGAACTTTACTCTTGTGCCACTAGGGTGAGTTAGTTCCACCATTCTGGTCGAACAATGAATGATTCCTTTATGTTTGGTCAACCAATCCATACCCAAAATAATATCTATTCCCTGTGAATCTATCACTATGAGGTTAGCAGTAAATACTACCCCATTAATGTCTACGTTCACTTTGGGACACACTTGTCTTGTCCTTATTTCTCCACCTGGAGAGTTTACAGCTAGCATATGGTTCATTTGTGTGGTTGCTAGGTCATGCTTCTTAACAAACCCTTGAGCATTGAACGAGTGGGTAGCACCAGAATCAAACAGCAGGGTTGCAATGTGTAAATTGGCAGGAAACTTACCAACTACCACGTTGGGTGCCTCTTGTCCTTCCTCCATAGTGACGTGGTTCACCCGTCCTCTCATTACATTCTACTGTTGTGGCTGCGCGGGCTTCTTCTTTGGGCACTTATGGGCATAGTGCCCCACTTCACCACCACTAAAACATTGCACCCCAACCTTAGGGGCTTGGCCTTTATTGTCTTGGGGTTGGTTTGGAGGTCCTTGCACTGCTGGTCGAGGTGGATATGCGGGGCGAGGCTGCTGTAGAAACTGACGTTGTGGCTGTGCTGGTGCTGCGGGAGGCCTGTAGTTCGGGTTGTACCCTCTTGGTGCTGAGTAGGGTACCGCAGCACGGTTCGTCTGCCCTGCAGGTTGCTGCATCAGACGTGGGTGGGTGTTGCTCCCTGAGGCTTGATGTGACCACCCGGCCTTCCTCTTATTCTCATTTTCCAAGGCCTTTAGCTTCCTTTCTACCACAAACGCTCTATCCACCATCTTTTGGAAGCTTTCATACTCATTTGAGGACATTGCACACTGCATTTCTGCGGTAAGTCGCTCCACGAAACAATCTTGTTTCTGCTCATCAGTCTCTATGTCCCGTGGGGCATAACGGGATAGTTGAGTAAATTTAGTGAGGTATTCCCTCACCGTCATGTTTCCCTGCTGCAGTCCCAAAAACTCCTTCCTCTTGTTTTTGAGTTCACCTCTTGGGATGTAATGGTTGCGGAAGCTACGCTTGAACTCTTCCCAAGTGATGTTCTCAGGGTCATGATGGGCGGCCACGTAGGCGGTCCACCAATCAGCAGCAGGTCCATGCAATTGATGAGAGGCAAACAGAACCCTCTCATACCCTTGGCACTGGATGATCCTCATCTTACTTTCAATGGTCTTCAGCCAATCATCTGCCTCCAGAGGTTTGGCAGCACTTGCAAACTTTGGAGGTTGAGTTCCTAGAAACTCACTCAACCTTGGTTGGCGTGGTGCAGCTTGTGGAGGTGGAACTTGATGCAAGTTGGCCACCACTTGAGTCAAGTTCTGGATGAGCTGATTTTGATTCTCTCGCATTTGGTGGAGGGGATCAACTCCTTCACAGCAACCACCCCGGTCCTGGCCTCCAGAAAGATGAGGGTTGCATGCCTCATCGTTGTTGTTGGCGGGGTTGGCAGCACGTCCTTTTCCTCTTCCAGCCATCTGGCAGAATCAACCAACGTTAATTTGAAAGCATTTAGTATCATCTTACTACTGTCATTTGTTTGTACTTTGAAGTGTTGAGGCTTTGTTATACTTTTACGAGGGTTCATATCTCACACCAAATAAATGCACTATTATTTCATGTGGGTTCACACACCAAAGAAAAACAATCTGGAGACGAGACTGTGGACAATTGCTCATGGCTTCCACAACTAACGTCACACACCAAGCATTAACACACCATTAACTTAATGTAACGACTCGACTATTCGACATCTTGCTAACTAAGGGAAGGACTCTACACTACTCGTTCTCTTGAGCTGGCTCCTAGGGATCTTCCTCATCATTTCGGCTGCCTTCTGATTCTGCTTTGGGTGGGGAGGCTGCTGGTGGAGAAGTGCGACGACGCCTGATCGCTCGGTGATCCGCGGAGTCAGGAGTCCATGTATCATTCACGGTGACACACATTTCATTCCCATCTCCTCTTTCTCTCGCCTTTAAGCAGGCTCGCAGCAACACCTCCGTTTCCTTCAGGGTGTCCCGGACATCCTGAAGCTCTTGTTGACAGTCCTGCAGTCGAGTGCTGAGCATAGCAGCATCCTCCAAGCACAAGTCCATGTGCTCATGGGAAGTCCCTTGCTGCACTGGCGGGTACTTGTACTCCGTGGTACCACTCTCACGTTGGAGGACATACATGTACTCAGTTTTGTCCATGTGGCGACGATAGATGTGACTCTGGCAGGTGATGGCCTCCCAGGTGACACGACCCCATTGGTCCTGTCGAGCCAGGATCACGCTGAGGGGTGCTGCGTTGCACAGCACCGGATAACACACATCAAAGGTACAAAGCGGAAGCAGAAATTTTATTAAATAAAAAGGTTTATGAACATGTTTACATCAAAATAAGTTCAGTCTACACTCGCGGGCGTAGACTAAGCATCAAGTGCACGTTCAGCCCTCGAACGTGTCCTTGATAGCACACACGCACACTAACTCTGCGGCGTGCACGACTCCCACTCGACGGGGTTCCCCTCCTGGGGTTCCGTCTCCTCCTCGGGAGTCCCTTCCTCATAGAACCCTGCAAAAGCTTCAAACACAAGCAGTGAGCACGAAGGCTCAGCAAGTCTGACCCGTCTCACCTAAACATGGAACTTCTACATGAGGGTAATGGGTTACATGAGGTAAAAATCATTTGCAAGGACTCGCCTAATTAGTAGAACCTTACTTTCAAGTTTTAGCAGCAGGTTGTGGAGAACCTTATGCTAAGGCACATGAGAGAGCCGCAATCAAACAAGAAACGCATTTCTCTCATGTACTTTGCCCAAAGTTGAAAAGAACTTTAGTTAGCTCTAAACTACAGCATATCATTAACAATCAATGTCCAGCTTTCAATCAGCAACATTTTAACATGTGACTAGCCTGTTCTTTCTACGTCACGGTACAGTGAACAGGTGGTACTCACTGACCGCGAGGGACAGCGATTATAATCGATTTACACCTGCAGGGTTACCCGAACAACCCGTCACGTACGCCCGTACTCGATGTTGCCTACAACAACCATCATGGACGTCGTACGCGACTACCTTTCACCCGTTAGCCAAATGTTGAACCGGTCCAATCGTCCCGAGCAAGAGGTCTCTGCACGCGCATCTCAGTGCCGCCAGCCGATTTACACCTCGAGCTCTCAACCTACCCTCTGAATGACCAGCTATGCCTCAACACCCAGCTACCCGAGTTACATCAGTTTCCCGGTTCCCATATAGCTGGTAGGTCTTTGGTACTGTTCTAGCTTGTTCAACAGGCCCACACACGGCTCGGTCCTCAATCGACACAAGCGGAGCTACGGCACACAGGCCCCAAAGTCCTGCTGCCCTTACTCTCCGCTCGGTCTCATTTTCTTGCCATGTGTATCATGTGCTACCTCTACCCGAGCAATGTGTCTCTAGCCTATTCTCGCGAGTAGTTCCAACTACTCGACTTGTACCGATTCCTACCCTATCTTAGCAATGCAGTGGCTAACGAGGTTTTCAATCCTAAACCCAACCCATGGTTTTCTTGGCTATGCAGTTGGGTTTCCAATCAAGACTCTAATGCAAAGAACAATATTCAAAGATGTGCTCAAAACAATAAACATTTGTAAAAAGGTTAATGCAAACCGGAGCTTGCCTTGCTGCTCTTGGTCGTAGGCTAGCTGTTCCACCGGAGTAACGAAGTCTAGGACTTCGGGTTCCTCCTCGACCTTAGCGACTACATGATAAGAGCAATATATGTATCAATTTAAATGCATTGGTATTAACGTTGAAGTTGTGAAGTCTATAATCCTTGCTAGACAGACCTAATGACTGTGAAACTTTTACTGTGGCTTGGTTACAACCTAAACAGAGACTTGGTCAAGTTTTAGTTGCAGCAAAGCTCAATTGAGCCCTCCACAATTAATTATGTCCTTGGCCTTAATTAAAGGCTTTTAGGGTGTTCTAAGGATTTTCATGAAACAAACTATGACTTTCTGAAAACTAGATTTTCAGAGGGTTCTAATGGAGTTGGTCTCACTTAATTTGAAGGTTCCTAGCTAAAGTTATGAGCTAAACAATTTCAGAGAAAATTCTGAAAATGTTTCTGAACATTTTCTATTTTCTCGGGAACAGTTTCACTAATCACACAATTAGGTGGATTAAATGAGCTCAAATGGATCTGAAATTTTTATGGTAGTTCTAGGATATTTTGGTGAACATCTCATCAAAATTTCAGGATTTTCCTCCAAAGGATTCTCCAGTTAAAATTCCTAACAGTTTAAATTTTGAGGAATTAATTCTGGAGAAATAAGGAATTTCATGAAGTGAAACTTGATTTTCTGGAAAGTACTCCGAGAGCTGAATCCAGCAAAATTTGGTTCACTCAATTTGGAGCTTTCTAGCCAAAGATATGAGGATTTGAAGTTTGAAAGAAATCTGAAAATCGGGGAAAAGTTTAAACTCGCGCGTGGGCCCAGGGGACACGCGTCGCACGCCTAGGCGATGGCACATCGCGGCCCACAAGGATTTTACGCGCCAGCACACCCGTTCCCGGCCGCAGCCGGATCCCGATTCAAAATATCTCCCGCTGACAGCTGGGGTCCACCCCCTTCTTCAACCTCGCGACACCCGCGCCCCGCCGCCGAGGGATCTCGCCGGAGAGCTCGCCGCCGGCTGCTGTACAGCTCCAAACTTCTCGATTCTGGCCGCCCCTGCCTACTTTTACTCGGGGAACAGGATTCTAGGGTCAGCTGCTCATGACAATGGCCGGAGCATGGTCGGCGACGAGCCGCCACCTCGGAACGACTTCGGCCATGTCGGCTGAGTTCCCTAGCACCTCAACTACTTGGGAAATCGGTCGGGAAGCACCAGTGGACCTCAGAGAAGGTCGACATGAGTTCGAGGCAGCTCGGGGAAGGCCCGAAATAGGTACTCACCGTGCGCCCGATGCCGCCCATTCGTTCCGCCATTAGTAGACCTCAAATTACGCCGGGCACAGAGGTTCTCCGGCCCAGAGTTGTGAAGGCAACTCGTGCGTCACCGTGTCTAGCTCGTGTGAGAGCGGCTTGAGGCCCTCTAATCCTTTCTAGAGCACGAATTAAACAGAATCGTACCCGAAGGTCGTTCTGCACACAGAAAGGGGAAAAGTGGAAATTCGTCGCCGGTGAGCAACCACTCGAGCTGTGGCTCGGGGATGAGCAGCACCGGTCACCCGCACGTCCAAGGGTGCCTTGGCTCGGGCGTGACAACGCCCTGGTTGGGCTGTCCACGAGAGCCCGAGGTGCGGCGGTTCCAAGTCCCGAATTTGATCTTTCGGCACAGCCGATATCAGTCGGTTTCAACCGAATTCTAGCAACGGGGAGGGCGAAGGAAGGTCTCTAGTACTTTGCTGGGGCTCTGGAGTGGACGGAGGGAGCTGCGATCGGCGTTCTCCGATCAAGTCCGAGCTGCGGAAGTTTTCGGCCGGCGCTGAGTTCTTGCGGGGAAGAACGACGGTGCCTCGGCCGAGGAGGGGGGCAGGCGCCTTAAGAAGGCGCTGCACCGCCTCACGCTCGCTCGTGGGCAAGAAGCTGCTGGCGCGGCGGCTTCCCTCGGTGGCGATCACCGCTGCGGCTCGGCGACCCGAGTGAAAAAGTCTCAGTCGGTTTGATCTGAGCAGTGGCAGACATGTGGGTCCCACCTCCAGTTTTAACCTCTGAAATTTACTCCTAATCACTGTTGTAAACAGTGAACCCCATACTACCCTTGGCAATTCAAATTATTCACCCATGAGCCATTTGAATTGATCAAAGTTCAAATGAGGTTTGGTTTGAATGAATTTCAGCACAAGTTCAGTTTGAAATTCAAATAAAGTTTGAATTTCTCCCCCTTAGCTCATGTCAAGATCAACTCCAAATGGAGTGAAAATTGGTGTGTGAGCTCACAAAAATGTGCTGAGTAAGAATATGCCTTCCACTTTTAAATTCATGGGATAAAAACAGTTTGAATTTGAATATGGTTTCAAACTGCCCTCTTCCTAACTATACCCAAACTGACCTCAAAAAGGTTTTGAATTTGGGTGAAACTTGGCATGGACATCCTTAGTAAAGTGTAGGAGTTTTCATATGTCCAGTCCATCTATATCACTTGTGGGAAATACCACTTTTGCAATGTGTGAGTTTGTTCTCTAATGAGCATGTTGATAATTGTTACTTGCTCTTCATTTGTGTTCATCATTCTTCCTCACATGAGGTGTGTGGTGTGGTGATGAACACTGCAATTGTGTGTCAAAAACAGAGGCCCTTACATTCCTCCCCCCTTAAAAGAATCTCATCCCGAGATTATAAGGTGAAAATGAGAGAGAGGACGGTGGAAAATTACCGGATAAGCGACGTGAAAAAGTCGGGGTAGTTAGTGCGAAGGAATTCTTCGCTCTCCCATGTCGCTTCGTCCATGGAGTGATTACTCCGTAGAACCTTGTAGAACCACAACGTACGGTTGCGTGTGGTTCGGGCCTTTTCATCAATAATCTGCACCGGTTCCTCCCGATAGGTGAGATCCGGTTGCAGTTCTTCAATGTCTTCCAGCTGAACGGTAGTTGATAGCTTGAGACATTTCCTCAGCTGGGAAACGTGAAAGACGTCGTGCACACCGGAAAGTGCTTCTGGTAACTTCAGCCGGTATGCCACTGATCCACATCTCTCGGTAATCTGAAATGGACCGATGAATCGGGGTGCCAACTTTCCTCTCACCCCAAATCTGTTTACGCCCTTCATTGGAGACACCCGTAGATATACGTGATGTCCAACTTCGAATTGTAATGGGCGCCTTCTCCGGTCCGCATACTGTTTCTGACAGGATTGAGCGGCTTTTAGGTTCGCTTGAATTAGTCGAACCTTTTCTTCCGCGTTGTTGACAAGGTCAATCCCGAAGGTAACCCTTTCGCCAGACTCACACCAGTTCAATGGGGTGCGGCATTTTCTTCCGTATAGCGCCTCGTAGGGCGCCATCTTGATGCTGGCTTGGTACCCATTGTTGTACGAGAACTCGGCTAACGGCAAGTGATCATCCCAATTCTTGCCGTGGTCGATAGCGCAAGCTCGTAGCATGTCTTCTAGAATCTGATTTACCCTCTCGGTTTGTCCATCCGTCTGCGGGTGGTAGGCTGAACTACGGATCAGCTTCGTCCCCAAGGCAGCGTGCAGCTGCTCCCAAAAACGGGACACAAATAAAGTGCCCTGATCCGATATGATAGTACGGGGTACACCGTACAAGTATAGGATCCGTGAGATATACAGTTCAGCGTACTTCTTGGCGTTGTAGTTGGTGTTGACCGGGATGAAATGGGCAACTTTGGTGAGCCGATCGACGATCACCCACACAGAATCATGTTTCTGCAAGGTGGTGGGTAAACCGACGATGAAGTCCATGCTCACGTCCTCCCACTTCCAGGCAGGAATGCCCAGTGGTTGCAGCAGTCCCGGTTTCCGCATATGATCTGCCTTCACCCTTCGACATGTATCACACTCGGACACGTATTTTGCAACCTCGCGCTTCATCTGTGTCCACCAAAACTTTCTTCTGAGTTCTTGATACATTTTGTTGCTGCCGGGGTGAATAGAAAACTTTGATAAGTGAGCCTCATCAAAGATTTTCTTCCGTAATTCCGGTTTACGGGGTACGACGATCCGGTCCTTGAACCACAGAATGCCATCTCCGTCCTTCCGGAAACATTTCAACTCCCCACTGTCTATACGTCTCCGCAAATGTGACATGCCCTTGTCATTCTTCTGGGCTGCCGCTATCTCTTCACGGATGGTGGGGATCAAAGCTAGGTTGTAGAGAGCTCCGTGTGGAATCACATGGAGTGGTGGTTCATTCTCTTCCAACGGTGTGATGGTCAGATTATTGACGTGTGACTTGCGGCTCAGCGCATCTGCCACTACGTTTGCTTTGCCCGGATGATAATGGATCTCTATTTCGTAATTATTTATCAGTTCTAACCATCTTCGTTGCCTCATGTTCAGCTCTTTCTGAGTGAATATGTACTTGAGGCTTTTGTGGTCGGTATATAAATGTACGAGGTTACCGAGTAGGTAGTGCCTCCACATCTTCAGTGCAAGTACCACGGCAGCAAGCTCCAAGTCGTGAGTTGGATAATTTTGCTCATGGTTTCTAAGCTGCTGTGATCCATACGCGACCACTCTTCGGTCTTGCATCAGCACACACCCGAGCCCAATGCCGGATGCATCACAGTACACATCGAACGGTTTTGTTGTGTCTGGCTGCGCCAAAACCGGTGCTGATGTCAGGTGCTTGACTAAAGCCTTGAATGCTGCTTCACATGTTGGACTCCAAACATATTTGGTAGCCTTCTTCAGCAGCTCTGTCATTGGCTTGGCAATCTTCGAGAAGTTCGGGATAAACCTCCGATAATATCCCGCGAGTCTGAGGAAACTCCGTACCTCGTGAACAGTTCTCGGGGATTTCCAATTCAGCACTTGAGTGATCTTGTTCGGGCCCACAGCGATACCTTCCGCTGAGATGATATGCCCGAGGAAAGGCACTTGCGATATCCAAAACTCGCATTTGCTGAATTTTGCGTATAACTTGTGATCCCGCAGCCGTTGCAAGACTATACGCAGATGTTTCTTGTGATCTTCCTCCGACTTGGAATATACCAGGATGTCGTCGATGAAGACCACGACAAACTTGTCCAGCTCCGGCATGAACACCGAGTTCATTAAGTACATGAAGTGAGCTGGAGCATTATTGAGGCCAAAGGACATGACCAGGTACTCATAAAGTCCGTACCTCGTCGAGAAAGCCGTCTTTGGAATGTCCTCCGCCCTTATCTTAATCTGGTGGTACCCGGATCTTAAGTCCATCTTGGAAAAGATCTTTGCTTCGACCAACTGATCAAACAACATGTCGATCCGTGGCAACGGGTACTTGTTTTTTATGGTTACGGCATTTAATGGACGGTAGTCCACGCAAAGCCGCAACGTCTCATCCTTCTTCTTGACAAATAATGCCGAACAGCCCCATGGCGAGGAGCTCGGCCTAATAAAACCCTTCTCCAGAAGGTCCGTGAGCTGAGTCTTCAGTTCAGCCAATTCCTTGGGCGCCATCTTGTACGGCCTTCGGGATATTAGCATGGTTCCCGGTGCAAGTTCAATCTTGAACTCCACCTCTCTATCGGGTGGCATCCCCGGCAAATCATCCGGGAATACGTCAGGGAACTCTCGGACCACTGGAATATCTTCCAATCTGATGGTTGTGGCTTGATAGATACTTGGAAGTTTTATTTCTGGACTGTCCAGAAATAAAGAGTGAGACTCGTGCACTTCTGAGTTCAAGTGCACAACTCGGAGGACGGTGTCTAAAACAGCACCGTGGCGGGTTAACCACGATATCCCTAAGATGACATCGACCTTTTGTCCCTCTAAAATTATGAGAGACGTAGGGTAAACTCTACCTTCTAAGCACAATGGCGCTTTTGGGACCATCATGCTTGCTGAAATTTTCCCACCCGGTGAACAGATCACATAAGGACTATCGGTGGGTAGTATTTGCAAGCTATACTTATCAATGAAAACTTGGCTAATGAAACTATGCGTGGCGCCTGAATCAAATAGTACTATAGCGGGATGCTGGTGGAGTTGGAACATACCCGCAAGGATTGGCTCGCCCTCCGGCACGTCCTCAATGGCAAGCTGGTGGATGGTGCCGGGCCTAGGGTTTGCCCGCCGCGCGTTAGTAGGGTTCCGGGGTTGATTCCTCCATGGAAACTGTGGTGCCACTCCGCCGCCTTGCCTCTCCGGGCAACTGCTCGCGAAGTGTCGTGGACGACCACACTTGTAACATGTGGCCGCTGCTGGTGGAGTGCTCGGTGGACGAAAGCCCGGCATGCGTTGCTGAGGTGCAAACGTACGCGGCATCGCCCGCTGCTGTTGTTGTTGTGGCGGTGGTGCTGGCAGTACCGGTCGGAATGCCGGTGAAGAGTACGGCCGACTGCGGAACAGCATCGACCGCTGTGGTGGCTGCCAGCGTGGACCTGATGGTGGGCGATTCACCATCCGAAACTTCTGAGAAGGACCGCCTCCTTCTCCGCTGCTCTGCGGCGCACTTCGCTTTCGCTCTGCCGCCGCCAACTCCTTACCGGAGTCCTCCTGAACAATCGCAGCATCAATGATGTCGTTGAGGCTGCCGCGATTGAACATCGCCAACTTGTCCTTCAGGAGCGGGTTAAGCCCCTGGTAAAATTGGTCCCGCCGCTTCTCGTCGGTATCAGCATGATATGACACATATAGCGCGAGATCGTTAAACGCCCTGGAGTATTCCAGCGCGTTCCGGCTCCCTTGTTGCAGGTGTAGGAACTCCTGCGTCTTCCTCTTCATCAGACCTTGTGGTATATGATAGGCCGTGAAGGCCATCCGGAACTCTGCCCAGGTCATCACTCGGTCGGTGGGCTGTGAAGCACAGAAGTTGGCCCACCACGCGCTCGCGGATCCTTGGAGCTGCTGGACCGCGAACTGAGTCTTGCGCTGCTCGCTGATTTGGAGCAGCCTGAACTTCATTTCTATGGTGCGGAGCCAGTTGTCCGCGTCAAGTGGTCCATCCGCCCTTGAAAATACCAGGGGATGAGTTGTCAGGAAGTCGGAGTAGGAGCTCTGTTGGCGCTCCTCACGATCTTGACGTCTCTCTGGGAGAGACGTATTGGCGATAAGGGTCTGCAGCAACTCCGTGTGCTGCTGATGCGAGCCCGCCATTGCCGCGACGATGTCGGCCAATGTAACCGTTGGCAGTGGCGGTGGCGGTGTTTGCTGTTGCTGTTGCTGCTGCTGTCCCGAGGAGTCCTCGGGAGGTGGTTGGGAGGTCTCTCCCCCTTGACTGGTACCCCCAACGTCCGGGTTGGCACGAGTACGCGTCATTCTGAAATTCAAAACAGCAGCGATTAGCACATGTCTTACTTAAAATTCCATAAGCAACAGTAGGTATTGAAGTGACACATGATTAATTTGCACAACGTTCACATATATTGATAAAGCATAAACTTTATACAAGATACATTATTCTCGGATCTCCGAGAAGTCGTGCTCATGTCGTCACTACCTATACATACGCTACTGTCTACACGACATGTCACTGATTACAAAAGTTGGGTTACGCTACCCTGGCTGCCCTACTTGGCAACCGTAACCCCCTACTCGGAGTAGAACTCGACCTCCTGGGGGTCGTCCTCCTCCGGTACCTCTGCTGGTGGCTCTGGGTCTACCACCTCTTCTCCCATCCCGGGTTCTCCCATTGCTGGAAGACCCAAGACTACCGGTACGCCTAACACCGGGGGCACGAGATCCTGCAAAGCATGCACCTCGTCCATAGCTTGGTTGTAGTCCTCTTCCCAGCCTTGTCCTTCCTCAATAGTGTCGTCCCGCTCTTGAGCAAGGTCCTCATTCTGCTGGGTTAGGGTCTGCACCAGCTCTTGCAACGCCGCGATGTCAACACGGCTCTTCTTCCTTGCCTTCTTCAGACGACGCAACTGATTGTGTTGTTCATTCAGTCGCTTGATCGTCGGAAGGAGCACATTGCGGAGTGCGCTGTGAGCACTCTCGAAATGATCTCCACGGCTTGTGCTCTCCTTGAGCTTTGTGGCGAGATGCTCCGTATGAACAGCTTGGCTGTCCATCACGGCGTTTCCCGCCCTCATCTGGTAGCTGAGATTTGCCTCCGCGGGGTTGTACCTTGGGCAACTCGGGTCCGTTGCTCCCCGGTACCTCTCTTCCCACACATGCTGGGCTCGTCCCTCCACCGGAACGATTGCGTATGGAGTGCCCTCCATAGCCTGCACGTGCAGTTGGCAGAAACGTGACATAGTGTCGCGGGCTGCCACTTGCCACATCCCTTCCGGTTGTCTTCCTCTCACCGTGACGGTGAATGGCACCCAACCGGGTGGCGTAGGTCCTGCAGGAACCTCGACATGGATCGTCCATGTCTTGTTCCCCTCTTCGCCTTCTTCCTTGGCGAAGTATTGCGGCATCTGGTTGTACCCGAAATATTGGAGCATTTGCCACAATGCTTCCGGGTAGCCGTTATGGTCAGAACAGTGGGAAACTACCCACCCGTTCTCCAACCGTTTATCTGCTGCCATCTGTAAAAATATATTTGAGAAATGTCAAATATTTATTTAAACAGTAAACCATTGAGTTATAACATAATATATGTCATTTAACCCATAAAACTTGGAAACATAGTTCAAATTTTAAACAAATTTGACTGCTGATCTGCTGTTCCCATGACAGCCCTGACCAGTTTCCATTTCAACCTGATTTAGGCCATGTTAAAGGTAAAACTAATTCTGGAGCTCAACATAAAAGTTAAAGCTAACTTCAATAGCTTTCCAGAAAGTGTTTGCTTGGCCTAAGATCTGTCCTGGTTCAAAAGTTATGAGATGTCTAAGTTAACAGAATTTCTGGAAACAATTGGACAGCACCTCCCTGCCTTAGGTACTGATTTAATCCAAGAATCCCAGTTAATTCTATTCCTAATCTGAAAAAACTTTCTGTTACAAAGTTGTAACCCATCTCATAAGCTTTCCAGAACTACCTCATTTTCTATTTTTGGATTTTTTTTCAGGAAGTTATGCTTAATTTACAGAGAGTCTACAGAGAGTCTTTATTCTGTCCTGTTTTCTGGACAGTTTCAATTCTACTGCATTTTTCGAGTGGTTAAGGGATGAAACACCTCTGGAACTCAACAGAAAAGTTGTAAAGATCTTCCAAAGCTTTCCAGAAATGTATCATACGACCCCAACCTCGAAAGAACTCAACCTCTAACCTCTGATTAACTTCAGCCTTGATTCGGCTAAAAACAGAGTGCTCTGTCCTTAACATCCTATAAGTTGAAAACTTGTTAACTTTGAATATCCTGTTCAGGGGAAGGAGTTACATCAAGTTTTACTACTTTGGATTAAAACCTTCCAGTTTTTTACAATGAAGTTGTTTATTTAGTTGGGTGTGACGTCGATGCGTCACCAGATTATGTCGGTACTACGTCCTCACAAAGAAAAACCTATACCGGACTTAGCCGGCTTCGTTAGTTCAGTGGCACTACTCGTCACTCGCACACGGATGCTACACGTCTACCGTTTCGTGGTCAGGCTACCTGCAGAAACTCAAACAATCATCAGACTCGGCTGCACACCGAGCCCGGAATCCACACAGTTCGTACACCCGGCCGTCATCACTCGCCCGGATGTTCTCAAGCCAACCACGCCTTGAGCTACGTGTTCACGTTTCAGACCACGTGACGGGGTCTCCCAAGTTGCACCACGCACGCCAGGGATAGACGTTGCTCGAATACCCCAAACGACATGAAGAGTCATAGAGGATACTAAAGCGGGTCGGGTTACCTGCCACCCGTGGGGCTCCACCCTTCAGCTTGTGCGCACTGGTGGACGGTGCTTACGTGTACCCCCCAGGACATAAACATCCCGAGATACACGATTTTCCGACATAACAAATAGGTTAATATGCCACTTTCTATAGGCTAATAACATCCTTATACGGGCTACTAACTCGTTCCTCACTGGATTTTTGAAAAAAGAAGATCTTTGTACTGTGTTAAACCTCAAGCGAGCTCTGATACCAACGCTGACACGACCCCATTGGTCCTGTCGAGCCAGGATCACGCTGAGGGGTGCTGCGTTGCACAGCACCGGATAACACACGTCAAAGGTACAAAGCGGAAGCAGAAATTTTATTAAATAAAAAGGTTTATGAACATGTTTACATCAAAATAAGTTCAGTCTACACTCGCGGGCGTAGACTAAGCATCAAGTGCACGTTCAGCCCTCGGACGTGTCCTTGCTAGCACACACGCACGCTAACTCTGCGGCGTGCACGACTCCCACTCGACGGGGTTCCCCTCCTGGGGTTCCGTCTCCTCCTTGTAACACCCCAAATTTTTAGTCAAAACTCAAATTTTGATTTAGAACCATAAACCATGTTCAGAGGGGAATTTAGAAATTTTTGGACGTGTTGCATGTTTTGCAGAAATTCAAATTAGACTCAAAACAGAAAAGAAATGGAAAAAGAAAAAGGAAAACCGGAAAAAAAACTGGCCAGTGGGCCGAAACCCCAGCCGGCCCAGCAAACCCCCGCGCAGCCCGCCCCCGCGCGCGCCGCGCTGCCCCTCGCTGACGGGTGGGACCCGCCTGTCATCCCTAACCCCGCGACCCCGGACTTCTCCCCCGCGCGCGCGATCGCAACCGATCGGGAAACCGCGTCCCGCAGCCGAATTCTGGACCCTGAGGACTCTAACTCGATCACAACAGAACCACCGCCCTCCCCTGGCTATAAAAACAACCGATCCGATCAGTTTTTTTCTCACGCGATCGCCGATTTTCACTCCGGTGAGCACCGAGACTTCGCCGGTGAATTCTGGCCGATCTAAGCTCGGAAACTCTGATCTAACTCGTTGGTCTTGATCCACCGCCTCCGGGGAACTTTGCAGGTGCAGAAAACCCGAAGACTTACGGTGCAAATCCAGCTCCGACGAGCTTCGCCGTGGTTTTGCCTCGGACCTCGCCGCCGAGCACTTTCCAGGACCCCCGAGCTCGAGAAAACCCCCGAGGTGAGATCCCTGACCTCCCCTCTACCGATCTAGGCCATAAGATCACAGTTCTAGGCAGAATTCTCGAGGATCCGAAAGTTTCCGGCGAGATCGCCACTTCCCGCCGCCGTGCGCCGCCGGCAGCGCCGCCCGCGCTCGATCAGAGCGACGTGGCTGCTTGTGCGCCGTTTATTTTAAATCGCACGGTAGACTTTAAAACCCCGCGTACCGGTTCGATGTTATAATCTCAGCCGTCGGTTTAAAATCAGACGGTCCACGTCAGCCCCGCGTTATAAAGACTGGAATTCTTACGTGCTACCCCCTGGGGTTCTCTGGAATTGAGAGCTAGCCCCGGAAACTTCAGATCTAGCCCCTGGAACTCCAGAAAATCATGTAAATTCATTTAAAAATCAGTTTTAGCCCCTAGACTTAATAGAAATTAAGAAAAACACCTCTGAAAAGTGTAGCTAGACCCCTGGAAATTATGAAAATAATATTATAGACCCTGTAATGGGGTGAATTCATTATTTTAGCCCTGTTTAGTATTTAATTTAGAAAATTGAATATGTAACTAGTGTTTAAATATTAAAAAGGGGGACAAACCTAATTGTCAAAATTATTAAAAACTTTCTCAGTACTTAGAAAACTTTGGAGTGAGATAAAAATATATTTTTGGGGCTGAAATAAATCTGTTTCATCTATTATTCACATTTAATAGTATAGGGACACACTTTTAAGTAAAGAATAGTTAAAGAAAAATAGGGAAAATAATTATGAAATAGTATACATCAGAAGCCAAGGTCAAAATATGATCTTAAATTATTTAGGACCAGAACCTAATCTGTTTAGGTAGTGTGTATTACTAATTTAATAATAAAATGCACAATTATGCATAAGAATATAAATCTGAAAATATAGGAACTAGTAAATGATAAATGGAGTCTCTAAAGTACAAAGAATTCAGTTTAGGGTTGATAGAAATTATGAAGGCACATATGGAGAAGAAAAATACTTTTCATACATACTTGGTAGTTTAATATATAAGGAATTTATTTAAAACTGAAACACACATATATATATATATATATATATATATAGTATATGAGTATAAATATGAACACCAAAGTAGGAATCCTACACATGTAAATGAAAGTGTATGCAAGCCCCAAATCAACACACATAGAGTATCCACAACACATAAAATGGTAAAGAAACTTTCATAAATGTGAATGTGTGGTTTGTATGAAGTAGAAGTGTGAACTATGTCTTATGATTGTTGTTTTTCTTTTGCTATGTGTGATGGTATGAAGTAGAACCTGTTCAAGAGCAAGCTATCAGTTTCCAAGATCAGGACTACCCATTTCAGGAGCAGCAAGAAGGAGGCAAGTGTCCTTGACCACTTTGATCCTATGCTAGGATGTGTAGATAGAATTATTTGCATTGTCAAATGAAATATGAAACCCATGCTAGGAAGTTTCCCTAGAATTGCATTACCTTGTTTCCTTGTAGCTTGGGTTGGGATTTATTTTGTCATGTCATTTATGTCCATGCATATGCTTAGCCATGTTTAGAATGGGATGTTTGGGACATGAAATCATCAGTTTATGTTACCATACTCCTGAATGAGATATTGTGAGTTATGTAGAGGTAGGGATCAAGGCAAGTTGGATGTTTTGGTTGTGTGCTGGGTGCACGAGACTTGGGTTTGTGTTTAGTACTTGCCTGGATCCTAAGGACCGGTTCATGGAGCATGTAACCCGGCTTTACAGTGCCAACCACATGCTGAGATGGGGCAGCTTAGCCAATTAATTAGGTGTATCCCCGGCGTAGTATGGGTGTGTTGGATGGTGCGGGGAATAGGAGTCAGCTGGACTGCCATATGAACCGCAAGGCTCAAGAGGGGGCCACTGCAGCGGGGTTGGAGCCTCTTGTATGCTGTTAGGGGTGAAACCTCAGTGGGCCCACGCTCGTCGGGAATCCCTTTGTAAAGGCTTCGTAGTGATCTCTTGGCCACACACCTGGGAAGTGTGAATGTGGTTCGTAGCCACTGGCATAATGGAGGTTCTTTTAGTCCACCCGGCAACGGGGGATGAAATCACTACTTGTGGGTACAGTGGTACAAACTCTGCAGAGTCAAAACTGTCTTGACAGCCGTGCTCACGGTTAAGAGCGGCCTGGACTTATTCATGATTAGAGAATTGATGGTTTTGGAAGTTAAGCGGGGAGCTTAACATTGGAAATGATGATTATGGTTATTGGTTTATGATGATGGGATGGGAGATTTGGATCATTTCACCTGTGTAGTAATGTAGGTGCTTAATAAGCTAAGGTGATAGGTATTAATTGCGTAGTGCTTTAACCATGAGTTCAACCTCTCCTTGTTCTAGCCATGCATGATATAATTTTCCCACACTTGCTGAGTACCATTGGTACTCAACCTTGCATATTTGTTGGTTTATATTGCTGCTCAGGTCAAGATAATGAGGTGGTGTATAATGACCAAGATTTTGGACCCGAGGAAGGTTTTTAGGTTCATGAAGACCCCCGGGCAACACCTGTGATGGAGCCCTAAAGAATAATATTCCGCTGCTAGTTTATTTACTTGTGATGAAGCATTAGTGTTCATTGAGACATTTGTGATGTAAGACTTATTTATATTCGACACCTGGCTTGTAATAAATGATGCTTCCCTATTTGTCATCACATGTATGAGAAAATGATCCTGGCATACATGTGATATTCACTTGGTTGTTCTTCGGAAAAACCGGGTGTGACACTCCTCGGGAGTCCCTTCCTCATAGAACCTTGCAAAAGCTTCAAACACAAGCAGTGAGCACGAAGGCTCAGCAAGTCTGACCCGTCTCACCTAAACATGGAACTTCTACATGAGGGTAATGGGTTACATGAGGTAAAAATCATTTGAAAGGACTCGCCTAATTAGTAGAACCTTACTTTCAAGTTTTAGCAGCAGGTTGTGGAGAACCTTCGCTAAGGCACATGAGAGAGCCGCAATCAAACAAGAAACGCATTTCTCTCATGTACTTTGCCCAAAGTTGAAAAGAACTTTAGTTAGCTCTAAACTACAGCATATCATTAACAATCAATGTCCATCTTTCAATCAGCAACATTTTAACATGTGACTAGCCTGTTCTTTCTACGTCACGGTACAGTGAACAGGTGGTACTCACTGACCGCGAGGGACAGCGATTATAATCGATTTACACCTGCAGGGTTACTCGAACAACCCATCACGTACGCCCGTACTCGATGTTGCCTACAACAACCATCATGGACGTCGTACGCGACTACCTTTCACCCGTTAGACAAATGTTGAACCGGTCCAATCGTCCCGAGCAAGAGGTCTCTGCACGCGCATCTCAGTGCCGCCAGCCGATTTACACCTCGAGCTCTCAACCTACCCTCTGAATGACCAGCTATGCCTCAACACCCAGCTACCCGAGTTACATCAGTTTCCCGGTTCCCATATAGCTGGTAGGTCTTCGGTACTGTTCTAGCTTGTTCAACAGGCCCGCACACGGCTCGGTCCTCAATTGACACAAGCGGAGCTACAGCACACAGGCCCCAAAGTCCTGCTGCCCTTACTCTCCGCTCGGTCTCATTTTCTTGCCATGTGTATCATGTGCTACCTCTACCCGAGCAATGTGCCTCTAGCCTATTCTCGCGAGTAGTTCCAACTACTCGACTTGTACCGATTCCTACCCTATCTTAGCAATGCAGTGGCTAACGAGGTTTTCAATCCTAAACCCAACCCATGGTTTTCTTGGCTATGCAGTTGGGTTTCCAATCAAGACTCTAATGCAAAGAACAATATTCAAAGATGTGCTCAAAACAATAAACATTTGTAAAAAGGTTAATGCAAACCGGAGCTTGCCTTGCTTCTCTTGGTCGTAGGCTAGCTGTTCCTCCGGAGTAACGAAGTCTAGGACTTCGGGTTCCTCCTCGACCTTAGCGACTACATGATAAGAGCAATATATGTATCAATTTAAATGCATTGGTATTAACGTTGAAGTTGTGAAGTCTATAATCCTTGCTAGACAGACCTAATGACTGTGAAACTTTTACTGTGGCTTGGTTACAACCTAAACAGAGACTTGGTCAAGTTTTAGTTGCAGCAAAGCTCAATTGAGCCCTCCACAATTAATTATGTCCTTGGCTTTAATTAAAGGCTTTTAGGGTGTTCTAAGGATTTTCATGAAACAAACTATGACTTTCTGAAAACTAGATTTTCAGAGGGTTCTAATGGAGTTGGTCTCACTTAATTTGAAGGTTCCTAGCTAAAGTTATGAGCTAAACAATTTCAGAGAAAATTCTGAAAATGTTTCTGAACATTTTCTATTTTCTCTGGAACAGTTTCACTAATCACACCATTAGGTGGATTAAATAAGCTCAAATGGATCTGAAATTTTTATGGTAGTTCTAGGATATTTTGGTGAACAACTCATCAAAATTTCAGGATTTTCCTCCAAAGGATTCTCCAGTTAAAATTCCTAACAGTTTAAACTTTGAGGAATTAATTCTGGAGAAATAAGGAATTTCCTGAAGTGAAACTTGATTTTCTGGAAAGTACTCAGAGAGCTGAATCCAGAAAAATTTGGAACCCAAGCTAGGAAGTTAAATATGGAACCCAAGCTAGGAAGTTTCCCTAGAATTGCATCACCTTGTTTCCTTGTAGCTTGGGTTGGGATTTATTTTATCATGTCATTTATTATTATGCATATGCTTAGCCATGCTTAGAATGGGATATTTGGGATATGAGATCATCAGTTTATATTACCATACTCTTGAATGAGATATTGTGAGTTATGTAGAGGTAGGGATCAAGGCAAGTTGGATGTTTTGGTTGGTGCTGGGTGCACGAGACTCGGGTTTGTGTTTAGTACTTGCCTGGATCCTAAGGACCGGTTCATGGAGCATGTAACCTGGCTTTACAGTGCCAACCACATGCTGAGATGGGGCAGCTTGGCCAATTAATTAGGTGTATCCCCGGCGTAGTATGGGTGTGTTGGATGGTGCGGGGAGTAGGTGTCAGCTGGACTACCATATGAACCGCAAGGCTCAAGAGGGGGCCACTGCAGCGGGGTTGGAGCCTCTTGTATGCTGTTAGGGGTGAAACCTCAGTGGGCCCACGCTCGTCGGGAATCCCTTTGTAAAGGCTTCGTAGTGATCTCTTGGCCACACACCTGGGAAGTGTGAATGTGGTTCGTAGCCACTGGCATAATGGAGGTTCTTTTAGTCCACCCGGCAACGGGGGATGAAATCACTACTTGTGGGTACAGTGGTACAAACTCTGCAGAGTCAAAACTGTCTTGACAGCCGTGCTCACGGTTAAGAGCGGCCTGGACTTATTCATGATTAGAGAATTGATGGTTTTGGAAGTTAAGCGGGGAGCTTAACATTGGAAATGATGATTATGGTTATTGGTTTATGATGATGGGATGGGAGATTTGGATCATTTCACCTGTGTAGTAATGTAGGTGCTTAATAAGCTAAGGTGATAGGTATTAATTGCGTAGTGCTTTAACCATGAGTTCAACCTCTCCTTGTTCTAGCCATGCATGATATAATTTTCCCACACTTGCTGAGTACCATTGGTACTCAACCTTGCATATTTGTTTGTTTATATTGCTGCTCAGGTCAAGATAATGAGGTGGTGTATAATGACCAAGATTTTGGACCCGAGGAAGGTTTTTAGGTTCACGAAGACCCCCGGGCAACACCTGTGATGGAGCCCTAAAGAATAATATTCCGCTGCTAGTTTATTTACTTGTGATGAAGCATTAGTGTTCATTGAGACATTTGTGATGTAAGACTTATTTATATTCGACACCTGGCTTATAATAAATGATGCTTCCCTATTTGTCATCACATGTATGAGAAAATGATCCTGGCATACATGTGATATTCACTTGGTTGTTCTTCGGAAAAACCGGGTGTGACAGAGGTGGTATCAGAGCCAAGGTTACCCGTAGGAACGTGGACCTAGGTAGGAATGGACGTATTTAAGGGCCCTATTTTCTAAAAAAAATATTTTCCAAGGTGTGGGTGAAAAAGTGTTATCAAAAGAGTCATTTTCTTCATCTTACCCCAACTTTCATTCAAAAATAGGATTTTTGTTTGAAATTTTATCTAACCTAATTTTAAATTCTTTTGTTTTAGATGGTTCGCATGATTCGCACCGCTCGTAAATCCACGGGAGGGAGAGTTCCCGTAGTTGCCCTTGCTGAAAGAGAGGAGAGTCGTCCAGTGACGTACCTTTCCTACGGATTGGCAGTGGGAGATTTGTTGCGCCGTCTTCGACGTATGCTCGAAGCCGCCGGCAATACGGGCAAGCTCATCATCCACTATAACTCCACCAGGACCATCCGTGAGAAGAGGGAAGAATGGAGTTCGGAGATGAGGATTATACACGAGAATCAGCTGCTTAAGATCCACCACTCTCCAGCTTGTCGAGCAACACAAGTTGACGCGGAGAGAGATGTCACTTGGGAGGCCATCACCTGCCAGAGCCACATCTATCGTCGCCACTTGGACAAAACTGAGTACATGTATGTCCTCCAACGTGAGAGTGGTACCACGGAGTACAAGTACCCACCGGTGCAGCAAGGGACTTCCCATGAGCACATGGACTTGTGCTTGGAGGATGCTGCTATGCTCAGCACTCGACTGCAGGAGTGTCAACAAGAGCTTCAGGATGTCCGAGATACTCTGAAGGAGACGGAGGCATTGCTGCGAGCTTGCTTAAAGGCGAGAGAAAGAGGAGATGGGAATGAACTGTGTGTCACCGTAAGTGATCCATGGACCCCTGACTCCCCGGATCGCCGAGCGATCAGGCGTCGTCGCACTTCTCCACCAGCAGCCTCCCCACCCAAAGCAGAGTCAGAAGGTAGCCGAAATGAGGAGGAAGATCCCGAGGAGCCAGCTCAAGAGGATGAGTAGTGTAGAGTCTTTCCCCTAGCTAGCAAGAGGTCGAGTAGTCGAGTCGTTACGTAGTTAATGGTGTGATAATGCTTGGTGTGTGACGTGAGTTGTGGAAGCCATGAGCAAGTGTCCACAGCCTCGTCTTCAGATTGTTTTGCTTTGGTGTGTGAACCCACAGGAAATAATAGTGCATTTATTGGGTGTGAGATATAAAACCCTCGTAAGATTTTAACAAAACTTCAACACTTCAAAGTACAAACAAGTGAAAGTAGTAAGATGATACTAAATGCTTTCAAATTAACATTTGTTGATTCTACCAGATGGCCGGAAGAGGAAAAGGACGTGCTGCCAACCCCGCCAACAACAATGATGAGGCATGCAACTCTCATCTTTCTGGAGGCCAGAACCGGGGTGGTCGCCGTGAAGAAGTTGATCCTCTCCACCAAATGCTGGAGAATCAAAATCAGCTCATCCAGAACTTGACTCAAGTAGTGGCCAACTTGCATCAAGTTCCACCTCCACAAGCTGCACCACGCCAACCAAGGTTGAGTGAGTTTCTAGGAACTCAACCTCCAAAGTTTGCAAGTGCTGCTGAACCTCTGGAGGCAGATGATTGGCTGAAGACCATTGAAAGTAAGATGAGGATCATACAATGCCAAGGGTATGAGAGGGTGCTGTTTGCCTCTCATCAATTGCATGGACCTGCTGCTGATTGGTGGACCGCCTACGTGGCCGCCCATCATGACCCTGAGAGCATCACTTGGGAAGAGTTCAAGCGTAGCTTCCGCAACCATTACATCCCAAGAGGTGAACTCAAAAACAAGAGGAAAGAGTTTTTGGGACTGCAGCAGGGAAACATGACGGTGAGGGAATACCTCACTAAATTCACTCAACTATCCCGTTATGCTCCACGAGACATAGAGACAGATGAGCAGAAACAAGATTGTTTCGTGGAAGGACTTACCGCGGAGATGCAGTGTGCAATGTCCTCCAATGAGTATGAAAGCTTTCAAAAGATGGTGGACAGAGCGTTTGTGGTGGAAAGGAAGCTAAAGGCCCTGGAAAATGAGAATAAGAGGAAGGCTGGGTGGTCACATCAAGCCTCAGGGAGCAACACCCGCCCACGTATGATGCAGCAACCTACGGGGCAGACGAGCCGTGCTGCGGTACCCTATTCAGCACCAAGAGGGTACAACCCAAACTACAGGCCCCCCGCAGCACCAGCACAGCCGCAACGTCAGTTTATGCAGCAGCCTCGCCCTGCATATCCACCTCGACCAGCAGTGCAAGGACCCCCAAACCAACCCCAAGACAACAAGGGCCAAGCATCTAAGATTGGGGTGCAATGTTTCAGCTGTGGTGAAGTGGGGCACTACGCCCATAAGTGTCCAAAGAAGAAGCCCACGCAGCCACAGCAGCAGAACGTAATGAGAGGACGGGTGAACCACGTCACTATGGAGGAAGCACAAGAGGCACCCAACGTGGTAGTTGGTAAGTTTCCTGCCAATTTACACCTTGCAACTCTGCTGTTTGATTCTGGTGCTACCCATTCGTTCATTGCTCAAGGGTTTGTTAAGAAGCATGACCTAGCAACCACACAAATGAACCATATGCTAGCGGTAAACTCTCCAGGTGGAGAAATAAGGACAAGACAAGTGTGTCCCAAAGTGAACCTAGACATTAATGGGGTAGTATTTACCGCTAACCTCATAGTGATTGATTCACAAGGGATAGATATTATTTTGGGTATGGATTGGTTGACCAAACATAAAGGAATCATCCATTGTTCGACCAGAACGGTGGAACTAACTCACCCTAGTGGCACAAGAGTAAAGTTCATAACGATACACGAGCCTAGGAGGGACATTAAATTAAATCAAGTGGAGATTAAAGTTGAGGAAATCAGGACTATCAGGGAATATCCAGATGTTTTTCCGGAGGAGTTGCCAGGAATGCCTCCCGACCGTGACGTAGAATTCGCAATCGAGCTAGTACCGGGAACAGCCCCGATATACAAGAGACCTTATCGAATGGACTCCAAGCAGCTAGAAGAGCTCAAGGATCATTTGAGAGAATTGACGGAAAAGGGGTATGTTCGCCCTAGTTCCTCACCATGGGGAGCTCCGGTAATATTTGTGCCTAAGAAAGATGGAACTCAAAGGTTATGCGTGGATTACCGTGCCTTGAATGAGGTGACCATCAAGAACAAGTATCCATTACCCCGCATTGAAGACTTGTTTGATCAGTTGAGGGGAGCTTGCGTGTTCTCGAAAATTGATCTCAGGTCGGGATACCACCAACTCAAGATAAGGCAATCTGATATTCCCAAGACAGCTTTCGTATCTCGGTACGGACTGTATGAATACACTGTCATGCCTTTCGGGCTAACCAATGCCCCGGCATATTTCATGTACCTCATGAACAAGGTATTCATGGAATATCTGGACAAATTTGTGGTGGTTTTCATAGATGATATTCTCGTCTTCTCCAAAGATGAAGAAGAACATGAGAAACATCTAAGGTTGGTGTTACAGAGGCTGAGAGAACACCAACTATATGCCAAGTTGAGCAAGTGTGAGTTTTGGCTAAAGAGAGTTCCCTTTTTAGGACATATAATCTCGGAGGGAGGAATCTCCGTAGATCCCGCCAAAATCGAAGATATCCAGAAATGGAAAACCCCTGAAAATGTCGGGGAAGTTCGAAGCTTTTTGGGATTGGCTGGATACTATCGACGGTTTATTGAGGGATTCTCCAAGATCTCGAGACCTCTCACCAAACTGTTGGAAAAGGGAATCACATTCACCTGGACGCCACAGTGCGATACGAGCTTTCAGGAGCTAAAGAAGAGATTGACAACAGCCCCCGTGTTGGTTATGCCAGATATGCAGAAGAATTTCACGGTGTACTGCGATGCCTCTGGAAACGGGTTGGGATGTGTTCTCATGCAAGAGGGACATGTCGTGGCATATGCATCCCGGCAGCTTCGGAAGCACGAGAAGAACTATCCTACACATGACTTAGAACTAGCTGCAGTGGTACTCGCGTTGAAAATTTGGCGGCACTATTTGATGGGGAAGAGGACAGAGATATATACGGATCATAAGAGTTTGAAGTACATATTCACACAGCCAGATCTCAACCTTAGACAAAGGAGATGGTTAGAGCTAATCAATGACTTTGATGTAGGCATCAACTATCATCCCGGGAAAGCAAACGTCGTGGCCGATGCCTTGAGTCGGAAAGTGCAGGTCAATAAGTTGAGCTTGAAGGATATGCCTGCAGAATTGAAGGACGAGGTTATAAGGCTCAATCTATGTCTAGTAAATAGTGGTGAAGCCATCGCCATGGAAGTGGACTCCACACTTGAGCGAGACATACGCGAGGGACAAAAGAATGATGAGAAGATACAAGAGATCAGACAGCTCATCAAGGAAATAAAGCTCATGGTTTTAGAGAGGATGAACAAGGAACGGTGTGGCACGGGAAAAGGATCTGTGTGCCAGAAGTAAAGGAGATTCGTAAATTAATTTTGAAGGAGGCTCACGATTCCGACTATTCCATTCATCCTGGGAGTACGAAGATGTATCAGGACCTCAAAAGCAGGTATTGGTGGTATGGCATGAAGCGAGATGTCGCGGAACATGTTGCCCTATGTGACACATGTCAGTTGGTGAAAGCAGAACATCAACGACCCGCGGGATTGCTGCAACCACTCAAAGTGCCTGAATGGAAGTGGGAAGAGATCAGCATGGATTTTGTCGTGGGATTGCCTAGGACCCAGTCCGGGTATGATTCAATATGGGTTATTATTGATAGGCTAACCAAGGTAGCTCATTTCATTCCGGTGAAGGAAAGCTACAGCGGAACCAAATTGGCAGAATTGTACATGTCAAGGATTGTGTGTTACCATGGAGTGCCAAAGAAGATAGTGTCGGACCGAGGGACACAGTTCACCTCGAGGTTTTGGCAAAAGTTGCATGAAACCATGGGAACCCATCTGAATTTCAGTTCTGCCTATCATCCCCAAACTGACGGACAGACGGAGAGAACCAATCAGATCCTTGAAGATATGTTAAGGGCATGTGCACTCAAAAACAATAGGAGTTGGGACAAGAACCTACCGTATGCGGAGTTTTCCTATAACAACAGTTATCAAGCTAGTATGAAGATGTCACCGTTTGAAGCTTTGTATGGAAGGAAATGCAGAACTCCCCTATTTTGGAACCAAACAGGAGAAAGTAAGGTGTTTGGTCCAGAAGTGCTACAAGAAGCCGAGGCAAAGGTGAGGGAGATTCGCAACAACTTGAGGATAGCACAGACACGCCAGAAGAGTTATGCTGATGTACGAAGAAGAGAGCTCGTTTTCAACGTGGGAGACTATGTTTATCTCAAGGTGTCCCCTATCAGAGGACTTCGTCGGTTCAAGGTGAAAGGGAAGTTGTCACCTCGATACATCGGACCCTTTCAAGTTTTGGAAAGAAAAGGCGAAGTGGCGTACCAACTAGAGTTGCCGGTTCATCTGTCGGACGTGCACGATGTGTTCCATGTGTCGCAACTCAAGAAATGTCTGAGGACGCCTGAGGAGGTGTTACCCATGAATGAAGTGGATGTAGCTGAGGATTTGTCTTATGCCGAGCAACCATACAAGATTTTGGAGACAATGGAACGCCTCACCAGAAATAAGAGAATCAGGATGTGCAAGGTGCAGTGGAAGCATCACTCAGAAGAGGAAGCCACCTGGGAACGGGAAGATGAGCTTAAGGCACAATTTCCGGAATTGTTTTCTTAGAAACACCAATCTCGAGGACGAGATTTCTTTTAAGGGGGGTAGAGCTGTAACACCCCAAATTTTTAGTCAAAACTCAAATTTTGATTTAGAACCATAAACCATGTTCAGAGGGGAATTTAGAAATTTTTGGACGTGTTGCATGTTTTGCAGAAATTCAAATTCAAACTGGAATTCAAATTAGACTCAAAACAGAAAAGAAATGGAAAAAGAAAAAGGAAAACCGGAAAAAAAACTGGCCAGTGGGCCGAAACCCCAGCCGGCCCAGCAAACCCCCGCGCAGCCCGCCCCCGCGCGCGCCGCGCTGCCCCTCGCTGACGGGTGGGACCCGCCTGTCATCCCTAACCCCGCGACCCCGGACTTCTCCCCCGCGCGCGCGATCGCAACCGATCGGGAAACCGCGTCCCGCAGCCGAATTCTGGACCCTGAGGACTCTAACTCGATCACAACAGAACCACCGCCCTCCCCCGGCTATAAAAACAACCGATCCGATCAGTTTTTCTCACGCGATCGCCGATTTTCACTCCGGTGAGCACCGAGACTTCGCCGGTGAATTCTGGCCGATCTAAGCTCGGAAACTCTGATCTAACTCGTTGGTCTTGATCCACCGCCTCCGGGGAACTTTGCAGGTGCAGAAAACCCGAAGACTTACGGTGCAAATCCAGCTCCGACGAGCTTCGCCGTGGTTTTGCCTCGGACCTCGCCGCCGAGCACTTTCAAGGACCCCGGAGCTCGAGAAAACCCCCGAGGTGAGATCCCTGACCTCCCCTCTACCGATCTAGGCCATAAGATCACAGTTCTAGGCAGAATTCTCGAGGATCCGAAAGTTTCCGGCGAGATCGCCACTTCCCGCCGCCGTGCGCCGCCGGCAGCGCCGCCCGCGCTCGATAAGAGCGACGTGGCCGCTTGTGCGCCGTTTATTTTAAATCGCACGGTAGACTTTAAAACCCCGCGTACCGGTTCGATGTTATAATCTCAGCCGTCGGTTTAAAATCAGACGGTCCACGTCAGCCCCGCGTTATAAAGACTGGAATTGAGAGCTAGCCCCGGAAACTTCAGATCTAGCCCCTGGAACTCCAGAAAATCATGTAAATTCATTTAAAAATCAGTTTTAGCCCCTAGACTTAATAGAAATTAAGAAAAACACCTCTGAAAAGTGTAGCTAGACCCCTGGAAATTATGAAAATAATATTATAGACCCTGTAATGGGGTGAATTCATTATTTTAGCCCTGTTTAGTATTTAATTTAGAAAATTGAATATGTAACTAGTGTTTAAATATTAAAAAGGGGGACAAACCTAATTGTCAAAATTATTAAAAACTTTCTCAGTACTTAGAAAACTTTGGAGTGAGATAAAAATATATTTTTGGGGCTGAAATAAATCTGTTTCATCTATTATTCACATTTAATAGTATAGGGACACACTTTTAAGTAAAGAATAGTTAAAGAAAAATAGGGAAAATAATTATGAAATAGTATACATCAGAAGCCAAGGTCAAAATATGATCTTAAATTATTTAGGACCAGAACCTAATCTGTTTAGGTAGTGTGTATTACTAATTTAATAATAAAATGCACAATTATGCATAAGAATATAAATCTGAAAATATAGGAACTAGTAAATGATAAATGGAGTCTCTAAAGTACAAAGAATTCAGTTTAGGGTTGATAGAAATTATGAAGGCACATATGGAGAAGAAAAATACTTTTCATACATACTTGGTAGTTTAATATATAAGGAATTTATTTAAAACTGAAACACACATATATACATATATATATATATATAGTATATGAGTATAAATATGAACACCAAAGTAGGAATCCTACACATGTAAATGAAAGTGTATGCAAGCCCCAAATCAACACACATAGAGTATCCACAACACATAAAATGGTAAAGAAACTTTCATAAATGTGAATGTGTGGTTTGTATGAAGTAGAAGTGTGAACTATGTCTTATGATTGTTGTTTTTCTTTTGCTATGTGTGATGGTATGAAGTAGAACCTGTTCAAGAGCAAGCTATCAGTTTCCAAGATCAGGACTACCCATTTCAGGAGCAGCAAGAAGGAGGCAAGTGTCCTTGACCACTTTGATCCTATGCTAGGATGTGTAGATAGAATTATTTGCATTGTCAAATGAAATATGAAACCCATGCTAGGAAGTTTCCCTAGAATTGCATTACCTTGTTTCCTTGTAGCTTGGGTTGGGATTTATTTTGTCATGTCATTTATGTCCATGCATATGCTTAGCCATGTTTAGAATGGGATGTTTGGGACATGAAATCATCAGTTTATGTTACCATACTCCTGAATGAGATATTGTGAGTTATGTAGAGGTAGGGATCAAGGCAAGTTGGATGTTTTGGTTGTGTGCTGGGTGCACGAGACTTGGGTTTGTGTTTAGTACTTGCCTGGATCCTAAGGACCGGTTCATGGAGCATGTAACCCGGCTTTACAGTGCCAACCACATGCTGAGATGGGGCAGCTTAGCCAATTAATTAGGTGTATCCCCGGCGTAGTATGGGTGTGTTGGATGGTGCGGGGAATAGGAGTCAGCTGGACTGCCATATGAACCGCAAGGCTCAAGAGGGGGCCACTGCAGCGGGGTTGGAGCCTCTTGTATGCTGTTAGGGGTGAAACCTCAGTGGGCCCACGCTCGTCGGGAATCCCTTTGTAAAGGCTTCGTAGTGATCTCTTGGCCACACACCTGGGAAGTGTGAATGTGGTTCGTAGCCACTGGCATAATGGAGGTTCTTTCAGTCCACCCGGCAACGGGGGATGAAATCACTACTTGTGGGTACAGTGGTACAAACTCTGTAGAGTCAAAACTGTCTTGACAGCCGTGCTCACGGTTAAGAGCGGCCTGGACTTATTCATGATTAGAGAATTGATGGTTTTTGAAGTTAAGCGGGGAGCTTAACATTGGAAATGATGATTATGGTTATTGGTTTATGATGATGGGATGGGAGATTTGGATCATTTCACCTGTGTAGTAATGTAGGTGCTTAATAAGCTAAGGTGATAGGTATTAATTGCGTAGTGCTTTAACCATGAGTTCAACCTCTCCTTGTTCTAGCCATGCAGGATATAATTTTCCCACACTTGCTGAGTACCATTGGTACTCAACCTTGCATATTTGTTGGTTTATATTGCTGCTCAGGTCAAGATAATGAGGTGGTGTATAATGACCAAGATTTTGGACCCGAGGAAGGTTTTTAGGTTCATGAAGACCCCCGGGCAACACCTGTGATGGAGCCCTAAAGAATAATATTCCGCTGCTAGTTTATTTACTTGTGATGAAGCATTAGTGTTCATTGAGACATTTGTGATGTAAGACTTATTTATATTCGACACATGGCTTGTAATAAATGATGCTTCCCTATTTGTCATCACATGTATGAGAAAATGATCCTGGCATACATGTGATATTCACTTGGTTGTTCTTCGGAAAAACCGGGTGTGACACTCCTCGGGAGTCCCTTCCTCATAGAACCTTGCAAAAGCTTCAAACACAAGCAGTGAGCACGAAGGCTCAGCAAGTCTGACCCGTCTCACCTAAACATGGAACTTCTACATGAGGGTAATGGGTTACATGAGGTAAAAATCATTTGAAAGGACTCGCCTAATTAGTAGAACCTTACTTTCAAGTTTTAGCAGCAGGTTGTGGAGAACCTTCGCTAAGGCACATGAGAGAGCCGCAATCAAACAAGAAACGCATTTCTCTCATGTACTTTGCCCAAAGTTGAAAAGAACTTTAGTTAGCTCTAAACTACAGCATATCATTAACAATCAATGTCCATCTTTCAATCAGCAACATTTTAACATGTGACTAGCCTGTTCTTTCTACGTCACGGTACAGTGAACAGGTGGTACTCACTGACCGCGAGGGACAGCGATTATAATCGATTTACACCTGCAGGGTTACCCGAACAACCCATCACGTACGCCCGTACTCGATGTTGCCTACAACAACCATCATGGACGTCGTACGCGACTACCTTTCACCCGTTAGCCAAATGTTGAACCGGTCCAATCGTCCCGAGCAAGAGGTCTCTGCACGCGCATCTCAGTGCCGCCAGCCGATTTACACCTCGAGCTCTCAACCTACCCTCTGAATGACCAGCTATGCCTCAACACCCAGCTACCCGAGTTACATCAGTTTCCCGGTTCCCATATAGCTGGTAGGTCTTCGGTACTGTTCTAGCTTGTTCAACAGGCCCGCACACGGCTCGGTCCTCAATCGACACAAGCGGAGCTACAGCACACAGGCCCCAAAGTCCTGCTGCCCTTACTCTCCGCTCGGTCTCATTTTCTTGCCATGTGTATCATGTGCTACCTCTACCCGAGCAATGTGCCTCTAGCCTATTCTCGCGAGTAGTTCCAACTACTCGACTTGTACCGATTCCTACCCTATCTTAGCAATGCAGTGGCTAACGAGGTTTTCAATCCTAAACCCAACCCATGGTTTTCTTGGCTATGCAGTTGGGTTTCCAATCAAGACTCTAATGCAAAGAACAATATTCAAAGATGTGCTCAAAACAATAAACATTTGTAAAAAGGTTAATGCAAACCGGAGCTTGCCTTGCTTCTCTTGGTCGTAGGCTAGCTGTTCCTCCGGAGTAACGAAGTCTAGGACTTCGGGTTCCTCCTCGACCTTAGCGACTACATGATAAGAGCAATATATGTATCAATTTAAATGCATTGGTATTAACGTTGAAGTTGTGAAGTCTATAATCCTTGCTAGACAGACCTAATGACTGTGAAACTTTTACTGTGGCTTGGTTACAACCTAAACAGAGACTTGGTCAAGTTTTAGTTGCAGCAAAGCTCAATTGAGCCCTCCACAATTAATTATGTCCTTGGCTTTAATTAAAGGCTTTTAGGGTGTTCTAAGGATTTTCATGAAACAAACTATGACTTTCTGAAAACTAGATTTTCAGAGGGTTCTAATGGAGTTGGTCTCACTTAATTTGAAGGTTCCTAGCTAAAGTTATGAGCTAAACAATTTCAGAGAAAATTCTGAAAATGTTTCTGAACATTTTCTATTTTCTCTGGAACAGTTTCACTAATCACACCATTAGGTGGATTAAATAAGCTCAAATGGATCTGAAATTTTTATGGTAGTTCTAGGATATTTTGGTGAACAACTCATCAAAATTTCAGGATTTTCCTCCAAAGGATTCTCCAGTTAAAATTCCTAACAGTTTAAACTTTGAGGAATTAATTCTGGAGAAATAAGGAATTTCCTGAAGTGAAACTTGATTTTCTGGAAAGTACTCAGAGAGCTGAATCCAGAAAAATTTGGTTCACTCAATTTGGAGCTTTCTAGCCAAAGTTATGAGGATTTGAAGTTTGAAGGAAATCTGAAAATTGGGGAAAAGTTTAAACTCGCGCGTGGGCCCAGGGGACACGCGTCGCACGCCTAGGCGATGGCACATCGCGGCCCACAAGGATTTTACGCGCCAGCACACCCAATCCCGGCCGCAGCCGGATCCCGATTCAAAATATCTCCCGCTGATAGCTGGGGTCCACCCCCTTCTTCAACCTCGCGACACCGGCGCCCCGCCGCCGAGGGATCTCGCCGGAGAGCTCGCCGCCGGCTGCTGTACAGCTCCAAACTTCTCAATTCTGGCCGCCCCTGCCTACTTTTACGGGGAACAGGATTCTAGGGTCAGCTGCTCATGACAATGGCCGGAGCATGGTCGGCGACGAGCCGCCACCTCGGAACGACTTCGGCCATGTCGGCTGAGTTCCCTAGCACCTCAACTACTTGGGAAATCGGTCGGGAAGCACCAGTGGACCTCAGAGAAGGTCGACATGAGTTCGAGGCAGCTCGGGGAAGGCCCGAAATAGGTCCTCACCGTGCGCCCGATGCCGCCCGTTCGTTCCGCCATTAGTAGACCTCAAATTACGCCGGGCACAGAGGTCCTCCGGCCCAGAGTTGTGAAGGCAACTCGTGCGTCACCGTGTCTAGCTCGTGTGAGAGCGGCTTGAGGCCCTCTAATCCTTTCTAGAGCACGAATTAAACAGAATCGTACCCGAAGGTCGTTCTGCACACAGAAAGGGGAAAAGTGGAAATTCATCGCCGGTGAGCAACCACTCGAGCTGTGGCTCGGGGATGAGCAGCACCGGTCACCCGCACGTCCAAGGGTGCCTTGGCTCGGGCGTGACAACGCCCTGGTTTGGCTGTCCACGAGAGCCCAAGGTGCGGCGGTTCCAAGTCCCGAATTTGATCTTTCGGCACAGCCGATATCAATCGGTTTCAACCGAATTCTAGCAACGGGGAGTGGACGGAGGTCTCTAGTACCTTGCTGGGGCTCTGGAGTGGACGGAGGGAGCTGCGATCGGCGTTCTCCGATCAAGTCCGAGCTGCGGAAGTTTTCAGCCGGCGCTGAGTTCTTGCGGGGAAGAACGACGGTGCCTCGGCCGAGGAGGGGGGCAGGCGCCTTAAGAAGGCGCTGCACCGCCTCACGCTCGCGCGTGGGCAAGCAGCTGCTGGCACGGCGGCTGCCCTCGGTGGCGATTACCGCTGCGGCTCGGCGACCCGAGTGAAAAAGTCTCAGTCGGTTTGATCTGAGCAGTGGCTGACATGTGGGTCCCACCTCCAGTTTTAACCTCTGAAATTTACTCCTAATCACTGTTGTAAACAGTGAACCCCATACTACCCTTGGCAATTCAAATTATTCACCCATGAGCCATTTGAATTGATCAAAGTTCAAATGAGGTTTGGTTTGAATGAATTTCAGCACAAGTTCAGTTTGAAATTCAAATAAAGTTTGAATTTCTCCCCCTTAGCTCATGTCAAGATCAACTCCAAATGGAGTGAAAATTGGTGTGTGAGCTCACAAAAATGTGCTGAGTAAGAATATGCCTTCCACTTTTAAATTCATGGGATAAAAACAGTTTGAATTTGAATATGGTTTCAAACTGCCCTCTTCCTAACTATACCCAAACTGAACTCAAAAAGGTTTTGAATTTGGGTGAAACTTGGCATGGACATCCTTAGTAAAGTGTAGGAGTTTTCATATGTCCAGCCCATCTATATCACATGTGGGAAATACCACTTTTGCAATGTGTGAGTTTGTTCTCTAATGAGCATGTTGATAATTGTTACTTGCTCTTCATTTGTGTTCATCATTCTTCCTCACATGAGGTGTGTGGTGTGGTGATGAACACTGCAATTGTGTGTCAAAAACTGAGGCCCTTACACCAGGTGACATCTTTCTCCGCATCGACGTGTGTCGCTCTACAAGCTGGAGAGTGGTGGATCTTAAGCAGCTGGTTTTCGTGTATAATCCTCATCTCCGAACTCCATTCTTCCCTCTTCTCACGGATGGTCCTGGTGGAGTTATAGTGGATGATTAGCTTGCCCGTATTGCCGGCGGCTTCGAGCATACGCCGAAGTCGGCGCAATAAGCCTCCTACTGCCAATCCGTAGGAAAGGTACGTCACCGGACGTCTCTCCTCTCTCTCGGCAAGGGCAACTACGGGAACTCTCCCTCCTGTGGACTTGCGAGCGGTACGAATCATGCGAACCATCTAAAACAAAGAGAATTTAAACTTAGGTTAGATAAACTCTTAAACCAAAAATCCTATTTTGAATGAATGTTGGGGTAAGATGAAGAAAGTGACTCATTTAAATAACACTTTTCAATCCACACCTTTGAAAAATAGTTTTTAAGAAAATTGGGCCCTTAAATACGTCCATTTCTACCTAGGTTCACGTTCCTACGGGCAACCTTGGCTCTGATACCACCTCTGTCACACCCGGTTTTTCCAAAGAACAACCAAGTGAATATCACATGTATGCCAGGATCATTTTCTCATACATGTGATGACGAATAGTGAAGCATCATTTATTACAAGCCAGGTGTCGAATATAAATAAGTCTTACATAACAAATGTCTCGATGGACAATAATAAGTTCATCACAAGTAAATAAACTAGCAGCGGAATAATTATTCTCGTAGGCTCCATCACAGGCGTTGCCCGGGGGCCTCCATGAACCTAGAAACCTTCTTCGGGTCCAAAGTCTTGGTCATTATATACCACCTCATTATCTTGACCTGAGCAGCAATATAAACCAACAAAATATGCAAGGTTGAGTACCAATGGTACTCAGCAAGTGTGGGAAAATTATATCATGCATGGCTAGAACAAGGAGAGGTTGAACTCATGGTTAAAGCACTACGCAATTAATACCTATCACCTTAGCTTATTAAGCACCTACATTACTACACAAGTGAAATGGTCCCAATCTCCCATCCCATCATCATAATCCAATAACCATAACATCATTTCCAATGTTAAGCTCCCCGCTTAACATCCACAACTTCCAAAATCATCAATCCTCTAATCATGAATAAGTCCAAGCCGCTCTTGACCGTGAGCACGGCTGTCATGACAGTTTTGACTCTGCAGAGTTTGTACCACTGTACCCACATGTAGTGATTTCATCCCCTGTTGTTGGGTGGACTAAAAGAACCTCCATTATGCCAGTGGCCACGAACCACATTCACACTTCCCAGTTGTGTAGCCAGGAGATCACTACGAAGCCTTTACAAAGGGATTCCCGACGAGCGTGGGCCCACTGAGGTTTCACCCCTAACAGCATACAAGAGGCTCCAACCCCGCTGCAGTGGCCCCCTCTTGAGCCTTGCGGTTCATATGGTAGTCCAGCTGACACCTACTCCCCGCACCATCCAACACACCCATACTACGCCGGGGATACACCTAATTAATTGGCCAAGCTGCCCCATCTCAGCATGTGGTTGGCACTGTAAAGCCAGGTTACATGCTCCATGAACCGGTCCTTAGGATCCAGGCAAGTACTAAACACAAACCCGAGTCTCGTGCACCCAGCACCAACCAAAACATCCAACTTGCCTTGATCCCTACCTCTACATAACTCACAATATCTCATTCAAGAGTATGGTAATATAAACTGATGATCTCATATCCCAAATATCCCATTCTAAGCATGGCTAAGCATATGCATAATAATAAATGACATGATAAAATAAATCCCAACCCAAGCTACAAGGAAACAAGGTGATGCAATTCTAGGGAAACTTCCTAGCTTGGGTTCCATATTTAACTTGACAATGCAAATAATTCTATCTACACATCCTAGCATAGGATCAAAGTGGTCAAGGACACTTGCCTCCTTCCTGCTGCTCTTGAAATAGGTAGTCCTGATCTTGGAAAGGAATAACTTGCTCTTGAGCAGGTTCTACATCATACCATCACACATAGCAAAAGAAAAACAACAATCCATAAGACATGGTTCACTCTTCCATTTCATACAAACCACACATTCATATTTATGAAAGTCATTCTCATTTCTATGTGTTGTGGTTACTCTATGTGTGTTGATTTTGGCTTCCATGCACTTTTAAACATGTGCATATGATTTCTACTTTTGTATTCATATTTATGTTTGTATATAATATATGAGTTTCCAATTTAAATAAATTCCTTATATTCAATTGATACACCTTTTAGCTACCAAGTGTGCATGAAGGGTATTTTTCTTCTCCATATGTGTCTTCAGAATTTCTACCAACCCTAAACTGAATTCTTTGGATTTTAGAAACTCCATTTATCATTTACTAGTTGCTATATTTTCAGATTTATTTTCCTATGCATAAATGTGTACTTTATTATGAAAATAGTAAGACACCTCATCTAAACAGAATAGGTTCTGGTCCTAAATAATTTAATAACATATTTTGACCTTTGCCTCTGATGTAATCTATTTCACAATTATTTTCCCTATTTCCTATAACTATTCTTTACTTAAAAATGTGTCCCTAAATGTGAATAATAAATTAAACAGATTCAATTCAGCCCAAAATATGTTTTTATCTCACTCCAAAGTTTCCTAAATACTGAGAAAGTCTTTAATTAAATTTTGACAATATGTTTGTCCCACTTTTTAATTTTTAAACACTAGCCACATATTCAATTTCCTAAATTAAATACTAAACAGGGCTAAAAAGGTAAACTCACCCCACTACAGGGTCTATAATATTATTTTCAGAATTTCCAGGGGTCTAGCTACACTTATCAGAGGTGTTTTTCCTAATTTTTATTAAGTCCAGGGGTTAAAACTGATTTTTAAAGGAATTTACATGATTTTCTGGAGTTCCAGGGGCTAGATCAGAAGTTTCTGGGGCTAGCTCTTATTTCCCGAGAACCCCAGGGGGTAGCACGTAAGATTTCCAGTCTTTATAACATGGAGCTGACGTGGACCGTCCGATTTTAAACCGACGGCCGAGATTATAACATCGAACCGGTACGCGGGGGTTTAAACCCTACCGTGCGATTTAAAATAAACGGCGCACAAGCGGCCACGTCGCTCTGATCGAACGCGAGCGGCGCTGCCGGCGGCGCACGGCGGCGGGAAGCGGCGATCTCGCCGGAGACTTTCGGATCTTCGAGAATTCTTCCTAGAACTGTGATTTTATGGCATAGATCGGTAGAGGGGAGGTCGGGGATCTCACCTCGGGGGTTTTCTTGAGCTCGGAGGTCCTGGAAGGTGATCGGCGACGAGGTCCGAGGTTAATTCACGGCGAGGCTCGTCGGCGCTGTGTTTACACCGCAAGTCACCGAGTTTTCTGCACCTGCAAGGTTCCCCGGAGGCGGTGGATCAAGACCAGCGAGTTAGATCAGAATTTCCGAGCTTAGATCGGCCAGAATTCGCCGGAGAAGTCTCGGTTCTCACCGGAGGAAAATCGGCGGATCGCATGGGAAAAACAGAACGAGGTCGGGGTTTTTATAGACGGGGGAGGGCGGCGGGTTTGTTTAGATCGGGTCGGAGTCCTCCGGAACCAGAATTAGGCCGGAAATCCGGTCGGTTGCGATCGCGCGCGCGCGGGTGAACAGTCCGAGTTTCGGACGATCGGGGGTTAGGGATGACAGGTGGGTCCCACCTGTCTGAGAGAGAGAGAGCGCGGGCGCGCGGCTGCGGGCTGACGCGGGGCAGGGTGGGCCGGCTGGTGGGTTTCGGCCCACTGGCCGGTTTTTTTCTCTTTTCTCTTTTTCTTTTTTTCTTTTTCTTTTCTGATTTGAGTTTAATTTGAATTCCAGTTTCAATTTGAATTTTTGCAAAACATGCAACACGTCCAAAAATTTTTAAATTCCCCTCTTAACATGATTTTAGGGTCTTAACAAAATTTTGGGGTGTTACACGGCACCGAGAAGCGGCTACCGCCACCTCCTGCTCGAGCTCCCCCCCCCCCCCCGACACGCAGGCGCCAGAGGCGGTGCACCCGGCGCTTATCTCTCCCACCGAAGCAAACACGAAGCCTCTTACTCGTGCTCGTGGCCTTCGTCTGCTCTCGCGCCCAAACAACAGCCGCCGGCGCCGCGTCTGTTTTCAGCGATCCTAAGCCGGCATCGCTCCCCGACTGCTCGAGTGATCAACACGAAAAATGAGCGCCAACGTGTGCACCAGAGTTTCCCCAGCTCAGCTCCAGCATTCGGGGCTGCTGTTGGCCATAATTCGAGGATCAGCGCTGAAGCCGAGGTGCAACCGGTGGAAACCGACATCGGGCTCTCGTGGGCAGCTCACACCGGCCAGTGTCACGACCCAACAAGTGCACCCCAAGGCGCGCCAACTCTCTGCGCTGCTCCTCCCCAAGTTTCAGAGCAATCCGTGCGACGTAGCTCCGGAATTTGAAGTTTTCCTCTCGGACGAGGAAAACCTACCCGCGGGTAAGAGTTTCAAAAATCGACGCTTGATTCTCGGTTAAAGATGTTCATTTTGCGCACACAGAAGCAAGAGAGGATAGGGAATCTTTTTCCTTCACAACCCTAGCTTAGAAGTGAGTGGTTGCACCTAATTTCGAGTTCTTCCATCGGCGGCCATGGCGGGGACACTCGGGCGCACGGTGAACCTCCACTTGCCGCCGTTTCCGAGCAATATTGAGGCCTTGCCGAGCTGGCCTGACCTCCACTGATGCTTTGGAGCGGATCCACCGAACTTTTGGCGGGCTAGGGTGCTCAGGCCACGGCGCCGAAGCTGTACCGAAGGGTGCGCACGTCGCCGACCGGTTTCCGTTCACCGGCCGCCTGAGATCAATGCACCATTGGATTCCTCGTGGCTGAAAACCTCCAGGCGGCAAGTACCGAGCCGGGAGATGGCCGGGAAGCCGACTCCGGCGAGCTCCGACGAGCTTCCGGCGAGGGGGCGGCGCGGGAAAAAGGAAACGGCCCGAGGAAGAAGACGACCGGCGGGTCCCACGTGTCAGTGGCGGAAACAATTAAATCCCCGATCAGCTGCGGCCCCGGGATCCAGTGTGATGGCGCGGGAAAGTGCCTGTGGCCCCGTATGGCGTGATCCCAGCGGCTGACACGTGTAGGAGGGACCCACAGTCAGAGTTTGAAAGTTTCTCGATTTAATTTGAATTCCAGATTAAGTTCAAACTTTAGAACCTCATAACTTTTGCTAGGGAGCTCCAAAATTAGTGATTCAAATTGTGTTGGATTCAGGATGAAAAACTCTATCCAAATATGCAACCCAATTTGCATGTAAACTAATAGGTAATTCTGGAGAATTCTTTAATGCTTTTCAACAAAAGAATTTTACAGGGAGTTTGGTTCATCCAAAAATTCCCAAATTTTTGCCAGAATATTCTTTAGGATATTAGGAGACTCCTGTAAAAGTTTCAGCTCATTTGGAGTTGATTTAGTTAGGGTAATTCTGATTTCAAATTTCTGTATTCAAATGAATGCAGAAACATTTTCAGAGAATTTCCAAAACTTAGAAATTCAGTTCTAGCCATTCCTTAGCTCCAAAAATCCTAGGAAAATTCAGGCATACTCTCTGAGATATGTTTGAAATTGTAGTTCACTTGAATTTGCATGAAAGTGCAAATTTATTTAGAATTAATTCCTTGTTGCCTAAATGCTAGGGTATTGTTCTGGGTGATCTACTTAGGGAAATATTCTGAATTTTCAGCTCCATTGGAGCTCTCGATCACCACTATCCTGTTCAACCTATTTAGATGAGTAGCACACAAGTGATGGAATGTAATTATCACTTGATTATGTTGCTTCACCCAAACCTAACCACTACCCCCAGTGTCATTTTAAATTCTTGAACAGAGGTCCAGTTTTAAACTTCTTTTTAGCACTTGTTAGCAAAAGCTTTATAATTAAACATGTATGCATATTCATAACATGTAGTGATTAAACGTGGAGAAGTAAAGAAGAAGTTGAGCTTGGATCAAGGAGCAAGAAGGCAGGGATTAAGCTTCAAGTCATCATCAGCAACTAACTTCATAATCATCTGACTTTAGTAACCTGCAAAACCAAGGCAAGCCCCGGTTTGCATTTAAGTTGTTTTCTAAAGTTTTTACTTTGTTCACTACTATGGGTCAAAGTTTGGATGTGCATTAGGTCCAGTATGTTTTACACCCCAAATGCATGACCAAATGAACCCTGGAGTTGAGGGTAGAAAAGGGTCACCGCTGTAGAAGAATGCCGTGCTAAATAGCTTAGGACATCCGGTAGAAGTCGAGTAGTTGGAATATACTCGCGAGTTATAGACGGGATCACCTGGGTGTAGATGGAAAAAGAGAGAAAACTAATGTATACCTTTCCAAAGATGAGACCTTAGCTCTGATACCACTTCTGTCAACCCGGTTTCTCCGAAGAACAACCGAGTGAATATCACATGTATGCCAGGATCATTTTCTCATAATGTGATGACAAATAGTGAAGCATCATTATATTACAAGCTAGGTGTTCGAATATAAATAAGTCTTACATAGCATACGTCTCGATGGACGATAATAAGTTTATAACATGTAAATAAAAACAGCAGCGGAATATAAATCTTGTGGGCTCCGTCACAGGCGTTGCCCAGGGGACTCTGTGAAACTAGAAACCTTCTTCGGGTCCAAAGTCTTGGTCAATGAACACCACATCATCCCCTTGACCTGAGCAGCAATTTAAACCAACAGAAAAGCAAGTTTGAGTACTGTTGGTACTCAGCAAGTGTGGGAAAGTTATGTCATGCATGGCTAGAGCAAGGAGAGGTTGAACTCATGGTTAAAGCACTACGCCATTAATAACTATCACCTTAGCTTATTAAGCACCTACATTACTACACAGGTGAAATGGTCCCAATCTCCCAACCCATCATCAAAATCAAGTAAACATAGTCTCCTCTACAATGTTAAGCTTCCCGCTTAACATCCACAACTTCCCAATTCATCATCCTCTAATCATGAATAAGTCCAGGCCGCTCTTGACAGTGAGCACGACTGTCATGACAGTTTTGACTCTGTAGAGTTTGCACCACTGTACCCACATGTAGTGATTTCATTCCCCGTTGCCGGGTGGACTAAAAGAACCTCCATTATGCCAGTGGCCGCGAACCACATTCACACTTCCCAGGTGTGTAGCCAGGAGATCACTACGAGGCCTTTACATAGGGATTCCCGACGAGCGTGGGCCCACTGAGGTTTCACCCCTAATAGCATACAAGAGGCTCCAACCCTGCTGCAGTGGCCCCCTCTTGAGCCTTGCGGTTCATATGGTACTCCAGCTGAAACCTATTCCCGCACCATCCAAAACACCCATACTAAGCTGGAGATACACCTAATTAATTGGATAAGCTGCCCCATCTCAGCATGTGGTTGGCACGGTAAAGCCAGGTTACATGCTTCATGAACCGGTCCTTAGGATCCAGGCAAGAACTAAACACAAACCCGAGTCTCGTGCACACAGCACCAACCAAATCATCCAACTTGCCTTGATCCCTACCTCTAAATAACTCATAATATCTCATTCAAGAGTAAGGTAAACAAATTGATGATATCATATCCCACTTATCCCATTCTAAGCATGGCTAAGCATAAGTAACATGAATGAATGACATAATAAAATAAATCCCAACCCAGGCTATAAGGAAATAAGATAATGAAAATCTAGGGAGACTTCCTATCTTGGGTATCATATTCCAAATTGACAATGCAAATTAATTCTAGCTACACATCCTAGTATAGTATCAAAATGGTCAAGGACACTTGCCTTCTTCCTGTTGCTCTGGGAATAGAAAGTCTTTGTCTTGGAAGGGGAGAACTTGCTCTGGGGCAGGTTCTACTCATGCCAATACACATAGCAAAAGAAAACAACAATCCATAAGCCATAGTCCACACTTTCACTTCATGCGAACCACACATACATACATATGGAAGTCATTCACATTTCTAAGTGTTGTGGTTATCCTAGATATGTTGATTTTTGGCCTACATGCACTTTTGAACATATGTATATTACTTCTAACTTTTGTATTCAGATTTCTATTTCCACACTATATATGAATTTCCAATTTGAACAATTCTTTATAATTAATTAATACACTTCTTAGCCACAAAGTTTGCATGAAAGGTAATCCCCTAATCCAAATAGGTTTTCAGATCTTCTACAATATCCTAAATTGAAGTTTTTGGATTTGGAGATCTTATTTATCATTTTCTAATTATACATACCTATTTTCCTATATTTTCAGATATATTTTCTATGCCTAAAAGTGAACTTTACTGTTAAAATAGTTAGACATATCACTTAAACAGAATAGGTTCTGATCTAAAATGTTCATTAAAATATTTTTAAGCTTCCTCTCTGATGTGAAACAATTTAAATCTATTTTACTAGTTTTTAGAATTATTTCCTAGCCTAAAATGTGTCTCTAGAGATAATAAAAATGAGCAACACTTAGGCAGATTTCATTTCAGCTGAAAATCTATTTTTAACTCATTCTAAAGTTTTCCAAGTGCTAGGAGAGTTTAAATTTATATTTGCACATGTGTTTGCCTCACCATTTAAATTTAAATCTTAGTCACATGTTCAAATTTCTAAATTTAATATCCTATAGGGTCTAAAAGGCAAATCCACCCTACTGCAGGGTTTAATTTACTATTTCCTAAATTTTCAGGGGCCTAATTACACATAACAGAGGGGTTTTCCTAATTTTTATTAAGTCCAGGAGCTAAAACCGAGTTTTAAATGAATTTACATAAATTTCTGAAGGTCCAGGGGCTAGATCAGAAGTTTCCAGGGCTAGCTTGTGTTTTCCGAGATCCCCACGGGGTAGCGCGTAAGAATCCCGGCGCTTATAACGCGGGGCTGATGTGGGCTGTTGGATTTAAAACAGACGGCTCAGATTAGATTGTCGAAGCGGTACGCGTCGATTTAAAATAGACGACCCTCAAGGGGCCACGTCGCCCTGGCCGGAGCTAGCCCGCACGCGCGGCGGCGCGCGGCGGCGGGGGCGGCGATCTCGCAGGCGCAGCCTCGTTTTTGCCGCTACACGCTAGAACTCGCATCTTTTTGCACGGATCAGCCGCGGAGGGGTAGGGGAAGCTCACCTAGTGGTTTTCCTGTACTCGGAGGCCCTGGAAGTCGGTCGGCGGCGAGCTTCAACGGCGATGGTCTTCGGTGCACGTCGAAGTGGCAGTTGGGGCACAAGACACGTCGTTCCCTTCACCTGCAGGGCTCCCTGGTGGCGGTGGAACGTGATCAGCACGTTAGATCAGGAAATTTGAGCGAGGATCGAAGGAAATCGGCGGTAGAAGCTTCGGTTCTCACCGGAGAGAAAAATGGACGATCGGGGAGGAAAAAGGGGCGGATCTCGGCGTTTAAATGGACGAGGGAGGGCGGCGGTCTGTTCAGATCACGCTGGGGCATCCAGGACCGAAATCGGGGCTGGGAGTGCGGGTTCCGGCGGTTGGTTTCGATCGGGCGCGAGAGAGAGACCGGGGTCGGTTGGGGTGCGCGGGGGAAGAAGATGACGGCGGGCCCCGCACGTCAGAGAGAGGGAGAGAGGGGGTGCGGATTGGGCTGGCTAGCGCCGGGTCTTGGGCCCACTGGCGGGTTTTGGCCCACTGGCCGGTTTCGGTTTTCTTTTTCTTTTTCTTTTTCCTTTTCCTTTTTCTGGTTTGATTCAAATCTAAATTCCTGTTTGAATTTGAATTTCTGCACCAAATGCAATACGTCCAAAAAAATTTAAATTCCCCTCTTTAGCAGGTTTTGGGGTGTTACAGCTCTACCCCCCTTAAAATAAATCTCGTCCTCGAGATTGGTGATTCTAGGAAAACAATTCCGGAAACTTTGCCTTAAGCTCGTCTTCTCGCTCCCATGTGGCTTCCGCTTCCGAGTGATGCTTCCACTGCACCTTGCACATCAAGATTCTTTTATTTCTTGTGAGGCGTTCCATTGTCTCCAAAATCTTGACCGGTTGCTCAGCATAAGAAAGATCCTCTCGTACGTCCACCTCATTCATGGGTAACATCTCTTCGGGCATCCTTAGACATTTCTTGAGCTGTGATACATGGAATACATCGTGCACATCCGATAGGCGAGCCGGTAGTTCTAGTCGATATGCCACTTCGCCTTTCCTCTCCAGAATCTGAAAGGGTCCGATGTATCGAGGTGATAATTTCCCTTTCACCTTTAACCGATGAAGTCCTCGGATAGGGGACACCTTGAGATAGACATAGTCCCCCACGTTGAAAATAAGCTCTCTTCTCCGTACATCGGCATAACTCTTTTGTCGGGTCTGTGCCATCCTCAAATTGTTGTGAATTTCCCTCACTTTTTCCTCGGCTTCTTGTAGTACCTCGGGCCCAAACACTTTACTTTCCCCTGTTTGGTTCCAAAATAGTGGAGTTCTGCACTTCCTCCCATACAGAGCCTCAAATGGTGACATCTTCATACTAGCCTGATAGCTGTTGTTATAGGAGAACTCCGCATACGGTAAGTTCTTAACCCAACTCCTATTGTTCTTGAGCGCACACACTCTCAGCATATCCTCAAGGATCTGATTGGTTCTTTCCGTCTGCCCGTCAGTCTGGGGGTGATAGGCAGAACTAAAATTTAGATGAGTTCCCATGGTTTCATGTAACTTCTGCCAGAACCTTGAGGTGAACTGTGTCCCTCGATCTGACACTATCTTCTTTGGCACTCCATGGAAACACATGATCCTTGGCATGTACAATTACGCCAATTTGGATCTGCTGTAGCTTTCTTTCATGGGGATGAAATGAGCTACCTTGGTCAGCCTGTCGATGATGACCCATAACGAATCATATCCCGATTGGGTCCTGGGTAGTCCCACTATGAAGTCCATACCTATTTCTTCCCATTTCCATTCAGGCACTTTGAGTGGTTGCAATAGTCCCGCGGGTCGTTGATGTTCTGCTTTCACCAACTGACATGTGTCACATAGGGCAACATGTTCCGCGACATCTCGCTTCATGCCATACCACCAATATCTGCTCTTGAGGTCATGATACATCTTCGTACTCCTAGGATGAATGGAATAGTCGGAATCATTAGCCTCCTTCAAAATCAATTCATGGATCTCCTTCACTTCAGGCACACATATTCTTTTCCCATGCCACACCGTACCTTGCTCATCCTCTCTGAACCTAGGGGCTTTATTTTCTTTGATGAGTTCTCTAATCTCTTGTATCTTCTCGTCATTCTTCTGACCGTTGCGTATGTCTTGCTCTAATGTGAAGTCCACTTCCATTGCGATGGCCTAACCACTATTCACCAGACATAGATTGAGTTTTGCAATCTCTTCCTTCAATTCTGTAGGCATGTCCTTCGAACTCCACATGTGGACCTGCACTTTCCGGCTTAAAGCATCCGCCACGACGTTCGCTTTCCCAGGATGATAGTTGATGCCCACATCAAAGTCGTTGATTAGCTCTAACCATCTCCTTTGTCTGAGGTTGAGATCTGGCTGTGTGAAAATGTACTTTAAGCTCTTATGGTCGGTATATATCTCTGTCCTTTTTCCCATCAAGTAATGCCGCCAAATCTTCAATGTGTGTACCACTGCGGCTAGCTCTAGGTCATGTGTAGGATAGTTCTTCTCGTGTTTTCAAAGCTGCCGGGACGCGTAAGCCACGACATGACCCTCTTGCATGAGAACACATCCCAACCCGTGTCCAGATGCATCGCAGTACACCGAAAAATTCTTCTGCATATCTGGCATAACTAGCACTGGGGCTGTTGTCAATCTTTTCTTTAGTTCTTGAAAACTCGTCTCACACTGTGGTGTCCATGTGAATGTGGTTCCCTTCTCTAACAATTTGGTGAGGGGTCTCGAGATCTTGGAGAAACCCTCAATAAACCGTCGATAATACCCAGCCAATCCTAAGAAGCTTCGAACTTCCCCGACATTTTTAGGGGTCTTCCACTTCTGCACATCCTCGATCTTGGCGGGATCTACCGAGATTCCTCCCTCCGAGATTATATGTCCTAAGAAGGGAACTCTCTTTAGCCAAAATTCACACTTGCTCAGCTTGGCATATAATTGGTGTTCTCTCAGTTTTTGCAACACCAATCTTAAATGTCCCTCATGTTCTTCTTCATCTTTGGAGAAGACGAGAATGTCATCAATGAAAACCACCACAAATTTGTCCAGATATTCCATGAATACCTTTTTCATGAGATATATGAAATATGCCGGGGCATTAGTTAGCCCGAACGGCATGACGGTGTATTCATACAGCCCGTACCGAGATACGAAAGCTGTCTTTGTAATGTCGGTATGCCTTTTCTTCAGTTGGTGGTATCCCGACCTGAGATCAATTTTTTAGAACACACAAGCTCCCCTCAGCTGATCGAATAAATCTTCAATGTGGGGTAAGGGGTACTTGTTCTTGATGGTTACTTCATTCAACACACGGTAGTCTACGCATAACCTTTGGGTTCCGTCCTTCTTGGGTAGAAATATCACTGGAGCTCCCCATGGTGAGGAACTAGGACAAATATACCCCTTTGCTGTCAATTCTCTTATATGCTCCTTGAGCTCTTCCAGCTGTTTGGAGTCCATCTGATAAGGCCTCTTGTATATTGGGGCTGTTCCAGGCACTAGTTCAATCGCGACCACTTCACGATCAGGGGGCATACCTGGCAACTCCTCCGAAAAAACGTCTGGATATTCCCTGATAATCCTGATCTCTTCCACTTCCACCTCAACTTGATTGAGTTTAAGGTCCCTCCTAGGTTCAGGTACGGCTATGAACTTCACTTTTGTGCTGCTAGGGTGAGTTAGTTCCACCGTTCTTATCGAACAATGGATGATTCCTTTATGTTTGGTCAGCCAATCCATACCCAAAATGATATCTATCCCTTGTGAGTCTATCACTATGAGGTTTGCAGTAAATACTACCCCATTAATGTCTAGATTCACCTTGGGACACACTTGTCTTGTCCTTATTTCTCCCCCTGGAGAGTTCACTGCTAACATATGGTTCATTTGTGTTGTTGTTAGATCATGCATCTTAACAAACCCTTGAGCAATGAACGAGTGGGTAGCACCAGAATCGAACAATAGGGTTGCAGTGTGTAAATTGGCAGGAAACTTACCAATCACCACGTCAGGTGCCTCTTGCGCTTCCTCCATGGTCACGTGGTTCACCCGTCCTCACATCACATTCTGCTGTTGTTGCTGCATGGGCTTCTTCTTTCGGCACTTATGGGCGTAGTGCCCCACTTCACCACAGTTGAAGCATTGCACCCCAACTTTAGGTGCCTGACCTTTGTTGTCTTGGGGTTGGTTCGGTGGCACTTGTCCTGCTGGTCGAGGTTGATATGTGGGACGAGGCTGCTGCACAAACTGACGCCGCGGCTGTGCTGGTGCTGACGGAGGCCTGAAATTCGGGTTGTAGCCTCTTGGTGCTGAGTAGGGTACCACAGCACGGCTCGTCTGCCCTCAGATGTGGACGTGTGTTGCTACCTGAGGCTTGGTGTGACCATCCCACCTTCCTCTTGTTTTCATTTTCCAAGGCCTTCAGCTTCCTCTCCACGACAAATGCTCTATCTACCATCTTTTGGAAGCTTTCATACTCATTGGAGGACATTGCACATTGCATTTCCATAGTAAGTCCTTCCACAAAAAGTCCTGTTTTTGCTCATTAGTTTCGATGTCCCGTGGTGCATAACGGGATAGTTGGGTGAACTTGGTGAGGTATTCCCTCACAGTCATGTTGCCTTGCTACAGTGCTAAGAACTCCTTTCTCTTGTTTTTGAGTTCACCACTTGGTATGTAGTGGTTGCAGAAACTGCGCTTGAACTCTTCCCAAGTGATGTTCTCGGGGTCATGATGGGCTGCCACGTAAGCGGTCCACCAATCAGCAGCAGATCCATGCAATTGGTGAGAGGCAAACAGCACCCTCTCATACCCTTGGCATTGTATGATCCTCATCTTGCTCTCTATGGTCTTTAACCAGTCGTCTGCCTCCAGAGGTTCAGCAGCACTTGCGAACTTTGGAGGTTGAGTCCCCAGAAACTCACTCAACCTTGGTTGGCGTGGTGCAGCTTGTGGGGGTGGAGCTTGGTGCAAGTTGGCCACCACTTGAGTTAGACTCTGGATGAGCTGATTCTGATTTTCAAGCATTTGGGGGATAGGATCAGCTCCTTCACGGCGAGCACCCCTGTCTTGTCCTCCAGAAAGATGAGGGTTGCCGGCCTCATCGTTGTTGTTGTTGGGATTGGCACCACGACCCTTTCCTCTTCCAGCCATCTATCATGATCAACCAAATGTTAACTTAAGGCATTATGTATTAACTTCCCAATTTGCTTGTTTAAACTTAAAATTTTGAGGGCTTAATATTTAAACACTTTCTGAAGATTACAGGTAGATCTTTGGGCTTCACGTTTCACGCAAAAATAAAATGCACTATTGATTCATATGGGTTCACACACCAAAGCATAGCAACCTAAAGACGAGGTTGTGGACAAATGCCCATGGCTTCCACAACTCACGTCACACACCAAACGTTAACACACATACAAATAAATAGGGTATTGACTCGACTACTCGAGAACCTGCTGAAATAAGGGAAATGACTCTAAACAACTCGTATCACTGAGCTGGCTCGTCGGGGTCTTCCTCATTATTGTGGCTGCCCCCTGATTCTGCTTTAGGTGGGGAGGCTGCTGGTGTAGGAGCGCGGCGATGCTTGCTCGCCCGGCGGTCTGGGGGAGTCAGGAGTCCATGTGTCATTCACGGTAACACACAGTTCATTCCCATCTCCTCTTTCTCTCGCCCTCAAGCTGGTGCGAAGCAACGTCTCAGTCTCCTTCAGGGTGTCACGAACATCCTGAAGCTCCTGCTGGCACTCCTGCAGTCGAGTGCTGAGCATAGCAGCATCCTCCAAGCACAGGTCCATGTGCTCATGGGAAGTCCCCTGCTGCACTGGCGGGTACTTGTACTCCGCGGTGCCACTCTCACGCTGGAGGACATACATGTACTCAGTCTTGTCCAGGTGGCGACAGTTGATGTAACTCTGGCAGGTGATGGCCTCCCAGGTGACATCCTTCTCAGCATCGGCCTGAGTCACCCGACAAGCTGGAGAGCGGTGGATCTTGAGCAGCTGATTTTCATGGATAATCCTCATCTCTAAGCTCCATTCTTCCCGCTTCTCACGGTTGGTCCTGGTGGAGCTTTAGTGTATGATCAGCTTGCCCACATTGCCGGCGGCGTGGAGCATACGCCGAAGACGGCGCAACAAGCCTCCTACTGCCAACCCGTAGGAGTGGTACGTAACCGGACGGTTCTCCTCTCTCAAGGCAAGGGCAACTACAGGAACTCTCCCTCCGGTGGACTTGCGAGCGGTGCGGATCATGCGAACCATCTAAAACATAAAGCATTTAAAACTAAGTTAGATAAGAGTTTAAACAAAAATTTTATTTTGAATAAAGTTGGGGCAAGATGAATAAAGTGACCCTATTAAATAACACTTTTAACCCACACCTTTGTAAAATAGTTTTTAAGAAAATAGGGTCCTTAAATACGTTCATTTCTACCTAGGTCCACGTTCCTACGGGCAACCTTGGCTCTGATACCACTTCTGTCACACCCGGTTTCTCCGAAGAACAACCTAGTGAATATCACATGTATGCTAGGATCATTTTCTCATACATGTGATAACAAATAGTGAAGCATCATTATATTACAAGCCAGGTGTTCGAATATAAATAAGGCTTACATAGCATACGTCCTGATGGACGATAATAAGTTCATAACATGTAAATAAAAACAGCAGAGGAATATAAATCTTGTGGGCTCCGTCACAGGCGTTGCCCGGGGGACTCCGTGAACCTAGAAACCTTCTTCGGGTCCAAAGTCTTGGTCATTGAACACCACATCATCCCCTTGACCTGAGCAGCAATTTAAACCATTAGAAAAGCAAGTTTGAGTACCGTTGGTACTCAGCAAGTGTGGGAAAGTTATGTCATGCATGGCTAGAGCAAGGAGAGGTTGAACTCATGGTTAAAGCACTACGCCATTAATACCTATCACCTTAGCTTATTAAGCACCTACATTACTACACAGGTGAAATGGTCCCAATCTCCCAACCCATCATTAAAATCAAGTAAACATAGTCTCCTCTCCAATGTTAAGTTTCCCGCTTAACATCCACAACTTCCCAATTCATCATCCTCTAATCATGAATAAGTCCAAGCCGCTCTTGACCGTGAGCACGGCTGTCATGACAGTTTTGACTCTGCAGAGTTTGCACCACTGTACCCACATGTAGTGATTTCATCCCCTGTTGCCGGGTGGACTAAAAGAACCTCCATTATGCCAGTGGTCGCGAACCACATTCACACTTCCCAGGTGTGTAGCCAGGAGGTCACTACGAGGCCTTTACAAAGGGATTCCCGATGAGCGTGGGCCCATTGAGATTTCAACCCTAACAGCATACAAGAGGCTCCAACCCCGCTGCAGTGGCCCCCTCTTGAGCCTTGCGGTTCATATGGTAGTCCAGCTGACACCTATTCCCCGCACCATCCAAAACACCCATACTACGCCGGAGATACACCTAATTAATTGGCCAAGCTTCCCCATCTCAGCATGTGGTTGGCACGGTAAAGCCAGGCTACATGCTTCATGAACCGGTCCTTAGGATCCAGGCAAGCACTAAACACAAACCCGAGTCTCGTGCACACAACACCAACCAAATCATCCAACTTGCCTTGATCCCTACCTCTACATAACTCATAATATCTCATTCAAGAGTAAGGTAAACAAATTGATGATATCATATCCCACTTATCCCATTCTAAGCATGGCTAAGCATAAGTAACATGAATGAATTACATAATAAAATAAATCCCAACCCAGGCTATAAGGAAATAAGATATTTAAAATCTAGGGAGACTTCCTATCTTGGGTATCATATTCCAAATTGACAATGCAAATTAATTCTAGCTACACATCCTAGTATAGTATCAAAATGGTCAAGGACACTTGCCTTCTTCCTGTTGCTCTGGGATTGGAAAGTCTTTGTCTTGGAAGGGGAGAACTTGCTCTGGGGCAGGTTCTACTCATGCCAATACACATAGCAAAAGAAAACAACAATCCATAAGCCATAGTCCACACTTTCACTTCATGCAAACCACACATACATACATATGGAAGTCATTCACATTTCTAAGTGTTGTGGTTACCCTAGATATGTTGATTTTTGGCCTACATGCACTTTTGAACATATGTATATTACTTCTAACTTTTGTATTCAGATTTCTATTTGCACACTATATATGAATTTCCAATTTGAACAAATTCTTTATAATTAATTAATACACTTCGTAGCCACAAAGTTTGCAAGAAAGGTAATACCCTACTCCAAATAGGTTTTCAGATCTTCTACAAAATCCTAAACTAAAGTTTTTGGATTTGGAGATCTCATTTATCATTTTCTAATTATATATACCTATTTTCCTATATTTTCAGATTTATTTTCTATGCCTAAAAGTGAACTTTACTGTTCAAATAGTTAGAGATATCACTTAAACAGAATAGGTTCTGATCTAAAATGTTCAATAAAAATTTTTTGAGCTTCCTCTCTGATGTGAAACAATTTAAATCTATTTTACTAGTTTTTAGAATTATTTCCTAGCCTAAAATGTGTCTCTAGAGATAATAAAAATGAGCAACACTTAGGCAGATTTCATTTCAGCCTAAAATCTATTTTTAACTCATTCTAAAGTTTTCCAAGTGCTAGGAGAGTTTAAATTTATATTTGCACATGTGTTTGCCTCACCTTTTAAATTTAAATCTTAGTCACATGTTCAAATTTCTAAATTTAATATCCTATAGGGTCTAAAAGGCAAATCCACCCTACTGCAGGGTTTAATTTACTATTTCCTAAATTTTCAGGGGCCTAATTACACATAACATAGGGGTTTACTAATTTTTATTAAGTCGAGGGGCTAAAACTGAGTTTTAAATGAATTTACATAAATTTCTAAAGGTCCAGGGGCTAGATCAGAAGTTTCCAGGGCTAGCTCGTGTTTTCTGAGATCCCCAAGGGGTAGCGCGTAAGAATCCCGGCCTTTATAACGCGGGGCTGATGTAGGCCGTTGGATTTAAAACAGACGGCTCAGATTAGATTGTTGAAGCGGTACACGTCAATTTAATTTCTACCGTGCGATTTAGAATAGACGGCCCTCAAGGGGCCACGTCGCCCTGGCCGGAGCCAGCCCGCGCGCGCGGCGGCGCGCGGCTGCGGGGGCGCGATCTCGCCGGCGCAGCCTCGGTTTTTGCCGCTACACGCTAGAACTTGCATCTTTTTGCACGGATCGGCCGCGGAGGGGTAGGGGAAGCTCACCTAGGGGTTTTCCTGTACTCGGAGGCCCTGGAAGTCGGTCAGCGGCGAGCTTCAACGGCGATGGTCTTCGGTGCACGTCGAAGTGGCAGTTGGGGTGCAAGACACGTTGTTTCCTTCACCTGGAGGGCTCCCCGGCGGCGGTGGAACATGATCAGCACGTTAGATCAGGAAATTTGAGCGAGGATCGAAGGAAATCGGCGGTAGAAGCTTCGGTTCTCACCGGAGAGAAAAATGGCCGATCGGGGAGGAAAAAGGGGCGGATCTCGGTGTTTAAATGGACGAGGGAGGGCGGCGGTCTGTTGAGATCACGCTGGGGCGTCCGGGACTGGAAATCAGGGCTGGGAGCGCGGGTTCCGGGGGTTGGTTTCGATCGGGCGCGAGAGAGAGACCGGGGTCGGTTGGGGCGCGCGGGGGAAGAAGATGACAGGGGGCCCCGCACGTCAGAGAGAGGGAGAGAGGGGGCGCGGGTTGGGCTGGCTGGCGCGGGGTCTTGGGCCGGCTGGCGGGTTTCGGCCCACTGGCCGGTTTCGGTTTTCTTTTTCTTTTTATTTTTCTCTTTTCTGGTTTGATTCAAATCTAAATTCCAGTTTGAATTTGAATTTCTGCACCACATGCAATACGTCCAAAAATTTTTAAATTCCCCTCTTTAGCAGGTTTTGGGGTGTTACATTAAGCTTCAAATCATCATCAGCAACTAACTTCATAATCATCTGACTTTAGTCACCTGCAAAACCAAGGCAAGCCACGGTTTGCATTTAAGTTGTTTTCTAAAGTTTTTACTTTGTTCACTACTATGGGTCAAAGTTTGGATGTGCATTAGGTCCAGTATGTTTTACACCCCAAATGCATGACCAAATGAACCCTGGAGTTGAGGGTAGAAAAGGGTCACCGCTGTAGAAGAATGCCGTGCTAAATAGCTTAGGACATCCGGTAGAAGTCGAGCAGTTGGAATCTACTCGCGAGTTATAGACGGCATCACCTGGGTGTAGATAGAAAAAGAGAGAAAACTAAAGTTTACCTTTTCAAAGATGAGATCGGGCAGGATGGTTAGGCAGCGACAAGATGAGGTCTTGGTCGAGTAGCTCTGCCTGTGTCAGTGAAGGACCGATGCGTGTGCGGCACCCAGGAGCAGGAATTGAGTTGTGTACCGGATACTTACTGACATATGGGAACCAGGAAACCGATGTACCAGGTTCACTGGATTGTAGAGGCATACCACATCGTCTCGTTAGACCTATGAGCCCGAGACTGCGCGACCGGTTCTACAGTTAGTGTCCTGAGAAAGGTTGTCACATACGACGTAATGAAGGACGCCAGAGTTGGGTCTTCAGAGGCGGGCGTATGTGTCGAGTTATCCATGTAGTGTTTGATTCGAATCACCGTCCATCGCGGTTTTTGATTACCGCTTGCTCCCTGTGTTGTGACGTAGTAATCAAGTTGTGTGGAAATAGTTTGCAAAGTTTTAAATGCTGTAATGATAATTCTAAATTGCATGAAAACCATGTTTGAAGTTGAGATAGAGCAAACTAAAGTTATTTTCCACCTTGGGACAAGTAACACTGGAACGAAGCATTTATTGTTTGATTGTGGAGTTCCAATGTTGCTAGGCGCAAGGTCACTACTATTATGGCTAAAAATATGAAAGTTAAGGATGAACTCGTAGGTGAGTCTTTTCGCAAATGACAGGCTTAAGTCTTAGGTTACTTTCATGTAGAGTTTCATGTCTTAGGAGAGACGGTTAAGTCTTGCTGAGCCTTTGTGCTGACTCTTGCTATATAAGTTGTTTTGCAGGTAAACCTCGACGCTATGAAGAAGGTTGTCCGGTGAGACTCGGCAACTTCCGAGTCATGTCACACTTGGAGAACCTAGCCGCTGCCATGTCTTCGTGCTGCTAGCGAGAGGAGTCTGCGGGCTGGACCACTTCTCGGTGCTTCTTAGATATTCGACGTGATATGTTACTGACTTCTGCTGTAGCTACTTTATGTAAAGTATTTACAGAGAACAGTTGTAAGCTTCCGCTTTGATTTATGTAATACAGGGTTACTTATATGTGTGCTGTTCGGTGCCGCATAACACGGCACCACCCAATGCAATCCCCGGGCGAGGCGGCACGGCCCCATGATCGGGACCAGGGCCCTCTCAAGAAATACCGGTACGGAGGAGAAACCGACCTGAATTCCACAATGTTACCACACCAAATCAACTAAAGATAAGTTGTTAAGATTCAACGACAATCTGAATAGAACTCTTATTCGAGATACAATCAGATTAGGACTCTTCTTCTCCCGATTATAAATACAACCCAGAACCCTTGGCCGAAACCACGAACTTCTTTTCCAACTCCTGAGCCGACGACTTAGAGCCCTAGCCCCAACTCGCTGAGTAAGCCATCGCCGGAGTTCAACGAGGAAGATCGCCAGAAGAGAGCCCCAACGATCTGTCTGATAAGAGAAGGACCCCGAGATCGAGAAGAACATAAGGTAGGTCTCCAATACCACCTTACGACATTGTTGTGTTTTCTTTGCATCTGTTCTTCGATTCCTTTCGAACAGAAGCTTTCTCGTGGACAGATCACTTGTTGATCGGGTTGATCTAAAGAAAAGGTCATCGCCACGTCCACATTTGATCCGAACACCTCTGTTCATCGTAAAACCATGCAAGCCATGCAAGAACACGTACAAACCGATCTAATAAAACTGTTTATAGGATAGCATGCATATGCATCATCGCATCTAGTTTAAAGTTTGTGCATGATATTGATTGCTGTGGATCTTGTATGTGCGTGATCCTGTATAGCAGGACAAGCTCAGGGAGCTGTCTACGACGAGCTGCAACAACAAGGTTTCGAGATCCAAGAGCAACCGGAACCGCAAGAACAAGGCAAGTGCTCCTTGACCATATTGATCCTATGTTTTGGGAAAAACTGTTTTTTTTGTGAAAAGGTGTGTGTGCTGAGTCAAACATGATGGGAAACCTTTTTATAGGAGTTTACTAGCTTTGGGTAATCCACCCTTGTCGCCAGGGATGTTTATGAGTCGGGTATGGTTTTTACTTTTATGCTTCGCTGAGTCCATGGGATTGGGAAGCGGGATAGATGTGTCTAGCTGACTGCACTCATAATGATAATAAGAAACTGATGTTGTTAATGAACATGGACGGGAGGGAGATCTAGGCAAGACTGGGTTTGTGAATGAGGTATTCGTGAGCAAGAATGAGGTTTATTGATGTCTGGATGTAACATGGAAGGTAATGAACATAAGGGAGGTATGATTGGTATTTCAATACATGTTGGGACTGCATTCACTTAAAGATGAGTTGCTGTTTTATCATGTTTTTGATAAATAACTTTGCTTTCTGCAATGGGCCTTTTATACCTACCTTGTTATGAGCTTCATATCATATTTTTCCCGCACTTGCTGAGTACATCATTGTACTCAAACGTGCATTATTATTTCACCATCAGCAACAGGAGAAGATTTCTATGAAGACCAAGTGGAGCATTAGGCGTGTAATCTGTCCTCAACCTTGCCTGTGGGGATGGAGTAGAGATGGAGCCATTGCTGCCTAGAATTGCTTCCGCATTAGTTAAATTGCTTCCGCATTAGAATAAAGACTTCCCCTGCATAGAAATAAGACTTCCGCTGTGAGCATGAGTCCAAGACTCATGAAAACATTGTAATAAACTCTGTTATTCGTGGTTATATATATTCTGAATTCAGTTTGTGGAACATATGTGTATGTGTGATGAACATCCTGGGCACACATATACATCAGTTCTCGGTTCCGTGGTTTTCCACAGAATTGAGGGTGTCACGTGCTACCTCATTCACAAACCCAGTCTTGCCTAGATCTCCCTCTGATCCATGTTCATTAACAACATCAGTTTCTCATTATCGTTACGAGTGCAGTTAGCTAGACACATCTATCTTGCTTCCCAATCCCATGGAATCAGCGAAGCTTAAAGCAAAAACCATACCCGACTCATAAACTTCCCTGGCGACAAGGGTGGTTTAACCAAAACTAGTAAACTCATATAAAAGGGTTTCTCATCATGTTTGACTCAGCACACACACCTTTTCGCAAAACAAAATAGTTTCCCAAAACATAGGATCAATATGGTCAAGGGGCACTTGCCTTGTTCTTGCGGTTCCGGTTGCTCTTGGATCTCGAAACCTTGTTGTTGCAGCTCGTCGTAGACAGCTCCCTGAGCTTGTCCTTCTATACAGGATCACGCACATACAAGATCCACAGCAATCAATATCATGCATAAACTTTAACTAGATGTGATGATGCATACGCATGCTATCCTATGATCAGTTTTTATTAGATCAGTTTGTACGTGTTCTTGCATGGCTTGCATGGTTTTACGATGAACAGAGGTGTTAAGATCAAATGTGGACGTGGTGATGACCTTGCCTTTAGATCAACCCGATCAACAAGTGATCTGTCCACGAGAAAGCTTCTGTTCAAAAGGAATCGAAGAACAGATGCAAAGAAAACAAAATGATGTCGCAAGGTGATATTGGAGACCTACCTTACGTTCTTCTTGGTCTCAGGGTCCTTCTCTGATCAGACAGATCGTTGGGGCTCCCTTCCGGTGATGTTCCTCGACTGAACTCCAGCGATGGGCTTACTCGGTGACTTGGGGCTAGGGCTCCAAGTCGTCGGCTCAGGAGGTGGAAAAGAAGTTTGTGGTTTCGGCCAAGGGTTCTGGGTTCTATTTATAATCGGAAGAAGAAGAGTCCTAATCTGATTGTATTTCAAATAAGAGTATTCGGATTGTCGTTGAATCTCAACAACTTATCTTTAGTTGATTTGGTGCGGTAACATTGTGGAATTCAGGTCGGTTTCCTCTCCGTACCGATATTTCTATGCGTACAGAATCCAAAACCGCTCCAGAACTCGTTACCTCCGAGGTGATGAGCTCCGGAAGCTCCACGTGTCCACCGGGGCCTGGTCTCCCCCTTTCCGCAGACACGAGCTCCGGTTGTGCCGCGTGTGAGGCGAGGGAGACCTCCCTCTCCTTTGGAGGTGAGCTCCGCGTGCACCACGTATCCTGGCGGTCGGGACCTCCTCTCTATTCGGAGGTGGCTCCGCGCATGCCACGTGTCAGTGCCGGACCTTCCCTCTCTCCGGAGGTGGCTCCGGGTGTGCCACGTATCCATTTAGGACCTCCCTCGTTTTGGAGGTGAGCTCCGTGAATGCCACGTGTCAAGTAGCGCCGGACTCCCTTTTTCCTCAGAGACGAGCTCCGAGGTCGACACGTGTCCAACAGTGATGGACTTCCCGAATATAAGCTCCGAAGGTGACACGTGTCCAATAGAACCGGACCTCTCGGAGGTGAGCTCCGAGATCGACACGTATCCCGCACGACTGGTCCTCTGATTTCCGTGGTGACTAGCTCCGAAGGTGATACGTGTCCTGCGGCTGGCCTTGCTTCTTCGCTGAAGCTAGCTCCGGGGGCAACACGTGTCCCACGGGGTCAGACCTCTCCCCCTTTGCGGGGCTGAGCTCCGAAGGCGCCACGTGGCCAGCGGGCCGTGAGAGTTGTCTTCGGCACTCTTGGTGAACTGGATTTTGCTTTTTCTGGCTATCATTTTAATTCTTTCTCTGTCCCCACTTCTTTTTAAAATGTTTTCCTCTACATGAAACATGAATACATGCAGAAACCAAAAATGAGGGTGTCACATGCTCCACCTGGTCTTCATAGTAATCTTATCCTGTTGCTGATGACGAAATAATAATGCAAGTTTGAGTACAATGATGTACTCAGCAGGTGCGGGAAATTATGATATGTAGCTCACAACAAGGTAGGTATAAAAAAGGCTTATTGCAGAAAGCAAAGTTATTTATTAATACCATGATAAAACAGCAACTTAACTTTAAGTGAATGTAATCCCAACATGTATTAAAATACCAACATACCTCCATTATGTTCATCACTTTCCATGTCCCAACCAGATATTAATCAACCTCAATCTTGCTCACGAATACCTTCTCGTATTTTCTACCTTCTCACGAATACCATCTCGTATTCGCTACCATTTCATCTCATAAACAATTCCGTCTCACACCGAGACCAATCTCGTTGCCATGACTCAACGGTCATGCAACCAATGTTATCACCTGGACTCAACAGTCCCGAAAACCAAACAAAAATCAAACCATAACCAAAACCATCCCAAAATAACCATCCAACTAATCATGGAAGTTGGCCAGGCGCTCGTGGCCGTAAGCTTGGCTATCATGATAGTTTTAGACTCTGCAGAGTTTGCACCTCTTTACCCACAAGTTTGTGATTTCGTCACCCGTCGGCGACTGCAGAACCTCCATTATACCAGTACACAACCGTCGGTGTATGGCCAAGAGATCACAAAATAGCCTTTACAAAGGGGTTACTAGATGTATGGACTCACTAAGGTTTCACCGGCAGGCTAGAATCTCCAATTCTCCCACCCACGGGCCCCCTCTTGTGCCATGCAGTTCCCAGGGCAGTCCTCAATCGACTCCCATTCCCCGCGCCTTCCACGGTCCATAACAATCTAGCAACTTACCTAATTAGTCAGCTAAGCCGCACCCATACTTGGCCTTGTGGTGGCACTGTTATCCTGGCATGTGCTCGCATGAACCGGTCCTTAGATCTACGGCAAGTAAACCACCTTCTCATTCTACCTCATTTAGAAACCCAGGCTTGCCTAGAACTCCCTCCGATCCATGTCTATTATCAATCATCAGTTTCTTATTATCCTCACGAGTGCAGTTAGCTAGACACATCTATCTCGCCTCCCAATCCCATGGACTCAGTGAAGAAAAAAGCAAAAACCATACCCAACTCATAAACTTCCTTGGCGACAAGGGTGGTTTAACCAAAACTAGTAAACTCCTATAAAAGGGTTTCCCGCCATATTTGACTTAGCACCCACACCTTTTCGGAAACAAAACAATTTTCCAAACCATAGGATCAATATGGTCAAGGGCACTTGCCTTGTTCTGGCTGTTCCGGTTGCTCAAAATCTTGTTGTTGTAGTCCATCGAAGGTAGCTCCCTGAGCTTGTCCTTCTATACATGATCACGCACATACAAGATTCACAATAATCAATATCATGCACAAACTTTAACTTGATGCGATGATGCATATGCATGCTATCCTATGATCAGTTTCTATTAGATCAGTTCTTCTTGGTCTCGAGGTCCTTCTCCTAGCAAGACAGATCGTTGGGGCTCTCTTCCGGCGATCTCCCGCAACTGAACTTCGGCAAAGGGTTTACTTGGCGAGCTGGGGCTAGGGTTCTAAGTTGTCGGCTCAGGAGGTGGAAAAGAAATTCGTGGTTACGGCCAAGGGTTTTTGGTTCTATTTATAACCGGAAAAAGAAGAGTCCCTCTCTCATCGGAATTCGAATAGGAGTCTTATTCAAATTGTTTTTGGATCTTAACAACTTATCTCTTGACGATTTGGTTCGGTAACATTGTGGAAGTCGTGTCGGTTTCCTCAGTACCAGGGATTCCCATGCATACAGAAGAAAAACCGCTTCAGAATCGCGTCCTTACGCGGTGACGAGCTCCGGAAGCTCCACGTGTCCATCGGTGGCCTGGTCTCCCTTTTCCGCAAAGACGAGCTTCGGTTGTGCCCCGTGTCAAGCGAGTGATACCTCCCTCTTTCTCAGAGGCAGGCTCCGCGTGCGCCACGTATCCTAGCGGTCGGGACCTCCTCTCTATTCAGAGGTGGCTCCGCGAACGCCACGTGTCAATGCCGGACCTCCCCTCTCTTCGGAGGTGGCTCCGGGTGTGCCATGTGTCCTAACAGTGACGGACCTCCTAGAGATAAGCTCTGAAGTTGACACGTGTCCAACAGTGATGGACCTCCTGGAGATAAGCTCCGAAGTTGACACGTGTCCAATAGGACCGGACCTCTCGGAGGTGAGCTCCGAGATCGACACATATCCTGCGCGACTAGTCCTCTGTTTTCCGCGGTGAACAGCTCCTAAGGTGACACGTGTCCTGCGGGACCGGCCTCGCTTCTCTGCAGAGGCTAGCTCCAGGGGCAACACGTGTTCCACGGGGTCGGACCTCTCCCCCTTCGCGGGGATGAGCCCCGAGCCTGCCACGTAGCCAGTTTAGCGGCGGACCTCTCCCCATTTGCGGAGATGAGCTCCGAACGCGCCACGTGGCCAGCGACCCGCGGAAAATGTCTACGGCGCTCCAGGGGAACTGAAATTGGCTCCTTTTGGCTATCTTTTGATTCTTCTCTGTTTCAATTTTATAAAAATATGTGCAGAAATAGAAAAATGAGGGTGCCACACTCTGTGAACTAGAATTGGCTCTTTTTGGCTATCCTTTTAATATTTTCTCGGTTGCAACTTATTTTAAAAGTGTTTTTCTACTTGAAACATGAATACATGCAGAACCCGAAAATGAGGGTGTCACAGAAGGTCTCCGCCAAGTACAGAAAAGTGTGAATGAGTATCTCAACAGGTTCACACAACTGTCCCGGTATGCCCCGAAAATGTCAACTCAGACCAGAGGAAGCAGTACCTGTTCATGAGAGGGTTGAAAAATGAGATCCAGGTTCAGCTCCTCAACAATGACTACGCGAGCTTCCAGAAGCTGGTTGACAAGGCTATCGTGGTTGAAAGCAAGATCCGAGAGATTGAGCGAGAGGGCAAGAGGAAGATGCCATACCAGCCACAAGGGAGCAACATACGACCTCGGTACATGCCCCCAGCTGCACCGCAGTATGGATCAACCGCTCCTGCATACCGCCCTAATCAGCCACCACAGCAACGACCCGTTGCACAAGCACCTCGTGTACCTTTGCCTCCTGCGCCCCGTCCCAACATGGGCGCCCCTGTTTAAAACCCCCGCCCCAACGTACCTGCTGCCGTAGGCAACAGGGCATGCTTTGCATGCGGGGAGAAGGGATACTTTGCGAGCCAGTGCCCGAGGAAAGGTCCTGGACAGCAAGGCAACGTCCCCAAGCAGAACCCACAGCCAAACAGAGGAGCCAACCAAGAAAGCCGTGGACAGCAGAACTACGCTCGCGGCAACGTGAACCATGTCTCTGCTGAGGAAGCGCAATAAGCTGAGGACATCGTAATTGGTATGTTCCTTGCCAACTCCAACCCAGCCACCATCTTATTTGATTCTGGAGCATCACATTCCTTCATATCATCCAAGTATGTTGCCAAGTATAATCTACCCATATCATCCAAGTGTGTTGCCAAGTATAATCTGCAGAGGCTAGCTCCGGGCCAACACGTGTCCCACGTGGTAGGACCTCTCCCCCTTTACGGGAATGAGTCCCGAGCGTGCCATGTAGCCAGTTTAGCGGCGGACCTCTCCCCCTTTGCGGAGATGAGCTCCGAACACGTCACGTGGCCAGCGAGCCGCGGGAGTTGTCTTTGGCGCTCTTTGTAAACTAGAATATGCTCTTTTTGGCTAACCTTTTGATTTTTTTCTCGGTTTCAACTTATTTTAAAAGTGTTTTTCTACATGAAAGATGAATACATGTAGAACCCGAAAATGAGGGTGTCACATCGTCTCTGGAGAGAGGGAGGTCCGCCTGCCAGGAAACGTGGCGCACGCGGAGCTCGCCTCTGAGGAGAAGGAGGTCTTGCCCCCTGACACGCGGCACAACCGGAGCTCGCCTCTGCGGAAAAGGGGAGCCAGGCCCCCGTAGGACACGTGGATCTTCCGGAGCTCACCGCCACAAAGGAAACAAGATTTGAAGCGGTTCTTCTTCTGTACACGCGGGAATACCGGTACGGGAGGAAACTGACACGAATTCCACATTGCTACCGCACCAAATCAATTGAAGATAAGTTTTTAAGGTTCAAAAACAATTTGAATAGGACTCTTGTTCGAATTCCGATCAGATTAGAACTCTTCTCTTCCCGATTATAAATAGAACCCAAAACAACCCCTTGGTCCTAACATCTTTTCTAAGCCAACAACTTAGAAGCCCTAGCCCCCCAACTCGCCGAGCTAAACCCCTTCGCCGGAGTTTGACCATCGGAGAGATCACCGACGAGCCCAGACACGATCGCCATCGCCGGAGGAGAGCCAACGATCTATTTTTGCTAGAGGAAGGACTCGAAGGAAGTAAGGTAGGCCTCCATTACCACCTTGCGACATCATCACGTTTTTTTTTTGCATCTGTTCTTCGATCCCTTCGAAAAGAAGCTTTTTCATGGACAGATCACGTGTTGATCGGTCTGATCCAGATCTTAAGTCAAGATCATCACCACATCCACATTTGATCCGAACACCTCTGTTCATAGTGAAACCCCATGAAAGCCATATAAACATTCAAGAACACGTACAAACTGATCTAATAAAAACTGCATCATAGGATTAGCATGCATAAGCATCATTGCATCTTAAAGTAGAGTTTGTGCATGATATTGATTGCCGTGAATCTTGTATGTGTGTGATCGTAATTAGAAGGACAAGCTCAAGGAACTATCTACGACGAGCTACAACACCAGAACATCGAGACACAAGAGCAACAGAAGCCGCAAGAACAAGGCAAGTGCCCCTTGACCATATTGATCCCATATTTTTGGAAAACTGTTTTGTTTGCAAAAAGGTGTGTGTGCTTGAGTCAATATGATGGGACACCCTTCCATAGTAGTTTACTAGTTTTGTTAATCACCCTTGTCATCGGGAAAGTTAATGAGTCGGGTATGGTTTTTGCTTTTATGCTTCACCCAGTCAATGGGATATGGGAAGCGAGATAGATGTGTCTAGCTAACTGCACTCGTATGAATAATGTTAATGAGAAACGGATATTGTTAATGAACATGAACCGGAGGGAGATCTAGGCAAGATTGGTTTTGTCGAAGTGGTAGAATGAGATGGTGGTTTTACTTGCCATAGATCTAAGCACCGGTTCATGTGAGCCATGCCAGGATAACAGTGCCACCACAAGGCTAAGTATGGGTGCAGCTTAGCTAAGTAATTAGGTAAGTTACTAGATTGTTATGGACCGTGGAAGGCGCGGGGAATGGGAGTCGAGTGAGGACTTCCCTAGGAACTGCATGGCACAAAAGGGTGCCCGTGGGTGGGAGAATTGGAGATTCTATCCTGCTGGTGAAACCTTAGTGAGTCCATACATCTAGTAGCCCCATTGTAAAGGCTATTTTGTGATCTCTTATCCATACACCGATGGTTGTGTACTGGTATAATGGAGGTTCTGCAGTCGTCGACGGGTGACGAAATCACAAACTTGTGGGTAAAGTGGTACAAACTCTGCATAGTCTAAAACTATCATGATAGCCGAGCTTACGGTCACGAGCGCCTGGACAAATCACATGATTAGTTGGGATGGTTTTGGTATGGTTTTGGATGGTTTGTGACACGACCCCACGGTCTTGTCGAGCCAGGATCACGATGAGGGGTGCTGTGTTGCACAGCACCGGATAACACACATCAAAGGTACAAAGCGGAAGCGAAAATTTTATTACATAAACAGGTTTATGAACATGTTTACATCAAAATAAGTTTAGTCTACACTCCCGGGCGTAGACTACGCATCAAGTCCATGTTCAGCCCTCGAACGTGTCCTTGCTAGCCCACACGCACACTAACTCTGCGGCGTGCACGACTCCCACTCGACGGGGTTCCCCTCCTGGGGTTCCGTCTCCTCCTCGGGAGTCCCTTCCTCATAGAACCCTGCAAAAGCTTCAAACACAAGCAGTGAGCACAAAGGCTCAGCAAGTCTGACCCGTCTCACCTAAACATGGAACTTCTACATGAGGGATGGTGGGTTACATGAGGTAAAAATCATTTGCAAGGACTCACCTAATTAGTAGAACCTTACTTTCAAGTTTTAGCAGCAGGTTGTGGAGAACCTTACGCTAAGGCACATGAGAGAGCCGCAATCAAACAAGAAACGCATTTCTCTCATGTACTTTGCCCAAAGTTGATAGGAACTTTAGTTAGCTCTAAACTATAACAAACCATTAACAAGCAAAGTCCATCTTTGAATCAGCAGCTTTTTAACATGTAACTAGCCTGTTCTTTCTACGTCACGGTACAGTGAACAAGTGGTACTCACTGACCGCGAGGGACGGCGATTATAATCGATTTACACCTGCAGGGTTACCCGAACAACCCGTCTCATACGCCCGTACTCGATTTTTCCTACAACAACCATCACGGACATCGTACGCAACCACCTTTCGCCCGTCAGCCAAATATTGAACCGGTCCCATCGTCCTGAGCAAGAGGTCTCTGCACGCGCATCTCAGTGCCACCAGCCGATTTACACCTCAAGCTCTCAACCTACCCTCTGAACGACGGGCAATGCCTCAATACCCAGCTACCCGAGTTACATCGGTTTCCCGGTTCCCATATAGCCGGTAGGTCTTCGGTACTGTTCTAGCTTGTTCAACAGGCCCGCACACGGCTCGGTCCTCAATCGACACAAGCGGAGCTACAGCACACAGGCCCCAAAGTCCTGCTGCCCTTACCCTCCGCTTGGTCTCATTTTCTTGCCATGTGTTTCATGTGCTATCTCTACCCGAGTCGAGTGCCTCTAGCCTATGCTCGCGAGTAGTTCCAACTACTTGACTTGTACCGAATCCTACACTATCTTAGCATTGCAGTAGCGAACGGGGTTTGCAATCCTAAACCCAACCCATGGTTTTCTTGGCTATGCAATTGGGTTTCCAAACAAGACTCTAATGCAAATAATAATGTAAACAAGTATGTGCTCAAAACAATAAAAATTTGTAAAAAGGTTAATGCAAACCGGAGCTTGCCTTGCTGCTCTTGGTCGTAGGCTAGCTGCTCCTCCAGAGTTACGAAGTCTAGGACTTCGGGTTCCTCCTCAACCTTAGCGACTACATGATAGAAACAATATATGTATTAATTTAAATGCAGTTGTATTTACTTTTAATTTTGTGAAGTCTATAACTCTTACTAGACAAGCCTAATGACTGTGAAACTTTTACTGTGGCTTGGTTACAACCTAAATAGAAACTTGGTCAAGTTTTAGTTGCAGTCAAGCTCATTTGAGCCCTCCACAATTAATCATGTACTTGACCTTAATTGAAAGCTTTTAGGGTGTTCTAAGGATTTTCATGAAACAAACTATGACTTTCTGAAAACTATATTTTCAGAGGGTTCTAATGGAGTTGGTCTCACTTAATTTGAAGATTCCTAGTTAAAGTATGAGCTAAACAATTTCAGAAAAGAAACATTTTTCTATTTTCTTTGGAACAGTTCCACTAATCACACCATTAGGTGGATCAAATGAGCTCAAATGGATCTAAAATTTTTATGGTAGTTCAGAGATATTTTGGTGAACATACCAGCAAAATTTCAGGATTTTCCTCCAGAGGATTCTCCAGTTAAAATTCCAAACAGTTTAAACTTTGATGAATTAATTCTGGAGAATTAAGGATTTTCATGAAGTGAAACTTGATTTGCTGGAATGTTCTCAGAGAGCTGAATCCAGCAAAATTTGGTTCACTCTATTTGGATCTTTCTAGCCAAAGTTATGAGGATTTGAAGTTTGAAGGAAATCTGAAAATCGGGGAAAAGTTTAACATCGCGCGTGGCCCCGGGGACACGCGTCGCACGCCGAGGCGACAGCACATCGCGGCCCACAAGGATTTTGCGCGCCAGCACACCCGATCCCGGCCGCAGCACGATCCCGATTCAAAATATCGGCCGCTCACAGCTGGGGTCCACCCCCTTCTTCAACCTCGTGACGCCCGCGCTCTGCCGCCGAGGGACCTCGCCGGAGAGCTCGCCGCCGGCTTCTGTACAGCTCCAAACTTCACGATTTTGGCCGCCCCTGCCTACTTTCACTCGGGGAACAGGATTCTAGGTTCAGCTACTCATGACAATGGCCAGTACATGGTCGGCGATGAGCCGCCACCTCGGAAAGACTTCGGCCATGTCGGCTGACTTCCCTAGCACCTCAACTACTCGAGGAACCGGTCGGGAAGCATAAGTGGACCTCAGAGAAGGTCGACATGAGCTCGAGGCAGCTCGGGGAAGGCCCGAAGTAGGTCCTCACCGTGCGCCCGATGCCTCCCGTTTACTCCGCCATTGGTAAACCTCGAATTACGCCGGGTACAGAGGTTCTCCGGCCAAGAGTTGTGAAGGCAACTTGTGCGTTACCGTGTCTAGTTTGTGTGAGAGCGGATCGAGGCCCTATAATCCTTTCTAGAGCACGAATTCAACAGAATCACACCCGAGGGTCGTGCTGCACACAGAAAGGGGAAAATTGGAAATTCGCTGCTGGTGAGCAATCACTCGGGCTGTGGCTCGGGGGTGAGCAGCACCGGTCACCAGCGCGTCCAAGGGTGCCTCGGTTCGGGCGTGACAACGCCCTGACTTGGCTGTCCACGGAAGCCCGAGGCGCGGCGGTTCTAAGTCACCGAATTGATCTTTCGGCACAGCCGATATCAATCGGTTTCAACTGGATTCTAGCAGCGGGGAAGACGGTGGAAGGTCTCTAGTACCTCGCTGGGGCTCTGGAGGGGACGGAGGAAGCTGTGATCGGCGCTCTCTGATCGATTCCGAGCTGCGGAAAACTTCGGCCGGCGCTGAGTTCTTGCGGGGCAGAAATGGCGATGCCTCGGCTGAGGAGGGGGGCAGGCGCCTTAAGAAGGCTCTGCACCACCTCACGCCCGCGCGTGGGCAAGCAGCTGCTGGCGCGGCGGCTGCCCTCGGTGGCGATCGCAGCGGCGGCTCGGTTAACCGAGTGAGAATTTCAGTCGGTTTGAGTTGAACTAGTGACTGACATGTGGGTCCCACTTCCAGTTTTAACCTCTGAAATTTACTCCTAATCACTGTTGTAAACAGTGAGCCCCATAGTACCCTTGGTAATTCAAATTATACACCCATGAGCCATTTGAATTGATCAAAGTTCAAATGAGGTTTGGTTTGAATGAATTTCAGCACAAGTTCAGTTTGAAATTCAAATAAAGTTTGAATTTCCCCCACTTAGCTCATGTCAAGATCAACTCCAAATGGAGTGAAAATTGGTGTGTGAGCTCACAAAAATGTGCTGAATAAGAATATGCCTCCCACTTTTAAATTCAGGGGAGAAAAACAGTTTGAATTTGAATATGGTTTCAAACTGCCCTCTTTCTAGCTATACCCAAAATGACCTCAAAAAGTTTTTGAATTTGGGTGAAACTTGGCATTGACATCCTTAGCAAAGTGTAGGAGTTTTCATATGTCCAGCCCCCTATATCACATGTGGGAAATACCACTTTTGCAATGTGTGGGTTTGTTTTCTAATGAGCATGTTGATGGTGGTTACTTGCTCTTCATTTGTGTTCATCATCTTTCCTCAAATGAGGTGTGTGGTGTGGTGATGAACACTTCAATTTTGTGTCAAAAACTGAGGCCCTTACATTCCTCCCCCCTTAAAAGAATCTCGTCCCGAGATTATAAGGTGAAAATGAGAGAGAGGACGGTGGAAAATTTACCGGATATGCGACGTGAAAAAGTTGGGGTAGTTAGTGCGATGAAATTCTTCGCTCTCCCATGTCGCTTCGTCATTGGAGTGATTACTCCATAGAACCTTGTAGAACCACAACGTACGGTTGCGTGTGGTTTTTGGGCCTTTTCATCAATAATCTGCACCGGTTCCTCCCGATAGGTGAGATCCGGTTGCAGTTCTTCAATGTCTTCTAGCTGAACGGTAGTTGATAGCTTGAGACACTTCCTCAGCTGGGAAATGTGAAAGACGTCGTGCACACCGGAAAGTGCTTCTGGTAATTTCAGTCGGTATGTCACTGATCCACATCTTTCGGTAATCTGGAATGGACCGATGAGTCGCGGTGCTAACTTTCCTCTCACCCCAAATCTGTTTACACCCTTCATTGGAGACACCCGTAGGTATACGTGATCTCCAACTTCGAATTGTAATGGGTGCCTTCTCCGGTCCGCATACTGTTTCTGACGGGATTGAGCGGCTTTTAGGTTCGCTTGAATCAGTCGAACCTTTTCTTCCGCATTGTTGACAAGGTCAATCCCGAAGGTAACCCTTTCGCCAGACTCACACCAGTTCAATGGTGTGCAGCACTTTCTACCGTATAGCACCTTGTAAGGTGCCATCTTGATGCTGGCTTGGTACCCATTATTGTACGAGAACTCGGCTAACGGCAAGTGATCATCCTAATTCTTGCCGTGGTTCATAGCGCAAGCTCGTAGCATGTCTTCTAAGATCTGATTTACCCGCTCCGTCTGTCCATCCGTCTGCGGGTGGTATGCTGAACTAAGAATCAGCTTCGTCCCCAAGGCAGTGTGCAGCTGCTCCCAAAAACGGGACACAAATAAAGTGCCCCGATCCGATATGATGGTACGGGGTACGCCGTACAAGCATAGAATCCGTGAGATGTACAGTTCAGCGTACTTCTTGGCGTTGTAGTTGGTGTTGACCGGGATGAAATGGGCAACTTTGGTGAGCCGATCGACGATCACCCACACATAATCATGCTTTTGAAGAGTGGTGGGTAAACCGACGATGAAGTCCATGCTCACGTCCTCCCACTTCCAGGCAGGTACGCCCAGTGGTTGCAGCAGTCCTGGTTTCCGCATATGGTCTGCCTTCACCCTTCGACATGTATCACACTCAGACACGTATTTTGCAGTCTCACGCTTCATCTGTGTCCACCAAAACTTGCTTCTGAGTTCTTGATACATCTTGTTACTGCCGGGGTGAATAGAAAATTTTGATAAGTGTGCCTCATCAAAAATTTTCTTCCGTAACTCTTGGTTTCGGGGTACGACAATCCGGTCCTTGAACCATAGGACGCCGTCTCCGTCCTTCCGGAAACACTTCAGCTCCCCACTGTCTACACGTCTCCGCAAATGTGACATGCCCTTGTCATTCTTCTGGGCTGCCGCTATCTCTTCACGGATGGTGGGGATCAAAGCTAGGTTGTAGAGAGCTCCGTGTGGAATCACACGTAGTGGTGGTTCGCTCTCTTCCAACGGTGTGATGTTCAGATTATTGACGTGTGACTTGCGACTCAGCGCATCTGCCACTACGTTTGCCTTGCCCGGATGATAATGGATCTCTATTTCGTGGTCCTTTATCAGTTCTAACCATCTTCGTTGCCTCATGTTCAGCTCCTTCTGAGTGAATATGTACTTGAGGCTTTTATGGTCGGTATATAAATGTACGAGGTTACCGAGTAGGTAGTGCCTCCACATTTTTAGTGCAAGTACCATGGCAGCGAGCTCCAAGTCGTGGGTTGGATAATTCTGCTCATGGTTTCTAAGCTGCCGTGATCCATACGCGACCACTCTTCGGTCTTGCATCAGCACACATCCGAGCCCAATGCCGGATGCATCGCAGTACACATCGAACGGTTTTGTTGTGTCTGGCTGCGCCAAAACCGGTGCTGATGTCAGGTGCTTGACTAAAGCCTTGAATGCTGCTTCACATGCTGGACTCCAAACATATTTGGTAGCCTTCTTCAGCAGCTCGGTCATTGGCTTGGCAATCTTCGAGAAGTTCGGAATGAACCTCCGATAATATCCCGCGAGCCCGAGGAAACTCCGTACCTCGTGAACAGTTCTCAGGGATTTCCCATTCAGCACTTGAGTGATCTTGCTCGGGTCTACAGCGATACCCTCCGCTGAGATGATATGCCCGAGAAAAGGCACTTGCGATATCCAAAACTCGCATTTGCTGAATTTCGCGTATAACTTGTGGTCCCGCAGCCGTTGCAAGACTATACGTAGATGTTTCTTGTGATCTTCCTCTGACTTGGAATATACAAGGATGTCGTCGATGAAGACCACGAGAAACTTGTCCAGCTCCGGCATGAATACCAAATTCATCAAGTACATGAAGTGAGCTGGAGCATTGGTGAGGCCGAAGGACATGACCAGGTACTCATAAAGTCCGTACCTCGTCGAGAAAGCTGTCTTTGGAATGTCCTCAGCCCTTATCTTAATCTGATGGTACCCAGATCTTAAGTCCATCTTGGAAAAGATCTTTGCTTTGACCAACTGATCAAACAACATGTCGATCCGTGGCAACGGGTACATGTTCTTGATGGTTACGGCATTTAATGGACGATAGTCCATGCAAAGCCGCAACGTCTCATCCTTCTTCTTGACAAATAACGCCGAACAGCCCCATGGTGAGGAGCTCGGCCTAATAAAACCCTTCTCCAGGAGGTCCGTGAGCTGAGTCTTCAGTTCAGCCAACTCCTTGGGCGCCATCTTGTACGGCTTTCGGGATATCGGCATGGTTCCCGGTGCAAGTTCAATCTTGAACTCCACCTCTCTATCAGGCGGCATCCCCGGCAAATCATCCGGGAATACGTCAGGGAACTCTCGGACCACTGGAATGTCTTCCAATCTGATGGCTGTGGCTTGATAGACACTTGGAAGCTTTATTTCTGGACTGTCCAGAAATAATGAGTGAGACCCGTGCACTTCTGAGTTTAAGTGCACGATTCGAAGGACGGTGTCTAAAACAGCGCCGTGGCGGGTTAACCATGACATCCCTAGGATGACATCGACCTTCTGTCCCTCTAATATAATGAGAGACGTGGGGTACACTCTACCCGCTAAGCATAATGGTGCTTTGGAAACCATTACGCTTGCTGAAATCTTCCCACCCGGTGAACAAATTAAATATGGACTATCGGTGGGTAGTATTGGCAAGCTGTGTTTAGCAATGAAAGCTTGGATAATAAAATTATGCGTGGCGCCTGAATCAAACAGTACTATAGCGGGATACTGGTGGAGTTGGAACATACCCGCAAGGATTGGCTCGCCCTCCGGCACGTCCTCAATGGCAAGCTGGTGGACGGTGCCGGGCCTAGGGTTTGTCCGCCGCGCATTAGTAGGGTTCCGGGGTTGATTCCTCCCCGGAAACTGCAGTGCCACTCCGCCGCCTTGCCTCTCCGGGCAACTACTCGCGAAGTGTCCTGGACAACCACACTTGTAACATGTGGCCGCTGCTGGTGTAGTACTCGGGGGACGAAAGCCCGGCATGCGTTGCTGAGGTGCATACGCACACGGCATCGCCTGCTGCTGCTGTTGTTGTTGCGGTGGTGGTACTGGCAGTGCCGGCCTGAATGCCGGTGAAGAGTCCGGCCGACTGCGGAACGGCATCGACCGCTGTGGTGGCTGCCAGTGTGGACTCGATGGTGGGCGATTCACCATCCGAAACTTCTGAGAAGGACCGCCTCCTTCTCCGCTGCTCTGCGGCGCGCTTCGCTTTCGCTCTGCCGCCGCCAACTCCTTGCCGGAGTCCTCCTGAACAATCGCAGCATCAATGATGTCGTTGAGGCTGCCGCGATTGAACATCGCCAACTTATCCTTCAGGAGCGGGTTAAGCCCCTGGTAAAAGTGGTCCCGCCGCTTCTCGTCCGTATCTGCGTGATACGACGCGTAGAGCGCGAGATCATTGAACGCTCTGGAGTATTCCAGCGCATTTCTGCTCCCTTGTTGCAGGTGTAACAACTCCTGCGTCTTTCTTTTCATCAGACCGGGTGGTATATGATAGGCCCTGAAGGCCGTCCGGAACTCCGTCCAGGTCATCACTCGGTCGGTGGGCTGTGAAGCACAGAAGTTGGCCCACCATGCGCTCGCGGATCCTTGGAGCTGCTGGACCGCAAACTGAGTCTTGCGCTGCTCGCTGATCTGGAGCAGCCCGAACTTCATCTCTATGGCGCGGAGCCAGTTGTCCGCGTCAAGTGGTTCATCCGCCCTTGAGAATACAGGGGGATGAGTCGCCAGGAAGTCGGAGTAGAAGCTTTGTTGACGCTCCTCCCGGTCTTGACGTCTCTCTGGGCGAGACGTATTGGCGATGAGAGTCTGCAGCAACTCTGTGTGCTGCTGATGCGAGCCCGCCATTACCGCGACGATGTCGGCCAATGTAACTGTCGGTAGTGGCGGTGGCGGTGTTTGCTGTTGTTGTTGCTGCTGTTTCTGTTGTTGTCCCGAGGAGTCCTCGGGAGGCTGTTGGGAGGTCTCTCCCCCTTGACTGGTACCCCCAACATCAGGGTTGGCACGAGTACGCGTCATCCTGAAATTCCAAAACAGCAGCAATTAGCACATGTCTTACTTAAAATTCCATAAGCAACAGTAGGTATTGAAGTGACACATGATTAAATTGCACAACATTCACATATATTGATAAAGCTTAAACTTTATACAAGATACATTATTCTCGGGTCTCCGAGAAGTCGTGCTCATGTCGTCACTACCTATACATACGCTACTGTCTACACGATATGTCACCGATTACAAAAGTTGGGTTACGCTACCCTAGCTGCCCTACTTGGCAACCGTAACCCCCTACTCGGAGTAGAACTCGACCTCCTGTGGGTCGTCCTCCTCCGGTACCTCTGCTGGTGGCTCTGGATCTACCACCTCTTCACCCATTCCGGGTTCTCCCATTGCTGGAAGACCCAAGACCACCGGTACTCCCAACACCGGAGGTACGAGGTCCTGCAATGCATGCACCTCGTCCATGGCTTGGTTGTAATCTTCTTCCCAGCCTTGTCCTTCCTCAATAGCGTCGTCCCGCTCTTGAGTAAGTTCCTCGTTCTGCTGGGTCAGATTTTGTACCAGTTCTTGTAATGCTGCTATGTCGACACAGCTTTTCCTTTTCGCCTTCTTCAGACGATGCAACTGATTGTGTTGTTCATTCAGTCGCTTGATCGTCGGAAGGAGCACATTGCGGAGTGCGCTGTGAGCACTCTCGAAATGGTCTCCATGGCTTGTGCCCTCCTTGAGCTTGGTGGCGAGATGCTCCGTATGAACAGCTTGGCTGTCCATCACAGCATTTCCCGCCCTCATCTGGAGGCTGAGATTTGCCTCCACGGGGTTGTACCTTGGACAACTCGGATCTGTTGCCTCCCGGTACCTCTCTTCCCACACATGCTGAGCCCGTCCCTCCACCAGAACGAGCGCGTATGGAGTGCCCTCCATAGCCTGCACGTGTAGTTGGCAGAAACGTGACATAGTGTCACGGGCTGCCACCTGCCACATCCCTTCCAGTTGTCTTCCTCTCACCATAACGGTGAACGGCACCCAATCGGGTGATGTAGGTCCTGCAGGGACCTCGACATGGATCGTCCATGTCTTGTTCCCCTCTTTGCCTTCTTCCTTGGCAAAGTACTGCGGCCTTTGGTTGTACCCGAAATATTGGAGCATTCGCCACAATGCTTCCGGGTAGCCGCGACGGTGAGAACAGTGGGACACCACCCACCCGTTCTCCAATTGCTTATCTGCTGTCATCTGTAGAAATATATTTGAGAAGTGTCAAATATTTATTTAAACAGTAAACCACTGAGTTATAACATAAGGCATGTCATTGAACCCATAAAACTTGGAAACATAGTTCAAATTTTTAAACAAATTTGACTGTTGATCTTCTGTTCCCATGACAGCCCTGACCAGTTTCCATATCAACCTAATTTAGGCCATGGTAAAGGCAAAACCAATTCTGGAGCTCAACATCAAAGTTAAAGCTAACTTCAATAGCTTTTCAGAAAGTATTTGCTTGGCCTAAAATCTGTCTTGGTTCAAAAGTTATGAGATGTCAAAGTTAACAGAATCTCTGGAGAATTCTGGACAGCACCTCCCTGCTTTAGGTACTGATTTGATCCAAGACTCCCAGTTAATTCTGTTCCTAATCTGACAAAACTTTCTGTTACAAAGTTGTAACCTATCTCATAAGATTTCCAGAACTACCTCATTTTCTATTTTTTTGGATTTTAAGCAGGAAGTTATGCTTAATTTACAGAGAGTTCACAGAGAGTCTTTACTCTGTCCTGTTTTCTGGACAGTTTTAACTCTACTGCATTTTTCGATTGGTTAAGGGATGAAACACTTATGGACCTCAACAGAAAAGTTGTAAACTCTTCCAAAGCTTTCCAAAAATGTATCATATGACCCCAACCTCGAAAGAACTCAACCTCTAACCTCTGATTAACTTCAGCCTTGATTCCGCTGAAAACAGAGTGCTCCGTCCTTAACAACCTATAAGTTGAAAACTTGTTAATTTTGAATATCCTGTTCAAGGAGAGGAGTTACATCAAGTTTTACTACTTTAGATCAAAATCTTCAAGTTTTAGATGAAGTTGTTCATTTAATGGGGTGTGACATCGATGCGTCACCAGATTATGTCGGTACTACGTCCTCACAAAGAAAACCTATACCGGACTTAGCTGGCTTCGTTAATTCAGTGGCACTAAACGTCACTTGCACACGGATGCTACACGTCTACCGTTTCGTGGTCAGGCTACCTGCAAAAACTCAAACAATCATCAGACTCGGCTGCACACCGAGCCCGGAATCCATACAGTTCGTACAACCGGCCGTCATCACTCGCCCGGATGTTCTCAAGCCAAACACGCCTTGAGTTACGTGTTCACGTTTCAGACCACGTGACGGGGTCTCCCAAGTTGCACCACGCACGCCAGGGACAGACGTTGCTCGAATACCCCAAACGACATGAAGAGTCGTAGAGGATATCAAAGCGGGTCGGGTTACCTGCCACCCGTGGGGCTCCACCCTTCAGCTTGTGCGCACTGGTGGACAGCGCTTACGTGTACCCCCCAAGACATAAACGTCCCGAGATACACGATTTTCCGACATAGACAAATATGTTAATATGCCACTCTCTATACACTAATAACATCCTTATACGGGCTACTAACTCGTTCCTCACTGGCTTTTTGAAAAAAGACCTTTGTACTGTGTTAAACCTCAAGCGGGCTCTGATACCAACGCTGACATGACCCCACGGTCTTGTCGAGCCAGGATCACGCTGAGGGGTGCTGCGTTGCACAGCACCAGATAACACACATCAAAGGTACAAAGCGGAAGCGAAAATTTTATTACATAAACAGGTTTATGAACATGTTTACATCAAATTAAGTTTAGTCTACACTCGCGGGCGTAGACTATGCATCAAGTCCACGTTCAGCCCTCGAACGTGTCCTTGCTAGCCCACACGCACACTAACTCTGCGGCGTGCACGACTCCCACTCGACGGGGTTCCCCTCCTGGGGTTCCGTCTCCTCCTCGGGAGTCCCTTCCTCATAGAACCCTGCAAAAGCTTCAAACACAAGCAGTGAGCACGAAGGCTCAGCAAGTCTGACCCGTCTCACCTAAACATGGAACTTCTACATGAGGGATGGTGGGTTACATGAGGTAAAAATCATTTGCAAGGACTCGCCTAATTAGTGGAACCTTACTTTCTAGTTTTAGCAGCAGGTTGTGGAGAACCTTACGCTAAGGCACATGAGAGAGCCGCAATCAAACATGAAACGCATTTCTCTCATGTACTTTGCCCAAAGTTGAAAGGAACTTTAGTTAGCTCTAAACTACAACAAACCATTAACAAGCAAAGTCCATCTTTCAATCAGCAGCCTTTTAACATGTAACTAGCCTGTTCTTTCTACGTCACGGTACAGTGAACAAGTGGTACTCACTGACCGCTTGGGACGACGATTATAATCGATTTAGACCTGCAGGGTTACCCGAACAACCCGTCACGTACGCCCGTACTCGATGTTGCCTACAACAACCATCATGGACGCCGTACGCAACCACCTTTCGCCCGTCAGCCAAATATTGAACCGGTCCCATCGTCCCGAGCAAGAGGTCTCTGCACGCACATCTCAGTGCCGCCAGCCGATTTACACCTCAAGCTCTCAACTACCCTCTGAACGACGGGCAATGCCTCAATACCCAGCTACCCGAGTTACATCGGTTTCCCGGTTCCCATATAGCCGGTAGGTCTTTGGTACTGTTCTAGCTTGTTCAACAGGCCCGCACACGGCTCGGTCCTCAATCGACACAAGCGGAGCTACAGCACACAGGCCCCAAAGTCCTGCTGCCCTTACCCTCCGCTTGGTCTCATTTTCTTGCCATGTGTTTCATGTGCTATCTCTACCCGAGTCGAGTGCCTCTAGCCTATGCTCGCGAGTAGTTCCAACTACTCGACTTGTACCGAATCCTACACTATCTTAGCATTGCAGTAGCGAACGGGGTTTGCAATCCTAAACCCAACCCATGGTTTTCTTGGCTATGCAATTGGGTTTCCAAACAAGACTCTAATGCAAATAATAATGTAAACAAGTATGTGCTCAAAACAATAAAAATTTGTAAAAAGGTTAATGCAAACCAGAGCTTGCCTTGCTGCTCTTGGTCGTAGTCTAGCTGCTCCTCCGGAGTTACGAAGTCTAGGACTTGGGTTCCTCCTCGACCTTAGCGACTACATGATAGAAACAATATATGTATTAATTTAAATGCAGTTGTATTTACTTTTAATCTTGTGAAGTCTATAACTCTTACTAGACAAGCCTAATGACTGTGAAACTTTTACTGTGGCTTGGTTACAACCTAAATAGAAACTTGGTCAAGTTTTAGTTGCAGTCAAGCTCATTTGAGCCCTCCACAATTAATCATGTACTTGACCTTAATTGAAAGCTTTTAGGGTGTTCTAAGGATTTTCATGAAACAAACTATGACTTTCTGAAAACTAGTTATGAGCTAAACAATTTCAGAGAAAATTCTGAAAATGTTTCTGAACATTTTCTATTTTCTATGGATCAGTTCCACTAATCACACCATTAGGTGGATCAAATGAGCTCAAATGGATCTGAAAGTTTTATGGTAGTTCAGAGATATTTTGGTGAACATCCCAGCAAAATTTCAGTTTTTTCCTCCAAAGGATTCTCCAGTTAAAATTCCAAACATTTTAAAATTTGAGGAATTAATTCTGGAGAATTAAGGATTTTCATGAAGTGAAACTTTATTTGATGGAATGTGCTCAGAGAGCTGAATCCAGCAAAATTTGGTTCACTCGATTTGGAGCTTTCTAGCCAAAGTTATGAGGATTTGAAGTTTGAACAAAATCTGAAAATCGGGAAAAGTTTAAACTCGCGCGTGGGCCCCCGGGACACGCGTCGCACGCCGAGGCGACAGCACATCACGGCCCACAAGGATTTTGCGCGCCAGCACACCCGATCCCGGCCGCAGCCCGATCCCGATTCAAAATATCGGCCGCTCACAGCTGGGGTCCACCCCCTTCTTCAACCTCGCGACGCCCGCGCTCTGCCGCCGAGGGACCTCGCCGGAGAGCTCACTGCCGGCTTCTGTATAGCTCCAAACTTCATGATTTTGGCCGCCCCTGCCTACTTTCACTCGGGGAACAGGATTCTAGGGTCAGCTACTCATGACAATTGCTGGTACATGGTCGGCGACGAGCCGCCACCTCGGAAAGACTTCGGCCATGTCGGCTGACTTCCCTAGCACCTCAACTACTCGAGGAACCGGTTGGGAAGCATCAGTGGACCTCAGAGAAGGTCGACATGAGCTCGAGGCAGCTCGGGGAAGGGCCGAAGTAGGTCCTCACCGTGCGCCCGATGCCTCCCATTTACTCCGCCATTGGTAAACCTCGAATTACGCCGGGTACAGAGGTTCTCCGTCCAAGAGTTGTGAAGGCAACTTGTGCATTACCGTGTCTAGTTTGTGTGAGAGCAGATCGAGGCCCTCTAATCCTTTCTAGAGCACGACTTCAACAGAATCGCACCCGAGGGTCGTGCTGCACACAGAAAGGGGAAAATTGGAAATTCGCCGCCGGTGAGCAATCACTCGGGCTGTGGCTCGGGGGTGAGCAGCACCGGTCACCAGCGCGTCCAAGGGTGCCTCGGTTCGGGCGTGACAACGCCCTGGCTGGGCTGTCCACGGAAGCCCGAGGCGCGGCGGTTCTAAGTCACCGAATTGATCTTTCGGCACAGCCGATATCAATCGGTTTCAACTGGATTCTAGCAGCGGGGAAGACGGAGGAAGGTCTCTAGTACCTCGCTGGGGCTCTGGAGGGGACGGAGGAAGCTGTGATCGGCGCTCTCCGATCGATTCCGAGCTGCGGAAAACTTCAGCCGGCGCTGAGTTCTTGCGGGGCAGAAACGGCGATGCCTCGGCTGAGGAGGGGGGCAGGCGCCTTAAGAAGGCTCTGCACCGCCTCACGCCCGCGCGTGGGCAAGCAGCTGCTGGCGCAGCGGCTGCCCTCGGTGGCGATCGCAGCGGCGGCTCGGTTAACCGAGTGAGAGAATTTCAGTCGGTTTGAGTTGAACTAGTGACTGACATGTGGGTCCCACTTCCAGTTTTAACCTCTGAAATTTACTCCTAATCACTGTTGTAAATAGTGAGCCCCATAGTACCCTTGGTAATTCAAATTATACACCCATGAGCCATTTGAATTGATCAAAGTTCAAATGAGGTTTGGTTTGAATGAATTTCAGCACAAGTTCAGTTTGAAATTCAAATAAAGTTTGAATTTCCCCCACTTAGCTCATGTCAAGATCAACTCCAAATGGAGTGAAAATTGGTGTGTGAGCTCACAAAAATGTGCTGAATAAGAATATGCCTCCCACTTTTAAATTCAGGGGAGAAAAACAGTTTGAATTTGAATATGGTTTCAAACTGCCCTCTTTCTAGCTATACCCAAAATGACCTCAAAAAAGTTTTGAATTTGGGTGAAACTTGGCATGGACATCCTTAGGAAAGTGTAGGAGTTTTCATATGTCCAGCCCCCTATATCACATGTGGGAAATACCACTTTTGCAATGTGTGGGTTTGTTTTCTAATGAGCATGTTGATGGTGGTTACTTGCTCTTCATTTGTGTTCATCATCTTTCCTCAAATGAGGTGTGTGGTGTGGTGATGAACACTTCAATTTCGTGTCAAAAACTGAGGCCCTTACAGTTTGGTTTTGATTATGGTTTGGTCTTTGGATTTGGTTTTCGGGACTGTTAAGTCCGGGTAATGAGATTGGTTGCATGACTGTTGAGTCATGGCAACGAGATTGGGTCTCAGAATGAGACAGAATTGAATATGAGATGAAATGGTAGTGAATACGAGATGGTATTCATGAGATGGTAGTGAATATGAGATGGTATTCATGACCAAAGTTGAGAAAGATTAATGTCTGGTTGAGACATAGAAAGGGATGAATCATGATGGAGGTATGTTAATGTTTTAAATACATGTTGGGATTACATTCACTTAAAGCTAAGTTGCTATTTCATCATGTTTTGAGAAATAAACTTTGCTTTCTGCAATGAGCCTTTTTATACCTTCCTTGTTGTGAGCTACATATCATATTTTCCCGCACTTGCTGAGTACATCATGTACTCAAACTTGCATTATCATACATCATCAGCAACAGGAGAGGAGCACTATGAAGACCACGTGGAGTACTAGGAGTGTGATTCCCTGTCAACTTGCCCGTGGGAATGGAGTAGAGATGGAACCGCTGCTGCTGCTTAGATTGCTTCTGCACTAGTTAGAAGACTTCCGCTGCTAGAATAAAGACTTCCGCTGCTAGAATAAGACTTCCGCTGCTAAGATAAGACTTCCGCTGCTAGAATGAGTCCAAGACTCATGAGACGTTGTAACAAACCCTGTTATTCATGGTCATATATATTATGAATTCAGTTTGTGAAGTATATGTGTATGTGTGATGAACATCCTGGGCACACATACGCATCAGTCTCGGTTCTGAGGGGTTTCCTCTCAGAACCAAGGCGTCACAGTCGGCTCTCCTCCGGCAATGGCGATCGTGTCTGGGCTCGTCGGCGGTCTCTTCGGTGGTCAAACTCCGGTGAAGGTGGTTAGCTCGGCGAGTTTGGGGCTGGGGCTTCTAAGTTGTTGGCTTTAGAAAAGATGTTACGACCAAGGGGTTATTTCGGGTTCTATTTATAATCGGGAAAAGAAGAGTACTAATCTGATTGGATTTCAATAAGAGTCCTATTCAAATCATTTTTGAATCTTAACAACTTATCTCCAATCAATTTGGTGCGGTAACATTGTGGAAATCGTGTCGGTTTCCTCCCGTATCGGGTATGCCCACGCGTACAGAAGAAAAGCCGCTTAAGATCTCGTTACCTCCATGGTGATGAGCTCCGGAGGCTCCACTTGTCCTGCGGGGCCGGGCCTCCCTTTTCCGCAGAGGCGGGCTCCGGTTGTGCCGCGTGTCAGGTGGGCGAGACCTCCCTCTTCCTCAGAGGCGAGCTCCACGTGCGCCACGTGTCCTGGCAGGCGGGAAACTCCCCTCTTTCCATAGACGAGCTCCATGTGCCACGTGTCATTGCCGGACCTCCCCTCTCTTTGGAGGTAGCTCTGAATGTGCCACGTGTCAGTGTCGGACCTCCCTCTCTTCGGAGGTGGGCTCCGAGAATGCCACGTGTCCAATAGCGCCAGACTTCCTTTCTTCTCGGAGGCGAGCTCTGAGGTTGACACGTGTCTATCAGCGTCGGACCTCCCGGAGGTGAGCTCTAGAGGTGACACGTGTCCAGTAGTGTCAGACCTCCCGGAGGTAAGCTCCGGAGGTGACACGTGTCCAATAGGGCGGACCTTCTCGGAGGTGTGCTCCAAGAGCGACACGTGTCCCGTGCGGCTGGTCCTCTCTTTTCCACAGTGACTAGCTCCGAAGGCGACACGTGTCCTGCGGGTGGACCTCGCTCCTCCGCAGAGGCTAGCTCTGGGGGCAACACGTGTACCACGGTGTCGGAACTCGCCCCTTCCGCAGAGGCAAGCTCTGAGCCTGCCACGTAGCCAGTTTAGCGGTGGACCTCTCCCCCTTCGCGGGGATGAGCTCCAAACACGCCACGTGGCCAGCAGGCCACGGGAAGTGTCTACAGCGCTCCTCGGCGAACTGGAATTAGCTCTTTTCGGCTATCCTTTTGATTCTTTTTCTGTTTCCACTTCTTTTAAAATGTTTTCTCTATATAAAATATGAATGCATGCAGAAGTCGAAATTGAGGGTGTCACACTGGTATGGCATCTTTCTCTTGCCCTCTTGCTCGATCTCACGGATCTTGCTCTCAACCACTATAGCTTTGTCAACAAGCTTCTGGAAGTTTGCATAGTCATTGTTGAGCAGTTGAAATGGATCTCATTGTTAAACCCTCTCATGAACAAGTATTGCTTTCTTTGATCCGAGTTGACATCTTCTGGAGCATACCTTGAAAGCTGTGTGAACTTGTTGAGGTACTCATTCACGCTCTTTTTCCTTGGCGGAGACTTTTGAACTCTTGCCTTTTTAGCATCATGACCCCGACAGGAACGTAATGAGAGCGGAAACTCTCCTTGAACTCAGCCCAAGTGATAGTCTCCTGGTCAACATGAGCATGACAAAGAGCGTCCCACCAGTCAGCGGCCGCTCCCATAAGTTGGTGCGATGCGAAGAAAACTTTCTCCCGATCATTGCACTGAACAATAGCAAGCTTCTTCTCCATGGACTTCAACCAATCATCAGCCTCCATGGGATCATTAGCTTGTGCAAAAGTAGGCGGTCGAGTCCTCATGAACTCTCCCAATCTGTTGAGAGCCGGCGGTAGCGGTGGTGGTGGTGCAGGAACGGGGTTAGGATTGTTGTTGTTGTTGGCTTGCAGCTGACCCAAAGTTTGGATCATAGTTTGCATGAGCTGGTTCTGCATAGCCATCAACCGTTCAAGGTTGTTTGCACCAGCCCCGGGGTTAACATTCTCAGGAACTTCAACGTGGCCATCCCCTTGTGGTTCCTGGTTGCCACGAATGTTCCTCCTTTGTCAGCTGGCGTTTTCCCTCACCGTCTGTGAGAGAGAGTTGAATAGAATAGAAGTTTAGTTTGATCCCCCTAACTATATGCATCAAGGGGTATGAACTAAATAATTTCTTTTATTAATGAGGATGTGAACAAGTGCCGAAACACCTCACATCTCCCTACTATGTGTGGATGTGGACCTTCGCCGAGGCGTGCCACAACTCACACTAAGCACACAAACACAAGAAATCGTCACAAAAGTTCAACACACCACTCCTATCTACGCTACTATGATTTAGACGCTCCCATCACGGCTTATTCAATGAGAATCATAAACTTAATCATGTGAACTGGTGCTGTTCCCGCCGTGTGACGGGGTGGTCCATCGGACACCTCAATGGGGTTATGTGCACTCCCACGTGGTGGTGAACGAGTACTCGTGCTCTGGATCACCGGCATCTATAAATAGGACATGAGAAAACTTTGATAAGGAAGAATTAACTCCAAAACTTCAAAAGTTATGGAGCAAGAAAGCAAGGGTGTTGTTGTCCAAAGGAAGAGACAAGGAGGGGTTGAAAATAGCACCTTGCGGTGGCTGAATTGACAAGAAAAGTGCAGCAGCAAGAAGTTTTCGAAAATAGCATCTTAGAGAGGTGTGGTTCTGATGCCAATCTGTGCATTCTACCTAGGCTTGCGTCCTACGGCCAACGTGGCTCTGATACCAATCTGTGACGCCGGTCCCGTAAAACACAGAACCCAGCTAATTCATATGTGTGCCCAGGATGTTCATCACACATACACATGTAATCCACATACTGAATTCAGAATATAACCATGAATAATAGGGTTTAAGTATTTTATTACATCAATCTCTAACTCATTCTTGCAGCGGAAGTCTCTAACTTATTCTAGCAGCGGAAGTCTCTAAACGATAGCGGAAGCAAAACTAAACAGCAGCAGCTCCATCTTCAAACTCCACAGGCAAGTTGACGGTAGTTTGCACGCCTAGTACTCCAAATGATCTTCGAAGTACTCTTCTCCTGTTGCTGATGTTTGTATGATAATGCAAGGGTGAGTACATGTCGTACTCAGCAAGTGCAGGAAAAGTATGACATGTAGCTTACAGCAAGGTAGGAAATAAAAAGGCTCATTGCAGAAAGCAAAGTTTATTTCACAAACACGATAAAAACAGCAACTATCTTTAAGTGAATTTGATCCCAACATATATCCAATTAAAACAGTAACATACCTCCATCATAATTTACCACTTATCACATCTCATCCAGCCATTAATCTTTCTCAACATCATCTCGTGCTCATAATAACCATCTCATATTCATATCCATCTCATAACCGAAACCAAATCTCATTATCATGACTCAATAGTCCTGAAACCAATTTCCAATGACCATACCATAACCAAAACCAAATAACCATCCCAACAACCATCCCAAGTTCTCCCATCTAATCATGTGAGTTGGCCAGGCGCTTGTGACCGTAAGCACGGCTATCATGATAGTTTTACACTCTTAAGAGGTGGCACCACTTTACCCACAAGTTTGTGATTTCGTCACCCGTCGGCGACTACAGAACCTCCATTATACCAGTACACGACCGTCGGTGTATGGCCAAGAGATCACAAAATAGCCTTTACAAAGGGGCTACTAGATGTATGGACTCACTAAGGTTTCACCAGCAGGCTCGAATCACCATTCTCCCACCTATGGGCCCCCTTTTGTGCCATGCAGTTCCCAGGGCAGTCCTCTCTCGACTTCCATTCCCCGCACCTTCCACGGTCCATAACAATTTAGCAACTTACCTAATTAGTCAGCTAAGCCACACCCATATTTGGCCTTGTGGTGGCACTGTTTTCCTGGCATGTGCTGGCATGAACCGGTCCTTAGATCTACGGCAAGTAAACCACCATCTCATTCTACCACATCCACGAACCAAGCTTGCCTAGATCTCCCCCGATTCTATGCTCATTAACATCATCAAGTAATCATTAACATTATTCATAAGTGCAGTAGCTATACATGTTCTATCTCGGCTTCCCATAACCCGTAAGCTAAGCGAAGCGAAAAAAGGAAAAATGACCATAGCCGACTCATCAACTTCCCCGGCGACAAGGATGGTTAACAAAACTAGTAAACTCCTATAAAAGGGTGTCCCATCAAGTTGACTCAAGCATACACATTTTTGCAAAACAAAACAGTTTCCAAAACATAGGATCAATATGGTCAAGGGCACTTGCCTTATTCCTGTGGCTTTTGTTGCTCTTGTGTCTCGATGTCTTGGTGCTGTAGTCCTTCGTACGTAGCTCCCTGAGCTTGTCCTTCTACTCACGATCATGCACATACAAGATTCGCAGCAATCAATCATCATGCACAAACTTTACTTAAGATGCAATGGTGTAGGTGCATGCTAATCCTATGGTGCAGTTTCATTAATTCAGTTTGTATGTGTTCTTGCATGCTTTAATGTGCTTGCATGGGGTTTTATGGTGAACAAAGGTGTAAGGATCAAGTGTGGACATGGTAATGATCTTGAATCAAGATCTAGACCAATTCCACTGTCAAAAACCGATCAATCATGTGATCTGTCCACAGCTTCTGTTCGAAGGGAACGAAGAAAACAGATGTGAAGAAATCGCGACAAGGTTGTAAGATGGGTACGAAGACCTACCTAACTTCTCTTATGATCGTCGGCTCTTTTCCGACAACGGCGAACTCGACGGGGCTCGTCGGCGGTCTCACCGGCGACTGAACTCCAGCGAGGGGTGTAACTCGGCGAGTTGGGGGCTAGGGCCTCTAAGTTGTCGACTTGGGAGGTAGAAAATAGGTACGTGGTTGCGGCCAGGGGGTTTTGGGTTCTATTTATAAGGGGAAAAGAAGAGTTCTACTCCGATTGGATTTCAAATAAGAGTCCTATTCAATTTGTTTTGGATCTTCACAACTTATCTCTATTTGATTTGGCGCGGTAGCAACGTGGAAATCGTGTCGGTTTCCTCAGTACCGTGTATTCCCGCGCACACAGGAGAAAAACCGCTTAAGGATCTCGTCACCTCCGCAGGGTGAGCTCCGGAGGCGCCATGTGTCCAGCAGGGGTCGGGCCTCTTTTTTCGCAAGAGACGAGCTCCGGGTGCGCCACGTGTCTGGCGGGCGGGACCTCCCACTCCCTAAGAGGCAAGCTCCACGTGCGCCACATGTCTGGCGGGCGGGACCTTCCCTCTCTTCAGAGGCGAGCTCGGAGGGTGCCATGTGTCTGTGCCGGACCTCCCCTCTCTTCAGAGGCGGGCTCCGAGAGTGCCACGTGTCCAGCAGCGCCGGACTTCCTTTCTCCTCAGAGACGAGCTCCGAGGTCGACACGTGTCCATCAGCGTCGGACCTCCCTTCTCCTTGGAAGTGAGCTCCGAGGACAACACGTGTCCATCGGGGCCGGACCTCTCGGAGACGAGCTCTGAGGGTGACACGTGTCCAGCAGTGTCGGACCTCCCGGAGGCGAGCTCCGAGGGTGACATGTGTCCCGTGGGGTAGGACCTCTCGGAGGCGAGCTCCGAGAGCGACACGTGTCCCATGGGGCGGACCTCATCCCCTCCGCAGGGGTGAGTTCCGAAGTCGACACGTGTCCCGTGGGGCCCAGCCTCGCTTCTCCGCAGAGACTAGCTCCGAAGTCAACACGTGTCCCGCGGGGCTGAGCCTCACTTCTCCGCAGAGACTAGCTCCGAAGGCAACACGTGTCCAGCGGGGTCGAACTTCACCACCTCCTGAGGCGAGCTCTGAGCCTGCCACGTGGCCAGCAGTGCCGGACCTCACCCCCCCCCCCGCCCCCCCGCAGGGATGAGCTCCGAAGGCGCCACGTGGCCAGCAGGCCGCGGGAAGTGTCGACGGCGCTCCTCGGCGAATTGGAATTGGCTCTTTTCCGCTATCTTTCTCCCATTTTTATGATTCTTTCCCATTTCTATTTCTTTTATAATGTTTTTATATATGCAATGCATGAATATGAAATTGAGGGTGTTACATTCTGCCCTACCATAATTCCCCGCAGAAAAATCCCCCGCTGCTGCCATTGCTAGGAGGGAGGCCCTGCCGCAAGGAGAAAGTGAGGTAGGTCTTCATTACCCCTCTTACGACATCGCCTCTGTTTCTACGCATCCTTTTTCTTCGCACCCTTCGAGCAGAAACTTTTGCATGTGGACAGATCGTGTTTTGGTCGATTTTTGACGGTGGAAATAATATACATCTTGTGTCAAGATCATCACCACGTCCACACTTGATTCCAGCACCCTTGTTCATCATAAAACCCCATGAAAGCCCATTAAAACATGCAAGAACACGTACAAACTGGTTTTATAAAACTGCACTATAGGATTTGCATTCATCTATCCCATTGCATCTTGAGTAAAGTTTGTGCATGATGATTGATTGCTGTAAATTTTGTATGTGTGTGGTCGTAAGTAGAAGGACAAGCTCAAGAGGCCGTCTACGGGGAATTACAGCACCAAGACTTCAAGACGCTTGAGCAACATGAACCATGGGAGCAAGGCAAGTGCCCCTTGAACATATTGATCCCATATTTTCGAAACTGTTTTGCTTGCGAAAACTCGTATGCTTGAGTCAACTTGATGGGACACCCTTTTATAGGAGTTTACTAGTTTTATTAACCATCCTTGTTTCCGGGAAAGTTGATGAGACGGGTATGGTCGTTTTTTCTTTTTGCTTCGCTTAACTTACGGGATACGGGAAGCTGAAATAAGACTTGTTAGCTACTGCACTCATATGAATAAAGATGATGATAACTTGATAATGTTAATGAGCATGGAATCGGGGAGATCTAGGCGATCTTCATTCATGGATGTTGCTTAATGATATGGTGGTTCGCTTGCCGTAGATCTAAGGACCGGTTCATGCGAGCACATGCCAGGAAAACAGTGCCACCACAAGGCCAAATATGGGTGCGGCTTAACTGACTAATCACCCGGACTCAACAGTCTCCAAAACCAAACCATCCAATACCATCCCAAAATAACCATCCAACTAATCATGGAAGTTGGCCAGGCGCTCGGGACCGTAAGCTCGGCTATCATGATAGTTTTAGACTCTGCAGAGTTTGCACCTCTTTACCCACAAGTTTGTGATTTCGTCACCCATCGGCGACTGCAGAACCTCCATTATACCAGTACACAACCGTCGGTGTATGGCCAAGAGATCACAAAATAGCCTTTACAAAGGGGTTACCAGATGTATGGACTCACTAAGGTTTCACCGGCAGGCTAGAATCTCCAATTCTCCCACCCACGGGCCCCCTCTTGTGCCATGCAGTTCCCAGGGCAGTCCTCACTCGACTCCCATTCCCCGCGCCTTCCACAGTCCATAACAATCTAGCAACTGTTATTCTGGCATGTGCTTGCATGAACCGGTCCTTAGATCTTCAGCAAGTAAACCACCATCTCATACTACCTCATTCACAAACCCGGCTTGTCTAGATCTCCCTCCGATCCATGTTCATTAACAACATCAGTTTCTTATTATCATTACGAGTGCAGTTAGCTAGACACATCCATCTCGCTTCCCAATCCCATGGACTCAGCGAAGCATAAAAGTAAAACCATACCCGACTCATAAACTTCCCTGGCGACAAGGGTGGTTTAACCAAAACTACTAAACTCCTATAAAAGGGTTTACCGTCATGTTTGACTCAGCACCCACACCTTTTCGCAAACAAAACAGTTTTTTTCCAAAACATAGGATCAATATGGTCAAGGGCACTTGCCTTGTTCTGGCGGTTCCTATTGCTCAAAATCTTGTTGTTGTAGTCCGTCATAGGTAGCTCCCTGAGCTTGTCCTTCTATACACGATCACGCACATACAAGATTTACAACAATCAATATCATGCACAAACTTTAACTAGATGCGATGATGCTTATGCATGTTAATCCTATGATGCAGTTTTTATTAGATCGGTTTGTTCGATGAACAGAGGTGTTCGGATCAAATGTGGACGTGGTGATGATCTTGACTTTAGATTAAATCGATCAACAAGTGATCTGTCCGTGAAAAATCTTCTGTTCGAAAGGAATCGAAGAACAGATGCAAAGAAAACGCGATGATGGTGTAAGGTGGTATTGGAGACCTATCTTATGTTCTTCTTAGTCTTGGGGTCCTTCTCCTATCAGACAGATCGTCGGGGCTCTCTTCCGGCGATCTCTCTCGGCAAAACTCCGGCGAAGGGTTTACTTGGTGAGCTGGGGCTAGGGCTCTAAGTTGATGGCTCAGGAGTTGAAAAATAAGTTCGTGATTTCGGCCAAAGGTTCTGGGTTCTATTTATAATCGGGAGGAGAAGAGTCCTAATCTGATTGGACTTCGAATAAGAGTCCTATTCAACTTGTCATTGAACCTTAACAACTTATCTCTAGTTGATTTGGTGCGGTAACATTGTGGAATTCATGTCGGTTTCCTCCCGTACCGGTATTCCCACGCGTACAGAAGCAAAAACTGCTCCAGAACTTGTTTCCTCCGCGGTGATGGGCTCCGGAAGCTCCACGTGTCCTGCAGGAACCCGGGCTCCCTTTTTCCGCAGAGACGAGCTCCGGCTGTGCCGCGTGTCAGGCGGACGAGACCTCCCTCTTCTTCAGAAGTGAGCTCCGCGTGCGCCATGTGTCTGGTGGGTCGGGATTCCCCCTCTCAACAGAGGCGAGCTCCGCGAACGCCACGTGTCAGTTTCCGGACCTCCCTTCTCTTCGGAGGTGAGCTCCGATATTGCCACGTGTCATAGCTGCTCCAGACTTCCTTTCTCCTTGGAGGTGAACTCCGAGGCCGACATGTGTCCAATAGTGACGGACCTCCCGGAGGTGAGCTCCGGAGGTGACACGTGTCCGGTAGTGTCGGACCTCCCGGAGGTGAGCTCCGAGAGCGACACGTGTCCCGCGTGGCTGGTCCTCTCTTTTTCGTGGTGACTAGCTCCGCAGTCGACACGTGTCCTGCGGGACTGGCCTCGCTTCTCCGCAGAGGTTAGCTCCAGGGGCAACACGTGTCCCATGGGGTCAGACCTCTCCCCCTTTTGCGGAGATGAGCTCCGAAGGCGCCACATGGCCAGCAGGCCACGGGAAGTGTCTACGGCGCTCTTAGTGAACTGGATTTTTCTCTTTTAGCTATCTTTTTTTGATTCTTTCTATGTTCCCACTTCTTTTAAAATGTTTTCTCTACATGAAACATGAATACATGCAGAAACCAGAAATGAGGATGTCACACCCGCGCAGTCGCACGGGATCCCGGTGCCACAGCAGATCCGGGGCGGTTTCAGCAGAGACCGACACGTGGGGCCCGCGGGGCTTCATCTACCTTGCGCTCCCGCGGCTCCCCGCCGCCCACCTCGCCGGAGTACTCGCCAGGACGCTGTTCCCGTGACCGAAGCTCGACCAAACTGGCCGCCCCCGCCTGAAATTCCTCAGGGAACCCATTGCTGCCCTTGTCTCTGGCCGGTGATCACCGGAATCGATTGCGCGACGGAAACAGTCTACGGGATGAGTTTGGCGACGTCGGTATGGCACTGTCATGCCTCACAGTCCCCTCTGTTAGCTCCTACAGCACCGCCACAACCTACGGAGCAACGACCCAGCCTCTGATCTTGCTCAAAGTTGTGGCAAACTGGACTTCACTGTGCGACCTAGGTCTAAATCCGGCGATGAACAAAAAACCCATGGAACTCGGTGGTTTCAAGCTGGTTTCCCATGGTTCTTGACCGTAGGGTTTCGCACGGCCGTTTCTAGCTGGTTGTCGCAGCTGGGGAGCGATTGCTCGACTGGTTAGCTCGAATTTTCCGATTTAACCGACACGGCTATATCGCATGCTCTTGGCAAGAACTAGAATTCCGGTCAGCACACTACATGGCATGCGGCCGGGGTTGTCGGACAGAAAGTACACTCCCAGGCGAACCTTCTGGCCTGCTCAACTCGACGTGGGATCAAACCTATCGGCCGGGCTATGAGTTTTTGGTCGCGGCGGCTTTACCCGGTGCGGAATGGAAACAGAGAGCTTGTGGTCGGATTACCGTGGGTGGAGCGCCGGGTTATCGCGTTGATCATGTCGAGGAGGCCTCGGTGAAGCTCGGGGTGAGCTCAGACCCGCGTGCCAACCGCGGAGACGAGCGGACGCCGGAGAGCCGAGAGTTTATGTGCGCGCGGCGGTGCTTCTGCGTCGAGGGGCTCGGAAATGGTCAGGGAAGCGCAGTGAGTCAGTTACGGAGGTGGGAAAATATCCCTGGGCGACCGCTTCGTCGATGCACGTCGTGGCCTGGCTGCTCGGGAGGTGGCGTCCGGGAACCAGCTCGGTGGCGTGCTGCGTGCGATCGCCTCGGCGTGAAACAGAGCACTGCTCGGTTGTGAAACAGCTCTCCCACTGACCTGTGGGTCCCTCTCCCCTCTAATCTTTATCCAAATTCTTCTGTAAATATCCCAGCTACTCTCCATTGAATGAGAGACTTAAGCACCAAGTCACAGTTTGAATTTTGTTTCCTAAGTTTGAAATTGGTTTGGCTAAATTTGCTGGCCATTTGAATTTGAAATTCAAATTCAGTTTGAATTATTGCAAATTTGGCTCCCGACAAGATGAAGTCCAATGGGGATGAAAATTGGTAGACTAACTCAGAAAAATGTGCTGAGTTTGAATATGAAGCCAACTTTTTAATTCAAGTGATGGAAGTTGCTGCAATTTGAATTTTCATTCAAATTGGCCTCCCTTTCAAATGCCTCCAAAAGTGCCTCAAAAGGTATTGGGTTTGCATGGAATTTGGCCTGAACCTTCCCAAGACTATTTAAGTTCTAGGGGTGAGCTCAACCTCTCATGTTCATGTGTAGAAATCCTACTTTGTGAAAGTTAGGGCTTTCCCCTCTAATCACCCTTTTGATGGTGGATATGGTGGTTACTTGCTCTTCACAAGTATTCACAAGATATCCACAACAAAAGCTGTGGTGTTGTGAGGTGATGGAAACTTTTTTTTTGCAAGTTCCTTTTCTTGGGCTTTTACAATGGGAGTCGATGAGGACTTCCCTGGGAACTGCATGGCATAAGAGGGGGCCCGTGGGTGGGAGAATGGAGATTCGAGCCTGCCGGTGAAACCTCAGTGGGTCTGTACATCCTAGTAGCCCCTTTGTAAAGGCTATTTTGTGATCTCTTAGCCATACACCGATGGTTGTGTACTGGTATAATGGAGGTTCTTTCTAGTCACCGACGGGTGACGAAATCACAAACTTGTGGTAAAGTGGTGCCACCTCTGCAGAGTTGTAACACCCCAAAACCTGCTAAAGAGAGGAATTTAAATTCAATCTGGAATTTAGATTTGAATCAAACCAGAAAAAGGAAAAGGAAAAAGAAAAAGAAAAAGGAAAAAAACCGGCCAGTGGGCCGAAACCCACCCAGCCGGCCCAAAACCCGCGTGCGCCCCTTCCTCTCTCCCTCTCTCTGACGTGCGGGGCCGCATGTCATCGCTTCCCCCGCGCGCCCCCAACCACTCCAACTCTCTCTCGCGCCCGATCACAACCGCCCTCCCCAACCCCGCGCTCCCAGCCCCGATTCGCGGTCCCAGGCACCCCAGCGCGATCTCAACAGACCCCGCCACCCTCCCTCGCCATTTAAACGCCGAAAATTCACCCCTTCCTCCCCGATCGGCCACACCCGACGCGAGGTGAGAACCGCCGCTGCTGCTGCCCTTTTTCCAGCTCCCTCTTCCGTTTTTCCCCACGCTAACGTGCTTGCAGTGATTGACCGCCCCCAGAGAAGCTCATCGCCAAAGAAAATCCGAGGAGGAACGACCCCATTGCTCCCCCACCGAAGCTCACCTTCGGTCGCCGCTCCTCGCTGCCGTTAAGCCCTCCCGACCCCCTTCGGATCCAAGAAAACTGCACTGGTGAGCTCTCCTTCCTCCCCTCTGCCGTTTGCTACAAAAAGGATGGATGTTAGCGTCTGTAGATGAAGATCCGCGACCTCGCCGGCGAGATCGCGCCTCTGCCACCGTGCGCCGCCGCGCGCACGGGCGAACTCCGGCCAAGAGCGACGTGGCCTCTTGAGGGCCGTCTATTTTAAATCGCACGACAGAAATTAAATCGGCGCATACCCCTTCGGCGATCTAATCTGAGCCATCTGTTTTAAATCCAACGGTCCACGTCGGCCCCGCATTATAAAGGCCGGGAATCTTAAGCGCTTCCCCCTGGGGATCTCGGAAAACACGAGCTAGCCCCGGAAACTTCTGATCTAGCCCCTGGACCTTCAGAAATTCCTGTAAATTCATTTAAAAATCAGTTTTAGCCCCTGGACTTAATAAAAATTAGGAAAAACCTCTCTGTTATGTATAATTAGGCCCCTGAAAATTTAGGAAATAGTAAATTAAACCCTGCAGTAGGGTGGATTTGCCTTTTAGACCCTACAAGATATAAAATTCAGAAATTTGAACATAGGAGTAGAATTTAAATTCAAAAGGTAATATAAACACATGTGCAAATACAAATTTAAACTCTCCTAGCACTTGGAAAACCTTTAGAATGAGTTAAAAATTAATTTAGGCTGAAATGAGATCTGCCTAAGTGTTACTCATATTTATTAGTTCTAGAAACACATTTTTAGGTTAGGAAATAATTCTGAAAACTGATAAAATAAATTTAAATTGGTTCACATCAGAGGAGAAGTTCAAAAATATATTATTTAATATTTTAGATCAGAACCTATTCTGTTTAAATGATATGTCTTACTATTTTAATATTAAAATTCACTTTTAGGCATAGAAAATAAATCTGAAAATATAGGAAAATAGGTATGCATAATTAGAAAATGATAAATGAGGTCTCCAAATCCAAAAACTTCAGTTTAGGATTTGGTAGAAGATCTGAAAACCTATTTGAAGTAGGAAATTATCTTTCATACACACTTGTGGCTAAAAAGTGTATTAATTAAATATAGAGAATTTGTTCAAATTGGAAATTCCTATATAGTGTACAAATGGAAATCTGAATACAAAAGTTAGAAATAATATATAAATGTTTAAAAGGGTATGTAGGCCTAAAATCAACACATCTAGGGTAACCACAACACTTAAACATGTGAATGACTTTCATATGTATGTATGTGTGGTTTGCATGATTGAAAGTGTGGACTATGGCTTATGGATTGTTGTTTTCTTTTGCTATGTGTATTGGCATGAGTAGAACCTGCCCCAGAGCAAGTTCTCCCCTTCCAAGACCAAGACTTTCCATTCCCAGAGCAGCAGGAAGAAGGAAAATATCCTTGATCACTTTGATCCTATACTAGGATATGTAGTTAGAACTTAATTTGCATTGTCAATTTGGAATATGATACCAAAGCTAGAAAGTTTCCCTAGATTTTCATTATCTTATATCCTTGTAGCCTGGGTTGGGATTTATTTTATTATGTCATTCATTCATATTACTTATGCTTTGCCATGCTTAGAATGGGATAAGTGGGATATGAGATCATCAACTTATTTACCTTATTCTTGAATGAGATATTATGAGTTATGTAGAGGTAGGGATCGAGGCAAGTTGGAGGATTTGGTTGGTGCTGTGTGCACGAGACTCGGGTTTGTGTCTAGTGCTTGCCTGGATCCTAAGGACCGGTTCATGGAGCATGTAACCTGGCTTTACCGTGCCAACCACATGCTGAGATGGGGCATCTTGGCCAATTAATTATGTGTATCCCCAGCGTAGTATGGGTGTTTTGGATGGTGCGGGAAATAGGTGTCATCTGGATTACCATATGAACCGCAAGGCTCAAGAGGGGGCCATTGCAGCGGGGTTGGAGCCTCTTGTATGCTATTAGGGGTGAAACCTCAGTGGGCGCACGCTCGTCGGGAATCCCTTTGTAAAGGCCTCGTAGTGATCTCCTGGCTACACACCTGGGAAGTGTGAACGTGGTTCGCGACCACTGGCATAATGGAGGTTCTTTTAATCCACCTGGCAACGGGGGATGAAATCACTACATCTGGGTATAGTGGTGCAAACTCTGCAGAGTCAAAACTGTCATGACAGCCGTGCTCACGGTCAAGAGCAGCTTGGACTTATTCATGATTAGAGGATGATGGATTGGGAAGTTGAGGATGTTAAGAGGGAAGCTTAACATTGAAGATGAGACTAGGTTTACTTGATATTGATGATGGGTTGAGGGATTGGGACCATTTCACCTATGTAGTAATGTAGGTGCTTAATAAGCTAAGGTGATAGGTATTAATTGTGTAGTGCTTAAACTATGAGTTCAACCTCTCCTTGCTCTAGCCATGCATGACATAACTTTCCCACACTTGCTCAGTACCAACGGTACTCAAACTAGCTTTTCTGTTGGTTTAAATTGCTGCTCAGGTCAAGGGGATGATGTGGTGTTCAATGACCAAGACATCGGACCCGAAGAAGGTTTCTAGGTTCACGGAGTCCCCCGGACAACGCCTGTGACGGAGCCCACAAGATTTATATTCCGCTGCTGCTTTATTTACATGTTATGAACATATTATCGTCCATCGAGACATATGCTATGTAAGACTTATTTATATTCAAACACTTGGCTTGTAATAAATGATGCTTCACTATTTGTCATCACATATATGAGAGAAAGATCCTGGCATACATGTGATATTCATTCGGTTGTTCTTTGGGACAAACCGGGTGTGACAGAAGTGGTATCAGAGCCACGGTTGCCCGTAGGAACGTGGACCTAGGTAGAAATGGACGTAGTTAAGGACCCTATTTTTCTTAAAAACTATTTTACAAAGGTGTGGGTTGAAAGAGTTATTTAATGGGGTCACTTTATTCACCTTGTCCCAACTTTTATTCAAAATGCAATCCTTATTTAATTCTTATCTAACTTGATTTTAAAATGCTTTATGTTTTAGATGGTTCGCATGATCCGCACCGCCCGCAAGTCCACCGGAGGGAGAGTTCCTGTAGCTGCCCTTGCCTTGAGAGAGGAGAACCGTCCGGTGACGTACCACTCCTACGGGTTGGCAGTAGGAGGCTTGTTGCGCCATCTTTGGCGTATGCTCCACGCCGCCGGCAATGTGGGCAAGCTGATCATACACTACAGCTCCACCAGGACCATCCGTGAGAAGCGGGAAGAATGGAGCTCAGAGATGAGGATTATCCATGAAAATCAGCTGCTCAAGATCCACCGCTCTCCAGCTTGTCGGGCGACTCAGGCCGATGCTGAGAAGGATGTCACCTAGGAGGCCATCACCTGCCAGAGTTACATCAACCGTCGCCACCTAGACAGCACTGAGTACATGTATGTTCTTCAGCGTGAGAGTGGCACCGCGGAGTACAAGTACCCACCAGTGCAGCAGGGTACTTCCCATGAGCACATGGACCTGTGCTTGGACGATGCTGCTATGCTCAGCACTCGACTGCAGGAGTGCCAGCAGGAGCTTCAGGATGTTCGTGACACCCTGAAGGAGACTGAGGCGTTGCTTCGAGCCAGCTTGAGGACGAGGGAAAGAGGAGATGGGAATGAACTGTGTGTCACCGTGAATGACACGTGGACTCCTGACTCCCCAGACCGCCGGGCAAGCAAGCGGCGCCGCACTTCTCCACCAGCAGCTTCCCCACCTAAAGCGGAATCAGAGGGCAGCCGCAATAATGAGGAAGACCCCGACGAGCCAGCTCAGTGATACGAGTTGTTTAGAGTCATTTCCCTTATTTCAGCAGGTTATCGAGTAGTCGAGTCAATACCTTATTTATTTGTGTGTTTATGTTTGGTGTGTGACGTGAATTGTGGAAGCCATGGGCATTTGTCCACAACCTCGTCTTTAGGTTGCTTTGCTTTGGTGTGTGAACCCTTATGAATCAATAGTGCATTTTATTTTCGCGTGAAACGTGAAGCCCAAAGATCTACGTGAAATCTTCAGAAAATGTTTAAATATTAAGGCCTCAAAAGTTTAAGTTTAAACAAGCAATTTGGGAAGTTAATACGTAATGCTTTAAGTTAACATTTGGTTGATCATGATAGATGGCTGGAAGAGGAAAGGGTCGTGGTGCCAACCCCAACGACAACAACGATGAGGCCGACAACCCTCATCTTTCTAGAGGACAAGACAGGGGTGGTCACCGTGAAGGAGCTGATCCTATCTATCAAATGATCGAAAATCAGAATCAGCTCATCCAGAGTCTAACTCAAGTGGTGGCCAACTTGCACCAAGCTCCACCCCCATGTCACACCCGGTTTCTCCGAAGAACAACCGAGTGAATATCACATGTATGCCAGGATCATTTTCTCATATTGGGGTGACAAATAGTGAAGCATCATTTATTACAAGCCAGGTGTCAAATATAAATATGTCTTACAATGCATACGTCTCGATGGACGATAATAAGTTCATAACATGTAAATAAAATAGCAGCGGAATATTATTCTTGTGGGCTCCGTCACAGGAGTTGCCCGGGGGACTCCATGAACCTAGAATCCATCTTCGGGTCCAAAGTCTTGGTCATTGAACACCACATCATTCTCTTGACCTGAGCAGCAATATAAACCAACAAATATGCAAGTTTGAGTACCGTTGGTACTCAGCAAGTGGGGGAAGGTTATGTCATGCATGGCCAGAGCAAGGAGAGGTTGAACTCATGGTTAAAGCACTATGCAATTAACACCTATCACCTTAGCTTATTAAGCACCTACATAACTACACAGGTGAAATGGTCCCAATCTCCCAACCCATCATCAAAATCAAGTAACCATATCATCATTTCCAATGTTAAGCTCCCCGCTTAACATCCACAACTTCCAAAGTCATCATCCTCTAATCATGAATAAGTCCAAGCCGCTCTTGACCGTGAGCACGGCTATCATGACAGTTTTTGACTCTGCAGAGTTTGCACCACTGTACCCACATGTAGTGATTTCATCCCCCGTTGTCGAGTGGACTAAATGAACATGCCAGTGGCCACGAACCACATTCACACTTCCCAGGTGTGTAGCCAGGAGATCACTACGAAGCCTTTACAAAGGGATTCCCGACAAGCATGGGCCCACTGAGGTTTCACCCCTAACAGCATACAAGAGGCTCCAACCCCGCTGCAATGGCCCCCTCTTGAGCCTTGCGGTTCATACGGTAGTCCAGCTGACACCTATTCCCCGCACCATTCAACACACCCATACTACGCCGGGGATACACCTAATTAATTGACCATGCTGCCCCATCTCAGCATGTGGTTGGCACAATAAAGCCAGGTTACATGCTCCATGAACCAGTCCCTAGGATCCAGGCAAGTACTAAACACAAACCCGAGTCTCGTCCACCCAGCACCATCCAAATCATCCAACTTGCCTCGATCCCTACCTCTACATAACTCATAAGATCTCAATCAAGAGTAAGGTAAATAAATTGATGATCTCATATCCCAATTATCCCATTCTAAGCATGGCTAAGCATATAAATAAATGACATGATAAAATAAATCCCAACCCAAGCAAAAAGGAAACAAGGTAATGCAATTCTAGGGAAACTTCCTAACATGGGTTTCATATTTCAATTGACAATGCAAATAATTCTATCTACACAACCTAGCATAGGATCAAAGTGGTCAAGGATACTTGCCTTCTTCTTGCTGCTCTGAGAATGGAAAGTCTTGGTCTTGGAAGGGGAGAACTTGCTCTGGGGCAGGTTCTACTCATGCCAATACACATAGCAAAAGAAAACACAATCCATAAGACATAGTTCACACTTTCACTTCATGCAAAACACACATACATACCTATGAAAGTCATTCACATTTCTAAGTGTTGGGGTTACTCTACATGTGTTGATTTTTGGCCTACATGCACTTTTAAACATATGTATATGATTTCTAACTTTTGTATTCAGATTTTTATTTGCACACTATATATATGAATTTCAATTCTAAACAAATTCTTTATATTCAATTAACACACTCTTTAGCTACCAAGTTTGCATGGAAGGTCATTTCCTATTCCAAGTGGTTTTTTAAACGTTCTACCAAATCCCAAACTGAAGTCTTTGGATTTGGAGACTTCATTTATCATTTTCTAATTATGCATACCTATTTTTCCTTTATTTTCCAGATTTATTTTCTATGCCTAAAAGTGAGTTTTAAATATTAAATAGTAGGGCATAACATCTAAACAGAATAGGTTCTGATCTAATATATTAAATAATATGTTTTTGAACTTCTCCTCTGATGTGAACTAATTTAAATTTATTTTACCAATTTTCAGAATTATTTATTAACATAAAAATGTGTTCCTAGAACTAATAAATATGAACAACACCCAAACAGATTTCATTTCAGCCTAAAATTTATTTTTAGTTCATTCTAAAGTTTCCCAAGTGTTCGTAGAGTCTAAACTTGAATTAGCACATGTGTTTGTCTTTCCTTTTAAATTTAAATCCTAGTCACACCTTCAAATTTCTAAACTTAATACTATATAGGGTCAAAAAGGTAAGTTCACCCTACTATAGGGTCTAATTTATTATTTTACAAATTTCCAGGGGTCTAACTATGCATAACAGAGGGGTTTTGCTAATTTTTATTAAGTCCAGGGGCTAAAACTGATTTTTAATTGAATTTACATGAATTTCTGAAGTTCCAGGGGCTAGATCAGAAGTTTTTGGGGCTAGCTCGTATTTTCCGAGATCCCCAGGGGGTAGCGCGTAAGAATCCTGGGCTTTACAATGCGGGGCCAACGTGGACCGTCCGATTTAAAACAGACGGCTCAGATTATAACGTCGAATCGGTACGTGGGGGTTTTATTTATACGGTGCGATTTAAAATAGACGGCACACAAGCGGCCACGTCGCCCTGACCGTGCGCGGGCGGCGCTGCCCGGCGGCGCGCGGCGGTGGGAGGCGGCGATCTCGCCGGAAAACTTCGGATCTTCGTCTATTCCTCCTAAAACTGGGATTTCATGGCATAAATCGGTAGAGGGGAGGTCGGGGATCTCACCTCGGGGTTTTTCTTGAGCTCGGAGGCCCTGGAAGGCGGTCGGCGACGAGGTCCGAGATGGAATCGCGACGATGCTCGTCGGGGCTGTGTCTAGGGCGCAATCTACCGAGTTTTCTGCACCTGCGTGATTCCCCGGAGGCGGTGGAACAGGATCAGCGTGTTAGATCAGAAAACCTGAGCAAAGATCGAGAGAAAACGGTGATTGGAGCTTCGGTTCTCACCGGGAGGAAAAACAGCCAATCGGGTGGGGAAAACGGGGCGATGCCGGCGTTTATATAGACGGGGGAGGGCAGCGTGTCGGTTGTGATCGAGTTGGAGTCGTCCAGAACCGAAATTCGGCTGGGGGAACGCGGGTTTCCAGGGTGGTTTGGATTCGGGCGCGCAGAGGAGTCCCGGCGGTTGGCGCGATCGCGCGAGGAAGAAGATGACGGCGGGCCCCGCGTGTCAGTTAGAAAAAGAGGGGAGCGCGCGGCTGCGGGCTGGCGCGGGAAAAGGTGGGCCGGCTGGTGGGTTTCGGCCCACTGGCCAGGGTTTTCTGTTTTTCTTTTTCTTTTTCCATTTCTTTTCTGGTTTTGATTTGAATTTGAATTCCAATTTGAATTTGAATTTCTGCACCACATGCAATACGTCCAAAAATTTTTAAATTCCCCTCTTAACAGAATTTTGGGGTGTTACAGCTCTACCCCCTTAGAAGAAATCTCGTCCTCGAGATTGGTGGTTCTAGGAAAACAATTCCGGAAACTGTGTCTTAAGCTCGTCTTCTCGCTCCCATGTGGCTTCCTCTTCCGAATGATGCTTCCACTGCACCTTGCACATCCGGATTCTTTTATTTCTTGTGAGGCATTCCATTGTCTCCAAAATCTTGAACGGTTGCTCGGCATAAGACAGATCCTCGGCTACGTCAACCTCATTCATGGGTAACATCTCTTCAGGCGTCCTTAGACATTTCTTGAGCTGTGACACATGGAATACATCATGCACATCCGATAGGCGAGCCGGTAGTTCTAGTTGATATGCCACTTTGCCTTTCCTCTCCAGAACTTGAAAGGGTCCGATGTATCGAGGTGATAACTTCCCTTTCACCTTGAACCGACGAAGTCCTCGAATAGGGGACACCTTGAGGTAGACATAGTCCCCCATGTTGAAAACGAGCTCAATTCTCCGTACATCGGCATAGCTCTTTTGTCGTGTCTGTGCTATCCTCAAGTTGTTGCGAATTTCCCTCACTTTCGCCTCAGCTTCTTGTAGTACCTCGGGTCCAAACACTTTACTTTCCCCGGCTTGGTTCCAAAATAGTGGAGTTCTGCACTTTCTCCCATACAAAGCCTCAAACGGTGACATCTTCATACTAACCTGATAGCTATTGTTATAGGAGAACTCCGCAAACGGTAAGTTCTTATCCCAACTCCGATTGTTTTTGAGTGCACACGCTCTCAGCATGTCCTCAAGGATCTGATTGGTCCTTTCCGTTTGTCCGTCAGTCTGAGGATGATAGGCAGAGCTAAAATTCAGATGAGTTCCCATGGTTTCATGTAACTTCTGCCAGAACCTTGAGGTGAACTGTGTCCCTCGATCTGACACTATCTTCTTTGGCACTCCATGGTAACACATGATCCTTGACATGTATAATTCTGCCAATTTGGATCCGCTGTAGCTTTCTTTCACGGGAATGAAATGAGCTAACTTGGTTAGCCTGTCAATGATGACCCATATCGAATCATATCCCGATTGGGTCCTAGGCAATCCCACTATGAAATCCATACCGATTTCTTCCCATTTCCATTCAGGCACTTTGAGTGGTTGCAATAATCCCGCGGGTCGTTGATGTTCTGCTTTCACCAACTGACATGTGTCACATAGGGCAACATGTTCCGCGACATCTCGCTCCATGCCATACCACCAATACCTGCTCTTGAGGTCATGGTACATCTTCGTACTCCTAGGATGAATGGAATAGTCGGAATCATGAGCCTCCTTCAAAATCAATTCACGGATCTCCTTCACTTCAGGCACACAGATTCTTTTCCCGTGCCACATCGTACCTTGTTCATCCTCTCTGAAACCTGGGGTTTTATTTTCATTGATGAGTTCTCTAATCTCTTGTATCTTCTCGTCATTCTTCTGACCATTTCGGATGTATTTCTCTAACATGGAGTCCACTTCCATGGCGATGGGTTCCCCACTATTCACCAGACATAGATTGAGTTTTATAACATCTTCCTTCAATTCTGCAGGCATGTCTTTCAAGCTCAACCTATTGACCTGCACCTTCCGACTTAAAGCATCTGCCATGACGTTCGTTTTCCCAGGATGATAGTTGATGCCCACATCAAAGTCATTGATTAGCTCTAACCATCTCCTTTGTCTGAGGTTGAGATCTGGCTGTGTGAAAATATACTTTAAGCTCTTATGATCCGTATATATCTCTGTCCTCTTCCCCGTCAAGTAATGCCACCAAATCTTCAATGTGTGTACCACTGCGGCTAGTTCTAGGTCATGTGTAGGATAGTTCTTCTCGTGTTTCCGGAGCTGCCGGGACACATAAGCCACAACATGCCCCTCTTGCATGAGAACACATCCCAACCCGTTTCCAGAGGCATCGCAGTACACCGAAAAGTTCTTCTGCATATCTGGCATAACTAGCTCTGGGGCTGTTGTCAATCTTTTCTTTAGCTCTTGAAAACTCATCTCGCACTGCGGCGTCCATGTGAATGTGATTCCTTTCTCCAACAGTTTGGTCAGGGGTCTCGAGATCTTGGAGAATCCCTCAATAAACCATCGATAATACCAAGCCAATCCAAGAAGCTTCGAACTTCCCCAACGTTCTCAGGGGTCTTCCACTTCTGTACATCCTCGATCTTGGCGGGGTCTACGGAGATTCCTCCCTCCGAGATTATATGTCCTAAGAAGGGAACTCTCTTCAACCAGAATTCACATTTGCTCAGCTTGGCATATAGTTGGTGTTCTCTCAGTTTTTGCAACACCAACCTTAAATGTCTCTCATGTTCTTCTTCATCTTTGGAAAAGACGAGAATGTCATCAATGAAAACCACCACAAATTTGTCCAGATATTCCATGAATACCTTGTTCATGAGATACATGAAGTATGCCGGGGCATTAGTTAGCCCGAAAGGCATGACGGTGTATTCATACAGTCCGTACCGAGATACGAAAGCTGTCTTTGGAATATCAGTTTGCCTTATTTTAAGTTGGTGGTATCCCGACCTGAGATCAATTTTCGAGAACACACAAGCTCCCCTCAACTGATCAAACAAGTCTTCAATGCGGGGTAATGGGTACTTGTTCTTGATGGTTACCTCATTCAACGCATGGTAGTCTACGCATAACCTTTGGGTTCCGTCCTTCTTGGGCACAAATATCACTGGAGCTCCCCATGGTGAGGAACTAGGACAAATGTACCCCTTCTCTGTCAACTCTCTTAAATCTTCCTTGAGTTCTTCCAGCTGTTTAGAGTCCATCCGATAAGGTCTCTTGTATATCGGAGCTGTTCCAGGCACTAGCTCAATCGTGAATTCCACTTCACGATCGGGGGGCATACCTGGCAACTCCTCCGGAAAAACATCTGGATATTCCCTGATGATCCTGATCTCCTCCACTTCCACATCAACTTGATTTAATTTAATGTCCCTCCTAAGCTCTTGTATTGTTATGAACTTTACTCTTGTGCCACTAGGGTGAATTAGTTCCACCGTTCTGGTCGAACAATGGATGATTCCTTTATGTTTGGTCAACCAATCCATGCCCAAAATAATATCTATCCCTTGTGAATCTATCACTATGAGGTTGGCAGTAAATACTACCCCATTAATGTCTAGATTCACCCTGGGACACACTTGTCTTGTCCTTATTTCTCCCCCTGGAGAGTTTACGGCTAGCATATGGTTCATTTGTGTTGTTGCTAAATCATGCTTCTTAACAAACCCTTGGGCAATGAACGAGTGGGTAGCACCAGAATCGAACAACAGGGTTGCAATGTGTAAATTGGCAGGAAACTTACCAACTACCACGTCAGGTGCCTCTTGCGCTTCCTCCATGGTCACGTGGTTCACCCGTCCTCGCATCACATTCTGCTGTTGCGGCTGCACGGGCTTCTTCTTTGGGCACTTATGGGCGTAGTGCCCCACTTCACCACAGTTAAAGCATTGTACCCCAACCTTAGGTGCCTGGCCGTTGTTGTCTTGGGGTTGGTTTGAGGGTCCTTGTACTGCTGGTCGAGGTTGATATGTAGGGCGAGGCTGCTGTACAAACTGACGTTGTGGCTGTGCTGGTGCTGACGGAGGCCTGAAGTTCGGGTTGTACCCTCTCGGTGCTGAGTAGGGTACCGCAGCACGGCTCGTCTGCCCTGCAGGTTGCTGCATCAGACGTGGGTGTGTGTTGCTACCCGAGGCTTGGTGTGACCATCCCGCCTTCCTCTTGTTTTCATTTTCCAAGGCCTTCAGCTTCCTCTCCACCACAAATGCTCTGTCCACCATCTTTTGGAAGCTTTCGTACTCGTTGGAGGACATTGCACACTGCATTTCCGCTGTAAGTCCTTCCACAAAGCAGTCCTTTTCTGCTCATCAGTCTCTATGTCCCGTGGTGCATAACGGGATAGTTGGGTGAATTTAGTGAGGTATTCCCTCACTGTCATGTTTCCTTGCTGCAGCCCCAAGAACTCCTTTCTCTTGTTTTTAAGTTCACCCCTTGGTATGTAATGGTTGCGGAAGCTACGCTTGAACTCTTCCCAAGTGATGTTCTCAGGGTCATGACGGGCGGCCACGTAAGCGGTCCACCAATCAGCAGCAGGTCCATGCAATTGGTGAGAGGCAAACAGCACCCTCTCATATCCTTGGCATTGTATGATCCTCATCTTTCTCTCAATGGTCTTTAGCTAATCATCTGCCTCTAGAGGTTCAGCAGCACTTGCAAACTTTGGAGGTTGAGTCCCTAGAAACTCACTCAACCTTGGTTGGCGTGGTGCAGCTTGTGGAGGTGGAGCTTGGTGCAAGTTGGCCACCACTTGAGTCAGGCTCTGGATGAGCTGATTCTGATTTTCAAGCATTTGGTGGATGGGATCAACTCCTTCACGGCAACCACCCCTGTCTTGTCCTCCAGAAAGATGAGGGTTGCCGGCCTCATCGTTGTTGTTGGCGGGGTTGGCACCACGACCCTTTCCTCTTCCGGCCATCTATCATGATAAACCAAATGTCAATTTAAAGCATTTTGTGTTAACTTCTTAATTTGCTTGTTTAAACTTTAAAATTTTGAAACCTTATTTCATTTATATTTTCTGAGGATTTCATGTCTTACGTGAACATAAATGCACTCTTAATTCATATGGGTTCACACACCAAAGAAAAGCAACATGAAGACTAGGTTGTGGACAAACGCCCATGGCTTCCACAACTCACGTCACACACCAAGCATTAACACACCATTAACTAAGGTAACGACTCGACTACTCGACATCCTTCTAAACTAAGGGAAAGGACTCTACACTACTCGTATCACTGAGCTGGCTCCTCGGGATCTTCCTCAATATTGCGGCTGCCCTCTGACTCCGCTTTGGGTGGGGAAGCTGCTGGTGGACAAGTGCTGCGACACCTGCTCGCCCGACGATCTGGGAAGTCAGAAGTCCATGTGTCATTCACGGTGACACGCAGTTCATGCCCATCTCCTCTTTCTCTCGCCCTCAAGCTGGCTCGAAGCAACACCTCAGTCTCCTTCAGGATGTCACGTACATCCTGAAGCTCCTGCTGACATTCCTGCAGTCGAGTGCTGAGCATAGCAGCATCCTCCAAGCACAAGTCCATGTGCTCATGGGAAGTCCCCTGCTGCACTGGCGGGTACTTGTACTCTGTTGTACCACTCTCACGCTGGAGGACATACATGTACTCAGTCTTGTCTAGGTGGCGACGATAGATGTGACTCTGACAGGTGATTGCCTCCCAGGTGACATCCTTCTCCGCATCGACCTGTGTCGCTCGACAAGCTGGAGAGCGGTGGATCTTGAGCAGCTGATTTTCATGGATAATCCTCATCTCTGAACTCCATTCTTCCCGCTTCTTACGGATGGTCCGGGTGGAGCTGTAGTGTATGACTAGCTTGCCCATGTTACCGACGGCGTGGACCATACGCCGTAGACGGCGCAACAAACCTCCTACTGCCAATCCATAGGAGTGGTACGTCACCGGACGATTCTCCTCTCTTAGGGCAAGGGCAACTACAGGAACTCTCCCTCTAGTGGACTTGCGGGCGGTGCGGATCATGCGAACCATCTAAAACATAAAGCATTTAAAATTAAGTTAGATAAGATTTAAATAAAAATTGTATTTTGAATAAAAGTTGGGGTAAGATGAATAAATTGACCCCATTAAATAACATTTTTCAACCCACACCTTTGTAAAATAGTTTTTAAGAAAATAGGGTCCTTAAATACGTCCATTTCTACCTAGGTCCACGTTCCTACGGGCAACCTTGGCTCTGATACCACTTCTGTCACACCCGGTTTCTCCGAAGAACAACCGAGTGAATATCACATGTATGCCAGGATCATTTTCTCATACATGTGATGAAAAATAGTGAAGCATCATTTATTACAAGCCAGGTGTCAAATATAAATATGTCTTACAACGCATACGTCTCGATGGACGATAATAAGTTCATAACATGTAAATAAAATAGCAGCGGAATATTGTTCTTGTGGGCTCCGTCATAGGAGTTGCCCGGGGGACTCCATGAACCTAGAATCCTTCTTCGGGTCCGAATTCTTGGTCATTAAACACCACATCATTCTCTTGACCTGAGCAGCAATATAAACCAACAAATATGCAAGTTTGAGTACCGTTGGTACTCAGCAAGTGGGGGAAGGTTATGTCATGCATGGCCAGAGCAAGGAGAGGTTGAACTCATGGTTAAAGCACTATGCAATTGACACCTATCACCTTAGCTTATTAAGCACCTACATAACTACATAGGTGAAATGGTCCAAATCTCCGAACCCATCATCAAAATCAAGTAACCATATCATCATTTCCAATGTTAAGTTCCCCGCTTAACATCCACAACTTCCAAAGTCATCATCCTCTAATCATGAATAAGTCCAAGCCGCTCTTGACCGTGAGCACGGCTGTCATGACAGTTTTTGACTCTGCAGAGTTTGCACCACTGTACCCACATGTAGTGATTTCATCTCCGTTGCCGGGTGGACTAAATGAACCTCCATTATGCCAGTGGCCACGAACCACATTCACACTTCCCAGGTGTGTAGCCAGGAGATCACTACGAAGCCTTTACAAAGGGATTCCCGATGAGCGTGGGCCCACTGAGATTTCACCCCTAACAGCATACAAGAGGCTCCAACCCCGCTGCAGTAGCCCCCTCTTGAGCCTTGCGGTTCATACGGTAGTCCAGCTGACACCTATTCCCTGTACCATCCAACACACCCATACTATGCCGGGGATACACCTAATTAATTGGCCAAGCTGCCCCATCTCAGGATATGGTTGGCACGGTAAAGCCAGGTTATATGCTCCATGAACCGGTCCCTAGGATCCAGGCAAGTACTAAACACAAACCCGAGTCTCGTGCACCCAGCACCAACCAAATCATCCAACTTGCCTCGATCCCTAACTCTACATAACTCATAAGATCTCATTCAAGAGTAAGGTAAATAAATTGATGATCTCATATCCCAATTATCCCATTCTAAGCATGGCTAAGCATATAAATAAATGACATGATAAAATAAATCCCAACCCAAGCTACAAGGAAACAAGGTAATGCAATTCTAGAGAAACTTCCTAACATGGGTTTCATATTTCAATTGACAATGCAAATAATTCTATCTACACAACCTAGCATAGGACCAAAGTGGTCAAGGACACTTGCCTTCTTCTTGCTGCTCTGAGAATGGAAAGTCTTGGTCTTGGAAGGGGATAACTTGCTCTAGGGCAGGTTCTACTCATGCCAATACACATAGCAAAAGAAAACACAATCCATCAGACATAGTTTACACTTTCACTTCATGCAAAACACACATACATACCTATGAAAGTCATTCACATTCCTAAGTGTTGGGGTTACTCTACATGTGTTGATTTTTGGCCTACATTCACTTTTAAACATATGTATATGATTTCTAACTTTTGTATTCAGATTTTTATTTGCACACTATATATATGAATTTCAATTCTAAACAAATTCTTTATATTCAGTTAACACACTCTTTAGCTACCAAGTTTGCATGGAAGGTCATTTCCTATTCCAAGTGGGTTTTTTTAAACCTTCTACCAAATCCCAAACTGAAGTCTTTGGATTTGGAGACTTCATTTATCATTTTATAATTATGCATACCTATTTTTCCTTTATTTTCTAGATTTATTTTCTATGCCTAAAAGTGAGTTTTAAATATTAAATAGTAGGGCATAACATCTAAACAGAATAGGTTCTGATCTAATATATTAAATAATATGTTTTTGAACTTCTCCTCTGATGTGAACTAATTAAAATTTATTTTACCAATTTTCAGAATTATTTATTAACCTAAAAATGTGTTCCTAGAACTAATAAATATGAACAACACCCAAACAGATTTCATTTCAGCCTAAAATTTATATTTAGTTCATTCTAAAGTTTCCCAAGTGTTAGTAGAGTTTAAACTTGAATTAGCACATGTGTTTGTCTTTCCTTTTAAATTTAAATCCTAGTCACACCTTCAAATTTCTAAACTTAATACCATATAGGGTCAAAAAGGTAAGTTCACCCTACTATAGGGTCTAATTTATTATTTTACAAATTTCCAGGGGTCTAAATATGCATAACAGAGGGGTTTTGCTAATTTTTATTAAGTCCAGGGGCTAAACCTGATTTTTAATTGAATTTACATGAATTTCTGAAGTTCCAGGGGCTAGATCAGAAGTTTCCGCGGCTAGCTCGTATTTTCCGAGATTCCCAGGGGGTAGCGCGGCCTTTATAATGTGGGGCCGACGTGGACCATCCGATTTAAAACAGACGGCTGAGATTATAATGTCGAACCGGTACGCGGGGGTTTATTTCTACCGTGCGATTTAAAATAGACGGCACACAAGCGGCCACGTCGCCCTGACCGTGCGGGGGCGGCGCTGCCCGGCGGCGCGCGGCGGCGGGAGGCGGCGATCTCGCCGGAAAACTTCGGATCTTCGTCTATTCCTCCTAAAACTGGGATTTCATGGCATAGATCGGTAGAGGGGAGGTCGGGGATCTCACCTCGAGGTTTTTCTTGAGCTCGGAGGCCCTAGAAGGCGGTCGGCGACGAGGTCCGAGATGGAATCGCGGCGATGCTCGTCGGAGCTGTGTCTAGGGCGCAATCTACCGATTTTTCTGCACCTGCGTGATTCCCCGGAGGCGGTGGAACAGGATCGGCGTGTTAGATCAGAAACCCGAGCAAAGATCGAGAGAAAACGGTGATCGGAGCTTCGGTTCTCACCGGGAGGAAAAACAGCCGATCGGGTGGGGAAAACAGGGCGATGCCGGCGTTTATATAGACGGGGGAGGGCGGCGTGTCGGTTGTGATCGAGTTGGAGTCGTCCAGAACTGAAATTCGGCTGGGGGAACGCGGGTTTCCGGGGTGGTTTGGATTCGGGCGCGCGGAGGAGTTCCGGTGGTTGGCGCGATCGCGCGAGGAAGAAGATGACGGCGGGCCCCGCGTATCAGTGAGAAAAAGAGGGAAGCGCGCGGCTGCGGGCTGGCGCGGGAAAATGTGGGCCGGCTGGTGGGTTTCGGCCCACTGGCCGGGGTTTTCTGTTCTTTTTTCTTTTTCCATTTCTTTTCTGGTTTTGATTTGAATTTGAATTCCAATTTGAATTTGAATTTTTGCACCACATGCAATACCTCCAAAAAAATTTTAAATTCCCCTCTTGACAGAATTTTGGGGTGTTACACCCCACAAGCTGCACCACGCCAACCCAGGTCGAGTGAGTTTCTGGGAACTCAACTCCCAAAGTTTGCATGTGCTGCTGAACCTCTGGAGGCAGATGACTGGTTAAAGACCATAGAGAGCAAGATGAGGATCATACAATGCCAAGGGTATGAGAGCGTGCTGTTTGCCTCTCACCAATTGCATGGACCTGCTGCTGATTGGTGGACTGCTTACGTGGCAGCCCATCATGACCCCAAGAACATCACTTGGGAAGAGTTCAAGCGCAGTTTCTGCAACCACTACATACCAAGGGGTCAACTCAAAAACAAGAGAAAGGAGTTCTTGGGACTGCAACAAGGCAACATGACTGTGAGGAAATACCTCACCAAGTTCACCCAACTATCCCGTTATGTACCACGGGACATCGAAACCGATGAGCAGAAACAGGACTGTTTTGTGGAAGGACTCACCATGGAGATGCAATGTGCAATGTCCTCCAACGAGTATGAAAGCTTCCAAAAGATGGTAGATAGAGCATTTGTCGTGGAGAGGAAGCTGAAGGCCTTGGAGAATGAAAACAAGAGGAAGGCGGGATGGTCACACCAAGCCTCAAGTAGCAACACACGCGAGGTGAGAACCGCTGCCGCTGCTGCCCTTTTTCCAGCTCCCTCTTCCGTTTTTCCCCACGCTAACATGCTTGCAGTGATTGACCGCCCCCAGAGAAGCTCATCGCCGAAGAAAATCCGGGGAGGAACGACCCCATTGCTCCCCCACAAAAGCTCACCTTCGGTCGCCGCTCCTCGCCGCTGTTAAGCCCTCCCGACCCCCTTCGGATCCAAGAAAACTACACTAGTGAGCTCTCCTTCCTCCCCTCTGCCGTTTGCTACCAAAAAGGACGGATGTTAGCGTATGTAGATGAAGATCCGCGACCTCGCCGGCCAGATCGCGCATCTGCCGCCGTGCGCCGCCACGCGCACGGGCGAACTCCGGCCAGGAGTGACGTGGCCTCTTGAGGGCCGTCTATTTTAAATCGCACGGCAGAAATTAAATCGGCGCATACCCCTTCGGCAATCTAATCTGAGCCATCTATTTTAAATCCAACGGTCCACGTCGGCCCCGCATTATAAGGCCGGGAATCTTACGCGCTACCCCCTGGGGATCTTGGAAAACACGAGCTAGCCCCGAAAACTTCTGATCTAGCCCCTGGACCATCAGAAATTCCTGTAAATTCATTTAAAAATCAGTTTTAGCCCCTGGACTTAATAAAAATTAGGAAAAACCTCTCTGTTATGTGTAATTAGGCCCCTGAAAATTTAGGAAATAGTAAATTAGACCCTGCAGTAGGGTGGATTGCCTTTTAGACCCTACAAGATATAAAATTCAGAAATTTGAACATAGGAGTAGAATTTAAATTCAAAAGGTAATATAAACACATGTGCAAATACAAATTTAAACTCTCCTAGCACTTGGAAAACCTTTAGAATGAGTTAAAAATTAATTTTAGGCTGAAATGAGATCTGCCTAAGTGTTGCTCATATTTATTAGTTCTAGAAACACATTTTTAGGCTAGGAAATAATTTTGAAAACTGATAAAATAAATTTAAATTGGTTCACATCAGAGGAGAAGTTCAAAAATATATTATTTAATATTTTAGATCAGAAATAGGTATGCATAATTAGAAAATGATAAATGAGGTCTCCAAATCCAAAAACTTCAGTTTAGGATTTGGTAGAAGATCTGAAAACCAAATTAAAGTAGGAAATTATCTTTCATACACACATGTGGCTAAAAAGTGTATTAATTAAATATAGAAAATTTGTTCAAATTGGAAATTCCTATATAGTGTACAAATGGAAATCTGAATACAAAAGTTATAAATAATATATAAATGTTTAAAAGTGTATGTAGGCCTAAAATCAACACATCTAGGGTAACCACAACACTTAAACATGTGAATGACTTTCATATGTATGTATGTGTGGTTTGCATGAGTGAAAGTGTGGACTATGGCTTATGGATTGTTGTTTTCTGTTGCTATGTGTATTGGCATGAGTAGAACCTGCCCCAGAGCAAGTTCTCCCCTTCCCAGACCAAGACTTTCCATTCCCAGAGCAGCAGGAAGAAGGCAAGTGTCCTTGACCACTTTGATCCTATACTAGGATATGTAGTTAGAATTTAATTTGGTCAATTTGGAATATGATACCCAAGCTAGGAAGTTTCCCTAGATTTTCATTATCTTATATCCTTGTAGCCTGGGTTGGGATTTATTTTATTATGTCATTCATTCATATTACTTATGCTTAGCCATGCTTAGAATGGAATAAGTGGGATATGAAATCATCAACTTATTTACCTTACTCTTGAATGAGATATTATGAGTTATGTAGAGGTAGGGATCGAGGCATGTTGGAGGATTTGGTTGGTGCTGTGTGCACGAGACTCGGGTTTGTGTTTAGTGCTTACCTGGATCCTAAGGACCGGTTCATGGAGCATGTAACCTGGCTTTACCGTGCCAACCACATGCTGAGATGGGGCAGCTTGGCCAATTAATTATGTGTATCCCCGGCGTAGTATGGGTGTTTTGGATGGTGCGTGGAATAGGTGTCAGCTGGACTACCATATGAACCGCAAGGCTCAAGAGGGGGCCACTGCAGCGGGGTTGGAGCCTCTTGTATGTTGTTAGGGGTGAAACCTCAGTGGGCCCACGCTCGTCGGGAATCCCTTTGTAAAGGCCTCGTAGTGATCTCCTGTCTAGACACCTGGGAAGTGTGAACGTGGTTCGCGGCCACTGGCATAATGGAGGTTCTTTTAGTCCACCCGGCAACGGGGGATGAAATCACTACATGTGGGTACAGTGGTGCAAACTCTGCAGAGTCAAAACTGTCATGACAGCCGTGCTCACGGTCAAGAGCGGCTTGGACTTATTCATGATTACAGGATGATGGATTGGGAAGTTGAGGATGTTAAGCGGGAAGCTTAACATTGAAGATGATACTAGGTTTACTTGATATTGATGATGGGTTGAGGGATTGGGACCATTTCACCTATGTAGTAATGTAGGTGCTTGATAAGCTAAGGTAATAGGTATTAATTGCGTAGTGCTTAAACCATGAGTTCAACCTCTCCTTGCTCTAGCCATGCATGACATAACTTTCCCACACTTGCTGAGTACCAACGGTACTCAAACGTGCTTTTCTGTTGGTTTAAATTGCTGCTCAGGTCAAGGAGATGATGTGGTGTTCAATAACCAAGACTTCAGACCCGAAGAAGGTTTCTAGGTTCACGGAGTCCCCCGGGCAACGCCTGTGACGGAGCCCACAAGATTTATATTCCGCTGCTGCTTTATTTATATGTTATGAACATATTATCGTCCATCGAGACATATGCTATGTAAGACTTATTTATATTTGAACACTTGGCTTGTAATAACTGATGCTTCACTATTTGTCATCACATATATGAGAGAAAGATCCTGACATAAATGTGATATTCATTCGGTTGTTCTTTGGGACAAACCGGGTGTGACAAGAGTGTAAAACTATCATGATAGTCGTGCTTCCGGTTATAAGCACCTGGCCAACTTCCATGATTAGAGGCAAAAACTTGGGATGTTTATTCAGGTTATGGTTATGGTATGGTCATTGGGATTGGTTTTGGGACTGTTTTGGGTCATGAAAATGAGTTGGTTTCGGTTATATGAATATGAGATGGTTATGAATATTTATGAGTATGAGATGAACCTGAGAAAGATTAATGGCTGGTTGAGACTTGATAAATGGTTAATTATGATGAAGGAATGTTGATGAATTACTTGGTTATAACGAGATTTTAACTCACCTAGAAATAGTTGTTGTTTTTACCATGTTTGTGAAATAAAATTTTCTTGCTGCAATGAGCCTTTTATTCCCTGCCTTGTTGTAAGCTACATGTCATACTTTTCCCGCACTTGCTGAGTATGACATGTACTCACCCTTGCATCCCCACATATACATCAGCTACAGGAGAAGAATATTTCGAGGAACATGTGGAGTACTAGGCGTGCGCACCACCGTCAACATGCCTGTGTAGTTGAAGTTGGAGCCTGCTGTCTTAGCCATTTTCCGTTGTCGTTAGAGTCTTCCGCTGCAAGAATAAGATAGACATTCATGAGTGAGACAATGCGTCGATGTAGTAAAGTACTTAAACATTATTCCTATGTGGTTATATTCTGAATTCAGTTTGTGGAATACATGTGTATTTGTGATGAACATCCTGGGCACACATATGCATTCACATGGTTCATTTTTCGGAACCGGGTGTCACAAATTGGTATCAGAGCCACGTTGACCGTAGGACGCAAGCCTAGGTAGAATGAACACTCTAAAACACATAGGAACACCCCTCTAAACTGCTATTTTCGAAAATTGCTTGCTGCTGCACTTTACTTGTCAATTCAGCCACCGCAAAGTGCTATTTTCAGCCCCTCTTTTTCTCTTCTTTTAAATAGCAACACTTTTGCTTTCTTGCTTCATAGCTTCTGAAGTTTTGGAGTTATTTTCTTCTTCTCTAAAGTTTCTCATGTCTTATTTATATATGCCGGTGACTAGGAGCACAGCACGTATAAGGACGCATCCACCACCACTTGGGAGTGCACTTAACCCCATTGAGGTGTCCGATGGACCATATTGTGAGGAGGTGAAGATAGAACCTCTTGATGAAGACGAAGTCAATAGCTCTATGCATGAGGAAGAGGATCCGGATGAGGTGGAACCATTCGAAAACGACATGGAAGATGATCCACAAAAACGGCATTGGTACACACCTCAGGAGGACTTTCACAAGGGCTTACACCCCGTAGAGCCTCATGAAGCTATGTCGGGAGGAGATGAATCCGAGAAGGAGCCATCCATTGCTGAGGCTAATAGTGAAGGTGATGAACGGGCCGACCGTTCAGTTCAAGAATTCCGGTCCGACGGTGTGACGCCCCTGTTCTGAGAGAGAATCTCTCGGAACTGAGACTGATGCGTATGTGTGCCCAGGATGTTCATAACACATAGCACATATCATCCACAAACTGAATTTCAGAATAATACCATGAATAACAGGGTTTTATTACATTGTCTTATGAGTCTCAAACTCATGCTAGCAGCGGAAGTCTTAATCTAGCAGCGGAAGTCTTATTCTAGCAGGGGAAGTCTTTATTCTAGCAGCGGAAGTCTTCTATCTATCGTGGAAGCAACTAAGCAGAAGCAGCGGCTCCATCTCCTACTCCACAGGCAAGGTTGAGGACAGATTACACGCCTAATGCTCCAATTGGTCTTCATAGTACTCCTCTCCAGTTGCTGATTGTGACGCCCTCAATTCTGTGGAAAACCACGGAACCGAGAACTAATGCATATGTGTGCCCAGGATGTTCATCACACATACACATGTTCCACGAACTGAATTCAGATTATATATTACCATGAATAACAGAGTTTATTACAATGTCTCATGAGTCTTGGACTCATGCTCATAGCGGAAGTCTTATTTCTATGCAGCGGAAGTCTTTATTCTAATGCGGAAGCAATTTAATTAATGCGGAAGCAATTCTAGGCAGCAATGGCTCCATCTCTACTCCAACCCCACAGGCAAGGTTGAGAACAGATCACACGCCTAATGCTCCACTTGGTCTTCATAGAAATTTTCTCATGTTGCTGATGATGAAATAATAATGCAAGTTTGAGTACAATGATATACTCAGCAAGTGCGGAAAAATATGATATGAAGCTCATAACAAGGTAGGCATAAAAAGGCTCATTGCAGAAAGCAAAGTTATTTATCAAAAATATGATAAAACAGCGACTCATCTTTAATTGAATGTAATCCCAACATGTATTAAAATACCAATCATACCTCCATTATGTTCATAACCAGTCATCAACCTCATTCTCGCTAACGAATACCTCCTTGTATTCGCTACCATCTCACGAATACCATCCGTATTCGCTACCATTTCATCTCATAAAACAACTTCGTCTCCCACCGAGACCAACCTTGTTGCCATGACTCAACAGTCATGCAATCCATCTTATCAGCCGGACTCAACAGTCCCGAAAACCAAACCATCCAAAACCATAACCAATAACCATATCCAATAACCATCCCAACTAATCATGGAAGTTGGCCAGGCGCTCATGACCGTAAGCTCGGCTATCATGATAGTTTTAGACCTGCAGAGTTTGCACCTCTTTACCCACAAGTTTGTGATTTCGTCACCTGTCGGCGACTGCAGAACCTCCATTATACCAGTACACAACCGTCGGTGTATGGCCAAGAGATCACAAAATAACCTTTACAAAGGGGTTACTAGATGTATGGACTCACTAAGGTTTCACCGGCAGGCTAGAATCTCCAATTCTCCCACCCACAGGCCCCCTCTTGTGCCATGCAGTTCCCAGGGCAGTCCTCACTCGACTCCCATTCCCCGCGCCTTCCACGGTCCATAACAATCTAGCAACTTACCTAATTAGTCAGCAAAGCCGCACCCATACTTGGCCTTGTGGTGGCACTGTTATCCTGGCATGTGCTCGCATGAACCGGTCCTTATATCTACGGCAAGTAAACCACCATCTCATGCTACCTCATTCACAAACCCAGTCTTGCCTAGATCTCCCTCCGATCCATATTCATTAACAACATCAGTTTCTCGTTATCATTACGAGTGCAGTTAGCTAGACACATCTATCTCGCTTCCCAATCCCATGGACTCAGCGAAGCACAAAAGTAAAAACCATACCCGACTCATAAACTTCCCTGGCGATAAGGGTGGTTTTAACCAAAACTAGTAAACTCCTATAAAAGGGTTTCCCTTCATGTTTGACTCAGCACACACACCTTTTCGCAAACAAAACAGTTTTTCCCAAAACATAGAATCAATATGGTCAAGGAGCACTTGCCTTGTTCTTGCGGTTCCAGTTGCTCTTGGATCTCGAAACCTTGTTGTTGCAGCTCGTCGTAGACAGCTCCCTGAGGTCGTCCTGCTATACAGGATCACGCACATACAAGATCCACAGCAATCAATATCATGCACAAACTTTAAACTAGATGCGATGATGCATATGCATGCTATCCTATAATCAGTTTAGTTTTATTAAGTCGGTTTGTACGTGTTCTTGCATGGTTTTATGATGAACAGAGGTGTTCGGATCAGATGTGGACGTGGCGATGACCTTGTCTTTATATCAACCCGATCAACAAGTGATCTATCCACGAGAAAGCTTCTGTTCGAAAGGAATCGAAGAACAGATGCAAAGAAAACACAACGATGTCGTAAGGTGGTATTGGAGACCTACCTTACGTTCTTCTCGGTCTCAGGGTCCTTCTCTGATCAGACAGATCGTTGGGGCTCTCTTCCTGCGATCTTCCTCGCTGAACTCCGGCGATGGCTTACTCAGCGAGTTGGGGCTAGGGCTCTAAGTCGTCCGCTCAGGAGTTGGAAAAGAAGTTTGTGGTTTTGGCCAGAGGTTCTGGGTTCTATTTATAATCAGGAGAAGAAGAGTCCTAATCTGATTGGACTTCGAATAAGAGTTCTGTTCAGATGGTCGTTGAATCTTAACAACTTATCTTTAGTTGATTTGGTGCGGTAACATTGTGGAATTCAGGTCAGTTTCTCCTCCGTACTGGTATTTCTACGCGTACAGAATCCAAAAACCGTTCCAGAACTCGTTACCTCCGCGGTGATGAGCTCCGGAAGCTCCATGTGTCCTCTAGGGCCTGGTATCTCCTTCTCCGCAGAGACGAGCTCTGGTTGTGCCGCGTGTCAAGCGAGCAAGACCTCCCTTCTCCTTCGGAGGTGAGCTCCGGGAATGCCACGCGTCAAGTAGCACCGGACTTTTCCTTTTTCCTCAGAGACGAGCTCCGAGGTAAACACGTGTCCAACAGTGACGGACCTCCCGGATATAAGCTCCGGTGGCGACACGTGTCCAATAGAACCGGACTTCTCGGTGGTGATCTCCGAGATCGACACGTATCCCGCGCGACAGGTCCTCTGATTTCCACGGTGACTAGCTCCGAAGGTGACATGTGTCCTGCGGAACTGCCTTTGCTTCTTCCGCAGAGGCTAGCTCCGGGGGCAACACGTGTCCCACAGGGTCGGACCTCTCCCCCTTTGCGGAGATGAGCCCCGAGCCTGCCACGTAGCCAGTTAGCGGCGGACCTCTCCCCACTTCGCAGGGATGAGCTCCGAACACGCCACATGGCCAGCGGGCCACGGAAGTTGTCTTCGGTGCTCTCTAGGAACTGGATTAGGCTCTTATTGGCTATCTTTTTGATATTTTTCTCTGTTCCTACTTCTTTTAAAATGTTTTCTCTTCATGAAACATGAATATATGCAGAAACCAAAAATGAGGGTGTCACAAATCTACCCCCCTTAAATTGAATCTCGCCCTCGAGATTCGTTAGTAGAGAATAGATGAGGAAATTCTGCCCTGATGTCTTCTTCACGCTCCCATGTGGCTTCAGCTTCGGTGTGATGGCTCCATTGTACCTTGCACCATCGGATCACTTTGTTCCTGGTGACCCTTTCCTTTACGTCCAAAATTCGGACAGGGTGCTCCGTATAAGTCAGGTCCTCTTGAAGTTCAAGCTCTTCCATTGGTACTCGCTCCTCCGGTACTCTCAAGCACTTCTTGAGCTGGGATACATGAAATACGTCATGTACATCGGAGAGATATGTTGGGAGCTCTAGTTGATAGGCTACTTCTCCTCGCTTGTCCAAAATCTTAAATGGTCCGATGTAGCGAGGTGCTAGCTTGCCTTTGACGTTGAAACGTTGTTGGCCACGGATAGGCAACACCTTAAGGTATACAAAGTCTCCTACTTCGAAGGTCAACTTCCTTCGCCTATTGTCCGCATAGCCTTTCTATCGTGACTGAGCAGCCTTTAAGTTCTCCCGTATCGTTTGGACTTGTTTTTCAGCTTCTTGTAGCACTTCGGGTCCAAACACCTGGTTTTCTCCGGTCTCGTTCCAGAACAGCGGTGTTCTACACCGTCTACCGTACAATGCTTCGAAAGGAAACACCTTCAAGCTAGCTTGATAGCTGTTGTTATAGGAGAATTCGGCGTACGGTAAACTCCTATCCCAACTACGCCCACGTTTCAAGGCGCAAGCTCTCAACATGTCCTCCAAAATTTGGTTTGTCCTTTTGGTTTGCCCATCGGTTTGTGGGTGATAGGCGGAGCTAAAATCCAGTCGTGTACCCATAGCTTTCTGCAGCTTTCTCTAGAATCTAGAGGTAAATTGAGAACCTCGATCTGAGACTATCCTCCTCGGGACTCCATGACGGCACACGATCTGCTCCATGTACAACTCGGCTAATTGTGCAACGTTGTACTTGGCCCTTATAGGGAGAAAATGGGCTGTTTTCATCAGTCAGTCCACGATAACCCAGATGGAGTCATAACCCGACTGAGTAAGTGGCAACCCGACGATGAAATCAATACTGATGTCCTCCCACTTCCACTCTGGTACCTTCAAAGGATGCAAAAATCCAGCGGGTCTTTGATGTTCGGCCTTCACCCGTTGGCATGTGTCGCATAGGGCAACGTATTCGGCTATATCCCTTTTCATACCATCCCACCAATAACAAGTCTTCAAGTCCTTGTACATTTTGGTACTTCCGGGATGTATGGAATAGGGTGAATCATGTGCCTCTATTAATATCATGTCGCGGAGGTGCTTCACGTTAGGCACACAAATCCTTTTTCCTAGCCAAAGCGTACCCTTCTCATCTTCTTTAAAATCCTTCTCTATTCCTTGTCGGATCCTTTCCTTGATCTCGTTGATCTCCTCATCCGTTGCTTGGCCATCTCTTATCTCTTGCTCCAATGAAGAGTGGATCTCCATCATTTCCACGTTGTTCAAGAATCCGAGGTGTAACCGTTCGAACTCCTTACGTAGTTTGGGTGGTAGCTCCCGAACCGTGAGTCAGTGACATGCTCCCTTCTGGCTCAATGCATCAGCTACTACATTGGCCTTTCCAGGGTGGTAGTTGATTCCAACATCGTAATCCTTGATGAGTTCCAACCATCGACGTTGCCTCAAATTCAAGTCCGTTCGTGTAAATATGTACTTGAGGCTTTTATGGTCCGTATAGATCTCACATCGATAACCAAGGATATAATGTCTCCAAATCTTCAATGCATGCACTACTGCTGCTATCTCCAAGTCATGTGTAGGATAATTAAGCTCGTGCTTCTTTAATTTTCGTGAGGCATAGGCTACCACTTTTCCTTCTTACATGAGCACACATCCGAGCCCTTGTCTCGATGCGTCACAATATATGTCAAAGCTCTTGCTCACGTCCGGCAATACCAAAACCGGCGCTGTGGTTAGCCTTTTCTTGAGTTCCTCAAAACTTTCTTGGCATGCTGGTGTCCATTGAAAGGCTTTTCCCTTCGTTAGCAACTCCGTCATAGGCTTTGCTATCTTAGAGAAGTCCTTAATGAAGCGTCGGTAGTATCCAGCCATCCAAAGAAAACTCCGAATATCCCTCACGTTTTACGGTTGGTTCCACTTCAGAACATCTCCCACTTTTCCGGGATCAACCGATACTCCTTCCTCGGAGATAATGTGGCCTAGGAACGATATCTCCTTTACCCAAAATTGACACTTGTTAAGCTTGGCATACAATTGATGCTCACGCATTTTCTGCAAGGTCAATTTCAAATGTTCTTCATGCTCCTCCTCCCTTTTTGAATACACCATAATATCGTCGATGAAAACCACGACGAACTTATCCAAGTACTCCATGAAAACCTTGTTCATGAGGTACATGAAGTATGCGGGTGCATTTATTAATCCAAAAGACATGACGGTATATTCATACGAACCATACCGTGTTCGAAAGGCAGTCTTGGGTATATCGAAGGGCTTTATCTTCAGTTGGAAGTATCCCGACCGAAGATCAATCTTGGAGAACACTCGGGCTCCTTTCATTTGGTCGAATAGGTCCTCTATACGGGGCAGAGAGTATTTGTTCTTGATTCTCACCTCGTTGAGAGACCTATAGTCCACGCACATCCTTTGGGTCCCATCCTTCTTGTCTACAAAGAGCACGGGAGCTCCCCATGGTGACGAGCTTGGACGTATAAAACCCTTCTCCAACTGTTCTTGGATTTGCTTCTTGAGTTCTACTAGTTCATTGACAGGCATCCTATAGGGTCTCGTTGCTATGGGTGCAGTTCCGGGTACCAAATGAATGGCAAACTCAATGTCCCGATCAGGGGGCATACCTGGAAGCTCCTATGGAAACACGTCCGAGAATTCTTGAACCACTAGAATGTTGTCCAATGTTGCTCCTTCAATGTGGTTCAAGATTGCCTTTTCGGTTGTTTGTTGGGCTGACTCAAACTCGACACGAATACCGTGCTCATTTGTCAACTGCACGCTTCTTTCAGCACATTCGATTACCCCGTTGTGCTTGCTTAACCAATCCATCCCAATATTATGTCAATCCCTTGGGAATCCAAGACAATAAGGTTGGCAAGGAAGTCTACCCCCCTTATTTTAAGGCTTACTTTCGGACATACTATATTAGTCCTCATTTCTCCTCCGGGAGAATTAACTAACATAGCACATTTTAAGTGGGATATGGGTAGATTATGCTTGGCAACATACTTGGATGATATGAAGGAATGTGATGCTCGTGAATCAAATAAGATGGTGGCTGGGTTAGAGTTGGCAAGGAACATACCAATTACGACGTCCTCAGCCTGTTGTGCTTCCTCAGCACATACATGGTTCACGTTGCCGCGAGCATAGTTCTGCTGTCCCCGGTTTCCTTGATTGTCCCCTCCGTTCAGTCGCGGGTTCTGTTTGGGCACGTTGCCTTGCTGTCCAGGGCCTCTCCTCGGGTACTGGTTCGCGAAGTGTCCTGTTTCCCCGCATGCAAAGCATGCCCTGTTGCCTAAGGCAGCAGGTATGTTGGGGCGGGGGTTTTGAACAGGAGCGCCCATGTTAGGTCGGGGCACAGGAGGCATGGGCACACGAGGTGCTGGTGCAACGGGTCGTTACCGTGGTGGCTGACTAGGGCGGTATACAGGAGTGGTCGATCCATACTGCGGTGCGGCCGGGGGTATGTACCAAGGTCGTACGTTGCTCCCTTGGGGCTGGTATGGCATCTTCCTCTTGCACTCTTGCTCGATCTCTCAGATCTTGCTTTCAACCGCTATAGACTTGTCAATCAGCTTCTGAAAGCTTGCGTAGTCATTGTTGAGGAGCTGAACCTGGATCTCAATGTTCAACCCTCTCATGAACAGGTATTGCTTCATCTGGTCTCAGTTGACATCTTCGGGGGCATACCGGGACAGTAGTGTGAACTTGTTGAGATACTCATTCACGCTTCTCTGTCCTTGGCGGAGACCTTCAAACTCCTGTCTCTTGAGCATCATTACACCAGCAGGGATGTAATGAGAGCGGAAACTTTCCTTGAACTTAGTCCAAGTGATCGTCTCCGGGTCGACATGAGCGTTGCAAAGGGCATCCCACCATTCAGCGGCAGCTCCCATAAGTTGGTGCGACGCAAAGAGGACCTTCTCTCAGTCATTGCACTGCACTATGGCAAGCTTCCTCTCCATGGATTTCAACCAGTCGTCGGCCTGCATGGGGTCGTTAGCTTGAGCAAAGGTGGGCGGTCGAGTTCTCATGAACTCACCCAGTCTGTTATGAGCCGGCGGTGGTGGTGGCGGTGGTGCCGGAACGGGGTTGTTTTTGTTGGCCTGCAACTGACCCAAAGTTTGGATCATAGTTTGCATAAGTTGATTCTGCATGGCCATCAACCGTTCCAGATTGTTCTCACCAGCTCCGGGGTTAACAGGAACTTCATCGTGGCCATCCTCTTGGTTGTCACGGACGTTCCTTCGGCCGGCGTTCCCTCTCACCATCTTGAGAGAGATCGAAATAGAATAGAAATTTAGAAGGTTAGGTAGATCCCCTCAACTATATGCATCAAGGTGGGTTGGACTATATATATTAGCCCATACGGGGATGTGAACAAGTGACAAAGCATCTCACACCTCTTTCTACTTATGTGTGGATATGGACAACGTTTTTAGACGTCCCACGACTCACACAAACCACACAATTCACAAACAATCATCACAAGGGCTCACACAACTCCTATTCAAGGCTTGTTCAATGGGGGTCCTATATGGCTTAGGGTGATGTCAAATCTGTGATCCAACTATGGCTTCTCCTAGGCTTGTATCCTATGTCAAGGTAGTTTCAAAACCAATCTAAGCACCCTAGGCTTGCACCCTATGGTCAGCGTGGCTTAGCTACCAATCTGTGTCGGATACCAATCTGTGATCTATCTAAGTGTGTGACCTACCATCAACCCGTGGTTCTGGTACCAATCTGTGATTGTATCTAGGTGTGTAATCTACCCTCATCAGTGGATTTTGATACCAATCTGTGTTTCCTATTTAGGCGTGTAACCCACTGTCAACCGTGGTTCTGATACCAATCTGTGACGCCCTCAATTCTGTGGAAAACCACGGAACCGAGAACTAATGCATATGTGTGCCCAGGATGTTCATCACACATACACATATGCTCCACTAACTGAATTCAGATTATATATTACCACGAATAACAGAGTTTATTACAATGTCTCATGAGTCTTGGACTCATGCTCACAGCGGAAGTCTTATTTCTATGCAGCGGAAGTCTTTATTCTAATGCGGAAGCAATTTAACTAATGCAGAAGCAATTCTAGGCAGCAATGGCTCCATCTCTACTCCATCCCCATAGATAAGGTTGAGAACAGATCACACGCCTAATGCTCCACTTGGTCTTCATAGAAATTTTCTCCTGTTGCTGATGATGAAATAATAATGCAAGTTTGAGTACAATGATGTACTCAGCAAGTGCGGGAAAAATATGATATGAAGCTCATAACAAGGTAGGCATAAAAAGGCTCATTGCAGAAAGCAAAGTTTTTTATCAAAAACATGATAAAACAGCGACTCATCTTTAAGTGAATGTAATCCCAACATGTATTAAAATACCAATCATACCTCTATTATGTTCATAACAAGTCATCAATCAACCTCATTCTCGCTCACGAATACCTCCTCGTATTTGCTACCATCTCACGAATACCATCTCGTATTCGCTACCATTTCATCTCATAAAACAACTTCGTCTCCCACCAAGACCAACCTTGTTGCCATGACTCAACAGTCATGCAACCCATCTTATCACCCGGACTCAACAGTCCCGAAAACCAAACCATCCAAAACTATAACCAATAACCATATCCAATAACCAGATCCAATAACCATCCCAACTAATCATGGAAGGTGGCCAGGCGCTCGTGACCGTAAGCTCGGCTATCATGATAGTTTTAGTTTCTGCAGAGTTTGCACCTCTTTACCCACAAGTTTGTGATTTCGTCACCCGTTGGCGACTGCAGAACCTCCATTATACCTGTACACAACCGTCGGTATATGGCCAAAAAATCATAAAATAGCCTTTACAAAGGGGTTACTAGATGTATGGAATCACTAAGGTTTCACCGGCAGGCTAGAATCTCCAATTCTCCCACCCACGGGCCCCCTCTTGTGCCATGCAGTTCCCAGGGAAGTCCTCACTCGACTCCCATTCCCCGTGCCTTCCACGGTCCATAACAATCCAGCAACTTACCTAATTAGTCAGCTAAGGCGCACCCATACTTGGCCTTGTGGTGGCACTGTTATCCTGGCATGTGCTCGCATGAACCGGTCCTTAGATCTACGGCAAGTAAACCACCATCTCATGCTACCTCATTCACAAACCCAGTCTTGCCTAGATCTCCCTCCAATCCATGTTCATTAACAATATCCATTTCTCATTATTCATACGAGTGCAGTTAGCTAGACATATCTATCTCGCTTCCCGTATCCCATGGACTCAGCGAAGCATAAAAGTAAAAAACCATACCCGACTCATTAACTTTTGTAACACCCCAAAACCTGCTAAAGAGAGGAATTTAAAAAAAATTGGACGTAATGCATGTGGTAAAGCAATTCAACTTCAAAATGGAATTCAAATTCAAATCAAAACAGAAAAAGAAAAGGAAAAGGAAAAGGAAAAAGAAAAATGACCAGTGGGCCGAAACCCAACTCGGCCGGCCCAAACCCCCCGCGCGCCAGCCAGCCCAAACCCGCGCGTGCATTTCTCCCTCTATCTCTCTGACGCATGGGGCCCGCGTGTCATCCCCATCCTCGCGCGCGCGCCCAACTGCCGCGCGACTTCCACGCCGATCGCCGCAGCCACGCCGATTTTCTTGCTCCGGAGCCGCGATCTCCAGCCCACGCGCTGCGGCACACCTAAAAAACCCCAGCCGCCCTCCCTCGCCAATTTAAACGCCAACAACCGCCCCTTTTTCCTCCCCGATCGGCCATTTTTCTCTCCGGTGAGAACCAAAGCTTCCACCGCCGTTTTCCTTTGATCCTCGCTCGGATTTCCTGATCTAACGTGCTGATCATGTTCCACCGCCTCCGGGGAGTCTTGCAGGTGAAGGAACCCAGTGTTTTGCGCTCTAGACACAGCTCCGGTGAGCACCGCCGCGTTTTCACCTCCGACCTCGTCACCAACCGCGTTCCAGGGCCTCCGAGCTCAAGAAAAACCCCGAGGTGAGATCCCCGACCTCCCCTCTTCCGTTCTATGCCAAGAAATCCAAGTTTTAGGAAGTATAGACGAAAACCCGAAGTCCTCCGGCAAGATCGCCGCCTCCCGCCACCGCGCGCCCTGGGCAGCGCCGCCCACACACGGCCAGGGCGACGTGGCCCCCTGAGGCCCGTCCATTTTAAGTCGTGTGGTCCCTGTTAGATCTAACCCGTACCGCTTCGCGTTATAATCCCAGCCGTTTGTTTTAAATCCAACGGCGCATGTCAGCCCCGCGTTATAAAGGTCGGGAATCTTACGCGCTACCCCAGAAACTTCTGATCTAGCCCCTGGACCTTCAGAAATTCCTATAAATTCATTTAAAAATCAGTTTTAGCCCCTGGACTTAATAAAAATTAGGAAAAACCTCTCTGTTATTTGTAATTAGGCCCCTGAAAATTTAGGAAATAGTAAATTAAACCCTGCAGTAGGGTGGATTTTCCTTTTAGACCCTATAAGATATAAAATTCAGAAATTTGAACATAGGAGTAGAATTTAAATTCAAAAGGTAATATAAACACATGTGCAAATACAAATTTAAACTCTCCTAGCACTTGGAAAACCTTTAGAATGAGTTAAAAATTAATTTTAGGCTGAAACGAGATCTGCCTAAGTGTTGCTCATATTTATTAGTTCTAGAATTTAGGCTAGGAAATAATTCTGAAAACTGATAAAATAAATTTAAATTGGTTCACATCAGAGGAGAAGTTCAAAAATATATTATTTAATATTTTAGATCAGAACCTATTCTGTTTAGATGATATGTCTTACTATTTTAATATTAAAATTCACTTTTAGGCATAGAAAATAAATCTGAAAATATAGGAAAATAGGTATGCATAATTAGAAAATGATAAATGAGGTCTCCAAATCCAAAAACTTCAGTTTAGGATTTGGTAGAAGATCTGAAAACCTATTTGAAGTAGGAAATTATCTTTCATACACACTTGTGGCTAAAAAGTGTATTAATTAAATATAGAGAATTTGTTCAAATTGGAAATTCCTATATAGTGTACAAATGGAAATCTGAATACAAAAGTTAGAAATAATATATAAATGTTTAAAAGTGTATGTAGGCCTAAAATCAACACATCTAGGGTAACCACAACACTTAAACATGTGAATGACTTTCATATGTATGTATGTGTGGTTTGCATGAGTGAAAGTGTGGACTATGGCTTATGGATTGTTGTTTTTTTGCTATGTGTATTGGCATGAGTAGAACCTGCCCCGGAGCAAGTTCTCCCCTTCCAAGACCAAGACTTTCCATTCCCAGAGCAGCAGGAAGAAGGCAAGTGTCCATGACCACTTTGATCCTATACTGGGATGTGTAGCTAGAAGTAAATTGCATTGTCAATATGGAATATGATACCCAAGCTTGGAAGTTTCCCTAGATTTTCATTATCTTATTTCCTTGTAGCCTGGGTCGGGGTTTATTTTGTTATGTCATTTACTTATATGCTTATGCTTATCCATGCTTAGAATGGGATAATTGGGACATGAGATCATCAACTTACTTACCTTACTCCTGAATCAGATATTATGAGTTATGTAGAGGTAGGGATCGAGGCAACTTGGATGATTTGGTTGGTGCTGGGTGCACGAGACTCGGGTTTGTGTTTAGTACTTGCCTGGATCCTAAGGACCGGTTCATGGAACATGTAACCTGGCTTTACCGTGCCAACCACATGCTGAGATGGGGCAGCTTGGCTAATTAATTAGGTGTATCTCCGGCGTAGTATGGGTATTTGGATGGTGCGGGGAATAGGTGTCAGCTGGACTACCATATGATCCGCAAGGCTCAAGAGGGTGCCACTGCAGCGGGGTTGGAGCCTCTTGTATGCTGTTAGGGGTGAAACCTCAGTGAGCCCATGCTCGTCGGGAATCCCTTTGTAAAGGCCTCGTAGTGATCTCATGGTTACACACCTGGGAAGTGTGAACGTGGTTCGTGGCCACTAGCATAATGGAGGTTCTTTTAGTCCACCCGGCAACGGGGGATGAAATCACTACATGTGGGTATAGTGGTGCAAACTCTGCAGAGTCAAAACTGTCATGACAGTCGTGCTTACGGTCAAGAGCGGCTTGGACTTATTCATATTAGAGGATGATGGATTGGGAAGTTGAGGATGTTAAGCGGGAAGCTTAACATTGAAGATGAGACTAGGTTTACTTGATATTGATGATGGGTTGAGGGATTGGGACCATTTCACCTATGTAGTAATGTAGGTGCTTAATAAGCTAAGGTGATAGGTATTAATGGCGTAGTGCTTAAACCATGAGTTCAACCTCTCCTTGCTCTAGCCATGCATGACATAACTTTCCCACACTTGCTGAGTACCAACGGTACTCAAACTTGCTTTTCTGTTGGTTTCAATTGCTGCTCAGGTCAAGGGGATGATGTGGTGTTCAATGACCAAGACTTCAGACCCGAAGAAGGTTTCTAGGTTCACGGAGTCCCCTAGGCAACGCCTGTGATGGAGCCCACAAGATTTATATTCCGCTGCTGCTTTATTTACATGTTATGAACATATTATCGTCCATCGAGACATATGCTATGTAAGACTTATTTATATTCGAACACTTGGCTTGTAATAAATGATGCTTCACTATTTGTCATTACATGTATGAGAGAAAGATCCTGGCATACATGTGATATTCATTTGGTTGTTCTTTGGGACAAACCGGGTGTGACAACTTTCCCGGTGACAAGGGTGGTTAACAAAACTAGTAAACTCCTATGAAAAGGTTTCCCATCATGTTGACTCAAGCACACACACCTTTTCACAAACAAAACAGTCTTTCAAAAACATGGGATCAATATGGTCAAGGGGCACTTGCTTTGTTCTTGCGGTTCCTGTTGCTCAAATTCTTGTTGTTGTATTCCGTCGTAGGTAGCTCCCTGAGCATGTCCTTCTTGCTTCCTTTGGGTCCTTCCTCTAGCAAAACAGATCGTCGGGGCTCTCTTCCGGCGGCGGCGATCGTGTCTGGGCTCGTCGGCGGTCTCTCCGGTGGTCAAACTCCGGCGAAGGGGTTTAGCTCAGCGAGTTTTGGGCTAGGGATTCTAAGTTGTCGGCTTAGAAAAGATGTTACGATCAAGGGGTTGTTTCGGGTTCTATTTATAATCGGGAAGAGAAGAGTCCTAATCTGATTGGATTTCGAATAAGAGTCCTATTCAAATTGTTTTTGAATCTTAACAACTTATCTTCAATTGATTTGGTGCGGTAGCAACATGGAATTCGTGTCGGTTTCCTTCCATGTCGGTATTCCCGCGCGTACAGAAGCAAAAACCGCTTCAGAATCACGTAACCTCCGCGGTGATGAGCTTCGGAGGCTCCACGTGTCCAGCAGAGGCCTGGGCTTCCCTTTTCCGCAGAGGCGAGCTCTGGTTGTGCCGCGTGTCAGGCGGGCGAGACCTCCCTCTTCCTCAGAGGTGAGCTCCGCGTGTGCCACATGTCCTGGCGGGCGGGACCTCCCTCTCCCTCAGAGGCGAGCTCCGCGTGCGCCACGTGTCAGTTTCGGACCTCCCCTTTCTTCGGAGGTGGCTCCGGGTGTGCCATGTGTCAATTCCGGACCTCCCCTTTCTTCAGAGGTGAGCTCCGATAGTGCCACGTGTCCGTTCTGAACCTACCCTCTCTTCGGAGGTGAGCTCCGAGAATGCCACGTGTCAAGTAGCGCCTATCTTCCTTGCTTCTCAGAGACGAGCTCCGAGGTCGACACGTGTCTGTCAGCGTCGGACCTCCCGGAGATGAGCTCCGGAGGTGACACGTGTCCGATAGTGTCGGACCTCCCGGAGATGAGCTCCGGAAGTGACACGTGTCCAGTAAGACCGAACCTCTCGGAGACGAGCTCCGAGAGCGACACGTGTCTGGCGGGGCCGGACCTCTCGGAGGTGAGCTACGAGAGCGACACGTGTCCTGCGCGGCTGGTCCTCTCTTTTCCGCAGTGGCTAGCTCCAAGGGCAACACGTGTCCTGCGGGCTGGCCTCGCTCCTCCGCAGAGGCTAGCTCCGGGGGCAACACGTGTCCCATGGGGTCGGACCTCGCCCCTTCCGCAGAGACGAGCCCCGAGCCTGCCACGTAGACAGTTAGCGGTGGACCTCTCCCCCTTTTGCGGGGATGAGCTCCGAAGGCGCCACGTGGCCAGCGGGTCGTGGGAGTTGTCTTCGGCGCTCTCTGTGGATTGGATTTGGCTCTTTTTACTATCTTTTTTATATTTTCTCTGTTTTCACTTCTTTTAAAATGTTTTCTCTATATAAAATATGAATGCATGCAGAAATCAAAATTGAGGGTGTCATAGACGGAACAGAAGGAGGACACATATCCAAGGAGCTCAAAGAATTTCTCGATTGCTGCATCTTATACCTGGAATATATTCTCAAGAAAGTCCCTCGTCTCGGACATGAAGAGTCGAAGGCTGAGGTAACCATCCTATCTAACGGTAGAGTTGTCACTCGGCACTTCACACCCACATGGAGAGCTACAAGGGCAGAAGCTATTGATGATTCTGCTTGGGATGCACTCACCGGACTGTGCAACGCCTTCCGTGAGCAGCTTGAGAACACTACCTTTGAGCTGCACCCGTATCGCAAGAGTGGTACAAGGGAGATCATTGGACCCCATCAAGGAGCTCTTTCCAATCCACAAGCTGCTGATAAGTCTCAGAGGTTGCTCGTGGAGTTAGGAAACCGCTATGCAAGCACTCAAGAAGAGATCCGTTACCTCCGCAAGAAGTTGTACTTGATGGAAAAATAGGAGTAGAGTCGTGCCAATGCGGGAGAAAATGGAGCATCAACGTCATCTATCCCTACATGGACTGCCGACTCACCATGGCATGCACCCATGTATGGACCACCCCCGTCACACGGCGGGAACAGCACCGCATTCTCACGATTAAGTTAGGTTTCCATTGGATAAAGTTGTAATAGGAACGTTTAGATCATAGTAGTTGAATAAGAGTGGTGTGCTGAAATTTTGTGATGATTGCTTGTGTTTGTGTGCTGGTGTGAGTTGTGGGACGCTTCGGCGAATGTCCACATCCACACATAATTGAGATATGTGAGATGGTTCGGCACGGGTTCACATCCTCATATAGGCTGAAATTAATAAAAGAAGATACTTAGTTCATATACCTTGATGCATATAGTTGGGGGGATCAATCTAAATTTCTATTTCCTACTCTACTCTCTCTCACAGATGGTGAGGGAAAACTCCAACCGCCAAAGGAGTAACGCTCGTGGTAAAAACGAACAACAAGAGGATGGCAATGTTGAAGTTCCTGAAAATGCCAACCCCGGGGCTGATGCAAGCAACCTTGAATGGTTGATGGCTATGCAAAACCAGCTCACGCAAATGATGATACAAACATTGGGGCAGCTGCAGGCCAACAACAACAACAATCCTAACCCCATTTCTGCACCGCCACAAGGGGATGAAAAGTTGATGAAGATCAAGGAACAAACCAGTGAAGGCAAGGCACCAGACTTTAGAGTTGATAGAGATGGAATATTATGGTTTAAGAAATGGTTTCATGTGCCTTCACAAGGTCACTATTGGAACACGATCATGGATGAACCTCATAACTCTGCCTACTCTATCCACTCTAGAACCACAAATATGTATGTGGATATTAAGCAGAAATATTGGTGGATTGGAATGAAGGGTGACATAGTCAAATTTGTGGCTTATTGTGATGTGTGTAGAAGGGTCAAAGCTGAGCATCAAAAGCCGAGTGGCCTATTACAGCCCTTACCAATTCTCGTTTGAAAATGGGATGAGGTAGGAATGGATTTCATCACTGGCCTGCTAAGGACCAAGAATGGTAATGAATCCATGTGGGTAGTGGTCAACCGTCTGACTAAAGTTGCACACTTTATTCTTGTGCGCACTACCTACAATGGGAGTAAGCTGGCCAAGTTATACATAGATTGTATTGTGAAACTACATGGATTACCCTCAAGGATAGTCTCAGATCGAGGTACTCAATTTACGTCAAGGTTTTGGAGGAGTCTTCAAAAGGCACTTGGCACCAAGTTGGACTTTAGTTTAGCATATCACCCTCAGACTGATGGTCAGATGGAAAGGATCAACCAAATCTTGGAAGACATGTTGAGGGCCGTTGTTCTCACCTACGGCAAGGATTGGGAAGACAGTTTACCGTATGCTGAGTTCTCATACAACAACAGTTATTAGGCCAGCATCAAGATGGCACCTTATGAATCCCTCTATGGAAGGAAGTGTCGAACCCCGCTCATGTGGTCAGAAGTTGGGGACCGCATTGTGGAGCAACCGGACTTCATCTCGGAAGCAGAGGACAAGGTTGCGGAGATTTGAGTGAATCTGAAGGCCGCCTAATCACGTCAGAAAAGCTACGCAGATAAGAGGAGGCGTGAACTCAACTTCCATGATGGAGATGATGCGTACCTCACATAGAGTTTCATGTTTAGGGTGGCGGTTAAGTCTTGCTGAGCGTTATGCTCACGGATGCTATCCGAGTTGTTTTGCAGGTATTTGACTTCATGCTTAAAAGAAGGGATGCCGATGAGACTCGGGAACCTCCGAGCGTTTACTCAAAGAGCATCCTCGCCGCTGCAGATTGTTCTTCGTGTTGCTAGTAAGAGACAGTCCGCGGGCTGGACTGTTTCTTTGTTGCTAAGATAGAGATGAATCGTGAGAGAGATAGTCTTCCGCTGTAGCTTACTCTGATATAACTATTTGTAAAACATTCTTGTACGCTTCCGCAAACTATGTCTTGGGGGTGCACGTAAGCGCTGTCCACCAGTGCGCACAAGCTTAAGGGTGGAGCCTCACAGGTGGCAGGTAACCCGACCTGCTTTAGTATCCTCTACGACTCTTCATGTCGTTTGGGGTATTCGAGCAACGCTTTTCCCTGGCGTGCTTTGGGCAAGTATGGGAGACCCCGTCACATGGTCAGTAACGTGAACACGTAGCTCAAGGCGTGTTTTGCTTGAGAATACCTGGGCGAGTGATGACGGCCGGGTGTACGAACTGTATGGATACCGGGTTCGGTGTGCAGCCGGGCCTGATGATTGAGTGTGGCTTATGTAGGTGCTAACCACGAGAACCTTAGTGTGTGTAGAACACGTTTGCAAGTGACCGTTTTAGTGCCACCTAATGATACGTATATGCCAGTGTAATCCGGTTAGGTTTTTCTTTGGTGAGGCAATGTAGTATCGTCATATGTCTTACGGTGCATCGTCACCGTACTACACTGGATAGTCTTCTTTCCTATGAAGAAATCATTCATGACTAACTTCCAAACTAAAAATGGATGTTGGAAAGCACATATTAGTTACTAAGCTCTTCAAGTTGAACTAAGTTTCAAAGAAGAGGCTTGCTAGGTTTCCATTGATTTCAAAAACAGAGTGCTCTGTTCTGGCAGAAATTTTGCTGGAATTTGACAGAGCATAACTCTGAGTAGATTGACCCAATGGAGGTGTATGATACAGTTATGGAAATGTTTTTAATTGCTGTACAACGTTTCTGTAGACCTCCATAGCAAGATCAGACACCAAATTGGTTGAATGTCCAGTTGAATGCAAACTGTTTAGAAACAGAACAGCTGCAACCTTCTCTGGATGTTCCTGTAAATTGGCCATAACATTCTGTAGAAAAATCTCTAGGGGTCAGCTAATATATAGTTGGAAAGGTTATGAAACTTGCAATGATTTTTTAGTTCATAGTTTATTCAGAAGTGTACTACATTTGTATGTAAAACTGTGATGAAAACAGCCACATACAAAGGAGGTGCTGGCAAATTTTATCCAGAAATTCTGTCAACTTTGAACAATCATAACTTTTGTTCCAGAAATGATCTAGGGGCATATGAGTACTCGTTGAAAAGATACTGAAGTTAAATTTAACTTTGGTATTCAACTTGAGTCATGAAAATGCTTGTAACTGGATCGAAATCTGAGTCGAGTACAGAAAGGTCGGTTCTGTACAGAATAGGGGGATTGTTTATGTTGGCTTTAGAAAGAGGTGTAAACATGAAGTTTTGTTATGCTTTCATAAAGTTTCAGCATGTTCATGTTGTACATACTTTCACGTACTGATGAGATCAAGTTTTGACTCCCCTCAAAATTACGCTTTTGCAGTATGGTGTGTAGTCATTCTCTGAGTCAGGCTGAAGGTTCTCGCCGAGACGATAATGACTCGACTCCACCACGGGCACCGCCATCAACGGTATGGGCGGATGTCATGGCTCAGATGGTCGAGTCAAGTCAAGAGAACACAAGACTACTCCAAGACTTGGTACAACAGGGCTTACTCCAACGTGTACAACAGGACGTTCCACCTCGGAACGCCTATTTGGACTTCTTGGCGACACAACCGCCAATTTTCACGGAAGCCAACGAACCAGTGGAAGCTGATCAGTGGATTCGAGTAATGGAGTCCAAGTTTTGAGTGTTTGAGTGTGATGAGTATCAGAAGACATTATTTGCAGCCCAACAGCTCCATGGAGCCGCCGGTAATTGGTGGTTCACTTATCTCGCCACCGTTCCAGAAGGCCATCAAGTGGAATGGGCAGAATTTCGTGAAGCATTCCGTGCTTGTCACATTCCTATGGGTTTTATCAAAGCCCAGCAGCAAGAATTTAGGAACTTGAAGCAGGGGGACATGAGTGTTCTCGATTATGTCAAACGGTTCAACCTTTTGGCACAATATACTCCTGCTTATGCGACGAGTGAAGCTGCAAGGTGTGACTACTTCTTCTATGGCCTGAGTGCCATATTAAAAGATAAGTTGTCTTTGTTCAATCAAGGCAGTTACACCGAGTTGATCAGTGCTGTCCTGCTGCAAGAACAAGCGACACTTGAGTGTCAAGCAGAGAAGAGGGACCGGGAGGATGTGCAAGAAGACACACCAGTTGTTCCTCGTAAGTACAGTGTGGTGTATCACACACCATCCGATGAAATATGGCAAGCACCAGTGAGATCGACTCCGTACAGATTTCCTGCTCAAGAATCTTGTCTTGAAGCAACACCTTTGCTGCAGCAACGAAGGACACCTGTTGCATCATTGCTGCAACCAAGTACATCAACTCCTCAACCACAAGTCAACGAAGAACCGGGGAAACCTCCGTGTTCTTATTGCCACCGTTTTGGGAATTTTAGGCAGGAATGCCGGGAGAAGTTGGTAAACACCAGACAGCCATCATCATCAGGTGGTATGCCGCCACCTGCTCAAGTCAACATAACAGCATTGCAATCCGGGAGTGTGCAACATCTTGCTATTGAGGATGTCCCAGAGGGAGCACCGGTGTTAGCGGGCATGTTTACTCTCAAGGACGTGCCCGTGTTGGTACTTTTTGATTCCGGTGCAACCCACAATTTTATCAGCAAAACATGCGTGGATCAGCACCAATTATCCACCAATACTCCCACAACGAGTTTTCTTATACGTTCACCGGGAGGAATATCTCTGCTGATCAGATTGTGCCCCCAGCAGCTTTGTGTTTGGGCGGAAAAATATACCCAACATCGCTGATTATGTTGGATAGGCAGAAGATATACATTATATTGGGGATGTCATGGTTAAATCGTCACGGTGCCGTTCTCAATATCGGTAACCGGAATGTCCAGATTGACTCGCCGATTCACGGACAGCACACACTGTTTTTAGACAGCGAAGACCCAGATATGGTAGAGGCTTACCACACGGAAGCACTTAAACTTGAATATATTCCGGTGGTACGTGATTATCCCGACGTATTTTCCGATGACTTACCGGGCATGCCGCCCGAACGGGACGTCGAGTTCAAGATTGAACTGGCGCCGGGAACCACTCCTATCTCAAGAAGGCCTTACAATATGGCACCTAACGAGCTAGCGGAGTTGAAGGAGCAACTGAATGAACTCATGAGCAAGGGTTTCATACGACCAATTTCTTCACCTTGGGGTTGCTCAGCGCTGTTCGTTAAGAAGAAAGACGAAACACTGCGGCTATGTGTTCATTATCGTCCTCTAAATGCTGTCACGATAAAGAACAAGTATCCTTTGCCTCGCATTGACATCTTGTTCGGTCAAACTTGTGGGTGCAAAGGTATTTTCGAAGATGGACCTTCGGTCGGGGTATCATCAAATCAATATCCGACCGGAGGACATACCAAAGACAGCTTTCTCGACGAGATACGGACTCTATGAGTACCTCATCATGTCATTTGGGCTAACCAACGCTCCGGCACACTTCATGTACTTGATGAATTCTGTGTTCATGCCGGAGTTAGACAAGTTCGTCTTGGTATTCATCGACGACATTTTGGTTTACTCCAAATCGGAAGAAGAGCACGCTGAACATCTGCCTATCGTGCTGCAACGGTTGAGGGAGCACGAATTATATGCAAAGTTCAGCAAGTGCGAGTTCTGGATTGATCAAGTGCCTTTCCTAGGCCATATTATTTCAGCAGAGGGCATTGCATGGACCCCAGCAAAATTGAACAAGTGCTGAAGTGGGAATCTCCCAAATCAGTCCACGAGGTCCGAAGTTTCCTAGGTTTAGCGGGGTATTATCGGAGGTTCATTCCGAGCTTCTCAAAAATTGCTAAACCAATGACAGAGCTGCTGAAGAAGGGCACTACATACATGTGGAGTGCAGTATGTGAAGCCACATTCAAAACTTTGGTGAAACATCTCACAACAGCTCCAGTTCTTGCTCAGCCAGACACGACGAAGCCATTTGATGTATACTGTGATGCATCCGGCATCGGTCTCGGCTGTGTTCTTATGCAAGAAGGGTTCGTAGTCGCCTATGGGTCTCGTCAACTGCGAAACCACGAGCAGCATTATCCAACTCACGATCTTGAGCTTGCTGCAGTGGTGTTGGCGTTAAAGATGTGGAGGTATTATCTGCTTGGTAATCTTGTTCACCTCTACACCGATCATAAAAGCTTGAAGTATATCTTCACGCAGAAGGAGCTGAATATGAGACAACGGAGATGGTTGAAGCTCATAAAAGATTATGAAATTGAGATCCACTATCACCCAGGAAAAGCAAACGTGGTTGCCGACGCGCTTAGTCGGAAAGCCCACGTTCACAACTTGGCGATTGCTGAGTTAGAAGCTGAAGAACCAAGTCTCCGTGTCATTCCGTATGGCGCGCTTCATAATCTCGCGCTCATTCCAACGATCCGTGAAGAGATTGTTGAGGCTCAAAGAAGAGACAAAGGTATGTCTCACATACGGAGAAGACGAGAAAATGGAGAAGTAAAATGCTTCCGGAAGGATGAGAACGGTACGATATGGTTTAACGACCGTATAGTGGTACCGCGCAATATGAAACTCCAGAAGAAGATCTTGGATGAAGCCCACCTGTCTAAGTTTTCCATTCATCCCGGAAGTAACAAGATGTACTAAGATTTGAAACAGAAATTTTGGTGGACGACGATGAAGAGGGAAATTGCGAAGTACGTATCCGAGTGTGATACGTGTAGACGGGTCAAGGCTGATCATATGCGGAAAGCCGGACCGCTACAACCTCTAAAGATACCGGCATGGAAGTGGGAGGATGTGAGTATGGACTTCATCGTCGGATTACCGCTCACATCCTGGAAGCATGACTCGATACGGGTGATCATCGATCGGTTGACAAAGTCAGCTCATTTCATACCGGTGAACACTCATTATCGAGCAAGGCAATATGGGGAGTTATACATCTCCAGGATTATATGCTCACATGGTGTCCCGAAGACCATCATTTCAGATCGAGGTGTGTTGTTCGTTGCTTGGTTTTGGGAGCAGATGCACGCCTCGTTGGGCACCAAGCTGATTAGAAGCTCCGCATATCACCCTCAAACCGATGGACAAACTGAGAGGGTGAACCAAGTGCTTGAGGACATGTTGAGAGCGTGTGCCATCCACCACGGTAGGAATTGGGATGATCACTTACCGTTGGTGGAGTTTTCATACAACAACGGGTATCAAGCGAGTATTAAAATGGCACCGTATGAAGCTCTCTACGGCCGGAAGTGTTGCACGCCACTGAATTGGTGTGAGTCCGGCGAAAGAGTTCTGTTTGGGATTGATCTTGTGAACGAAGCCGAAGACTGAGTTCGGTTGATACAAGAGAACTTGAAGGCTGCACAATCCCGACAGAAGAGCTACGCTGATCAATGGCGTAGGCCATTGCATTTTGACGTCGGAGAGCACGTGTATCTTTGTGTATCTCCGATTAAGGGAATTCACCGGTTCGGTGTAAAGGGGAAACTCGCTCTCCGTTTTGTTGGTCCTTTTGCTATCACGGAGAAGTACGGACCCGTAGCCTATCGGCTGGAATTACCGGCAAGTCTAGCGGGTGTCCATGATGTATTTCATGTGTCACAGCTGCGGAAGTGCCTTAAATTCACCGCTGCTGTCCGCACTGAGGAAATCGACGAATTGAAACCGGACCTGACCTATACCGAGCGACCGGTTCAGATTTTGGATGAAAAGACCCGGGTAACCCGGAACCGGACGATCAGATTTTTCAAGGTGCTGTGGAGTAATCACAACGCGGAAGAGGTGAAGTGGGAAATTGAATATTACCTCCGCACCAACTATCTGGAACTTTTAGTGTTGTACAGTTTGTAATTACCTCTCCCATCTCGTTTTTCACTTGTAATCTCGGGACGAGATTCTTTTAAGGGGGGAGGAATGTAAAAGTCCCAAAAATATGTATGAATAAAACCTAGGTTTGAATTCATGTGTGTGGCCAAAAACTTTGAATAAACATGCAGCCATATAGTTGGAAATTTAGGGAAAAGTTTGATCACAAACTTTTCATTTGTAGGGTGGGCTCAAAAAGGAGTCTAAGAGAAGCATTTGCAAATTCTAGCCAAATTAAATTTGTCATACAAATTCAAACTGAATTTGGAGAATTCAAATCCTAGCTCACATTTCCAAACTCAGAATTGTGAACTTAGAGAAATTAACTTGAGAAGATCTTTTGGGAGGGAAGTTGTGGGGTAGGACCCACATGTCATTGAGAGGAGAGTGGAGACTTGCATATGAAGCAAACTGTGGACTTGGCTCTGTTTTCAGTTTCACCGTAGCTTCACCCGCGTGTGCCACCGAGAGGAACCGGCGCCACCTCCTGCTGCCTGCCCCCATGGGCTGACTCCCCGAGCCGGTGCCCTCATGCTTCTCCCCGTGCTCACGTCCCCTCAGCCGAGCAAAGCCTCGGTTGTTCTCCTCCCCTCACGAGCGCACGAGCAAAAGCTGCTCTTCACCTCCACTGCTCGACCCGATTGGGAGAACGGCAAAACAACCGAGCTCATCCCTCCCCCGAGCTGCTAAACCTTGCTGCGAGCTCAGCCTCCACCTCCCTGACCCGAAAACAAGCAAGCCTCGGCCTCCCTAGCCTGAGAACAACCGCCACAGCGGCGACCTAGTTCAAGAAAGTGATCGGGCGCACGTGGGCAGCTCGCCACAGCAGTCTTCACGGCCAAGCAAGGGTGGAAACGGGAGCGAACGGCCACCGCGCTGCTCTCACCCAAAGCTAAGGCCATGCCGTAAGCTATTGACGGCGAATTTCGAAGTTTTGCTCCGGCAGCCTCATCCCGAGCTTCCTGTACAGTTCCTTAAAATTCTCCTCCTCTGATCCTCCGTATGTTATCAAATCTTGCACGTAGATGCTGTATTAGCCGGCGATCAAAATTCCTTTAGCATCCATCACATGAAAACGCCTCAGATCGATGAATTTCGAGCTCTACTTAGGGTGTTCATGGCGGATCCATTCGGTCGCACGATGACAACCCACTTGCGGCCATTTCCGAGCAAGTTTGCGACCATGTCAGTTCTTCCTAAGACCCACTGGTGCTGTAGAGCTCGTCGGCACAGGTTTTGGTGGGCTGGAGACCTTGGGAAACGGCGCCAAACCTCATCAGAGGCCGCCGCACGCCGCCGAGCTGGTTCCGGCCACCGGCAGCCCGAGCACAACCCACAGCCGTGTTCCTCGGTGCCCTAAACCCCCTGGCGGCGAGTCCTAGTTCGGATGGTGGCCGGGAACGGCCGGCCGGCGAGCACCGACGTGCTCCGGCGAGGGGGAACACGCGGGCGCGGGAAGGGGGTCGGAGGAGGAAGACGACGGGTGGACCCCGTATGTCAGCGGCCCAAATTTTAAATCTGGATCAATCTGTGGCCGGGATCCCGTGTGCTGGCGCGCAAAACCCGGTAGAGCTCGGTGTGGCTTCAATTCTAGTGGCTGGAATTTAATAAGCGGGCCAGTCGAATTTTCAGTAGGAAAACAATTCTAGAGTTGGCTCAAACTTTGGAAATTCATAGCTCCTGGTAGAAACCTCCAATTTGAGTGATTCCAATTGGGTTGTATTCATCTCTCCGAGTTCTATCCAAATATAAACTAAGATTTGTATGAAAGTCAATATTATATTCTGGAGAATTCTTTGAAGGTTTTCAGGTTTATCCAAAAATCCCCAAATTTTGCCAGAATATTCTTTAGCATATTGTTGACCGTCTAGCAAAATTTCAGCTCATTTGAAGATCATTTGAGTAGGAATTTGCCAAAAACAAACTGCTGTGTTCATAAGAGTCCAGAAACATTTTCAGAAAATGTTTCTCACTTCAAAAATCTATTCTGGGAAGTCCCTAGGTCCAAAAATCATAGGAAAATTTAGGCAATCTCTCTGAGACATACTTTAAATTGTAGTTCACTTAATTGGGCATGAAAATGCACATTACTCCAGAATTAATTCTTTTGAGTAGAATTGCTTAAAGAATTGTTCTGGGAGAACTACTCAAGTAAAAGGGCTGAATTTTGGACCAGATTACTTTCATATGGCCGAGAACTCACCTGTAAATTATCAGCTCAAGTTGAGCCCTTGAACTCCCTGTGCTTATTCTCCATACTTATAAATGGGTGGGAAATACATGAAGGACTTTGTGAGAATTACGGAGAACACAATTTGATTCCACCTTAGCTGCAATTTGGCAAGCTAAATCCTTAGGTAGTATAGAACCTGCTGTAAAAGTTTTGAGGCCAATGGAGTTCTTTTTCTTCAGTTGCACTCAAATCTTTTCAGCTCATCTATTATGTTCATTAGGGAAAATAGTTAGTGTATAACTAAGATAGTAAGATCAATGTAAATCATTTCTGTTTCTTTGAACAACAGAGGCAAACCAAGCCGTTCTTGGCTTTTCCACACAACCTCTGTTTCTAAGAACTTCATTCTATAACTTCTTTCCATTACATTATATAAAACATGTGCATATGCATTTCAATAGGAACCACAACGAAGGGGATTCAAAGGAGTGATTCATTGAAGTGGATCAAAGTTCCGGAGAGTCAAGGGTGGATCAACAAGGACACTAACTGATTATATACGACTACCCTGCAAAACAGGCAAGCTCCGGTTTGCATTTAACAGCTTTAAGTTTTTACTTTGTATTCACTTTCGGTTAAGACATGAATTGTGCATTAGGTCTAGCGTTTGATACTCCTCTTGCATAGCCAAATCACCCATGGAGTATTGGGTAGGTGTTTTTCACCGTGTAGAACTGCCATGCTTATGTAGGGTTGGGTAGTAGTCGAGTGGTGAGATGCTACTCGCGTGTTCAGGAACAACATGGACATACGGGATTGGTTCATAAATGAATTAGCAAGTTAAAGTTGAGACCGGAAGGTTGTAGGAGCAGCAGGACATAGGGGCCTGGGTGCTATAGACCAGTCCGTATCGGTCAAGGACCGATCCGTATGCGTCCCTGTTGAGCAAGTTTGAATTGTGTACCGGACTCATGCTGGCTATATGGGACCCAGTAAACCGATGTACCTCAGGAAGCTATCGTTGGGACTTTTCGGGTCGCCTCAGGCGGACGGCCAGTGTGCAGTATGTGGGGAACATTCTCATGACATCTCACGTCGGCAGGTGCACCATGAGAGTGGCTACTGTATGGGGTGACTTGATCGATTCAGCGGGGGTGAAACGGGGGAAAGGCTGCCAAGTACGACGTCAGTGATGGTTGTTGTAGGCAATGTTGAGTACGGGCGTACGGGTCGTGTAGTCCGGGTGTTATTGATTCGAATCACCGTCGCTCGCGGAATGGACCGAGCATACTTGTTCTCACAGTCGTGACGTAGTGAAAACTTGCATGAGAAAGGAACTAATCACATTGGTTTGAAGTTTCATACTAGCTTTGTATTGGATCTTGATGAATAGGCTAGTGCAAACTCGATTCTTTTATGCCATGAGCAATTTACATCGGGGGAAAGGGTTTCTTGTTTGATTATGGACTCCCGATGTGGCGTGCCCAGGGTTACTTAAAATGCTGTAATTAATACCTGAAAGTAAGGATTCACTTTTAGGCGAGTTTAATTATGTTTATGCCATCCTATTTTAGGTTCATAACCTCACATAGAGTTTCATGTTTAGGGTGACAGTTAAGTCTTGCTGAGCGTTATGCTCACGGATGCTATCCGAGTTGTTTTGCAGGTATTTGACTTCATGCTTAAAAGAAGGGATGCCGATGAGACTCGGGAACCTCCGAGCGTTTACTCAAAGAGCATCCTCGCCGCTGCAGATTGTTCTTCGTGTTGCTAGTAAGAGACAGTCCGCGGGCTGGACTGTTTCTTTGTTGCTAAGATAGAGATGAATCGTGAGAGAGATAGTCTTCCGCTGTAGCTTACTCTGATATAACTATTTGTAAAACATTCTTGTACGCTTCTGCAAACTATTTATGTAATATGATGTGTTTTCATCGACCCGTGTGCTGTTGGGTGCCGCATATGACGGCACCACCCGACGAGGTCCTGTCCCTCACAGTACTTGACCAACAATCAACCTCTGAGGAGTTGATCGTACAGGTGACCTCCATATTTAACCGTATGGCGTTCGGTACTCCAAACGGTATTTTTGTGGCACATAACTTGTGTTGGCCTGCGCGATATCACTCATTTTTCTTTTCTCTACTAGCCACTCGAGTGTCGTCTTTTCTTGTATGAGAGTCGCATTGACCATGTCGGTATAATTGCCTTTGTCGAACATGGCCGATTTCTCCTGTAATATGGCACTCAGGCCATAGAAGAATAAATCACACCATGCCTCTTCTATTGCCACATATTTGGGAGCGTATTGAGCCAAATGTTAAACCTTTGGACATACTCGAGGACATTCATGTCCCCTTGCTTCAACTTAAAAAATTCATACCACTTGGTCTTGATAATTCCTATTGGTATGTGACGAGCACGAAAGACTTCACAGAACTCACTCCATGTTACTTGACGGCCTTCCGGAATGGTGGTGAGATGTTCAACCCACCAATTTCTGGCTGCTCCATGGAGTTATTGAGCGGCAAACATTATCTTCTGAAATTCATCACACTGAAATACTCCAAATTTTAACTCCATGACACGAAGCCACTGATCTGCTTCCACAGGTTCAGTAGCTTCCGTAAAGATTGGCGGTTGAGTTGCCAAGAAATCCAGATAAGCGTTCCGAGGTGGAACGACTTGTTGCATGTGTTGAAGTATGCCTTGCTGTACCAACGCTTGGAGTAATCGTGTGTTCTCTTGAGTTGCTTCTTGGAGTAGCCTGGTGTTCTCTTGGTTATACTCGACAACTCGAGTCATAAGATCCGTCCATTTCGTGGATGGTGGTTCCGACGGTGGAATAGACTTATCACCGCCTCGGAAAGAACTCCCGGCCTTACTCGAAGAGCGAGTACGAACCATACTGTAAAAGTACATTTCAAGATGAGTTAAACATGAACTCAGAAGTATGTGAAGCTAATGAAAACATGAATATGTCAATACTTTAGGAAAGCAGTAAAACAATCATGTTTACACAAATCCTTAAAATAGCATAAGTAATCAGCTTTTCTGTACAGAACAGACCAGTTTGTATTTAACCCAGGTTTTGATCCAGTTAACAGATTTTTCATAACTCAAGTTCAATACCAAAGTTAAATTTAAATTCAATATATTTCCAACGAGTATTCATATGCCTCTAGATCATTTCTGGATCAAAAGTTATGATCATCCAAAGTTGACAGAATTTCTGGATAAAATTTGCCAGCATCTCCTTTGTATGTGGCTGTTTTTATCACAGTTGTATATGCAAATACAATATGAATCTGAACAAACTTTGAACTACAACAATATTTCATATCTCATAACCTTTCCAATGGTATATCATAGGCTCCTTAGGGATTTTTCTACAGAGAGTTATGACTGAAATACAGAAATGTCCAGAGAGGTTTTGCTTCTGTCCTGGTTCTGGACAGTTTGCCTTCAACTGGGCTTTCACCAATTTGGCGTGTGATTTTGCTCTGGAGGTCTGCAGATAAGATGTAGAGAACTTGAAAATATTTCCAGAACTGTATCATACACCCCCATTGGGTAAAGCTACTCAGAGTTATGCTCTGTCAAATTCCAGCAAAAATTTCTGCCAGAAACAGAGCACTCTGTTTTTGAAATCTTTGAAGCCTAATCATCCTCTCATTTGAATCCTAGATTAAAATAAGAGTTCAGTAACTAATATTTGTTTCAAACTTCCATTTTTAGTTGAAAGTTAGTTCATGAGTCATTTCTTCACAGGGGAGAAGATTATTAAGTTAAGAATGGTGTCGATGCATCGTAAGAGACATGTCGGTACTACGTTGCCTCACCAAAAGAAAAACCTAACCGGATTATACCGGCATATACGTATACTTAGTGTGGGGACCACCCCGTGGTTCACCCACTCCAGGATCGCATAGGGTGGTGCCGTGCGATGCGGCACCCAACAGCACACACGAAAAGAATTAAGAACAACATACAAACTTTTATTTGATATAAAATAGCGGAAGTCTTTTTACAAAACTTAATTCTACAGCGGAAGTCTTATTAACAGCTAAACTCTCAGCCTAGCTATGCAAAAGTGCAGCCGTCCAGCCCGGGGACGCTACACACTAGCAGCACTTCAACGAAGATCACGGCGGCGTGCAGGGCTCCAGCTCGGCCGTGTAACCCGACGGGGGCACTGCCTCGTACTCGGACCCCTCCTCATAGTTCTCACCTGCATACAGCTCAAATATTGCAACCTTGAGCACGATGGCTCAGCAAGGCTTAACCGACTAGCCTAGGCATGGAACTCTACATGCAGGGATGTGTAAGATAGGAAAAAGGACTTTGCAACAAGGACACGCCTATAAGTTGATCCTTACTTTCAGTTTTATAGCAGCAGATTCATGTGCCTTAGGCAGCCCTCACATCAGAAGTCCACAATCAAACAAGAAACGCTTTCCTCCGATGTGGTGATGCCCAAAGTGGAAAATAAACTTAATTAGCTCTACATCTACAGCAGACATGGTTTACAAAACATTAATATATCATCACAGCATATTATCATTCATCTGGCTTACTTCACTTCTTAGTACGTCACAGAACAGTGAACAAGCGGTAATCAAATAACCGCGAGGGACGGTGATTGCAATCAGGAGACACCTGGACAACACGTTGCATACACCCACTTTCAGAAGCGTGATTCCACACCCCTTCCTACTCTGTTGTATGCAACAACCTTTCAAAGGCAACCCAAATGCCGAACCGGTCCATCCGTAATGGGTAGGAGGTCCTCGTGTGGAGCGTGACTGTGCCCACCGGCAGATTTACACCTTGCTACCCTCAACCCACTCCTATTTACGGTTGGGTAAGCCTTGACACCCAGGTTAACCAATTACATTGGTTTCCTGCTTATGTCAGTATGCCATCCGTACTGTTCGATACTTGTTCAGCAGGCCCGCACACGACTCGGTCCTCAATCGACACCAACAGGGCTGCGCACGTGAGACCTCCACTCACTGATTCCTATCCCCCCTGCTGGGTCTCATTTTCTCCACTCTTAAGCCATTTTCTATTCTGACCAAACCGTGTGATAAAGCCTTACCTCACGAGTAGATTCCAACTACTCGACTTCTACCGAGATCCTAAGCATATTAGCATGACATTCTCTACTCGTCGAGTCTGTAAACTACCCAACCCTCCATAGGATTTAAAAGGTTATGCAAGTGTGGTTTCAATCACCCTAACTCTAATGCAAGCATTCACCCTAGACATAAGTGATACAAATAAAGAATTTGCACAAGTACTTAAATTCAAACCGGGGCTTGCCTGGCTGCGAGTTAGAGGAGAAGTTAGCTTCTGGTGGGAGGACGTCCAGGGCTCTGGTGCGTCCTCAACTTTGGTCACTATTATGAAATGTAACAAAATATAGGTATAAGTATTAAGGACTTATAAGATGTAAACTTCTATTCATAGCTACTACTATTTAGGATCCTTAATTGGCTTTGGGATTTTTACAGTTGATACAAGACTCTCTAAGGATGATCTGAGCAAAATTTCGAGAAATGTCATTGCACAATGTAGTCTCCAAAATTCCTACAAGTACAAGGCTTCTCTGAATTTTGAGCCCAAATCAGGAGTTTTGACATAGCTAAAACTGGAAGATTTGATTAGGGTAAGTCTCAAAATTTGTTTCACCATTTTTGGAGCTACCAACAGAGAGATATGAATTTTTGAAGTTGGATAGGTGTTCTGAAAAGTTTCTGTTTAAATTTGAATTTCCAAATAAAAGCTGAACTTTGGAAGGCAGTTTAGCCTAGCAATTGAACTCCAATGTGGCTCAAATTTTTACTGGAGATCAGTTACTATGAAAAGGACTTGCTACCCAAAATTGGGAATGTTTCATAAAGAAAGGATTTACTAAAAATAATTCTATAGAAATTCCTGGGCATTTTCATAGCATGCAATTTGTTTCTCTGTGAAGTACTCCTCCTGAGGATTCCAACAAAATTGGAGTCACCCTTTTTGGAGTTTCCTACACAAATTTATGGGTCTCCAAAGTTTGAACTGCATTAGGAAAATCTGGTAATGTTTAAATCCTGGCTGTGGGGCCCACCCATGGTGCTATCCACTCAGATGACAGCAACACCGAGGCCATGGGGTTATTTCCTGCGCAGCCGCACCGGATCCGGCGCCACAAACCGATCCCCATGCGTATACAGAGGCTGACCGGTGGGACCCGGCCCTCCTTCGTCTTCCTCGCGCTGCCCGCGCCTCCCGCAGCGGCGCACGCCGGCGAGGCTCGCCGCGATGGGGTTCCCGAGGTCCGAACTCCCTCAAACTCGCCGCCTGTGAGTTCTACACCATGCTGAACACGATGGCTAGGGTTTGCTCTAAAAGCATCAGTATCACATGGACAACATCGACCCATAGCCCACTCTCCATGAAAACCACCAGAGAGGGGACCTCACTGGCGACCCGAGGCCGCAAAACGACGGCGGCGACAAAAACTCGGTGCCCGGTATCTCTACTTGATCATTTGAGCTGCTAGGACTTCAGAGAGATGTGCAAGCGTGTGCTGGAGATACTCTAAGCTCATCTAGCGTGGAGCTACCCGGAGCACGACGAATTTCCCCGAAGAATCCTTGGTTTTCTAAAGAACCGCCGGCACCAAACTTCAAATTACTCGGTGTCGGAGCTAAGAAGGCAGGAACTGGTTAGAGGAAGGAAGAAGGGTTCCTAACGCACCTCAGGAATCTTTTGTTCGATCGGAAGGGGCTGTAAATCCGTCGGGCGACGGTGTGGCGCAGAGATGATCAACACCGGGGCTCCGACCGAAATTCCAGCTCGTAGGAGCCAACCACCGGTGCTGGCGTCTACTTGAGGCTTCGGAGAGCAGGAGAGGAACCTGGCGCAACGTTCCCATGGCTCAGTCGCGCGAGAGGCACGCCGAGCTCACCGGGCGTCGATGAGCCGAAAGGTTCTTCCGCCGGGGGGGGGGGGGGGTTTGTCCGCGAGTTTTCGAGCAGAGCGTGGAGGAGCTGCGATGTAACGCGGATAAGAGCAGATGACGCACTCGGCGGCCGCTTTGAGCACCCACGAGCACGAACCGACGTCGGAAGCAGCGAGGAAGCATCTCGGTGGAAACGTCGGCCGGCGGAATTAGTCGGGAGCTGGCACCCGCGCGTGGACAGCCGAGGGAAAACAGGGATTTTTGCCTCTGTGGTGACTGACCAGTGGGCCCCCTCCCACCTAATGCTCCTTTGATATTTTTCTCATTTGTCCCCAAATTAACTCCTTCGCTTCCTCCCAAAGTAATGGTTTGAAAAGTTGAATTCAAAATAATTTGAATGCTGGTGTGAAGTTTGAATGGTGTTTGGTCATTTGAACTTGAAATTGGAATTTGAATTCTCCCTTTTGCCTTGCTCCAAAAACATAGCAAACCAGGCCCAAAATTTCTGATTTTTGGAATGGCTGTTAATTCAAACGTGGAGAACATATTTGTGGAACCAAATTTGCAAATTGAGGGGGTTGGAATTCGAAACTGAATTTGAGATTCAGATTAGAGGGTTTCTCCTTTTAATCCCAAACAAATATTGAAACTCCTCCAAATGAGCTGAAATTTGGGAGGGTGAATATTTGGACTATGAATATCCAAGTTATGAATTTAGATCTCCATGTTTGGGAGTTTTGGGAAGTTTGAATCCTCACTTTGAAGCTACACTGTTATAATTCAAAGTTTTAATTCCCCTCATTTTTCCTAAGTGTACATGAGCTGAATTTTTCTTGCTACCACTTTTTGGGGATTTTACACCCCCCCCCTTAAAAAGAATCTCGTCCCGAGATTCCAAAGGAAAAGCAAAGTGGGAAACTTTACCGGGTATATGATGATAGCAAGTCCGGATAACTAGTTCGTAGATATTCCTCGCTTTCCCATGTCGCCTCATCAGCGGTATGGTTACTCCACAAGACCTTGTAGAACCATAAGGTCCGGTTTCTTGTGGCGCGAGTCTTTTCATCAATAATCCGGATTGGGTACTCCGTGTACGTGAGGTCCGGTTGAAGATCTTCTATGTTTTCAGTGCGGATTTCAGCAGAGGTTTTGAGGCACTTCCTCAGCTGAGAGATGTGGAAAACATTGTGAATCCCTGTGAGCGACGTCGGTAAATCCAAGCGATAGGCCACGGGTCCGCATTTTTCAATGACTGTGAACGGACCAATGAACCGCGGCGCAAGTTTACCCTTCACTCTGAAACGATGGAATCCCTTCATCAGAGACACATGGACATAAACCTGGTCCCCGATGTCGAAGTGGAGAGGGCGGTGTCTTGAGATTGGCTTGTATTACTCGCACTCGTTCTTCAGCTTCATTCACAAGTTCAATGCCGTAGATAACTCGCTCGCCGGACTCACACCAGTTGAGAGGTGTGCGGAATTTCCAGTCGTAGAGAGCTTCATACAGCGCCATCTTGATGCTAGCATGATAGCCATTGTTGTAAGAAAACTCTGCCAATGGCAAATGATCGTCCCAATTCTTGCCGTGGTGGATGACACAAGCGCGTAGCATATCTTCAAGCACTTGATTCACCCGTTCAGTTTGACCATCCGTCTGCGGGTGATATGCGGAACTTCGGATCAGTTTGGTCCCCAATGATGCCTGCAGCTGTTCCCAAAACCGAGCGACGAACAGCGCACCGCGATATGAAATAATAGAGAGGGGAACACCGTGCAAGCATAAAATTCTTGCAATATACAGCTCCGCATATTGCTTGGCCACGTAATTTGTATGTACTGGAATAAAATGAGCCGACTTGGTTAGTCGATCGACTATCACCCAAATCGAGTCATGCTTGTGAGACGTGAGAGGTAACCCGACTATGAAATCCATGCTGATATCCTCCCACTTCCATGCCGGAATGTTCAATGGCTGCAACTGTCCGGCTTTACGCATATGGTCGGCTTTCACCCACCGACACGTATCACATTTGGATACGTACTTTGCGATTTCTCTTTTCATACGTGTCCACCAAAACCTGGTTTTCAGATCCTGGTACATCTTGTTGCTGCCCGGATGAATAGAATACTTGGATAAATGAGGTTCATCCAAGATTTTCTTCCGAAGCTTCATATCACGGGGTACCACTATACGGTCTTTAAACCATAGCGTCCCGTGTTCATCTCTTTGGAAGCATTTCATTTTTCCCTTCTTCAATCTTCTCCGAATGTGCGACATTCCCATGTATTTCTTCTGAGCTTCCATAATCTCCTCTCGTATGGTAGGGACAAGAGCAAGATTATATAATGCCCCATGTGGAACCAAGTACAGACTCGGCTCCTCCTCTTCAAGTGGGGAAATAGACAGATTGTTGACATGAGATTTGCGTCTTGAAGCGTCGGCAACCATGTTTGCCTTTCCGGGATGGTAGTGAATCTCGATCTCATAGTCTTTGATCAGTTCTAGCCATCTCCGTTGCCTCATATTCAACTCCTTTTGAGTGAATATATATTTCAGACTTTTGTGGTCGGTGTAGAGATGCACTAAGTTCCCAAGTAAATAGTGCCTCCACATTTTCAAGGCTAACACCACAGCAGCGAGCTCAAGATCATGAGTCGGGTAGTGCTGCTCGTGGTTACGAAGTTGACGTGAGCCATAGGCAACCACTCTTCCTCCTTGCATCAGTACACAGCCGAGCCCGATACCGGACGCATCACAATATACATCGAAGGGCTTGGTTGTATCTGGTTGAGCTAACACCGGGGCTGTTGTAAGATGCTTCACTAATGCTTGGAAAGCTTCTTCACAAGCTGAGCTCCAAACATATTTGATCCCCTTCTTCAACAGTTCAGTCATCGGCTTAGCAAGCTTGGAGAAATTTGGTATGAATCTCTGGTAATATCCTGCTAACCCGAGGAAACTCCTGACTTCGTGGACTGATGTGGGGGATTTCCATTTCAGCACTTGTTCGATTTTGCTTGGATCAACTGCAATGCCTTCTGCAGAAATAATATGACCAAGAAATGGTACTTGGCTGACCCAAAACTCGCACTTGCTGAACTTGGCATAAAGTTTATGGTCTCGCAATCGTTGAAGCACGATATGCAGATGTTTGGCGTGTTCCTCTTCAGACTTGGAGTAAACCAAGATGTCGTCTATGAACACCACCACAAATTTGACCAACTCCAGCATGAACACTGAGTTCATGAGATACATGAAGTGTGTCGGAGCATTGGTGAGGCCAAAGAACATGACGAGGTATTCATATAGCCCATATCTCATCGAGAAAGCCGTCTTCGGAATATCCTCCGCTCGGATCTTGATTTGGTGATATCCGGAGCGAAGATCCATCTTTGAAAATACACTCGCGCCCACAAGTTGATCGAATAATATAACGATGCGGGGCAGTGGATATTTATTCTTGATGGTGACGGCGTTGAGAGGTCGGTAGTCCACACACAACCTCAAGGTTTCATCCTTCTTCTTCACAAACGGCGCCGAGCATCCCCATGGCGAGAAACTCGGTCGAATGAAACCCTTCTTCATTAAGTTATTGAGCTGCTCCTTCAGTTCAGCCAGCTCATTCGGAGCCATCTTGTACAGTCTCCATGATATCGGCACCGTCCCATGTACAAGTTCAATCTTGAACTCGACATCTCTTTCGGGTGGCATACCCGGAAGACCATCCAGAAAGACATCCGGGTATTCACAGACCACACGAATATCCTCAAGTTTTGTGGCTTCCGTGTTATATGTGGCTGGAGCTTCTTGAACCGAACGGTCAAGAATAAGAACATGTGGTTCATGAAGTGGAGAGTTTAGACGAACCACACGTGGAATGATGTCAAGAACAGCACCATGGCGATGTAGCCATGACATTCCTAAAATGGCATCAAGTTTTGACTCTCTAACATGATTAGAGAAGTCGGATATAGATTTCCACCCAACTGTAATGGTGCTCTATAGACCATTCTATCAGCTGTTATTTTCCCACCCGGAGAACATATCAAGTATGAATTATTTATGGGAATGATAGGCAGTTGGTATTTAATAACATAAGACTGACTTATGAAATTATGGGTGGCACCGGAGTCAAAAAGTTTGACTACGGGATGATCTAAGTAAGAAAACGTACCCGCGAGGACGGGTTCGCCTTACTGCACGTCTTCGATGGCTAAGTGGTGGACGTTGCCGGTTTTTGGTGCTGGTTTCTTGGGCTGATTACGGGGCTGATTAGCACCCTGGTATGGTGCTGCACCCCTGCCCTGTCGTGGCTCGGGGCAGTCCCTTGAAATATGCCCGACACGGCCACACGTGAAACACGTGTAAGGTGTCGGGTCCCGCCGACATGAGGACGGAATCCCGGTGCACGCTGTTGAAACTGAGGCGCACGTGGGACCATCCTTCGCTGCTGCTGTTGCTGTGGTGGATACGTCGATCCAAAGCCCGGCGCATTATATTGCCGACCGCGAAACTGAGGCGGTCGCGCCGGTGGCTGCCATCTCTGACTGGATGGTGAGCGATACACCACGCGGTATTTTTGTGGCGTCCCACCACTGCTGCTCATCAGCGCGCTGCGTTTCCTCTTATCAGAACCGCGCTCGCGTTGAGCATTCTCTTGTAGAATCGCGGCATTAACGAGGTCGTTGAAGGTGCCACAATTACTTTGGGCAAGATGGACCTTCATTTTTGAATTCAGGCCCCGGAAGAATGCGTTCCGCTTATCTTCCTCTGTTCTCACAAATCCTGGCATACTGCGCCAGCCGGTTGAATGACCTGGAGTACTCATGAGCACTCCTCTCGCCTTGTCGTAGCGCCAGGAACTCCTGGAGCTTCCTTTCTATAACACCGGGAGGTATGTGATAGGCGCGGAACGCCTCCCGGAACTCCGTCCATGTGACGGCATGGCCAGCCGGTAAGGAGGCGTTGTAGTTTGTCCACCATGTACTGGCTTCTCCTTGAAGCTGTTGCGCTGCATACAGCGCCTTCTGGTGTTCGGTGTATCGTATTAGCCTGAACTTCACCTCCAGAGTGCGGATAAAGCTGTCCGCCTCCAAAGGCTCTTCGGCCTCCGTGAAGACCGGTGGATGAGTCGCTAGGAAGTCTGAATATGAGCTTTGTTGGGGCTGGCGTTGCCCATTGTCTTGGCGTCCTCCCTGATGGGACGCATTCTGCTGGACTAGCATCCGCAGCAGCTCGGTTTGCTCATCGCGCGAGCCGAGCACTGCAGTGAGAACCTCCGCAAGATTCCTTGGAACTTCGGGAGGTGGAGGAGGTGGTTGCTGCTGCGTCGTGGTTTGCTCCGGAGGTAGAGACTCATCACCACGAACCAAACACGGACCTATCTCCTCTTGCGTGGACCGTGTACGCACCATTCTGCATTCATACCATTCAAACGGTCAGCACATGTTGGTTTATCTTATCCAGTCTATACAAAAGTTGCGAGAAGGGAATAAATAATGCGCATAACAATCACACATATGGATAAAGTATAAAATTTATACAACATATACATCCCTTGACCGTGTCACACGATCGACTTTCCAAAGTAATGAACTTTAGGGATTAAAAGTCCATTTCAACCATCGTGGGTCGTCACGGGATGTTAAGTGTGTCAGCATGCGTAATTCCTCGCTATTGTACTGGACCCAAACATGTCCTAACTTGAAGTGATATGTTAAATGCATAAACTTTTCGACTCCACTCGCTGTTTTACAACAGCCACTGGATGTCGAAAGGTGAAACTAAATATTTTAGTTGAAACACTTCAACATGGTGTTCACTGTCCAGCTTCTGGTCCAGCAGACCAGTTGGAATAATTCAACAGTCTTGACCACCTTAGAGGCAAAATCTGGACTAGCATTCAACAACAAAGTTGTAGCACATTTCCTGTACTTTCCAATGGTGTCTAGCTTGACCCTTGGAAATTTTTCTACAAGAATTTGTGATTGAAATACAGAAAATTCCAGAGAGCATTTTGGTCTGCCCTGTTTCTTGACAGTACCTACTCATCTGAGATTTTCATCCATTTGGAGTGAGATTATATTCTGGAGCTCTACAGAAAGGTTGTAGAGGGCCTCAAAACCTTTCCAGAATGGTATCCCATACTTCCATTGGTTCAACCAATCCTATGTTATGCCCTGTTTAAGTTCAGCAAAGTCTGTCAAAAACAGGGGAGGTTGTTCCTAAGTTTTTAGAAATGAATCTACACTCCCAATTGACTCTTAGTTGAATATAGGAGTTTATGTCACACCCGGTTTTTCCGAAGAACAACCAAGTGAATGTCACATGTATGACAGGATCATTTTCTCATACATGTGATGACAAATAGTGAAGCATCATTTATTACAAGCCAGGTGTCGAATATAAATAAGTCTTACATAGCAAATGTCTCGATGGACAATAATAAGTTCATCACAAATAAACAAACTAGCAGCGGAATATTATTCTTGTGGGCTCCATTACAGGCGTTGCCCGGGGGACTCCATGAACCTAGAAACCTTCTTCGGGTCCAAAGTCTTGATCATTAAACACCACTTCATTATCTTGACCTGAGCAGCAAATTAACCAACAAATATGCAAGGTTGAGTACCGATGGTACTCAGCAAGTGTGGGAAAGTTCTCATGCATGGCTAGAATAAGGAGAGGTTGAACTCGTGGTTAAAGCACTACGCAATTAATACCTATCACCTTAGCTTATTAAGCACCTACATTACTATATAGGTGAAATGGTCCCAATCTCCCATCCCATCATCATAATCAAATAACCATAACATCATTTCCAATGTTAAGCTCCCCGCTTCACATCCACAACTTCCAAAACCATCAGTCCTCTAATCATGAATAAGTCCAAGCCGCTCTTGACCATGAGCACGGCTGTCATGACAGTTTTGACTCTGCAGAGTTTGCACCACTGTACCCACATGTAGTGATTTCATCCCCCGTTGCCGGGTAGACTAAAAGAACCTCCATTATGCCAGTGGCTACGAACCACATTCACACTTCCCAGGTGTGTAGCCAGGAGATCACTACGAAGCCTTTACAAAGGGATTCCCGACGAGCGTGGGCCCACTGAGGTTTCACCCCTAACAGCATACAAGAGGCTCCAACCCCGCTGCAGTGGCCCCCTCTTGAGCCTTGCGGTTTATAAGGTAGTCCAGCTGACACCTATTCCCCGCACCATCCAACACACCCATACTACGCCGGGGATACACCTAATTAATTGGCCAAGCTGCCCCATCTCAGCATGTGGTTGGCACGGTAAAGCCAGGTTACATGCTCCATGAACCGGTCCTTAGGATCCAGGCAAGTACTAAACACAAACCCAAGTCTCGTGCACCCAGCACACAACCAAAACATCCAACTTGTCTTGATCCCTACCTCTACATAACTCTCAATATCTCATTCAAGAGTATGATAAAATAAACTGATAATCTCATATCCCCAAATATCCCATTCTAAGCATGGCTAAGCATATGCATAATAATAAATGACATGATAAAATAAATCCCAACCCAAGCTACAAGGAAACAAGGTAATGCAATTCTAGGGAAACTTCCTAACATGGGTTTCATATTTCAATTGACAATGCAAATAATTCTAGCTACACATCCTAGCATAGGATCAAAGTGGTCAAGGACACTTGCCTCCTTCCTGCTGCTCTTGGAATGGGTAGTGCTGATCTTGGAAAGGGAGAACTTGCTCTGGAGCAGGTTCTACATCATACCATCACATATAGCAAAAGAAAAACAACAATCCATAAGACATAGTTCACACTTCCACTTCAAACAAACCACACATTCACATTTATGAAAGTCATTCACAATTATATGTGTTGTGGTTACTCTATGTGTGTTGATCTTTGGCTTACATATACTTTTAATCATGTGTATATGATTCCTACTTTTGTATTCACATTTATGCTTACATACTATATATATGAGTTTCCAATTTAAATAAATTCCTTATATTTAACTACTACACCTTTTAGCTACCAAGTATGCATGAAAGGTATTTTCCTACTCCATATGTGTCTTCAGAATTTCTACCAACCCTAAACTGAATTCTTTGGATTTTAGAAACTTCATTTATCATTTACTAGTTGCTATATTTTCAGATTTATTTCCTATGCCTAAATGTGAACTTTATTATGAAAATAACAAGACACATCATCTAAACAGAATAGGTTCTGATCTAAAATATTTAATAATATATTTTTGACCTTTTCCTCTGATGTAAACTATTCTACATTTATTTTCCCTATTTTCAGAACTATTCTTTACTTAAAAATGTGTCCCTATAACTAATAAATGTGAATAATAAATTAAACATATTCATTTCAGCCCAAAATCTATTTTTATCTCACTCCAAAGTTTTCTAAGTACTGAGAAAGTTTTTAATTTAATTTTGACAATATGTTTGTCCCACTTTTTAAATTTTAAATACTAGCCACATATTCAATTTCCTAAATTAAATATCAAACAGGGTTAAAAAGGTAAACTCACCCCACTACAGGGTCTATAATATTATTTTAACAATTTTCAGGGGTCTAGCTACTCATAACAGAGGAATTTTTCCTAATTTTTATTAAGTCCAGGGCTAAAACTGATTTTTAAATGAATTTACATGATTTTCTGAAGTTCCAGGGGCTAGATCAGAAGTTTCCGGGGCTAGCTCTTATTTCTCGAGAACCCCAGGGGGTAGCACGTAAGATTTCCAGTCTTTATAACGTGGGGCTGATGTGGACCGTCTGATTTAAAACAGACGGCTGAGATTATAACGTCGAACCGGTACGCGGGGATTTAAACTCTACCGTGCGATTTAAAATAAACGGCGCACAAGCGGCCACGTCACTCTGATCGAGCGCGGGCGGCGCTGCCGGTGGCACACGGCGGCGGGAGGCGGCGATCTCGCCGGAGAGTTTTGGATCTTCGGGAATTCTTCCTAGAACTGTGATTTTATGGCATAGAACGGTGGAGGGGAGGTCGGGGATCTCACCTCGGGGGTTTTCTTGAGCTCGAAGGTCCTGGAAAACGATCGGCGACGAGGTCCGAGGTGAATTCACGGCGAGGCTCGTTGGCGCTGTGTTTGAGCCGCAAACCACTGAGTTTTCTACACCTGCGAGGTTCCCCAGAGAAGGTGGATCAAGACCAGCGAGTTAGATCGGAATTCTCGAGCGTAGATCGGGCAGAATTCGCCGGAGGTGCTCGGGTTCTCACCGGAGTAAAATCGGCGGATCGCGTGGGAAAAATGGGACAAGGCCGGGGTTTTTATAGATGGGGGAGGGCGGCGGGTTGGTTTAGATCGAGCTGGAGTCTTCGGGGTCCGGAAATCGGCTGGGATACGCGAGAATTCCCGATCGGTTTTGATTCGGGTGAGAGAGTCCGGCCGATCGCGGCGCGGGCGCGAGGAAGAAGAAAAGCTGGCGGGCCCCGCCTGTCAGTGGGAGGAAGGGGGCGCGCGCGGCCTCGGGCTGGCGCGGAGCAGGGTGGGCCGGCTGGTGGGTTTCGGCCCACTGGCCGGTTTTTTTTCTGTTTTCCTTTTTCTTTTTCTATTTCTTTTCTGTTTTTGAGTTTAAATTGAATTCAAGTTTAAATTTAAATTGTTGCAAAACATGCAACACGTCCAAAAATTTTTAAATTCCCCTCTTAACAGGATTTTGGGGTGTTACAGTTTACTAACCTCCAAATGGAATCCTAAATGTCATTTTTAACTCTTTTCTTTGAAAATATACTTTTATACAGTCTCGGTACTACGTTTCCTCACCAAAGAAAAATCCTAAGCCGGTATTCTGGCATATACGTGTCAAATGGTGGAACTAAGAACGTCACTCAAAAACGGTTGCTAAACGTCATGCACTAACATGGATAATGTACCTGCAGAAGAACACACAATCATGGTGCACACAAAGGTTTTAACATTGCAGGCAGTCCCATATCATAGTAAAAACATACGGTCCGTATCGTTGCCATACGGATCGCCCTTGAGTCAAGCCACGTCTCAAGGTACATGGTCGTGTTTTCACACCACACGACGGGGAACCCGAGTAGAGCGCGAACGGGTCGTCACGGTTGGGAATTTTATCAACCCAACGGATACCACCTACTGCCTCATGACCGTTGAGGCACGCCGATGGCGAGCGCTGCGTATGGCCCTTTGAACATTGAATGTTCAAGAGTTGCATACTATCATGTTGCTTACCACACGATGGGTTATTCTCACTTTTGCCTAAAGCACGCTGGAGATCAGCGTTTTTATATGCTCTCAGAACCATGGAAAGGTTCAGAGACTCATATTCACTACCGTGCCAAGCCACGGTATATCCTTCCATACTATTACTCGTATGGTGAGTTACCGCAATTGATCCGCCTGTGGTGGCGTACCTTACCTCTTCGTCGGAGCATCGTTACAGAATATATAACATATAAGTTAGCTTTTTCCACCATCATATCTAGTACTATCATAGACCTTATGTGGGCTTAATGACTAATCCTCACTCGACTACTTCTAAATTTTCAAAATAGGCTCTTTTCGAGCGTGCTATTCATAATGTGGCTCTGATACCACGTCTGTGAGGACCACCCCGTGGTTCAGCCACTCCAGGATCGCATAGGGTGGTGCCGTGTGATGCGGCATCCAACAGCACACACAAAAAGAATTAAGAACAACATAAAAACTTTTAATTGATATAAAACAGCGGAAGTCTTTTTACAAAACCTAATTCTACAGCGGAAATCTTATTAACAGCTAAACTCTCAGCCTAGCTATGCAAAAGTGCAGCCGTCCAGCCCGGGGACGCTACACACTAGCAGCACTTCAACGAAGATCACGGCGGCGTGCAGGGCTCCAGCTCGGCCGTGAAACCCGACGGGGGACTGCCCCGTCCTCGGACCCCTCCTCATAGCTCTCACCTGCATACAGCTCAAATATTGCAACCATGAGCACGATGGCTCAGCAAGGCTTAACCGACTAGCCTAGGCATGGAACTCTACATGCAGGGATGTGTAAGATAAGAAAAAGGACATTGCAACAAGGACACGCCTATAAGTTGATCCTTACTTTCAGTTTTATAGAAGAAGATTCATGTGCCTTATGCAGCCCTCACATCGGAAGTCCACAATCAAACAAGAAACACTTTCCTCCGATGTGGTGATGCCCAAAGCGGAAAATAAACTTAATTAGCTCTACATCTACAACAGACATGATTTACAAAACATTAATATATCATCACAGCATATTATCATTCATCTGGCTTACTTCACTTCTTACTACATCACAGAACAGTGAACAAGCGGTACTCAAATAACCGCGAGGGACGGTTATTGCAATCAGGAGACACACGGACAACACGTTGCATACACCCACTTTCAGAAGCGTGATTCCACACCCCTTCCTACTCTGTTGTATGCAACAACCTTTCAAAGGCAACCCAAATGCCGAACCGGTCCATCCGTAATGGGTAGGAGGTCCCCGCGTGGAGCGTGACTGTGCCCACCGGCAGATTTACACCTTGATACCCTCAACCCACTCCTATTTACGGTTGGGTAAGCCTCGACACCTAGGTTAACCAATTACATCGGTTTCCTGCTTATGTCAGTATGCCATCCGGTACTGTTTGATACTTCCACACGACTCGGTCCTCAATCGACACCAACAGGGCTACGCACGTGAGACATCCGCTCATTGTTTCCTATCCCCCCTGCTGGGTCTCATTTTCTCCACTCTTAAGCCATTTTCTATTCTGACCAAACCGTGTGATAAAGCCTTACCTCGCGAGTAGATTCTAACTACTCGACTTCTACCGAGATCCTAAGCATATTAGCACGGCATTCTCTACTCGTCGAGTCTGTAAACTACCCAACCCTCCATAGGATTTAAAAGGTTATGCAAGTGGGGTTTCAATCACCCTAACTCTAATGCAAGCATTCACCCTAGACATAAGTGATACAAATAAAGAATTTGCAGAAGTACTTAAATGCAAACCGGGGCTTGCCTGGTTGCGATTCAGAGGAGAAGTTAGCTTCTGGTGCGAGGATGTCCAAGGGTTCCGGTGTGTCCTCAACTTCGGTCACTATTATGAAATGTAACAAAATATATGTATAAGTATTAAGGACTTATAAGATGTAAACTTCTATTCATAGCTACTGCTATTTAGGATCCTTAATTGGCTTTGGGATTTTTACAGTGGATACAAGACTCTCTAAGGATGATCTGAGCAAAATTTCGAGAAATGTCATTGTACAATGTAGTCTCCAAAATTCCTACAAGTACAAGGATTCTCTGAATTTTGAGCCCGAATCAGGAGTTTTGACATAGCTAAAAGTGGAAGATTTGATTAGGGTAAGTCTCCATGGTTCTAACAAAATTTGTTTCACCATTTTGGAGCTACCAACAGAGAGATATGAATTTTTGAAGTTGGATAGGAGTTCTGAAAAGTTTCTGTTTAAATTTGAATTTCCAAATAAAAGCTGAACTTTGGAAGGCAGTTTAGCCTAGCAATTGAACTCCAATGAGTCTCAAATTTTTACTGGAGATCAGTTACTATGAAAAGGACTTGATGCCCAAAAGTTGGAATGTTTCATAAAGAATTGCTCCTGTAATAAATCCTTAAAAGATTAACTAAAAACAATTCTATAGAAATTCCTGGGCATTTTCATAGCATGCAATTTGTTTCTCTGTGAAGTACTCCTCCTGAGGATTCCAACAAAATTGGTCTCACCCTTTTTAGAGTTTCCTACACAAAGTTATGGGTCTCCAAAGTTTGAACTGCATTAGGAAATCTGGAAATGTTTAAATCCTGGCTGTGGGGCCCACCCGTGGTGCTATCCACTCAGATGACCGCAACACCGAGGCCACGGGGTTATTTTCCGTGCAGCTGCACCGGATCCGGCACCACAAACCGATCCCCCCGCATATACAGAGGCTGATCGGTGGGACCCGGCCCTCCTTCGTCTTCCTCACGCTGCCCGCGCCTCTCGTGGCGGCGCACGCCGGCGAGGCTCGCCGGGACGGGGTTCCCGGGGTCCGAACTCCCTCAAACTCGCTGCCTGTGAGTTCTACACCGTGCTGAACACGATGGTGGTGTCGGGAGCTGATGACAACGGCCGGAACGGTGCTCGCACCGGCGACCCTGTTGAACCTCACCTCGGTGACCTTGTTTTCACTCGATAGTGGGTCTTTCGGGCTAGGGTTTGCTCTAACAGCATCAGTGTCACATGGACAACATCGACCCATAGCCCACACTCCATGAAAACCACCGGAGAGGGGACCTCACCGGCGACGCGAGCCCGCAAAACGACGGCGGCGACAAAAACTCGGTGCACGGTTTCTCTACTTGATCATTTGAGCTGCTAGGACTTCGAAGAGATGCGCAAGCGTGTGCTGGATATACTCTAGGCACGTGTAACACCCCAAAATCTGTTAAAGAGGTGAGTTTAAAATTTTTGGACGTAATGCATGTGGAGAAGAAATTCAAACTCAAACTAGAATTCAAATTTGAATCAAAACAGAAATGAAAAAGGAAAAAGAAAAAGAAAAACGGCCAATGGGCCGAAACCCACCTCAGCCGGCCCAGCAGCCCGCGGCTGTTTTCCCCCTTCCCCTCTCTCTGCCATGCGGGGCCCACCTGTTGGCACCTTCGTCTCCAACCGCCACCTGGCCTTTTTCCCGCTCCGAGCAACTGCCGCGCGCCCCCGTCCGGATTCGCCGCCTGCACCCACGATCTGTGGCCCCTCTCCCATATAAACACCGAGGTCCGCCCCTTTCTCTCCCCGATCGACTCGCCTCAATTTTCTGTGAGAACCGAAGCTCCCATCGCCGTTTTCTTTCGATCTTCGTCCGTTTTCTCCGATCTAACGCGTGTAGTGCGTCCTGCCGCCGCCGGGGAGTCTTGCAGGTGAAGGAGACCCTGTGTTTTGCGCTCTAGACACAGCTCCGGTGAGCACCGCCGAGCCTCCCCCTCGGACCTCGTCGCCGACCGCCTTCCAGGGCCTCCGAGCTCAAGAAAACCCCCGAGGTGAGATCCCCTACTCCCCCTCCTCCGAATTGTGCAGAGAAAACGGTAGTCTAGGGCCGGTAGAGGAGATTTCGGGAAATTCCGGCGAGATCGCCGCCTCCCGCCGCCGGGCAGCGCCGCCCGCACACGGCTAGGGCAACGTGGCCCTCTGTGGCCCATCCATTTTAAATCGTGCGGATGAAAATAGAACCCCCGCGTACCCCTTCGTAATTTAATCTCGACCCTCCATTTAAAATCGGACGGTCCACGTCAGCCCCGCATTATAAAGGCTGGAAAACTTGCGCGCTACCCCCTGGACTTGTTAGAAAAGAATAGCTAGCCCCTGAAACCTTCTGATCTAGCCCCTGGACCTTCAGAAATTCATGTAAATTCATTTAAAAACCAATTTTAGCCTCTGGAATTAATAAAAATCCGGAAGACCTCCTTATTTTGCACCCTTAGACCCCTGAAAAAATTAGGAAATGAGAAATGGGGCCCCACTGCAGTGTGACTTTGCATATCAGCCCTAAGGGTTATTAATTTCAGGAAATTGAATATATAAATAGGATTTAAATTTAAACATAGGTGTAGGTTCAGTTGAATTATTCTAACCCTGTTGAAAATTGGTAGAAAAATCTGAGGTCTGAATTTAGAGGGGAAATAAACTTTTAAACTAAATGAGATTGCTGTTTTGTAATTTATCTCTGAAATATACCCTTTAGGCATAAAAAATTTTAAATAGGCGGAAAAATGAATCTAAATAACCAAAAAGGAGTAGGGAAAATTTATAAAGGTTCTGTTAGGGTAATTGGAACAGTAGAAATTTTTGTATGAATTTAGGTTGCTGTTTTGTGGCTGGAAATTCATTTCTAGGCTAGAAAATAAATTCTGAAAATAGGTAACAACAAATTTAAATTGATCCTCATCAGAGAGGAAGTCAAAAGGTAATTTATGGGACATTTTAGATCAGAACATATTCTGTTTAGGTGATATGTCTTGCTATTTTAATATTAAAGTTTATTTGTAGGTATAGAAAGTAAACCTGAAAATATAGGAAAATAGGTATGCATAAATAGAAAAGGTTAAATGAGGTCCACAAATCCAAAACTTCAAATTAAGATTTTGTAGGAGATCTGAAAACCTAATTGGAGTAGGAAATTATCCTTCATGCAAATTTTGTGGCTAAGAAGGATATTATCTAATAAACAAAATTTGTTCAAATTGGAAATTCATATATAGTGTGCACTTAAAATCTGAATATTAAAGCTAGAAATAATATGTATGTTTAAAAGTGCATGTATGCTTAGAATCAACATATCTAGGGTAAACACAACACCTTAATATGTGTATGACTTTCATATGTATGTATGTGTGGTTTGCATGAGTGGAAATGTGGACTATGGCTTATGGAATGTTGTTTTCTTTTTGCTATGTGTGTCGGCATGAGTAGAACCAGCCCCAGAGCAGGTTCTCACCTTCCAAGACCAAGACTTTCCATTCCCGGAGCAGCAGGAAGAAGGCAAGTGTCCTTGACCACTTTGATCCTATACTAGGATGTGTAGTTAGAATTTAATTGCATTGTCAATATGGAATATGATACCCAAGCTAGAAAGTTTCCCTAGAATTGCATTATCTTGTTTCCTTGTAGCCTTGGGTTGGGAGTTACTTTATCATGTCATTCATTAATACTATTCATGCTTAGCCATGCTTAGAATGGGATAAATGGGATATGAGATCATCAACTTATTTACTTTATCCTTGAATGAGAAACTATGAATTATGTAGAGGTAGGGATCTAGGCAAGTTGGATGCTTTGGTTGGTGCTGCGTGCACGAGACTCGGGTTTGTGTTTAGTGCTTGCCTGGATCCTAAGGACCGGTTCATGGAGCATGTAACCTGGCTTTACCGTGCCAACCACTTGCTGAGAAGGGGCACCTTGGCCAATTAATTAGATGCATCCCCGGCGTAGTATGGGTGTTTGGATGGTGCGGGGAATTGGTGTCAGCTGCACTACCATATGAACCACAAGGCTCAAGAGGGGGCCACTGCAGCGGGGTTGGAGTCTCTTGTATGCTGTTAGGGGTGAAGCCTCAGTGGGCCCAAACTCGTCGGGAATCCCTTTGTAAAGGCCTCGTAGTGATCTCCTGGCTACACACCTCGGAAGTGTGAACGTGGTTCGTGGCCACTGGCATAATGGAGGTTCTTTTAGTCCACCCAACAACGGGGGATGAAATCACTACATGTGGGTACAGTGGTGCAAACTCTGCAGAGTCAAAACTATCATGACAGTCGTGCTCATGGTCAAGAGCGGCTTGGACTTATTCAAGATTAGAGGATGAGGAGTTGGGAAGTTGAGGATGTTAAGCGGGGAGCTTAACATTGGAAATGTTGTTATAGTTACTTGATATTGATGATGGGTTGGAGGATTGGGACCATTTCACCTATGTAGTAATGTCGGTGCTTAATAAGTTAAGGTGATAGGTATTAATTTCGTAGTGCTTTAACCATGAGTTCAACCTCTCCTTGCTCTAGCCATGCATGACATAATTTTCCCACACTTGCTGAGTACCAACGGTACTCAAGCTAGCTTTTCTGTTGGTTTAAATTGCTGCTCAGGCCAAGGGAATGATGTGGTGTTAAATGACCAAGACTTTGGACCCGAAGAAAGATTCTAGGTTCACGGAGTCCCCCAGGCAACGCCTGTGATGAAGCCCACGAGACTTATTTTCCGCTTCTGTTTTATTTACATGTTATGAACATATTATTCGTCCATCGAGACGTTATGCTATGTAGACTTATTTATATTCGAATACTTGGCTTGTAAAATAATGATGCTTCACTATTTGTCGTCACATGTATGAGAAAATAATCCTGCCATACATGTGATATTCACTCGGTCGTTCTTCGGAGAAACCGGGTGTGACAGCATGCCAGGGAAAGGCATTGCTCGAATACCCCAAACGACATGAAGAGTCATACAGGATACTAAAGCTGACCAGGTTACCTGCCACCCGTGAGGCTCCACCCTTAAGCTTGTGCGCACTGGTAGACAACACATACATGCACCCCAAGACATGGAAATTCCCAAGATGCATGATTTTCTGACATAAGTACATAAGTTAGGTTGCCACCTTCATATTAAGCTAATATAGTAGTCCTTATGTGGGCCTAGTACCGTTTTCTCAACGTATCCTAAGTTTTTGTCGTAATATGATCCTTATTCTGTGTGCTATTACCAATGTGGCTTTGATACCATGCTGTCATGTCCCGGCCCTTGACGGGGCCATGTCGCTCGATCGGGAATCGCATTGGGAGGTGCCGTGATATGCGGCACCCAACAGCACACACATAAGAAAAAACCGTATCACATAAATCAAATACGGAAGCGCACAAGTGTTCTTTGTAAATAATTTACATCAAATAGCTACAGCGGAAGACTAGTTCATCTCACATTTATTATCTACTAAGCACTCGAGAAGAGGTCCAGCCCACGGACTCTTCTCGCTAGCAACAAGAAGTCATACAGCAGTGGCTGGTCCCCCCATGTGTTAAACGACTCGGAAGTCTCCGAGTCTCACCGGACAACCTCCTCATAGCATCAATGTAAACCTGCGAAATCACTCATATAGCAGGCATGAGCACATAGGCTCAGAAAGACTGATCTGTCTCCTCTAAACAAGAAACTCTACATGCACGACGGATTGAATAAGGTAGCTGAATTTGCATAAAGGACTCGCCTACAGTTGATCCTTAACTTTCAGATTTTAAGCCTCGTTTTAAAGACCTTGAGCTGAGCAGCATCGCAACTCCACAATCAAACAAGAAACGCTTTGTTGTGATGCTTCTTGCACAAGGTGAAGCAAAGTTTAATTGGCACTATCTCTAGTTTAAGCATGGTTACAATACAAGTTAGATCACAATCCTTATCAATTCAATGTAATTCACTTCAGTTCTTACTACGTCAAGACTCGGTGCCCAAGTATGCTCATATAACTACGAGCGACGGTGATTTGAACCAGGACACACCCGGACTGCATGACACGTACACCCATACTTCGAGTTGCCGGCAGCAGCCTTGACTGATGTTCTACGCAGCCACCTTTCCCAAGTTCTTCCACACCGGAAGCAGTCCGATCGCCCCGAACAGCAATCTCCCTCAAGGTAGATACCCGCAGTGGTATGTTCTTGAGCGAGTTACCTCCTGCTGTACTGGCGCTGAAAGCCTAGGCCAATTGGAAAAGTTCCAATGTGGATCTCACAAGGTACATCGGTTTCCTGGGTCCCATATAGTTAGTATGCGCCCGGTACACAACTCAAACTTGTCCAACAGGGCCAAGTACGGACGGGACTTAACCGACACAGGCAGGGCTATGCACGCATGGTCCGCAGCCAGCTGCATCTAAATCTCCCTGCCTGGTCTCAATTTCTCACTTGTGAATTTTCCTCACTGATTCTATTCATAACCCGTTCCGATAAAACCAAGCCCTAAACTCGCGAGTAGATTCCAACTACTCGACTTCTACCGGTCCTTCCAAAGGAATATTTAGCGTAGCCTAAATCCACTCGAGGAGGTGCTAATCTACCCTTTCTCTCTTGGTTAAATCTGTTCATGCAATTGGGTTTTTCATATCATCTAGACCTAATGCAATCAATATTTCATAGCTATGATCGCTAGAAATGAAAAGACTTTATAAAATTGCTTGAATGCAAACGGAGGCTTGCCTATTTTGCAGGTGACTAGATTTTACAATCAGTTAGGGTTGCTTATCACTTGAGGCTTGATCACCTTACTCCTTGATCCAACTCCCTTTTGCTTCACAATCTCCCACGTCGATGATTACACGTTATGTATATGCACATGTATGTAATAGTAAAGCTTTTGTGATCAAGATCTAATGACAAGTTTAAAACCAGAACTGTGTTTAAGAATTTAAAATGAAACTGGTGCTAGTGGTTGGAGTTGGGTTAAGCCAAAAGTGATCAAGTGCTAAGTGCTTTTCCTAATGAGGTTATTTCTACCTAGGCAAAGTGTACTGAAAAGTACTGATCCAGAGCTCAATTTTTGCTGAAATTTTTCATGTGAGTTCCTTGTCATAAGAAAGTGTTCTGGACCAAAATTTTAGCACTTTTCACTGAGTGGTTTATTCAGAACACTTCTCTAAGCAACTAAGCAAAAAGGAATTCATTCTGAAGTAAATCACACGTTCATGTCAAACTTAGTGAACTGCAATTTCAATTATAGTTCATAGAGCCTTCATGAATTTTCCTAGGATTTTCGGAGCTCAGTTTGTCCAGAAATGATTTTCCAACTTTGGGACTTTTTCTGAAAAACTTCTGTATTCATTTGAATATAGCAAATTGAAATCTGAACTCTCCTAATCAAATCAACTCTAAATGAGCTAAAATTTTTACAGGAGTTCAATAACATCATAAGGATTCTTCTGGAAAATTTTGAGGATTTTTGGATGAACCAAACTCCCTCTAAAATTCTTTTACAGAAAAGCTTCAAAGAATTTTCCAGAATTTATTATTTACTTTCGTACAAATTGGGTTGCACTTTTTTTTAGAGTTTTTCAACCGGAACCTAACCCAATTTGAATCACCAAAGTTGGAGTTTTCTAGCAAAAGTTATGTTCTTCTAAAGTTTGATTGAAATCTGCAATTCAAAAACCGGGAATTGTTCAAAAGTCTGACAGCGGGTCCACTGCCTGACGCGGCGGCTTCTCAGCGCAGTGACACCGTGGTCCACTTGATTTTTGGCCGTAGCCACATAGGATCACGCAGCTGCAGGAAATCAGGTTTAAATTTTTCTGCCACTGATGGGTGGGGCCGGACCACCCTTCTTCTACCTTCGGCTCCCGCGCGCGCCCGCACCCGGAGCTCGCTTGAACTCGCCTCTCCGGCCACCTCCCGCGCTCCCACTTGCCGCCAGAGCCTAAACCGATGCGCTGAACTCTTTGGTGACGTTTCCCCAAGCCGGCGAGGCCTCCAACATAGCCCGCGATGGTGCAGTGGCTCGGACTCACTCCGGCACCGTCGACCCGACGTTCTAGACCCTCAAATTTGGTGAACATCGGCCCTACAGCACCAGTGGAGCGTGTAGATCATCAACGTGCATGCAAATTTGATCGGTAGCAGCTCTAACTAGGGTGTCACCGTGCACCCGATGGCTTCCGCCATTGGCGCCGTTAGAAAAGCTCAAAACAAGCCGTCTACAGGGGGTTTCACACTAGGGTTGCGAAGAAAAGTTGTTCACTATCAAGTATAGCTCGTGTGTGTGCAATTTGGGGATCTACAACCGAATATTGATTGCGAATTTAATGAACTCTTACCCGCGGTTCGGTTTACACCAGTCGGGAGGAAAATCCGGAATTCGTCGGCGACGATCCACGGTTTGGGCTAAGATTTGGAGGAGAGCAGCGTGGAGGTCTAGCGCATCTCTGGGGGCCCTTTCTTTGCCATGATAGGATCTGTGTTGAGCTGTCCACGGGAGCACCTCGTCGCGGTTTCTTTCGGTCGCCGCGTGAACATGGGGTTCTCGGGGTTGGGGAGGTCGAGCTCACTCGGTGGCGCGTCGAGGAGGGAGAGGACGACGCTCTGGTGCCGTTTTGATACTCAACGGGTGATGATCGCGTGAGAATGGCCGGCTCCTGAGCAGAACCGACGCGGCGACGCTCTGTTCTTGCACGAGGAGCAAGACTGAACCGAGACTTCGGTGTTGTGGGCAAAATGATCACGGCTAGAGGTGAAAAGATCGCCGAGAAGGGTGCCAGCGCGAGAGAAAATGGCGAGGAGGTGGCTCACGGCTTGTCTCGGTGTCGCACGGTGAGGCCTCGCTGGACTCGAGTGAGAAACAGAGAGGAGAAAGACTTCGGCGGCAACTCTAGTTTCCTCAATGACATGTGGGGTCCAGCCCTTTTTCCTCCTCATTATCCCCCAGAATATCTCCTAAATTTGACAAATAACCAAATTCACTTGTGTGGAGCAAAAATCTGAAATTCCTTTGGATGCTAGCTCATGTTCCATCCAATTAAAATTTAAATTTGAATTCTCATGCAATTTATAGCCTTTTTGGAAAATCGGTAGCAAACATCTCCAAAATTCATGCAACTTTGCCTCCCCACTAATGCGGACCTGGGGAATTCAAATATGAAATCTGATTTTTGATTTGGCTGCTGCAAATGGGATTGGTAACACCACAGTTTGCATTTTTATGGTGCTATCCTCATTTGAAATTTGAGTTGAATAAATTGAGTTCAAAAACTGATTTTAAAATTTCTATTGCGCATGAGAGCTTACACATGGGTTTAAATCAACTTTGTTCTGAAACACTCAATAATAATTTGCTAGTGTGGTGGAACACTCATGTGTATCATCACATGCGGAAAGTTTAAACAAGTCCCAATTTTCACAAACTTGAAACCAAATCGCATTCAAACTTTGTTCATTTGTATTCACAATTTTGGACCTTTACACACATCATCCTCCCCCTTGAATCGGAGTCGTCCTTAACTCAAAATCATCTTCTTCTCCCAAGTATGGTCGCAAATCTAAAATATTAAATGTGGGACTAACCCCAAAATCGAGACGCAACTCAAGCTTATACGCATTGTCATTAATCTTTTCTATAATCTTAAAAGGACCACCAGCTCGTGGACTAAGTCTAGATTTTCTAAAATCAGGGAATCGTTCTTTCCTCAAATGTAACCACACGAAAACCCCGGTTCAAATTCTACTTTTTTCTACCTTTACTACCAGCAATTCTATACTTCTCATTCATCCTTTCAATATTTTTCTTTGTAGTTTCATGCATCTTAAGAACAAATTCAGATCGTTGTGTAGCATCCAAATTTATAGTTTCAGAAGGAGGCAAAGGTAATAAATCAATAGGAGCACGGGGATTAAAATCATGCACTACCTGGAATGGACTTACCTTTGTAGTAGAGTGAACGGACTTGTTGTAAGCAAATTCAGTATGTGGTAAACACTCCTCCCAACCCTTTAAATTTGCTTTCAAAACAGCCCGCAACATAGTTGATAAAATACGATTAACTATCTCAGTTTGTTCATCGGTTTGTGGATGCCATGTAGTTGAAAACGGCAGCTTGGTTTCCAATTTATACGATAAAGTTCTCCAAAGTTGACTTAAAATTTTTGCGTCATGATCAGAAACAATTGTATTTGGCACACCATGTATATGAACAATTTCCGTCATATTCAAATCAGCAATGTGTGAGGCATTATGATTCTTATGACAAGGTATAAAATATGTCATTTTATAGAAACGATCAACAACCATAAAAATACTATACCTCCCCATCTTTGTCCTAGGTAATTCCATGGAAATATCCTCCCAAGATACACTAGGAACAGAAAGAGGCATATAAAGACCATGTGGGTTAAGTCGAGACTTAGCTTTATTGCGTAGTACATAGTGACACGTAGTGTTCGACATCACGCCTCATCTTTGTTAAAAAAGTGTGTGGCCATCACATCCTCAATTTTCTTCAAGCTAATTGTCTCATCAAGTCTCCTCCATGTGCCTCCTGCAAAAGTAATAGGCGAACGGAGCTAGCTGGAACGCATAGCTTGTTAGCACGATAGAGGAGACCTTCCTGCAACACATATTTATTTTAAGTTCTTCGTTCTCTACAATTTTTAAGATATCTTTGAAGTCCAAATCAGTAGGATATAATGCTTTTATTGTTTCCAAACCAAAGATTTTCTAATCAAGTTGAAACAGCATGGTATATCGTATAGATAATGCATCTGCAATGACATTTTCCTTCCCTTTCTTATGGTTAATGATGTATGGAAACGACTCTATGAACTCAATCCATTTAGCATGTTGTTTATTCAGATTGGTTTGACACTTAAGATACTTTAAAGATTCATGATCAGAGTGTATGAAAAACTCCTTAGACCAAAGATAATGTTGCCAAGTTTGTAAAACTCGCACTAAGGCATACAATTCCTTATCATAAGTAGAATAATTCAAAGAAGGACAATGTAGTTTTTCACAAAAAAATGCAATGGGTTTACCTCCTTGTATAAGAACTCCTCCAAGACCAATGCCTCTTGCATCACATTCTATCTCAAACTCTTAGCAAAATTAGGAAGTTGCAGCAAGGGTGCTTCTAAAAGCTTTGATTTGAGAACATAAAAAGCTTGTTGCTGCTGTTCACCACATCTAAACGGCACTCTCTTCTTCGTTAGTTCATGGAGAGGTGCTGCAATGATGCTGAAATCCCACACAAAGCGGCGATAAAAACCTACAAGACCGAGAAAACTATGCACCTGCGTGATGGTCGTTGGAGTTGCCCAGCTAGTAATTGTCACTATCTTTGCCTCATCCACCTCAATTCCCTGCCATGAAACAATATATCCAAGAAACGAGACTCAATTGGTGCATAAGACGCACTTTTCGAGGTTACCAAACAAACGTGCATCTCTCAAGACAATAAAAACAGCACGCAAATGATCAAGGTGTTCGTCATATGATCTTCTATAAATGAGGATATCATTGAAGTAAACCACCACAAATTTTCCAATAAAAGCACGTAAAACCTCGTTTATTAATCACATAAAAGTACTAGGTGCATTAATTAAACTAAAAGGCATGACTAGCCACTTGGAAATTCCAAACATGGTTTTAAATGCAGTCTTCCATTCATCTCCTAAAGCCATTCTCATTTGGTGGTAACCACTACACAAGTCTATTTTCTAAAATAATAGCACCACTCAATTCATCAAGTATGTCATCTAAGTGAGGAATAAGAAAACAATATAGAATGGTGATGTTATTAATCGCTCTACAATCAACACACATGCGCTAACTACCATCTTTCTTAGGAACCAAAAGAACAGGAGCAGAACAAGGGCTTTCACGAATGTACCCATGGTCCATAAGATCTTGAACTTGTCGCTGAATTTCACTTGTCTCTTCTGGATTCTCTCTGTACACTGCATGATTTGGCAAAGTTGCCCCTGGAATGAAGTCGATATTATGTCCAATTCCCCTCATTAGTTGTAACCCAGGGGGTATCTCGGGGGGGGGGGGGGGTCATCCGCAAACTCCTTAAAAGGTTAGCAACAGCAGAGACAATGCAATAGACAATTCATGAAGTGAAAACATGGCTTCTTTGCATACTAAAGCATAGCACATCCCCTTAGTCTCAAATAAATAAATTAGCAAAGTCAGATTTAGTTGTGAGCAAGGAAGGTGACTTTAACTTAATCACTTGCTGTTTTCAGAGTCTAAAGACTTTGTTGCCTTATCATCACGTGTTTTACTCTTCTCAAATTGCACAATTTCCATAGGAATCACAGGAAGCACCGTGATTTTCTTCCCTTTATGCATGAGAGTATATATATTAGTTCTACCATGATGAGTAGCATCCGTATCAAATTCCTAAGGACGCCCCAACAAAAGAGAACAAGCATCCATAGGTACGACATCAAAATCAAGCAAAGTCATGGTAAGAACCAATCGAAAAATATATTCTCGCCGTTTGTGTTACCCGAACCTTACAGCTGTTGTTGAACCATTGAATGTGGTAAGGATGAGGGTGTGCTCTTTGACAATCTAAGTATCTTGACTACGTCCATGTTCACCAAGTTATTGCAGCTTCCTCCATCAATAATAGTGTGTACACGGCAGTCCTTTACGATTACGAACATGTGGAAGAGATTATGTCATTGTAGCTTGTCGTCCGTCTCAAATTTGGAGCTCAAAGCACGCTGCACAATTATGCTCCTATAGTTCTCCGTCGCTGCTGTACCAAATACGTCTCCATCGGTGTTGTAGTGTTCGTCACTTGGTCCTGCAACGTTAGTAGCAAGAGAATATTCATCTTCAACATCCGAAGTACTATCATACCCACCATCATCGCGTGCTATGTATGCTCGTTTGCTAGGACAATCTTTCATCACATGACCAAGTCCCTGGCAGCGGTGACGCTTAATGTCAGAAGTGTGACTCGTGGAAGGAGTGGACGACGTAGGCTTGAATGATACCGACTTGCTGCCCTCCGGCGCTGAGAAAATGGAGCAGAAGGTATAGTTCGTTGGCCACTGTTGGATGGTGTAGTGGCTGTACGAAAACTCGAAGACGGTGCTGTTTTGGATGGTGTAGGCGTCGATTGCAGTGTGAAGGTGTTCCTTGTGCGTTATTGCTGCTGTTGGCGGCCCTGCAATTCTTTTTCTGCCACAGCAAGCTAAAACAATCTGTTAACAGTATCATATTCCTTATAATCAACAATGTCCTTAATTTCACACCTCAACCCTCAATAAAAATGATCTATTTTATCATCCATGTCCTCTACTACCCTACAGCGCAACATACCCTTTTGTAACTCTTGATAGTAGTCCTCTACGGATATGTTTCCTTGGTCTAATCGCTGCAATTTTTCCGAAGGTCCCGTTTAAAGGAAGGAGGAACAAATCAACACGCATAGCTTCCTTTAATCTATCCCATGTTGGAGGATCAGTTCTAGTTTTAACAAATTCATTCCACCATATGATAGCAAAATCTTTCAACGCACTAGGGCTTGATGAACTCTATGTTGTTCAAGAACAAGGTGTGCATTAAATTTTCGTTCTACCGTCATCTCTGAATCAAGATAAGCCTCAGCATCATAAGCACCAGACAAAGAGGGTATAGTAAATTTAACTTTTGCAAAAGGATCATCAGGAGGACGATTATAATTGTTATGATGATCATTATAATTATAACAATTATTACCTCCCATACCTTAATGATAAAGTGGAAATTGTGGCTGATTGTTATGATCATCCGTATCAGAAGCATCTTCTTCACGTCCTTCAGCGGGAGGCGGCCGAGCCTCAAGAGTATCCATCCGAACAACAAGATCAGCAACTTGGCAATTCAAGGTCGCCAATGTTTCCTCCATTGATGCGTGGGATCTGGTGAACATATCTGTCATCGCCCTCATCATGTCACGTATTCAGCATGATGAACACATTCATCATCTTTGTTTTCTCCCGCCATTGTTAGTAGTAAACAAAAGACAACAAAAATATGTTATCCCTATCAACTACAAAGGACAGTGGCAATGTTAAAGGTGGAAAGAAGCACTCTCTGTCTCTCTCTTAAGCATCTTACCGACACAGAAGGTGGTACATGGTGGACGGTGAAAACCCAATGAAGCGTGGTGTGAATGCAAAGGTACCTGTTATGCTCAAGAGAAAAGTTGAACAAGTATTTAATGTAGGAACTGTTGCTGGTTAACAAGTGTTCTAGGCCTAGCACAGCACAAGAAAGTAGAAAGGCAAAAAGAAGATTAGAATAACATGACCAATCAAATACAACACATGTGGTAAAGGCCAATGCTTTAGTAAGGGTGCTCTCTTCACTATTTTATTCTTTCTTTTTGTACTATTTTTCTGATATTTTTTGTTTACTCAGTAGTATGAAAATAGGAAGCACACAAATTTGTATCTCAATTGGATGTAAGATACGGCCTATAGAAAACCAGCAAGATTCTGTAAATTTGATGCTGAAACTTCGGAAGCCGGATACCCTATCTTCCGAGAGGAATCCGAATGCAGTGAAGCCACATAAAAATGGATGGGAAATTTTGAGTAAATCAATTTGAAAAAAAATCACCCAATTTCGAGTTCGTAGGCGAAAGTTATGGCCGTTTTAAGGTAGGCCATCCGAGTTACTATTTTTTGATGTTGATTCCAACTTGGTCTTGAAACAGATCTCGGAATCGGAAGTGAAACCAATCAGGAACTGCCAACGGCGCTGATGGTATGGTGTGTGACGATTCAAGGTGGACTGGTACAAAGGTTTGTCAATTGTCCTAGGGCTAGCGATGCAGGAGTTCATGCAATGTAGCTAGCTTAGGCAAACCGATGATCGTGGTGGAGCGGTTTGTTGTTTAGGGATTGTGTAATAGGTGAGCGATCAGCAAGAAAGCAAGGAAGAAACACGGTAACTGCGACCAAAAACACAAAGCTAAACCAGCAACAAGACTCAACCACATGAATGCAAACTTAACAATGCAAACCGAAAATGAAACTGCAAGCACTATGGGCTAGGAAGCGGTAAACACGAGATTGTTTTTTATGTGGCTTTTCTATAGACTCTAGGTATGAAAACAAAACTAATCTGATGTAGAACAAAAGTACCTAATGGGCAACCTGAAATCTGATACCAGTTGATGAGTAGTTGTGGCCCGATCTTTCGAAAGGTAGGTTGATTGGAGTGGAGATCTCAACGTTGATGATCCGAGCCTCTCGTACAGCCTGAATACCCCTGCAATCACTACAGCACTGCTCCATTGGTTATCAACCATTCTTCACATGTTTGACAACGCCAAGAAGGCTAATCCTTGCAGGTGCAACCGAGAACACAAGCAAGAACGACGAAGATGCAATCTAAATCAGGAAGTTGGGGTTTCACGAACCATAGAACGGCGAAATTGTTTAGTCTCAGCAAAAGCCCAATTGTTTGTGGCTGCTACTATGGAATATAATAGGTAGTAGGATGTCTAAGGGGTGTTGGGGTCGTTGCCTAACCCTAAGACACAAAAATAATGAACTTCTACATGATACAAGGCCCAATGGCCCAATACGGTGGCGCAACACCCTGACAGATTCTGAACTTGACTTTGTTTTGATGATTCCCGTCGACTCCAAAGGAACTTTTACATGGGACCAGCGGAATTGGAAAGGTTATCCTATCCCCTTTCGTGCATATGTAGAACGTCCAAAATGGAGTTGGTATATGTCCTGGGTGTTCGTTTTAATTCGAAGTCCTCCTGGGTTCCGAGTTGGACTCGAGTCCAAGGTGGAAATTGTTTCTGTAAAAGCCCAAGAAAAGGGACTTGCAAAAACTTTTCACCACCTCACAACACCACAGTTTTTGTTGTGAATATCTTCTGAAGAATTGTGAAGAGCAAGTAACCTCCATCAAAAGGGGATTGGTTCAAACTTTCTACACATATGTTAACACATGAGAGGTGGTTCTAAAACCAACTTAGAGTCATTTGCATGTTTTGACCCTAGTTGGATTAAGGCCACCAAGTTGAAGTACTCAAGTGCAATAGGAGGGTTTGAAAATCAGAATTTGAACTAAATGTCCAACTCAAAATTCAAATGAGGGGAGGACATAATGATGATTCAAAACTGTTGTATTCAAACTCTGGGTTGCAGCAGCTAACACAAGAATCAAATTGCATATTTGGATTCCTTAGGTCCAAATTAGTGGGTAGGCAAAGTTTCAGTAATTTTTGAAAGGGTTTGCTACCCATTTTTCCAAAAAGGATTCAAATGTGCAAAGAATTCAAATATACATTTGAATTTGGGGGAAATTTGCCCAACTATACAAATGTAGCTCAGTTTTAGACTCCAAACATTTGAATTGATCATTTGCCAAGTTTTGGGGATCTTTTGAGAGATGAGGGGGTACTGACCAGTGGGGCCCACATGTCATAGGGCTGAGTAGACTTAACCCCCAAGTTTTTCCCTCTGTCTCTCACTCAACCGAGGGGAGTCGCCCGAACAGCCCAGCTGCCGTGCGCGCCACCGCCCGGGAAGCCACCTCCTGGTTTCCTCTCTCTCGTGCTGGCAACCGGGCAGCAGCTCACCCCTCCTCTACGTGACCCCCTCTCCACGCAGCTGAGCCATACGCGTTGCTTCCTCTGCACAAACAGCACCGCACCGGGCTCTGTTTCGCTCACCGGCGCCGCTCCTCCAATTTCCACCGTACACCGGCGCCTGCTCAGCCTTTGCCCGAGCCACCAACACAAAAAGTGGGCACCAGCACGTGCTCTAGCTACCCACCCTGCTACTTCACGGCGTTGGCGCTTCATTTAGCCACAATTCGACGATCGCTGCAGAGAACCGAGGCCCACCGGCGGGAAACCGAAGTTGCTCTCCGTGGACAGCACAACGCGGCCGTTTTCACCGCCCGTTCTCTACACGAAAAAGGTGTGCGTTAGTATCCAGATCGTGTAGCTGCAACCCTCATAGCAATTGATTGACCGAGCAGAGAGAATCCCAAGATTCCCGAAAGCTAGTGCATGCGGGTAGGGTTCGGTCTACTCTGAAATTAGGATTTCACGGTCCATCCCAGCTCGGGCGAGCTTGCACACACCTTCCTCACTTCCTAGCAGCCCTCCTAGACCAAGAATCAAGTGGTATGGTCCAGAAATGACCGGGTTCTTGTTGTTTTTCGGGCCGCCATGGAATAACAGCTCGGGTCACCGTGGAGCTCTATGTTGCCGACCTTTTCACGGGGTTTGGCGGCCATTTTCGACACCCTCGAGCTCCCACGGTGCTTCCCGATCGTTTTGATGCGGTGTAGCACATTCCCGACCACGCCGGAACCCTAACAGCCGCTGCCACCGTCGAGCGCCCTGTTCCGGTGAGCTACAGCCGCATTATTTAATTCCGGTGAACTAACAGGCATTTAAACTTTTCAGGGATTTCAGTTTCAAGTTTAAACTTTGGAGGGCCACAACTTGGTGTAGGAGAATCCAAAAATTGTGAAACAAATTTTTTTGATTCCTCTAATAGAGTACTATCCAAATATGAAATTCAATTTGTAGGAAACCCATTATTTAATTCTGGGAAATTCTCTAAAACTTTCCAGCAAAATAATTTTAGAGGGAGTTTGGTTCATCCAAAAATCCTCAAATTTTGCCAGAATATCCTTTAGGATATTAGTGAACTCCTGTAAAAGTTTCAGACCATTTGGAGTTGATTTGATCAGGGCAATTCAGGTTTGAAGATGCTGTATTCACTTAAATACAGAAACATTTTCAGATAATTTCCAAAACTTGGAAATTCAGTTCTGGGAAAATCTTAGCTCCAAAAATTCTAGGAAAATTCATGCAAACTCTATGAGCTATAATTGAAATTGTAGTTCACTAAGTTTGGCATGAACATGGGTGTTATCTCAGAATTAATTCTTCTTTGCTTAATTGCTTAGAAAATTGTTCTGAACAACCCACTAAATGAAAAGTGCTAATCTTTGGTCCAGAGGGTTTTCTTGTGACAAGGAACTCACATAAATATTCTCAGCTCCATTGGAGCTCTGGATCACCCCTGTTCTGTTTAACCACTTAAGGTGATCAATATAGAAGAGGGGGGAAAAACCACTTAGCACTTAATCATGTGCTTAGGTCCAAACACAAACCACTAGCCCCAGTTTCATTTTAAATTCTTAAACAGAGTTCCGGTTTTTGAAAAACTTGTTAGTGGAACTGGTAGCAGAATCTTTACAATTAACTTATGTGCATATTCATTAACGTGTAGTCGCTGAAGGCGAGGAGACTCCGGAGGTGCTCGACTTCCTCCTTCCGGACGAAGACCTAACTACTGACCAGCAGCAACAAGGCAAGCCCCAGTTTGCATTAACCCTTTTATAAAGTTTTGCTTTGTTTACATGTCTAGTGTGAAGTATGAATGTGCATTAGGTGTAGGATGGATGGAACCCCACTTGCATAACCAGAATTTGCCTATAATAGTGAGGGTAGTGTCTAATACCTCGAGTAGACAGGCTATGCTTAATGATTCATAGGACTTCGGTACAAGTCGAGTAGTTGGAATCTACTCGCGAGTTAGGATTGGGACACACGGGATTGGTTCGAGGGATGTGAGGTCACCTTAGTAATGAAAATGAGACTTGGCAGGGGCTAGGGCGCAGCAAGAGGAAGTCTTGTGTGCGCAGCCCTGTCTGTGTCGATTGAGGACCGATCCGTGTGCGACCCACGCTGATCAAGTTTGAATGTACCGAAGGAATATCGGATATATGGGCCCCGATAAACCGATGTAACCTAAACCTCTGGGCGTCGAGGCATAGCACACCGATTTATAGGTGTAGGTTGAGGGAAGCAAGGTGGAAATCTGCTAACGGGCATAGAGAGATGCTCTGTGTAGAGAACCTCCTGTCCGTTTCGGTGCGACCGGTTCGATGTTTGGGCTGTTGGGTGAAAGGTTGTCCCGTACGGCATCGAGTGAGCGTGCTGTGCAGCTCCACGGGTGGGCGTACGTGACGTGCTCTTTGGGTGTCCCTGCAGGTGTATATCGAGTCGATTCGCCATCCCTCGCGGTGAAGAGTACCACTTGGTCATGGAGTCGTGACGTAGGCTAATGTATAAAATGTGATGTTTCAATATTTCTGTTATGATATAATTGTATTGCTACATGTGTGCCACCAAATATTGCTTACTAAATTTCAGATTCCCGAACTGCTAACTTGTTGCTAAAAGATGAATTAAGGATGAACTTGTAGGCGTGTCCATTTGCTGCAATGTTACTATCCTTTGTTCATGGTACACCTCATGTAAAGTTTCATGCCTAGGTGAGTCGGTTAAGTCTTGTTGAGCCCTCGTGCTCACGGTTGCTGCTTAAGTGTTTTTCAGGTGAGGAGCCACCCACGGACTCGGGTTACGAGTCCACCGGCGAGGGTTACCCTCCGTCCGGGACCACGGCTGAGTGGGAGCCGTACACGCCGCACTGAGCTGAGGAGTGCAGCTAGTGTGGGTTTCCCTAGGGTTGGGCAACCGACTTTTGCTAGATAGGCGGGCGTGAGTTGTATAAAAGTAGACTTCCACTGTGTAATACAAACAATGGTTGTAACTGAGTATTGTACCAGTTTGTACAGTTCCAGTTGGTTTTCCCATGTAATAAAAGGTGTCCTTATGACGTGTGTTGTCGGGTGTCGCATCGTGCGGCACCACCCTCTGTCATTCTGGATGAGCGGATCCCGGTCCGCCACAGCCAATGCAAACCGGGAATTGTGTGATATCCTGACTCGATTGATAGAGTACTCATACCATCAATGTATACCTTCTTTTCCGGAAGCCCACCCGCAAAGCACTCCGGGGTTAAGCGTGCTTGGCCCGGAGGAATTTGGGGATGGGTGACAGACTGGGAAGTCTTCCCGGGTGCGCACGAGTGAGGACAAAGTGCGCAGAAAAGACGAGTGGTGGTATGTGGGGCCAGTCTATGATCCTAGAGAGCTGTTACAAATGGTATTAGAGCCGACCCTCGCAGTTTCACGGGTGCGTACGGGTCAGTGAGAAGGATACGGTAGCTTACGGGTCAGGGACGTGGGTACGTACGCATGACACTTGGGTCCTCTGTGTGGGACATGGTATGGTACGTATGCTGCTAACCGGACGTACGGTATGCATATGCCAGTACTGAACGTATGAACGTGGCTAAGAGGGGACGTTCCTGTCTTGGCGTTGACCGACGAGGACATCGGTCTTCTAAGGGGGGTGGATTGTGTGATATCCTGACTCCCGGCTTAATAGGATTGATAGAGTACTCATACCATCAAGGTATACCTTCTTTTCCGGAAGCCCACCTGCAAAGGACTCCGGGGTTAAGCGTGCTTGGCCTGGAGGAATTTGGGGATGGGTGACCGACTGGGAAGTCTTCCCAAGTGCGCACGAGTGAGGACAAAGTGTGCAGAAAAGACGAGTGGTGGTATGTGGGGCCAGTCTATGATCCTAAAGAGTTGTTACAGTTTCCATCAACTTGTGAACGTCCCTGCTAGTTCTCCTCGCCCCCAAATCCTCCTCTCTTCACTTGTTGGTCCTCTCCAAGGTTCTTAATAACAATTATCGATAAATAGCAATCCACCCTCAAATTCACATGGTAGGAATTTAGGAACGAGTTCACCTGCTAGTAACCGTGCTCGTAATCTTGTGATTGGTCGTTGTATATCAATATGAGTGTCCACTGTTGTGATGTTCTCATCAGATCACTTCACAAGTCCATGAAAAATAACGAAGAACAAAGGTGTGCAAGGCACTCAACACTCAGCTGTAGAAACAATATTGTTTATCAAATCATGAATACTTGTTTTTCCAGGAACACAAAGGTGATATTTATACTAAGAACAACCTTCCTAGCTAGGTGTGAACTGAAGTCACCACATTTTAATTTTGAATGAAAACTAGTAAAGAATTCCCGAGTTGGTCTTTAGTCCTCGCATATCTCTTTGTGTACCGTACAGTCAGTAGTAAAATAATCATAACTCTTATTTGGAAACTCGAAATGATGCACCGTTTGTTGCGTTGGAAACTAGACTTGATATGCTTTCACACTATGTGTATTATGCACCACGAAACATGACATGTGAATTTTGATGTTCCCCTTGTGTACCCTTCTCAATTCGTACAGTTCAAACTATTGCGCCATAAAGTTCAGAGAGTGTGAACTGACTTAGTGCTTTTTCTGCCAGCCAATGGTGTCACCTCTTGTGTAAACCTGAGTAATAGTAGATTACACGACTTGGGTAGTATATTATTCTCACCAATACTAAAATGTAATATAGATAGGAAACCATTCACCTATTATTCAAGTTTCTTAGTACGAGTGCGTGTAATCGTTCCGCCATAAGATCATTTATGTGTGTCGGTTGCTGGAATGTCCACATCACAAGTCCTTCACAGGCTTCGGCAGTGGCAGGTTGAAGTACTACGGCTACACCCACCAAGGACGGATGTAGATTCCGCTGGCTGCCAGGGTCAAGAAGTTGATGGTCGAAGGCCGCGCTCAGAAGAAACGCCGTCATAGCTCAAAGTGAAGGTTGATAGAAGGGAGGACAACACACATTCTCCTTCAATCTTCTCCTTTCCTAACTCACACTGTCGAGACTTGCAGGAAAGCAGGAGCTTGAGAAGGCTGAAGCAAAAGAGAAAACACAAGCATGAAGACTCACGTCCCAAAGACTGTTTATATAGCCGGCGCGTGACGACAACGAGTAAAGGCGTCGGGGCCTACGGACGCACGCTCCCCACAGCAACTCCTCCCGTCTGCATATCGGCTGCACGCCTCCCGAGACCTCGAGACACAGCACCCGCTATAATTTCGGTCAGACGAACCGGCCTCTTCGATATTTGCGACAATTTGAAGAGTTGTGCGCTACCTTTTCCTCTTTCCAAAACCGCCTCTCCTCCATGCCTTCTCGCCTATCCTTGACGCGACGTCAACGGGCCGTACAAATCAAAGGCCCGGGTAAGTAGGTAAGTTTTTATGGCCCACTTTCGGGGTCCGATCGAAGTTCTGGGTTCTAAGGTCTACCTATCATGTGTCGAAAGGACCGCCTGGGACAAACCCGAGCGAGGGACAGACGGCGCGCGGTGGCCTTCAATGGCGCACTCAGGAGCCCCGACGCTCTTGACATCTCTAAGCCCGTGAACATCCTGAGATTCGCGCGAGTATACCAAGAGGGATCTTATGGAACGTGGGCATCGAGCCTCCATCAGGTCAATCTGATTCTCCAACTCTTGCGGAAAGGCTGCGGGGTTCCACTCGGAGTAACCCGTTAGTCAACTCACCAAGCCCGGAAATTTGACCATCGAGGTAAATTCCCGTTCGGCTCAACCCCTCCAAACCCGTGAATGGTTTGCGGATGGGGAGCAAAGCAAATTCGCTGAACGAACCAAGCCCAACCTGCAAAGGGAGGGCTCAGGGGCTACCAAGCGACTCAAAGTTAGGATAGGCTCGACGCCTAAGTCTTTGAGCTTAGACGTAGCAATGAATCGAAACAAAATAATAATCTTGCACATCTTTCGTTTCCTCTTATCCTTTCATGACCCTCGCCGAATATGGGATATGCCTCCAACCAGTTCAGAAGAAACTCGGCCGAAGGCCCGGGGGCTACTGACGGGGCGGCGTGCCCCGGGTACCCGAGAGGCAACCGATCAAGAGGTTGCGTAGGGACACGTGGCTCCATGGGCCCCAACCTAGGGCCCAGACTCATAATGACACATACGCAAGTCCCAACCCCGAGGAGTGAGCCGACCCCCAAGGTCAGAATCGACGCCCGACCTCCAAGCCCGGTCAATGAGGCCGGAAGATGAAGCAGTACGAACTAGAGACCGGATCGGAGGCAGGCAACGTGACAGAACGGATAATATAATTCTCTTGAAAATTTTCATAAATGTTTCCTTACATTATTTCATCTCCTATGTTACATCTGTATTACATGCTTCCAGCATAGAAAAAATTCAAAAAAATTATTAAACTATTTTTCTGACATACAGTATGTTGTAACTTATAATCTCATAAAATTTTACTCTCAAACATTACATGTAGAGAAACAAAAATTAAAATCTCAAAATATGGTGAATCAAACCAATTTAAATAGTTTAGAAGAGTAAATTATACTAAAATTTTATTTAAAGGATAAAGTGGACAATGAAGATAGTTGAGGTTAGTAAAATGGACTTCCTCCTTTTTATTTGAGAGAGAATACCTCAAGGGAGGCCCCTACGGTGAAATGGTGTGGTACCCAGGGTCCTACCCTGACTGGCACTCTCCTAGCCTAGGGCCTAGTTAGGTTCAATTCAGTTAGATTGTAGTGATTGGTATCATGAATATGTCTGTTGTCACACCCGGTTTCTCCGGAGAACAACCGAGTGAATATCACATGTATGCCAGGATCATTTTCTCATACATGTGACAACAAATAGTGAAGCATCATTATATTACAAGCCAAGTGTTCGAATATAAATAAGTCTTACATAGCATACGTCTCGATGGACAATAATATGTTTATAACATGTAAATAAAGCAGCAGCGGAATATAAATCTTGTGGGCTCCATCACAGGCGTTGCCCGGGGGACTCCATGAAACTAGAATCCTTCTTCGGGTCCGAAGTCTTGGTCATTGAACACCACATCATCCCCTTCTCGCTTAACATCCTCAACTTCCCAATCCACCATCCTCTAATCATGAATAAGTCCAAGCCGCTCCTGACCGTGAGCACGACTGTCATGACAGTTTTGACTCTGCAGAGTTTGCACCACTGTACCCACATGTAGTGATTTCATCCCCCGTTGCCGGGTGGACTAAAAGACCTCCATTATGCCAGTGGCCGCGAACCACGTTCACACTTCCCAGGTGTGTAGCCAGGAGATCACTACGAGGCCTTTACAAAGGGATTCCCGACAAGCGTGGGTCCACTGAGGTTTCACCCCTAACAGCATACAAGAGGCTCCAACCCCGCTGCAGTGGCCCCCTCTTGAGCCTTGCAGTTTATATGGTAGTCCAGCTGACACCTATTCCCCGCACCATCCAAAACACCCATACTACGCCGGGGATACACCTAATTAATTGGCCAAGCTGCCCCATCTCAGCATGTGGTTGGCACGGTAAAGCCAGGTTACATGCTCCATGAACCGGTCCTTAGGATCCAGGCAAGCACTAAACACAAACCCGAGTCTCGTGCACACAGCACCAACCAAATCATCCAACTTGCCTCGATCCCTACCTCTACATAACCCATAATATCTCATTCAAAAGTAAGGTAAATAAGTTGATGATCTCATATCCCACTTATCCCATTCTAAGCATGGCTAAGCATAAGTATGTAAATAAATGATATAATAAAATAAATCCCAACCCAGGCTACAAGGAAGTAAGATAATGACAATCTAGGGAAACTTCCTAGCTTGGGTATCATATTTCAATTTGACAATGCAAATTAATTCTAACTACACATCCTAGTATAGGATCAAAGTGGTCAAGGACACTTGCCTTTTTCCTGCTGCTCTGGGAATTGAAAGTCTTGGTCTTGGAAGATGAGAACTTGCTCTGGGCCAGGTTCTACTCATGCCAATACACATAGCAAAAGAAAACAACAATCCATAAGCCATAGTCCACACTTTCACTCATGCAAACCACACATACATACATATTAAAATCATTCATATGTTTAAGTGTTGTGGTTACCCTAGATGTGTTGATTTTAGGCCTACATACACTTTTAAACATATATATATATATATATATTATTTCTAACTTTTGAATTCAGATTTCTAGTTGCACACTATATATTAATTTCCCATTTGAACAAATTCTCTATATTTAATTAATACACTCCTTAGCCACAAAATTTGCATGAAAGAAAGTTTCCTACTCCAAATAGGTTTTTAGATCTTCTACAAAATCTTAATTGGAAGTTTTTGAAAATAAAGACCTCATTTAACATTTTCTAATTATGCATACTTATTTTACTATATTTTCAGATTTATTTTCTATGCCTAAAAGTGAATTTTAATATTAAAATAGCAAGACATATCATCTAAACAGAATAGGTTCTGATCTAAAATGTTCAATAATATATTTTTGAACTTCCTCTCTGATGTGAACCAATTTAAATTTATTTTACCAGTTTTCAGAATTATTTCCTAGCCTAAAAATGTGTTTCTAGAAATAATAAAAATGAGCAACACTTAGGTAGATCTCATTTCAGCCTAAAATCAATTTTTAACTCATTCTAAAGGTTTTCCAAGTGCTAGGAGAGTTTAAATTTGTATTTGCACATGTGTTTGCATCACCATTTAAATTTAAATCCTAATCACATGTTCAAATTTTTGAATTTAATATCCTATAGGGTCTGAATTGCAAACCCACCCTACTGCAGGGTCTAATTTGCTATTTCCTAAATTTTCAGGGGCCTAATTACACAAAACAGAGAGGTTTTCCTAATTTTTATTAAGTCCAGGGGCTAAATCTGATTTTTAAATAAATTTACATGAATTTCTGAAGGTCCAGGGGCTAGGACAGAAGTTTCCGGGGCTAGCTCGTGTTTTCCGAGATCCCTAGGGGGTAGCGCGTAAGATTCCCGGCCTTTATAACGCGGGGCTGACGTGGGCCGTTGGATTTAAAACAGACGGCTGAGATTATAACGTGAAGCGGTACGGGTTAGATCTAATAGGGACCGCACGATTTAAAATGGACGGGCCCCAGGGGGCCACGTCGCCCTGGCCGTGTGCGGGCGGCGCTGCCCGGTGGCGCGCGGCGGCGGGAGGCGGCGATCTCGCCGGAGAACTTCGGGTTTTCGTCTATTTTTCCTACAACTTAGATTTCTTGGCATAGAACGGAAGAGGGGAGGTCGGGGATCTCACCTCGGGGTTTTTCTTGAGCTTGGAGACCCTGGAACGCGGTCGGCGACGAGGTCCGAGGTGAAAACGCAGCGGTGCTCACCGGAGCTGTGTGTAGAGCGCAAAACATCGGGTTTCCTTCACCTGCAAGATTCCCCGGAGGCGGTGGAACATGATCAGCACGTTAGATCAGGAAATCCGAGCGAGGATTGAAGGAAAATGGCGGTGGAAGCTTCAGTTATCACCGGTGAGAAAAATGGCCGATCGGGGAGGAAAAAGGGGCGATTGTCGGCGTTTAAATGGGCGAGGGAGGGCGACTGGGGTTTGTTTAGGTTTGCCGCAGCGCGTGTGCTGGAGATCGCAGCTCCGGAGCAAGAAAATCGGTGTGGCTGCGGCGATCGGCGCGGAAGTCGCGTGGCTCGAGGAGGGGGATGACACGTGGGCCCCGCGCGTCAAAGAGAGAGAGGGAGAAACGTGCACGCGGGTTTTGGGCCGGCTGGCGCGCGCGGGGTTTGGGCCGGCCGAGTTGGGTTTCGGCCCACTGGTCATTTTTCTTTTTCCTTTTCCTTTTCTTTTTCTGTTTTGATTTGAATTTTAATTCCAGTTTGAATTTGAATTGCTTTACCACATGCATTACGTCCAAAAATTTTTAAATTCCCCTCTTTAGCAGGTTTTGGGGTGTTACAGCTCTACCCCCCTTAAAAGAAATCTCATCCTCGAGATTGGTGATTCTAAGTCCGGAAACTGTGCCTTAAGCTCGTCGTCTCGCTCCTCATGTGGCTTCTGATTCCGAGTGATGCTTCCACTGCACCTTGCACATCCGAATTCTTTTATTTCTTGTGAGGCGTTCCATTGTCTCCAAAATCTTGACCGGTTGCTTGGCATAAGAAAGATCCTCTCGTACATCCACCTCATTCACGGGTAACATCTCTTCTGGTGTCCTTAAACACTTCTTGAGTTGTGACACATGGAATACATCGTGCACATCTGATAGACGAGCCGGTAGTTCTAGTTGATATGCCACTTCGCCTTTCCTCTCCAGGATCTGGAAGGGTCCGATGTATCGCGGTGATAATTTCCCTTTCACCTTGAACCGATGAAGTCCTCGGATAGGGGACACCTTGAGATAGACATAGTCTCCCACGTTGAAAATAAGCTCTCTTCTCCGTACATCGGCATAAATCTTTTGTCGGGTCTGGGCTATCCTCAAGTTGTTGCGAATTTCCCTCACTTTCGCCTCGGCTTCTTGTAGTACCTCGGGCCCAAACACTTTACTTTCCCCTGTTTGGTTCCAAAATAGTGGAGTCCTGCACTTTCTCCCATACAACGCCTCAAATGGTGACATCTTCATACTAGCCTGATAGCTGTTGTTGTAGGAGAATTCCGCATACGGTAAGTTCTTATCCCAACTCCTATTGTTCTTGAGTGCACAAGCTCTCAGCATATCCTCAAGGATTTGATTGGTTCTTTTCGTCTGCCCGTCAGTTTGGGGGTGATAGGCAGAACTAAAATTCAGATGAGTTCCCATGGTTTCATGTATCTTCTGCCAGAATCTTGAGGTGAACTGTGTCCCTCGATCTGACACTATCTTCTTTGGCACTCCATGAAAACACACGATCCTTGACATGTACAATTCCGCCAATTTGGATCCACTGTAGCTTTCTTTCACGGGGATGAAATGAGCTACCTTAGTTAGCCAGTCGATGATGACCCATATCGAATCATATCCCGATTGGGTCCTGGGTAGTCCCACTATGAAATCCATACCGATTTCTTCCCATTTCCATTCAGGCACTTTGAGTGGTTGCAACAGTCCCGCGGGTCGTTGATGTTCTGCTTTCACCAACTGACATGTGTCACATAGGGCAACATGTTCCGTGACATCTCGCTTCATGCCATACCACCAATATCTGCTCTTGAGGTCATGATACATCTTCGTACTCCCAGGATGAATGGAATAGTTGGAATCATGAGCCTCCTTCAAAATCAGTTCACGGATCTCCTTCACCTCAGGCACACAGATTCTTTTCCCATGCCACACCGTTCCTTGTTCATCCTCTCTGAACCCAGAGGCTTTATTTTCTTTGATGAGTTTTCTAATTTCTTGTATCTTCTCGTCATTCTTCTTACCGTTGCATACGTCTTGCTCTAACGTGGAGTCCACTTCCATGGCGATGGCCTCACCACTATTCGCCACACATAGATTGAGTTTTGCAATCTCTTACTTCAATTCTGTAGGCATGTCTTTTAAGCTCAACATGTTGACCTGCACCTTCCCCGGCTTAAAGCATCAGCCACGACGTTCGCTTTCCTAGGATGATAGTTGATGCCCACATCAAAGTCGTTGATTAGCTCTAACCATCTCCTTTGTCTGAGGTTGAGATCTGGCTGTGTGAAAATGTACTTTAAGCTCTTATGATCCGTATATATCTCTGTCCTCTTTCCCATCAAGTAATGCCACCAAATCTTCAATCCGTGTACCACTGCGGCTAGCTCTAGGTCATGCGTAGGATAGTTCTTCTCGTGTTTCCGGAGCTGCCAGGACGCATAAGCCACGACATGCCCCTCTTGAATGAGAACACATCCCAACCCGTGTCAAGATGCATCGCAGTACACCGAAAAATTCTTCTGCATATCTGGCATAACTAGCACTGGGGCTGTTGTCAATCTTTTCTTCAGTTCTTGAAAACTCGTCTCGCACTGCGGTGTCCATGTGAATGTGAACTACTGAAGCGGAGTATGTAGGTGCCACTGAAAGGGTTAAAGAAGCTATTTGGACGCGGTCTTGTTTATGAACTTGGTGTTCTATAGGATGTCATTAAGGTTCATTATGACAGCCATAGTGCTATTTGTTTGACTAAGAATGACATGTATCAATTCAAAACCAAGCACATTGATATCAAGTATCATTTCATTCGTGATGTTATCGTAGAAGGCAAGATTGTTGTTGAAAAAAATACATACAGATGAGAATTCCGTAGACATGCTTACAAAGCCGTTATCTAATACCAAGTTCAAGCATTGTCTTGACTTAGTTGGTATTCTTGGAGCTTAGCACCCTAGTGGTGTTTGGGAGACAGTTTCTATAGATTTGGAGTCACGGGGAAATTTGTTGGGACATGACTCTATCTCTTGTATGCCTATAAATAGGCTACCCCTGTACCTGTTTTAAAATACACATAATACATCTGTTTCCCGTGGTTTTTTTCTCCTTCACCCTGGGGGAGTTTTTTCCATGTTAAATATCCGTGTCTCTTTTTACCCTAACAAGTAATTTTAAGCAAAACTTAAATGTATAATTTGTATGATACGGTGGACTGCCATGTATGCTGCCACATGCTAACACACGGGTGCTTGTGGGACATGAGTTTGGATATCTAAGCGCTATAAACCCGTCACAATATATAACACGCTGATATCAGTGTTCTCCTGACGATAAACAATAAATGCCTATTATTGTTTCTTAGCTGGATCGTAAAGGCTTGAATGTAAACTACACATGGGCGCAATGTGGATTTCTTGAGTTGTTCATAAAATCCTGCAGCAACTAGTTTATTTTACTATTATGGTCTCGGCAGTTTTTTTCTCGACGCATGACTTAAAGCTGTTAACAAGTCGAGCTGAGTTTGCCTTTTACACTTGAGTTTAAAAAAATTCGAGCCGATCTCGAGTCGAGTCTAAAATTCATTTGAACTTGTGGTCAAACTAAAGTTTGACTTGTTTCAAATTTGAGCCGAGTTTGAATCAGCCTACGAGTCAAATATGTGTGAGTTAAGACACTCAAGTTTTATTGAAAATACTAGAACCGTCAGTCTCATATACATTTAATACAGTATAATGTTCAGCCTCACGGTTAAAAGAGAAGGAAGGTAGATGGTGTTGCACATCATATGTTGATAGTGCTATATATGATCATATTTTATGAGACATTTTTTAATAGCATTATATTCACTAATTAACTTTTTAGTGAAGAAGCAATATAATCATGTATATCGTCTTATTTACTTAGTTATAACTTGTAAGTAACAATAACAAACAAGTCTACTTGAGCTTTAGTTCCTTAGACTTACAACCTTACGCTCAAGCTCAAACTTAGCTTGTTTAAAATTCGACTCGACGTTGAATCGAGTCTAAAACCAACCTAACACGCGCGAGCGAGTTAGGATTGAGTTTCATTGACAGCAATATGGATAATGCACGCGTGAACTTACCGATATTCACATATCCCGTCTTCCTTCCCACTCCCTCCCCTCCGACCTTCGCCTTCGCCGTGGCCATGGCCACCGCCGCTCTACCACTCCTCCATCCTCCCCACCCCAAGTCGGCACTTCCATCGCTCCACGACCTCCCCTCTCCCGCTCAACTCCACCAAAAAACGCACCCTCTCCCTCCGCCCCTCATCTTCCTCCTCCCGCGCCGCCGCTGCGGTGGCCTCGTCGCGGCCTACCCCTCCTCCATGCCCGCGTCCGCCTCCACTTCCACCTTGCCCACCTACGATACCCGCGAGGCGGAGGACGCCGTCGCGGAGCTCCTCCGTGAGAACGGCGCATCCCCGGACGACGCGGCCGCCATCGCCGCGCGCGCGCCGGCCTACGCCGCCATGCTCGCGGAAGGCGTCCGCGAGCTGGACGAGCTTAGCCTGTGGGATTCCTGGAGCTCTTCAGGCGTGGGGCTCGGCCGCGGAGGCGCCGTCGAGGTTGATATGGGGAGGCTCGGGTTCCGGAGGAAGGTGTACTACATGGGGAGGAGCAGGTGCGACCGTGGCGTGGTGCCGCTTCTCGAGAGCGTCGGTGTGCGGCTGTCCTCCGCCAAGCTCATTGCGCCCTACATCACGGCCGCGGGCCTTCCCGTACTAATTCAAAGGGTGAGAGAATTTCGGATCAATTTACTTGCTCTCCCTGCATTCAGTACTCAGTTCTTTCAAAAGCGCACTTCACGTTTGTGCTCCTTTTTGTTAAATTATGGAGTTGGTTCCTCTGATGAATTTCAATCATAGAATCTAGTCCAACCTAGTACAGGATAGCATGTGTATTTGGTTTACCTTGAGCAAAATTCAAGGGAGCTAGTATTAAAAGGCATCACCGACCATAGATATTAAGGCGTCACCTAAGCGTCGCTTAAGCACTAAAGCGCCCCAGGGACGTAAGGCGTCCGTGTCGCCTTAGATCCGGCCTAAGGCGATCGGCCGGGGGGGGGGGGGGTGGCGCCGCCGGCAGAGGAAGCCAGCGCCACAGGGAAGGGGGCTGGGGAGATCCAATCGTGGGGGGGGGGGGGGGAGGGGGCGGGCGCACTGACCTTCGCCTGGGGAGGCCGCCGCGGATCGGAGGGGGGCGCCGGTGGATCGGCGGAAGTCTCGGGGGGAGGCCAGCCGCCTGTGGAGTCCGCTCGGAATCGGGAGGGGGTGGGGCGTCGGCGGAGGAAGGCGCCGCCAGGAGATCCGCGGTGGTGGCGGCGGCGGCTGCAGATAGAGATGTGCGGCGGTGGCGGCGGCGACTGCTGCTCTCACACGAGTGTGTGAGGAGGTAGGCGGGTGGGGACCGGAAGCTAGGGTTGGGGGATTGTTAAAGATGGGCTGGTGCTAGTGGGCTGGATGGGCCACTGAAATGTAGTCTTTTCTTTTTCTTTTCTTTTCTTTTCTTTTCTTTTCTTTTTTCTTTTCCATTTTATTGCTACTCTAATTTTTTGCTATATTTAAATATAAGTAAAGCGTCGCCTCGCCTTACGCCTTACCGCTTAAAAGATAAAAAGGGGGTACGTCGCCTTACCGCCTTAATAACTATGTCACTGACACTTATTGAAGTTTTTATTTTCAAGAAGCATTTACCTCAGCAGCAAGCCTGCAGAAAGTATCTTTCGAGTGTCTTATGTAAAGACGTCAATGTCTAGGATGCTTCTAGCTCATTACATCGCTATCGCTTAAAGATATCGAAATAAACCGGCTTTAGTACACTAAAATGGCAACGAGATTAAAATTCAGTACACATATAACAGAGTCACCTTTACTATCATCTTTGTCAGTAATCTCAAGAAAACTTAGGTTTTTCATATAATGGGACATTACGGCCCTGTTTGGCACAGCTTGAACTTGTTAAAAAAACAGCTTATTTGAAAATCTGGTGAAAAGCAGCTTAAGCTTATATCGTGCTTTTAGTTCATTCTGAGAAACAGCTGAACTAATAAGCTGCTGGAGAAGCTAGCTGTTTGGCACACCCGCTTCTTATTTTTGTGAAAAAACTGGTTTAGAAGCTGTGCCAAACAGGGACTACATCCATAGAATCACACATCCGTTGTACTGGCAGTCCTATGTTTTCTAGATCACTGCACCCATTTCTTATGGTACTGGCACTGTCATATATTTGCTAGATCACTGCACTCATTTCTTATTGTATATTCAAATATAGGTTAAGTTTTTGAAGGAAATGTTATTTTCAAGCGGTGATTATGCAAAACTAATTGGAAGGAACGCTAAGCGTATGATGACACACTTGTCAATACCTGCAGATAATGAGCTCCAAAGTACTTTATCATTTTTTGAAAAAGTAAGTCTCACCATCATGCTATTTGTTTTGCTGCCTGTTATATTGCATCGAATATCATCATATATTACATTGTCTCAAACCCTGATCTTGCAGATAGAGGCCAGGCACGGTGGTCTTAGCATGTTGGGACGTGGAGATGTCTCATTTCCATATCTTATCGAATCATTTCCAATGCTGCTTCTTTGCTCAGAGGATAACCATCTCAAACCATTAACTGATTTTCTTCACAGCATTGGAATTCCGAAGCCAAGGATTGCATCAATTCTGCTGCTATTTCCTCCTATAATCTTTTCAGATGTTGAAAGTGATATTAAACATCGGATTCATGAATGGCAGAAGGTATTTATGCTTGAATGTCTTCTAGAACCTGTAAGATTGGTTTTTCGCTTACTCTAAGTGCAATAGATTGTGTTATGCCATTCCTGAAATGTCTAGGTTGGCATTGAACAAGTGTGTATTGGTACAATGTTGTTGAAGTATCCATGGATTCTTTCGACAACCGCGATAGAGAACTACAGGCAGGTGATGTTGTTCTTCAACCGGAAAAAGGTAACTGGAAAGATTGAATTTCCTTGCTACTGTTTTGGCTCTATGTTGTAATGACATAGCCGGTCCCAAGCCCGGGTAAAGGAGGAGGGGGTTGTGATAGGCTTGGCGAGCCAACAACTACACTTAGCCACTCTCATGGAAATGAAACCCAATAGAAATTCGTTGGGGCGTAACCCTCTTAGCGACGCGCCATATCGGAACCCGGGTATGGTGTTAAGTGAGCAAGGGCCGGGTCGCCACCGCCTTAGTGGCGCGCCATATCGGAACCCGGATATGGTGTTAAATGAGCAAGGGCCGGATCGCCATCACCTTAGTGGCGCGCTACATCATCGCCCGGATGTAGTGATAAGTGAGCAAGGGTCTTTGCATCTTACTCGACGGGTGCAAAGCGTAAGGAAGCTAGCCGAGGAACATAGATTTCGGGTGGGTAGTTGGAATGTAGGGTCCTTGACGGGGAAGCTACGTGAGTTAGTAGATGTTGCCATTAGGAGACGAGTAAATATCCTTTGTGTACAAGAGACTAGATGGGCGGGTCAAAAGGCGAGAGAAGTCGAGAATACCGGTTTCAAGCTTTGGTATTCTGGTTCGGCTGGGACTAGGAATGGCGTAGGTGTTCTAATAGATAAGAGTCTTAAGGATGGAGTAGTGGATGTTCGAAGACGAGGGGATAGGATCATCTTAATCAAGATAGTAATTGGGGACATTGTCTTGAACGTCATTAGTGCTTATGCCCCACAAGTTGGGCTCAACATGAGTGCTAAGAGGCAATTTTGGGAGGACTTGGAGGATATGGTTAGTAGTGTACCGATAACCGAGAAACTCCTCATAGGGGGAGATCTCAATGGTCATGTGGGTGCAACTAACCTAGGATTTGAAGGAGTACATGGAGGTTTTGGATGCGGCGATAGAAATCAAGAGGGTAAGGACATCCTAGACTTTGCCGTAGCCTATGATCTGTTGATAGCTAACACCCTCTTTAGGAAGAGGCAATCTCACCTAGTGACCTTTAGTAGTGCCCAACACTCTAGCCAGATTGACTTTGTCCTCACTAGGAGAAAGGATAGACGGGAGTGTCTAGATTGTAAGGTGATCCCGGGGGAGTGTGTTGTGACACAACATAAGCTTGTGGTAGCTGACTTTCGCTTCCATACATGTTCTTTGCGGGACAAAGGTGTCAAAATCACAAGAACAAAGTGGTGGAAGTTGAAGGGAGAATCACAAGAATCCTTTAAAAATAGGGTGATCACAGAAGGACCCTGGGCAGAAAATGGAGATGCAGATAGTATGTGGATGAAGATGGCAACTTGCATTAGGAAGGTAGCTAGTGAGGTGTTCGGTGTGACAAAGGGAAAGAAACTTATAGATAAAGACACTTGGTGGTGGAATGAGGATGTACAAAAGGCCATTAAGGAGAAGAAGGAGTGTTACAAGAGTTGGCATAATGATAGAAACGCAAGCAACATGCTTAAGTACAAAGAGGCTAAGAAGAATGCAAGGCGGGTTGTGAGTAAGGCAAGAGGACAAACCTATGATAAGTTATATGAGAGACTAGGGACAAAAGAAGGTGAAAAAGACATATACAAGGTAGCAAAAATCCGCGAGAGAAAGATGAGGGATCTCAATCAAGTTAAATGCATCAAAGATGAGACTGACCGCATTCTAGTGAAGGATGAAGAGATCAAGAATAGATGGCGTGATTACTTTAATGGGCTATTCAATGATGGGAATGAGAGCACTATGGTTGAGTTGGATGACTCCTTTGATGACTCCAACAGGCGGTTCGTGCGGAGGATACAAGAGTTTGAAGTTAAGGAGGCCTTAAAAAGGATGAAAGGAGGAAAGGCCCTCGGCCCTGACGATGTCCCTATTGAGGTGTGGAGATGTCTTGGGGACGTCGCAATAGTATGGCTCACAAATCTATTCAACCACATTTTTCGGTCAAACAAGATGCCTGAAGAATGGAGGAAAAGTATATTAGTACCTATCTTCAAAAATAAAGGAGATATTCAAAGTTGTACTAATTATCGAGGTATTAAGCTTATGAGTCATACTATGAAGCTTTGGGAGAGAGTGATTCAACACCGCCTGAGGAAAGTGACCAATGTCACTAAAAACCAGTTTGGTTTTATGCCTGGGAGGTCTACAATGGAGCCGATTTTCTTGCTTCGTCAGCTTATGGAGAGATATAGGGAGCAGAAGAAGGACTTGCATATGGTGTTCATCGACTTGGAGAAGGCGTACGACAAGATATCAAGGTCAGTCATGTGGTGGGCACTAGAGAAACATAAAGTGCCAACAAAGTACATTACCCTTATCAAGGATATGTACAATAATGTTAGGACAAGTGTGCGCGTAAGTGATAGTGAGACTGATGCATTTCCTATCACGGTAGGATTACATCAAGGATCAGCTTTGAGCCCATACATCTTTTCCTTGGTCATGGATGAGGTGTCGAAGGATATACAAGGGGATATCCCTTGGTGCATGCTCTTTGCTGATGATGTAGTGCTGGTAGATGAAACTAGAGATGGTGTTGATAAGAAATTAGAGTTATGGAGACAAACCTTAGAGTCCAAGGGGTTTAGACTTAGTAGGACCAAAACCGAGTATATGAGGTGCGACTTTAGTGGTGTTGGTCGTGAAGAGGGAAATGTTAGTCTACAAGGACAAATAGTACCTAGAAGTGACTCTTTCCGATACTTAGGATCAATATTACAAAGTAATGGCGATATTGATGAGGATGTTTGCCACAGGATCAAGGTAGGGTGGATGAAATGGCGACAAGCCTCTGGAATCTTATGTGATAGGAAAGTCCCACAAAAGCTAAAAGGGAAGTTCTATAGGACGGTGATCAGACCCGCGATGCTCTATGGGGCGGAATGTTGGCCAACTAAACGGCAACATGTCCAACAAATGAGTGTCGCAGAGATGCGCATGCTACGGTGGATGTGTGGGCACACGAGAAGAGACCGAATAAGAAATGAGGCGATTCGTGATAAGGTAGGGGTGGCGCCGATTGAAGAGAAGTTAATCCAACATCGGCTTAGGTGGTTTGGACATATCCAACGGAGACCTCCAGAAGCACCGGTTAACAGTGGGATTTTAAGAGGTAGAGAAAATATTAGGAGGGGTAGAGGACGACCAAGGTTGACCTGGGAGGAGGCGGTAAAACGAGATTTGAGAGATTGGAATGTATCCAGAGACTTAGCTCATGATAGGACCGCATGGAAAGTAGCAATTCATGTGCCAGAATCGTAGTCTTGTTTTTTTCTTTTTTTCTTTTCTCTTTTTCTTTTCCTTTTTTCTTATTTCTTTTCTCTTTTCTCTTTTTCCTTTTTCTTTTTTCCTTTTTTTCCTTTTTTTCCTTTTTTTCCCTTTTTTCCCCTTGTTCTCATATCTCTTCCTCTGTTTTACTTCATTGATATTGGGTTTCATGTCTAGCCGACCCCAACAGGCTTGGGATAAAGGCTTGGTTGTTGTTGTTGTTGTTGTTGTTGTTGTACTGTTTTGGCTCTATGTCCCTGTCATTTTGCATACCCTGATGTTGTTACGGGATTATTAAGTCAGTTTTTCTTTCAGATTTCCAGGACAGTCCTTGATGTTGCTGTCAAAAGTTGGCCTCATATTCTTGGATGTTCTACAAAAAGAATGAATTCAATTCTGGAGCTGTTTGATGATCTGGGCATCAGTAAGAAAATGATGATTCCAGTTATTACATCAAGTCCACAGTTGTTGCTGAGAAAACATAATAAGTTTCTGCAGGTGTATAACAGTTCTTGTAGTCAGTTACATATTTGTATTGCTTGGTAATTGAAAAAGCTACCTTTAAGTTGCTTACAACCTTTTATAGGAAACTGGAACTAGACATCAGCAAAGAAATATTTTTGTCTACCCACCATTTTATGTTGTCCATTAAGTTGACATGGATAATGGCTTTGTAATGTACATTGTGGTTTATGATTTCTCAATTTTTCTGAGTCAACCGCAATGAAACTACCTAGAATTAAAATTTAGTCATGCAGGGCACACTTGTGTCACTGGTAGTGGCAAATAAGGGATCGTGCCCAGGGTCCCATAAAGCGCTAGGCGCTAGGCGGGCGGTGACCCACCGCCTAGAGCCTAGGCGTGCCTAGGCGGTGCCTAGGCGTTTTACACTAATGCACATAATTAAAAAATTGAAAATATAAAGGTATATTCATACCTAATTTTTTGCTGCAACACTGATTTTCTGCACTCATTTTCTTCATTTTATCGAACTCTTGCTCCTAAGAGTAACATGAAAAGACAAATATTAGTGAAGTATCATTAACTTATGAGTTTTGACATAAGAGATCAATAAGGAAATAATGAATACTAATATAAAAGAATTGGTACTCATCTTAGTAATCTCATGTGCCCTTGTTGTCTTCAATAATGGGTACTTCTAAATTCTAATTTTACAAACAAATGACAATTCATTGCAGATTCTAGCTTAGTTCAGAACAATTAGATTAGGGAAAAAGTGATTAGTTGATTAACAGCCTGTCAAGGAGATACATATATAGGGGGACAACTTAAGGGCTAAGCAACCCTAATACAAAGGACTAAAATGCCCCTGCCCCCTAATCACGTACAGTCCAACACCCTCCGCAGTCCCAACATCTAGCCACGGCAGATGTTGAGACTGGACCGAAACTCGGTGAACACCGTCGAAGGGAGTCCCTTGGTGAAGATGTCGGCGAACTGCGACGACGTCGGAACGTGCAGGACTCGCATCTCCCCGAGAGCCACCCGCTCACGAACAAAGTGAAGGTCGATCTCTACGTGCTTCGTGCGCTGATGCTGTACCGGGTTGGTGGAGAGGTAGACGGCGCTGACGTTGTCGCAGTAGACCAACGTACTCCGGGCGAGGGGAGAGTGGAGCTCCTGAAGTAGCTGCTGAAGCCAGGAGGACTCGGCCACGCCGTTGGCCACGGCGCGGTATTCCGCCTCGGCACTCGAGCGGGACACCACGTGCTGCCGCTTCGAGGACCAGGAGACGAGGTTGCCGCCCAGGAAGACGGCGTAGCCGGAGGTGGACCGACGGGTGTCCGGGCAGCCCGCCCAAGCATCGGTGTAGACGACCAGCTCGGAGGCAGAGTCGCGCCGCAAAAGAAGGCCGTAGTCGTGAGTGCCACGCAGGTACCGAAGGATCCGCTTCACCGCCGTGAGATGTGGCTCCCGCGGATCATGCATGTGGAGACACACCTGCTGAACCGCGTAGGAGATGTCCGGCCTGGTGAAGGTGAGGTACTGCAGTGCACCTGCAAGACTCCTGTAAGTGGTGGGGTCCGCGACCGGGGCGCCGTCGGCCGAAGACACCTTTGCCTGGGTGTCCACGGGAGTGGAGCACGGCTTGCAATCAGCCATGCCCGCTCGCTCGAGGATATCCAGGCAGTACTGGCGCTGGTGGAGGAACGGAGCACCTGGGCGGTGCTCGACCGCAACGCCCAGGAAGTGGTGGAGCTGGCCAAGATCCTTCATCGCAAACTCGCGCTGCAGGGCGGAGATTGTGCGCTGAAGAAGAGCCGGGCTGGACGCCGTGAGGACAATATCGTCCACGTACAGGAGGAGGTAGACAGTGTCACTCTCACGCCTGTAGATGAAGAGCGAAGTGTCCGACTTGGCCTCGACGAAGCCGAGCGAGGCCAGGAAGGAGGCGAATCGGCTGTACCAGGCCCGAGGTGCCTGCTTCAGTCCGTACAGAGACTTGTTCAGCCGGCATACCATGTCTGGACGGGCTGAATCAACAAACCCCGTCGGCTGACTACAGTACACCGTCTCCGTCAACGTCCCGTGGAGAAAGGCGTTCTTGACGTCCAGCTGGTGGACATGCCAAGAATGCGACAGAGCCAGCGACAGAACGGTACGAACTGTCGCCGGCTTCACCACCGGGCTGAAGGTCTCGTCGTAGTCGACGCCGGGACGCTGCGTGAAACCGTGAAGCACCCACCGTGCCTTGTACCTCTCTAGAGACCCATCCGCCCTCCTCTTATGCGTGAACACCCACTTGCCCGTGACAACATTGCCACGACCAGGACGGGGAACCAGGTCCCAGGTCCGGTTGGCAAGTAGGGCCGCATACTCTTCTTCCATAGCCCGACGCCAATGAGGATCGGCGAGGGCGCTCGGACAGAAGAGGGGATATGCGAGATGGGTGACGAGGCAGGCTCCGGGGGGGGTCGAGGACGAGAGAACGACCCCGGAGAAGCGCTCCACAGGACGAAGGACGCCGGCGGCCCATCGAGTCACCATCGGGTGAACGTGACGAGGGTCCCGGTGAAGCAGCGGAGGGTGATATACCAGATCCTCAGGGCGCGAAGAGGATGATCCACCATCCCGCGCTCGTCGCTGATAGACAAGAGCGGGGTCGGCGTACCGCGCTGCAGGAGCCGCGCGTGGTGCAGTAGTCGAAGTTGAGGACGTCGAGGCCGCACATGGTGCAACTGCTGGTGTCGGGGACGCCGAGGCCGCGCTCGGCGCAGCAGGCGTGGGCAGGGACGCCGGAGCTACGCTCGGCGCAGCAGGTGTCGTCGGGGCCGCGCGTGGCACAGCAGGTGTCGTCGGGGCCCCGCGTGGCGCAGCAGACGACGCCGGGGACACTGGTACCGCGCGTGGCGCAGCAGGTGTCGTCGGGGCCGTGCGTGGCGCAGCGGGCGACGCCGGGGACACTGGGGCCGCGCGTGGCGCAGCTGGCGGCGTCAGAGACGCCGGTGCCGCACGTGGCGCAACAGATGGCGTCAGGGACGCCGGGGCCGCGCGTGGCGCAGCAGGTGGCGTCAGGGACGCCGGGGCCGTGCGTGGCGCAGCAGGTGGCGTCAGGGACGCCGGGGCCGCGCGTGGCGCAGCAGGTGGCGTCAGGGACGCCGAGGCCGCGCGTGGCGCAGCAGGTGGCGTCAGGGACGCCGAAGCCGCGCGTGGCGCAGCAGGAGGGTAACCTGCAAGAGGTAAAAGACAAGGTCGCGGTACAGGAGCGGCCTCGGGGTCAGTGGAGAAGAGGGAATCCAACTTAGCGACGGAGTCAGAAGACGGGGTGGAAAAAGGAAAGGAAGACTCGTCGAAGACGACGTGTCGGGAGATCAAGATACGACGGGTGGTAGGGTCAAGGCACCGGTACCCCTTGTGGTCTGGGGAGTACCCAAGGAAAACACACCGAGTCGAGCGAGGCGCAAGCTTATGGGAAGCTGTGGCGGAGAGGTTAGGGTAGCAAGTGCACCCGAACACTCGAAGGTGGTCGTAGAGAGGAGGGGTGCCGAACAAAGCGAAGTGAGGGGTGGGAGCACTAATCGCCTTAGTAGGAAGGCGATTAATGAGGTAGGTGGCAGTGTGAAGCGCCTCCGCCCAGTAACGAGCAGGGATAGAAGCCTGAAACATCAGAGAGCGCATGACATCGTTGGTGGTCCGAATCATGCGCTCAGCCTTGCCGTTCTGGGGGGAAGTGTACGGGCAAGACATGCGCAACTGAACGCCGCGAGAAAGCAGAAAGTCACGGAACGCAGAGTTGTCAAACTCGCGCCCGTTATCGCACTGGATCGCACGGATCGTGCGCTCAAACTGGGTGGACACCCAAATGAAGAAGTGAGAAAGAGTGCCGAACGTATCAGACTTCTGTCGCAAGGGAAAAGTCCACGAATAGTGCGAAAAATCATCAACGACCACCAAGTAATACTTATATCCAGAAACACCGAGAACAGGTGAAGTCCAAAGATCACAATGAATCAAATCAAAGATGCGCTCGACACGAGTGACAGAATGCGGAAAGGGAAGTTGAACGTGGCGACCCAACTGACAAGCATGACAAAGAGACTCATGAGTACCCCGAGTACACGGAATCCCTGAACTACCAGACAACTTCGACATAGCATCAACACCAGGGTGGCCAAGCCGACGATGCCAAATAGTCGAAGAAGCTATCGTAGTCAGAGCAAGAGGCGGAGCGGAAGCAGGAAGACGCATCGTATACAGGGGACCCGTACTATCACAACGAAAGAGAACGCGTCGAGTAGTGAGATCCTTCACAGTTACACCATAAGGATCAAACTCAAGGGAAATATGGTTGTTAGTTGTAAAACGACGAACGGAAAGAAGGTGCTGAATGATGTTAGGAGCAACAAGAACATCACGTAGCTGAAACGAATCCGGCGAACCCAAATCACCTACTAAGGTGACTGGAAGAGTCGTCCCATTCCCAACAACGATAGATGAAGGATCAGAGGGACGGGAAGGGCGGGTAGAAGAGAGGATACCGACGTCAGGGGTGGTGTGGTACGAGGCACCGGAGTCCACCACCCAGTCGGGGCCAGACGGCGTGAGACCCCGTAGGTAGACCGACGGTGTAGAACGGGTCGCGACATGCCCCGGCGGTGGCGGCGCCGGGAAGGAAGGCAACGCGTAAGGTGGCGTCGGCTGCCAGGTCAGAGTCGGTGATGACCGGATGTAGGCCGATGGTGATGGCCGAGGCGAGGAGACAACGGCCGAGGGAGGCAACCCAGCCCACGTGTCTGGCAGCGGCGTGGCCCATGGTGGCGCTGCGGAGTTGGCGGCGGGACGAACACCAACATCAGTCCTCCAGAAGTGGGCGTCCTTGCTGCACTGGCCGCCGAGACGCGGGCGGCCCTGGTCGGCCGCATTGAGGCGGACGGGCCAGATCTGGCCACTGCAGAAGAGGTCGTCAGCGGAGGACATCGCGGAGGTCGAGGCAGCCGGCGCAGGTGGGGCTGCCCGGGGCGCTGGCGAGGCGGAGGTCGCGCGCGACGGGGAGCAACACCCCCGCCGTGGGAGTCCTGCAGTGGGACGAGCGCCTCGAGAGCGAGGTCGAGGACCAGCTGGGAGGGCACGGTGGCCGGGAGGGCGCGCGCAGCAGCCGGGAGGAGAGCACGCGGCGGCCGAGAACACGCGGTGGCCGGGAACTCGCGGCAGCCGGGCGGGCGCGGCGGCCGGGAGGGCGCCGCCTCGAGGGCGCGCGCGCGGCGGTCGGGAGGGCGCGGTGGCCGGGCGGGCGCGGCTGCCTGGCAAAGGGCGGCGCGGCTACGAGGGCGGCGCGCGACGAGGGCAGCGCGGCGGCGGGCGGCGCGCAGGGGGGGTGGGGGGGCGGCTGCCAGGCAGAGGGCGGCACGAGACGAGGGCGGCGCGCGACGAGGGCAGCGCGGCGGCGGGCTGCGCGCAGCCGCCGGGAGAGAGAGAAAGAGGCAATCTAATACCAAATTAGATTAGGGAAAAAATGATTAGTTGATTAACAGCCTGTCAAGGAGATACATATATAGGGGACAGCTTAAGGGCTAAGCAACCCTAATATAAAGGACTAAAATGCCCCTGCCCCCTAATCACGTACAGTCCAACAAGAACTGCATGAGGAATTCATAAATAGATTTCTTGCTTAGTTTAGAATTAAAAGATACATGAACGGTGAAGTCAAGAGTCCATTACACAATAAAAATACAAATGACAATTCATTGCAGATTGGTTTAGCCTGCTCAATCCTCATCCATGTCTTCCTCTTGTTCGTCAAAATCCTCTTCTTCTGAATCAAATTCCTCTTCTGCATAAATCTCTCTTATTCTTGTGCTTCGACGAACTTGAAGTTGTTCTTCCACTCCCATTGCTTCTCCAATAACAGACCAAGAAATATCTGTGCCAGCCATTTGTTCAACTTCATCCCTATAAACAACTAGTGCACAATCATCACCACCCTCAAATAGAAATCCTTGAGCTTCAGTTGTTTCACTAGATAGGAGGACATCTGTGATTGTCTTGGACTTGATTTTTGCTCTCTTGTTTATCAACTTAGAATTGAATTGGATGAAGACAAGAGCGTTGAGGCGTTCAGTAGTTAGCCTATTCCTTTTCTTTGAATGTATCTATACATGATAAGTGAATAAATAAATTTCAGCAAGCCTAACAGTTAACAACAAGCTTCAAAGTTGTACTTTAAAACAGTGAAAATTCAGTTCAGTTCAGTTCACACTTCACAGGAAACATCCATTTTTCAGTTCAGTTCACAGAGGTTCTATTTAGCAAGTTTCACATTTCAGCAAGCAAGCAATTAACAGGAAACAACCATCTATTTAGTTCAGTTCACAGCTAACAGCAAACAAATAACAGGAAACAGGAAATAGCTAACAGAATTCAACGAGACATATATAAAAGCCAAACCATATCAAAGATGCTTCAATTTTTTTTCATATCCAGAAGAGCTTGAAGTTAGTGACAGGATACGCACAACCATCCTTTGTAGAATAGGTGTCCCACTTCCATATAGGCTCCATCATGAAGCTGTAAAAGTGCATTAGTTAAAACTGTACAATACAATTCAGAATTAAATTACATTAGCTATTGCAGATTTACCTGGATTATAGTTAAAGTTTTGACAAGTCATAGCAAGCTTCTTTGCAAATGAACCTTCCTTGTTTTGAAATAGCCTAAGTTCGGTGTTCACAACTTGATCTTGCTTATCCTCATCATCATGATAGAAGGTCTCAACACAATTGATGAACCCTTCTATTACAGTGCTATCATCAAAAATTGAAGTATTGGTATAACTATAGTAATGATTCAACATATATGCAGCCAAATGCAATAGAGAGTCAAGGTGTCCATTCATCTTTTTATCAACAATAGAAATGACATCTTTGTAACGAGACTCCATATCATTATAGCATTGTTTAATCTCTCTCTTTGTCTTGATTAATTCTCCAAATAGGGAACCCATTGATGGCTTCACATCCCCATCTACCAAACGAAGGACCTTTATTAGAGGCTCAAAAACACTCAAACACACCTATACATCCTTCCAAAAAGTTGGGCTCATCATCATTGCGGTTGCATCCTTTTCTTTCTTTGACTTCACATCTCTCAATGTGTCCCACTTGCTATCAACCACCATCTTTCTTAGTTGATCTTTCTTCTCCAAAATGCTATAATGGCAGCAATGTTTAGTTTTTACTTACCATGTGTATACACCCATCTTGCTACATATTTTTGCACATCATGTGTTCTTTGCTTCCAAAGTTCCTTGTTAAGCTTTTGTTGCTTCAAAGCTTCATCTTGAGTTGCAGTTGGATCAATTGACTTTGTCCACTTATCAATGGGTCCTAACTTGTGAGGCTCCGAGCTGCCAACACAAGTAATTTCATCCTCATCTCCTCCAACTCGAGACACGTTCACTTCTTCTCTAAGATTTAGAAGACGAACGGTCCTCTCCCTTCTCTTCCTTGTTGCCTCAAGTGATTTCTTGCACTTCTCTTTTGCCTCCGTTGAGCTTTTCTTGCACTTAGCAATAGCAGATCCAACATGTGCTACATGTTGCTTCAGACGGTTAATACCTCCTGAGCTGACATGGTTACAAAGCAAGCACCGAACTTGTCCTTATTATTAACATCAATTAGAACTTCATACTCCCATCCTATGTCATCTGACTTTCTTTTCAGCATAACCACACTCTCAGTTTCTACTGCCGTTGTCCCACTCATCTCCCCCGACATTGACATCCTACAGGCTACAACAACACAAAACCTCATAAACCCTCATAAAGCCTAATATGGTCATGAAGAATTCAGCAAAGTTGATAACAAGTTACAACACAACTTGTCTGCAGAAACTTTGATAATGTAGATGTACTAGAATGAATAGAACCCTTTCAATACAGATATTACTCAAATTCTTTGTACAGAAACAGAAACTACAGATGCAAGAACAGAGGTTGTGGGAGGGGGGGGGGGCAGCTCACACATGGCCAGAAGTCCAGAAAAGAGGGGGGAGGACCGGAAGAGCTGTGAGCTCACGTTGCTTCTAGGTAGCTGGCGCCGCCGGAGGTGGCTTGGAGCCTGGGTAGCCGGCGCCCGGGAGAGTAGCCTCAGCAGGCGAGGTGGGCGGGAGACCGGGATTCAGCGGGCGAGGTGGCCGGGAGCTCAGGATTCAGCGGGAGGCTGGGGGTGGTGGTCGGGAGCCCGGTATTCAGCAGAGCGGCGGCTGGGAGCGGAGGTGGCGCGCGGGAATTGACCGGAGAACGCCGCACGCGGGAGAAAATCTGATGAGTCGAGCGTGGGAACAGTCGGCGGCCGGTCCATCTCGGGCGGATAGCGCGCGGGGGGGGGGGGGGGGGGAAATCTTCCCGCCAAAACTCGTCTCCCGCCGCCGCCTCCGCGCTATCTATCGCCCGCCTCCGCGCACCTACCCCGCCTCCGCCCGCCTGGGTGAGCGCCGCGCGCCGCCTAGGCGCAGCCTCCGCCTCGCCTCCGCCTACCCCTTGGGCGCAGCGTCGGAGCACCGCCTAAGCGTGCCTACGCGAGCGCCTTTTCACGCCTTATGGAACACTGATCGTGCCAAATTGCAATTGCAAGTAAGAAATTGTTCAATTTAGTTATTTTAGGGCATGAATATGGTGGATACGTCTTGAGTGTTTTTGACTGAGTTATTGCTCTTTTACATCTTTTGTCCTCCAATAACTGTTATCTCAGTACTCATTATTCTGTCTCCTATTTCAGACTGTGTTATTTTTCATAGAAATGGGTTTTGATAAGAAAACCATGGGGAGGATTTTGTGCCGTTCACCGGAGATATTTGCTTCAAATCTGGACATTACTCTCAAGAGTAAAATCAACTTTCTTATTGACTTTGGTGTTCCCAAACATCATCTTCCTTGCATCATTAAGAAGTACCCAGAGTTTTTATTGTTGGACATGAACCGTACACTGCTCCCCAGGTAATTCAAAAGGCAATATTTATTGTTACAAAATTTAGTGACATCTTAATTGTGCCATACTCTACTTGAATTTTCAGCAACCTGCAAGATTTTATTGTGATTATGGTACTGCCATTGGTTCCCTACATTGATGGTTGCACCTTTTGTAGATATACTTCTTTCTTGTAGGCCCTGTTTGACAGATCTTGAGCTTGTTGACAAAAACAACTTATTTAAAAAGCTGCTGAAAAACAGTTTGTGCTTAAATTCTGCTTTTAGTTCATTCTAGGAAGCATCTGAACTAATAAGCTGCTACAAAAGCTTGTTGTTTGATGTAGCTTCTGTGACGGACCGAAGTTCGCGTAATCCAAGATCACAGAGGGTGGTGCTGCACGATGCGACATCCGACAACACACACGATAAGAAAACATAGTATTCCATTCAAACTTACTGAATTTGTACAAAGGTAGTACAAACCTTCAATTTACAGAGTTTTACTGCAGCGGAATTTATTTATACAACTCACGCCTACTCCTAACTAGCAAAAGTTGGCTGTCCAGCCCTACGGACAACCCACACTAGCTACACCCAGCTTCACTGCGGCGTGCACGGCTCCCACACAGCCATAGTCCCTGACGGAGGATAGCCCTCGCCGATGAACCCGTACTCCAAGTCCGTGGGGTACTCCTCACCTGCAAACACTCATAGCAGCAACCGTGAGCACGATGGCTCAGCAAGTATTAACCGACTCTCCTACACATGGAACTCTACATGCAGGTTGTCGGTACCCTGCAGACCGGTTACCCCCGCATAGTGGATAAAAAACAACTTAGACCTGCCTAAGTGGGGTACTCCTCACCTGCAAACACTCATAGCAGCACCCGTGAGCACGATGGCTCAACAAGTCTTAACCGACTCTCCTACACATGGAACTCTACATGCAGGTTGTCGGTACCCTGCAGACCGGTTACCCCCGCGTAGTGGATAAAAAACAACCTGGACCCGCCTTTCCAGCTTAGGCGGGCCCCAGTGTAAGTCACGTGGCCTGGACCCCATGGGCAGTCACGGGGTTGCCACGTGTCTTCAGGCCCTGAGCCTGACTACCGGCCGATGGTGGCTTAGGAGCCGCCACGTGTCCAGTGGCGCCGGACCCGATCTTCCGCCAGGGAGGGCTCCGGCGCTGCCACGTGTCCGGAACCTCCGAGCCACACCCTCCGCCAGAGAGAGCTCCGGAGGTGCCACGTGTCCTACGGCTCCGGGTCCGACCTCTAGCATGGGAGGGCTCCGGTGCTGCCACGTGGGCAACAACTCCAGGTGTACCTTCCCCCAAGGAAGGCTCCGGATGTGCCACGTGTCCTGCGGCCTCGGGCCCGACCTCCAGCATGGGAGGGCTCCTGTGCTGCCACGTGTCCAACGACTCCGGACCACTCACTACTCCGCAAGACCCCTCCGGTGGAGACGCGTGTCCTGGGGGCCAGCCGTCCAGACGTCACACTGACGAGCAACGAGCAGATGGCCAAGGAGTAAATAGGAAGGTACGCTGTCAGACCGAGCATTCAAGGCTCGCGCCTTCGCCAGAAGCATGGTGCACGACGCACGCCTTCGTCCCCCTTCTGCGCACCATTACGGTGAAAGACAGGGTGGCGAGGTGTGACGGCACAACAGTGCCACCCAACGGCACAGAGCCGCCTAGCAGAGCGAGGAGACGCGACGACAAGACGGAGACTTCATCATCACCGGCCACCCGGTCAGAAGCGCCCGACGTGTCAGGCGGCACGCCTTAACTCCACCGACAGTGACAATGCATATAGCTGTAAATGCCTATAGCTCATGTATAGGATGCAGATAGTCGCGGGAGCACCTGTCGGACCCCGGGCCACCTTGTAACTGCCCCGGCCTTGGGCTATAAAAGGACCGGGGCAGCCTCCGGGCAAAGGGTCTGAACCCTGACTCACACACCCATACGTGCAAGCAATACAGAAAACACACCCGTTGATGTAGGTATTACGCTACGGTGGCCCGAACCACGTAAATCCTTGTGTTCTTCCTCGCCATTGTGCTCCGACCTTCAAGATCCACTAGCCCCTCCGAAAAAAGAACCTCCGCGGGCTGCTTCCGAGCAGACCGGGGGAAGTGTCGCAGGAAATACATGGAACTCTACATGCAGGTCATACACAAAAATAGGATGTCAATTTGCAGCAAAGGACACACCTACAAGTTCATCCTTAATTTATCTTTTAGCCCCAAGTTGACGGTTCACAAATATGAAATTTAGTGAACAATATTTGGTGGCACACATGTAGCAATACAAGTTATTCATAACAGCAGTAATGCATCACAACCATTCTATATATTTACTACGTCACGACTCAGTGAACAAGTGGTATTCATTACCGCGAGGGACGGCGAATCGAATCGATATACACCTGCAGGGATACCCGAATAGCACGTCACGTACGCCCATCCTTAGAGCTGCGACGGCACGCTCAACCGATGTCGTACGGGACAACATTTCACCAAATAGCCCAAACGTCGAACCGGTCACATCGAAACGAGCAGGAGGTTCCCTACACGGAGCACCTCTCTATGCCCGTTAGCGGATTTTCACCTTGCTGCCCTCAATCTACACCTATAAATCGGTACGTTATACCTCGACGCCCGAAGGTATAGGTTACATCAGTTTATCAGATCTCATATATCCGATATGCCTTTCGTACATTCAAATTTGTTCAGCATGGGCCGCATACGGATCGGTCCTCAATCAACACGGGCAGGGCTACGCACACAAGACTTCCTCTTACTGCGTCCTACGCCCCTGCCTAGTCTTATTTTTCTTACTAAAGTTATCTCACATCTCGAACCAATCTCATATGTGGCGAATCCTATACTCGCGAGTAGATTCCAACTACTCGACTTTGTACCGAATTCTATATTACATTAAGCAAGGCATATGCTACGCGAGGACTTAGACACTATCCTCACTCTCTTTAGGAGAATCTGGTTATGCAATTAGAGTTTCAATCACCCTACACCTAATGCACATACATACTTGAAGCTAAGTGAATCTAAAGCAAAACTTGATAAAAATATGTTAAATGCAAACCGGGGCTTGGCTTGTTGCTGCTGGTCAGTGGTTAGAGTCTCCTCCGGAGGTATGAAGCCCAAGATCTCCGGGGTTTCCTCGCTTTCAGTGATTACACGTAATCAAATTAACGATATGTGTCAATTTAATGCAAATATGTTAAATTGACACTATAAAGACCCTAACTCTAGCTAGACCTCTCTTTTGACCCTGAAATTTTTACTGTGGCTTGGTGAGAAGCTAACCAGAGACTTGGCCAAATTTTATTTGAAATAAACCTTATTTGAGCCCTGCACAAATAAATGTCTAATCGCCATTACTAGAGCTTCTAAGGATTTCCAGTGATTTTTATGGGTCAAACCATTACTTTCTGAAAACAAGAGTTTGAGATGGTTAGTTTCATGTTATCTAGAGAATCCTAGCGAAAGTTTTGAGCTAATTACGGTTGAGAAAATTCTGAAAAATGTTTCTGTATATTTTTCTATTTTCTCAGGACAGTTCACTTAATCACACCATTAGGAGGACTAAATGAACTCAGATGGATCTGAAAATTTTCATGTGACTCAAGTATATTTAACTAAACATCCTAGCCAAATTTCAGAATTTTCCATAAAGGAAATTTCCAGATAATATTCCCAACAGTTTAAACTTTGGAGAATTAATTCTGGAAAAATAATGGCTTTCATGGGTTGAAACTTGTTTTGCTGGTACTCGGAGAGTTGAATCCAACAAAATTTGGTTCACTGAATTTGGGTGCTTCTACACAAAGTTATAACTATTTGAAGTTTGAACTAAAAACTGAAAACCTTGGAAATGTTTAAAACCCTGACAGTGGGGCCCACCCCCTCAGCCGTCTTCCACCTCGCGTCAGAGCGCTCGGGCAGCGGCGCGCGCCGGCGAGGTCCGCCGGAACGGCGTTCCCGGCCGTCCCCGGGGCTAATACTCGCCGCCCCTAGGTTTTAGACCTCGAGGAACTCGTTGGTGGGGGCAGCTAGGGCTCTCGGCGGCCGGAACCTATTTGGCGACGGCGACAGCGGCGGCTTGAACTCTGGCGAGGTCGTTCGAGCTCTACCAATCCTTATTTTGGAAACGACTTTCTCCTACAACTCCGTGGTGACATGCTAAGCACGAATAAAGAGTCGGTTCGCTATGAAAACGGCCAGAGGTATGAGCTCACCGTCGACCTAGGTAAAAAATTGGCGACGACCCGAAAAACTCGACTAACAGAGCCTATACATGATGTTTTTCGGGGCTTGTTGATCCTAGATGATCGTAGGGACGTCTAGAACGTGTGGTGCACTAAAGAGAAGCTAGGATCAACTACACGTCAAGAATTTTGCCAGTTTGAGCACATCGTTTCTATAAACACCCGTGCGGTAAACAGAGAAATTCTCCCTCGGTGGTGCACAAAAGGAGATGAGGTTTTCACCGTGAGTTTGAGCAGTGTAGGACAGTCCTCTTCGCTGTTGATCGTTGCCCACGATATTGCTTAGAATAGCGGGGCGACGTGGTAACAGAGAGGGTTCGGCGGTGGCAAAACGCGGGAGAAGAAAAACAGAGTGCGGGGGTGCTCGGCTCGGCTCAAGAGACGATGAGAAGGATGGGGTGCTCGGCTCGGCTCAAGAGACGATGAGAAGGATTCAGCTGAGTGTCGTGCTGGACTTTACAACGTCGAAATCGCTGTGAGATGGATGGTTGGGGCGCGCACCAGCGGGACGTGGTCGAGCGTCGGTCACCGGGGAAGCTTCTGTGCGTTTCAGTCGGTTCAGTGAACATTCAGTCACTGACAATGGGTCCCTTCTCCCCTCTAATTCTTTTTATTTGTTCTCTGATATTTTCTGAGCTACTCACAATTAAATTGGAGATATAGCCCCAATGTCATGAGCCAAGTTTGAATTTCTCAAATTGGAGTTGGTTTGGCTAAATTTGATTCACCTTTGAATTTGAATTTCAAACTCAGTTTTGAATTTGTTCAAATATAGCTCTCGATAAGATCAACTCCAATGAGGATGAAAATTGGTGGAGTAACTCAGAAAAATTTGTTGAGTATGAATATGAATCCTCCTTTTGAATTCAGATGTTAAAAGTAGCTTAAATTTGAATTTGTATTCAAATTAGCTCTTTTTACACTTGTATCCAAAAGTGTCTCAAAAAGGTTTGGATTTGCATCAAACTTGGCATGAGCATTCTTAAGGATGTTTAGTGTCTAATTGTGAGCTCAGCCCCTCATGTTTTCATGTGGGAAATGCTACTTTTGGATTTGTGAGTTTTTTCTTTAATCATCCTATTGATGGTGGTTACTTATTCTTCACATGTGTTTATGAGATTTCCACAAAATGAGCTAGTGTGGGTGATGTGATGAACACTTTAGCAAGTGAAATCCTGGTCCTTTACAGCTTCTGCTTGTTTCTGTGAAGAAGTTGTGGGCCATAATTTTGGAGTCTCTGTAATCATTGTGTTTAATATCATAATCTACTTATCTAGACTGGTTCTTACTTCTGGTGCTTAATTTCTAATGCTCCCATTTCTTGGTGTACTCTTTTCCGAAAGTGTAATCATGCTATTTTTCAGTAAATTATATTGCCAAAATCTTATCAATTTATGATGCATGCAACTTATCCCAATATTTGCAGGATGAACTACCTATTGGAGGTAGGTTTGTCCCAGAAAGATGTGTGCTCAATGATCTTTAGATTTTCCCCACTTCTGGGTTACAGCATCGATCGTGTTATGAAACCCAAGCTTGAATTTCTGTTAAGAACCATGAAGAAGCCACTCAAGGCTATTGTAGAATATCCAAGATACTTCAGTTATTCACTGGAGGGAAAGATCAAACCACGGTTTTTTGTGCTACAGAATAGAAACTTGGACTGCAGTCTGACAGAGATTTTTGCAAAGAATGATGAACTTTTTGCTATAGAGTATTTGGGAACAGAAGGATTACTTGAGAAACCTCTACAATCAAGCAAATGTGGTTGATTTCTGAGTTACACGAAGAGAACCATGCATTGCAAGATATCTGGATTGTACAGATCTGCGCTTCCACTGGAGAAGTTGTTTTTCAGATGGGAGGCCACTTTTGTGGTGCTCAGTATCAAGAAGGTAACACACTGCACATCAACTGTAATAAATATAGATTGATGACTGTTGCTGTTGGTGAGATCCTTCAGATTCTGCAGGAGCCAATGTTTGTACAATTGTTCCAGTTCACCTTTGTGTGAATGCTTCCTGTAATGGGGGCATGGCAATAATCGTTAAGAATGTACCCTTCAAGCGGCTCATGGTCCCCGTAATCTCTTCCTCGTGCAGCTGATCTACATTGCCTTCTGTATCGTGTCTCAATAAATCTCGGCTGAGGGCTTCCCCACATGTGGTCGTTACTGCACTGAGTGAAGGGGCATAGCAGGGGAGAATATCGTTTACAGACCACATGCCTAATGCCAAATGGTGTATGATGCTTGCCTATGCATATCCAGCTGCACATTTTTAAGATGTATAAACGACTCTGTCGCCTCGATGGAAAAAGAATACATATATAAACGATGCATTGTTAGAGTTAATCTTTATTTTTGGTATATTAGAAATATTAGGACAGGCGGGTGTGGTCGAGAATTTCTCGCCATTTTAGTCTAAGTTTCTAATTTAGAAAAGAAATTAAGAGGCTTAGGATAGAAATGGTAATCTAGATTTGGACTAGTATTAGAGTGTTCTTGTTGGAGTTGGGTTGGTTGTAAATCTGATATATAATGTCAATGAATTCTGGAATAAAGCAATCTTCTCAGTTGATTTCTTTCATTTAGATTTCTAACATTTGATATCCATAGCTTAGGTTGAAGATCTAATATCATTGCATGGAGAGGCCTGCATAAGGACAGGTCCAATGCGATCTTCAACGCAAGAACAGATTTCTTGAAGGTCTCCTCAGCGCGATGCACGCGCACGGAGGCCGCGTGATGATTTGTTGCCTCGTTGCGAGATGCGGCCTCGATGGCATGGATCCTGTGCGGGTTGCGCAGCTCAAATCTAGGCTGAGGACGACGACCACAGGGCGTACGTGATCGGGACCTTATCGTCAGTGGCACCATGCAAGACGGGACGTGAAAGATCAAGCCATGATGGCTCCATGTTGCGGCGGCGTTTGGGGGGGGGGGGGGTGTGCCGGAGGCGATCCCATGTTGGTTGTTGCAGGTAGCACCACCACGCGGGTGCAGACGCGGGAGAGACAATTAAAATTATACTGCTCCCAATATTGGGCTTCGTCAGAATATCAATCTCAACAGATGACTTGTTAAAATACTATTATAATTGTGACTAGTTCGCTCGTTTATCATCGAGACATTATAAATTGTCTCACATCCCACTTTTAATAGAAAAGAACATAGAAAAAGATCAAAATGCCCTTAACTCTCTTACTCACATCACTCACTTGAGACATTATAACTTGTCTCACAGCCCCATTTTAACAGAAAAGAACATAGAAAAAGACCAAAATACTCTTAAGTCTCTTACTCACATCACTCACTTGAAAGTTAAGTGTATTTTTGTTTTTTTCTATGTTCTTTTCTGTTAAAAAGGAGCTGTGAGACAAGTTATAATGTCTCGATGGTAAACGAGCGAACTGGTCACAATTATAATGGTATTTTAGCGAGTCATCTGTTGGGAGTGGTATTCTGTCGAAGCCCAACGTTGGGAGTGGTATAATTCCAATTGTCTCGACGCGGGTCCTACTCCTAGGTTAGGCGAGGAGAGAACGACTAGAATGCAATTAAGTGTACTCGTGCAAAAATCCATTCTAGAAAACACGATCCCCATCCTACGGTTAGTATATTTTTACACTTAAATCTCTCCCCCGCAAACTTTATTTTTTTAAATTATGTTATCATATGGGAGGGTTCAAATGTAAAAATACACTCACCGTAGGATGGATATCGTGTGGTCTTAATAGTAATTTATGCATGATTATATCAGAAGGTTGTCTGCATTCTAGTTGTTCCCTAGGCGTGGATTCTAGCGACGAAGCAAGACAAAGGAGACGCTTTGTAGAGAGAAAAGGTGGGACGGGTGGATTTGTTCATAGGTGTATTGTGACAACGAGGGTGGTTATGATTACCTCGAGATGTGTTTGGGATGTAAAGATTAATGTCCCCTCGAGATTTAGTGCACGTTACGTAAAAATGTGTTCCATCTTAAAATTGAGTGCACAGAATGTAGATGTGTTGCATTTCGAGATTTAGTGCACGGAACGTAAAGGTGTGTGTCATCCAAGTTTGAGTGCAGGGTGAAAAAATATTTTCACCATTCTAAAATTAGTGTAAGTACGTGTGGGACGATGAAAGATTATTTATCATCCTGATTAAGGTGTGTTTAGAATGAAGTCTATGAAAAAATAAGATCAGACATGATTGTTAAAGTGAATCTTGTTTTTAGGATATTAGAAATATTGGGGTTGACGGTTGTGGCTATTGAGTCTTCGTCGTATTGGTGGTCACTATTTTAGGAAAGAAAAAAAGAGTTACTACAACAAAAACATCCGTTCATACCGCTTCATTAAAACCAGGTGAACTAGAACTGGTTTAGAAAGATTATTAGTACCGCTTTTGTTGAGACATGAAGAACAAGAGCAGATAGTTGGTATCACATAGTATCACTATCGGTTCTAAACTGGAATCGATGCTGATAATTAAGCATACTTTTTGTATCAGTTACAGATACGAACCGATACAGATATTACTTTTATAATTATTGGTTCATAATTGGAACCGATGTACTAATACCTCAGCAAATTTTTGTACCGGTTCTCGTTGTGAACCATATAGATAATTAGTTTTTACATCGGTTTCAGTTATGAATTGGCATAGATATGTCTCATAGAAAAGTTAACCATATATGGGTCCATCAGGCCTTAAATTATCTTATTAAATCCTCGTTTGGCACAGCTTGAACTTGCAACTTATTTGAAAAGCCGGTGAAAAGCATCTTAAGCTTATATCCTTCCTTTAGTTCATTCTAAGAAAGAGCAGAACTAATAACCTGCTAGAGAAACTAGTGGTTTGGCATACCCTTGTCGGTACCCTGCAGACCGGGTACCCTTGCGTGGAGGGTAAAAGACAGCCTAGGCCCCGCCTTCTTGCTGAGGCGGGCCTTGGCATAGCCACGTGCCCTTGGCCCTAAGGTCAGCCCTGGGGCTGCCACGTGCGCTTAAGTTCCAGAGAACACGTGTCATGGGCTTTGGGCTGAGCCTCCGCACCGAGGTGAGGTCCGGAGCTGCCACGTGCCTTTAGGCTTAGAGCCTCCTCCCTGCCAAGGAGGTTCTCCGGACCTGACACGTTCCCTGGGCTCCGGTCCGAGCCTCCCCACTGAGGTGAGGTCTGGAGCTGCCACGTGTCTCCTGGCACAGAGCCTCCTCCGTGTTGAGGAGAGCTCCGGAGCTGACACATGCCCTGAGCTCCGGTCTGAGCCTCCCTGCTGAGGTGAGGTCCGGAGCTGCCACACGTCTCTTGGCTTAGAGCCTCCTCCCTGCTGAGGAGAGCTCCAGAGATGACACGTGCCCTGCGCTCCTGTACGAGCCTCCCCGCTGAGGTGAGGTCCGGAGCTGCCACGTTCTCCTAGCGCAGAGCCTCCTCCCTGCTGAGGAGAGCTTCGGAGATGACACGTACCCTGGCCCCCGGTCCGAGCTTCCCCGCTGAGGTGACATCTGGAAGTGCCACATGTCTATCGGCTCAGAGCCTCCTCCCTGCTGAGGAGAACTCCGGAGCTAACACGTGCCCCGGGCTCCGGTCCGAGCCTCCCCGCTGAGGTGAGGTCGGAGCTGCCACGTGTCTCTTGGCTCAGAGCCTCCTCCCTACAGAGGAGAGCTCCGGAGCTGAAACATGCCCTGGGCTCCGGTTCGAGCCTCCTCGCCGAGGTGAGGTCCGGAGCCGCCATGTGTCTCCTAGCTCCAAACCCGTCGATAAGAGCTTCGAAGCCGCCACGTGCCCCATGATCCGTCGTGGGCCGTGGGTCTACGGAGTCAAGATGGAAGTGCGCTGTCAGGCCACGCATTCAAGGCTCGCGCCTTCCCCATAAGAATAGCGCACGGTGCACGCCTCCGTCCTCCGCCTGACCGCCTAAGGTGACAAGACAGGACGACAAGCCGTGACAGCTGTACAGTGCCATCCAATGGCACTGGGCTGCCCAAGTGGAACGACATGACGTGGCGACAAGACGACGTCTTCACCATCATCTGACACACGGACAGGGGCGCTCAGCATGCTAGGTGACGGGACTTAACTCCCCACCGACTACTCTACTCAGAGTATAAAACTCTAGATCATGTATAGGGTTCATATAGCTTCAGGGCCACATGTCGGGCCCAAGACACATTGTAACCACCCCGGCCATGGACTATAAAAGGACCGGGGTGACCACCCGACAAAGGATTCGCAATCCAGCACCCTCTCACGCACACAGGCGCAAGCAATAGAACAGACACTCCCGTGGACGTAGGGTATTACGCTCCGGCGGCCAGAACCACGTAAACCTCCGTGTTCATCCTCTCTCTCGAGCCCGATCGCGTAGGGCGCCAAGCCCCCTCCAATCAAAGAATCTCGCGGGCTGCTTCCATAGCAGGTCAGGAGGAGTGTCGCAACTCACACACTCCGACATTTGGCGCACCAGGTAGGGGGGCTTTTTGCGCTCTCCACGCGACCATCGTGAAGATCACCTCTCATGGTGAGTATTCTCGCCCAACTCGCCGTCATCTCCAGGTGGAAGACGACGAGGCTACCTCCCGCTCTAGAGCGGGCAGGTCTGGCCAGACCGACGGCCAGACGGTCGGCGTGCTTTATGGTCAAACAGCTGGCACGATCTGCATGATGTACGGAGGTTCTTCTGACGTCTCGTCCCAGCGAGCCGTCAAGACCCTCCATCGAGCAGTGGCAGCAGCCGCCCCAGCCGCTGGGCCGACGCCGCATCGTAAGTGGATGGAGATGCCGATCAGCTTCGACGCCTCTGACTTCCCCAACAACATGGCAGATGCCGGGAAGCTGCCTCTCCTTGTCACCCCCACCATCTCCAATGTGAAGCTCTACCACGTGCTGATCGATGGCGGGGCGTCTCTCAGTGTTATCAGCCTCGCAGCCTTCAAGAAGCTGCAAATCCCTATGTCCGAGCTTACCCCCTCGAGACCATTCTCGAGGGTAGGCTGTGACCCAATCTTCCCATGCGGTAGCATCTCCCTCCCGGTGACATTTAGGACACCTGAGAACTACCGTACGGAAAGTGTCGTCTTCGACATTGCGGAGGTCAGCCTCCCCTTCAATGCCATAATCGGCAGGCCAACCCTGTATCGGTAAATGGCGGTAGCCCACTACAGCTACCTGATCCTGAAGATACCAACCCTGAGTAGCGTCCTCAATATCCGCGGAGACCGCATTGTGGGTGTCTCAGCTGTAAAAGTCCCAAAAATGTGTATGAATAAAAACTATGGTTTGAGTTCATATGTGTGGCAATGACAGGAAAAATGGGACTTGCTAAAATTTTTCTTCATGCAAGGTAATACATGGATGAATATCCAACATGAGGTTCACCTTTTTATTTAAAAGTGTTGGACCAATAAGGAGTTAAATACCTCTTTGCATGTAAGTTTAAAGATCAGATTTGAAATTCAAAGTTCACCCATAGGGTGAGCAAAAACTTTGAATAAACATGCAACCCTATAGTTGGGATTATAGGGAAAAGTTTGCTCTCAAACTTTTCAATTGTAGGGGGCTCAAAAAGGAGTTAAAGAGGAGAATTTGCAAACTTCAACCAAATTCAAATTTGGCAAGCAAATTCAAACTGAATTGGAAGGATTCAAATTCTAACCCCCATTTTAAAACTCAGAATTGTGGGAATTAAGAGGATCAGCTTGAGAAGATATTTGGGGAGGAACTGTGGAGTGGGACCCACATGTCATAGAGCTAAAAGAGGAGCCTTGCACCTTAAGTCTCAGCCCCAGTGGGGAAAATCGTCGAGCAGCACGTGGGCCAAGAGCTGCTCCCACCGTGGAGCCACGGGGGCGCTCGGCAGCGCCACCAGCTGCTGCATTTCCCCACACACGGCGCCCATAGGCAGTTCTGCAACCTGATAAACCCCCCTGGACGAAGCAAAGGCCGTCCCTTCTTCTCCTCCTCGCGAGCGCACGGCCAGCGATCGTCTTCCCCTCCGCCTCTCGGTCCGATTGGAAGAACGGCGAAACCACCACGCTCTTTCCTCCCCTGACCTGCTAAACAGCACCGCGAGCTCGGCCTCCACCTCCCTGACCCGCAAGCCAGCGAGCTGCGGCCTCCAGTACCCGAGAACAACCGCCGCCGCGGCGACCTAAGCCGAGGAAGTGATCGGGCGCTCATGGACAGCCCTCCACAACGGGTTTCACGGCCGAGCGATCACACCTACGGACGCGCACGGGTGGGTGCTGCTCTCAGCCCAAGCTCAGGCCATACCGGGAAGCATCGCCGGCGAATTTCGAAGTTTTGCTCCGGCGACGTCAACCCGAGCATCCGGTACGGAAATCCAAAATTCTCCACTTCTATTCGTTCTTAGCTCGTCAAACTTTGCACGGAGGAGCTGGACTAGCCGGCGATTATATTCTCTTAAGCATTTGTCGCATGAAAACCCTTTGGGGCGACGTATTTTGAGGTCTACCGATCATTTCTCCGGTGGACCCATTTGGTCGCACGGCGACAACCCATTTACAGCCACTCCCAAGCCATTTTGAGGTCGTGCCGATCTTCCTAGAGCTGCGCTGGTGCTGTAGGGCGCGTCAGCGCAGGTTTTGGCGGGCCGGAAACCCTAGGCGGCGCTGCCGAACTACCACAGAGGCAGTCACACGTCGCCGGCCATGTTCCGGTCGTCGGCAGCCCTAGCCAACCCCACCGCCGTGTTCCTCGGTGTCACAAACTCCCTGGCGGCGAGTTTCAGCTCAGGCGGTGGCCGGAAACGGCGAGCCGGCGAGCTCCGGCGTCGGGCCGGCGAGGGGCAGCGCGGGCGCGGGGAAGAAGCGGGAGGTAGAAGACGAAGCGTGGGCCCCATCTGTCAGCAGCTCAAATTTTAAACCCGGGATCGGGTGTGGCCGGGATCCCGTGTGTTGGCGCGCAGAGACGCTGTGGCCCGGTGTGGCTTCGTTTCTATTGGCTGGAATTCAAAACTGTGGGTCCAGCCGAATTTGCTGTAGGGAAATAATTCCAGACTTAGCTCAATCTTTGGAAATTCATATCTCCCTGTAGAAAACTCCAAATTGAGTGATTCCAATTGGGTTGGATTCATCTCTCTGAGTTCTATCCAAATATGAACTCAGATTTCTATGAAAGTCAATATTATATTCTGGAAAATTCTTTGAAGGTTTTCTGAAAAAGAATTTTTGAGGGAGTTTGGGTTATCCAAAAATACCCAAATTTTGCCAGAATATTCTTTAGCATATTGTTGACCTTATAGCAAATTTGCAGCTCATTTGCAGATCATTTGAGTAGTAATTTGCTAAAAACAATCTGCTGTGTTCATAAGAGTCCAGAAACATTTTCAGAAAATGTTTCCCACTTCAAAAATCTGTTCTGAGCAATCCATAGCTCCAAAAATCATAGGAAAATTTAGGCAAGCTCTCTGGGACATACTTGGAATTGTAGTTCACTTAGTTGGGCATGAAAATGCACATTACTTCAGAATTAATTCTTTTGAGCACAAATGCTTAAAGAATTGTTCTGGAAGAACTACTCAAGTAAAAGGGCTGGATTTTGGACCAGGTTACTCTCATGTGATCAAGAACTCATATGTAAATTATCAGCCCAAGATGAGTCCTTGAACTCCCTGTTCTTATTCTCCATACTTGTGTATATGTGGGAATACATAAGAGATATTGTGAGAATTATGGAGGACACAATATGACTCCACATTAGCTGCAATTTGGCAAGCTAAATCCTTAGGTAGTATAGAACCTGATGTAAAAGTTTTGAGGCCATTGGAGTTCTTGTTCTTCAGTTGCACTCAAAGCTTTTCAGCTTATCTATTATGTTCATTAGAGAAAAGGGTTAGTGTATAGCTAAGGCCTTAAGGTCAATTAGTTTATTGCTGTTCTTTGCACAACAGAGGCAAACCAAGCCATTCTGGTCTTTTCCACACAACCTCTGTTCCTAAGAAATTAATTCTATAACTTCTTTCCATTACAGTCTATAAAATATATGCATATGCATTTCAATAGGAACCACAACGAAGGGGACTCAAAGGAGTGATTCATCAAAGTGGATCAAGCTCCGGAGAGTCAAGGGTGGATCTGCAAGGATACTAACTGCTTATATACGACTACCCTGCAAAACAGGCAAGCTCCGGTTTGCATTTAACAGCTGTTAAGTTTTGATTTTGTACTCACTTTCGGTCAAGATATGAACTGTGCATTAGGTCTAGTGTTTCATACTCCTCTTGCATAGCCAAATGACCCATGGAGTATTGGGTAGGTGTCTTTCACCGTGTAGAACTGCCATGCTTAAGTACGGTTCGGTAGAAGTCGAGTGGTGAGATGCTACTCGCAGATTTAGGAACAACAGGGGCATACGGGATTGGTTCGTAATTGAATTGGCAAGTTAAAGTTGAGACCGGAAGGTTGTAGGAGCAGCAGGACATAGGGGCCTGGGTGCTGTAGACCTGTCTGTGTCGGTCAAGGACCGATCCGTATGCGGCCCTGTTGAACAAGTTTGAGTTGTGTACCGGACTCATGCTGGCTATATGGGACCCAGTAAACCGATGTACCTCGGGAAGCTGTCGTTGGGACTTTTCGGGTCGCCTCAGGCGGACGGCCGGTGTGCAGTATGTGGGGAATATTCTCATGACATCTCACGTCGGAAGGTGCACCATGAGAGTAGCTACTGTACGGGGTGACTTGATCGATTCAGCGGGGGTGAAACGGGGGAAAGGCTGCCACGTACGACGTAAGTGATGGTTGTTGTAGGCAACGTCGAGTACGGGCATACGTGTCGTGTAGTCCGGGTGTTATTGATTCGAATCACCGTCGCTCGCGGAATGGACCGAGCATACTTGTTCTCACAGTCGTGACGTAGTAAGAACTTGCATGAGAAAGGAACTAATCATCTTGATGTGAAGTATTATTCTACCTTGTATTGGAGCTTGATGAATAGGCTAGTGCAAACTCGATTCTTTTATGCCATGAGCAATTCACATCGGGGGAAAGCGTTTCTTGTCTGATTGTGGACTCCCGATGTGGCGTGCCCAGGGTTACTTAAAATGCTGCAATAAGTACCTGAAAGTAAGGATTCACTTTTAGGCAAGTAATTATGCTTATGCCATCCTATGTTAGGTTCATAACCTCACTTAGAGTTTCATGTTTAGGGTGACGGTTAAGTCTTGCTTAGCGTTATGCTCACGGATGCTATCCGAGTTGTTTTGCAGGTATTTGACTCGATGCCTATGAGAAGGGATGCCGATGAGACTTGGGAACCTCCGAGTGCTTACTCAAAGAGCATCCTCGCCGCTGCAGATTGATCTTCGTGTTGCTAGTAAGAAACATCCGAGGGCTGGACCGTTTCTTTGTTGCTAGTTTAGATATGAATCGTGAGAGTGATAGTCTTCCGCTGTAGTTTACTCTGATATATATTTATTTGTAAAACAATCTTGTACGCTTCCGCAAACTATTTATGTAATATGATGTGTGTTCCTCGACCCGTGTGCTGTTGGGTGCCGCATAACACGACACCACCCAACGAGGTCCCGTGGGGCCGTCTCAGCGTGGTATCTGAGCCGTTTCACATGGCATCAGAGCTCTCACATCAGCGCTGGTGAAGCTCCAAGCGCTGGCAGCAGCACAGGAGACTGCTCCCGGTCACGTAGAAGCCAGCCGGCCGCCTCCAAGAATGCGTCAGCGAGGGATGACATATGCACCCCGTGTGCAGCCTTTGGACGAAGAGGACGTACTGGTCAAATTCATTCAAGTCGGTCCTGATGTCGCCCAGACCGCCCGAATCGTCGGGAGCCTGAGTGACAAATAGGAAGACGCGCTCGTCACCTTCCTCCGGGCAAATGTCGACGTGTTTGCATGGAAACCGTCAGAAATGCCCGGGATCCCCGGGGAGGTGATTGAGCACCAACTGAAGATCCATCCCGACGCCAGGCCGGTCCAACAGAAGCCTTGGAAGCAATACATCGAGCGGCAAGACTTCATCCGTGAAGAAATCAAGAAGCTACTCGACGCTGGCTTCATCCGAGAAGTACACCTTCCACGATGGTTGGCCAACCCTGTTGTCATCCCCAAGGCTGGCGGGAAGCTACGCATATGCATCGACTACACCACCCTCAATAGGGCATGTCCAAAGGTGTGACACCCTCAATTCTGTGGCAAAATCACGGAACCGAGAACTAATGCATATGTGTGCCCAGGATGTTCATCACACATACACATAGTTCCACAAACTGAATTCAGATTATATATTACCACGAATAACAGAGTTTATTACAATACCTCATGAGTCTTGGACTCATGCTCACAGCGGAAGTCCTTTTTTAAATGCGGAAGCAAAAACTAATGCGGAAGCAAAACTAAGCAGAAGTGGCTCCATCTCTACTCCCTCCACAGGCAAGGTTGAGAACAGATCACACGCCATAATGCTCTATTCGGTCTTCATAGTAGTCTTCTCTTGCTGTTGATGAAGAAATAATAATGCAAGTTTGAGTACAATGATGTACTCAGCAAGTGCGGGAATAACACATGATATGCAGCTCATAAACAAGGTAGGTAATAAAAGGCTTATTTGCAGAAAAGAAGATTTATAAAACCGTGATAAAACAGCAACTTAACTTTAGATGAATGTAATCCCAGCATGTATTAAATTACCAACATACCTCCATCGCTTTCCATGTTCCATTCGAGCATTAACCAATCTTTTATTCATACTCACGAATACCTCCTCGTATTCGCTACCATCTCACCCCATAAAACAACCACGTCTCGCACCGAGACCAATCTCATGTCATGACCCATCAGTCATGCAACCATCTCATCTCCCGGACTCAACAGTCCTAAACCATAACCAATAACCATAACCAAGAACCATTACAATAACCATCCCAGTAACCATCCCATCTAATCATGGCAGTTTAGCCAGGTGCTCGTGACCGTAAGCTCGGCTATCATGATAGTTTTAATAACTCTGCAAAGTTTGTACCTCTTTACCCACAAGTTTGTGATTTCGTCACCCGTCGGCGACTGCAGAACCTCCATTTTACCAGTACACAACCGTCGGTGTATGGTCAAGAGATCACAAAATAGCCTTTACAAAGGGGTTACTAGATGTATGGACTCACTAAGGTTTCACCGGCAGGCTAGAATCTCCAATTCTCCCACCCACGGGCCCCCTCTTGTGCCATGCAGTTCCCAGGGCAGTCCTCACTCGACTCCCATTCCCCGCACCTTCCACAGTCCATAACACCCTAGCAACATACCTAATTACTCAGCTAAGCCGCACCCATACTTGGCCTTGTGGTGGCACTGTTATCCTGGCATGTGCATGCATGAACCGGTCCTTAGATCTACGTCAAGTAAAAACGACCATCTCATGCTACCTCATTCACAAACCCAGGCTTGCCTAGATCTCCCTCCGATCCATGTTCATTAACCTCATCAATTACTTATTATCAGTACGAGTGCAGTTAGCTAGACACATCTATCTCGCTTCCCAATCCCATGGACTCAGCGAAGCATAAAGCAAAAACCATACCCGACTCATAAACTTCCCGAGCGACAAGGGTGGTTCAACCAAAACTAGTAAACTCCTATAAAAGGGGTTTCCCATCATGTTTGACTCAGCACACACACCTTTTCGCAAAACAAAATAGTTTTACCCAAAACATAGGATCAACATGGTCAAGGAGCACTTGCCTTGTTCTTGCTATGTAGGATTCACGTGCACACAAATTCACAGCAATCAATATCATGCACAAACCCTAAACTAGATGCGATGATGCACATGCATGCTATCCTACGATTAGTTCTATTAGATTGATCTGTTGTTCTTGTATGGCTTGCATGGTCAGAGGTGTTCGTGATGATCTGGTCTTTAGATCAAACTGATCATCGAGTGTTCTGCCCATGAAAAGGCTTCTGTTCGAAAGGAATTGAAGAACAGATGCAAGGAGATGAACACAATGATATTGAAGTCCTACCTCGCGTTCTTCGAGGTCCTCCTCAGACCGCTCGGTTCTTCTTCGATGATCTCCCTTGTTGTGCTTCAGCGATGTTTTGCTCGGCGAGTTAGGGCTAGGGCTCTAAGTCGTCGGCTCAGGAGTTGAAAGAGAAGTTTGTGGTTTCGGCTAGATGTTTTGGGTTCTATTTATAATCGGGAAGAGAAGAGTCCTAATCTGATTGGATCCGAATAAGAGTCTTATTCAGATCTTTGTTAGATCCTGACGTCTTATCTTCGGTTAACCATTGTGGATTTTAGATCGGTTTCTGTTGCATACCGGTGTCCTTACGTATAATAGCTGCTCCAGAATTCGTTACCTCCGGGATGATGAGCTCCGGAAGCTCCACGTGTCCTCCAGGCCTGGTATCTCCTCATCCGCAGAGATGAGCTCCGGTTGTGCCGCGTGTCAATCAATCGAGACCTCCCTCTCCTGCGGAGATGAGCTCCGCGCACGCCACGTGTGGGTGCCAGTCTTTCCGCTCTCCTTTCCTCAGGGACATGCCATGAGGTCGACACGTGTTTAGCTGCGACGGACCTTCCGGAGATAAGCTCTGGTGGCGACACGTGTTCGATAGATCCGGACTTCTCTGAGATGAGCTCCGAGATTGACACGTATCCCGCGCGACTGGTCCTCTTATTTCCGCGAAGACTAGCTCCGAGGATGACACGTGTCCTATGAAAAATGCCTTTGCTTCTTCTGCAGAGGCTAGCTTCGTGGCAGCACGTGTCCCACAGGGTCGGACCTCTTTCCAATTGCGGAGGTGACCCCCGAGCCTGCCACATAGCTAGTTAGCGGCGGACCTCTCCCAAATTTCTCGGGGATGAGCTCCGAACACGCCACGTGGTCTGTTGGCCGTGGAAGTTGCCTTCGGTGCTCTTGGAGAGCTTTATTGGCTATCCTTTTGATACTTGTCTCTGTTCCTACTTTTCTTAAAATGCTTTTCTTCTTCATAAAGCATGAACATATGCTGACACCCGAAATGAGGGTGTCACAAATCTACCCCCTTAAATTGAATCTCGCCCTCGAGATTCGTTAGTAGAAAATAGATGGGGAAATTCTTCCTTGATATCCTCTTCACGTTCCCATGTGGCTTCAGCTTCAGTGTGATGGCTCCATTGTACCTTGCACCATCGAATCACCTTGTTCCGGGTGACCCTTTCCTTTACGTCTAAGATTCGTACAGGGTGTTCTGCGTAAGTCAGGTCCTCTTGAAGTTCAAGTTCTCCCATTGACACTTGTTCCTCTGGTACTCTCAAGCACTTCTTGAGCTGGGATATATGAAACACGTCATGTACGTCGGAGAGGTGGTTTGGGAGCTGTAGTTGGTAGGCTACTTCTCCTCGCTTGTCCAAAATCTTAAATGGTCCGATGTAGCGAGGCGCTAGTTTGCCCTTGACGTTAAAACGTCGTTGGCCTCGGATAGGCGATACCTTAAGGTATACGAAGCCTCCTACTTCAAAGGTCAACTTCCTACGCCTGTTGTCCGCATAGCCTTTCTATCGTGACTGAGCAGCCCTTAAGTTTTCCCGTATCGTTTGAACTTGCTTTTCAGCCTCCTGTAGTACTTCGGGTCCAAACACCTGGTTCTCTCCAGTCTCGTTCCAGAACAGCGGCGTTCTACGCCGTCTGCCATATAAGGCTTCGAAAGGCGACATCTTCAAGCTAGTTTGATAGCTGTTGTTATAGGAGAACTCGGCATACGGTAAACTCCTAACCCAACTATGCCCACGTTTCAAGGCGCAAGCTCTCAGCATGTCCTCCAAAATTTGGTTCGTCCTCTCGGTTTGCCCATATGTTTGTGGGTGATAGGCGGAGCTAAAATCCAGTCGTGTACCCATGGCTTTCTGCAGCTTCCTCCAGAATCTAGAGGTAAACTGAGAACCTCGATCTGAGACTATCCTCTTCGGAACTCCATGACGGCACACGATCTGTTCCATGTACAATTCTGCCAACTGTGTAACGTTGTAACTGGCCTTTACCGGAAGAAAATGGGCGGGTTTCGTCAACCGGTCCACAATGACCCAGATGGAGTCGTATCCTGACTGAGTTTGTGGCAATCCGACAATGAAGTCCATACTGATGTCCTCCCATTTCCATTCAGGTATTTTCAAAGGTTGCAACAATCCAGCGGGTTTTTGATGTTCGGCTTTTACCCGTTGGCATGTGTCGCATAGGGCAACGTATTCGGCTATATCCCTCTTCATACAATCCCACCAATAGCAAGTTTTCAAGTCCTTGTACATTTTGGTGCTCCCTGGATGTATGGAATAGGGTGAATCATGTGCCTCCCGTAATATCATGTCGCGAAGGTGTCTTAGGTTTGGCACACAAATCCTTTTTCCTAGCCAAAGCGTACCCTTTTCATCCTCCTTGAAATCCTTCTCTACCCCTTGTCGGATTCTTTCCTTGATCTCCTTGATCCCCTCGTCCATTGCTTGGCCCTTTCTTATTTCTTGCTCCAATGAGGAGTGGATCTCCATTATTTCCATGTTATTCAAGAATCTGAGGTGTAACCGTTCGAACTCCTTACGTAGTTCGGGTGGTAGCTCCCGAACCGTGAGTTGGTGGCATGCTCCCTTTCTGCTCAATGCGTCAGCTACTACATTGGCCTTCCCGGGGTGGTAGTTATTCCTACATCATAATCCTTGATGAGTTCTAACCATCGACGTTGCCTCAAATTCAAGTCCGTTTATGTAAATATGTACTTGAGGCTTTTATGATCCATATAGATCTCACATCGATGACCAAGGATATAATGTCTCCAAATCTTCAATGCATGCACCACTGCTGCTAACTCCAAGTCATGTGTAGGATAATTAAGCTCGTGCTTCTTTAATTGACGTGAGGCATAGGCTACCACATGTCCTTCCTGCATGAGTACACATCCGAGCCCTTGTCTGGATGCGTCACAATATATGTCAAAGCTCTTGCTTACGTCTGGCAATACCAGAACCGGTGCTGTGGTTAGCCTTTTCTTGAGTTCCTCAAAACTTTCTTGGCAGGCTGGTGTCCATTGAAAGACCTTTCCCTTCATTAGGAACTCCGTCATAGGTTTTGCTATCTTAGAGAAGTCTTTAATGAAGCGCCGATAGTATCCTGCCATCCCAAGGAAACTCCGAATATCCCTCACGCTCTTCGGTTGGTCCCACTTCAGAACATCTCTCACCTTTCCAGGATCAACCGATACCCCTTCCTCGGAGATAACGTGGACTAGGAAAGATATTTCCTTTAGCCAAAATTGACACTTGTTGATCTTGGCATACAATTGATGCTCACGCAACTTCTGCAAGGTCAATCTCAGATGTTCTTCATGCCCCTCCTCGCTTTTTGAATACACCATAATGTCATCGATGAAAACCACGACGAACTTGTCTAAGTACTCCATGAAAACCTTGTTCATAAGGTACATGAAGTATGCGGGTGCATTCGTCAATCCAAAAGACATAACGGTATATTCATATGAACCATACCGTGTCCGAAAGGCTGTCTTAGGTATATCGGAGGGCTTAATCTTCAGCTGGAAATATCCCGACCGAAGATCAATCTTGGAGAATACCTGGGCTCCTTTCATTTGATCGAACAGGTCCTCTATACGGGGCAGAGGGTATTTATTCTTGATTATCACCTCGTTGAGAGACCTGTAGTCCACGCACATTCTTTGGGTTCCGTCCTTCTTGTCCACGAAAAGTACCGGGGCTCCCCATGGTGACGAACTTGGACGGATAAAACCCTTCTCCAACTGTTCTTGAATTTGCTTCTTGAGTTCAACTAACTCGTTGACGGGCATCCTATATGGTCTCTTAGCTATAGGTGCAGTTTCGGGTACCAAATCTATGGCAAACTCGATGTCCCGGTCAGGTGGCATACCTGGAAGTTCTTCCAGGAACACGTCCGAAAATTCCTGAACCACTGGAATGTTGTCCAATGCTACTCCTTCAACATGGTTCAAATCCGTCCGTTCGGTTGCTTGCTGGGCTGATTCAAACTCGACATGGATACCGTGTTCGTTCGTCAACTGCACGCTTCTCTCAGCACATTGGATTACTCCATTGTGCTTGCTTAACCAGTCCATTCCGAGTATGATGTCAATCCCGTGGGAGTCCAAAACAATAAGGTTGGCAAGGAAGTCTACCCCCCTTATTTTAAGGCTTACTTTAGGACATACTATATTAGTCCTCATTTCTCCTCCAGGAGAATTAACTAACATAGCACATTCTAAGTGGGATACGGGTAGATGATGCTTGGCAACATAATCGGATGATATGAAGGAATGTGATGCTCCAGAATCAAATAAAATGGTGGCTGGGTTGGAGTTGGCAAGGAACATACCAATTGCGACGTCCTCAGCCTGTTGTGCTTCCTCAGTAGTGACATGGTTAACGTGGCCACGAGCATAGTTCTGCGGTCCACGGTTCCCTTGGTTGTTTCCTCCGTTTGGTCGCTGGTTCTGCTTGGGCAAATTACCTTGCTGTCCAGGGCCTCTCCTCGGGCACTGGTTAGCGAAGTGGCCTACTTCCCCGCATGCGAAGCATGCCCTGTTGCCTACGGCAGCAGGTACGTTGGGGCGGGGGTTTTGAACAGGAGCGCCATTGTTAGGCCGGGGCGCAGGAGGCATGGGCACACGAGGTGCCGGTGCAACGAACCGTTGCTGTGGTGGCTGACCAGGGCGGTTCGTAGGAGTGGTCGATCCATTCTGTGGTGCAGGGGGCATGTATCTAGGTCGTACGTTGCTCCCTTGGGGCTGGTATGGCGTCTTCCTTTTGCACCCTCGCTCGATCTCTTGGATCTTGTTTTCCACCACAATAGCCTTATCAACTAGCTTCTGGAAGCTTACGTAGTCATTGTTGAGGAGCTGAACTTGGATCTCATTGTTCAACCCTCTCATGAACAGGTACTGCTTCCTCTGGTCTGAGTTGACATCTTCGGGGGCATACCGGGACAGTTATATGAACTTGTTGAGATATTCATTCACACTTTTCTGTCCTTGGCGGAGACCTTCAAACTCCTGCCTTTTGAGCATCATTACGCCAACAGGGATATAGTGGGAGCGGAAACTTTCCTTGAACTCAGTCCAAGTGATTGTCTCCGGGTTGGCATGGGCGTTGCTCAAGGCATCCCACCAGTCAGCAGCTGCTCCCATCAGTTGGTGCGACGCAAAGAGAACCTTCTCCCGGTCGTTGCACTGAACAATGGCAAGCTTCTTCTCCATGGATTTCAGCCAATCATCGGCCTCCATTGGATCGTTTGCTTGAGCAAAGGTGGGCGGTCGAGTCCTCATGAACTCTCCCAACCTGTTATGAGCCGGCGGTGGTGGTGGCGGTGGTGCCGGAACGGGGTGTTGGTTGGCCTGCAACTGACCCAAAGTTTGGATCATGGTTTGCATAAGCTGGTTTTGCATGGCCATCAACCTTTCTAGGTTGTTTTCGCCAGCTCCGGGGTTAGCAGGAACTTCCCCGTGGTCATCTTCCTGGACGTTCCTTCGGCTGGCGTTTCCTCTCACCATCTGTGAGAGAGAACGAAATAGAATAGAAGGTTAGATAGGTCCTTTCAACTATATGCATCAAGGGGAGTTGGACTATATATATTAGTCTTTATGAGGATGTGATCAAGTGCCGAAGCATTTCACTCCTCTTTCTTCTTACGTGTGGATATGGGCAACGTTGTTGAGACGTCTCACAACTCACACTAAGCACATATTCACAAATAATCATTACAAGGGCTCACTCAACTCCTATTCAAGGATGGTTTCCTATGTCAAGGTGGTTTTAAAGGTCAATCTAGGCTATTCACCTTAGGATGCTTCCTTTGGTCAGCGTGGCTTAGCTACCTGTGACTCCTATTTAGGGTGTAACTTGCTGTTAACCCGTGGCCCTAATACCAATCTAAGGTTTCTGTCTAGGCGTGTAACCTACTGTCAACCCGTGGCTCTGATACCAATCTGTGACGCCCTCAATTCTGTGGGAAAACCACGGAACCGAGAACTAATGCATATGTGTGCCCAGGATGTTCATCACACATACACATACGTTCCACAAACTGAATTCAGATTATATATTACCACGAATAACAGAGTTTATTACAATACCTCATGAGTCTTGGACTCATGCTCACAGCGGAAGTCCTTTTTAAATGCGGAAGCAAAAACTAATGCGGAAGCAAAACTAAGCAGAAGTGGCTCCATCTCTACTCCCTCCACAGGCAAGGTTGAGAACAGATCACACGCCATAATGCTCTATTCGGTCTTCATAGTAGTCTTCTCTTGCTATTGATGAAGAAATAGTAATGCAAGTTTGAGTACAATGATGTACTCAGCAAGTGCGGGAATAGCACATGATATGCAGCTCATAAACAAGGTAGGTAATAAAAGGCTTATTCGCAGAAAAGCAGATTTATAAAACCGTGATAAAACAGCAACTTAACTTTAGATGAATGTAATCCCACCATGTATAAAATTACCAACATACCTCCATCGCTTTCCATGTTCCATTCAAATATTAACCAATCTTTTATTCATACTCACAAATATCTCCTCGTATTCGCTACCATCTCACCCCATAAAACAACCACGTCTCGCACCGAGACCAATCTCATGTCATGACCCATCAGTCATGCAACCATCTCATCTCCCGGACTCAACAGTCCCAAACCATAACCAATGACCATAACCAAGAACCATTCTAATAACCATCCTAGTAACCATCCCATCTAATCATGGCAGTTTAGCCAGGTGCTCGTGACCGTAAGCTCGGCTATCATGATAGTTTTAATTACTCTGCAAAGTTTGTACCTCTTTACCCACAAGTTTGTGATTTTGTCACCCGTCGGCGACTGCAGAACCTCCATTTTACCAATACACAACCGTCAGTGTATGGTCAAGAGATCATAAAATAGCCTTTACAAAGGGGTTACTAGATGTATGGACTCACTAAGGTTTCACCGGCAGGCTAGAATCTCCAATTCTCCCACCCACGGGCCCCCTCTTGTGCCATGCAGTTCCCAGGGCAGTCCTCACTCGACTCCCATTCCCCGCACCTTCCACAGTCCATAACACCCTAGCAACATACCTAATTACTCAGCTAAGCCGCACTCATACTTGGCCTTGTGGTGGCACTGTTATCCTGGCATGTGCATGCATGATCCGGTCCTTAGATCTACGGTAAGTAAAAACCACCATCTCATGCTACCTCATTCACAAACCCAGGCTTGCCTAGATCTCCCTCCGATCCATGTTCATTAACCTCATCAATTACTTATTATCAGTACGAGTGCAGTTAGCTAGACACATCTATCTCGCTTCCCAATCCTATGGACTCAGCGAAGCATAAAGCAAAAACCATACCCGACTCATAAACCTCCCGAGCGACAAGGGTGGTTCAACCAAAACTAGTAAACTCCTATAAAAGGGGTTTCCCATCATGTTTGACTCAGCACACACACCTTTTCGCAAAACAAAATAGTTTTACCCAAAACATAGGATCAACATGGTCAAGGAGCACTTGCCTTGTTCTTGCGGTTCCGGTTGTTCTTGATTCTCAAAACCTTGTTGCTGCAGCTCATCGTAGACAGCTTCCTGAGTTTGTCCTGCTATGTAGGATTCACGTGCACACAAATTCACAGCAATCAATATCATGCACAAACCCTAAACTAGATGCGATGATGCACATGCATGCTATCCTACGATTAGTTCTATTAGATTGATCTGTTGTTCTTGTATGGCTTGCATGGTCAGAGGTGTTCGTGATGATCTGGTCTTTAGATCAAACTGATCATCGAGTGTTCTGCCCACGAAAAGGCTTCTGTTCGAAAGGAATTGAAGAACAGATGCAAGGAGATGAACACAATGATATTGATGTCCCACCTCGCGTTCTTCGAGGTCCTCCACAGACCGCTCGGTTCTTCTTCGATGATCTCCCTTGTTGTGCTTCAGCGATGTTTTGCTCGGCGAGTTAGGGCTAGGGCTCTAAGTCGTCGGCTCAGGAGTTGAAAGAGAAGTTTGTGGTTTCGGCCAGAGGTTTTGGGTTCTATTTATAATCGGGAAGAGAAAAGTCCTAATCTGATTGGATCCGAATAAGAGTCTTATTCAGATCTTTGTTAGATCCTGACGTCTTATCTTCGGTTAACCATTGTGGATTTTAGATCGGTTTCTGTTGCGTACCGGTGTCCTTACGCGTAACAGCTGCTCCAGAATTCGTTACCTCCGGGATGATGAGCTCCGGAAGCTCCACGTGTCCTCCGGGCCTGGTATCTCCTCATCCGCAGAGACGAGCTCCGGTTGTGCCGCATGTCAATCAATCGAGACCTTCCTCTCCTGCGGAGATGAGCTCCGCGCACGCCACGTGTGGGTGCCAGTCTTTCCGCTCTCCTTTCCTCAGGGACATGCCATGAGGTCGACACGTGTTTAGCTGCGACGGACCTTCCGGAGATAAGCTCCGGTGGCGACACGTGTTCGATAGATCCGGACTTCTCTGAGATGAGCTCCGAGATTGACACGTATCCCGCGCGGTTGGTCCTCTTATTTCCGCGAAGACTAGCTCCGAGGATGACACGTGTCCTATGAAAAATGCCTTTGCTTCTTCCACAGAGGCTAGCTCCGTGGCAGCACGTGTCCCACAGGGTCGGACCTCTTTCCAATTGCGGAGGTGACCCCCGAGCCTGCCACATAGCTAGTTAGCGGCGGACCTCTCCCAAATTTCTCGGGGATGAGCTCCGAACACGCCACGTGGTCTGCTGGCCGTGGAAGTTGCCTTCGGTGCTCTCGGAGAGCTTTATTGGCTATCCTTTTGATACTTGTCTCTGTTCCTACTTTTCTTAAAATGCTTTTCTTCTTCACAAAGCATGAACATATGCTGACACCCAAAATGAGGGTGTCACAAAAGGATCTGTTCCTCTTCCTCGTATAGATCAAATACTCGATTCTACATCTGATTGTGATCTACTGTGTTTCCTAGACACATATTCAGGTTTCCACCAGATACGAAGAGCGTACCGCCTTCATCACAGTAGATGGTCTATACTGCTATGTGTCCCTGCCTTATGGTCTTAAGAATGCCCCTCCCACCTTTGTGCATGCAATGCATACAACATTTGGGAACTCAGTCGAGACCTGGTGGAGGTGTACGTCGATGACATCATAGTGATGGTTAAGTCGCAAGCATCCCTGCTCGACAACTTAGCCCTAGTCTTCAACAAACTGCGTTCGACATGCACGAAGTTGAACCCAGACAAATGTGTCTTCAGGTTCTTTGTCGGGAAGCTGCTCGGTTTCTTGGTATCACACCGAGGAATTGAAGCTAACCCAGAGAAGATTATGGCAATAGAACTGATGCGTCCCCCTGCCCGCATCAAGGACGTGCAGAAGCTTACCGGATGCTTGGTTGCGCTCAGTCGGTTTATCTCTAGATCAGGTGAGTGGGCTCTTCCGTTCTTCAAGCTTCTACGCAAATCGGGCCCATTCGTATGGACCGAGAAGGTGGATGAGGCATTCCAGGAGCTGAAGAAGTTCCTCGGAACGCTGCCGATCATGGAGGCCTCAGAACAAGGCGAGCCTCTACTCCTCTACGTCACTGCTACAACTGAGGTCGTGAGCATGGTTCTGGTTGCGGAGCGGCCAGAACTCCATCAACCTCAAGTCCCATATAAGACTCCTGCTACCGTTGGTCTAAAGCCCCAGGGCTTAGACTCCGAATGAGACCCTAGGGACGTGGAAATAATCAGGCCCCAATCAGCCGGACCTGATGATCAATGCATATCCGGGTCCAAACTCCCGGAATGCATTCCTGGACCCGGGGGCCTGGGGGCCCCGAGTCTCGGACCTCCCCAAGAAGATCTAGTCAGGTCTCAGCCAGCTAGACCTGACGACCAGTGCACATCTGGGTCTGAGCTCCCAAAGTGCAGTTTCGGACCCGAGGGCCGGGGCCCCCCGAGTTCCAGACCTCTACAAGAAGACGCATCGGACCCCTCCGGGAGGGTTCGAACCATCCAGCGTCCGGTCTACTTCATCAGCGAGGTCCTCCACGATGCCAAGACAAGATATCTGAAGGTGGACAAGCTGCTCCATGCAGTCCTCGTTGCTTCAAGGAAGCTGCGCCAGTACTTCCATGCTCACAAGATCTCGGTGGTTACCTCATACCCACTGAGAACCGTCCTCCACAGCCCCAACGCAACTGGAAACATACTAAATGGGCTGTGGAGCTGGCGGAGTTCGAGCTAGACTTCTTGCCGCACCATGCGGTGAAGAGTCAGGCGCTAGCTGACTTCGTGACAGAGTGGACACCGCCACCATGCCAGCCAGGGGGCCAAGACATCGGTGATCCAAATCCCAGAGCTCCGGTCTTCACTGGGCCTTACTGGACTCTCTTCTTTGACAGCTCCTCGTGCAAGCAAGGTGCCGGAGCAGGGGTTCTGCTCCTTACACCAACCCGAGAGCAGTTCAAGTACATGGTGCGACTTGACTTAAAGGCAACCAACAACATGGCAGAGTATGAAGCTATCATCTTCGGGTTAAAGACCGTGCTATCCCTTGGCGTCCAGCAGTTGTTGGTCAAGGGTGATTCTCAGCTGATCATCAAACAAGTCAAGGGAGAGTGCTGCTGCAATGACCCGCAGCTTGCAGCCTATCTCCTCCAAGTACGAAAGTTGGAGAAGGACTTCTTATCCTTGGATTTGTGCCATGTTCCCCACGCCAACAACACAATAGCTGACGACCTGTCAACGAAGGCTTCCACTTGGGCTCCGGTTCCTGAGAGTGTCTTTGAAAGAAAGTTGTTGCGACCTACCGCCTGGCTAGCCAAACTAGGCGAAGGGGGCGATATCAGCACCTCGAAGCTAGCAGTCCCGACGGCCCTGCTACCATGGCACTCGCCAAGGATCATAAGCATCACCGAGGATTCCGTGCAACCCGGCGCTCAAGATCCAAGTGCTCAAGTAGGTCCCGACGCATGGATCACGGATATCCGGGACCACCAGAAAGACAATTTCCTTCCTGATGAATGTGTATCCGCTGAATGGATCACTCGGTCGGCTAAGAGATACACGCTGGTAGAAGGGGATCTCTACCGGCCTGGCGCTAATGGCATCCTATTGCGCTGCATAACCCGGGAGGAGGGCTGTGACCTGCTCGCAGAGATCCATGGAGACGAGTGTGGGAACCATACATCTTCCCGCACACTGGTTGGTCAAGCCTTCCAGCATGGCTTTTACAGGCCGACAACTCTCCAGGATGCCGTCGACCTGGTCAAGAGATGCAAGGCGTGCCAATTCCATGCTAAGCAGATCCACATACCAGCGCAGACGCTGCATATGATCCCACCCTCATGGCCCTTCGCTGTGTGGGGGCTGGACATCCTGGGACCTTTCCCTAGAAGGGTACTGGTACCTCTACGTCGCCGTAGACAAGTTCACCAAGTGGATGGAAGCTGCCCCTGTAGTAACAATCAACAAGCAGTCAGGAGTCAAGTTCATCAAGTCGATCATCTGCCGGTTCGGGGTCCCAAATAGAATCATCACCGACAACGGGACCCAGTTCAACAGTGCAGTGTTCGAAGACTACTGCGAAGACCTTGACATCTAGGTTTGCTACGCTTCTGTTGCTCACCCAGAGAGCAACGGTCAAGTCGAAAGAGCAAATGCCGAGATACTCAGGGGACTCAAGACGCGCACCTACGATAGCTTGAAGAAGGACGGTGCCAATTGGGTTGAAGAGCTTCCGTGTGCACTGTGGGCTAGCCGGACATCCCTCAATCGCTCAACAGGGGAAACACCCCTCTTCCTGATGTATGGGACTGAGGCCGTCCTCCCCCCATGAAGATATCGATCTTTTCGATGAGCGAAGGTGGCAAGCAGCTGCTCGAAACGCACGACACCGTCAAGCGCTCCGGCGTTATCAGCAATGGTTCATGCAGAGTAGACAGCTCGAGGCGGGCGACCTGGTGCTTCAGCGAATACTTTCTCAAGAAGGGGGGAACAAACTCTCCCCCAGCTGGGAGGGTCCCTTTCGAGTGACACAAGTATGCCGCCCTGGGTGCGTCCGCCTAGCCACGGAAGATGGGGTACCTCTACCCAATCCATGGAACATAGACCACCTCCGTAAGTTCTGTCCTTAGCGCAGCAGTAGGATTCTATTTTCTCAGAAAAGGTTTCATAGTGTCTAGGAGAGCGCTTAGAACAGCTAAGCCCTGGAGGAGTCCTGCTACTCTTGTCATCCGGAGCGGGTCGCTGCCTTCTTGTACGGCTTGTTTCCTCCTATGAAGGAAACCTGAAATGAGAAAATTTTGTCTTACCCTGCGCATTCTCCTTCTACAGTTTGTGCTTACTCTTGCATATCAACTGTAAATGGCATGTCCGGAGTCTGTCCTACATGCTTGTCCTAGGTCCTGTAGCGCTGGAAGGTCTCCATGCTTAAAGGTTAACGCATGTAGGAGGTCCAGGACGCGCAGCCTACTTAGCCTGGTTTCGTACCCTAAGCCTGCCGCACTGCCTCCCCTGTGCTACAGCCAAGTACTTGGGGGCTAGAAGGAACAAGCCTACGGACAAGAAAAGTAACCGGACTCCAGACATCGCCCCCTTCTTTTCGTGCTTTCTTTCCATACTAATCCGGTTGTGTGGCCAGTCACTTTTTCTTGTGTTCAACCATAGCAGGCGGTGTGCTATCCTCCTGCAGGTGGGTCTACTTGAGGTACCTATGGTGTACCCGGGGTCCTGTGGTTGTCTCATTGCTCGGGGGCCCTATGGTGTCGAATGGTCCTTCCCTTGAAAGGCCTACGCCAGTGGAAGGCCCAGGGTGTGTAGCCTGCTATGCCTGGTCCCGTACCCCTAGCGTGCACACCCTGTCTCTCCAGTGCTACAGCTGGGCAAGGCTTTAACCATAGCCAGAACGACCCACATCGAATTACCCAAGCCCCGTAGCTCAGCTGAGGACCGTAAGCCACAATAAAGCAACCAAAAAAGGAAGAGTGACCAGAGAGCACGATTACTCCTCCTTTCTGCCATGTCTTTAGGTCCAAATTGGTCCTGGACGTCCCGGACCTCCCAAGGGGCCCGATGCTGACATCCTGCCTCATCTAGTGGTAGGTGTGCCCCATCACAAGGGCCACACCTACTAGGGGACCATCACGGTGAGCCACGCGGGAAGGACGTCAGACCACTGCAGCAGCAGGCAGAAGACTCGGAGCACCAGCTACAACAAGCTAAAGACACGGGCCAAACTTCCCTCGGGTCCTTGCGCTGCCAAGGACCCGGAAGGAGTGGTAGCCACACTGCCGGGGCGCCCTGGGTCCTTACACTGCTAATGACCCGGAGGAATAGGCTCGGGACATCGGCAAAAGAGCTATCCACGTCGGCTAAGTCATTGGGGTCCTTTGCACTACCAAGGGTCCGAAGTCTACATCAATAACTCAACTCACAAGACTTGAAACAGTGAGTCTCCATTAATGACAGAGTCCTGGCATACAAAGAGGAATACAAGGCAACCGAGGAACCTAGCAGCTACAAGTTGAGCAATCTTATGCTCGATTGCATACTTGATTGTCTCCCAAGCCAACCTCTACACAGAGAGACGCTCACCTGCTATAAGCCTAAGGACGACCAGCAAACAGATCAGTCTGATGACTCAATTATCGTCAAGCATCACCGATCTGCCGCATAGCGACCGCGGTGACATTCAGTGTTGTGTGGGCGAGACACCATCGACGCCAGACTTGGTTGTCCACAACGACGTCTAGTGTTGTGTGGGCCATGTCTCCTAGACGCCATGCCGGAGAAAGGCGATCTGGCGGCACCAGAAGGTCAAGCCTTCCTCCGTCAGGCACCTGATACCCCCCAACACTGGCATGGAGACACCCTGCAAATCGAGGATCTTGTCCCCGACGACATTCCTTACCATCAGCATGCCATTCGGATGGCTTGTGCTACTATTCGGGACCGTCAAGGTGAAGGATGCCTCAGAGAGCTGCACCGAAGGCCACACACACATAAACATCTCGCAAAAGTGGACGAAGACAGCCACCGGTGTAAGGGCATAAGGTGGATGAGAGCGCTGGAAAGCGGAGGCTCACAGTGCACAAAAGGAAGACAAAGGCCACATGATGAAGGAAGGTACCACCCTACATCGGAGGGCCTCTTTTATACACATCCGCAACCTCTGGCAGGGCAACAGGTGCAGCGATTAGATTTCCACCGCTGCACGCCGCGGGCTATTCGCCTCCCCCAATGATGGGTAGGGCCCAGGTCCACCCGTCAAATGCTGGGGACCAGGCGGGTAACCTTTCGGGAATGTCCGGCGGTCCCCGAGAAAAGCAGTGCGGTGGAGCTGTAGCGACCAACCCGTTGGTTGCCGTAGTACGTGCTCTGAGGCAACCCCTCGAGCACGTCGCCACAACACTCGCCTCCCCCAATGATGGGTAGGATCCAGATCCACCCGTCAGACACTGGGGTCCATGCGGGTAACATCTCAGGAACGTCCAGCAGTTCCCAAGGAGAGCGGCGCGGTAGACCTGCAGCGACCGACCCGTGGGCTGCCACCGTAATTACCCTGAGGCAACCCCTCGAGTGCGTCGTTGCGACCCGTCAATCAATAGTAGACACGACGATGCGATGCCGCTTTGACTGGTGAATGCACCCACTACGCCAAGGACATGCAACCTTTTCGTCTCCCAGGTACAACCACTCCTCCACTACGCAAAAATCTCGCCACCACTTCGGTTTCCAAAGTGCAGATTCAAAACCACCACGCAGGAGAGATGGAGGCCCCACCTGCGGGCTCGTTGCCTCCCCCAAGATGGGCCCAGGGGCCACTGTTGGTACCCTGCAGACCGGGTACCCCCGCGTGTAGGGTAAAAGACAGCCTAGGCGCCGCCTCCCTACTGAGGCGGCCCCTGGCGTAGCCACGTTCCCTTGGCCTCCAGGTCAACCCTAGGGCTGCCACGTGCGCTTGAGTTCCAGAGACGGAACGTGTCCTGGGCTATGGGCCGAGCCTTCCCGCCGAGGTGAGGTCCGCAGCTGCCACATGCCTTTAGGCTTAGAGCCTCCTCGCTGCTGAGGAGGTTCTCTGGACCTGACACTGCCCTGGGCTCCGGTCCGAGCTTCCCCGCTGAGGTGAGGTCTGGAGCTGCCATGTGTCTCTTGGCACAGAGCCTCCTCCCTGCTAAGGAGAGCTCCGGAGCTGACACGTGCCCTAGGCTTCGGTCTGAGCCTCCCCGCTGAGGTGAGGTCTGGAGCTGCCACATGTCTCTTGGCTCAGAGCCTCCTCCTTGCTGAGGAGAGCTCTAGAGCTGACACGTGCTCTGAGATCCAGTCCGAGCCTCCCCGATGAGGTGAGGTCCAGAGCTGCCACGTGTCTCCTGGCGCAGAGCCTCCTCGCTACTGAGGAGAGCTCTGGAGATGACACATGCCCTGGGCTCCAGTCCGAGTCTCCCCGCTGAGGTGAGGTCTGGAGATGCCACGTGTCTCCTGGCTCGAAACCTGTTGATAAGAGCTCTTAAGCAGCCACGTGTCCCGCAATCATTCGTGGGCTGTGGGTCGACGAAGTCAAGATGGAAGTGCGCTGTCAGGCCGCACATTCAAGGCTCGCGCCTTCCCCAGAAGCATGTCGCACGGTGCACGCCTCCGTCCTTCGCCTAACCGCCATTACTGTGACAAGATAGGACGACAAGGCGTGATAGTGGTACAGTGCCGCCTAACGGCACTGGACCGCCCAAGTGGAATGACAAGACACGGCGACAAGACGGCGTCTTCATCATTACCTAACACACGGACAGGGGCGCTCAGCGCGCCAGGCGGCGGGACTTAAATCCCCCACCGACTACACTACTCAGAGTATAAAACCCTAGATCATGTATAGGGTTCATATAGCTTCAGGGCACCCTGTCGGGCCCAAGCCACATTGTAACCACCCCGGGCTTGGACTATAAAGGACCGGAGTGACCACCCGACAAAGGGTTCGCAACCCAGCACCCTCTCACGCACACACACGCAAGCAATAGAACAGACACTTCCGTGGGCGTAGGGTATTACGCTCCGGCGGCCCGGACCACATAAATCTTGGTGTTCAACCACTCTCTTCAGCCCGATCACGTAGGGCGCCAAGCCCCCTCCAATCAAAGAACCTCGCGGGATGCTTCCGTAGCAATCGGGAGGAGTGTCGCAGCTTACACACTCCGACACCCCTGCTTATTGTTATGAAAAAACTGGTCCAGAAGTTGTGCCATACAGGGCCTAAGAGCCTAGTTATACCAAGACAAGAAGTGCATAGTGGTTTGCCTTCTACATCATGGCGCTCGATCAGTTCTTCCTTTCATCCTCCTTGCTCTAAACTGACCAAAAGATACTCTCTCGCCTACTCCCACGATTTAATGGCCAACTTTCTGGTGGATCCTACTCGCTTCTTCATCCCTCATGTCTAGTTCAACACTGAAGATGGCAGGGACAACAGATTTTCTAGGACCCTTGTTCATCTGGCAGGAGAGATGACGGTTTCACATGAGGAGTATGTCATAGAAGTTGATTCTGACGACATCCTAGATCAAAGCAATTACAACTTCATCATGCCACAAGATCATCAACATTTGGTACATGAACTAAACTTGATAGTCAAGTCTTCTTGCCTTACACCGCTAGGAGTAGAACTTTTCGAGCTTGTTAGTAGTTTCCCAAGATACACTTCTTTTGGCGAACCCAATAGAATTTGTTGGGATCAGGGTTAAGTTTGTGTGACATGATGCGGGATAGGAACCTTTCTCACATTGATTAGATTATGACACTAGGCTTCCCCCTAGACTATAGGACATTGGAGAAAATTAGCTTAGTGGTTTCTGCATCTGGAAAGTTGATCCATTGGCATAACGATCTTAGCGCTCTCAGGTTTGTTTTTGTGCAAGTATTTATATAATGAGCCGCAGACAATATCGTGCAGTTTGGTGGTTAGATAAGGGACAAGGGATGGAGCTGTCTAGCATACATCCTTAATTGGTATCATCTGAAAGCATTCATGCCACTGAAATATCACATGCCAAAGCCGACAATCCACATCCTCTCCTGATGCCACCGAGAGTTATTCCTCCGGAGCAAGGGGATCCCACTAGGGTGTCCTGGTGGAAGAACAAGATGTAAAGGCTGAGCAGAATCAAGAGGTGAATGATCAAGGTTGGAGTGTGTGGCCCAATTATAAGATAAGGCTACAAACCTGGTTCCACAGGGCATGATGTAATATGAATGAAGGCTGAGAGGAACTATATGAATATATCTCATTAGGGACATTTATAAACTATACAATATTTGTTCTTTAAGTTTCATTTTTCCTTTTTACAGGTGATTATGAAACTTTGATACTTGGAAGTCGATTCCTTGAGACTGATCATGGGAGCTTTTGTTAAGCATGGCAGGAGTGTTAGGAATAGAATTGTTATTTTGTTTGACCCTATTTGTTTTTTTTCTGAGACTAAAAGCTATTGATTGCACTATATGGTTTGGAGTAGTCTACTTATCATTTTGGTGAAACTTTATTATGAGTTATTGTATAGTTTACGAACATCTTGTGTTTTCATTGTGTATGGACATATCGGGTTGTAAATTGTTTTTTTACTACTTTGGTTTCTGGTATATCATGACATGAATGTTATTAACAGTTAAAGTAAATGCAAACTGATATATATATATATATATATATAGATCATTTATGTATAAAGTTGCTTATAGAAGTTTTGATTGTTGAGAAGGTATGATAAAAAAATGAATTGTTAGTGCTAGATGTTGGTATTTCTTACGTCTACAGTTCATCTTAGCAATGGATGTCAGTAATTCTTGTGACTACTAGGCTAACCTAGGGCCAAAGCAAGATGAGTTTCACAAGTGCACGGAAGATACTGCTGTAGCATTTCACTCAAGAGTATTTCCTAGGGTATCGTGTTTTCTCGAAAGAAGGTGAAGGGTAGCAAGATAATGGATAGGATAGGGTATTCTAACAGGGAGCCAAGTAGGATGGATAAAAAGGGTATCAATGGGGTAGTGTGACACACACTGAGCAGTTACTCTAAAGATAAGATAGTCCTAGTTGGGATTAAGCTAAGGTAAGGAGTTTTTCCTAATGTACTTCTAGTATACATATGCATAGCCTAATAGTGTACATATGGGTATGCTAGTAGTGAATACTAGGGCTTAGTGGTCCACCATATCGTGTAGGGCTTACCCCTGGTAATACCAGGACGACTCCCGTCAAGAGCCTATGGCATAGCCGAATGTGCGTATTACGATGGAGGGACAAGGCTATCACCACCTGCCGCCTACCCCTCAATCCGGTGGGTCTACAAGACATCCAACACTATTTAACTATCCAACCACCACGCTTGCATGCTAAGTAAATACCTTAGGAGCTGCAGTACAATTACCATCCTAAGGCAATGACTAACCTAAACATCGTTTGAAACACCCTCAATTTCATATTCATGCATTGCATATAGAAAAACATTATAAAAGAAATAGAAATGGGAAATAATCGTAAAAATGGGACAAAGATAGCTGAAAAGAGCCAATTCCAATTCGCCGAGGAGCGCCGTCGACACTTCCCGTGGCCTGCTGGCCACATGGCGCCTTCGGAGCTCATCCCTGCGGAGGGGAGCGGGTGAGGTCCGGCACTACTGGCCACGTGGCAGGCTCGGAGCTCGAATCAGGAGAAGGGGCGAGGTCTGACTCCGCTGGACACGTGTTGCCTTCAGAGCTAGTCTCTGCGGAAGAAGCGAGGCTCAGCCCCGCGGGACACGTGTCGAATACGGAGCTAGTCCCTGCAGAAGAAGCGAGGCTCAACCAGCGGGACACGTGTCGACTTCGGAACTCACCCCTGCGGAAGGGATAAGGTCCACCCCACGGGACACGTGTCGCTCTCGGAGCTCGCCTCCGGGAGGTCCAACACTGCTGGACACGTGGCGCCCTCGGAGCCCACCTCCAAGGAGAAGGGAGGTCCGACACTGACATGTGGCACCCTTGGAGCCCACCTCCGAGGAGAGGGGAGGTCCGGCACTGACACGTGGCACACTCGGAGCCCACCTCCGAGGAGAGGGGAGGTCCGGCACTGACATGTGGCGCACGCGGAGCTCGCCTCTGAAGAGAGGGGAGGTCCCGCCCGCCAGACACGTGGCGCACGCGGAGCATGCCTCTGAGGGAGAGGGAGGTCTCACCCCACCAGACACGTGGCGCACGCGGAGCTCGTCTCTGAAGAAAAGGGAGGCCCCGCCCCGCTGGACACGTGGCAGGTCCAGAGCTCGCCTCTGAGGAAAAGCAAGGAACGGTCCCCGTTGGACACGTGGCGCCTCCGGAGCTCACCCTGCGGAGGTGACAACATCCTTAAGTGGTTTTTCTCCTATGCGCGCGGGAATACCCGGTACTGAGGAAACCGACACGATTTCCACGTTGCTACCGCACCAAATCAATTGGAGATAAGTTGTTAAGATCCAAAACAAATTGAATAGGACTCTTATTTGAAATCCAATCGGAGTAGGACTGTTCTTTCACCCCTTATAAATAGAACCCAAAACCCCCTAGCCGTAACCACGTACCTATTTTCTATCTTCCCGAGTCGAGGACTTGGAGGCCCTAGCTTCCAACTCGCCGAGTTACCCCCTTCGCCGGAGTTCAGTCGCCGGTGAACCGCCGACGAGCCCCATCACGCACGCCGTATCCGGAAGAGAGCTGACGATATGATATGCTGCCATTGCTAGGAGGAAGGCCGAGGTAGGTCTTCGTTACCACCTTACGACATCATCGCGGTTTTCTTCGTATCTGTTGTTCTTCGAATAGAAGCCTTTTTGTGTGGACAGATCACGTGTTGATCGGTTTTTGAAGGTGGAATTGATCTAGATCTTGAGACACGATCATTACCACATCCACACTTGATCCTTACACCTTTGTTCACCATAAAACCCCATGCAAGCCCAATAAAACATGCAAGAACACGTACAAACTGGTCTGATAAAACAACATCATAGGATTTGCACCATTGCATCTCGAGTAAAGTATGTGAATGATGTTTGATTGATATAATTTTGTATGTGCATGGTCGTGAGTAGAAGGACAAGCTCAGGAAGCCACCTACGAAAGACTACAGCACCAAGACATCGAGACGCCAGAGCAACAAAAGCCACAGGAACAAGGCAAGTGCCCCTTGACCATATTGATCCCATGTTTTGGAAACTGTTTTGTTTGTGAAAATGTGTATCCTTGAGTCAACTTGATGGGACACCCTTTTATAGGAGTTTACTAGTTTTGTTAACCACCCTTGTCGCTGGGGAAGTTGATGAGTCGGGTATGGTCGTTTTTGTTTTTTTCGGTTCGCTTAGCTTACGGGTTATGGGAAGCTGAGATAGAACATGTCTAGCTACTGCACTCATATGAATAATGTTAATGAGAACTTGATGTTGTTAATGAACATGAATCAGGGGAGATCTAGGTAAGCTTGATTCGTGGATGTGGTAGAATGAGATGGTGGTTTACTTGCCGTAGATCTAAGGACCGGTTCATGCCAGCACATGCCAGGAAAACAATGCCACCACAAGGTCAAATATGGGTGTGGCTTAGCTGACTAATTAGGTAAGTTGCTAGATTGTTATGGACCATGGAAGGCGCGAGGAATGGGAGTCGAGAGAGGACTGTCCTGGGAACTGCATGGCAAAAGAGGGGGCCCGTAGGTGGGAGAATGGTGATTCGAGCCTGCTGGTGAAACCTTAGTGAGTCCATACATCTAGTAGCCCCTTTGTAAAGGCTATTTTGTGATCTCTTGGCCATACACCGACGGTTGTGTACTGGTATAATGGAGGTTCTGCAGTCGCCGATGGGTGACGAGATCACAAACTTGTGGGTAAAGTGGTGCCACCTCTCAAGAGTGTAAAACTATCATGATAGCCGTGCTTACGGTCACAAGCACCTGGCCAACTCACATGATTAGATGGGATGGTTATCGGGATGGTCATTGGTTTTTGGGTTATGGTATGGTCTTTGGAGATTAGTTTCGGGACTGTTGAGTCATAATGAGATTTGGTTTCGGTTATGAGATGGATATGAATATGTGATGGTTATTATGAGCATGAAATGATGTTGAGAAAGATTAATGGCTGGATGAGACGTGATAAGTGGTAAATTATGATGGAGGTATGATACTGTTTTAAATGGATATATGTTGGGATCAAACTCACTTAAAGATAGTTGCTGTTTTTATCGTGTTGTGAAATAAACTTTGGTTTCTGCAATGAGCCTTTTTATTCCTACCTTGCTGTAAGCTACATGTCATACTTTTCCCGCACTTGCTACGACATTTACTCACCCTTGCATTATCATACAAACATCAGCAACAGGAGAAGAGTACTTCGAAGACCATGTGGAGTACTAGGCGTGCGAACTACCGTCAATTTGCCTGTGGAGTTGGAGATGGAGCCGCTGCCGTGTTTAGTTGCTTCTGTTGCTAGAATAAGTTAGAGACTTCCGCTGCAAGAAAAAGTTAGAGATTGATGTAATAAAGTACTTAACCCTATTATTCGTGGTTATATTCTAAATTCAGTTTGTGGATTACATGTGTATGTGTGATGAACATCCTAGGCACACATATGCATTAGTTGGGTTCCGTGTTTTACGGGACCGGGCGTCACATCGTTGAACCAATATTGGGACCAAGCACTATATTATTTATACTAACATATTCATATAGTACCTAATTAGACTATAGTGGAGGCCTATGGTGTTTATGATAATATAATGACAAAGTTACTATAGTATCATAAGAGCTTTAAAGGCATATTGTTCAGAGAGTATTACCTGACAGGTAGTACATCAGACTTCAATCAATATGTGACACTGAAACTTTTCTTGAAAGTATCACATAGTACAAGGGTTTGGAGGAAGCAAAAACGAACAAGTGAATGAAACAAGAAAAATGCAAAGAAGAATCTATACCCCCATAGAATCACGTGGGTATTCAGGAGAAGAAGAAAAGTTTTGTTAGATGGAAGAAGAAGCATTCCGTGTTGGTGGTACACCGCGACATCTAGTTGGTTTGACCGAAGTAAGAGATTTATGTGGGCTAACGAGGCTACTGTTGACGGTCGTTAAGTACCAAGTTCGACCAACAATATGACTCAATTATATGAAGGAGTAAATATTTTTTACATATATTATCTTTAGAAATAACATAATTCCACTTTGTCAGTACCTTGCAGACCGGGTATCCCCGTGTGGGAGCTTGAGGAGGCCCCAGACCCCGCCTCTCTGCTAGGGTGGGCTCTGGTGGCGGCACGTGTCCTTGGCCCCGGACCTAGCCTCCCCACTGAGGCGAGGTCCGATGCTGCCACCTGTCTCCAAACTCTGAACCGGACCTCCCTGCTGAGGAGGGCTCTAGAGCTGCCACGTGTCCATGGCCCTGGACCTGTCCTCCCGACTGAGGCGAGGTCCGGCGCTGCCACGTGTCCCTGAGCCATGGGCCAGACCTCCCTGTCGAGGAAGGCTCTGGAGCTGCCACGTGTCCTTGGCCCGGACCTGACCTCCCTGCTGAGGCGAGGTCCGGCGCTGCCACGTGTCTCCAGGCTCCAGACTGGACCTCTCTGCTAAGGAAGGCTCCGGAAATGCCACGTGTCCTTGGCCCCGGACCTGGCCTCCCCACTGAGGCGAGGTTCAGCACTGCCACGTGTCCCCAAGCTCGAGGCCTGAGCTCCCCGGTGAGGAGGGCTCCGTAGCTGCCACGTGTCCCATGATCTGACGTGGGACGGGTCTTAGAAGTCAAGGAAGACATGAACTGTCCAGTCACGCATTCAAGACTCGTGCCTTCCTAAAAGCATGGCGCGCGGTGCACGCCTCCGCCCACTCCTGCCAGTCATTGCAGTGACAGGGCAGGGTGGCATGGTGTGACAACGACACAGTGTTGTACGATGTGACAACAGCACAGTGCTGCACAACTGACCAAGTAGGACGCGGTGACAAGACGGGGCCTTCTTCCGCCATCATCAACCGCTACTCGGACAGAGGCACCCCGCGTGTCAGGCGGCGCTCCTTAACTCCTTCGACAATGACATTACAAGTAGCTGTAAATACTCTAGATCGTGTATAGGGTACGGACAGCCGCGGAGCCACCTGTAAGGCCCCGGGCCACAGTGTAACTGCCTCTGTCTTAGCTATAAAAGGACCGAGGCAGCCTCTGGGAAAAGCATCCGATCTCTGAGCTCACTCACTCACACATGCAATCTCAAGCAATACAACACTCACTCCTGTGGACGTAGGGTTTTATGCTTCGGCAGCCCAAACCACGTAAATATTTGCGTTCACCTTGTCCCTCAAGCTTGATTGATCTAGCGATGTTAGGCCCTCCAAACAACGAACGTCCGCGGACTGCTCCAGTAGCGGTACCGGGGGAAGTGTCGCAGGTTACACTTTGACATTTGGCGCGCCAGGTAGGGGCTTTCACGCTCTCTAGATGAACGAACGTTACCACCATGGTGAATATCCAGTCCATCGTTGGCTCCTCCCGCCCTACTCGTTGCCGTCTCCAGCGGATGGAGGAGGAGGCCACTTCCCGCTCACAAGCGGGTAGATCTGGCCGGGCAGGCAACCAGACGGTCGTCGCCCCCGAGACAGCCACTGCTGCCACCACACGGCGGCCATCTGCAGCCACGGAGGCAACCATGCCACCAGTTACAAGCCTGGTGTGACACCCTGGTTCCGAAAACCCGGAACCGAGCTGATGCATATGTGTGCCCAGGATGTTCATCACACATACACATGTAATGCACAAACTGAATTCAGATTAATACCACGAATAATAGAGTTTTATTACAATGTCTCATGAGTCTAACTCATTCTAGCAGCGAAAGTCCTGTTCTAGCAGCGGAAGTCTTCTAAACTATTGCGGGAGCAAACTAAGCAGTAGCAGCGGCTCCATCTCTAACTTCACAGGCAAGTTGACGGTGGATCACACGCCTAGTACTCCACATGCTCTTCGAAGTACTCCTCTCCTGTTGCTGATGATGTATGATAATGCAAGGGTGAGTACATGTCATACTCAGCAAGTGCGGGAAGTATGACATGTAGCTTACAACAAGGTAGGTATAAAAAGGATCATTGCAGAAAGCAAAGTTTATTTCACAAAACATGATAAAAACAGCAACTAGCTTTAAGTGAATTTAATCCCAACATATACCCAATTTTAAAACCTCAACATACCTCCATCATATTCACCTCTTTTCATGTCTCATCCATACATTTATCCTTCTCATCTTTTCCCATGCTCATTAATACGATCTCATATTCATGATCATCTCATCTCATATTCAATTATCATCTCATAACCGAGACCAAAGCTCATTGTTTTAACTCAACAGTCCGAAACCTTTCTCTTTACCAAGACTCAACAGTCTCAAAACCAAAACCTCAATGACCAAACCATAACCAAACCAATGACATCCCAATAACCAAACCGAACCATCCATCCCAAAAACCATCCCATCTAATCATGTGAGTTTGCCAGGCGTTTGTGACCGTAAGCTCGGCTATCATGATAGTTTTAGACCCTGCAGAGTTTGCAACACTTTACCCACATGTTTGTGATTTCGTCACCCGTCGGTGACTGCAGAACCTCCATTATACCAGTACACAACCGTCGGTGTATGGCCAAAAGATCACAAAATAGCCTTTACAAAGGGGCTACTAGATGTATGGACTCACTAAGGTTTCACCGGCAGGCTAGAATCACCATTCTCCCACCTATGGGCCCCCTCTTGTGCCATGCAGTTCCCAGGGCAGTCCTCTCTCGACTCCCATTCCCCACGCCTTCCACGGTCCATAACAATGTAGCAACTTACCTAATTAGTCAGCTAAGCCGCACCCATATTTGGCATTGTGGTGGCACTGTTATCCTGGCATGTGCTGGTATGAACCGGTCCTTAGATCTACGGCAAGTAAACCACCATCTCATTCTACCTCATCCACGAACCAGGCTTGCCTAGATCTCCCCCGATTCATGTTCATTATCATCAAGTTCTCATTAACATTATGAGTGCAGTAGCTAGACACATTCTATCGCTTCCCATATCCTGTAGATTAGCAAAGCAGAAAAGAAAAACGACCATACCCAACTCATAAACTTCCCTGGTGACAAGGGTGATTAACAATACTAGTAAACTCCTATAAAAGAATTTCCCATCAAGTTGACTCAAGCATACATGTTTTTGCAAACAAAACAGTTTCCAAAACATGGGATCAATATGGTCAAGGGGCACTTGCCTTGTTCCTGTGGTTTCTATTGCTCACGGATCTCGAAGTCTTGGGGTTGAAATCCTTCATAGATAGCTCCCTGAGCTTGTCCTTCTACTCACGATCAGGCACATACAAGATTCACAGCAATCAATCATCATGCACAAACTTTACTCAAGATGCATTGGTGTAGATGCATGCTGATCCTATGGTGCTATCAGTTTTTACGTGTTCTTGCATGTTTAATGGCTTGCATGGGGTTTTACGATGAACAAGGGTGTAAAGATCAAGTGTGGACGTGGTGATGATCTTGACTCAAGATCTAGATCAATTCCACCGTCAAAACTGATCAACACTGATCTGTCCACACGAGAAAGTTTCTGTTCGAAGGGATCAAAGAAACAGATGCAAAGAAAACCGCGATGATGTCGTAAGGTGATAATGGAGACCTACCTTACTTCCTTTGGGTCCTTCCTCCTAGCAATGGCAGCAAAACAGATCGTCGGCTCTCCTCCGGCGATTGTGTCGGGCTCGTCAGCGGTCTCACCAGTGGTTGAACTCTGGCGAAGGGGGTTAACTCGGCGAGTTTGGGGCTAGGGTCTTTAAGTTGTCGGCTTAGGAAGATGTTATGACCAAGGGTGCTCCGGGTTCTATTTATAACCTGGAAAAGAAGAGTCCTATTCCGATTGGATTTCAAATAAGAGTCCTATTTGATTTGTGTTTGGATCTTAACAACTTATCTTCAATAGATTTGATGCAGTGTCAATCGTAGAAGAAATCGTGTCGGTTTCTTCTGTATCAGGCGCTCGCGCACAGGGCAAAACCTCTTAAGGACCCCGTCCTTCCACAGAGATAAGATTCGGAGGCTCCATGTGTCCAGCGGGGGCCTGGGCTTCCCTTTTCCTCAGGGGTGAGCTCTGGTTGTGCCACGTGTCAGGCGAGCGGGACCTCCCTCTTCCTCAGAGGCGAGCTCCGCGTGCGCCACGTATCTGGTGGGTCGGGACCTCCCCTCTTTCCAGATACGATCTCCGCGTATGCCACGTGTCAGTGCTGGACCTCCCCTCTCTTCGAAGGTGGGCTCCGGAAGTGCCATGTGTCCTAGCAATGCCGGATCTCCTTTATGCTAAGAGATGGGCTCCGAGGTCGACACGTGTCCAACTGCGTCGGACCTCTCTTCTCCCCGGAGGTAAGCTCCGAGAACGACACGTGTCAAGCAGTGTCGGACCTCCCGGAGGTGAGCTCTAAGGATGACACGTGTCCATCGGGACCTTCTCCTCGGAGGTGAGCTCCGAGGATGACACGTGTTCAGTAGTGTCGGACCTCTCGGAGGTGAGCTCCGAGGGCGACACGTGTCAAACAGGGCCAGACCTCTCGGAGACGAGCTCCGAGAGCGACACGTGTCCCGTGGGTTGGACCTCCCGCTTCTCCGCAGTGACTAGCTCCGAAGGCAACACGTGTCCTACGGGGCTGGCCTCGCTCCTCCGCAGAGGCTAGCTCCTGGGGCAACACGTGTCCCACGGGGTCGGACCTCGCCCCTTCCACAGAGGCAAACTCCAAGCCTGCCACGTGGCCAGTTAGCGGTGGACCTCTCCCCCTCCGCGGGGATGAGCTTTGAAGGCGCTACGTGGCCAGCGGGCCGCGGGAAGTGTCTACGGCACTCCTTGGCGAACTGGATTTGGCTCTTTTTTAGCTATATTTCTGATTCTTTCTCTGTTTCCTCTTCTATAAAAATGTTTTCTCTACATGAATTCTGTATACATGCATGAATTACAAAATTGAGGGTGTTACAAACCTACCCCCTTAAATTGAATATCGCCCTCGAGATTCGATAGTGTAGAATAGATGAGGGAATTCTGCCTTGAGGTCTTCCTCACGCTCCCATGTAGCTTCGGCTTCCGTGTGATGGCTCCAATGTACTTTGCACCAACGGATCACATTGTTCCTCGTGACCCTTTCCTTTACGTCCAAAATTCGGACAGGGTTCTCTACATAGGTCAGATCCTCTTGAAGCTCAAGTCATCCATCGGTACTTGTTCTTCCGGAACTCTCAAGCACTTCTTGAGCTGGGATACGTGAAACACGTCATGCACGTCGGAGAGGTTCATTGGGGGTTCTAGTTGATAGGCTACTTCTCCTCGCTTGCCCAAAATCTTAAATGGCCCAATATAGTGAGGTGCTAGCTTGCCTTTGACGTTGAAACGTCGTTGGCCACGGATAGGCGATGCCTTAAGGTATACGAAGTCTCCTACTTCGAAGGTCAACTTTCTTCGCCTATCGTCCGCATAGCCCTTTTGGCGTGACTGAGCGGCCTTCAAGTTCTCCCGTATCATTTGGACTTGCTTCTCAGCCTCTTGCAGCACTTCTGGTCCAAAAACTTGGTTCTCTAGGGTCTAGTTCTAGGACAACGGCGTTCTACACCGTCTACCATACAATGCTTCAAAAGGTGACATCTTCAAACTTGCTTGATAGCTGTTATTGTATGAGAACTCGGCATACGGCAAGCTCCTATCCCAACTATGTCCATGTTTCAAAGCGCAGGCTCTCAACATGTCTTCCAAAATTTGGTTGGTCCTCTCAGTTTGCCCGTCGATCTGCGGGTGGTAAGCAGAGCTGAAATTTAACCGTGTACCCATGGCTTCATGCAGCTTCCTCCAGAACCTAGAGGTAAACTGAGTACCCCGATCTGAGACTATTCTCTTCGGGACTCCATGGCGGCACACGATTTGCTCCATATACAGCTCGGCTAGATCTGCCACATGGTACGTGGTTTTAACAGGAAGAAAATGAGCGGTTTTCGTCAATCAGTCCACAATAACCCAGATGGAGTCGTAACCCAACCAAGTACGTGGTAATCTGACGATGAAATCCATACTGATGTCTTCCCACTTCCACTCGAGTACTTTCAATGGTTGCAACAGTCCAGCGGGTCTTTGATGTTCGGCCTTTACCCGTTGGCACGTGTCGCATAAGACAACATATTCAGCTATGTCCCTTTTCATACCATCCCACCAGTAACAAGTTTTCAAGTCCTTGTACATCTTTGTACTGCCGGGATGTATGGAATAAGGCGAGTCATGTGCCTCCTTTAATATCGTGTCGCGGATGTGCTTCACGTTAGGCACACACATCCTTTTCCCTAACCAAAGCGTACCCTTCTCGTCTTCCTTGAAGTCCTTTTCTATGCCTTGTCGGATTCTTTCCTTGATCTCCTTTATTTTCTCATCCGTTGCTTGGCCATCTCGTATCTCTTGTTCCAGCGAAGAATGGAGTTCCATCACTTCCATCTCGTTCAAGAACCCGAGATGTAACCATTCGAACTCCTTGCGCAGCTCCGGCGGTAGCTCCCCAACCGTGAGTTGGTAACATGCTCCCTTTCGGCTCAATGCCTCAGCTACTACATTGGCCTTTCCGGGGTGATAGTTGATTCCAACATCATAATCCTTGATGAGTTCCAACCATCGACGTTGCCTCAAATTCAAATCTGTTTGGGTGAATATGTACTTGAGGTTTTTGTGATCCGTATAGATCTCACATCGGTGCCCAAGGATATAATGTCTCCAAATCTTTAACACATGTACCACGGCTGCTAGCTCCAAGTCATGTGTGGGGTAATTCAGCTCGTGTTTCTTGAGTTGCCTCGACGCATGGGCTACCACTTATCCTTCTTGCATGAGCACGCATCCAAGCCCTTGTCTTGATGCATCATAATATATATCGAAGCTCTTGCTTACGTCCGGCAATACCAAAACCGGTGCTGTGGTTAGCCTTTTCTTGAGCTCCTCAAAGCTTTCTTGACACGCTTGTGTCCACTGAAATGTTTTTCCCTTCATTAGCAATTCAGTCATAGGCTTTGCTGTCTTGGAGAAATCCTTGATGAACCGGCGATAGTATCCAGCCATCCCAAGGAAACTCCAAATATCCCTCACGTTCTGCGGTTGGTTCCACTTCAGAACATCTCCCACTTTTTCGGGATCAACCGATACTCCTTCCTCGGAGATGATGTGGCCTAGGAACGATATCTCCTTTAGCCAAAATTGACACTTGCTGAGCTTGGCATACAATTGATGCTCTCGCAGCTTCTGTAATGTCAATCTCAAGTGTTCTTCATGTTCTTCCTCACTTTTTGAATACACCATGATATCATCGATGAAAACCACGACGAACTTGTCCAAGTACTCTATGAAGACCTTGTTCATGAGGTACATGAAGTATGCGGGTGCATTCGTGTAAGGGCCTCAGTTTTTGACACACATTTGCAGTGTTCATCACCACACCACACACCTCATTTGAGGAAGAATGATGAACACAAATGAAGAGCAAGTAACAATTATCAACATGCTCATTAGAGAACAAACTCACACATTGCAAAAGTGGTATTTCCCACATGTGATATAGATGGGCTGGACATATGAAAACTCCTACACTTTACTAAGGATGTCCATGCCAAGTTTCACCCAAATTCAAACCTTTTTGAGGTCAGTTTGGGTATAGTTAGGAAGAGGGCAGTTTGAAACCATATTCAAATTCAAACTGTTTTTATCCCATGAATTTAAAAGTGGAAGGCGTATTCTTACTCAGCACATTTTTGTGAGCTCACACACCAATTTTCACTCCATTTGGAGTTGATATTGACATGAGCTAAGGGGGAGAAATTCAAACTTTATTTGAATTTCAAACTGAACTTGTGCTGAAATTCATTCAAACCAAACCTCATTTGAACTTTGATCAATTCAAATGGCTCATGGGTGAATAATTTGAATTGCCAAGGGTAGTATGGGGTTCACTGTTTACAACAGTGATTAGGAGTAAATTTCAGAGGTTAAAACTGGAGGTGGGACCTACATGTCAGCCACTGCTCAGATCAAACCGACTGAGACTTTTTCACTCGGGTCGCCGAGCCGCAGCGGTGATCGCCACCGAGGGCAGCCGCCGCGCCAGCAGCTGCTTGCCCACGCGCGAGCGTGAGGCGGTGCAGCGCCTTCTTAAGGCGCCTGCCCCCCTCCTCGGCCGAGGCACCGTCGTTCTTCCCCGCAAGAACTCAGCGCCGGCCGAAAACTTCCGCAGCTCGGACTTGATCGGAGAACGCCGATCGCAGCTCCCTCCGTCCACTCCAGAGCCCCAGCAAGGTACTAGAGACCTTCCTCCGCCCTCCCCGTTGCTAGAATTCGGTTGAAACCGATTGATATCGGCTGTGCCGAAAGATCAAATTCGGGACTTGGAACCGCCGCACCTCGGGCTCTCGTGGACAGCCCAACCAGGGTGTTGTCACGCCCGAGCCAAGGCACCCTTGGACGTGCGGGTGACCGGTGCTGCTCATCCCCGAGCCACAGCTCGAGTGGTTGCTCACCGGCGACGAATTTCCACTTTTCCCCTTTCTGTGTGCAGAACGACCTTCGGGTACGATTCTGTTTAATTCGTGCTCTAGAAAGGATTAGAGGGCCTCAAGCCGCTCTCACACGAGCTAGACACGGTGACGCACAAGTTGCCTTCACAACTCTGGGCCGGAGAACCTCTGTGCCCGGTGTAATTTGAGGTCTACTAATGGCGGAACGAACGGGCGGCATTAGGTGCACGATGAGGACCTATTTCGGGCCTTCCCCGAGCTGCCTCGAGCTCATGTCGACCTTCTCTGAGGTCCACTGATGCTCCCCGACCGATTTCCCATGTAGCTGAGGTGCTAGGGTAGTCAGCCGACATGGCCGAAGTCGTTCTGAGGTGGCGGCTCGTCGCCGACCATGCTCCGGCCGTTGTCATGAGCAGCTGACCCTCGGATCCTGTTTCCCGAGTAAAAGTAGGCAGGGGCGGCCAGAATCGAGAAGTTTGGAGCTGTACAGCGGCCGGCGGCGAGCTCTCCGGCGAGATCCCTCGGCGGCGGGGCGCGGGTGTCGCGAGGTTGAAGAAGGGGGTGGACCCCAGCTGTCAGCGGGAGATATTTTGAATCGGGATCCGGCTGCGGCCGGGATCGGGTGTGCTGGCGCGTAAAATCTTTGTGGGCCACGATGTGCTGTCGCCTCGGCGTGCGACGCGTGTCCCCTGGGCCCACGCGCGAGTTTAAACTTTTTCCCCGATTTTCAGATTTCCTTCAAACTTCAAATCCTCATAACTTTGGCTAGAAAGCTCCAAATTGAGTGAACCAAATTTTGATGGATTCAGCTCTCTGAGTACTTTCCAGAAAATCAAGTTTAACTTCATGAAATTCCTTATTTCTCCAGAATTAATTCCTCAAAGTTTAAACTGTTAGGAATTTTAACTGGAGAATCCTTTGGAGGAAAATCCTGAAATTTTGCTGAGATGTTCACCAAAATATCCTTGAACTACCATAAAAATTTCAGATCCATTTGAGCTAATTTAGTCCACCTAATGGTGTGATTAGTGAAACTGTTCCAGAGAAAATAGAAAATGTTCAGAAACATTTTCAGAATTTTCTCTGAAATTGTTTGGCCCATATCTTTAGTTAGGAACCCCCAAATTAAGTGAGACCAAATCCATTAGAGCCCTCTGAAAATCTAGTTTTCATAAAGTCATAGTTTGTTTCATGAAAATCCTTAGAACACCCTAAAATCCTTTAATCAAGGTCAAGGACATAATTAATTGTGGAGGGCTCAATTGAGCTTTGCTGCAACTAAAACTTGACCAAGTCTCTGTTTAGGTTGTAACCAAGCCACAGTAAAAGTTTCACAGTCATTAGGTCTGTCTAGCAAGGATTATAGACTTTACAACTTCAAAGTTAATACCAATGCATTTAAATTGATACATATATTGCTCTTATCATGTAGTCGCTAAGGTCGAGGAGGAACCCGAAGTCCTAGACTTCGTTACTCCAGAGGAACAGCTAGCCTACGACCAAGAGCAGCAAGGCAAGCTCCGGTTTGCATTAACCTTTTTACAAATGTTTATTGTTTTGAGCACATCTTTGAATATTGTTCTTTGCATTAGAGTCTTGGTTGGAAACCCAACTGCATAGCCAAGAAAACCATGGGTTGGGTTTAGGATTGAAAACCTCGTTAGCCACTGCATTGCTAAGATAGAGTAGGATTCGGTACAAGTCGAGTAGTTGGAACTACTCGCGAGCATAGGCTAGAGGCACTCGACTCGGGTAGTGTTAGCACATGAAACACATGGCAAGAAAATGAGACCAAGCGGAGAGTAAGGGCAGCAGGACTTTGGGGCCTGTGTGCTGTAGCTCCGCTTGTGTCGATTGAGGACCGAGCCGTGTGCGGGCCTGTTGAACAAGCTAGAACAGTACCGAAGACCTACCGGCTATATGGGAACTGGGAAACTGATGTAACTCGGGTAGCTGGGTGTTGAGGCATAGCTGGTCGTTCAGAGGGTAGGTTGAGAGCTCGAGGTGTAAATCGGCTGGCGGCACTGAGATGCGCGTGCAGAGACCTCTTGCTCGGGACAATTGGACCGGTTCAACATTTGGCTAACGGGTGAAAGGTAGTCGCGTACGGCGTCCGTGATGGTTGTTGTAGGCAACATCGAGTACGGGCGTACGTGACAGGTTGTTCGGGTAACCCTGCAGGTGTAAATCGATTATAATCGCCGTCCCTCGCGGTCAGTGAGTACCACTTGTTCACTGTACCGTGACGTAGAAAGAACAGGCTAGTCACATGTTAAAATGTTGCTGATTGAAAGCTGGACATTGATTGTTAATGATATGCTGTAGCTTAGAGCTAACTAAAGTTCTTTTCAACTTTGGGCAAAGTACATGAGAGAAATGCGTTTCTTGTTTGATTGCGGCTCTCTCATGTGCCTTAGCGTAAGGTTCTCCACAACCTGCTGCTAAAACTTGAAAGTAAGGTTCTACTAATTAGGCGAGTCCTTGCAACTGGTTTTTACCTCATGTAACCCATTACCCTCATGTAGAAGTTCCATGTTTAGGTGAGACGGGTCAGACTTGCTGAGCCTTCGTGCTCACTGCTTGTGTTTGAAGCTTTTGCAGGGTTCTATGAGGAAGGGACTCCCGAAGAGGAGACGGAACCCCAGGAGGGGAACCCCGTTGAGTGGGAGTCGTGCACGCCGCAGAGTTAGTGTGCGTGTGTGCTAGCAAGGACACGTTCGAGAGCTGAACGTGCACTTGATGCTTAGTCTACACCCGCGAGTGTAAACTGAACTTATTTTGATGTAAACCTGTTCATAAACTTGTTTATGTAATAAAAATTTCCGCTTCCGCTTTGTACCTTTGACGTGTGTTATACGGTGCTGTGCAACGCAGCACCCCTCAGCGTGATCCTGGCTCGACAGGACCAATGGGGTCGTGTCAGCGTGGTATCAGAGCTCGCTTGAGGTTTAACACAGTACAAAGGTCGTCTTTTTCAAAAATCCAGTGAGGAACGAGATAGTAGCCCGTATAAGGATGTTATTAGCCTATAGAAAGTGGCATATTAACCTATTTGTTATGTCGGAAAATCGTGTATCTCGGGACGTTTATGTCTTGGGGGGTACACGTAAGCGCTGTCCACCAGTGCGCACAAGCTGAAGGGTGGAGCCCCACGGGTGGCAGGTAACCCGACCCGCTTTAGTATCCTCTACGACTCTTCATGTCGTTTGGGGTATTCGAGCAACGTCTATCCCTGGCGTGCGTGGTGCAACTTGGGAGACCCCGTCACGTGGTCTGAAACGTGAACACGTAACTCAAGGCGTGGTTGGCTTGAGAACATCCGGGCGAGTAATGACGGCCGGGTGTACTAACTGTATGGATTCCGGGCTCGGTGTGCAGCCGAGTCCGATGATTGTTTGAGTTTCTGCAGGTAGCCTGACCATGAAACAGTAGACGTGTAGCATCCATGTGCGAGTGACATTTAGTGCCACTGGAGTAACGAAGCCGGCTAAGTCCAGTATAGGTTTTCTTTGTGAGGACGTAGTACCGACATAATTTGGTGATGCATCGACGTCACACCCCACTAAATGAACAACTTCATTGTAAAACTTGAAAGTTTTGATCCAAAGTAGTAAAACTTGATGTAACTCCTTCCCTTGTACAGGATATTCAAAGTTAACAAGTTTTCAACTTATAGGATGTTAAGGACAGAGCACTCTGTTTTCGGCTAAATCAAGGCTGAAGTTAATCAGAGGTTAGAGGTTGAGTTTTTTCGAGGTTGGGGTTATATGATATATTTCTGGAAAGCTTTGGAAGAGCTTTACAACTTTTCTGTTGAGTTCCAGAGGTGTTTCATCCCTTAACCACTCGAAAAATGCAGTAGAATTGAAACTGTCCAGAAAACAGGACAGAATAAAGACTCTCTGTAGACTCTCTGTAAATTAAGCATAACTTCCTGCATAAAAATCCAAAAATAGAAAATGAGGTAGTTCTGGAAATCTTATGAGATGGGTTACAACTTTGTAACAGAAAGTTTTGTCAGACTAGGAATGGAATTAACTGGGATTCTTGGATCAATTCAGTACCTAAAGCAGGGAGGTGCTGTCCAATTGATTCCAGAAATTCTGTTAACTTTGACATCTAATAACTTTTGAACCAGGACAGATTTTAGGCCAAGCAAATACTTTCTGGAAAGCTATTGGAGTTAGCTTTAACTTTGATGTTGAGCTCCAGAATTGGTTTTGCTTTTAAACTGGCCTAAATCAGGTTGAAATGGAAACTGGTCAGGGCTGTCATGGGAACAGCAGATCAGCAGTCAAATTTGTTTAAAAATTTGAACTATGTTTCCAAGTTTTATGGGTTCAATGACATGTTTTATGTTATAACTCAGGGGTTTACTGTTTAAATAAATATTTGACAATTCTCAAATTTATTTTTACAGATGGCAGCAGATAAACAGTTGGAGAACGGGTGGGTGGCTTCCCACTGTTCTGACCGTAGCGGCTACCCGGAAGCATTGTGGCAAATGCTCCAATATTTCGGGTATAGTCAGATGCCGCAGTACTTCGCCAAGGAAGAAGGCGAAGAGGGGAACAAGACGTGGACGATCCATGTCGAGGTTCCTGCAGGACCTACGCCACCCGGTTGGGTGCCATTCACCGTCACGGTGAGAGGAAGACAACCGGAAGGGATGTGGCAATTGGCAGCCCGCGACACTATGTCACGTTTCTGCCAACTGCACGTGCAGGCTATGGAGGGCACTCCGTACACACTCGTTCCGGTGGAGGGACGAGCCCAGCATGTGTGGGAAGAGAGGTACCGGGGAGCAACGGACCCGAGTTGCCCAAGGTATAACCCCGCGGAGGCAAATCTCAGCCTCCAGATGAGGGCGGGAAACGCCGTGATGGACAGCCAAGCTGTTCATACGGAGCATCTCGCCACAAAGCTCAAGGAGAGCACAAGCCGTGGAGATCATTTCGAGAGTGCTCACAGCGCACTCCGCAATGTGCTCCTTCCGACGATCAAGCGACTGAATGAACAACACAATCAGTTGCGTCGTCTGAAGAAGGCAAGGAAGAAGAGCCGTGTTGACATCGCGGCGTTGCAAGAGTTGGTGCAGACCCTAACCCAGCAGAATGAGGACCTTGCTCAAGAGCGGGACGACGCTATTGAGGAAGGACAAGGCTGGGAAGAGGACTACAACCAAGCTATGGACGAGGTGCATGCTTTGCAGGACCTCGTGCCCCCGGTGTTAGGCGTACCGGTAGTCTTGGGTCTTCCGGCAATGGGAGAACCCAGGATGGGAGGAGAGGTGGTAGACCCAGAGCCACCAGCAGAGGTACCGGAGGAGGACGACCCCCAGGAGGTCGAGTTCTACTCCGAGTAGGGGGTTACGGTTGCCAAGTAGGGCAGCCAGGGTAGCGTAACCCAACTTTTGTAATCGGTGACATGTCGTGTAGACAGTAGCGTATGTATAGGTAGTGACGACATGAGCACGACTTCTCGGAGATCCGAGAATAATGTATCTTGTATAAAGTTTATGCTTTATCAATATATGTGAACGTTGTGCAAATTAATCATGTGTCACTTCAATACCTACTGTTGCTTATGGAATTTTAAGTAATACATGTGCTAATCGCTGCTGTTTTGAATTTCAGAATGACGCGTACTCGTGCCAACCCGGACGTTGGGGGTACCAGTCAAGGGGGAGAGACCTCCCAACCACCTCCCGAGGACTCCTCGGGACAACAACAGCAGCAGCAACAGCAACAGCAAACACCGCCACCGCCACTGCCAACGGTTACACTGGCCGACATTGTCGCGGCAATGGCGGGTTCACATCAGCAGCACACGGAGCTGCTGCAAACTTTAATTGCGAATACGTCTCGCCCAGAGAGACGTCAGGACCGTGAGGAGCGTCAATAGAGCTCCTACTCCGACTTCCTGGCAACTCATCCCCCGGTATTCTCAAGGGCGAATGAACCACTTGACGCGGACAACTGGCTCCGCGCCATAGAAATGAAGTTCGGGCTGCTCCAAATCAGCGAGCAGCGCAAGACTCAGTTCGCGGTCCAGCAGCTCCAAGGATCCGCGAGCGCGTGGTGGGCCAACTTCTGTGCTTCACAGCCCACCGACCGAGTGATGACCTGGGCGGAGTTCCGGACGGCCTTCAGGGCCTATCATATACCGCCAGGTCTGATGAAGAGGAAGACGCAGGAGTTCCTACACCTGCAACAAGGGAGCCGGAACGCGCTGGAATACTCCAGGGCGTTTAACGATCTTGCGCTATATGCGTCATATCATGCTGATACCGACGAGAAGCGGCGGAACCATTTTTACCAGGGGCTTAACCCGCTCCTGAAGGACAAGTTGGCGATGTTCAATCACGGCAGCCTCAACGACATCATTGATGCTGCGATTGTTCAGGAGGACTCCGGTAAGGAGTTGGCGGCGGCAGAGCGAAAGCGAAGCGCGCCACAGAGCAGCGGAGAAGGAGGCGGTCCTTCTCAGAAGTTTCGGATGGTGAATCGCCCACCATCAGGTCCACGCTGGCAGCCACCACAGCGGTCGATGCCGTTCCGCAGTCGGCCGTACTCTTCACCGGCATTCCGGCCGGTACTGCCAGCACCGCCGCCACAACAACAACAGCAGCGGGCGATGCCACATGCGTTTGCACCTCAGCAACGCATGCCGGGCTTTCGTCCACCGAGCACTCCACCAGCAGCGGCCACATGTTACAAGTGTGGTCGTCCAGGACACTTCACGAGCAGTTGCCCGGAGAGGCAAGGCGGCGGAGTGGCACCACAGTTTCTGGGGAGGAATCAACCCCGGAACCCTACTAACGCGTGGCGGGCAAACCCTAGGCCCGGCACCGTCCACCAGCTTGCCATTGAGGACGTGCCGGAGGGCGAGCCAATCCTTACGGGTATGTTCCAACTCCACCAGCATCCCGCTATAGTACTATTTGATTCAGGCGCCACGCATAGTTTCATTAGCCAAGCTTTCATTGATAAGTATAGCTTGCAAATACTACCCACCGATAGTCCTTATGTGATCTGTTCACCGGGTGGGAAAATTTCAGCAAGCATGATGGTCCCAAAAGCGCCATTGTGCTTAGAAGGTAGAGTTTACCCTACGTCTCTCATAATTTTAGAGGGACAAAAGGTCGATGTCATCTTAGGGATGTCGTGGTTAACCCGCCACGGCGCTGTTTTAGACACCGTCCTCTGAGTTGTGCACTTGAACTCAGAAGTGCACGAGTCTCACTCTTTATTTCTGGACAGTCCAGAAATAAAACTTCCAAGTATCTATCAAGCCACAACTATCAGATTGGAAGATATTCCAGTGGTCCGAGAGTTCCCTGACGTATTCCCAGATGATTTGCCGGGGATGCCACCTGATAGAGAGGTGGAGTTCAAGATTGAACTTGCACCGGGAACCATGCCAATATCCCGAAGGCCGTACAAGATGGCGCCCAAGGAATTGGCTGAACTGAAGACTCAGCTCACGGACCTTCTGGAGAAGGGTTTTATTAGGCCGAGCTCCTCGCCATGGGGCTGTTCGGCATTATTTGTCAAGAAGAAGGATGAGACGTTGCGGCTTTGCGTGGACTACCATCCATTAAATGCCGTAACCATCAAAAACAAGTACCCGTTGCCACGGATCGACATGTTGTTTGATCAGTTGGTCGAAGCAAAGATCTTTTCCAAGATGGACTTAAGATCCGGGTACCATCAGATTAAGATAAGGGCGGAGGACATTCCAAAGACGGCTTTCTCGACGAGGTACGGACTTTATGAGTACCTGGTCATGTCCTTTGGCCTCACCAATGCTCCAGCTCACTTCATGTACTTAATGAACTCGGTGTTCATGCCGGAGCTGGACAAGATTGTCGTGGTCTTCATCGATGACATCCTGGTATATTCCAAGTTGGAGGAAGATCACAAGAAACATCTGCGTATAGTCTTGCAACGGCTGCGGGATCACAAGTTATACGCAAAATTCAGCAAATGCGAGTTTTGGATATCGCAAGTGCCTTTCCTCGGGCATATCATCTCAGCGGAGGGTATCGCTGTGGACCCGAGCAAGATCACTCAAGTGCTGAATTGGAAATCCCTGAGAACTGTTCACGAGGTACGGAGTTTCCTCGGACTCGCGGGATATTATCGGAGGTTTATCCCGAACTTCTCGAAGATTGCTAAGCCAATGACAGAGCTGCTGAAGAAGGCTACCAAATATGTTTGGAGTCCAACATGTGAAGCAGCATTCAAGGCTTTAGTCAAGCACCTGACATCAGCACCGGTTTTGGCGCAGCCAGACACAACAAAACCGTTCGATGTGTACTGCGATGCATCCGGCATTGGGCTCGTGTGTGTGCTGATGCAAGACCGAAGAGTGGTCGCGTATGGATCACGGCAGCTTAGAAACCATGAGCAAAATTATCCAACTCACGACTTGGAGCTCGCTGCCGTGGTACTTGCACTGAAGATGTGGAGGCACTACCTACTCGGTAACCTCGTACATTTATATACCGACCACAAAAGCCTCAAGTACATATTCACTCAGAAGGAGCTGAACATGAGGCAACGAAGATGGTTAGAACTGATAAAGGATTACGAAATAGAGATCCATTATCATCCGGGCAAAGCAAACGTAGTGGCAGATGCGCTGAGCCGCAAGTCACACGTCAATAATCTGACCATCACACCGTTGGAAGAGAGCGAACCACCACTCCATGTGATTCCACACGGAGCTCTCTACAACCTAGCTTTGATCCCCACCATCCGTGAAGAGATAGCGGCAGCCCAGAAGAATGACAAGGGCATGTCACATTTGCGGAGACGTGTAGACAGTGGGGAGTTGAAATGTTTCCGGAAGGACGGAGACGGCGTTCTGTGGTTCAAGGACCGGATCGTCGTACCCCGTAAACCGGAATTACGGAAGAAAATCTTTGATGAGGCTCACTTATCAAAGTTTTCTATTCACCCCGGCAGCAACAAAATGTATCAAGAACTCAGAAGAAAGTTTTGGTGGACACGGATGAAGCGCGAGGTTGCAAAATACGTGTCCGAGTGTGATACATGTCGAAGGGTGAAGGCAGATCATATGCGGAAACCGGGACTGCTGCAACCACTAGGCATTCCTGCCTGGAAGTGGGAGGACGTGAGCATGGATTTCGTCGTCGGTTTACCCACCACCTTACAGAAACATGATTCGGTGTGGGTGATCATCGATCGGCTCACCAAAGTTGCCCATTTCATCCCGGTCAACACCAACTACAACGCCAAGAAGTACGCTGAACTGTACATCTCACGGATCCTATGCTTGTACGGCGTACCCCGTACTATCATATCGGATCGGGGCACTTTATTTGTGTCCCATTTTTGGGAGCACCTGCATGCTGCCTTGGGGACGAAGCTGATCCGTAGTTCAGCCTACCACCCGCAGACGGATGGACAAACCGAGCGGGTAAATCAGATTCTAGAAGACATGCTACGAGCTTGCGCTATCAACCACGGCAAGAATTAGGATGATCACTTGCCGTTAGATGAGTTCTCGTACAACAATGGGTACCAAGCCAGCATCAAGATGGCGCCCTACGAGGCGCTATACGGAAGAAAATGCCGCACGCCATTGAACTGGTGTGAGTCTGGCGAAAGGGTTACCTTCGGGATTGACCTTGTCAACAACGCGGAAGAAAAGGTTCGACTAATTCAAGCGAACCTAAAAGCCACTCAATCCCGTCAGAAACAGTATGCGGACCGGAGAAGGCGCCCATTACAATTCGAAGTTGGAGATTACGTATATCTACGGGTGTCTCCAATGAAGGGCGTAAACAGATTTTGGGTGAGAGGAAAGTTGGCACCCCGATTCATCGGTCCATTCCAGATTACCGAAAGATATGGATCAGTGGCATACCGGTTGAAATTACCAGAAGCACTTTCCGGTGTGCACGACGTCTTTCACGTTTCCCAGCTGAGGAAATGTCTCAAGCTATCAACTACCGTTCAGCTGGAAGACATTGAAGAACTGCAACCGGATCTCACCTATCGGGAGGAACCGGTGCAGATTATTGATGAAAAGGCCCGAACCACACGCAACCGTACGTTGTGGTTCTACAAGGTTCTATGGAGTAATCACTCCATGGACGAAGCGACATGGGAGAGCAAAGAATTCCATCGCACTAACTACCCCGACTTTTTCACGTCGCATATCCGGTAATTTTCCACCGTCCTCTCTCTCATTTTCACCTTATAATCTCGGGACGAGATTCTTTTAAGGGGGGAGGAATGTAAGGGCCTCAGTTTTTGACACACATTTGCAGTGTTCATCACCACACCACACACCTCATTTGAGGAAGAATGATGAACACAAATGAAGAGCAAGTAACAATTATCAACATGCTCATTAGAGAACAAACTCACACATTGCAAAAGTGGTATTTCCCACATGTGATATAGATGGGCTGGACATATGAAAACTCCTACACTTTACTAAGGATGTCCATGCCAAGTTTCACCCAAATTCAAAACCTTTTTGAGGTCAGTTTGGGTATAGTTAGGAAAAGAGCAGTTTGAAACCATATTCAAATTCAAACTGTTTTTATCCCATGAATTTAAAAGTGGAAGGCGTATTCTTACTCAGCACATTTTTGTGAGCTCACACACCAATTTTCACTCCATTTGGAGTTGATCTTGACATGAGCTAAGGGGGAGAAATTCAAACTTTATTTGAATTTCAAACTGAACTTGTGCTGAAATTCATTCAAACCAAACCTCATTTGAACTTTGATCAATTCAAATGGCTCATGGGTGAATAATTTGAATTGCTAAGGGTAGTATGGGGTTCACTGTTTACAACAGTGATTAGGAGTAAATTTCAGAGGTTAAAACTGGAGGTGGGACCCACATGTCAGCCACTGCTCAGATCAAACCGACTGAGACTTTTTCACTCTGGTCGCCGAGCCGCAGCGGTGATCGCCACCGAGGGCAGCCGCCGCGCCAGCAGCTGCTTGCCCACGCACGAGCGTTAGGCGGTGCAGCGCCTTCTTAAGGCGCCTGCCCCCCTCCTCGGCCGAGGCACCGTCGTTCTTCCCCTCAAGAACTCAGCGCCGGCCGAAAACTTCCGCAGCTCGGACTTGATCAGAGAACGCCGATCGCAGCTCCCTCCGTCCACTCCAGAGCCCCAGCAAGGTACTAGAGACCTTCCTCCGCCCTCCCCGTTGCTAGAATTTGGTTGAAACCGATTGATATCGGCTGTGCCGAAAGATCAAATTCGGGACTTGGAACCGCCGCACCTCGGGCTCTCGTGGACAGCCCAACCAGGGCGTTGTCACGCCCGAGCCAAGGCACCCTTGGACGTGCGGGTGACCGGTGCTGCTCATCCCCGAGCCACAGCTCGAGTGGTTGCTCACCGGCGACGAATTTCCACTTTTCCCCTTTCTGTGTGCAGAACGACCTTCGGGTACGATTCTGTTTAATTCGTGCACTAGAAAGGATTAGAGGGCCTCAAGCCGCTCTCACACGAGCTAGACACGGTGACGCACAAGTTGCCTTCACAACTCTGGGCCGGAGAACCTCTGTGCCCGGCGTAATTTGAGGTCTACTAATGGCGGAACGAGCGGGCGGCATCAGGCGCACGGTGAGGACCTATTTCGGGCCTTCCCGAGCTGCCTCGAGCTCATGTCGACCTTCTCTGAGGTCCACTGATGCTCCCCGACCGATTTCCCATGTAGCTGTGGTGCTAGGGTAGTCAGCCGACATGGCCGAAGTCGTTCTGAGGTGGCGGCTCGTCGCCGACCATGCTCTGGCTGTTGTCATGAGCAGCTGACCCTCGGATCCTGTTTCCCGAGTAAAAGTAGGCAGGGGCGGCCAGAATCGAGAAGTTTGGAGCTGTACAGCGGCCGGCGGCGAGCTCTCCGGCGAGATCCCTCGGCGGCGGGGCGCGGGTGTCGCGAGGTTGAAGAAGGGGGTGGACCCCAGCTGTCAGCGGGAGATATTTTGAATCGGGATCCGGCTGCGGCCGGGATCGGGTGTGCTGGCGCGTAAAATCTTTGTGGGCCACGATGTGCTGTCGCCTCGGCGTGCGACGCGTGTCCCCTGGGCCCACGCGCGAGTTTAAACTTTTTCCCCGATTTTCAGATTTCCTTCAAACTTCAAATCCTCATAACTTTGGCTAGAAAGCTCTAAATTGAGTGAACCAAATTTTGCTGGATTCAGCTCTCTGAGTACTTTCCAGAAAATCAAGTTTCACTTCATGAAATTCCTTATTTCTCCAGAATTCATTCCTCAAAATTTAAACTGTTAGGAATTTTAACTGGAGAATCCTTTGGAGGAAAATCCTGAAATTTAGCTGAGATGTTCACCAAAATATCCTTGAACTACCATAAAAATTTCAGATCCATTTGAGCTCATTTAATCCACCTAATGGTGTGATTAGTGAAACTGTTCCAGAGAAAATAGAAAATGTTCAGAAACATTTTCAGAATTTTCTCTGAAATTGTTTGGCCCATATCTTTAGTTAGGAACCCCCAAATTAAGTGAGACCAAATCCATTAGAACCCTCTGAAAATCTAGTTTTCAGAAAGTCATAGTTTGTTTCATGAAAATCCTTAGAACACCCTAAAAGCCTTTAATCAAGGTCAAGGACATAATTAATTGTGGAGGGCTCAATTGAGCTTTGCTGCAACTAAAACTTGACCAAGTCTCTGTTTAGGTTGTAACCAAGCCACAGTAAAAGTTTCACAGTCATTAGGTCTGTCTAGCAAGGATTATAGACTTCACAACTTCAAAGTTAATACCAATGCATTTAAATTGATACATATATTGCTCTTATCATGTAGTCGCTAAGGTCGAGGAGGAACCCGAAGTCCTAGACTTCGTTACTCCAGAGGAACAGCTAGCCTACGACCAAGAGCAGCAAGGCAAGCTCCAGTTTGCATTAACCTTTTTACAAATGTTTATTGTTTTGAGCACATCTTTGAATATTGTTCTTTGCATTAGAGTCTTGGTTGGAAACCCAACTGCATAGCCAAGAAAACCATGGGTTGGGTTTAGGATTGAAAACCTCGTTAGCCACTGCATTGCTAAGATAGAGTAGGATTCGGTACAAGTCGAGTAGTTGGAACTACTCGCGAGCATAGGCTAGAGGCACTCGACTCGGGTAGTGTTAGCACATGAAACACATGGCAAGAAAATGAGACCAAGCGGAGAGTAAGGGCAGCAGGACTTTGGGGCCTGTGTGCTGTAGCTCCGCTTGTGTCGATTGAGGACCGAGCCGTGTGCGGGCCTGTTGAACAAGCTAGAACAGTACCGAAGACCTACCGGCTATATGGGAACCGGGAAACTGATGTAACTCGGGTAGCTGGGTGTTGAGGCATAGCTGGTCGTTCAGAGGGTAGGTTGAGAGCTCGAGGTGTAAATCGGCTGGTGGCACTGAGATGCGCATGCAGAGACCTCTTGCTCAGGACGATTGGACCGGTTCAACATTTGGCTAACGGGTGAAAGGTAGTCGCGTACGGCGTCCGTGATGGTTGTTGTAGGCAACATCGAGTACGGGCGTACGTGACGGGTTGTTCGGGTAACCCTGCAGGTGTAAATCGATTATAATCGCCGTCCCTCGCGGTCAGTGAGTACCACTTGTTCACTGTACCGTGACGTAGAAAGAACAGGCTAGTCACATGTTAAAATGTTGCTGATTGAAAGCTGGACATTGGTTGTTAATGATATGCTGTAGCTTAGAGCTAACTAAAGTTCTTTTCAACATTGGGCAAAGTACATGAGAGAAATGCGTTTCTTGTTTGATTGCGGCTCTCTCATGTGCCTTAGCGTAAGGTTCTCCACAACCTGCTGCTAAAACTTGAAAGTAAGGTTCTACTAATTAGGCGAGTCCTTGCAACTGGTTTTTACCTCATGTAACCCATTACCCTCATGTAGAAGTTCCATGTTTAGGTGAGACGGGTCAGACTTGCTGAGCCTTCGTGCTCACTGCTTGTCTTTGAAGCTTTTGCAGGGTTCTATGAGGAAGGGACTCCCGAAGAGGAGACGGAACCCCAGGAGGGGAACCCCGTCGAGTGGGAGTCATGCACGCCGTAGAGTTAGTGTGCGTGTGTGCTAGCAAGGACACGTTCGAGGGCTGAACGTGCACTTGATGCTTAGTCTACGCCCGCGAGTGTAGACTGAACTTATTTTGATGTAAACCTGTTCATAAACTTGTTTATGTAATAAAAATTTCCGCTTCCGCTTTGTACCTTTGACGAGTGTTATACGGTGCTGTGCAACGCAGCACCCCTCAGCGTGATCCTGGCTCGACAGGACCAATGGGGTCGTGTCAATTCGTTAATTCAAAAGACATAACGGTATATTCATACGAACCATACCATGTTCGAAAGACAGTCTTGGGTATGTCGGAGGACTTAATCTTCAGCTGAAAATATCCCGACCAAAGATCAATCTTAGAGAAAACTCAGGCACCTTTCATCTGGTCGAACAAGTCCTCTATACGGGGCAGAGGGTACTTGTTCTTGACCGTCACCTCATTGAGAGACCTATAGTCCACACACATACTTTGGGTCCCATCCTTCTTGTCCATGAAGAGCACAGGGGCTCCCCACGGTGACGAGCTTGGGCGTATAAAACCCTTCTCTAGCTGCTCCTGAATTTGCTTCTTGAGCTCCACTAGTTTATTAACGGGCATCCTATACGGTCTCTTTGCTATAGGTGCGGTTTTGAGTATCAAATCAATGAAAAACTCGATGTCCCGGTCAGGTGGCATACCTGGAAGTTCTTCCGGGAACACGTCCGAAAATTCTTGAACCACCAGAATGCTTTCCAAGGTTGCTCCTTCGACGTGGTTCAACGTTGCCTTCTCGGTTGCCGGTTGGGCTGACTCAAACTCAATACGAGTACCGTGCTCGTTTGTCAACTGCACGCTCCTCTTAGCACATTGGATCACTCCGTTGTGCTTGCTTAGCCAATCCATTCCGAGTATTATGTGAAGCCCTTGGGAATCCAAGACAATGAGGTTGGCAAGGAAGTCTACCCCCCTTATTTTAAGGTTTACTTTCAGACATACTATATTAGTCCTCATCTCTCCACCGGGAGAATTAACCAACATAGTATATTTCAAGTGTGATATGGGCAGATTATACTTGGCAACATACTTGGATGATATGAATGAATGCGATGCTCCGGAATAAGATAAAACAGTGGCTGGGTTGGAGTTGGCAAGGAACATACCAATCACGACGTCCTCAGCCTGTTGCGCTTCCTCAGCAGAGACATGGTTCACGTTGCCACGAGCGTAGTTCTGCTGTCCGCGGTTACCTTGCGTAGCTCCTCCGTTCGGCCGTGGGTTCTGCTTGGGCGTGTTGCTTCGTTGTCCAGAAACTTTCCTCGGGCACTGACTTGTAAAGTGTTCCGTTTCTCCGCATGCAAAGCATGCCTTGTTTCCCAAGACAGCGGGGATGTTGGGGCGGGGGTTTTGTGCATAAGCGCCATGTTAGGACGAGGCGCCGGAGGCAAGGGCACATGAGGTGCTTGCATAATGGAATGTTGCTATGATGGTTGATTAGGGCGAAAAGTGGAAGTAGACGAGCTATGCTGTGGTGCAGCTGGGGGCATGTACCTGGGGCGTACATTGCTCCCTTGTGGCTGGTATGGCATCTTTCTTTTGCCCTCTTGCTCGATCTCTCGGATCTTGCTCTCAACCACTATGGCTTTGTCAACTAGCTTCTGGAAGTTCCCATAGTCGTTGTTGAGGAGCTGAAACTGGATCTCACTGTTCAACCCTCTCATGAACAAGTACTGCTTCCGTTGGTCCGAGTTGACATCTTCAGGGGCATACCGTGACAGTTGCGTGAACTTGTTGAGGTACTCATTCACGCTCTTCCTGCCCTGGCGGAGACCTTCGAACTCTTGCCGTTTAAGCATCATGACTCCAGCAGGGACGTAATGAGAGCGGAAACTCTACTTGAACTCAGTCCAAGTGATAGTCTCCTGGTTGACATGAGCATTGCATAGAGCGTCCCACCAGTCAGCGTCTGCTCCCATAAGTTGGTGCGATGCGAAGAGAACTTTCTCCTGATCATTGCACTGAACAATAGCAAGCTTCTTCTCCGTGGATTTCAACCAATCGTCAGCCTCCACGGGATCATTAGCTTGTGCAAAAGTAGGCAGTCGAGTCCTCATGAACTCTCCCAGTCGGTTGTGAGCCTGCGGTGGTGGTGGTGGTGGTGGTGCAGGAACGGGGTTAGGATTGTTGTTGTTGGCTTGCAGCTGACGCAAAGTTTGGATCATGGTTTGCATGAGTTGGTTTTGCATAGCCATCAACCGTTCCAAGTTGTTTGCACCAGCCCCGGGATTGTCATTTTGAGGAACTTCAACGTGGTCTTCCTCTTGTGGTTCCTGGTTCCCACGAACGTTCCTCTTTTGACGGCCGGCGTTTTCTCTCACCATCTATGAGTGAGAGTTGGGTAGAATAGAAGTTAGAAGTTTATATTGATCCCCCAACTATATGCATCAAGGGTATGAACTATATATCAACCTATATGAGGATGTGAACACATGCCGAAGCACCTCACATCTCTCTACTATGTGTGGATATGGATAACGCTGAAGCGTCCCACGGCTCACACTAAGCACTGAAGCACAAACAATCATCACAAAATTTTCAACACACAACTCCTATTCAATCTTATTCAACAGGGGTCCTATGTGGTTTGGGGTGATACCAATCTGTGATCAATCTGTGACTTCTACCTAGCCTTGCACCCTATGGTCAATGTGGTTCTAATGCCAACCTATGCATCCTAGGCTTGCATCCTACGGTCAACGTGGCTCTAATGCAAATCTGTGACTTTTACCTAGGCTAGCGACCTATGGTCAACGTGGCTCTGATACCAATCTGTGACGCCCTGGTTCCGAAAACCCCGGAACCGAGCTAATGCATATGTGTACCCAGGATGTTCATCACATATACACATGTAATCCATAAACTGAATTCAGATTAATACCATGAATAATAGAGTTTTATTACAATATCTCATGAGTCTCTAACTCATTCTAGCAGCGGAAGTCCTGTTCTAGCAGCGGAAGTCTTCTAAACTATTGCGGAGCAAACTAAGCAGCAGCAGCGGCTCCATCTCTAACTCCACAGGAAAGTTGACGGTGGATCACATGCCTAGTACTCCACATGCTCTTCGAAGTACTCCTCTCCTGTTGCTGATGATGTATGATAATGCAAGGGTGAGTAGATGTCGTACTCAGCAAGTGCGGGAAGTATGACATGTAGCTTACAACAAGGTAGGTATAAAAAGGCTCATTGCAGAAAGCAAAGTTTATTTCACAAAACATGATAAAAACAGCAACTAGCTTTAAGTGAATTTAATCCCAACATATACCCAATTTTAAAACCTCAACATACCTCCATCATATTCACCTCTTTTCATGTCTCATCCAGACATTTATCCTTCTTAACTTTTCCCATGCTCATGAATACCATCTCATATTCATGACCATCGCATCTCATATTTAATTTATATCTCATAACCGAGACCAAAGCTCATTGTTTCGACTCAACAGTCCGAAACCTTTCTCATTACCAAGACTCAACAGTCTCAAAACCAAAACCTCAATGACCAAACCATAACCAAACCAATGACATCCCAATAACCAAACCAAACTATCCATCCCAAAAACCATCCCATATAATCATGTGAGTTGGCCAGACGCTTGTGATCGTAAGCTCGGCTATCATGATAGTTTTAGACCCTGCAGAGTTTGCACCACTTTACCAACAAGTCCCGTCGGCGACTGCAGAACCTCCATTATACCAGTACACAACCGTCGTTGTATGGCCAAGAGATCACAAAATAGCCTTTACAAAGGGGCTACTAGATGTATGGACTCACTAAGATTTCACCGGCAGGCTAGAATCACCATTCTCTCACCTACGGGCCCCCTCTTGTGCCATGCAGTTCCCAGGGCAGTCCTCTCTCGACTCCCATTCCCCGTGCCTTCCACGGTCCATAACAATCTAGCAACTTACCTAATTAGTCAGCTAAGACACACTCATATTTGGCCTTGTGGTGGCACTGTTATCTTGGCATGTGATGGCATGAACCGGTCCTTAGATCTACGAAAAGTAAACCACCATCTCATTCTACCTCATCCACGAACCAAGCTTGCCTAGATCTCCCCCGATTCATGTTCATTATCATCAAGTTCTCATTAACATTATGAGTGCAGTAGCTAGACACATTCTATCGCTTCCCATATCCCGTAGATTAGCGAAGCAGAAAAGAAAAACGACCATACCTGACTCATAAACTTCCCTGGTGACAAGGGTGATTAACAATACTAGTAAACTACTATAAAAGAATTTCCCATCAAGTTGACTCAAGCATACACATTTTTGCAAACAAAACAGTTTCTAAAACATGGGATCAATATGGTCAAGGGGCACTTGTCTTGTTCTTATGGTTTCTGTTGCTCACGGATCTCGAAGTCTTGGGGTTGAAATCCTTCGTAGATATCTCCCTGAGCTTGTCCTTCTATTCACGATCACGCACATACAAGATTCACAACAATCAATCATCATGCACAAACTTTACTCAAGATGCAATGGTGTAGATGCATGCTGATCCTATGGTGCTATCAGTTTTTACGTGTTCTTGCATGTTTTAATGGCTTGCATGGGGTTTTACGATGAACAAGGGTGTAAAGATCAAGTGTGGACATGGTGATGATCTTGACTTAAGATCTAGATCAATTCCACCATCAAAACTGATCAACACGTGATCTGTCCACACGAGAAAGCTTCTGTTCAAATGGATCGAAGAAACAGATGCAAAGAAAACCGCAATGATGTCGTAAGGTGGTAATGGAGACCTACCTTACTTCCTTCGGGTCCTTCCTCCTAGCAATGGCAGCAAAACAGATCGTCGGCTCTCCTCTGGCGATCGTGTCGGGCTCGTCGGCGGTCTCACCGGTGGTTGAACTCCGGCGAAGGGGGTTAACTCGGCGAGTTTGGGGATAGGGCCTTTAAGTTGTCGGCTTAAGAACATGTTATGACCAAGGGTGTTTTGGGTTCTATTTATAACTGGGAAAAGAAGAGTCCTATTCCGATTGGATTTCAAATAAGAGTCCTATTTGATTTGTGTTTGGATCTTAACAACTTATCTTCAATAGATTTGGTGCGGTACCAATCGTAGAAGAAATCGTGTCGGTTTCTTCTGTATCGGGCGCTCGCGCAGAGGTAAAAACCGCTTAAGGACCTCGTTCTTCCGCAGAGATAAGCTCCGGAGGCTCCACGTGTCCAGCGGGGGCCTGGGCTTCCCTTTTCCTCAGAGGCGAGCTATGGTTGCACCACGTGTCAGGCGGGCGGGACCTTCCTCTTCTTCAGAGGTGAGCTCCTCGTGCGCCACGTGTTTGGTGGGTCGGGACCTCCCCTCTTTCCAGAGACGAGCTCCGCGTACGCCACATGCCAGTGCCGGACCTCCCCTCTCTTCGGAGGTGGGCTCCGGAAGTGCCACGTGTACTAGCAGCGCCGGATCTGCTTTCTACTCAGAGATGAGCTCCGAGGTCGACACGTGTCCAACTGTGTCGGACCTCTCTTCTCCCCGGAGGTAAACTCCGAGAATGACACGTGTCAAGCAGTGTCGGACCTCCCGGAGGTGAGCTCCGAGGATGACACGTGTCCATCGGGACCTTCTTCTCGGAGGTGAGCTCCGAGGATGACACGTGTTCAGTAGTGTCGGACCTCTCAGAGGTGAGCTCCGAGAGCAACACGTGTCAAACAGGGCCGGACCTCTCGGAGACGAGCTCCAAGAGCGACACGTGTCCCGTGGGTTGGACCTCCCGCTTCTCTGAAATGACTAGCTCCAAAGGCGACACGTGTCCTGTGGGTCTGGCCTCGCTCCTCCGCAGATGCTAGCTCCGGGGGCAACACGTGTCCCACGGGCTCGGACCTCGCCCCTTCCGCAGAGGCAAACTCCGAGCCTGCCACGTGGCCAGTTAGCAGCAGACCTCTCCCCCTTCACGGGGATGAGCTGCGAAGGCGCCATGTGGCCAGCGGGCCGCGGGAAGTGTCTACGGCGCTCCTCGGCAAACTGGATTTGGCTCTTTTTAGCTATCTTTCTGATTCTTTCTCTGTTTCCTCTCCTTTAAAAATGTTTTCTCTACATGAATTCTGTATACATGCATGAATTACAAAATTGAGGTTGTTACACCTGGAGAGCATGCTGGCCGCAGCATGCGCTCTTCTCCACAACCCACCGGGTCAGGACGCTCCCCCAGAGTCGGCAGAGCAGTGGCGCAACAACGTTGAGCACCTTGTCGCCGCTGCCATGAACACGCCCGCCTACAGAAGGTAGCAGGCCGAACCATCGCAGGCCCAGCCGCATACGCCGATGGTGACCCGCGAGATGGCTACTGCATGCATGGCAACCACAGCCAGGCAGGCTCCAGCCGACCTCAGGGTCGAGCTGGACCGCCGCCGCTTGAGCGAGGATGGCCGCGTCACCATCGAGCAATGACGCGAGAGACATCACAACCTTGAGGGCGAGTATGGCACCCCGAGTGCTGTACCAACGAGATACGCTGTGCAGATCCCTGCCTCTCTAGTAGCAGGCGGGGGCTGCATGGCACTCGCCCCTCATCTTCGCATGGTGGTCTGGCCACCTAAGTTCCAGCCCCACTTGCCAGAGAAGTATGACGGGACTGTCAACCCCGCTGAGTTCCTGCAGATCTACTCCACCTCCATCCTAGCTGCAGGAGGTAATGAGGCCGTCATGGCCAACTACTTCCCCGTGGCCCTATCTGGCACTGCCCGGTCATGGCTCATGAACCTGCCCCCAGGCTCCATATCCTTCTGGAAAGAGTTATGCTGGAGGTTTACAACCAACTTCGGGAGTTCCTACATGCGCCTCGGCAGCGAGATCGACCTCCACGCCGTGCGACAGCATGAGGGGGGAGTCGCTGCGATCTTTCATCCAGCGGTTCTCCCAGGTCAGGAACACCATCCCCCGCATCTCCAACGCCTCTGTCATCGTCGCCTTACGGCAAGGCTTAGAGACAAGAAGATGCTTGAGAAGATGGTCACGCATGACGTGTAAGATGTCTCCGAGCTCTTCAGCCTGGCGGGCAAATGCGCCAGGGCGGCGGAAGGACGAGACTGGCACTCACGACTCGCCTCCAGGGCGTGGAGTGCCGGTGAGGCTGCTGCTCAGGGCAGCAGCAAGATGAAGAAGGCTGGAGGCAAGGAGAATCCTCTATCCAGGTCACCAACTGTCGCCGCTGCAGCAGCCGGTGGGGGCCATGGCTCGCTCACCGACAAGCGTCCGCGACCGCCATCTACCGGCGAGGACAGCCAGTGGTGCTCGGTCCACAACTCCAGACGCCACGGTGCTTGTGAGCACCGTGAAATCAAGAAACTCGCGGAGCGCTTCCACGAGCAGCAGTGGCAGCGTAGAGACGGCGCGCCCTTCCACCAGCGGGAGGGCAAACAGAAGGCTGACCCTGAGGCCGGCGTGGGACAGGAGATGGAGTACCAGGACGCCAAGCGAGCGTTGAAGGCTGTCTACGGCTACTCTGACTCTGACTCCAGCGCCCACAACGAGCGTCTCAAGACTCTCCACGTGATGTACGGGGGTTCCTGGGACATCACGTCCCGACGTTCCATCAAGACCCTGTGGCGAGCGGTGGCAGCGGCTGCTCCTGCCCCCGGGCCGACGCCACAGCACGAGTGGATGGAGACGCCGATCAGCTTCGACGCCTCCGACTGCCCCAAGAACATGGCGGGCGCGGGCAGCTTCCAGTCCTCGTTGCCCCCACCATCTCCAACGTGAAGCTCTACCACGTGCTGATCAGTGGTGGGGCGTCCCTCAGCGTCCTCAGCCTTGCAGCTTTCAAGATGCTGCAGATCCCCATGTCCAAGCTCACCCCTCACATCCATTCTCGGGGGTGGGTCAGGACCCTATCTTCCCGTGCAGTAGCTTCTCCCTCCAAGTGACATTCGGGACGCCTGAGATGCCGACACCAAGCAGCGTCCTCAAGATCCACGGTGATCTCTCTGCCGCCGTTTCAGTGCTGGAGAAGCTCCAGGCGTTGGCAGCGGCGCAGGATGCGGCTTCCGGCTATGCTGAAGCTAGCTGGCCTTCTCCAAGCGAGCGCCAGCGAGGGGTGACATCTGCACCCGCGTGCAGCTCTCAAACGGCGGGGACATCCCCATCAAAGCCGTCTAGATTGGCCTGGATGCCACCCAGACCACCCGCATCGCGGGGAATCTGGGCAACAAATAGGAGCTCGCGCTCGTCACCTTCCTCCGGGCTAATGTCGACGTGTTTGCATGGCAACCATCAGAGATGCCTGAGATCCCTAGGGAGGTAATTGAGCATCATCTGAAGATCTATTCTGATGCCAAGCCGGTGCAGCAGAAGCCTCGGAAACAGTCAGTTGAGCAGCAAAACTTCATCTGTGAAGAGATCAAGAAGCTGCTCGACGCCGACTTCATCCGAGAGGTCCACCATCCATGATGGTTGGCCAACCCTGTTGTTGTCCCCAAGGCAGACGGGATGCTTTGAATGTGCATCGACTACACCACTCTCAATAAGGCATGTCCAAAGGATCCTTTTCCTCTCCCCCGCATATACCAAATAGTAGATTCTACATCCAGCTATGATCTGCTGTGTTTCCTAGATGTTTACTCAGGTTTCCACCAAATACCTATGTATAGAGAAGATGAAGAGCATACTGCCTTCATAACAGTAGATGATCTATTTTGCTATGTATCCATGCCTTATGGTCTTAAGAATGCTCTTCCCACTTTTGTATGTGCCATGCACAAAACATTTGGGATCCTCATTCGGGACGTAGTAGAGGTGTACGTCGATGACATCGTGTTAAGGTTAAGTGGCATGCATCTTTGCTTGATAACCTAGCCTTAGTCTTTGACAGGTTGCGTTCGACACGCACGACATTGAACCCAGCCAAATGTGTCTTTGGGGTCTCTATCGAAAAGTTACTCAGTTTCCTGGTCTCATAGCGGGAAAGTGAAGCTAACCCAGAGAAGATAAAGGCAATCGAAGTGATGCGGCCACCCGCCCACATCAAGGACGTGCAGAAGCTCCTGGGATGCTTGGCTGCACTCAGTCGGTTTATCTTTAGACTAGATGAGTGGGCTCTCCCTTTCTTCAAGCTTCTGCACAGGTCTGGACCCTTTGTCTGGACCAAGGAGACAGATGAGGCATTCCAGGAGCTGAAGAAGTACCTCACAACGCTGCCGATCATGGTGGCTCCGGAACAAGGCGAGTCTCTACTCCTCTACATTGTTGCTACAACAGAGGTCGTGAGCATGGTCCTGGTCACGGAGCGACCAAAGCGACAACGACCCCAAGTTCCAGGCGAGGCTCCTGTCATAGGTCTGGAGTCCCATGACTTGGACCTCGCAGTGGAGCCAGGGGATGAGGAGCTAGTCAGGTCCCGGCCCGCCAGACCTGACGACCAATGCACATCCGGGTCCCAGCTCCCGGAATGCAGTCCCGGACCCGGGGGCCAGGGCCCCTGAGCCCCGGACCTCTCCAAGAAGACGCATCGGACCCCTCCGGGAGGGTCCGTACTACCAGCGTCCGGTCTACTACATCAGCGAGGTCCTCCATGATGCCAAGACAAGATATCTGGAGGTGCACAAGCTGCTCTACACAGTCCTCGTTGCATCAAGGAAGCTGTGCCACTACTTCCAAGCTCACAAGATTTATGTGGTCACTTCATACCCACTGAAAGCCATGCTCCACAGCCCCAATGCAACCAACAACGTTGCAAAGTGGGCTGCCGAGCTGGTGGAGTTCGAGCTCGACTTCTTGCCGCGCCATCCGGTGAAGAGTCAGGCGCTGGCTGACTTCGTGGCTGAGTGGATGCCTCCACCATGCCACCCAGGGGGCCAAGACATCGATGAGGCCGTGCCCAGTGCTCCAGTTTTCACTGGGCCTCACTGGACGCTCTTCTTTGATGGCTCCTCGCGCAAGCAAGGTGCCAGAGCAGGGGTACTGCTCCTCACCCCGACTAGGGAGCAGTTTAAGTACATGGTGCGGTTTGACTTCAAGGCAAACAACAACATGGCAGAGTATGAGGCTCTCATCTTCGGGATGAAGACCGCGCTGTCCCTCAGCGTCCAGCAGTTGTTGGTCAAGGGTGTTTCTCATCTGATCATCAAGCAAATCAAGGGAGAGTGCTGCTGCAATGATCCTCAGCTTGTAGCCTACCTCCTCAAAGTCCAGAAGTTGTAAAAAGACTTCCAAGTCTTGGACCTGTGCCATGTGCCTCACGCCAACAACACAATCGCTGATGACCTGTCAACGAAGGCTTCCATCTGGCTCTGGTGCCTGAGGGAGTCTTCGAAAGGATGTTGTCGGGACCTACAGCCTGGTCGGCCGAACCAGGCAAAGGGGGTGAGACCAGCACCTTGAAGCTGGCAGTCCACCAAGGATCATAAGCATCATCGGGGGACTCCGGGCAACCCGACGCTCAAGATCTAGAAGCTCAAGTAGGCCCGGTGCATGGATCACGAAGATCCGGAGCTACTTGAAAGAAAATATCCTTCCCGATGAACATGCATCCTCTGAACGGATCATTCGGTTGGCTAAGAGATACACGCTGGTAGAGGGGGATCTCTACCAGCGTGGCGCCAATGGTGTCCTATTGCGGTGCATAACCCGGGAGGAGGGTTGCGACTTGCTCGTAGAGATCCATGGAGGTGAGTGTCGGAACCATGCATCTTCCCACACGCTTATCAGTAAAGCCTGTCGGCATGGCTTCTACTGGCCGATAACTCTCCAGGATGTCGTCGAGCTGGTCAAGAGATGCAAGGCGTGCCAGTTCCACACCAAGCAGATCCACACACCGGCGCAGACGCTGCAGATGATCCCACCGTCATGGCCCCTCGCTGTGTGGGAGCTGGACATCCTGGGACCATTCCCCAGATCCATCAGAGGGTACCAGTACAACTACATAGCCGTAGACAAGTTCACCAGGTCACCGGAATTAGCCCCTGTAGTGACAATCAATATGCAGCCAACAGTCAAGTTCATCAAGTGAATCATCTGCCGGTTCGGGGTCCCGTATAGAATCATCTCCGACAACGGGACCCAGTTCACCAGTGTAGTGTTTCAAGAGTACTGCGAAGACCTCGGCATCCAAGTCTTCTATGCTTCTGTTGCTCATCCAGAGAGCAACAGACAAGTCAAGAGGGCAAATGCTGAGATACTCAGGGAACTCAAGACGCACACCTACAACTCCTTGAAGAAGCATGGTGCCAATTGGGTAGACGAGCTTCTGTGCGCACTGTGGGCTAGCCGAATGTCCCTCAGCCGAGCGATAGGGGAAACACCCTTCTTCTTAGTGTGTGGGGCTGAGGCCGTCCTCCCCCTAGGGATCACCATGGGCTCCCCCGTGTCCAGGCATACGACGAAGCCACGCAGGACCAGCTCCGGCGTGAATATATAGACCTTGTCGATGAGCGAAGATGGCAAGCAGCTGCACAAAACACACGGTACCGCCAGGCGCTCCGGTGCTATCACCAGTGGTTCGTGCGGAGTAGACAACTCGAGGTGGGCAACCTGGTGCTCCGGCGTATACTTTCTCATGAAGGGGCGAACAAACTCTCCCCTTCTAAGAGGGTCCCTTCCGAGTGACACAAGTATGCCTCCCTGAGTGCGTCCGCCAGGCCACGGGGGATGGGGTACCTCTACCCAATCCATGGAACATAGAGCACCTCCAAAAGTTCTATACTTAGCGCAGTGGTAAGACTCTTTTTTCTCTGTTAGGGTGTCATAGAGTCTAGGAGCAGCGCTTAGAACAGCTAAGCTCTGGTGGAGTTCTTCTACACTTGTCATTCGGAGCGGGTCGCTGCCTTCTTGTAAAGTCTGTTTCCTCCTATGAATAAACCTGGTCCGAGAAAAATTTATCTTACCCTGCGTGTTCCTACCCCCATCCCTTTACATTACAGTTTATGCCCACTTTTGCATATCAACTCTCATGGCATGTCCGGGGTTCGTCCTACCTACTTATTCTGAGTCTCGAGGCGCTGGAAGGTCCCCTCCCAGAAAGGTTAACACCCGTGGGAGGTCCAGGTCATGCAGCCTGCTTAGCCTGGTCTTGTACCCTATGCCGGGGCGCTCTTCCTCCCCTGTGCTACAACTGAGTACTTGGGGCCGAATGGCACACACTTACGTACAAGGTAGTAAGGGAACCCCGGGCATCGCCTCTTTCATTTTCATGCTTACTTTCTATACCACTCAGGCCGTATGGCCAGTGTGACGCCCTGGTTCCGAGAGGAAACCCCTCGGAACCGAGACTGATGCGTATGTGTGCCCAGGATGTTCATCACACATACACATATACTTCACAAACTGAATTCAAAATATATATAACCACGAATAACAGGGTTTATAACAATGTCTCATTAGTCTTGGACTCATTCTAGCAGCGGAAGTCTTATCTTAGCAGCGGAAGTCTTATTCTAGCAGCGGAAGTCTTATTCTAGCAGCGGAAGTCTTTATTCTAGCAGCGGAAGTCTTCTAACTAGTGCGGAAGCAATCTAAGCAGCAGCAGCGGCTCCATCTCTACTCTATCCCCACAGGCAAGTTGACGGAGGATCATACTCCTAGTACTCCACGTGGTCTTCATAGTACTCCTCTCCTGTTGCTGATGATGTATGATAATGCAAGTTTGAGTACATGACGTACTCAGCAAGTGCGGAAAGTATGACATGTAGCTTACAACAAGACAGGTATAAAGAGGCTCATTGCAGAAAGCGAAGTTTATTTCTCAAAACACGATAAAAACAGCAACTTAGCTTTAAGTGAATGTAATCCCAACATGTATTTAAACATTAACATACCTCCAACATGATTCATCCCTTTCCACGTCTCAACCAGACATTAATCTTTCTCAACTTTGCTCATGAATACCGTCTCGTATTCACTACCATCTCATGAATACTATCTCGTATTCACTACCAATTCATCTCATATTCAATTCCGTCTCATTCCGAGACCAAATCTCGTTGCCATGACTCAACAGTCATGCAACCAGTCTCATTACCAAGACTCAACAGTCTTGAAACCAATCTTATTACCCGGACTCAACAGTCCCAAAAACCAAACCATAACCAAACCAATAACCAAACCAAAAACCATAACCTCCCAATAACCATCCCATCTAATCATGTGGGTTGTCTAGGCACTCATGACAGTAAGCTTGGCTATCATGATAGTTTTAGACTCTGCAGAGTTTGTACCACTTTACCCACAAGTTTGTGATTTCGTCACCCGTCGGCAACTGCAGAACCTCCATTATACCAGTACACAACTGTTGGTGTATGGTCAAGAGATCACAAAATAGCCATTACAAAGGGGCTACTAGATGTATGGACTCCCTAAGGTTTCACCAGCAGGCTAGAATCTCCAATTCTCTCACCCACGGGCCCCCTCTTGTGCCATGCAGTTCCCAGGGCAGTCCTCACTTGACTCCTGTTCCCCGCGCCTTCCATGGTCCATAACAATCTAGTAACTTACCTAATTACTCAGCTAAGCCGCACCCATACTTGGCCTTGTGGTGGCACTGTTATCCTGGCATGGCTCGCATGAATCAGTCCTTAGATCTACGACAAGTAACCACCATCTCATACTACCTCATCCACAAACCAAGCTTTTCTAGATCTCCCTCCGATTCATGTTCATTAAAAACATCAGTTTCTCATTATTCTTACGAGTGCAGTTAGCTAGACACATCTATCTCGCTTCCAATATCCCATGGACTCGGTGAAGCATAAAAGCAAAAACCATACCCGACTCATTAACTTTCCCGGTGACAAGGGTGGTTTAACAAACTAGTAAACTCCTATAAAAGGGTTTCCCATCAAGTTTGACTCAAGCACACACACCTTTTCGTAAACAAAACAGTTTTTCCAAAAATATGGGATCAATATGGTCAAGGGGCACTTGCCTTGTTCTTGCAGTTCCTGTTGCTCAAATTCTTGCTGTTGTAGTCCGTCGTAGGTAGCTCCCTGAGCTTGTCCTTCTACACGCGATCACGCATATACAAGATTCATAGCAATCAATCATCATGCACAAACTCTATTTTAAGATGCAATGATGCATATGCATGCTAATCCTATGGTGCTGTTTTATTAGATCAGTTTGTATGTGTTCTTGCATGGCTTGCATTTACGATGAGCAAAGGTGTAAAGACCAATTGTGGACATGGCGATGATCTCATTACAAGATCTAGATCACACCGATCAACACGTTATCTGTCCACGAAAAAGCTTCTGTTCGAAGGATCGAAGAAAAGATTCAAAGAAAACGCGATGATGTCGTAAGGTGGTATTGGAGACCTACCTTACTTTCTTCGGGTCCTTCCTCCTAGCAAAACAGATCGTCGGGGCTCCTCCGGCGATGGCGACCGTGTCTGGGCTCATCGGCGGTCTCTCCGGCGGTCAAACTCCGGCGAAGGGGTTTAGCTCGGCGAGTTAGGGGCTAGGGCTCTAAGTTGTCGGCTCAGGAGGTGGAAAAGAAGTACGTGGTTGCGGCCAAAGGTTTTCGGTTCTATTTATAAGAGGAAACGAAGAGTCCTCCTCTGATCGGTATTCGAATAAGAGTCCTATTCAAACTGTTTTTGGATCTTAACAACTTATCTTTAGTTGATTTGGTGCCGTAGCAACGTGGAATTCGTGTCGGTTTCCTCCCGTACCGGTATTCCCGTGCGTACAGAAGCAAAAACCGCTTCAGAATCGCGTTACCTTCACGGTGATGAGCTCCGGAAGCTCCACGTGTCCTGCGGGAACCTAGCTCCCCTTTCCGCAGAGACTAGCTCCGGTTGTGCTGCGTGTCAGGCGGGCGAGACCTCCCTCTTCCTCAGAGGCGAGCTCCGCGTGCACCACGTGTCAGTTCCGGACCTCCCCTCTCTTCGGAGGTGAGCTCCGATAGTGCCACGTGTCAGAGCCGGACCTCCCCTCTCTTCAGAGGCAGCTCCGAATGTGCCATGTGTCACAGCCGGACCTCCCCTCTCTTCGGAGGTGGGCTCCGAGAATGCCACGTGTTTAGTAGTGCCAGACATCCTTTTTCCTCAGAGACAAGCTCCGAGGTCGACACGTGTCCAACAGTGTCACACCCGGTTTTTCCGAAGAACAACCAAGTGAATATCACATGTATGCCAGGATCATTTTCTCATACATGTGATGACAAATAGTGAAGCATCATTTATTACAAGCCAGGTGTCGAATGTAAATAAGTCTTACATAGCAAATATCTCGATGGACAATAATAAGTTCATCACAAGTAAATAAACTAGCAGCGGAATATTATTCTTGAGGGCTCCGTCACAGGCGTTGCCCGGGGGACTCCATGAACCTAGAAACCTTCTTCGGGACCAAAGTCTTGTTCATTATACACCACCTCATTTTCTTGACCTGAGCAGCAATATAAACCAACAAAATATGCAAGGTTGAGTACCAATGGTACTCAGCAAGTGTGGGAAAATTATATCATGCATGGCTAGAACAAGGAGAGATTGAACTCAAGGTTAAAGCACTATGCAATTAATACCTATCACCTTAGCTTATTAAGCACCTACATTACTACACAGGTGAAATGGTCCCAATCTCCCATCCCATCATCATAACCAAATAACCATAACATCATTTCCAATGTTAAGCTCCCCGCTTAACATTCTCAACTTCCAAAACCATCATTCCTCTAATCATGAATAAGTCCAAGCCGCTCTTGACCGTGAGCACGGCTGTCATGACAGTTTTGACTCTGCAGAGTTTGTACCACTGTACCCACATGTAGTGATTTCATCCCCCGTTGCCGGGTAGACTAAAAGAACCTCCATTATGCCAGTGGCCACGAACCACATTCACACTTCCCAGGTGTGTAGCCAGGAGATCACTACGAAGCCTTTACAAAGGGATTCCCGACGAGCGTGGGCCCACTGAGGTTTCACCCCTAACAGCATACAAGAGACTCCAACCCCGCTGCAGTGGCCCCCTCTTGAGCCTTGCGGTTCATATGGTAGTCCAGCTGACACCTATTCCCCGCACCATCCAACACACCCATACTACGCCGGGGATACACCTAATTAATTGGCCAAGCTGCCCCATCTCAGCATGTGGTTGGCACTGTAAAGCCAGGTTACATGCTCCATGAACCGGTCCTTAGGATCCAGGCAAGTACTAAACACAAACCCGAGTCTCGTGCACCCAGCACACAACCAAAACATCCAACTTGCCTTGATCCCTACCTCTACATAACTCACAATATCTCATTCAAGAGTATGGTAAAATAAACTGATGATCTCATATCCCAAACATCCCATTCTAAGCATGGCTAAGCATATGCATAATAATAAATGACATGATAAAATAAATCCCAACCCAAGCTACAAGGAAACAAGGTAATGCAATTCTAGGGAAACTTCCTATCATGGGTTTCATATTTAAATTGACAATGCAAATAATTCTAGCTACACATCCTAGCATAGGATCAAAGTGGTCAAGGACACTTGCCTCCTTCTTGCTGCTCTTGAAATGGGTAGTCCTGATCTTGAAAAGGAATAACTTGCTCTTGAGCAGGTTCTACATCATACCATCACACATAGCAAAAGAAAAACAACAACCCATAAGACATAGTTCACACTTCCACTTCATACAAACCACACATTCATATTTATGAAAGTCATTCACCATTATATGTGTTGTGGTCACTCTATGTGTGTTGATTTGTGGCTTGCATACACTTTTAATCATGTGTATATGATTCCTACTTTGGTGTTCACATTTATACTTACATACTATATATATATATATGTGTGTGTGTTTCAAATTTAAATAAATTCCTTATATTCAACTACTACACCTTTTCACTACCAAGTATGTATGAAAAGTATTTTTCTTCTCCATATGTGCCTTCAGAATTTCTACCAACCCCAAACTGAATTCTTTGGATTTTAGAAACTCCATTTATCATTTACTAGTTGCTATATTTTCAGATTTATTTTCCTATGCATAAATGTGTACTTTATTATGAAATTAGTAATAGACATCATCTAAACAGAATAGGTTCTGGTCCTAAATAATTTAATAACATATTTTGACCTTTGCCTCTGATGTAAACTATTTCACAATTATTTTCCCTATTTTCTAAAACTATTTATTACTTAAAAATGTGTCCCTAAATGTGAATAATAAATTAAACAGATTCAATTCAGCCCAAAATATGTTTTTATCTCACTCCAAAGTTTTCTAAATACTGAGAAAGTCTTTAATTAAATTTTGACAATATGTTTGTCCCACTTTTTAATTTTTAAACACTAGCAACATATTCAATTTCCTAAATTAAATACTAAACAGGGCTAAAAAGTTAAACTTACCCCACTACAGGGTCTATAATATTATTTTCAGAATTTCTAGGGGTCTAGCTACACTTATCAGAGGTGTTTTTCCTAATTTTTATTAAGTCCAGGGGCTAAAACTGATTTTTAAATGAATTTACATGATTTTCTGGAGTTCCAGGGGCTAGATCAGAAGTTTCCGGGGCTAGCTCTTATTTCCCGAGAACCCCAGGGGGTAGCACGCAAGATTTCCAGTCTTTATAACGCGGGGCTGACATGGACCGTCCGATTTTAAACCGACAGATGAGATTATTACGTCGAACCGGTACGCGGAGATTTAAACCCTACCGTGCGATTTAAAATAAACGGCGCACAAGCGGCCACGTCGCTCTGATCGAGCGCGGGCGGCGCTGCCGGCGGCGCACGGCGGCGGGAAGTGGCGATCTCGCCGGAAACTTTCAGATCTTCGGGAATTCTTCCTAGAACTGTGATTTTATGGCATAGATCGGTAGAGGGGAGGTCGGGGATCTCACCTCGGGGGATTTCTTGAGCTCGGAGGTCCTGGAAAGTGATCGGCGACGAGGTCCGAAGTGAAACCACGGCGAGGCTCGTCGACGCTGTGTTTACACCGCAAGTCACCGAGTTTTCTGCACCTGCACGATTCCCCGGAGGCGGTGGATCAAGACTAGCGAGTTAGATCGGAATTTCCGAGCTTAGATCGGCCAGAATTCGCCGGAGAAGTCTCGGTTCTCACCGGAGGAAAAATCGGCGATCGCGTGGGAAAAACATAACGAGGCCGGGGTTTTTATAGACGGGGGAGGGCGGCGGGGTGGTTTAGATCATGTCCGCGTCGCCTACGAACAGAATTCAGCGGGGATACGCCGAAATCCCAATCGGTTTTGATTCGGGCGAGAGGGAGTCCGGCGCTGGCGCGATGTAGACGACGATCGGGTGGGCCCCGCCTGTCAGTGTGAGGCAGCAGCGCGCACGGCTGCAGGCTGGCGCGGGCGCTGGCTGGGCCGGCTGGTGGGTTTCGGCCCACTGGCCTGTTTTTTTCTGTTTTCTCTTTTTCTTTTTCTATTTCTTTTCTGATTTGAGTTTAATTTGAATTCCAGTTTGAATTTGAATTTTTGCAAAACATGCAACACGTCCAAAAAATTTTAAATTCCCCTCTTAACATGATTTAGGGTCTTAACAATATTTTTGGGGTGTTACAGCTCTACCCCCTTAAAAGAAATCTCGTCCTCGAGATTGGTGTTTCTAAGAAAACAATTCCGGAAATTGTGCCTTGAGCTCATCTTTCCGCTCCCAGGTGGCTTCCTCTTCTGAGTGATGCTTCCACTGCACCTTGCACATCCGGATTCTTTTATTTCTGGTGAGGCGTTTCATTGTCTCCAAAATCTTGTATGGTTGCTCGGCATAAGACAAATCCTCAGCTACGTCCACTTCATTCATGGGTAACACCTCTTCAGGCGTCCTCAGGCATTTCTTGAGTTGTGACACATGGAACACATCGTGCACATCCGATAGACGAGCCGGTAACTCTAGTTGATACGCCACTTCGCCTTTTCTCTCCAGAACTTGAAATGGTCCGATGTATCGAGGTGACAACTTCCCTTTCACCTTGAACCGACGAAGTCCTCGGATAGGGGACACCTTGAGATAGACATAGTCTCCCACGTTGAAAACAAGCTCTCTTCTTCGTACATCGGCATAGCTCTTTTGGCGTGTCTGTGCTATCCTCAAGTTGTTGCGAATTTCCCTCACCTTCGCCTCGGCTTCTTGTAGTACTTCTGGACCAAACACTTTACTTTCCCCTGTTTGGTTCCAAAATAGGGGAGTTCTGCACTTTCTCCCGTACAAGGCTTCAAACGGTGACATCTTCATACTAGCTTGATAGCTGTTGTTATAGGAAAACTCCACATACGGTAAGTTCTTGTCCCAACTCCTATTGTTTTTGAGTGCACATGCCCTTAGCATATCTTCAAGGATTTGATTGGTTCTTTCCGTCTGCCCATCAGTTTGGGGATGATAGGCAGAACTAAAGTTCAGATGGGTTCCCATGGTCTCATGCAACTTCTGCCAAAACCTCGAGGTGAACTGTGTCCCTCGATCCGACACAATCTTCTTTGGCACTCCATGGTAACACACGATCCTTGACATGTACAACTCTGCCAATTTGGATCCGCTGTAGCTTTCTTTCACGGGGATGAAATGAGCTACCTTGGTTAGCCTATCAATGATGACCCATATTGAATCATATCCTGATTGGGTCCTAGGCAATCCCACGATGAAATCCATGCTGATTTCTTCCCATTTCCATTCAGGCACTTTGAGAGGTTGCAATAATCCCGCGGGTCGTTGATGTTTTGCTTTCACCAACTGACATGTGTCACATAGGGCAACATGTTTCGCGACATCTCGCTTCATGCCATACCACCAATACCTGCTCTTGAGGTCCTGGTACATCTTTGTACTCCCAGGATGAATGGAATAGTCAGAATCGTGAGCCTCCATCAAAATCAATTCACGGATCTCCTTTACTTCAGGCACACAGATCCTTTTCCCGTGCCACACCATACCTTGTTCATCCTCTCTGAAACCTGGAGCTTTATTTTCCTTGATGAGTTGTCTGATCTCTTGTATCTTCTCATCATTCTTTTGGCCCTCGCGTATGTCTCGCTCGAGTGTGGAGTCCACTTCCATGGCGATGGCTTCACCACTATTTACTAGACATAGATTGAGCCTTATAACCTCGTCCTTCAATTCTGCAGGCATGTCCTTCAAGCTCAACTTATTGACCTGCACTTTCCGACTTAAAGCATCGGCCACGACGTTTGCTTTCCCAGGATGATAGTTGATGCCTACATCAAAGTCATTGATTAGCTCTAACCATCTCCTTTGTCTGAGGTTGAGGTCTGGCTGTGTGAATATGTACTTCAAACTCTTATGATCCGTATATATCTCGGTCCTCTTCCCCATCAAATTGTGCCGCCAAATTTTCAACGCGTGTACCACTGCGGCTAGTTCTAAGTCATGTGTAGGATAGTTTTTCTCGTGCTTCCGAAGCTTCCGGGATGCATATGCCACGACATGCCCTTCTTGCAGTAGAACACATCCCAACCCGTTTCCAGAGGCATCGCAGTACACCGTGAAGTTCTTCTGCATATCTGGCATCATGAGCACTGGGGCTGTTGTCAATCTCTTCTTTAGCTCCTGAAAACTCGTCTCGCACTGTGGCGTCCAGGTGAATGTGATTCCCTTCTCCAACAGTTTGGTAAGGGGTCTCGAGATCTTAGAGAATCCCTCAATAAACCGTCGATAGTATCCGGCCAATCCCAAAAGCTTCGAACTTCCCCGACATTTTCAGGGGTCTTCCACTTCTGTACATCCTCGATTCTGGCAGGATCCACGGAGATTCATCCCTCCGAGATTATATGTTCTAAGAAGGGGACTCTCTTCAGCCAAAACTCACACTTGCTCAACTTGGCATATAGTTGGTGTTCTCTTAGCCTCTGCAACACCAACCTTAGATGTTCCTCATGTTCTTCTTCATCTTTGGAGAAGACGAGAATGTCATCTATGAAAACAACCACAAATTTGTCCAGATATTCCATAAATACCTTGTTCATGAGATACATGAAGTATGCCGGGGCATTAGTTAGCCCGAAAGGCATGACGGTGTATTCATACAGTCTGTACCAAGATACGAAAGTTGTCTTGGGAATATCAGTTTGTCTTATCTTGAGTTGGTGGTATCCCGACCTGAGATCAATTTTCGAGAACACACAAGCGCCCCTCAACTGATCAAACAAGTCTTCAATGCGGGGTAATGGGTACTTGTTCTTGATGGTTACCTCATTCAAGGCACGGTAATCCACGCATAACCTTTGGGTTCCGTCCTTCTTAGGCACAAATATCACCGGAGCTCCCCATGGTGAGGAACTAGGGCGAATATACCCCTTCTCCGTCAATTCTCTCAAATGATCCTTGAGTTCTTCTAGCTTCTTGGAGTCCATCCGATAAGGTCTTTTGTAAATCGGGGCTGTTCCAGGTACTAGCTCAATTGCAAATTCCACTTCACGATCGGGAGGCATACCCGGCAACTCTTCCGGAAAAACATCTGGATATTCCCTGATGGTCCTGATTTCCTCAACTTTCACCTCAACTTAATTTAATTTAATGTCCCTCCTAGGCTCGTGTATTGTTATGAACTTTACTCTTGTGCCACTAGGGTGAGTTAGTTCCACCGTTCTGGTCGAACAATGAATGATTCCCTTATGTTTGGTCAACCAATCCATGCCCAAAATAATATCGATCCCTTGGGAATCTATCACTATGAGGTTAGTAGTAAACACTACCCCATTAATGTCTAGATTCACCTTGGGACACACTTGTCTTGTCCTTATTTCTCCACCTGGAGAGTTTACTACTAGTATATAGTTCATTTGTGTTGTTGCTAGATCATGCTTCTTAACAAACCTTGAGCAATGAGCGAGTGGGTAGCACCAGAATCAAATAGCAGGGTTGCAAGGTGTAAATTGGCAGGAAACTTACCAACTACCACGTCGGGTGCCTCTTGCGCTTCCTCCATAGTGACGTGGTTCACCCGTCCTCGCATCACATTCTGCTGTTGTGGCTGTGCGGGCTTCTTCTTTGGGCATTTATGGGCGTAGTGCCCCACTTCACCGCAGCTAAAACATTGCACCCCAACCTTAGGTGCCTGGCCTTTGTTGTCTTGGGTTTGGTTGGGAGGTCCCTGTACTGCTGGTCGAGGTGGATATGCAGGGCGAGGCTGCTGTACAAACTGACGTTGTGGCTGTGCTGGTGCTGCCAGAGGCCTGTAGTTTGGGTTGTACCCCCTTGGTGCTGAGTAGGGCACCGCAGCACGGTTCGTCTGCCCTGCTGGTTGCTGCATCAGACGTGGGCGGGTGTTGCTCCCTGAGGCTTGATGTGACCACCCGGCCTTCCTCTTATTCTCATTTTCCAAGGCCTTTAGCTTCCTTTCTACCACAAATGCTCTGTCCACCATCTTTTGGAAGCTTTCATACTCATCTGAGGACATTGCACACTGCATCTCTGCGGTAAGTCCTTCCATGAAATAATCTTGTTTCTGCTCATCAGTCTCTATGTCCCGTGGGGCATAGCAGGATAGTTGAGTAAATTTAGTGAGGTATTCCCTAACCGTCATGTTTCCCTGCTGCAGTCCCAAAAACTCCTTCCTCTTGTTTTTGAGTTCACCTCTTGGGATGTAATGGTTGCGGAAGCTACGCTTGAACTCTTCCCAAGTGATGTTCTCAGGGTCATGATGGGCGGCTACATAGGCGGTCCACCAATCAGCAGCAGGTCCATGCAATTGATGAGAGGCAAACAGCACCCTCTCATACCCTTGGCACTGTATGATCCTCATCTTGCTCTCAATGGTCTTAAGCCAATCATCTGCCTCCAGAGGTTCAGCAGCACTTGCAAACTTTGGAGGTTGAGTTCCTAGAAACTCACTCAACCTTGGTTGGCGTGGTGCAGCTTGTGGAGGTGGAACTTGATGCAAGTTAGCCACCACTTGAGTCAAGTTCTGGATGAGCTGATTTTGATTCTCCAGCATTTGGTGGAGAGGATCAACTTCTTCACGGCGACCACCCCTGTCCTGGCCTCCAGAAAGATGAGGGTTGCATGTCTCATCGTTGTTGTTGGCGGGGTTGGCAGCACGTCCTTTTCCTCTTCCGGCCATCTGGCAGAATCAACCAATGTTAATTTGAAAGCATTTAGTATCATCTTACTACTTCCATTTGTTTGTGCTTTGAAGTGTTGAGGCTTTGTTATTCTTCTTTAAGGGTTCACTTTTCACACAAAAATGAATGCAATATTATTTCATGTGGGTTCACACACCAAAACAAAACAATCTAAAGACGAGGCTGTGGACAATTGCTCATGGCTTCCACAACTCACGTCACACACCAAGCATTATCACACTATTAACTTAACTTAACGACTCGCCTGTTCGACATCTTGCTGACTAAGGGAGGGACTCTACACTACTCGTTTTCTTGAGCTGGCTCCTCGGGATCTTCCTCATCATTTCGGCTTCCTTTTGACTCTGCTTTGGGTGGGGAGGCTGCTGGTGGAGAAGTGCGACGACGCCTGATCGCTCGGCGATCCGGGGAGTCAGGAGTCCATGTATCATTCACGGTGACACACAGTTCATTCCCATCTCCTCTTTCTCTTGCCTTTAAGCAGGCTCGCAGCAACGCCTCCGTTTCCTTCAGGGTGTCCCGGACATCCTGAAGCTCTTGTTGACACTCCTGCAGTCGAGTGCTGAGCATAGAAGCATCCTCCAAGCACAAGTCCATGTGCTCCTGGGAAGTCCCTTGCTGCACCGGCGGGTACTTGTACTCCGTGGTACCACTCTCACGTTGGAGCACATACATGTACTCAGTCTTGTCCAAATGGCGACGATAGATGTGACTCTGGCAGGTGATGGCCTCCCAGGTGACATCTCTCTCCGCATCGACCTGTGTCGCTCTACAAGCTGGAGAGTGGTGAATCTTAAGCAGCTGATTTTCGTGTATGATCCTCATCTCTGAACTCCATTCTTCCCTCTTCTCACGGATGGTCCTGGTGGAGTTATAGTGGATGATTAGTTTGCCCGTATTGCCGGCGGCTTCGAGCATACGCTGAAGACGGCGCAATAAGCCTCCTACTGCCAATCCGTAGGAAATGTACGTCACCGGACGGCTCTCCTCTCTCTCGGCAAGGGCAACTACGGGAACTCTCCCTCCTGTGGACTTGCGAGCGGTGCGAATCATGCGAACCATCTAAAACAAAAAGAATTTGAAATTAGGTTAGATAAACTCTCAAACAAAAATCCTATTTTGAATGAAAATTGGGGTAAGATGAAGAAAGTGACTCATTAAATAACACTTTTCAACACACACTTTGTAAAAATAGTTTTTTTAAAGAAAATAAGGTCCTTAAATACGTCCATTTCTACCTAGGTCCACGTTCCTACGGGCAACCTTGGCTCTGATACCACTTCTGTCACACCCGGTTTTTCTGAAGAACAACCAAGTGAATATCACATGTATGCCAGGATCATTTTCTCATACATGTGATGACAAATAGTGAAGCATCATTTATTACAAGCCAGGTGTCGAATGTAAATAAGTCTTACATAGCAAATGTCTCGATGGACAATAATAAGTTCATCACAAGTAAATAAACTAGCAGCGGAATATTATTCTTGAGGGCTCCGTCACAGGCGTTGCCCGGGGGACTCCATGAACCTAGAAACCTTCTTCGGGACCAAAGTCTTGTTCATTATACACCACCTCATTATCTTGACCTGGGCAGCAATATAAACCAACAAAATATGCAAGGTTGAGTACCAATGGTACTCAACAAGTGTGGGAAAATTATATCATGCATGGCTAGAACAAGGATAGATTGAACTCAAGGTTAAAGCACTATGCAATTAATACCTATCACCTTAGCTTATTAAGCACCTACATTACTACACAGGTGAAATGGTCCCAATCTCCCATCCCATCATCATAACCAAATAACCATACATCATTTCCAATGTTAAGCTCCCCGCTTAACATTCTCAACTTCCAAAACCATCATTCCTCTAATCATGAATAAGTCCAAGCCGCTCTTGACCGTGAGCACGGCTGTCATGACAGTTTTGACTCTGCAGAGTTTGTACCACTGTACCCACATGTAGTGATTTCATCACCCGTTGCCGGGTGGACTAAAAGAACCTCCATTATGCCAGTGGCCACGAACCACATTCACACTTCCCAGGTGTGTAGCCAGGAGATCACTACGAAGCCTTTACAAAGGGATTCCCGATGAGCGTGGGCCCACTGAGGTTTCATCCCTAACAGCATACAAGAGGCTCCAACCCCGCTGCAGTGGCCCCCTCTTGAGCCTTGCGGTTCATATGGTAGTCCAGCTGACACCTATTCCCCGCACCATCCAACACACCCATACTACGCCGGGGATACACCTAATTAATTGGCCAAGCTGCCCCATCTCAGCATGTGGTTGGCACTGTAAAGCCAGGTTACATGCTCCATGAACCGGTCCTTAGGATCCAGGCAAGTACTAAACACAAACCCGAGTCTCGTGCACCCAGCACACAACCAAAACATCCAACTTGCCTTGATCCCTACCTCTACATAACTCACAATATCTCATTCAAGAGTATGGTAAAATAAACTGATGATCTCATATCCCAAACATCCCATTCTAAGCATGGCTAAGCATATGCATAATAATAAATGACATGATAAAATAAATCCCAACCCAAGCTACAAGGAAACAAGGTAATGCAATTCTAGGGAAACTTCCTATCATGGGTTTCATATTTAAATTGACAATGCAAATAATTCTAGCTACACATCCTAGCATAGGATCAAAGTGGTCAAGGACACTTGCCTCCTTCTTGCTGCTCTTGAAATGGGTAGTCCTGATCTTGGAAAGGAATAACTTGCTCTTGAGCAGGTTCTACATCATACCATCACACATAGCAAAAGAAAAACAACAACCCATAAGACATAGTTCACACTTCCACTTCATACAGACCACACATTCATATTTATGAAAGTCATTCACCATTATATGTGTTGTGGTCACTCTATGTGTGTTGATTTGTGGCTTGCATACACTTTTAATCATGTGTATATGATTCCTACTTTGGTGTTCACATTTATACTTACATACTATATATATATATATATGTGTGTTTCAAATTTAAATAAATTCCTTATATTCAACTACTACACCTTTTCACTACCAAGTATGTATGAAAAGTATTTTTCTTCTCCATATGTGCCTTCAGAATTTCTACCAACCCTAAACTGAATTCTTTGGATTTTAGAAACTCCATTTATCATTTACTAGTTGCTATATTTTCAGATTTATTTTCCTATGCATAAATGTGTACTTTATTATGAAATTAGTAATAGACATCATCTAAACAGAATAGGTTCTGGTCCTAAATAATTTAATAACATATTTTGACCTTTGCCTCTGATGTAAACTATTTCACAATTATTTTCCCTATTTTCTAAAACTATTTATTACTTAAAAATGTGTCCCTAAATGTGAATAATAAATTAAACAGATTCAATTCAGCCCAAAATATGTTTTTATCTCACTCCAAAGTTTTCTAAATACTGAGAAAGTCTTTAATTAAATTTTGACAATATGTTTGTCCCACTTTTTAATTTTTAAACACTAGCAACATATTCAATTTCCTAAATTAAATACTAAACAGGGCTAAAAGTTAAACTTACCCCACTACAGGGTCTATAATATTATTTTCAGAATTTCTAGGGGTCTAGCTACACTTATCAGAGGTGTTTTTCCTAATTTTTATTAAGTCCAGGGGCTAAAACTGATTTTTAAATGAATTTACATGATTTTCTGGAGTTCCAGGGGCTAGATAAGAAGTTTTCGGGCTTGCTCTTATTTCCCGAGAACCCCAGGGGGTAGCACGCAAGATTTCCAGTCTTTATAACGCGGGGCTGACGTGGACCGTCCGATTTTAAACCGACGGCTGAGATTATAACGTCGAACCGGTACGCGGGGATTTAAACCCTACCGTGCGATTTAAAATAAACGGCGCACAAGCGGCCACGTCGCTCTGATCGAGCGCGGGCGGCGCTGCCGGCGGCGCACGGTGGCGGGAAGTGGCGATCTCGCTGGAAACTTTCGGATCTTCGGGAATTCTTCCTAGAACTGTGATTTTATGGCATAGATCGGTAGAGGGGAGGTCGGGGATCTCACCTCGGGGGATTTCTTGAGCTCGGAGGTCCTGGAAGGTGATCGGCGACGAGGTCTGAAGTGAAACCACGACGAGGCTCGTCGGCGCTGTGTTTACACCGCAAGTCACCGAGTTTTCTGCACCTGCAAGATTCCCCGGAGGCGGTGGATCAAGACCAGTTAGTTAGATCGGAATTTCCGAGCTTAGATCGGCCAGAATTCGCTGGAGAAGTCTCGGTTCTCACCGGAGGAAAAATCGGCGATCGCGTGGGAAAAACAGAACGAGGCCGGGGTTTTTATAGACGGGGGAGGGCGGCGGGGTGGTTTAGATCATGTCCGCGTCGCCTACGAACAGAATTCAGCGGGGATACGCCGAAATCCCGATCGGTTTTGATTCGGGCGCGAGGGAGTCCGGCGCTGGCGCGAGGTAGACGACGATCGGGTGGGCCCCGCCTGTCAGTGTGAGGCAGCAGCGCGCGCGGCTGCGGGCTGGCGCGGGCGCTGGCTGGGCCGGCTGGTGGGTTTCAGCCCACTGGCCGGTTTTTTTCTGTTTTCTCTTTTTCTTTTTCTATTTCTTTTCTGATTTGAGTTTAATTTGAATTCCAGTTTGAATTTGAATTTTTGCAAAACATGCAACACGTCCAAAAAATTTTAAATTCCCCTCTTAACATGATTTAGGGTCTTAACAATATTTTTGGGGTGTTACAAACAGTGTTGGACCTCCCGGAGGTGAGCTCCAGAGGTGACACGTATCCAGTAGTGTCGGACCTCCCGGAGGTGAGCTCCGGAGGTGACACGTGTCCAGTAGGACCTCCCCGCATCCTGAGCCTGCCACGTAGCCAGTTATCAGCGGACCTCTCCCCCTTTTGCAGGGATGAGCTCCGAAGGCGCCACGTGGCCAGCGGGGCACGAGAGTTGTCTTCAGCGCTCTCTGTGAACTAGAATTTGCTCTTTTGGCTATCTTTTTGATATTTTCTCTGTTTCTACTTATTTTAAAATGTTATCTCTATATAAAATATAAATATATGCAGAAATAAAAAATGAGGGTGTCACTGCCAGTTACTTTTCCTTGTGCTTACCCATAGTAGGAGCTGTGCTATCCTTCTACAGCTGAATCCGCTTGAGGTACTTGTGGTATACCCGGGGTCCTTCGGTTATTTCCTTGCTCGGGGGCCTTAGCACCGAATGGGCCCTCTCCTAAAAAGCTAATGCTAGCGGGAGGTCCAGAGTGTATAGCCTTCTTAGCCTGATTTAGTACCCCAAGCGTGCACACTCTGCCTCTCAAGCATTGCGTCTGAGTACCGGGGAGCCAGACGGCTCATACCCCTAAGAAAAGTAGTAACCATAACCCGGATGCTCTCACATCGAATTACCCAAGCCCTGCAGCTCAGCTAAGGACCGTAAGCCACAGTGAAACTAGAAGCAGGGAATTGTGACCAGAGAGCACGAATTACTCCTTTTCTTTGCCATGTCCGTGCAGGTCCGAACAGGTCCTAGCGTCCCGAATCTCCCAGGGGGTCCGCCGCCGAAGTCCTGTCTCAACCGTCTGCTTGGTAGGTGCGCCCAACCTAAGGGCCACACCTACCAGGGGGCCATCACCTTGAACTACGCGAGCAGGACGCCGGGACTGTCACGGCGACAAGCAGGGACTCGGAGCTTCGACTACAATGAGCTAACGACTCTGTTGGAGCTCCTTCGGGTCCTTACGCTGCTAAGGGCCCCGGGAGACGAGCCAACAACATCGCCGGAGCTTCTTCAGGTCCTTACGCTGCTAAGGACCCAGTGAGACAAGCTCACGACATCGGTGAAGATCTAGCCTCCTCGGCAAGTTGTTCCGGGCCCTTGCGCTGCCAAGGACCTGAAGGCACACATCAACAACACAAGAAATGAAGACTTCAGCAAACAAGTTCTTATTCAACATAAAGACTGGCGGATACACAAGGCGAGCAGGAGCCCTAGAAACCTACTGGCGCTGGAACCTAGCAGCTACAAGCTTGGCGGTGTCCTCAACAGAGGACCTGGCCACCTCCATCGCCTCTCCAACAGGACCCTGCACCACCGACTCGAGGGAGATGTTGGAGTCCTAGCTCCGGAAGTACGTGAGCACGTGCTCCGCAACCTGCTGAGCCAGAGCCTTGCCCTTAGCCTCCAGCTCCTCCCCGACGACGCCCTCTAGTGCCAGTAGCTTGGCCCCGGCCGAGTCCAGTGTAAGGAGCACTTCGCTCACCTCCTGCACCGGACCGCCCGAGCGTAAGGGGCTGAAGCCGAAGGGCTCCAGCACTGTCTCCGCACGGCCGAGGAAGTCCCAGACCCTTTCTGCTTCCGCGGCGCGATGTAAGGGCCTCAGTTTTTGACACACATTTGCAGTGTTCATCACCACACCACACACCTCATTTGAGGAAGGATGATGAACACAAATGAAGAGCAAGTAACAATTATCAACATGCTCATTAGAGAACAAACTCACACATTGCCAAAGTGGTATTTCACACATGTGATATAGATGGGCTGGACATATGAAAACTCCTACACTTTACTAAAGATGTCCATGCCAAGTTTCACCCAAATTCAAAACCTTTTTGAGGTCATTTTGGGTATAGTTAGGAATAGGGCAGTTTGAAACCATATTCAAATTCAAACTGTTTTTACCACATGAATTTAGAAATGGGAGGCATATTCTTACTCAGCACATTTTTGTGAGCTCACACACCAATTTTCACTCCATTTGGAGTTGATCTTGACATGAGCTAAGTGGGAGAAATTCAAACTTTATTTGAATTTCAAACTGAACTTGTGCTGAAATTCATTCAAACCAAACCTCTACTTTGATCAATTCAAATGGCTCATGGGTGGATAATTTGAATTGCCAAGGGTAGTATGGGGTTCACTGTTTACAACAGTGATTAGGAGTAAATTTCAGAGGTTAAAACTGGAAGTGGGACCCACATGTCAGCCACTGCTCAGATCAAACCGACTGAGACTTTTTCACTCGGGTCGCCGAGCCGCAGCGGTGATCGCCACCGAGGGCAGCCGCCGCGCCAGCAGCTGCTTGCCCATGCGCGTGCGCGAGGCGGTGCAGAGCCTTCTTAAGGCGCCTGCCCCCTCCCCGGCCGAGGCATCGCTGTTCTTCCCCGCAAGAACTCAGCGCCGGCCGAAGTTTTCCGCAGCTCGGGATCGATCGAAGAACGCCGATCGCAGCTCCCTCCGTCCACTCCAGAGCCCCAGCAAGGTACTAGAGACCTTCCTCCGTCCTCCCCGTTGCTAGAATTCAGTTGAAACCGATTGATACCGGCTGTGCCGAAAGATCAAATTCGGGACTTAGAACTGCCGCCCGGAGCAACCAGGCTTGACAGCCTACCAGGGCTTACGCCGTGACGGCAATGCAGGGTGACCTGTACTGCCACCCCGAGCCACAGCTCGAGTGGTTTGCTCACCGGCGGCGAATTTCCATTTTCCCCTTTCTGTGTGAGAACGACCTCGGGTACGGTTCTGTCAAATTCGTGCTCTCTAGAAAGGATTGGAGGGCTCAATCCGCTCTCACACAAGCTAGACACGGTAATGCACAAGTTGCCTTCACAACTCTTGGCCGGAGAACCTCTGTACCCGGCGTAATTCGAGGTCTACCAATGGCGGAAGGAACGGGCGGCATCGGGCGCACGGTGAGGACCTACTTCGGGCCTTCCCCGAGCTGCCTCGAGCTCATGTCGACCTTCTCTGAGGTCCACTGATGCTCCCCGACTGGTTTCCCAAGTAGTTGAGGTGCTAGGGAAGTCAGCCGACATGGCCGAAGTCGTTCCGAGGTGGCGGCTCGTCGCCGATCATGCTCCAGCCATTGTCATGAGCAGCTGACCCTAGAATCCTGTTCCCCGAGTAAAAGTAGGCAGGGGCGGCCATAATCAAGAAGTTTGGAGCTGTACAGAAGCCGGCGGCGAGCTCTCCGGCGAGGTCCCTCGGCGGCGGAGCGCGGGCGTCGCGAGGTTGAAGAAGGGGGTGGACCCCAGCTGTCAGCGGGAGATATTTTGAATCGGGATCCGGCTGCAGCCAGGATCGGCTGTGCTGGCGTGCAAAATCCTTGTGGGCCGCGGTGTGCCGTCGCCTCGACGTGCGACGCGTGTCCCCTGGGCCCACGCGCGAGTTTAAACTTTTCCTCGATTTTCAGATTTCCTTCAAACTTCAAATCCTCATAACTTTGCCTAGAAAGCTCCAAATTGAGTGAACCAAATTTTGCTGGATTCAGCTCTCCGAGTACTTTCCAGCAAATCAAGTTTCACTTCATGAAAACCCTTAATTCTCCAGAATTAATTCCTCAAAGTTTAAACTGTTAGGAATTTTAACTGGAGAATCCTTTGGAGGAAAATCCTGAAATTTTGCTGGGATGTTCACCAAAATATCCTTGGATTACCAGAAAAATTTCAGATCCATTTGAGCTCATCTGATCCACCTAATGGTGTGATTAGTGAAACTGTTCCAGAGAAAATAGAAAATGTTCAGAAACATTTTCAGAATTTTCTCTGACATTGTTTAGCTCATAACTTTAGCTAGGAACCTTCAAATTAAGTGAGACCAACTCCATTAGAACCCTCTGAAAATCTAGTTTTCATAAAGTCATAGTTGGCTTCATGAAAATTCCTAGAACACCCTAAGAGTTCCAATTAAGGTCAAGGACATAATTAATTGTGGAGGGCTCAAATGAGCTTTGCTGCAAATAAAACTTGACCAATTCTTTGTTTAGGTTGTAACCAAGCCACAATAAAAGTTTCACAGTCATTAGGTCGGTCTAGCAAAAGTTATAGACTTCACAACTTCAAACCTAATACAAATGCATTAAATTAATACATGTATTGTTTCTATCATGTAGTCGCTAAGGTCGAGGAGGAACCCGAAGTCCTAGACTTCGTTACTCCGGAGGAGCAACTAGCCTACGACCAAGAGCAGCAAGACAAGCTCCGGTTTGCATTAACATTTTTACAAATTTTTATTGTTTTGAGCACATATTTGTTTCCTTTATTCTGTGCATTAGAGTCTTGTTTGGAAGCCCCACTGCATAGCCAAGAGAACCATGGGTTGGGTTTAGGATTGCAAACCCCGTTAGCCACTGCATTGCTAGGATAGAGTAGGATTCGGTACAAGTCGAGTAGTTGGAACTACTCGCGAGCATAGGCTAGAGGCACTCGACTCGGGTAGTCATAGCACATGAAACACATGGCAAGAAAATGAGACCAAGCGGAGGGTAAGGGCAGCAGGAATTTTGGGCCTGTGTTCTGTAGCTCCGCTTGTGTCATTGAGGACCGAGCCGTGTGCGGGCCTGTTGAACAAGCTAGAACAGTACCGAAGACCTACCGGCTATATGGGAACCGGGAAACTGATGTAACTCGGGTAGCTGGGTATTGAGGCATTGCCCGTCGTTCAGAGGGTAGGTTGAGAGCTTGAGGTGTAAATCGGCTGGCGGCACTGAGATGCGCGTGCAGAGACCTCTTGCTCGGGACGATGGGACTGGTTCAATATTTGGCTGACGGGTGAAAGGTAGTTGCGTACGGCGTCCGTGATGGTTGTTGTAGGCAACATCGAGTACGGGCGTACGTGACGGGTTATTCGGGTAACCCTGCAGGTGTAAATCGATTATAATCGCCATCCCTCGCGGTCAGTGAGTACCACTTGTTCACTGTACCGTGACGTAGAAAGAACAGGCTAGTTACATGTTAAAATGTTGCTGATTGAAAGCTGGACATTGATTGTTAATGATATGCTGTAGCGTAGAGCTAACTAAAGTTCTTTTCAACTTTGGGCAAAGTACATGAGAGAAATGCGTTTCTTGTTTGATTGCGGCTCTCTCATGTGCCTTAGCGTAGGTTCTCCACAACCTGCTGCTAAAACTTGAACGTAAGGTTCTACTAATTTGGCGAGTCCTTGCAACTGATTTTTACCTCATGTAACCCATTACCCTCATGTAGAAGTTCCATGTTAGGTGAGACGGGTCAGACTTGCTGAGCCTTCGTGCTCACTGCTTGTGTTTGAAGCTATTGCAGGGTTCTATGAGGAAGGGACTCCCGAAGAGTTGACGGAACCCCAGAAGGGGAACCCCGTCGAGTGGGAGTCGTGCACGCCGCAGAGTTAGTGTGCGTGTGTGCTAGCAAGGACACGTTCGAGGGCTGAACGTGCACTTGATGCTTAGTCTACGCCCGCGAGTGTAGACTGAACTTATTTTGATGTAAACATGTTCATAAACTTGTTTATGTAATAAAATTTCCGCTTCCACTTTGTACCTTTGACGTGTGTTATACGGTGCTGTGCAACGCAGCACCCCTCAGCGTGATCCTGGCTCGACAGGACCAAATGGGGTCGTGTTAGCGCTGGTATCAGAGCTCGCTTGAGGTTTAACACAGTACAAAGGTCTTCTTTTCCAAAAATCCAGTGAGGAACGAGTTAGTAGCCCGTATAAGGATGTTATTAGAATATAGAAAGTGGCATATTAACCTATTTGTTATGTCAGAAAATCGTGCATTTCGGGACGTTCATGTCTTGGGGGTGCACGTAAGCGCTGTCCACCAGTGCGCACAAGCTGAAGGGTGGAGCCCCACGGGTGGCAGGTAACCCGACTCGCTTTTATATCCTCTACGACTCTTCATGTCGTTTGGGGTATTCGAGCAACGTCTGTCCCTGGCGTGCGTGGTGCAACTTGGGAGACTCCGTCACGTGGTCTGAAACGTGAACACGTAACTCAAGGCGTGTTTGGTTTGAGAACATCCGGGCGAGTGATGACGGCCGGGTGTACTAACTGTATGGATTCCGGGCTCGGTGTGCAGCCGAGTCTGATGATTGTTTGAGTTTCTGCAGGTAGCCTGACCACGAAACGGTAGATGTGTAGCATCCGTGTGCGAGTGACGAGTAGTGCCACTGAACTAACGAAGCCGGCTAAGTCCGGTATAGGTTTTTCCTTTGTGAGGACGTAGTACCGACATAATCTGGTGACGCATCGACGTCACACCCAACTAAATGAACAACTTCATTTAAAAACTTGAAGTTTTTGATCCAAAGTAGTAAAACTTGATGTAACTCCTTCCCTTGAACAGGATGTTCAAAGTTAACAAGTTTTCAACTTATAGGCTGTTAAGGACAGAGCACTCTGTTTTCAGCTGAATCAAGGCTGAAGTTAATCAGAGGTTAGAGGTTGAGTTATTTCGAGGTTGGGGTCATATGATACATTTCTGGAAAGCATTGGAAGAGCTTTACAACTCTTCTGTTGAGGTCCAGAGGTGTTTCATCCCTTAACCAATCGAAAAATGCAGTAGAGTTGAAACTGTCCAGAAAACAGGGCAGAGCAAAGACTCTCTGTAAACTCTCTGTAAATTAAGCATAACTTCCTGCTTAAAAGTCCAAAAATAGAAAATGAGGTAGTTCTGGAAATCTTATGAGATGGGTTATAACTTTGTAACAGAAAGTTGTGTCAGATTAGGAACAGAATTAACTGGGATTCTTGGATCAAATCAGTACCTAAAGCAGGGAGGTGCTGTCCAATTGTTTCCAGAAATTCTGTTAACTCTCATAACTTTTGAACCAAGACAGATCTTAGGCCAAGCAAATACTTTCTGGAAATCTATTGAAGTTAGCTTTAACTTTGATGTTGATTTCCAGAATTAGTTTTGCCTCTAACATGGCCTAAATCAGGTTGAAATGGAAACTGGTCAGGGCTGTCATGGGAACAGCAGATCAGCAGTCAAATTTGTTTAAAATTTGAACTGTGTTTCCAAATTTTATGGGTTCAATGACATGTTTTATGTTATAACTCAGCGGTTTACTGTTTAAATAAATATTTGACATTTCTCAAATATATTTTTACAGATGACAGCAGATAAGCAACTGGAGAACGGGTGGATGATGTCCCACTGTTCTCACCGTAACGGCTACCCGGAAGCATTATGGCAAATGCTCCAATATTTCGGGTACAACCAGATGCCGCAATACTTCGCCAAGGAAGAAGGCGAAGAGGGGAACAAGACATGGACGATCCATGTCGAGGTTCCTGCAGGACCTACGCCACCCGGTTGGGTGCCATTCACCGTCACGGTGAGAGGAAGACAACCGGAAGGGATGTGGCAAGTGGCGGCCCGTGACACTATGTCATGTTTCTGCCAACTACACGTGCAGGCTATGGAGGGCACTCCATACGCACTCGTTCCGGTGGAGGGACGAGCTCAGCATGTGTGGGAAGAGAGGTACGTGGAGGCAACGGACCCGAGTTGCCCAAGGTACAACCCCGCGGAGGCAAATCTCAGCCTCCAGATGAGGGCGGGAAACGCCGTGATGGACAGCCAAGCTGTTCATACGGAGCATCTCGCCACAAAGCTCAAGGAGAGCACAAGCCGTGGAGATCATTTCGAGAATGCTCACAGCGCACTCCGCAATGTGCTCCTTCCGACGATCAAGCGACTGAATGAACAACACAATCAGTTGCGTCGTCTGAAGAAGGCCAAGAAGAAGAGCCGTGTCGACATCGCGGCGTTGCAAGAGCTGGTGCAGACCCTAACCCAGCAGAATGAGGACCTTGCTCAGGAGCGGGACGACGCTATTGAGGAAGGACAAGGTTGGGAAGAGGACTACAACCAAGCTATGGACGAGGTGCATGCTTTGCAGGACCTCGTGCCCCCGGTGTTAGGCGTACCGGTGGTCTTGGGTCTTCCAGCAATGGGAGAACCCGGAATGGGAGAAGAGGTGGTAGATCCAGAGCCACCAGCAGAGGTACCGGAGGAGGACGACCCACAGGAGGTCGAGTTCTACTCCGAGTAGGGGGTTACAGTTGCCAAGTAGGGCAGCCAGGGTAGCGTAACCCAACTTTTGTAATCGGTGACATGTCGTGTAGACAGTAGCGTATGTATAGGTAGTGACGACATGAGCACGACTTCTCGGAGACCCGAGAATAATGTATCTTGTATAAAGTTTATGCTTTACCAATATATGTGAATGTTGTGCAAATTAATCATGTGTCACTTCAATACCTACTGTTGCTTATGGAAATTTTAAGTAAGACATGTGCTAATTGCTGCCGTTTCAAATTTCAGAATGACGCGTACTCGTGCCAACCCTGACGTTGGGGGTACCAGTCAAGGGGGAGAGACCTCCCAACCACCTCCCGAGGACTCCTCGGGACAGCAGCAGCAACAGCAACAGCAAACACCGCCACCGCCACTGCCAACGGTTACATTGGCCGACATCGTCGCGGCAATGGCGGGTTCACATCAGCAGCACACGGAGCTGCTGCAAACTTTAATTGCGAATACGTCTCGCCCAGAGAGACGTCAAGATCGTGAGGAGCGCCAACAGAGCTCCTACTCCGACTTCCTGGCGACTCATCCCCCGGTATTCTCAAGGGCGGATGAACCACTTGACGCGGACAACTGGCTCCGCGCCATAGAGATGAAGTTCGGGCTGCTCCAGCTCAGCGAGCAGCGCAAGACTCAGTTCGCGGTCCAGCAGCTCCAATGATCCGCGAGCGCGTGGTGGGCCAACTTCTGTGCTTCACAGCCCACCGACCGAGTGATGACCTGGACGGAGTTCCGGACGGCCTTCAGGGCCTATCATATACCGCCAGGTTTAATGAAGAGGAAGATGCAGGAGTTCCTGCACCTGCAGCAAGGGAGCCGGAACGCGCTGGAATACTCCAGAGCGTTCAACGATCTCGCGCTCTACGCGTCGTATCACGCAGATACGGACGAGAAGCGGCGAGACCACTTTTACCAGGGGCTTAACCCGCTCCTGAAGGACAAGTTGGCGATGTTCAATCGCGGCAGCCTCAACGACATCATTGATGCTGCGATTGTTCAGGAGGACTCCGGCAAGGAGTTAGCGGCGGCGGAGAGGAAGCGAAGCGTGCCGCAGAGCAGCGGAGAAGGAGGCGGTCCTTCTCAGAAGTTTCGGATGGTGAATCGCCCACCATCGGGTTCACGCTGGCAGCCACCACAGCGGTCGATGCCGTTCCGCAGTCGGCCGTACTCTTCACCGGCATTCCGGCCGGCACTGCCAGCACCACCGCAACAACAACAACAGCAGCGGGCGATGCCGCATGCGTTTGCACCTCAGCAACGCATGCCGGGCTTTCGTCCACCGAGCACTCCACCAGCAGCGGCCACATGTTACAAGTGTGGTCGTCCAGGACACTTCGCAAGCAGTTGCCGGAGAGGCAAGGTGGCGGAGTGGCACCACAGTTTCCGGGGAGAAATCAACCCCGGAACCCCACTAATGCGCGGCGGGCAAGCCCTAGGCCCGGCACTGTCCACCAACTTGCCATTGAGGACGTGCTGGAGGGCGAGCCAATCCTTGCGGGTATGTTCCAACTCCACCAGCATCCCGCTATAGTACTGTTTGATTCAGGTGCCACGCATAATTTTATTAGCCAAGCTTTCATTGCTAAACACAGTTTGCCAATACTACCCACCGATAGTCCATATTTAATTTGTTCACCGGGTGGGAAGATTTCAGCGAGCGTAATGGTCTCCAAAGCACCATTATGCTTAGCGGGTAGAGTGTACCCCACGTCTCTCATTATCTTAGAGGGACAGAAGGTCGATCTCATCCTAGGGATGTCGTGGTTAACCCGCCACGGCGCTGTTTTAGACACCGTCCTTCGAGTCATGCACTTAAACTCAGGGGTGCACGGTTCTCACTCATTATTTCTGGATAGTCCAGAAATAAAACTTCCAAGTGTTTATCAAGCCACAACTATCAGATTGGAAGATATTCCAGTAGTCCGAGAGTTCCCTGATGTATTCCCGGATGATTTACCGGGAATGCCACCCGATAGAGAGGTGGAGTTCAAGATTGAACTTGCACCGGGAACCATGCCAATATCCCGAAGGCCGTACAAGATGGCGCCCAAGGAGTTGGCTGAACTGAAGACTCAGCTCACGGACCTTCTGGAGAAGGGTTTTATTAGGCTGAGCTCCTCGCCATGGGGCTGTTCGGCATTATTTGTCAAGAAGAAGGATGAGACGTTGCGGCTTTGCGTGGACTATCGTCCATTGAATGCCGTAACCATCAAGAACAAGTACCCGTTGCCACGGATCGACATGTTGTTTGATCAGTTGGTCGAAGCAAAGATCTTTTCCAACATGGATTTAAGATCCGGGTACCATCAGATTAAGATAAGGGCTGAGGACATTCCGAAGACGGCTTTCTCGACGAGGTACGGACTTTATGAGTACCTGGTCATGTCCTTCGGCCTCACCAATGCTCCAGCTCACTTCATGTACTTAATGAACTCGGTATTCATGCCGGAGCTGGACAAGTTTGTCGTGGTCTTCATCGACGACATCCTGGTATATTCCAAGTCGGAGGAAGATCACAAGAAACATCTGCGTATAGTCTTGCAACGGCTGCGGGATCACAAGTTATACGCAAAATTCAGCAAATGCGAGTTTTGGATATCGCAAGTGCCTTTCCTCGGGCATATCATCTCAGCGGAGGGTATCACTGTGGACCCGAGCAAGGTCACTCAAGTGCTGAATTGGAAATCCCCGAGAACTGTTCACGAGGTACGGAGTTTCCTCGGACTCGCGGGATATTATCGGAGGTTCATTCCGAACTTCTCGAAGATTGCCAAGCCTATGACAGAGCTGCTGAAGAAGGCTACCAAATATGTTTGGAGTCCAGCATGTGAAGCAGCATTCAAGGCTTTAGTCAAGCACCTGACATCAGCACCGGTTTTGGCGCAGCCAGACACAACAAAACCGTTCGATGTGTACTGCGATGCATCCGGCATTGGGCTCGGATGTGTGCTGATGCAAGACCGAAGAGTGGTCGCGTATGGATCACGGCAGCTTAGAAACCATGAGCAAAATTATCCAACTCACGACTTGGAGCTCGCTGCCGTGGTACTTGCACTAAAAATGTGGAGGCACTACCTACTCGGTAACCTCGTACATTTATATACCGACCACAAAAGCCTCAAGTACATATTCACTCAGAAGGAGCTGAATATGAGGCAACGAAGATGGTTAGAACTGATAAAGGATTACGAAATAGAGATCCATTATCATCCGGGCAAGGCAAACGTAGTGGCAGATGCGCTGAGCCGCAAGTCACACGTCAACAATCTGACCATCACACCGTTGGAAGAGAGCGAACCACCACTACATGTGATTCCACACGGAGCTCTCTACAACCTAGCTTTGATCCCCACCATCCGTGAAGAGATAGCGGCAGCCCAGAAGAATGACAAGGGCATGTCACATTTGCGGAGACGTGTAGATAGTGGGGAGCTGAAATGTTTCCGGAAAGACGGAGACGGCGTCCTATGGTTCAAGGACCGGATCGTCGTACCCCGTAACCCGGAATTACGGAAGAAAATCTTTGATGAGGCTCACTTATCAAAGTTCTCTATTCACCCCGGCAGCAACAAGATGTATCAAGAACTCCGAAGGAAGTTTTGGTGGACACGGATGAAGCGCGGAGTTGCAAAATACGTGTCAGAGTGTGATACATGTCGAAGGGTGAAGGCAGACCACATGCGGAAACCGGGACTGCTACAACCACTGGGCATTCCTGCCTGGAAATGGGAGGATGTGAGCATGGACTTCATCGTCGGTTTACCCACCACCTTGCAGAAACATGATTCTGTGTGGGTGATCGTCGATCAGCTCACCAAAGTTGCCCATTTCATCCCGGTTAACACAAACTACAATGCCAAGAAGTACGCTGAACTGTACATCTCACGGATCCTATGCTTGTACGGCGTACCCCGTACTATCATATCGGATCGGGGCACTTTATTTGTGTCCCGTTTTTGGGAGCAGCTACACGCTGCCTTGGGGACGAAGCTGATCCGTAGTTCAGCATACCACCCACAGACAGATGGACAAACCGAGCGGGTAAATGTAACACCCCAAATTTTGATTCAAAACTCTAAACCATGTTCAGAGGGGAATTTAAAAAATTTTGGACGTGTTGCATGTTTTGCAAAAATTCAAATTCAAACTGGAATTCAAATTATACTCAAAACAGAAAAGAAATGGAAAAAGAAAAAGAGAAACGGGAAAAAAACCGGCCAGTGGGCCGAAACCCGCCAGCCGGCCCAGTTTCCCCGCGCCAGCCCGCCCCGCGCGCGCCGCGCTGTCTCTCACAGACGGGTGGGACCCGCCTGTCATCCCTAACCCCGTGACCCCGGACTCTCTCCCGCGCGCGCGATCGCAACCGACCGGATTTCCGCGTCCCGCCGTCCGAATTCTGGTCCCAAACGACTCAAACTCGATCGCAACAGACCCACCGCCCTCCCCCGGCTATAAAAACCCAGCCCCGATCGGTTTTTCTCACGCGATCGCCGATTTTCACTCCGGTGAGCACCGAGACTTCGCCGGTGAATTCTGGCCGATCTAAGCTCGGAAACTCTGATCTAACTCGCTGGTCTTGATCCACCGCCTCCGGGGAACTTTGCAGGTGCAGAAAACTCGGAGACTTACGGTGAAAACACAGCGCCGACGAGCTTCGCCGTGGTTTTGCCTCGGACCTCGCCGCCGATCACTTTCCAGGACCCCCGAGCTCGAGAAAACCCCCGAGGTGAGATCCCTGACCTCCCCTCTACCGATCTATGCCATAAGATCACAGTTTTAGGCAGAATTCTCGAGGATCCGAAACTTTCCGGCGAGATCGCCGCTTCCCGCCGCCGTGCGATGCCGGCAGCGCCGCCCGCGCTCGATCAGAGCGACGTGGCCGCTTGTGCGTCATTTATTTTAAATCGCACGGTAGACTTTAAAACCCCGCGTACCGGTTCGATGTTATAATCTCAGCCGTCGGTTTAAAATCAGACGGTCCACGTCAGCCCCGCATTATAAAGACTGGAATTCTTACGTGCTACCCCCTGGGGTTCTCGAGAAATAAGAGCTAGCCCCGGAAACTTCAGATCTAGCCCCTGGAACTCCAGAAAATCATGTAAATTCATTTAAAAATCAGTTTTAGCCCCTGGACTTAATAAAAATTAGGTAAAACACCTCTGATAAGTGTAGCTAGACCCCTGGAAATTATGAAAATAATATTATAGACCCTGTAATGGGGTGAATTCATTATTTTAGCCTTGTTTAGTATTTAATTTAGAAAATTGAATATGTAACTAGTGTTTAAAAATTAAAAAGGGGGACAAACATAATTGTCAAAAATTAATTAAAAACTTTCTCAGTACTTAGAAAACTTTGGAGTGAGATAAAAATATATTTTTGGGCTGAAATAAATCTGTTTCATCTATTATTCACATTTATTAGTATAGGGACACATTTTTAAGTAAAGAATAGCTATAGAAAAATAGGGAAAATAATGATGAAATAGTTTACATCAGAGGCCAAGGTCAAAATATGTTATTAAATTATTTAGGACCAAAACCTATACTGTTTAGATGATGTGTATTACTAATTTCACAATAAATACACAATTATGCATAGGAATATAAATCTGAAAATATAGCAACTAGTAAATGATAAATGGAGTTTTTTTTAAAATCCAAAGATTTCAGTTTAGGGTTGATAGAAATTATGAAGGCACATATGGAGGAGAAAAATACTTTTCATACATACTTGGTAGTTTAATATAAGGAATTTATTTAAAAACTGAAACACACACACACACACATATATATATATATATATATATATATAGTATGTAAGTATAAATGTGAACACCAAAGTAGGAATCATATACATATAAATAAAAGTGTATGCAAGCCACAGATCAACACACAAAGTAACCACAACCCATATAATGGTGAATGAATTTCATAAAGGTGAATGTGTGGTTTGTATGAAGTAAGAAGTGTGAACTATGTCTTATGATTGTTGTTTTTCTTTTGCTATGTGTGATGGTATGAAGTAGAACCTGTTCAAGAGCAAGTTATCCCTTTCCAAGATCAGGACTACCCATTTCAAGAGCAGCAAGAAGGAGGCAAGTGTCCTTGACCACTTTGATCCTATGCTAGGATGTGTAGATAGAATTATTTGCATTGTCAAGTTAAATATGAAACCCATGCTAGGAAGTTTCCCTAGAATTGCATTACCTTATTTCCTTGTAGCTTGGGTTGGGATTTATTTTATCATGTCATTTAATATTATGCATATGCTTAGCCATGCTTAGAATGGGATAATTGGGATATGAGATAATCAGTTTATATTACCATACTCTTGAATGAGATATTGTGAGTTATGTAGAGGTAGGGATCAAGGCAAGTTGGATGTTTTGGTTGTGTGCTGGGTGCACGAGACTTGGGTTTGTGTTTAGTACTTGCCTGGATCCTAAGGACCGGTTCATGGAGCATGTAACCCGGCTTTACAGTGCCAACCACATGCTGAGATGGGGCAGCTTGGCCAATTAATTAGGTGTATCCCCGGCGTAGTATGGGTGTGTTGGATGGTGCGGGAAGTAGGTGTCAGCTGGACTACCATATGAACCGCAAGGCTCAAGAGGGGGCCACTGCAGCGGGGTTGGAGCCTCTTGTATGCTGTTAGGGGTGAAACCTCAGTGGGCCCACGCTCGTCGGGAATCCCTTTGTAAAGGCTTCGTAGTGATCTCCTGGCTGCACACCTGGGAAGTGTGAATGTGGATCGTAGCCACTGGCATAATGGAGGTTCTTTTAGTCCACCCGGCAACGGGGGATGAAATCACTACATGTGGGTACAGTGGTACAAACTCTGCAGAGTCAAAACTGTCTTGACAGCCGTGCTCACGGTTAAGAGCGGCCTGGACTTATTCATGATTAGAGGATAGATGGTTTTGGAAGTTAAGCGGGGAGCTTAACATTGGAAATAATGTTATGGTTATTGGATTATGATGATGGGATGGGAGAATGGGACCATTTCACCTGCGTAGTAATGTAGGTGCTTAATAAGCTAAGGTGATAGGTATTAATTGCGTAGTGCTTTAACCATGAGTTCAACCTATCCTTGTTCTAGCCAGGCATGATATAATTTTCCCACACTTGCTGAGTACCATTGGTACTCAACCTTGCATATTTGTTGGTTTATATTGCTGCTCAGGTCAAGATAATGAGGTGGTGTATAATGACCAAGATTTTGGACCCGAGGAAGGTTTTTAGGTTCATGAAGACCCCCGGGCAACGCCTGTGATGGAGCCCTAAAGAATAATATTCCGCTGCTAGTTTATTTACTTGTGATGAACTTATTATTGTCCATCGAGACATTTACTATGTAAGACATACTTATATTCGACACCTGGCTTGTAATAAATGATGCTTCACTATTTGTCATCACATGTATGAGAAAATGATCCTGGCATACATGTGATATTCACTTGGTTCTTCTTCGGAAAAACCGGGTGTGACAGAGGTGGTATCAGAGCCAAGGTTGCCCGTAGGAACGTGGACCTAGGTAGAAAGGGACGTATTTAAGGGCCCTATTTTCTTAAAAACTATTTTCCAAGGTGTGGGTGGAAAAGTGTTATTAAAGGAGTCATTTTCTTCATCTTACCCCAACTTTCATTCAAAATAGGATTTTTGTTTGAGAATTTATCTAACCTAATTTTAAATTCTTTTGTTTTAGATGGTTCGCATGATTCGCACCGCTCGTAAGTCCACAGGAGGGAGAGTTCCCGTAGTTGCCCTTGCCGAAAGAGAGGAGAGTCGTCCAGTGACGTACCTTTCCTACGGATTGGCAGTAGGAGATTTGTTGCGCCGTCTTCGACGTATGCTCGAAGCCGCCGGCAATACGGGCAAGCTAATCATCCACTATAACTCCACCAGGACCATCCGTGAGAAGAGGGAAGAATGGAGTTCGGAGATGAGGATTATACACGAGAATCAGCTGCTTAAGATTCACCACTCTCCAGCTTGTCGAGCAACACAAGTTGACGCGGAGAGAGATGTCACCTGGGAGGCCATCACCTGCCAGAGTCACATCTATCGTCGCCACTTGGACAAAACTGAGTACATGTATGTCCTCCGACGTGAGAGTGGTACCACGGAGTACAAGTACCCACCGGTGCAGCAAGGGACTTCTCATGAGCACATGGACTTGTGCTTGGAGGATGCTGCTATGCTCAGCACTCGACTGCAGGAGTGTCAACAAGAGCTTCAGGATGTCCGAGACACCCTGAAGGAAACGGAGGCGTTGCTGCGAGCTTGCTTAAAGGCGAGAGAAAGAGGAGATGGGAATGAACTGTGTGTCACCGTGAGTGATACATGGACTCCTGACTCCCCGGATCGCCGAGCAATCAGGCGTCGTCGCACTTCTCCACCAGCAGCCTCCCCACCCAAAGCAGAGTCAGAAGGTAGCCGAAATGAGGAGGAAGATCCCGAGGAGCCAGCTCAAGAGGACGAGTAGTGTAGAGTCTTTCCCCTAGCTAGCAAGAGGTCGAGTAGTCGAGTCGTTACGTAGTTAATGGTGTGATAATGCTTGGTGTGTGACGTGAGTTGTGGAAGCCATGAGCAATTGTCCACAGCCTCGTCTTCAGATTGTTTTGCTTTGGTGTGTGAACCCACATGAAATAATATTGCATTTGTTTTGTGTGAGAAATGAACCCTCAGAAAAGTATAACCAAGCCTCAACACTTCAAAGTACAAACAAGTGAAAGTAGTAAGATGATACTAAATGCTTTCAAAATTAACATTGGTTGATTCTGCCAGATGGACGGAAGAGGAAAAGGACGTGCTGCCAACCCCACCAACAACAACGATGAGGCGTGCAACCCTCATCTTTCTGGAGGTCAGGACAGGGGTGGTCGCCGTGAAGAAGTTGACCCTCTCCACCTAATGCTGGAGAATCAAAATCAGCTTATCCAGAACTTGACTCAAGTGGTGGCCAACTTGCATCAAGTTCCACCTCCACAAGCTGCACCACGCCAACCAAGGTTGAGTGAGTTTCTAGGAACTCAACCCCCAAAGTTTGCAAGTGCTGCTGAACCTCTGGAGGCAGATGATTGGCTGAAGACCATTGAAAGTAAGATGAGGATCATACAGTGCCAAGGGTATGAGAGGGTGCTGTTTGCCTCTCATCAATTGCATGGACCTGCTGCTGATTGGTGGACCGCCTACGTGGCCGCCCATCATGACCCTGAGAGCATCACTTGGGAAGAGTTCAAGCGTAGCTTCCGCAACCATTACATCCCAAGGGGTGAACTCAAAAACAAGAGGAAGGAGTTTTTGGGACTGCAGCAGGGAAACATGACGGTGAGGGAATACCTCACTAAATTCACTCAACTATCCCGTTATGCCCCACGGGACATAGAGACTGATGAGCAGAAACAAGATTGTTTCATGGAAGGGCTTACCGCAGAAATGCAGTGTGCAATGTCCTCAAATGAGTATGAGAGCTTTCAAAAGATGGTGGACAGAGCATTTGTGGTGGAAAGGAAGCTGAAGGCCCTGGAAAATGAGAATAAGAGGAAGGCTGGGTGGTCACATCAAGCCTCAGGGAGCAACACCCGCCCACGTATGATGCAGCAACCTACGGGGCAGATGAGCCGTGCTGCGGTACCCTATTCAGCACCAAGAGGGTACAACCCAAACTACAGGCCTCCCGCGGCACCAGCACAGCCGCAGCGTCAGTTTGTGCAGCAGCCTCGCCCCGCATATCCACCTCGACCAGCAGTGCAAGGACCCCCAAACCAACCCCAAGACAACAAGGGCCAGGCATCTAAGATTGGGGTGCAATGTTTCAGCTGTGGTGAAGTGGGGCACTACGCCCATAAATGCCCAAAGAAGAAGCCTGCGCCGCCACAACAGCAGAATGTATTGAGAGGACGGGTGAACCATGTCACTATGGAGGAAGCACAAGAGGCACCCGACGTGGTAGTTGGTAAGTTTCCTGCCAATTTACATCTTGCAACTCTGCTGTTTGATTCTGGTGCTACCCACTCGTTCATTGCTCAAGGGTTTGTTAAGAAGCATGACCTAGCAACCACACAAATGAACCATATGCTAGCCGTAAACTCTCCAGGTGGAGAAATAAGGACAAGACAAGTGTGTCCCAAAGTGAACCTAGACATTAATGGTGTAGTATTTACTGCTAACCTCATAGTGATAGATTCACAAGGGATAGATATTATTTTGGGTATGGATTGGTTGACCAAACATAAAGGAATCATCCATTGTTCGACCAGAACGGTGGAACTAACTCACCCCAGTGGTACCAGAGTGAAGTTCATAACAATACACGAGCCTAGGAGGGACATTAAATTAAATCAAGTGGAGGTGAAAGTTGAGGAAATCAGGACTATCAGGGAATATCCAGATGTTTTTCCGGAGGAGTTGCCAGGTATGCCTCCCGACCGTGACGTGGAATTCGCAATTGAGCTAGTACCGGGAACAGCCCCGATATACAAGAGACCTTATCGAATGGACTCCAAGCAGCTAGAAGAGCTCAAGGATCATTTGAGAGAATTGACGGAGAAGGGGTATATTCGCCCCAGTTCCTCACCATGGGGAGCTCCGGTGATATTTGTGCCCAAGAAAGACGGAACCCAAAGGTTATGCGTGGATTACCGTGCCTTGAATGAGGTAACCATCAAGAACAAGTACCCATTATCCCGCATTGAAGACTTGTTTGATCAGTTGAGGGGAGCTTGTGTGTTCTCGAAAATTGATCTCAGGTCGGGATACCACCAACTCAAGATAAGGCAATCTGATATTCCCAAGACAGCTTTCGTATCTCGGTACGGACTGTATGAATACACTGTCATGCCTTTCGGGCTAACCAATGCCCCGGCATATTTCATGTACCTCATGAACAAGGTATTCATGGAATATCTGGATAAATTTGTGGTGGTTTTCATAGATGATATTCTCGTCTTCTCCAAAGATGAAGAAGAACATGAGAAACATCTAAGGTTGGTGTTACAGAGGCTGAGAGAACACCAACTATATGCTAAGTTGAGCAAGTGTGAGTTTTGGCTGAAGAGAGTTCCCTTTTTAGGACATATAATCTCGGAGGGAGGAATCTCCGTAGATCCCGCCAAAATCGAAGATATCCAGAAGTGGAAAACCCCTGAAAATGTTGGGGAAGTTCGAAGCTTTTTGGGATTGGCTGGATACTATCGACGGTTTATTGAGGGATTCTCCAAGATCTCGAGACCTCTCACTAAACTGTTGGAGAAGGGAATCACATTCACCTGGACGCCACAGTGCGAGACGAGCTTTCAGGAGCTAAAGAAGAGATTTACAACAGCCCCAGTGTTGGTTATGCCAGATATGCAGAAGAATTTCACAGTGTACTGCGATGCCTCTGGAAACGGGTTGGGATGTGTTCTCATGCAAGAAGGACATGTCGTGGCATATGCATCCCGGCAGCTTCGGAAGCACGAGAAGAACTATCCTACACATGACCTAGAACTAGCTGCAGTGGTACACGCGTTGAAAATTTGGCGGCACTATTTGATGGGGAAGAGGACAGAGATATATACGGATCATAAGAGTTTGAAGTACATATTCACACAGCCAGATCTCAACCTCAGACAAAGGAGATGGTTAGAGTTAATCAATGACTTTGATGTGGGCATCAACGATCATCCCGGAAAAGCAAACGTCGTGGCCGATGCTTTGAGTCGGAAAGTGCAGGTCAATAAGTTGAGTTTGAAGGACATGCCCGCAGAATTGAAGGACGAGGTTATAAGGCTCAATCTATGTCTAGTAAATAGTGGTGAAGCCATCGCCATGGAAGTGGACTCCACACTCGAGCAAGACATACACGAGGGCCAAAAGAATGATGAGAAGATACAAGAGATCAGACAGCTCATCAAGGAAAATAAAGCTCCTGGTTTTAGAGAGGATGAACAGGGAACGGTGTGGCACGGGAAAAGGATCTGTGTGCCAGAAGTAAAGGAGATCCGTGAATTAATTTTGAAGGAGGCTCACGATTCCGACTATTCCATTCATCCTGGGAGTACGAAGATGTACCAGGACCTCAAGGACAGGTATTGGTGGTATGGCATGAAGCGAGATGTCGTGGAACATGTTGCCCTATGTGACACATGTCAGTTGGTGAAAGCAGAACATCAACGACCCGCGGGATTGTTGCAACCACTCAAAGTGCCTGAATGGAAGTGGGAAGAAATCAGCATGGATTTTGTTGTGGGATTGCCTAGGACCCAATTCGGGTATGATTCAATATGGGTCATTATTGATAGGCTAACCAAGGTAGCTCATTTCATTCCTGTGAAAGAAAGCTACAGCGGATCCAAATTGGCAGAATTGTACATGTCAAGGATTGTGTGTTACCATGGAGTGCCAAAGAAGATAGTGTCGGACCGAGGGACACAGTTCACCTCGAGGTTTTGGCAGAAGTTGCATGAAACCATGGGAACCCATCTGAACTTCAGCTCTGCCTATCATCCCCAAACTGACGGGCAGACGGAGAGAACCAATCAGATCCTTGAAGATATGTTAAGGGCATGTGCACTCAAAAACAATAGGAGTTGGGACAAGAACTTACCGTATGCGGAGTTTTCCTATAACAACAGTTATCAAGCTAGTATGAAGATGTCACCGTTTGAAGCTTTGTATGGAAGGAAGTGCAGAACTCCCCTATTTTGGAACCAAACAGGAGAAAGTAAAGTGTTTGGTCCAGAAGTGCTACAAGAAGCCGAGGCAAAGGTGAGGGAGATTCGCAACAACTTGAGGATAGCACAAACACGCCAGAAGAGTTATGCTGATGTACGAAGAAGAGAGCTCGTTTTCAACGTGGGAGACTATGTTTATCTCAAGGTGTCCCCTATCAGAGGACTTCGTCGGTTCAAGGTGAAAGGGAAGTTGTCACCTCGATACATCGGACCCTTTCAAGTTTTGGAAAGGAAAGGCGAAGTGGCATACCAACTAGAGTTACCGGTTCATCTATCGGACGTGCACGATGTGTTCCATGTGTCACAACTCAAGAAATGTCTGAGGACGCCTGAAGAGGTGTTACCCATGAATGAAGTGGATGTAGCTGAGGATTTGTCTTATGCCAAGCAACCATACAAGATTTTGAAGACAATGGAACGCCTCACCAGAAATAAAAGAATCCGGATGTGCAAGGTGCAGTGGAAGCATCACTCAGAAGAGGAAGCCACCTGGGAACGGGAAGATGAACTCAAGGCACAATTTCCGGAATTGTTTTCTTAGAAACACCAATCTCGAGGACGAGATTTCTTTTAAGGGGGGTAGAGCTGTAACACCCCCAAATTTTGATTCAAAACTCTAAACCATGTTCAGAGGGGAATTTAAAAATTTTTGGACGTGTTGCATGTTTTGCAAAAATTCAAATTCAAACTGGAATTCAAATTATACTCAAAACAGAAAAGAAATGGAAAAAGAAAAAGAGAAACGGGAAAAAAACCGGCCAGTGGGCCGAAACCCGCCAGCCGGCCCAGTTTCCCCGCGCCAGCCCGCCCCGCGCGCGCCGCGCTGTCTCTCACAGACGGGTGGGACCCGCCTGTCATCCCTAACCCCGCGACCCCGGACTCTCTCCCGCGCGCGCGATCGCAACCGACCGGATTTCCGCGTCCCGCCGTCCGAATTCTGGTCCCAAACGACTCAAACTCGATCGCAACAGACCCACCGCCCTCCCCCGGCTATAAAAACCCCAGCCCCGATCGGTTTTTCTCACGCGATCGCCGATTTTCACTCCGGTGAGCACCGAGACTTCGCCGGTGAATTCTGGCCGATCTAAGCTCGGAAACTCTGATCTAACTCGCTGGTCTTGATCCACCGCCTCCGGGGAACTTTGCAGGTGCAGAAAACTCGGAGACTTACGGTGAAAACACAGCGCCGACGAGCTTCGCCGTGGTTTTGCCTCGGACCTCGCCGCCGATCACTTTCCAGGACCCCCGAGCTCGAGAAAACCCCCGAGGTGAGATCCCTGACCTCCCCTCTACCGATCTATGCCATAAGATCACAGTTTTAGGCAGAATTCTCGAGGATCCGAAACTTTCCGGCGAGATCGCCGCTTCCCGCCGCCGTGCGCCGCCGGCAGCGCCGCCCGCGCTCGATCAGAGCGACGTGGCCGCTTGTGCGCCGTTTATTTTAAATCGCACGGTAGACTTTAAAACCCCGCGTACCGGTTCGATGTTATAATCTCAGCTGTCGGTTTAAAATCAGACGGTCCACGTCAGCCCCGCGTTATAAAGACTGGAATTCTTACGTGCTACCCCCTGGGGTTCTCGGGAAATAAGAGCTAGCCCCGGAAACTTCAGATCTAGCCCCTGGAACTCCAGAAAATCATGTAAATTCATTTAAAAATCAGTTTTAGCCCCTGGACTTAATAAAAATTAGGTAAAACACCTCTGATAAGTGTAGCTAGACCCCTGGAAATTATGAAAATAATATTATAGACCCTGTAATGGGGTGAATTCATTATTTTAGCCTTGTTTAGTATTTAATTTAGAAAATTGAATATGTAACTAGTGTTTAAAAATTTAAAAGGGGGACAAACATAATTGTCAAAAATTAATTAAAAACTTTCTCAGTACTTAGAAAACTTTGGAGTGAGATAAAAATATATTTTTGGGCTGAAATAAATCTGTTTCATCTATTATTCACATTTATTAGTATAGGGACACATTTTTAAGTAAAGAATAGCTATAGAAAAATAGGGAAAATAATGATGAAATAGTTTACATCAGAGGCCAAGGTCAAAATATGTTATTAAATTATTTAGGACCAAAACCTATACTGTTTAGATGATGTGTATTACTAATTTCACAATAAATACACAATTATGCATAGGAATATAAATCTGAAAATATAGCAACTAGTAAATGATAAATGGAGTTTTTTTTAAAATCCAAAGAGTTCAGTTTAGGGTTGATAGAAATTATGAAGGCACATATGGAGGAGAAAAATACTTTTCATACATACTTGGTAGTTTAATATAAGGAATTTATTTAAAAACTGAAACACACACACACATATATATATATATAGTATGTAAGTATAAATGTGAACACCAAAGTAGGAATCATATACATATAAATAAAAGTGTATGCAAGCCACAGATCAACACACAAAGTAACCACAACCCATATAATGGTGAATGAATTTCATAAAGGTGAATGTGTGGTTTGTATGAAGTAAGAAGTGTGAACTATGTCTTATGATTGTTGTTTTTCTTTTGCTATGTGTGATGGTATGAAGTAGAACCTGTTCAAGAGCAAGTTATCCCTTTCCAAGATCAGGACTAACCATTTCAAGAGCAGCAAGAAGGAGGCAAGTGTCCTTGACCACTTTGATCCTATGCTAGGATGTGTAGATAGAATTATTTGCATTGTCAAGTTAAATATGAAACCCATGCTAGGAAGTTTCCCTAGAATTGCATTACCTTATTTCCTTGTAGCTTGGGTTGGGATTTATTTTATCATGTCATTTAATATTATGCATATGCTTAGACATGCTTAGAATGGGATAATTGGGATATGAGATAATCAGTTTATATTACCATACTCTTGAATGAGATATTGTGAGTTATGTAGAGGTAGGGATCAAGGCAAGTTGGATGTTTTGGTTGTGTGCTGGGTGCACGAGACTTGGGTTTGTGTTTAGTACTTGCCTGGATCCTAAGGACCGGATCATGGAACATGTAACCCGGCTTTACAGTGCCAACCACATGCTGAGATGGGGCAGCTTGGCCAATTAATTAGGTGTATCCTCGGCGTAGTATGGGTGTGTTGGATGGTGCGGAAGTAGGTGTCAGCTGGACTACCATATGAACCGCAAGGCTCAAGAGGGGGCCACCGCAGCGGGGTTGGAGCCTCTTGTATGCTGTTAGGGGTGAAACCTCAGTGGGCCCACGCTCGTCGGGAATCCCTTTGTAAAGGCTTCGTAGTGATCTCCTGGCTGCACACCTGGGAAGTGTGAATGTGGATCGTAGCCACTGGCATAATGGAGGTTCTTTTAGTCCACCCGGCAACGGGGGATGAAATCACTACATGTGGGTACAGTGGTACAAACTCTGCAGAGTCAAAACTGTCTTGACAGCCGTGCTCACGGTTAAGAGCGGCCTGGACTTATTCATGATTAGAGGATAGATGGTTTTGGAAGTTAAGCGGGGAGCTTAACATTGGAAATAATGTTATGGTTATTGGATTATGATGATGGGATGGGAGAATGGGACCATTTCACCTGCGTAGTAATGTAGGTGCTTAATAAGCTAAGGTGATAGGTATTAATTGCGTAGTGCTTTAACCATGAGTTCAACCTATCCTTGTTCTAGCCAGGCATGATATAATTTTCCCACACTTGCTGAGTACCATTGGTACTCAACCTTGCATATTTGTTGGTTTATATTGCTGCTCAGGTCAAGATAATGAGGTGGTGTATAATGACCAAGATTTTGGACCCGAGGAAGGTTTTTAGGTTCATGAAGACCCCCGGGCAACGCCTGTGATGGAGCCCTAAAGAATAATATTCCGCTGCTAGTTTATTTACTTGTGATGAACTTATTATTGTCCATCGAGACATTTACTATGTAAGACATACTTATATTCGACACCTGGCTTGTAATAAATGATGCTTCACTATTTGTCATCACATGTATGAGAAAATGATCCTGGCATACATGTGATATTCACTTGGTTCTTCTTCGGAAAAACCGGGTGTGACAGTAAATCAGATTTTAGAAGACATGCTACGAGCTTGCACTATCAACCACGGCAAGAATTGGGATGATCACTTGCCGTTAGCCGAGTTCTCGTACAATAATGGGTACCAAGCCAGCATCAAGATGGCACCTTACGAGCCGCTATACGGGCGGAAATGCCGCACACCACTGAATTGGTGTGAATCTGGCGAAAGGGTTATCTTCGGGATTGACCTTGTCAACAACGCGGAAGAGAAGGTTCGACTGATTCAAGCGAACCTAAAAGCCGCTCAATCCCGACAGAAACAGTATGCGGACCGGAGAAGGCGCCCATTACAATTCGAAGTTGAAGATCACGTATATCTACGCGTATCTCCAATGAAGGGCGTAAACAGATTTGGGGTGAGAGGAAAGTTGGCACCCCGATTCATCGGTCCATTTCAGATTACCGAAAGATGTGGATCAGTGGCATACCGGTTGAAATTACCAGAAGCACTTTCCGGTGTGCACGACGTCTTTCACATTTCCCAGCTGAGGAAGTGTCTTAAGCTATCAACTACTGTTCAGCTGGAGGATATTGAAGAACTGCAACCGGATCTCACCTATCGGGAGGAACCGGTGCAGATTATTGATGAAAAGGCCCGAATCACACGCAACCGTACGTTGTGGTTCTACAAGGTTCTATGGAGTAATCACTCCATGGACGAAGCGACATGGGAGAGCGAAGAATTCCTTCGCATTAACTACCCCGAATTTTTCACGTCGCATATCCGGTAATTTTCCACCATCCTCTCTCTCATTTTCACCTTATAATCTCGGACGAGATTCTTTTAATGGGGGAGGAATGTAAGGGCCTCAGTTTTTGACACACATTTGCAGTGTTCATCACCACACCACACACCTCATTTGAGGAAGGATGATGAACACAAATGAAGAGCAAGTAACAATTATCAACATGCTCATTAGAGAACAAACTCACACATTGCCAAAGTGGTATTTCACACATGTGATATAGATGGGCTGGACATATGAAAACTCCTACACTTTACTAAGGATGTCCATGCCAAGTTTCACCCAAATTCAAAACCTTTTTGAGGTCATTTTGGGTATAGTTAGGAATAGGGCAGTTTGAAACCATATTCAAATTCAAACTGTTTTTACCACATGAATTTAGAAATGGGAGGCATATTCTTACTCAGCACATTTTTGTGAGCTCACACACCAATTTTCACTCCATTTGGAGTTGATCTTGACATGAGCTAAGTGGGAGAAATTCAAACTTTATTTGAATTTCAAACTGAACTTGTGCTGAAATTCATTCAAACCAAACCTCATTTGAACTTTGATCAATTCAAATGGCTCATGGGTCGATAATTTGAATTGCCAAGGGTAGTATGGGGTTCACTGTTTACAACAGTGATTAGGAGTAAATTTCAGAGGTTAAAACTGGAAGTGGGACCCACATGTCAGCCACTGCTCAGATCAAACCGACTGGGACTTTTTCACTCGGGTCGCCGAGCCGCAGCGGTGATCGCCACCGAGGGCAGCCGCCGCGCCAGCAGCTGCTTGCCCATGCGCGTGCGCGAGGCGGTGCAGAGCCTTCTTAAGGCGCCTGCCCCCTCCCCGGCCGAGGCATCGCCGTCCTTCCCCGCAAGAACTCAGCGCCGGCCGAAGTTTTCCGCAGCTCGGGATCGATCGGAGAACGCCAATCGCAGCTCCCTCCGTCCACTCCAGAGCCCCAGCAAGGTACTAGAGACCTTCCTCCGTCCTCCCCATTGCTAGAATTCAGTTGAAACCGATTGATACCGGCTGTGCCGAAAGATCAAATTCGGGACTTAGAACTGCCGCACCCCGGGCTCTCGTGGACAGCCCAACCAGGGCGTTGTCACGCCCGAGCCAAGGCACCCTTGGACTTGCTGGTGACCGGTACTGCTCACCCCCCGAGCCACAGCTCGAGTGGTTGCTCACCGGCGGCGAATTTCCATTTTTCCCCTTTCTGTGTGCAGAACGACCTTCGGGTACGGTTCCGTCAAATTCGTGCTCTAGAAAGGATTAGAGGGCCTCAATCCGCTCTCACACAAGCTAGATACGGTAACGCACAAGTTGCCTTCACAACTCTTGGCCGGAGAACCTCTGTACCCGGCGTAATTCGAGGTCTACCAATGGCGGAAGGAACAGGCGGCATCGGGCGCACGGTGAGGACCTACTTCGGGCCTTCCCCGAGCTGCCTCGAGCTCATGTCGACCTTCTCTGAGGTCTACTGATGCTCCCCGACCGGTTTCCCAAGTAGTTGAGGTGCTAGGGAAGTCAGCCGACATGGCCGAAGTCGTTCCGAGGTGGCGGCTCGTCGCCGACCATGCTCCGGCCATTGTCATGAGCAGCTGACCCTAGAATCCTGTTCCCCGAGTAAAAGTAGGCAGGGGCGGCCAGAATCAAGAAGTTTGGAGCTGTACAGAAGCCGGCGGCGAGCTCTTCGGCGAGGTCCCTCGGCGGCGGAGCGCGGGCGTCGCGAGGTTGAAGAAGGGGGAGGACCCCAGCTGTCAGCGGGAGATATTTTGAATCGGGATCCGTCTGCGGCCGTGATCGGGTGTGCTGGTGCGCAAAATCCTTGTGGGCCGCGGTGTGCCGTCGCCTCGGCGTGCGACGCGTGTCCCCTGGGCCCACGCGCGAGTTTAAACTTTTCCCCGATTTTCAGATTTCCTTCAAACTTCAAATCCTCATAACTTTGGCTAGAAAGCTCCAAATTGAGTGAACCAAATTTTGCTGGATTCAGCTCTCCGAGTACTTTCCAGCAAATCAAGTTTCACTTCATGAAAACTCTTAATTCTCCAGAATTAATTCCTCAAAGTTTAAACTGTTAGGAATTTTAACTGGAGAATCCTTTGGAGGAAAATCCTGAAATTTTGCTGGGATGTTCACCAAAATATCCCTGGACTACCAGAAAAATTTCAGATCCATTTGAGCTCATTTGATCCACCTAATGGTGTGATTAGTGAAACTGTTCCAGAGAAAATAGAAAATGTTCAGAAACATTTTCAGAATTTTCTCTGACATTGTTTAGCTCATAACTTTAGCTAGAAACCTTCAAATTAAGTGAGACCAACTCCATTAGAACCCTCTGAAAATCTAGTTTTCAGAAAGTCATAGTTGGCTTCATGAAAATTCCTAGAACACCCTAAGAGTTCCAATTAAGGTCAAGGACATAATTAATTGTGGAGGGCTCAAATGAGCTTTGCTGCAAATAAAACTTGACCAATTCTTTGTTTAGGTTGTAACCAAGACACAATAAAAGTTTCACAGTCATTAGGTCTGTCTAGCAAAAGTTATAGACTTCACAACTTCAAACCTAATACAAATGCATTAAATTAATACATGTATTGTTTCTATCATGTAGTCGCTAAGGTCGAGGAGGAACCCGAAGTCCTAGACTTCGTTACTCCGGAGGAGCAGCTAGCCTATGACCAAGAGCAGCAAGGAAAGCTCCGGTTTGCATTAACCTTTTTACAAATTTTTATTGTTTTGAGCACATACTTGTTTCCTTTATTCTGTGCATTAGAGTCTTGTTTGGAAGCCCCACTGCATAGCCAAGAGAACCATGGGTTGGGTTTAGGATTGAAAACCCCGTTAGCCACTGCATTGCTAGGATAGAGTAGGATTCGGTACAAGTCGAGTAGTTGGAACTACTCGCGAGCATAGGCTAGAGGCACTCGACTCGGGTAGTGATAGCACATGAAACACATGGCAAGAAAATGAGACCAAGCGGAGGGTAAGGGCAGCAGGACTTTGGGGCCTGTGTGCTGTAGCTCCGCTTGTGTCGATTGAGGACCGAGCCGTGTGCGGGCCTGTTGAACAAGCTAGAACAGTACCGAAGACCTACCGGCTATATGGGAACCAGGAAACTGATGTAACTCAGGTAGCTGGGTATTGAGGCATTGCCCGTCGTTCAGAGGGTAGGTTGAGAGCTTGAGGTGTAAATCAGCTGGCGGCACTGAGATGCGCGTGCAGAGACCTCTTGCTCGGGACGATGGGACCGGTTCAATATTTGGCTGACGGGTGAAAGGTAGTTGCGTACGGCGTCCATGATGGTTGTTGTAGGCAACATCGAGTACGGGCGTACGTGACGGGTTATTCGGGTAACCCTGCAGGTGTAAATCGATTATAATCGCCGTCCCTCGCGGTCAGTGAGTACTACTTGTTCACTGTACTGTGACGTAGAAAGAACAGGCTAGTTACATGTTAAAATGTTGCTGATTGAAAGCTGGACATTGATTGTTAATGAGATGCTGTAGCGTAGAGCTAACTAAAGTTCTTTTCAACTTTGGGCAAAGTACATGAGAGAAACGCGTTTCTTGTTTGATTGCGGCTCTCTCATGTGCCTTAGCGTAAGGTTCTCCACAACCTGCTGCTAAAACTTGAACGTAAGGTTCTACTAATTAGGCGAGTCCTTGCAACTGATTTTTACCTCATGTAACCCATTACCCTCATGTAGAAGTTCCATGTTAGGTGAGACGGGTCAGACTTGCTGAGCCTTCGTGCTCACTGCTTGTGTTTGAAGCTTTTGCAGGGTTCTATGAGGAAGGGACTCCCGAAGAGGAGATGGAACCCCAGGAGGGGAACCCCGTCGAGTGGGAGTCGTGCACGCCGCAGAGTTAGTGTGCGTGTGTGCTAGCAAGGACACGTTCGAGGTCTGAACGTGCACTTGATGCTTAGTCTATGCCCGCGAGTGTAGATTGAACTTATTTTGATGTAAACATGTTCATAAACTTGTTTATGTAATAAAATTTCCGCTTCCGCTTTGTACCTTTGACGTGTGTTATACGGTGCTGTGCAATGCAGCACCCCTCAGCGTGATCCTGGCTCGACAGGACCAAATGGGGTCGTGTCACGCGAGAAGCCCGGAGCTCCTCCACTGTCTTTGCAGTGGCGGCCAGCTTCCGGACCAAGTCCTGGTTCGCCGGCTCTTTCTCCTCTGCGACCAGTTCCTCCTCCTTGGCAGACAGCTCCGCAGCACGGCGCTCCAGGGTGGCCTCCTTGGATGCGGCAGCAATCTCGCACTTGCGGACGCCCTGGAGTTTCTTCTCCAAGTGCTCCCACTCCGCCTCCTGAGCTGCATCGCGGAAGTTGATGTCCCTCTCCCTCTCCTGCAGCTCCTGCTCCTGCCGGATGAGGACCTCCCGCGTCTCGGAGAGAGCTTCGGCACGAGCGTCAGCTGTGGAGTGGAGCTGTCTGGCTTCATCCAGGAGGTCCCGAGCTGTCCTGTTGAGCCTCGCGACCGCGGCCTGCTCTAAGTCGAGGGTCTCCTGCATGACTTCCAGCCGCTCCTCCCTCACCCTCGCCATCTCCTAGGCAGACTGGGTTCGCTCCTTCAGCAGCTCGCCCCAGTCTTTGAGGCGATCCTGCTCCGCCTTCAGCTCGTTCCACTCCCTAGCAAGTGGCTCCTGCACCTAATCTAGGCCAGAGTATGCCACCTTCATGGCCTTGGGGAGCGGAACTGCTTCAGGCATCTGCAACAGAGGACACCACACAACGTCCAAAGGCTCAGGGTCCTCCGGCGGAGCGACCACCGCACCCGCCTGCGGAGAAGAAGGAGGTGGACTTGTAGCTCGCCTTGGAGCGGCCGCGCTGCCGTCACGGACGCCTGCGTCCGTCGGCCGGCTGGACCAGGCGCTGGCGCCGGCGCCGGTGTTGGACCTCCAGAACCCCCAGCAACAGAGGGGCTCTGGTCCCTGGGCTGCTGTGAGGGAGGTGCCGTGTTCTGCGGTGAAGCCCTGCGAGAAAGGAGCTGAAGTCAATTACCCAAGAAGAAAAGCAACAAGACTGCAACGTATCCTAAGGTTTGCGTCGTACCTGGGTGCCTGACAGTTCCAGGAGGCGCGAATCTTTTTGCGCGGGGGGCTGGAACTACTCGCCCATACCGTCTTCGGAGACGGAGACGTGTCAGGAACCTTCCTCACCGCCGGCCTCGGGGCAGGAGGCACGTCAGGTGCCGGGGCAGCCCCCATCGGCTTCGGAGCCGACTGCGCCTCAGGAATCTTCTTCGCTGCTAGAGGCGTGTCAGGAACCTTCCCCGTCATCGGCTTCGGAGCCCGAGGCGGGTGGGAAGCCTTCTTCGCGGCTGGCGGCATGTCAGGTGCCTTCTTCAGAGCCGAAGCAGTGTCAAGCATCTTCCTCGCACCCGCCGGAGCTGCCCCAACTGCAGCACTCCCAGAGCTTCCTCCAGCACTGGCCGCCGAGCCCGACGCGGGACCGTGGGCAGCTTGAGGTCCCTCCACTCTGGGCTTCGAGACGAAGCTCCCGTCGAGGCAAACCAGCCTCCTCTTTGGCTGCTTGATCGACTCTGCGGCGTCCCTGGGTGGTGAGCAAGGGCGCACCACGGGTGCGGGTCCACCGGCCAGCACCCGCTCCTTCCCCTTGTTGAGGAATGGATCCAACACACGCGTTGCCTGGTCACTGGCACCGCTTCCTCCGATCTTCATGCCACGAGAAGCGGCCCTGAGCTGCCGCAGAGCGACATCGATGTCGTCCAGCATCGGCAGCTCTTTTAGCAACTTTGACCTCGCCGTCTGGTTGAGGCAGACCGGCAAGCAGCTCATGGCGGGTTGATGAAGTCATCGGAGGTCGGTTCAGAGGTCAGCTTCAATAACATGAGGCTCAGCATCTCCCCGTCCGGAGATGACCCAGTGCCGGGCTCCAGATGGGTGAGATCATTCTCCTTGGTGTACAACCAGGCAGGTCGGGTGCGCTGCTGGACGGGAGCGATGCGGTGCGACAGGAAGTGGGCCAAGACCATCAGCGATGTCAGGTCTTCCTGCACCAAAAACCTGATCCTCGCCAGCACCGGCTTGTAAGCTTCCTGCAGGTCGGGCACCTTATCCCCAATGGGATCCTTGCTGACTGCGAGCCCACTCGGCAGCTCCAGGCGGTCGTGCATGTCCGTCCGTGCGATCACCCAATCCTCTCTCCAGTGCTCCCACTTGCCGAGGAAAAGGGCGCGATGTACGGCGTGGAGTTCTTCCCTCGGTGCACGATGTAAGGCCCCAAGGTGGCCTGTGCTTCTCCCCAAGGCCCGCAAGATGAAGAACATGCGGAACAGACGCACTGACAGCCGCATGCACACGAACATCTCACAAAAGTGGATGAAGACCGCCACTAGTGCGAGGGCGTGCGGCGCCATGTGCTGGAGCTGAAGTCCGTACACCTCTAGCAGCGTCAGCAGGAAGGAGGACGCCGGGAGTGCGAACCCGGCCAGCACGTAGGAGGTGAAGAGGATGACATCGCCGGGCTGCAGGCCGGTGAGTGGGGTCGTCCCGCAGTGGATCTTTTCGACATACTTGGCCGACTGCCAGCCGAGCTGTCGCCTTACGCACCCAAGTTCTTCATCAGTCCGAAGACGGGAGGAGCGAAGGCCGGTCGCCATTGGAGCAAGTGGTGGATGGATCTGCTTGGAAGCAGAAATCTCGTGCACAAAGGTGGAAGACGAAGAGCACAAGAAACGAGGAGGCAAGTAAGGAAACAATCGCCTTTCACTGCAAAGTTTCCTTTACTACTCCTGCGACCCTCGGCACGGCGTCGTGCACGGCACCTGGGCTATCACCGCCCCGCGCTACCCGCACTCCCAATGAAGGGTGGGACCAGGTCTGCCTGTCAGACACTGGGGGCTAGGAGGGCAGCATCACCTGAAGGAGGCTCAGACGGTTCCCAAGAAAAGCGGCACGGTGGAACTGCAGCGGACGTCTCGGGAACCGTCACAATCAATGCCTAGAAACCGCTCCTCGAGCACGTCGCCACGATCCTCCAGTCAAGCACGGTCATGAGTCCACTACGCCAGGGGTGTGCTGCCGGTTCGACTGTCGAGTATGCCCACTACGCCAAGGACTTGCTGCCGCTTCGACTGCCAAGTACATCCAATCAGCCACTACACCAAGGGCATGCTGCTACCTCAACCACCAAGGCTGCGAGTTTAAAGAAGCCACGCGGGAAGGAAAGACAGAGGCCCCACCTGCAGGATTGTCGCCTCCCGTTATGGGCCCGAGGGCCACTATCAGTACCCTGGAGACCGGTTACCCCCATGTGGAGGCTTGAAGAGGCCCCAGACCCCTCCTCCCTACTGGGGCGGGCTCTGTTGCCGTCACGTGTCCTTGGCCCCGGACCTGGACTCCCCGCTGAGGCGAGGTCCGGTGCTGCCACATGTCTCCAGGCTCCGGACCGGACCTCCCTGCTGAGGAAGGCTCTAGAGCTGCCATGTGTCCTTAGCCTCGGACTTGGCCTCCCCTCTGAGGCGAGGTCCGGTGCTGCCATGTGTCTCCAGGCTCCGGACCGGACCTCCCCACTGAGGAGGGCTCTGGAGCTGCCTCGTGTTCTTGGCCCCGGACCTGGCCTCCTTGTTGAGGTGAGGTCCGGAGCTGCCACGTGTCTCCAGGCTCTGGACTGGACCTCCCTGCTGAGGAAGGCCCTGGAGCTACCACGTGTCCTTGGCCATCGGATCTGGCCTCCCCGCTGAGGCGAGGTCCAGCGCTGCCACGTGTCCCCAAGCTCTAGGCCTGACCTCCCCGGTGAGGTTCAGCGCTGCAACATGTCCCACGATCCGCCGTGGGCCGTGGGCCTCAGAAGTCAATGAAGATGTGCGCTGTCCATTCACGCATTCAAGACTCGTGCCTTCCCCTGAAGCATGGCATGCGGTGCATGCCTCCGCCCACTCCTGCCAGTCATTGCAGTGACAGGGCAGGGTGGCACGGTGTGACAACGGCATAGTGCTGTACGACGTGACAACGGCACAGTGCTGCACAGCTGACCAAGAAGGATGCGGCGACAACATGGGGCCTTCTCCCGCCATCATCAACAGCTATTCCGATAGAGGCGCCCGGCGTGTCAAGCAGCACGCCATAACTCCTTCGACAGCGACATTACAAGTAGACGTAAATGCCCTAGATCGTGTATAGGGTATGGACAGACACAGGGCCACCTGTCGGGCCCTGGGCCATAGTGTAATTTTCTCGGCCTAAGCTATAAAAGGACAGAGGCAGCCTCCGGGAAAAGCATCCGATCTCTGAACTCACTCACTCACATGTGCAAGCTCAAGCATTACAACACTCACTCTCGTGGACGTAGGGTTTTACGCTGATGCGGCCTGAACCACGTAAATCTCTGTGTTCACCTTGTCCCTCAAGCTCAATCGATCTAGCAACATTAGCCACTCCAAATAACGAACCTCTATGGGCTGCTCCAGTAGCGGTACCGGGGGAAGTGTCGCAGTTTACACTTCAACACACTCGTACTTGGAGAAATGGTGCATGCAAGCATTTTATTGCAGAAATGAGGAAGAATTGAGGGAGTGATCTTGAAAACTACCATCTCAGCCAATCACAAGCTGATATATGGCTGCAAATGGATCCATGGACCCATTCCCAGGCTTATCTGGGGGAATCGAACGGTGTATCACCCGAGGAACGCATGAGGACCTACCTGTCAGTCACCCAGAGGAAACAAACCGCGAAATGGGCCACCCAACGTTCGACCGAACCCCTGGTTCAGCCGACCTGGTCCTGGCGCCATTCCCGGTCAAACTTTGCGTGTCATCTCTTGGTGTCTCCCTGATGGCGGCAACAAATGCTTCCCGTGTGGATTCTGGCACCAAACCGCCTTAACTCGCGTATAAATAGCCCCCCTCACTCCTCACTTCAACACACACACCTTGATCATCACTCTCTTGTATACACATTACTCTAAGTCCTTAGTGGAGTTTAGACTGTAGAGAGGAGCCTATAGTTCCCAAGTCCATCTTGGGAAAGGTATGGCTTTTGTACCTTTTCCTTTATTTGTGACTTTATTCTTATTTACAATAATAGTTTTTATTATTCATATGCTTGGATGAGGTGTTTCATGTTTGATTGTGAATTCCATATATGTGGTAGGTATATTTGTAATTATGATAATGTAGAATGTTATTATTATGTTATGATAAACATCATAATCCTCCATCACAGTCTAATTAGGTAATATGTGAATATGTTAGTATGAACACATTAGTGCTAAGATCCAACATTGGTTCAACGGTGTTTAGGTTAGTCATTACCTTAGGATGGTACTTGTATTGCAACTCTTAAGGTATTTGCTTAGCATGCACGCGTGGTTAGGGATGAAACTGGATCGGATATTTTCCGGTCCATCAGCAACCATTTTCGAAAATATCTGATCCTTATCCATTATTGTCGGATATTTTTTGGATTTGGATTCAGATTCAGATATTTGAATTCGGGTATCGGATCAGAAACGGTTTTAATGATTATCTGACCGAATTATCTGATATCCATATTAGTTACATATATCCAAATTACATCTGATTGAGATCCAACCTGATGTACTTGTTGGGCCTTGTCCCATAGAATAAACCCTAACCTAGTAACCTGGTACCCGATAGACGACACCTTCAATCGGTCTACTCCAGTCTCGGCTCTCACCCTCACCCCCGACCCGGAGCCGAACTCTCTCCCCGCCGCCCCTGACCCGGCTGTCACGCCCGGCCTGGGGATCGCACGGGTGGTGCCGTGCGATGCGGCACCCAACAGCATGCACAAAAAGAAACTTAAGAACATATGAAACCATTTTATTACTCAACATAAGATCTTTTACAACATAATGTACATACGCAGCGAAATTAAAAAGTAGCTGGACAATCTACTCACTCTCGACCCTAACTACGCCGAAGAGAAGTCGTTCAGCCCGTGAACACTTCCTACTAGCTCCACCAAAGAAAGGCAGCGGCTAGGCTTCCAATGAGTATAATGAACTGTGAGGTTTGTCGTCTCACAGAACAACCCTCTTCATAGCAGACATCCTGCTACCTGCAAAAACAACTCAGAAGCAACCGTGAGCACTAAGGCTCAGCAAGTCTTAACCGTCAATCCTAAACATGTAACTCTACATGCAGAGGTAGTAAGACAGTAGGAACATGTATTTGCAAAATCAAGCTTGACTAAACTTGATCCTTATATTCAGGTTCTTATAGCTTTCATTTTAGTGGTCCTCACGCCGCACAACACCGAAAGTCCACAATCAAACAAGAAATGCTTATCCCTATGTTGCTAGCCTAAGGTGGAAACGAACTTTAGTTGGCACTATCTCTAATTCAGTCAAGGTTCCAATATAAAGATTAATCCATGAATAGCAAGTTAAGAGACTTAGTTCCTCTTCTTACTACATCACGGCGCAGTTGGCAAGTATGCTCAATCCTCTTCCGCGAGCGATGGTGATTCGAATCAATAAAAACCAGGAATATACGACACATACACCCGCCTCGAAAGACTCTCTCAAGAGCTCTTTCTTACGTTGTATGCAGCAACCTTTCACACGACACCCCGACATAGAAAAATGTTTCGCGCCGAGCAGGATGGTCCTCTACGTGGACACGTCAAAGTTGCCTGCTAAAGGATTTACACCTCCCGCCTTCTCAACGCCATTCCCACGCGAAGGATGAGTTTCTATATCACTATCCATCGAGTTACATTGGTTTCATGGGTCCCATACCCCACTATATATCTGGTACAGCTCAACCTTGTCCAGCAGGGCCGCATATGCGCGGTCCTTAACCAATACGGACGGGGCTACAACCAACCTCCACATTTGCCTTACCATCCCGGCCCAGGCCAAATGTGGTCTCAAGCATTGTCACACCCATCGCAGGTCGAGACCAACCTTGAGCGCTCCATTCTACAGGAACATCCCCGTCCCCATCTCATTTTCATGAGGGTGTTCTTATCATCATCCTCTCGCGAGTAACTCCATTACTCGACCTTTCTCGCGAGTAGCTTTTTACTACTCGACTTCTACCGAGCTAGCTACAACATTAGCCTAGCATATACGACGAGGCAAAGCCTACACTAAACCTTCTAGTCAGGGATGTAATAGCCATGCATGTGGGTTTCAATCATCCTAGACATAATGCACAATATCAACACTAGTAAACATGAGGTGAAGTAAAGCAAAATTTAAATACGGTACTTATATGTAAACCGGGGCTTGCCTTGCTCAACGGTTTTAGTTAGTCTTCCTCCGGAGAATCCGCCAAACTCGTCACGAGATGGAGATCCTCGCTGCGGAGTTGAGTCCCTGTCACACGTCGACGTTACGTGAACAATTAAGATGATTTATGCACATGTATTCAAAAGCAATTTAGAAACTGTTTCAAAACTGTTGTTCAAGTTAACTCACACTTAAAATAGACAAACAACAGTAAGGTTTCTGTTGTTGGCTCTACAACCTTAGAGATGATGAAAGCTAGGTGAAAAGAGATGATGAAAGCTAGGTAAAAAGGAGATACTAGTAATCACCATGTGATTAAGTCCATTATATGAACACTTAAACCTAAAGGATGGTATCTCAAGTTCCAGAGGTCCAGTGAAGCTGAAAATTTAATCCCAGCTTCTATGGAAGGTAGGCAGTGTGCAAAAATTGAGCTCATGACATGGCTTCATGTGAGCACAAGAAATCCTTATGTGGTTTTCACTAATCTGCCTTTACCCCCTAGATATTAAGTTTTCCTATGATGCAAAGTAGACTTTTTGTGAAGTACCAAATGTCCTGAGTCCATAGGAATTGGTTTTACCTTTTTTGGAGTTTCCTACATGGAGATATGGATTTTACAATCTCGGGTAAAAGTCTGAAAATGTCTCTGTTCATTTTTCCTATTTTTCAGAGACATAAAGGATTGACACTTCATTTTGTCAGGCAAATGAGGTCCAATGCCTCTGAAATTTTTACTGGAGTTCAAGAATTTTTGGAAGAACGTCCTGCCCAAATTTTGGAATTATCCAATAAACAGAACTCCTGTAAAAATTCCTACAAATTTTACTAAATGAATTAATGAGCCAAATCCAGAGATTTTCATAAATATTGGGATGCACCACTTGATAGTACTCTCTGAGGGGAATCCAACAAAATTTATTTGACAGTTTTTGGATATTCCTACACAAAGTTATGGCTCTCCAAAATTTAAACCGAATTAAGAAAATCCTGGAAAAGTTTAAACACTGCCATGGGCCCCACACGTCAGACCTCATCTTCAACCTCGCTCCAACAGGGGACCCGGCGGCGCCCTCAGGCGAGGGTTGCCGGAAGACCCTTCCCGGCCGTCTCCCGGCCCCATAGTCCCCCCCCCTTTCCAACCCTCTGAGCACGATGGTGGTGTCGCCAGTGGCCGAAACTCGCCGGAAAATAGTGCACTAGCTAGTTAAGAACTTGTGTGCGGAGTTTGGAACACAACCAACACGAATTGAGGACGAATTTTGCAATTCCTTACCTCGGGGTCGGTTTGTGCCGCCCGGGAGAAAATCTTCAAATTCTCCTTCTGTGATCAATGTCTAGGGCTGAGTTTTGGGCTTGAGCAGCTCAGTTCACGGGTGCACCGAGGGGTTGGCTTGCTTGGGCGTGACCTCCTTCGGTGTGAGCTGTCCATGGTGGTCGACTCGGTTTACTTCGGTTTTCACTCAAGAGCAGCGGCAATTTTGCCGTTTCTAGGCGCAAGCGAGCTCGGAACCGTGGGAATAAGCTGCTAGCCGGCTAGAGCACTCATGGGCAAAGCTTTTTTCTGTGGGGAGCTCGGGCAACCGAGCTACGGTGGCTGTGGTGATCGGAGGACTGAGAGCGGCTGTGTTCTCCGGTGTTTTTCACGGGAGCAGACAGCGAGGGCGCGAGCAAGCTGGGAGAGGCGAACTAGCTTTGTTGCACTCGTGTTGTGGTGATCGGGATGAACAAAAGATCCAACCAGCAGCAACAGGAGGTGGCACCAGAGACCGTCGGGCGAGGTCAGCTGCCTGGAGCTGTCGAGCGCGTGTGCACCCGAGAGGAAAACAGAGGCGGTTTGCCTGTGGTGTGTCTGACAAATGGGGTCCATCCCCCTTCATTTGATTTTTCTTCGCTGTGCTTTGAGATTCCCACACAAGCGTTATCCAGTTCTCACCAAATTTAAAGGGTAGGTCAAACCAAATTTGGAGATCTCAAACATGAACTCGGATTTTGAAATTGAGTTGGTTTGGTTCAGTTTTCAAATTCAAATTTGAATTTGAACTCTCCATCATTTATTCATTGGAATAAATAGTATATGAAACCTAAACTTCTCCAAATTTGAAACATAGGCTCTTGAATATATGAGGAATGCCTCGGTGATCTCTCATATAGGCCGCTGGACAAACTGAACATGAATCCTTTGAAAAGATTCAAAATGGTGTTTAAATTTTTCCCTCCATCCTCTACATATTGAGTATGTGCACATGAGTGCCATTTTAGAGAGTAAAGCCTTTTCCCTAGATTAACATGTGTTGAGCATGGGCTAGAGAAAAGTTTTACTCCCTCACATGTCCATTTGTGTGTTCGTCATTTTATGTGACACAAACATAGTCTTTTATCGCCTTAACTTTTGTTTCATAAGTTGAAATGAACTTTAAAAAAGTCAGGGCTGTTACACCGGCGAACCCGACGCTCCGGTCGTTGTCACCGCCTCCGGCCCTGGCGAACAAGACGCTCCGGCCGCCGCCGCCGCCCCTGACCCCGCCGCCCCTAACCCCGACACTGCCCCCGACGCCTCGCCCGCCGCCGCCCTTGACCTCGACGACCTGGCCGCCGCCGCCGCCGGCCCTCCAACCCGGCGAGTCCAATGCCCTGGTCGCTGCCGCCCCCGACCCCGATGCCCTGGCCGCCGTCGCCCTGACATCGATGTCCCGATGCCCTGGCCGCCGCCGCCCCCGACCCCGATGCCCTGGCCGCCGTCGCCCTGACACCGATGTCCCGATGCCCCGGCCGCCGCTGCCGGCCCCCGACCCGGCGATTGTCAGTGATTGTTTCAGTCAGCTCATGCCATATGTTGTGGCCTGTGGCATTGGTGTTTTAGTTTGTCTCTTGTTGGTGATTTGTGAAATAAAGATTGTGATCTTTCATAGCAGAATTTCCTTGGGCATCTGAGAGTTCGTTGGCCGTCGCCGACCACGATGCCGCGGCCGTCGCCCCTGAGTAGCCGGCTGCTGCCCCCGACGCCGCCGGTAAGGAAGCCTCTCGTTCCGCTTCTGCCCTTAAACATGTTTGTTCCTCCAATTTGCAGTCAAGATTTAGATGCTCCGAATGACTTAAAGTTGCACTATGAACTGAATGACTTCTAGTTATAGGCTTGCACTACAGACCGAATGACTTGTTTGATGCTCCAATTTGCAGTCAACAGATTTAGATGGCGTCCAGTCCGCCTACTGAAGATATACCTAGCAACACTTTGGCTCCAAAGTGTAGGATCAAAGAGCACGTGAAAAGCTACCAGAGAGGGGTGAATGGTAGATAAAGACTTTTTATGCGGAAGCTACAAAAAACCCTCGGCAGAAAATCGATCTGATAAAGAAACTGTGTGTGCGATTGTTTTGACATGTTCAAACGTGACTAAACTAGTGTAGATTATAGAGAGTCAAGTCACGAAGCCACTGCAACAAGAATCACGTGAAAATACTAAGTAGAACTTGAGTTATGATCAAAAGACTAGACGAAGGTCAATTGTTCTATCCGATTTTAAAAACAGATCTGCAATGCTGCAAAGAAACTCGTGTGGATAAAAAAACACAAATCCAATGACCGTTAAATTTTCACATATGATAGATAATCAAGTTGTGAATACAACCAAAAAGAATCATGTCATTGTATCAGTACAAAGCGAGTTATGATCGAAATACCGAAGCAACGTCAGTCTGTCCAGAAACTCACCGAGAAAAAACTTGTCTGAAACAAGTTGGACGAACAAGCTGTAACACCCCAAAGCCGCTAAAGAGGGGAATTTAAAAAATTTTGTACGTATTGCATGTGGTGCAGAAATTCAAATTCAAACTGGAATTCAAATTCAAATCAAAACAGAAAAAGAAAAGGAAAAAAGAAAAAGGAAAAGAAAACCGAAACCGGCCAGTGGGCCGAAACCCGCCAGCCAGCCCAAGACCCCCCACGCCAGCCCAAACCCGCACCCTCTCTCTCTCCCTCTCACTGACACGTGGGGCCCGCGTGTCATCCCTCTCCTCCCGCGCGCCCCAACCGACCCCGGCCCTCTCTCGCACCCGAATCAAAACCGACCTCCGGAAACCCGCGCCCCCAGCCCGATCTTCGGCCCCGGACGCTGCTACTTATCCAAACCGATCCTCCGCCGCCTCTCCTCGTGCAATTCACGCAAGGAAACTCGTCGAATTCCCCAGCGCCGCTCCACCTTTCTCTCCGGTGAGAACCGAAGCTTCTATCACCGTTTTCCTTCGATCCTTGCTCGGACTTCCTGATCTAACGCGCTGATAATGTTCCACCGCCCCCGGGGAGTCACGCAGGTGAAGAAAACCCGGTGTTTTGCGCTCTAGACGCAGCTCCGGCGAGCACCGCCGCGTTTTCATCTCGGACCTCGCCGCCGACCACCTTCTAGGGTCTCCGAGCTCAAGAAAAACCCCGTGGTGAGATCCCCGACCTCCCCTCTACCGTTCTATGCCAAGAAATCCAAGTTTTAGGTAGTATAGACGAAAACCCGAAGATCTCCGGCGAGATTGCCGCGCCCGCCGCCGCGCGCCACCGGGCAGCGCCGCCCGCGCACGGCCAGGGCGACGTGGCCCCCTGAGTCCCGTCCATTTTAAATCGTGTGATTCCTATTAGATCTAACCCGTACCGCTTCGCGTTATAATCTCAGCCGTCTGTTTTAAATCGGACGTTCCACGTCGGCCCCGCATTATAAAGGTCGGGATTCTTACATGCTACCCCCTGGGGATCTCGGAAAACACGAGCTAGCCCTGGAAACTTCTGATCTAGCCCCTGGACTTTCAGAAATTCATGTAAATTCATTTAAAAATCAGTTTTAGCCCCTGGACTTAATATAAATTAGGAAAACCCCTCTGTTATGTAGTTAGACCCCTAGAAATTTAGGAAATAGTAAATTAAACCCTGCAGTAGGGTGGATTTACCTTTTTGACCCTATAGGATATTAAATTCAGAAATCTGAATATGTGACTAGGATTTAAATTTAAAAGGTAAGGCAAACACATGTGCAAATTCAAGTTTAAACTCTCTAGCACTTGGAAAACTTTAGAATGAGTTAAAAATAGATTTTTAGGCTGAAATGAAATCTGCCTAAGTGTTGCTCATTTTTATTTTCTCTAGAGACACATTTTAGTCTAGGAAATAATTCTAAAAACTAGTAAAATAAATTTAAATTGTTTCACATCAGAGAGGAAGTTCAAAAACATATTATTGAACATTTTAGATCAGAACCTATTCTGTTTAGATGATATGTCTTACTATTTTAATAGTAAAGTTCACTTTTAGGCATAGAAAATAAATCTGAAAATATAGAAAAATAGGTATGCATAATTAGAAAATGATGAATGAGGTCTCCAAACTCAAAAACTTCAACTTAGGATTCTGTAGAAGATCTGAAAACTTATTTGGAGTAGGGAAATACCTTTTATGCAAACTTTGTGGCTAAGAAGTGTAATAATTAAATATAAAGAATTTGTTCAAATTGGAAATTCATATATAGTGTGCAAATAGAAATCTGAATACAGAAGTTAGAAATAATATATGTATGTTTAAAAGTGCATGTAGGCCAAAAATCAACACATCTAGGGTAACCACAACACTTAGAAATGTGAATGACTTCCATATGTATGTATGTGTGTTTTGCATGAAGTGAAAGTGTGGACTATAGCTTATTGATTGTTGTTTTTTTTTGCTATGTGTATTGGCATGAGTAGAACCTGCCCCAGAGCATGTTCTCCCCTTCCAAGACCAAGACTTTCTATTCCCAGAGCAGCAGGAAGAAGGCAAGTGTCCTTGACCACTTTGATCCTATACTAGAATGTGTAGATAGAATTATTTGCATTGTCAATTGAAATATGAAACCCATGCTAGGAAGTTTCCCTAGAATTGCATTATCCCGTTTCCTTCTGGCTTGGGTTCGGATTTGTTTTATTATGTTATTCATTCATATTACTTGTGCTTAGCCATGCTTAGAATGGGATAAGTGGGATATGAGATCATCAACTTGTTTTACCTTACTCTTGAATGAGACATTATGAGTTATGTAGAGGTAGGGATCGAGGCAAGTTGGATAATTTGGTTGGTGCTGGGTGCACGAGACTCGGGTTTATGTTTAGTACTTGCCTGGATCCTAAGGACCGGTTCATGGAGCATGTAACCTGGCTTTACCGTGCCAATCACATGCCGAGATGGGGCAGCTTGGCCAATTAATTAGGTGTATCCCCGGCGTAGTATGGGTGTTTTGGATGGTGCGGGGAATAGGTGTCAGCTGGACTACCATATGAACCGCAAGGCTAAAGAGGGGGCCACTGCAGCGGGGTTGGAGCCTCTTGTATGCTGTTAGGGGTGAAACCTCAGTGGGCCCACGCTCGTCGGGAATCCCTTTGTAAAGGCTTCGTAGTGATCTCCTGGCTACACACCTGGGAAGTGTGAATGTGGTTCACGGCCACTGTCATAATGGAGGTTCTTTTAGTCCACCCGGCAACGGGGGATGAAATCACTACATGTGGGTACAGTGGTGCAAACTCTGCAGAGTCAAAAACTGTCATGACAGCCGTGCTCACGGTCAAGAGCGGCTTGGACTTATTCATGATTAGAGGATGATGGATTGGGAAGTTGAGGATGTTAAGCGAGAAGCTTAACATTTGAGTTGAGACTATGTGTACTTGATATTGATGATGGGTTGAGGGATTGGGACCATTTCACCTTTGTAGTAATGTAGGTGCTTAATAAGCCAAGGTGATAGGTATTAATTGTGTAGTGCTTTAACCATGAGTTCAACCTCTCCTTGCTCTAGCCATGCATGACATAACTTTCCCACACTTGCTGAGTACCCACGGTACTCAAACTTGCTTTTCTGTTGATTTATATTGCTGCTCAGATCAAGAGAATGATGTGGTGTTTAATAACCAAGACTTTGGTCCCGAGGAAGTATTCTAGGTTCACGGAGTCCCCCGGGCAACGCCTGTGATGGAGCCCACAAGATTTACATTCCGCTGCTGCTTTATTTACATGTTATGAACATTTTATCGTCCATCGAGACATATGCTATGTAAGACTTATTTATATTCGAACACTTGGCGTGTAATAAATGATGCTTCACTATTTGTCATCACATGTATGAGAGAATGATCCTAGCATACATGTGATATTCACTCGGTTGTTCTCTGGAGAAACTGGGTGTGACAGAAGTGGTATCAGAGCCAAGGTTGCCCGTAGTAACGTGGACCTAGGTAGAAATGGACGTATTTAAGGACCCTATTTTTTTAAAAAAAAAACTATTTTACAAAGGTGTGGGTCAAAAGTGTTATTTAATGGGGTCACTTTATTCATCTTGCCCCAATTTTTATTCAAAATACAATTTTGATTTAACTCTTATCTAACTTAATTTTAAATGCTTTATGTTTTAGATGGTTCGCATGATCTGCACCGCCCGCAAGTCCACCGGAGGGAGAGTTCCTTTAGTTGCCCTTGCCTTGAGAGAGGAGAACCGTCCGGTGACGTACCACTCCTACGGGTTGGCAGTAGGAGGCTTGTTGCGCCGTCTTCGGCGTATGCTCCACGCCGCCATCAATGTGGGCAAGCTGATCATACACTACAGCTCCACCAGGACCATCCATGAGAAGCGAGAAGAATGGAGTTCAGAGATGAGGATTATCCATGAAAATCAGCTGCTCAAGATCCACCGCTCTCCAGCTTGTCGGGCGACTGAGGCCGATGCTGAGAAGGATGTCACCTGGAAGGCCATCACCTGCCAAAGTTACATCAACCGTCACCACCTGGACCGGACGGAGTACATGTATGTCCTCCAGCGTCAGAGTGGCACCGCGGAGTACAAGTACCCGCCAGTGCAGCAGGGGACTTCCCATGAGCACATGGACCTGTGCTTGGAGGATGCTGCTATGCTCAGCACTCGACTGCAGGAGTGCCAGCAGGAGCTTCAGGATGTTCGTGACACCCTGAAGGAGACTGAGGCGTTTCTTCGTGCCAGCTTGAGGGCGAGAGAAAAAGGAGATGGGAATGAACTATGTGTCACCGTGAATGACACGTGGACTCCTGACTCCCCAGACCGCCGGGCGAGCAGGTGTCGCCGCACTTCTCCACCAGCAGCTTCCCCACCCCAAGTGGAATCAGAGGGCAGCCGCAATAATGAGGAAGACCCCAAAGAGCCAGCTCAGTGATACAAGTCGTTTAGAGTCCTTTCCCTTATTTCAGCAAGATATCGAGTAGTCGAGTCAATACCTTAGTTATTTGTGTGTTAATGTTTGGTGTGTGACGTGAGTTGTGGAAGCCATGGGCATTTGTCCACAACCTCGTCTTTAGGTTGCTTTGTTTTGATGTGTGAACCCCTATGAATTAAGAGTGCATTTATTTTCGCGTGAGACGTGACTCCCAAAAATCTACGTGAAACCCTCAGAAAATGTTTAATATATTAAGGCCTCAAAAGTTAAAGTTTAAACAAGCAATTTGGGAAGTTAATGCGTAATGCTTTAAGTTAACATTTGGCGTGGTGCCAACCCAACCAACAACAACGATGAGGTCGGCAACCCTCATCTTTCTGGAGGACAAGACAGGGGTGGTCGCCGTGAAGGAGCTGATCCTATCCACCAGATGCTTGAAAATCAGAATCAGCTCATCCAGAGCCTAACTCAAGTGGTGGCCAACTTGCACCAATCTCCACCCCCACAAGCTGCACCACACCAACCAAGGTTGAGTGAGTTTCTGGGGACTCAACCTCCAAAGTTTGCAAGTGCTGCTGAACCTCTGGAGGCAGATGACTGACTAAAGACCATTGAGAGCAAGATGAGGATCATTCAATGCCAAGGGTATGAGAGGGTGCTGTTTGCCTCTTACCAATTGCATGGACCTGCTGCTGATTGGTGGACCGCTTACGTGGCAGCCCATCATGACCCCGAGAACATCACTTGGGAAGAGTTCAAGAGCAGTTTCTGCAACCATTACATACCAAGGGGTGAACTCAAAAACAAGAGAAAGGAGTTCTTGGGACTGCAGAAAGGAAACATGACTGTGAGGGAATACCTCACTAAGTTCATCCAACTATCCCATTATGCACCACGGGACATCGAAACTGATGAGCAAAAACAAGACTGTTTTGTGGAAGGACTTACTATGGAAATGCAGTGTGCAATGTCCTCCAACGAGTATGAAAGCTTCCAAAAGATGGTAGACAGAGCATTTGTCGTGGAGAGGAAGCTGAAGGCCTTGGAAAATGAAAACAAGAGGAAGGCGGGATGGTCACACCAAGCCTCAGGTAGCAACACACGCCCACGTCTGATGCAGCAACCCGCAGGGCAGACGAGCCGTGTTGTGGTACCCTACTCAGCACCCAGAGGGTCAACCCGAATTTCAGGCCTCCGTCAGCACCAGCACAGCCGCAGCGTCAGTTTGTACAGCAGCCTCGCCCCACATATCAACCTCGACCAGCAGGACAAGGACCACTGAACCAACCCCAAGACAACAAAGGCCAGGCACCTAAAGTTGGGATACAATGCTTCAACTGTGGTGAAGTAGGGCACTACGCCCATAAGTGCCCAAAGAAGAAGCCCATGCAGCCACAACAGCAGAATGTGATGCGAGGACAGGTGAACCACGTGACCATGGAGGAAGCGCAAGAGGCACCTGACATGGTGATTAGTCAGTTTCCTGCCAATTTACACATTGCAACCCTGTTGTTCGATTCTGGTGCTACCCACTCGTTCATTGCTCAAGGGTTTGTTAAGAAGCATGATCTAGCAACAACACAAATGAACCATATGCTAGCAGTGAACTCTCCAGGGGGAGAAATAAGGACAAGACAAGTGTGTCCCAAGGTGAATCTAGACATTAATGGGGTAGTATTCACTGCAAACCTCATAGTGATAGACTCACAAGGGATAGATATTATTTTGGGTATGGATTGGTTGACCAAACATAAAGGTATCATCCATTGTTCGACTAGAACGGTGGAACTAACTCACACTAGTGGCACGAAAGTGAAGTTCATAGCCGTGCAAGAGCCTAGGAGGGACATTAAACTTAATAAAGTTGAGGTGGAAGTGGGAGAGATAAGGATTATCAAGGAATATCCAGATGTTTTTTCGGAGGAGTTGCCAGGTATGCCTCCCGATCGTGAAGTGGAATTCGCGATTGAGCTAGTGCCTGGAACAGCTCCAATATACAAGAGGCCTTATCAGATGGACTCCAAACAGCTGGAAGAACTCAAGGAACATTTAAGAGAATTGACAGAGAAGGGGTACATTCGTCCTAGTTCCTCACCATGGGGAGCTCCAGTGATATTTGTGCCCAAGAAGGACGGGACCCAAAGGTTATGCGTAGACTACCGTGCTTTGAATGAAGTAACCATCAAGAACAAGTACCCATTACCCCGCATTGAAGACTTATTTGATCAGTTGAGGGGAGCTTGTGTGTTCTCAAAAATTGATCTCAGGTCGGGATACCACCAACTTAAGATAAGGCAAACTGACATTCCAAAGACAGCTTTCGTATCTCGGTACGGGCTGTATGAATACACCGTCATGCCTTTTGGGCTAACTAATGCCCCGGCATACTTCATGTATCTCATGAACAAGGTATTCATGGAATATCTGGACAAATTTGTGGTGGTTTTCATTGATGACATTCTCGTCTTCTCCAAAGATGAAGAAGAACATGAGGGACATTTAAGGTTGGTGTTGCAAAAGCTGAGAGAACACCGACTATATGCCAAGTTGAGCAAGTGTGGGTTTTGGCTGAAGAGAGTTCCCTTCTTAGGACATATAATCTCGGAGAGAGGAATCTCCGTAGATCCCGCCAAGATCAAGGATGTGCAGAAGTGGAAGACCCCTGAAAATGTCGGGGAAGTTTGAAGCTTCTTAGGATTGGCTGGGTATTAACGACGGTTCATCGAGGGTTTCTCCAAGATTTCGAGACCCCTCACCAAATTGTTAGAGAAGGGAATCACATTCACATGGACACCGCAGTGTGAGACGAGTTTTCAAGAACTGAAGAAAAGATTGACAACAGCCCCAGTGCTAGTTATGCCAGATATGCAGAAGAATTTTTTGGTGTACTGCGATGCATCTGGACACGGGTTGGGATGTGTTCTCATGCAAGAGGGGCATGTCGTGGCGTATGCGTCCCGGCAGCTCCGAAAACACGAGAAGAACTATCCTACACATGACCTAGAGCTAGCCGCAGTGGTACACGCATTGAAGATTTGGCGGCATTACTTGATGGGGAAGAGGACAGAGATATATACGGATCATAAGAGCTTAAAGTATATTTTCACACAGCCATATCTCAACCTCAGACAAAGGAGATGGTTAGAGCTAATCAACGACTTCGATGTGGGCATCAACTATCATCCTAGGAAAGTGAACGTCGTAGCGGATGCTTTAAGCCGGAAAGTGCAGGTCAACATGTTGAGTTCGGAGGACATGCCTACAGAATTGAAGGAAGAGATTGCAAACTCAATCTATGTCTGGTGAATAGTGGTGAGGCCATCGCCATGGAAGTGGACTCCACATTAGAGCATGACATACGCAACAGTCAGAAGAATGACGAGAAGATACAAGAGATTAGAGAACTCATCAAAGAAAATAAAGCCCCTGGGTTCAGAGAAGATGAGCAAGGTACGGTGTGGCATGGGAAAAGAATCTGTGTGCCTGAAGTGAAGGAGATCCGTGAATTGATTTTGAAGGAAGCTCATGATTTCGACTATTCCATTCATCCTGGGAGTACTAAGATGTATCATGACCTCAAGAGCAGATATTGGTGGTATGGCATGAAGCGAGATGTCGCGGAACATGTTGCCCTATGTGACACATGTCAGTTGGTGAAAGCAGAACATCAACGACCCGCGGGACTATTGCAACCACTCAAAGTGCCTGAATGGAAATGGGAAGAAATAGGTATGGACTTCATAGTGGGACTACCTAGGACCCAATCGGGATATGATTCGATATGGGTCATCATCGACAGGCTAACCAAGGTAGCTCATTTCATCCCCGTGAAAGAAAGCTACAGCGGATCCAAATTGGTGGAATTGTACATGTCAAGGATCGTGTGTTTCCATGGAGTGCCAAAGAAGATAGTGTCAGACCGAGGGACACAGTTCACCTCAAGGTTCTGGCAGAAGTTACATGAAACCATGGGAACTCATCTAAATTTTAGTTCTGCCTATCACCCCTAGACTGACGGAGAGACGGAAAGAACCAATCAGATCCTTGAAGATATGCTGAGAGCGTGTGCGCTCAAGAACAATAGGAGTTGGGATAAGAACTTACCGTATGCGGAGTTCTCCTATAACAACAGCTATCAGGCTAGTATGAAGATGTCACCATTTGAGGCTTTGTATGGGAGGATGCGCAGAACTCCACTATTTTGGAACCAAACAGGGGAAAGTAAAGTGTTTGGGCCCGAAGTACTACAAGAAGCCGAGGCGAAAGTGAGGGAAATCCGCAACAACTTGAGGATAGCACAGACCCGACAAAAGAGCTATGCCAATGTACGGAGAAGAGAGCTCATTTTCAACGTGGGGGACTATGTCTATCTCAAGGTGTCCCCTATCCGAGGACTTCGTCGGTTCAAGGTGAAAGGGAGTTATCACCTCGATACATCGGACCCTTTCAGATTCTGGAGAGGAAAGGCGAAGTGGCATATCAACTAGAACTACCGGCTCGCCTATCGGATGTGCACGATGTATTCCATGTGTCTCAGCTCAAGAAATGTCTAAGGACGCCTGGAGAGATGTTACCCATGAATGAGGTTGACGTAAGAGAGGATATGTCTTATGCCGAGCAACCTGTCAAGGTTTTGGAGACAATGGAACGCCTCACAAGAAATAAAAGAATCTGGATGTGCAAGGTGCAGTCGAAGCATCACTCGAAAGAGGAAGCCACATGGGAGCGAGAAGATGAGCTTAAGGCACAATTTCCGGAATTGTTTTCCTAGAACCACCAATCTCGAGGACGAGATTTCTTTTAACGGGGGTAGAGCTATAACACCCCAAAACCGCTAAAGAGGGGAATTTAAAAAAATTTGGACGTATTGCATGTGGTGCAGAAATTCAAATTCAAACTGGAATTCAAATTCAAATCAAAATAGAAAAAGAAAAGGAAAAAAGAAAAAGGAAAAGAAAACCGAAACCGGCCAGTGGGCTGAAACCCGCCAGCCAGCCCAAGACCCCCCGCGCCAGCCCAAACCCGTGCCCTCTCTCTCTCCCTCTCACTGACACGTGGGGCCCGCGTGTCATCCCTCTCCTCCCACACGCCCCAACCGACCCCGGCCCTCTCTTGCACCCGAATCAAAACCGACCTCCGGAAACTCGCGCCCCCAGCCCGATCTTCGGCCCCGGACGCTGCTACTTATCCAAACCGATCCTCCGCCGCCTCTCCTCGTGCAATTCACGCAAGGAAACTCGCCGAATTCCCCAGCGCCGCTCCACCTTTCTCTCTGGTGAGAACCGAAGCTTCTATCACCGTTTTCCTTCGATCCTTGCTCGGACTTCCTGATCTAACGCGCTGATCATGTTCCACCGCCCCGGGGAGTCACACAGGTGAAGAAAACCCGGTGTTTTGCGCTCTAGACGTAGCTCCGGCGAGCACCACCGCGTTTTCATCTCGGACCTCGCCGCTGACCACCTTCCAGGGCCTCCGAGCTCAAGAAAAACCCCAAGGTGAGATCTCCGACCTCCCCTCTGCCGTTCTATGCCAAGAAATCCAAGTTTTAGGTAGTATAGACGAAAACCCAAAGATCTCCGGCGAGATCGCCGCGCCCGCCGCCGCGCGCCACCGGGCAGCGCCGCTCATGCACGGCCAGGGCGACGTGGCCCCCTGAGGCCCGTCCATTTTAAATCGTGCGGTTCCTATTAGATCTAACCCGTACCGCTTCGCGTTATAATCTCAGCCGTCTGTTTTAAATCGGACGGTCCACGTTGGCCCCGCATTATAAAGGCCGGGATTCTTACGCGCTACCCCCTGGGGATCTCGGAAAACACGAGCTAGCCCCGGAAACTTCTGATCTAGCCCCTGGACTTTCAGAAATTCATGTAAATTCATTTAAAAATCAGTTTTAGCCCCTAGACTTAATAAAAATTAGGAAAACCCCTCTGTTATGTAGTTAGACACCTGGAAATTTAGGAAATAGTAAATAAACCCTGCAGTAGGGTGGATTTACCTTTTTGACCCTATAGGATATTAAATTCAGAAATTTGAATATGTGACTAGGATTTAAATTTAAAAGGTAAGGCAAACACATGTGCAAATTCAAGTTTAAACTCTCTAGCACTTGGAAAACTTTAGATTTTTAGGCTGAAATGAAATCTGCCTAAGTGTTGCTCATTTTTATTTTCTCTAGAGACACATTTTAGTCTAGGAAATAATTCTAAAAACTAGTAAAATAAATTTAAATTGTTTCACATCAGAGAGGAAGTTCAAAAATATATTATTGAACATTTTAGATCAGAACCTATTCTGTTTAGATGATATGTCTTACTATTTTAATAGTAAAGTTCACTTTTAGGCATAGAAAATAAATCTGAAAATATAGGAAAATAGGTATGCATAATTAGAAAATGATAAATGAGGTCTCCAAACTCAAAAACTTCAACTTAGGATTCTGTAGAAGATCTGAAAACTTATTTGGAGTAGGGAAATACCTTTTATGCAAACTTTGTGGCTAAGAAGTGTAATAACTAAATATAAAGAATTTGTTCAAATTGGAAATTCATATATAGTGTGCAAATAGAAATCTGAATACAGAAGTTAGAAATAATATATGTATGTTTAAAAGTGCATGTAGGCCAAAAATCAACACATCTAGGGTAACCACAGCACATAGAAATGTGAATGACTTCCATATGTATGTATGTGTGTTTTGCATGAAGTGAAAGTGTGGACTATAGCTTATGGATTGTTGTTTTCTTTTGCTATGTGTATTGGCATGAGTAGAACCTGCGCCAGAGCAAGTTCTCCCCTTCCAAGACCAAGACTTTCCATTCCCAGAGCAGCAGGAAGAAGGCAAGTGTCCTTGACCACTTTGATCCTATACTAGGATGTGTAGATAGAATTATTTGCATTGTCAATTGAAATATGAAACCTCATTCTAGGAAGTTTCCCTAGAATTGCATTATCCCGTTTCCTTGTAGCTTGCGTTGGGATTTATTTTATTATGTCATTCATTCATATTACTTGTGCTTAGCCATGCTTAGAATGGGATAAGTGGGATATGAGATCATCAACTTGTTTTACCTTACTCTTGAATGAGACATTATGAGTTATGTAGAGGTAGGGATCGAGGCAAGTTGGATGATTTGGTTGGTGCTGGGTGCACGAGACTCTGGTTTTTGTATAGTACTTGCCTGGATCCTAAGGACAGGTTCATGGAGCATGTAACCTGGCTTTACCGTGCCAACCACATGCTGAGATGGGGCAGCTTGGCCAATTAATTAGGTGTATCCCTGGCGTAGTATGGGTGTTTTGGATGGTGCGGGGAATATGTAACACCCCAAAATTTTGATTCAAAACACTAAATCATGTTAAGAGGGGAATTTAAAAATTTTTGGACGTGTTGCATGTTTTGCAAAAATTCAAATTCAAACTGGAATTCAAATTAAACTCAAATCAGAAAAGAAATGGAAAAAGAAAAAGAGAAAACAAAAAAAAAACCGGCCAGTGGGCCAAAACCCACCAGCCGGCCCAACTTACCCCGCGCCAGCCCGCAGCCGCGCGCCCGCGCTTTCTCACGCTGACAGGAGGGACCCACCCGGGCTTCGTCTTCAACCTCGCGCCGCGCCGGACTCTTTCTCACCGAATCCAAACCGATCGGAACTGCTGCGGATCACAGCCGAATTTCGCTCGAGGAGGATACGGACATGATCTAAACCACCTCGCCGCCCTCTCCCGTCTATAAAAACCCCGGCCCCGTTCTGTTTTTCCCATGCGATCGCCGATTTTTACTCCGGTGAGAACCGAGATTTCTCCAGTGAATTCCGGCCGATCTAAGCTCGGAAACTCCGATCTAACTCGCTGGTCTTGATCCACCGCCTCCGGGGAACCTTGCAGGTGCAGAAAACTCGGTGACTTACGGTGTAAACACAGCGCCGACGAGCTTCGCTGTGGTTTTGCCTCGGACCAAGCCGCCGATCACCTCCCAGGACCTCCGAGCTCAAGAAAACCCCCGAGGTGAGATCCCCGACCTCCCCTCTACCGATCTATGCCATAAGATCACAGTTATAGGCAGAATTCTCGAGGATCCGAAAGTTTCCGGCGAGATCGCCGCTTCCCGCCGCCGTGCGCCGCCGGCAGCGCCGCCCGCGCTCGATCAGAGCGACGTGGCCGCTTGTGCGCCGTTTTAAATCGCACGGTAGACTTTAAAACCCCGCGTACCGGTTCGATGTTATAATCTCGGCCGTCGGTTTAAAATCGGACGGTCCACGTCAGCCCCGCGTTATAAAGACTGGAATTCTTACGTGCTACCCCCTGGGGTTCTCGGGAAATAAGAGCTAGCCCCAGAAACTTCTGATTTAGCCCCTGGAACTTCAGAAAATCATGTAAATTCATTTAAAAATCAGTTTTAGCCCCTGGACTTAATAAAAATTAGGAAAAACACCTCTGATAAGTGTAGCTAGACCCCTGGAAATTATGAAAATAATATTATAGACCCTGTAATGGGGTGAGTTCATTATTTTAGCCCTGTTTAGTATTTAATTTAGAAAATTGAATATGTAACTAGTGTTTAAAAATTAAAAAGTGGGACAAACAAAATTGTCAAAATTAAGTTAAAGATTTTCTCAGTGTTTAGAAAATTTTGGAGAGAGATAAAAACATATTTTGGACTGAATTGAATCTGGTTAATTTATTATTCACGTTTAGGAACACATTTTTAAGTAAAGAATAGTTATAGAAAATAGGGAAAATAATTGTGAAATAGTTTACATCAGAGGAAAAGGTCAAAATATGTTATTAAATTATTTAGGACCAGAACCTATTCTGTTTAGATGATGTGTATTACTAATTTCATAATAAAATACACATTTATGCATAGGAAAATAAATCTGAAAATATAGCAACTAGTAAATGATAAATGGAGTTTCTAAAATCCAAAGAATTCAGTTTAGGGTTGGTCGAAATTCTGAAGGCACATATGGAGAAGAAAAATACTTTTCATACATACTTGGTAGTGAAAAGGTGTAGTAGTTTAATATAAGGAATTTATTTAAATTTGGAACACACACACACACATATATATATATATATATATATATATATATATATATATATATATATATATATAGTATGTAAGTATAAATATGAACACCAAAGTAGCAATCATATACATATAAATAAAAGTGTATGCAAGCCACAGATCAACACACATAGAGTAACCACAACACATATAATGGTGAATGAATTTCATAAATATGAATGTGTGGTTTGTATGAAGTGGAAGTGTGAACTATGTCTTATGGATTGTTGTTTTTCTTTTGCTATGTGTGATGGTGTGATGTAGAACCTGCTCAAGAGCAAGTTATTCCCTTCCAAGACCAGGACTACCCATTTCAAGAGCAGCAAGAAGGAGGCAAGTGTCCTTGACCACTTTGATCCTATGCTAGGATGTGTAGATAGAATTATTTGCATTGTCAAATGAAATATGAAACCCATGCTAGGAAGTTTCCCTAGAATTGCTTTACCTTGTTTCCTTGTAGCTTGGATTGGGATTTATTTTGTCATGTCATTTATTTACATGCATATGCTTAGCCATGCTTAGAATGGGATATTTGGGATATGAGATCATCAGATTATTTTACCATACTCTTGAATGAGCTATTGTGAGTTATGTAGAGGTAGGGATCAAGGCAAGTTGGATGTTTTGGTTGTGTGCTGGGTGCACGAGACTTGGGTTTGTGTTTAGTACTTGCCTGGATCCTAAGGACCGGTTCATGGAGCATGTAACCTGGCTTTATAGTGCCAACCACATGCTGAGATGGGGCAGCTTGGCCAATTAATTAGGTGTATCCCCGGCGTAGTATGGGTGTGTTGGATGGTGCGGGGAGTAGGTGTCAGCTGGACTACCATATGAACCGCAAGGCTCAAGAGGGGGCCACTGCAGCGGGGTTGGAGCCTCTTGTATGCTGTTAGGGGTGAAACCTCAGTGGGCCCACGCTCGTCGGGAATCACTTTGTAAAGGCTTCGTAGTGATCTCCTGGCTACACACCTGGGAAGTGTGAATGTGGTTCGTAGCCACTGGCATAATGGAGGTTCTTTTAGTCCACCCGGCAACGGGGGATGAAATCACTACATGTGGGTACAGTGGTACAAACTCTGCAGAGTCAAAACTGTCATGACAGCCGTGCTCACGGTCAAGAGCGGCTTGGACTTATTCATGATTAGAGGATTGATGGTTTTGGAAGTTAAGCGGGGAGCTTGACATTGGAAATGATGTTATGGTTATTGGATTATGATGATGGGATGGGAGATTGGGACCATTTCACCTGTGTAGTAATGTAGGTGCTTAACAAGCTAAGGTGATAGGTATTAATTGCATAGTGCTTTAACCATGAGTTCAACCTCTCCTTGTTCTAGCCATGCATGATATAATTTTCCCACTCTTGCTGAGTACCCTTGGTACTCAACCTTGCATATTTGTTGGTTTATATTGCTGCTCAGGTCAAGACAATGAGGTGGTGTATAATGACCAAGACTTTGGACCCGAGGAAGGTTTCTAGGTTCATGGAGACCCCCGGGCAACGCCTGTGATGGAGCCCTAAACAATAATATTCCGCTGCTAGTTTATTTACTTGTGATGAACTTATTATTGTCCATCAAGACATTTACTATGTAAGACTTACTTATATTCGACACCTGGCTTGTAATAAATGATGCTTCACTATTTGTCATCACATGTATGAGAAAATGATCCTGGCATACATGTGATATTCACTTGGTTGTTCTTCGGAAAAACCGGGTGTGACAGAGGTGGTATCAGAGCCAAGGTTGCCCGTAGGAACGTGGACCTAGGTAGAAATGGACGTATTTAAGGGCCCTATTTTCTTAAAAACTATTTTCCAAGGTGTGGGTTGAAGAGTGTTATTTAAGGAGTCATTTTCTTCATCTTACCCCAAATTTTCATTCAAAATAGGATTTTTGTTTAAAAAAGTTTATCTAACCTAATTTTAAATTCTTTTTGTTTTAGATGGTTCGCATGATTCGCACCGCACGCAAGTCCACAGGAGGGAGAGTTCCCGTAGTTGCCCTTGCCGAAAGAGAGGAGAGTCGTCCGGTGACGTACCTTTCCTACGGATTGGCAGGAGGAGGCTTATTGCGCCTTCTTCGGCGTATGCTCGAAGCCGCCGGCAATACGGGCAAGCTAATCATCCACTATAACTCCACCAGGACCATCCGTGAGAAGAGGGAAGAATGGAGTTCAGAGATGAGGATAATACACGAAAATCAGCTGCTTAAGATCCACCACTCTCCAGCTTGTAGAGCGTCACAGGTCGATGCGGAGAAAGATGTCACCTAGGAGGCCATCACCTGCCAGAGTCACATCTATCGTCGCCACTTGGACAAAACTGAGTACATGTATGTACTTCAACATGAGAGTGGTACCACGGAGTACAAGTACCCACCGGTGCAGCAAGGGACTTCCCATGAGCACATGGACTTGTGCTTGGAGGATGCTGCTATGCTCAGCACTCGACTGCAGGAGTGTCAACAAGAGCTTCAGGATGTCCGAGACACCCTGAAGGAAACGGAGGCGTTGCTGCGAGCTTGCTTAAAGGCGAGAGAAAGAGGAGATGGGAATGAACTGTGTGTCACCGTGAATGATACATGGACTCCTGACTCCCCGGATCGCCGAGCGATCAGGCGTCGTCGCACTTCTCCACCAACAGCCTCCCCACCCAAAGCAGAGTCAGAAGGTAGCCGAAATGAGGAGGAAGATCCCGAGGAGCCAGCTCAAGAGAACGAGTAGTGTAGAGTCTTTCCCTTAGCTAGCAAGAGGTCGAGTAGTCGAGTCGTTACGTAGTTAATGGTGTGATAATGCTTGGTGTGTGACGTGAGTTGTGGAAGCCATGAGCAATTGTCCACAGCCTCGTCTTCAGATTGTTTTGCTTTGGTGTGTGAACCCACATGAAATAATAGTGCATTTAGTTGGTGTGAGATATGAACCCTCGTAGAAGTATAACAAAGCCTCAACACTTCAAAATGCAAACAAATGAAAGTAGTAAGATGATTGTAAATGCTTTCAAATTAACATTGGTTGATTCTGCCAGATGGCTGGAAGAGGAAAAGGACGTGCTGCCAACCCCGCCAACAACAACGATGAGGCATGCAACCCTCATCTTTCTGGAGGACAGGACCGGGGTGGTCGCCGTGAAGAAGTTGATCCTCTCCACCAAATGCTGGAGAATCAAAATCAGCTCATCCAGAACTTGACTCAAGTGGTGGCCAACTTGCATCAAGTTCCACCTCCACAAGCTGCACCACGCCAACCAAGGTTGAGTGAGTTTCTAGGAACTCAACCTCCAATGTTTGCAAGTGCTGCTGAACCTCTGGAGGCAGATGATTGGCTGAAGACCATTGAAAGTAAGATGAGGATTATACAATGCCAAGGGTATGAGAGGGTGCTGTTTGCCTCTCATCAATTGCATGGACCTGCTGCTGATTGGTGGACCGCCGACGTGGCCGCCCATCATAACCCTGAGAACATCACTTGGGAAGAGTTCAAGTGTAGCTTCCGCAACCATTACATCCCAAGAGGTGAACTCAAAAACAAGAGGAAGGAGTTTTTGGGACTGCAGCAGGGAAACATGACGGTGAGGGAATACCTCACTAAATTTACTCAACTATCCCGTTATGCTCCACGAGACATAGAGACTGATGAGCAGAAACAAGATTGTTTCGTGGAAGGACTTACCGCAGAGATGCAGTGTGCAATGTCCTCAAATGAGTATGAAAGCTTCCAAAAGAAGGTGGACAGAGCATTTGTGGTAGAAAGGAAGCTAAAGGCCCTGGAAAATGAGAATAAGAGGAAGGCCGGGTGGTCACATCAAGCCTCAGGGAGCAACACCCGCCCATGTATGATGCAGCAACCTACGGGGCAGACGAGCCGTGCTGCGGTACCCTATTCAGCACCAAGAGGGTACAACCCAAACTACAGGCCTCCCGCAGCACCAGCACAGCCGCAACGTCAGTTTGTGCAGCAGCCTCGCCCCGCATATCCACCTCGACCAGCAGTACAAGGACCCCCAAACCAACCCCAAGACACCAAAGGCCAGGCATCTAAGATTGGGGTGCAATGTTTCAGCTGTGGTGAAGTGGGGCACTACGCCCATAAATGCCCAAAGAAGAAGCCTGCGCCACCACAACAGCAGAATGTAATGAGAGGACGGGTGAACCACGTCACTATGGAGGAAGCACAAGAGGCACCCGACGTGGTAGTTGGTAAGTTTCCTGCCAATTTACACCTTGCAACTCTGCTGTTTGATTCTGGTGCTACCCACTCGTTCATTGCTCAAGGGTTTGTTAAGAAGCATGACCTAGCAACCATACAAATGAACCATATGCTAGCCGTAAACTCTCCAGGTGGAGAAATAAGGACAAGACAAGTGTGTCCCAAAGTGAACCTAGACATTAATGGGGTAGTATTTACTGCTAACCTCATAGTAATAGATTCACAAGGGATAGATATTATTTTGGGTATGGATTGGTTGACCAAACATAAAGGAATCATCCATTGTTCGACCAGAACGGTGGAACTAACTCACCCCAGTGGCACAAGAGTAAAGTTCATAACGATACACGAGCCTAGGAGGGACATTAAATTAAATCAAGTGGAGGTGAAAGTTGAGGAAATCAGGACTATCAGGGAATATCCAGATGTTTTTCCGGAGGAGTTGCCAGGTATGCCTCCCGACCGTGACGTGGAATTCGCAATTGAGCTAGTACCGGGAACAGACCCGATATACAAGAGACCTTATCGAATGGACTCCAAGCAGCTGGAAGAGCTCAAGGATCATTTGAGAGAATTGACGGAGAAGGGGTATATTCGCCCTAGTTCCTCACCATGGGGAGCTCCGGTGATATTTGTGCCCAAGAAAGACGGAACCCAAAGGTTATGCGTGGATTACCGTGCTTTGAATGAGGTAACCATCAAGAACAAGTACCCATTACCTCGCATTGAAGACTTGTTTGATCAGTTGAGGGGAGCTTGTGTGTTCTCGAAAATTGATCTCAGGTCGGGATACCACCAACTCAAGATAAGGCAATCTGATATTCCCAAGACAGCTTTCGTATCTCGGTACGGACTGTATGAATACACTGTCATGCCTTTCGGGCTAACCAATGCCCCGGCATACTTCATGTACCTCATGAACAAGGTATTCATGGAATATCTGGACAAATTTGTGGTGGTTTTCATAGATGATATTCTCATCTTCTCCAAAGATGAAGAAGAACATGAGAAACATCTAAGGTTGGTGTTGCAGAGGCTGAGAGAACATCAACTATATGCCAAGTTGAGCAAGTGTGAGTTTTGGCTGAAGAGAGTTCCCTTTTTAGGACATATAATCTCGGAGGGAGGAATCTCCGTAGATCCCGCCAAAATCGAGGATATCCAGAAGTGGAAGACCCCTGAAAATGTCGGGGAAATTCGAAGCTTTTTGGGATTGGCTGGATACTATCGACGGTTTATTGAGGGATTCTCCAAGATCTCGAGACCTCTCACCAAACTGTTGGAGAAGGGAATCACATTCACCTGGACGCCACAGTGCGAGACGAGCTTTCAGGAGCTAAAGAAGAGATTGACAACAGCCCCAGTGTTGGTTATGCCAGATATGCAGAAGAATTTCACAGTGTACTGCGATGCCTCTGAAAATGGGTTGGGATGTGTTCTCATGCAAGAGGGACATGTCGTGGCATATGCATCCCGGCAGCTTCGGAAGCACGAGAAGAACTATCCTACACATGACCTAGAACTAGCCGCAGTGGTACACGCGTTGAAAATTTGGCGGCACTATTTGATGGGGAAGAGGACCGAGATTATACGGATCATAAGAGTTTGAAGTACATATTCACACAGCCAGATCTCAACCTCAGACAAAGGAGATGGTTAGAGCTAATCAATGACTTTGATGTGGGCATCAACTATCATCCCGGGAAAGCAAACGTCATGGCCGATGCTTTGAGTCAGAAAGTGCAGGTCAATAAGTTGAGCTTGAAGGACATGCCTGCAGAATTGAAGGACGAGGTTATAAGGCTCAATCTATGTCTAGTAAATAGTGGTGAAGCCATCGCCATGGAAGTGGACTCCACACTCGAGCGAGACATACGCGAGGGCCAAAAGAATGATGAGAAGATACAAGAGATCAGACAGCTTATCAAGGAAAATAAAGCTCCTGGTTTTAGAGAGGATGAACAAGGAACGGTGTGGCATGGGAAAAGAATCTGTGTGCCAGAAGTAAAGGAGATCCGTGAATTGATTTTGAAGGAGGCTCATGATTCCGACTATTCCATTCATCCTGGGAGTACGAAGATGTACCAGGACCTCAAGAGCAGGTATTGGTGGTATGGCATGAAGCGAGATGTCGCGGAACATGTTGCCCTGTGTGACACATGTCAGTTGGTGAAAGCAGAACATCAACGACCCACGGGATTATTGCAACCACTCAAAGTGCCTGAATGGAAATGGGAAGAAATCAGCATGGATTTTGTCGTGGGATTGCCTAGGACCCAATCCGGGTATGATTCAATATGGGTCATCATTGATACGCTAACCAAGGTAGCTCATTTCATCCCCGTGAAAGAAAGCTACAGCGGATCCAAATTGGCAGAATTGTACATGTCAAGGATCGTGTGTTACCATGGAGTGCCAAAGAAGATAGTGTCGGACCGAGGGACACAGTTCACCTCGAGGTTTTGGCAGAAGTTGCATGAAACCATGGGAACCCATCTGAACTTCAGCTCTGCCTATCATCCCCAAACTGACGGGCAGACGGAGAGGACCAATCAGATCCTTGAAGATATGTTAAGGGCATGTGCACTCAAAAACAATAGGAGTTGGGACAAGAACTTACCGTATGCGGAGTTTTCCTATAACAACAGCTATCAAGCTAGTATGAAGATGTCACCGTTTGAAGCTTTGTATGGAAGGAAGTGCAGAACTCCCCTATTTTGGAACCAAACAGGAGAAAGTAAAGTGTTTGGTCAAGAAGTGCTACAAGAAGCCGAGGCAAAGGTGAGGGAAATTCGCAACAACTTGAGGATAGCACAAACACGCGAAAAGAGCTATGCCGATGTACGAAGAAGAGAGCTCGTTTTCAACGTGGGAGACTCTGTTTATCTCAAGGTGTCCCCTATCAGAGGACTTCGTCGGTTCAAGGTGAAAGGGAAGTTGTCACCTCGATACATCGGACCCTTTCAAGTTTTGGAAAGGAAAGGCGAAGTGGCATATCAACTAGAGTTACCGGTTCATCTATCGGATGTGCACGATGTATTCCATGTGTCACAACTCAAGAAATGTCTGAGGACGCCTGAAGAGGTGTTACCCATGAATGAAGTGGATGTAGCTGAGGATTTGTCTTATGCCAAGCAACCATACAAGATTTTGGAGACAATGGAATGCCTCACCAGAAATAAAAGAATCCGGATGTGCAAGGTGCAGTGGAAGCATCACTCAGAAGAGGAAGCCACCTGGGAACGGGAAGATGAGCTCAAGGCACAATTTCCGGAATTGTTTTCTTAGAAACACCAATCTCGAGGACGAGATTTCTTTTAAGGGGGGTAGAGCTGTAACACCCCAAAATTTTGATTCAAAACACTAAATCATGTTAAGAGGGGAATTTAAAAATTTTTGGACGTGTTGCATGTTTTGCAAAAATTCAAATTCAAACTGGAATTCAAATTAAACTCAAATCAGAAAAGAAATGGAAAAAGAAAAAGAGAAAACAGAAAAAAACCGGCCAGTGGGCTGAAACCCACCAGCCGGCCCAACTTACCCCGCGCCAGCCCGCAGCCGCGCGCCCGCGCTTTCTCACGCTGACAGGAGGGACCCACCCGGGCTTCGTCTTCAACCTCGCGCCGCGCCGGACTCTTTCTCACCGAATCCAAACCGATCGGAACTGCTGCGGATCACAGCCGAATTTCGCTCGAGGAGGATACGGACATGATCTAAACCACCTCGCCGCCCTCTCCCATCTATAGAAACCCCGGCCCCGTTCTGTTTTTCCCACGCGATCGCTGATTTTTACTCCGGTGAGAACCGAGATTTCTCCGGTGAATTCCGGCCGATCTAATCTCGGAAACTCCGATCTAACTCGCTGGTCTTGATCCACCGCCTCCGGGGAACCTTGCAGGTGCAGAAAACTCGGTGACTTACGGTGTAAACACAGCGCCGACGAGCTTCGCCGTGGTTTTGCCTCGGACCTCGCCGCCGATCACCTCCCAGGACCTCCGAGCTCAAGAAAACCCTCGAGGTGAGATCCCCGACCTCCTCTCTACCGATCTATGCCATAAGATCACAGTTATAGGCAGAATTCTCGAGGATCTGAAAGTTTCCGGCGAGATCGCCGCTTCCTGCCGCCGTGCGCCGCCGGCAGCGCCGCCCACGCTCGATCAGAGCGACGTGGCCGCTTGTGCGCCGTTTATTTTAAATCGCACGGTAGACTTTAAAACCCCGTGTACCGGTTCGATGTTATAATCTCGGCCGTCGGTTTAAAATCGGACGGTCCACGTCAGCCCCGCGTTATAAAGACTGGAATTCTTACGTGCTACCCCCTGGGGTTCTCGGGAAATAAGAGCTAGCCCCGGAAACTTCTGATCTAGCCCCTGGAACTTCAGAAAATCATGTAAATTCATTTAAAAATCAGTTTTAGCCCTGGACTTAATAAAAATTAGGAAAAACACCTCTGATAAGTGTAGCTAGACCCCTGGAAATTATGAAAATAATATTATAGACCCTGTAATGGGGTGAGTATATTATTTTAGCCCTGTTTAGTATTTAATTTAGAAAATTGAATATGTAACTAGTGTTTAAAAATTAAAAAGTGGGACAAACATAATTGTCAAAATTAAGTTAAAGATTTTCTCAGTGTTTAGAAAATTTTGGAGAGAGATAAAAACATATTTTGGACTGAATTGAATCTGGTTAATTTATTATTCACATTTAGGAACACATTTTTAAGTAAAGAATAGTTATAGAAAATAGGGAAAATAATTGTGAAATAGTTTACATCAGAGGAAAAGGTCAAAATATGTTATTAAATTATTTAGGACCAGGACCTATTCTGTTTAGATGATGTGTATTACTAATTTCATAATAAAATACACATTTATGCATAGGAAAATAAATCTGAAAATATAGCAACTAGTAAATGATAAATGGAGTTTCTAAAATCCAAAGAATTCAGTTTTGGGTTGGTAGAAATTCTGAAGGCACATATGGAGAAGAAAAATACTTTTCATACATACTTGGTAGTGAAAAGGTGTAGTAGTTTAATATAAGGAATTTATTTAAATTTGGAACACACACACATATATATATATAGTATGTAAGTATAAATATGAACACCAAAGTAGGAATCATATACATATAAATAAAAGTGTATGCAAGCCACAGATCAACACACATAGAGTAACCACAACACATATAATGGTGAATGAATTTCATAAATATGAATGTGTGGTTTGTATGAAGTGGAAGTGTGAACTATGTCTTATGGATTGTTGTTTTTCTTTTGCTATGTGTGATGGTGTGATGTAGAACCTGCTCAAGAGCATGTTATTCCCTTCCAAGACCAGGACTACCCATTTCAAGAGCAGCAAGAAGGAGGCAAGTGTCCTTGACCACTTTGATCCTATGCTAGGATGTGTAGATAGAATTATTTGCATTGTCAAATGAAATATGAAACCCATGCTAGGAAGTTTCCCTAGAATTGCATTACCTTGTTTCCTTGTAGCTTGGGTTGGGATTTATTTTGTCATGTCATTTATTTACATGCATATGCTTAGCCATGCTTAGAATGGGATATTTGGGATATGAGATCATCAGTTTATTTTACCATACTCTTGAATGAGCTATTGTGAGTTATGTAGAGGTAGGGATCAAGGCAAGTTGGATGTTTTGGTTGTGTGCTGGGTGCACGAGACTTGGGTTTGTGTTTAGTACTTGCCTGGATCCTAAGGACCGGTTCATGGAGCATGTAACCTGGCTTTACAGTGTCAACCACATGCTGAGATGGGGCAGCTTGGCCAATTAATTAGGTGTATCCCCGGCGTAGTATGGGTGTGTTGGATGGTGCGGGGAGTAGGTGTCAGCTGGACTACCATATGAACCGCAAGGCTCAAGAGGGGGCCACCGCAGCGGGGTTGGAGCCTCTTGTATGCTGTTAGGGGTGAAACCTCAGTGGGCCCACGCTCGTCGGGAATCCCTTTGTAAAGGCTTCGTAGTGATCTCCTGGCTACACACCTGGGAAGTGTGAATGTGGTTCGTAGCCACTGGCATAATGGAGGTTCTTTTAGTCCACCCGGCAACGGGGGATGAAATCACTACATGTGGGTACAGTGGTACAAACTCTGCAGAGTCAAAACTGTCATGACAGTCGTGCTCACGGTCAAGAGCGGCTTGGACTTATTCATGATTAGAGGATTGATGGTTTTGGAAGTTAAGCGGGGAGCTTGACATTGGAAATGATGTTATGGTTATTGGATTATGATGATGGGATGGGAGATTGGGACCATTTCACCTGTGTAGTAATGTAGGTGCTTAACAAGCTAAGGTGATAGGTATTAATTGCATAGTGCTTTAACCATGAGTTCAACCTCTCCTTGTTCTAGCCATGCATGATATAATTTTCCCACACTTACTGAGTACCCTTGGTACTCAACCTTGCATATTTGTTGGTTTATATTGCTGCTCAGGTCAAGACAATGAGGTGGTGTATAATGACCAAGACTTTGGACCCGAGGAAGGTTTCTAGGTTCATGGAGACCCCCGGGCAACGCCTATGATGGAGCCCTAAAGAATAATATTCCGCTGCTAGTTTATTTACTTGTGATGAACTTATTATTGTCCATCGAGACATTTACTATGTAAGACTTACTTATATTCGACACCTGGCTTGTAATAAATGATGCTTCACTATTTGTCATCACATGTATGAGAAAATGATCCTGGCATACATGTGATATTCACTTGGTTGTTCTTCGGAAAAACCGGGTGTGACAGAATAGGTGTCAGCTGGACTACCATATGAACCGCAAGGCTCAAGAGGTGGCCACTGCAGCGGGGTTGGAGTCTCTTGTATGCTGTTAGAGGTGAAACCTCAGTGGGCCCACGCTCGTCGGGAATCCCTTTGTAAAGGCTTCGTAGTGATCTCCTGGCTACACACCTGGGAAGTGTGAATGTGGTTCGCGGCCACTGGCATAATGGAGGTTCTTTTAGTCCACCCGGCAACGGGGGATGAAATCACTACATGTGGGTACAGTGGTGCAAACTCTGCAGAGTCAAAAACTGTCATGACAGTCGTGCTCACAGTCAAGAGCGGCTTGGACTTATTCATGATTAGAGGATGATGGATTGGGAAGTTGAGGATGTTAAGCGGGAAGCTTAACATTTGAGTTGAGACTATGTGTACTTGATATTGATGATGGGTTGTGGGATTGGGACCGTTTCACCTTTGTAGTAATGTAGGTGCTTAATAAGCCAAGGTGATAGGTATTAATTGCGTAGTGCTTTAACCATGAGTTCAACCTCTCCTTGCTCTAGCCATGCATGACATAACTTTCCCACACTTGCTGAGTACCCACGGTACTCAAACTTTCTTTTCTGTTGGTTTATATTGTTGCTCAGGTCAAGAGAATGATGTGGTGTTTAATGACCAAGACTTTGGTCCCGAGGAAGGATTCTAGGTTCACGGAGTCCCCCGAGCAACGCCTGTGATGGAGCCCACAAGATTTACATTCCGCTGCTGCTTTATTTACATGTTATGAACATTTTATCATCCATCGAGATGTATGATATGTAAGACTTATTTATATTCGAACACCTGGCTTGTAATAAATGATGCTTCACTATTTGTCATCACATGTATGAGAGAATGATCCTGGCATACATGTGATATTCACTCGATTGTTCTCCGAAGGAACCGGGTGTGACACAAGGCACCAAATCTCCTATAAAATACAAATTTTATTTATCAAAACTCAAGAGAAGCAGCCACAAGTCATTCTATCCATGAGCCTTGGCCTCCCTTGTATATATAACCAGCCCTAAGGCCAACCCAATCCATCTAGGACTCCTACTCCTACTTGGATTCAAACTCTAACTTTCAAAAACTGCTCAAGACTCTTCTATACGCAGATAGAAGCAATCTTAAGATTTCAAACACCTTAGGAACGTCCCAAACATTTCTAAAACAACTCTACTTCGTGCCTAACACGAAATCCTATTATAAACAACTAGAAACTTTCCATAAACGAACCATAACCGCCTCAGCCGCAGCCTGAGCGCAAAATCCGCCCTGTTGTACCTTTTCAACCATATCTTCACTTCCATATCTCTTTACCACGCCTTGGAACAATGTTGCCACGTCCATGCACCCCTTTCATATGTGCAAACGCTTTCCAAAACGTTCACAACACCATTATATGCATTGTTCTTGACCCAAACATGTTGTGTGACCTCCCAATCAGCTCAACCACAATTCCTCCCGAACTTGGTTGTTGAATCTCATCTTCTCCCTAAGATTAGTTCAAGGATCTCCATCAACAGCCATGTCTTGACCTCAAGAAACACCTGCACATGAATAAACATTCACTTTTTTCTCGAGCACAAGTCCACGACTCGACTCACGTTAGTCCGAAAACCACAACACCTTACATGAGCACCTCACATAAGCATGTTGCAAACCATAGCAATGTATTAACCACCATAATCATCCATAGCACATCAAATTTTTAGTAAGAGCATACTAAGCAAACATTCCGTAATCCGAGAAGCAAGTTTGAAACATTGCAAATTTAAAACAGAGTGGCTGAAAATTAAACACTATAAAAACAGTTACTCTGCAGTGACAATTATTCCTTAAATGCAATGAGAAAGTTCGGACAATCTGAAGCTTGTATTTCGGCAATATTCAAAACTTTGAATGTAAATCCTCACTTTTATTCTAATTGCCAATGTATTCATCACACATAGGTCTCACAATCTCCCCCTTGATGAATGCATTGGCAACACCACTTAGAATCTGAACATTGGTTCATTCACATGAAAAAGTTTTGAAAGCAATTTTCTCCTCCTTTTTGAAATCAAAAATCAAATGAGAAAGAAAATTAAAAAAACAAATTCTCCCTCTGAGAAGAACGTGTAAAAAGTCGTGAATGTGCAATATGTGACATATTTCCCCCCTTTGACAATGTATTCAGCAAAGTTCAAAATAGAAATTTCAATTTATTATGAGCATAATATGACGTATACATATAAAACAAAGCTCATCCAAGCCATACTATCAAGTAACTTACACTATCACATCAATGAGATACATAAAGTAGTGTAAGCCATGCTAGAGATTAAGTGTAATTTTTCAATTTAAGCAAGTCCTGATCTCACAACCTTAACTATTTCAAAACCTGAAAGCATGACACATGTTGCTGCATTTTTCATTATCTTTTAAAGCACAAGTTCAGATCATATGACATTTGCAAGAGATTATATGCCCCATCAGCTTTATTCTAACCAACCAAGCCAAGCCTATGTCATTTGACAATCAGAAGCTTAAGGGCATGGTTTTGGTCATACACAACTTCTTTCAAGTTCATATCTAAGTGCAATGATAAGCCATCTCAAAAGAAGAAGTGTGATGCATGCATATTCTCTTGATCTTATCTCATTTTTCCATTTGATCATAAAAGCTCAACATGTGTATAATTGATTGATTAATTTTTCATTATTGAAAGCACTTGTGAGCATGCAACAAGTTTAAAATAGCAAGAAAGTTCGATCATGACCAGATTTAGTGTAAGTAATTATTCCAGTTACTTGTCATGGAAAAAACTACAAAATGTATAATACGTGTAATGTAGTAAGAACTTTCCGCATGTAAAAGGAATCATAAAGTCATATTTGTATGAAATACTTTGCTCATATTATTTTAAAATCAGATTCACACATAGACTTCCCAGGTTTCAAAACTCCCCCTCAATTTAAGCCATGAGGATGCATAACCCCTATTTCACTACGAATGGAACAAAAACGAGTGAAATCCAAGGGTTTTGTAAAAATGTGAGTCAATTGTAGTTCGGTATCTACATGGTGAAACACAATGTTTCCTTTTTCAACATCATCACGGAGAAAGTGATACCTAATGTCAATATGCTTTGTTCTAGAATGATGCACAGGGTTTTTAGCAATGCAAATGGCACTAGTGTTATCACAAAATAGTGGAACATATCTAGATCAACCCCATAGTCCTTAAGTGTTTGAACAATCCAAAGAATTTGTGAGCAAGCGCTAGCAGTAGCTACATATTCGGATTCGGTCGTGGATTGTGCAACTGAATTTTATTTCTAGAAGACCAAGCAACAAGTGAATGACCAAGAAAATGACAAGCACCCAAAATACTTTTCCTATCAATCCTACAACCACCAAAATCAGCATCCGAAAAAGCTTTCAAAGTAAAGGTTGAGGAAGAAAAATGCCAAATTCTTGAGTTTCATGTAAGTACCCGAGAATCCTTTTGACGGCTTGATGATGTGAAGCACGTGGATAAGCTTGGAATCATGCACAAAGACATACGCTGAATTGTATGTCCGTTCTTGATGCCGTTAGGTACAAAAGTGACCCAATCATGCTTCTATATTCTTTTTGATCCACGGTTCACCATCTTCGTCAAGTTCAAGTGTTGTTATTGTTCCCCGTTGTCCGAAGAGGCTTGCTTTTGTCCAGGTTGAAGCGCTTAAGGAGGTCTTTCGTATACTTCGTTTGATGCACAAAAGTTCCTTCCTTGGTTTTCTTGATTTGCAGCCCCAAAAAGTATGTGAGTTCTCCCATCATACTTATTTCAAATTCCGAAGTCATCATAGCTGAAAACTTGGACACAATATCATGAGAAGCACAACCAAAGATAATATCATCCACATACACTTGAACTGATAGTGAGTCATTGCCATTCTTAAGTACAAAAAGAGTTTTATCAACCTTGCCCATGGTAAACCCCTTTTCAAGTAAAAATGTTTTTAACCTATCATACCATGCTTTAGGGGCTTGTTTAAGACCATACAAAGATTTGGACAGTTTGTTAACATGATTAGGAAAATTTGGATTTTCAAAACCTGGTGGATTATTAACATAAACCTCCTCATCTATGTAGTCATTAAGAAAAGCACTTTTAACATCCATTTGATATAATTTGAAACCTCTAGATGCAGCAAATGCTAACAAAATTCTTATGGCTTCTAATCTAGCAACGGGAGCAAAAGTTTCATCAAAATCTAGTCCTTCAACTTGTGTGAAACCTTGAGCAATCAACCTAGCCTTATTCCTAACCACAACCCCATCCTCACTTTGTTTATTTTTAAACACCCATTTAGTTCCGATTAGAGTGTGACCTTGAGGTGGAGGTACAAGTTTCCAAACATTATTTCTTTCAAAATTTTCTAACTCTTCTTGCATGGCAATAATCCAAGATTCATTAGTGAGTGTGTGTGATATATCTTTGGGTTTAAAAGAAGCAACAAAAGCAGAATGAGCATGAGAGTTTGGATCGCAAAACCTGTACCGTGTGGCCTGTTCATGCAAGCTTCCAATAATTTGTTGTGGAGGATGACTTTTGAGGATGTGGAGGGGAGTAGACACTTCACAAGCTCCTTATTCATGTTTATCACAAATCGAAGAACTTGTGGCTTGAGGAAGATCTGGACCAGCAGTAGTGGTCGTTGGTGCTGATTATGGAGCGAGATCAAGAGCTGGAACATCATTGTTTATTTCTGAGATTTTGGGCAGAAGCTCCACTCCTTCTTCATCTTCAATGAAAATACTCTAGCGTGAGCAATCTGAATTCACAATCCAAATGTGCTCTTTCCTCAAGCGTGTAACCTACATAGCAGCATAATACGTAGATGACTCAATACTAGGGTTAGTCAAAAGGAATTTAGGAATCTAGTACTGAGTCACACGACGTCCAGCAGGAATAGCATGCAAAAGCTGAGAAAATACAGCAGTTTTATGAGCCAAAATTTGAGAATTCTTGTTTCCAACTACTGATTTATGAAGTGTGTTATGTGTAGCACGAAAAACAATAGGTTTAGGAGCAATCTTTGCATTTTTATGACTCATTACAGCAGGTTGCATGTTCCTAACATTCGGTTCAGCATGTACAACATGTTTTGCTCGGTTGTTATGTGATCTAGCAATCAATCTTTCCTTTTTATGTTGTTTAGCTAGTCTATAACAAAAATCTATGACATGACCATCTCTACCACAGTATGTACAACGAAAAGTAACCTTGTGTTCATGTCTAGATGAGCAAGCAACATGTTAACTAGAAACTGAATGAGACAACACTCCTGCAGATTTGAAAACCACTTCTTTTTGTTTAAGAACTGTTTGAATCAAACCATTTCCTAATTACTTTACAATTTTAGGTAGATGTGCTTTAGAATGAGCATGAGAATCAAAACCGAAACCAGTTTCATCATTGCAAGACTTAGATGAATTCAGCGGCAAGTTTAGGTTCTTATTTGCACTACAAAACCATTCTAGTGTCCTATACATGTCATCAAGTTTCTTGGACAAGTCTAGACAGTTTTCACATGAAGTCTTTCCTTTTAGTTTGTAATTAGAACAAGAATTAACTTCATGAACATGTAAAGCATTGTTCAAAGCAAAAATTTCATCTGTAGCATCATGTAGTTTCTTATTAAGATCATCACAGCTAGAACAATGCAAATAAATTGTAGAACAATGTAAAATCCCCACTTTAAGCTTGCCAAACTTTTTTTAGGATTTAAATCCATAGGGTCGAATTCATTTTGAGTTAAGTTTTCGAATCTGAAATTTAGCTACATGGAATAATGGAAAGGCTACGAGGGAAATTTTGCCAAAAGGAATTAACCCACTGAATTTAAATTTGAGTGCAAGAGACGAGCAATTCCACTATAATCAAATTCGTTTGTTGGAATTTGCTGCAAAACTTGGAATTTCAATTTAGAAGCTACTGATTGGGGGGGAGACTGCCTGTGGTCCCTACATGTTAGTGGAACAGAGCAATCCATCGAAGTGGTCTTCTGTGTGCGCTCGACACCGAGGGGCATGCACCACTGAGGCAACCACAGAGCTGCCTGTGCCCTTTCTCCCGAAGGAGGTTCAATTTCCTTCATTGTTGATCGATAAACATCATTGCTGCACAAACTGCCATTCCACTCCTCTGCCTCGCACGTTCTCTCTCGCGTGCCCACCCAAGAAACACAGCGCGCACCGTCTCCTCTGCTCTCATCATCGATCAGCTTCCGGCAACCTTGGCGCCCGGTTGAACCATCCCGAAGTTGCGCTGGCCTCTACTCGACGCCTTCCACCCCTCACCAGCTCGTGCCCGGTTTCCTCCGACGCTGCTATGCCGTTTCTTCTTCCTCAACTCGGACCGAAATCGCACCTCACGGTTCAACGTCACTCGGCCAGCCCAGCGCCTCTTCGGCACGATCAACCCCACCCTAAGGTGCGCCACAACATCTAGCTACTTATCCCGGACCCCTTGCTCTTCCCCGACGCCGGTGAGCCGGAATTCGAAGTTTTGTGGCGGTAGACCTTAGGAACCGACAAAATTCAAAACGGGAAATTCGTTCCACGTGATTGATCAACTCAAAATCGGTTCAAGCCGTAGCAACTCGGAATCCTAACGATCACATGGGCCAAATCCATGGGAAAACTGACCATCGGTTGAGCGGAGCGACGAGGATTCGCCGCCACCGGCCAAAACACGTCAGTCCACCGGTGACAGCCATGTTCCCGATATTTGCTTCTCGGTTAGCGTATAGATTCACGTTCTACGTGTCCTAGGGATGCTTTTCAGCAGCCTTGCTCGTTGAATTAGGCTCAGGACACGTTGTTCCTCATCGACGCCATGCCGCCGACCGCTGCCGCCGGTGCCGACCTCCTTCCCGGCGCTTTCATTCTCCAACAAGTTTCCCGGCTGCTAGGCTAGGTTCTAAGGAACGTGTAGGTCCAAAGTAAAGCAAAAATGATCCCTCCTAGGCGGAGAACTAGGCGCAGCATGGTCGGGTTCTGTGCTCGCGGTGCCTGGTCGGGAGGTTGAAGAAGATCCTGATTGGGGGGGCCACTGTCAGCCTGGAGGGATTTCTCTGTGCAAAATAAGTTTACAAATTGTCTAAACTTTGGAAGCCCATTACTTTGGGTACGAAGCTTCAAAAATAGTGGAGACAAATTTTGCTGGAATCCTCATAAGGAGTACTTTGCAGCGAAACAAATTGCTTGCTATGAATATGCCCAGTATTTTGTGTATAATTCTTTTTATTTATTCCTTTAGGGAGTCATTTCAGGAATATTTCTTTATGAAACATTCACATTTCTGCTCAGAAAATCCTTCTCCTAGTTCCTGATCTCCAGTAAAAATATTAGGACTTTTGGAGCTTATTAAGATGGCTTAATCTGTGGGATATCTCAGGGTTAAATAAATTAGCTGAAAAACCCCAGCCATAATTTCCAGAAATATAGATTGAGTTTCCATAAGCAATTCTGACCAGCAGAAAGCTGAGAAAAATTTGAAGCATTTTTTTGGAAACCTTAGGTCCAGACCTATTGGAATATCAGATTCTTCAATATGACAAGGTCTAATTAAATTCCTATAAATCATTGAATGTTCAATCGTCCAAGAATTTTTGTGGTCAATTCCTTCATCAAAAACTTCTGAAAATTTGATCCTACTCCTATCATGAATTGAGAAAGCTTCTGTAAAAATTTCAACCACAGAATCATATGTCTTCATATGTTTTAATTCTGTAGTTGTATATATGTATATATATATATATATAGCATTAATTCATGTTGTAACGTATTGCAAATTTTGATCATTTCGGTAGAGGGAATTCTGGAGAAGACTTCAGAGACCACTGACTTGATTCTATTGATGAAAACATTAGTCGGGATCAACAATAAGGCAAGCCCCCGTTTGCATAAAAAATTTACAAGTTTTTATTTGTATACACTTTATATTGTCTAGAATTGTTACTTTGCATTAAGTCTAGGTTGTATGACACTCCACATACATAACCCAATAAACTCCTAGAGTATTGGTTAGATTAGGTTTCATTTAATTATAGTTGCTAATGATCAAGTTCAGAAAAAGGGATTAAAGCTGCATAACTCGAGTAGGCCATTTCTTACTTGTGAACAGGGATTAAGGGAGATCAATCGGAAGAGTTGGGAATTGTAACACTTAATTGGGGAATGGAGATCTGGCATGATGGATGGCATGCTCAAGGACGTGGTCCCATGAGCATAGTCCCTGTCTGAGTCGATTGAGGAACGTTCTCGTGTGCGGCCCCGCTAGACAAGTTTGATCTTGTACCGGATGCATACTGGACATATGGGACCTAGGAAACCGATGTAACATGTTAACCTGGGTGTCGAGGCAATCCCCACCATCCCATGCAGATGCTGAAAAGAGAGAGAAGTTGTCACTATGAGGGTTTTCCATAGGTGAGACTTACTCCAGGTTGGTGGGACCAGTTCGACATGTGGGTGTCTTGTGAAAGATTGTCACATACGACGTTGAGGGGATTTGTTGATCACCTTTCTCGGACGGGCATATGTGTCGTGTCATCCGAGTGTTATCGATTCGAAGCACCGTCGCTCACGGTAGTGAGCATACTTGTACACTCAGTCGTGACGTAGTAAGAAACTAGGGGAATGGTTAATATGCTTCGTTATTAATCCTCATATTGGAGGTGAGGGATGATGAGAACTCTTCACTAAATTTACTTTCTACTTTGGGCTAGTGGCATCGAGACAAAGCGTTTCTTGTTTGATTGTGGAGTCTCGATGTTGATGGCGCAAGGTATGTATTGGTCTAGGATAGCTATTACTAAATTTACCTTCTCCTCGGGCAAGTGGCATCGAGATGAAGCATTTTTTGTTTTATTGTGGAATCTCAATGTAAATTGTGCAAGACTTATAAAATCTGCTTAAAATTGGAAGGACTCTCTGTTAGATCAAGTTCATTGTTTAGGCAAACTTGTGTATTCAGCCCTCTATTTCAGCATCTAGAGTTTCATGTGTAGGGTTACGGTTAAGTCTTATTGAGCATAATCTCACGGTTTGTTGATCCATTGTTTTGCAGGTGACGTTGCATAAGGCAACGTTAGGGAGGAAGGGTGATCCGAGCGGGGCAGCAACCAATGAGGGGTGTGAATCTCACTTGGAACCCTGCACGCCGCTGTGGAGTTGTGTCTTGCTAGTGTGGAGCATCCGGGTGCAGGATGGCTTCCTTTTTCTTAGCGTAGGCTATAGCTCGTGAGTTGTACTCTTATTTTCCGCTGCAATATACATTTGTACATTATTTATAAAATGTGACAATAATATGTATTAAAGAAATATGTTATTGTTCATGTTCTTTTTTTGGTTATGTGTTGTTAGGTGTCGCATCGCAGTACACCACCCTATGTGAATCCTGAACTGTCGGGGCGGGTGTCCCCACAGACGTGGTATCAGAGCTACATTGGGAATAGTGCACCTGAAAAGACACGTAATTCAAGAATTTAGAGTCTACGAGTAAGGATTCAGTACTAGGCCCGCATAAGGTCTACTATTAGCATAAGTTATGTAAGGTGGCAAACTAACCTACTTGTTATTCTATTTTGTAACGACGCACCGCCAACTAGGTAAGAGGTAAGGTACGCCATCAAAAGTAGATCAATTTTGGTTAACTCTCCTGACGAGGAAAGTGGTTCAAGGAATAGATCTCATCGCTTGGTGAGACGTCAATATGATAACTCTTGAACTCTTTATGTTCCTGAGCTCATATGCAACTCTGATCCCTGGCGTGCATTAGGCAAGAAAGTGGAAACCCCATCGTGTGGTCGGTAACACGATAGTGTGTTCTTCCGGAATTAGCCTAGGAGAACATACGCAGCGCTCGCCATCGGCGTGCCCTGGTGGGCAGTAGGTGGTATCCGTTGGGTTGATAAAGTTCCCAACCGTGACGACCCGTTCGCGGTCTACTCGGGTTCCCCGTCGTGTGTTGCGAAAACGCGACCTTGTACCTTGAGACGTGGCCTGACTCAAAGACGACCCGTATGGCAATGATACGGGCGTATGTTTTTAGTATGATATGGACCTGCATGTAATTATAAACATATGTGTGCCTCATTATTGAGTGGTTTTATGAAGAAACACTAACCGTGTATCAATATTACGAGTAGAATACTTTTGCAAGTGAACGATTCGAGTGCCATTAATAGAACGTATACTCCGGATGTAATCCGGGTAGGTTTTTCTATTTGGTGAGGAACGTAGTAACGGCATTATCATGATGCATCAACACGTCGCTCATCTCATAAACTTGAAGATTCTGTAAAACTTGAATGAATACAGTTCAAATAAATTGGTTAAAACTTGTTTAGAAACCAACTCAAGAGTATGTAAGCATAGAGAGACCTAAAAACAGAGTCCCCTGTTTTGGCAATGTTTCTGCTGAAACTTGTACAGGGTGTTGCTCATTGTAGAAAAGACCACTGGTAGTGTGGGATACAGTTTTGGAAAGGTGGAGAAGTTCTCTAAATTTTTTTTATAAACCTCCAGGAGAGAAACACACTTTAAGTTGGTCAAACACCATAGAAACCAAAACTGCTATAAAGGGGTAGAACCTGAAACAGAGTCTCTGTAATTCCACCATAAGTCTGGGTGGAAAAATCTCTAAGGGTATTGTGATACTTGTCTGGAAAGGGCATGAGATATTCTACAACTTTGTAATTCAAAGTTTGCCAAAACTGGAGCAGAGTTAATTGGAATTGTGGCTTGAAACTAGGTACCTCTGGGGAGGTGCTGTCAAAATCCTGCCAGAAATTCGGTTAACTTTGAACCATCATATCTTTTGATCCAGGAATGCAAAGAGATCATAAAAATATATTTTTTAAAAGATTGGAAAGTTCTTTACAACGTTATTGTTCAACCCTAGGATAGAATCCTCCTGTAAAGAAGTGAAATTCGCAGTACAAGTGAAACTGTCCAGAGTACCCAAAGTCCGTGCATAGTTTCTGTACTGATTGAATGTTACTTATAACTTCCTGTATAAGAATTATAAAATGTGAAATCTTACAATTATGGAAATCTTATGAATCGTGCTTCAACTTTTTAAGTATGAGTGGTGTCCATATAGGTTCATAACTGTATGGAAAAGTTGACCAAAGTGAGCACTTACAGGGGAGGTGCTGCTGAAATTCTTCCAGAATTTCTGTTAACTTTAGAAGCTCATAACTTTCGATCAAAAACTTAGTTGAAGGAAAATGAACACTCGTTGGAAATATATGGAAGTAGTTTCCAACTTTTCTGTTCATCCCCACAACATATTCACACGTTAAATTAGGATTTTAAACGATAGAATAGAAACTGGTCCAGTTTCTGTACCTTTCTGTTTTTGGACCATCACTTCCTGTATACATTTTACCAAAGCTTGTGTGATACATTTCTGGAAATCTGGTGGGTTAGGCTACAACTTTATAGTTCTGAGTTTTGACAAACTTGGTCCTGAACTGTATGAAAAAGTTGAATCAAAGTGGGTACCTCCCGGTGGGGTACTGCTGAAATTCTCCCTGAATTTCTGTCAACTTTCAAACTTCATATCTGTTGAAAAGGAACTGATATGGAGTCACTTAAATAACTGTTGGAAGGATACTGAAGTGATCCAGAACTTAAGTAACCCGCTCTAGTCTTGAGTCTGCTGTTATCTCAAGCAAAAATTGAATTTTAGTGCAGATCAGTTGTGGACATGAGTTGTCGAAAAACTGATCTGTCAAGCACCTAATGACTTGTTGTGATTATGGGTGTCTTTATTCTTACTCTCAGAAGGGCAGGCCTGGCGCAGTGGTAGAGTCTCTCCACTTGTGTCCTGGAGGTCCTGGGTTCGAATCAGCCTCCTTGCAAAATAAGCAAGGGGAAGGCTGCCTAGAAATTCCCTTCCCTAGACCCCACAACGTGTGGGAGCTTTCAGCACTGGGTATGCCCTTTTTTAGAAGTCCATAACAGGTTCCGAGTCTTCTCTATATCATCAGCTTCGACTTCAAGAACAGAAGATTTTCATTTACAAGACCATCCCTAACGATGAAGACAGACTACAGCACCACCACTCTCGTCGATCAAAACTATGTAGTTTCTGCTCTAGAAGGTTATCGTGTGCATCACCTTCCCACAAGAATGTTATGGATTAAGTTCTCAATCTCCTACATTGGGACTTAAGGGGGGAGGAGTGCATCCAAGTAAACCAAAGCATTGATCACCAATTTGCGATACACCAAAGTATGACATCACCAAGAGACGAGAGGGAATTACGCCTTCAAGTAAGCAAAGTTTAAGTACAAGATCTGTCATCATCAAGAAAGATGTAGTTTCAACGTATTCACCACGCACACATAAATGCTCACCATAATCGCAAAACGTAAGAGAAGAACAAGATTTAGAAAGTCATGATTAGTGACAACTCTAGTAACCTCAAACCCAGTAGGGTGATGTCCTAACTGGGAGCTAGGATAGTAGTTGATTTTTCACACGGAAAGGTTATATGAAGATTTAGGAAAAGGGATGACGTGAAGTCAAAGTATAGTAGATATTGCCTAGTTAAGTTTTCATATTTCCCAACGATCTTGTCAAACATTTGACATAATTTCATTGAACTTGGTCACAACATGAAAGTGGCATTCATTGTTTAGCACCTTTCATGACCAAGTTATTTGTACCTTGCAAAGTCTGAGATGATTCTTAATCGTGTTTGAATTGCCCTACGAACTCTTGCTCAAACTATAGAAAGATGATGCACCATACATATGCAGTATTATGCACCATACATATGCACCATTTTGCACCATACATATGCACCATTTTGCACCATACATATGCACCATTTGCACCATATCATGTGCATATGCATTGCACCATACAACATGTGAAGTATCATGATGCTTCATGAATAATGAGACAACATGTGAAGCATCGTGTTGCTTAACTAATACCAAATTACCGAGCAAGATTGCGTACCTCCTTTCAAACCATTAACCGATGTCTAATGACCTTGTTCTTTTCACATCCTTGTATTATTGATCAAGTTTTCAATTCTACCTCGTTGAATAATACAAGGGAAACCAATTGATCAACATCCCTCGTACCTAAGAAAAAATTCTGAACTTTCATCCATGATTGGTTTAGCTCTGAGTACCGTAATTGTCGGAACTAAACAAATTTCTAATCACAGGGCTTACCGATCGATTGCTCAACCTCGCGACAAATCCTTGAACACAATCTTGAGAGATTATATGGTGACTTTGACACCCTTATGGTTACCATAGGTAGTGGGTCTTTGCTATGTTGATAACATAAGTGAACTTGGCTTGTGGCTGCTCTTATGTTCAAGCAAAGAATTCGGTTTTTGACTAGATGATTGAGATGCCAATTCAAGGCAAGGTTACCGATTCATTGTTTAATCTAAACAAACATCTTGATTCATGTTTGGGGAAGTACTACACTAAATTTCTAAGAACTCAGATAATCTAGACAAGTATTATTTATCCATGTCAAGATTAGGACGGTAAAGATTCAAGCCAATCGACCCGGTCGTGGTGGTTCTACAAGGTTTTACGAACTAACCATACCGTCAAGGGGGTGTCGAGACGAAAGTTCTCGCCAACCTCAAACGAGCTAATACTTTGAGTTCTTGGCGACTCAACCACCGGTCTTCATAGAGGCTGAGGATCCTCTAGTGGCGGATGGCTGGATCCTACCATCGAGTCTAAAGTTCGAGTTGCTTCAATGCATTGAACATCAGAAAGTATTGTACGTGACGCAACAACTTCACGGTTCCGCCAGTGCATGGTGGGCAAATCAGATCGCATCCCTACAAGCTGGACATCAGCTCATGTGGACGTAATTCCGGAAGACATTCCTTGCTTATCATTTTATTTCCGGAATAATCGAGAGGAAACTCGAGGAGTTTCTTATCTTGAAACAAGGAGGGAGGGATGTCACGAGCATTCGAAAGTGTTCAATCATTTGGCACAGTATGCGCCTGACTACGTGAACACGGAGGCATGACAATGTGAATGGTTCTTTCGCAGCCTCAATGCCAAGTTAAAGGAAAAACTGATCTTGGCAAATCGAAGTAACTTCAACGAGTTAATGATTTAATGCAGACCCTTGCATTTTGAAGTCGGAGATCACATATATCTCCGAGTATCCCCGATGAAAGGAATTCATCGATTCGGGGTGAAGGGAAAGCTAGCTCCTCATTTTATTGGTCCGTTTCTCATTACGGAAAGGTGTGAGTCGGTAGTGTACCGTTTGAGGCTACCCACATCATTATCGGGCATACACGACATCTTCCTTGTCTCACAACTAAGGAAATGTTTCAAGGAGCCGACAGAGGTTCTTTCGGGAGGCATGGAAACATTACAACCGGATCTCACCTACATCAAGAAACCGGTACAAATCCTCGATGAAAAGACTCCTGAAACAAGGCGTCGATTGTCAAGGTTTTACAAAGTTTTGTGGAATAACCACACTGACGACGAGGCTACTTGGGAAGCGAGGATTTTCTTCGGATGAATTACCCGGAACTGTTACTGAACTATCACCGGTAACATTCTTCTCCATCTCGTTCTTTTACTAATCCCAGGACGAGATTCTTTTAAGGAGGGAGGATTGTAAAATTCCCACTTTAAGCATGCCTAGCTTTTCTGTAGGATTTAAATCTGCAGGGTCGAATTCATTTCGAATTAGGTTTTCAAATTCAAAATTTAGGTACATGGAAAAATGGAAAGGCTACGAGGGAAATTTTGCCAAAAATGAATTAACCCATAGAATTTAAATTGAGTGCAAGAGACGAGCAATTTCACTGTAATCAAATTCATTTGTTGGAATTTGCTGCATAACATGGAATTTGAATTTAGAAGCTACTGATTGGAGGGGGACTGCCTGTGGGCCCTACATGTCAGTGGAACGGAGCAATCCATCGAAGTGGTCTTCAATGTGCGCTCAACACCGAGGGGCATGCACCACCGAGGCAACCACGGAGCTGCCTGTGCCCTTGCTCCCGAAGGCGGTTCAATTTCCTTCGCTGTTGATCGATAAACATCGTTGCTGCACAAACCAACGTTCCACTCCTCTGCCTCCCACGTTTTTTCTCGCGCGCTCCCCCGAGAAACAGAACGTGCGCCGCCGCCTCTGCTCTCATCGTCGATCAGCTTCTGGCAACCTTGGCGCCCAGTTGAACCATCCTGAAGTTGGTCGGCCACTACTCGATGTCTTCCACCCCTCACCAGCTCATGCCCGTCTTCCTCCGACGCTGCTACGCCGTTTCTTCCTCCTCAACTCTGACCGAAGTCGCACCTCACGGTTCAACATCGCCAGACCAGCCACAGCCTCTCCGGCACGATCAACTCCACCCTAAGGTGTGCCACGACGTCTCGCTACTTATCACGGACCCCCTTGATCTTCCCCGATGCCGGTGAGCCGAAATTCGAAGTTTTGTGGAGGTAGACCTTAGGAACCGACGAAATTCAAAACAGGAAATTCGTTCCATGTGATTGATCAACTCAAAATCGGTTCAAGCCGTAGAAACTGAGACTCCTAACGATCGCATGGGCGAAAGCCATGGGAAAACCGACCATCGGTTGAGCAGAGCGACGGGAATTTGCCACCACCGGCCAAAACCCGTCGGTCCACCGGTGACAGCCATGTTCTCGACATTTTTTGCTCGGTTAGCGTATAGATTCACGATCTATGCGTCCAAGGGATGCTTTTCGGCATCCTTGCTCATTGAATTAGGCTCGGGACACGCTGTCCCTTGCCGGCGCCGTGCCACCGCCACCGGTGCCGACCTTCTTCCCGGCGCTTTCATGCTCCAACAAGTTGCTCGGCTGCTAGACTAGGTTCTAAGGAATGTGTAGGTCTAAAGGTAAGCAAAAATGATCCCTCCTAGGCGAAGAACGAGGCGCGCCATGGTCGGGTTCTGTGCGTGCGGTGCCTGGTCGGGAGGTTGAAGAAGATCCTGACTGCGGGTCCCACTGTCAGCTGGGAGGGATTTCTAGGTGCAAAATAAATTAAGAAATTGTCTAAACTTTGGAAGCCCATAACTTTAGTTAGAAAGCTACAAAAGTAGTGAGACAAATTGTGCTGGAATCCTCATAAGGAGTACCTTGCAGAGAAGCAGATTGCTTACTATGAAAATGGCCAGTATTATCTGTAGAATTCTTTTTAGTTATTCCTTTAGGGAGTAATTCCAGGAATATTTCTTTATGACACATTCCTTTTTTTTGTCAGAAAATCCTTCTCCTAGTTCCTGATCTCTAGTAAAAATATTAGGATTTTTGGAGCTCATTAAGGTGGATTAATCAGTAGGTTATCTCAGGATTAATTTCCAGAAACATAGATTAAGTTTCCATAAGCAATTCTGACCAGCAGAAAGCTGAGAAAAATTTGAAACAATTTTTTCTAGAAACCTTAGGTCCAGACCTATTGGAATATCAGATTATTCAATATGACAAGGTCTAATTAAATTCCTATAATTATTGAATTTTAAATCATCCAAGATTTTTTGTAGCCAATTCCTTCATCAAAAACTTCTGAAAAATTTATCCTACTCCTATCATGAATTGAGAAAGCTCCTATAAAAATTTCAAACACAGAAGCATCCCGCGCACAGGAGGTGATACATCTTCCGAGAAAGGAAGGGGTGGGGGTGGCGCCGTCGACGGAGGAAACCAATGTGGGGGGAGAGGGGGAGCAGACTGACCTGCGTTCGTGGGAGGTTGAGCGCCGGCAGATCCGCAGCAGCCGGTCAATGGAGGCCGGCGAGTGTCGGCAGATCGACAGTCCCGCGGCGGAGGAGGCCGAGCGCCGAAGGATTGGCAGTTCCGCGGCAGAGTGTCGGAGGCCGAGCGCTGGATAAGCCGCGGGGGGGTGGAGGGGGGATCGGAGGCCGAACGCCGCGGGGGGGAGGGGGTGGGGGGTAGGGCGAGGCGGCCTAGGTTGTTCCCATCGTGCTTTTGTAGACGTATACGTTACCACTTAATGGGTCGTATCGGGCCCTAAGCCCATTTATATACATATAGTACTTTTAAACACTTAAACAATCGAAACAATAATCAATTAAACTATTAACTCATATGCATTAATCATCTAAGCAATTAACAACTCATCTAAACAAACATAATTACCGTAGTTAACAAGCTTATCAATTCTAAGCAATTAAAAAACAACTAGCTAGCAATTCAAATAAACCTGGGCAATAATTAAACCTAAGCATATCAATTCATCTAAATCTAAAGAATTAGCCACTAAACAATCAAAAACAAACAATCATAATCTAAACAATTGGTAATTAAAAAACCAAACTTTCTAGATGGGGAGGGAGGCGGGCGACTTACCTCACGGTGGAGGCCGCGCGGCGAGCGGCACACGGCGAGGCGGGCGGCGGACGGCGTGGAGGCGGACCGGCACGGCGCGGCGGCGCACAGCGCGACGGGCGCAGGTCCGGGCGGTGCGGCGACGTGGCAGCGTGGTGGGGCTAGGCAGCGCGTGGGGCAGCGCTGTGGTGATCCTGCGGCGGCCGGGGCGGGGTGGCGGCCGGGGCGGGGACCTCCGGGGCGGCGGCGGCTGGCGGCGGTGGCGGCCGGGTGGCGGCAGCTGACTGGCGGGCGGGTGGCGGCCGGGGCGCCAGCTGGCGGGGGCGGCCGGGGCGGCGGCTGGCGGCGGCGGGCGGGCGGCGGCTGGGGCGACGACGGGCGGGCGGCGGCGGCGGCGTTTAGGGCTGCGGGGACTCAGGTCGGCGTGAATGCCCGCGCCGACCCGGGCCCACGGGTATATAAGCCTTTTTTACGACGGCCCATGGTGTGGCCATCTTACATAAGCTTATTTACGACAGCCTTGGTTTGGCTGTCGTATATAACTGCTATATACGACAGCCTAGGGTTGGCTGTCGTATATAACAACTATATACGACAGCCATATACTAAACGACGGCTGTACTGTCGTATATAAACTTATATACGACAGCCTCTGCTGACTGTCGTATGTAAGTTTATATACGACAGCTAGCCGTCGTATGTTATACAAGTTATCGTATGTTGCCCTGTTTCCTATAGTGATTCATATTGTAACGTATTGCAAATTTTGATCATTTTGGTAGAGGGGATTCTCAAGAAGACTTCAGAGGCCGCTGTAACACCCCAAAATTTTGATTCAAAGCCCTAAATCATGTTAAGAGGGGAATTTAAAAATTTTTGGACGTGTTGCATGTTTTGCAAAATTTCAAATTCAAACTGGAATTCAAATTAAACTAAAATCAGAAAAGAAATAGAAAAAGAAAAAGAGAAAACAGAAAAAAACCGGCCAGTGGGCCGAAACCCACCAGCCGGCCCAGCCAGCGCCCACGCCAGCCCGCAGCCGTGCGCGCTGCTGCCTCACACTGACAGGCGGGACCCACCCGATCTTCGTCTACCTCGTGCCGCGCCGGACTCCCTCGCCCCCGAATCAAAACCGATCGGGATTTCGGCGTATCCCCGCTGAATTCTGTTCATAGGCGACGCGGACATGATCTAAACCACCCCGCCGCCCTCCCCCGTCTATAAAAACCCCGGCCTCGTTCTGTTTTTCCCACGCGATCGCCGATTTTTCCTCCGGTGAGAACCGAGACTTCTCCGGTGAATTCTGGCCGATCTAAGCTCGGAAATTCCGATCTAACTCGCTGGTCTTGATCCACCGCCTCCGGGGAACCTTGCAGGTGCAGAAAACTCGGTGACTTGCGGTGTAAACACAGCGACGACGAGCTTCGCCGTGGTTTCGCCTCGGACCTCGTCGCCAATCACTTTCCAGGACCTCCGAGCTCAAGAAAACCCCCGAGGTGAGATCCCCGACCTCCCCTCTACCGATCTATGCCATAAAATCACAGTTCTAGGAAGAATTCCCGAAGATCCGAAAGTTTCCGGCGAGATCGCCGCTTCCCGCCGCCGTGCGCCGCCGGCAGCGCCGCCCGAGCTCGATCAGAGCGACGTGGCCGCTTGTGCGCCGTTTATTTTAAATCGCACGGTAGGGTTTAAACCCCCGCGTACCGGTTCGGCATTATAATCTCAGCCGTCGGTTTAAAATCGGACGGTCCACATCAGCCCCGCGTTATAAAGACTGGAGTTCTTACGTGCTACCCCCTGGGGTTCTCGGGAAATAAGAGCTAGCCCCGGAAACTTCTGATCTAGCCCCTGGAACTCCAGAAAATCATGTAAATTCATTTACAAATCAGTTTTAGCCCCTGGACTTAATAAAAATTAGGAAAAACACCTCTGATAAGTGTAGCTAGACCCCTGGAAATTCTGAAAATAATATTATAGATCCTGTAAAGGGGTGAGTTTACCTTTTTAGCCTTGTTTAGTATTTAAATTAGGAAATTGAATATGTGGCTAGTGTTTAAAAATTAAAAAGTGGGACAAACATATTGTCATAAATAAATTAAAAACTTTCTCAGTATTTAGAAAACTTTGGAGTGAGATAAAAAAACATATTTTGGGCTGAATTGAATCTGTTTAATTTATTATTCACATTTAGGGACAGAATTTTAAGTAATGAATAGTTTTAGAAAATAGGGAAAATAATTGTAAAATAGTTTACATCAGAGGAAAAGGTCAAAAATATATTAGTAAATATTTTAGATCAGAATCTATTCTGTTTAGATGAGGTGTCTTGTTGTTTTCATAATAAAGTTCACATTTAGGCGTAGGAAATAAATCTGAAAATATAGCAACTAGTAAATGATAAATGGGGTTCTAAAATCCAAAGGATTCAGTTTAGGGTTGGTAGAAATTATGAAGACACATATGGAGAAGGAAAATACCTTTCATGCATACTTGGTAGCAAAAAGGTGTAGTAATTGAATATAGGAAATTCATTTAAATTGGAAACTCATATAAATAGTATGCAAGCATAAATATGAATACAAAAGTAGGAATCATATACATATGATTAAAAGTGTATGCAAGACACAAATCAACACACATAGAGTAACCACAACACATATAATGGTGAATGACTTTCATAAATGTGAATGTGTGGTTTGTATGAAGTGGAAGTGTGAACTATGTCTTATGGATTGTTGTTTTTCTTTTGCTATGTGTGATGGTATGATGTAGAACCTGCTCAAGAGCAAGTTATTCCTTTCCAAGACAAGGACTACCCATTTCAAGAGCATCAAGAAGGAGGCAAGTGTCCTTGACCACTTTGATCCTATGTTAGGATGTGTAGCTAGAGTTATTTGCATTGTCAATTGAAATATGAAACCCATGCTAGGAAGTTTCCCTAGTATTGCATTACCTTGTTTCCTTGTAGCTTGGGTTGGGATTTATTTTATCGTGTCATTTAATATTATGCATATGCTTAGCCATGCTTAGAATGGGATATTTGGGATATGAGATCATCAGTTTATTTTACCATACTCTTGAATGAGATATTGTGAGTTATGTAGAGGTAGGGATCAAGGCAAGTTGGATGTTTTGGTTGTGTGCTGGGTACACGAGACTCGGGTTTGTGTTTAGTACTTGCCTGGATCCTAAGGACCGGTTCATGGAGCATGTAACCTGGCTTTACCGTGCCAACCACATGCTGAGATGGGGCAGCTTGGCCAATTAATTAGGTGTATCCCCGGCGTAGTATGGGTGTGTTGGATGGTGCGGGGAATAGGTGTCAGCTGGACTACCATATGAACCGCAAGGCTCAAGAGGGGGCCACTGCAGCGGGGTTGGAGCCTCTTGTATGCTGTTAGGGGTGAAACCTCAGTGGGTCCACGCTCGTCGGGAATCCCTTTGTAAAGGCTTCGTAGTGATCTCCTGGCTGCACACCTGGGAAGTGTGAATGTGGTTCGTAGCCACTGGCATGATGGAGGTTCTTTTAGTCCACCCGGCAACGGGGGATGAAATCACTACATGTGGGTACAGTGGTACAAACTCTGCGGAGTCAAAACTGTCATGACAGCCGTGCTCACGGTCAAGAGCGGCTTGGACTTATTCATGATTAGAGGATTGATGGTTTTGGAAGTTGTGAATGTTAAGCGGGGAGCTTAACATTGGAAATGATGTCATGGTTATTAGAATTATGATGATGGGATGGGAGATTGGTACCATTTCACCTGTGTAGTAATGTAGGTGCTTAATAAGCTAAGGTGATAGGTATTAATTGCGTAGTGCTTTAACCATGAGTTCAACCTCTCCTTGTTCTAGCCATGCATGATGTAATTTTCCCACACTTGCTGAGTACCATTGGTACTCAACCTTGCATATTTGTTGGTTTATATTGCTGCTCAGGTCAAGATAATGAGGTGGTGTATAATGATCAAGACTTTGGACCCGAAGAAGGTTTCTAGGTTCATGGAGACCCCCGGGCAACGCCTGTGACGGAGCCCTCAAGAATAATATTCCGCTGCTAGTTTATTTACTTGTGATGAACTTATTATTGTCCATCGAGACATTTGCGATGTAGGACTTATTTATATTCGACACCTGGCTTGTAATAAATGATGCTTCACTATTTGTAATCACATGTATGAGAAAATGATCCTGGCATACATGTGATATTCACTTGGTTGTTCTTCGGAAAAACCGGGTGTGACAGCTGCTGACTTGACTCTATTGACAGAAACATTAGTCGGGGTCAACAATAAGGCAAGCCCCGGTTTGCATAAAAAATTTACAAGTTTATATTTGTGTACACTTTATATTGTCTAGAATTGTTACTTTGCATTAAGTCTAGGTTGTATGACACTCCACATGCATAACCCAATAAATCCCTGGAGTATTGGTTAGACTAGGTTTCATTTAATTGTAGTTGCTAATGATCAAGTTAAGAAAAAAGGGATTAAAGCGGCATAACTTGTGTAGGCCGTTTCCTACTCGTGAACAGGGATTAAGGGGGATCAATCAGAAGAGTTGGGAATTGATCCACTTAATTGGGGAATGGAGACCGGGCAGGATGGATGGAATTCTCAAGAATATGGTCCTGTGAGCATAGTCCCTACCTGCGTCGATTGAGGACAGTTCTCGTCTACGGCCCCGCTGGACAAGTTTGATCTTGTACTGGATGCATACTGGACATATGGGACCCAGGAAACCAATGTAACATGTTAACCTGAGTGTTGAGGCAATCCCCACCATCCCATGCAGATGCTGCAAGGAGAGAGAAGTCATCACTATGAGGTTTCATCGTAGGTGAGACTTACACCGGGTCGGTGGGACCGACTCGACACGTTGGTGTCTTGTGAAAGGTTAACACATACGACGTTGAGGGGATTGGTTGATCACCTTTCTCGTACGGGTGTATGCGTCGTGTCATCCGAGTGTTATCAATTCTAATCATCGTCGCTCGCGGTAGTGAGCATACTTGTACACTGAGGCATGACGTAGTAAGAAACTGGGGGAATTGTTAATATGCTTCATGATTAATCCTCATATTAGAGATGAGGAATGATGAGAACCCTTCACTAAATTTACTTTCTACCTTGGGCTAGTGGCATCGAGATAAAGCATTTCTTTTTTGATTGTGGAGTCTCGATATTGCTGGCGCAAGGTATGTATTGGTGTAGGATAGCTCTTACTAAATTTACCTTCTCCTCGTGCAAGTGGCATCGAGATCAAGCGTTTCTTGTTTGATTGTGGAGTCTTGATGTAAATTGTGCGAGGCTTATAAAATCCGATTAAAAACTGGAAGTAAGGACTCTCTGTTAGCTCAAGTTCATCGTTTATGCAAACTTCTGTATTCAGCCCTCTATTTCAGCATCTAGAGTTTTATGTGTAGGGTTATGGTTAAGTTTTTCTGAGCATAAGCTCACGGTTTGTTAATCCATTGTTTTGCAGGTGACGTTGCATAAGGAAACGTTAGGGAGGAAGGGTGATCCGAGCGGGGCAGCACTCAATGAGGGGTGTGAGTCCCACTTGGAACCCTGCACGCCGCTGTGGTGTTGTGTCTTGCTAGTGTGGAGCATCCGCAAGCAAGATGGATTCCTTTTGCTTAGCATAGGCTATAGCTAGTGAGTTGTATTTCTATCTTTCAGCTGCAATGTACGTATGTACATTATTTGTAAAGTGTGACAATATTATGTATTAAAGACATATGTTGCTGTTTATGTGCTCTTTTCGGTTATGTGATGTTAGGTGTCGCATCGCACGACACCATCCAATGCGAATCTAGTACTGTCGGGGCGGGTGTCCCCACAAACAACTAGCATCTTTCATGTTTTTATCATTAAGTGCAGCAAGCTTTTTGTTCTTTTCAATTTCAAGTCTATCAAGTGTGGAGGTGTGTGCACTTCTTAAAGAGGATAATTGTTCATAAACCAGATCGCAAGATGAGCAAGAATCATCACTAGGAATTAAAGTTTTAAAACATTTAATTTCAGATTCTAGTGATTCAATTTTAACATCATTTTGCTTAAGTTTTTTGTCCTTTTTCTTAAGTATGGTAGTGGCACGATAAAGAGCATCAAACAATTCATCGTAAGAGGGACTTACCTCCTCATTATCGCTGATTTGTTTGTCTTCCTCCAAGCTTGAACTTGATTTGCTCGCCATGAAACACGCATTTTCCATGGCGTCTTCATCTTCATCACTTCCAATATCAACGTCGCTCAAGCAATACTCTTGAATTGTGGAGAAAATTTTGTCCATAACTTGACATTGAGTGAAACCCTTCTTTTTCTTGTTGTAGTTGGCAGAGGAGTGCTTCGTCTTTGTTAGTTTTTCATCACGGAAAGTAGGACCTGAATGGTTAGGGCAATCTGTACGAAAATGTATTGTGTTACCACATTCGAAGCATTGTTTAGAGTTGCCACTTCCTCTCCTTATTGTTCTCACATTTTGCACTGCTTTTGAGAATCGAGTAGAGAGAAGTGCTAGCTCCTTCTCCGGAAACTCTTCAATCTGTTCAAGGGTTAGAGAGGACAACAAAGAAAGTGTACCACAAGATGAAGAATTGCTAAACTTGGCATGTCACGTTGTGAAACAAAAGCAAGAGACTTATTGGGATTCTTACGTGAGACTATGTCAATTTCATGAGTTTTCAATTTAGAATATAGCACATCTAAAGTAAGTGTACTCATGACAGTAGGTTTACGAATAGATGTAACTTTCATCTCCCAAATTGACATGTCTAATGCACTTAACAATTGCCTAGCATTTTCAGCATCGAAAAAATTAACATTGACACTACGCAAGTTGCTGAGAATTTTATTAAAGCAAGCAAATAAATCGTCGATGGACTCACCTGATTGCATCTCAAAGTGCATATCTTCTTTCTTGAACATATCTTGCCTTACCTCCTTGATCGTGTTGGATCCTTCGTGGTAGTCGCAAAGTGCTTTCCACACATCGTATGCAGATCGAAGGTGTGCAACACGATCAAAGTTGCTTTGAGTCAATCCTTGGATGATCAGGTTGCGAGCCTTATTATTGTTGTCGACATCCCTCATGTTTTCACAGTCGTAACTTGATCGTTTGATGGCACGTCGAAGGACTTGTAGACCTTTTCCCATATGGCGAATACTTGCGCTTGTATGTAGCGGAGTATTTCTCCATGTTTATTAGTGAAAACATGTACAATTCAATGAGATTAGAGCACCGTGGCTCTAGTACCAATTGTAGAATATAAGAGCACGTGAAAAGCTACCATAGGGGGGTGAATGGTAGATAAAAACATTTTATGCTGAAGCTACAAAAACCCCTCGACAGAAAATCGATCTGATAAAGAAACCATGTGTGTGACTGTTTTCGATGTGTTAAAACATGACTAAACTAGTGGAGATTATATAGAATAAAGTCACAAAGCCACTGCAACAAGAATCACGTGAAAACACTAAGTAGAACTCGAGTTATGATCAAAAGACTAGACGAAGGTCAATCTATTCTACCTGATTTTAAAAACAGATCTGCAATGCTGCAAAGAAACTCGTGTATATAAAAAAACAAATCCAATGACCATGAAATTTTCAAATATGATATATAATAACGTTGTGAAGACAACCAAAAAAGAATCACATCAATTGGAGCAGTAAAACGAGAGTTATGATCGAAATACCGAAGTAACACCGGTCCGTCTAGAAACTCACCGAGGAAAAAATTGTTTGAAACCAGTCGGACGAACAAGGCACCAAAGCTCCTCTAAACTACGAATTTTATTGATCAAAACTCAATAGAAGCAGCAACAAGTCATGCTCTCCACGAGTCTTGGCCTTCCTTGCTTATATAACCAGCCCTAAGGCCAACCCAATCCAAATAGGACTCCTACTCCTACTTGGATTCAAACTCTAACTTTTCAAAACTGCTCAACACTCTTCTATACGCAGATAGAAGCAATCTTAAGACTTCCAAACACCTTAGGAACGTCCCAAACACTACTAAAAAAACTCTACTTCGTGCCTAACATGAAATCCTATTATAACCAACTCAAAACTTTCCATAAACGAACCATAACCGCCTCAGCCGGAGCCTGAGCGCAGAATCTAGCCAGTTGAACCTTTTCAACCATATCTTCACTTCCATATCTCTTCACCACGCCTTGGAACAATGTAGCCATGTCCATGAACCCCTTGCATAGGTGAAAACACTTTCCAAAACGTTCACAACATCTTCATATGCATTGTTCTTGACCCAAACATGTTGCGTGACCTCCCGATCAGCTCAACCATAATTCCTCCTGAACTTGGTTGTTGAACCTCATCTTCTCCCTAAGACTAGTTCAAGGATCTCCATCACCATCCATTTCTTAACCTTAAGCAACACCTGCACATGAACAAACATCCACTTTTTCTCGAGCACAAGTCTACGACTTGACTCACGTTAGTCCGAAAACCACAACACCTTACATGAGCACCTCACATAAGCATTTTGCAAACCATAGTAATGTATTAACCACCATAATCAGTCATAACACATCAAAAACGTAGTAAGAGAATACTAATCAAACATTCCATAAGACAAGAAGCAAGTTTGAAATATTGCAAGTTAAAAACAGAGTGGTTGGAAATTTAAACACTATGAAAAAACGCTGCTCTGCAGTGACAGTTACTCCTGAAATGCAATGAGAAAGTTCGGACAATCCGAAGCAGGTATTTCGGCAATATTCAAAACTTTGAATATAAATCCTCACTTTTATTCTAATTGTCAATGTATTCAGCACACATAGGTCTCACACAAAGTCCGCCCACTGAAGAGATACCTAGCAACACTTCGGCTCCAAAATCAGCCCCCATACGACGTATTTTTTTTTGGAGCCCCACAACCTCCACCGTCAGTGAGTTGCTGAACAGCAAGTAAAAACTTAGATGTTTCATGCTTGATGATTGTCTTTGAAGATTACTAGACTCTATGTTTAGAAAATAATGTTTCTCATGTGTAGGAATATCCATTGCAAGTAGCAGTGTAGCGGCATCTTCTTCAAATATAAATGTAGCTACAACGGTACTGACAAGAAGTAGCAATGATCATGTTGTTGTTAGTGAAAGTGCATCTAGGCATTCCCTTGTGGGTTTGGATGATTGATGACAAACGAATTGAGATCCTAATGAACTTATTGAGATGAATGGAGATTAACTCGTGTAAGGTAGGATTGGTGTACTCAAAAAGTGAAAATGAAGTGATGAAGAAAAAGGAAAAGGACCGATCCATGAACAAAGTGCAATGTAGACTTACTTCTATAGGATGTGTGTGAGAGACACATTCCAAGAGCTCAAAATCTTTGCGTACGGGTAAGGGCTTAAAACATATCCTAATCACTCACTGTGCACCGGACTAGTCCGGTCAGAAACTGGACTAGTCCGTTCAACTCTCTAGAACCTCTTTTACACAGTGCACCGGACTAGTCTGTTCAACTCTCTGGAACCGGCCATTCACCTTGCACCGGACTAGTCCGATCATGGACCGGACTAGTCCGTTCAGCTTTCTGTAACCACTTTAAATTAGGGTTTCCACTGTGCCGCATGCCTCACGTGAATTGTACACAGCACACCTGACTAGTCCGGTCAACAGAGCGGACTAGTCCAGCCGCCAGGAAACTTTAACGATAACTTTTGGAATCTTTGTATAAATAGAGGTGCATGGCCACACATTCCAAAAGACACAAACCCTAGCGCCATCACATGTTCCAAGAGCACAAAAACACCTCTCTCCACTCATTCTAAGCCTAAAAAGATCAAATCTTTGAGGATTAGGAATTGGATCAAGGAGAGAATCGTTCTTCTCGATATTGAGCTCTTGGTTTGTTTTCTCTCACATAACTACTGATCATTGTTCTTTGTGTGTGTGTGGGAGATAGTGTTACTCATTGTAATCTTGTGGGAGCACTCAAATTGTGAGAACGCCCCACGTACGATTATTTACCCCTGTCTGTGGTTAGTGGATTCGAATCGTCCTTTGTGGAGATTCAACGAGGGAAAGGGTTGGTGAAGACCCGGTCCTTGGTGGACTCCTCAATGAGGACGTAGATTCCTGGGTGAAATCGAACCTCGAGACAAAAACCTTGTCTCGTGTCTTCTTATTCTCCTCTCAATTATCAATTAGGGTTTGCTAGTACTCATTTGCTTTACATTGATATCTTGTGTTAAACTTGATAGTTGTTGTTTCTTACTTTATTATCATATTACACTCAAGTTGTCATTACTTTCCGCTGCATAAATACTTGAAGTAAGAATAAGTCTAAATTTAACTTTTTAATTACGCTCATACCGGACTAGTTCGTACCATACCGGACTAGTCTGGCCTACCTGGATTTGATCTGTTCGCTAAGTGTTTCAGGGAATCGTTAAAAAATTCAAAGAGCCTATTCACCTCCCCCCTCTAGGCTACATTCAATTGGTATCAGAGCCTAACTCTTCAAAAGATAATCACCGCTTGAAGAGACGAGGTCGGAAATCAAGGGTGAACCCAAGGGCTTCAACCATGAAAATGGTGGTGACGAAGGAAACCAAAAGTTGGAGAAGCTCCTCAATGCCATTCAGGACTGCGAGGATGATGACGAGGAGATGCTCCAACTAAAGGCACTTATGAGGAAGAAGGCACTCTCCTCCAAAGGGAAGAAGATTGAAGACAAAAAGCAAAAAGGGGGTAGTCACAAAGACTACTCCCGATATCCTTTTAACTATGAGCGTTTAAATTCAAATAATCATTACTTGTCAATTCCATTAGGCAAATCTCCTTAGTTTGATGGAAATGATTATACAATGTGGAAACAAAACATGAAAATGCACCTTATATCTCTTAACCCAAGTCTTTGGCATATAGTGTGTACAGGTCTAGATATACCTGATGATGATGAAGAGCTAACCTGGATCAAGAACAAGCTATTCATCGGAATGCTCAAGCCGCAGCAGTAATCACCTCATCATTGAGTCGAGATGAGTTCACCAAGGTGGATGGACTCGAAATTGCTAAGGAAATCTGGAACACTCTCAAAACCGCACATGACGGTGATCATCATGTGCGTGAAGCTAAGATCGAAATGATAGAAGGTGAATTGGGAAGGTTTGCTATTGAAGAAGGTGAATCACCCCAAGAGATGTACAATCGACTAAAATCTCTCATCAATAAGGTCCGAGCCTATGGTAGCAAGAAGTGGATGGATCATGAAGTGGTTAAATTGATTCTTAGAGCATTTATGCCTCGAAACTTGACACTCTGCTCCATGATTAGAGAAAGTCTCGGGTTTCACAAAATGACCCCAGACGAGATTCTTGGCAAGATCATCAACATTGAAATGATGGAGAAGGAAGCCAAGCATGTCAAGGAAATGGCTGACCTTACCTCGGAAAATAAGAGAGGAGTTGCACTAAAGGCAACATGCAAGCCAGCATCAAAAGAAACTCGAGAAGCTCCTAAGGACGATGATGGTGATGATGAAAGCACTTATATCTATGATGAAGACATGATCATGTTCATCAAAAACTTCAAGAAAATGATGAGAAGAAGAAAGGGTGGCAACTCAAATGAAGGAAGATATAAGGACAGACAAAGATCCAAGACGAGGCGCGCATGCTACAATTGTGGAGAATATGATCATTTCATGGTGGATTGTCCACATGAAGATAATAAGAGGAAGAGTAAAGACAACAAGCCTCAACAAAAGAAAATATTTAAGAAAAGGAAGCAATATGGCCAAGCACATCTAGGGAAGGAATGAGACTCCAATGATGAGTCCTCATCTGAGGAAAAAGAGGGGATGGCCACTATAGCTATCAAGAAGCCTACCATGAAGTCCACTCTCTTCCCAACCATGGGAGCATGGAAGGACACCAACCACACATGCCTAATGGGCAAGGAAGGAAAAAGAAAGGTTAAAACTAAATCTTCCTTCTTGCATTCCTTTACTAGTGATACTGATAATTCTAGTGATGATAAAGACATGCTTAGAGGTTTAGATAAAAATACTATAGCTAAAATGAAAATTCTAATGGATGAGATTGTTGATAAGGAGGAGCTAGTCAATCGCCAAGAAGATATGATCATTCTCCAAAAGGAGAAATATCTTGAAATTGAAGGAATTCTTGAGATTGAAAAGGAGCGAAGCAAATCACTTGAGTTTGAGTTAGCTTCAAGCAAGGAGACTTGTTTGAAGCTAAAAGACTCAAACATTGCACTCAAGGATGAACTTGCTAACTTAACCAAGGTTAACAAGATTCTTGAGGCGCAAGTTGAGTCACTCAAGGAAAGTGGTTCTTCATCCTCTTTAAGCTCACCTTCTCAACACGTTGAATCCAAAATTCTCTTAACTTGTACATGTGCTACAAATGACACCCTTGAATGAAAAGTCAAACTTGAAAAAAGACAAGCATCCCTTCCAAAGTGGCATGTTTGACAAGGAGAAGGTCAAGTATGCACGTCACAAGACCTCCTAATGTTAAACATGGCATTGGGTATTCTTATGGTGAAAGGAAAAACGCTAGAAGCCACAAGAATGACAAGAAACGCATTGTCTTTGTCAATGGAAACTCTTCCTAAGTTGGAAAACATAATAAGGTTGATAAATTTAACAATGAAAACTCATATGAACAACAAATCTTGTTTAGAACCTTTGATGCTTCATATGTGCTTATGAAAAAGTCTTTGAAAAGTTCATGCTAAATATGTTGGGCCACGCCTTGAGAACACCAAGTCTCGTGTGTGGGTGCCCAAGTCACTTGTCACTAACCTCAAAGGACCCAAGCAAACTTGGGTACCTAAGACCAAAGCATAATGTCTTTCTTGTAGGCATATGCATCCGGTGGAGCAAAATGGGTGCTAGATAGTGGATGCACCAATCACATGACCGGAGATAGAAAAATGTTTGTGGAGTACGAACAAAATGAAGACTCAAGCGAAGGCATCTGTTTTGGTGATAATAGTCAAGGAAAGGTGCTAGGTACCGGTAAAATAGTTATTTCATCACAACACACACTTTCTCATGTTTTACATGTTGATTCATTAGATTATAACCTCTTGTCCATATCTCAACTATGTGGCAAAGGTTATAATTGTTTATTCACTAATGAGGGTGTGACCGTCTCTAGAAGGAGTGATAACTCTGTTGCTTTCAAGGGTGCGTTAAAGGGAAAACTTTATCTAGTTGATTTCAACAAAGATAAAGCCAAACTTGACACATGCTTGATTGCAAAGACCAACATGGGTTGGCTGTGGCATAGACAGCTAGCATATGTTGGTATGAGGAATCTACAAAAACTTCTAAAGGGCGATCACATCCGAGGTTTGAAGGATGTTATTTTTGAGAAAGATAGGTCTAGCTTGTAGCGCGTGCCAAGCCGGGAAGCAAGTAGGAGCACCCCATCCCGCGAAGAATATCATGACTACAACAAGACTACTCGAGCTCCTCCACATGGACCTATTTGGTCCAATTGCTTATATAAGCATCGGCGGTAATAAATATGGTTTAGTCATTATCGATGATTTTTCTCGCTTCACGTGGTTTTTCTTTTTTGCATGATAAGTCAGAAACTCAAAGAACACTCAAGAAGTTTCTCAGGCGAGCTCAAAATGAATTATCATTGACGATCAAGAACATAAGAAGTGACAATGGAACAGAATTCAAGAATACACAAGTCGATGAATATCTAGATGAAGAAGGAATAAAGCATGAACTTTTGGCACCCTACTCCCCACAACAAAACATGGTAGCCGAAAGGAAAAATCGAACGCTCATTGAGATGGCAAGGACAATGCTTGACGAATACAAGACCTCTGACCGATTTTGAGCTGAAGCTATCAACACCGCTTGTCATGCAACAAACCGACTGTACCTTCATCGCCTACTCAAGAAAACCTCATATGAACTGCTCATCGGTAACAAACCAAATATTTCATACTTTCAAGTTTTTGGTTCAAAATGTTATATTCTAAAAAAGAAGCCTAGAACCTCAAAGTTCGCTTCAAAGTCCGATGAGGGTTTCTTGCTTTGTTATGATTCGAACTCCTACCCTTATCGTGTCTTCAACAAGGTCTCCGGACTTGTTGAAGTGGCATGTGACGTAGTAATCGATGAAACTAATGGCTCCCAAACGGAGCAAGTTGATAAGTGTGTGCTAGATCAAGAAGAAGCCCCATGTCAAGCATTGAGGAGAATGGCACTTGGTGATATTCGACCTCAAGAACGATCACAAGAATCAAGTGCTCAAGATGAACCTCAACAGGAGATCAAGGGGGAGCTCATGCACAAAATCAAGACCATGAAGATCAATGAGATGATCAAAGCATTAATGACGGCAATGATCCAGGGGGAGCTGAAGAAGATGATGATTATGAGAATTCAACACCACAAGTGCCACATCCAAGAGTACACGAAAGCGTACAAAGAGATCACCCTGTTGACAACATAATTGGTGATATCCAAAACGGAGTGACAACTCGATCTCATATAGCTAATTTTTGTGAATACTATTCTTTTGTATCCTCTTTAGAACCATACAGGGTTGAAGATGCACTAAGAGATCCGGACTGGGTGATGGCGATGCAAGAAGAATTGAACAACTTCAAGAGGAACGAAGTATGGGAATTTGTTGAAAGACCAAAGTCCAACATCGTCGGCACTAAATGGGTCTTCCGCAACAAGCAAGACGAACACAGAATGGTAACAAGAAACAAGGCACGACTTGTGGCTAAAGGTTACTCACAAGTCGAAGGTTTGGATTTCGACGAGACTTTTGCTCCCATAGCTAGGCTTGAATCAACTCGTATATTACTTGCATATGCTACTCACCATGATTTCAATCTGTATCAAATGGACGTCAAAAGCGTCTTCCTCAATGGACCTATCAAGGAGGAGGTGTACGTGGAGCAACCCCCTAGGTTTGAAGATCAAGAGTACCCCGACCATGTGTTCAAACTGCGTAAGGCTCTCTATGGCCTCAAACAAGCTCCTAGAGCTTGGTGTGAGTGCCTTAGAGATTTTCTAATTGAAAATGGCTTCAAAATTGGTAAATCTGATTACACCTTGTTTACCAATCACTTTAATGATGATCTATTCATTTGTCAAATCTATGTTGATGATATTATATTCGGTTCAACTAACAAATATTTTTGTCAAGAGTTTAGTAAAATCATGACAGATAGATTCGAGATGTCCATGATGGGAGAGTTGAGATACTTTTTGGGATTCCAAGTGAAACAACTAAAGGAAGGAGCATTCATAAGCCAAACAAAGTACACCCAAGACATTCTCAAGAAATTTGGCATGGACAAAGCAAAACCCATAAAGACTCCCATGCCAACAAATGGTCATTTAAACCTTAATGAAGATGAAACTAACGTGGATCAAAAGGTATACTGTTCCATGATTGGCTCTCTACTTTATCTTTGTGCATCTAGGCTTGATATTATGTTGAGTGTTTGTACGTGTGCAAGGTTTCAAGCCAATCCTAAGGAATGTCATTTGACAGCCGTAAAGAGGATCTTGCGATATTCAGTTCATACACCCAACCTAGGCCTTTGGTATCCTAAAGGTTCAAAGTTTAATCTCATTGGATACTCCGATGCAGATTATGCCGGATACAAAGTGGATAGAAAAAGTACCTCCTGGAATTGCCAATTCTTGGGTAGGTCCCTAATTTCTTGGTCCTATAAAAAGCAAAACTCCATTGTCTTGTCCATAGCCGAAGCGGAGTATGTTACAGCCGGGAGTTGTTGTGCACAGCTCCTTTGGATACGACAAACTCTAAGGGACTACGGTTACAATATAAACCGTATTCCGCTCCTTTGTGACAATGAGAGTGTGATTAAGATTGCACATAACCCTATTGAGCACTCTAGGACTAAACATATTGATATACGACATCATTTTTTGAGAGACCATTCAATCAAAGGAGACATAGCCATTTCCCATGTCAAAACCGAGAAACAACTAGCCGATATCTTCACCAAGCCACTTGATGAAAAATGCTTTTGTGAGCTTAGGAATGAACTAAATATACTTGACTTTCGGAACGTGGCTTGAAACACTGCGTACCTGCTTGAATCCTCAAAATCTTACTTACTTTGCAAAAAACTATTCCTTATCTTGATTTTATCTTGAAACTATTTAAATTAGTGAATCTTGATGAATAATGACCATTGTCTGATTTTTGACTGCTTACTGGGCATGTTCATCAAGATTATTTGTGAAAATATGTCCTTAGATCACTATTAGATCAAATTCCCAATATTTCCCTGATTTCTACTTTTATTTGTCCAGTTGACCCGGACTAGTCCGCTCCCTCAGACTGTTCCTCTACCCTCTAGAGAGTCCTCTAGTGGTGTGCTCAAGATGCTCTCCTCTATCTTTGCGTGCTGTCGCAAAGTTGAAGTTAAGCAACACAAGGAGAGCTTGGACCGGAAGAGACATCAAAGATACATGAATGCCAACATCAAAGCCATCTGTGAGAAGCTATATATTGAGCCAGTTGGATCACCATAGATTTCGGAAGACTCTGAAGAAAACTTCACTTAGATGGCTCCACTCACTGAACAAGAGTTTAGTTCTTTTGGGCTTGCAGGTGTCTCCGCTCCTCCTCCTCAGCATGGTCATGAAGACGAATATGAAGATGAAGATAGGACCGAGAGTGAGGGAGGGAGTGGCGATGAGTGATTCCACTTAATTTCCCCTTTTTGGTGCCTTGATGATATGCACCGAATTTGGTTCGGTGAAGGGTGGCCCGATCTTCACGATAGGAGGCTCAAGAACAAGATAACTTGCTGTAGAAACAGCGTGGATAACTAGCTTTATACCTGACCAAGGTTGGATGCGACCAAGCGACGGGGAGAGAGACACCGAAACCGCGAAGACTTCGACTCGATCTCCGAACGACCGCAGAACCACATCCGGAGCTAATCCACACAAGACGGGGCAGCCGTACTGGAACCCACAGAGCACGAATTAGTGGATCTCAGAGATATCTCTCTACAAGTTCAAGAAGAACAAGGAAGAACAAGGGTTGAGTAAGACACTCAAGCAGCTCGGCTGCAAATATCACTGGATTAATCTTAATTCATCAAAAAGTGTTTTTTGGCTTACAAAAAAGTGGTATTTATGCCAACAACTAGTCTAAAAATAGATGTGAACTGAAAAAGCCACGTGGGAACGTGGAAGGCCAACTGGCTTGATCATTCATGCAGTGGTCATCAATTTCCCGCATGTCTTCTGGCCTTTTGAGTGGTCTTCAATATTTTAATCATAACTCCACCTAGGGACATCCAAAAGACGCGGGACCAGATGCGTTGGAAAGCTAATTCGATAACCTTTCACACCATATGTAGCATGCTTCACGAAATATTGTAGAGTAATACAGTTTCTCATGGAAACTTAGATATCAGGCTGACTATTGATCTTCTGAACAGTCTGCACCAAAAGCACTCGGCTGCCAAGCTGGGAGCTCTAAAGCACTCGGCACTTAGTGGCATTAGAAAGTTGACTTCAACAACTTTCCAACAAGTACTCATGGACCTTCACAGCTTATATGAATCAAGAGATATGACTGTTTCTTCATGACAGTTCTGCCAAGCCGAACTGGTTCGACGTAGTTCTCCTCTCTGGTTTAGTCTCGGCGTGTCCTTGTCATCCTCCTTGGTGAACCTGAGTAATAGAAACATGTACGATTTAGGAATTATATAATTCTCATTAATAAATGGAATTTCACAAAGTAGCGCGTGCACCTCTTGTTGTAGCTGTTTAGCTCGGCTACGAGTAATTGGTCCATCAAAGACATGAGCTGGTGCAGCTTGACTTGATGATTGTTCCATCTTGCTTGATGTATTCGGTATACTTGATGGTGTGGTCGGCGTGGGCATATCATCCTCCCCCCCCCCTTGAAAAAGAGTCGTCCTCGACTCTTCCAATCCAAAGAATGGAGAGAGGTCGGACACATTGAAACTGGTACTCATACCATAAGTACTTGGCAGATCAATTTCATAAGTGTTGTCATTGATCTTGTGTAGAACTTTGAATGGTCCGTCAGCCCGGGGTTGCAACTTGCTCTTGCGCAGCTCTGAAAAACGATCCTTTCGAAGGTGCACCCAAACCAAGTCCCCTGGTTCGAACAACACCTTCCTGCGACCCTTGTTAGCGTGCTTCTCATACTTCTTGGTCATCTTTTCAATATTGGCCCGAGCCCTATCATGAATGTTCTTGACAAATTCAGCTCGCTTGCTTGCATCGAAGTTCACACGTTCCTGCATGGGTAAAGACAAAAGATCTATGGGAGCAGTGGGTGTGAATCCATATACAATTTCAAATGGACAAAATCTAGTTGTCGAGTGTACTGCCCTATTGTATGCAAACTCAACATGTAGCAAGCTTTCTTCCCATAGTTTCAGGTTCTTCTTAAGGACAGCTCGGAGCAACATTGATAGTGTTCGATTCACAACTTCAGTTTGGCCGTTCGTTTGCGGATGACATGTTGTGGAGAACAACAGTCTTGTCCCAAGTTTGCCCCACAATGTCTTCCAAAAGTAGCTCAAGAACTTAGTGTCACGATCCGACACAATGGTACGTGGCATTCCATGTAGTCGCACGATTTCCCTGAAAAATAATTCAGCAATACGGGAAGCATCGTCGCTCTTGTGGCAAGGAATAAAATGTGCCATTTTGCTGAAATGATCAACCACGACAAAAATTGAATCCCTTCCCCTTTTGGTCCGTGGTAACCCAAGAACTAAATCCATTGAAATGTCCTCCCAAGGTGCATTAGGAATAGGAAGAGGAGTATATAAACCATGAGGGTTCAGACGAGACTTAGCTTGTGGCAATTTTCGCAGCGAAGAACATGTCTCTCTACATCTCGTCGCATTTTTGGCCAAAAGAAATGGTCGGCCAGCACTTGCTCCGTCTTCTTGGCTCCAAAATGGCCCATAAGTTTACCTGTATGAGCTTCCTGCACGAGTAAAAGTCGAACAGAGCAATCTGGAATACAAAGTTTGTTAGTGCGAAATAAAAATCCATCATGCACATGATACTTTTCCCATCCTTTGCCATTACGGCACTTGGCATATGGTTCAGCAAAGTACAAATCAGTGGCATATAATTCCTTTATACTTTCCAATCCGAGAATTTTAGCATCAAGTTGTGTGAGCAAAGCATGACGTCGAGATAAAGCATCAGCTACAATATTGTCTTGACCTTTCTTATATTTGACAATATAAGGAAAGGGCTCAATAAATTCACTCCACTTAGCATGTCGTTTATTCAGTTCTAGTTGTCCCTTAATATGTTTCAATGATTCATGGTCTGAATGTATTACAAATTCTTTAGGATAAAGGTAGTGTTGCCAAGTTTCCAAACTCCGAACGAGAGCATATAATTCTTTATCATAAACTGAATAATTCAAAGTCGGACCACTTAGATTTTCACTGAAGAATGCAGTTGGTCTCTTTTCTTGCATCAGCACGCCTCCAATCCCAACTCCACTTGCATCACATTCAATTTCAAATGTCTTGTTGAAATCAGGAAGTGCAAGGACTGGGGATGTTGTGAGCTTCTTCTTTAATTCTTCAAAAGCCTTTTGTTGTGCTTCTCCCCATTTGAAAGGTACGTCTTTCTTGGTCAGCTCATTGATTGGAGCAGCGGTCGTGCTGAAATCTTTCACGAAGCGCCGGTAGAAACCAACAAGTCCAAGGAAACTTCTCACTTGGCTCACGTTCTGTGGAGGTGTCCATTCGTGTACAGCCTTGACTTTCTCAGCATCCACCTCCACGCCTTGTCCTGAAACAACAAAACCAAGGAAAACTACCTTGTCGGTGCAGAAGGTGCACTTCTCAAGGTTAGCGTACAATTTTTGTTTACGCAGGACAGCAAGCACGCTCTGGATATGTGCAACATGTTCTTCAAGAGTCTTGCTGTAGATTAGGATGTCATCAAAATAAACCACAACAAATTTACCAATGAAAGTTCTAAGCACATGATTCATTAATCACATAAATGTACTAGGTGCATTGGTTAAACCGAAAGGCATCACTAACCATTCATACAATCCAAATTTTGTTTTAAAGGCTGTTTTCCACTCATCTCCTTCTTTCATACGAATCTGATGATAGCCACTTCTTAAATCAATTTTAGTAAAAAAATTAGCACCACTAAGTTCATCAAGCATATCATCTAGGCGAGGAATGGGATATCTATATCTTACTGTGATGTTGTTAATTGCGCGGCAATCCACACACAGTCTCCAAGACCCATCTTTCTTAGGCACTAAAAGAATAGGGACAGCACAAGGGGAAAGACTTTCCTGTACATACCCTTTTTTTCATCAATTCATCCACTTGTCGCTGAATTTCTTTTGTCTCCTTGTGGTTGGTGCGGTATGCAGCCCTGTTCGGAAGTGACGCACCAGGAACCAAGTCAATTTGATGCTCGATCCCTCTCTTAGGTGGCAGTCCTAATGGTACTTCATCCGGAAAGACATCTTCATATTCCTGCAAGACATTCACAAGAGTACTCGGCAGGGTAGAGGGTAAGGCATTAGTAGAAAGAAAAGTGTCCTTGTACATAAGTACAAAGAACATGGCATCGGGTTCACTCAATGCTTTGATATCCCCCTTCCTAGCCATCATTACTAAACCCTCTTTTCCCGGTTTCTGGGTTCCTTGCAGCTGTGGGGTTTGATTTGGCTGTGGACACTCTTCCTTACTATTTTTGTGGCTCACTCGCAAGTGGTGCTCGCTCTCGCGTTGTTTCTTCCTGATATCATCCTTCAAAATTTCTTCTGGTGTCAAAGGAAGCAAGGAAATTCGCTCTCCTTTGTACACAAAAGACAGCTTGTTGGTCCTTCCAAAAATCTGGACATCACGATCATATAGCCATGGTCGACCGAGCAGAAGCTGGTAGGCTTGCATAGGCACCACGTCGCACTCCACATGATCATTGTATTTACCAACAGAGAATGGTACAGTCACAGTATGACTGACACGTAGTGCACCACAATCATTAAGTCACTGCATCTTGTATGGACTAGGATGACGCCGTGGTTTCAGTCCCAATCTATCCACCAATTCTTGGCTAGCAATATTGTTGCAGCTGCCATTATCAATGATGATGTGACACACCTTATCTTTGATTAGTCCACGGGTATGGAACAAATTATGTCGCTGCCCGTTGTCTTCCTTTTCTGCTGTTACACTAAGCACTCGTAGAGAAATAAAGCAACTATGTCCTCCTTCTTCAGGCTGGATCTCATTCCCTTCCTCCTCAATTTCTTCATCACATATCGGTCCAGCATCTTCCAGATCACTCTCGGATTCCCATTCACCTTTCTCATTCAACAACATGGCCCTCTTACTTGGGCTGGGCAGCAATGTGCCCACGGTCGTGGCATTTATGGCATACAATTTCTCTGCTTTGAGAAGAAGATATAGCTCCCGAGACATTGCTGTGGGCTGCTGAACTTACAGCGGGTCGCTGCTGAGTTGTTGGTGATGACGCGGTGGAGGCTGCCATCTTCGATGGAATAAATGATTGAGAAGACTTGGCTGCAGCCTCGTGAGATCGTCCACCACCATAGGAAGTACTTGACTACTGTTTGCGCCATGGGGCAGCAATAGAATAACTGCCATAAGATTTTCCACGTGACTCTTGCTGAATCTTCTTCTCTGTTCGCATAGCTTGATCAACAAGATCCTGCAATGTACGATATGGAAACATCTCCACAAAACCAGAAATTTCTTCATTAAGACCACCTAGAAATCTTGCCATTGTTGACTTTGCATCTTCTCTTATTCCAGCCCGCACCAACAGTAGCTCCATCTCCTTGAAATACTCATCAACTAATCTCTTCCCTTGCTTTAACATTTGCAACCGGTTCCTGAGATCACGCTGATAGCTAGATGGCACGAATCGCCTTCTCATCACTTGCTTCATCTCCTCCCATGTATTGATATATCCGCGTCCCAAATCACGTTGATTCTCCTGCACTTGGTTCCACCAAGTGAGAGTGTATCCAGAGAGTTCCACCGAAGCAAGATTCACACGGCACTGAGCCGAAAGATTATGTACTCGGAATATTTGATCACACTGCTCAGCCCATTCAAGAAATTCATCAGGATTCTCCTTTCCAGTAAACTTTGGAATACTCAACTTGACACGAGCGATGTTATCTGGGTTGTCATGAGGACGTCGACCACGATGGTATTCCCTTTCTTCAAAATCAGCAGGCCGGCGATGATGACGCCGATCAAACCTGCCACCTTGACCGAAAAGATTTTCATCATCATGAGATCCTTCTTCATGATCTTGATCTTCAAACTCTTCGTCTTCAAAATGCACGCGGCGACCATCAGCATTGCGCCTATGTGCGCGACGCCTACCATGGTAATTATTAAAATCAGCATGGTGACCACCACCAGATCCGTCAGGGCCATCTCCGAAGCGATTGAATCCATGGCCGAAACCAGAGTTCTCATCGCCGGACTCCTCTCGATGACAGTCCTCTTAATCACGACATGCTCGACGTCCTCTAGCCGCGGGAAGACGCTCAACAAGGAGTCTGCCCATGGCCTCCATGAGTGAATCAGCCATGCGACGCATCTCATCCCGTGAGACAGGGGGTTCCCTATCACCATGGTGTCCACCATGAACACTTGAATCTGAGTCTGCCATGTTAGGAGCAGCAAAAAAAAGAATATATATATATATATATATATATATATATATATATATATATATATAGACACACTTGATCTCACCTCTTACTTACCCAACTTCTTGCCTGATCTCAAGAACTGTGATGGTGCTGGTGTGACAGCTTCAATGGAGGTGGTAAAGAGGCCGTAAGGAGTACAAATCGAAAGTCCCGGTTCAGGTTTTTGGTGGAGCTATAGGTGGCTGAACAAGGAGGGCTACGGTACTGCCAATCAAGTGAAAAAGATGTGCTCAAAAGATAAAAAAAATTGCTGCTATCAAGATTACCACCAACTTGGATATGAAAACTGAAAATTTCAACACCCAACCATAACACAAAATTCTTCAGAATCTTTTCACTTGTGCTCTCTTTTTTTTTACTCTTCTTTTTTTTATAACACTAACAGGGGTGCTGATTACAAAAGATATAGGTAAACGGTGGTGACGAGCAACTCGAAGAACACAAACACAAGATAACAGTACCGTCAAAAGGGCTATAAGTATTTTTTTAGGCTTTGGACTATAGGACAAACAAATATATGTAAAAGATAAACACAGGGATGAATATGTGGATGGTGAAAACAGTAACAGATTGAAAAAGGGTGGGAGGGTGGGTGATAAAAAAAATGAACCTACCGTGACAACGATAGCTCTGATTACCACATGATATGCACCGAATTTGGTTCGGCGAAGGGTGGCCCGATATTCCCGACAGGAGGCTCAAGAACAAGATAACTTGCTGTAGAAACAGCGCGGATAACTAGCTTTATACCTGACCAAGGTTGGATGCGACCAAGCGATGGGGAGAGAGACACCAAAACCGCGAAGACTTCGACTCGATCTCCGAACGACCGCAGAACCACATCCGGAGCTAATCCACACAAGACGGGGCAGCCGTACTGGAACCCGCAGAGCACGAATTAGTGGATCTCAGAGGGATCTCTCCACAAGTTCAAGAAGAACAAGGAAGAACAAGGGTTGAGTAAGACACTCAAGCAGCTCGGCTGCAAATATCACTGGATTAATCTTAATTCACCAAAAAGTGTTTTTTGGCTTACAAAAAGAGCGGTATTTATGCCAACAACTAGTGTAAAAATAGATGTGAACTGAAAAAGCCACGTGGGAACGTGGAAGGCCAACTGGCTTGATCATTCATGCAGTGGTCATCAATTTCCCGCATGTCTTCTGGCCTTTTGAGTGGTCTTCAATGTTTTAATCATAACTCCACCTAGGGACATCCAAAAGACACGGGACCAGATGCGTTGGAAAGCTAATTCGATAACCTTTCACACCATGTGTAGCATGCTTCACGAAATATTATAGAGTGATACAGTTTCTTACGGAAACTTGGATATCAGGCTGACTATTGATCTTCTGAATAGTCTGCACCAAAAAGCACTCGGCTGCCAAGCTGGGAGCTCTAAAGCACTTGGCACTTAGTGGCATTAGAAAGTTGACTTCAACACCTTTCCAACAAGTACTCATGGACTTTCACAGCTTCTATGAATCAAGATATATGACTGTTTCTTCATGACAGTTCTGCCAAGCCGAACTGGTTCGACGTAGTTCTCCTCTCTGGTTCAGTCTCGGCGTGTCCTTGTCATCCTCCTTGGTGAACCTGATTAATAGAAACATGTACGATTTAGGAAGTATATAATTCTCATTAATAAATGGAATTTCACAAAGTAGCGCGTGCACCTCTTGTTGTAGCTGTTTAGCTCGGCTACGAGTAATTGGTCCATCGAAGACATGAGCTGGTGCAGCTTGACTTGATGATTGTTCCATCTTGCTTGATGTAGTCGGTATACTTGATGGTGTGATCGGCGTGGGCATATCACTTGATGCCGAAGGGGGAGAGATTGAGATTAGTCTTATTTGCTTTATCTTCTTGTGAGCCTTAAGGACTAGTGATCATGGACATGTATTTTAAGTTTCATGTACTTTTTATTTCAAACTCCTTTAGATGTGTGATGCTTAATCGATATTGATGTGATGATTACCTTTATTATTGATATGTTCTTATCTTGTGGTATGTCACATTCTTTTATCACATACTCTTTAGGCATCCCACCATAAAGGGTGCATATATGTGAGAAGTTCTTGTTACTCATTTGTCATTCTCATGTATGCACACTCTATGAAAATCAAATTTTATTATTAATTATGTAATCTCAGTTGGTTGTCATCAATCACAAAAAATGAGGAGATTGAAAGTGCATCTAGGCATTCCCTTGTGGGTTTTGGATGATTGATGGCAAACGAATTGAGATCCTAATGAACTTGTTGAGATGAATGCAGATTAACTCGTGTAAGGTAGGATTGGTGCACTCAAAAAGTGAAAAATGAAGTGATTAAGAAAAAGGAAAAGGATTTATCCATGAACAAAGCGCAATGTAGGCTTACCTATATAGGATATATGTGAGAGACACATTCCAAGAGCTCAAAATCTTTACGTAGGGGTATGGGATTAAAACATATCCTAATCACTCACTGTGCACCGGACTAGTCCGCTCAGAAACCGGACTAGTCCATTCAACTGTCTCGAACCGCTTTACACAATGCACCGGACTAGTCCGTTCAACTCTCTAGAACTGGCCTTTCACCTTGCACCGGACTAGTCCGCTCGTGGACAGGACTAGTCCGTTCAACTTTCTGTAACCACTTTAAATTAGGGTTTCCACTGTGTCGCATGCCTCACGTGAATTGTACACAGCACACCGGACTAGTCCGGTCAACAGAGCGGACTAGTCCAGCCGCCAGGAAACTTTAACGGTAACTTTTGGAATCTTTGTATAAATAGAGGTGCACGGTCACACATTCCAAAAGACACGAACCCTAGCGTCGTCACACGTTCCAAGAGCACAACAACACCTCTCTCCACTCATTCTAAGACTAAAAAGATCAAATCTTTAAGGATTAGGGATTGGATCAAGGAGAGAATCGTTCTTCTCGATATTGAGCTCTTGGTTTGTTTTCTCTCACACAACTGTTGATCATTGTTCTCTGTGTGTGTGTGTAGGAGATAGTGTTACTCATTGTAATCTTGTGGGAGCACTCAAATTGTGAGAACGCCCCATGTACGATTATTTACCCATGTGTGTGGTTAGTGAATTCGAATCGGCCTTTGTGGCGATTCAACGACGGAAGGGTTGGTGAAGACCCGGTACTTGGTGGACTCCTCAACGAGGACGTAGATTCCTGGGTGGAATCAAACTTTGGGATAAAAACCTTGTCTCATGTCTTCTTATTCTCCTCTCAATTATCAATTAGGGTTTGCTAGTACTCATTTGATTTACATCGATATCTTGTGTTAAACTTGATAGTTATTGTTTCTTACTTCATTATCATATTACACTCAAGTTGTCATTTATTTTCCACTGCATAAATACTTGAAGTAAGAATAAGTCTAAATTTAACTTTTTAATTATGCTCATACCAGACTAGTCCGCACCATGCCGGACTAGTCTGGCCTACCTGGATTTGATCTGTTCGCTAAGTGTTTCAGTGAATCGTTAAAAAATTCAAAGATCCTATTCACCCCCTCTATAGGCTACATTCGTAATGATGATGATGAAAAAGATGCAAAGAGGCATAAGAAGAGCACATCACAAGTTTGGCAATATTTTACTAAGGAGGATAAGATTGTAATGGCACAGAGAAAGTTGTATAAAGAGAAATGGGCGTCTTGCAATTTTCCAAAGTGCAAGACAAAGTATAGATGTGGGAGCACCATGGGTATATCTAGATTTTGGACACATCTAAATAATGCACACATTGTTGTGAATGGTCAACACAAGTTAGCAGCAGGAAAGGATTATGAAAAGGACATGCATTATGTTGAACCATACAGGTACGATCAAGAAGTGAGCATCAGAAAGTTTAATTTGGCAATTATCATGCATGAGTATCCTTTTAATATAGTCGAGCATGAGTACCTTGTGGACTTTGTCAAATATTCATGTCCTAGCTTTCCGATCAAATCTCACATAACTGTTAGAAAAGAAGTCATGGATCTATACTTTGATGAAAAGAGCAAATTGTATCCATACCTAAGACTTTTAAGTGTAGATTCAGTACAACGATGGATATGTGGACTTCGAACCAAAACAAAGGATATATGTGTGTCACGACGCATTGGATAGATGATGATTGGAATATTCAGAAGAGGATTATTGATTTCTTTCATGTAGAACGATGACAGACAGGACAAAAGTTGTATGAATCTTTTACTGAGTGCATGGTTAGGTGGAACCTTGAGAAGAAACTACTTTCATTCATTCTAGACAATGCATCAGCAAATGAAGTAGCAGTAAAAGATATAATCGATGATTTGAAGACAAACGGTGGTGCTTCTTTAGTGTGTGATGGTGCTTTATTCATGTGAGATGTGTTAATCATATTTTGAACTTAGTTGCTAGAGATGGACTAAGTGTGATATCTTGGACAATTGAAAATATGAAGTCATTAGTCCTAATTGTGAATGGGTCTCCACAACAGTGGGAGGGACTAATGAAACATGCACTTGAGTGTGGTTTGAAAACCGAAAAGAGTATTTCACTCGATGTCTCAACAAGGTGGAATTCAACTTTTTTGATGTTGAGGGATGCTTTATGCTACAAGATCAAATTCTTATACTCTTATATTTGTCAATTGACTTAAATTATTATATCATTATATTTTTATTGTTTGGTAGCTGCTTTCTATGATGCTTTTATGAGGCTCAAGACATCTGATCGATGAAGGCATGAACACATATGTCCGTCTTCTGCTGAGTGGATCAAAGCCAAAACATTGTATCATGCCTTAAAGAAATTTTATGATCTAATTGAGCTTCTTTCTGGCACATTATATCCAACTGCGAACTTAATTTACAAAGGCTTTTGTGAGATTAGAATTGTGCTTGCCGAGAGGTCTACACATGAAGATACCACTATTCGTGATATGGATATTCCTATTAGTAAAAAGTGAGAAATATTAGCAGAAATCAAATGTGGCTCTTGCAGTAGCAAGTTTTGTTGGTCCAAGGTATGTTACAATTTATCTTTTTATTGTAATATTGAATATTATGCAATAAACTGCTAGCTGAAATGAGATATATCTTATTTTTCCTAAGGTACAAGAAAAAACTAATAGAGTTTTATACGAGAAAGTTTTATGGTGATGTGCTATACCATGCCAGGGTTGAGGAATTTGTTAGTATATTGAGGCAAATGTACCAATTTTATGTTGTGCAAGCATCTGCAATTGCAAAGAAGACTGTAGAAACTAAGACATCTGATTTGTTTGTGGACACCGAATATGAAGAGTTAGCACAATTCCTATATGAATCATATTCTAATTATGTAGAATGCTCAAATGACATGGAGAAATGCATGGTTGAACCACTCTTTAAGCATAATGGACCATTTGACATTTTAGCATGGTGGAAGAATCAGTGAAAGGAATATTCGATTCTTTCACAAATGATTCTTTGATGTGCTGGCTATACAAGTGTCAACAGTTGCCTCAGAATATGCCTTTAGTGCCGGTGGACGTGTGATCGATCCACACCGTAATCGTCTTGACCTCGAAATCGTACAAGCTTTGATTTGCACTAAAAATTAGATTGCGGCAGCAAGAAAAGGTGATATGAGTTCATTAATTAGTCTTTTGTATTCTTCGGGTTTCTTACTTTTCTTAGTGTTTTGTATTCATCTTTTTTAGATCATAAGAGTATTGCTTCTATTATTGATGTTCTTGAAGTTACTGAGACAATGACTACTATTGCAGCTCAGGTTTGTTTGTTAGAATAAAATTTCAATCATCATTTCAGTCTATGAACTGACATAGCTACTTAATTGTTCTCTTCATTATTTCATAGAATGAGGAAATAGAAAGCGATCCGTATGTGATGAATGAAGATGATGAGTTAGGTAGAATATGATAAGAGAATTCTATGTGTAATCATGTGAACTATGTATGAACTATGAACTATGTGTACGATCTATGTGCAAACTTGATGTATGACATATATGCCATTTGTGGATTATTGTATGGATTATGTGTTAGTCTTTACAAACTTCAATTATATGTGTCATGTGTGGTTGTGTGATATGTGGATGTATTAACTACGGGTTATGGTGAACTTTGATACTATGTCATTATATAACGTGGTATGAGAAAAGTTGTTTCTAAAATAAATTTCCGATTCTATCTGATATCTCGATGAGTTTTCGATTCGATTGATCCGTTTCCGATATATCTAAAATATATGATACTGAATCCATTTCCAATGATACCGTTTCCGACTCCGATTCTGAAATGTATATATCAATATGAAAACGGTTTAGCCTTTTATGCGACCGTATCCGACCGTTTTCATCCCTAAGCATGGTGCTTGGATAGTTAAACAGTGTTGGATGTATCGTACTCCCGCAGATTGTAGAGGTGGGCGATAGGTGGTGACAGCCCTGTTCGTCCTTTGTACTCTCTCAAGTTCGGCTATACTACAGGCTTTTGGCGGAAGTCTCACTGGTGTTGCCCGAGGTAAGCGTGTGCCAGATGTGTTGGATCACTAAGCACTAGTATTCGCCACTAGAATATCCATGTGTATATTATCAGGCTATGCATATGTATAATAGCAGCACTTTAGGAACAAGCTCTCATCTTAGTATAGCTTCCGCTAGGACCATATTAACCTTTAGAGTAAACAGTCGAAGTGTGTGTAACACTACAACAACAACAACAACCAAGCCTTTATCCCAAGCCTGTTGGGGTCGGCTAGACATGAAACCCAATATCCATGAAGTAAAAGAGAGGAAGAGATATAAGAACAAGGAAAAAAAGAAAAAAAAAAGAGAGAAAAGAAAAAAGAAAAAGAACAAGAGAAAAGAAAAAAGAAAAAAGAAAAAAAGAAAAAAGAAAAAGAAAAAACAAGACTACGATTCTGACACATGAATTGCTACTTTCCATGCGGTCCTATCATGAGCTAAGTCTCTAGATACATTCTAATCTCTCAAATCTCGTTTTACCGCCTCCTCCCAGGTCAACCTTGGGCGTCCTCTACCCCTCATAATATTTTCTCTACCTCTTAAAATCCCACTGTTAACCGGTGCTTCTGGAGGTCTCCGTTGGATATGTCCAAACCACCTAAGTCGATGTTGGACTAACTTCTCTTCAATCGGCGCCACCCCTATCTTATCACGAATCGCCTCATTCCTTATTCGGTCTCTTCTCGTGCGCCCGCACATCCACCGTAGCATGCGCATCTCTGCGACACTCATTTGTTGGACATGTTGCCGTTTAGTTGGCCAACATTCCGCCCCATAGAGCATCGCGGGTCTGATCACCGTCCTATAGAACTTCCCTTTTAGCTTTTGTGGGACTTTCCTATCACATAGGATTCCAGAGGCTTGTCATCATTTCATCCACCCTACCTTGATCCTGTGGCAAACATCCTCATCAATATCGCCATTGCTTTGTGACATTGATCCTAAGTATCGGAAAGAGTCCCTTCTAGGTACTATTTGTCATTGTAGACTAACATTTCCCTCTTCACGACCAACACCACTAAAGTCACACCTCATATACTTGGTTTTGGTCCTACTAAGTCTAAACCCCTTGGACTCTAAGGTTTGCCTCCATAACTCTAATTTCTTATCAACACCATCTCTAGTTTCATCTACCAGCACTACATCATCAGCAAAGAGCATGCACCAAGGGATATCCCCTTGTATATCCTTCGACACCTCATCCATCACCAAGGAAAAGATGTATGGGCTCAAAGCTGATCCTTGATGTAGTCCTACCGTGATAGGAAATGCATCAGTCTCACTATCACTTACGCGCACACTTGTCCTAACATTATTGTACATATTCTTGATAAGGGTAATGTACTTTGTTGGCACTTTATGTTTCTCTAGTGCCCACCACATGACTGACCTTGGTATCTTGTCGTACGCCTTCTCCAAGTCGATGAACACCATATGCAAGTCCTTCTTCTGCTCCCTATATCTCTCCATAAGCTGACGAAGCAAGAAAATCGCCTCCATTGTAGACCTCCCAGGCATAAAACCAAACTGGTTTTTAGTGACATTGGTCACTTTCCTCAGGCGGTGTTCAATCACTCTCTCCCAAAGCTTCATAGTATGACTCATAAGCTTAATACCTCGATAATTAGTACAACTTTGAATATCTCCTTTATTTTTGAAGATAGGTACTAATATACTTTTCCTCCATTCTTCAGGCATCTTGTTTGACCGAAAAATATGGTTGAATAGCTTTGTGAGCCATACTATTGCCACGTCCCCAAGACATCTCCACACCTCAATAGGGACATCGTCAGGGTCGAGGGCCTTTCCTCCTTTCATCCTTTTTAAGGCCTCCTTAACCTCAAACTCTTGTATCCTCCGCACGAACCGCCTGTTGGAGTCATCAAAGGAGTTATCCAACTCAACCATAGTGCTCCCATTCCCATCATTGAATAGCCCATTAAAGTAATCACACCATCTATTCTTAATCTCTTCATCCTTCACTAGAATGCGGTCAGTCTCATCTTTGATGCATTTAACTTGATTGAGATCCCTCATCTTTCTCTCGCGGATTTTTGCTACCTTGTATATTTCCTTTTCACCTTCTTTTGTCTCTAGTCTCTCATATAACTTATCATAGGCCTGTCCTCTTGCCTTACTCACAACCCGCCTTGCATTCTTCTTAGCCTCTTTGTACTTAAGCATGTTGCTTGCGCTTCTATCATTATGCCAACTCTTGTAACACTCCGTCTTCTCCTTAATGGCCTTTTGTACATCCTCATTCCACCACCAAGTGTCGTTATCTACAAGTTTCTTTCCCTTTGTCACACCGAACACCTCACTAGCTACCTTCCTAATGCAAGTTGCCATCTTCATCCACATACTATCTGCATCTCCATTTTCTGCCCAGGGTCCTTCTGTGATCACCCTATTTTTAAAGGATTCTTGTGATTCTCCCTTCAACTTCCACCACTTTGTTCTTGTGATTTTGACACCTTTGTCTCGCAAAGAACATGTATGGAAGCGAAAGTCAGCTACCACAAGCTTATGTTGTGTCATAACACACTCTCCCGGGATCACCTTACAATCTAGACACTCCCGTCTATCCTTTCTCCTAGTAAGGACAAAGTCAATCTGGGTAGAGTGTTGGGCACTACTAAAGGTCACTAGGTGAGATCGCCTCTTCCTAAAGAGGGTGTTAGCTATCAACAGATCATAGGCTACGGCAAAGTCTAGGATGTCCTTACCCTCTTGATTTCTATCGCCGCATCCAAAACCTCCATGTACTCCCTCAAATCCTAGGTTAGTTGCACCCACATGACCATTGAGATCTCCCCCTATGAGGAGTTTCTCGGTTATCGGTACACTACTAACCATATCCTCCAAGTCCTCCCAAAATTGCCTCTTAGCACTCATGTTGAGCCCAACTTGTGGGGCATAAGCACTAATGACGTTCAAGACAATGTCCCCAATTACTATCTTGATTAAGATGATCCTATCCCCTCGTCTTCGAACATCCACTACTCCATCCTTAAGACTCTTATCTATTAGAACACCTACGCCATTCCTAGTCCCAGCCGAACCAGAATACCAAAGGTTGAAACCGGTATTATTATTTATTTATCCATCCTACTTGGTTTCACACTAGAACACCCTACACTATCCATAATCCTGTCACACTTCACAGCCTTCCTTTAAGATAAATAAATATGATGCCCTAGGGAATACTCTTGGGTAAAATGCTATAACGGTATTTTCTGTGCGCTTGCGGAACTAATCTTGCTTTGGTCCTAGATTAGCCTAATTGTCACAAGCATTGCTAGCATTCACCGCCATAACCATTGCCTGAATTAAGAGAGCTAACTCCTTCGTCGGGTCCACAACAACAAGCTACATGTCAACAAAAATCAAGAGCTGCGTAACAGCTTGAGCTCATCACAATACAAATAACAGCTCAAGAAGCCGACTTGATCACAATAGCAAACACTATCCAAAAGGCAGTTTCAACACAGTCACAAGGGTCATTCAAGAAGTTGATTGGCGAGCAAATTGAAAAGTCAGTGAATGCTAGCGTTATAAATTTTTTGGCAAAACCTGGTGTTCCTGAGATGATTGTTGTCGAGAGAAAAAAAAAAGAAATTCAGATTATGCAGTCTATGCAAAATCCTAAACGGGGTCAACCATAAGACGTTTAGCATATAACGCCTCAAGGGCCACTTAGGATGTAGATATATTAAAGGGTAGAGCAGCAAAAAGAGGAAATGCACATAGACTTTTTTGAGACTGTTGGGATAACAATGGAAGCTTTACTTGATGAATCGAAGATTGAAAAGGCAATGGTGACTCCATGCAAGAAGTTTATGTTTGGCGAGCCTCATTGAGGAATCCTGGTTCCACGAAAGTTCACAAAAGCGAAAATTCCACCGGTGGTACATGGATCAAGCAAAGGCTGGTAGAGAGGCGTTAGCATTTCGATACAACCACAGTGACTTCCTCCACGGTAACTGTGAGCCTGGATTTTTTAGGATGAATTTTTTAACTACTAAAAACAGATGCACTTGAGTCCAACTCATATCTTTGTGGCCACTGTAAGTCTTATAGTTGTCTGGTTCATAATATATTATTATGTTAACAAATTGAGTGTTTGACCTGGTTTCATATTTATATATAGATTGCAAATGGAAAATATGTGAGGACAGCGGCATCCTTACTGTGGCTTAGCACGACCCTTAAATGGTAAACCAAATCTTAGTCGCCTCCCAAACAAAAGAAGTAGCGGAACACACACTTGAATTTTTTAAACTTCTCAAAGCAAGAAATACATCTTACCTTGTAACTTCAGTTATATGTTTACCTCTAAGATTGATAGGTTTACATTTATGTTCTCATAACTAATGAGTTATTGCTTGTAATAAAATTTATGTAGTTTTCACTAGGCCCTACCTGTCATTGAATTAGAGGCGTACCACCATCTTGTCATAGATTCAAAAAGAAGACCAAGTGACAAATTGAAAGATCTCGAAGACGTTATACAAAGTAAGTAATTGTTTTGTTATCGCTTTATAGTTGTTACACGCTAAAATGATTGAGTCCAATTCAAGTTATGATTCATAGTTAACCATGTGAGTGTGTATAAGCGCTATGTAAAGACCGGCAGACATCACCTACAGACATCACCTACCATTCACAAAAGAATTAAGGATTAGAACTGACATCTCTTATCGCAGACAACCAGAAGGAACAAATTTGTGTGGATTCTAGGTATACGATGCCATAGTTGCAGTCACCAACTTGTGTAACATGTATGACCCAGATCAAAGAGTTGAGGTAAGACACTAATTGCTTCATTTGTGTATGTTGCATTTCTATTCCTACATACATTTAAATAATTTGGTATCTTTGATTATTAAAATTGTAGCAATATGGTCTCAACAAAGGTTCTCTCACACCAGACACAATCCTCACAATACAAGAAATACTTGTAGGTTTTTTCAATGGGCATGTTATTAAAAAGTCAGGTAAGTATCATGTGTTTCAATGACATGACTTTTTTTTAAGACAGAAAAATGGTTAAAGGTCATCAATTGCTAAGAGAACATGAGTTGTTTATATGTTTTGTTGTGTGATGTTGCTTGTGACTCGTTGCTTGACTGATTGATTGGTTCTGTACATAAACATGGTTCAAGATCATCAATTGTTTGTGACTCATTGCTTTGTCTGTGACTATTGTTTATATGTTCTGAGCTCATTTCTGTTAGTGTTGTTTATATGTCTTGATTTAATTGTTTTGTCTATTATTGTTTATATGTTTTGATTCTATTGCTTTGTTTTTAACTGTTGTATAAATGTTCTGAGTTCTGTGTGATGTTTATATTAAATTGAATTTAAGAAAATGAATTTAATAAATTGAACTTGTTGCCTCGAATACTTATCTATAACAGTTCCCAATTAGAACCGGTTTGAATTGTACCTATTAGTACGGGTTCATAACTGGAATCAATTCTGATAATTTATCAGTATTGGCTCATAACTAGAACTGATTCTGATAATCGTTATACCAGTATCAGTTAGTAACATGAACGTATTCGAAAGAGTCATCGAATCAGTAGTGGTTCATAACCGATTCAAGTTATGAACTGGTACCGTTATGTCGACTTATCAGTACCAGTTCAAAATTTAAACTACTGACAATTTGACTTATCAGTACCGGTTTATAAATGGAACCAGTTCAAAAAATCAGTATATCAGTACTGGTTCGGAATATGAATCGGTTCTGATAATCACCTAATGAGTAACGGCTCTTAAAGTAAATCGGTTTAGAAAAGTCGACTTATCAGTACCAGTTCGTAAAGTGAACCAATTTGCAAAAAATAGACTTATCAGTACCGGCTCGTAAGTTGAACCGGTTTAGAAAAGTCAACTTACCAGTACCGGTTCATAACTGAAACCGATTTTGATAATCGACGTCAGTAGCGCTTTTTGACTAGAACTAGTACTGATATAATACTTGATGCATCAGTATCGGTTCTTAAATGGACGGTTCTGGTAATTGGATTATCACTACCAGTTATTTTCTAGATCCAGTTCTGATAATTGATATATCAGTATCGGTTCGTAATTAGAACCGGTGATAATGCGCATTTGTACAAGTTTTGGAACCGTTATTGATAACCCTTATTATAAGTACGGATTTTTAGTATCAGTTTTAGAATCGGTATAGATAACAGTTATGAACTGGTACAGATGACTGTTTCTGTACTAGCGACATAAAATACAAAGGACAAAGTGAGGAAATTGCACTTTTTTCATGTTATGGGTTTATGTGTAACAGACTCAATTGATGGATCAGCCCTATTGAGTTAATTGTTCACTAAGCAACATAGCGAAATGCAACTTCCAAGATTTTAGTCCTAGGTTAGTCACTATGTCCTCAGTACATATCAATATACCAACAATCATATTGTATAAAAATAGCTCAAAATATCTCTAAAAGTACATACTTTACTAACTTTCAATTATTAAAATGTTAGAATATAATAAAAAAAGTATATGTTTGTGCTGATTAAATTATATAGGATTCTTTATAAGCTCAATATTTCAGTTCAGAATAATAAAAATATGGTAAGGCGGTTCTTTGTACAAGAATGGAAACTATTTTAAAGCTTTCTGAAATGCTTGGACAATTCTGACATGGTAAAGTCCTTTTGTAGGTTGAGCATATTTTAGATGTCATGAGTACGTGGCTGGGTTTGACTCCAAAAGAGGATTCTATTGTTCTTTGCAGTAGTGTTCATATTCAAACTATTTGAAGAAATATTTTTGAGCGCATGACTATTCTTATAGTTGTTGTTGTAAGCGCTATTTGACTACTGCCAATGTCTGCCCGGGCACCACTTCTTTTGTCACTTTGTGCGCTCTATACTGCTGATGTTGTGTGCATGCCCCATCATATGCCCCCGTCGTATCCCTATATCAATAAGTAGAAGCTTGACAACTTCATGATATGTGCCTACGCCTTACTATCATAGTAATGGTATAGTTTAGGAATAAATCTACGGCCCTGTTGGCATGACTTATCAGCCGGTTTTGTAGTAACGCTTAATTCTCTAAACAGGCAGCTTTTCATCCTTCTCAAAAAAGACATTTTCCCGATTGAACTAAGATGCAGGGTATAAAAAAGCGGCCTTCGACCGCTTTTCCCGCATCCGCACATTACAGTACCAAAATACCCTTGAACTTCAATGAAACCGTTTTCATGTATGCATATTGCGAATCTCAATAAACTGCTTAAGAATCCTCTGCTGAAATTATCTGCCTCACTTTCATGTATGCATATTGCGTTTAGCCTGCCATGATTTGCAGAATTTTTCGCCTACATGTTTGAGTGAAATTGTGATAACATCTGAAAAAATATGTTGCAATCATTCTTTTTAATGATATTTAATTATTTGTGGATTAGGGCCGTCAGCTGACACAGGTTGTACTCCTAGCATGTTTCCGCATATAATGTAATATATTGTTTCAGTTAGTAGCTACTACTGAATGATAAGTTGAATCTGCATTTGATGTTACGTTTTTGATGTATTTTTGGTGCTATGCATATTTTTTCTATATTGAATGATAAGTTACCTTGAATCTGTATTTGGATCTGCATTTTGGTATATCAAATGAGAAGTTACCTTGAATCCGCATTTTGATATACTGAATGATAAGTCCAATAATCAGTTAAATCTGCATATATTTTTGTTCCATGAGTGAATCTTTTTGCCTTCACCATTAGTGCTGTATTCCAAATAGTATATGGGTGTTGCATTTTGTTAGAAATAATCTCATTTTCTAGATTAAACTAGAGTTAGAGGTAGAGTTCAAGACAAATAAGAGGAGTCTAGGTAGTATTAGATTAGAACTCTGTAAATTGGGGCTATATATACAGCCCCCCATTGAGAATAAATCGAAAGAGAGAAGATTAGAGGAAATTAACCTCGGATTTCCAACATTTGGCATCAGAGCTAGGGTTTAAGATCTGCCCCCGGGAGGACGTGCTCTCAGGGGTGGGCAAAGGCCTGTGGGGAGAACGAACTCCCGAGGGTGGCCGAGAGGTGAAGCCGTCGCCGCCAACGAGAGGGAGGGTACTGCACTGCAGATGGCGGTAGAGGTTGACTCCCAGACCAAGATGTTTGAGAACGAGAAGGGCGAGGTGGTGACAACGTACCCCGCGAACGAGGTTGCTAGGATTGTTGCGTTTCAGTCGGACACGGCCGACCAGGACGAGTTCTTTGCCCTCTTCGTAGGGTTGAAGCAGATCCGGTGTTGACGCAGATCCTGGCGGGCACAGACAGCCCGGACGCGAGCGGATCCGGGGGAGGCGCACTCGCGAACCTAGTAGACAAAGGACGGTGGGGTGCGGCAGGTGACGCTCCCGCGACGACGGCGGCTGAGCTGATGATGGTCGCGTCGGGGCACTTCCACGCGTACGCGCGCGCCGCGAGCGTCGGGGTGTGGCAGACAACGCTGGCGGTGGAAGAGGATCTCGAGCTCGATGACGTGTATGCCACGTTCCTGGAGAAGCGGCTCTGCACGTCGATCACGGCGGTGGACGCGGCGCACCTGGCGGCCGCGGCAGCCAGCGAGGCGCGGTGGTCCGCGAAAGTGGCCGATGTCATCGTGGCGCTGCCGCCCGCCGAGGTGGCCATTGCGGTCGCGGAGGGCGCGCCACCGAGGTTGAAGCAGGAGGAGGAGGCGACAGCTCTGTCTTGGAGCACAGCGGCGTGCATAGAGCCAAGCAGCTGGTGGCGGCTGCTAGGGAAGAGCGGAGAAGAAAGAAGAGAGAGGCTGTTAGGGTTTGGAGGCAGTTGGGCCAACTTGGTTACGTGGGCTTGTTGGGCCAGGTGGTGAGAAAGAAGCAGGCCACATGGGTTGGGCCTTGGAAGGTAGGCAAGAGAGGAGAGCTCAGCTGGGTTTAGTGTGCTTGGTAGTTGGGCTGCATGAGGTGTCGCCAAAAGGGGTGATCTTGTGAAGTTTGGTCTTACGTGAGGAAGAGCAGGCCAATGTGAGGTGTGCTCGAATGAAGATGTGACCATCTCGAGTATGTGATCGGAATGAAGATGTGTCCATTCTAAGATTGAGTGCAGGATGAAGATGAGCCCATCCTGGGGTTGAAGATGTGACCAACCCGAATTTATGTGCAGGATGAAGATGCGACCATCCTGGAGATGAAGACGTGCCCATCCCAAAATTGAGTGTTCGAGGTGTAGTGCCCACCTCAGGAGTGTAGTGCCCACTCCAGGGTTGTAGTGCCCAACCCAAATTCGTGTCTGGGATGTAGTGCCCATCTCGGGGGATGTAGTGCCCATCCTCTAGTGTGTGTAGGGTGAAGTGATTATCCTGGGGGTGTAGTGTCCACCCCAAATGTGTGTGTAGGGTGGAAGTGTGTTTCCATTCGAAATAGTGTGAGTATGACCTAGAAAAGCGAGATTAGGGGGTAATTGTTAGAAATAATCCTATTTTCTAGATTAAACTAGATTTAGAGATAGAGTTCAAGTCAAATAAGAGTAGGAGTCTAGATAGTATTAGATTAGTACTCTGTAAATTGGGGCTATATATGCAGTCCTCCCCCCCCCCCCTTGAGAATAAATCGAAAGAGAGAAGATTAGAGGAAATTAACCCCGGATTTCCAACACATTTGATTCGAGGTTGAGAAGCTTTGACTCATTCTTACACCTGCATATTGTAAAAGTCGTTTCAGAATAAATAATAAGACTCATATAGAATAAACGACCACGACCAAATCGTGTGACCTTTTTGGTTCATTGCACGCTGTTGAGAAAAGTAAAGGAAGGAGAAAGGGCATATTCTTCAAGTAGATTCATGTAGACTAAATGGTATTGTAGGTTATGTGTTTGTATTTAGTTATTTTTCCTGTATGTAGATGAAACAGGTGTTTTGCAGCGTTGTACAGTATAAACATGAGAGAAGACAAAATAGCAACATATTGAAAACTTATATTATCCATCGTTTCATTGCTGTATAGGAACAATAAAATATTTCTGTATAGATATATTTTTTTTATAAAGTAATATTCTGAAAGAAATATAGATTTCGTATAAATGGCGCATTCTTCATAAGCGTCGAGCTACCCAATAGAAAACAAAAAATAATAATTTCGTGCATGATATTACATAATTTTGTGTTAAATAAAATACAACAGGAAAACTAACTCATAGTTAGTTAATATAAATATCAGAAAATCATCATGGGCATTTCAAACGTTCTCACTTTGCAACAACCATTCAAAATGCAGACCGACAAACACCTCTCTTGTTTTAACAACTATTTGCAGTCAGAAATAAGTCATATTTTCAGTAAATTTCAGTTGTGCCAAAGAGGTTGTCGGTACTCTGCAGACCCGGGTACCCCCGCGTAGTGGGTAGAAGACAGCCTGGGCCCCGCCTCCCTGCTGAGGTGGGCCCTGACAAAAGCCACGTGCTCTGGGCCCCATGGTCAACCCTGGGGCTACCGCGTGCGCCCAAGCTCCGGAGCAGACACGTGCCCTGGGCTCCGACCTGAGCCTCCCCGCTAAGGACAGGTCCGAAGCTGCCACGTCTCCCAGCTCCGAGCCACCTCCCTAAAGAGGACAGCACCGGGGCTGGCAAGTGTCCCGAGCTTCGACCTAAGCCTCCCCGGTGAGGTCCGGAGCAGACACGTGTTCTCTAGCTCCGAGCCGCCTCCCCACTGAGGACAGCTCTGGTGCTGACACGTGCCCCGGGCTCCAGGCTGAGCCTCCCCGCGGACGTGAGGTCCGGAGCTGCCACGTGTCCCAAGGCTTCGAGCCGCCTCCCCGTTGAGGACAGCTCTGGTGCTGACACATGCCCTTGGCTCCAGTCCGGGCCTCTATGCTGAAGTGAGGTTCGGAGCTACCACGTGTCACCAGAATCCAACCCCGTCGGTAAGGGCTCCAGACCCGCCACGTACCCCACGATCCGTTGTGGGCCGTGGGTCGACGAAGTCAAGGAGGAAGTGCACTGTCAGGCTTCGCATTCAACGCTCGCGCCTTCCCCAGAAACATGACGCACAGCACACGCCTTCGTCCCTTGCCCGTTCGCCATAACGGTGACAAGACACGACGACGAGGCGTGACAGCGGAACAGTGCTGCCCAACGACGCGCAGCCGCCCAAGCAGAGTGAGGAGACGCGGCGACAAGACGGTATCTTCATCATCACCTAACACACGGTCAGGGGCGCCCAACAAGCCGAACAGAGGGACTTAACTCCCCCGCCGGTGACTCTACTCAGAGGAAGAAGCCCTAGATCGTGTATAGGACACTCAAAGCTTTCGGGCCACCTGTCCGGCCCCAAGCCTCATTGTAACCACCCAGGCCTTGAACTATAAAAGGACTGTGGTGACCACCCTACAAAGGGTTCCGACTCCCCACACTCAAGATCACACAACACACAAGCGCTCGCGCTCAAGCAATAGAACAAGCACACTCGTGGACGTATGGTATTACTATCCGGCGGCCCGAACCACGAAAATCCTCGTGTTCATCCGCTCCCTCGATCCCAGGTCGCGAAGGGCGCCAAGACCCCTCCGGGAAAAAGAACCTCGCGGGCTGCTTCCGAGCAGGCCGGGAGGAGTGTCGCAGCTCACACTCCGACATTTGGCGCGCCAGGTAGTGGGTGCTTTACGCGCTCTCCTCGTGACTATGGTGAACAACACCTCCCATGGCAAGCTTTCTCGCCCAGCGCGCCGTCGTCCCCACGCAGGAGATGGCGAGGGCTACCCCCCGCTCTAGAGCGAGCGGGTCTGGCCAAGCGACCGACACATTCTGTGTGATGTATGGGGGTTCTTCCGATGTCTCGTCAAGGCGAGCCGTCAAGGCCCTCCGTAGAGCAGTGGCAGCGGCCGCCCCAGTCCCGGGGGCCGACACGACATCGCAAATGGATGGAGACGCCGATCAGCTTAAAAGCCTCCGACTGCCCCAAGAACATGGCAGGCGCCGAGCAGCTGCCCCTCCTCGTCGCCCCAACCATCTCCAACGTGAAGCTCTACCACGTGTTGATCGATGGCAGGGCTGCCATCAGCATCATCAGTCTTGCAGCTTTCAAGAAGCTGTAGATCCCTATGTCCCAGCTTGCCTCCTCGAGACTATTCTCGGGGGTAGGTCGGGACCCCATCTTCCCGTGCGGTAGTATCTCCCTCCCGGTGACATTTGGGACATCTGAGAACTACCGAACGGAGAGCATCGTCTTCGACGTTGCGGAGGTCGGCCTCCTCTTCAATGCCATAATCGACAGACCAGCTCTATACCGATTCATGGTGGTAGCCCACTACGGCTATTTGGTCTTAAAGATGCCAACCCCGAGTGGCGTCCTTAAGATCCGTGGTGACCGCACCATGGCTGCCTCAGCAGCGCTGGCGGCAACATAGGAGGCCGCCTCCAGTCACGCTGAAGCTAGCCAATTGCCTACAAGCACGCGTCACTGAGGGACGACATCTGCACACCGTGTGCAGCCCTCGGACGGCGAAGACGTACCGGTCAAGGTCGTCCAAGTCGGTCATGATGTCGCCCAAACCACTCGGATTGCCGGGGGCCTGGGAGGCAAATAGGAAGACGCGCTCGTCAACTTCCTCCGAGCCAATGTCGACGTGTTTGTCTGGCAACCGTCGGAAATGCCCGGGATCCCCAAGGTGGTGATTGAGCATCAACTGAAGATCCACCCAGATGCCAGGCCGGTCCAACAGAAACCTCAGAAGCAATCCATCGAGCACAAGACTTCATCCGTGAGAAATCAAGAAGCTGCTTGATGTCGGCTTCATCCGAGAGGTCCACCATCGACGATGGTTGGCCAACCCTGTTGTCGTCCCCAAGGCTGGAGGGAAGCTACGTATGTGCATCGACTACACCACCCTCAATAAGGCATGTCCAAAGGACCCGTTCCCTCTCCCCCGTATAGACCAAATAGTCGACTCTACGTCTGGTTGTGATCTATTGTTTTTCCTAGACGCATATTCAGGTTTCCACCAAATACCTATGTTTAGGAAAGATGAAGAGCACACTGCGTTCATCACATTAGACGGTCTATACTATTATGTGTCCATGCCTCATGGTCTTAAGAATACGCTCCACACTTTTGTGCGCGCAATGCACAAGACATTCGGGAACCTCATTCGGGACCTGGTCGAGGTTTATGTCGATGACATTGTAGTTAAGGTTAAGTCACAAGCATCTCTGCTCGACAACCTAGCCCTAGTCTTCGACAGACTGCGTTCCACACGCACAAAGTTGAACCCTGACAAATGTGTCTTCGGGGTCTCTACTGGGAAGCTGCTCGGTTTCTTGGTCTCACACCGAGGGATCGAAGCTAACCCAGAGAAGATTAAGGCGATAGAACTGATGTGGCCCCCTACCCTCATCAAGGACGTGCACAAGCTTACCTAATGCTTGGTCGCGCTCAGTCAGTTCATCTCTAGACTGGTCGAGCGGGCTCTTCTATTCTTCAAGCTTCTGAGGCGGATGAGGCGTTTCAGGAGCTGAAGAAGTTCCTCACAACGCTGGTCGTCATGGTGGCCCCTGAACAAGGCGAGCCACTACTCCTCTATGTCGCTGCCACGACCGAGGTCGTGAGCATGGTTTTGGTCGCAGGGCGACCGGAACTTCATCGATCTCAAGTCCAAGGAAAGGTTCCTGACACCGTCGGTCTGAAGCCCCCAGGCCCAGACTCCGCAGGAAATCCCAGGGAAGGGGAAGTAATCAGGGCCCAAACAGGTTGACCTGGTGATCAATGCATATTCGGGTCCAAGCTCCCGGAATGCAGTCCCGCACCCGAGGGCCTAGGGGCATTGGGTCTCGGATCTCCCCAAGGAGAACTAGCCGGGTCTCAGCCATCTAGACCTGGCAACCGGCGTGCGTCTGGGACCGAGCTCGCGGAACGCAGTCTCACACCAGGGGGGCCAGGGCCCCTGAGTCTTGGACCACTCCAAAATGAACCAGTCGGGTCCCAGCCACATGAACCCGGCAACAGGCATGCACCTGGGTCTGAGCTCCCAGACTGCAGTCTCGGGCCTGGGGGCCAGAGGCCCCCGAGTCCCGGACCTCTACTAGACGACGTTGCGGACCCCTCTAGGAGGGTCCGAACAATCCAACGTACGGTCTACTTCATTAGCGAGGTCCTCCACGATGCCAAGACAAGATATCTGGAGGTGCACAAACTGCTCTATGCAGTCCTCGTTGCGTCAAGGAAGCTGCGCCATTATTTCCAGGCTCACAAGATCTCGGTGGTTAACTCATAGCCACTAAGAACCGTCCTCCACAGCCCCAACGCCACTAGAAACATAGCTAAATGGGATGCAGAGTTGGCGGAATTTGAGTTGGACTTCTTACCGCGTCATGCGGTGAAAAGCCATGTGTTAGTTGAGTTTGTGGCAGAGTGGACTCCACCACCATGCCAGCCAGGGGGCCAGGACATCGGTGAACCAGAGCCTAGAGCTCTGATATTCAATGGGCCCTACTGGACTCTTTACTTCAACAGCTCCTCGCGAAAGCAGGGTGCCGGAGCGGGGGGTCTGCTCATCACACAACCCGGAGAGCAGTTCAAGTACATGGTGCGACTTGACTTCAAGACGACCAACAACATGGCGGAGTATGAGGCTCTCATCTTAGGGTTGAAAACCACGCTATCCCTCGGCGTCCAGCAGTTGATGGTCAAGGGTGATTCTCAGCTGATCATCAAGCAAGTCAAGGGAGAGTGTAGTTGCAAGGACCCACAGCTTGCAGCTTATCTCCTCCAAGTACACAAGTTGGAGAAGGACTTCTTATCCTTGGACTTCTGCCATGTTCCCCGTGCCAATAACACAATAGTCGACGACCTGTCAACGAAGGCTTCCACTTGGGCTCCGGTGCCTGAGGGGGTCTTTAAAATAAAGTTGTTGCGACATACCGCCTGGCCAGCCGAACCACGTGGAGGGGCGGGACAAGCACCTCGAAGCTGGCGGTCCCGGCAGTCATGTTTCCATGGCGCCCACCAAGGATCGTAAGCGTCACCGGGGGCTCCGCGCGACCCGGCGCTCAAGATTCAAGTGCTCAAGTAGGTCTTGATGAGGTCCGGGACTACTTGAAAGACAATTTCCTTCCCGATGATTGTGTATCCGCTGAACGGATCACTCAGTTGGCTAAGAGATACACGCTGGTAGAAGGAGATCTCTACTGGCGTGGCGCTAATGGTGTCCTATTGCGGTCCATAACCCGGGAGGATGGCTGCGACCTGCTCGCAGAGATCCATGGAGGCGAGTGCGGGAACCATGCAAGTTCCTGCACGCTGGTCGGTAAAGCCTTTTGGCATGCCTTTTACTGGCCGACAACTCTCCAGGATGTCGTCGACCTGGTTAGGAGATGCAAGGCGTGCCAGTTCCACACTAAGCAGATCCACACACCAGCGTAGACGCTACAGATGATCCCGCCCTCATGGCCCTTCGTTGTGTGGGGGTTGGACATCCTGGGACCATTTCCCAGATCCGTCAAAGGGTACCGGTACCTCTACGTCACCATAGACAAGTTCACCAAGTGGCCGGAAGCTACCCCTGTAGTAACCATCAACAAGAAGTAAGCAGTCAATTTCATCAAGTCAATTGTATGCCGGTTCGGGGTCCCGCACAGAATCATCACCTACAACAGGACCTAGTTCACTAGTGCACTATTTCAAGATTGTTGTCAAGACCTCGGCATCCAAGTTTGTTATGCTTCCGTTGCTCACCCAGAGAGTACTGGTCAAGCGGAAAGAGCCAACGCCGAGATTCTCAGGGGATTCAAAACTCACACTTACAACAGATTGAAAAAGCACGGTGCCAATTGGGTAGAAGAGCTTCCATGAATACTGTGGGCCAGCCAGACATCCCTCAATCGCTCGATGGGGGAAACGCCCTTCTTCCTGGTGTATGGGGCTGAGGTCGTCCTCCCCTCGGAAATCACCATGGGCTCATACCGTGTCCGAGCGTACGACGAAGCCAGGCAGGACCAGCTCTGGTGTGAAGATATCGACCATGTCGATGAGCGAAGGTGGCAAGCAGCTGTCCTAAACGCCAGATACCGTCAAGCGCTCCGGCGTTATCAGCAGCGGTTCGTGCGGAGTAGACAGCTCGAGGTGCGTGACCTGGTGTTGCGGCGGATACTTGCTCGAGAAGGGGGGAACAAACTCTCCCCCAACTGGGAAGGCTCCTTCCCAGTAACACAAGTATGTCGTCCCGGGTGCGTGCGCCTAGCCACAGAGGAAGGGGTACCTCAACCCAATCCTTGGAACATAGAACACCTCCGTAAGTTCTATGTATATCACAGTAGTAGGGTCCTATTTTCTCCAAAAAGGGTGTCATAGTGTTAAGGAACAGCGCTTAGAACATCTAAGTCCCAGAAGAGTCCTATCACTCAACATCTGGAGTGGGTCGCTGCCTTCTAAATATAGCATGTTTCCTCCTGTGAAGAAGAGCCTAAAGTGAGAAAATTTTGCCTCACCCTGTGCATTATCCCTTTACATTTTGTGCTTCCTCAAAACACATCAACTGTAAACAGGCAAAGCCACGTACCCTTGGCCCTAAGGTCAGCCCTAGGGTTACCGCGTGCATCCGAGCTCCGGAGCTGACACGTGTCCTGGGATCCAACCTTAGCCTCCCTGCTGAGGAGAGGTCCGGAGCTGCCACGTGTCCCTTGGCTCCGAGCCACCTCCCTGAAGCGGACAACACCGAGGCTGGCACGTTTCTCGGGTTCTAGGTTAAGCCCCCCCCCCCCCCCCCCGCTGGGTGAGGTCCGGGGCTGACACGTGTCCTCCGTCTCCGAGTCGCCTCCTCGCTGAGGACAGCTCCAGTGCTGACACGTGCCCCGGGCTCTGGTCCAGGGCTCCCTGCTGAGGTGAGGTCCGGAATTGCCACTTGTCCCACGGCACCGAGCCACCTCCCCGATTGAGGACAGCTCTAGAGCGGACACGTGCCCTGGGCTCCGGATCGGAACCTCTCTGCAGAGGTGGAACTCGGAGCTGCCACACGTCGCTTGGCTCGGGGCCACCACCCAGCTAAGGGAAGCCCCGGAGCACGCATGCGGGCGCGGGCATATCCTCTTAACAGTTTGTGCTTCCTTAGGCATATCAACTGTAAACGGGCAAGTCATGTGAACAAGGGTTCTAGGTTAACCCTGGGGTTGTCACGTGTGCTTGAGCTCCGGAACCGACACATGCCTCGGGCTCCAGGTGGAGCCTTCCCTCAGGGGAAGAAGACTGGAGCTGCCATGTGTTTCCCTAGGAAGAGCTGGGACAAGGGTCGAACCTCCTTCAAATCCTTGCACTGCCGCATATCTGGAAGGGGTGGTAGCTACACTGTCGGAGCACCCTGGGTCCTTACGCTACTAAGGACCCCGAAGAACAAGATCGAGATGTCGGCAAATGAGCTACCCACGTTGGCTAAGTCATCCCGGACCCTTGCACTGCTAAGGATCCGAAGTCTACATCCACAACATAGAACAATGAGAGACTTGAAACAAAGATGCTTTCATTGATAACAGAGTTCTGGCGTACAAAATGGGATGCAAGACAACTAAGGAACTCAGCAGATACAAGTCGAGTAATCTCCTACTCCTTGGCCTGCCTGGTTGTCTCCAGAGCCGATCTCAGCGTAGTGAGACGGTCACTTGCTATAAGACCGAGGAAGAAAGCAACGCATGCTGGACGGAGGCAACGAAGACCTCCAGTGTCATGTGGGCCAAAACGCCACCTATGGTGGGTTTTGTTGTCCACAACAGTACCAGGAGGAAGGCCTGACCACTCTGGACTTAGCCTTCCTCCAGTACGGGCAGGAAGTCCTCCTTCGGCGAGGCGCCTAGAGGACATGTCCCACACGACACTGGCGCAGGAACTCACTGCGAGTCGAGGACCCTGTCCCCGACGGCCTCCCCTACCACCGGCGCACCGTCAGGATGGCATGTGCTTATATCTAAGGCCGTCAAGGGGAGGGATGTACCAGAGAACCTCACCGAAGTCGCACACACACGAACATCTCGCAAAAGTAGACGAAGACGGCGACCAGTGTGAGGGCGTCCGGAGGGCGAGAGTGCTGGGAAACAGAGTCTTCCACCGCGCAAGAGGGGATCAAAGGCCACATGGTGAGTGAGGGTGCCATCCAACATCGGAAGGCCTCCTTTTATACTCAGCCATGACCACTGGCAAGGCAATAGGCGTGGCGATTGGGCTTCACCTCTACACGCCGCGGGTTATTCGCCTCCCCCAACGATGGGTAGGATCCAAGGTCCACCTGTTAGACACTGGGGGCTGAGGGGATAACCTTTCGGCAACGTCCGACGGTTCACGATGAAAGCGGTGCGACCAAGTCGTCGGTTGCCGTAGTAAGTGACCCGAGGCAGCCCCTCGAGCACGACGCCTAAATACTCACCTCCCCTTTTGATGGGTAGGACCCAGGTCCACCCGTCAGACACAGGGGGCCAGGTGAGTAACATCTTGGGATGTCCAGCGGTCCCCAAAAAAAGAGGCGTGGTGGAGCTGCAGCGACCAAACTTGCCGCGGTAAGTGCTTCGAGGCAACCCCTCGGGCACGTCGCCTAAGCATTCACCCTCACCAATGACAGGTAGGACCCAGGTCCACTGTTCAGACACTAGCGGGACAAGCGGGTAAAGCCTCGGGAACGTCCGGTGGTTCCCGAGTGAAGCAGCGCGGTATTCCTGCGACTCATGGGCTGTTACAGTAATTACCCCGAGGCAACCCGTCGAATGCATCGTCATGACCTGTCAAATCAGGTGTAAATGCGACAACGCGCAGCTGCTTCGATTGAAAGCGCCCACTACGCCAAGGTCGTGCAGCCTTTTCATCTCCCAAGTGTAACCCCTCGTCCACTATGGGAATCTCGCTGCCGCTTCGGTTTCCAAAGCGCAGGTTCAAAGCCACCACGCGGGAGAGATGGGGGCCCCACCTGTGTGCCGCCACATGTCCCCAGCTCCGAGCCATCTCCCTGAAGAGGACAGCACCAGGGATGGCACGTATCCCAAGCTCCGACCTAAGCCTCCCCGCTAGGGTGAGGTCCGGAGCCGACACGTGTTCTCTGGCTATAGGCCGCCTCCCCGCTGAGGACAGCTCCGGTGCTGACACGTGCCCCGGGCTCCGGGTCGAGCCTCCCCACAGAGGTGAGGTCCGGAGCTGCCACCTGTCCCAAGGCTCCGAGCCGCCTCCCCGCTGAGGATAGCTCCGGTGCTGACACGTGCCCCGGGCTCCGGTCCGGGCCTCTATGCAGAGGTGAGGTTCGGAGCCGCCACGTGTCACCAGACACCAACCCCGTCGGTAAGGGCTCCATAGCTGCCACGTACCCCCCGATCCGTCGTGGGCCGTGAGTCGACGAAATAAAGGAGGAAGTGCGCTGTCAGGCTTCGCATTCAAGGCTCGCACCTTCCCTAGAAACATGGCGCATAGCACACGCCTTCGTCCCTTGCCCGTTCGTCATAACGGTGACAAGACAGGACGGCGAGGCGTGACAACGGAACAGTGTCGCCCAACGGCACGCAACTGTCCAAGCAGGGCGAGGAGCCGCGACGACAAGACGACGTCTTCATCATCACCTGACACACGGTCAGAGGCGCCCAGCACGTCGGACGGAGGGGCTTAACTCCCCCATCGATGACTCTACTCAGAGGAGAAAGCCCTAGATCATTTATAGGACACTCAAAGCTTTGGGGCCACATGTCAGGCCCCAAGCCTCATTGTAACCACCCCACCCTTGAACTATAAAAGGATTGGGGTTACCACCCTACAAAGGGTTCCAACTCCCCACACTCAAGATCACACAACGCACAAGCACTCACGCTCAAGCAATAGAACAAGCACACCCGTGGACGTAGGGTATTACGCTCCGTGGCTCGAACCACGTGAATCCTCGTGTTCATCCGCTCCCCCGAGCCCAGGTCGCGAAGGGCGCCAAGCCCCCTCCGGAAAAAAAAGAACCTCGCAGGCTGCTTTCGAGTAGGCCAGGAGGAGTGTCGCAGCTCACACTCCGACAGATGCCTACATAACCCACTCACTATTGCAAACATATTACTTCATCACCTAATCTTTAAAATAAAGTGTTTAATCTCCTAAAGTATTGAAAACCATCTAAATCACCCCTTAGGCCCGTTTAGGTGGTTTTGTTGATATAGCACGTTACATAGATGTTGACATGGCATGTAGCTCACATATTGAATATATCTTTTCTCTTTTACCCTAAGACTCCATTAGGGATGGCAATGGGTTGGGTTCGGGTCGGGTGGAGCAAAAATCCACCCAAAAGAAAAGAGGTTTCGGGTGAAATTTGAGACCCGCACCCGCGGGTGAGAATCCGCACCCGCACCCGTCGGGCTTCGGGCGGGTTTTAGGTGTCCGTCGGGTTTGACTTTTTTATAAACATACTACAATATTTAATAAATAAGTCGAAAAATCATCCATCTTGAATGGCAATGCAACAAAAAAATTAAGTTGTTTATAAAGATTATAAATATAGGTTGTGATTAGGGATGGCAATGGGTAAAATACCCGCAGATATTGCTCTCGTTTATCCGTACCCGCTGGACAAAATCCGTACCCAAACCCGTACCCGTTACCTGCAGCGGGTAAAAAAGGTTACTCATATCCGTTACCCGCGGATATTTTTTACCCGTGGGCATATCGGTTACTCGAAACCCTTTAACAAAAAGGTATATTGCATATAGATTTCTAAAACACTTCAACACACAATAGAACATGTTCAACATATAACACAAACATACCCACATTACAGAAATGTTCACCATATAACACAAACATACACTGACACAATTGACAAACATGTAAGAGATCGACATGTATTGGACAGGATATTGTATTTGACCCACATGTAAAAGATTGGATACGGGTATACGGATATGGGTATGGAATTTTTTTACCCGATAAAAAATATCCATTGGATTCTACCCGTTACCCAAACCCGTGGGTCTAAATTTATACCCGAACCCATATGCGTCGGGTCGGATATCCACGGGTAAACAGGTATGAGCACCCGTTGCCATTCCTAGTTGTGATAAGTAAGATAAAACAATTAAATTATAGAAAACAATTAAATTTGACTTTAAATATATAAACATAAATTATTTTAGATACCCATCAAGTACTACGGGTGCAAAATAAAATCCGCACCCGCTACATGTCGGGTCGGGTGCGGGTTAGACCCGCGGGTGAAAAATCCCACCCGCACCCACACCCGCGGGTGGGATTGCCATCCCTGGACTCCATTGGTAAGCTCTAAAAACAAATGTCTGCTCTCACTCCCTCTCTTCCCTTCTCTCATCATCCTCGTCATCGCCCAAGTTCCATGTGACTTTCAACGACTCGTTAGGCGAATAGCTTAGTCTCCTCTGCACTACAAGATCTTGTATGGACCAAGATGAAGATTTATTTTCGTCCTTTTCTATGACACCATAACCTACACATTAACGTTGAATCACAACCACGTCAATTCATATATAACATGTGATGTCACAAAATCTATTTTTAAAACCACCTCAAAAGGTTATTTAGATTGTTTCCAATACTTAGGGGGTTAAATATTTTGTTTCAAAAGTTTGAGGTTGAAGTAGTTAATATGTGATAAATTGGGAGTAAAGTAGACTTATTCCATATAGTTATTGGAGGCTAAGCTTGAAGTGTGTTGCTAATTCTCAAACTATTAGATTTCTACGGTGTATGTTTCGGTCTTCTGCTATATCTGAGTTTCCAAATCTGGCGACGATTCTCACAAACAAAAAGTATCCTAGAAGTCTGATTTTAACCCGCGGGCATATGATTCTTACAAGCAGAAGGAACCTCCCGGGCATGAGCGCAGGGTTCGTGACAACCCAAGACGGCCGCGGCAACTTGTAGCTTCTTGATTTCGGAAGATTACCCCTAACCTCTCCCATGTGCTTTGTTGGTTCTCCAAAAAGGTCCAAAGACGTTACATGAAGCATTCCAGCATATTCTCACATCTCTCCTTCCAGCGTACGAGAGTCACTCCATGCTAGCAGATAAAAGCAATGTGACACATATAACTAGATTTCAAGTAGACTAATCGTTAAAACAAACTTAAAGCGTATCTGCAGGAAGGCAATATGAACGTCAACCTGACATGTGTCTATATTGTGACATCTTGGCTCCCGGCTCAATAGGGTTGATAGAGTACTCATACCATGAAGGTATACCTTCTTTTTCGAAAGCCCAATTGCAAAGGACTCCGGGGTTAAGCGTGCTTAGCCTGGAGAAATTTAGAGATGTGTGACTGACCGGGAAGCTTTCTCGGGTGCGCATGAGTGAGGACAAAGTGCGCAAAAAAGACTAGTGTTGGTTTGTAGGGCTAGTCTATGATCCTAGAGAGCTGCCACAAATGGTATCAGAGCCGACCCTCGCAGTTTCACGGGTGCGTACGGGTCAGTAAGAAGGATATAGTACCGTACGGGTCAAGGACGTGAGTACGTACGTATGACACGTGGATCCTCCGTGTGGGACACGGTATAATACGTATGCTGCTAACTGGACGTACGGTATGCGTATGGCAGTGCTGAACATACGTACGTGGCTAAGAGGGGACGTTCCTGTCTTGGCTTTGAACGACGAGGACGTTCTGACTCCCGGCTTAATAGGATTGTGACATCCTGACTCTCGGCTTAATAGGATTGATAGAGTACTCATACCATCAAGATATACCTTCTTTTCCGGAAGCCCACCTGCAAAGGACTCCGGGGTCAAGCGTGCTTGGCCCGAAGAAATTTAGGAATGGGTGACCGACCGGGAACTTTTCCCGGGTGCGCACGAGTGAGGAAAAAGTGTGCAGAAAAGACTAGTGTTGGTCTGTGAGACTAGTCTATGATCCTAGAGAGCTGCCACCATAGTTATCAAGGCGTCGCTTAAGCATCGCTAAGGCGACGCTTAAGCGTTAAGGCGTCTGGGTCGCCTTGGTTTCCGGCGTAAGGCGGGTGGGGGCGGGGCAGAGCCGCCCTTCTGGAGAGGCCCGAGCAGCAGAAGAGTACCTGCGGGAGGTGGGGCACCGGGCGGAGGAAGGCAGCATACCGGGCGAGGGGGATCCTTGCCTGAGTCGGGGGGGTGCCGGCGGAGGAAGGCAGCACGCCGGGCGGGGGGAGGCCACCGCCCATCCGTGCTTGAATCGGGGGCGGGAGCCGTCTGTGGAGCAGATCCGCTTGGAGCCTCGGAACCGGGAGGGGGGGCCACCGACGGAGGAAGGCAGCAGGCGAGCGGGGAGGCTGCCGCCGGGGGGCGCCGCCTACGGGTTGAGGGAGCGGGGGGCGCCGCTGCGGGTTGAGGGAGCGGGGGTCAGGTGGGGACTGGGGACCGGGGGAGGGGGTCACACTAGAAGAGGCAGTGGGCTGGGCTGAGGCCACAGAAGAGTCAGGCCAGTGGGTGAGCGGCCCGTGGGCTGGGCTGAGGCCACAGAAGAGGCAGGCCAGGAAACAATATTATGTTGCTATTTGTTGAACTATTTGTATTGCTAATTGAAATTATATTCCTACATTCTCTTATATTAAGGTGTCGTCTCGCCTTACACTTTATCGCTTAAAAGGTAAAAAGGAGGTTGGTCGCCTTATGTTGCCTTACCGCCTTAATAACTATGGCTGGCAAACATATCTGCATTTACAGCATCAGACCTCAAGCAAAGTCATGAGAGGCATATGAATCACCAGTTTATTTGAGTTCGGCGGGAACTCCTTATATGACATGGTATGTGGGTTTGGGGGGGGGGGGGGGGGGGGGAGGGGGGAGTCAAAAGACATTACATGAAACATTAGTGCATATATGCTCATAAAACATCTTACTTTTGACAGAAAAAGAAGGTAAAGCAGGTGCCCTCCATGGTATCAAAAACATCCTTTCAGTACTCCTCCTTACCAAAGTTTTTGCACCACAGTTGTGATGGGATTGGCCGGACTGGGTGATGAGGACGTTGCTGCATAAAAAACTACATTTATCAGTACTCAAGTTTGCACAGTTTATTTAGAAATAATCGAATAGCACAGTAGGCCTGTGTGCCTGTTATCATCATGGCAACAGTCCTGCTGGCTGATCAAAGTGAACAAAGAGCCTGACTCCTAACTGTATATCTTTGGCCAACATTTTCAATCAATAGCGTGCTTTATATAAAATTAATAGTAGAACAGAAAATGCACATTCCTATATTAGTTATTTACATTAGTATCTGTGCAAGGTACCATCAAATGTAAAAAAGAACTTCCATTTCACTTAATGAATACTCAAAATAAGTACATATGTATTTCAATCTGAATTACAAATTTCTTAGGCGAAAGCAGGCCTAAAAATATTGTCAAGGAAAGCTAGTTAAAAAATTATTGTAAGCATCCTAAAATCTTTCTTCTTAAAAAAGTACACATGCTCCATTCACCTTGACGGTACATTTTTCTAAAATACTGTATAAATGAATTGATTGATTTCATGACTTTTCTTAACGCCATACAAGGTCATCATTCTGCGAACTTTGATTAGTGATATGCAAGAGCTAGGTGCCTAATTTGGTACTTGGTGACCGCCTCTAAGGGTTAGGGCTAGGCAGTGATAACTTTTAGGCAGGAAGGTGGAGCCCAGGCACCACCAGACCACATAGGTGTGAGACAAATTACACACCACTCTTTGGATACCTTCAAGATGTTTTGTTGGAACAGAATGGGTGAAAGAGGTTGAACCATGAGCATAAAGAAACAAAACACTTGTTCTGAGATCTTAGGTTTGAACCAGTCTCTCTGCAAAAGCAAGGGCAAGGTTGTCTAGAAATAACCCTTCTCCAGACCTGACAATGTGTGGGAGCCTTCGGCACTAGGTACGCCATTTTTAAACAAAACACTTGCTGTACCGAATGTTTAGCTCCATTTCCTACATGTGACATCCACTCTGTAGTCCATAATGTAGAACACTTGCACCAAAATGGGATACACACTCCCTCTGACAAGTGGCAAGTGGATATCACATAAATAGCAGCTCGCTTGCTCAAGAATATAAGTGGTGACTGGCAACTGATTAATCACATATAGCAGCATCTCGCACCGCTATCTTCGTTCTTCCCCACTAGCTTATCTACTCCTTAGCTAGCAAATGAACATGCATGATGATCAAGCTCGGTATCAACGAAATTACTTCAAGGTGCAACTTAACCCATAAGCATCAGTGCATATGTGCAGTGCCTGCCTAGCCAAAAAGTAACTGGCAGCAAACAATCCAAATAGGAATAAGCAAGCTCATCACAATTTATCCACGGACCATTTCAGAGCAGCCAAAATAATTACAGGAGTTTATTATTTTTCTTGAAACAACTCTGCCTATGCCTTTCTAGGTATAGCCAGTCCCAACCCAGGTAAAGGAGAAGGGTTGTGATAGGCTTGGCGAGCCAGCATCAAAATCAGTCATTCCTATGGATATGAAACTCAGTTTGGGTTTTATGTCTAGCCTACCTCAACATGCTTGAGACAAAGGCTTTGTTGTTGTTGTATTATTTGCCTTGAAACGTTGCATTCTAGCTAGCCGATTCCAAATAAGTACCATCCTACTCTGAAACTCCATCACACAGAAACTCTAATTCACTGTATGAAGACTACTTCCTCCAGGAACACTAGCATTACCCATTACCCAAATGAACTATAAAAGTTTTGGGTTTTACAGCTAGAAGAATAAGCAGAAGTAGACAGCTAAATCATTAGGTGTCATTTCCGTTTTCGAGTTGTGCACTATATAGAACGAGTAAGTTGTTCGTAGTTCCAATGACAAAGTCTCCGAAAATGTTCGTTCGCCACAGATCTGACTTCTAAATCTAGAACAATGGTCAGCTTAAATCCTTAAGACCATGCACACCAAGGAGGGGGGAAAGTAGAGCCTGGGGTGGCGGGGAGAGTCATGCATACCTCGAGCTCGGCAGACATCATGGCGATTGGGATGCAGACGAGGAAGACGCCGAACATGGCGATGGCCGTGTTGCGGCGCCAGTGGACGGGGCGGCAGTAGGGCCCGCCGGTCATGCTCCACACCTTCTGGCGGAAGTCGCCGGCCCCGTGCCCGCTGCCATGGTCGCCGCCCATCGTCGCCGGTGCCACCGCCGGTTCTACTCCTTCGATTCACTCAGATCGGGGGCCGAGGAGACAGGGGAGGGTGCAGAGCAGTTCTCGCGCGGACGCGTTCTATGGAGATTGGGCAATTGCGTTGGGCACTGTACTTTTGCGGTAGGGGCCCTATTGAACAACTAAATACAATTTAGTACAGCTATTGGGAGGAAGATTTTCAGGTAATAAACCTCGTCTGCCCAAATCAAGAATGCAGGAGGTTCTTTTTTATATAGAGTTGAGAAAAGAACAATCGACTTTCTCCGCAATTCTGTAGAGAGGTTTGGAATTGTCTCGTAAACTCATTAACTTGTACCACGTTTGACAGTTCTGACATCAAGCTTCAGGTTTTCAAATTATAGTGACTTGAATCTTTTTTAAGAGTGTGTGGCTGTAATGCAATTATCGTTTTGATATAATCGTGTAAAAAATTATTCAAGGGGTTTAAATGAAAAAATACAACTAACATAAAATAAAGATTATATGGGCTTGAGGGGCAGCTTGAACAATTGAACCAAAACAATGATGCCATCACAAATGCTCCCGTATGTCAGCAGTTGGCTAAAATACAGGAAAAAAGGAACAACATACAAGTATGCTTCTTACCAAAAAATAAGAATTATTTGAGACGTTATGATCATATTAGCCCCATCAACAACAAAAGAGTTTGTTCCTCGGTTAGAAAAAAAATCTTTGGGTAATAAAATCATAATATTGCGTACTACAAGAAAGCATGGCACAATGAGACTAGCCACTATGGTTTCTACTCCTGTGAGACCTAACAAGCTCTTTGACTCTTCCAGAATTACATACGTAAATACAGTACAACGACAGGGGAAAAAGAATATCAGAAAGGTAAACCAAATCAACTTAAGCCAATCCATTATTATTCCATACTAGAACCTAGGAGGGCTTGTTGGGATTCTTGCAGCCCCCTGCATAAGATTTGTACGGCGTTTCCGATAATATCCAAACGGGCCACTAACTAGCAACATCCCGACCATTAATACCTGCAGAAGTCAATAACTTTGTTATTAATCTTTGAGAAACAACAACAGATGACGATTGAAAAGAAAATAAGTTATCATCAAATGGATATGCTGTTAGTTTGGAAGGAGCTACATATGATTCCCTTCTCTTAGGTTACACAACTACATGCAGTCTATTTACTGGGATCACAAGTATCTGGGATTCACATCAAACTGCTTGGTGTGAACATAAAGTTTCAGATACCTACTGTGGGGAACTGGAAAGAAAAGGTCTGTCCACACGCTGTTGTTTAACAGTGATCAGAGTTCAGTTTGGAAAAAAAATACAGTTTAGGATCAATTCTCACTTTCTAAAAAATCACATTTCTTTTATACAGTGGAATAAAAAAGAAATACATGACAGGCAGGATAATCTAAACAGTAATACTAAATGAGAAAATCTGGGTGACCTAATACCTCAAAACCAAGAACAGATAACTTCTCTTCACCCTCCAGTGGTGCACAACTCTTGTAAGTAATGTAATGCCTTGTGCCACTTGGTGTGGATACATCATCCAATATCTTCCTCTGCTTGCCTGTGTTTCCTTCTTTTGTCACATTTTGTACTTGTACACATTTCAAAGGCAAGCGGTAACCAGTTTCACTGCAACAGTACTTTTCATCGTTCTATAAAGGAAAAAAGAAAAGACAGTGATTTGTTACTGTCAGGTTGGTACGAAATATTCAAGGATGTGATTTCAGTAATTGATAGTGCAGTGTCTGGCATCTATGGAAGAAATACAAATAACCAACACCTAAAAATAGATAGGCTGAATGCGTTTGCAAAAAGCACTGCCTCTCCCCTATGTATTTGCAAAAAAAAACTATTACCCAACACTAGAAATGCGTAATAACAGCATGAGAACCTTGAGCCACATCTATGTTGAATAGTTTAGACAACTATCCATGAAGAAAACATCATGTATTCATTAAGCTATAATGTAAATCAGCACAGCTACCAAAACGCTATTTGAGCAGTTCTTTATCGGATATTCTCAAATACCAAAGCCTGCAATAATAAGCCATCATCAATTGATAGGACAGAAATGCTACGTCACAGGAACTAAAACGTGCACGTGCCCTATATGAGATATTTTGTTTTCTCTAAGCTATAATATCAAATTTTTCTTGGTCAAGGAACTTCCATAGGAAAATTATTTGGCAATAAAGAAATGAGAATCAACCTCCTTGCAAAATAAGCAAAAGCAAGGTTGCCTAGAAATTTCCTTTCCTAGACCTCACAATGTGTGGGAGCTTTCAGCACTGGGTAAAAAAAAAGGGCATACCCAGTGCTGAAAGCTCCCACACGTTGTGGGGTCTGGGGAAGGGAATTTCTAGGCAGCCTTCCCCTTGCTTACTTTGCAAGGAGGCTGATTCGAACCCAGGACCTCCAGGACACAAGTGGAGAGACTCTACCACTGCGCCAGGCCTGGGTATACTCTTTAAACAAATGAGATCATTTATATGAAGACTACGCGGCCTTATCATATTTTATTGTCACTTATACATTTTGTAATATTGTACAAGAAAACTTTTAGCCACAAAAGATTCAAATTCTAGCTTGGCCCTTCTACAACCAAATGGTATGAATATACACACTTCAGGCTCAGAACCTCAGCTAAGGATCGGAGATAGCAGAACCTTTGGAGCAACTTCAGAGTTAAAACTAGAAACTCCCAGATATGTCACAAATGATATTTTGTTCTGATGTTGTGGGCACGCAACACCTCAATGCCACCTAACTTTGGGTTTTCTTCGTACATAAAAATTAGGGGTGGAGGTGGAGTCTTTTATGGGTATCCATGGATTTCCTCTAGTTGAAAAAAAAACTTAGGAGTCATTTTCCCCACCAAAACTGAATTTCTAGTTCATTTTTCTGAACTAAAGGAGATCCATGGATACCCATTGGGCATCCTTCCCCATCTCTGATAAAAATGCTAATATGATATGAATCGATGAATCAGGTGGCCAACTCTAGGTAACCATTAATCAAGATCTCATCTTTTCATGGTTAACATCCTGTATTTCTAACCCAGCAATACGAATCACCCGTAACCAACTTAAAAAATAGAGTAAGAAATAAATCACTCGATTCCCAAATCCTATTGAAGCAATAAATTCTAAGTTACCTAAGAAATCTACTTGTTTCACCAACCAAGATCGATTTTTTCTCGCCACAAAAAAAAACACCTATGCTATATGCTCGAAAACCCACAGAATAAGAGGGAATCACCAGACCTTCTCCGAGTACTGGCATGGTATACAGGGGCCAGATGGAGTGCACTGGTAGGAGGCGTTCCCCTGCGCCTCCACGAAGCCGAGCAGCGACCTCCGCGCTCCTGAGGCCGTCGACGCGGCCGCCGCCGCTGCGGCGATCGCTGGAGGAATCCAGCATAGGGCGGCCACGGCGACCAGGAGAAGCAGCAGAAGCCTCCACTGATAAGAGGTCGCCGCCGTCGCCTTGTTCGCCATACCTTCCGGGGCTGCTGCTTTCGGCGACCTCGCTTGGTGCGGTGGCGACGCGGTGGCAAAGGAGAGGAGGTTGGACACGCCCGTCTAACCTGATACAATAGACGGGCGCATTAAATTATAACGGGTTCTAACCCGCAAACCCAGATTGTTACTAGCTGTCGTGTTCGACGCTTCGTCACTCGCAGCGAAACAAACGCACCGCCGCCGGCAATGTTCCGCCGCCGCCTCCCCCTCCACCACCGCTGTTTTTCCACTTCGGCCCTCTCTAACACGACCCCAACCCTCCACTCGAGCGGAGCCAACCCTTTCTCCCTCCTCTCTTGGGGCCGCGGCGCGTCCGGCCAGCTCGGCGGCCGGAAGGAAGAACGCCGCCTGTACCCCTCCCCCGTCGCCCACCTTCTGCTCCCGGAATCAGAACCTCGCCTTGCACCCACGCCGGGCCGCCTTCCCGCCGCAGCAGAAGCATCCGGCTTGGAGGTGGGGATCTCCTGCGGGCTCTTCCATTCCGCGCTGCTCGTCGACGGTGGTGCCTGGGTGTGGGGCAAGGGCGACGGCGGCCGCCTCGGCCTCGGTGACGAGTCATCCGCCTTCGTCCCCCGCGCTAACCCCAACCTTCGCGACCTCCGCCTCCTCGCGCTCGGCGGCATCCACTCCGCCGCGCTGACCACCTCTGGTGACGTCTTCACCTGGTGAGAAAATCGCCGTATTGGTGATTCGAAAATTGCTGTTGAAAGAATGTGTACATCATGTGATTAGATCATTAGATGTCTAATTAGTTACTCGATGAATGAATTAGAAGGGGTTGCATTGCAGTCTGATGGATGTGGCTGCTGCATCACTCAGTTGACTGTAGTTTGCAGGGGTTATGGTGGATTCGGAGCTCTGGGGCACTACGTTTACCATAGGGAGCTGTTGCCAAAGCGAGTCAATGGCCCATGGGAAGGGAAAATAACTCATATTGCTACCAGTGGAGCACACACCGCAGCAATCACAGACTCAGGTTAGTGTCATTCACGTTCAAATGCGAAACTATAGCCTTGTTCTCTGATGCCAGCATTTGGGATTGAACAGTTAACTTCTGTCCATGCAATATTGGCTTCTTGCTATTTTTGAAACCCCTCTGCTCATAACAATTTATCATTGCACTTTGCTAACCGGTGAATTGTACACTTGGGGTCGTGATGAAGGTGACGGTAGACTAGGGCTTGGAAGTGGAGGTGGTCCTGGTGAAGCTGGCTCCCTCAGTGTACCTTCCAAGGTGAATGCACTGCCTGTTTGTGTTGCTGCTGTAGCTTGTGGTGGCTTCTTCACAATGGCGCTTACTTCAGATGGGCAATTGTGGAGTTGGGGAGGTAAGGCTGTGGCTAAACATCTATTGACAACTCCTGGTGCCATATATATTTACTTATAGTTGGTGTCTTCTTTTAAACGGCATAGCAGTCTTCCAACAGATAGTCAAATGTTTGTTTGGGTAACCTGATCTTTCGTTTCATTATAACATGTAGCATGCCTAATTTTGATATTGTCTCGGAAGGGCAGTTAAGCTGCTCTAATGTATTTAGAACACAATTTCAGTCATTCCTTTTTATGCTTTAGTCTGTCACCCTTGACCCTTAAAATATGAAAGCTAATATTTGTAGGGGACATATCTAGTGTAAATGGGGCTTACGGTGCTAACATGCTAATAAACATTTGTGGCCATCCAATCTATCACCAGCGACTAAGATTAGGGGAGGTGAAGACGCAAGAAAAGAAAGATATAAAAACTGGGTCTTTTCAAGAATATTTATTACAGCTGAAAGACCCTCCACCTCTCCTAATCTTAGCCGTTAGTGATAGATCGGATGGTCACAAATGCTTATTAGTATGTTAGCACCGTAAGCCCCTCTTGCACTATATATCTATCCATATTTGTATGCCTAAAAATTCTATACTGGCGCATTTTTTCTCTATTATTTAAGCTAGGTGGTAAAGGAATGCATCCTATCATTTTTGCTATCTACTTTGAGAGAGTATGTATCGTCTTAGTTTTAAATTTGCATGTTTTTGTTAGTGCCGTGTCAGTCTATGTTTTTCCATTGCCAACATGTCAACTTATTGATGTACTAACTTGGATATCATCTCCAGCAAATTCAAACTTTGAACTGGGTAGAGGAAGCAATTCATGGATTGGAGGCCACAAGTTGTTCCTAGTCTGAAAAATACCCATGTAATCCAAGTTGCATGCGGTGGATATCATTCTTTAGCTTTGATTGGTAAGTTTTAGAACCTTCAAATTCTTATCTTTCCTGAACTTTTGATAGGAAATACAGGAACCAATATAGCACACTGTATTTTTACTGAGATTTTTTCATTCATATTTTTAAGTTGCAGTTAAGTATATGAGGTGTGACTTTAGTGGTGTTGGTTGTGAAGATGGAAATGTTCGTCTACAAGGACAAATAGTATCTAGGAGGGACTCTTTTCGATACTTAGGATCAATGTCACAAAGCAATGGTGATATTGACGAGGATTTTTGCCGCAGGATCAAGGTAGGATGGATGAAATGGCGACAAGTCTCTAAAATCCTATGTGATAGGAAGGTCCCACAAAAGCTTAAAGAGAAGTTCTATAGGACGGTGATTAGACCCGCGGTGTTATATGGGCGGAATATTGGCCAACTAAACGGCAACATATCCAGCAAATGAGTGTCGCGGAGATGCGCATGCTACAGTGAATGTGCGGGCACACAAGAAAGAGACCGAATTATGAACGAGGCGATTCGTGATAGGGTAGGGGTGGCACCGATTGAGGAGAAGTTAGTCTAACATAGACTGAGGTGGTTAGGACATATCCAACGGAGACCTTCAGAAGCAACGGTTAACAGTGGGATTTTAAGAGGTAGAGAAAATATTAGGAGGGGTAGAGGACGACCAAGGTTGATTTGGGGAGGAGGCGATAAAACGAGATTTGAGATATTGGAATGTATCTAGACTTAGCTCATGATAGGACTGTATGAAAAGTAGTAATTTATGTGCCAGAATCTTAGTTTTTTTTGTTACTCTTATAACTTTTCCTCTCTTTTACTTCATTTAAAAAAATAAAAATAAAATTGTTGGGTTTCATGTCTAGCCTACCCCAACATGTTTGGGACAAAGGCTTTGTTGTTGTTGTTGTTATAGCAGGCACTTTAAAGTGTGCTTGGCTGTTGCACCATAGCATTGTGTGAAATTTCTCACTACTGTTACTTTTTGCAGATGGAGGTGAAGTTCTCTCATGGGGACATGGTGGACATGGACAACTTGGGCATCCCACCCTTCAAAATCTTAAGAGTCCCACATGCCATCAAAGCTTTATCTGACGAGAGAATTATCTACATAGCTTGTGGTGGATCAACATCTGCTGCTATATCAGGTGAAAACTATAGATTCTCTCTGTTAGTTTGTCAAATACGCTGTTCCTGTGCAGCTTACTCTTTACATGTTAGCCTCATCAAAATCTTGGTTCTAGAAAATATGAAGTGTCTGCTGGAGAATAGCAGGAAATGCACACCACCATGTAAAGTGAAAATGAAATCTGTGTTTTAAATTCCATTATTGGGATAAAAATTATGATAAGTATCAAAGAAAGTACAGCTTTCATTTTTTACCAAATCTTCTATATTGTTGTGCCATGTAATTATGGTACAACAGATAAAATCTCTATTAGTGATTGTTTGTGGTATTGTTAAATTTGCTAGGTAACATAACAGACTTACTAAATCCTTACATTTTAAAGGTTGCTTCTTGTGGCATGAGGTTGATCAACTTTATGGGTCTCAGCTTGCATCTGCCTTATTTTAGTTCTACGTCACAATTCATCCTTTTTATAATGAAGAGTTCTACACTATGATGTCCACTAGCTAAAAACAATCAAATTTTCTCATTTAAGCAGCTGATCTGAATTTACTTTGTTTGGAATGTCTGCCAGAGAAAGGTGACTTGTACATGTGGGGAAATGCAAGAGACTGCCAGTTAGGGGTCCCTTGTCTACCCGAAGTTCAGCCACTACCAGTTAAGGTGGATTTCCTCAGAGGCAGTGATGAAGATTTGGGCCCTCTTCGTGTCATCTCCGTTGCAATTGGAGCCTCCCATGCTATGTGCTTGGTCTCCACATAACAACCTAAGAAATAACACACTCCAGTTTTCAGCTTTGTAAAGGCACTCATGCTTGGACATTATATCATCTAAGCTCATTCTGTAGAAGACCATACTCTTTTGGTTTGATCCTGCTGGCCATATTGATGGAAACTGGATACTCCTGCCTGGTTAAAATTTGACATGAGCAAGAAACAACAAAATCCCTGTGCTGATAGACCAGGAAAGGACATGTGGTTAGACTTAGCTCCTGCCAAACACAACTGAAGTAGATCAAATCCTTGAATTTCAATAATGAACGAAAGTTGTTCTGTGGGTAGAGGTTGTCTTTGGTTTTCTCTAGCACTGACACGAGGGATATGATTGTGGCGAGCGTGAATGTACTCTTCTCAACAAAGATTGTAGAGGATCTGTTGTAGTTGAGATACCTAATTTTGTAGGGCACTTGTTTTATTGTGAATCTTACATGATGCCTTGTTTCAGTTCCTGCTCGGTAAACCAACTTCTGTCATTCCTTGCTTCTTGTTTTTTATCTTAGAAAATGAAATTAGTGCCGAATCATAACTCATCCAAGATATATTTTTCTCAAGCAGAACACGTCCAAGAGGTTTTCTCAAGTGCTTACATTGTAAAATCCACCAGGAAAAAACTCATATTTTTAGCTGTTTGAACTAAATTTGCAGAAGTTATCACATGAATACAAACCTGTGCGATGTTCGCTTCTACCGGTCACTGCCTGTGAGGGGTGAAAGAACAAAACTCAAAAACAGAAAAACACATGTTTTAACATCTTTATATGAGGAGAGCCAGAACAAGGGAATGGGTCGACGCCTTTGTTTATGTTCTCACTTAGTCTTTGGAATGTAGGATTCCAAAAACACAAGAACAGTAAAACACCACTACAAGAAACATGGCCATTTACGACGGTCAAGCATTTACGACGGTCAATGTTATGTACGATCTAGTGTTGGTCGTTGTGAATAATATTATTTACGACGGTTTGATCTAGGTCGTCGTAAATACCAGCTTATTTACGATGGCTCCAGCTTGGCTGTCGTAAATACCAGCTTATTTACGATGGCCCTAGCTTGGTCGTCGTAAATAAACTTATTTACGACGGTCTTGTAATGGGTCATCGTAAGCAAGGGGTATATACCCGCAGGGCACGGGATCGGTGTGGGCATTCACGCCCGCGCCGACCCTGACTGTCGCCCGCCGCCGGCCTCGGCCGCCACGGCCCTCCCCCTTCCCCCGTTGGACTTCGCGCCACGTCGAGTAAACTTTTTAATAATTAGTGATTTAGTTAGTTGAAAAATATGTTTAGTTTATTAATTAGTAATGTTATAGATTAGTAATTAGTTGTTAAATTAAGTAGTTCATTGTTTATTTTTTTGTTATTTAGTTGTTTACTTAGTTAATTTAGTATTTTGTTTATTATTTAGTTATTTGTTTAGTTGTTTACTATAACACCCCAAAACCTGCTAAAGAGGGGAATTTAAAAATTTTTTGACGTATTGCATGCGGTGCAGAAATTCAAATTCAAACTGGAATTTAGATTTGAATCAAACCAGAAAAAGGAAAAGGAAAAAAAGAAAAAGAAAACCAAAACCGGCCAGTGGACCGAAACCCGCCAGCCGGCCCAAGACCGCGCGCGCCAGTCAGCCCAAACCCGCGCGCCCCCTCTCACCCTCTCACTGACACGCGGGGCCCGCGCGTCATCCCCCTCCTCGCGCGCGCGCCCAACCGCCACCGACCTTTCCGCGCTGATCGTGAGCCGCCGGCCGAATTCCTCGATCGCAACCAACTGATCCGGCCCCACGAGCGCTGATTCCGCACGCACACACCCACCCCGGGACTTCGGGCCGATTTAAACTCCCGCAAACCCCCTCTGCTCACCACCTCGCTCGTGAACTTCTGCCGCCGGTGAGAACCGCCGCCCAACCTCCGAATTTCCCTGGGCATAACGCCGTTCTGGTCCATCTAACCGGTTTCACATCATCGCAGCATCGAACACTAGCCGGTGACGCCCACTCCGGAACGAATTGCCGCCCAGACAACCGACGCCGTCGAGCTCCGGTGAAGTCTAGCCGTCGGTCATCTTTGAAGCCGTCGAATTTCCATGACCCGACCCTATCTGACCCTTGGTACACCATCTGCTAACCGCAGGGAAGCATCACGGCCGGAGAACGCGAGGTATCGCCGAGCCAAACTACTCCTCCATTGAGCACCGAGGAGCTCCTCTGCCCGTCGCCGTCGTAGAGCCTACTCCAACCCTCCCGTGCCCAAGAAGACCCCTCGGTGAGCCTCCCCTACCCCTCCGTGGTCGATCTGTGCAAAAAGATGTGAGTTCTAACGCACAGCGGCAAAAACCGAGATTTCACCGGCGAGATCGCGCCTCTGCCGCCGTGCGCCGCCGCGCGCACGGGCGAACTCCGGCCGGGGGCGACGTGGCCTCTTGTGGGCCGTCTATTTTAAATTGCACGGTAAAAATTAAATAGACGCGTACCCCTTCGACAAGTTAATCCGTTTTAAATCCAACGACCCACGTCAGCCCCGCATTATAAAGGCTGGGATTCTTACGCGCTACCCCCTGGGGATCTCGAAAAACACGAGCTAGCCCCGAAAACTTCTGATCTAGCCCCTGGACCTTCAGAAATTTATGTAAATTCATTTAAAACTCAGTTTTAGCCCCTGGACTTAATAAAAATTAGGAAAAACCGCTCTGTTATGTGTAATTAGGCACCTGAAAATTTAGAAAATAGTAAATTGAACCCTGCAGTAGGGTGGATTTGCCTTTTAGACCCTATAGGATATTAAATTCCGAAATTTGAATATGTGACTAGGATTTAGATTTAAAAGGTGGGGCAAACACATGTGCAAATGCAAATTTAAACTCTCCTAGCACTTGGAAAACTTTAGAATGAGTTAAAAATAGATTTTAGGCTGAAATAAAATCTGCCTAAGTGTTGCTCATTTTTATTATCTCTAGAGGCACATTTTAGGCTAGAAAATAATTCTAAAAACTAGTAAAATAAATTCAAATTATTTCACATCAGAGAGAAAGTTCAAAAATATATTATTGAACATTTTAGATCAGAACCTATTCTGTTTAGATGATATGTCTTACTATTTTAATATTAAAATTCATTTTAGGCATAGAAAGTAAATCTGAAAATATAGGAAAATAGGTATGCATAATTAGAAAATGATAAATGAGGTCTCCAAATCCAAAAACTTTAATTTAGGATTTTGTAGAAGATCTGAAAACCTATTTGGAGTAGGAAATTACCTTTCACGCAAATTTTGTGGCTAAGAAGTGTATTAATTAAATATAAAGAATTTGTTCAAATTGGAAATTCATATATAGTGTGCAAATAGAAATCTGAATACAAAAGTTAGAAATAATATACATATGTTTAAAAGTGCATGTAGGCCAAAAATTAACACATCTAGGGTAACCACAACACTTAGAAATGTGAATGACTCCCATATGTATGTATGTGTGGTTTGCATGAGTGAAAGTGTGAACTATGGCTTATGGATTGTTGTTTTCTTTTGCTATGTGTATGGGCATGAGTAGAACCTGCCCCATAGCAAGTTCTCCCCTTCCAAGACCAAGACTTTTCATTCCCAGAGCGCAGGAAGAAGGCAAGTGTCCTTGACCACTTTGATCCTATACTAGGATGTGTAGCTAGAATTATTTTGCATTGTCAATTTGGAATATGATACCCAAGCTAGGAAGTTTCCCTAGATTTTCATTATCTTATTTCCTTGTAGCCTAGGTTGGGATTTATTTTATTATGTTATTTATTTATATGCTTATGCTTAGCCATGCTTAGAATGGGATAAGTGGGATATGAGATCATCAACTTATTTACCTTACTCTTGTATGAGATATTATGAGTTATGTAGAGATAGAGATCGAGGCAAGTTGGATGATTTGGTTGGTGCTGGGTGCACGAGACTCTGGTTGTGTTTAGTACTTGCCTGGATCCTAAGGACCGGTTCATGGAGCATGTAACCTGGCTTTATCGTGCCAACCACATGCTGAGATGGGGCAGCTTGGCCAATTAATTAGGTGTATCTCCGGCGTAGTATGGGTGTTTTGGATGGTGCGGGGAATAGGTGTCAGCTGGACTACCATATGAACCGCAAGGCTCAAGAGGGGGCCACTGCAGCGGGGTTGGAGCCTCTTGTATGCTGTTAGGGGTGAAACCTCAGTGGGCCCACGCTCGTCGGGAATCCCTTTGTAAAGGCCTCGTAGTGATCTCCTGGCTACACACCTGGGAAGTGTGAACGTGGTTCGCGGCCACTGGCATAATGGATGTTCTTTTAGTCCACCAGACAACGGGGGATGAAATCACTACATGTGGGTACAGTGGTGCAAACTCTGCAGAGTCAAAATTGTCATGACAGTCGTGCTCACGGTCAAGAGCGGCTTGGACTTATTCATGATTATAGGATGATGAATTGGGAAGTTGTGGATGTTAAGCGGGAAGCTTAACATTGGAGATGAGACTATGTTTACTTGATTTTGATGATGGGTTGGGAGATTGGGACCATTTCACCTGTGTAGTAATGTAGGTGCTTAATAAGCTAAGGTGATAGGTATTAATTGCATAGTGCTTTAACCATGGGTTCAACCTTTCCTTGCTCTAGCCATGCATGACATAACTTTCCCACACTTGCTGAGTACCAACGGTACTCAAACTTGCATTTCTGTTGGTTTTAATTGCTGCTCAGGTCAATGGGATGAAGTGATGTTCAATGACCAAGACTTCGGACCTGAAGAAGGATTCTAGGTTAATGGAGTCCCCCGGGCAACGCCTGTGACGGAGCCCACAAGACTTATATTCTGCTGTTGCTTTATTTACATATTATGAACTTATTATCGTCCATCGAGACGTATGCTATGTAAGACTTATTTATATTTGAACACCTGACTTGTAATATGATGATGCTTCACTATTTATCATCACATGTATGAGAAAATGATCTTGGCATACATGTGATATTCACTCGGTTGTTCTTCGGAGAAACCGGGTGTGACATTTACTTACTTAGTTTATAATTTAGTTGTATGTTTAGTTTATAATTTAGTAACTTGATTTAATACTTAATTAATTTAGGTAATTAAGTTGTATTCAAGTACTTAGTTTAATATTTAGTTAGGTAAATTGCTAACTATTAATTTTATTTGAAATAAATTTATTGGTATAATTATTTGATTAGTTAATTTGTTGCATTAGTTAATTAATTGAGTAACCGATTTAGTAGAAATTGATTGTTAATTAATTGCTTTACGACGGTTAACTATATACACCGTCGTGAGAGCATATATAATATATTATTTACGACGGCTCCGGACTGGTTTGTCGTAAATAGTAGGACCATGAGTAGGTCGAGCCAGTCACTAAAAGAGTTCGATGATCTGGTTTAAGGAGTAGAGTAAATGAGCGTGATTCTGATAACTTTTAAAAATGAATACAAATAATATTTTCTTCATTTATTATTTGATGTTGTATATTTTATAATAGTTATACTTATCAATGCATCGTAGAAATAGGATATCGTTAGACAAGGGTGAGGCGATCAAGAGGACCGTGAAGAGGTTTCTCAACAGTGTGAGAATGATGGCTCGCACACGGGACGTGGCAGACACTCTTTTTCTGGTAGTAGCTGTGGAGAGAGCAGACGGTCTCAGTTGTTGAGGCACGTGCCCTCAGAGCTGTCAGACAGACCTGTTGCCTATGAGCGGACCAAGTTAATTTGACTTACCAATCGTATTCTATTACATTATTAATTAATCTATTTATATTTCTTAAAACTATTTAATATTGCATGATGACTCAGAGTTAGAGTCACAGGCGGAGGTTGAGGCGCCTCCTGAGTCACAGTCGGCTGACCACCCGTCCGGGTCAGCTGACCACCCTTCCGGGTCGGCGGACCACCCTTCTGGATCGTCTAAGGACACGAAGACGCAGAGAATGCGACGGACTAGGAGGAGCCACCATTATGTGGTTTCTCCTTCAGTTCCTAGAGAAGAAGCAATACTGTCGGTTATTCGCTCTATTGGTGATAGGTAAGAAGCCATTATGTTATAGCTTTAGAAAATTACGTAGTGCTAAAACTCTTTAATGCACAATTATTCTTGCAGCGGATAGGAGGACACTACCTTCGAGGGTAGAGGACGTCAGAGACAGGTCAACGTTGTCTTAGAGAATCTCGTGTGTTTGCACTACCCTTGTGAGGTCACTGGCAGCGGTGACGAGCGTATCACTGTCAAGTCATGGGATGATTACATCGTGCTACTGACCTGACGTACGGGACTGCTCAGGGTGCAGTGTGTGCCGACTTCTGGGTAAGTATGTTTAATACATTTTTAAAAATTTGATTCTTCAACAACTAGAATATTTATAATACTTATGTTTCTATCTTCTTGTAGAGATGGTACCGTTTGGCAGATCCAGCGGATGCCGACCACGCGAGAGCCGTCTTCAACAAAAATGTTAGGAAGCTTGTTTACGCAGGCTATCTCTTATGCCCAGATTCAAGCAACAAACGACTACTTGAAGAGGCATCAAAGGCAGGAGCTTGTGGCGTTCAGAGATGGCTCCCACACGTACTTGACGGAGTACGTAGAGGTAAACTAGTAGTGTTTTAAATATGACTCTTATTTTGTAGTGTCAACGTTATTTCAATCAATTACTAAATGCATGCAGGTGAGAATTTCTTGGTTGGAGGATTGTCCGGAAGCTTACCGGGTCCTTTGTTGCCTGTGGTCCAGCGAGGACTTCGTCGTCAAGTCCAAGAGGGTCTGACAGTGCAGAGACTCTACTTGAGGTCATACGTATGGTCCGGATGGACATTTACGTCCGGTGAGATGAATAGTAAGGAAAATACCTATGAAAGTATATTTATAATATATTTATGCTACAGACTCGTATTTACAGGAAAACGAGCTCGGTGAACGACCGAGCGATGTTTAGTTGTGGAAGAGAGGTCACAAGGCAAGTGACCCTTCACAGCCCGACCAGCTATGCACTCCGGTGGCAACAACTCAACTGGTGAGTACTCAAGTTGCTTTACGTTATTTGTAACTAACATTGCTATTGACACGTTTTCATATATTGCTTGAATTTGTAGGAGAAGTATGTAGAGGAGGCGGTGAAGATTCACGACAAAGACTACGATTGGCAGAACACACCAATCGTGTCAAAGCTGTATATGCGAGCGGTGGCGGTAAAGCGTATGGGCGGTGAGATGCTACCTGTTTTTGTCCTATCAATTCGAGCTACATTATCTTACTCTTAATCTTTTTTTTTATATAGTTTTGCTATTTCCGATGGAGTGGTTTGCTCGAGGGAGGCAAGGCCTTCAATGGGTTTCTCCTCGCAGTCTTTGTCCGCTGGACCCAGCCGACAAATATCGTAGAGGGAGCTAGAGCTTCAAAGTGTCCAGGAACAGTTACGCCTGACACAAGAGAAGCTCCAGGAGCAAACAACCTTATTGAAGGTTATACAAGACTATCAAACAACCTACAACGCACAAATACAAGCGGCGATACATTTAATAGTCCAGCAGCACGGACAACGTATTGTCATTCCCACATGGCTGCCGCCGATGCATCCACATGTGTCTTCTTCAGCGGCACAAGTAAGCAACATTTGTTCAAATCAACATAAATTAGATTACTATAGCAAACTGAGATAAAATTAATCAAACATAGCCAACCTTAGCCATAATTGCTCGAATGTAACCAAACATAGCCATAATTTCTCAAACATAACCATAATTGCTCAAACATAGTCAAACTTAGAAATAATTGCTCAAATATAGCCAAACTTAGTCCTAATTATTTAAACAAAGCCATAATTTCTCTAGCCATCACAGGGATCGGCGGCGGAGGCTCAGACTCCATCGCCGTAGCTACCGTGGCCTGGAGCATGACGCGAGGACGACATTTTGGGCTTCGGAGGTAGCGGACGTGGGATTGTCTAGTGTCGTACCTTGTATTTGATATTATTGTATTGTGAACTGGCTGTGTTCTGATATACATGTTTTTGTATCTGCGTGTGAGCTAACCTCGTGTCAGGTTACAATTTTTTTTAAATAAATTAAATCCCTTATTTACGACGGTCTTGAGGTGGCCGTCGTAAATAAGCTTTTGTTATTTACGACGATCACCTCTAGGTCGTCATAAATAAGGTTCCAGAGTGTGCCAGCTGCCACGTCTACATGAGTTACGACGATTGGTCCAGAGTCCAGACTGTCGTAAATAACTTATTTACGACGGGTGACCGTCGTGAATAACGTTAACCGTCGTGAATAACGTTATTTACGACCAATCACTTAATAACGTTATTTACGACCAATCACTTGTGATGGCCCGATGCCATCGTAAATAAGAAATTATCATAATAAATTACCTAATTAAGATGGTTAATAGCTTAATTATGATAGTTTTGACCGTCGTAAATGTTCGTGTTTTTTATAGTGCACACAAAATTGGAGTTTAGGTATCCATTGCAATCATAAAGGAACTATAAACACGAGAACTTCCTACCAAGCGTTTGGATGAACCACAGGAAAAATATAGGAATTTGAAGAGAGAGAGAAACATAGAAAAGTTTCCAAAAGGTTGGATTGGAACCCATGAATATTTTCCTCCAAAAGTTACACATAGGAAAGCATTCTATGGGAATTTTAAAGGATTCGGTAGGTCAATTCTATGTTCTAAAGGCACTCGTAGGAAAATTTCCTATACAAATAATTCTATAAAAAAGTATACTTTTCCTTTGTTCCAAACGGACCAGTAGGAAGTGCGAGATATTCTTAATCTGCTCCATGGTTTTAGGGCTAGGTGAATATCAAGACATTTCACTGTTATTTTTGCCGCCTCCTAACGTTTTGAGATCCTTCTTGTTTTGTAATGTTGAGAAAAAATCTGTATTGTTTTTATCACTGATAAGGTAGAATTTATCCAAAACAAGGGTAGATTTCAAATTTTAGTTTAACAACAAAAAATAAAACCAAAATGTTTCAAAAAGGATTCTAGTTTCCCAAAACCGTTTTTTTAACAGAGAAAACCGAACCATGATTAACCAATTGCACATGCCGCAACACCACAACAAAACACGAGCCAACGCGAATCGGTCTCGTGCGGCCAGCGCCTCGTCCTCCAGGTGAGAGCGGCACTCTCTTCTCCAATCCTCTAATGCCCCTCCTTCCTTTTATAGTTGTCATTTAGGCTGAATGTAACGGCAGGACCATCCCATCCCATATTGTATACTTTTTTCTGATCATTTTTTGAATCCATCGAGAATTATTAAGGACCAAGACGAAGAGTCGAGGTTATCGAGAACGAGATCAAAACGGTTTAAATGTTTTTTTAATCATTTTTGCGATTCCCATTTTTATTCAAAATAATCCTGTTTTTTCTCTATTTTTATGATACTAGCCTAACTGCCTAAGCCCATATCTATTCCTACATTGCGCAATAAAGTAAGACCAAGTCTCATATCACAGCTAGGGGTTGCAATTGGATTGAGCCCTCAGGCCCTCTCACAATTTATTTCAGTCTTTATTAAATATTAGATCAAAATTGGATATAAATTTAGTCCGATTCTAGCCTAATCTAGCACTTAACATTTTTAGTTTTTTTTTCTCTTTACCAACCCTAATCACAGATGGTCAAATCCTAGCTCTTTTAGCTCTCTTCCTCCTCCAGTCACCACGCCAGCCGCCGCACGCCAGTCACCACGCCACCGCGTTCACGTGCGACCGCCGCCGCCGGCTTGACGCGTGACCGACGCCGTCACGCGCGACCGCCGTCGCCGTCGTCTTGACGCGCTACCGCTGTTGCTACTACCTTGACGCGTGACCGCCGCGACCGCCCCCTTCTTCCTCTCCTCGTAAATATTTTCTGCTCCCCCTACCTCGACTTCGTCTCTTGATTTGTGGGTGAGTTTTTGGATCTTGAATTTTTGGTTAGGGTTCGCAGGCATCGTTAGAATTGTTTGTTCCAGCTCGCAGCTCGTGATTTGAGCTCTGGGTCTGAAGTTAGTAATTCTTGCGTGGTGGATCGAGTATTCGACTCTGGAGCCCGTACTTTTGCATTATTAGCTGTTTGGTCGGAGTTTTTTTTTGCAATTTTACTATCCTTACATTGGGTTCCGCTAGGATACTACACGTCGAACTCGTCAGAATATCATTATATTGGAATCTAATTCACTCATTTACTATAACATAACTGATAACTCTTTTTTTAAGCAAAGCACACGGAAAAATACCGAAATGCTCTTAGATCTCTCATTTGCATCTCTTCTTTAAAAACAGCTACATGGGAGCCAGCTGAATAAAAAAATAAAGGCATTCCCACATAAAAAGTAAATGAAAAAGAACAGTCATGCTCACATGAAAAAGAAATGCAAAAGAACAACCATCTGCACATAAGATAAATTTAATACTCCACACACATGTAGGCATGGTAAGGGACTTGGGTCCTTTCACAATCTAAATCAGTCCTTATTATATTGTAGCTCGAAAATATATACAAATTTGAGCCGGTTTTAATCATATCTGGCCGTCAGAATATTTAGTTTATTTTTTTGGGCCCGTTACCAGCCCTACACATCAACAACAACCAACAACAACAACCAAACCTTTATTCCAAGCATGATGTGTAGGGCTGGTAACGGGCCCAAAAAAATAAACTAAATATTCTGACGGCCAGATATGATTAAAACCGGCTCAAATTTGTATATATTTACCAGCCCTACACATATGAGATAAATATAATCAAATTCAAAGTTGCACACATCTATAAACATTAAAGCTCACATGTCACATAAAGTCATACACATTAAAGTTCACATGTCAATCTTTCCAAACTATGACAAATAATGATAGTGAATAACTCAAGCTTTCTTAAACTTAAAAAAAAGGCAGCCCGGTGCATGTAGCTCCCGCTTGTGCAGGGTCTGGGGAAGGGTCTAACCCACTTAGGTCTTTTGTACGCATCATTTTACTACATTTTTGTAAGAGGCTGTTTACAAGACTTGAACCCGTGACCTAATGGTAACAAGGAAACAACTTTACCGTTGTGCTTGGTCCTTCATTTAAATCTTTCTTAAGCTTCTTTGGTGTAATTTTCTTGACAACCATTTCAATGTTTCTTGCTTGGTTGGAGTTAAAGTGCATACTGTGCCCAGTTGTGATAAAGTAGAGATGGTGTGCGGCTGTAAAGATGTGGACATGTTGACCGGTTGTGAAGATGTGGAGATGGTGGCTGTAAAGATCTTGGTTTCCTCTTCCTGCAAGATGAAAACAACAAAATTAAATAAATAAATGATTGTAAATGCATGAGGGAAGGAGAAATGCAGGGGGATGACACAGGAGGCAGCATAGGGGGGTGGCGTAGGGGGCAGCGCAGGGGGATGGCGTCGGGCGTTGGCGCAAGGGCCGCTGACAGCGTTAGGCGCGACCACGTAGTGGTGCAGGGGTGGCAGTGGGCAGTGGTGGTTGGCGTAGGAGACAGGGAAGAATGAAGGAAGGTATGGATGGGGGCAAATTTCGGCAGGACGATAATTAGCAAGTCAGTAGGAACATCTTGATGGGAAACGAGCGAATTTGATTCCATTATAATGGTATTCTGGCGAGTTCAACATTGAGAGTACTATTCTGGCGGTTGGGATAGTAAAATTGCAAAAACCTCGTTTGGTCGGATGGTCAGTTCATAGTTCGTCTCCTGTTCATGTATGTTTGAGATTGACTGAACTGTTCTGTGTTTTAGGTACCATTATGGCTGAAGGGGAGTTGATTAGCAAAGATAAACTTGTGCTTAGAGGTTTGCAATTCCATGGTTTCCATGGAGTGAAACAAGAGGAGAAGACCCTCGGCCAAAAGTTTGTTGTAGATGTTGACGCATGGATGGATTTGAGTACTCCTGGCGAGACTGACAATATATCTGATACAGTTAGCTACACGGATATTTACAGGTATTGTGTTCATGTATGTTCGATCAATGAGCATAGATGCTTTTCTCCCTTGTATTTTCTTATCCAATAGGTTTTTGTGTGCCTCATACATTTGTATTAGCAAAATCCTAATTTATGTCCTTGCTTTGCAGGATTGTCAAGGATGTGGTTGAAGGCCCATCACAGAATCTTCTGGAGTCCGTGGCTCACCAGATTGCAAGTGCCACATTGCTTAAGTTCCCTCAAATATCCGCTGTCCGAGTGAAAGTTGGGAAGCCTCATGTTGCTGTACAGGGAACAGTCAATTATTTAGGTGTTGAGATATTGAGGTACCAAAAAGACATTGGAGGAAATTCGTCAGGAGCTTCATTAAGCTAGTGTCGTACCTAGGCTGAGCTTCAGCTACATGAAACTCAGTGTGTATCGATGGCGTCACTTGACTGCTCAATGTGACAAAAGTCACATATCTGTAATACTGTATCACAACAATTTACAGCGAATGTTGGCCTCAAAAGTTTTTTAGTCTAAACTGGGTCAAGTTATAATGGGTTGATAGGCAACACAAGCTCTTTTACTTTAGCTAAACCTTTTTCAGACATGGCTTGGTAAATTGCAAATCCTATGCTGGTTGATATTTTACATCATTCATCTTTGTACTCTGTTGTCTGATCTGCTATACTGTAAAATCTAAATTTTGTGTTCTTTTCATTCTCTGTTATGCATATTGCATACCATGAGCCTATTTTGTTTGAGCAAACTGGAACTGTCACGTGGGCCCCACAAAGTGAGCTCATCTTTTTTTACTCAGTTGTTGATAAGTGCATCTGAACATACCAATATTTTTAGTGGATACAGATACACAAATCGAGCTAATAATATCTGAGGACGAGGTAAAACGCCAAAATGTTGTAAAAAGGGGAGAAAGCGAGTGGATAGGTGGGTTAGGTGATCCTTACCTTTCTGGTTTCCCTGATGCACTGAAGGACAGGTTGGCTCTCTATCCTTTTAGTTCCTTGCTTCGTCTCTACTCCTAATTCTGTTTAATGCTTCCCCCCCTTTTGTACTCTCTTGTTGAAGCTTTCCTGGAACTAGTACCTGACATATGGGGCAGCCTTTCTAGCTGTCCTCTTGCATTTCTTGAAGCAGTTACAGAACTTGAGCCTTCAGAAAGGCACTTTCTTCTCTGGGGACAGCAATGCCTCTGGCTCGGGCAAATGGTAGTGCTGCCAGACTAAGCTCCGGCGAGGATGCCTCAGGAGCTACCACGAAGAAAAGCAACAGGCCTCAGTGTAATCTCTTCTCAGATAAAGAACTAAGAACTGTATTTCTTTTTCCTACCTGAATTTTTCTTATCAACATCAACTGTGGTTACATGATTTTCTTTAGTGTAATCCCTTTGTGTACTATGGAGCTTGAGCTGTTCTATGCAGGCCGTACTTGATATTAGTATATTACGCATGATATCTATAACCGTGCTTTTGATTTTTTCCCAAATGGCTTGCAGATTTCGAGAATATATGTTAGTACAGTATTGCTTGGTTGAGATTTTGGTTCCCCCTATCAGAGTATAGAAGCCTGCATTTTTTATTTTAAGTTTTTGTTCCCCTTATCTGTAACTTGCTTCAAACTGCAAAATTACCTTTGTCTTCCCAAATTAGAGAAATCCGATATGTAAAGCTAGTAGCCTAGCCTAAAGTATAATTTGTATCATTGGATTATATGGTAGTCATCCTTATGGTACAAATTTGGAACAAATACTAACTGTCATCTATTCTGTTGTTTATTGAAGATCATCCATTTACTCAGCAAAAGCTTCCAGCATGCAAGCCTATATTGACCCCCCAGATGGTGAGCTCAATCTTTTGTCCATACCTCATCATTTACCTTTTCTTTTTCTTTCATCCCAAAATGAATATCGGTTACAAGATTCATATCTGATGACTATCTATTACTTTGCACAATCAGGTTGTTCCTGTGCTTCTATTTGTGGGCTTTATCTTCATTCCTATTGGCCTTGCTTGTATTGCGGCATCAAATAAGGTGTGTTGTACATCATAAATGATTGCTTGAAATGTGTGGTTATTCAAGTTGGAACCTTAAGTTTGGATTCACCATCTGCATTCAAATAGGTTGTTGAAGTGGTTTATCAATACGAAACTCTATGCGTACCAGAAAGAATGCTTGACAACAAAGTTGCTTATATCCAAGATCCTTCGATAGATAAGACCTGCACAATGTTTCTCAAGGTAACATTTCCCATCTGGAAATAAAGAGGTGCAGGCATGCAGCATTTTATGTGCTAAGGAAAAGGCTTTGAAAAGATAAGGCTGCTCTTTTCTCTCGTAGGTCCCCAAGGATATGAAGATGCCAATTTACATATATTATCAACTCAATAAGTTCTACCAGAACCATAGAAGGTAGAAATGTGTTTTACTGGCCAATTTGCAGTTTTGCACAGGAAGTAAACTGCTCTGAACTTAAGAATACATGGTGAAACACAGGTATGCGAAAAGCCGTAGTGATGCGCAGCTGAGGAATCCCAAGAAGGTCAACGATACACGATCTTGCAAACCTGAAGCTACTGTGCATGAAAACTCCATCGTCCCCTGTGGACTCGTCGCTTGGAGCCTGTTCAATGACACGTACAGCTTTGCCCGGAGCAACAAGTCTCTGATGGTGAACAAGCAAGGTATTTCATGGAGGAGTGAAAGGGAACATATTTTTGGCAAGCATGTGTATCCGTTGAACTTTCAGAATGGAGGCCTGATTGGTGGCGGTAGGCTTCATGCGAGCAAACCTGTAAGTTCTCTTACTGTAACCTGTTAATGTTCCAAGTTTCAGGCCTAGTTTTTTCAGAGTCAAAACATTTATCTTCAACTTCTGGGGATATTAAATTTGTGTTGCAACTTGAACAGCTGAATGAGCAGGAAGACCTAATGGTCTGGATGCGGATTGCAGCGCTGCCAACTTTCCGGAAGCTGTACGGAAGGATTGAGGTTGACCTCCATGCCGACGAGCTGATAACAGTGACGACGCAGAACAACTACAACTCATACAGCTACGGCGGGAAGAAGATGCTGGTGCTGTCCACCGCTGGCATCCTGGGTGGGAAGAACAACTTCCTCGGCCACGCGTACGTGATGGTCGGCATGGCCTGCCTCCTGCTGGCGCTGCTTCTCACGCTGCTCTGTATCGTCTTCCCGATGTGAGTTGGTTCAGATTCCCCCTGTTGTTTGGAGTCGCAGTGTTTTCGGGATGGTGAAGTTGCATGAGGCTATGCACGTACGGTGCTCTTGTTTTTTCTTGCAGGAAAGAGGAACACCTTACTCTGCGGCACCCTACATCCCGGCTTCCAAGACGATAGCCATGCTTTTCAAATCCAATCATACATACGCAGAAATGATGATTTGTTCTTCAAATCTTCTTGATTGGTGATTCGTATATACCCAACAGATTGATTAGCTAGAGCAATGTGTGTACGGTTCGCAAGTGAACTTGTCTGTCAGATGTTCAGTCGACAAGGTTGCTCGGAGAGATTTGCCTGCATCCGAATGGACCTGGGTCATGGAATAAGCAGTGGTTCTCACGCTCCTTCAAAAGTTAAGATGAATGAATCTTTACTGGCTTTCCGCGAAGCACGAGTTCCAGGCTTCCAGCTGCAGTTATTTAACTTACAGATTGTACATATATGAAATCTGCTTATAGCATATTGATAAGGGAATTGTGCTACTACAATCCTACGGCGTGTGCATCAGATTGCTAGTCATCGTTTTGCTGTACGATGAGCTTACATTCTACAGATATTAACAATGTGATGTCAGACCTAGAATTATCAAGTGAAAACAGGAAACATCTCAAAAATATTTCTTGGCTTCCCGTCTTACCGGCATCATTGGACCGCTATTTGGACTGGTCACCGGCGTCAGTGGACGACGGGCTCAAGCCAGTGGTGGTGTCGTCGTCCTTTGCTCAGTGTGAGAAGGAATAGAAGTTATTGTTAATAATGCAAAGGGAGGGGGTTATATATATAGGCTATGAAGCCCAACTCAAAGGACCACAATACCACTTGACACACAGTCTAACACCTCCCCCGCAGTCAAAACTCTGGCTGCGACAGATGTTGAGACTATATAACAACATACTTACTACATGAGTAACACAAAGACACTATAATAAGACCCCCTCGCAGTCATGACATCTAGTCGTGGCAGATGTTGAGACTGAACCAAAACACCCTACATACATGAGTAAACACATACGCTAACAGCTTCCCGCGGAGAACACCATAGAAGAGTCCACTCACGCTCCCGAGCGGTGCCAAGGACGGAGTGGGCTGCAAACACCTCGTCATGAGGAGCACAACCGGTAGAGATGGCCCCAGTGCGCGTGGTGGAGGGCGGCGACGCATGCGAAAGGCTGGCGGTGCGGAGTAGGAGGAGGGACGCGCGTAGAAGACCGTCAGCACGAGATAGGAGGGCAAGGCCGCGCGTGGAAGACCGACAACGCGGGATAGGAGGGCAGGGACGCGCGCGGAAGGCCAACAACGCGGGGTAGGAGGGCAAGGAACGCACGCGGAAGGCCGGCAGCCCGGGATAGGACGGACGCGCGCGGAAGGCTGGCAGCGCGGGGTAGGAGGGATGCGCGCGGCGAAGGCCGACAGCGCGAGGTAGGAGGGCAGGGACGCGCGCGGCAGAGGCCGACGGCGCGGGTAGGAGGACAGGGACGCGCGAGGAAGGCCGACAGCGCGGGGTAGGAGGGATGCGCGTGGGGAAGGCCGACAGCGCGGGGAAGGAGGGCAGGGACGCGCGCGGAAGGCCGACAACGCGGGATAGGAGGAAGAGGGACGTGCGCGAAAGGCCGGCAGCGCGGGGTGGAGGGACGCGCACGACGAAGGCTGACAGCGCGGGGTAGGAGGGAAGAGACGCGTGCGAAAGGCCAACATCGCGAGATAGGAGGGAAGGAACGCGCGGGGAAGGCCGACAGCGCGGGGGTAAGAGGGATGCGCGTGGCGAAGGCCGACGACGTGGGGTAGGAGGGAAGGAATGCGCGTAGAAGGCCGGCAGCGCGGGGTAAGAGCGGAGGCGCTGCTGCGGCCATGGGGAGGCGCTGCTGCAACCATGGAGAGGAGCAGAGGCGCTGCTGCGGCTTGGATGGCGGAGCCGTCGTGCAGTGCTCTGGTAGGTCCAGAGTCGTGGCGGCAGCACGGGGGAAGCCGGCAGCAGCACCCGGAAGGCCGCCGACGGCGGGCGGAGGAGAGGGGGCCAGCACTCCCAGATCGGGCCGCCACAGAGCCATGGAGAGGGGCGGCGACCCCAGATCCAGTCGTAGGGACGCCGGAGACGAGAGGGAAGGGAGCGGCGCTCGGGACATTCGCGTTGACGGCGCTTGAGGCGGCGGCGGCTAGAGGGGCGCAGTGGCGTCCGCAGCCAGAGGAGCGCAGCGGTGGTGGCCAGTGAGCAGGAGCGGCGGTGGAGGGCGAGGGCGGCGGATGAGGTGCCTCACCCGGCGGCCAGAGGTGCGGCGGCGGCAGATCTGGCTGCACCGGTGCGAGGGAAGCCGCCGGCGGCGGATCCAGCCACGCCGGGCCGACGAAGGCCGGCGGCGGCTGCGCTCGGGAGGCCGGCGACGGCGGGCGGAGGAGAGGGGGCCGGCAGGGGCGCGGCCGGTCGAGGCGCGCAGAGGCGGCGGCGCTCGAGCGCGTAGGGTGGCAGCGCTTGAGCGAGCAGAGGCGACAATGCTCGGTCCTCTCCTTGCGGCCAGAGGTGCGGCAGCGGCGAAGGAGAGGGAGCGCGGCCGGTCGAGCACGCAGAGGCGGCGGCACTCAGGAGGCCAGCCGCGGCGCTGTTGGGTCTGGCGGCGGTGGCGGCGTCCAGCGCGGCAGCTCGTGCAGGTCCCGGCGGATCTCGGGGCGACCGAGCGGGCGCACGCGGAGGCCACACAAGGCGGGCCGCCGCCGGCTTGCCTCACGTGCAGTCTCCCTCACGTGCAGTCTCCCTCGGGCTACAAACGTGGAACAGGAGTCGGCTGCAATTTATTTAATAAATTGCGCCCGCCAGGATTCGAACTCGAGACCTCTGGCTCTAATACCATGTTAAGCTACTATGCACCGACCAGTTGACCCTAAAAGATTAAGCTGATGGGGGAAGTGTGGGCAGTTCACTTATATTTCAACACTCCCTCTTACGTGCAGGCTCCCCCGGGCCGCAAACGTAGAATAAGAGTCGACTGCAATTTATATGATAAATCGCGCCTGCCAGGATTCGAACTCGAGACCTCTGGCTTTGATACCATGTTAAGCTACTATGCACCGACCGGTTGACCCCAAAAGCTTAAGATGATGAGGAAGGGTGGGCAATTCACTTATATTTCAACACTCCCCTCACGCGCAGTCTCCCTCGGGCTACAGACGTGGAACAGGAGTCAGCTGCAATTTATTTAATAAATTGCGCCCGCCAGGATTCGAACTCAAGACCTCTGGCTCTGATACCATATGAGAAGGAATAGAAGTCATTGTTAATAATGCAAAGGGAGGGGGGTTACATATATAGGCTATGAAGCCCAACTCAAAGGACCACGATACCCCTTGACACACACAGTCTAACACTCAGGAATAACAGTATCCGTGAGATGCGGTAAATGAAATTTATTTACACACTAAATTAATCTCTCCCTTAGGTCTCTGACTGTTAGTATCTGAATTTTTACTCTCATGGAGAGGATGATACTAGGAATTGAGGACCATCGAACTGTTTTATGATTGATTTCCGTTTGCGCTTCTAGTATGTACATCATCGGCGTATGCAACTAAGTCTTAGAGTTCTTGACTAGCTCAATGACAAATGAGGCTGGCATGTCTTCTTCTTCGTAAACATCAACAATCTCACCAACCAACGTCGGAGTATCATGGTACCCAACATTGCCTAAGTTATATAACCGTTCACGAGAATTGACCTTGTGTACGACCCACCAGACACTCAGCTTCTCACATGGATAAGGTATACAATAGACTTGATCAACTTGGTCTGTAAGGACAAAAGTGTCGTACCCTCGCAGCCTTTCATTGTGTTTCACTTCTACCGTGCCAAATTGGTTTTGTCGGGTTCCATGACGGTTATTAAACCAATCACAATAAAAGAAAACTACTTTAAGTTCCTTATTACTGGCAAAATTGAATTTGAGGATTTTGTTAATGATTCCATAATAATTAGTTTCCTGTCCTTCAACATCGATTGCTCTCGTCACAACTCTAGTATTAATCGTTGCCGCAAGAGGATAAAGAGCTTCAAATTGAATCGAATAGAATCGGAACCCATTGACGTTGTACCGACCATAGATTTTAACTTTCAATAATCCGTACGATAGTTGTCGCAAGTCTTGATGAACATTAGCATCTTTTACATGCTGTCAAAAATATGAACTTATAAGAATATCTTTTACATACTACTATATAATTCAAGATTGAGAAATGACAAGAAAATATTACTTGAGCTCGAAACCAAGATAGAAAATTAGGCCCTCCATTTATTCCATCTAGCCGCATCGTTTCTACCTGCTTGCTCGTAGGTTGATGTAGTGTCCAATTTCCCTTATGGAACTCACTGTCCAAAAAACAAGAGTATTAGCATTGAGGTATAGTAAAGAATGCTACTTAGCATAGATGTAGTACAAATACTTACTCAAAATATTTGTTCATTCCATCTATATTAGCGTACATGTATAGCAAAGCAGCCTTCCTTTCTTCTGCGTTACAATTATAACTCGTGCTACTACCAACAGAGGTGCCCCTCATCGAAAAATGGATAGGTCACTATAAGGAGGATCTCCATCCACATTATACCACATCATAGAAGCATTGATATTGTGTTCCTCTGCAAAGTAAACACTTGAAAAGTATCCTACCTCCTTAAGAGTAAATGCCTCAACAATGCACCCTTCAACTCTAGCCCTATTGCCAACCATTGGCTTAAGATATTTGAGGGCTCTTTCAATGTGATACATCCACCTATATTGCATATATACGCCCACTTTAGCTTCATAGGAAGATGGATAAGGAGATGTTGCATTAGATTGAAAAACCCTAGAGGAAATATTTTTCTATCTTACATAAAAGAACTGGTATCTCCTTCTCCAACTTCTCCATGATCTCTATTGTGATTTCTTTAGAACAGAGGTGTCTATAAAAATAGCTAAGCTCAGCAACACTTTATAAACCGCATCATCAAGGTAGCCCTGAAACATAAAGGTAGGAGTCTTTGCATGATAATGTGATAATCATGACTCTTTAAACCACTTAGTTTTCCCGTCCTCACATTGACGACTCGACTCAAGCTAGCAGCATAACCATAAGGGGATTTCAACCTTTTCAACTAATTCATAACTTCTTTCTTCTATTTAAGTTTAAGACAGAAAGAAGCACGTGGCTTACCACCACTTTCAAAGAGCTTAAGAGTTGGATGATTACAAAGTTTTGCCAAATCCTTTCGAGCCTTTATATTGTCTTTTGTTTTACCACTCATATCCATGCACGTGCTTATGATGCATTCGCCCATGTTATGCTCCCGGTGCGTTAAAATCAATGACTCGACATAAGGTAGGTCCCATAGTCCACATCTATGAGTCCAATTTTGTACCTCTCCGCAACCTATAAAAAATCTCGGACGGTCTTTATCTACCACAAGTTTCTCCAACATATTAGCTATTTATGAACCACTTAAATGCTTCAGCGGTCTCTTCATCACAATACTGTTCTTTCTGAAAGCATTATTCTATTGTCTAAACTGAAAGCATCTAGGCCCCCGTGAGGTATGGTTTCGGTGATTAATGACAACCGTTCGTTATTACTAATGAGTTTGTGGATGCGAGGTTTCACGTATATCACATCAAACGTTAATGAACTATCTATTCACACCATCTACTGCTCATTGGATACAAATGGAGACCCCTCAACGATCTATTCTAAGGGGTTATTCGATACTCATGAAAACTAATTAAAGAACTCATACAACGACTCTATTCTATCAAAATTGGCAACACAAGAAGCTTACACTTCAATCATAATATCATTACAAACAAGTGTCAAAGAGGTCACTCAAGAAGATTCCAAAAGATCAACTCAAAACAACTCGAAGCAAACAAGTTGCACTCACCGGATCATCCGATGTCTTGCAAAATGACTACATCGGTCAAGTTTGAGTTGGCAGAAGAAGAAGACCTCAGAGTCCAGTACACACCGGATCATCCGATGTGAAGGAAGTGGCACATCGGTTGATTTCACCCGAAGGATGATATCTGAGTTATTCTGAAGAAGTACACACCGGATCATCCGATGATGAAGCAAGTGTACATCGGTCAATTTCAACCGAGACATTATTTCTGAACCAATTCTGAAGATCAACTCACCAGATCATCCGATGATGAATTGAAGTAACATCGGTCGATTAAAGGATCCAACGGTTATATCCAACGGTCACATCTGACACATGACATCAGCTAATTTGGAACTCGACCGATGATCATATAAAGGGGTGCATCGGAGGATCCGATGTTCACTGAAAAAGTCTGTCCACTTTTCCAACGGCTATCTCGTGTGGGCTGGCTATAAATACCCCTCCAACCGGCCATTTCGACAAGTCTTGATCACCAGAGCCTCACTACACATTCCCAAGCATTCAAGACCAAGAGCTACCACTTCCACACTTCAAAACCTCTTGTACTCCAACCTTAGGTTATATCTAGCTAGAGAGAAGCTTGTGTGCGTCCATTCTTGGTGATTGGAATCTCTAGGCTAGTGAGAGAGAGTGTCTTGGTGACTTCTCTCACCTTGTAAACGTTGGAGGAAGAAGAGATCGCTCCGGAGCTTACCAAGACGTTTGTGGAAGCCCGGAGGATCACCATTGTACAAGGCTTGAGCTCCACCTTGCCTGAGAAGGCAAACGGAGAAAGATAGTGGATTCCCTTGTCTTGGTGACTTGGGAGTGACTATACCCTTTGGTGGGTGCCACAACGTGGACGTAGGTAGATTTTTGTGATCTTACCGAACCACGGGAAAAAATCGCCGTGTCTCCGAGTTTCCGCGGGAGTTTGCATTTCTCTCCTCACCCCCTTACTATTACGCATTTACTATTCCGTACTTAACACTCTTGCTTGCGTAGTTAGTTCGCATAGGGAATTGGGCTTCAACCATTAAGTTTTAAATTGCTCTAAAATTTGAAAAAGCCCAATTCACCCCCCCTCTTGGGCGTTTCGATCCTTACAATTGGTATCAGAGCGAGGTTGCTCATTGGATCATTCTAGCTTCACCGCTAGAGAGCGAAAATGGCCAAGAATGGGGGTTCGGTTCCTACCTTCGAGGGCAAGAATTTTGCTTATTGGAAAGCACACATGCGCGCTTACCTTGAGGCAATTGCTCCCGAAGTGTGGGAAGCGACCCATGCGGGGTTTGGAAATCTTGACTATGTTGGTGACCAACTAAAATGGGATGCTAAGGCTAGAAATGCCATATATGAATGCATTAGTCAAGATGTCTTTGCTAGGATTGCTAGTAAAGAAAAAGCATGTGAAATTTGGGCATGTCTAATTGAAATACATGAGGGCTCATCTCGTGTTAAAGAACTCAAATATCACATGCTTAAATCAAAATATGATGAATTTAAGATGTTTCCTCATGAGAATGTTAACCAAATGTTTTCTCGTTTAAATGTGCTCATTGAGGAAATCAACGCACTTGACGTTGCTTCTCTTGGCAAGGGACTTATCAATCGCAAGATCCTCATGCTTCTACCCAAGCCCAAGTACAACATTATCAATTCAATGCTCCAAAAAGAGTCACTAGACAACATTGAAGTTTCGGAGCTCATTGGAGAAATTCATGCTCATGAGATGAGTGTACTTGGAATGATGGAGGAGTCATCATCAAAAACCATTGCTCTCAAGGCTTCAACCAAAAAGACAACTCCCAAGAAGAAGAAAGTGGTTGAGCCCAGCTCAAGTGAAGAAGAGCAAGAAACAAGCGAAGATGATGATAATGAGCTTGCTTTGATGATGAGGAAATTCCCACGCCTCAACTCCAAGATTGCAAAGAAGGGATACTCTTATGATCCCAAGAAGAAAGCCTTCTTGCCAAGAAAGGATGAAAACAAGACGTGCTACAATTGTGGTGACCTAGGCCACATATCATATGATTGTCCAAGACCGGACAAAAGGAAGGATAATGGCAAGCATCATAAGCTAGAAGAAAGTGATGATGAAGAAGAGGTCAAGCCCAAGCGCTCTTTTGGAAAGAAGAAATTTGACAAAGGCAAGAAAACCAAGCTCTTTCCAAAGAAAAGAAGAGGGCCTCAAAAGGTCTTCATGTGTGAAGCAAATGAGTGGATCACGGATGAAGAGTCAAGCGACGAAGATAGTGAAGATGAAGAAAACTTGGCGGGCCTCGCCATCGTCAACAAGGATGACTCACCTCTTCGTCCACCTCCTACGTGCCTAATGGCGAAAGGTAACTCAAAGGTATGTGAAGACTCTAGCGATGATGATGATGAGCTTTCACCCGATGAATTAGCATCTATGATTAATGAATATCATGCCATTATAAAAAGGGAAAAGGCTAAGGTTAAGGCTCTTGAGCTAGCTCGTGCTAAGCTTGAAAGTGCTAACCTCGATTTGCATGACAAGTATGTAACCATACTTAAAGAGCATGACACGCTCAAATCAAATGTCAAGCAAATCGAGGAGGAGAATGCTCAAATCAAGCTTAAGTATCATGAGCTTGACTTAGCTAACTCAGCACTCGTGGCAAAGCGCAATGAGTTGGTTCAAGAACATGAAGTGCTTAACCTTGCTTATGAAGCAATTGAACTTAAATTGAAAAACACAAAGAAAGAAACCCTTGATGGCAAAATATCATCTAATTCACATGCCACTAATGTCTTGGATAAGTCTTTGCCTTTGAAAGCAAGCCCTAGGGAGAAGGAGCTAATGGACGAAATTGAAAGTCTTCGCACTAGTGTGGCGAGACTCTCTAAGGGGGAGGACAAGCACAAGGAAATCCTCTACCAACAAGCTAAAAGCTTCAACAAGAGAGGACTTGGATCCTTCCCGGTGCCCAACAAAGGAAAGGTGCCCTCACCGGAGCTTAGGACAAGCTTCATCAAGGAAGTTGGTTCCTATTGCCAACATTGTGAGGTCACCGGACATCACACGAGGGAGTGTCCTCTTCCCAACCGTCCTTCTCCCAAATTGCCTCCTAACTACAAATCTACTTTCAATGATTATCACTATCTATTGAGCAAAGTAGGTGGAAAGGTGAAGGCAAGGTTCATCGGCAAAGACATCAAGGGCATGAAGGGGAAGCTCCCCAAGCAACTTTGGGTCCCAAAATCACTTGTATCACACATACAAGGACCTAAGTTGGCTTGGGTTCCTAAACTCAAAAACTAACTTCATGTGTGTAGGTGAACTACAAAGCCGGAGGAAAGCATTGGGTACTCGATAGTGGGTGCACTCAACATATGACCGGCAATGATGGTATGTTCACCTCCATAGAGAACCCCGGCAATCATGAACAAGTCACCTTTGGTGATAACTCAAAGGGGAAGGTAATTGGTTTGGGTAAAATTGCTATTTCTCATGATTTGTCTATCTCTAATGTGCTTTACGTTAAGTCTCTTAGTTTCAATTTACTTTCTATTGCACAATTATGTGATCTTGGACTAACGTGCACATTTGACAAGAATGGTGTTGTGGTGACTAGTGAATCAAGCAAAGAACTAATATTCAAAGGTTTTCGGCATGGACATCTTTACTTGGTGGACTTCTCCAACAAAGATGCTAGCTTGACCACTTGTCTTTTCACCAAGACAAGTTTGGGATGGCTATGGCATCGGCGCATTGCTCACATTGGGATGAGCAAGCTCAAGAAGTCGTTCAAGCTTGGGATGGTGACCGGCGTGAAGGATGTCACATTTGAGAAGAACAAGCTTTGTAGCGCATGTCAAGCCGGGAAGCAAGTTGCCTCACACCATCCAATGAAGACAATGGTGTCAACCTCCAAGCCACTTGAACTACTTCACATGGACCTCTTCGGACCGTCCACATACCAAAGCCTTGGCGGTAACCTCTATTGTCTTGTTATTATTGATGACTACACTCGCTATGCTTGGACATTGTTTCTAGGTGACAAGGGTGAAACTCCGGAAACCTTCAAGACCTTCGCTAAACGAGCTCAAAGGGAATTTCAACTTCCCATCATCAAGGTCCGGAGTGACAACGGCACCGAGTTCAAGAACTACAACATTGGGGAGTGGTGTGATCGTGAAGGCGTGAAGCACGAGTTTTCGGCCACATACACCCCCAACAAAATGGTGTCGTTGAAAGGAAGAACAAGACTCTCATCACCCTTGCAAGAGCAATGCTTGATGACTATGGCACGTCGGAGAAGTTTTGGGCCGAAGCAATCAACACGGCGTGCCATGCAGCAAATAGGGTCTATCTTCATTGACTACTTCAAAAGACCCCATATGAGCTCCTCATTGGGAGAAAGCCCAACATCTCCTACTTCCGAGTCTTCGGGTGCAAGTGCTACATCTACCGCAAGAAAAGACTCGGTAAGTTTGAAAGAAGGTGTGATGTTGGTATCTTTCTTGGTTATGCGTCAAACTCAAAAGCATATCGAGTATTCAACCAAACCTCTGGGTTAGTTGAAGAAAGTTGTGATGTTGAGTTTGATGAGACTAATGGCTCCCAAGAGGAGAGTTTTGGTCATGATGATATAGATGATGAGCCTCTACGAGAAGCTATGAAGAACATGACCATAGGAGACATCAAGCCCGAAGTAGAGGAGAGCCATGATCAAGGGGGAGCCTCAAGTTCCAACATCAACACCTCCATGGCGCCTCAAATTGATGATGAAGAAGAAAAAGATGATCCATTGCCAATGCAAGATTCACATGCCACACAACACCAAGAAGAAGAAGAAGTCCAAGGTCAAGTCCAACCACAAGACGAGCAAGATGCCTCACCACCACCAAGTGCCTCACAACCTCTTATGAGGCATGGGCGCATCTCCAAGGCACATCCGATGGATCAAATCATCGGAAGTCCGTCACGGGGAGTAAGTACTCGTTCTCGCCATGTTGCTTCATTTTGTGAGCACTACTCTTTTGTTTCGTGTGTAGAACCCACAAATATTGAGGAAGCACTCCAAGATCCCAATTGGGTGATGGCTATGCAAGAAGAACTCAACAACTTCACCCGCAATGAAGTTTGGGTATTGGAGGAGCGACCTAAGAACAAGAACGTCATCGGAACGAAGTGGGTGTACCGCAACAAGCAAGACGAGAATGGCGTGGTGGTCCGCAACAAGGCAAGGCTTGTGGCCAAGGGTTTTTCATAAGTTGAAGGACTAGATTTTGGAGAGTCATTCGCCCCGGTCGCACGGTTAGAAGCTATTCGCATACTCCTTGCTTTTGCTTCACATCACAATATTATGCTTTATCAAATGGATGTGAAAAGTGCCTTCCTCAATGGTTATATTAACGAGCTTGTTTTCATTGAGCAACCTCCCGGGTTTGAAGATCCGAGGAATCCTAACCATGTGTATAGGTTACACAAGGCGCTCTACGGGCTCAAGCAAGCACCTAGGGCATGGTATGAACGTCTAAGGGATTTCCTAGTCATGCAAGGATTCAAGATCGGGAGGGTGGATACCACACTTTTCACCAAGGACATCAACGGGGACTTATTTCTTTGTCAAATTTACGTTGATGACATTATTTTTGGCTCAACTAACAAATCTCTTAGCCTTGAGTTTGGCACCATGACGTCTAGGAAGTTCGAGATGTCAATGATTGGAGAACTCAATTTCTTCCTAGGATTTCAAATCAAGCAACTTCAAGAGGGGACTTTCATCTACCAAGAGAAGTACACCAAGGACCTCTTGAAGAAGTTTGAAATGGAAGATTGTAGCTCAAGAAGTACTCCAATGGCGACAAATTGTCATCTCGACGCGGACATGGACGGTAAACCTATTGATCAATCTTATTACCGTTCCATGATTGGTTCACTGTTATATCTTACCGCATCTAGCCCCGATATCATGTTTAGTGTGTGCTTGTGTGCTCGCTTTCAAGCGGCACCTAAAGAATCGCATCGTAAGGCGGTCTTTAGGATACTTAGGTATCTCAAGCATACCCCAAGTGTAGGTTTGTGGTACCCCAAGAACGCTAGTTTCCATCTCTTGGGTTACTCGGATTCGGACTTTGCCGGATGCCGTGTGGATCGCAAGAGTACCTCCGGTGGGTGCCACTTACTTGGGCGTTCCCTAGTATCTTGGTCAAGCAAAAAGCAAAACTCCGTGGCTTTGTCCACCGCGGAGGCAGAGTATATAGCGGCCGGTGCATGTTGTGCCCAAATTCTATATATGAAGTAAACCCTTTTGGACTTTGGAATTAAGTTTGATTGTGTGCCTCTCCTTTGTGACAATGAAAGTGCGGTTAAGATAGCTAGAAACCCCGTTCAACACTCCCGCACTAAGCACATTGATATTCGCCATCACTTCTTGCGGGACCATGAGGCTAAAGGAGACATCTCTTTGCAAGGTGTTAGGTCCGAAGAACAATTGGCGGATATCTTCACTAAACCACTTGATGAGAAAACTTTTTCTAGACTTAGAAGTGAATTAAATGTGCTAGATGCATCTAACGTCATGTAAGTTGCCATGTTCATGTAAGGTTTCATATCAAATAGGTCTTGTCTAACTCCCAAAGGATAGGGGCAAGCTAGAAATAGTTTTCCCTGAGGAAGCCTTTGGCAGGTTTAAACTTGGAAAGATAGATTTACATTACGCCTTGCATGATTCCTGCCATATAGACTTGCACTCACTTAATATCTTGCATTATTTTGTTAGGCATTGCATACGGTAGATCATCACAAAGGGGAACCCACATCATGAGAAGGAGACTTGTTCAAAATGCAATATCTCAACTCATATGATATGGATAGAGCAAAATTCTAAAGGTACATGCTTTAAAGAGATAGAAGTTTTCCATACTCTACCTCACAAAGCATGGGCCTTACATTTTCGTGGTGTCCCTCCTAAACTTGTGTGTTCTCTTTGCTTAAAGGCTTAGCCAATATGTGGCACTATATTTGAAGCCTTCTATTAGAGGTTAGGAGTTGCCCAAAAAGTCCTAGGACCCATCCTTATCTCTTGTGTGTTTAAGTCCAAGGACATATATGGGCAGTCTTAGGTTTTCTGTAGTCATCGGATTATCCGATGCTAGGGCCAGCAGATCATCGGATCAATTGGTGCTTCAGTACAGTGCTCAGATCAAGTCAGATGTCAGAAATCAACCGATGAGTTCATTTCACAAGACATCGGAGCATCCGGTGTCCAGTTTTCTGGTGCCCTGCAGAAATCGACCGATGACCGACATCTCAACATCGGCTCATCCGGTGTTCAAAGAGAGTTTTCGGAACAACTCCCTGTTGAACTCGACCGATGCATCCTCCGATGATCATCGATCCATCCGATGTTTAGTGCGCGGCTAGGGTTTGCCCGAACAGTTTAAAAACGGCTCGACCGCCTTCCTCTTTTTCTTTTCTTCTCTTTCCCGATCTCCGCCGCCGCCCGACGCCCTCGCCGCCGCCTCTCCCACGCGCGCCGCCTCCCAGTCGCCGCCGCCGCCTCCCAGCCGCCGCCGCCGACTCCAGGCGCCGCCGCCGCCGCCACTCCCGTGCGCGCCGTATCCTAGGGGCCGCCGCCGCCCTTCCGAGGCGCCGCCGCCGCCTCCTCCCAGGGGCCGCCGCCGCCCTTCCCAGGCGCCGCCGCCGCCTCCTCCCAGGAGCCGCCACCGCCACCTTTCGGCCGCCTAAGCGCCGCCCGTGCCCGCGTCGCCGCCTCTTCCGAGCGTGCTGTCGCTGTTCCACCGCACCGCCGCGCCTCCCTCGCCGTCTCCCCTCCACCACTCGCCGCCGGCTCACATCACCCTCTCCGCTAGGATCTAGTCGTGCTTCGCCGTTCATCGATAAGGTTTGCTCCGTGCCGCGCGACGCCCTTCGTTGTTTTCGTCGTTCATCTTCACCGTCGCTAACCCTAGCTCTCAATTGCATCAAGATGGGTCGCGATCGCAAAGGAAAGGGCAAGGCTATTGAGGAGCCCGCCGCGAAGAAGCGCAAGATGTCCAAGGACGCTCGTCGTGCGGAGTTGGCCGCTCGCGCCGCCGAGGAGCGTGAGCGCGGCCATCGCGGTTCCTTACGGATCCGCGAGTCCCGGCAGAGGCAGGAGCAGCCTCCGATCCAGCCGGTGCCTCCCGAGGGCTCCGATGAGGAGGAGACCGAGGTGCCGCCACTCATCCGCCGGCGCACCCCGAGGACTCGTGGGGGTGGACAGACCCCTACGGCGAGTTGGCGCCCCTCTGCGGCTGACCGCGCCGAGGACAGAGAGGACGAAAGGGCCATCCACCTGATGGACACAACTGTCCGTGTTGCCGAGGATGTCAGACTCACCGACTACAGGAAGACGAAGGCTAGGCAACTGAAGAAGCTCAGATGGTCAGTGATCCTTGAGGAGTGGTTCCTGCGGCCTAGGGACTCTCGAGTTGCCTCCCGTTTCTGGACCCTGACACAGGCGTCCCTGTACAAGACTTACAGGCGTCGGGGTCACAAGCTATTCCAGCATAACAGCATTGACTGGGATCAGCTTGCAGTGGCAGCAGGACACGGGATCAGGCCCCTCTTTGAGAGATACAGAGGACTTGTGGATTTGCTCTCACACCAGAGGAGTGCCTATGTCGAGGAGTGGGTCAGGGTGTTCTACGCGACACAATACGTCTCTGAGGGCCGTCGCTCGATCCACTTCATGTTCATGGGGCGGATCCACGACGTGTCTCGAGACTTGTTGGGCAGACTGCTTGGTGTGGAGCTTTCTACTACGTGTCTGCACCAGATAGTCTATGGAGACGCAGACCCGCCGAGGAGGCCACTGACTGGAGGAGTGGCACCGCCTTTCGAGGAGATCAGAGGTCTGTTCACTCAGACGTTCACTCGTGACCAGCCGAGGGTGCCAGCGCTTCTCACCCCAGCAGCTCGGACAGTTCACCACGTCCTCAGACGTACTCTACTACCGAGGTCTGGTTACTTGGAGGGCTTCACGAGCCTTCAGCAGACCATCCTGTTCTATGTGATGAACGGGATGGAGTTCGACATCGTAGATATTCTGATCTGCGAGATGGAGGACGTGATCACCGACGGAGTTGGGATGCTTCGACAGCTGGTCTTCGGTCACTGGATCTGTCACTTCCTCCACCAGCTGGTTCCAGAGGACACTCCAGGAGTTTCTCAGCTGACGGAGATGCACGTGACCCGGTTTAGCCACTACCGAGTCCCCACTCCGGGAGACCGCCGCCTTGGCCGTCCCGTCGAGCGTGAGGTTCGAGCCAGACTGTCAGAGGAGGACTGGGCAGAGCTGACTCAGGAGGACGCAGAGCTGGCACAGGCAGAGTCTCAGGGAGGAGACCTACAACACATATGGTCGGACAGCGACACCAGCGACAGTGTCGAGGAGTACTTCCCTCCTGCTCCTCCTTCACCGAGACAGCACGACGCAGAGGCAGGAGGCTCAGCAGCTCCACCACCTACACCTCCTCCAGTGTCAGAGGCTCAGGTGACTCAGCCGTCAGAGCTCACTGCCTTACTTCAGCGGATGGCTCAGCAGCAGGAGCAGCAGGCAGCTCGACAGGAGCAGCTTCAGAGGCAGCAGCAGGAGATGCAGCTGGAGATCGCCCGTCAGAGGCGAGAGGACACCGACAGGTTCACCAACCTTGTCGACCAGATGACGCGACGCACTCTGGACCAGCAGCAGCAGACTCAGCAGATGTTGTTGGGCATCCTGGGGTTGGTCACCAACCTCTACCAGCAGACGGGAGTCGCTCTTCCACCTCAGCACTTGGGACTCAGTCAGGCTCCAGGTGCACCCCCACTGGCACCAGGTCCAGTACTGCCGCCGACGTCGCTCCAGTCCTCACCTCTTCCGGCAGTACCCTCTCCACCGGCGCCAGCAGTCTCAGCGGATCCTCCAGCAGCTCCAGCTCCCCCAGCAGCTCCAGCTCCAGCTCCAGCCCCCACAGCCGCTCCAGCTCCAGCACCAGCGACTTCCACCTCCAGCAGCTCCGGCGACAGCACCATCGACGCCGACCGTTTCACCATCGCCAGGAGCGCGCCTGAGTCATAGGCACTCGACTTCCCTTTTTGGTGTCTTGATGCCAAAGGGGGAGAAGAGTTAGAGTCAGGGGGAGGGTTAGCTCAGTTTTAGGGGGAGTGAGTGTCTATCCGTGTGCTACTTATTTTTATCTTTGAGATTGCCTGTTACTATTATTTGACTTTGTACTCTTACGCATTATTGTTTATTATGTGAGCCTTCAAGCCACTTGTGTTGCAATTTGTACTTGTTACATTTCCTTTTTGAGCATTGCGCCTTAATTCCATTAATTCTATGCTCTACTCGTTGTGTTGTCATCAATCACCAAAAAGGGGGAGATTGAAAGCATCTAGGCCCCCGTGAGGTATGGTTTCGGTGATTAATGACAACCGTTCGTTATTACTAATGAGTTTGTGGATGCGAGGTTTCACGTATATCACATCAAACGTTAATGAACTATCTATTCACACCATCTACTGCTCATTGGATACAAATGGAGACCCCTCAACGATCTATTCTAAGGGGTTATTCGATACTCATGAAAACTAATTAAAGAACTCATACAACGACTCTATTCTATCAAAATTGGCAACACAAGAAGCTTACACTTCAATCATAATATCATTACAAACAAGTGTCAAAGAGGTCACTCAAGAAGATTCCAAAAGATCAACTCAAAACAACTCGAAGCAAACAAGTTGCACTCACCGGATCATCCGATGTCTTGCAAAATGACTACATCGGTCAAGTTTGAGTTGGCAGAAGAAGAAGACCTCAGAGTCCAGTACACACCGGATCATCCGATGTGAAGGAAGTGGCACATCGGTTGATTTCACCCGAAGGATGATATCTGAGTTATTCTGAAGAAGTACACACCGGATCATCCGATGATGAAGCAAGTGTACATCGGTCAATTTCAACCGAGACATTATTTCTGAACCAATTCTGAAGATCAACTCACCAGATCATCCGATGATGATTTGAAGTAACATCGGTCGATTAAAGGATCCAACGGTTATATCCAACGGTCACATCTGACACATGACATCAGCTAATTTGGAACTCGACCGATGATCATATAAAGGGGTGCATCGGAGGATCCGATGTTCACTGAAAAAGTCTGCCCACTTTTCCAACGGCTATCTCGTGTGGGCTGGCTATAAATACCCCTCCAACCGGCCATTCGACAAGTCTTGATCACCAGAGCCTCACTACACATTCCCAAGCATTCAAGACCAAGAGCTACCACTTCCACACTTCAAAACCTCTTGTACTCCAACCTTAGGTTATATCTAGCTAGAGAGAAGCTTGTGTGCGTCCATTCTTGGTGATTGGAATCTCTAGGCTAGTGAGAGAGAGTGTCTTGGTGACTTCTCTCACCTTGTAAACGTTGGAGGAAGAAGAGATCGCTCCAGAGCTTACCAAGACGTTTGTGGAAGCCCGGAGGATCACCATTGTACAAGGCTTGAGCTCCACCTTGCCGGAGAAGGCAAACGGAGAAAGATAGTGGATTCCCTTGTCTTGGTGACTTGGGAGTGGCTATACCCTTTGGTGGGTGCCACAACGTGGACGTAGGTAGATTTTTGTGATCTTACCGAACCACGGGAAAAAATCGCCGTGTCTCCGAGTTTCTGCGGGAGTTTGCATTTCTCTCCTCACCCCCTTACTATTACGCATTTACTATTCCGTACTTAACACTCTTGCTTGCGTAGTTAGTTCGCATAGGGAATTGGGCTTCAACCATTAAGTTTTAAATTGCTCTAAAATTTGAAAAAAGCCCAATTCACCCGCCCTCTTGGGCGTTTCGATCCTTACATAAACACGTGATTATGGGGCAACCAAGTTCTATGACAATCAAAGTAGCAGATCTTGCCAGCATGAGTAAGATGAAAACAATTCATACCCGAAGCACATATCAAACATGTTAAACGTCCGTGGACGCTCCAGCCAGCAAACATGCCGTATGCTGGGAAATCATGGACCGACCATAAGTACGTAGCTCAAAGGTTGAATTTTGATTCTTGTAACAGTCGTACGCTTCGACTCCTGTCCACAACCGTTTCAACTCTTCGATTAGTGGTTGCAACATCACGTTCAAGCGTGGACCAAGATGATCCGATACAGGTAGAATGAGGCAAAAGAACATGAACTCATATTTCATACAAAGAGCAGGTGTTAGGTTGTACGGAATAGCAAAAATAGGCCAACATGAGTAAGGTGTGGGGTTTGTACTGAAAGGTAAGAAGCCATCTATCGCTAACCCGATGCAAATATTTCTTGCATCACTAGCAAAGTTTGTATCAAAGCAGTCCAGCACCTTCCATGACTCACCATCGGACGGGTGCATGACTCGATCGTTGTCATACACACCTTTTTTGTGCCACCTCATGTATCTCACAGTTCTTTTAGAGAGGAACAATCGCTTCAACCGAGGAATGACGGGCAAGTAACGAAATTGCTTATTTGTGACTTTGGTCGTCACCTTGTCACTATCGTCGTTAACAACTTCAACAAACCTCGATTTACCACACTTTAAGCACTTGTTCTCTTGCCATGCTCTTTCCTGAAAAGCATGCGGTTATATGGGCATACATCAATCTTATCATATTTCATACCGACACCAGAACACATTTTTGGACTGGTACATGTCTTTAGGCACTTCATGGGGCTTTGGAAGAATATCGTTGATCAATTTGACAAGGTCGTTGTAGCAGTTATTTGAGAAAAAAATACTTAGACTTAATTACGATATGGCATGTCATGAAAGAAAGGAGGATCACTTTTTAGTGATCACGTAGCGACTCTTCTAAGGCTTTGAGAAGGTTGAAAAACACTTCAACTTCCGTTGTAGAAGAATCTTCGTTAAAGTCTGGTTGTATAGATTCAAGCATCTTGTCCATCCTATCCACCCTCATGCTTTAAACATCCTCTTTCTCTTCTTCTATGGATTTAGATGCTGATTTTCCGTGAAAGACCCACACCTCATAATGTGGCACGAAACCGTATAAGCACAAGTATATTGAAAGCGTTTTCTTTTCAAAGCACCTAATATTTTGGCATCTGCTACATGGATATCACACCTTATTTATCTTCAACAACGAAAAAGAACGGTCAACAAAACCCGTATTCTTATTCACCCACTCATCTGAGTGAGTTTCATTCTTGTTCCAACCAGTATACATCCAACTACGATCTTCACCCATATTTGAGCCTACAAATCAAATGCAGAAAAATCAACATTAGCTATCACACGTCTACATCTATTAGGAAGGATGTGTCCTAAACTCACTCAAAAGTGACTGAGAGAGCTTGCTTACAATGATACATGGGGCCGAGATCCTGGATGAAATATCATCATGCTAAACAGGACGGAGGTAAGTCCCGTACACCGGACTTCAAAAATTTGGTGAGTCCTTGCCAATAGGTTAATTCGTAGTTATCTCATATTTAATTTTCCAATTGCATCTTTGAATTTTCCACTAAATTTAGCATTTGCATTTGGCATGTTTGAAATTCCACATTTGCATGTTGGAAACTAAAATTTTCCAAGCAACATAAAAAGAAAAAATTGGATTAGGAAGGAAATTAATTTGGATATGAACTTTGGTCACAACAACTTACATTTGTTTTTCAAACTCAACCCTAAAATATTTCCCTTATTCCTTATTGCATTTGCAAAATGTTTCAAGTGGGCAAGACAATTTGATAGAGGGTTAGATTTGCTTTTGCTAAAGTAACCCATTTTCGAGTTGTTTTGTTTGTTCTAGATTGAGTTGCAGCTAGAATGAAAGATTATGAAGAGGTTATTTGGTAAAAAGAAGGGGAGCCTCATCAAGCGCTCAAGCCACCATTGGGGGGATTCAAGTGCATATCTCTGCACCAAGCTCATCTCAAGCCAAAGGTGGAGGAATGCTCAAGATAGTGACTCGATGGAGCTGCAAGATGAAGCCTCACCCGCATTCATTGCCGACTCAAACCTCGACCTGACAAGTGACACCAAACATCAAGGCTACACTCCAAGGCCGTGTGTTTCTCACACAAGGGCCTTCGACGCTGAACTGCACTTCAAAAGAGGTATGAATCTAAAATTTTCCATCGTTTGGTTTACATTGGGATTGAATGACTTGCTTGCATTGATGAGGAAGGATTCTGCCTCATTCAATTCTTATGCATCCTCACGAAAGTAAGTGATGATATAGCCTTTTGGCTTTCATAAGGAATATCACCTTACTTGGAAGAAACTAAAACAAGTATCAAGAATCCCATAAGCATTGTTTAATAGATTTAGTCAATTTGTTTTTCTCTAGGTTTAGTAAACAAAACTGTTGGCATAACTTAATGGCTAAGCTGGCATGTAGCAACCTAGGAATAAGTGATGTACATAACTTCAATTTGAATATTATGCACATATGGACTCACTAAATTCCAAATTTCTAGGAAGGGCATTAGCTATGTTTGGGAAGGATAACATTGAGAATCTTGTTTTGCCATGATCTAAAAGATAAAAGCTGTTCTTATAAAAGCTATGATGGTTAGAAAATTCAATATGAAGGGACCCATAGGGTGCGCATCCATCACTTGCATTGCTATGAGTATGAGCTTTAGAAAACGTGCAATTTGATCTATTTATAAAGCTCCACTTTTATATCAATGAATGGTACATTGTTTATGGATGCACTCATATGAAATTGGGCCCGATGGATCTTTGCTCTTTCTCTTTGTGAGACCTATGTGTGCTGAATACATTGGCTTTGATGATAAAAGTTTTGAATACTACCAAAACACCTTTTTAACAAGGTCCAACTCTAGGTCCGAGCTCCAGCAAGGTCCGACGTAAGGTCTGACTTGCTTTGTCTAGGTCTGACTTATTTTGGCTGGTCTGACTTGTTTTTGCTAGCTCCGGTGCTAGGTCCGACTAGCTTTGGTAAGTTCCATGCTAGGTCCGACTAAGCTTTAGTAAGCTCTGGCGCTGGGTCCGACTAGCTTTGGTAAGCTCCGGTTCAAGGTCCGGTTAGCTTTGGTAAGGTTCGGAGCTTGATTGCAATGGTTCTGCTTTTAACTTGCAATGTTTCAAACTTGCTTTACTCTTATGGACAGTTTGCTTAGTATTATTTTACTATGTTTTTGGTGCGTTTCGGTGGTTATGGCTGCTATCATTTTGCTATGGTTTACAAAATGCTTATGTGAGGTGCTCACGTAAGATGTTGTAGTTTCGGAACTAACGAGAGTCAAGTCGAGGACTTGTGCTCGGAAGCATTGGTTGTTTATTCATGTGCAGGTGTTGCTTGAGTTCAAGACATGGCTGGTGACGGGATCCATTGAACTAGTCTTAGGGAGAAGATGAGATTCAACAACCAAGTTCGGGAGGAATTGTGGTTGAGTTGATCGGGAGGTTGCGCAGTATGTTTGAATCAAGAACAATGCATATGAAGGTATCTTGGACGTCGTTGGAAGATATTTGCACGTGTGCAAGGAGTGCATGGACGTGGCTGCATGGTTCCAAGGCATGATGAAGATATGTGGACGTAAAGAATTGGTCGGAAAGGTCCAACCGACTAGGTTATGGACTCAGGCTGCGGCTGAGTCGTGTTTGACTCAAATATGGAAAGTTTTGAGTTGGTTATGATAGGATTTCTTGTGGGTCACGAATTTGAGTTATTTTAGGAATGTGGGATACGTTCCTAAGGTGTTTGGAAGTCTTAAGATTGCTTCTATCTGCGTATAGAAGAGTCCTAAGCAGTATTGGAAAGTTACAGTTTGAATCAAAGTAGGAGTAGGAGTCCTAGTTTGAGTTGAGTTGGCCTTCGGGCTGGTTATATAAGCAAGGGAGGTCAGATCTCGTGGTGCACGGCTTTTTATGTCTGTTCCTCTTGTGTTTTGATAAATAAAATTCGTATTATAAAGGAACTTTTGTGCCTTGTTCGTCCGTCTTGTTTCAGACAAGTTTTTCTCGTCGAGTTTCTATTCAGCACTACCTTGCTTCGGTGGTTTTATCATAACTCGAGTTTTACAGATCCAATTGATGTGATTCTTTTTGGGTTGTATTCAAAACTTGATTATCTATAATATGTGAAAATTTCACAGTCATTGAATTTGTGGCTTCTGATCTACACGAGTTTCTTTGCAGTATTCCAGAACTGTTTTTCTCGCGTAGGACAGATTGACCTTTGTTCGATCTTTAGATCGTAACTTGAGTTTCTCTCAACAGATTTTCATGATTCTTGTTGTGAAGTATTCGTGACTTGATTATCTACAATCTATACTAGTTTTGTCACAGTTGAACATGTTTAGATTAGTCGCACACACGGTTTCTTTAACAGATCGGTTTTCTGCTAAGGGGTGTTTTGTTGCTTCCGCTGAAAAGTTTTTATCTACCATTCACCCCCCTCTGGTAGCTTTACACGTGTACTTAGATCCTACAATTGGTATCAGAGCCAGGTTGCTCTAATCTTTGTGATTTGCACGTGTTTTGACTATTCATCATGGAGAAATACTCCGCCAAACCTTGTGTGTTTAGTGGTATTGATTTTCAGGTTTGGAAGGCACGCATGGAAGCTTTCATCCAGGCGCAAGGCTTTGCAATATTGGAAAAGGTGTACAAGGCTTACGATGTGCCTTCAAACGATCAAGTCATGACTACAAACATGAGAGATGTCGACAACAACAACAAGGCTCGGAACTTGATCATACAAGGACTAACTCAGAGCGACTTCGACCGTGTTGCACACCTCCGATCGGCGTACAATGTGTGGAGAGCACTTTGTGACTACCACGAAGGATCCAACACGATCAAGGAGGTAAGACAGGATATGTTTAAGAAAGAATACATGCGCTTTGAGATGCAACCCGGTGAGTCCATTGATGACCTCTTTGCTCGCTTTAATAAAATTCTCAGCAACTTGCGTAGCGTCAACGTTAATTTTTCAGATGCTGAAAATGCTAGGCAATTACTAAGTGCATTAGACATGTCAATTTGGGAGATGACAGTAACATCCATACGTGAATCCACTATCATGAGTACTCTTACATTAGATGTGCTTTAATCTAAGCTAAAAACTCATGAAATTGACATTATATCACGTAAGAACCCTAATAAGACTATTGCATTTGTCTCACAACGTGATATGCCTAGCTCCGGCCAATCATATAGAAATACACTTGCTTTGCTGTCTTCACTAACCCTGGAACAGATTGAGGAGTTTTCAGAGGAGGAGCTAGTACTTCTTTCTACTAGGTTCTCAAAAGCATTGCAAAATGTGAGAACTAGAAGGAGAGGAAGCTCCGGACCTCAACGATGCTTTGAATGTGGTAAGATAGGACACTTTCGTACAGATTGCCCTAACCTTTCAGGTCCTTCTAACCGTGATGAAAAGCAGAATAAAGTCAAGTCCTCTTTTGGCAACACTAACAAGAAAAAGAAGGGTTTTACAGGACGCAAACTGATAAACAGTTTCATCAGCGCACTTCAAGAACTTGGCTCGAGTGATGTAGACATTGGAAGTGATGAAGATGAAGATGATCTGGTAAACTTGTGCTTCATGGCGGGCAAATCAAAATCAAGTATGGAGGATGTAGAACACAACAGTGACAACAAAGAGATATGTCCTACTTGCGAAGAAATATGTGATGCTATTTCTCGTGCCACTATTATTGTTAAGAAAAAAGACAAAAAGCTTAGGGACAATGCTGTTAAAATTGAGCCACTAGAATCTGAAATTAATCGTTTAAAATCCTTGATTCCTAGTGATGATTCTTGTTCCTCATGTGATTTAATATATGAACAATTGTCCTCTCTAAGAAGTGCACACACCTCCACACTAGATAAACTTGAACTTGAAATCGAAAAGAAGAAAAAGCTTGCTGCACTTAATGATAAAAACTTGAAAGATGCTTGTTGTTCTACAATTGATTTGCATTGTTCTACTTGTGATGATCTTGATAAGAAACTACAAGATGCTATGAAAGAAATTTTTATACTGAACAATGCTTTACGTTCTCATGAAGTTAAATATTGTTCTAATTGCAAATTAAAAGGAAAAACTTCATGTGAAAATTGCCTTGATCTATCAAATAAACTTGATAACATGCATAAGACATTAGATCGGTTTGGTAATGGGAATAAGAACCTAAACTTGCTGCTGAATTCTTCCAAGTCTTGCAATGATAAAACTGGTTTAGGTTTTGATTCACATGCTCACACTAAGGAACATCCACCTAAAATTGTAAAATCATTAGGAAGTGGTTTGATTCAAACAGTTCCTAAACAAAAAGAAATAGTTTTTAAATCTGTAGGAGTGTTGTCACATTCGGGTTCAAATAAGTATACTGCATGCTCATCTAGACATGAACACAAAGTTAAATTTCATTGTACCTATTATGGTAGAGATGGTCATGTCATAGATTTTTGTTATAGACTAGCTAAACAACATAAAAAGGAAAGAATGCAAGTTAGATCTTATAACTCTCATGCAAAATTTGCTGCACATACTAAACCGAATGTCAGGAACATGCAATATCTGCTGTTATTAGTCAAAAATATTCAAAGTTTACCTCCGGAGCTTCAGTTTTTGCCTCCGGAGCTTCAGTTTTTGCCTCTGGACCTTCTGTTTTTGCTTCCGGAGCTACTGATTTTTGTGCTACACAAGTAACACCTCATAGGTCAGTAGTTAAGAACAAAAAATCTCAAACTTTGACTCATAAACCTGCTGTTTTATCTCAGCTTTCACATGTTATTGCTGCTGGACATCGTGTGACTCAGTACTGGATTCCTAAAAGCCTTTTAACTAACTCTAGTACTGAGTCATCGACGTATTGTGCTTCTATGTAGGTTACACGCTTGAGGAAGGAGAACATTTTGATTGTGGATTCAGGTTGCTCATGCCACATGACCGGTAACAAAGAATGGTTCTCCTCTCTCTCTTTTGTGTCACGTGTAGAGAATGTTACTTTTGCCGATAATTCTTCAACTCCTATAATTGCTAAGGGTTCGGTTAGAGTAAATGATCACTACACTTTGAAGGATGTGGCACTTGTCAAAAATTTGAAATACAACTTGCTTTCTGTTTCATAATTGCTAGATGAAAATCTGGAAATTATTTTGAATAAAAACTGCTGCAAAGTTGTAGTTCAAATAGTGACCTTATTTTTAACATGTCTCGGTTTGGAAGAGTTTTTAAAGCTGATTTTGATATGTCTTCCTCTAAGCATAGATGTCTAGTTGCAGATGATTCCAAAGATTTATATTTTTGGCATCGTAGACTTGGTCACGTAGGCTTTGATCATCTCACGCATGTTAGTGCTCTTGATCGCATACGTGGGCTGCCTAAGCTTAAAGGGGACAAAGACATTGTGTGCTCTTCTTGTAGACATGCTAAGATGGTTGCAGGTTCACATGCTCCTCTCACAATGACCATGACAACTGAACTGGGTCAACTTTTACACCTTGACACCGTAGGACCTTCACGTGTTCAATCCTTCGGAGGTAAATATTATGTTCTTGTGATTGTTGATAACTATTCGAGATACTCTTGGGTTTACTTTATGGCATCTAAGAATGAAGCTTTTAGTCACTTTAGAACTTTATTTCTTAGATTATCAATTGATCACCTAGGATCTTTAAGAGCAATTAGAAGTGATAATGGAACCAAATTTAAAAATCAATCATTTGATCACTTTTTATGCTGAAAATGCAGTAGATCATCAATTTTCTTCACCATATGTACCTCAAAAAAACGGTGTTGTAGAGAGAAAGAACAGAACCTTAGTTGAGATGGCTAGGACTATGCTTGATGAATATCAAACTCCTAGGAAATTTTGGGCTGATGCAATTGCAACCACTTGTTATGTCTCAAATCATGTTTTCTTGCGTGCTAAGCTAGGTAAAACACCGTATGAGCTCAGGTTTGGACATAGGCCTAGTGTCACACACTTTAGGGTCTTTGGTTGCAAATGCTTTGTTAAGAAACATGGTAATCTTGATAAATTTGAAGCTAGATCTGTTGATGGCATGTTTCTTGGTTATCCATCTCATACTAGAGGCTACCGTATGCTTTTACTTGATACTAACTAAATTGTGGAGACTTGTGGGGTTTGTTTTGATGAAGCTATCTCAGGTACTAGTTCAAATATTGCAGGTCCGGATCCATATCTGCAGGGGGAGAGTATTTTCGTTAAAGAAGAGGAAGAAGTGGTGCTGCTGCCCGAAAATTCAGCAGCTAATGACATTGTTCCAGCTCCTGATCTTGATTTACAGCCAGCACCGACGACCACCATTGCTGGTCCAGATCCTCCTCATGTCACAAGCTCATCTATTTGTAATGAACATGAAGAAGAAGAAGCTTGTGAAGTGTCCACTCCCCTCCGGATTCTCAAAAGTCATCCTCCACAACAAATTATTGGAAGCTTGCATGAACGAGTTACAAGATCCAGGTTTTTCAACCCCAATTCTCATGCTCATTCTGCTTTTGTTGCTTCTTTTGAACCCAAAGATATATCACACGCACTAACTAATGAATCTTGGATTATTGCCATGCAAGAAGAGTTAGAAAATTTTGAAAGAAATAATGTTTGGAAACTTGTACCTCCACCTCAAGGTCACACTTTAATTGGAACTAAATGGGTGTTTAAAAATAAACAAAGTGAGGATGGGGTTGTGGTTAGGAATTAGGCTAGGTTGGTTGCTCAAGGTTTCACACAAGTTGAAGGTCTAGATTTTGATGAAACTTTTGCTTCTGTTGCTACATTAGAAGCCATAAGAATTTTGTTAGCTTTTGCTGCATCTAAAGGTTTTAAGCTATATCAAATGGATGTTAAAAGTGCTTTTCTTAATGGCTACATAGATGAGGAGGTTTATGTCAAACAACCACCTGGTTTTGAAAATCCAAATTTTCCTAATCATGTTTACAAACTGTCCAAAGCCTTGTACGGTCTCAAACAAGCCCCTAGAGCATGGTATGATAGGTTAAAAACATTCTTACTTGAAAAGGGGTTTACCATGGGCAAGGTTGATAAAACTCTTTTTGTGCTTAAGCATGGCAATGACTCATTATTCGTTCAAGTGTATGTGGATGATATTATCTTTGGTTGTGCTTCTCATGATCTTGTGTCCAAGTTTTTAGCTATGATGAGTTCAGAATTTGAGATGAGTATGATGGGAGAACTCACGTACTTTTTGGGGCTGCAAATCAAGCAAACCAAGGAGGGTACATTTGTGCATCAAACAAAGTATACAAAAGATCTCCTAAGGCGCTTCAACATGGACAAAAGCAAGCCTCTTCGGACACCAATGGGAACAACAACAACACTTGAACTTGATGAAGATTGTGATCCCGTTGATCAAAAAGAATATAGAAGCATGATCGGATCACTTTTGTATCTCACGGCATCAAGACCGGCAATTCAGCGTATGTCTTTGTGCACGATTTCAAGCCTCCCCACGTGCTTCACTTCGTCAAGCCGTCAAAAGGATTCTCAGGTACTTACATGGAACTCAAGAATTTGGCATTTTTCTTCCTTCTTCCTCAACCGTTACTTTGAAAGCTTTTCTGATGCTGATTTTGGGGGTTGTAGGATTGATAGGAAAAGTACTTCTGGTGCTTGTCATTTTCTTGGTAATTCACTTGTTGCCTGGTCCTCTAGAAAACAATGTTCAGTTGCACAATCTACAGCCGAATCTGAATATGTAGCTGCTGCTAGTGCTTGCTCGTAAATTCTTTGGATTGTTCAAACACTTAAGGACTATGGGGTTGATCTAGATAGTGTTCCACTGTTTTGTGATAACACTAGTGCCATTTGCATTTCTAAAAACCCCGTGCAACATTTGAGAACTAAGCACATTGACATTAGGTATCACTTTCTCCGTGATAATGTCAAAAATGGGAACATTGTGCTTCACCATGTAGATACCAAACAACAATTGGCTGACATTTTTACAAAACCTTTGGATTTCACTCGTTTTTGTTACATTCGTAGTGAAATAGGGGTTATGCATCCTCATGGCTTAAATTGAGGGAGAATTTTGAAACTTGGGAAATCTAGGTGTGAATCTGAATTTAAAATAATGTGAGCATAGTATTTCATGCATATATGACTTTGTGATTCCTTTTTTCATGCTGAAAGTTCTTACTACATTACTCGTGTTATACATTTTGTAGTTTTTACCATGTCTAGTAATTGTAATAATTACTTACACTAAATCTGGTCATGGTCAAACTTTCTTGCTGTTTTGAACTTGTTGCATGCTCACAAGTGCTTTTAATCATAAAGAATTAATCAAGTAATCAACTCACATGAGTTTTTATGTTCAAATAAAAAATGAGAAAAGATCAAGAGAATATGCATGCATCGCACTTCTTCTTTTGAGAAGGCTTATCATTGCACTTAGATATGAACTTGAAAAGAGTTGTGTATGACTAAAACCATGTCCTTAAGCTTCTGACTGTCAAATGAAATAGGCTTGGCTTGGTTGGTTAGAATAAGGCTGATGCTGCATATAATCTCTTGCAAATGTCATAAGATCAAAATTTGTGCTTTAAATGATAAATAAAATGCAGCAACAAGTGTCATGCTTTCAGGTCTTGAAATAGTTAAGTTTGTGAGATCATGACTTGCTTAAATTGAAAATTACACTTGATCTCTAGCATGGCTTACACTACTTTATGTATCTCATTGATGTGATAGTGTAAGTTACTTGATAGTATGATTTGGATGAGCTTTGTTTTATATGTATATGTTATAATGTGCTCATAACAAATTAAAATTTCTCTTTTGTACCTTGCTGAATACATTGTCAAAGGTGGAGAAATTGATCACACATTGCACACAGTCACAAGTGTTTTGGCACGATTCTTCTCAGGGGGAGAATTTTTGATATTTTTGTTTTTCTTCTCATTTTATTTCTGATTTACAAAGGGGGAGAAATTGTTTTCAAAACTTTTCATGTGAATAAGCCAATGTTCAGATTTTAAGTGGTGTTGCCAATGCATTCATCAAGCGGGAGATTGTGAGACCTATGTGTGCTGAATACATTAGATTTGACGATAAAAGTTTTGAATACTACCAAAACACATTTTTAACAAGGTCCGACTCTAGGTCCGAGCTCCAGCAAGGTCCGACGTAAGGTCCGACTTGCTTTGTCTAGGTCTGACTTATTTTGGCTAGGTCCGACTTGTTTTTGCTATTTCCGGTGCTAGGTCCGACTAGCTTTGGTAAGTTCCGTGCTAGGTCCGACTAAGCTTTAGTAAGCTACGACGCTGGGTCCGACTAGCTTTGGTAAGCTCCGGTTAGCTTTGGTAAGGTTCGGAGCTTGAATGCAATGGTTCTGCTTTTAACTTGCAATGTTTCGAACTTGCTTTACTCTTATGGAAAGTTTGCTTAGTATTATTTTACTATGTTTTTGGTGTGTTTCGGTTTTTATGGCTGATATCATTTTGCTATGGTTTACAACATGCTTATGTGAGGTGCTCACGTAAGATGTTGTAGTTTCGGAACTAACGAGAGTCAAGTCGAGGACTTGTGCTCGGAAGTATTGGTTGTTTATTCATGTGCAGGTGTTGCTTGAGTTCAAGACATGGCTGGTGACGGGATCCATTGAACTAGTCTTAGGGAGAAGATGAGGTTCAACAACCAAGTTCGGGAGGAATTGTGGTTGAGTTGATCGGAAGGTTGCGTAGTATGTTTGAATCAAGAACAATGAATATGAAGGTGTCTTGAACATCGTTGGAAGATATTTGCACGTGTGCAAGGAATGCATGAACGTGGCTGCATGGTTCCAAGGCGTGATGAAGAGATGTGGACATAAAGAATTGGTCGGAAAGGTCCAACCAACTAGGTTATGGACTCAGTCTGCGACTGAGTCGTGTTTGACTCAAATATGGAAAGTTTTGAGTTGGTTATGATAGGATTTCGTGTGGGTCACGAATTTGAGTTATTTTAGGAATGTGGGATACATTTCTAAGGTCTTTGGAAGTCTTAAGATTGCTTCTATCTGCGTATAGAATTGTCCTAAGCAATATTGGAAAGTTACAGTTTGAATCAAAGTAGGAATCCTAGTTTGAGTTGAGTTGGCCTTCAGGCTGGTTATATAAGCAAGGGAGGCCAGAGCTCGTGGTGCACGACTTTAGGGTTGTTCCTCTTGTGTTTTGATAAATAAAATTCGTACTCTAAAGGAACTTTTGTGCCTTGTTCGTCCGACTTGTTTCAGACAAGTTTTTCTCGTCAAGTTTCTGTTCAGCACTACCTTGCTTCGGTGGTTTTATCATAACTCGAGTTTTACAGATCCAATTGATGTGATTCTTTTTGGGTTGTCTTCACAACTTGATGATCTATCATATGTGAAAATTGCACGGTCATTGAATTTGTGTTTTCTGGTTACACGAGTTTCTTTGCAGTATTCCAGAACTGTTTTTCTCGCGTAGGACAGATTGACCTTTGTTAGATCTTTCGATCGTAACTTGAGTTTCTCTCAACGGATTTTCATGATTCTTGTTGTGACATCTTCTTTACTTGATTCTATACAATCTATACTAGTTTTGTTACAGTTGAACACGTTTAGATTAGTCACGCACACGGTTTCTTTAACAGATCGGTTTTCTGCTAAGGGGTGTTTTGTTGCTTCCGCTGAAAAGTTTTTATCTACCATTCACCCCCCTCTGGTAGCTTTACACGTGTACTTCGATCCTACACTCTTACTTAGAGGTACAAATGAAATTCAGCTACCTAACCCGGAAATTTTCATTTGTACAAATACCGGGACCTAACTGACACGGCCCCAACGGCCTTGTCGAGCCAGGATCACGCTGAGGGGTGCTGCGTTGCACAACACCGGATAACGCACGTCAAAGATACAAAGCAGAAGCAAAGTTTTATTACATAAACCAGTTTATGAACATTTTTACAACAAAATAGTCCAGTCCACACTTACGTGCGTAGACTAAGCATCGAGTTCATGTTCAGCCCATGAACGTGTCCCTGCTAGCACGCACACACAGTAACACGGCGGCGTGCACGACTTCCACTCGATGGGGTTCCCCTCCTGGGGTTCCGTCTCCTCCTCGGGAGTTCCTTCCTCATAAACCCCTGCAAAAGCTTCAAACACAAGCTGTGAGAACGATGGCTCAGCAAGACTGACCCGTCTCTCCTATACATGAAACTTCTACATGATGGGTATAGGGTACATGAGGTAAATAATTTGCAAAGGACTCGCCTAATTATTTGAACCTTACTTTCAATGTTTTAGCAGCAGGTTGTGGAGAACCTTATGCTAAGGCACATGAGAGAGCCGCAATCAAACAAGAAACGCATTCCTCTCATGTACTTTGCCCAAAGTTGAAAAGAACTTTAATTAGCGCTAAGCTACAACAAGACATTAACAAGCAAAGTATAACATTCAAATCAGCAAACTTTTAACATATATCTAGCCTGTTCTTTCTACGTCACGGTACAGTGAACAGGTGATACTCACTGACCACGAGGGACAGCGATTATAATCGATTTACACCTGCAGGGTTACCCGAATAACCCGTCACGCACGCCCGTACTCGATGTTGCCTACAGCAACCATCACGGACGTCGTACGCAACCACCTTTTACCCGTCAGCCAAATGTTGAACCAGTCCAATCGTCCCGAGCAAGAGGTCTCTGTGCGCGCATCCACAGTGCTGCCAGCCGATTTACACCTCGAGCTCTCAACCTACCCTCTGAACGACCAGCTATGCCTCAACACCCAGCTACCCGAGTTACATCGGTTTCCCGGTTCCCATATAGCCGGTAGGTCTTTGGTACTGTTCTAGCTTGTTCAACAGACTCGCACACGGCTCAGTCCTCAATCAACACAAGCGGAGCTATAGCACCCAGGCCCCAAAGTCCTGCTGCCCTTACTCTCCGCTCGGTCTCATTTTTCTTGCCATGTGTTTCATTTGCTACATTTACCCGAGCGATGTGCCTCTAGCCTATTCTCGTGAGTAGTTCGAACTACTCGACTTGTACCGAATCCTACACTATCTCAGCATTGCAGTAGCTAAATGGGGTTTTCAATCCTAATCCCAACCCATGGTTTTCTTGGCTATGCATTTGGGTTTCAAACAAGACTCTAATGCAAGAAGTAAGTGGTACTCAAAGTGAGTTCTCAAAACAGTAAAAATTTGTAAAAAGGATAATGCAAACCGGAGCTTGCCTTGCTGCTCTTGGTCGTAGGCTAGCTGCTCTTACGAAGTGACGAAGTCTAAGACTTCGGGTTCCTCCTCAACCTTAGCGACTACATGAGGTAACATGTATATGTATCAATTTAAATGCATTTGAATTAAATTTAAACTTGTGAAGACTATAAGTCGTACTAGACAGACCCAATGACTCTGAAATTTTTACTGTGGTTTGGTTACAACCTAAACAGAGACTTGGCCAAGTTTTATTTGTAGCAAAGCTCATTTGAGCTCTCCACAAATAATTATATACTTGACCTTAATTGGAGCTCCTAGGGTGTTTTAGGGATTTTCATGGAGCAAACCATGTATTTCTGAAACTAGATTTTCAGAGGGTTCTAATGGAGTTGGTTTCACTTAATTTGAAGATTCCTATCTATAGATATGAGCTAAACAATTTCAGAGAAATTCTGAAAATGTTTCTGGACATTTTCTATTTTCTCTGGAACAGTTTTATTAATCACACCATTAGGTGGATCAAATGAGCTCAAATGGATCTGAAATTTTTATGGTATCTTCTGGATATTTTGGTGAACATCCCAGCAGAATTTCAGAATTTTCCTCCAAAGGATTATCCAGTTAAAATTCTAAACAATTTAAATTTTGAAGAATTAATTCTGGAGAACTAAAGATTTTAATAGGGTAAAACTTGATTTGCTGGAAAGTACTCAGAGAGCTGAATCCAACAAAATTTGGTTCACTTTATTTGGAGTTTTCTAGCCAAAGTTATGTGGGTTTGAAGTTTGCACTAAAACTGAAAATCGGGGAAATGTTTAAATCTGCCGGTGGGTCCACGAATACATGTTTCGGGTGCTGAAGTGACGGCACACGGGGCTACATGTTTAATTCCGGCGCTGACACAGTCGACCCGTGCCCACAGACGATCCAATCGCCTGGTTTTCTCCCACTGACAGCAGGCCCGGCTCGGTCGTCTTCTACCTCGCGCCTCCCGCGCGGTAGCGCCGCTGAGGTCGCCGGAGCACCGCCGAACTCGATCGTCTGGTCATCTCCCGAGCTCTAACTCGCCGCCAGCCCTAATTTGGTGTGCTGATCACGTTGGGAGGGTTTCCCCTCATCGACGTTGGCTCTAACCGAGCTCACGACGGTGTGGCGGCTCGGGAAGAGTCCGGTGACGTCGCGCTGACGTACTAGCCTGCCAAACACCTGGTGAAGTGGATCTACAGCACCAGTGGTGGCTCGGGAAGCTCGACATGGTGATGGACAGGCTCAGGGATAGCTCCAAGGTGGGTCTCACAGTGCGCCCGATGCTGCCCGAATAAGCCGCCGTTGGCAAGCTTGGAATTACGCCATGTACAAGGGTTCTCATGCTAGGTGTTGTGAAGCCAACTTGTGCGCCACTAAGTCTAGCTCCTATGTGCAATGTTTGGTGGGATTTAAACGAGAACCAAAAGGGAATTTCAACGTTTCTTACCCGAAGGTGACTTTGCACCGGTTGGAAGCAAACTGCAAAATTCGCAGTCGATGCTCAACCTCTTGGCTCAAGCTTCGGAGATGAGCTGCAGGAGGTCCTAACGCGTCCGAAAACAGCTTGGCTTGGCCGTGACAAGCCCGGGGTGAGGCTGCCCATGAGAGCATCTCCTCTCGGCTTTGTAGCGGCCACTGTGGAACGATGTGGTTCTCGGTGTATGGAGTACGAGCTCACTCGATGAGGGTTTGAGGGGGGTAGTGGAGAGTTCTGTGGTGCCGTTTTGCTGCTCAGCCGAGGCTTGTACGCGAGATTGGCGGATGGCCGACGATCGGAGGAGCAGTGGCTGCTCTGATCAGTTTCTTGCACGAGGGAGCAAGGGCTGAGCGGTTCTATCTTTGATCGGGTCGGCTACGGGGATAAGAGGGAGAGGCGACATCGGTCAACGCAGCCAACCCGAGCAGGAGCTGTCCCGGCGACCAGCTCGGTGGCGCCCTCGGATGAAGCCTGAGAAACCGAGTGTCCGGTCTTCAGTCGGTTGAGTTTCTATAGAGACTGACATGTGGGTCCCACCTGGGGTTTAACCTCTGAAATTCAATTTTCCCCACTGCTCTAAACAGTAGAGACCCAATTAACCTTGGTCATTTGAAATTGTCTACCCTTTGGCCATTTGAATTGGATAGAATTCAAATTGGGGTTTGTTTAAACCTATTTTCAGCACATATGCAGTTTGAAATTCAAATAAAGTTTGAATTTGCTAAACTTAGCTCATGTAAAGATCAACTCCAACTGGAGTGAAGATTGGTGTGTGAGCTCATAAAAATGTGCTGAGTAAGAATATGCCTCCCACTTTTGAATTCATGGGGTGGAAATAGTTTGAATTTGAATTTGAGTTCAAACCACCCTCTCTCTAGTTATACCCAAAAGGACTTCAAAAATGTCTTGAATTTGAGTAAAATTTGGCATGGACACTCCTAGCAAGGTGTAGGAGTTTTTCATATGCCCAGCCCCTATATGATGCATGTGGGAAATACCACTTTTGCATTTTGTGAGTTTATTCTCTAATGAGCATGTTGATGGTGTTTACTTGCTCTTCAAATGTATTCATCAAGTTACTTCAAATGAAGTGTGTGTGGTGATGAACACTTTGAATATGTGCCCAAAAACTTAGGCCCTTACACTAACCACTCCTCTCCATCCAAGAGGGGAAGCTTGTAAGAGTAATATTTATATGCAGGCATACAAGAAGTCGATCATTGAATGAAGCCCTAGAGGTTCTATGTCAACATCTGTTGGCCAAGGAGTAAACGAGTATGGTTGTAACCTATCGAAAAATAATCTCAAGGGTCAATCATAGCTATACGAGACTGGAGTTTGGCATCGAAACCCTCCACAAGCAACTAATGGGTTGTTATGAATAAATGGGTTCAATATGCTCCCAATTATTCTAGCACCCATTCAAGCTCAAGATGTTGCCTCCATTGTTGGGTGCACGTTTTTTCTTTGTGGCCTAAGGTTATCATAACATTTGCCAGGGAATCATGGATCACACCCAATGGGAGACCTTGATATGCGGACGAGCGGCATCCACAAACATGCTCTCCAACAACATTCATGGAACTCATGCAAGGAACCATAACATCGACACTCAACCTTCCATCATCGAAGCCACGCTGCAACAAGGATAGGCCGACCTCACGACCTACCTACCTTGTTAGGGACTCAACCCCTATCACGGACCTTAACCAAGAACAAGCTTGGGGGAGGACCCCACTTGAAGTAACTTGTATGACATGTCACCTTGCATATCATTTCCCTTTCCACATCACTTGCATCTAGAAAAATATAAAATCTTAGGATAGGATTTAATTTAAATAAAAGATACATGGTAAGAATGTTTTACCTTTGCATAAGTTGAAATGATTAATAGTTGCTCTGTTTTATTTTTCTTTGGTCCCTAGTATACAACTTAGTACTATCCAACTATTGAGTTTATTGGTTTTAAGTACTTTACCTTGAACTAAGAATTTGTGGGTAGCATATGCTTACATCTAATTCTAGGTTGTTGTGAGATAACATATAGCAATTAGAGCTGCTAAATCCTAATCAAAGTGAAACTTAATATCCAGAGAAATACCAACTGATTCAATTTGGAAGTTTCCTCACTTGATTAGAACTTCCTACGAAAGCCATATGATATTACCAATAGATAAGACCTTATGCATATGCTGTTTGATTTCACATTGAGCCTAGTCAAACTAGTATAGACTCATGTGAGATTAATTTCATACTTCTATGATCAATATATCATGTGCACATGATAAACTTCTACACTAGAAGTAATCAAATCCATCCATCACACCACTCTACAACAAAAGATACTCCATATTTTTCATGTGAGACACTCTCTTAAAAGAAATAAAAAAGAGTAGAATGCATGGCTATAGAAAAAGAGAAAAAAAATGCATACTCACAATACATGAGCATGAGGAAAAAAACAAAATAAAGTAGTCATGTTTCATCTTTACAATAAAGAGAGTTCACAAAAAGGAGTTATCTTCCACCTGCACATATTATCCATCACACATGCACATCTTCATCTAGAGTATGATCTGTTTTGTCCTAAGGCTTACTATTTTGACTTAGCAAAATATGTGATGCAAATATGACTACTCTTGTTCCCTACCAAGCTCCATAAAAGCCATACTTAGTGGTAGGATCAAAAGAGGCATTCCCTTGGTGAGAAAAGTCCCACTTACAAATATGAGTGATTGAGAGTTATCATTTGAGGAACTTGAAAATTCAAAAACCATCTGAAACTCTCCGTAATTTAAGAGGAACTTAGTATTTAGGTGATGCATGCTTAATTTGTTGTTCTATCTTTCAACCACCCAAGAAAAGGCGAAGGCAAATGCCCCATATTGACTAAGGTAAAGAGTGAGTACCATTGCCAATTTATTCAATACAAGGTAGAATATTTTGTTGTGCACTTGGTACTATTGAAAAGTAGAACATTGTAGCAACTCCTGATCAACAACCTAAGTCTTGATCTTTGCTTCGTGACGAGCAAAGTTTAATCTTGGTTGAGTTTGTTGACGGTCGTTAAATACAAATTTCAACCGTCAATATAGCTCAATTATGTGAAGTGGTAAATATTTCTTGCACGCATTATCCTTAGAAATAACGTAGTTCCACTTATACTTGAAAAGGATTGTGCATGCGAGGTATACAAACAAAATTGAGGAGGATTTAGGGGAGCAATCCTAAATTGTACACTCCCAGCCAATCAGAGGACAACACATGACAGTCCATGGATCCAATGGCCAACCTATAGGGGTATACGATGGAATCCAACGGTTTACCATCTCGGAAACACCTGAGAGCCCACCTGGCAGCGACCCGGAGAAAAACCAGGACGATTAGGATCAATCCCAGTTCGGCCGAACCAGTGGTTTGGCTGAACTGGTCTTGCCCTCAAACTCGGTCATCTTCCATGTGTCGACTCCTCGTGGCTCTCTGAAGGCAGTTCTGACTACTTCGCGTGCAATTAGTGGCGGGAATTGACCTCAACTCGTGTATAAATAGGACCCCATACCCCTCACTTCACCGCACACCACTGGAGTAATACTCTCTTGTATAAACACTCTATCTAAGTCCTTAGTGGCATATAGGCTGTAGGAAGGAGCCTCTAGTCCCTAAGTCCAAGTTGGGAAAGTTATGGCTTATATATCTTTTTTTTTCTATTTGTAACTTTATTCTTATTTATAATATTAGTCTTCTTATATTCATATGCTTGGATGAAGCGCTTCTTGTTTGATTGTGGAGTCCATGCATGTGGTAGGTTTAGTTGTTATTATGATAGTATAGTAACCTTGTTATTATGTTATCATAAACATCATAGGCCTCCACTATAGTATAATTAGGAATGATATAAATATGTTGGTATTAATAATATAGTGCTTGATCCCAGCATTGGTTCAACGATGTTTAGGTTAATCATTGCCTTAAGATTGTACTTATATCGCGACTCCCAAGGTATTTACTTAGCATGCAAGCGTGGTGCTTGGATAGTTAAGTAGCGTTGGCTGTCTCGTAGACCCATGCATTGTAGGGGGCGGATAGGTGGTGACATCCCTGTCCATCATCTGTACTCCCCCACATTCGGCTATGCCACAGGCTCTTAGTGGGAGTCGCTCTGGTGTTACTAGAGGTAAGCACATGCTCGATATGTTGGACCACTAAGCTCTAGTATTCACTACTAGCAGACCCATATGTATAATATTAGGCTATTCATATGTATATTAGAAGCACATTAGGAACATCCCCTTTCCTTAGTCTAACTCTCACTAGGACTATCTTACCTTTAGAGTAGATTGCTTCAGTGTGTGTCACACTACCCCTTGATATCCTTGTATCCATCCTACTTGGTTCCACACTAGAACACCCAATTCTATCCATAATATTTCCACACTTCACCTTCCATTGGGAAATACAATACCCTAGGGAATACTCTTGGGTGAAATGCTAGCGGTATTTTTCATGCGCTTGCGCAACTCATCTTGATTTGTGATGAGATCATGCACATCATCATTGCACATACAAAGGAATGGTGTGTATTTGTTTGGGATCCTGGCTCAGTGAACATGCACACTCATTTGATGGAGAACATCGAGATGGTGCACTATGTCGTCCACCACCTTTGCCTCCTCCTTTCATGCACACAAGAGGATTTGATGACATTGCACATTTGGACCCACACATGAGAGAAGATGAGTTTGAGTCGAGTACGACTCCAATTCAAGAAGGGGGGGATGATGAAGACATCACTCCTATAGATATACACTACACTCCATTGAACATACAAGATGCAATCATTAGTATCTGGTACTTTCAACTTTATGATTGTATTCCAGGCAGAGCACACAACAATTAAATTTAGAGGTTCAAGGAGAATAGATTGCTACCTAATGACTTAATTGTGATTAGGATCCATGGAGAGGTTCAAGGAGTACTTGGAGGAAGGCTTACGGGCTTGGAGGACCAGAGAATACGTCCAAAGAAGATAGAATCCGAGCCCAACTCGAAATCGAGTCCAACTCGGGACTCAGGAGCACTTCGCACTAAAAGGAACACCCAGGACGCATACGTAATCCGTTTTGGACGTTCTACACATGAACGGAAAGGTGAGAGGATAATATTTCCAATGCCTTTAGTCCCAAGTCAAAATTCCTCCGGAATCAATAGGAATCGTCAAAACAAAATCTAGTTCAGAATCTGTTAGGCTGCTGCGCCACCGTATTGTGCCATTGGGCCTTGTATCAAGTATAAAACAATTATTTTCGTGTATTACAGTTAGGTCACGACCCCAACACCCCTTAGACGTCCTCCTACCTATTTATACTTGTAGGATCAAAGAGAATGTGAAAAGCTACCAGAGGGTGGGTGGGTGAATGGTAGATTAAAACTTTTCGCAGCGGAAACAACAAAAACCCCTCAGCAAAAAATCAATCGGTTAAAGAAACCGTGTGTGCAAGTGTTTTCAAACGTGTTCAACCGTGAAAAATCAAGTAGAGAAGTAGAGAATTAAGTCACGGATCTAATGCAACAAGAATCACTTGAAAACACGAAGTAAAACTTGAGATACGATCAAAACATTAAACGAAGATCAATCTGTTCTACCTGATATAAGACAGATCTGCAACGCTGCAAAGAAACTCGTGTATCTCAAAAACTACAGATCCGAAGCTCGTGAAACTTTCACAGATGATAGATAATTGAGTTGTGAAGACAACCCAAAAAGAATCACGTCAATCAGATCTGTAAAACTCGAGTTATGAACGAAACACCGAAGCAACATCGGTCTGTCCAGAAACTCGGCGAGAAAGACTTGACGAAAAACAAGTCGGATGAACAAGGCACAAAAGCTCCTCGAAACTATGAACTTTATTCAATAGAAACATAATAGGAACAGCCCAAAGTCGTGCACCACGAGCTCTGGCCTCCCTTGCTTATATAACCAGCTCTATAGTCAATCCAATTCAAACTAGGACTCCTACTCCTACTTGGATTCAAACTGTAACTTTCCAATACTGCTCAAGACTCTTCTATACGCAGATAGAAGCAATCTTAAGACTTACAAACACCTTAGGAACGTCCCAAACATTACTAAAACAACTCAAATTCGTGACCCACACGAAATCCTATCATAACCAACTCAAAACTTTCCATATTTGAGTCAAACACGACTCAGCCGCAGCCTGAGTCCATAACCTAGTCGGTTGGACCTTTCCGACCAATTCTTTACGTCCACTTCTCTTCATCATGCCTTGGAACTATGTTGCAACGTCCATGCACTCCTTGCACACGTGCAAACACCTTCTAACAACGTACACGCAACCTTCATATGCACTGCCCTTGATCCAAACATGCTGCGCGACCTCCCGATCAACTCAACCACAGCTCCTCCCGAACTTGGTTGTTGGAACCTCATCTTCTCCCTGAGACTAGTCCAAGGATCCCGTCACCAGCCATGTCTTGAACTGAAGCAACACCTGCATATGAATAAACAACCAATTCTTCCGAGCACAAGTCCTCGACTTGACTCACGTTAGTTCGAAAACCACAACACCTTACATGAGCACGTCACATAAGCATGTTGCAAACCATATCAAATGATAACAGCCATAACCACCAAAACACGCCAAAAACTTAGCAAATTAATACTAAGCAAACCTTCCCATAAAGCAAGTTTGAAACATTGCGAGTTAAAAGCAAAAACAAGACGCTGCAGTTCTACGAGTTGAACTTCACGAGAGCTCCCTAAAAACAAGCTCCGGACCTTGCAGGAGCTCTCCGGACCTTGCGTCGGACCCTGCCAACACTTGGCGGACCTAACAAAGAACTTGTCGGACCTTGCCACAGAAGAATGTTTTGGCAATATTCAAAACTTTGAATGTTAATGCTAACTTTTATCCTAATTGCCAATATATTCAGCACACATAGGTCTCACAATCTCCCCCTTGATGAATGCATTGGCAACACCAATTAAAATCCGAACATTGGCTTATGAAAAGTTTTGAAAAGCTTTGAAAACTCATTTCTCCCCCTTTATTAATTTCTCCCCATTTTTTAAAATCAGAGAAGGAAGAAAGTGTATAACATATGCAAAGTGTAAAAAATCTCTCCTTATACATATTTCTCCCCCTTTGACAATGTATTCAACAAGGTTCAAAGGAGAACTTTTTAAATGTTATGAGCATATTATAACATATACATACAAAACAAAGCTCATCCAAGTCATACTATCAGGTTACTTACACTATCGCATCAATGAGATACATAAAGTAGTGTAAGCCATGCTAGAGATCAAATGTATTTTTCAGTTTAAGCAAGTCATGATCTCCCTTACTCAACTATTTCAAAACCTGAAAACATGACACTTGTTGCTGCATTTTTATTATTCATAATCATTTAAGGCACAAAGTTGATCATATGATATTTGCAAGAGATTATATGCAGCATCAGCCTTATTCTAACCAACCAAGCCAAGCCTATGTCATTTGACAATCAGAAGCTTAAGGACATGGTTTTAGTCATACACAATTCCTTCCAAGTTCATATCTTAGTGCAATGATAAGCAATCTCAAAAGAAGAAGTGCGATGCATGCATATTCTCTTGATCTTTTCTCAATTTTTTATTTGAAAACTCAACATGTGAGCTGATCACTTGATTAATTTTTATGATTAAAAGCACTTGTGAGCATGCAACAAGTTCAAAAAAGCAAGAAAGTTCGATCATGACCAGATTTAGTGTAAGTAATTATTCCAATTACTAGTCATGGCAAAAACTACAAAATGTATAACATGAGTAATGTAGAAAGAACTTTCAGCCTATAAAAGGAATCACAAAGTCATATATGTATGAAATACTATGCTCATATTATTTTAGTTTCAGATTCACACATAGACTTTCAAAAAAAAACTCCCCCTCAATTTAAGACATGAGGATGCATAACCCCTATTTCACTACGAATGAAACAAAAACGAGTGAAATCCAAAGGTTTTGTAAAAATATCAGCCAATTGTTGTTCGGTATCGACATGGTGAAGCACAATGTTTCCTTTTTCAACATTATCACGAAGAAAGTGATACCTAATGTCAATGTGCTTAGTTCTAGAGTGTTTCACGGGGGTTTTTAGCAACACAAATTGCACTAGTGTTATCACAAAACAGTGGAACACTATCTAAATCAACCCCATAGTCCTTAAGTGTTTGAACAATCCAAAGAATTTGTGAGCAAGCGCTAGCCGCAACTACATATTAGGATTCGGCCGTGGATTGTGCAATTGAACTTTGTTTTCTAGAGGACCAAGCAACAAGTGAATTATCAAGAAAATGACAAGCACCCGAAGTACTTTTCCTATCAATCCTACAACCCCCAAAATCAGCATCCGAAAAAACTTTCAAAGAAACGGTTGAGGAAGAAGGAAGAAAAATGCCAAATTCTTGAGTTCCATGTAGGTACCTGAGAATCCTTTTGATGGCTTGGCGATGTGAAGCACGTGGAGAATCTTGAAAATGTGCACAAAGACATACGCTGAATTGTATGTCCGGTCTTGACGCCGTGAGATACAAAAGTGATCCAATCATACTTCTGTATTCTTTTTATCGACCGGGTCACCATCTTCGTCAAGTTCAAGTGTTGTTACTGTTCCCATTGGTGTCCGAATAGGCTTGCATTTGTCCATGTTGAAGCGCTTAAGAAGGTCCTTTGTATACTTAGTTTGATGCACAAAAGTTCCTTCTTTTGTTTGCTTGATTTGCATCCCCAAAAAGTATGTGAGTTCTCCCATCATACTCATCTCAAATTCTGAACTCATCATAGCTGAAAACTTGGACACGAGATCATAAGAAGCACAACCAAAGATAATATCATCCACATACACTTGAACGAATAATGAGTCATTGCCATGCTTAAGTACAAAAAGAGTTTTATCAACCTTGCCCATGGTAAACCCCTTTTCAAGTAAGAATGTTTTTAACCTATCATACCATGCTGTAGGGGCTTGTTTTAGACCGTACAAGGCTTTGGACAGTTTGTAAACATGATTAGGAAAATTTGGATTTTCAAAACCCGGTGGCTGCTTAACATAAACCTCCTCCTCTATGTAGCCATTAAGAAAAGCACTTTTAACATCCATTTGATATAACTTGAAACCTTTAGATGCAGCAAATGCTAATAAAATTCTTATAGCTTCTAATCTAGCAACAGGAGCAAATGTTTCATCAAAATCTAGACCTTCAATTTGAGTGAAACCTTGAGCAACCAACCTAGCTTTATTCCTAACCACAACCCCATCCTCACTTTGCTTATTTTTAAATACCCATTTAGTTCAAATTAATGTGTGACCTTGAGGTGGAGGTACAAGTTTCCAAACATTATTTCTTTCAAAATTTTCTAACTCTTCTTGCATGGCATTAATCCAAGATTCATTAGTGAGTGCGTGTGATATATCCTTGGGTTCAAAAGAAGCAACAAAAGCAGAATGAGCATGAGAGTTTGGATCGCAAAACCTGGACCGAGTGACTCGTTCATGCAAGCTTCCAATGATTTGTTGTGGAGGATGACTTTTGAGTACTCGGAGGGGAGTAGACACTTCACAAGCACCTTCTTCTTCATGTTCGGACCTTTGATTAGGAGAGCTTGTTGATTGAGGAAGGTCCGAACCAGCAGTAGTGACTGTTGGTGCTGGTTGTGGTGCAAAAATCAGCAGCTTGATCGTTATTTACTTCCGAGTTTTCAGGCAGCAGCACCACTTCTTCATCTTCTTCAATAAACATACTCTCCCCCTGCGGATACGGATCCGGACCTGCAATATCGGAGCTAGTACTTGGGCTAGCTTCATCAAAAGAAACCTCGCAAGTCTCCACAATGTCACACCCGGTTTTTCCGAAGAACAACCAAGTGAATATCACATGTATGCCAGGATCATTTTCTCATACATGTGATGACAAATAGTGAAGCATCATTTATTACAAGCCAGGTGTCGAATATAAAAAAGTCTTACATAGCAAATGTCTCGATGGACAATAATAAGTTCATCACAAGTAAATAAACTAGCAGCGGAATATTATTCTTTAGGGCTCCGTCACAGGCGTTGCCTGGGGGTCTCCATGAACCTAGAAACCTTCTTCGGGTCCAAAGTCTTGGTCATTATACACCACCTCATTATCTTGACCTGAGCAGCAATATAAACCAACAAAATATGCAAGGTTGAGTAAGTACTCAGCAAGTGTGGGAAAATTATATCATGCATGGCTAGAACAAGGAGAGGTTGAACTCATGGTTAAAGCACTACGCAATTAATACCTACCACCTTAGCTTATTAAGCACCTACGTTACTACACAAGTGAAATGGTCCCAATCTCCCATCCCATTATCATAATCCAATAACCATAACATCATTTCCAATGTTAAGCTCCCCGCTTAACTTCCAAAACCATCAAACCTCTAATCATGAATAAGTCCAAGCCGCTCTTGACAGTGAGCACGACTGTCATGATAGTTTTGACTCTGCAGAGTTTGTACCACTGTACCCACATGTAGTGATTTCATCCACCGTTGCCGGGTGGACTAAAAGAACCTCCATTATGCCAGTGGCTACGGACCACATTCACACTTCCCAGGTGTGTAGCCAGGAGATCACTATGAAGCCTTTACAAAGGGATTCCCGACGAGCGTGGGCCCACTGAGGTTTCACCCCTAACAGCATACAAGAGGCTCCAACCCCGCTGCAGTGGCCCCCTCTTGAGCCTTGCGGTTCATATGGTAGTCCAGCTGACACCTATTCCCCGCACCCTCCAACACACCCATACTACGCCGGGGATACACCTAATTAATTGGCCAAGCTGCCCCATCTCAGGATGTGCTTGGCACTGTAAAGCCAGGTTACATGCTCCATGAACCGGTCCTTAGGATCCAGGCAAGTACTAAACACAAACCCGAGTCTCGTGCACCCAGCACACAACCAAAACATCCAACTTGCCTTGATCCCTACCTCTACATAACTCACAATATCTCATTCAAGAGTATGGTAAAATAAACTGATGATCTCATGTCCCAAATATCCCATTCTAAGCATGGCTAAGCATATGCATAATAATAAATGACATGATAAAAATAAATCCCAACCCAAGCTACAAGGAAACAAGGTAATGCAATTCTAGGGAAACTTCCTAACATGGGTTTCATATTTCAATTGACAATGCAAATAACTCTAGCTACACATCCTAGCATGGGATCAAAGTGGTCAAGGACACTTGCCTCCTTCCTGCTGCTCTTGAAATAGGTAGTCCTGATCTTGGAAAGGAATAACTTGCTCTTGAGCAGGTTCTACATCATACCATCACACATAGCAAAAGAAAACACAACAATCCATAAGACATAGTTCACACTTCCACTTCATACAAACCACACATTCATATTTATGAAAGTCATTCACCATTATATGTGTTGTGGTTACTCTATGTGTGTTGATTTGTGGCTTGCATACACTTTTAATCATGTGTATATGATTCCTACTTTGGTGTTCACATTTATACTTACATACTATATATATATATATGTGTGTGTGTTTCAATTTTAACTAAATTCCTTATATTCAACTACTACACCTTTTCACTACCAAGTATGTATGAAAAGTATTTTTTTCTTCTCCATATGTGCCTTCAGAATTTCTACCAACCCTAAACTGAATTCTTTGGATTTTAGAAACTCCATTTATCATTTACTAGTTGCTATATTTTCAGATTTATTTTCCTATGCATAAATGTGTACTTTATTATGAAATTAGTAATACACATCATCTAAACAGAATAGGTTCTGGTCCTAAATAATTTAATAACATATTTTGACCTTTGCCTCTGATGTAATCTATTTCACAATTATTTTTCCTATTTCCTATAACTATTCTTTACTTAAAAATGTGTCCCTAAATGTGAATAATAAATTAAACAGATTCAATTCAGCCCAAAATATGTTTTTATCTCACTCCAAAGTTTCCTAAATACTGAGAAAGTCTTTAATTAAATTTTGACAATATGTTTGTCCCACTTTTTAATTTTTAAACACTAGCCACATATTCAATTTCCTAAATTAAATACTAAACAGGGCTAAAAAGGTAAACTCACCCCACTACAGGGTCTATAATATTATTTTCAGAATTTCCAGGGGTCTAGCTACACTTATCAGAGGTGTTTTTCCTAATTTTTATTAAGTCCAGGGGCTAAAACTGATTTTTAAATGAATTTACATGATTTTCTGGAGTTCCAGGGGCTAGATCAGAAGTTTCCGGGGCTAGCTCTTATTTCCCGAGAACCCCAGGGGGTAGCACGTAAGATTTCCAGTCTTTATAACGCGGGGCTGACATGGACCGTCCGATTTTAAACCGACGGCCGAGATTATAACATCGAACCGGTACGCGGGGGTTTAGACCCTACCGTGCGATTTAAAATAAACGGCGCACAAGCGGCCACGTCGCTCTGATCGAGCGCGGGCGGCGCTGCCGGCGGCGCACGGCGGTGGGAAGCGGCGATCTCGCCGGAAACTTTCGGATCTTCGGGAATTCTTCCTAGAACTGTAATTTTATGGCATAGATCAGCAGAGGGGAGGTCGGAGATCTCACCTCGGGGGTTTTCTTGAGCTCGGAGGTCCTGAAAAGTGATCGGCGACGAGGTCCGAGGCAAAACCACGGCGAAGCTCGTCGGCGCTGCGTTTACACCGCAAATCACCGAGTTTTCTGCACCTGCAAGGTTCCCCGGAGGCGGTGGATCAAGACCAGCGAGTTAGATCGGAATTTCCGAGCTTAGATTGGCCAGAATTCGCCGGAGAAGTCTCGGTTCTCACCGGAGTAAAAATCGGCGATCGTGGGGGAAAAACAGAACGAGGCCGGGGTTTTTATAGGCGGGGGAGGGCGGCGGGGTGGTTTAGATCATGTCCGCGTCGCCTACGAACAGAATTCAGCGGGGATACGCCGAAATCCCGATCGGTTTTGATTCGGGTGCGAGGGAGTCCGGCGCTGTCGCGAGGTAGACGAAGATCGGGTGGGTCCCGCCTGTCAGTGTGAGGCAGCAGCGCGCGCGGCTGCGGGCTGGCACGGGCGCTGGCTGGGCCGGCTGGTGGGTTTCGGCCCACTGGCCGGTTTTTTTTTCTGTTTTCTCTTTTTCTTTTCTGATTTGAGTTTAATTTGAATTCCAGTTTGAATTTGAATTTTTGCAAAACATGCAACACGTTCAAAATTTTTTAAATCCCCCTCTTAACAGGATTTAGGGTTTTGAATCAAAATTTTGGGGTGTTACACACAATTTTGTTAGTGTCAAGTAAAAGCACACGGTAGCCTCTAGCATGAGATGGATAACCAAGAAACATGCCATCAACAGATCTAGCTTCAAATTTATCAAGATTACCATGTTTCTTAACAAAGCATTTGCAACCAAAAACCCTAAAGTGTGTAACACTAGGCCTATGTCCAAACCGGAGCTCATATGGGGTTTTTCCAAGCTTAGCACGCAAGAAAACACGATTTGAGACATAACAAGCGGTTGCAATTGCATCAGCCCAAAATTTCCTAGGAGTTTGATATTCATCAAGCATAATCCTAGCCATCTCAACTAAGGTCCTGTTCTTTCTTTCTACGACACCATTTTGTTGTGGTACATAGGGTGAAGAGTATTGATGATCTATTCCATTTTCAGCACAAAAGTGATCAAAGGATTGGTTTTTAAATTCAGTTCCGTTATCACTTCTAATTGTTTTTAATGATCCTGGGTGATCAATAGATAATCTAAGACATAAAGTTCTAAAATGACTAAAAGCTTCATTCTTAGATGCCATAAAATAAACCCAAGAATATCTGGAATAATCATCAACAATCACAAGCACATACCATTTACCTCCGAAGGATTGAACACGTGCCGGACCTACTGTGTCAAGATGTAAAAGTTGTCCCGGTTCAGCTGTCATGGTCATTGTAAGAGGAGCATGTGAACCTGCAACAAACTTAGCATGTCTACAAGAAGAGCACACAATATCATTGTCCTTTTTAAGCTTTGGCAGCCCACGTATGCGATTGAGAGCACTAACACGAGTGAGATGATCAAAGCCTATGTGACCAAGTCTACGATGCCAAAAATATAGATGCTTTGTATCATTAGCAACTAGACACTGATGCTTAGAAGTTGACAAATCAAAATCAGCTTTAAAAACTCTTCCAAACCTAGACATGTTAAACAAAAGCTCACCTTTTGAATCTATAACTTTGCAGCAATTTTTAGCAAAGCTAACCTCTAGATTTTCATCTAGCAATTGTGAAACCAAAAGCAAGTTGTATTTCAAATTTTTAACAAGTGCCACATCTTTCAAAGTGTAGAGATTGTTTACTCTAACGGAACCTTTAGCAATTATGGGAGTAGAAGAGTTATCGGCGAAAGTAACATTTTCTACACGTGACACAAAAGAGAGAGAGGAGAACCATTCTTTGTTACCGGTCATGTGGCATGAGCAACCTGAACCCACAATCCAAATGTTCTCCTTCCTCAAACGTGAAACCTACACAGCAGCACAATACGTCGATGACTCAATACTGGGGTTAGTTAAAAGACTTTTAGGAATCCAGTACTGAGTCACACGACGTCCAGCAGGAATAACACGCGAAAGCTGAGAAGGTACAGCAGGTTTATGAGCCAAACATCGAAAATTTTTGTTCCCAACTACTGACTTAGAAGATGTGTTATATGTAGCACAAAAACAGTAGGTCCGGGAGCAAGTTTTTGACTCATTACAGCAGGTTGCAAGCTCCGAACATTCGGTCTAGCAGATTTTGCTTGGTTGTTATGTGATCTAGCAAGTATTCTTTGTTTCTTATCGTGTTTAGCTAGTCTATAACAAAAATCCATGACATGACCATCTCTACCACAGTAGGTACAATGAAAAATAACCTTATTATCATGTCTAGATGAGCAAGCAACACGTTTATTAGAACCCGAATGGGACAGTACTCCTGCAGATTTGAAAATCACCTCTTTTTGTCTAGGAGCTGTTTAAATCAAACCGCTTCCTAATGACTTTACAACTTTAGGTGGGTGTGCCTTAGCATGAGCATGAGAATTAAAACCTAAACCAGTTTTATCATTACAAGACTTGGAAGAATTCAGCAGCAAGTTTAGGTTCTTATTTGCATTAGAAAACCGATCTAGTGTCCTATGCATGTCATCAAGTTTATTGGACAGATCAAAGCAGTTTTCACATGAAGTTTTTCCTTTTAGTTTGCAATTTGAACAATATTTAACTTCATGCACACGTAAAGCATTGTTCAAACTAGAAATCTCATTCATAGCATCATTTAGTTTCTTATTCAGATCATCACATGAAGAACAATGCAAATCAATTGTAGAACAACAAGCATATTTCAAATTTTTATCATTAAGTGCAGCAGGCTCTTTGTTCTTTTCAATTTCAAGTTCAAGTTTATCAAGTGTAGATGCGTGTGCACTTCTTAAAGAGGATAATTGTTCATAAATCAAATCACATGAGGAATAAGAATCATCACTAGGAATCAAAGTTTTTAAATGATTAATTTCAGATTCTAGTGATTCAATTTTAACAGCATTGTTCCTAAGTTTTTTTATCCTTTTTCTTTAATATAACAGTAGTATGAGAAATAGCATCACACATTTCTTTGCAAGTGGGACATACCTCTTCATCGTCGCTGTTGTGTTCTGCCTCCTCGGAGCTTGAACTTGACTTGCTCGCCATGCAGCACATATTTGCCATACCTTCTTCATCTTTATCACTACCGGTGTCCACATCACTTGAGCCGAAATCTTGAAGTGCAGAGATCATACTATGCACTATGTTGCGCATTGATAAATCTTTCTTCTTCTTATTCTTTGCAAACGATTTCTTCGGCCTTGTTTGCTTTTCTTCACGTGAAGTCGGACCTGAAAGGTTAGGGCACTCCATATGAAAATGTCCTGTCTTACCACATTCAAAACATCGTTGAGGTCCGGAGCTTCCTCTCCTTCTAGTTCTCACATTTTGCAATGCTTTTGAGAACCGAGTAGAGATGAGTGCAAGCTCCTCCTCTGGAAACTCTTCAATCTGTTCAAGGGTTAGAGAGGACAGCAAAGAGAGTGCACCACTAGATGATGATTTACTAGAACTAGACATGTCACGTTGCGAAACAAATGCAATAGACTTGTTGGGGTTTTTACGTGAGATGATGTCAATTTCATGAGTTTTCAATTTAGAATAAAGCACGTCTAAAGTAAGAGAACTCATGACAGTAGATTCACGAATAGATGTAACTTTCATCTCCCAAATTGACATATCTAATGCTCCTAACAATTGTCTAGCATTTTCAGCATCTGAAAAGTTAACATTGACACTACGCAAGTTGCTGAGAATTTTATTAAAGCGAGCAAAAAGGTCGTCAATTGACTCACCCGGTTGTATCTCAAAACGCATGTATTCTTTCTTGAACATATCTTGCCTTACCTCCTTGATCGTATTGGATCCTTCATGATAGTCACAAAGAGCTTTCCAAACATCATATGCAGATCGGAGGTGTGCAACACGGTCGAAGTCGCTTTGAGTCAATCCTTGGATGATCAAGTTGCGAGCCTTGTTGTTGTTGTCAACATCTCTCATGTTCACAGCCGTAACTTGATTGTTGGGTGGTACATCAAAGTTCCGTTAGACCTTTTCCCATATGGCGAAGCCTTGCGCCTGTATGTAGGCCTCCATCCGCGCCTTCCAAACCTAAAAATTGATGCCATTGAACACACAAGGTTTTGCGGAGTACTTCTCCATGATGGTTAGTCAAAACACGTGCAAATCACAAAGATTAGAGCACCTTGGCTCTGATACCAATTGTAGGATCAAAGAGCACGTTAAAAGCTACCAGAGGGGGGGGGGTGAATGGTAGATTAAAACTTTTCGCAGCGGAAACAACAAAAACCCCTCAGCAAAAAATCAATCGGTTAAAGAAACCGTGTGTGCAAGTGTTTTCAAACGTGTTCAACCATGACAAATCAAGTAGAGAGGTAGAGAATTAAGTCACGGATCTAATGCAACAAGAATCACTTGAAAAAACGAAGTAAAACTTGAGATACGATCAAAACATTAAACGAAGATCAATCTGTTCTACCCGATATAAGATAGATCTGCAACGCTGCAAAGAAACTCGTGTATCTCAAAAACTACAGATCCTAAGCTCGTGAAAATTTCACAGATGATAGATAATTGAGTTGTGAAGACAACCCGAAAAGAATCACGTCAATCGGATCTGTAAAACTCGAGTTATGAACGAAACACCGAAGCAACGTCGGTCTGTCCAGAAACTCGGCGAGAAAGACTTGACGAAAAACAAGTCGGACGAACAAGGCACAAAAGCTCCTCGAAACTATGAACTTTATTCAATAGAAACACAAGAGGAACAGCCCAAAGTCGTGCACCACGAGCTCTGGCCTCCCTTGCTTATATAACCAGCTCTATGGCCAATCCAATTCAAACTAGGACTCCTACTCCTACTTGGATTCAAACTGTAACTTTCCAATACTGCTCAAGACTCTTCTATACGCAGATAGAAGCAATCTTAAGACTTCCAAACACCTTAGGAACGTCCCAAACATTCCTAAAACAACTCAAATTCGTGACCCACACGAAATCCTATCATAACCAACTCAAAACTTTCCATATTTGAGTCAAACACGACTCAGCCGCAGCCTGAGTCCATAACCTAGTCGGTTGGACCTTTCCGACCAATTCTTTACGTCCACTTCTCTTCATCACGCCTTGAAACAATGTTGCCACGTCCATGCACTCCTTGCACACGTGCAAACACCTTCCAACGACGTACACGCAACCTTCATATGCACTGCCCTTGATCCAAACATGCTGCGTGACCTCCCGATCAACTCAACCACAGCTCCTCCCGAACTTGGTTGTTGGAACCTCATCTCCTCCCTGAGACTAGTCCAAGGATCCCGTCACCAGCCATGTCTTGAACTCAAGCAACACCTGCACATGAATAAACAACCAATTCTTCCGAGCACTAGTCCTCGACTTGACTCACGTTAGTTCGAAAACCACAACACCTTACATGAGCACGTCACATAAGTATGTTGCAAACCATATCAAATGATAACAGCCATAACCACCAAAACACACCAGAAAATTAGCAAATTAATACTAAGCAAACCTTCCCATAAAGCAAGTTTGAAACATTGCGAGTTAAAAGCAAAAACAAGACGCTGCAGTTCTACGAGTTGAACTTCACGGGAGCTCCCTAAAAACAAGCTCCGGACCTCACAGAAGCTCTCCGGACCTTGCAGGAGCTCTCCGGACCTTGCGTCGGACCCTGCCAACACTTGGCGGACCTAACAAAGAACTTGTCGGACCTTGCCACAGAATAATGTTTTGGCAATATTCAAAACTTTGAATGTTAATGCTAACTTTTATCCTAATTGCCAATGTATCCAGCACACATAGGTCTCACAATACTCCATAGTAGCTGATGTGTACAGGGGTCCCGATCTTCCGAAAGGTTCTGATAACTCTCGATTTGGTGGAGACTTGACACATATCGATCCGGCTTCCGAACAACACGTTCTGAACCCGACAATCGCAGCACCACGTCTCCTCAGGTTATCAACCGATATTGCGCGGTTGACCTCGCCAAGAAGGCTAATACTTGCCTGCAAATCGAAGAACACAAGCAAGAACAAGAAAGAATGCAACCAAATTGCTGAAAGATATGAATCACTCAAGTTGGGGTCTCACAAACCGATGAACGGCTAAACTGTTCTTGACAGAATAATCTAAGCAAAACCCAGCTGTTTGTGACGGCGGCTAGGGGGTATAAAGGAGGTGGAGGACGACCAGGGGGGTGCTGGGGTCGTGACCTAACCCTAAGACACGTACATAATGGACTTGGACTCGATACAAGGCCCAATGGCCCAACTAGGTGATGCAACACCCTGACAGACTCTAAACTTTATATTGTTTCGAAGTTTCCCGTCGACTCCGTGGGAATTTTGATGTGGGGCCAGTTCCATTAAAGTTTATCCTCTCAGCTTTCCGTGCATATGTAGAACGTCAAAAACGGAGTCCGTATGCCTTCTGTGCATCCATTTTAAGGTGGACTGCTCCTGGGCCCGAGTTGGACTCGAGTTTGAGTTGGGCTCGGTCTCTAACTTCTTGTTAGCGTATTTTCTGGTCCTCCACACCTCCAAACCTCTCTCCATGTATCTCCATGTCCTCTCCATGGTTCCTAATCATAATTAATCCATTAGGTAGCAACATACTCTCAAAATTCACATATAAAGAATTGTTCAGGAACGAGCTCACCTCTAAATTCAATTGTCGTGCTCGAGCTCTAGTAATTGGACCTTGCATGTCTACCATGTGAGTGTTGTGCATATCTACAGGAGTGATGTCCACATCAGTAGCCGCCACAAACAATTGGGTTTGTTTAGATTAATCTATTTACACATCAGTAGTCCCCCTCTTGCATTGGAGTCGTCCTCGACTCAAGCTCATCTTCTTCTCCCAAATATGACCTCAAATCTGAAATGTTAAAGGTGGGACTAACCCCAAACTCGGGAGGCAACTCAAGTTTATATGCATTATTATTAATCTTCTCAAGTATTTTAAAAGGACCATCAGCTCTAGGCATCAATTTAGACTTTCTCAGTTCTGGAAATCTATCCTTTCTCAAGTGTAACCAAACTAAATCACCCGGTTCAAGTCTAACTTCCTGCCTACCTTTACTACCAGCAATTCTATATTTTTCATTCATCTTTTCAATATTGTGTTTAGTGGTCTCATGAATTTTCAAAATAAAATCAGCATGTTCCTTTGCATCATTATGAGTTCTCTCACTAGTAGATAAAGGCAAGATATCAATAGGAGCACGAGGATTGAATCCATACACTACCCGAAAAGGACTTACCTTGGTGGTAGAATGTGTTGCCCGATTATATGCAAACTCCACATGTGGCAAACATTCTTCCTACATATTTAAAATTTTCTTCAAAACAGCTCTCAACATGGTGCCCAAAGTGCGGTTCACTACTTCTGTTTGCCCATCAGTTTGTGGGTGACATGTTGTAGAGAACAACAGTTTTGTACCCAACTTGTTCCATAGGGTGCGCCAAAAGTGACTAAAAAATTTAGCATCACGATCTGAAACAATAGTAGAAAGCATACCATGCAAGCGGACAATCCCTTTGAAAAAAAGGTCGGCAATATGTACAGCATCATCACTTTTCTGACACGGTATAAAATGTGCCACCTTAGAAAAACGATCCACCATAACAAAAATTCTGTCCCTCCCCCTCTTAGTCCTAGGCAATCCCAAAACAAAGTCCATAGAGATATCCGCCCAAGGAATGGAAGGAGTGGGAATAGGCATGTATAAACCATATGGATTCAAATGGGACTTAGCTTTCTGACATGTGGTGCAGCGAGCCACAAACTGCTCTACATCTCTCCTCATCTTTGGCCAAAAGAAATGTGTGGCCAGAACATCCTCCGTCTTCTTTGCGCCAAAATGGCCCATCAAACCTCCACCATGTGCCTCCTGTAATAACAAAAGACGAATGGAACCAACTGGAATGCATAGGCGGTTAGCTCTAAACAAGAATCCATCATCCAGTACAAATTTATTCCAGGTATGACCTTTTCTACAATGCAGCAACACATCTTTAAAATCAGCATCAAGAGCATATTATTTTTTAATTGATTCAAGTCCAAAAATTCGACAATCAAGTCGGGACAGCATATTATATCGTCTAGACAATGCATCAGCGATCAAATTATCCTTCCCTTTCTTATGTTTAATGACATAAGGAAAAGACACAATAAATTCAATCCATTTTGCATGTCTATGATTCAGATTATTTTGAGAACGAATATGCTTTAGCGATTCATGATCAGAATGAATAAAAAATTCTTTAGGCCATAAATAATGACGCCATGTCTCTAAGCATCGTACGAGAGCATAGAATTCTTTATCATATGTGGAGTAATTCAGGACAGGACCATTAAGTTTTTCACTAAAGTATGCAACCGGTTTACCACCTTGCAGTAAGACACCACCAATGCCAACTCCACTAGCATCACATTCAAGTTCAAAAGTCTTACTAAAATCAGGAAGTTGCAGCAATGGTGCGTGTGTAAGCTTGTCCTTCAAGGTGTCAAAGGACTCCTCTTGTGCTTTCCCCCAATGGAACACCACACCTTTCTTTGTCAACTCATGCAATGGGGCAGCAATAGTGCTAAAATCATTGACGAAACGTCGGTAGAAACCTGCAAGACCAAGAAAACTCCTTACCCGTGTGATGGCTTGAGGTATTGGCCAGCTCTTGATCGCTTGAATTTTCATCTCATCCACCTCAATTCCCTGTGGAGTCACAACATAGCCAAGAAAGGAAACTCGATTCGTACAAAAGATGCACTTCTCAAGGTTACCAAATAAATGTGCATCTCTCAAAGCATTAAAAACAGCATGTAAATGATCCATATGTTCATCCAATGACTTGCTATAAATCAAGATATCATCAAAGTAAACCACCACAAATTTTCCAATAAAAGCTCTCAAAACCTCATTCATAAACGCATGAATGTACTTGGTGCATTAGTTAAACCAAAAGGCATTACTAACCACTCATACAACCCAAATTTGGTTTTAAAAGCTGTTTTCCATTCATATCCCAATTTCATTCTTATTTGGTGGTAACCACTACGCAAGTCAATCTTAGTGAAAATTATAGAACCACACAACTCATCAAGCATGTCGTCTAGCCTAGGAATAGGATGACGATACCTTATAGTAACATTGTTAATGGCTCTACAATCAACACACATACGCCAAGTACCATCTTTCTTAGGAACCAAAAGTACAGGAACAGCACAAGGACTAAGGCTTTCACGTACATACCCACGGTCCAAAAGGTCTTGGACTTGCCGCTGAATTTCCTTAGTCTCCTCGGGGTTGGTCCTATATGCAGCACGGTTTGGCAAAATTGCACTCGGAATCAAATCAATTTGATGTTCAATCCCTCTCAAAGGTGGAAGTCCCGGGGATATCTCAGCTGGAAAAATATCCTCATACTCTTGCAACAAGTTAGTAACTGCTGGAGGCAAAGACCTAGCAATATCATCAATGGAGAACAAAACTTGTTTGCACACCAATGCACAGCAAATATCATGATCAGAAATTTCAGCAAGGTCTGATTTTGTAGCAAGCATTACACGACCCTTCAATTTAATTCCCTCAGTCTTAGAACTAGGTGTAGACCTCTCATTATTTGGTGGTAACACAGAATTAATGGCTTGTTGATTTTCTGATTTAGAACTACTAGAAATTCCAGCTCTCTCCCTATCAGCTTGTACAATTTCAGCAGGAGCCAAAGGTATCAAAGTAATTTTCTTTCCTTTATGCATAAAAGTATATTTATTACTTCTACCATGGTGCAAAGCATCCTTATCATGTTCCCAAGGTCGACCCAATAAAAGTGAACACGCTTGCATGGGTACCACATCACAATCAACGGAATCAACATATGTATCAATGGAAAACGGAATTCTGCAAGTTTGTGTTACCTTAGCTCTTCCAGAACCATTCAATCATTGAATATAGTATGGATGTGGGTGTGGTCGTGTATTCAAGCTAAGCTTCTTGACCAATTCAGAACTCACCAAGTTGTTGCAGCTTCCTCCATCAATGATGACACGTGCTCGCCGGTTCTTGATGACAAAGAAAATCTGAAACAAATTATGGCATTGTAATCTATCAAGTTGTTGTACCTGTGTGTTCAGCACCCGCTGCACAATGATGTTCATGTAGGCTGATGTGTCTTCACTCCCAAAAACATGTCCCTCATCATTGTCCGTGGCAGCTTCATCATCATTGTTGTCTTCGACATCGGAGGTGCTGATGTATCCTCCCTCTTCTGTAGCCACGTATGCCCGCTGACTAGGACAATCTTTTTGCACATGACCAAGACCATGGCAGCGGTGTCACTGAATGCCAGAAGTGCGTCCTATTGAAGCAACGGATGAAGCACTTTTGGCAGGTACCTGCATGGAATTTTTACCCGAATCCGCAGGTCGTGCAGGTGGTGTTTTCGGTGCTGCTGAAACGTTGTTGCTGCCAGAGGGAAGCTTGGCTGCTGGTTTTGGTGAAAGGGCATCAAAACAGAATGACTTGGACGCCCCCGAATATGTTGTCGTGCGTGGAGTGCAGGAGGCACCGCTGCTGCTCTTGTTCTTTTGTTGACGACCCTGTAACTCCTTTTCTGCAAGCATAGCAAGCTGGAACAACTGGTTGACAGTATTAAATTCCTTATAATCAACAATATCCTGTATCTCACGTCTCAACCCCCCATAGAAACGACAAATTTTATCTTTAGTGTCCTCTACTACCCCACATCGTATCATACCCTTTTGAAGCTCCGCATAATAATCTTGGACAGAATTATTTCCCTGCTCTAAGCGCTGCAATTTCTTTCGTAAATCACGTTGGTAGGATGGAGGAACAAAACGATGACACATAGCTTCTTTTAAACGTTCCCATGTATCAGGTTGTAAGCGTGTGGTACCTAGTTCATTCCACCATATTATAGCAAAATCCTTAAACTCACTAGTGGCTTGTCGAACTCTATGTTGTTCAGGAAGAAGGTGGGAATTAAATTTCTGCTCAACCGTCATTTCCCAATCAAGATATGCCTCAGCATCATAAGCACCAGAAAATGAAGGTATGGAAAATTTAACTTTAGCAAAAGTGTCATCAGGAGGGCGGTTATTGTTACCACGCATGTTGTTTCCTACCATACCATGAGTGTTTTGACGAAGGCGTTGACGTAGATGTACATTCTGCGCAGCACGTGTGTCCACCTCTCCATTGACATCATACAACACGTCTTCTTCTTCTTCAAGGTTGTTGTGGTGGGTAGCATCATGGCTGAATGGTAGGTGGATCTCCATATCATCAATCCTTCCAACTAGCGAGCTTAAGCGTTTGTCCAACCTCTCAAGGGTGTGGGGTATTCTCTGTTCAGCAAGATAATCTTTTACCCCTTGTGCGATTGCTTCCTTGACAGACTTCATCATTTGTTCTATGTAACCCTTCATCTCACTTTTCAAAACACACTCCGTAGGATCAACATGATCTGACATTGTTAGCAAGAATAATATGGAAAACAACAAGATTATCCCTATCAACTACTACGCAATGATGGTGGAACTCACAAAGCAATGGGTCGAGTCTTACCAAGCTCTTACAAGTTTCTTACCACAACAAGGCAAAGGATACCTGGACGACGTGATTCAGCGATTGCAAGGGTCAAAAACTTGTGCTGTTCGAAAGGATGAATGTGGAGTTTGGATGGCCAAATATATGTGAGTAGCACACAATTCAATAACAGATAGTAATGCTGAATAGATATCCAAACACTTGTCCTAGTTGCTGGCCTACTCGTGTCTTATCCCGGATGTTATGAACAAGACAGCAAGAAGTATGAATGATAAGGACAATAATTGAGCAGGAACAATTGCACTACAAGGCAAAATAACACTCCCAAGTTTTGATATTTGTGCTCCTCTTCACAAATTTTCTTTTCTATATTTTTTCTTTGATTTTTTTATATCTGCCGTGAAATCAGGAGCACTAATATACACGTTGCACAAATTTTCAGCTCACTTGAAAAAAGAAGATGTGGACAACAGAAATTCAATATGTTTCTTTATGATTATTGTTGAGCCTTTAGATGCCAAATAATCAATCTCCCAAAGTGAATCTGGGCAATGTAATTTAACCCGATGCCAAGGTTATGGCTGTTTTAAGACAGCACCACAGGGTTATGTTTTTGGTGGAGCTGAATTGGAAACGGTGGTGAGAAAAAAATTGGATATGATGGTGACAACGTGTGGGATGGTGTGCGTATATCAAGGAGTATAAACTCACGTAATATGTGATGAAAACTGAAGAACAAGGATAACCCTAGCACAATGAATAGTTATGGTGATCGATTTGATAACCATTGTGGCAGCTAGGGTTTTGATGGAATGCAGCGGATGGAATAACAAAGTAGGAACAAAACACGATTAAACCAGCAACAAAACCTGAACTAGGACACAAATTCAACACTACGGACAACAAAACAGAATTGTGCAAACGGCTAAACCTGGTCTGGGATGGGTAAACCTATGACTATTATTTTTTTTGGCTTTTTCGTGGATGATAGGACGAGTTCAAGATAAACAAAACTAGGGGAAGGTGAACCTAACGGTGCACCTAAAGCTCTGATTACCACTTGATGTGTACAGGGGTCCTGATCTTCCGAAAGGTTCTGATAACTCTCGATTTGGTGGAGACTTGACACAAACCGATCTGGCTTCCGAACAACACGTTCTGAACACTGCAATCGCAGCACCACGTCTCCTCAGGTTATCAACCGATATTGCGTGGTTGACCTCGCCAAGAAGGCTAATCCTTGCCTGCGAATTGAAGAACACAAGCAAGAACAAGAAAGAATGCAACCAAATTGCTGAAAGATATGAAGCACTCAAGTTGGGGTCTCACAAACCGATGAACGGCAAAACTGTTCTTGACAGAATAATCTAAGCAAAACCCAGCTGTTTGTGACGGCGGCTAGGGGGTATAAAGGAGGTGGAGTATGACCAGGGGGGTGCTGGGGTCTTGACCTAACCCTAAGACACGTACATAATGGACTTGGACTTGATACAAGGCCCAATGGCCCAACAAGGTGATGCAACACCCTGACAGACTCTAAACTTTATATTGTTTTGAAGTTTCCCATCGACTCCGAGGGAATTTTGACGTGGGGCCAGTTCCATTGGAAAATTTATCCTCTCAGCTTTCTGTGCATATGTAGAACGTCAAAAATGGAGTCCGTATGCCTCCTGTGCATCCATTTCAAGGTGGACTGCTCCTGGGCCCGAGTTGGACTCGAGTTTGAGTTGGGCTCGGTCTCTAACTTCTTGTTGGCGTATTTTCTGGTCCTCCACGCCTCCAAACCCCTCTCCATGTATATCCATGTCCTCTCCATGGTTCCTAATCATAATTAGTCCATTAGGTAGCAACATACTCTCAAAATTCACATCTAAAGAATTGTTCAGGAACGAGCTCACCTCTAAATTCAATTGTTGTGCTCGAGTTCTAGTAATTGGACCTTGCATGTCTACCATGTGAGTGTTGTGCATATCTGCAGGAGTGATGTCCACATCAGTAGCCGCCACAAACAATTGGGTTTGTTTAGATTAATCTATTTACACATTTTCACCGTTCATCGGTTTGTGAGACCCCAACTTAGCAATTCAGATTGCTTCTTCTTCATTCTTGCTCGTGTTATCGGTTGCACTTGCAGGAATTAGCCTTCTTGGCGAGGTCAAGCGTATGAAGCACGGTTGATAACCAATGGAGCAGTGGTGTAGGGATTGCAGGGGCTGTTCGTGTTCTTCTCAAGAGCCTCGGATCATCAACGTCGATAGCTCCATCAATCGACTTATCCATTACCCACCGGAAGATCGGGCCTACAACTGCTCATCACTTTGGCCCTAGGTTAGCCTAATAGCCAGGATGATCTGTAGACGCTAGTAAATACCAACTGTGAGCTCACATTTAATTATTTTCATGTGTGGGGCTGTTCTGCTGAGGCAAAAGTGTCTACACAATCATTCGTAAGTTAGATTCTAGGACCACAGGCTGTCATTTTATTGTCTATACAGGAAAGAGTAAGGGTTATTGTTTCTACTGTCCTGGCAGATATACTAAGTTTGTAGAAATGAGGTATTCCATCTTTTTAGAGGATGTCATGATCAGGGGGAGTATGGTACCCCTAGAAATTGATCTTGAGGAGAAGAGGGTGTATGCACCCACTCCAATGACTCGAGGACCATTTTTTCTCGATACCTGCTGTAGTTGAACCAACAGTGCCCACCGCTGTTGTTTCAACACCTGTTGTTAGTTACTCATTGACGACACCAATAGTAAGTGAGCCTCCTGTTCTGCAGGAACCGACTAAGTTTTTTGAGCCTCTTGAGTCAGTCGCTGCTAATGATGAGGAGCAACAACCGTCTCAAATAGAAGATAATGTGTCAATTAGAATATTTTAAAGAGTAAGAAGATCATATATTCCTGCTGATTATGAGATCTATATCAGCAAAGAATTTCAAATAGAGAATGATCCCACCTTATTTGAATAATACATGAGAAGTCCTCAATCATCCGAGTGCCGTAAAGCCATGGATGATGATATGGGTTCTATGAGTCTAACAAAGTCCGAGAATTAGTCAAAATTCCTAATCGAGCCAAAACAGTAGGTTGTAAGTCACTGAGCGATATTCTGATGAATTTTAGAAATGAATACAAGTAATATTTTGTTCATTTATTGTTTCATGTCGTATATTTTTATAATAATTGTACTTTGAATGTGGCCTAGAGGGGGGGGGGGGGGTGAATAGGCCTTATAGAGTTTCCTGCACACTTAAAGTAGTTGTCAAAAACTTGATTGACCGGACTAGTCCGGTTGTGTGAGCGGACTAGTCCGGTGTGCCTGAAGTGTGTAGATTGTATAAGTGTTGTACAGGAGAATTAACTTGTTTAGCAGCGAAATAAGAACAACAATTATTCTATTTTGATTTTACAATGTGAGGTGTGATTATGCCCGTGAATGAGACTTAGCAACTCAAATTATGAAGTTTAGCAACTAGATGTTATAATCAACAAAAAAACAAGGGGGCATGCGAGACACAAATTTTACCGAGGTTCGATCTCACCAAGAGATCTACGTCCTCATTGAGGAGGCTCACACAGAACCGGGTCTCTAACCCTTTCCCTCTTCAAGTCACCACACAAGGCCGACTTGACTCCACTAGCACGGGTAATCACCGAGTTTGTGGGGCAACCTCACACGTTGAGGGCTCCCACAAGAATTACAATGAGAAAGCGATCAAAATACACTCAAAAGGATTACAATGTAGAATATGAGTGTAGAGAGATCAAACCCCAAGAGCTCACAACGAAGGAACGACGATCTCCCAATCCCAAATCCAAGTATTTGATTGATTTTCACCTTTTTGCACCTTAGATGTGTGGGGAGATGTGTTTTTGGGCTCTTGGGACAGGCGGCGGCGCTAGGGTTTTTGTTTCCAGCAGTATGAGTCGTGTCTCTCTATTGGAAGGCCGTGGATAACCAATTTATATGGTTTCCAAAAAGTTATCGTTGTAAAACCTAATACCGGACTAGTCCGGTATATGATCGGACTTGTCCGGTCTACTTCCAGTGGGTTAACCGGACTAGTCCGGTCTAAAACCGGACTTGTCCGGTGCTATGTGAAGTGGGGTTCCAGAAAGTTTAGCGGACTAGTCCTGTCGCATGGATGGACTAGTCCGCAGTCCTCTAAAGAGAACAACAGAAACATGATCGGACTAGTCCGGTCTAAAAACCGGACTTGTCCGGTTGCGTTCCAGTATGCTGACCGGACTAGTCCGGTCCATGGACGGACTAGTCTGGTGTATAGTGGATTTTAGTTGATTATTAACCCCTTACCCTTACGAAAAGTCCTGAGCTCTTGGGATGTGTCTCTCACACACACCCTATACATTTACATCTAATTTGCTCTTCTAAATTCCACTAAAGTCTTCCTTTTCGGGCAGCACTTTATTTTTCACCTTTTTGTGTGCACCGAGCTAGTTCACTTTGTTTGTCCTGCAATCATTTCGTTAGGATCTCATATGCTTGTCATCAATTCTCCAAAACCCACAAGGGATATCCTAGATGCACTTACAATCTCCCCCTTTTTGGTGATTGATGACAACTATTTGAGATATCACAATTGAGAATAAAAGGTTGATTTTCATAAGGTGTGCACATATGAGAATAATAAAGAATTCACAAAAAGCTTCTCACATATGCACACACCTTATGGTGGGGTCCCTAACAGGTGTGTGATAAACAAAATGTGATAAATTAAAGACAAACAATAGTGAACATATAAGTAGGCATTAGAGCATAGTGCATCACACATAAGAAAAGAAATAGTGCATTACAAGATTTTAAAATAGGTACATGTCCTTGATCACAAAAGAGCTTAATAACTAATACTAGATAGTTCGAGTCCAAATCTAATCTCAATCTCTCCCCCTTTGGCATCAAGGCACCAAAAAGGGAAAAATTGAGGGGAATCACTCATCGCTGCCTGTCTTCGATCTTGCGGCAGCAGGCAAAGATGGAGGAGAGCACCTTGAGGATGCCACTGGATGATTCTTGGGCAGGTGGAGACCCAGTTGGAGCAGCTGCAGATCTAGTGACATCATGAGCTTACTTTGATCTCCTCTCCACTGGTGGAGAGGACGGGGCAGTTGGAGCCGGGGGGAGAGTGTACTCGGTGGGTTTTTGCGGCTTCAACCCCGCATGCTTGACATCCTTGACGAACTCGAGTCCCGTCACTTTCTCAATCATGTACATGATGTGCATATCCACAGGACCTATTGGGGGTGATTGAGATGTTCACGATGTCGTTGTAGATATACTCAAAAACATTGAATGGTCTCCTTCCACTAATGACCTTCATGAGAGTTCTCAAGGTCCCTTGTATAGTTCCCGCATCTCCATCCTTCGGAGCTATAGTCTTTCTCAAGACTCTATTGAGGACCACAAAGAAGGACTTCAGATATTTGATGGTGGGAGGAACATATGGCATCCTTGTGTCATAGAGAAACTCAAGCTCTTCCTTCTCCAGGGGTTTCAGATTATGGATGACCAGTTCATGATCCAAAGTGTGTTGGAGGTGAAGAATCCTAGCAAATTCATCATAAGTGACACTATACTTTGAACCATGAGTCATCCAAGTAAGACTGTCTCCATCACCACGAGAAAAGTAGAGAGTGGAGTAAAACTGGGTAATGACTTCATTGTTCCAGTCATACTCAAAGGATAGCAGGTCCGTCAGACCGTGCCTCTCTAAGGCCTCCACCATCTCACGAAAGGCAGGATACCTCTTCGACTTCAGGTATCCAACATTTAGCCATTGACTCTCTACTACAGGATTCTTCATCTTCATGTACACATGCTCGTAGTAGTCTGCATGGAAGTTGCTCCAGAACCTTGGATCAGAACATTGTTTAGGTCGGTCATACACTTCAATCTTCCTAAATTTATCAGCTAGCTCACCCCCTTTTCCAGTGAAATCCTCACTTGAAGGCTGCCTGTTGCGATGAACGGGATTTTTCATTTTCAGAGGCCCAATGGGGCCACTAGCAAGCCCTTTTCCTTTATTGAGAGTCCTCTTAGGTCCTGAGGAGCTCTCGGCCATAGCCTTCCCTCGAGGCTTCTTCACAATTACTTTCCTCTTCTTAGGCAAATTTTCGTCGGAGGGTGGAGAGTGAGCATTGACATCATGTCTCTTCTTCATCACTCCCTCCTTAGCTCTCCTCACTCTTTCACGTTGAACTTCTCCGTCATATGAGCCTGAAGACATGATGCCTGATAAGGAGTTTAAGGATTAGATGCAAATGGACGCATTATCGACTTCAAATGAGAATGTAGGGGTTCAACTATCAGAGACCGGACTTGTCCAGTTTCAGAGTGCGGACTTGTCCGGTGGACCGGACTTGTCCGCATCTGAGCGCCGGACTAGTCCGGCCTAGCATAAGAACCCTAAAGTTTCATTTTAATCAAATCTCCTATCTAAGGACTCAAGGGCAGGAAAGTGGTAGGAGTACATCTATTGAGGCAATGTACATCTTTTTGAAATCAAAGGAAACTAGCTAGAACTAGAAAAGTTGAGATTTTGGTTTTAGGGGGGGAATTTACCAAGATTTGAAGATTCGCGTTGAGGGAACAAGAGTCTATCCGGATGAGTCCGGAGAGTAGAATCCACTCATCGAGGAGAGGCTTTTTCACGGAGAAAACTCTGAGTTTGAGGGCTCAACTCGAAAATCACTTTGGGATCTAGGGTTTAGGAGAGGGGGTGAGACAAAGTGCTTATGAGTGGAGAGGGAGGGGTTTGGTCCGGCCAACTGCTTCTATATGCGACTGACCGGACTAGTCCGGTCATGGTAGTGGACTAGTCCGGTGCCCCTGAGTTAACCTAATTGTCGTCTGTCCGGACTAGTCTGTTCGACAACCGGACAAGTCCGGTTCCAGCAGACTTGATGCAGATAGTAGAGTTTAGAGGTGATCCAAGGACACTAATTTTTGCAAATAATCTTGGTAATTACGACCAGTAGGCAAACAACAATAAAAAATTGGTCATATTTCGCAAGATTTTTTCATTAAAATAGTTTTCTTAGAAGAAAAAGAGATGAGGAGCAGTTTTTTTAACAATAAAATGTAACATTTGAGGTTGCAATCAGGTATGCAACGTTTCAAGCCACATTTTGAGAGTCAAGAATATTAAGTTCATTTCTTAGCTCACAAAACCTTTTCTCATCTAATGGTTTGGTAAAAATATCTGCTAGTTGTTTTTCAGTTCTAACATGTGAAATCTCAATGTCACCTTTTAATGAGTGATCTCTAAGAAAGTGATGATGAATATCTATGTTCTTAGTTCTTGAGTGCTCTACTGGGTTGTGTGCAATTTTTATCGCGTTTTCATTATCGCATAGAAGCGGGATATGATTTAGATTGTAGCCGTAGTCTCTAAGAGTCTGTAGCATCCAAAGTAGTTGTGCACAACAACTTCCTGCTGCAACATACTCTGCTTCTGCTGTTGAAAGAGCAATAGAGTTTTGCTTTTTAGATGACCAAGAAACTAGGGATCTGCCAAGAAATTGACAGGTCCCTGAAGTGCTCTTTCTATCGACTTTGCATCCTGCATAGTCGGCATCGGAATAACCTATCAAGTTAAACTTGGGTCCTTTGGGATACCAAAGTCCCAAGTTTGGTGTTTGCACAAGATACCTTAGGATTCTTTTTACAGCAATTAAGTGACACTCTTTAGGTGCGGCTTGAAACCTTGCACACATGCATACGCTAAGCATAATATCTGGCCTAGATGCACATAAGTAAAGTAAGGAGCCGATCATTGACCTATATACCTTTTGGTCCACATTTGGACCTTCTTCATTGAGATCGAGATGTCCGTTGATTGCCATGGGTGTCTTGATGGGCTTGGCTTTGTCCATATTGAATTTCTTGAGGATGTCCTGTGTGTATTTGGTTTGGCTTATAAATGTGCCTTCTCTCAGTTGCTTCACTTGGAATCCCAAGAAGAACTTCAATTCGCCCATCATTGACATCTCGAACCTATCTGTCATAATTTTGCTAAATTCCTCACAGAAAGACTTGTTAGTGGATCCAAAGATAATATCATCAACGTAAATTTGACATACAAATAGATGATCATCAAAATGTTTAGTGAAGAGTGTATAGTCAGCTTTACCAATTTTGAATCCATTTTGAGTTAGAAAATCTCTAAGGCACTTATACCAAGCTCGAGGAGCTTGTTTGAGGCCATAGAGAGCCTTACGCAGTTTATAGACGTGGTTAGGATACTCTTGGTCTTCGAATCCTGGTGGCTGCTCCACATAAACTTCCTCCTTTATCGGACCGTTGAGGAAGGCACTTTTGACGTCCATTTGATACAACTCGCTTTATTTCTTGTTACTACTCCATGTTCATCTTGCTTGTTCCGAAAGACCCATTTAGTTCCAACGATGTTCGCCCTTGGTCTTTCCACCAGCTCCCACACTTTATTTCTTTTGAAGTTGTTCAATTCTTCTTGCATTGCCATCACCCAGTCTGGATCTCTTAAGGCTTCGTCTACCCTGTATGGTTCCAGAAAAGAGACAAAAGAATAGTATTCACAAAAATTTGCAACGCGAGATCTAGTAGTTACTCCCTTAGCAATATCACCAATAATATTGTTGACAGGATGGTCTCTTTGTACACTCTGATGTACTCTTGGGTGAGGAACTTGTGTAGCTACTTGTTCTTCATCATCTTCATGTTCATTGTCTCCCCCTAGATCATTGCTTCCATGATTATCTTGATCTTCTTGATCTTCCTCCACTTGATCTTGTGTGAAAGCTCCCCCTTGATCATTGCTTCCTCGTTGAGGTTTACCTTGTGCATTTGAGTCTTGCGTTTGCTCTTGTGGTAGAATATCACCAAGTGCCATTTTCTTCAGCGCTTCACATGGAGATTCCTCTTTATCTAGCATACATCTATTGACTTGCTCCACTTGTGAGCCGTTAGTTTCATCGAACACTACGTCACGTGCTACTTCAACAAGACCGGACACCTTGTTGAAGACACGATAGGCGTAGGCATTCGATTCATAGCCGAGAAAGAACCCTTCATCAGACTTCGAAGCAAACTTCGAAGCCCTCGGTTTCTTGTTCAGAATAAAACATTTACAACAAAAACTTTGAAATAAGAAACATTAGGCCTTTTACCGGTAAGGAGCTCATACGGAGTTTTCTTCAGTAATCGGTGAAGGTACACCCGATTTGTGGCATGACAAGCAGTGTTCACCGCTTCTGCCCAAAATCGATCTGATGTCTTGTATTCATCCAACATTGTTCTCGCCATTTCAATCAATGTTCTGTTCTTCCTTTCGGCCACCCCGTTATGTTGAGGAGAGTAGGGTGCCGAGAACTCATGCTTTATCCCTTCTTCATCGAGATACTCTTCAACTTGTGTATTCTTGAATTCTGTCCCGTTGTCACTTCTGATGTTTTTCACGGTTAATAAGAATTCGTTCTGGGCTCTTTTTAGGAACTTCTTGAGGATTCCCTGAGTTTCTGATTTATCATACAAGAAAAATACCCAGGTAAATCTTGAAAAATCATCAACAATTACTAAACCGTATTTATTACCGCCGATACTTATGTAAGCAATTGGACCAAATAGATCCATATAAAGAAGTTCCAGTGATCTTGTAGTGGTCATTATGTTCTTGGCGGGATGTGGTGCTCCGATTTGTTTTCCCGCCTGGCAAGCGCTGCACGGCCTGTCTTTCTCAAAAACCACATCCTTTAGACCTCGGATGTGACCACCTTTTAGAAGTTTCTGCAGATTTCTCATCCCAACATGTGCTAGCCGTCTATGCCACAACCATCCCATGTTGGTTTTAGCAACCAAGCAAGTGTTGAGTTCGGCTTTATCTTTGTTGAAATCAACAAGATAAAGCTTTACCTTCAACATTCCCTTGAATGCAATCGAGCCATCGCTTCTTCTAAAAACGGTCTCACCCTCATTAGTGAATAAACAGTTATAACCTTTGTCGCATAGTTGAGATATTGACAAAAGGTTATAATCTAGGGAGTCTACATGTAAAACATTAGATAAAGTGTGTTGAGGAGATATTTCAATGTTATCGCTACCAAGGACCTTTCCTTGGCTGTTGTCTCCAAAGTATATGCCTTCACTTGGATCCTCGTTGCACTCGTACTCCACAAACATACCTCTCTCTCCGGTCATATGATTTGTGCATCCGCTATCTAGCACCCACTTAGATCCGCCGGAGGAGTAAGCCTGCAAAATAGAATTATTCCTTGGTTTTAGGTACCCAAGCTTGCTTGGGTCCTCTCAGGTTAGTCACAAGAGTCTTGGGCACCCACACACAAGTTCTTAAGTTCTTGTGGCGTGGCCCTGTATATTTAGCAATGACTTTTCCATACTTGTTTTTCATGAGAACATAAGAAGCATCAAATGTACGGAACAGTGTTTGTAACTCAGATTCATGGGATTTTTCTTTAACAAAAGTGATTCTATTCTTAGCATGATTAGGAGTAGACATGTGTTTGTTCCTGTCAAAGCCAAGACCATCTTTGACATTGGGAGGTCTAGTGATCATATATGCACTTCGTGCATATTTGATCTTCTCCTTATCAAGGATGCCGTTTTGAGAAGAATGCATGTCATGAGAGGTTGAAGCATTAGAAATTACATTCTTCTTACTAGAGCAAGTGCATGTTCTTATTGTTTTCGAACTCATGTCTTTGGAGGAAGAGCTCTTGGAGGAAAAGGAGTCACTTTGTTTGAGCGACTCAACTTGCACCTCAAGGATTTTGTTAACTTTTGACAAGTTAGCAAGTTCTTCCTTGATTGCAATGTGCGAGTCCTCTAACTTTGAGTAAGTTTCCTTACTCAAGGCTAGCTCTAACTCAAGTGACTCATTCTTCTCACTTTCAAGCTCAAGAAGCTTTTCAACTTCTTGATATCTCTTCCTCTCACGGATGAGCATATCTTCTTGTCGGTTGACAAGTTCCTCCTTTTCAAAGATTTCGTTTGACAACATTTCCATTTTCTTTAAAGCAATTTTACTTAGCCCTCTAAACATTTATTCATTGTCACTAGAGCTATCAAAGTCATCAATGGAGGAATTTAGTACATGAGGAGTAAGTCGAACCTTTTTCTTGCCTTCCTTAGCCATAAGACAAGTGTGGTTGTTCGTGCCCCGTCCTCCCATGTTCGGAAAGAGTGTGGCTCTCATAGTTGGTTTCTTGACTGCGATAGTGGCCATCTCTTCTTCTTCATCGGAGGAGGACTCGTCGTTTGAGTCCCACTCCTTCCCAATGTGAGCTTGATGGACTTGTCTTCTTTTTCTGAAATTTTTCTTTTTCTTGAGATCTTGTTTCCTTCTTCTTTTTGTTTTCTTCATAAGTACAGTCCACCATGAAGTGACCATACTCTCCGCAGTTGTAGCAAGTGCGTCGAGCCTTGGATTTTCCTTTATCCTTGCTTTTGCCTTCATGTGAATTGTTGCCGTGTCTTCTCTTCATCATGCGTTTGAACTTTTTGATGAAGAGTACCATTTCTTCGTCATCAAGATCAGTGCTCTCGTCGCTTGTGTCTCCATCGTCTTGGTCTTCACGAGTTTCTTTGAGTTTGGGTCTGCACGTTGCTTTGAGATCAACTTCTTTATTTTTAGAAGAGGTGAGCTCGGCTAAGTCTTTGACGTATTTAGCCTCTTTCTCCATCATTTCATGATTTATGATCTTCCCCAATAACTCATCGGGAGTCATTTTGTGAAACCCGGGGCTTTCCCTAATCATTGAGCAAAGTGTGACGTTTCTTGGCATGAAGGCTCTTATCATCCTTTTGACCACCTCGTGATCAGTCCATTTCTTACTTCCATAGGCACGTATTTTGTTAATGAGTGCCTTCATCCGATTGTACATGTCTTGAGGTGATTCGCCTTCTTCAATAGCAAATCTCCCCAACTCTCCTTCAAGCATCTCAATTTTGGCTTCACGTATAGACCTATTTCCTTCATGAACTGTTTTGAGTGTATCCCAAATTTCTTTTGCACTCTCTAGTCCATCGATCTTGGTAAATTCTTCTCTGCTCAGTGATGATGTGATTACTGCAACGGCTTGTGCATTTCTGTGAATCTCTTGTTCTTGTTCCGGAGTGAGTTCTTCATCCGTGTCTGGGATATCTATTCCTGTGCAGACAATATGCCAAAGGCTGGGATTCAAGGATATTAGGTGCATTTTCATGTTGTACTTCCATATGGTATAGTCACTTCCGTCAAACTGCGGGGGCCTTCCCATAGGAATGGAGAGATAATGATTATTTCAATTGAGACGGATGTAGTTGTAAGGATATCGGGAGTAGTCGTGATGACCACTCCCCATCGTCTTTTCTTCCTCTTTTCCCTTTTGTGCCATTAATTTCTTTCTCAGTAATGCCTTTAGCTGTCTCACTTCATCATCGTCGTGTGGACTTTCTTTCAGCACATCGAAGGCTTTGGCTTCTTGCTCCTCATCGTTGTTGTTCGTCTTTGGGATATCGTTGTTCTTCTCACAGGCCATTGATCCCTCCGAGATGTGAGTCTTGTTGATGGAGAACTTGGCTCTGATACTAGGCCTTATAGAGTTTCCTGCACACTTAAAGTAGTTGTCAAAAACTTGATTGACCGGACTAGTCCGGTTGTGTGAGCGGACTAGTCCGGTGTGCCTGAAGTGTGTAGATTGTATAAGTGTTGTACAGGAGAATTAACTTGTTTAGCAGCGAAATAAGAACAACAATTATTCTATTTTGATTTTACAATGTGAGGTGTGATTATGCCCGTGAATGAGACTTAGCAACTCAAATTATGAAGTTTAGCAACTAGATGTTATAATCAACAAAAAAACAAGGGGGCATGCGAGACACAAATTTTACCGAGGTTCGATCTCACCAAGAGATCTACGTCCTCGTTGAGGAGGCTCACACAGAACCGGGTCTCTAAGCCTTTCCCTCTTCAAGTCACCACACAAGGCTGACTTGACTCCACTAGCACGGGTAATCACCGAGTTTGTGGGGCAACCTCACACGTTGAGGGCTCCCACAAGAATTACAATGAGAAAGCGATCAAAATACACTCAAAAGGATTACAATGCAGAATATGAGTGTAGAGAGATCAAACCCCAAGAGCTCACAACGAAGGAACGACGATCTCCCAATCCCAAATCCAAGTATTTGATTGATTTTCACCTTTTTGCACCTTAGATGTGTGGGGAGATGTGTTTTTGGGCTCTTGGGACAGGCAGCGGCGCTAGGGTTTTTGTTTCCAGCAGTATGAGTCGTGTCTCTCTATTGGAAGGCCGTGGATCACCAATTTATATGGTTTCCAAAAAGTTATCGTTGTAAAACCTAATACCGGACTAGTCCGGTATATGATCGGACTTGTCCGGTCTACTTCCAGTGGGTTAACCGGACTAGTCCGGTCTAAAACCGGACTTGTCCGGTGCTATGTGAAGTGGGGTTCCAGAAAGTTTAGCGGACTAGTCCTGTCGCATGGATGGACTAGTCCGCAGTCCTCTAAAGAGAACAACAGAAACTTGATCGGACTAGTCCGGTCTAAAAACCGGACTTGTCCGGTTGCGTTCCAGTATGCTGACCGGACTAGTCCGGTCCATGGACGGACTAGTCCGGTGTCCAGTGGATTTTAGTTGATTATTAACCCCTTACCCTTACGAAAAGTCCTGAGCTCTTGGGATGTGTCTCTCACTCACACCCTATACATTTACATCTAATTTGCTCTTCTAAATTCCACTAAAGTCTTCCTTTTCGGGCAGCACTTTATTTTTCACCTTTTTGTGTGCACCGAGCTAGTTCACTTTGTTTGTCCTGCAATCATTTCGTTAGGATCTCATATGCTTGTCATCAATTCTCCAAAACCCACAAGGGATATCCTAGATGCACTTACAATCTCCCCCTTTTTGGTGATTGATGACAACTATTTGAGATATCACAATTGAGAATAAAAGGTTGATTTTCATAAGGTGTGCACATATGAGAATAATAAAGAATTCATAAAAAGCTTCTCACATATGCACACACCTTATGGTGGGGTGCCTAATAGGTGTGTGATAAACAAAATGTGATAAATTAAAGACAAACAATAGTGAACATATAAGTAGGCATTAGAGCATAGTGCATCACACATAAGAAAAGAAATAGTGCATTACAAGATTTTAAAATAGGTACATGTCCTTGATCACAAAAGAGCTTAATAACTAATACTAGATAGTTCGAGTCCAAATCTAATCTCAATCTCTCCCCCTTTGGCATCAAGGCACCAAAAAGGGAAAAATTGAGGGGAATCACTCATCGTTGCTTGTCTTCGATCTTGCGGCTGCAGGCAAAGATGGAGGAGAGCACCTTGAGGATGCCACTGGATGATTCTTGGGCAGGTGGAGACCCAGTTGGAGCAGCTGCAGATCTAGTGACATCATGAGCTTACTTTGAGTTATTTGTAACTAATATTGCTATTGACACGTTCTCATGTTTTGCTTGTATTTGTAGGAGAAGTATGGAGATGAGGCGGTGAAGATTCACGGTGAAGACTACCATTGGTAGAACGCACCAATCAACGTCAACGCCGTGTATGTGAGTGGTGGCGAAAAAGCCCATGGACTGTAAGATGGTAGCCATTTTTTATTTCTCTCAATTCGAGCTACATAATCTTACTATTAATCTTTTTTGTACTTCCCAATTTTTGATGGATTGGTTGACTCGAGGGAGCCAAGACCTTTGAGGGGCTTCTCCACGCAGTCTTCGTCTACTGGACCGAGCCGGCAGATGTCGCAGAGGGACCTGAAGCTCCAGAGTGTCCACGAGGAGCTACGTCTGACATATGAGAAGCTCCAGAAGCAAGAAGCGCTTGCCAAGATCAGAGAGGAGTATCAAGCTAGCTACTTCGCACAAATGCAAGCGGCGATAAAGGAAAGAACTTTAAATACTAAACATCCATATAATTTTATTATTATTCATGAGCTAATGCTTTGCTATCACAGGCCTTAGCCAAGCATCATGGGAAGCAGATTGTCATTCCCTCGTGGCAGCCGCCGATAGAGCCACGGGTGCCGACGGAGCCACAGATGCCTTCTTCAGCAGCACAGGTAAAAAACTCTTCTTAAAATCAAGACAAATTAGATTACTATAGCAAACTAAGCTAAAATTAGTCAACATAGTCAAACATCAGAAAACTTAGCTACATCTAGGATATTTTAGAAAAGTATAGCCAAACTTAGCAACAATTGCTCAATTTTACCTTGTGAGAAGCAAATTTAGTGAAACATACACTTTTTAAGCTAAAACTTGTCTAACTACACTACACTTGTACATCACAGGTATTAGCGACGGAGGCTCATACTCCATCACTGCAGCTACCGGGACTTGGAGCATGACGCAAGGACAACTTTCCAGGCTCTGGAGGTAGCGGACATGGGAGCGTTTAGTGTCGTGCATTGTATTTCATACTATTATTATCTTATTTGCATGTTATCCTATTTATGTTGTTGTGTATCTGTCTGTGAGCTGGCCATCATGCCAGGTTAGCAGTTTTCAAGTTTTTTTTAGAAAAACTAAATCCTTTATTTACGACCGCTTGGTCCTAGACCGTCGTAAATAAGCTTGTATTATTTATGACGGCCAGGACCGGCCGTCATAAATAAGCCTGTACAATTTACGACGGGCCGGGACTAGGCCATTGTAAATAACTTATTTACAACGGCAGCCGTTGTGAATTATGTTATTTACGACATTTAACTTGTGACGGCCGGAAACCATCGTAAATAACCCGTAAGTTGTTTACGACGGTATATGGCTTAATTATGATGGTTTTCGGCCATCGTTAGTTGTCATGTTTTTTGTAGTACTAGGCTAACCTAGGGCCAATGCAAGATGAGTTCCGCAAGCGACGGAAAATACCGCTAAAGCATTTCACCCAAGAGTATTCCCTATTGTATCGTATTTCTCAAAGGAAGCTGACATGTGGCAAGATCATGGATAGAATAGGGTGTTCTGGTGTTGAACCAAGTAGGATGGATACAAGGATATCAAGGGGTAGTGTGACACACACTGAAGCAATCTACTCTAAGGTAAGATAGTCCCAGTGAGAGTTAGGATAAGAAAAGGAGATGTTGCTAATGTGCTTCTAATATACATAGGCATAGCCTAATATTATACATATGGGTATGCTAGTAGTGAATATTAGGGCTTAGTGGTCCAACATATTGGCCACGTGCTTAGCTCTAGTAACACCGGAGCGACTCTCGCTAAGAGCCTATGACATAGCCGAATGTGAGGGAGTACAGATGATGGACAGGGCTGTCACCACCTATCCACCCCCTACAATCTGTGGGTCTACGAGACAACCAACGTTACTTAACTATCCAAGCACCACGCTTGCATGCTAAGTAAATACCTTACGAGTCACTATATAAGTACCATCTTAAGGCAATGACTTACCTAAACATCGTTGAACCAATGCTGGGACCAAGCACTATATTATTCATACTAAAATATTCATATCGTACCTAATTAGACTATAGTGGAAGCCTATGAAGTTTATGATAACATTATAATAAGGTTACTATACTATCATAATAACAACTAAACCTACCACATGCATGGACCTCACAATCAAACAAAAACGCTTCACCCAAGGATATGAATATAAGAAGACTAATATTATAAATAAGAACAAAGTCACAAATAGAATAAAAGATACATGAGCCCTAACTTTTTCAACTTGGACTTGGGGACTAGAGGCTCCTTCCTACAGCCTTACTCCACTAGGGACATGGATAGAGTGTGTATACAAGAGAGTATTACTCAAGTGGTTTGTGGTGAAGTGAGGGGTACGGGGTCCCATTTATACACGAGTTGAGATCGGTTCCCGCCACAAATTGCACGAGAAACAGTTAGAAATGCCTTCATGGAGCCACAAGGAGTCAACAAGTGAAAGCTGACCGAGTCTGGGGACAAGATCAGTTCGACCAAACTGGGATTGATCCCAATCGTCGTTGTTTTTCTCCGGGTGGCTCCCATGTGGGCTGTCCGGTGTTTCCTAGGTGATACACCATTGGATTCCCTCGGATACCCCTGTAAGTGGGCCATTGAATTCATGGACTATCAGGTGTCATCCTCTGATTGGTTGGAAGTGTATAATTTAGGATTGCTTCCCCAAATACTCCCTAATTTTATGTATAGTCCCCGCATGCGTAATTTTTTTCCATGTAAAAGTAAAACTACGTTATTTCTAAGGATAATGAATGAAAGAACTGTTTACCCATTCACATAATTGAGTTATATAGATGGTTGAAATTGGTATTTAATGACCCTTACCACTTACATCCTCTCCATAATTCATAGACCGTCGGCACCGACTTACTAGGTACCCCATTTAGAATACGAATGGTGGTTTTAATGCCTCCATCCATAGACCATTCGGCAAAGTAGAATAACTTAACATGTTTCTCACCATATCCATTTGTGTACGATCACACCGTTTCATTACTCCGTTCTGCTGAGGATCACTGGTGTAGAATATTGGGTGAATGTTCCATTTTCCTGCCAAAATCTTGCAAAAAGTTAGGAATTTGGCCATACAGGTTATGACGACTGTAGTAGTCCCCTCCACGGTCGGATCTTATTATCTTAATTTTTAAATTATGCTGATTTTCAACTTCATCCTTAAATATCCTAAATTTATCCAATGTTTCAGATCTTTACTTAACTGGATAAATATAGCCATAATGTGAATAATCATCCGTAAACATTACAAATGAATCATACTCATCCACAAATGATACATGAAACGAACCACAAATGTCCGTGTGAATTATTTCAAAAATTCTCGTAGTTTAGTGTTTGGAATCTGCAAAGTCTAAATGAGGAAGAATTGATTTTGAAACTAAGCGTTCAATTCTTCCCCTTGAAATATGGCCTAAACGGCAATGCCATAATTTCGAAGACGTTTCAGTCATTTCTTTTGTGCTTGTGAAATACTAAATTGTTATGAGAGGAAATTTGATCATCGCTTACCATATTAACATCATCATGCAAGTATAACAAATATAACATGTCTGGTCGGAAGGCACGACCCACAACTTTATATTAAAATTAATAAGACATTTGTCATTTCCAAAATGACATACATATCCAGAATCATCCAAGCATGATACAAAAATCAAACTCCTCTTTAAAGAGGGTACATAAAGAACATTATTAAGCTTAGGTACAAAGTCATCTCTAAGTACTAATGGGAGATCTCAATTGCTTTGACTTCAGCTTCATGGCCATCAGCGACTTTATTGACCCTTTCCCCTCTTCTTACATTCCTCCTTGTAGTGAATACCTGTAAATATATACAAATGTGCACAGTGGCACTAGAGTCAAACCACCAAGTAGATTATGAATAATCTAAAAACAGGGATTCCTCAACAAAAGTAATGATAGTGGCCTTTCTGCTTGCAACACCACTTTAGTAAGCCAACACAATCCTTCTGATAGTGGCCTTTCTGCTTGCAAAATATGCACTGATCTTTATCAACCTTCACATCCCTTTGTGAAGGATGTTGAGGAGTCTTACCATTATCATCATGCTTATGTGGTGTGCCATGTACCTTAAAAGATCTCTTAGAAGATTCATTGTTGAAATAAATCTTCTAAGCCTTACCCTTACCTTTTGCGTAATTAATGGAGTCATTACATAGAGACTTAATGCGTTCTTCTTCCTAAACGCACATGACCATAAGCTGAGAGGTTCCATCTCTCAGGCTGTGAGGTGTAGTTGATGACAAATGCCTCAAATTGTTTAGAAAGTGATGCAAAGATGAGATACTTAAGGAACTCATCCTTAAGCCCCGTATCTAAAGGCTTCAACTTAGAGGCCATGTTTGTCATCCTAAGGATGTGCTCACGCACACCACCTCCAGTGTACTTCTTGTGAAAGCCCGGTTGTACACGGTCGGTGTAGCATCCAAAAAGGTGGAGGGACTTTAAATTTTTAAAACTTGGTGGCAACTGATCACATCCATATGATACTAGTAAAAGTTCAAGTTTGAGCTTGCTAACTGGTTCCCAATCATTCAAAAAGCCTCATGCAAAATTCCATAATTTTGGAAGCATGTTTGCTATTTAAATCTAGGGTGACACCAAAAACCCTTAGAATTTAAATTTGAATTTGGAACTTGAACCAAACTTGATCAAATGCAGCATTGAAGTCAAAAATTGAATTCTACATATTTAATTTTGCTTCCCTGCAAGGATCTAGAGTTTTTGGACAAAAGTTGGTGGCAGAACTAAAAGATCAGAAACTTGAAGAGGGGGAGAGAGAGGATGACATGTGGGGCCAATTAGTCAGTCTCTACCCGAGCTCGTCGGTTTTCCCGGTTTCTCTCTGCAGCCGCCACGGCGATGCACTGCGTGTGACACCCTCATTTTCGATTTCTGCATGTATTCAAAGTTAATGTAGAAAAACATTTTAAAAGAAGTTGAAACAGAAAAGGAATAAAAAAGATAGCCAAAAAGAGCCAAATTCAATCCATATAGAGCGCCGAAGACAACTCCCGCGGCTTGCTGGCCACGTGACGCCTTCGGAGCTCATCCCTGCAGAGGGGGAGAGGTCCGCCGCTAACTGGCTACGTGGCAGGCTCGGGGCTCGTCTCTGCGGAAGGGGCGAGGTCCGACCCCATAGGACACGTGTTGCCCCCAGAGCTCGCCTCTGCGGAGGAGCGAAGCCAGCCCCGCAGGACACATGTCGCCTTCGGAGCTAGTCACTGCGGAAAAGAGAGGACCAGCCGCGCGAGACACGTGTCGCTCTCGGCGCTCACTTCCGAGAGATCCGACCCGCGGGACACGTGTCACTCTCAGAGCTCGCCTCCGGGAAGTCCGACACTATCAGACACGTGTCACCTCCGGAGATCATCTCCGGGAGGTCCGACGCTGACAGACACGTGTCGACCATGGAGCTCGTCTCTGAGGAGAAAGGAAGTCTGGCGCTACTTGACACGTGGTATTCTCGGAGCTCACCTTCTAAGAGAGGGGAGGTCCAGAACGGACACGTGGCACTATCGGAGCTCACCTCTGAAGAGAGGGGAGGTCCGAAATTGACACATGGCACACCCGGAGCCACCTCCAAAGAGAGGGGAGGTCCGGAACTGACACGTGGCACACGCGGAGCTCGCCTCTGAGGGAGAGGGAGGTCCCGCCCGCCAGGACGCGTGGCGCACGCGGAGCTCGCCTCTGAGGAAGAGGGAGGTCTCGCCCACCTGACACGCGGCACAACCGAAGCTCGTCTCTGCGGAAAAGGGATCTCAGGTCCCCGCAGGACACGTGGAGCCTCCGGAGCTCATCACCGCGGAGGTGACGAGATCTGAAGCAGTTTTTGCTTCCGTACGCACTGGAATACCGACACGGAAGGAAACCGACATGAATTCCACATTGCTACCGCATCAAATCAATTGAAGATAAGTTGTTAAGATTCAAAAACAATTTGAATAGGACTGTTATTCAAATTCCGATCAGATTAGGACTCTTCGTTTCCCGATTATAAATAGAACTCGAAACAACCCCTTGATTGTAACATCTTTTCTAAGCCGACAACTTAGAAGCCCTAGCCCCAAACTCGCCGAGCTAAACCCCTTCACCGGAGTTTGACCACCGGAGAGACCGCCGACGAGCCCAGACATGATCTCCACCGCCGGAAGAAAGCCCCGACGATCTGTTTTGCTAGAGGAAGGACCCGAAGGAAGCAAGGTAGGTTTCCAATACCACCTTACGACACCATCGCGTTTTCTTTGCATCTGTTCTTCGATCCCTTCGAACAGAAGCTTTTTCATGGACAGATCACGTGTTGATCGGTTTGATCTAGATCTTGTGATGAGATCATCGCCACATAAACATTTGATCCATACACCCTTGCTCATTGTAAAACCCATGCAAGCCATGCAAGAACACATACAAACCGATCTAATAAAAACTGCATCATAGGATTAGCATGCATATGCACCATGGCATCTTGAGTAAAGTTTGTGCATGATGATTGATTGCTATAAATCTTGTATGTGTGTGATCGTGAGTAGAAGGACGAGCTCAGGGAGCTATCTACGACGAGCTACAGCAACAAGACTTCGAGATCCATGAGCAACAAAAGTCGCAAGAACAAGGCAAGTGCCCCTTGACCATATTGATCCCATGTTTTTGGAAACTGTTTTGTTTGCGAAAAGGTGTGTGTGCTTGAGTCAACATGATGGGAAACCTTTCATAGGAGTTTACTAGTTTTGTTAACCACCCTTGTCGCCGGGAAAGTTAATAAGTCAGGTATGACTTTTGCTTTTATGCTTCGCTGAGTCCATGGGATACGGGAAGTGAGATAGATGTGTCTAGCTAACTGCACTCGTATGAATAATGAGAAACGGATATTGTTAATGAATATGAATCGGAGGGAGATCTAGGCAAGCTTGGTCTGTGAATGAGGTAGAATGAGATGGTGGTTACTTGTCGTAGATCTAAGGACCGGTTCATGCGAGCCATGACGGGATAACAGTGCCACCACAAGGCCAAGTATGGGTGTGGCTTAGCTGAGTAATTAGGTAAGTTACTAGATTGTTATGGACCGTGTAAGGCGTGGGGAATGGGAGTCGAGTGAGGACTGCCCTGGGAACTGCATGGCACAAGAGGGGGCCCGTGGGTGGGAGAATTGGAGATTCTAGCCTGCTGGTAAAACCTTAGTGAGTCCATACATCTAGTAGCCCCTTTATAAAGGCTATTTTGTGATCTCTTGGCCATACACCGACGGTTGTGTACTGGTATAATGGAGGTTCTGCAGTCGTCGACGGGTGACGAAATCACAAACTTGTGGATAAAGTGGTACAAACTCTACAAAGTCTAAAACTATCATGATATCCGAGCTTACGGTCACGAGCGCCTGGACAACCCACATGATTAGATGGGATGGTTTTTGGGATGGTTTTGATGGTTTGGTTTTGGTTATGTTTTGGTCTTTGGATTTGGTTTTTGGGACTGTTGAGTCCGGGTAATGAGATTGGTTGCATGACTGTTGAGTCATGGCAACGAGATTTGGTCTCGGAATGAGATGGAATTGAATATGAGATGAAATGGTAGTGAATACGAGATGGTATTCATGAGATGGTAGTGAATACGAGATGGTATTCATGAGCAAAGTTGAGAAAGATTAATGTCTGGTTGAGACATGGAAAGGGATGAATCATGATAGAGGTATGTTAATGTTTAAATATATGTTGGGATTACATTCACTTAAAGCTAAGTTGCTGTTTTTATCGTGTTTGTGAAATAAATTTTGCTTTTATGCAATGATCCTTTTTATACCTTCCTTGCTGTGAGCTACATATCATATTTTCCCGCACTTGCTGAGTACATCATGTACTCAAACTTGCATTATTACTTCATCATCAGCAACAGAAGAGGAGTACTATGAAGACCAAGTGGAGCATTAGGCGTGTAATCTGTCCTCAACCTTGCCTGTGGAGTAGGAGATGGAGCCGCTGCTGCTGCTTAGTTGCTTCCGCGATAGATAGAAGACTTCCGCTGCTGGAATAAAGACTTCCGCTGCTAGAATAAGACTTCCGCTGCTAGATTAAGACTTCCGCTGCTACCATGAGTTTGAGACTCATGAGACAATGTAATAAAACCCTGTTATTCATGATATTATTCTGAAATTCAGTTTGTGGATGATATGTGTATGTGTGTTGAACATCCTAGGCACACATGCGCATCAGTCTCAGTTCCGAGAGGTTCTCTCTCAGAACAGGGGCGCCACAGATTGGTATCAGAGCCACGGGTGACGGTAGATCACACGCCTAGATAGGTCACAGTATGGTTATAGAGCCACGGGTTGATCGTAGGTCACACACCTAGATAGAAATCACAGATTGATGTTAGAGCTGCCATGCCTAGTCACAGATTGGTAGTTGAACCACGTTGACTGTAGGATGCACCCCTAGTAACAGATTGGTATTAGAAGCCACGCTGACCATAGGATGCAAGTCTAGGTAAAATGCATAGATTGGCATTGGAACCACCTTGACTATATGACTCCCATTGAATAAGCTTGAATAGGAGTTATGTGAAACTTTTTTGATGCTTGCTTGTGATTGTGTTCTTAGTGTGAGTTGTGGGACGTTTCAGCGTTGTCTATATCCACATATAGTAGAGAGGTGTGAGCTGCTTCGACACTTGTTCACATCCTCATATAGGACGATATATAGTCCATTCACCTTGATGCATATAGTTGGGAGGGATCTATCTAAACTTCTAACCTCTATTCCATTCAACACTCTCTTACAAATGGTGAGAGGAAACGCCGGCCGCTAAGGGAGGAACGTCCGTGGCAACCAAGAAGGGGACCACGTCGAAGTTCCTGAGAATGACAACCCCGGAGCTGGTACAAAAAACTTGGAACGGTTGATGGCCATGCAGAATCAGCTTATGCAAACAATGATCCAATCTTTGGGTCAGTTGCAAGCCAACAACAATAACCCCGTTCCTGCACCACCGCCACCACCACCACCACCACCACCGCCGGCTCATAACCGATGGGAGAGTTCATGAGGACTTGACCACCCACTTTTGCTCAAGCTAATGATCCCATGGAGGCCGGCGATTGGTTGAAATCCATGGAGAAGAAGCTTGCCATAGTTCAGTGCAATGACCGAGAGAAAGTTCTCTTCGCATCGCACCAACTCATGGGAGCAGCCGCCCGACTGGTGGGACGCCCTTTGTAATGCTCATGTCGACCCAGAGACTATTACTTAGACTGAGTTCAAGGAGAGTTTCCGCTCTCATTACATCCCTGCGGGAGTAATGATGCTCAAAAGACAAGAGTTTGAAGGTCTCCGCCAAGGACAGAAGAGCGTGAATGAGTACCTTAACAAATTCACGCAGCTGTCAAGGTATGCCCCCGAGGATGTCAACTCGGACCAACGGAAGCAATACTTGTTCATGAGAGGGCTGAACAATGAGATCTAAGTTCAGCTCCTCAACAATGACTATGCGAGCTTCCAGAAGCTAATTGACAAGGCTATAGTGGTTGAGAGCAAGATCCGAGAGATCGAGCAAGAGGGCAAAAGGAAGATGCCATACCAGCCACAAGGGAGCAATGTACGCCCTCGGTACATGCCCCCAGCTGCACCGCAGTATGGATTGACCGCTCCTACTTTTCGCCCTAATCAACCACCACAGCAACGTCCTACCATGCAAGAACCTCGTATGCCTTTGCCTCCTACGCCTCGCCCAAACATGGGTGCTGTAAGGGCCTCAGTTTTTGACACACATTTGCAGTGTTCATCACCACACCACACAACTCATTTGAGGAAGGATGATGAACACAAATGAAGAGCAAGTAACAATTATCAACATGCTCATTAGAGAACAAACTCACACATTGCCAAAGTGGTATTTCACACATGTGATATAGATGGGCTGGACATATGAAAACTCCTACACTTTACTAAGGATGTCCATGCCAAGTTTCACCCAAATTCAAAACCTTTTTGAGGTCATTTTGGGTATAGTTAGGAATAGGGCAGTTTGAAACCATATTCAAATTCAAACTGTTTTTACCACATGAATTTAAAAATGGGAGGCATATTCTTACTCAGCACATTTTGGTGAGCTCACACACCAATTTTCACTCCATTTGGAGTTGATCTTGACATGAGCTAAGTGGGAGAAATTCAAACTTTATTTGAATTTCAAACTGAACTTGTGCTGAAATTCATTCAAACCAAACCTCATTTGAACTTTGATCAATTCAAATGGCTCATGGGTGGATAATTTGAATTGCCAAGGGTAATATGGGGTTCACTGTTTACAACAGTGATTAGGAGTAAATTTCAGAGGTTAAAATTGGAAGTGGGACCCACATGTCAGCCACTGCTCAGATCAAACCGACTGAGACTTTTTCACTCAGGTCGCCGATCCGCAGCGTTGATCGCCACCGAGGGCAGCCGCCGCGCCAGCAGCTGCTTGCCCACGCGCGTGCGCGAGGCGGTGCAGAGCCTTCTTAAGGCGCCTGCCCCCTCCACGGCCGAGGCATCGCCGTTCTTCCCCGCAAGAACTCAGCGCCGGCCGAAGGTTTCCGCAGCTCGGGATCGATCGGAGAACGCCGATCGCAGCTCCCTCCGTCCACTCCAGAGCCCCAGCAAGGTACTAGAGACCTTCCTCCGTCCTCCCCGTTGCTAGAATTCAGTTGAAACCGATTGATATCGGCTGTGCCGAAAGATCAAATTTGGGACTTAGAACTGCCGCACCCCGGGCTCTCGTGGACAGCCCAACCAGGGCGTTGTCATGCCCGAGCCAAGGCACCCTTGGACGCGCTGGTGACCGGGGCTGCTCATCCCCGAGCCACAGCTCGAGTGGTTGCTCACCGGCGGCGAATTTCCACTTTTCCCCTTTCTGTGTGCAGAACGACCTTCGGGTACGATTCTGTTTAATTCGTGCTCTATAAAGGATTAGAGAGCCTCAAACCGCTCTCACACGAGCTATACACGGTAACGCACAAGTTTCCTTCACAACTCTGGGCCGGAGAACCCCTGTACCCGGCGTAATTCGAGGTCTACCAATGGCGGAATGAACGGGCGGCATCGGGCGCACAATGAGGACCTATTTCTGGCCTTCCCCGAGCTGCCTCGAGCTCATGTCGACCTTCTCTGAGGTCCACTGATGCTCCCCGACCGGTTTCCCAAGTAGTTGAGGTGCTAGGGAAGTCAGCCGACATGGCCGAAGTCGTTCCGAGGTGGCGGCTCGACGCCGACCATGCTCCAGCCATTGTCATGAGCAGCTGATCCTAGAATCCTGTTCCCCGAGTAAAAGTAGGCAGGGGCGGCCAGAATCAAGAAGTTTGGAGCTGTACAGAAGCCGGCGGCGAGCTCTCCGGCGAGGTCCCTCGGCGGCGGAGCGCGGGCGTCGCGAGGTTGAAGAAGGGGGTGGACCCCAGCTGTCAGCGGGAGATATTTTGAATCGGGATCCGGCCGCGGCCGGGATTGGGTGTGCTGGCGCGCAAAATCCTTGTGGGCCGCGGTGTGCCATCGCCTCGGCGTGCGACGCGTGTCCCCTGGGCCCACGCGCGAGTTTAAACTTTTCCCCGATTTTCAGATTTCCTTCAAACTTCAAATCCTCATAACTTTGGCTAGAAAGCTCCAAATTGAGTGAACCAAATTTTGCCGGATTCAGCTCTCCGAGTACTTTCCAGCAAGTCAAGTTTCACTTCATGAAAACCCTTAATTCTCCAGAATTAATTCCTCAAAATTTAAACTGTTAGGAATTTTAACTGGAGAATCCTTTGGAGGAAAATCCTGAAATTTTGCTGGGATGTTCACCAAAATATCCCTGGGCTACCAGAAAAATTTCAGATCCATTTGAGCTCATCTGATCCACCTAATGGTGTGATTAGTGAAACTGTTCCAGAGAAAATAGAAAATATTCAGAAACATTTTCAGAATTTTCTCTGACATTGTTTAGCTCATAACTTTAGCTAGGAACCTTCAAATTAAGTGAGACCAACTCCATTAGAACCCTCTGAAAATCTAGTTTTCAGAAAGTCATAGTTGGCTTCATGAAAATTCCTAGAACACCCTAAGAGTTCCAATTAAGATCAAGGACATAATTAATTGTGGAGGGCTCAAATGAGCTTTGCTGCAAATAAAACTTGACTAATTCTTTGTTTAGGTTGTAACTAAGCCACAATAAAAATTTCACAGTCATTAGGTCTGTCTAGCAAAAGTTATAGACTTCACAACTTCAAACCTAATACAAATGCATTAAATTAATACATGTATTGTTTCTATCATGTAGTCGCTAAGGTCGAGGAGGAAACCGAAGTCCTAGACTTCGTTACTCCGGAGGAGCAGCTAGCCTACGACCAAGAGCAGCAAGGCAAGCTCCGGTTTGCATTAACCTTTTTACAAATTTTTATTGTTTTGAGCACATACTTGTTTCCTTTATTCTGTGCATTAGAGTCTTGTTTGGAAGCCCCACTGCATAGCCAAGAGAACCATGGGTTGGGTTTAGGATTGCAAACCCCGTTAGCCACTGCATTGCTAGGATAGAGAAGGATTCAGTACAAGTCGAGTAGTTGGAACTACTCGCGAGCATAGGCTAGAGGCACTCGACTCGGGTAGTGATAGCACATGAAACACATGGCAAGAAAATGAGACCAAGCGGAGGATAAGGGCAGCAGGACTTTGGGGCCTGTGTGCTGTAGCTCCGCTTGTGTCGATTGAGGACCGAGCTGTGTACGGGCCTGTTGAACAAGCTAGAACAGTACCGAAGACCTACCGGCTATATGGGAACCGGGAAACTGATGTAACTCGGGTAGCTGGGTATTGAGGCATTGCCCGTCGTTCAGAGGGTAGGTTGAGAGCTTGAGGTGTAAATCGGCTGGCGGCACTGAGATGCGCGTGCAGAGACCTCTTGCTCGGGACGATGGGACCGGTTCAATATTTGGCTGACGGGTGAAAGGTAGTTGCGTACGGCGTCCGTGATGGTTGTTGTAGGCAACATCGAGTACGGGCATACGTGACGGGTTATTCGGGTAACCCTGCAGGTGTAAATCGATTATAATCGCCATCCCTCGCGGTCAGTGAGTACCACTTGCTCACTGTACCATGACGTAGAAAGAACAGGCTAGTTACATGTTAAAATGTTGCTGATTGAAAGCTGGACATTGATTGTTAATGATATGCTGTAGCGTAGAGCTAACTAAAGTTCTTTTCAACTTTGGGCAAAGTACATGAGAGAAATGCGTTTCTTGTTTGATTGCGGCTCTCTCATGTGCCTTAGCGTAAGGTTCTACACAACCTGCTGCTAAAACTTGAACGTAAGGTTCTACTAATTAGGCGAGTCCTTGCAACTGATTTTTACCTCATGTAACCCATTTCCCTCATGTAGAAGTTCCATGTTAGGTGAGACGGGTCAGACTTGCTGAGCCTTCGTGCTCACTGCTTGTGTTTGAAGCTTTTGCAGGGTTCTATTTGGAAGGGACTCCCGAAGAGGAGACGGAACCCCAGGAGGGGAACCCCGTCGAGTGGGAGTCGTGCACGCCGCAGAGTTAGTGTGCGTGTGTGCTAGCAAGGACACGTTCGAGAGCTGAACGTGCACTTGATGCTTAGTCTACACCCGCGAGTGTAGACTGAACTTATTTTGATGTAAACATGTTCATAAACTTGTTTATGTAATAAAATTTCCGCTTCCGCTTTGTACCTTTGACGTGTGTTATACGGTGCTGTGCAACGCAGCACCCCTCAGCGTGATCCTGGCTCGACAGGACCAAATGGGGTCGTGTCAGCGCTGGTATCAGAGCTCGCTTGAGGTTTAACACAGTACAAAGGTCTTCTTTTCCAAAAATCCAGCGAGGAACGAGTTAGTAGCCCGTATAAGGATGTTATTAGCATATAGAAAGTGGCATATTAACCTATTTGTTATGTCGGAAAATCGTGCATATCGGGACGTTCATGTCTTGGGGGGTGCACGTAAGCGCTGTCCACCAGTGCGCACAAGCTGAAGGGTGGAGCCCCACGGGTGGCAGGTAACCCGACTCGCTTTTATATCCTCTACGACTCTTCATGTCGTTTGGGGTATTCGAGCAACGTCTGTCCCTGGCGTGCGTGGTGCAACTTGGGAGACCCCGTCACGTGGTCTGAAACGTGAACACGTAACTCAAGGCGTGTTTGGCTTGAGAACATCCGGGCGAGTGATGACGGCCGGGTGTACTAACTGTATGGATTCCGGGCTCGGTGTGCAGCCGAGTATGATGATTGTTTGAGTTTCTGCAGGTAGCCTGACCACGAAACGGTAGACGTGTAGCATCCGTGTGCGAGTGACGAGTAGTGCCACTGAACTAACGAAGCCGGCTAAGTCCGGTATAGGTTTTTCCTTGGTGAGGACGTAGTACTGACATAATCTGGTGACGCATCGACGTCACACCCAACTAAATGAACAACTTCATTTAAAAACTTGAAGGTTTTGATCCAAAGTAGTAAAACTTGATGTAACTCCTTCCCTTGAACAGGATGTTCAAAGTTAACAAGTTTTCAACTTATAGGCTGTTGAGGACAGAGCACTCTGTTTTCAGCTGAATCAAGGCTGAAGTTAATCAGAGGTTAGAGGTTGAGTTCTTTCGAGGTTGGGGTCGTATGATACATTTCTGGAAAGCATTGGAAGAGCTTTACAACTCTTCTGTTGAGGTCCAGAGGTGTTTCATCCCTTAACCAATCGAAAATGCAGTAGAGTTGAAACTGTCCAGAAAACAGGGCAGAGCAAAGACTCTCTGTAAACTCTCTGTAAATTAAGCATAACTTCCTGCTTAAAAGTCCAAAAATAGAAAATGAGGTATTTCTGGAAAGCTTATGAGATGGGTTACAACTTTGTAACAGAAAGTTGTGTCAGATTAGGAACAGAATTAACTGGGATTCTTGGATCAAATCAGTACCTAAAGCAGGGAGGTGCTGTCCAATTGTTTCCAGAAATTCTGTTAACTTTGATATCTCATAACTTTTGAACCAGGACAGATCTTAGGCAAAGCAAATACTTTCTGGAAAGCTATTGAAGTTAGCTTTAACTTTGATGTTTATTTCCAGAATTAGTTTTACCTTTAACATGGCCTAAATCAGGTTGAAATGGAAACTGGTCAGGGCTGTCATGGGAACAGCAGATCAGCAGTCAAATTTGTTTAAAATTTGAACTGTGTTTCCAAATTTTATGGGTTCAATGACATGTTTTATGTTATAACTCAGCGGTTTACTGTTTAAATAAATATTTGACATTTCTCAAATATATTTTTACAGATGACAGCAGATAAGCAACTGGAGAACGGGTGGATGATGTCCCACTGTTCTCACCGTAACGGCTACCCGGAAGCATTATGGCAAATGCTCCAATATTTCGGGTACAACCAGATGCCGCAATACTTCGCCAAGGAAGAAGGCGAAGAGGGGAACAAGACGTGGACGATCCATGTCGAGGTTCCTGCAGGACCTATGCCACCCGGTTGGGTGCCATTCACCGTCACGGTGAGAGGAAGACAACCGGAAGGGATGTGGCAAATGGCGGCCCGTGACACTATGTCACGTTTCTGCCAACTACACGTGCAGGCTATGGAGGGCACTCCATACGCACTTGTTCCGGTGGAGGGACGGGCTCAGCATGTGTGGGAAGAGAGGTACCTGGAGGCAACGGACCCGAGTTGCCCAAGGTACAACCCCGCGGAGGCAAATCTCAGCCTCCAGATGAGGGCGGGAAACGCCGTGATGGACAGCCAAGCTATTCATACGGAGCATCTCGCCACAAAGCTCAAGGAGAGCACAAGCCGTGGAGATCATTTCGAGAATGATCACAGCGCACTCCGCAATGTGCTCCTTCCGACGATCAAGCGACTGAATGAACAACACAATCAGTTGCGTCGTTTGAAGAAGGCCAAGAAGAAGAGCCGTGTCGACATCGCGGCGTTGCAAGAGCTGGTGCAGACCCTAACCCAGCAGAATGAGGACCTTGCTCAGGAGCGGGACGACGCTATTGAGGAAGGACAAGGTTGGGAAGAGGACTACAACCAAGCTATGGACGAGGTGCATGCTTTGCAGGACCTCGTGCCCCCGGTGTTAGGCGTACCGGTGGTCTTGGGTCTTCCAGCAATGGGAGAACCCGGAATGGGAGAAGAGGTGGTAGGTCCAGAGCCACCAGCAGAGGTACCGGAGGAGGACGACCCACAGGAGGTCGAGTTCTACTCCGAGTAGGGGGTTACAGTTGCCAAGTAGGGCAGCCAGGGTAGCGTAACCCAACTTTTGTAATCGGTGACATGTCGTGTAGACAGTAGCGTATGTATAGGTAGTGACGACATGAGCACGACTTCTCGGAGACCCGAGAATAATGTATCTTGTATAAAGTTTATGCTTTATCAATATATGTGAATGTTGTGCAAATTAATCATGTGTCACTTCAATACCTACTGTTGCTTATGGAAATTTTAAGTAAGACATGTGCTAATTGCTGCCGTTTCGAATTTCAGAATGACGCGTACTCGTGCCAACCCTGATGTTGGGGGTACCAGTCAAGGAGGAGAGACCTCCCAACCACCTCCCGAGGACTCCTCGGGACAGCAGCAGCAACAGCAACAGCAAACACCGCCACCGCCACTGCCAACGGTTACATTGGCCGACATCGTCGCGGCAATGGCGGGTTCACATCAGCAGCACACGGAGCTGCTGCAAACTTTAATTGCGAATACGTCTCGCCCAGAGAGACGTCAAGATCGTGAGGAGCGCCAACAGAGCTCCTACTCCGACTTCCTGGTGACTCATCCCCCGGTATTCTCAAGGGCGGATGAACCACTTGACGCGGACAACTGGCTCCGCGCCATAGAGATGAAGTTCGGGCTGCTCCAGCTCAGCGAGCAGCGCAAGACTCAGTTCGCGGTCCAGCAGCTCCAAGGATCCGCGAGCGCGTGGTGGGCCAACTTCTGTGCTTCACAGCCCACCGACCGAGTGATGACCTGGACGGAGTTCCGGACGGCCTTCAGGGCCTATCATATACCGCCAGGTTTAATGAAGAGGAAGATGTAGGAGTTCCTGCACCTGCAGCAAGGGAGCCAGAACGCGCTGGAATACTCTAGAGCGTTCAACGATCTCGCGCTCTACGCGTCATATCACGCAGATACGGACGAGAAGCGGCGAGACCACTTTTACCAGGGGCTTAACCCGCTCCTGAAGGACAAGTTGGCGATGTTCAATCGCGGCAGCCTCAACGACATCATTGATGCTGCGATCGTTCAGGAGGACTCCGGCAAGGAGTTAGCGGCGGCGGAGAGGAAGCGAAGCGCGCCGCAGAGCAGCGGAGGAGGCGGTCCTTCTCAGAAGTTTCGGATGGTGAATCGCCCACCATCGGGTTCACGCTGGCAGCCACCACAGCGGTCGATGCCGTTCCGCAGTCAGCCGTACTCTTCACCGGCATTCCGGCCGGCACTGCCAGCACCACCGCAACAACAACAACAGCAGTGGGCGATGCCGCGTGCGTTTGCACCTCAGCAACGCATGCCGGGCTTTCGTCCACCGAGCAATCCACCAGCAGCGGCCACATGTTACAAGTGTGGTCGTCCAGGACACTTCGCAAGCAGTTGCCCGGAGAGGCAAGGCGGCGGAGTGGCACCACAGTTTCCAGGGAGAAATGAACCCCGGAACCCCACTAATGCGCGGCGGGCAAACCCTAGGCCCGGCACTGTCCACCAACTTGCCATTGAGGACGTGCCGGAGGGCGAGCCAATCCTTGCGGTTATGTTCCAACTCCACCAGCATCCCGCTATAGTACTGTTTGATTCAGGCGCCACGCATAATTTTATTAGCCAAGCTTTCATTGCTAAACACAGTTTGCCAATACTACCCACCGATAGTCCATATTTAATTTGTTCACCGGGTGGGAAGATTTCAGCGAGCGTAATGGTCTCCAAAGCACCATTATGCTTACCGGGTAGAGTGTACCCCACGTCTCTCATTATCTTAGAGGGACATAAGGTCGATGTCATCCTAGGGATGTCGTGGTTAACCCGCCACGGCGCTGTTTTAGACACCGTCCTTCGAGTCGTGCACTTAAACTCAGGGGTGCACGGTTCTCACTCATTATTTCTGGATAGTCCAGAAATAAAACTTCCAAGTGTTTATCAAGCCACAACTATCAGATTGGAAGATATTCCAGTAGTCCGAGAGTTCCCTGATGTATTCCCGGATGATTTACCGGGAATGCCACCCGATAGAGAGGTGGAGTTCAAGATTGAACTTGCACCGGGAACCATGCCAATATCCCGAAGGCCGTACAAGATGGCGCCCAAGGAGTTGGCTGAACTGAAGACTCAGCTCACGGACCTTCTGGAGAAAGGTTTTATTAGGCCGAGTTTCTCGCCATGGGGCTGTTCGGCATTATTTGTCAAGAAGAAGGATGAGACGTTGCGGCTTTGCGTGGACTATCGTCCATTGAATGCCATAACCATCAAGAACAAGTACCCGTTGCCACGGATCGACATGTTGTTTGATCAGTTGGTCGAAGCAAAGATCTTTTCCAAGATGGATTTAAGATCCGGGTACCATTAGATTAAGATAAGGGCTGAGGACATTCCGAAGACGGCTTTCTCGACGAGGTACGGACTTTATGAGTACCTGGTCATGTCCTTCGGCCTCACCAATGCTCCAGCTCACTTCATGTACTTAATGAACCCGGTATTCATGCCGGAGCTGGACAAGTTTGTCGTGGTCTTCATCGACGACATCCTGGTATATTCCAAGTCGGAGGAAGATCACAAGAAACATCTGCGTATAGTCTTGCAACGGCTGCGGGATCACAAGTTATACGCAAAATTCAGCAAATGCGAGTTTTGGATATCGCAAGTGCCTTTCCTCGGGCATATCATCTCAGCGGAGGGTATCGCTGTGGACCCGAGCAAGGTCACTCAAGTGCTGAATTGGAAATCCCCGAGAACTGTTCACGAGGTACGGAGTTTCCTCGGACTCGCGGTATATTATCGGAGGTTCATTCCGAACTTCTCGAAGATTGCCAAGCCTATGACCGAGCTGCTGAAGAAGGCTACCAAATATGTTTGGAGTCCAGCATGTGAAGCAGCATTCAAGGCTTTAGTCAAGCACCTGACATCAGCACCGGTTTTGGCGCAGCCAGACACAACAAAACCGTTCGATGTGTACTGCGATGCATCCAGCATTGGGCTCGGATGTGTGCTGATGCAAGACCGAAGAGTGGTCGCGTATGGATCACGGCAGCTTAGAAACCATGAGCAAAATTATCCAACTCACGACTTGGAGCTCGCTGCCGTGGTACTTGCACTAAAAATGTGGAGGCACTACCTACTCGGTAACCTCGTACATTTATATACCGACCACAAAAGCCTCAAGTACATATTCACTCAGAAGGAGCTGAACATGAGGCAACGAAGATGGTTAGAACTGATAAAGGATTATGAAATAGAGATCCATTATCATCCGGGCAAGGCAAACGTAGTGGCAGATGCGCTGAGCCGCAAGTCACACGTCAACAATCTGACCATCACACCATTGGAAGAGAGCGAACCACCACTACATGTGATTCCACACGGAGCTCTCTACAACCTAGCTTTGATACCCACCATCCGTGAAGAGATAGCGGCAGCCCAGAAGAATGACAAGGGCATGTCACATTTGCGGAGACGTGTAGATAGTGGGGAGCTGAAATGTTTCCGGAAAGACGGAGACGGCGTCCTATGGTTCAAGGACCGGATCATCGTACCCCGTAACCCGGAATTACAGAAGAAAATCTTTGATGAGGCTCACTTATCAAAGTTCTCTATTCACCCCGGCAGCAACAAGATGTATCAAGAACTCCGAAGGAAGTTTTGGTGGACACGGATGAAGCGCGAAGTTGCAAAATACGTGTCAGAGTGTGATACATGTCGAAGGGTGAAGGCAGACCACATGCGGAAACCGGGACTGCTACAACCACTGGGCATTCCTGCCTGGAAATGGGAGGATGTGAGCATGGACTTCATCATCGGTTTACCCACCACCTTGCAGAAAAATGATTCTGTGTGGGTGATCGTCGATCGACTCACCAAAGTTGCCCATTTCATCCCGGTTAACACAAACTACAACGCCAAGAAGTACGCTGAACTGTACATCTCACGGATCCTATACTTGTACGGCGTACCCCGTACTATCATATCGGATCGGGGCACTTTATTTGTGTCCCGTTTTTGGGAGCAGCTACACGCTGCCTTGGGGACGAAGCTGATCCGTAGTTCAGCATACCACCCGCAGACAGATGGACAAACCGAGCGGGTAAATCAGATTTTAGAAGACATGCTACGAGCTTGCGCTATCAACCACGGCAAGAATTGGGATGATCACTTGCCGTTAGCCGAGTTCTCGTACAATAATGGGTACCAAGCCAGCATCAAGATGGCACCTTACGAGGCGCTATACGGGAGGAAATGCCGCACACCACTGAATTGGTGTGAATCTGGTGAAAGGGTTATCTTCGGGATTGACCTTGTCAACAACGCGGAAGAGAAGGTTCGACTGATTCAAGCGAACCTAAAAGCCGCTCAATCCCGACAGAAACAGTATGCGGACCGGAGAAGGCGCCCATTACAATTTGAAGTTGAAGATCACGTATATCTACGCGTGTCTCCAATGAAGGGCGTAAACAGATTTGGGGTGAGAGGAAAGTTGGCACCCCGATTCATCGGTCCATTTCAGATTACCGAAAGATGTGGATCAGTGGCATACCGGCTGAAATTACCAGAAGCACTTTCCGGTGTGCACGACGTCTTTCACATTTCCCAGCTGAGGAAGTGTCTTAAGCTATCAACTACTGTTCAGCTGGAGGATATTGAAGAACTGCAACGGATCTCACCTATCAGGAGGAACCGGTGCAGATTATTGATGAAAAGGCCCGAACCACACGCAACCGTACGTTGTGGTTCTACAAGGTTCTATGGAGTAATCACTCCATGGACGAAGTGACATGGGAGAGCGAAGAATTCCTTCGCACTAACTACCCCGAATTTTTCACGTCGCATATCCGGTAATTTTCCACCGTCCTCTCTCTCATTTTCACCTTATAATCTCGGGACGAGATTCTTTTAAGGGGGGAGGAATGTAAGGGCCTCAGTTTTTGACACACATTTGCAGTGTTCATCACCACACCACACACCTCATTTGAGGAAGGATGATGAACACAAATGAAGAGCAAGTAACAATTATCAACATGCTCATTAGAGAACAAACTCACACATTGCCAAAGTGGTATTTCACACATGTGATATAGATGGGCTGGACATATGAAAACTCCTACACTTTACTAAGGATGTCCATGCCAAGTTTCACCCAAATTCATAACCTTTTTGAGGTCATTTTGGGTATAGTTAGGAATAGGGCAGTTTGAAACCATATTCAAATTCAAACTGTTTTTACCACATGAATTTAAAAATGGGAGGCATATTCTTACTCAGCACATTTTTGTGAGCTCACACACCAATTTTCACTCCATTTGGAGTTGATCTTGACATGAGCTAAGTGGGAGAAATTCAAACTTTATTTGAATTTCAAACTGAACTTGTGCTGAAATTCATTCAAACCAAACCTCATTTGAACTTTGATCAATTCAAATGGCTCATGGGTGGATAATTTGAATTGCCAAGGGTAGTATGGGGTTCACTATTTACAACAGTGATTAGGAGTAAATTTCAGAGGTTAAAACTGGAAGTGGGACCCACATGTCAGCCACTGCTCAGATCAAACCGACTGAGACTTTTTCACTCGGGTCGCCGAGCCGCAGCGGTGATCGCCACCGAGGGCAGCCGCCGCGCCAGCAGCTGCTTGCCCACGCGCGTGCGCGAGGCGGTGCAGAGCCTTCTTAAGGCGCCTGCCCCCTCCCCGGCCGAGGCATCGCCGTTCTTCCCCGCAAGAACTCAGCCCCGGCCGAAGTTTTCTGCAGCTCGGGATCGATCGGAGAACGCCGATCGCAGCTCCCTCCGTCCACTCCAGAGCCCCAGCAAGGTACTAGAGACCTTCCTCCGTCCTCCCCGTTGCTAGAATTCAGTTGAAACCGATTGATATCGGCTGTGCCGAAAGATCAAATTCGGGACTTAGAACTGCCGCACCCCGGGCTCTCGTGGACAGCCCAACCAGGGCGTTGTCACGCCCGAGCCAAGGCACCCTTGGACGCGCTGGTGACCGGTGCTGCTCATCCCCGAGCCACAGCTCGAGTGGTTGCTCACCGGCGGCGAATTTCCACTTTTCCCCTTTCTGTGTGCAGAACGACCTTTGGGTACGATTCTGTTTAATTCGTGCTCTAGAAAGGATTAGAGAGCCTCAAACCGCTCTCACACGAGCTAGACACGGTAACGCACAAGTTGCCTTCACAACTCTGGGCCGGAGAACCCCTGTACCCGGCGTAATTCGAGGTCTACCAATGGCGGAGTGAACGGGCGGCATCGGGCGCACGATGAGGACCTATTTCTGGCCTTCCCCGAGCTGCCTCGAGCTCATGTCGACCTTCTCTGAGGTCCACTGATGCTCCCCGACCGGTTTCCCAAGTAGTTGAGGTGCTAGGGAAGTCAGCCGACATGGCCGAAGTCGTTCCGAGGTGGCGGCTCGTCGCCGACCATGCTCCGGCCATTGTCATGAGCAGCTGACCCTAGAATCCTGTTCCCCGAGTAAAAGTAGGCAGGGGCAGCCAGAATCAAGAAGTTTTGAGCTATACAGAAGCCGGCGGCAAGCTCTCCAGTGAGGTCCCTCGGCGGCGGAGCGCGGGCGTCGCGAGGTTGAAGAAGGGGGTGGACCCCAGCTGTCAGCGGGAGATATTTTGAATCGGGATCCGGCTGCGGCCAGGATCGGGTGTGCTGGCGCGCAAAATCCTTGTGGGCCACGGTGTGCCGTCGCCTCGGCGTGCGACGCGTGTCCCCTGGGCCCACGCGCGAGTTTAAACTTTTCCCCGATTTTCAGATTTCCTTCAAACTTCAAATCCTCATAACTTTGGCTAGAAAGCTCCAAATTGAGTGAACCAAATTTTTCTGGATTTAGCTCTCCGAGTACTTTCCAGCAAATCAAGTTTCACTTCATGAAAACCCTTAATTCTCCAGAATTAATTCCTCAAATTTAAATTGTTAGGAATTTTAACTGGAGAATCCTTTGGAGGAAAATCCTGAAATTTTGCTGGGATGTTCACCAAAATATCCCTGGACTACCAGAAAAATTTCAGATCCATTTGAGCTCATCTGATCCACCTAATGGTGTGATTAGTGAAACTGTTCCAGAGAAAATAGAAAATGTTCAGAAACATTTTCAGAATTTTCTCTGACATTGTTTAGCTCATAACTTTAGCTAGGAACCTTCAAATTAAGTGAGACCAACTCCATTAGAACCCTCTGAAAATCTAGTTTTCAGAAAGTCATAGTTGGCTTCATGAAAATTCCTAGAACACCCTAAGAGTTCCAATTAAGGTCAAGGACATAATTAATTGTGGAGGGCTCAAATGAGCTTTGCTGCAAATAAAACTTGACCAATTCTTTGTTTAGGTTGTAACCAAGCTACAATAAAAATTTCAAAGTCATTAGGTCTGTCTAGCAAAAGTTATAGACTTCACAACTTCAAACCTAATACAAATGCATTAAATTAATACATGTATTGTTTCTATCATGTAGTCGCTAAGGTCGAGGAGGAACCCGAAGTCCTAGACTTCGTTACTCCGGAGGAGCAGCTAGCCTACGACCAAGAGCAGCAAGGAAAGCTCCGGTATGCATTAACCTTTTTACAAATTTTTATTGTTTTGAGCACATACTTGTTTCCTTTATTCTGTGCATTAGAGTCTTGTTTGGAAGCCCCACTGCATAGCCAAGAGAACCATGGGTTGGGTTTAGGATTGCAAACCCCGTTAGCCACTGCATTGCTAGGATAGAGTAGGATTCGGTACAAGTCGCGTAGTTGGAACTACTCGCGAGCATAGGCTAGAGGCACTCGACTCGGGTAGTGATAGCACATGAAACACATGGCAAGAAAATGAGACCAAGCGGAGGGTAAGGGCAGCAGGACTTTGGGGCCTGTGTGCTGTAGCTCCGCTTGTGTCGATTGAGGACCGAGCCGTGTGCGGGCCTGTTGAACAAGCTAGAACAGTACCGAAGACCTACCGGCTATATGGGAACCGGAAAACTGATGTAACTCGGGTAGCTGGGTATTGAGGCATTGCCCGTTGTTCAGAGGGTAGGTTGAGAGCTTGAGGTGTAAATCGGCTGGCGGCACCGAGATGCGTGTGCAGAGACCTCTTGCTCGGGACGATGGGACCGGTTTAATATTTGGCTGACGGGTGAAAGGTAGTTGCGTACAGCGTCCGTGATGGTTGTTGTAGGCAACATCGAGTACGGGCGTACGTGACGGGTTATTTGGGTAACCCTGCAGGTGTAAATCGATTATAATCGCCGTCCCTCGCGGTCAGTGAGTACCACTTGTTCACTGTACCGTGACGTAGAAAGAACAGGCTAGTTACATGTTAAAATGTTGCTGATTGAAAGCTGGACATTGATTGTTAATGATATGCTGTAGCGTAGAGCTAACTAAAGTTCTTTTCAACTTTGGGCAAAGTACATGAGAGAAATGCGTTTCTTGTTTGATTGCGGCTCTCTCATGTGCCTTAGCGTAAGGTTCTCCACAACCTGCTGCTAAAACTTGAACGTAAGGTTCTACTAATTAGGCGAGTCCTTGCAACTGATTTTTACCTCATGTAACCCATTACCCTCATGTAGAAGTTCCATGTTAGGTGAGACGGGTCAGACTTGCTGAGCCTTCGTGCTCACTGCTTGTGTTTAAAGCTTTTGCAGGGTTCTATGAGGAAGGGACTCCCGAAGAGGAGACGGAACCCCAGGAGGGGAACCCCGTCGAGTGGGAGTCGTGCACGCCGCAGAGTTAGTGTGCGTGTGTGCTAGCAAGGACACGTTCGAGGGCTGAACGTGCACTTGATGCTTAGTCTATGCCCGCGAGTGTAGACTGAACTTATTTTGATGTAAACATGTTCATAAACTTGTTTATGTAATAAAATTTCCGCTTCCGCTTTGTACCTTTGACGTGTGTTATACGGTGCTGTGCAACTCAGCACCCCTCAGCGTGATCCTGGCTCGACAGGACCAAATGGGGTCGTGTCAGGTGCTCCTGTTCAAAAGCCCCGCCCCAACGTACCTGCTGTCGTGGGCAACAAGGCATGCTTCGCATGCGGAGAGACGGGACACTTTGTGTGCCAGTGCCCGAGGAGAGGTCCTGGACAGCAAGGCAACGTGCCCAAGCAGAACCCATGGCCGAACGGAGGAGCCAATCAAGAAAACCGTGGACAGATAAACTATGCTCGCAGCTACGTGAACCATGTCTCTGCTGAGGAAGCGCAACAGGTTGAGGACGTCGTGATTGGTATGTTCCTTGCCAACTCCAACCCAGCCACCCTTCTATTTGATTCTGGAGCATCACATTCATTCATATCATCCAAGTATGTTGCCAAGTATAATCTACCCATATCACACTTGAAATATACTATGTTGGTTAATTCTCCGGTGGAGAGATGAGGACTAATATAGTATGTCCAAAAGTAAACCTTAAAATAAGGGGGGTAGACTTCCTTGCCAACCTTATTGTCTTGGATTCCCAAGGGCTTGACGTAATACTCGGAATGGATTGGTTAAGCAAGCACAACGGAGTGATCCAATGTGCTAAGAGGAGCGTGCAGTTGACAAACGAGCACGGAACCCGTATCGAGTTCAAGTCAGCCCAACCGGCAACCGAGAAAGCAACGTTGAACCACGTCGAAGGAGCAACATTGGAATGCATTCCGGTGGTTCAAGAATTCCTGGACGTGTTCCCGGAAGAACTTTCAGGTATGCCACCTGACCGGGACATTGAGTTTTCCATTGACTTGGCACCTGGAACCGCACCTATAGCAAAGAGACCCTATAGGATGCCCGTCAACGAACTAGTGGAGCTCAAGAAGCAAATTCAGGAGCATCTGGAGAAGGGTTTTATACGTCCAAGCTCGTCACCATGGGGAGCCCCCGTGCTCTTCGTAGAAAAGAAGGATGGAACCCAAAGGATGTGTGTGGACTATAGGTCTCTCAATGAGGTGACGATCAAGAACAAGTACCCTCTGCCCCGTATAGAGGACCTGTTCGACCAGATGAAGGGAGCCCGAGTCTTTTCTAAGATTGATCTTCGGTCGGGATATTTCCAACTGAAGATTAAGCCCTCCGATATACTCAAGACTGCCTTTCGAACACGGTATGGTTCGTATGAATATACCGTTATGTCTTTTGGGTTAATGAATGCACCCGCATACTTCATGTGCCTCATGAACAAGGTTTTCATGGAGTACTTCGACAAGTTCATCGTAGTTTTCATTGACGACATCATGGTCTATTCAAAAAGTGAGGAGGAACATGAAGAACACTTGAGATTGACATTACAGAAGCTGCGAGAGCATCAATTGTATGCCAAGCTCAACAAGTGTCAATTCTGGCTAAAGGAGATATCGTTCCTAGGCCACATCATCTCCGAGGAAGGAGTATCGGTTGATCCCGGAAAAGTGGGAGACGTTCTGAAGTGGAACCAACCGCAAAACGTGAGGGATATTCAGAGTTTTCTTGGGATGGCTAGATACTACCGACGGTTCATCAAGAACATCAAGGATGACGAGAAGGGTACGCTTTGGCTAGGAAAAAGGATTTGTGTGCCTAAAGTGAAGCACATCCGCGACATGATATTAAAAGAGGCACATGACTCACTTTATTCCATAGATCCCGGAAGTACCAAGATGTACAAGGACTTGAAGACTTGTTATTGGTGGGATGGTATGAAGAGGGACATAGCTGAATATGTTGCCCTATGCAACACATGCCAACGGGTGAAGGCCGTACATCAAAGACCCGCTGGACTGTCGCAACCCTTGAAGGTACCCGAGTGGAAGTGGGAGGACATTAGTATGGATTTCATCGTCGGATTGCCACATACTCAGTCAGGTTACGACTCCATCTGGGTTATCGTGGACCGATTGACGAAAACAGCCCATTTTCTTCCTGTTAAGACCGTGTACAACGTTGCACAACTAGCTGAGGCGTACATGGAGCAAATCGTGTGCCGCCATGGAGTCCCAAAGAGGATAGTCTCAGATCGGGGTTCTCAGTTTACCTCTAGGTTCTGGTGGAAGCTGCATGAGGCTATGGGTACACGGATGGAATTTAGCTCCGCCTACCACCCGCAGACTGATGGACAAACCGAAAGGACAAACCAAATTTTGGGGGACTTGTTGAGAGCTTGCGCCTTGAAATATGGGCGTAGTTGGGATAGGAGCTTGCCGTATGCCGAATTCTCCTATAACAATAGCTATCAAGCTAGCTTGAACATGTCAGCTTTTGAAGCGTTGTATGTAGACGGTGTAGAACGCCGTTGTTTTGGAACGAGACCGGAGAGAACCAAGTGTTTGGACACGAAGTGCAACAAGAGGCTGAGAAGCAAGTCCAAACAATACGGGAGAACTTGAAGGCTGCTCAGTCACGGCAGAAAGGCTATGCGGACAATAGGCAAAGGAAGTTGACTTTTGAAGTAGGAGACTTCGTATACCTTAAGGTATCGCCTATCCGTGGCCAACGATGTTTCAACGTCAAAGGCAAGTTAGCACCTCGCTACATCGAGCCATTTAAGATTTTGGACAAGCGAGGAGAAGTATCCTATCAACTAGAGCTCCTAATGCACCTCTCCGACGTGCATGATGTGTTTCATGTATCCCAGCTCAAGAAGTGCTTGAGAATACCAGAAGAGCAAGTACCAATGGATGAGCTAGAACTTCAAGAGGATCTTACCTATGTCGAGCACCCTGTCCAAATTTTGGACGTGAAGGAAAGAGTCACGAGGAACAAAGTGATCCGTTGGTGCAAGGTACAATGGAGCCATCATACTGAAGTTGAAGCCACATGGGAGCGTGAGGAAGATATCAAGACAGAGTCCCCTCATCTATTCTCTACTAACGAATCTCGAGGGCGAGATTCAATTTAAGGGGGGTAGATTTGTGACACCCTCATTTTTTATTTCTGCATGTATTCATGGTTTATGTAGGAAAACATTTTAAAAGAAGTTGAAACAGAAAAGGAATAGAAAAGATAGCCAAAAAGAGCCAAATTCAATCCACAGAGAGCACCGAAGACAACTCCCACGGCCCGTTGGCCACGTGGCGCCTTTGGAGCTCATCCCTGCAGAGGGGGAGAGGTCTGCCGCTAACTGGCTACGTGGCAGGCTTGGGGCTCGTCTCTGCAGAAGGGGCGAGGTCCGACCCCGTGGGACACGTGTTGCCCCCGGAGATAGCCTCTGTGGAGGAGCGAAGCCAGCCCCGTAGGACACATGTCGCCTTCGGAGCTAGTCACTACGGAAAAGAGAGGACCAGCCGCGCGAGACACGTGTCGCTCTCAGCGCTCACTTCCGAGAGGTCCGACCCGTGGGACACGTGTCGCTCTCGGAGCTCGCCTCTGGGAGGTCTAACACTATCGGACACGTGTCACCTCCGGAGCTCATCTCCGGGAGGTCCGACGCTGACAGACACGTGTCGACCTCGGAGCTTGTCTCTGAGAAGAAAGGAAGTCTGGCGCTACTTGACACGTGGCATTCTCGAAGCTCACCTTCGAAGAGAGGGGAGGTCCAGAACGGACACGTGGCACTATCGAAGCTCACCTCCGAAGAGAGGGGAGGTCCGAAATTGACACATGGCACATCCGGAGCCACCTCCGAAGAGAGGGGAGGTCCGTAACTGACACGTGGCGCACGCGGAGCTCGCCTCTGAGGGAGAGGGAGGTCCCGCCCGCCAGGATGCGTGGCGCACGCGGAGCTCGCCTCTGAGGAAAAGGGAGGTCTCGCCTGCCTGACACGCGGCACAACCGGAGCTCGTCTCTGCGGAAAAGGGAGCCCAGGTCCCCGCAGGACACGTGGAGCCTCCAGAGCTCATCACCGCGGAGGTGACGAGATCTGAAGCGGTTTTTGCTTCTGTACGCACCGGAATACCAACACGGAAGGAAACCGACATGAATTCCACGTTGCTACCGCACCAAATCAATTGAAGATAAGTTATTAAGATTCAAAAACAATTTGAATAGGACTCTTATTCGAATTTCGATCAGATTAGGACTCTTCGTTATTATAAATAGAACCCAAAACAACCCCTTGATCGTAACATCTTTTCTAGAAAAGTGTAGTATGTATAATACTTCCGCTGTACAGTAAGTTTGTAAAAGACTTCCGCTGTTTTTATATCAAATAAAAGTCTGTATGTTGTTCTTAATCTTTTCATGTGTGCTGTTGGTGCCGCATCGCACGGCACCACCCTCTGCGATCCTGGAGTGGGTGAACCATGGGGTGGTCCCCACACTTCTCAGTCACAAGCCTCTTAATAATAGTGCTTGCATAAGCCTTGGAAGAGCTAGTATACTGACTCTCCACCTTCTGGAGGTACTCAGTAGTTGTCTCACAATGAAAGATTGCTCCAGTAATTGCCTCAGTGATGGAACCTTTAATGTTCATCAAACATTTTCTGTTTGATTGGATCCATTTCATACAATCCCTATCATAATTGAATCTTAAACTTTCATATTTCACTTTCCTCACATCGAAAGCATCAGGATGCTCTCCATTATGCGGAATCGGAACCTCAGACTTAGTAGGGTGTGGAGTGGTCAGTTCCAGATCCATCTCCGAGATTGCCAACCCAATATCCAACTTCTCTCTCCACGAGCTGTAATGAATTCTAAAGGAACCTTCATAATAAAATTGCATAAACACAAGTAACTGCATAATAAAACTTAAACAAAACCAAAAAGTTGTTTTTCGTCTTTCACATTGGCTACTTGCCAAAATACAGCATTCAATACATAGAAAATATTGTCTTTCACGTTGGCTACTTGACAAAAATTTCTATAGATTTAAAATGATATTAAACATGAAAAATTTTATTTCTCACCTTGGCTATTCAATAAAATTTCCATTAAATAACTTAAATTAAACTTAAAACAAAGTAAATTTGTTATTCACATTGGATACTAAACAAATTACTATAACTTAATTATCAGGAAACTTAATTAAAATTTTCCTATTTAATATTATCAATCAAATCTAATTAGCTAATAAACTTAAAACAGTGGAAGCTTAAAAAATTACTTAATTAAAGTTAATTATCAACTGCAGCAATTTTTCTAAATTCAAATATGGCTGAAAATTTAATTTTTCTGCTAGATATAATTACAGAAAATGTAATCATATTTAAACAACAGCAAAATAACATAAATATTGAAAACCAGATAATCAGAAAATTTCTAATAATTTCTCAGCCCATCAGTGTATTTTGTGTGGTGAACTAAAATTTCAGATCAAAATCTAAATTCCTGAAAAATTTCAAAAATGGAGAAAACCCACACGCTAAATTCGGCCCAGCAGCCCAATAGGAAAATTCTGAGAAAATATAAAATCCTGCAACCGATACTGATGGGCCTATAGCCCATTTTATGTTTCTTAAATTTTCTTAGTGTTTCTGTAAAGGTCAGAAAGTTTTTTGGCCTGCTCAGCGTGCATTGGCCAGGAGGGCTCAACGCGCCCGGGTCTCCTACGCGCAGCTGGGCCGGCACTAGTTAGCGCCCTCGGTTGGGCCGAGCGCCCACCTGGGCTGCCGGTTGCCTGCACTGGGACGCGGCACCTGGGCTGTGCTCCGAAGTGAGCTGCCGCGTCCGCCCGCATGCAAGGCATGTGCCACACTCGCATTGCGTTCGCTCGTCCAGATCCGCGTGCGCTCGCGAACCAAGCACCCGTTCGGACTTTTGAGCGCGCGATAAGGAATGACAGCGTGCCCGGTTGCGTGCGAGGGCCGCGCACTGAACTTTCGACCTGCTAGCTCAGCTGCATTCTCCATGGAACCCTAATGAATCTCCACCCTTCATTTTGATCCAACGGCCATGCATCAATTTCGCTCCTATAAAAGGCGGTGGGTGCTGTAAAATCCCCAAGTTGAGCCTTGCTGGTGTTTTTGTGGAATTCAAATCAGCAGGGGATACTCCTAAATTTGTTTTCAAACTCAAACTTTTGCCACATGAAATAAGGGTTAGACTATGATAAAGAAAGTGTAGCAAAAAGAAGGTGAATCACAGGATTTGAATTAGCGTCACGAGAGAGGATGAGCCACTATATTCAAATTCGTCCTTCGAAATTTTCTACCACTTTCCAAATTCAAACTTCAGCTACATGAAATAAAGAAAAGTTACAAAAGGAATTTAGCCGAAAGGAAATAAACCCGATAGTTCAAATGCGAGCACAACCGAGGGTTAACGCCACAGTATTCAAATTCAAACATTTGGAATTTGCTGCAACTTTTAGATTTGAATTTGGGAGCCACTGTTATTCGGGAGGGAGAAGACTGCCAGTGGGACCCGCACAGCATTGGAACCCAGAACCCTCAGTTTTCCTTCTCTGCGAGCTCGCCACCGAGGCAGCCACCGAGCTGCTGCACGTGCCTTGCTCCCGAAGGCAGGCAATTCCACGGCGTTGTTGATCGTTAGTCACAGCAACTCAACAACTCAATTGTCGTTTCTCTGCTCACACAAACAATCGAAGACTTTCCTCCGTGCGACGTTGTTTCCATAGTTCGAATCATCTGCAGATTTGAATTTAAACACGCATTTGAATTTAGGAGCTATTGAGTGTTGGGAAAGACTGCCTGTGGACCCTACAGGTCAGTGGAACAGAGCAACTCATCGAAGCTCCTCTGTTGTGCGTTCAACACTGAGGCACCAGTGCTTTTCCACTGAGCTGTAGGGTCCATGTTCTCCCACGTAGGCTCAGTCCTTGTTCTCAGCTGCTCGACAAATATCATGGCTGCACAAAGCAAATTCTGTGTTTCCTTCTCTGTCTCGCACGAGCACATCCACAGAACTCTCTCCTCGCGAGCTCACCCGAAGGAAAAACAGCGCAGCGCTCTCTGCTTCCATCGCTGATCGGCTCCCAGCGTGTTTGACGCCCAGCTGGACCACCCAAGAGCTGCGCCGAAGTCTCCCTGACGTCGTCAACATGTTCTCAGCTCGTCCCCAGCCTTTTCCCGCTGCTTCTGAGCCATGTTTCTTCCGGCAAAAGAGAGCCACGACGCCTCCACGTCTCCACGTCGCCCGGCCGTCTCCAAGCCTCTCCGACGTGCTGAAAAGCTCACAGAGGCGCGCCACGAATTCTAGATACTCCTCCCGTAGTCCTCCTGCTCTTCCCTGTCACCGGCTAGCCGGAATTCGCATTTTACTGCCGGAGCACGTGAAGAACCGGCGCTGTCCAATTCTCCAAATTAGCTCAAAACGCTTGATCATCCGTTCTACAATTCAAGCCACAGAAACTAGTAACCCTAGCGCCCCCCACACCAAAGCACGCATTAAACCGGCCATCTCACGCCCTGCGCGACAAGAATTCACCGCCGGCGGCAAAAACGGGTCGGGTCTCCGGTGACTGCCCTATTCCCGCCAATTGCTGCATGAATTGAGGTGCGCTCCATGCTCCACGAGCTCTGGGGATGCTTTAGGTCAATGGAGCTCGCCGGGAGAAGCTTGGGACACGCCAGAATGCGTTGATGCCGAGCTCCCGAGCCGCCCCGCCGATACCGACCCATCTCCGGCCGTTTTCATGCGGGGAAACCTTGCCCGGCAGCTGCGCCACGTTCCATGGATCGTGTAGGGCGAAACCGGAGCTAATTTGGTGGAGAAATGAGGGAGAACGAGCCGCGCCACGATCTCTTCCGGTGTGCACCCGCGGGCTCTGGCGAGAGGTTGAAGAAGCACCTGACCCGTGGGGCCCCACGTTTGACTGTTCTGTTTAAAATCAAACAGAGAGTTGTTCAAACTTGGAAAATGCATAACTCTGTGTAGAAAGCTCCAAAAATAGTGAGACAAATCTTGTTGGATTCCTTAGGAGGAGTACTTTGAAGATAAACAAATTTCTATCTATGAAAATGCTTATGAATTTCTGTAGAATTCGTTTTATTTATTCCTTTAGGGAGTAATTCCAGGAAATTGGCTTGTTGAAATATTCCCATTTTTGGTCACAAGCTCTTTATCATAGTTACTGAGATCCAGTAAAAATTTCAGGATTTTTGGAGATGATTAAGAGGGCTTAATCAGTAGGTTTGTTCTTAGGGTTATTTAAATGGGCTGAAAAAATCACAGCAGCAAATTTCAGAAAAATGTAATGAACTTCAGTACTCCATTTTGGACAGCAGAAGACTTAGAATAATTTGAAACGAATTTTCCTAGGAACCATATGTCCATACCTATTAGGATATCAAATTTCTCCATATGAACAAGTCTAATTAAATTCCTATAAATCATTAAAGGTTAAAGGTTCCAAGAATTGTTGTGCCCATTTTCTGTCTCAAAAGCTTCTGAAAATTTTACCATACTCCTATCATGAGTTTAGAAAGACTCTGTAAAAATTTCAGCCATAGACTCTTCTGTCTTCTTAGGTTTTGCTTCTGTAGTTTGCTTATAGCACATTATTTCATAATGTGATGAATTTATTTATTTGATCATTTCGGTAGCGATACATCACGCGAAGACTTCGGAGGCCACTAACATGCTCCTGTTTACAGAAACATTATTCGGGATCAACACTAAGGCAAGCCCCGGTTTGCATCAAAACTTACAAGTTTTCATTTGTATTCACTTTATATCGTCTAGCATTTTGTTTATTGCATTAAGTCTAGGTGGTATGACACTCCAAATGCATGACCCAGAAAACCCGGGAGTAAAATGTAGAGTAGGTTATCAATTGATTATAACTGCTGATCTCAAGTTAACAAAAGTGGATTAAAAGAGGCATAACCCGAGTAGGCAACTTCCTACTCGTGAACCGGGATTAAGGGGGATCAATCGGAAGAGTTGGGAATTGATCCTCATAGCTGGAAATAGAGACCGGGTAGTGGATGGAAGGATCAAGGACGTGGTCCTATGAACCTAGTCTATGTCTGAGTCGATTAAGGCCTATTCTCGTGTGCGGCCCCGCTGGACAAGTTTGAGATGTGTACCGGATGCCTACTGGCTATATGGGACCCAGGAAACCGATGTGACATGTTAACCTGGGTGTCGAGGCATACCTCACCATCTGGTGCCGATGCTGAAAGGATAGAGAAGTCGGCTCTACGAGGGTTTGCCATAGAGAGACTTAATCCCAGTCGGTGGGACCGGTTTGACATTTGGGTGTCGTGTGAAAGGTTGCCACGTACGACGTCAGTGATGGTTGCTGTGTGCAACATCGAGTACGGGCGTACGTGTCATGACAGCCGATTGTTTTTTATTGCAATCACCGTTGCTCACGGTAGTGAGCATACTTGTACACTGAGTCATGACGTATTAATAAACTGGGAAAACATTTAATATGCTTTGTGAGTAATCCTCATAATGGAGATGAGGAATGGTCAACACTTTCACTAAATTTATTTTCCACCTTGGGCTAGTAGCGTCAGGGCAAAGCATTTCTTGTTTGATTGTGGAGTCTCGACGGTAATGGCGCAAGGTCTGTATGAGTCTAGGGTAGCTCACTAAAGTTACTTTCACCTCGGGCAAGTGACATTGAGATGAAGCGTTTCTTGTTTGATTGTGGAGTCTCGATGTAAATTGCGCGAGGGCTATAAAAGTTGCTTAAAACTGAAAGCAAGGACTCACCTTTAGCTCAAGTTCATCTTTTGTGCAAACTTCTATATTCGGCCCTCTATTTTTAGCATGTAGAGTTTCATGACTAGGGAGACGGTTAAGTCTTGCTGAGCATAAGCTCACGGTTTGTTGATCCATTGTTTTGCAGGTAACATTGCATAAGGCAACGTTAGGGAGGAAGGGAGATCCGAGCGGGGCAGCACCCAAGGAGGGGTGTGAGTCTCACTTTGGAACCCTGCACGCCGCCGGGTTTTTGATGTGGCGCTAGTGTGAGGCATCCGCGGGCCGGATGGCTTCATTTTGCTTAGCGTAGGCTATAGTCTGTGAGTGTATTCTTATCTTCCGCTGTAATGTACACTTGTACATTATTTGTAAAATGAGACAATATTATGTATTAAAGACATATATTGTTGTGTATTTATGTTTTTCGGTGATGTGGTGTTAGGTGCCGCATCGCACGGCACCACCCAATGCGATTCCTGGACTGTCGGGGCGGGGTCCTCACAGCGTGGTATCAGAGCCGCATTGGGAACAGCGCACCTGAAAAGACACGTATTTTCCAAAACTTAGAGTCTACGAGTGAGGAATCGGTACTACGCCCACATAAGGTCTATTAGTAGCATAAGTGATGTATAGTGGCAAACTAACATACTTGTTACTCTATTCTGTAACGACGCACCGCCGACCAGGTAAGAGGTAAGGAACGCCACCAAAAGTGGATCAATTTCAGTTAGCTCCCCTGACAAGGAAAGTGGTTCAGGGTACCGGTCTCACAGCTTAGTTTGAGACGTCAATATGAAACTCTTGAACTCTTCATGTTCCTGAGCTCATATGAAACGCTGGTCCCTACCGTGCATTAGGCAAGCAAGTGGAGACCCCATCGTGTGGTCAGTAACGTGATAGTGTGTTCTTCTGGAAATAGCCTAGGAGGATATACGCAGCGCTTGCCATCGGCGTTCCCTGCACGGCAGTAGGTGGTATCTGTTGGGTTGATACAATTCCCAACCGTGACGACCCGTTCGTGCTCTACTCGGGTTCCCCGTCGTGTGGTGTAAAAACACGACCATGTACCTTGAGACGTGACTTGACTCAAGGACGGCCCGTATGGAAATGATACGGGGCGTATGTTTTTAGTATGATATGGAACTGCCTGAAATGAGAAAACCTATGTGTGCATCATCATTGAGTGGTTTTCTGTAGGTACACTAACCACGTATCCGTATTACGAGTAGAACACGTTTGCAAGTGAACGATTCTAGTGCCACTAATAGAATGTATATGCCGGATGTAATCCGTTTAGGATTTTTCTTTTGTGTGAGGAACGTAGTACCGACATTATCATGGAAATTGCATGAACACCTAGCTTATCTCATAAACTTGAATATTCTGTAAGGTTTTAATGAAGACAGATCAAATGAAGTGGTTAAAACTTGTTTAGAAACCAACTCAAGAATATGTGAGTGTAGAGAGACCCAAAAACAGAGTTCCCTGTTTTGGCAGTGTCTGCTGAAAATTGTACAGGGTGTTACTCCTTGTAGAAAATACCAATGGTAGTGTGTGATACAGTTTTGGAAGGGTGGAGAAGTCCAAAATAACTTTTCTATAACCCTCCAGGACAGAAACACACTTAAAGTTGGTCAAAAACCTTAGAAACCAAAAACTGCTACAAATGGGTAGAACCGAAACCGAGTCTCTGTAATTCCACCCTAACTCTTGATGGAAAAATCGCTAAGGGTATTGTGACACATTTCTGGAAAGTGAATGAGATATGCTACAACTTTGTAAGTCATGGTTTTGCCAAAACTTGAGAAGAATTAACTGGAATTGTGGATTGAAACTTGGTACCTCTGGGGAGGTGCTGTCAAAATCCTGCCAGAAATCCTGTTAAATTTGAACCATCATATCTTTTGATCCAGGAATGCAAAGGGGTCATATAAATACATTTTGGAAATATTGGGAAGTTCTTTACAATGTTTCTGTTCAATCGAATGGCAGAATCCTCCTGTAAAGGGTTGAATCCGCAGTACAAATGAAACTGTCCAGAGTATCCAAAGGCTGTGCGTAGTTTCTGTACTGATTGGAGTTTTGCTTATAACCTCCTGTATAAGAGTTATAAAATGGGAAATATTACAATTCTAGAAATCTTATGAATTGTTCTTCAACTCTGTAATTATGAGTTTGGTCCATATACGTTTCGATCTGTATGGAAAGGTTGACCCAAAGTGAGCACTTACAGGGGAGGTGCTGCTGAAAATTTTCCAGAATTTCTGCCAACTCCAGAAACTCATAAATTTCGATATAGAACTTAGTTGAAGACAAATAAACACACGATGGAAAGATATGGAAGTCTTCTTCAATTTTTCTTTCCATTCCCACAACAGATTCACAAGTTAAATTAGGATTTTATACCATAGAACAGAAGCTGGTTCAGTTTCTGTACTTTTATGGTTTTAGACCATAACTTCCTGTATACACTTTATCAAAGGTTGTGTGATACATTTCGGGAAATATGGTGAGTTAGGCTACAACTTTGTAGTTGTGAGTTCTGACAAACGTGGTCCGGAACTGTATGAAAAAGTTGAACCAAAGTGGGTACCTTTCGGTGGGGTACTGCTGAAATTCTCCCTGAATTTCTATCAACTTTCAAATTTCATATCTGTTGAACCTGAACTGATATGGAGTCACATAACTAACCGTTGGAAAGATACTGAAGTGATCCATAACTTTGGTATTCTCCTCTGGTCTTAATTCTGCTGCCATGGAATTTTTAGTGCAGATCGGTCAGTTGTGAACCGAGTTATCGGGAAGCTGATCGGTCAAGCACCGGATGACTTGTTGTGAGTAGGAGTGGTTATACTCTCCGAAATTCATAACAGGCTCCTAGTACTCTCCATAGCATCATTGTTGACTTCAACCACAAAAGTTTGTCATTTACAAGACCATCCGTAGAGATAAAGATAGACTACAGCATCACACCTCTTGGCAATCAAAATTGCGGTAGTTTCTGCTCTAGGAGGCTAGGGTTGTACATTACCTTCGCATAAGAATACTGTGGACTAAGTTTTCGATATCCTACTTTGGAACTTAGGGAGGGAGGAGTACATCCAAGTAAACCAAAGCATGGATCAACCATTTGTTATACACCAAAGTATGACATCACCCAGAAATAAGAGGGAAGTACTACACTAAGATTTTAAGGACCTAGTTAATCTAGACAAGTACTGGTTATCCATGTCAAGATTAGGACAGTGAATATTCAAGCCATCAACAAACTGTCAAGAGGCATGTCAAGACAAAGGCTCTCGCCAACCTCAAACGAGCTCATACATTGAGTTTTTGGCGACTCAACCACCGGTCTTCATAGAGGCCGAGGATCCTCTGGTGGCGGATAACTAGATCCGAACCATAGAGTTTAAGTTCGAGTTGCTTCAATGCATCGAACATCAGAAAGTATTGTATGTGGCGCAACACTTCACAGTTCCGCCGGTATTTGGTGGGTGAATCAGCTCGCATCCCTACCAGCTGGACATCAGCTCATGTGGACGTAATACCAGGAGACATGCCTTGCTTCGCATGTTCTTTCCAGAATAATCCAGGGGAAGCTCGAGGAGTTTCTAGTCTGGAAACAAGGAGGGATGGATGCCACGAGCGTTGGTACCATATGCACCTGACTACGTGAACCCAGAGGCATGAGAATGCGAATGGCTCGTTCGTAGCATCCATGCTAAGTAAGGGGAAAACTGACTTTGATAATTTGGAGTAACTTCAACGAGTTTATAAGTTAATGCCGACCCTTGTATTTTGAAAGTCGGAGATTAGGTCTATTTCCGAGTATCCCCGATGAAAAGAATTCATCGATTCAGGGTCAAGGGAAAGCTAGTTTCTCGTGTTGTTGGTCCGTTTCTCATCATGGAAAGGTGTGGACCGGTAGCATATTGTTTGAGGCCACCCACATCATTGTCGGGCATCCACGACATCTTCTATGTCTCACAAATAAGGGAATGTTTGAAGGAGCCAACGGAGGTTCTTTTAGGAGGCATGGAAATCTTAAACTGGATCTCACCTACCACGAGAAACCGGTACAAATCCTCGACGAAAAGACTCGTGAAACAAGTCGTCAATTGTTGTGGTTCTACAAGGTTCTGTGGAATCACCAAACTGCCGACGAGGTTACATGGGAAATCGAGGATTTTTCTTTGGATGAATTGCCCGAAACTGTTATCGAACTATCATCGGTAACATTCTTCTCCACCTCGTTCTTTTATTAATCTCGGGACGAGATTCTTTTAAGGAGGGAGGATTGTAAAATCCCCAAGTTGAGCCTTGCTGGTGTTTTTGTAGAATTCAAATCAGCAGGGGATACTCCTCCTAAATTTGTTTTCAAACTCAAACTTTTGCCACATGAAATAAGGGTTAGACTACGATAAAGGAAGTGTAGCAAAAAGAAGGTGAATCACAGGATTTGAATTAGCGTCATGAGAGAGGATGAGCCATTATATTCAAATTCGTCCTTCGAAATTTGCTACCACTTTTCAAATTCAAACTTCAGCTACATGAAATAAAGAAAAGTTACAAAAGGAATTTAGCCGAAAAGGAAATAAACCCGACAGTTCAAATGCAAGCACAACCGAGGGTTAACGCCACAGTATTCAAATTCAAACTTTTGGAATTTGCTGCAACTTTTAGATTTGAATTTGGGAGCCACTGTTATTTGGGAGGGAGAATACTGCCGGTGGGACCCGCACAGCATTGGAACCCAGAACCCTCAGTTTTCCTTCTCTGCGAGCTCGCCACCGAGGCAGCCACCGAGCTGCTGCACGTGCCTTGCTCCCGAAGGCAGGCAATTCCTCCACGTTGTTGATCGTTAGCCACAGCAGCTGCACAACTCAATTGTCGTTTCTCTGCTCACACAAACAACAGAAGACTTTCCTCCGTGCGACGTTGTTTCCACAGTTCGAATCATCTGCAGATTTGAATTTAAACACGCATTTGAATTTAGGAGCTATTGAGTGTTGGGAAAGACTGCCTGTGGACCCTACAGGTCAGTGGAACAGAGCAACTCATCGAAGCTCCTCTGTTGTGCGTTCAACACTGAGGCACCAGCGATTTTCCACCGAGCTGTAGGGTCCACGTTATCCCACGTCAGTTCAGTCCTTGTTCTCAGCTGCTCGACAAATATCGTGGCTGCACAAAGCAAATTGTATGTTTCCTTCTCTGTCTCGCACGAGCACATCCACAGAACTCTCTCCTCGCGAGCTCACCCGAAGGAAAAACAGCGCAGCGCTCTCTGCTTCCATCGCCGATCGGCTCCCAGCGTGTTTGACACCTGGCTGGACCACCCAAGAGCTGCGCCGAAGTCTCCCCGACGTCCTCAACGTGTTCTCAGCTCGTCCCCGGCCTTTCCCCCGCTGCTTCTGAGCCATGTTTCTTCCGGCAAAACAGAGCCACGACGCCTCCACGTCTCCACATCGCCCGGCCGTTTCCGAGCCTCCCCGACGTGCTCAAAAGCTCACAGAGGTGCACCACTAAGTCTATATACTCCTCCCGTAGTCCCCCTGCTCTTCCCTGTCGCCGGCTAGCCGGAATTCGCATTTTACCGCCGGAGCACGTGAAGAACTGGCGCTGTCCAATTCTCCAAATTAGCTCAAACCGCTTGATCATCCGTTCTACAATTCAAGCCACAGAAACTAGTAACCCTAGCACCCTCACATGCCAAAGCACGCATTAAACCGGCCATCCCACGCCCCGGGCGACGAGATTTCGCCGCCGGCGGCAAAAACCGGTCGGGTCTCCGGTGACCGCCCTATTCCCGCCAATTGCTGCATGAATTGAGGTGCGTTCCATGCTCCACGAGCTCTGGGGATGCTTTAGGGCAACGTAGCTCACCGGGAGAAGCTTGGGACACGCCAGAACGCGTTGATGCCTTGCTCCCGAGCTGCCCCGCCAATGCCGACCCATCTCCGGCCGTTTTCATGCGGGGAAACCTTGCCCGGCAGCTGCGCCACGTTCCATGGATCGTGTAGGGCGAAACCGTAGATAATTTGGTGGAGAAATGAGGGAGAACTAGCCGCGCCACGATCTCTGCCGGTGTGCACCCGCGGGCTCTGGGGAGAGGTTGAAGAAGCACCTGACCCGTGGGCCCCACGTTTGACTGTCCTGTTTAAAATCAAACAGAGAGTTGTTCAAACTTGGAAAATGCATAACTCTGTGTAGAAAGCTCCAAAAATAGTGAGACAAATTTCGTTGGATTCCTTAGGAGGATTACTTTGAAGAGAAACAAATTTCTAGCTATGAAAACGCCTATGAATTTCTGTAGAACTCTTTTTATTTATTCCTTTAGGGAGTAATTCCAGGAAATTGGCTTGTTGAAATATTCCCATTTTTGGTCACAAGCTCTTTATCATAGTTTCTGAGATCCAGTACAAATTTCAGGATTTTTAGAGATGATTAAGAGGGCTTAATCAGTAGGTTTTTCTCAGGGTTATTTAAATGGGCTGAAAAAATCACAGCAGCAAATTTCAGAAAAATGTAATGAACTTCAATACTCCATTCTGGATAGCAGAAGACTTAGAAAAATTTGAAACAAATTTTCATAGAAACCTTAGGTCCATACCTATTAGGATATCAAATTTCTCCATATGAACAAGTATAATTAAATTCCTATAAATCATTGAAGGTTAAAGGTTCCAAGAATTGTTGTGCCCATTTTCTGTCTCAAAAGCTTCTGAAAATTTTACCATACTCCTATCATGAGTTTAAAAAGACTCTGTAAAACTTTCAGCCATAGACTCTTCTGTCTTCTTAGGTTTTGCTTCTGTAGTTTGCTTATAGCACATTATTTCATAATGTGACGAATTTCTTTAATTGATCATTTCGATAGCGATACATCACGCGAAGACTTCGGAGGCCACTAACTTGCTCCTGTTGACAGAAACATTAGTCGGGATCAACACTAAGGCAATCCCCGGTTTGCATCAAAACTTACAAGTTTTCATTTGTATTCACTTTATATCGTCTAGCATTTTGTTTATTGCATTAAGTCTAGGTGGTATGACACTCCAAATGCATGACCCAGAAAAACCTGGAGTAAAATGTAGAGTAGGTTATCAATTGATTATAACTGCTGATCTCAAGTTAACAAAAGTGGATTAAAAGAGGCATAACCCAAGTAGGCAGCTTCCTACTCGTGAACCGGGATTAAGGGGGATCAATCGAAAGAGTTGGGAATTGATCGTCATAGTTGGGAATGGAGACCGGGCAGTGGATGGAAAGATCAAGGACATGGTCCTGTGAACCTAGTCTATGTCTGAGTCGATTAAGGCCCGTTCTCGTATGCGGCCCCGCTGGACAAGTTTGAGATGTGTACCAGATGCATACTAGCTATATGGGATCCAGGAAACCGATGTAACATGTTAACCTGGGTGTCGAGGCATACCTCACCATCTGATGCCGATGCTGAAAGGATAGAGAAGTCGGCTCTATGAGGGTTTTCCGTAGAGAGACTTAATCCCAGTCGGTGGGACCGGTTCGACATTTGGTTGTCGTGTGAAAGGTTGCCACGTACGACGTCAGTGATGGTTGATGTGTGCAACGTTGAGTACGGGCGTACGTGTCGTGTCAGCTGGGTGTTTTTGATTGCAATCACCGTCGCTCGCGGTAGTGAGCATACTTGTACACTGAGTCGTGACGTAGTAATAAACTGAGAAAACATTTAATATGCTTTGTGAGTAATCCTCATAATGGAGATGAGGAATGATCAACACTTTCACTAAATTTATTTTCCACCTTGGGCTAGTAGCGTCGAGGCAAAGCGTTTCTTGTTTGATTGTGGAGTCTCGACGGTAATGGTGCAAGGTCTGTATGAGTCTAGGGTAGCTCACTAAAGTTACTTTCACCTCGGGCAAGTGACATCGAGATGAAGCATTTCTTGTTTGATTGTGGAGTCTCGATGTAAATTGCGCGAGGGCTATAAAAGTTGCTTAAAACTGAAAGCAAGGACTCTCCTCTAGCTCAAGTTCATCTTTTGTGCAAACTTCTATATTCGGCCCTCTATTTTTAGCATGTAGAGTTTCATGACTAGGGAGACGGTTAAGTCTTGCTGAGCATAAGCTCACGGTTTGTTGATCCATTGTTTTGCAGGTAACGTTGCATAAGGCAACGTTAGGGAGGAAGGGAGATCCGAGCGGGGCAGCACCCAACGAGGGGTGTGAGTCTCACTTTGGAACCTTGCACGCCGCCGGGTTTTTGATGTGGCGCTAGTGGGAGGCATCCGCGGGCCGGATGGCTTCATTTTGCTTAGCGTAGGCTTCAGTCTGTGAGTGTATTCTTATCGTCCGCTGCAATGTACACTTGTACATTATTTGTAAAATTGGACAATATTATGTATTAAAGACATATATTGTTGTGTATGTATGTTTTTCGGTGATGTGGTGTTAGGTGCCGCATCGCACGGCACCACCCAATGCGATTCCTGGACTGTCGGGGCGGGGTCCTCACAGGTGCCCTAGCCATCTAGCCCTAAATCATTTCTCCTCCCTGTCTTCTCTCTCCGACCCAGCCGCCACAGAGAAAGACTTAGAGAAAAGAGAGAGGAAGAGGGTGAAATTGGTTGGGAGCTTGGGGCGGAGCCCCGCCGGTGCGCGCTCTCGCCAAAGTGTGATGGCGCCACCACCGAGGTTCCCCAGTGGCACCGCCTCCCTCTTTATTTGCTTCTTGATTCCTCATTGTTCTATTTACCTTTTTCACTGTTCTTACTCTTACTCTTAACCGACTCTCACTTTCTATGCATGTTCAAGCTGTGGATCTAAAATTTTAACCAAATCTCGAATGGATCTAGTGAAGACTAGCCTGGCTCTTGATGCCATTGTCTGTTTCTAAGATCACTAGCCACTAGATCTATGGTATTAACATGGAGTAAAACGGATCCTAAACTAACTTGCACAAAACTAAAGAATGAGAACTAACACTCATAACATACCTTCAGATGTAGAGCCGGTTGCCGCCATGTCGATGACGATGTTGAATGGGTCGAGGTGGTGGCACGAACGGCATGTAGGCGAGGATCAGTGGCGCAGGCACTACCCCATGCTGCCGCGCCTTAGAGATTGGATCGAGGTGTTTGTTGGAGTCGGGTTTAGGTCACGGCAAGAGTTGGATTTTGTGCCCCTATCTTACCCTCTTTTTATATTGCACGGTGCACGAGGGGACCACAACCATAGAACGGTTGGCGCCTCCTATCAAGGCGCGTGGGGAGTATATGGATTGGGACGAGCCGTTGTGTCATCCCCAAGTGGAGATCACATCCATCTCCAACACAAACACCAATGGCGAGAGGGGTTGAGCCTGAGGCAGAACTCAGTGGTGGCTTCAGGCACATCTGTCTAAGCTAAAGTCGGCGTGATTTCTAGCATAACTCGAGGGAATGAGGTTGCCCCAAGCGGAGATCCAGCGTGCGGCAGCACAACTTGAACAAAAGGCGGCACGGTCTCGGATCGAAGGTTACGTGCCACATATCTTTATGAACGGGGGGAATATTTATGGAGGTCGGCGCGCTTTGGGGGATCTCGATGGAGGTGTGATTCAGTTGTGTGAAACAATAGCTCAAAGGGATATCAAATATTGATGGCGAAGCTTGAGGCTCACCAGTCACAACAGGTTTTCGGCTACACTGTGGCTTCTCTAGACGATCGCTATTTGTCGAAGTGTTCTCTACGACACTTTCCACGGTACCGCTACTAGATCAGTCCGTGGAAGTTTGTTGTTTGGAGGGGCTAACATCCCTAGATTGATCGATCTTGAAGAACAGAGATGAACACCAAGATTTACGTGGTTCAGGCCGCCAGAGCGTAAAACCCTACGTCCACGGGAGTGTGAGCTGTATTTCTTATGCTTGCGCGTGCGTGTGAGTGAGTTGGGTTTCGAACCCTTTTCTCGGAGGCTGCCCAATCCTTTTATAGCTAAAGGCCAGGCAGTTACACTAAGACCCGAGGCCCGACAAGTGGCCCCGTGGTGGTCTGTACCCTATACATGATCTAGGGTGTTAATGGTAGTTGTAGTACCCACTATCGATGGAGTTAAGGCGTGCCGCCTGATACGCCGGGCGCCTCAGACCGAGTAGCGGTTGATGATGACAGGAGAAGGCCCCATCTCGTCGCCGCGTCCTACTCGGTTAGCTGTGCAGCACCGTGTCGTCACTACTGTGGTCACGCTGTATCGTCCTGTCCTGTCACTATACTGACTGCCAGGAGTGGGCAGAGGCGTGCGCTGCGTGCCATGCTTCTAGGGAATGCATGAGTCTTGAATGCGTGACTGGACTGGCCACATCTTCCTTGACTCATGAGGCCCACAGCCCATTCCTGGTCATGGTACACGTGGAAGCGCCGGACCACGCCTTAGCGGGGAGGCCAGGTCCGAGGCCGGAGGACACGTGGCAGCTCTGGAGCCCTCCTCAGCGGGATGGCTAGGCCCGGAGCTAGAGGACACGTGGCAGCTCCAGAGCCCTCCTCAGCAGGGAGGCCAGGGCCCAGAGTCAGAGGACATGTTGCAGCACCGTACCTCGCCTCAGCGAGAGGCCAGGTCCGGGGCCGGAGGACAAGTGGCAGCTTCGGAGCCCTACTCAGTGGGGAGGCCAGGCTCATAGCAAGAAGAGACGTGTCAGTGTCGGACCTTGCCTCAACGGGGAGGCCAGGTCCGGGGCCGTATGACACGTGGCAGCTCTGGAGCCCTCCTTGACTGGGAGGTCAGGCCCCATCCAGTGGACACATGGTGGCGCTAGAGCCCGCCACAGCTGGGAGGCGGGGTCTCGAGCATCTTCAAGCCTGTATACCGGGGTACCCGGTCTGCAAGGTACCGACAGTGGCCCCCGGGTCCACCTCGGGGGACGCGATGATCCCGCAGGTGGAGCCTCCATCTTTTATCCCCGCGTGGCTGCTTTGAACTTGTACCTTGGCAGTTGAAGCGGCAGCACGCCCTTGGCGTAGTGAGCGGGTGGCTGTACTTGTCAGTTGAAGAGGCAGCACGCCCCTGGCGCAGTGGACGCGTGGCTGCACTTGATTGGAGGGTCGTGGTGACGTGCTCATGGAGCGGCTCAAAGCATTGACTGCAACGGTTCTTGAGATGACCGCTGCAGTTCCTATGTGCTTCTTTCCTCGGGAACTGCCTGAGCCTCCCTTTAGAGTCGCTGCCCGCTTGGCCCCCACTATTCGACAGATGGACCTGGGCCCCACTCATCATTGGGGTTGCGGGTAGCTCGGGGCGGTGACAGCCCAGGTGTCACGCACAAAGTTCTGCCAAGAGTCGCAGGAGCAGTAAAGGAAACTTTGCAGTGAAAAGCGATCATTTCCTTACCTGCTTCCTTGCGCCTCGAGCCCTTCGACTTCCTCCTTTGTGCTTGAATCTTTCGTGTTTGACCAGATCTAACCACCGCATGCTCCAATTGTGACCGGCCTTCGCTCCTCCCGCCTTCAGACTGACGAAGAGCTCGGCCGTGTAAGTTGGCTACTTGGCTGGCAGTCGGCTTAGTATGACCAAAGGATTCGCCACAGGACGACCCCGCTCACGGCCTGCATCCTGGTGAGATTGTCCTCTTCACGCCTTACGTGCTGGCCAGGTTCGCTGTCCTGGCATCTTCCTTCCTGCCGACGCTGCTGGAGGTGTACGGCCTTCAGCTCCACCATCTGGCACCGCACACTCTTGCATTGGTGGCGGTCTTCGTCCACTACTGCAAAATTGTAAGATCGAAGAGCACGTGAAAAGCTACCAGAGGGGGGGTGAATGGTAGATTTAAACTTTTTAGCGGAAGCAACAAAAATCCCCTCGGCAGAAAATCGATCTGTTAAAGAAACCGTGTATGCGACTGATCTAAATGTGTTCAACCATGACAAAAGTGGTATATATTATAGATAATCAAGTCATGAAGACACGACAACAAGAATCCTGGAAATCCGTCAAGAAAAACTCAAGTTATGATCGAAAGATCAAACGAGGGTCAATCTGTTCTACTCGAGTAAAAACCAGATCTGCAACACTGAAAGAAACTCGTGTAGATGAGAAACTACAAATCCAATGACCGTGAAATTTTCACAGATGATAGATAATCAAGTTGTGAAGACAACCCAAAAAGAATCACGTCAATTGGATCTGTAAAACTCAAGTTATGATCAAAACACCGAAGCACTGTGGTGCTGTCCAGAAACTCGACGAGAAAGACTTGACAAAAACAAGTTGGAAGAACAAGGCACAAAAGCTCCTCTAAATTACAAAATTTTTTGATCAAAACATAAGAGGAACAGCACAAGGTCATCTTACCACGATCTCTGGCCTCCCTTGCTTATATAACCAGCCCGGAGGCCAACCCAATTCAAACTAGGATTCTAATCCTACCCAGTTTCTGAATCAAAACTTTCCATAACTGCTCAAGACTCTTCTATACGCAGATAAAAGAAATCTTAAGACTTCCAAACACCTTAGGAACGTATCCTACTTTTCTAAAACAACTCAACTTCGTGTCCCACACGAAATCCTATCATAACCAACTCAAATCTTTCCACATTTGAGCCATAACCGACTCAGCCGCAGCCTGAGTCCATAATCTAGCCGGTTGGACCTTTCCTACCAATTCTTTACGTCCACATCTCTTCATCACGCCTTGGAACCATGTTGCCACGTCCATGCACTCCTTGCACACGTGCAAACACCTTCCAACAACGTCCATGATACCTTCATATGCATTGTTCTTGATCCAAACATGCTGCGCGACCTCCCGATCAACTCAACCGCAATTCCTCCCAAACTTGGTTGTTGAACCTCATTTTCTCCCTAAGACTAGTTCAATGGATCCCGTCACCAGCCATATCTTGAACTCAAGCAACACCTGCACATGAATAAATAACCAATACTTTCGAGCACAAGTCCACGACTTGACTCATGTTAGTTCCGAAAACCACAACACCTTACGTGAACACCTCACATAAGCATGTTGCAAACAATAGCAAAATGTTAACCACTGTAAACAGCCATAACACTTCAAAAACTTAGTAAAAGAATACTAAGCAAACTTTCCATAGATGTAAAGCAAGTTCGAAACATTTGCATGGTAAAAACAGAACCGATTTAGCTCCGGATCTTGCCAAAGCTAACCAGACCTTGAGCCGGAGCTTACCGAAGCTAGCAGAATCTGGCATCGGAACTTACCAAAGTTAGTCGGACCTACCACCGGAGCTAACCAAACACATGTCGGACCTAGCCATAGCAATTCGGACCTTACATCGGATCTTGTCGGAGCTCGGACCTCGAGTCAGACCTTGACAAAAAGAGTGTTTTGGCAGTATTCAAAACTTCTATCGTCATAGCCAATGTATTCACCCACTTAGGTTAAAAAAATGTTCGTGTGCGTGCGGCCATCGGTGTGGCATTCCGGGTCTTCTTCGTCTTGCGGGCCTTGGGGAGAAACTCAAGCCACCTGGGGGCTTACTACTTCAAGCACCGAGGCAAGAACACTGTGTTGTACATCACGCCCTTCTCCCCCGGCAAGTGGGAGCACTAGAGGGAGGACTGGGTGATCGCCCAGACAAACGTCCACGATCGAAGGGACCTGCCGAGCAGCCCCCCCTGGTCAGCGAGAATCCCATCGGGGATGAGATCCCTGACCTGCAGGAAGCCTACAAGCCCGTGCTGGCGAGGATTAAACTCCTAGCACAGCAGGGCCAGACCTCGTTGATGGTCTTGGCCGACTTCCTGTTGCACCACATCGCTCCTCTCCAGTAGCGCACCCGTGCAGCCTTGTTGTACATCGGGGAGAATGATCTCACCCGGCTGGAGTGCGGCCCTGGGATGACCCTGGACAGGGAGATGCTAGGCATCATGTTGTCAAGGCTGTCCTCCGACCCGACCTCCGACAACTTTATCAACCCGCCGGCGAGTTGCTTGCCGGTCTGTCTTAACCAGGCGGCAAGGTCAAGGTTACTGAAGGAGTTGCCGACGCTGGACGACAACGACGTCGTCATTCGGCAGGTTGGGGATGCTTTCCGGGGCGTGGAGATCTCTGGAGGAAGCGGCGCCAGTGATCAGGCGAGACCTGTGCCAGACCCGTTCATCGACAAGGGGAAGGAGTGGGTGCTGGCTGGCGGACCCGCTCCCACGGCGCGCCCTCGCTCACCACTCGGGAACACTGCCGAGTCGAACAAGCAGCCGAATAGGAGGTTGGTTCACTGCAACGGGAGCTTCGTCTCGAAGCCCAGAGCGGAGGGCCTTAAGCTGCGCGTGGCTCTGCATTGAGCCCGATGGGCGGCACCGGTAGCGGCCCTAGCAGTGCTGCAGTCAGGGCAGTTCCGACTTAGGCACCTGACGCGCCTCCGGCTGCGAGGCCGGCAGCGAAGAAGACTCCTGACGTGCCTCCGGCTCCGAAGCTGACAGGGAAGAGCACTCCTGACGCACCTCCGGCTCCAAAGCCGGCAGGGGCAAGTGGCTCCAGCCCCTCGCGCAAGAAGCTTCACGCCTCCTAGAACTGCTAGGCTCCCAGGTATGACACAGGTCTTAGGGTAAGCTGTATTTTTACTGCTGTTATATTTGTGTGATTGATTTCGGCTCCTTCCTTGCAGAGCTTGAACACAGAGCGCGGCACCTTCTTCGTGGCAGGGCATGGGCCAGAGCCCTTTTGCTGCTGGAGGTTCCAGAGGTCCAACGCCAGTGCCAGCGCCTGGACCAGCCCGGGAAACTGACTCTCGGGCCCCCGAGACCGGCCGGCCGACGGACGCGGACGTCCTTGGCAGCAGCGCAGCCACTACAAGGCAACCTGCAGGACCACCCCCTTATTCTCTGCAGGCAGGCATAGTGGTAGCTCCGCCGAAGGACAATGAGCCCATGAAGTCCGTGGGTGTCCTCTCTTGCAGATGCCGGAAGCAGTCCCCCTCCCTAAGGCCATGAAAGTTGCGCTCTCTGGCTTGGACCAGATGCAAGAGGTGCTTGGCCGGGAGTGGAACGAGCTAAAGACAGAGCGGGAGCGCCTCAGGGACTGGGGCGACCTGCTGAAGGAGTGGACCAAGACCACCAAGGAGAAGGCGAGGACGAAGATGGAGCAGCTGGAGATCATGCAGAAGGCGATCGACCTGGAGCGGGCTGCGGTCGGGAGGCACGACAGAATGGGCCGAGACCTCCTGGATGAAGCCATAAGGCTTCACACCGAAGTCGACGCTCATGCCGACGCTCTCCCGGAGGCGCGGGAGGGCCTCGTCCAGTGGGAGCGGGAGCTACAGGAGAGGGACCTCGACCTCCGCAATGCAGCCTAGGAGCAGAGCAGGAGCACTTGGGGAAGCAGCTCCAGGACATCCTCGAGCGTGAACTCGCTGCCTCGTCCAAGGAGGCCTCCGTGGAGTGCCGAGCTGAGGAGCTGGCTGCTAGGGAGAGGGAGCTGGCGAATCAAGACTTAGTCCGGGAGCTGGCCGCCACCTGCAAGATGGTGGAGGAGCTCGGAGCTTCCTGCGCTGTCGAGGCGGAGAAGTTCTGCGACTTCCTGCGCCGCGGGGAGACAGCATTGGAGCCATTTGGCTTCAGCCCCTTGTGCTCTGGAGGTCCTGTGCAGGAGGTAAGCCAAGTTCTCCCTGCGCTCGACTCAGCCGGAGCCAAGCTGCGGGCGCTAGAGGGCGTCGGCGGGGAAAATCTGGAGGCCAAGGGCAAGGCCCTAGCTCAGCATGTGGCGGAGCACGTGCTCACATGCTTCCGGAGCTGGGACCCCAACGTTTCCCTAGAGCCGGTGGTGCAGGGTCCCATCAGAGGCAATGGAGGCGGCCAGGTCCAGTGTGCAGGACACCGCCAAGCTCGTAGCTCTGAGGTTCCAGCGCCAGTAGGCTCCTAGGGCTCCCGCTTGTCTTGTGTGTCTGCCAGCCCTTGTTATGTCCTTGCGTCCTGCCTTGAATAAAGATTTGCTGTTGAAGTTTTTATCCTTTGTGTTGCAGCTGCGTCTCTTCGGGTCCTTAGCAGCGCAAGGACCGAAAGAACTTGGCCGAGGCAGCTAGTCTTCGCCGATGTCGCTAGCTTGTCTCCCCAGGTCCTTAGAACCGTAAGGACCCGAAGAAGCTCTGGCGGTGTTGTTAGCTTGTTATAGTCGAAGCTCCAAGTCCCCTCTTACTGCCGTGGCGGTCCTGACGTCCTACCCACGTAGGTCACCGTGATCGCCCCCCTGGTAGGTGTGGCCCTTAGGTTGGAGCGCATCTACCAAGTAGACAGTTGAGGCAAGACGGCGGTGGCGGAACCCCTGGGAGGTCCAGGACGCTAGGACCTGCTTGGACCTGCACATACATGGCAGTGAAAAGGAGTAAAAGTGCTCACTAGCCACAATTCCCTGCTCCTAGTTTCGTTGCGGATTACAATCCTTGGCCGAGCTGCGGGGCATGGCCAATTCAATGTGATAGCATCCGGGTTATGGTTACTATTTTGCTCAGGAGTATGAGCTGTCCGGCTCCCCGGTACTCAGCCGCGGTGCTGGAGAGGCAAAGTGTGCACGCTTAGTGTGCAGGACCAGGCTAAGCATGCTACACACTACGGACCTCCCGCTGGCATTGTCTTTTTAGGGGAGGGACCATTCGGCGCCATAAGGCTCCCGAGCAAGGAAATAACCCAAGGACTCCAGGTACACCACAGGTACCCCATACAGACTCGCCTGCAGCAAGGTAGCACAACTCTAACTTGGGTGAACACAGGAAAAAGTGACTGACCATATGGCTGGAGCGATATGGGAAATAAAGCACTAGAACGAAAACGGCGGTAGGGGGCGAATGGTAGATTAAAACTTTTTATGTGGAAGCTACAAAAAACCTCTCGGCAGAAAATCGATCTGATAAAGAAACCGTGTGTGAGACTATTTTCAACACGTTCAAACATGACTAAACTAGTGGAGATTATATAGAATCAAGTCACGAAGCAACTGCAACAAGAATCACGTGAAATACTAAGTAGAACTTGAGTTATGATCAAAAGACTAGACGAAGGTCAATCTGTTCTACCCGATTTTTTAAACAGATCTGAAGAAGAAACTCGTGTAGATAAAAAAATCACAAATCCAATGACCTTGAAATTTTAACAGATGATATACAATCAAGCTGTGAAGACAACCTACAAAGAATCACGTCAATTGGATCAGTAAAACGCGAGTTATAATTGAAATACTGAAGCAACGTCGGTCTGTCCAGAAACTCGCCGAGGAAAAACTTGTCTGAAACAAGTTGGATGAACAAGGCACCAAAGCTCCTCTAAACTACGAATTTTATTTATCAAAACTTAACAGAAGCAGCCACAAGTCGTGCTCACCACGATCCTTGGCCTCCCTTTCTTATATAACTGTAGGATCGAAGTACACGTGTAAAGCTACCAGAGGGGGGGGGGTGAATGGTAGATAAAAACTTTTCAGTGGAATCAACAAAACACCCCTCAGCAGAAAACCGATCTGTTAAAGAAACAGTGTGTGCGACTAATATAAATGTGTTCAACTGTGACAAAACTAGTATATATTGTAGAGAATCAAGTCACGAAGACGTCACAACAAGAATCATGAAAATCCGTTGAGAGCAACTCAAGTTACGATCGAAAGATCGAACAAAGGTCAATCTGTCCTACGCGAGAAAAACAGTTCTGGAATACTGCAACTCACGTAGATCAGAAACCAAAAATTCAATGACCGTGAAATTTTCACAGATGATATATAATCAAGTTGTGAAGACAACCCAAAAAGAATCACATCAATTGGATCTGTAAAACTCGATTTATGATAAAACCACCGAAGCAAGGTAGTGCTGAACAGAAACTCGACGAGAAAAACTTGTCTGAAACAAGTCGGACGAACAAGGCACAAAAGTTCCTTTAGAATACGAATTTTATTTATCAAAACACAAGAGGAACAGCCCCAAAGTCGTGCACCACGAGATCTTGCCTCCCTTGCTTATATAACCAGCTCGAAGGCCAACTCAACTCAAACCAGGACTCCTACTCCTACTTGGATTCAAACTGTAACTTTCCAATACTGCTTAGGACTCTTCTATACGCAGACATAAGCAATCTTAAGACTTCCAAACACCTTAGGAATGTATCCCATATTCCTAAAACAACTCAAATTCGTGACCCACACGAAATCCTATCATAACCAACTCAAAACTTTCCATATTTGAGTCAAACACGACTCAACCGCAGCCTGAGTCCATAACCTAGTCGGTTGGACCTTTCCGACCAATTCTTTACGTCCACATGTCTTCATCACGCCTTGGAACCATGCATCCATGTCCATGCACTCCTTGCACACATGCAAACATCTTCCAACGACGTCCAAGATACCTTCATATGCATTATTCTTGATTCAAACATACTGCGCAACCTCCCGATCAACTCAACCACAATTCCTCCCGAACTTGGTTGTTGAACCTCATCTTCTCCCTAAGACTAGTTCAATGGATCCCGTCATCAGCCATGTCTTGAACTCAAGCAACACCCGCACATGAATAAACAACCAATACTTCCGAGCACCAGTCCTCGACTTGACTCTCGTTAGTTCCGAAACTACAACATCTTATGTGAGCACCTCACATAAGCATGTTGTAAACCATAGCAAAATGATATCAGCCATAACCACCAAAACATACCAAAAACTTAGTAAAATAATACTAAGCAAACTTTCCATAAGAGTAAAGCAAGTTCGAAACGTTGCAAGTTAAAAGCAGAACCATTGCAATCAAGCTTCGAACCTTATAAAGCTAACCGGACCTTGAACCGGAGCTTACCAAAGTTAGTCGGACCCAGCGCCGGAGCTTACTAAAGCTTAGTCGGACCTAGCACGGAACTTACCAAAGCTAGTCGGACCTAGCACCGGAGCTAGCAAAAACAAGTCGGACCTAGCCAAAATAAGTCATACCTAGACAAAGAAAGTCGGACCTTACGTCGGACCTTGCTGGAGCTACACAAAACAAGTCGGACCTATCGTCGGACCTTGCAGGAGCTCGGACCTAGAGTCAGACCTTGTTCAAAAGGTGTTTTGGTAGTATTCAAAAATTTATCGTCAAAGCTAATGTATTCAGCACACATAGGTCTCACAATAACCAGCCCTAAGGCCAACCCAATTCAAACTAGGACTCCTTTTCCTACTTGGATTCAAACTTTAACTTTCCAAAACTGCTCAAGACTCTTCTATACGCAGATAGAAGCAATCTTAAGAGTTCCAAACACCTTAGGAATGTCCCAAACATTCCTAAAATAACTCTACTTCATGCCTAACACGAAATCCTATTATAACCAACTCAAAACTTTCTAGAAATGAACCATAACCGCCTCAGCCGCAGCCTGAGCGCAAAATCCAGCCGGTTGAACCTTTTCAACCATATATTCACTTCCATATCTATTTACCACGCCTTGGAACAATGTAGCCACGTCCATGCACCCCTCGCATATGTGCAAACACTTTCCAAAACGTTCACAACACCTTCATATGCATTGTTCTTGACCCAAACATGTTGCGTGACCTCCCGATCAGCTCAATCACAATTCCTCCCGAACTTGGTTATTGAACCTCATCTTCTTCCTAAGACTAGTTCAAGGATCTCCATCACCAGCCATGTCTTGACCTTAAGCAACACCTGCACATGAACAAACATCCACTTTTTTCCAAGCATAAGTCCGTGGCTTGACTCACGTTAGTCCAAAAACCACAACACCTTATATGAGCACCTAACATAAGCATGCTGCAAACCATAGCAATGTATTAACCACCATAATCAGCCATAACACATCAAAACCTTAGTAAGATAATACTAAGCAAACATTCCATAAACCAAGAAGCTAGTTTGAAACATCTCAAGTTAAAAACAGAGTGGCTGAAAATTAAACACTATGAAAATGCTGCTCTGCGTGACAGTTACTCCTGAAATGCAATGAGAAAGTTCGGACAATCTGAACTAAGTAAAGAGTAACAGTTACTCCCAAAACACATTTGTAAGGATCAATTGTGTCGACTCACGTGTAGCTTATGTGAGTGAAAGTTCGGACACCCCAAAGCGGGTATTTTGGCAATATTCAAAACTTTGAATGTAAAATCCTCACTTTTTGATGAGGACATCTCTCCTTTGCATACAATACAATGACCAATCACTAGAGCACGTGCGCGACAGTTGGATCTTCAGGTACGTTCTAACCTTGTCAATTGTTTTTTAGAACTTACGCTTGTTTCCATGCATGTTTTATTGATTAGGAACAATGGAGAGGACCAGCAAGGGCTTAGAGAAGTTCAAGTAGTCAAGGAGGAAAAGATAGGACGTCCATACCAAGGAGGAGTCCAAGCCCAACTTGACTTCGACTCCACCTCGGATTCCAGGAGCTGCCTTCACCAAAATTGATGCCTCGGACACATACGGAGTCAGATTTGGACGTTCTATATATGGTTGGAACCACAATTACATAAAGCTTCCAATGGAACCGGCCCCACCTCAAAATTCCTTTTGAGTTGACGGGAATCAGCGAAACAAGTGGATGTCCAGAATCTGACAGTGTGCTGCATCACCGTCCTTTCGGCCGCTGGCCCGTGTATCGTGTGGAAGCCCATTAGGGTTGCGTCCAGGGGTATTGCACGCCCCTAACTCCTTTTTATTCAGCAGCCTTCACCACATTAGGGTTGGGTTTCACTTAGTTTCAATCTGTCATTGAACAGTGTCACCGTTCATCGGTTTGTGAGACCCCACTTCGTGATCAATTCAGTTTTGATTGCAATTTCTCTGTTCTTGCTTGTGTTCTTGATTGCGCTTTCAGGGATCATCCTTCGTGGCGAGGTCATTCGTGTGACACGGGTGATAACCAACGGAGCAGTGGTGTAGTGATTGTGGGGTTCCGTTAGTTCGGAGCCTTAGATCATCAACGTCAAGATCTCCACCCAATCAAGTTTACCATACCTCTCGGAAGATCGGGACTCATTCTACTATCGACTGGTATCAGATATCAGGTTGACCGTGAGGTATACTTGCGTGCCCTTTAGATTCATTTTTTCAGTCCTATAGTCCACAAAAAGCCACAAAAATTTTTACTTTCCCTGACCTATAGCTCTCGCTCGACCTTTTGCACAATTTAGTTTCGGAGTCCGTAGTTCTGAGTTCATGTCCTAGGTTGAGTTTGGTTGCTGGTTTAGATTTGTTTGGTTCAGTTTTGTTTCTCCTATCTGCTGTGATCTAAAAAAAACCAATCTACAAAAAAATTCCATCCACCGATTTGATTCGTATCTGTTTCAGTTTCCACCACCACCAAAACCTAATTCGGGGTATCCTCCTTAAAACGGGCATAACGTTTCGCTCGGAACTCCGATTGAGGTGTATTTTTTCCCGGAAAGCTATCAAAAAATCCACATATGATTCATTGGCTATGCCGGTCACAGCGATTTAAAAAAATAAAATAATCAGGAAGGCCCACGTTTCAGACTCCGAAGTTCCAGCATCCATTATTTCAAACGCTCCTGAATTTGTACCGATCACATCTTTCATTGGTTTGAGGTAATACTTGGTGCTGTTTCTATTCTTGTGCCCCTGGTTGAGAAAAAATATAAAAAAACAAGATTTTGATTTCTACTAGTGCTAAAAGACAAAATCAGGAAGCTCAAGGGGTTTCTACTTGTGCCTTTTTCTGTGTGAATGCTGAATACTTGCCGTTGTCCTTGTTTTTCATCATCATTCATCCTTGTTTTCATCATCATTCATCCTTGTTTTCACAACTTGCTGATATTGTTCCTTGCTTGTTGCCACAATTGTTCTAATACAATTTTAGGCCAGCAACTAGGTCAAATTCTTTGGACACTTATTCAACATTCTATCCATTACTAACTTGTGTGCCACATACATATACTGCATTTGAGCCTTCCCAAGCTCCACCTTCTCTCGAGCAGAACAGGTAACCTCTGCAATCACACCCACTCTCTGCTTGCTTTCACACTGGTCACCATTGGCCACCTGCAGTGCTGGTATGAAACTTGTAAGAGCGGAGTAAGACGCATCTTACTGCTTCATTTCCACTCCCACTTCCATTTCAGAGAGTGTAGTAATAGGGTTCTTCACGATCCTTTTGCCTTTATTTCTGTTTGTACTAACAATAACAGGAAAGAAGCCTATGGATAAGACCTCTGGTTCTACACCTCTGGATGATAATGATTGCATGTCCCATCTGGAACTAAGGGACATGATGCGGGCGATCACTGAAGCATTCTACAACTACCAGACCACTACAACAACCACCTTTCAAAGGCTTCATACAAGTGTTGCTTGTCTGACTACACGGTTGGACTTGGTGGAGGCTCGTATTCCCCAACAAACTCCAGACCCTATCAACCTTGATGCTGACGCACATGCTCACAACGATGCCAAAGGATGACTTCAATAACGATGAGGTTGATGCACAGCAGCGCCGTCGCCTTCAACGAAATCGTCAAGGCGGGAGGTAGACCTCTTCCTCATGCTCCTGAACAACATAATGATCCTTACGCTAAGATTAAGTTTTCTATTCCACTGTTTTATGGATCTTATGATGCTGAGACTTACTTGGATTGGGAGATGACAGTAGAACAAAAATTTAGCTCTCATCTTGTTCCTGACCGACATAGAGTTAGACAAGCCACTAGTGAGTTTAAAGATTTTGCTATCTTCTGGTGAAATGAACTTGTCAATACATGTAATGCCCCACAGACATGGGCTGCGTTAAAAGAAGAGATGCACGCTAGATTTTTTCCTCCTTCATATAGACGTGATCTTCTTAAGAAATTGCAACGCTTTGATTAGGGTGACATGACTGTCCAAGAGTAGTACCAAGAGTTGCAGAAAGGTATGCTTCGTTGTGGGGTAGTTGAGGATCAGGAAGACCAAATTGTTAGGTTTTATGGGGGCTTGTGGCGTAAGATCCAGGACATAGTTGATTACAAGGAATATCATTCTATTCAACGTTTATTTCAACTAGCTATGTTAGCAGAAAAAGAAGTGCAGGGTCGCCAACAGCAGCGGTGGAACAACACCTTCACTCCACGACAGCTTCCGGTGCCATCTAAAGCAGCACCCTCCTTGAAAGTACGTGTGTCTACACCACTATCCACCGGTGTTGTACACAGCACCGCTCCTTATACATCACGGGGACAGTATAACAGCAAGTCCCAGATGCCTCCAGGTGTTGCAGCAAAGACTGCTACACCCAACACTTCCACCAGTCGCACCTCCGACATCAAGTGCCACCGCTGCCAGGGACTTGGCCATATGCAACGAGATTGCCCCAACAAACGGGCGATCATTGCCACTGCTGATGATGGGTGTGTTAGTGCTTCTGATATTGAAGATGAAAATATTATTGCAGCTAACATTTCAGGTTCTGATGACAGTGCTGAGGAGGTTCTTGGTACATCTGCGACCAACAACTATAGGACTTTGATTGTGCAGCGAGCTTTGAGTGCCACGGTTGGAGAGGACGACAACCGCCAACGTCACAACCTTTTCAACATGTTTCTCGTCGTCAAGGACTTCCGTGTGCATACCATCATTGATGGTGGTAGCTGCAACAATTTGGTGAATGTTGAGGTGGTCAAGAAGCTTGGCTTTATCACACGGGAGCATCCCCACCATTATCACATTCAATGGTTTAACAACAATGGTAAGCTAAAGGTAACACAAACAGAAAGGATACAATTTTCCATTGGTTCTTATCATGATTTTGTTGATTTTGATGTGGTACCTATGGATGCTTACTCTCTTTTATTGGGACGTCCTTGGGAGTTTGATACTGACGCTATTCACCATGGTCGATCTAATAAGTACTCTCATGCATAAGGGCAAGAAAATTGTGTTGCTCCCTATGACTCCCACTGAAATTGTGCAATTTGAGCATGAGAAAAAGAAGAATGCTAAGCAAAAGGGTGTTTTCAATTCTGAAATTCAGCAACCTATTAAGTTGAAAAATCATGTTTTGCTTGCAACTAAATCTGATCTTGATGACTTATATGCCTCTAATAGAATTTGCTATGCTTTAGTGTGCAAACATGCTTTATATTCCATTGAGGATGCATCCATTGCTTTGCCACCTGCTGCTGCTAACCTTTTGCAGGAGTATATGGATGTTTTTCCATCAGAGTTACCCCCCATGGATTACCACCTGTGCGAGGCATTGAGCACAAGATTGATTTGATTCCAGGATGAGCTTGCCAAACCGTGCTACCTACAGGACCAACCCAAATGAGACTAAGTAAATTCAGCGACAAGTCCAAGATCTTCTGGACCGCGGGTACATTCGTGAGAGCCTTAGTCCTTGTTCTGTTCCTGTTCTTTTGGTTCCTAAGAAAGATGGCACTTGGCGCATGTGTGTTGATTGTAGAGCCATCAATAATATTACCATTCGTTATCGCTATCCTATTCCTAGATTGGATGATATGCTTGATGAGTTGAGTGGTTCTGTTATTTTCTCCAAGATTGATTTACGTAGTGGGTATCATCACATTTGTATGGCTTTAGGTGATGAATGGAAAACTACCTTTAAAACTAAATTCAGACTTTATGAATGGTTAGTCATGCCTTGGTTTATCTAATGCACCCAGCACTCTATGAGATTGATGAACGAGGGTTTACCTGATTTCATTGGTAAATTTGTGGTGGTTTACTTTGATGATATCCTTATTTACAACAAGTCATATGACGAGCATCTCAAACATTTACGTGCTGTTTTTAATGTCTTGCGTGATGCACGTTTATTTGGTAACCTTGAGAAGTGCACCTTTTGCACCGATCGTGTGTCTTTTCTTGGTTATGTTGTTACTTTACAGGGCATTGATGTGGACGAGGCAAAGATTGTTGCCATCACGAGCTGGCCACTTCCGACTACGGTCATGCAGGTTCATAGTTTTCTTGGTCTCGCAGGTTTCTACCGGCATTTCGTGCGATATTTCAGCACCATTGTGGCACCTCTCCACGAGTTGACAAAGCATGGAGTGCTGTTTCGATGGGGACCAGAACAACAAAAAGCTTTTGATGCTCTCAAGTTGAAGCTCACACAAGAACCATTGCTGCAACTTCCTGATTTTGAGAAGACCTTCGAGCTTGAATGTGATGCGAGCGGCATTGGCATTGGAGGAGTTCTCATTCAAGGTGGTAAACCTGTTGCTTTCTTTAGTGAAAAATTGCATGGTCCTTCGCTGAATTATTCTGCATATGACAAAAACTTTATGCTTTAGTGCGTGTCTTACAAACTTGGCAACATTACCTATGGTCTAAAGAATTTATCATACATTCAGATCATGAGTCTTTGAAGTATCTTAAAGGACAAGCTAATCTGAACAAACGTCATGCTAAATGGATTGAGTTCATAGAGTCATTTCCTTACATCATTAAACATAAGAAAGGAAAAGACAATGTGATTGCCGATGCTTTATCTAGACGTTATACCATGCTGTCCCAACTTTCTCATAAAATCTTTGGATTGGAAACCATAAAGAGATTATATGCTACTGATTTGGACTTAAAATATGCTTTTGACAATTATAGAGAGGGAAGAACGTGGCAAAAATTCCTGCTGCGTAAAGGCCTTCTCTACCGTGCTAACAGGCTGTGTTCCAGCTAGCTCCGTTTGTCTTTTGTTGTTGAAAGAAGCGCATGGAGGTGGTTTGATGGGACATTTTGGTGTTACAAAGATAGAGGATGTGCTGGCTGCTCACTTCTTTTGGCCACGAATGAGGCGTGATGTGGAGCGCTACGTTTCACGTTGCACGACATGCAAGAAAGCTAAGTCTTGACTTCACCCACATGGTCTTTATATGCCTCTTCCTGTTCCTAGTGCACCTTGGGAGGATACTTCAATTGACTTTGTTTTAGGATTGCCTAGAACAAAGAGGGGGAGGGATAGTGTCTTTGTGGTTGTTGATCGTTTTTCTAAAGTGGCAAATTTTATACCCTGCCACAAGACCGATAATGCTTCACATGTTTCTGATTTATTCTTTAATGAGGTTGTGCGTTTGCATGGTGTTCCCAATACTATTGTTTCTGATAGGGATGCTATGTTTTTGAGTCACTTTTGGAGAACTTTATGGTATAAATTGGGAACAAAGTTACTGTTTTCTACTACTTGTCATCCACAAACTAATGGGCAAAAGGAGATAGTTAATCATACCTTATCTAATATGTTGCGGTCTTTTTGAAAGATAATTTGAGGTTGTGGTAGGAGTGTTTACCACATATTAAGTTTGCTTATAACGGGTCTATTCACTCCACAACCAAGTTAAGTCCATTTATATTCAAACTGCATATGTGCTGAAATTATATTCAAACAAACCCCAATTTGAATTCTATCCAATTCAAATGGCCAGAGGGTAGATGATTCAAATGACCAGGGTTATTTGGGTCTCTACTGTTTAGAGCAGTGGGGAAAATTCAATTTAAGAGGTTAAAACCGGAGTGGGACCTACATGTCAGCCTCACCAGTGTTCAAACCGACTGAAGTCACCGCAGCTCGGTTCCTGCGCGCGACCACGCGAGCGCCACGACGTTTTCCCACCGCTGCCACCTCCTGGTCACCGATCACCGCCACAAACCAACGTCCCCAGCTATTTAGCTGCGAGCTGCCGCCGGCAGCAGCCCACTTTCCCACTGCATCGATGTTTCCAGCACTGAAAACACCGAGCTGATCGCCGCACACCCCCGCCGCATCACCTCGCCGTCGACCGGCCAGCACAGTCCCTTCCACCACGAGCTGAGGCCACAAACGGCACCGCCGGTCCTTGCTCGACGTGTTACAGCCCTCAGCTTCTCGTGGTAAGCTTCGGTGTAGCTTGTCCGAGCCGATCTTTCGGTGCTCTGTCAACCCGAGAGCTCCTCCGACTCGACACCATCGCCCGAGCAGCGCAAAGCTTCTCCAGCGCGGCCAACGTGTCTATGAGGTTAGCGTCCAAGTCCAGTAGCTCTCCCTGAACTCCCTAGGTCCCTCTTAGCATTGGTTAGACGGAATTTCAACTTTCCCGATGATTGCCGGAAAGAACACCGAGAACCAAAACTCGAAATTCACCTCGATCACTTGATCACCGGAGATCCTGGTCGAGCTGAATCTAGGGTAGCACCTCACGGTTACCTCAGCCAAATCCTAGCGGTAATGATCAACCCAGTGAGCAGAGCACCGGAATTTGGCCATTGCCGGTGAAAACGGCTCGGGTCGCCTGTGAAGTCTACTTTCCTGGCGATCTCCGGCCAAGAGAAGGGCAGGGATAGCTTCCTCGTGCCCCAGTGGTGCTTTGCGATCCATTAGTTGATCGTGTTCACCGCCGAGATGAGCTAGCGCCGTCGGACCCGAGCTCATCTTCCGCCTCCACCGTAGCCGACCAGGTTTCCGGCGATGTCAAGGTCCGAGAAGGTGCCCGGCGTGTGCGCCGTGCTCCAAGGATCACGTAGGAAGAAACCATGTCCCAACATTAGGAAGTAGCGGCCGAGAATGAATCACGCCACCGGCGCTGGACATCGCGTGCTCGGGCGCTGGCGGGAGGTAGACGAAGGCACTGTGCATGGGACCCACGTGCAGTGTTTTTAACATTTCCCGATTTTCAGATTTAGTTCAACCTTCAAACCCACATAACTTTGGCTAGGAAACTCCAAATCGAGTGAACCAAATTTTGTTGGATTCATATCTCTGAGTACTTTCCAGCAAATTAAGTTTCACTTCATGAAAATTCTTAGTTCTCCAGAATTAATTCTTCAAAATTTAAACTGTTTAGAATTTTAACTGGAGAACCCTTTGGAGGAAATTTCTGAAATTTTGCTGGGATGTTCACCAAAATATCCCTGAGATACCATAAAAATTTCAGATCCATTTGATGGAAGGGCCTATGTTTTTGGCACATATTCAAAGTGTTCATCACCACACACAATCTTCATTTGAAGAAACTTGATGAACACATTTGAAGAGCAAGTAACCACCATCAACATGCTCATTAGAGAATAAACTCACAAAATGCAAAAGTGGCATTTCCCACATGCATCATCTAGGGGCTGAGCATATGAAAAACTCCAACACCTTGCTAGGAAGGCTCATGGAAAAATTCAGCCAAGTCCAAAACCTTTTGAGGTCTTTTTGGGTATAACTAGAAAGAGGGTGGTTTGAACTCAAATTCAAATTCAAACTACTTCCATCCCATGAATTCAAAAGTGGGAGGCATATTCTTACTCAGCACATTTTTGTGAGCTCACACACCAATTTTCACTCCATTTGGAGTTGATCTTGACAGGAGCTAAGTTTAGCAAATTCAAACTTTATTTGAATTTCAAACTGCATATGTGCTGAAATTTAGTCAAACACAAACCAATTTGAATTCTATCCCATTCAAATGGCCCAGGGGTAGATAATTCAAATACCTGGGGTTAATTTGGTCTCTACTGTTTAGAGTAGTGGAGAAAAGTTAATTTCAGAAGTTAAAAGGGGGTGGGACCCACTTGTCATAGAGGGGCAGATCAAAACTTGCAACTGATGCAATTTCTTGATCTTTTCTCAGACCCACCGAAGAACTGCTGGGCGCCACCAAGGAGCCGGCCGCGCCACCAGCTGCTTGCCCCCACGCGCTGGCGTCCAGGGTCGGTCCCGAGCCCTTCTTAAGCGGCTCCACGCCCTCTGCCGAGGCAAACCTCGTTTGCTTTCTCCTCATCGCGTGTGAACACCGAGCGGAGCTCAGTTCCTCCGCTGCCTCGTCCTGCTCGAGAAATCGGCAGAAATCACCGCGCCATCCCTTCCCGAGCTGCTAAACACTACCCTGAGCTCAGCTTCCACCTCCCTGACCCGGAAGCCGATGAGCTTCGGCCTCCCTCGCCCTTCCACAGTCCACTCCGCCACGACCAAGCTTCAGCCGACGATCGGGCGCTCGTGGACAGCCCTCCACAGGGGTTTTCACGGCCGAGCGATCACAGCTACGGGACCGTGCTACGGTGGTGCTACTCTCCTCCAAGTCCTGGAGCAGACCGAGCAGCATCGACGACGAATTTGAAGATTTGGCTCCGGCGAGTTCAACCCGAGCAGCCCGGTACGATTTCTGCAAATTCTCCCTCTCTGATTCTCCATAGGTCTTCAAATCTTGCATGTAGCAGCTAGACTAGCCGGCGATCAAAATCCTTTTTGCATCCGTTGCATGAAAACCCCTCGGGGCGACCTAATCCAAGCTTTTCCGAGGGTGTTCTTCGCGGACTCGTTCGGTCGCACGGTGAGACAGTATTTGCGGCTACTTCCGAGCTAGTTTGAGGTTGCGCTGAGCTTCCTGGTCATTCCCTGGTGCTGTGGAGCTAGTCGGTCGAGCTTTTGATGGGCTGAGAACCCCGGCCAATACTGCCAAAGCTCAACCGAAGCCGCCACACGTCGCCGGCCATCTTTCGGTCACCGGCAGCCCTAGATAACCCCACCACCGTGTTTCTTGATGTTGTAAACCCCCTGGCGGCGAACTTCAGCTTGATTGGTGGCCGGAACCGGCGAACCGGCGAGCAGCAGTTAGCTCTGGCGAGCTGAACGCGCGGGCGCGCGAAAAACAGTCGGAGGAAGAAGAAGCCGGTGGGTCCCGGCTGTCAGCGGTGGAAATTTAAAACTGGGATCTGCTGTGGCACCAGATCGGGTGCAGCTGCGTGCACCGGAATCAGTAGCCGCATGTGTCGTCCGATGAGGAGCTGACACGTAACCCCGGGTCCCACGCGCAGCAGTTTGAAATTTTCCCGATTTTCAGATTTTGTTCAAACTTCAAATCCTCATAACTTTGGCTAGGAAACTCCAAATTGAGTGAACCAAATTTTGTTGGATTCAGCTCTCTGAGTACTATCCAGCAAATCAAGTTTCACTTCATGAAAATCCCTATTTCTCCAGAATTAATTCTTCAAATTCAAATTGGTTAGAATTTTAACTGGAGAACCCTTTGGAGGAAAATTCTGAAATTTTGCTGGGTTGTTTACCGAAATATCCCTGAGCTGCCATAAAAATTTCAGATCCATTTGAGCTTATTTGATCCACCTAATGGTGTGATTAATGAGAAAATAGAAAAATTGTCCATAAACATTTTCAGAAATTCTCTGAAATTGTTTAGCTCATATCTTTAGATAGGAATCTTCAAATTAAGTGAGACCAACTCCATTAGAACCATCTAAAAATCTAGTTTTCAGAAAGTCATGGATTGCTCCATGAAAATCCCTAGAAAACCCTAGGAGCTCTAATTAAGGTCAAGTACATAATTATTTTGGAGAGCTCAAATGAACTTTCCTGCAAATAAAACTTGGCCAAATCTCTGTTTAGGTTGTAACCATACCACAGTAAAAATTTCAGAGTCATTGGGTCTGTCTAGTAAGGCTTATAATCCTCACAAGTTGAAATTTAATTCAGATGCATTTAATTAATACATATACTTGTTATATCATGTAGTCGCTAAGGTTGAGGAGGAACCCGAAGTCTTAGACTTCGTCACTCCGGAAGAGCAGCTAGCCTACGTCCAAGAGCAGCAAGGCAAGCTCCGGTTTGCATTAACCTCTTTATAAATTTTTATTGTTTTGAAAACTTCCTTTGAGTACCACTTAATTCTTGCATTAGAGTCTTGTTTGAAACCCAAATGCATAGCCAAGAAAACCATGGGTTGGAATTAAGATTGAAAACCTTGTTAGCCTCTGCAATGCTAAAGATAGAGTAGGATTCAGGACAAGTCGAGTAGTTGGAACTACTCGCGAGAATAGGCCAGAGGCACATCGCTCGGGTAAAAATAACAAATGAAACACATCGCAAGAAAAATGAGACCGAGCGTAGAATAAGGGCAGCAGGACTTTGGGGCCTGTGTGCTATAGCTCCGCTTGTGTCGATTGAGGACCGAGCCGTGTGCGGGCCTGTCGAACAAGCTAGAACAGTACCGAAGACCTACCGGCTATATGGGAACCGGGAAACCGATGTAACTCGGTTAGCTGGGTATTGAGGCATTGCCTGTCGTTCAGAGGGTAGGTTGAGAGCTCGAGGTGTAAATCGTCTGGCGGCACGGAGATGCGCGTGCAGAGACCTCTTGCTCGGGACGATAGGACCGGTTCAATATTTGGCTTACGGGCGAAAGGTGGTTGCGTACAACGTCCGTGATGGTTGCTGTAGGCAACATCGAGTACGGGCGTACGTGACAGGTTATTCGGGTAACCCTGCAGGTGTAAATCGATTATAATTGCCGTCCCTCGCGGTCAGTGAGTACCACTTGTTCACTGTACCGTGACGTAGAAAGAATAGGCTAGATACATGTTAAAATATTGCTGATTGAAAGATGGACTTGATTGTTAATGATTCACGGTAGCCTAGAGCTAATTAAAGTTCTATTCAACTTTGGGCAAAGTACATGAGAGAAATGTGTTTCTTGTTTGATTGCGGCTCTCTCATGTGCCTTAGCGTAAAGTTTCCACAACCTGTTGCTAAAACTTGAAAGTAAGGTTCCACTAATTAGGCGAGTCCTTGCAACTTATTTTACCTCATGTAACCTATAACCCTCCATGTAGAAGTTTCATGTTTAGGAGAGACGGGTCAGTCTTGCTGAATCATCGTGCTCACTGCTTGTGTTTGAAGCTTCTGTAGGGTTTTATGAGGAAGGGACTCCCGAGGAGGAGACGGAACCCCAGGAGGGGAACCCCGTCGAGTGGGAGTCGTGCACGCCGTCGTGTTAGTGTGTGTACGTGCTAGCAGGGACACGTTCACGGGCTGAACGTGAACTCGATGCGTATTCTACGCCCATGAGTGTAGACTGGACATATTTTGTTGTAAAAATGCTCATACACTAGTTTATGTAATAAAACTTTGCTTCCGCTTTGTACCTTTGATGTGTGTTATCCGGTGGTGTGCAACGCAGCACCACTCAGCGTGATCCTGGCTCAACAAGGCTGATGGGGTTATGTCATTTGAGCTCATTTGATCTCCCTAATGGTGTGATTAATAAAACTGTTCCAGAGAAAATAGAAAATGTCCAGAAACATTTTCAGAATTTCTCTGAAATTGTTTAGCTCATATCTTTAGCTAGGAACCTTCAAATTAAGTGATACCAACTCTATTAGAACCCTCTGAAAATCTAGTTTTCAGAAAGTCATGGGTTGCTCCATGAAAATCCCTAGAACACCCTAAGAGCTCCAATTAAGGTCAAGCACATAATTATTTGTTGAGAGCTCAAATGAGCTTAGCTGCAAATGAAACTTGGCCAAGTCTCTGTTTAGGTTGTAACCAAACCACAGTAAAAATTTCAGAGTCATTGGGTCTGTCTAATAAGACTTATAGTCTTCACAAGTTTAAATTCAATTCAAATGCATTTAAATTGATACATATACATGTTATATCATGTAGTCGCTAAGGTTGAGGAGGAACCCGAAGTCTTAGAATTTGTCACTCCGTAAGAGCAGCTAGCCTACGGCCAAGAGCAGCAAGGCAAGCTCCGGTTTGCATTAACCCTTTTTATAAATTTTTATTGTTTTGAAGAACATACTTTGAGCACCACTTATTTCTTGCATTAGAGTCTTGTTTGAAACCCAATTGCATTTCCAAGAAAACCATGGGTTGGGATTAGGATTGAAAACCTCGTTTAGCTACTGCAATGCTAAGATAGAGTAGGATTCGGTACAATTCGAGTAGTTGGAACTACACGCGAGAATAGGCTAGAGGCACATCGCTCGGGTAAAGATAGCAAATGAAACACATGGCAAGAAAAATGAGACCGAGCGGAGAGTAAGGGCAGCAGGACTTTGGGGCCTGGGTTCTATAGCTCCGCTTGTGTCAATTGAGGACCGAGCCATGTGCGGGCCTGTTGAACAAGCTAGAACAGTACCGAAGACCTACCGGCTATATGGGAACCGGGAAACCGATGTAACTCGGGTAGCTGGGTGTTGAGGCATAGCTGGTCGTTCAGAGGGTAGGTTGAGAGCTCGAGGTGTAAATCGGCTGGCGGCACTGTGGATGCGCGCGCAGAGACCTGTTGCTCGGGACGATTGGACTGGTTCAACATTTGGCTGACGGGTGAAAGGTGGTTGCGTACGACGTCCATGATGGTTTTTGTAGGCAACATTGAGTACGGGCGTACGTGACGGGTTATTCGGGTAACCCTGCAGGTGTAAATCGATTATAATCGCCGTCCCTCACGGTCCGTGAGTACCACTTGTTCACTGTACCATGACGTAGAAAGAACAGGCTAGATTCATGTTAAAAGTTTGCTGATTGGAAAGGTATATCTTACTTGTTAATGTCTTGTTGTAGTTTAGAGCTAATTAAAGTTCTTTTCAACTTTGGGCAAAGTACATGAGAGAAACGTGTTTCTTGTTTGATTGCGGCTCTCTCATGTTCCTTAGCGTAAAGTCTCCACAACCTGTTGCTAAAACTTGAAAGTAAGGTTCCACTAATTAGGCGAGTCCTTGCAACTTATTTTACCTCATGTAACCTATAACCCTCCATGTAGAAGTTTCATGTTTAGGAGAGATGGGTCAGTCTTGCTGAGCCATCATGCTCACTGCTTGTGTTTGAAGCTTTTGCAGGGGTCTATGAGGAAGGGACTCCCGAGGAGGAGACGGAACCCCAGGAGGGGAACCCCGTCGAGTGGGAGTCGTTCACGCCGCCGTGTTTGTGTGTGTGCGTGCTAGTGCGGACACGTTCACGAGCTGAACGTGAACTCGATGCGTAGTCTACGCCCGTGAGTGTGGACTGAACTATTTTGTTGTCAAAATTGTTCATAAACTGGTTTATGTAATAAAACTTTGCTTCTGCTTTGTATCTTTAATGTGCGTTATCCGGTGCTGTGCAACGCAGTACCCTTCAGCGTGATCCTGGCTCGACAAGGCCGATGGGGTCGTGTCAAGTACATGTCGTACTCAGAAAGTGCGGGAAAGTATGACATGTGGCTTATAACAAGGTATGGAATAAAAAGGCTCATTGCAGCAAGCAAATTTTATTTCACAAACGTGATAAAAACAGCAACTAAGTCTAAGTGAGTTAAATCCCAATATAACCAAGTAAGACAGCAACATTCTTTCATCAATATTCACCATTTATCAAGTCTCAGCCAGCCATTAATCTTTCTCAAGTTCATCTCATACTCATAAATATTCATAGCCATCTCCTTTTCATATAACCGAAACTAAACTTATTATCATGACTCAAAACAGTCCCAAAACCAATCCCAATGACCAAACCACAACCATACTAAATATCCATCCCAAGTTTTCCATCTAATCATGTGAGTTGGCCAGGTGCTTGTGACCGGAAGCACGGCTATCATGATAGTTTTACACTCCGCAGAGGTGGCAACACTTTACCAACAAGTTCGTGATTTCGTCACCCGTCGGCGACTGCAGAACCTCCATTATACCAGTACACAACTGTCGGTGTATGGCCAAGAGATCACAAAACAGCCTTTACAAAGGGGCTACTAGATGTATGGACTCACTGAGGTTTCACCGGCAGACTCGAAGCACCATTCTCCCACCCACGGGCCCCCTCTTGTGCCATGCAGTTCCCAGGGCAGTCCCTCTCGACTCCCATTCCCCGCGCCATCCACGGTCCATAACAAGCTAGCAACACACCTAATTAGTCAGCTAAGCCGCACACATATTTGGCCTTGTGGTGGCACTGTTTTCCTGACATGTGCTGGCATGAACCGGTCCTTAGATATACGGCAAGTAAACCACCATCTCATTCAGCAACATCCACGAACCAAGCTTGCCTAGATCTCCCCGATTCCATGCTCATTAACATCATCAAGTTCTCATCATCATTATTCATATTAGTGCAGTAGCTAGACATGTTTTATTTCAGTTTCCCGTATCCCGTAAGTTAAGCGAAGTAAAAAGGAAAGACGACCATACCCGACTCATCAACTTTCCCGGCGACAAGGATGGTTAACAAAACTAGTAAACTCCTATAAAATGGTTTCCCATCAAGTTGACTCAAGCATACGAGTTTTCGCAAATAAAACAGTTTCAAAACATGGGATCAATATGGTCAACTGGCACTTGCCTTGCTCCAGTGGTTCTTGTTGTCCGAGCGTCTCGAAGTCTTGGTGCTGTAGTTCCCCGTAGATGGCCTCTTGAGCTTGTTCTTATACTCACAATCACGCACATACAAAATTTAAAGCAATCAATTATCATGCACAAACTTTACTCAAGATGCAATAGGGTAGATGAACGCAAATCCTATGGTGCTGTTTTATTAAACCAGTTTGTACGTGTTCTTGCATGTTTTAATGGCTTTCATGGGGTTTTATGATAAACAAGGGTGCTGGGATGAAGTGTGGACGTGGAGATGATCTTGACTCAAGATCTAATTCAAAGTTTCTGTTCGAAAAGGGCAAAGAAAACGGATGTGTAGAAATAGCGGTGGCGTCGTAAGATGGGTAATGGGGACCTACCTCACTTCCTTTTGGTGGCAGGGCCTTCCTCCTAGCAATGGTAGCAGTGGGGAATTTTTCTATGGAAAATTTTGGTAGGACAGATCGTCGGGCTTCGTCTCCGGCGACGGTGGGGCTCGACGGGGCTCGACGGCGGCCAAATTCCGGCAAGGGGGGGGGGGGAACTTGACGACTTGGCAGCAAGGAAGAGGGCTTGGCAGCATGGGGGGTGATGAGGACATCACAAAATTGGATACTCACAATGATATACAAGGACCAATCATAAGAGGACGAGCACGGTTACTAAATCAGCAGGTGAACTCGTTCCTAACTTCCTACACATGTGATTTTGAGAATGGATTGCTATTGAATGATTTAATTGTTATTAGGAACCATGGACATGATCAACAAGTAAAGGGAGGAGGATTTGGGGACGTGGAGAATCAGATGGGACGTCCACAAGTTAATGGAAACAGTCACCAATTCGGACTCGAGTTCAACTCGGAGTCCAGGAGAAGTACATCTTAAAACGGACGCCCAGGATGCATACGGACGCCGTTTTTGATGTTCTACATATGAATGGAAAGATGAGAAGATAAACTTTCCAATTTTTCTGGTCCTACATTAAAATTCCCCGGGAGTCGTTGGGAGTTATCGAAACAATTTGAATTCGGAGTTCTGTCCGGTGTTGCACCACCGTATTGGGCTTTTAGGCCTTGTATCCCGTATGAGTCCATTAGGGACGCGTCTAAGGGTCTTATGATCGAACCCTAGCCTTTAAATACTGCAGACGCCGGCCATATTTAGTGGGTTTTGCTTAGATTAAACACTTTCGCCGTTCTACAGTTGGTGAGACCCCAATTTCGCAATTTCAGATTGCATCTTCGTCGTTCTTGCTTGTGTTCTCGGTTGCACCTGCAGGGATAGCCTTCTTGGCGAGGTCAAGCGTGTGAAGCATGGTTGATAACCAATGGAGCAGTGGTGTAGTGATTGCAGGGGTGTTCGGGTCTGCTCGAGTTCCTCGGATCATCAACGTCGAGATCTCCACTTCAATCGACCTACCTTTCGGAAGATCGGGCCTAAACAACTCATCATTTGGTATCAGATTTCAGGTTGCCCGTGAGGTACTTTGATTTCCCACTAGATTAGTTTTCGTTTTTCATACCTAGAGTCCACAGAAAAAGCCACAAAAAACATATCGTGTTACCGATTCCTAGACTATAGTGCTTGCAAGTTTTCGTTTTTCAGTTTACATTGTTGAGTTTGCATTCGTGTGGTCGAGTTTTGTTGCTGGTTTAGCTTTGTGTTTCTGGGTCATAGTTATCGTTTTTCTTCCTGGTTTTTCTTGCTGCTCACCTATTCCACAATCCCTAAACAACAAACCGAGCCACCAAAATCATCGGTTTGCCCTAGCTAGCCGCCTTGCGTGAACTCACGCATCGCCAGCCCTAGAACAGGTGACAAACCATTGTGCCAGTCCTCCTTGATTCATCACACAACATCCATCAGCCGTCATTGCTAAATTTCGATTGTTTTTCACATCCTATTGCGAGATCTTTTTCAAAACCGAGTTTGAATCAACATAGAAAAACAGTAACTCGGGTACCTTAAAACGGCCATAACTTTTGCATACGAACTCGAAATCGGACGATTTTTTTCCAAATTCATCTACTCAAAATTTCTCAACTCAAAAGTGTTCGGCGAAATTTGTTTGGCCAAATTCCCCTTGGAAGATAGACTATCCGGCCTCAGAAGTTTCAGCACAAATTTTAAAGAATCTTCCTGATTTTCTATAGGCCACATCTTACATCCAATTGAGCTGCAAAGTTGTGTGCTTCCTATTTTTGTGCTCTCAAGAAAACAAAAAAATATCAGAAAAATATAAAAAAAGAAAAAAAATAGTGAAGAGAGCACAGATATTAAAGCATTGACAGCACAAACTTGAAACAGTTGGCCTATAGACTTGTGCTGTACTTGTTGCTTATATCTTCCTGATCTTCTATTTGCCTCTCTACCACCTTGTGTTGTGCTAGGCCTAGAACACTTGTTAACCAGCAACAGTTCCTACATTGAATACTTATTCAACTTTGTTTTACTGTTAACGATTTTTATTTGCTTATTAGCCACTATATTGTGCCATCCAAGCTCCACTTTTCCTCTTGAGCAGAACAGTTACCTTTGCAATCACTCCACGCTTCATTGGTTCTCACCGTCCACCGTTTACCACCTGCTGTGTCGGTAAGAACACTTGTAAGAACGTGGTAAGACGCTTGAGAGAGAGAGAGATTGTTTCCTTCCTTCCACTTTTCACATTGCCACTATCCTTCGTAGTTGATAGGGATAACATCTTTTTGTTGTCTTTTGTTTACTACTAACAATGGTAGAAGATAAAGGGATGATGAATGTGTTCAACATGCTGAGTTGCGTGACATGATGAGGGAAATGACAGATATGTTCACCAAAACCCAAGCATCGATAGAGGTGTCATTGACGACCTTGAATCGCCAACTTGCTGATCTTGTTGTTCGGATGGATACTCTTGAGGCGCGGCTGCCTCTCGCTGAAGATCATGAAGACAATGCTTATAATATGGAAGATCGTAACAATCAACCACGACTTCCACGTTATCTACGAGGTATGGGAGGTAATAATCGTTATAATTACAATGATCGTCATAACAATTTTAATCGCCCTCTTGATGATCCTTTTGCTAAAGTCAAATTTACTATACCTTCTTTTTCTGGTGCTTATGATGCTGAGGCATATCTTGATTGGGAGATGATAGTAGAGCAGAAATTTAATGCCCATCTTGTTCTTGAACAACATAGAGTTCGTCAAACCACTAGTGAGTTTAAGGATTTTGCTATCATATGGTGGAATGAACTTGTTAAAACTAGAACTGATCCTCCAACATGGGACAGATTAAAGGAAGCTATGCATATTCATTTTGTTCCTCCTTCTTTTCAGCGGGACCATCGCAAAAAATTGCAGCGCTTAGACCAAGTTAACATGTCCGTAGAGGAGTATTATCAAGAGTTACAAAAGGGTATGTTGCGCTGGGGGTAGTAGAGGACATGGATGATAAAATAGCTCGTTTTTATGGGGGGTTGAGGCATGAAACTCAGGACATTGTTGATTATAAGGAATATGATACTGTTAACAGATTATTTCAGCTGGCTATGTTGGCAGAAAAAGAATTGCAGGTCCGCCAACAGCAGCAGCACCAACGCATGAGGAGCACATTTACACCGCGTTTGACATCTACACCATCCAAAACAGCACCATCTTCGAGTTTTCCTACTGCCACTACACTATCCAATGGTGGCCAACGAACTTCATCTATTGCTCCATTTCCTCACGCACCGGAGGGCAGCAAGACGACGCCATTCAAGCCTACGTATTCCACTCCTTCCACAAGTCAAACTTCCAACATTAAGTGTCACCGCTGCCAGGGAGTTGGTCATGTGATAAAAGATTGCCCTAGCAAACGAGCACAGATAGCACGAGATGATGACGGGTGTGATAGTACTTCGGATGCTGAAGATGAATATTCTCTTGCTACTAACGTTGCAGGACCAAAATATGACCACTATAGCACAGATGAAGAGGTACTTGGTACTGCAGCAACGGAAAATTATAGAAGCATAATTTTGCAGCGTGCTTTGAGCTCCAAAGTTGAGGCAGATGACAAGCTACAACGATACAATCATTTTCACATGTTTGTCATCATCAAGGACTGCCGCGTGCACACTATAATTTATGGAGGCAGCTGCAACAACTTGGTGAACACGGATGTGGTCAAGAAACTTGGGTTCACAACAAGAGCACACCCTCATCCATACCACATTCAGTGGTTCAACAACAGCGGTAAGGTTAGGGTAACACAAACAGCGAGGGTACATTTTTTGATTGGTTTTTACCATGATTTTGCTGATTTTGATGTCGTACCTATGGATGCTTGTTCTATTTTGTTGGGACGTCCTTGGGAATTTGATACGGATGGTATTCATCATGGTAGAACTAATAAATATACTCTGATGCATAAAGGAAAGAAAATCACTTTGCTTCCTATGACTCCTGCTGAAATTGTACATTTTGAGAAAAGTAAAACACATGATGATAAGGCAACAAAATCACTAGACTCTGAAAAACAGCAAGTAATTAAGTTAAAATCACCTTCGTTGCTCACAACTAAATATGACCTTGCAGATTTATTTAATACCAAGGGATGTACTACGCTTTAGTATGCAAAGAAGCCATGTTTTCAATTCATGAAGTGTCCATTGCATTGCCCCCTGCTGTTGCTAACCTTTTGCAGGATTTTGCGGATGTGTTCCCCCCCCCCCCCCGAGATACCCCCTAGATTACCACCTATGAGGGGCATTGAACATAAGATCGACTTGATTCCAGGGGCAAGTTTGTCAAATCATGCGGCGTACAGGGCGAATCCGGAAGAGACAAGGGAAATTCAGCGACAAGTTCAAGATCTTTTGAACCGTGGGTATATTCGTGAAAGCCTTAGTCCTTGTTCTGTTCCTGTTCTTTTGGTTTCTAAGAAAGATGGTAGCTGGCGCATGTGTGCTGATTGTAGAGCGATTAAAATCACTATTCGATATCGTTATCCTATTCCTCGCTTAGATGACATGCTTCATGAATTGAGTGGTGCTATTATTTTCACAAAAATTGACTTGCGTAGTGGTTACCACCAAATTAGAATGACACTAGGAGATGAATGGAAAACTGCATTTAACACCAAGTTTGGACTTTATAGTGGTTAGTAATGTCTTTTGGTTTAACTAATGCACCTAGCACTTTTATGCGATTGATGAACGAGGTTTTACGTCCTTTTATTGGAAAATTTGTGGTGGTTTACTTTGATGATATCCTCATTTACAGCAAGTCATATGACGAACATCTTAATCACTTACGTGCTGTTTTCAGTGTCTTGAGAGATGCACGTTTGTTTAGTAACCCTGAAAAGTGTGTCTTTTGCACCAATCGAGTTTCGTTTCTTGGATATGTCGTTTCATCGCAGGGAATTGAGATGGATGAGGCAAAAATTGTGGTGATCACTAGCTGGCCAACTCCATCGACCGTCACGCAGGTGCGTAGTTTTCTTGGTCTTGCAGGTTTTTATCGACGCTTTGTGCGGGATTTCAGCACCATTGCAGCACCTCTCCATGAACTGACGAAGAAGGGAGTGCAGTTTCGATGGGGCGAACAGCAGCAACAAGCTTCTGATGTTCTCAAATTAAAGCTTACACAAGCACCATTGCTACAACTTCCTGATTTTGACAAGACATTTGAGCTAGAATGTGATGCAAGCGGCATTGATATTGGAGGTGTTCTCATAAAAGGAGGTAAACATGTTGCATTCTTTAGTGAAAAATTGCATGGTCCTTCTCTGAATTATTCTACTTATGATAAGGAATTGTATGCCTTAGTGCGAGTTCTACAAACTTGGCAACATTACCTGTGGTCTAAGTAGTTCGTCACACATTCCGATCATGAATCTTTGAAGTACCTTAAGTGTCAAAACAATCTGAATAAACGACATGCTAAATGGATTGAGTTCATAGAATCATTTCCATACATCATTAAGCATAAGAAAGGGAAGGAGAATGTTATTGCAGATGCACTATCTAGACGTTACACCATGCTGTCCCAACTTGATCATAAAATATTTGGTTTAGAAACAATAAAAGGATTATATCCTACAGATTTGGACTTCAAAGATGACTTTGAAAATTGTAGAGAAGGAAGAACATGGAATAAATATGTACTACGGGAGGGCCTCCTGTATCGTTCTAACAAGCTATGTGTTCCTGCTAGTTCCGTTCGCCTATTACTTTTGCAGGAAGCACATGGAGGAGGTTTGATGGGACATTTTGGAGTAAAGAAAACTGAGGATGTGCTGACCACACACTTCTTTTGGCCAAAGATGAGACATGATGTCGAGCGCTACCTGTCACGATGCACTACTTGCAATAAAGCTAAGTCTCGACTTAACCCACATGGTCTTTATATGCCTCTTCCTGTTCCTAGTGTACCTTGGCAGGATATTTCCATGGATTTTGTTTTGGGATTGCCTAGAACTAAGAGGGGGATGGATAGTGTTTTTGTGGTTGTTCATCGTTTCTCCAAAATGGCACATTTCATACCTTGTCATAAGAATGATAATGCCTCACACATTGCTGATTTGTTTAGGACGGAAATTATTCGTTTACATGGTGTGCCAAATACCATTGTTTATGATCGTGATGCAAATTTTTTAAGTCATTTTTGGAGAACTTTGTGGTATAAATTGGGAACCAAGCTTCTGTTTTCAACCACATGTCACCCACAAACCGATGGACAAACTGAGGTAGTAAATCGTACTCTATCCACTATGTTGCGGGCTGTTTTAAAAACAAATTTAAAGGGTTGGGAGGATTGTTTACCACATATAGAATTTGCTTACAACAGGTCAGTTCACTCTACTACAAAGGTAAGCCCATTCCAGGTAGTGTATGGTTTCAATCCCGGTGCTCCTATTGATTTATTACCTTTGCCTCCTTCTGAAAATATAAATTTGGATGCTACACAACGATCTGAATTCATTCTTAAGATGCATGAAACTACAAATAAAAATATTGAAAGGATGAATGAGAAGTATAGAATTTCTGGTAGTAAAGGTAGAAAAGTACTAAACTTGAACCAGGGGACTTGGTATGGCTACATTTGAGAAAAGAACGATTCCCTCACTTGAGAAAATCTAAACTTATGCCACGAGCTGCTGGTCCTTTTAAGATTGTTGAAAAGATCAATGACAATGCATATAAGCTTGAGTTGCCTCCCGATTTTGGGGTTAGTCCCACATTTAACATTTCAGATTTACGACCATACTTGGGGGAAGAAGATGATCTTGAGTCGAGGACGACTCCGATTCAAGAGGGGGAGGATGATGAGGACATCACAACATTGGATACTCACATTGATATACAAGGACCAATCACAAGAGGACGAGCACGGTTACTAAATCAGCAGGTGAACTCGTTCCTAACTTCCTACCCATGTGATTTTGAGAATGGATTGCTATTGAATGATTTAATTGTTATTAGAAACCATGGACATGATCAACAAGTAAAGGGAGGAGGATTTGGGGACGTGGAGAATCAGATGGGACGTCCACAAGTTGATGGAAAAAGTCACCAACTCGGACTCGAGTTCAACTCGGAGTCCAGGAGCAGTACATCTTAAAACGGACGCCCAGGATGCATACGGACTCCGTTTTTGACGTTCTACATATGCATGGAAATATGTGAAGATAAACTTTCCAATGGTTCTGGTCCTACATTAAAATTGGTCGGGAGTCGTTGGGAATTGTCGAAACAAGTTGAATTTGGAGTTCTGTCCGGTGTTGCACCACCGTATTGGGCTTTTGGGCCTTGTATCCCGTATGAGTCCATTAGGGACGCATCTAAGGGTCTTTTGGTCGAACCCTAGCCTTTAAATACTGCAGCCGCCGGCCATATTTGGTGGGTTTTGCTTAGATTAAACACTTTCACCGTTCTACGGTTGGTGAGACCCCAATTTTGCAATTTCAGATTGCATCTTCGGCGTTCTTGCTTGTGTTCTCGGTTGCACCTGCAGGGATAGCCTTCTTGGCGAGGTCAAGCGTGTGAAGCACGGTTGATAACCAACGGAGCAGTGGTGTAGTGATTGCAGGGGTGTTCGGGTCTGCTCGAGTTCCTCGGATCATCAACGTCGAGATCTCCACTTCAATCGACCTACCTTTCGGAAGATCGGGCCTAAACAACTCATCAGGGGGGATGACAAAAAGAGAGAGGGGTTGACCAAGGGGGTGGGGGTTATATTTATAAGGGGGAAAAGGAGAGTGCTACTCCAATTGGAGCTTAAATAAGAGTCCTACTCAATTTTGCATCTCAACAAACTTATCTTTTCAGTTAGGTGCGGCATCCTTGGGGATTTTATCCCCCAAATGTGGGGGAAATTCCCCTTTTGTGGAATTGGGGAATTTGGAATTTTTGTGGGAAATTTGGGGAAATTAGGGAATGGCTTATTTCAGCTATCTTTTTCCCATTCCTCACCATTTCTATGTCACTTGCTCCATTTCTACATCCCCCTCTCTATTTCTATGTCCCATTCTCCATTTCTACATTCCCCTCTCTATTTCTATGTCCCATTCTCCATTTCTACATTCCCCTCTCCATTTCTATGTCCCATTCTCCATTTCTACATTGCCCTTCTCCATTTGTATGCCCCATTCTCCGTTTCTATATTCCCTTCTCCATTTTTGTGGTTTTTCCTCCATTTCTATGGTTCCTTCCTCCATTTCTATGGTTCTTTCTCCATTTCCATGGTTCCTTCCTCCATTTCTATCGTTCTTTTCTCCATTTCTATGGTTCTTTCTCCATTTCTATAGTTCTTTCTCCATTTCTATAGTTCTTTCTCCATTTCTACTTCTTTTATAATGTTTCTCTACATGAAAAATGTATGCAATGCATGGAAATGAATTTGAGGGTGTTACAAACCTACCCCCCTTAAACTGAATCTCGCCCTAGAGATTCGATAGAGTGGAGAATAGATGAGGGAATTCTGCCTTGAAATCTTCCTCACACTCCCATGTAGTTTCAGCTTCCATGTGATGGCTCCACTGTACCTTGCACCAACGGATTACTTTGTTCCTCGTGACCCTTTCCTTCACATCCAAGATTTTGACGGGGTGTTCCACGTAGGTCAGATCCTCTTGAAGCTCTAGCTCATCCATCGGTACTTGTTCTTCCGGTACTCTTAGGCACTTCTTGAGTTGGGATACGTGAAACACATCGTGCACGTCGGAGAGGTACGTTGGCAGCTCTAGTTGATAGGCTACTTCTCCTCGCTTGTCCAAAATCTTGAATGGCTCAATGTAGCGAGGTGCTAATTTGCCCTTGATGTTGAACCTTCGTTGGCCTCGGATAGGCGATACCTTAATATACACGAAATCTCCCACTTCGAAGGTCAACCTTCTTTGCCTATTGTCCGCATAACCTATTTGTTGTGACTGAGCAGCCTTCAAATTTTCTCGTATCGCTTGGACATGCTTCTCAGCGTCTTGCAGCACTTCGGGTCCAAACACTTGGCTCTCTCCATTCTCATTCCAGAACAGCGTCGTTCTACACCTTCTACCATACAATGCTTCGAAAGGTGACATCTTCAAGCTGGCTTGGTAGCTGTTATTGTACAAGAATTCAGCGTACGGCAAGCTCCTATCCAACTACGCCCATGTTTCAAGGCGCAAGCTCTCAACATGTCTTCCAAAATTTGATTTGTCCTCTCAGTTTGCCCGTCGGTTTGCGGGTGATAAGCGGAGCTGAAATTCAGTCGGGTACCCCTGGCTTCATGCAGCTTCTTCCAGAACCTAGAGGTAAATTGAGAACCTCGATCTGAAACTATCCTCTTAGGAACTCCATGGCGACACATAATTTGTTCCATATACAGCTCGGCTAGTTCTGCGACGCGGTATGTGGTCCTAACGGGAAGGAAATGGGTGGTTTTCGTCAATCGGTCCACAATAACCCAAATGGAGTCGTAACCAGACCGAGTACGTGGCAATCCGACAATGAAACCCATGCTGATGTCTTCCCACTTCCACTCGGGTACTTTCAATGGCTGCCACAATCCAGCGGGTCTTTGATGTTCGACCTTCACTCGTTGGCACGTGTCGCATGAGGAATATATTCAGCTATGTCCCTTTTCATACCATCCCATCAATAGCAAGTTTTCAGGTCCTTATACATCTTTGTACAGCCGGGGTGTATGGAATAATGTGAGTCATGTGCCTCCTTTAATATCGTGTCGCGGATGTGCTTCACGTTAGGCACACAAATCCTTTTCCCTAACCAAAGCGTGCCTTTCTCGTCTTCCTTGAAATCCTTTTCTATGCCTTATCAAATTTTTTCCTTGATTTCCTCATCCGTTGCTTGGCCATCTCGTATCACTTGTTCCAGCGAGAAGTTGAGTTCTATCACTTCCATCTCGTTCAAGAACCCGAGATGTAACCGTTCAAACTCCTTGCACAGCTCGGGTGGCAGCTCCCGAACCGTGAGTTGGTGACATGTTCCCTTCCGGCTCAATCTTGATGAGTTCCAACCATCAACGTTGCCTCAAATTCGGATCCATTTGCGTGAATATATACTTGAGGCTTTTGTGATCCGTATAGATCTCACATCGGTGGCCAAGGATATAGTGCCTCCAAATCTTCAAGGCATGTACCACGGCTGCAAGTTCCAAGTTATGTGTGGGGTAATTCAGCTCATGTTTCTTTAGTTATCTCGATGCATAGGCTACCACTTGTCCTGGCATGAGCACACATCCAAGCCCTTGTCTTGATGCGTCACAATATATGTCAAAGCTTTTGCTCACGTCTGACAATACCAAAACTGGCCCTGTGGTTAGTCTCTTCTTGAGCTCCTCAAAGCTTTCTTGGCACACTGGTGTCCACTGAAATGCTTTTCCCTTCATTAGCAATTCAGTCATAGGCTTCGATATTTTGGAGAAATCCTTGATGAACTGGCGGTTGTATCCGGCCATCCCAAGGAAACTCTGAATATCTCTCACATTCCGCGGTTGGTTCCACTTTAAAACGTCTCCCACTTTTCCGGGATCAACTGATACTCCTCCCTCGGAGATGATGTGGCCTAGGAACGATATCTCCTTTAGCCAAAATTGACACTTGCTGAACTTAGCATACAATTGATGCTCTCACAGTTTCTGTAATGTTAACCTTAAGTGTTCATCGTGTTCTTCCTCGCTTTTCGAATACACCATGATATCGTCGATGAAAACCACGACGAACTTGTCCAATTACTCCATGGAGACCTTATTCATGAGGTACATAAAGTAGAAGATGCATTCGTTAACCCAAAAGACAACGATATATTCATACGAACCATACCGTGTTCAAAATGCAGTCTTGGGTATGTCGGAGGGCTTAATCTACAGCTGGAAGTATCCCGACCGAATATCAATCTTGGAGAAAATTTGGGCACCTTTCATTTGGTCGAACATGTCCTCTATACAGGGAAGCGGGTATATATTCTTGATCGTCACCTCATTGAGAGACCTATAATCCACACACATCCTTTGGGTCCCATCCTTCTTGTCTACGAAGAGCACGGGGCCTCCCCATGGCGACGAGCTTGGACGTATAAAACCCTTTTCTAGCTGCTCCTGAACTTGCTTTTTGAGCTCCACTAGTTCATTAGCGGCATCCTATACGGCCTCTTCTCTATAGGTGCAGTTTCGGGTACTAAATCAATACCAAATTCAATGTCCTGGTTAAGTGGCATACCTGGAAGTTCTTCCGGGAACTCATCTGAATATTCTTGAACCACCGGAATGCTTTTTGTGAGACCTATGTGTGCTGAATACATTGGCAATTAGGATAAAAGTTAGCATTAACATTCAAAGTTTTGAATATTGCCAAAACATTCTTCTGTGGCAAGGTCCGACAAGTTCTTTGTTAGGTCCGCCAAGTGTTGGTAAGGTCTGACGCAAGGTCCGGAGAGCTCCTGCAAGGTTCGGAGAGCTTCTGTGAGGTCCGGAGCTTGTTTTTAGGGAGCTCCCGTGAAGTTCAACTCGTAGAACTGCAGCGTCTTGTTTTTGCTTTTAACTCGCAATGTTTCAAACTTGCTTTATGGGAAGGTTTGCTTAGTATTAATTTGCTAAGTTTTTGGTGTGTTTTGGTGGTTATGGCTGTTATCATTTGATATGGTTTGCAACATGCTTATGTGACGTGCTCATGTACGGTGTTGTGGTTTTCGAACTAACGTGAGTCAAGTCGAGGACTTGTGCTTGGAAGAATTGGTTGTTTATTCATGTGCAGGTGTTGCTTGAGTTCAAGACATGGCTGGTGACGGGATCCTTGGACTAGTCTCAGGGAGGAGATGAGGTTCCAACAACCAAGTTCGGGAGGAGCTGTGGTTGAGTTGATCGGGAGGTCGCGCAGCATGTTTGGATCAAGGGCAGTGCATATGAAGGTTGCGTGTACGTCATGGGAAGGTGTTTGCACGTGTGCAAGGAGTGCATGGACGTGGCAACATTGTTCCAAGGCGTGATGAAAAGAAGTGGACGTAAAGAATTGGTCGGAAAGGTCCAACCGGCTGGATTGCGTACTCAGGCTGAGGCGGAGTCGGATATGACTCAAATATGGAAGATTTGAGTTGGTTATAATAGTATTTCGTGCTAGGCACGAAGTTAAGTTGTTTTAGGAATGTTTAGGACGTTCCTAAGGTGTTTGGAAGTCTCACGATTGCTTCTATCTGCGAATAGGAGAGTCCTGAGCAGTTATGGTAAGTTAGGATACGAGTCCAATTAGGAGTAGTAGTCCTAGATTGGATTGTTTAGCCTGAGGGCTGGCTATAAAAGCAAGGGAGGTCAGAGCTCTCGTGTGTAGAGAACTTTGGGCTGTTCCTCTTGTGTTTCTATTGAATAAAGTTCATAGTTTCGAGGAGCTTTCGTGCCTTGTTCGTCCAATTTGTTTTTCGTCAAGTCTTTCTCGCCGAGTTTCTGGACAGACCGATGTTGCTTCGGTGTTTCGTTCATAACTCGAGTTTTACAGATCCGATTGACGTGATTCTTTTTGGGTTGTCTTCACAACTCAATTATCTATCATCTGTGAAATTTTCACGAGCTTCAGATCTGTAGTTTTTGAGATACACGAGTTTCTTTGCAGCGTTGCAGATCTGTTTTATATCGGGTAGAACAGATTGATCTTCGTTTAATGTTTTGATCGTATCTCAAGTTTTACTTCGTGTTTTCAAGTGATTCTTGTTGCATTAGATCCGTGACTTGATTCCCTACCTCTCTACTTGATTTTTCATGGTTGAACACATTTGAAAACACTTGCACACACGGTTTCTTTAACCGATTGATTTTTTGCTGAGGGGTTTTTATTGTTTCCGCTGCGAAAAGTTTTAATCTACCATTCACCCCCCTCTGGTAGCTTTTCACGTGCTCTTCGATCCTACAATTGGTATCAGATCCAAGGTGCTCTAATCTTTGTGATTTGCACGTGTTTTGACTAACCATCATGGAGAAGTACTCCGCAAAACCTTGTGTGTTCAATGGCATCGATTTTCAGGTTTGGAAGGCGCGGATGGAGGCCTACATACAGGCGCAAGGCTTCGCCATATGGGAAAAGGTCTACCGGAACTTCGATGTACCACCCAACGATCAAGTTACGGCTGCGAACATGAGAGATGTTGACAACAACAACAAGGCTCGCAACTTGATCATCCAAGGATTGACTCAAAGCGACTTCGACCGTGTTGCACACCTCCGATCTGCATATGATGTTTGGAAAGCTCTTTGTGACTACCATGAAGGATCCAATACGATCAGGGAGGTAAGGCAAGATATGTTCAAGAAAGAATACATGCGTTTTGAGATGCAACCGGTGAGTCAATTGACGACCTTTTTGCTTGCTTTAATAAAATTCTCAGCAACTTGCGTAGTGTCAATGTTAACTTTTCAGATGCTGAAAATGCTAGACAATTGTTAGGAGCATTAGATATGTCAATTTGGGAGATGAAAGTTACATCTATTCGTGAATCTACTGTCATGAGTTCTCTTACTTTAGATGTGCTTTATTCTAAATTGAAAACTCATGAAATTGACATCATCTCACGTAAAAAACCCCAACAAGTCTATTGCATTTGTTTCGCAACGTGACATGTCTAGTTCTAGTCAATCATCATCTAGTGGTGCACTCTCTTTGCTGTCCTCTCTAACCCTTGAACAGATTGAAGAGTTTCCAGAGGAGGAGCTTGCACTCATCTCTACTCGGTTCTCAAAAGCATTGCAAAATGTGAGAACTAGAAGGAGAGGAAGCTCCGGACCTCAACGATGTTTTGAATATGGTAAGACAGGACATTTTCGTACGGAGTGCCCTAACCTTTCAGTTCCGACTTCACGTGAAGAAAAGCAAACAAGGCCGAAGAAATCGTTTGCAAAGAATAAGAAGAAGAAAGATTTATCAATGCGCAACATAGTGCATAGTATGATCTCTGCACTTCAAGATTTTGGCTCAAGTGATGTGGACACCGGTAGTGATGAAGATGAAGAAGCTATGGCAAATATGTGTTGCATGGCGAGCAAGTCAAGTTCAAGCTCCGAGGAGGCAGAACACAACAGCGACGATGAAGAGGTATGTCCCACTTGCGAAGAAATGTGTGATGCTATTTCTCGTGCCACTGTTATATTAAAGAAAAAGGATAAAAAACTTAGAAACAATGCTGTTAAAATTGAATCACTAGAATCTGAAATTAATCGTTTAAAAACTTTGGTTCCTAGTGATGATTCTTGTTCCTCATGTGATTGATTTATGAACAATTATCCTCTTTAAGAAGTGCACACGCATCTACACTTGATAAACTTGAACTTGAAATTGAAAAGAACAAAGAGCTTGCTGCACTTAATGATAAAAATTTGAAAGATGCTTGTTGTTCTACAATTGATTTGCATTGTTCTTCATGTGATGATCTGAATAAGAAACTAAATGATGCTATGAATGAGATTTCTATTTTGAACAATGCTTTACGTGTGCATGAAGTTAAATATTGTTCAAATTGCAAACTAAAAGGAAAAACTTCATGTGAAAACTGCTTTGATCTGTCCAATAAACTTGATGACATGCATAGGACACTAGATCGGTTTTCTAATGCAAATAAGAACCTAAACTTGCTGTTGAATTCTTCCAAGTCTTGTAATGATAAAACTGGTTTAGGTTTTAATTCTCATGCTCATGCTAAGGCACACCCACCTAAAGTTGTAAAGTCATTAGGAAGCGGTTTGATTCAAACAGCTCCTATACAAAAAGAGGTGATTTTCAAATCTGCAGGAGTACTGTCCCATTCGGGTTCTAATAAACGTGTTGCTTGCTCATCTAGACATGATAATAAGGTTATTTTTCATTGTACCTACTGTGGTAGAGATGGTCATGTCATGGATTTTTGTTATAGACTAGCTAAACACGATAAGAAACAAAGAATACTTGCTAGATCACATAACAACCAAGCAAAATCTGCTAGACCGAATGTTCGGAGCTTGCAACCTGCTGTAATGAGTCAAAAACTTGCTCCCGGACCTACTGTTTTTTGTGCTACATATAACACATCTTCTAAGTCAGTAGTTGGGAACAAAAATTTTTGATGTTTGGCTCATAAACCTGCTGTACCTTCTCAGCTTTCGCGTGTTATTCCTGCTGGACGTCGTGTGACTCAGTACTAGATTCCTAAAAGTCTTTTAACTAACCCCAGTATTGAGTCATCGACGTATTGTGCTGCTGTGTAGGTTTCACGTTTGAGGAAGGAGAACATTTGGATTGTGGATTCAGGTTGCTCACGCCACATGACCAGTAACAAAGAATGGTTCTCCTCTCTCTTATGTGTCACGTGTAGAAAATGTTACTTTCACCGATAACTCTTCTACTCCCATAATTGCTAAAGGTTCGGTTAGAGTAAACAATCTCTACACTTTGAAAGATGTGGCACTTGTTAAAAATTTGAAATACAACTTGCTTTCGGTTTCACAATTGCTAGATGAAAATCTAGAGGTTAGCTTTGCTAAAAATTGCTGCAAGGTTGTAGATTCAAAAGGTGAGCTTTTGTTTAACATGTCTAAGTTTGGAAGAGTTTTTAAAGCTGATTTTGATTTTTCAACTTCTAAGCATCGGTGTCTAGTTCCTAATGATACAAAGGATCTATATTTTTGGCATCGTAGACTTGGTCACATAGGCATCATCTCACTCGTGTTAGTGCTCTCGATCGAATACGTGGGCTGCCGAAGCTTGAAAAGGACAATGATATTGTGTGCTCTTCTTGTAGACATGCTAAGTTTGTTGCAGGTTCACATGCTCCTCTCACAATGACCATGACAGCTGAACCGGGACAACTTTTACATCTTGACACAGTAGGTCCGGCACGTGTTCAATCCTTCGGAGGTAAATGGTATGTGCTTGTGATTGTTGATGATTATTCCAGATATTCTTGGGTTTATTTTATGGCATCTAAGAATGAAGCTTTTAGTCATTTTAGAACTTTATTTCTTAGATTATCTATTGATCACCCAGGATCATTAAAAGCAATTAGAAGTGATAACGGAACTGAATTTAAAAACCAATCCTTTGATAACTTTTGTGCTGAAAATGGAATAGATCATCAATACTCTTCACCCTATGTACCACAACAAAATGGTGTCGTAGAAAGAAAGAACAGGACCTTAGTTGAGATGGCTAGGACTAGGCTTGATGAATATCAAACTCCTAGGAAATTTTGGGCTGATGCAATTACAACCGCTTGTTATGTCTCAAATCGTGTTTTCTTGCGTGCTAAGCTTGGAAAAACCCCATATGAGCTCCGGTTTGGACATAGGCCTAGTGTTACACACTTTAGGGTTTTTGGTTGCAAATGCTTTGTTAATAAACATGGTAATCTTGATAAATTTGAAGCTAGATCTGTTTATGGCATGTTTCTTGGTTATCCATCTCATACTAGAGGCTACCGTGTGCTTTTACTTGACACTAACAAAATTGTAGAGACTTGCGAGGTTTCTTTTGATGAAGCTAGCCCAAGTACTAGCTCCGATATTGCAGGTCCGGATCCATATCCGCAGGGGGAGAGTATTTTTATTGAAGAAGATGAAGAAGTGGTGCTGCTGCCCGAAAACTCGGAAGTAAATAACGATCAAGCTGCTGATTTTGCACCACAACCAGCACCAACAGTCACTACTGCTGGTTCGGACCTTCCTCAATCAACAAGCTCTCCTAATCAAAGGTACGAACATGAAGAAGAAGGTGCTTGTGAAGTGTCTACTCCCCTCCAAGTACTCAAAAGTCATCCTCCACAACAAATCATTGGAAGCTTGCATGAACGAGTCACTCGGTCCAGGTTTTGTGATCCAAACTCTCATGCTCATTCTGCTTTTGTTGCTTCTTTTCAACCCAAGGATATATCACACGCACTCATTAATGAATCTTGGATTAATGCCATGCAAGAAGAGTTAGAAAATTTTGAAAGAAATAATGTTTGGAAACTTGTACCTCCACCTCAAGGTCACACATTAATTGGAACTAAATGGGTATTTAAAAATAAGCAAAGTGAGGATGGGGTTGTGGTTAGGAATAAAGCTAGGTTGGTTGCTCAAGGTTTCACTCAAATTGAAGGTCTAGATTTTGATGAAACATTTGCTCCTGTTGCTAGATTAGAAGCTATAAGAATTTTATTAGCATTTGCTGCATCTAAAGGTTTCAAGTTATATCAAATGGATGTTAAAAGTGCTTTTCTTAATTGCTACATAGAGGAGGAGGTTTATGTTAAGCAGCCACCGGGTTTTGAAGATCGAAATTTTCCTAATCATGTTTACAAACTGTCCAAAGCCTTGTACGGTCTAAAACAAGCCCCTAGAGCATGGTATGATAGGTTAAAAACATTCTTACTTGAAAAGGGGTTTAACATGGGCAAGGTTGATAAAACTCTTTTTGTACTTAAGCATGGCAATGACTCATTATTTGTTCAAGTGTATGTGGATGATATTATCTTTGGTTGTGCTTCTCATGATCTCGTGTCCAAGTTTTCAGCTATGATGAGTTCAGAATTTGAGATGAGTATGATGGGAGAACTCACATACTTTTTGGGGCTGCAAATCAAGCAAACAAAAGAAGGAACTTTTGTGCATCAAATTAAGTATACAAAGAACCTTCTTAAGCGCTTCAACATGGACAAATGCAAGCCTCTTCGGACACCAATGGGAACAGCAACAACACTTGAACTTGACGAAGATGGTGACCCGGTCGATAAAAAAGAATACAGAAGTATGATTGGATCACTTTTGTATCTCACGGCGTCAAGACCGGACATACAATTCAGCGTATGTCTTTGTGCACATTTTCAAGCTTCTCCACGTGCTTCACATCGCCAAGCCATCAAAAGGATTCTCAGGTACCTACATGGAACTCAAGAATTTGGCATTTTTCTTCCTTCTTCCTCAACCGTTTCTTTGAAAGCTTTTTCGGATGCTGATTTTGGGAGTTGTAGGATTGATAGGAAAAGTACTTCGGGTGCTTGTCATTTTCTTGGTAATTCACTTGTTGCTTGGTCCTCTAGAAAACAATGTTCAGTTGCACAATCCACGGCTGAATCTGAATATTTAGCTGCGGCTAGCGCTTGCTCACAAATTCTTTGGATTGTTCAAACACTTAAGGACTATGGGATTGATTTAGATAGTGTTCCACTGTTTTGTGATAACACTAGTGCAATTTGTATTGCTAAAAACCCCGTGAAACACTCTAGAACTAAGCACATTGACATTAGGTATCACTTTCTTCGTGATAATATTAAAAAAGGAAACATTGTGCTTCACCATGTCGATACCGAACAACAATTGGCTGATATTTTTACAAACCCTTTGGATTTCACTCGTTTTTGTTTCATTCGTAGTGAAATAGGGGTTATGCATCCTCATGGCTTAAATTGAGGGGGAGTTTTTGAAACTTTGAAAGTCTATGTGTGAATCTGAAACTAAAATAATATGAGCATAGTATTTCATACATATATGACTTTGTGATTCCTTTTACAGGCTGAAAGTTCTTACTACATTACTCATGTTATACATTTTGTAGTTTTTGCCATGACTAGTAATTGGAATAATTACTTACACTAAATCTGGTCATGATCGAACTTTCTTGCTGTTTTGAACTTGTTGCGTGCTCACAAGTGCTTTTAATCACAAAAAAATAATCAAGTGATCAGCTCACATGTTGAGTTTTCAAATAAAAAATTGAGAAAAGATCAAGAGAATATGCATGCATCGCACTTCTTCTTTTGAGATTGCTTATCATTGCACTAAGATATGAACTTGGAAGGAATTGTGTATGACTAAAACCATGTCCTTAAGCTTCTGATTGTCAAATGACATAGGCTTGGCTTGGTTGGTTAGAATAAGGCTGATGCGGCATATAATCTCTTGCAAATATCATATGATCAAATTTGTGCCTTAAATTATTATGAATAATAAAAATTGCAGCAACAAGTGTCATGTTTTCAGGTTTTGAAATAGTTGAGTAAGGGAGATCATGACTTGCTTAAACTGAAAAATATATTTGATCTCTAGCATGGCTTACACTACTTTATGTATCTCATTGATGTGATAGTGTAAGTAACCTGATAGTATGACTTGGATGAGCTTTGTTTTGTATGTATATGTTATAATATGCTCATAACATTTAAAAATTTCTCTTTTGAACCTTGCTGAATACATTGTCAAAGGGGGAGAAATATGTATAAGGAGAGATTTTTTTTACACTTTGCATATGTTATACACTTTCTTCCTTCTCTGATTTTAAAAAATGGGGAGAAATTAATAAAGGGGGAGAAATGAGTTTTCAAAGTTTTTCAAAACTTTTCATAAGCCAATGTTCAGATTTTAATTGGTGTTGCCAATGCATTCATCAAAGGGGAGATTGTGAGACCTATGTGTGCTGAATACATTGGCAATTATGATAAAAGTTAGCATTAACATTCAAAGTTTTGAATATTGCAAAAACATTCTTCTGTGGCAAGGTCCGACAAGTTCTTTGTTAGGTCCGCCAAGTGTTGGCAAGGTCCGACGCAAGGTCCGGAGAGCTCCTGCAAGGTCCGGAGAGCTTCTGTGAGGTCCGGAGCTTGTTTTTAGGGAGCTCCCGTGAAGTTCAACTCGTAGAACTGCAGCGTCTTGTTTTTGCTTTTAACTTGCAATGTTCCAAACTTGCTTTATGGGAAGGTTTGCTTAGTATTAATTTGCTAAGTTTTTGGTGTGTTTTGGTGGTTATGTCTGTTATCATTTGATATGGTTTGCAACATGCTCATGTAAGGTGTTGTGGTTTTCGAACTAACGTGAGTCAAGTCGAGGACTTGTGCTCGGAAGAATTGGTTGTTTATTCATGTGCAGGTGTTGCTTGAGTTCAAGACATGGCTGGTGACGGGATCCTTGGACTAGTCTCAGGGAGGAGATGAGGTTCCAACAACCAAGTTGGGGAGGAGCTGTGGTTGAGTTGATCGGGAGGTCGCACAGCATGTTTGGATCAAGGGCAGTGCATATAATGGTTGCGTGTACGTCGTTGGAAGGTGTTTGCACGTGTGCAAGGAGTGCATGGGCGTGGCAACATTGTTCCAAGGCGTGATGAAGAGAAGTGGACGTAAAGAATTGGTCGGAAAGGTCCAACCGGCTAGATTGCGTACTCAGGCTGAGGCTGAGTCGGATATGGCTCAAATATGGAAGATTTGAGTTGATTATGATAGTATTTCGTGCTAGGCACAAAGTTGAGTTGTTTTAGGATTGTTTAGAACGTTCCTAAGGTGTTTGGAAGTCTCACGATTGTTTCTATCTGCGAATAGGAGAGTCCTGAGCAGTTATGGTAAGTTAGGATACGAGTCCAATTAGGAGTAGGAGTCCTAGATTGGATTGTTTAGTCTGAGGGCTGGCTATAAAAGCAAGGGAGGCCAGAGCTCTCATGTGCAGAGAACTTTGGGCTGTTCCTCTTGTGTTTCTATTGAATAAAGTTCATAGTTTCGAGGAGCTTTTGTGCCTTGTTCGTCCGATTTGTTTTTCGTCAAGTCTTTCTCGCCGAGTTTCTGGACAGACCGACGTTGCTTGGTGTTTCGTTCATAACTCGAGTTTTACAGATCCGATTGACGTGATTCTTTTTGGGTTGTCTTCACAACTCAATTATCTATCATCTTTAAAATTTTCACGAGCTTCGGATCTGTAGTTTTTGAGATACACGAGTTTCTATGCAGCGTTGCAGATCTGTTTTATATCGGGTAGAACAGATTGATCTTCGTTTAATGTTTTGATCGTATCTCAAGTTTTACTTCGTGTTTTCAAGTGATTCTTGTTGCATTAGATCCGTGACTTGATTATCTACCTCTCTACTTGATTTGTGATGGTTGAACACGTTTGAAAACACTTGCACACATGGTTTCTTTAACCGATTGATTTTTTGCTGAGGGGTTTTTGTTGTTTCCGCTGCGAGAAGTTTTAATCTACCATTCACCCCCCCTCTGGTAGCTTTTCACGTGCTCTTCGATCCTACACTTTCCAATGTCGCTTCTTCGACGTGATTCAGCGCTGCCTTCTCGGTTGCCTGTTGGTCTGCCTCGAACTCAATATGAATACCGTGCTCACTTGTCAACTGCACGATCCTCTCGGCACATTGAATCACTCTGTTGTGCTTGCTTAGCCAATCCATTCCAAGTATTATGTCAATCCCTTGGGAATCCAAGACAATAAGATTGGCAAGAAAGTCTACCCCCTTATTTAAGGCTTACTTTCGGATAGAATTCAGAATTGAAAGAAGTGATTTCCCAACTATATGCATCAAGGTGTATGAACTAAGCAACTTCTTTCATTAATATCAACCTATACAAGGATGTGAACAAGTGCCAAAGCATCTCACATCTGTCTACTATGTGTGGATTTGGACATTCGCTGAAGCGTTTCACAACTCACACCAAGCACACAAACATAAGCAATCATCACGAAAATTCAGCACACCACTCTTATTCAAGCTACTACGATCTAAACATTTCTATTACAGCTTTATTCAATGGAAACGTAAACTTAGTCGTGAGAACCGGTGCAGTTCTCGCCGTATGACGGGGGTGGTCCATACATGGGCGCACGCCATGGTGATTCGGCAGTCCATGTAGTGTTAGATGACGCTGGTTCTCCAATTGCTCTCACGTTGGCACGAGTCTCCTCTTGTTTCTCCAGCAAATACAGCTTCTTGCAGAGGTAACGGATCTCTTCTTGTGCGCTTGCATAGCGGTTTTCTAACCCCACGAGCAACCTCTAAGACTTGTCAGCAGCTTGTGGGTTGGAAAGAGCTCCTCCATGGGGTCCAAGGATCTCCCTTGTACCACTCTTCCGATATGGGTGCATCTCAAAAGTGGTGTCCTCAAGCTGCTCATGGAAGGCGTAGCACAGTTCGGTGAGTGCTTCCCATGCAGCATCATCAATAGCTATTCCCTTGTAGCTCTCCATGTGGGTGTGAAGTGCCGAGTGACAACTACCGTTAGATAGGATGGTTACATCAGCCTTCCACTCTTCATGTCCAAGACGAGGGACTTTCTTGAGAAGATATTCCGGGTATAGGCTGCAGCAATCAAGAAATTCTTTGAGCTCCTTGGATATGTGTCCTCCTTCCATTCCGTCGGACCGGAATTCTTGAACTGAACGGTTGGCCCGTTCATCACTTTCATTATCGGCCTCTGCAAGGGGTGGCTCCTCCTCAGGTTCATCTCCTCCCAACATAGCTTCAGGAGGCTCCACGGGGTGTAAGCCCGCATGAAACTCCTCCTGAGGTGCGTACCAGAGCCGTTCTTGTGGATCATCCTCCATATATTCTTCTAATGGTTCCACCTCTTCCGGGTCCTCTTCCTCATGCATAAAGCTATTGACTTCCTATTCATCATGAGGTTCCATCTTCACCTCCTCCCAATATGGTCCATCAGACACCTCAATGGGGTTAAGTGCACTCCCACGTGGTGGTGGACGAGTACTTATGCGTGCCGTGCTCCTGATCACCAGCATCTATAAATAAGACATGAGAAACTTTAGAGAAGGAAGAAATAACTCCAAAACTTCATAAGCTATGGAGCAAGAAAGCAAAAGTGTTGCTCTCCAAAAGAAGAGAAAAGAGGGGCTGAAAATAGCACTTTGCGGTGGCTGAATTGACAAGTAAAGTTGTAACACCCCAAAACCTGCTAAAGAGGGGAATTTAAAATTTTTTGGACATATTGCATGTGGTGCAGAAATTCAAAATCAAACTGGAATTTAGATTTGAATCAAACCAGAAAAAGGAAAAGGAAAAAAAGAAAAAGAAAATCAAAACCTTCCAGTGGGCCGAAACCCGCCAGCCGGCCCAAGACCGCGTGCCAGCCAGCCCAAACCCACGCCCCCTCCCTCCCTCTATCTGACATGCGGGGCCCGCCGCCATCTTCTTCCCCCGCGCGCCCCAACCGACTCCGGTCTCTCTCTTGCGCCCGATCGAAATCAATCCCCGGAACCCGCGCTCCCAGCTCCGATTTCCGGTCCCGGACACCCCAGCGTGATCTCAACAGACCGCCGCCCTCCCTCGTCCATTTAAACACCAAGATCCGCCCCTTTTTCCTCCCCGATTGGCCATTTTTCTCTCCGGTGAGAACCGAAGCTTCTACCGCCGATTTCCTTCTATCCTCGCTCAAATTTCCTGATCTAACATGCTGATCATGTTCCACCGCCGCCGGGGAGCCTGCAGGTGAAGGAAACGACGAGTCTTGTGCCCTAGCTGCCACTTCGACGTGCACCGAAGACCATCGCCGTTGAAGCTCGCCGCCGACCGACTTCCAGGGCCTCCGAGTACAGGAAACCCCTAGGTGAGCTTCCCCTACCCCTTCGCGGCCGATCCATGCAAAAAGATGCGAGTTCTAGCGTGTAGCGGCAAAAACCGAGGCTGGTTCCGGCCAGGGCGACGTGGCCCCTTGAGGGCCGTCTATTTTAAATCGCACGGTAGAAATTAAATCGACGCGTACCGCTTTGGCAATCTAATCTGAGCCGTCCGTTTTAGATCCAACGGCCCACATCAGCCCCGCATTATAAAGGTCGGGATTCTTACGCGCTACCCCCTGGGGATCTCGGAAAACACGAGCTAGCCCCAGAAACTTCTGATCTAGCCCCTGGACCTTCAGAAATTTATGTAAATTCATTTAAAACTTAGTTTTAGCCCCTGGACTTAATAAAAATTAGGAAAACCCCTCTGTTATGTGTAATTAGGCCCCTGAAAATTTAGGAAATAGTAAATTAAACCCTGCAGTAGGGTGGATTTTCCTTTTAGACCCTATAGGATATCAAATTTAGAAATTTGAACATGTGACTAAGATTTAAATTTAAATGGTGAGGCAAACACATGTGCAAATATAAATTTAAACTCTCCTAGCACTTGGAAAACCTTAGAATGCGTTAAAAATAGATTTTAGGCTGAAATGAAATCTGCCTAAGTGTTGCTCATTTTTATTATCTCTAGAGACACATTTTAGGCTAGGAAATAATTCTAAAAACTAGTAAAATAAACTTAAATTGTTTCACATCAGAGAGGAAGTTCAAAAATATTTTATTGAACATTTTAGATCAGAACCTATTCTGTTTAGATGATAAGTCTTACTATTTTAATATTGAAGTTCACTTTTAGGCATAGAAAATAAATCTGAAAATATAGGAAAATAGGTATGCATAATTAGAAAATGATAAATGAGGTCTCCAAATCCAGAAACTTTAATTTAGGATTTTGTAGAAGATCTGAAAACCTATTTGGAGTAGGGAATTACCTTTCATGCAAACTTTGTGGCTAAGAAGTGTATTAATTAAATATAAAGAATTTGTTCAAATTGGAAATTCATATATAGTGTGCAAATAGAAATCTGAATACAAAAGTGAGAAATAATATATATATATATATATATATATATATATATATATATATGTTTAAAAGTGCATGTAGGCCAAAAATCAACATATCTAGGGTAACCACAACACTTAGAAATGTGAATGACCTCCATATGTATGTATGTGTGGTTTGCATGAAGTGAAAGTGTGGACAATAGCTTATGGTTTGTTGTTTTCTTTTGCTATGTGTATTGGCATGAGTAGAACCTGCCCCAGAGCAAGTTCTCCCCTTCCAAGACCAAGACTTTCCATTCCCAGAGCAGCAGGAAGAAGGCAAGTGTCCTTGACCATTTTGATCCTATACTAGGATGTGTAGCTAGAATTAATTTGCATTGTCAATTTGGAATATGATACCCAAGCTAGGAAGTTTCCCTAGATTTTCATTATCTTATTTCCTTGTAGCCTGGGTTGGGATTTATTTTATTATGTCATTCATTCATGTTACTTATGCTTAGCCATGCTTAGAATGGGATAAGTGGGATATGATATCATCAATTTGTTTACCTTACCCTTGAATGAGATATTATGAGTTATGTAGAGGTAGGGATCAAGGCAAGTTGGATGATTTGGTTGGTGTTGTGTGCACGAGACTCGGGTTTGTGTTTAGTGCTTGCCTGGATCCTAAGGACCGGTTCATGGAGCATGTAACCTGGCTTTACCGTGCCAACCACATGCTGAGATGGGGCAGCTTGGCCAATTAATTAGGTGTATCCCCGGCGTAGTATGAGTGTTTTGGATGGTGCGGGGAATAGGTGTCAGCTGGACTACCATATGAACCGCAAGGCTCAAGAGGGGGCCACTGCAGCGGGGTTGGAGCCTCTTGTATGCTGTTAGGGGTGAAACCTCAGTGGGCCCACGCTCATCAGGAATCCCTTTGTAAAGGCTTCGTAGTGATCTCCTGGCTAGACACCTGGGAAGTGTGAATGTGTTTCGCGGCCACTGGCATAATGGAGGCTCTTTTAGTCCACCCGGCAACGGGGGATGAAATCACTACATGTGGGTACAGTGGTGCAAACTTTGTAGAGTCAAAACTGTCATGACAGCCGTGCTCACGGTCAAGAGCGGCTTGGACTTATTCATGATTAGAGGATGATGGATTGGGAAGTGATGGATGTTAAGTGGGAAGCTTAACATTGGAGATGAGACTATGTTTACTTGATTTTGATGATGGGCTGGGAGATTGGGACCATTTCACCTGTGTAGTAATGTAGGTGCTTAATAAGCTAAGGTGATAGGTATTAATGGCGTAGTGCTTTAACCATGAGTTCAACCTCTCCTTACTCTAGCCATGCATGGCATAACTTTCCCACACTTGCTGAGTACCCACGGTACTCAAACTTGCTTTTCTGTTGGTTTAATTTGTTTCTCAGGTCAAGGGGATGATGTGGTGTTCAATGACCAAGACTTTGGACCCGAATAAGGTTTCTAGGTTCACGGAGTCTCCCGGGCAACACCTATGACGGAGCCCACAAGATTTATATTCTTTTGCTGTTTTTATTTACATGTTATGAACTTATTATCGTCCATCAAGACGTATGCTATGTAAGACTTATTTATATTCGAACACCTGGCTTGTAATATAATGATGTTTCACTATTTGTCATCACATGTATGAGAAAATGATCCTGGCATACATGTGATATTCACTCGGTTGTTCTTCGGAGAAACCGGGTGTGACAGAAGTGGTATCAGAGCCAAGGTTGCCCGTAGGAACGTGGACCTAGGTAGAAATGGACGTATTTAAGGACCCTATTTTCTTAAAAACTATTTTACAAAGGTGTGGGTTGAAAGTGTTATTTAATGGGGTCACTTTATTTGTTCATCTTGCCCCAACTTTTATTCAAAATACAATTTTTATTTAATTCTTATCTAACTTAATTTTAAATGCTTTATGTTTTAGATGGTTCGCATGATCCGCACCGCCCGCAAGTCCACCGGAGGGAGAGTCCCTGTAGTTGCCCTTGCCTTGAGAGAGGAGAACCGTCCGGTGACGTACCACTCCTACGGGTTGGCAGTAGGAGGCTTGTTGCGCCGTCTTCGGCGTATGCTCCACGCCGCCGGCAATGTTGGCAAGCTGATCATACACTACAGCTCCACCAGGACCATCCGTGAGAAGCGGGAAGAATGGAGCTCAGAGATGAGGATTATCCATGAAAATTAGCTGCTCAAGATCCACCGCTCTCCAGCTTGTCGGGCGACTCAGGCCGATGCTGAGAAGGATGTCACCTGGGAGGCCATCACCTGCTAGAGTTACATCAACCGTCGCCACCTGGACAGGACTGAGTAGATGTATATCCTCCAGCGTGAGAGTGGCACTGCAGAGTACAAGTACCCGCCAGTGCAGCAGGGGACTTACCATGAGCACATGGACCTGTGCTTGGAGGATGCTGCTATGCTCAGCACTCAACTGCAGGAGTGCCAGCAAGAGCTTCAGGATGTTCGTGACACCCTGAAGGAGACCGAGGCGTTGCTTTGCTCCAGCTTGAGGGCGAGAGAAAGAGGAGATGGGAATGAACTGTGTGTCACCGTGAATGACACGTGGACTCCTGACTCCCCAGACCGCCGGGCGAGCAAGCGTCGCCGCACTTCTCCACCAGCAGCTTCCCCACCTAAAGCGGAATCAGAGGGCAGCCGCAATAATGAGGAAGACCCCGACGAGCCAGCTCAGTGATACGAGTTGTTTAGAGTCATTTCCCTTACTTCGGCAGGTTTTCGAGTAGTCGAGTCAATACCTTATTTATTTGTGTGTTAATGTTTGGTGTGGGATGTGAGTTGTGGAAGCCATGGGCATTTGTCCACAACCTCGTCTTTAGGTTGCTTTGCTTTGGTGTGTGAACCCATATTGTAAGGGCCTCAGTTTTTGACACATGTTTAAAGTGTTCATCACCATCCCACACACCTCATTTGAAGCAAGTTGATGAACACAAATGAAGAGCAAGTAACCACCATCAACATGCTCATTAGAGAACAAACTCACATATTGCAAAAGTGGTATTTCCCACATGTGATATAGAGGGGCTGGGCATATGAAAACTCCTACACATTGCTAGGGATGTCCATGCCAAGTTTCACCCAAATTCAAAACCTTTTTGAGGTCATTTTGGGTATAGCTAGAAAGAGGGCAGTTTGAAACCATATTCAAATTCAAACTGTTTTTATCCCATGAATTCAAAAGTGGGAGGCATATTCTTATTCAGCACAATTTTGTGAGCTCACACTCCAATTTTCACTCCATTTGGAGTTGATCTTGGCATGAGCTAAGTGGGACAAATTCAAACTTTATTTGAATTCCAGACTGAACTTGTGCTGAAATTCATTCAAACCAAACCCAATTTGAATTCTAATCAATTCAAATGGCTCATGGGTGAATAATTTGAATCACCATGGGTATTTTGGGGCTCACTGTTTACAACAGTGATTAAGAGTAAATTTCAGAGGTTAAAACCCCGGGTGGGACCCACATGTCATAGGGAGAAGGGGGAAGACTGGCACACAAAGTCACATCCTCGGTGGGAAATTCCACCGAGCAGCTGTCGGCTGTGCCACCGAGAAGCCACCGGCGCCACCAGCTGCTTCCTTCCTCGCGCGCTGGCGCCCAGGGCGGCTTGCTCGCGCCTCCACGCGACCGGCACCGCCTCAGCCCGAGCGAAGACCCGCTTGCTTTATCCCCGAAGCTCTCTGCTTGATCGGGAAAACCAGCAAACGATCGCTCCTTCCTTCCCTGAGCTGCTAGACAGCACCCTGAGATCGCACTCCACCTCCCCGACGCCAAAAAAACCCGAGCTCCGACCTCCCTTGCCCGAGAACGATCGCCACAGCGGCGACCTAGCCTCAGCCGAAGGTCAGGCGCTCGTGGACAGCGTTCCACAGGCGTTTTCACGGGCCAGCAAGGGCAGCAGCAGGAGCGCGCAACAGCCGTGTTGCTCTCCTCCAAGTTTGGAAGCAAACCTTGAAGAATCCCCGGCGAATTTCCAGTTTTTACTCCGGCGACCTTAAACTGAGGTTCCGTTACGGATTCTTCAAATTCTCGCTCTAAGATCCTTCTCTAGTTATCAAATCTTGCACGTAGACACTGGACTAACCGGCGATCAAATTCCTTTCTGCATCCGTGGTGTGAAACCGACTAGGAGTGACGAATTTTGAGCTCGATTGAGGGCGTTCATGGCGGGCACGCTCGGTCACACGGTGCCGACCGGCTTGCCGCCATCTTTGAACCCATTTGACACCTTGTCGAGCTTCCTAGAGGTGTACTGATGCTGTAGAACCGATCATTCGAGCCTTTGGCGGGTTAGAACGCACAGCCGATGGCGCCGAACCTCAACCGAGGCCGCCGCACGTCGCCGGGCTATTTCCGGTCACCGCCAGCTCGAACTGGCACCGCAGACGTGTTCCTCGACGTCGACAACCCCCTGGCGGCGAGTTTCAGACCGTGCAATGGCCGGCAGCGACAGTCCGGCGAGCTCCGAGTCTGCTCCGGCGAGGGGAGGCGGTGCGGGCGCGAGGGCGCGTCGGGAGGAAGACGAAGCCGGCTGGCCCACGTGTCAGCGGCTGAAAAATTTAAATCGGGATCGGGTGTGGCCAGGATCGGTTGTGCTGGCATGCAGGAACCCCGCAGACCACGGTGTGCCGTCGCCTCGGCGTGCGATGTGTGTCCCCGGGGCCCACCCGCAAGTTTAAACTTTTCCTTCGATTTTCAGATTTCCTTCAAACTTCAAATCCTCATAACTTTGGCTAGAAAGCTCCAAATCGAGTGAACCAAATTTTGTTGGATTCAGCTCTCTGAGTACTTTCCAGCAAATCAAGATTCACCTCATGAAAATCCTCATTTCTCCAGAATTAATTCCTCAAAATTTAAACTGTTTGGAATTTTAACTGGAGAATCCCTTGGAGGAAAATTCTGAAATTTTGCTGGGATGTTCACCAAAATATCCCTGAACTACCATAAAAATTTCAGATCCATTTGAGCTCAATTGACCACCTAATGGTGTGATTAGTGAAACTGTTCCAGAGAAAATAGAAAATGTTCAGAAACATTTTCAGAATTTTCTCTGAGATTGTTTAGCTCATATCTTTAGCTAGGAACCTTCAAATTAAGTGAGACCAACTCCATTAGAACCCTCTGAAAATCTAGTTTTCAGAAAGTCATAGTTTGTTTCATGAAAATCCTTAGAACACCCTAAAAGCCTTCAATTAAGGTCAAGTACATAATTAATTGTGGAGGGCTCAAATGAGCTTTGCTGCAACTAAAACTTGACCAAGTCTCTGTTTAGGTTGTAACCAAGCCACAGTAAAAGTTTCACAGTCATTGGGCCTGCCTAGTAAGAGTTATAGACTTCACAAGTTAAATTCAATCAAATGCATTTAAATTAATACATATACTTGTATATCATGTAGTCGCTAAGGTCGACGAGGAACCCGAAGTCCTAGACTTCGTTACTCCGGAGGAGCAGCTAGCCTACAACCAAGAGCAGCAAGGCAAGCTCCGGTTTGCATTAACCTTTTTACAAATTTTTATTGTTTTGAGCACATACTTGAATACTATTGTTCCTTGCATTAGAGTCTTGTTTGGAAACCCAAGTGCATAGCCAAGAAAACCATGGGTTGGGTTTAGGATTGCAAAACCCTGTTAGCTACTGCAATGCTAAGATAGTGTAGGATTCGGTACAAGTCGAGTAGTTGGAACTACTCGCGAGCATAGGCTAGAGGCACTCCACTCGGGTAGATATAGCACATGATACACATGGCAAGAAAGATGAGACCGAGCGGAGAGTAAGGGCAGCAGGACTTTGGGGTCTGTGTGCTGTAGCTCCGCTTGTGTCGATTGAGGACCGAGCAGTGTGCGGGCCTGTTGAACAAGCTAGAACAGTACCGAAGACCTACCAGCTATATAGGAACCGGGAAACTGATGTAACTCGGGTAGCTGGGTATTGAGGCATTGCCCGTCGTTCAGAGGGTAGGTTGATAGCTCGAGGTGTAAATCGGCTGGCGGCACTAAGATGCGCGTGCAGAGACCTCTTGCTCGGGACGATGGGACCGGTTCAATATTTGGCTGACGGGTGAAAGGTAGTTGCGTACGGCGTCCGTGATGGTTGTTGTAGGCAACATTGATTACGGCCGTACGTGACGGGTTGTTCGGGTAACCCTACAGGTGTAAATCAATTATAATCGCCGTCCCTCGCGGTCAGTGAGTACCACTTGTTCACTGTACCGTGACGTAGAAAGAACAGGCTAGTTACATGTTAAAATGTTGCTGGTTGAAAGATGGACTTGATTGTTAATGTTTTGCCATAGTTTAGAGCTAATTAAAGTTCCTTTCAACTTTGGGCAACGTACATGAGAGAAATGTGTTTCTTGTTTGATTGCGGCTCTCTCATGTGCCTTAGCGTAAGGTTCTCCACAACCTGCTGCTAAAACTTGAAAGTAAGGTTCTACTAATTAGGCGAGTCCTTGCAAATGATTTTTACCTCATGTAACCCATTACCCCTCATGTAGAAGTTCCATGCTTAGGTAAGACGGGTCAGACTTGCTGAGCCTTCGTGCTCACTGCTTGTGTTTGAAGCTTGTGCAGGGTTCTATGAGGAAGGGACTCCCGAAGAGGAGACGGAACCCCAGGAGGGGAACCCCGTCGAGTGGGAGTCATGCATGCCGCAGAGTTAGTGTGTGTGCATGCTAGCAAGGACATGTTCAAGGGCTGAACGTGAACTTGATGCGTAGTCTACGCCCGTGAGTGTAGACTGGACTTATTTTGATGTAAACATGTTCATAAACCACTTTATGTAATATAAATTTTGCTTCCACTTTGTACCTTTGATGTGTGTTATACGGTGCTGTGCAACGCAGCACCCCTCAGCGTGATTCTGGCTCGACAAGACCGTGGGGTCATGTCAGCGTTGGTATCAGAGCTCGCTTGAGGTTTAACACATTACAAAAGTTCACCTTTTTCAAAAAAATCCAGTGAGGAACGAGTTAGTAGCCCGTATAAGGATGTTATTAGTGTATAGAAAGTGGCATACTAACCTATTTGTCTATGTCGGAAAATCGTGCATCTCGGGACGTTTATGTCTTGGGGGGTGCACGTAAGCGCTGTCCACCAGTGCGCACAAGCTGAAGGGTGGAGCCCCACGGGTGGCAGGTAACCTGACTCGCTTTGATATCCTCTATGACTCTTCATGTCGTTTGGGGTATTCGAGCAACGTCTGTCCCTGGCGTGCGTGGTGCAATTTGGGAGACCCCGTCACATGGTCTGAAATGTGAACACGTAACTCAAGGCGTGTTTGGCTTGAGAACATCCGGGCGAGTGATGACGGCCGGGTGTAAGAACTGTATGGATACCGGGCTCGGTGTGCAGCCGAGTCTGACGATTGCTTGAGCTATCTGCAGGTAGTCTAACCACGAAACGGTAGACGTGTAGCATCCGTGTGCGAGAGACGCTTAGTGCCACTGAATTAACGAAGCAGGCTAAGTCTGGTATAGGTTTTTCTTTGTGAGGACGTAGTACCGACATGATCTGGTGACGCATCGACGTCACACACAACTAAATGAACAACTTCATTGTAAAAACTTGAAGGTTTTGATCCAAAGCACTAAAACTTGATGTAAACCTTTCCCTTAATTAGGATATTCAATGTTAACAAGTTTTCAACTTATAGGTTGTTAAGGACAGAGCACTCTGTTTTTCAGCTGGATTAAGGCTGAAGTTAATCAGAGGTTAGAGGTTGAGTTCTTTCGGGGTTGGGGTCGTATGATACATTTCTGGAAAGCTTTGGAAGAGCTTTACAACTTTTATGTTGAGGTCCAGAGGTGTTCCATCCCTTAACCAATCGAAAAATGCAGTAGAGTTGAAACTGTCTAGAAAATAGGGCAGAGTAAAGACTCTCTGTAAACTCTCTGTAAATTGAGTATAACTTCCTGCATAAAATTCTAAAAATAGAAAATAATGTAGTTATGGAAAGCTTATGAGATGGGTTACAACTTTGTAACAGAAATTTTTGTCATATTGGGAGCAGAATTAACTGGAATTCTTGGATCAAAACAGTACCTAAAGCAGGGAGACGCTGTCCAATTTTCTCCAGAACATCTGTTAACTTTAACCTCTCATAACTTTTGAACCAGGACAGATATTAGGCCAAGCAAACACTTTCTGGAAAACTATTAAAGTTAACTTTAACTTTTTATGTTGAGCTCCAGGATTAGTTCTGCTTTTAACGTGGCCTAAATCAGGTTGAAATGGAAACTGGTCAGGGCTGTCATGTGAACAGCAGATAAACAGTCAAATTTGTTTAAAATTTGAACTATGTTTCCAAGTTTTATGGGTTCAATGACATGTCTTATGTTATAACTCAATGGTTTACTGTTTAAATAAATATTTGACATTTCTCAAATATATTTTTACAGATGACAGCAGATAAGCAGTTGGAGAACGGGTGGGTGGTGTCCCACTGTTCTCACCGCAGCGGCTATCCGGAAGCATTGAGGCATATGCTTCAATATTTCGGGTACAACCAGATGCCGCAGTACTTCGCCAAGGAAGAAGGCGAAGAGGGGAACAAGGCATGGACGGTCCATGTTGAAGTCCCTGCAGGACCTACGCCACCCGGTTGGGTGCCGTTCACCGTTACGGTGAGAGGTAGGCAACCGGAAGGGATGTGGCAAGTGGCAGCCCGTGACACCATGTCACGTTTCTGCCAACTACACGTGCAGGCTATGGAGGGCACTCCATACGCACTCGTTCCGGTGGAGGGACGGGCTCAGCATGTGTGGGAAGAGAGGTACTGGGAGGCAACAGATCCGGGTTGCCCAAGGTACAGCCCCGCGGAGGCAAATCTCAGCCTCCAGATGAGGGCGGGAAACGCCGTGATGGACAGCCAAGCTGTTCATACGGAGCATCTCACCACAAAGATCAAGGAGAGCACGAGCCGTGGATACCATTTCGAGAGTGCTCACAGCGCACTCCACAATGTGCTCCTTCCGACGATCAAGCGACTGAATGAACAACATAATCAGTTGCATCGTCTGAAGAAGGCGAAGAGGAAAAGCTGTGTCAACATCGCGGCATTACATAAGCTGGTACAGACTTAACCCAGTAGAATGAGGACCTTGCTCAAGAGCGGGACGATGCTATTAAAGAAGGGCAAGGCTGGGAAGAAGACTACAACCAAGCCATCGACGAGGTGCATGCATTGCAGGACCTCGTACCTCTGGTATTGGGCATACCGGTAGTCTTGGGCCTTCCAGCAATGGGAGAACCCGAGATGGGAGAAGAGGTGGTGGATCCAGAGCCACCAGCAGAGGTACCGGAGGAGGACGACCCGCAGGAGGTCGAGTTCTACTCCGAGTAGGGGGTTACAGTTGCCAAGTAGGGCAGCTTGGGTAGTGTAACCCAACGTTTGTAATTAGTGACATGTCGTGTAGACAGTAGCGTATGTATAGGTAGTGACGACATGAGCACGACTTCTCGGAGAACCGAGAACATTGTATCTTGTATAAAGTTTATGCTTTATCAATATATGTGAATGTTGTGCAAATTATTCATGTGTCACTTTAATACCTACTGTTGCATATGGAACTTTAAGTATGACTTGTGCTAATCGTTGCTGTTTTGAATTTCAGAATGACTCGTACTCGTGCCAACCCGGACATTGGGGGTACTAGCCAAGGGGAAGAGACCTCCCAACAGCCTCCCGAGGACTCCTCGGGACAGCAGCATCAACAGCAACAGCAAACACCGCCACCGCCACTGCCAACGGTTACATTGGCCAACATCGTCGCGGCAATGGCGGGTTCGCATCAGCAGCACACGGAGTTGCTGCAAACTCTTATCGCCAATACGTCTCGCCCCGAGAGACGTCAAGACCGTGAGGAGCGTCAACAGAGCTCCTACTCCGACTTCCTGGCTACTCATCCCCCGGTATTCTCAAGGGCGGATGAACCTCTTGACGCGGACAACTGGCTCCGCGCAGTAGAGATAAAGTTCGGGCTGCTCCAGATAAGTGAGCAGCACAAGACTCAGTTCGCAGTCCAGCAGCTCCAAGGATCCGCGAGCGCGTGGTGGGCGAACTTTTGTGCTTCACAGCCCACCGACCGAGTTATGACCTGGACGGAGTTCCGGACGGCCTTCAGGGCCTATCACATACCGCCAGGCTTGATGAAGAGGAAGACGCAGGAGTTCCTACACCTGCAGCAAGGGAGCCGGAACGCGCTGGAATACTCCAGGGCGTTCAACGATCTCGCGCTCTACTCGTCGTATCACGCACATACCGATGAGAAGCGGCGGGACCACTTTTACAAGGGGCTTAATCCGCTCCTGAAGGAAAAGTTGGCGATGTTCAATCGTGGCAGCCTCAACGACATCATTGACGCTGCGATTGTTCAAGAGGACTCCGGCAGGGAGTTGGCGGCGGCGGAGCAAAAGCGAAGCGCGCCGCAGAGCAGCGGAGAAGGAGGCGGTCCTTCTCAGAAGTTTCGGTTGGTGAATCGCCCACCATCAGGTTCACGCTGGCAGCCACCCCAGAGGTCGATGCCTTTCCGCAGTCGGCCGTACTCTTCACCGGCATTCAGGCCGGCACTGCCAGCACCACCTCCACAACAACAACAGCAGCAGCGGGCGATGCCGCGTACGTATGCACCTCAGCAGCGCATGCCAGGCTTTCGTCCCCTGAGCACTACACCAGCAGCGGCCACATGTTACATGTGTTGTCGTCCAGGACACTTCGCGAGAAGTTGCCCGGAGAGGCAAGGCAGCGGAGTGGCACCGCAGTTTCCGGAAGGAATCAACCCCGGAACCCTACCAATGCGTGGCGGGCAAACCCTAGGCCCGGCACCGTCCACCAGCTTGCCATAGAGGACGTGCCGGAGGGTGAGCCAATCCTTGCGGTATGTTCCAAGTCCACCAGCATCCCGCCATCGTATTCTTTGATTCAGGCGCCATGCATAATTTTATTAGCCAAGCTTTCATTGCTAAACACAGCTTGCAAATACTACCCACCGATGGTCCATATTTAATTTGTTCACCGGGTGGGAAGATTTCAGCAAGTGTAATGGTTTCCAAAGCACCATTATGCTTAGCGGGTAGAGTGTACCCCACGTCCCTCATTATCTTAGAGGGATAGAAGGTCGATGTCATCCTAGGGATGTCGTGGTTAACCCACCACGGTGCTGTTTTAGACACCGTCCATCGAGTCGTGCACTTAAACTCAGAAGTGCACGGGTCTCACTCCTTATTTCTGGACAGTCCAGAAATAAAAATTCCAAGTGTCTATCAAGCCACAACCATCAGATTGGAAGATATCCCAGTGGTCTGAGAGTTCCCTGATGTATTCCCGGATGATTTGCCGGGGATGCCGCCCGATAGAGAGGTGGAGTTCAAGATTGAACTTGCACCGGGAACCATGCCAATATCCCGAAGGCCCTACAAGATGGCGCCCAAGGAGTTGGCTGAACTGAAGACTCAGCTCACGGACCTCCTGGAGAAGGGTTTTATTAGGCCGAGCTCCTCGCCATGGGGCTGTTCGGCATTATTTGTGAAGAAGAAAGATGAGACATTACGGCTTTGCGTGGACTATCGTCCATTAAATGCCGTAACCATCAAGAACAAGTACCCGTTGCCACGGATTGACATGTTGTTTGATCAGTTGGTCGATGCAAAGATCTTTTCCAAGATGGACTTAAGATCCGGGTACCATCAGACTAAGATAAGGGCGGAGGACATTCCAAAGACAGCTTTCTCGACGAGGTACGGACTTTATGAGTACCTGGTCATGTCCTTCAGCCTCACCAATGCTCCAGCTCACTTCATGTATTTGATGAACTCGGTATTCATGCCGGAGCTGGACAAGTTTGTCGTGGTCTTCATCGATGACATACTGGTATATTCCAAGTCGGAGGAAGATCACAAGAAGCATCTGCGTATAGTCTTGCAACGGCTGCGGGATCACAAGCTATACGCGAAATTCAGCAAGTGCGAATTCTGGATATCGCAAGTGCCTTTTCTCGGGCATATCATCTCAGCGGAGGGTATCCCTGTATACCCGAGCAAGATCACTCAAGTGCTGAAATGGAAATCCCCGAGAACTGTTCGCGAGGTACGGAGTTTCCTCGGACTCGCGGGATATTATCGGAGGTTCATACCGAACTTTTCAAAGATTGCCAAGCCTATGACGGAGCTTCTGAAGAAGGCTACCAAATATGTTTGGAGTCCAGCGTATGAAGCAGCATTCAAGGCTTTAGTCAAGCACCTAACATCAGCACCGGTTTTGGCGCAGCCAGATACAACAAAACTGTTCGATGTTTACTGAGATGCATCCGGCATTGGGCTCAGATGTGTGCTGATGCAGGACCGAAGAGTGGTCGTGTATGGGTCACGGCAGCTTAGAAACCATGAGCAGAATTATCCAACTCACGACTTGGAGCTCGTTGCCGTGGTCCTTGCACTGAAGATGTGGAGGCACTACCTACTCGGTAACCTCGTACATCTATATACCGACCACAAAAGCCTCAAGTACATATTCACTCAGAAGGAGCTGAACATGAGGCAACGAAGATGGTTAGAATTGATAAAGGATTACGAAATAGAGGTCCATTATCACCCGGGCAAGGCAAACGTAGCGGCAGATGCGCTGAGCCGCAAGTCACACGTCAACAATCTGACCATCACACCGTTGGAAGAGAGCGAACCACCACTACATGTGATTCCACACGGAGCTCTCTACAACCTAGCTTTGATCCCCACCATCCGTGAAGAGATAGCGGCAGCTCAGAAACATGACAAGGGCATGTCGCATTTGCGGAGACGTGTAGACAGTGGGGAGCTGAAATGTTTCCAGAAGGACGGAGACGGCGTCCTATGGTTCAAGGACCGGATCGTCGTACCCCGTAACCCGGAATTACGGAATAAGATCTTTGATGAGGCTCACTTTTCAAAGTTTTCTATTCACCCTGGCAGCAACAAAATGTATCAAGAACTCAGAAGCAAGTTTTGGTGGACACGGATGAAGCGGGAGATCACCAAGTACGTGTCCGAGTGTGATACATGCCGAAGGGTGAAGGCGGACCATATGCGGAAACCGGGACTGCTGCAACCACTGGGCATCCCTGCCTGGAAGTGGGAGGATGTGAGCATGGACTTCATCGTCGGTTTACCCACCACCTTGCAGAAGCATGATTCTGTGTGGGTGATCATCGATCGGCTCACCAAGGTTGCCCATTTCATCCCGGTCAACACCAACTACAGCGCCAAGAAGTACGCTGAACTGTACATCTCACGGATCCTATGCTTGTACGGCGTACACCGTACCATCATATCGGATCGGGGCACTTTATTTGTGTCCCGTTTTTGGGAGCAGCTACACGCTGCCTTGGGGACGAAGCTGATCCATAGTTCAGCATACCACCCGCAGACGGATGGGCAAACCGAGCGGGTAAATCAGATCTTAGAAGACATGTTACGAGCTTGCACTATCAACCACGGCAAGAATTGGGATGATCACTTGCCGTTAGCCGAGTTCTCGTACAACAATGGGTACCAAGCCAGAATAAAAATGGCGCCTTACGGGGCGCTATACGGAAGAAAATGCCGCACACCATTGAACTGGTGTGAGTCTGGCGAGAGGGTTATCTTCGGGATTGACCTTGTCAACAACGTGGAAGAAAAGGTTCGACTGATTCAAGCGAACCTAAAAGCCGCCCAATCCCGTCAGAAACAGTATGCGGACCGGAGATGACGCCCATTACAATTCGAAGTGGGGGATCACGTATATCTACGTGTGTCTCCAATGAAGGGCGTAAACAGATTTGGGGTGAGAGGAAAGTTGGCACCCCGATTCATCAGTCCATTCCAGATTGCCGAAAGATGTGGATCAGTGGCATACCGGCTGAAATTACCAGAAGCACTTTCCGGTGTGCACGACGTCTTTCACATTTCCCAGCAGAGGAAGTGTCTCAAGCTATCTACTACCGTTCAGCTGGAAGACATTGAAGAACTGCAACCGGATCTCACTTATCGGGAGGAACCGGTTCAGATCATTAACGAAAAGGCCCGAACCACACGCAACCGTACGTTGTGGTTCTACAAGGTTCTATGGATTAATCACTCCGTGGACGAAGCGACATGGGAGAGCGAGGGATTTCTTCGCACCAACTAACCCAACTTTTTCACGTCGCATAACCGGTAATTTTCCACCGTCCTCTCTCTCATTTTCACCTTATAATCTCGGGACGAGATTCTTTTAAGGGGGGAGGAATGTAAGGGCCTCAGTTTTTGACACATGTTTAAAGTGTTCATCACCACCCCACACACCTCATTTGAAGCAAGTTGATGAACACAAATGAAGAGCAAGTAACCACCATCAACATGCTCATTAGAGAACAAACTCACATATTGCAAAAGTGGTATTTCCCACATGTGATATAGAGGGGCTGGGCATATGAAAACTCCTACACATTGCTAGGGATGTCCATGCCAAGTTTCACCCAAATTCAAAACCTTTTTGAGGTCATTTTGGGTATAGCTAGAAAGAGGGCAGTTTGAAACCATATTCAAATTCAAACTGTTTTTATCCCATGAATTCAAAAGTGGGAGGCATATTCTTATTCAGCACAATTTTGTGAGCTCACACTCCAATTTTCACTCCATTTGGAGTTGATCTTGACATGAGCTAAGTGGGACAAATTCAAACTTTATTTGAATTCCAGACTGAACTTGTGCTGAAATTCATTCAAACCAAACCAAATTTGAATTCTAATCAATTCAAATGGCTCATGGGTGAATAATTTGAATCACCATGGGTATTTTGGGGCTCACTGTTTACAACAGTGATTAGGAGTAAATTTCAGAGGTTAAAACCCCGGGTGGGACCCACATGTCATAGAGAGAAGTGGGAAGACTTGCACACAAAGTCACAGCCTCGGTGGGAAATTCCACCGAGCAGCTGTCGTTTGTGCCACCGAGAAGCCACCAGCGCTACCAGCTGCTTCCTTCCTCGCGTGCTGGTGCCCAGGGCGGCTTGCTCGCGCCTCCACGCGACCGGCACCGCCTCAGCCCGAGCGAAGACCCGCTGGCTTTATCCCCTCGCGTGCAACCCCGAGCAGCGGCAGAATTTCTCCCCGAAGCTCTCTGCTCGATCGGGAAAACCAGCAAACGATCGCTCCTTCCTTCTCTGAGCTGCTAGACAGCACCCTGAGATCGCACTCCACCTCCCCGACGCCAAAAAACCCCGAGCTCTGACCTCCCTTGCCCGAGAACGATCGCCACAGCGGCGACCTAGCCTCAGCTAAAGGTCAGGCGATCGTGGACAGCATTCCACAGGTGTTTTCACGGGCCAGCAAGGGCAGCAGCAGGAGCGCGCAACAGCCGTGTTGCTCTCCTCCAAGTTTGGAAGCAAACTGTTAAGAATCCTCGGCGAATTTCCAGTTTTTACTCCGGCGACCTTAAACTGAGCTTCCGGTACGGATTCATCAAATTCTCGCTCTAAGATCCTTCTCTAGTTATCAAATCTTGCACGTAGATGCTGGACTAGCCGGCGATCAAATTCCTTTCTGCATCTGTGGTGTGAAACCGACTAGGAGTGACGAATTTTGAGCTCGATTGAGGGCGTTCATGGCGGGCACGCTCGGTCACACGGTGCCGACCGGCTTGCCGCCATCTTTGAACCCATTTGACACCTTGTCGAGCTTCCTAGAGGTGTACTGATGCTGTAGAACCGATGGTTCGAGCCATTGGCGGGTTAAAACCCACGGCCGACGGCGCCGAACCTCAACCGAGGCCGCCGCACGTCGCCGGGCTATTACCGGTCACCGCCAGCTCGAACTGACCCCACAGACGTGTTCCTCTACATCGACAACCCCCTGGCGGCGAGTTTCAGACCGTGAGATGACCGGCAGCGACAGTCCGGCGAGCTCCGAGTCTGCTCCGGCGAGGGGAGGCGGCGCGGGCGCAAGGGCGCGTCGGGAGGAAGACGAAGCCGGCTGGCCCACGTGTCAGCGGCTGAAAATTTTAAATCAGGATCGGTTGTGCTGGCGTGCAGGAACCCCGCAGACCACGGTGTGCCGTCGCCTCGGCATGCGACGCGTGTCCCCGGGGCCCACCCGCAAGTTTAAACTTTTCCTTCGATTTTCAGATTTCCTTCAAATTTCAAATCCTCATAACTTTGGCTAGAAAGCTCCAAATCGAGTGAACCAAATTTTGTTGGATTCAGCTCTCTGAGTACTTTCCAGCAAATCAAGATTCACCTCATGAAAATCCTCATTTCTCCAGAATTAATTCCTCAAAGTTTAAACTGTTTGGAATTATAACTGGAGAATCCCTTGGAGGAAAATTCTGAAATTTTGCTGGGATGTTCACCAAAATATGCCTGAACTACCATAAAAATTTCAGATCCATTTGAGCTCATTAGATCCACCTAATGGTGTGATTAGTGAAACTGTTCCAGAGAACATAGAAAATGTTCAGAAACATTTTCAGAATTTTCTCTGAGATTGTTTAGCTCATATCTTTAGCTAGGAACCTTCAAATTAAGTGAGACCAACTCCATTAGAACCCTCTGAAAAATCTTGTTTTCAGAAAGTCATAGTTTGTTTCATGAAAATCTTAGAACACCCTAAAAGCCTTCAATTAAGGTCAAGTACATAATTAATTGTGGAGGGCTCAAATGAGCTTTGCTGCAACTAAAACTTGACCAAGTCTCTGTTTAGGTTGTAACCAAGCCACAGTAAAAGTTTCACAGTCATTGGGTCTGCCTAGCAAGAGTTATAGACTTCACAAGTTAAATTCAATCAAATGCATTTAAATTAATACATATACTTGTATATCATGTAGTCACTAAGGTCGACGAGGAACCCGAAGTCCTAGACTTCGTTACTCCGGAGGAGCAGCTAGCCTACGACCAAGAGCAGCAAGGTAAGCTCCGGTTTGCATTAACCTTTTTACAAATTTTATTGTTTTGAGCACATACTTGAATACTATTGTTCCTTGCATTAGAGTCTTGTTTGGAAACCCAAGTGCATAGCCAAGAAAACCATGGGTTGGGTTTAGGATTGCAAAACCCTGTTAGCTACTGCAATGCTAAGATAGTGTAGGATTCGGTACAAGTTGAGTAGTTGGAACTACTCGCGAGCATAGGCTAGAGGCACTCCACTCGGGTAGATATAGCACATGATACACATGGCAAGAAAGATGAGACCGAGTGGAGAGTAAGGGCAGCAGGACTTTGGGGCCTGTGTGATGTAGCTCCGCTTGTGTCGATTGAGGACCGAGCCGTGTGCGGGCCTGTTGAACAAGCTTGAACAGTACCAAAGACCTACCGGCTATATGGGAACTGGGAAACTGATGTAACTCGGGTAGCTGGGTATTGAGGCATTGCCCGTCGTTCAGAGGGTAGGTTGAGAGCTCGAGGTGTAAATCGGCTGGCGGCACTGATATGCGCGTACAGAGACCTCTTGCTCGGGACGATGGGACCGGTTCAATATTTGGCTGACGGGTGAAAGGTAGTTGCGTACGGCGTCCGTGATGGTTGTTGTAGGCAACATCGAGTACCGGCGTACGTGACGGGTTGTTCGGGTAACCCTGCAGGTGTAAATCGATTATAATCGCCGTCCCTCGCGGTCAGTGAGTACCACTTGTTCACTGTACCATGACGTAGAAAGAACAGGCTAGTTACATGTTAAAATGTTGCTGGTTGAAAGATGGACTTGATTATTAATGTTTTGCCATAGTTTAGAGCTAATTAAAGTTCCTTTCAACTTTGGGCAAAGTACATGAGAGAAATGCGTTTCTTGTTTGATTGCGGCTCTCTCATGTGCCTTAGCGTAAGGTTCTCCACAACCTGCTGCTAAAACTTGAATGTAAGGTTCTACTAATTAGGCGAGTCCTTGCAAATGATTTTTACCTCATGTAACCCATCACCCCTTATGTAGAAGTTCCATGCTTTGGTAAGACGGGTCAGACTTGCTGAGCCTTCGTGCTCACTGCTTGTGTTTGAAGCTTTTGCAGGGTTCTATGAGGAATGGATTCCCGAAGAGGAGACGGAACCCCAGGAGGGGAACCCCGTCGAGTGGGAGTCGTGCACGCCGCAGAGTTAGTGTGCGTGCATGCTAGCAAGGACACGTTCAAGGGATGAACGTGAACTTGATGCGTAGTCTACGCCCGTGAGTGTAGATTGGACTTATTTTGATGTAAACATGTTCATAAACCACTTTATGTAATATAAATTTTGCTTCCGCTTTGTACCTTTGATGTGTGTTATACAGTGTTGTGCAACGCAGCACCCCTCAGCGTGATCCTGGCTCGACAAGACCGTGGGGTCGTGTCACATATGAATCAATAGTGCATTTTATTTTCGCGTGAAACGTGAAGCCCAAAGATCTACGTGGAATCTTCAGAAAGTGTTTAAATATTAAGGCCTCAAAAGTTTAAATTTAAACAAGCAATTTGGGAAGTTAATACGTAATGCCTTAAGTTAACATTTGGTTGATCATGATAGATGGCTGGAAGAGGAAAGGGTCGTGGTGCCAACCCCAACAACAACAACGATGAGGCCGGCAACCCTCATCTTTCTGGAGGACAAGACAGGGGTGGTCGCCGTGAAGGAGCTGATCCTATCCACCAAATGCTTGAAAATCAGAATCAGCTCATCCAGAGTCTAACACAAGTGGTGGCCAACTTGCACCAAGCTCCACCCCCACAAGCTGCACCACGCCAACCAAGGTTGAGTGAGTTTCTGGGGACTCAACCTCCAAAGTTCGCAAGTGCTGCTGAACCTCTGGAGGCAGACGACTGGTTAAAGACCATAGAGAGCAAGATGAGGATCATACAATGCCAAGGGTATGAGAGGGTGTTGTTTGCCTCTCACCAATTGCATGGACCTGCTGCTGATTGGTGGACCGCTTACATGGCAGCCCATCATGACCCCGAGAACATCACTTGGGAAGAGTTCAAGCGCAGTTTCCGCAACCACTACATACCAAGGGGTGAACTCAAAAACAAGAGAAAGAAGTTCTTGGGACTGCAGCAAGGCAACATGACTGTGAGGGAATACCTCACCAAGTTCACCCAACTATCCCGTTATGCACCACGGGACATCGAAACTGATGAGCAAAAACAGGACTGTTTTGTGGAAGGACTTACTATGGAAATGCAATGTGCAATGTCCTCCAACGAGTATGAAAGCTTCCAAAAGATGGTAGACAGACCATTTGTCATGGAGAGGAAGCTGAAGGCCCTGGAAAATGAAAACAAGAGGAAGGCGGGATGGTCACACCAAGCCTCAGGTAGCAACACACGTCAACGTCTGATGCAGCAACCCGCAGGGCAGATGAGCCGTGCTGTGGTACCCTACTCAGCACCAAGAAGGTACAAACCGAATTTCAGGCCTCCGTCAGCACCAGCACAGCCGCAGCATCAGTTTGTGCAGCAGCCTCGTCCCACATATCAACCTCGACTAGCAGGACAAGTGCCACCGAACCAACCCCAAGACAACAAAGGCTAGGCACCTAAAGTTGGGGTGCAATGCTTCAACTGTGGTGAAGTGGGGCACTACGCCCATAAGTGCCCAAAGAAGAAGCCCATGCAGCCACAACAGCAGAATGTGATGCGAGGACGGGTGAACCACGTGACCATGGAGGAGGCGCAAGAGGCACCTGACGTGGTGATTGGTAAGTTTCCTGCCAATTTACACACTGCAACCCTATTGTTCGATTCTGGTGCTACCCACTCGTTCATTGCTCAAGGGTTTGTTAAGATGCATGATCTAGCAACAGCACAAATGAACCATATGTTAGCAGTGAACTCTCCAGGGGGAGAAATAAGGACAAGACAAGTGTGTCCCAAGGTGAATCTAGACATTAATGGGGTAGTATTTACTGCAAACCTCATAGTGATAGACCCACAAGGGATAGATATCATTTTGGGTATGGATTGGCTGACCAAACACAAAGGAATCATCCATTGTTCGACAAGAACGGTGGAACTAACTCACCCTAGCGGCACAAAAGTGAAGTTCATAGCCGTACCTGAGCCTAGGAGGGACCTTAAACTCAATCAAGTTGAGGTGGAAGTGGAAGAGATCAGGATTATCAGGGAATATCTAGACGTTTTTCCGGAGGAGTTGCCAGGTATGCCCCCTGATCGTGAAGTGGAATTCGCGATTGAACTAGTGCCTGGAACAGCCCCAATATACAAGAGGCCTTATCGGATGGACTCCAAACAGCTGGAAGAACTCAAGGAGCATATAAGAGAATTGACAGCGAAGGGGTATATTCGTCCTAGTTCCTTACCATGGGGAGCTCCAGTGATATTTGTACCCAAGAAGGACGGAACCCAAAGATTATGCGTAGACTACCATGCGTTGAATGAAGTAACCATCAAGAACAAGTACCCCTTAACCCGCATTGAAGACTTATTCGATCAGCTGAGGGGAGCTTGTGTGTTCTCAAAAATTGATCTCAGGTCGGGATACCACCAACTGAAGATAAGGCAAACCGACATTCCAAAGACAGCTTTCGTATCTCGGTACGGGCTGTATGAATACACCGTCATGCCGTTCGGGCTAACTAATGCCCCGGCATATTTCATGTATCTGATGAACAAGGTATTCATGGAATATCTGGACAAATTTGTGGTGGTGTTCATTGATGACATTCTCGTCTTCTCCAAAGATGAAGAAGAACATGAGGGACATTTAAGATTGGTGTTGCAAAAACTGAGAGAACACCAATTATATGCCAATCTGAGCAAGTGTGAATTTTGGCTGAAGAGAGTTCCCTTCTTAGGACATATAATCTCGGAGGGAGGAATCTCGGTAGATCCTGCCAAGATCGAGGATGTGCAGAAGTGGAAGACCCCTGAAAATGTTGGGGAAGTTTGAAGCTTCTTAGGATTGGCTGGGTATTATCGACGGTTTATTGAGGGTTTCTCCAAGATCTCGAGACCCCTCACCAAATTGTTAGAGAAGGGAACCACATTCACATGGACACCACAGTGTGAGACGAGTTTTCAAGAACTGAAGAAAAGATTGACAGCAGCCCCAGTGCTTGTTATGCCAGATATGCAAAAGAATTTTTCGGTGTACTGCGATGCATCTGGACACGGGTTGGGATGTGTTCTCATGCAAGAGGGGCATGTCATGGCTTACACGTCCCGGCAGCTTCGAAAACACAAGAAGAACTATCCTACACATGACCTAGAGCTAGCCGCAGTGGTACACACATTGAAGATTTGGCGGCATTACTTGATGGGAAAAAGGACAGAGATATATACGGATCATAAGAGCTTAAAGTACATTTTCACACAGCCAGATCTCAACCTCAGACAAAGGAGATGGTTAGAGCTAATCAACGATTTTGATGTGGGCATCAACTATCATTCTGGGAAAGTGAATGTCGTGGCGGATGCTTTAAGCCGGAAAGTGCAGGTCCACATGTTGAGTTTGAAGGACATGCCTACAGAATTGAAGGAAGAGATTGCAAAACTCAATCTATGTCTGGTTAATAGTGGTGAGGCCATCGCAATGGAAGTGGACTCCACATTAGAGCAAGACATATGCAACGGTCAGAAGAATGACGAGAAGATACAAGAGATTAGAGAACTCATCAAAGAAAATAAAGCCCCTGCGTTCAGAGGGAATGAGCAAGGTACGGTGTGGCATGGGAAAAGAATCTGTGTGCCTGAAGTGAAGGAGATCCGTGAATTGATTTTGAAGGAGGCTCATGATTCCGACTATTCCATTCATCCTGGGAATACGAAGATGTATCATGACCTCAAGAGCAGATATTGGTGGTATGGCATGAAGCGAGATGTCGCGGAACATGTTGCTCTATGTGACACATGTCAGTTGGTGAAAGCAGAACATCAACGACCCGCGGGACTATTGCAACCACTCAAAGTGCCTGAACGGAAATGAGAAGAAATAGGTATGGACTTCATAGTGGGACTACCCAGGACCCAATCGGGATATGATTCGATATGGGTCATCATCGACAGGCTGACCAAGGTAGCTCGTTTCATCCCCGTGAAAGAAAGCTACATCAGATCCAAATTGGCGGAATTGTACATGTCAAGGATTATGTGTTTTCATGGAGTGCCGAAGAAGATAGTGTCAGATCGAGGGACACAGTTCACCTCATGGTTCTGGCAGAAGTTATATGAAAACATGGGAACTCATCTAAATTTTAGTTCTACCTATCACCCCCAGACTAACGGGCAGACGGAAAGAACCAATCAGATCCTTGAGGATATGCTGAGAGCGTGTGCACTCAAGAACAATAGAAGTTGGGATAAGAACTTACCGTATGCGGGGTTCTCCTATAACAACAGCTATCAGGCTAGTATGAAGATGTCACCATTTGAGGCTCTGTATGGGAGGAAGTGCAGAACTCCACTATTTCGGAACCAAACAAGGGAAAGTAAAGTGTTTGGGCCCGAGGTACTACAAGAAGCCGAGGCGAAAGTGAGGGAAATTCGCAACAATTTGAGGATAGCACAAACCCGACAAAAGAGTTATGCCAATGTACGGAGAAGAGAGCTTATTTTCAACATGGGGGACTATGTCTATCTCAAGGTGTCCCCTATCCGAGGACTTCATCGGTTCAAGGTGAAAGGGAAATTATCACCTCGATACATTGGACCCTTTCAGATTCTGGAGAGGAAAGGCGAAGTGGCATATCAACTAGAACTACCGGCTCACCTATCGGATGTGCACGATGTATTCCATGTGTCACAGCTCAAGAAATGTCTAAGGACGCCTGAAGAGATTTTACCCATGAATGAGGTGGACGTACGAGAGGATCTTTCTTATGTCGAGCAACCGGTCAAGATTTTGGAGACAATGGAACACCTCACAAGAAATAAAAGAATTCGGATGTGCAAGGTGCAGTGGAAGCATCACTCGGAAGCGGAAGCCACATGAGAGCGAGAAGACGAGCTTAAGGCACAGTTTCCGGAATTGTTTTCCTAGAATCACCAATCTCGAGGACGAGATTTCTTTTAAGGGGGGTAGAGCTGTAACACCCCAAAACCTGCTAAAGAGGGGAATTTAAAAATATTTGCACGTATTGCATGTGGTGCAGAAATTCAAATTCAAACTGGAATTTAGATTCGAATCAAACCAGAAAAAGGAAAAGAAAAAAAAAAGAAAAAGAAAAAGAAAACCAAAACCGGCCAGTGGGCCGAAACCCGCCAGCCGGCCCAAGACCGCGCGCCAGCCAGCCCAAACCCGCGCCCCCTCTCTCCCTCTCTCTGACGTGCGGGGCCCGCCGTCATCTTCTTCCCCCAGGCGCCCCAACCGACCCCGGTCTCTCTCTCGCACCCGATCAAAACCAACCCCCGGAACCCGCGCTCCCAGCCCCGATTTCCGGTCCCGGACACCCCAGCGTGATCTCAACAGACCGCCGCCCTCCCTCATCCATTTAAACGCCGAGATCCGCCCCTTTTTCCTCCCCGATCGGCCATTTTTCTCTCCGGTGAGAACCGAAGCTTCTACCGCCAATTTCCTTCGATCCTCGCTCAAATTTCCTGATCTAACGTGCTGATCACGTTCCACCGCCGCCGGGGAGCCTTGCAGGTGAAGGAAACGACGTGTCTTGCGCCCCAACTGCCACTTCGACGTGCACCGAAGACCATCGCCGTTGAAGCTCGCCGCCGACCGACTTCCAGGGCCTCCGAGTACAGGAAAACCCCTAGGTGAGCTTCCCCTACCCCTCCGCGGCCGATCCGTGCAAAAAGATGCGAGTTCTAGCGTGTAGCGGAAAAAACCGAGGCTGCGCCGGCGAGATCGCCGCCCCAGCCGCCGCGCGCCGCCGCGCGCGCCGGCTGGCTCCGGCCAGGGCGACGTGGTCCCTTGAGGGCCGTCTATTTTAAATCGCACGGTAGAAATTAAATCGACGCGTACCGCTTCGGCAATCTAATCTGAGCCGCCCGTTTTAGATCCAACGGCCCACGTCAGCCCCGCATTATAAAGGACGGGATTCTTACGCGCTACCCCTGGGGATCTCGGAAAACACGAGCTAGCCCCGGAAACTTCTGATCTAGCCCCTGGACTTAATAAAAATTAGGAAAACCCCTCTGTTATGTGTAATTAGGCCACTGAAAATTTAGGAAATAGTAAATTAAACCCTGCAGTAGGGTGGATTTGCCTTTTAGACCCTATAGGATATTAAATTTAGAAATTTGAACATGTGACTAAGATTTAAATTTAAATGGTGAGGCAAACACATGTGCAAATATAAATTTAAACTCTCCTGGCACTTGGAAAACTTTAGAATGAGTTAAAAATAGATTTTAGGCTGAAATGAAATCTGCCTAAGTGTTGCTCATTATTATTATCTCTAGAGACACATTTTAGGATAGGAAATCATTCTAAAAACTAGTAAAATAAACTTAAATTGTTTCACATCAGAGAGGAAGTTCAAAAATATTTTATTGAACATTTTAGATCAGAACCTATTCTGTTTAGATGATGAGTCTTACTACTTTAATATTGAAATTCACTTTTAGGCATAGAAAATAAATCTGAAAATATAGGAAAATAGGTATGCATAATTAGAAAATGATAAATGAGGTCTCCAAATCCAAAAACTTCAATTTAGGATTTTGTAGAAGATCTGAAAGCCTATTTGGAGTAGGGAATTACCTTTCATGCAAACTTTGTGGCTAAGAAGTGTATTAATTAAATATAAAGAATTTGTTCAAATTGGAAATTCATATATAGTGTGCAAATAGAAATCTGAATACAAAAGTTAGAAATAATATATATATATATATGTTTAAAAGTGCATGTAGGCCAAAAATCAACATATCTAGGGTAACCACAACACTTAGAAATGTGAATGACTTCCATATGTATGTATGTGTGGTTTGCATGAAGCGAAAGTGTGGACAATGACTTATGGATTGTTGTTTTCTTTTGCTATGTGTATTGGCATGAGTAAAACCTGCCCCAGAGCAAGTTCTCCCCTTCCAAGACCAAGACTTTCCATTCCCAGAGCAGCAGGAAGAAGGCGAGTGTCCTTGACCACTTTGATCCTATACTAGGATGTGTAGCTAGAATTAATTTGCATTGTCAATTTGGAATATGATACCCAAGCTAGGAAGTTTCCCTAGATTTTCATTATCTTATTTCCTTGTAGCCTAGGTTGGGATTATTTTATTATGTCATTCATTCATGTTACTTATGCTTAGCCATGCTTAGAATGAGATAAGTGGGATATGATATCATCAATTTGTTTACCTTACTCTTGAATGAGATATTATGAGTTATGTAGAGGTAGGGATCAAGGCAAGTTGGATGATTTGGTTGGTGATGTGTGCACGAGACTCGGGTTTGTGTTTAGTGCTTGCCTGGATCCTAAGGACCGGTTCATGGAGCATGTAATCTGGATTTACCGTGCCAACCACATGCTGAGATGGGGCAGCTTGGCCAATTAATTAGGTGTATCCCCGGCGTAGTATGGGTGTTTTGGATGGTGCGGGGAATAGGTGTCAGCTGGACTACCATATGAACCGCAAGGCTCAAGAGGGGGCCACTGCAGCGGGGTTGGAGCCTCTTGTATGCTGTTAGGGGTGAAACCTCAGTGGGCCCACGCTCGTCGGGAATCCCTTTGTAAAGGCTTCGTAGTGATCTCCTGGCTACACACCTGGGAAGTGTGAATGTGGTTCGCGGCCACTGGCATAATGGAGGTTCTTTTAGTCCACCTGGCAACGGGGGATGAAATCACTACATGTCGGTACTGTGGTGCAAACTCTGCAGAGTCAAAACTGTCATGATAGCCGTGCTCACGGTCAAGAGAGGCTTGGACTTTTTCATGATTAGAGGATGATGGATTGGGAAGTTGTGGATGTTAAGTGGGAAGCTTAACATTGGAGATGAGACTATGTTTACTTGATTTTGATGATGGGCTGGGAGATTGAGACCATTTCACCTGTGTAGTAATGTAGGTGCTTAATAAGCTAAGGTGATAGGTATTAATGGCGTAGTGCTTTAACCATGAGTTCAACCTCTCCTTGCTCTAGCCATGCATGACATAACTTTCCCACACTTGTTGAGTACCCACGGTACTCAAACTTGCTTTTCTGTTGGTTTAAATTGCTGCTCAGGTCAAGGGGATGATGTGGTGTTCAATGACCAAGACTTTGGACCCGAAGAAGGTTTCTAGGTTCACGGAGTCCCCCGGGCAACGCCTGTGACGGAGCCCACAAGATTTATATTCCGCTGTTGTTTTTATTTACATGTTATTAACTTATTATCGTCCATCGAGACGTATGCTATGTAAGACTTATTTATATTCGAACACCTGGCTTGTAATATAATGATTCTTCACTATTTGTCATCACATGTATGAGAAAATTATCCTGGCATACATGTGATATTCATTCGGTTGTTCTTCGGAGAAAACGGGTGCGACAAAAGTGTAGTAGCAAACAATTTTTGAAAATAGCAGTTTAGAGGGGTATTCCAATGTGTTTTAGAGTGTCCATTCTACCTAGGCTTGCGTCCTATGGTCAACGTGGCTCTGATACCAATCTGTGACACCCAGTATCAAACATAGAACCAAGTGAATGCATATGTGTGCCCAGGATGTTCATCACACATACACATGTAATCCACAAACTGAATTCAGAATATAACCACGAATAAATATTGTTTAAGTACTTTATTACAATGACTCAATGTCTCACTCATGAATTTCTATATTTGTAGGATCAAAGTACACATGTAAAGCTACCAGGGGGGGTGAATGGTCGATAAAAACTTTTCAGCGGAAGCAACAAAACACCCCTCAGCGGAAAACCGATCTGTTAAAGAAACCATGTGTGCGACTAATCTAAATGTGTTCAACTGTGAGAAAACAAGTATAGATTGTAGAGAATCAAGTCACGAAGACTTCACAACAAGAATCATGAAAATCCGTTGAGAGAAACTCAAGTTACGATCGAAAGATCGAACAAAGGTCAATCTGTCCTACGCGAGAAAAACAGTTCTCGAATACTGCAAAGAAACTCGTGTAGATCAGAAACTACAAAATCAATGACCGTGACATTTGCACAGATGATAGATAATCAAGTTGTGAAGACAACCCAAAAAGAATTACATCAATTGGATCTGTAAAACTCGAGTTATGATAAAACCACCGAAGCAAGGTAGTGCTGAACATAAACTCGACGAAAAAACTTGTCTGAAACAAGTCGGACGAACAAGGCACAAAAGTTCCTTTAGAATACGAATTTTATTTATCAAAACACAAGAGGAACATCCCCAAAGTCGTGTACCCACGAGCCTTGGCCTCCCTTGCTTATATAACCAGCCCTAAGGCCAACCCAATTCAAACTAGGACTCCTACTCCTACTTGGATTCAAACTGTAACTTTCCAATACTGCTCAAGACTCTTCTACACGCAGATAGAAGCAATCTTAAGACTTCCAAACACCTTAGTAACGTCCCAAATATTTCTAAAACAACTCAAATTCGTGACCCACACGAAATCCTATCATAACCAACTCAAAACTTTTCATATTTGAGTCAAACACGACTCAGCCGTAGCCGGAGTTCATAACCTAGTCGGTTGGACCTTTCCGACCAATTCTTTACGTCCACATCTCTTCATCACGCTTTGGAACCATGCAGCCACGTCCATGCACTACTTGCACACGTGCAAACATCTTCCAACGATGTCCAAGATACCTTCATATGCATTGTTCTTGATTCAAACATACTGCGCAACCTCCCGATCAACTCAACCACAATTCCTCCCGAACATGGTTGTTGAACCTCATCTTCTCCCTAAGACTAGTTCAATGGATCCCGTCACCAGAAATGTCTTGAACTCAAGCAACACCTGCACATGAATAAACAACCAATACTTCCGAGCACAAGTCCTCGACTTGACTCTTGTTAGTTCCGAAACTACAACATCTTACGTGAGCACCTCACATAAGCATGTTGTAAACCATAGCAAAATGATATCAGTCGTAACCACCAAAACACACCAAAAACTTAGTAAAATAATACTAAGCAAACTTTCCATAAGAGTAAAGCAAGTTCAAAACATTGCAACTTAAAAGCAGAACCATTGCAATCAAGCTCCGAACCTTACCAAAGCTAACCGGAGCTTGAACTAGAGCTTACCAAAGCTAGTCGGAACTAGCGCCGGAGCTTACTAAAGCTTAGTCGGACCTAGCACGGAACTTACCAAAGCTAGTCGGACCTAGCACCGGAGCTAGCAAAAACAAGTCGGACCTAGCCAAAATAAGTCAGACCTAAACAAAGCAAGTGGGACCTATCGTCGGACCTAGAGTCGGACCTTGTTAAAAAGGTTTTTTGGTAGTATTCAAAACTTTTATCGTCAAAGCCAATGTATTCAGCACACATAGGTCTCACAATCTCCCCCTTGATGAATGCATTGACAACACCACTTAAAATCCGAACATTGGCTTATTCACATGAAAAGTTTTGAAAACAATTTCTCCCCCTTTGTAAATCAGAAATAAAATGAGAAGAAAAACAAAAATACCAAAAATTCTCCCCCTGAGAAGAATCGTGCCAAAACACTTGTGAATGTGTGCAATGTGTGATCAATTTCCCCCCCTTTGACAATGTATTCAACAAGGTACAAAAGAGAAATTCTAATTTGTTATGAGCACATTATAACATATACATATAAAACAAAGCTCATCCAAATCATACTATCAAGTAACTTACACTATCACATCAATGAGATACATAAAGTAGTGTAAGCCATGCTAGAGATCAAGTGTAATTTTCAATTTAAGCAAGTCATGATCTCACAAACTTAACTATTTCAAGACCTGAAAGCATGACAGTTGTTGCTGCATTTTATTTATCATTTAAAGCACAAATTTTGATCTTATGACATTTGCAAAAGATTATATGCAGCATCAGCCTTATTCTAACCAACCAAGCCAAGCCTATGTCATTTGACAGTCAGAAGCTTAAGGACATGGTTTTAGTCATACACAACTCCTTTCAAGTTCATATCTAAGTGCAATGATAAGCCATCTCAAAAGAAGAAGTGCGATCCATGCATATTCTCTTGATCTTTTCTCATTTTTTTATTTGAACATAAAAACTCAACATGTGAGTTGATTACTTGATTAATTCTTTATGATTAAAAGCACTTGTGAGCATGCAACAAGTTCAAAACAGCAAGAAAGTTCGACCATGACCAGATTTAGTGTAAGTAATTATTTCAATTACTAGACATGGTAAAAACTACAAAATGTATAACACGAGTAATATAGTAAGAACTTTCAGCATGAAAAAGGAATCACAAAGTCATATATGCATGAAATACTATGCTCATATTATTTTAATTTTCAGATTCACACATAGACTTCCCAAGTTTCAAAATTCTCCCTCAATTTAAGCCATGAGGATGCATAACCCCTATTTCACTATGAATGTAACAAAAACGAGTGAAATCCAAAGGTTTTGTAAAAATGTCAGCCAATTGTTGTTCGATATCAACATGATGAAGCACAATGTTCCCTTTTTCGACATTATCAAGGAGAAAGTGATACCTAATGTCAATGTGCTTAGTTCTCGAATGTTGCACGGGGTTTTTAGCAATGCAAATGGCACTAGTGTTATCACAAAACAGTGGAACACTATCTAGATCAACCCCATAGTCCCTAAGTGTTTGAACAATCCAAAGAATTTGTGAGCAAGCACTAGCAGCAGCTACATATTCAGATTCGGCTGTGGATTGTGCAACTGAACTTTGTTTTCTAGAGGACAAGGCAACAAGTGAATTACAAAGAAAATGACAAGCACCAGAAGTACTTTTCCTATCAATCCTACAACCCCCAAAATCAGCATCGAAAAAAGCTTTCAGCGTAACGGTTGAGGAAAAAGGAAGAAAAATGCCAAATTCTTGAGTTCCATGTAAGTATCTGAGAATCCTTTTGATGGCTTGACAATGTGAAGCATGTGGGTAGGCTTGAAACCATGCACAAAGACATACTCTAAATTGTATGTCCGGTCTTGATGCCGTGAGATACAAAAGTGATCTGATCATGCTTCTATATTCTTTTTGATCAACGGGATCACAATCTTCGTCAAGTTCAATTGTTGTTGCTGTTCCCATTGGTGTCCGAAGAAGCTTGCTTTTGTCCATGTTGAAACGCCTTAGGAGATCTTTTGTATACTTTAATTGATGCACAAAGGTACCCTCCTTGGTTTGCTTGATTTGCAGCCCCAAAAAGTACGTGAGTTCTCCCATCATACTCATCTCAAATTCTAAACTAATCATAGCTGAAAACTTGGACACAAGATCATGAGAAGCACAACCAAAGATAATATCATCCACATACACTTGAACGAATAATGAGTCATTGCCATGCTTAAGCACAAAAAGATTTTTATCAACCTTGCCCATGGTAAACCCCTTTTCAAGTAAGAATGTTTTTAACCTATCATACCATGCTCTAGGGGCTTGTTTGATACCGTACAAGACTTTGGACAGTTTGTAAACATGATTAGGAAAATTTGGATTTTCAAAACCAGGTGGTTGTTTGACATAAACCTTCTCATCTCTGTAGCCATTAAGAAAAGCACTTTTAACATACATTTGATAGCTTAAAACCTTTAGATGCAGCAAAACTAACAAAATTCTTATGGCTTCTAATCTAGCAACAGGAGCAAAAGTTTCATCAAAATCTAGACCTTCAACTTGTGTGAAACCTTGAGCAACCAACCTAGCCTTATTCCTAACCACAACCCCATCCTCACTTTGTTTATTTTTAAATACCCATTTAGTTCCAATTAAAGTGTGACCTTGAGGTGGAGGTACAAGTTTCCAAACATTATTTCTTTCAAAATTTTCTAACTCTTCTTTGATGGCAATAATCCAAGATTCATTAGTGAGTGCGTGTGATATGTCTTTGGGTTAAAAAGAAGCAACAAAAGCAGAATGAGCATGAGAATTAGGGTCGAAAAACCTGGATCTTGTAACTCGTTCATGCAATTCCAATAATTTGTTGTGGAGGATGACTTTTAAGAATCCGGAGGAGAGTGGACACTTCACAAGCTTCTTCTTCATGTTCATCACAAATAGATGAGCTTGTCACGTGAGGAGGATCTGGACCAGCAATGGTGGTCGTCGGTGCTGGCTGTGAATCAAGATCAGGAGCTGGAACAATGTCATTAGCTGCTGAATTTTCGGACAGCAGCCACTTCTTCCTCTTCTTCAACGAAAAGACTCTCCCCCTACGAATGTGGATCCGGACCTGCAATATTTGAACTAGTACCTGGGCTAGCTTCATCAAAAGAATCCTCACAAGTCTCCACAATTTTGTTAGTATCAAGTAAAAGCACGTGGTAGCCTCTAGTATGAGATGGATAACCAAGAAACATGCCATCAACAGATCTAGCTTCAAATTTATCAAGATTACCATGTTTCTTAACAAAGCATTTGCATCCAAAGTTCCTAAAGTGTGTGACACTAGGCCTATGTCCAAACCTGAGCTCATATGGTGTTTTACCTAGCTTATCACGCAATAAAACACGATTTGAGACATAACAAGCGGTTGCAATTACATCAGCCCAAAATTTCCTAGGAGTTTGATATTCATCAAGCATAGTCCTAGCCATCTCAACTAAGGTTCTATTCTTTCTCTCTACAACACTGTTTTGTTGAGGTACATATGGTGAAGAAAATTGATGATCTATTGCATTTTCAGCACAAAAGTGATCAAACGATTGATTTTTAAATTCGGTTCCATTATCACTTCTAATTGCTCTTAAAGATCCTGGGTGATCAATTGATAATCTAAGAAATAATGTTCTAAATTGACTAAAAGCTTCATTCTTAGATGCCATAAAGTAAACCCAAGAGTATCTAGAATAGTCATTAACAATCACAAGAACATACCATTTACCTCCGAAGGATTGAACACGTGAAGGTCCTACGGTATCAAGGTGTAAAAGTTGACCCGGTTCAGTTGTCATGGTCATTGTGAGAGGAGCATGTGAACCTGCAACCATCTTAGCATGTCTACAATAAGAGCACACAATTTCTTTGTCCCCTTTAAGCTTAGGCAGCCCACGTATGCGATCAAGAGCACTAACACGCGTGAGATGATCAAAGCCTACGTGACCAAGTCTACGATGCCAAAATATAAATCTTTTGGAATCATTTGCAACAAGACATCTATGCTTAGAATAAGACATATCAAAATCAGCTTTAAAAACTCTTCCAAACCGAGACAGGTTAAAAATAAGCTCACTATTTGAACCTACAACTTTGCAGCAGTTTTTATTGAAAATAATTTCCAGATTTTCATCTAGCAATTTTGAAACAGAAAGCAAGTTGTATTTCAAATTTTTGTCAAGTGCCACATCCATCAAAGTGTAGTGATCATTTACTCTAACCGAACCCTTAGCAATTATAGGAGTTGAAGAATTATCGGCAAAAGTAACATTCTCTACACGTGACACAAAAGAGAGAGAGGAGAACCATTCTTTGTTACCGATCATGTGGCATGAGCAACCTGAATCCACAATCCAAATGTTCTCCTTCCTCAAGCGTGTAACCTACATAGAAGCACAATACGTCGATGACTCAATACTGGGGTTAGTTAAAAGACATTTAGGAATCCAGTACTGAGTCACACGACGTCCAGCAGGAATAACATGCGAAAGCTGAGATAAAACAGCAGGTTTATGAGTCAAAGTTTGAGATTTTTTGTTCTTAACTACTGACCTATGAGGTGTTACTTGTGTAGCACGAAAATCAGTAGCTCTGGAGGCAAAAACAGAAGGTCCGGAGGCAAAAACTGAAGCTCCGAAGGCAAAAACTGAAGCTCCGGATGTAAACTTTGAATATTTCTGACTCATAACAGCAGGTTGCATGTTCCTGACATTCGGTTTAGTATGTGCAGCAAATTTTGCATGAGAGTTATAAGATCTAGCTTGCATTCTTTCCTTTTTATGTTGTTTACCTAGTCTATAACAAAAATCTATGACATGACCATCTCTACCACAATAGGTACAATGAAATTTAACTTTATGTTCATGTCTAGATGAGCATGCAGTATGCTTATTTGAACCCGAATGTGACAACACTCCTGCAGATTTAAAAACCACATCTTTTTGTTTAGGAACTGTTTGAATCAAACCACTTGCTAACGATTTTACAATTTTAGGTGGATGTTCCTTAGCATGAGCATGTGAATCAAAACCTAAACCAGTTTTATCATTGCAAGACTTGGAAGAATTCAGCAGCAAGTTTAGGTTCTTATTCCTATTACAAAACCGATCTAATGTCCTATGCATGTTATCAAGTTTATTTGATAGATCAAGGCAATTTTCACATGAAGTTTTTTCTTTTAATTTGCAATTGGAACAATATTTAACTTCATGAGAACGTAAAGTATTGTTCAATATAGAAATTTCTTTCATAGCATCTTGTAGTTTCTTATCAAGATCATTGCAAGTAGAACAATGCAAATCAATTATAGAACAAAAAGCATCTTTCAAGTTTTTATCATTAAGTGCAGCAAGCTTTTTGTTCTTTTCGATTTCAAGTTTAAGTTTATCAAGTGTGGAGGTGTGTGCACTTCTTAGAGAGGACAATTGTTCATATATTAAATCACATGAGGAACAAGAATCATCACATGGAATCAAGGATTTTAAACGATTAATTTCAGATTCTAGTGACTCAATTTTAACAGCATTGTCCATTAGCTTTTTGTCCTTTTTCTTCACAATAATAGTGGCACGAGAAATAGCATCACACATTTCTTCGCAAGTAGGACATACCTCTTCGTTGTCACTGTTGTGTTCTGCATCCTCCATACTTGATTTTGATTTGCCCGCCATGAAGCACAAGTTTTCCAGATCATCTTCATCTTCATCACTTCCAATGTCTACATCACTCGAGCCAAGTTCTTGAAGTGCGGTGATGAAACTGTTTATCAGTTTGCGTCCTGTAAAAACCTTCTTTTTCTTGTTGGTGTTGCGAAAATAGGACTTGACTTTATTCTGCTTTTCATCACGGTTAGAAGGACCTGAAAGGTTAGAGCAATCTGTACGAAAGTGTCCTATCTTACCACATTCAAAGCATCGGTGAGGTCCGGAGCTTCCTCTCCTTCTAGTTCTCACATTTTGCAATGCTCTTGAGAACCTAGTAGAAAGAAGTACTAGCTCCTCCTCTGGAAACTCCTCAATCTGTTCCAGGGTTAGTGAAGACAGCAAAGCAAGTGTATTGCTAGATGATTGGCCGGAGCTAGGCATATCACGTTGTGAGACAAATGCAATAGTCTTATTTGGGTTCTTACGTGATATATTGTCAATTTCACGAGTTTTTAGCTTAGAATAAAGCACATCTAATGTAAGAGTACTCATGACAGTGGATTCACGTATGGATGTTACATTCATTTCCCAAATTGACATGTCTAATGCACTTATTAATTGCCTACCATTTTCAGCATCTGAAAAATTAACATTGACGTTACGCAAGTTGCTGAGAATTTTATTAAAGTGAGCAAAGAGGTCATCAATAGACTCACCGGGTTGCATCTCAAAGCGCATATATTCTTTCTTGAACATATCTTGTCTTACCTCCTTGATCGTGTTGGATCCTTCGTGGTAGTCACAAAGTGCTCTCCACGCATCGTACGCCGATCGGAGGTGTGCAACACGGTCAAAGTCGCTCTGAGTTAGTCCTTGTATGATCAAGTTCCGAGCCTTGTTGTTGTTGTCAACATCTCTCTTATTTGTAGCCGTGACTTGATCGTTTGAAGGCACATCGTAAGACTTGTACACCTTTTCCCATATTACAAAGCCTTGCGCCTGGACGAAAGCTTCCATGCGTGCCTTCCAAACCTGAAAATCAATACCACTAAACACACAAGGTTTGGTGGAGTATTTGTCCATGATGATTAGTCAAAACACGTGCAAATCACAAAGATTAGAGCAACCTGTCTCTGATACCAATTGTAGGATCGAAGTACACGTGTAAAGCTACCAGAGGGGGGGGTGAATGGTAGATAAGAACTTTTCAGCGGAAGCAACAAAACACCCCTCAGCAGAAAACCGATCTGTTAAAGAAACCGTGTGTGCGACTAATCTAAACGTGTTAAACTGTGACAGAACTAGTATAGATTGTAGAGAATCAAGTCAAGAAGACGTCACAACAAGAATCATGAAAATCCGTTGAGAGAAACTCAAGTTACGATGGAAAGATCGAACAAAGGTCAATCTGTGCTACGCGAGAAAAACAGTTCTGGAATACTGCCAACAAACTCGTGTAAATCAGAAACCACAAATTCAATGACCGTGAAATTTTCAAAGATGATAGATAATCAAGTTGTGAAGACAACCCAAAAAGAATCACATAATTGGATCTGTAAAACTCGAGTTATGATAAAACCACCGAAGCAAGGTAGTGCTGAACAGAAACTCGACGAGAAAAACTTGTCTGAAACAAGTCGGACGAACAAGGCACAAAAGTTCCTTTAGAATACGAATTTTATTTATCAAAACACAAGAGGAACAGCCCCAAAGTCGTGTACCCACGATCCTTGGCCTCCCTTGCTTATATAACCAGCCCTAAGGCCATCCCAATTCAAACTAGGACTCTTACTCCTACTTGGATTCAAACTGTAACTTTCCAATACTGCTCAAGACTCTTCTACACGCAGATAGAAGCAATCTTAAGACTTCCAAACACCTTAGTAACGTCCCAAACATTTCTAAAACAACTCAAATTCGTGACCCACACGAAATCCTATCATAACCAACTCAAAACTTTCCATATTTGAGTCAAACACGACTCAGCCGCAGCCTGAGTTCATAACCTAGTCGGTTGGACCTTTCCGACCAATTCTTTACGTCCACATCTCTTCATCACGCCTTGGAACCATGCAGCCACATCCATGCACTCCTTGCACACGTGCAAACATCTTCCAACGACGTCCAAGATACCTTCATATGCATTGTTCTTGATTCAAACATACTGCGTAACCTCCCGATCAACTCAACCACAATTCCTCCGGAACTTGGTTGTTGAACCTCATTTTCTCCCTAAGACTAGTTCAATGGATCCCATCACCAGCCATGTCTTGAACTCAAGAAACACCTGCACATGAATAAACAACCAATACTTCCGAGCACAAGTCCTCGACTTGACTCTCGTTAGTTTCGAAACTACAACATCTTACGTGAGCACCTCACATAAGCATGTTGTAAACCATAGCAAAATGATATCAGCCATAACCACCAAAACACACCAAAAACTTAGTAAAACAATACTAAGCAAACTTTCCATAAGAGTAAAGCAAGTTTGAAACATTGCAAGTTAAAAGCAGAACCATTGCAATCAAGCTCCGAACATTACCAAAGCTAACCGGACCTTGAACCGGAGCTTACCAAAGCTAGTCGGACCTAACGTCGGAGCTTACTAAAGCTTAGTCAGACCTAGCACCGAACTTACAAAAGCTAGTCGGACCTAGCACTGGAGCTAGCAAAAATAAGTCGTACCTAGCCAAAATAAGTCAGACCTAGACAAAGCAAGTCAGACCTTACGTCGGACCTATCGTCGGACCTTGCAGAAGCTCGGACCTAGAGTCGGACCTTGTTAAAAAGGTGTTTTGGTAGTATTCAAAACTTTTATCTTCAAAGCCAATGTATTCAGCACACATAGGTCTCACAATCTTATTCTTGCAGCGGAAGACTCTCAACGACAGTGGAATATCAATATAGGCAGCAGGCTCCAACTTCAACTCCACAGACATGTTGACGATAGTTCGCACGCCTAGTACTCCACATGGTCCTTGAAGTACTCATCTTCTGTAGCTGATGTTTATGTAATAATGCAAGGGTGAGTACATGTCGTACTCAGCAAGCGCGGAAAAAGTATGACATGTAGCTTATAACAAGGTATGGAATAAAAAGGCTCATTGCAGCAAGCCAATTTTATTTCACAAACATGAAAAAAAACAGCAACTAAGTCTAAGTAAGTTAAATCCCAATATAACCAAGTAAGACAGCAACATTCTTTCATCAATATTCACCATTTATCAAGTCTCAACCAGCCATTAATCTTTCTCAAGTTCATCTCATACTCATAAATATTCATAGCCATCTCCTTTTCATATAACCGAAACCAAACTTATTATCATGACTCAAAACAGTCCCAAAACCAATCCCAATGACCATACCACAACCATAATAAATATCCATCCCAAGTTTTCCCTCTAATCATGTGAGTTGGCCAGGTGCCTGTGACCGGAAGCACGACTATCATGATAGTTTTGCACTCTGCAGAGGTGGCACCACTTTACCCATAAGTTCGTGATTTCATCACCCGTCGGCGAATGCAGAACCTCCATTATACCAGTACACAACCATCGGTGTATGGCCAAGAGATTATAAAATAGCCTTTAAAAAGGGGCTACTAGATGTATGGACTCACTGAGGTTTCACCGGCAGGCTCGAATCACCATTCTCCCACCCACGGGCCACCTCTTGTGCCATTCAGTTCCCAGGGCAGTCCCTCTCGACTCCCATTCCCCGTGCCATCCACGGTCCATAACAAGCTAGCAACACAACTAATTAGTCAGCTAAGCCGCACCCATATTTGGCCTTGTGATGGCACTGTTTTCCTGGCATGTGCTAGCATGAACCGGTCCTTAGATCTACGGCAAGTAAACCACCATCTCATTCAGAAACATCCACGAACAAAGTTTGCCTAGATCTCCCCGATTCCATGCTCATTAACATCATCAAGTTCTCATCATCATTATTCATATGAGTGCAGTAGCTAGACATGTTTTATTTCAGCTTCCCGTATCCCGTAAGTTAAGCGAAGCAAAAAGGAAAAACAACCATACCTGACTCATCAACTTTCCCGCGACAAGGATGGTTAACAAAACTAGTAAGCTCCTATAAAAGGGTGTCCCATCAAGTTGACTCAAGCATACGAGTTTTCGCAAACAAAACAGTTTCAAAACATGGGATCAATATGGTCAAGGGGCACTTACCTTGCTCCCGTGGTTCTTGTTGTTCGGGCGTCTCGAAGTCTTGGTGCTGTAGTTCCCCGTAGATGGCCTCTTGAGCTTGTTCTTCTACTCACAATCACGCGCATACAAAATTTACAGCAATCAATCATCATGCACAAACATTACTCAAGATGCAATGGGGTAGATGAATGCAAATCCTATGGTGCTATTTTATTAAACCAGTTTGCACGTGTTCTTGCATGTTTTAATGGCTTTCATGGGGTTTTATGATGAACAAGGGTGCTGTGATGAAGTGTGGACGTGGTGATGATCTTGACTCAAGATCTAGATCAATTCCACCGTCAAAAATCGATCAAAACGTGATCTGTCCACACAAAAAAGTTTCTGTTCGAAGGGGGCGAAGAAAACGGATGCGTAGAAACAGCGGCGGCGTCATAAGATGGGTAATGGGGACTTACCTCACTTCCTTTTCGTGTCAGGGCCTTCCTCCTAGCAATGGTAGCAGTGGGGAATTTTTCTATGGAAAATTTTGGTAGGACAGGTCGTCAGGCTTCTTCTCCGGCGACGGCGGGGCTCGACGGCAGCCAAATTCTGGCAAGGGGGGAAACTTGGCGACTTGGCAGCAAGGAAGGGGGCTTGACAGCAGGGGGGACGACAAAAAGAGAGAGGAGTCGGCCAAGGGGGTGGGGGTTATATTTATAAGGGGGAAAAGGAGAGTCCTACTCCAATTGGAGCTCAAATAAGAGTCCTACTCAATTTTGGATCTCAACAAACTTATATTTTCAGTTAGGTGCGGCAGCCTTGGTGATTTTGTCCCCCCAAATGTGGCGAAAATTCCCCTTTTGTGGAATTGGGGAATTTGGAAATTCTGGGGAAAATTTGGGGAAATTTGGGAATGACTTATTTCAGCTATCTTTTTCCCATTCCTCACCATTTCTATGTCACTTGCTCCATTTCTAAATTCCCCTCTCCATTTCTATGTCCCATTCTCCATTTCTACATTCCCCTCTCCATTTCTATGTACCATTCTCCATTTCTACATTCCCCTCTCCATTTCTATGTCACATTCTCCATTTCTACATTGCCCTTCTACATTTATATGCCCCATTCTCCATTTCTATATTCCCTTCTCCATTTCTGTGGTTTTTCGTCCATTTCTATGGTTCCTTCCTCCATTTCTATGGTTCTTTCTCCATTTCCATGGTTCCTTCCTCCATTTCTATGGTCCTTTCTCCATTTCTATGGTTCTTTTCTCCATTTCTATGGTTCTTTCTCCATTTCTATAGTTCTTTGTCCATTTCTACTTCTTTTATAATGTTTCTCTACATGAAAAATGTATGCAATGCATGGAAATGAATTTGAGGGTGTTACAAACCTACCCCCCTTAAACTGAATCTCGCCCTCGATATTCGATATAGTGGAGAATAGATGAGAGAATTCTGCCTTGAGATCTTCCTCACGCTCCCATGTAGTTTCGGCTTCCGTGTGATGGCTCCACTGTACCTGGCACCAACGGATTACTTTGTTCCTCGTGACCCTTTCCTTCACATCCAAGATTTTGACGGGGTGTTCCTCGTAGGTCAGATCCTCTTGAAGCTCTAGCTCATCCATCGGTACTTGTTCTTCCGGTACTCTTAGGCACTTCTTGAGTTGGGATACGTGAAACACGTCGTGCACGTCGGAGAGGTATGTTTGCAGCTCTAGTTGATAGGCTACTTCTCCTCGCTTGTCCAAAGTCTTGAATGGCCTGATGTAGCGAGGTGCTAATTTGCCCTTGACGTTGAACCTTCGTTGGCCTCGGATAGGCGATACCTTAAGATACACGAAATCTCCCACTTCGAAGGTCAACCTTCTTCGCCTATTGTCCGAATAAACTATTTGTCGTGACTGAGCAGCCTTCAAATTTTCTCATATCGTTTGGACTTGCTTCTCGGCGTCTTGCAGCACTTCGGGTCCAAACACTTGGCTCTCTCCAGTTTCATTCCATAACAGCGGCGTTCTACACCTTCTACCATACAATGCTTCGAAAGGTGACATCTTCAAGCTGGCTTGGTAGCTGTTATTGTACAAGAATTCAGCGTACGGCAGGCTCCTATCCCAACTACGCCCATGTTTCAAGGCGCAAGCTCTCAACATGTCTTCCAAAATTTGATTTGTCCTCTCAGTTTGGCCGTCAATTTGCGGGTGATAAGCGGAGCTGAAATTCAGTCGTGTACCCATGGCTTCATGAAGCTTCTTCTAGAACCTAGAGGTAAATTGAGAACCTCGATCTGAAACTATCCTCTTCGGAACTCCATGGCGACACACAATTTGTTCCATATACAGCTCGGCTAGTTCCGCGACGCGGTACATGGTCCTAACGGGAAGGAAATGGGCTGTTTTCATCAATCGGTCCACAATAACCCAAATGGAGTCGTAACCAGACCGAGTACATGGCAATCCGACAATGAAATCTATGCTGATGTCTTCCCACTTCCACTCGGGTACTTTCAATGACTGCAACAATCCAGCGGGTCTTTGATGTTCGGCCTTCACTCATTGGCACGTGTCGCATAAGGCAACATATTCAGCTATGTCCCTTTTCATACCATCCCACCAATAGCAAGTTTTCAGGTCCTTGTACATCTTCGTACAGCCGGGGTGTATGGAATAAGGTGAGTCATGTGCCTCTTTAATATCGTGTCGCGGATGTGCTTCACGTTAGGCACAAAAATCCTTTTCCCTAACCAAAGCGTGCCTTTCTCGTCTTACTTGAAATCCATTTCTATGCCTTGTCAGATTCTTTCCTTGATTTCCTTGATTTCCTTATCCATTGCCTGGCCATCTCGTATCTCTTGTTCCAGCGAGAAGTTGAGTTCTATCACTTCCATCTCATTCAAGAACCCGAGATGTAACCGTTTGAACTCCTTGCGCAGCTCGGGTGGCAGCTCCCGAACCGTGAGTTGGTGACATGTTCCCTTTCGGCTCAACTCATCAGATACTACATTGGCCTTTCCGGGGTGATAGTTTACTCCAACACCATAATCCTTGATGAGTTCCAACCATCGATGTTGCCTCAAATTCAGATCCGTTTGCGTGAATATATACTTGAGGCTTTTGTGATCCGTATAGATCTCACATCAGTGGCCAAGGATATAATGCCTCCAATCTTCAAGGAATGTACCATGGCTGCAAGTTCCAAGTCATGTGTGGGGTAATTCAGCTCATGTTTCTTTAGTTGTCTCGATGCATAGGCTACCACTTGTCCTCCTTGCATGAGCACACATCCAAGCCCTTGTCTTGATGCGTCACAATATATGTCGAAGCTTTTGCTCACGTCTGGCAATACCAAAACCGGCGCTGTGGTTAGTCTCTTCTTGTGCTGCTCAAAGCTTTCTTGGCACACTGGTGTCCATTGAAATGCTTTTTCCTTAATTAGCAATTCGGTCATAGGCTTCGCTATTTTGGAGAAATCCTTGATGAACCGGCGGTAGTATCCAGCCATCCCAAGGAAACTCTGAATATCTCTCACATTCTGCGGTTGGTTCCACTTTAAAATGTCTCCCACTTTTCTGGGATCAACCGATACTCCTCCCTCGGAGATGACGTGGCCTAGGAACGATATCTCCTTTAGCCAAAATTGACACTTGCTGAACTTAGCATACAATTGATGCTCTCGCAGTTTCTGCAATGTTAACCTCAAGTGTTCTTCGTGTTCTTCCTCGCTTTTCGAATACACCATGATATTGTCGATGAAAACCACGACGAACTTGTCCAAGTACTCCATGAAGACCTTATTCATGAGGTACATAAAGTATGTGAGTGCATTCGTGTAAGGGCCTCAGTTTTTGACACACATTTGCAGTGTTCATCACCACACCACACACCTCATGTGAGGAAGGATGGTGAACACAAATGAAGAGCAAGTAACAATTATCAACATGCTCAATAGAGAACAAACTCACATATTGAAAAAGTGGTATTTCCCACATGTGATAAAGATGGGCTGGACATATGAAAACTCCTACACTTTGCTAAGGATGTCCATGCCAAGTTTCACCCAAATTCAAAACCTTTTTGAGGTCATTTTGGGTATAATTAGGAAGAGGGCAGTTTGAAACCATATTCAAATTCAAACTGTTTTTATCCCATGAATTTAAAAGTGGGAGGCATATTCTTACTCAGCACATTTTTGTGAGCCCACACACCAATTTTCACTCCATTTGGAGTTGATCTTGACATGAATTAAGTGGGGCAAATTCAAACTTCATTTGAATTCAAAACTGCACTTGTGCTGAAATTCACTCAAACCAAACCCAATTCGAATCCTATTCAATTTGAATGGCTCAAGGGTGAATAATCTGAATCACCAGGGGTATTATGGGGTTCACTGTTCACTACAGTGATTAGGAGTAAATTTCAGAGGTTAAAACCCCGGGTGGGACCCACATGTCATAGAGGGAAGAAGGAGAAACTTGCAACCAAAGTCAGAGTCTCGGTGGGAAATTCCACCGAGCAGCTGTCGGCTGTGCCACCGAGCAGCTACCGGCGCCACCAGCTGCTTCCCCCTCCGCGCGCTGGCGCCCAGGGCGGCTTGCTCGCGCCCCCACGCGACCGGCACCGCCTCAGCCGAGCAGGAGTCGGCCGGCTTTATCTTCTCGCGGGCAAACCCGAGCAGCGGCATTGTTTCTCGCCGCAGCTCTCTGCTCAATCGGGAAAACCAGCAAAACAATCTCCTTCGTTCCTAAGCTGCTAGACAGCCACCGGAGGTCGCGCACCACCCTCCCAACGCCTGGACCACCGGGTTTCGGCCCCTGTTCCCGTGACCAACGACGACCGCCGCAGTTTAGCTGAAGGACGGCGATCGGTCTCACGCGGGCAGCACGCTGCAACCACTTCCACGGCCGAGCAAAGGTGGCAACAGGAGCGCACGGACTCCACACTGCTTCCACCTGAAGCTCAAGCCAGGCCGTGAACTCTCGCCGGCGAATTCTCAGTTTTTGCTCCGGCAACCTTAAACTGAGCTTCCGGTACGGTTTCTTTAAATTCTCGCTCTATGATCTTTCGGAGGTCATCAAATCTTGCACATAGACGCTGGACTAGCCGGCGATCAAGTTCTTTTCTGCATCCATGGCGTAAAACTGTCTAGGAGTGACGAATTTTGAGCTCGATCGAGGGTGGTCATGGCGGGCACGATCGGTCACACGGTGCCGACCCACTTACCGCCATCCCTGAACCCTTTTGACACCTTGTCGAGCTTCCTAGTGGTACACTGATGCTGTAGGGCCGTTTGTTCGAGGTGTTGGCGGGTTTAGGAACCACGGTCGACGGTGCCGAACCTCAACCGAGGCTGCGGCACGTCGCCGGGCTATTTCCGGTCACCCTCAGCCCGATCTGACACCACCGACGTGTTCCTCGACGTCGACAACCCCCTGGCGGCGAGTTTCAGACCATGGGAGGTCCGGCAGCGACGAGCCGGCGAGTCCCAAGTCTGCTCCGGCAAGGTCGGCGGCGCGGGCGTGAGAGAACGGCGGGAGGAAGACGAAGCCAGCTGGCCCACGTGTCAGCGGCGGAAGAATTTAAATCGGGATCGGGTGTGGCCGGGGATCGGCTGTGCTGGCGCGCAAATACCCTGTGAGCTCCGGTGTGCCGGACACCTCCGCGCTCGACACGTGTGGTATCTCCGGTGTGCCGGACACCTCCGCGCTCGACACGTGTCCCCGCGGGCCCCGAGAGTTTAAACTTTTCCCCGATTTTCAGAATTCTTCCAAACTTCATATCCTCATAACTTCAGCTAGAAATCTCCAAATTGAGTGAACCAAATTTGGTTGGATTCATCTCTCTGAGCACTTTCCAGCAAATCTTGTTTCACTTCATGAAATTCCTTATTTTTCCAGAATTAATTCCTCAAAGTTTAAACTGTTTGGAATTTTAACTGGAGGATCCTGTGGACGAAAATCCTGAAATTTTGCCGGGATGATCACCAAAATATCCCTGAACTACCATAAAAATTTCAGATCCATTTGAGCTCATCTGATCCACCTAATGGTGTGATTAGTGAAACTGTTCCAGAGAAAATAGAAAATGTTCAGAAACATTTTCAGAATTTTCTCTGAAATTGTTTAGCTCATAACTTTAGCTAGGAACCTTCAAATTAAGTGAGACCAACTCCATTAGAACCCTCTGAAAATCTAGTTTTCAGAAAGTCATAGTTTGTTTCATGAAATTTCCTAGAACACCCTAAGAGTTCCAATTAAGGTCAAGGACAAAATTAATTGTGGAGGGCTCAAATGAGCTTTGCTGCAACTAAAACTTGACCAAGTCTCTGTTTAGGTTGTAACCAAGACACAGTAAAAGTTTCACAGTCATTAGGTCTGTATAGCAAGGGTTATAGACTTCACAACTTCAAAGTTAATACAAATGCATTTAAATTGATACATATATTGCTCTTATCATGTAGTCGCTAAGGTCGAGGAGGAACCCGAAGTCCTAGACTTCGTTACTCTGGAGGAACAGCTAGCCTACGACCAAGAGCAGCAAGGCAAGCTCCAGTTTGCGTTAACCTTTTTACAAATGTTTATTGTTTTGAGCACATCTTTGAATATTGTTGTGATTCTTTGCATTAGAGTCTTGATTGGAAACCCAACTGCATAGCCAAGAAAACCATGGGTTGGGGTTAGGATTGAGAACCTCGTTAGCCACTGCATTGCTAAGATAGAGTAGGATTCGGTACAAGTCGAGTAGTTGGAACTACTCGCGAGCATAGGCTAGAGGCACTCGACTCGGGTAGTGATAGCACATGAAACACATGGCAAGAAAATGAGACCAAGCGGAGGTTAAGGGCAGCAGGACTTTGGGGCCTGTGTGCTGTAGCTCCGCTTGTGCCGATTGAGGACCGAGCCGTGTGCGGGCCTGTTGAACAAGCTAGAACAGTACCGAAGACCTACCGGCTATATGGGAACCGGGAAACTGATGTAACTCGGGTAGCTGGGTGTTGAGGCATAGCTGGTCGTTCAGAGGGTAGGTTGAGAGCTCGAGGTGTAAATCGGCTGGCGGCACTGAGATGCGCGTGCAGAGACCTCTTGCTCGGGACGATTGGACCGGTTCAACATTTGGCTAACGGATGAAAGGTAGTCGCGTACGGCGTCCGTGATGGTTGTTGTAGGCAACATCGAGTACAGGCGTACGTGACGGGTTGTTCGGGTAACCCTGCAGGTGTAAATCGATTATAATCGCTGTCCCTCGCGGTCAGTGAGTACCACTTGTTCACTGTACCGTGACGTAGAAAGAACAGGCTAGTTGCATGTTAAAATGTTGCTGATTGAAAGATGGACTTGATTGTTAATGATTTGCTGTAGTCTAGAGCTAACTAGAGTTCTTTTCAACTTTGGGCTATGTACATGAGAGAAATGTGTTTCTTGTTTGATTGCGGCTCTCTCATGTGCCTTAGTGTAAGGTTCTCCACAACCTGCTGCTAAAACTTGAAAGTAAGGTTCTACTAATTAGGCGAGTCCTTTGCAAATGATTTTATCTCATGTACCCATCACCCCTCATGTAGAAGTTCCATGTTTAGGTGAGACGGATCAGACTTGCTGAGCCTTCGTGCTCACTGCTTGTGTTTGAAGCTTTTGCAGAGTTCTATGAGGAAGGGACTCCCGAGGAGGAGACGGAACCCCAGGAGGGGAACCCCGTCGAGTGGGAGTCGTGCACGCCGCAGAGTTAGTGTGCGTGTGTGCTAGCAAGGACACGTTCAAGGGCTGAACGTGCACTTGATGCTTAGTCTACGCCCGTGAGTGTAGACTGAACTTATTTTGATGTAAACATGTTCATAAACTTGTTTTTGTAATAAAATATCCGCTTCCGCTTTGTACCTTTGACGTGTGTTATACGGTGCTGTGCAACGCAGCGCCCCTCAGCGTGATCCTGGCTCGACAGGACCTTGGGGTCGTGTCAATTTGTTAACCCAAAAGACATAACGGTATATTCATATGAACTATACCGTGTTCGAAATGCAGTCTTGGGTATGTCGGAGGGCTTACTCTTCAGCTGGAAGTATCCCGACCGAAGATCAATCTTGGAGAAAATTCGGGCACCTTTCATTTGTTCGAACATGTCCTCTATACGGAGAATCGAGTATTTATTCTTGGTTGTCACCTCACTGAGAGACCTATAATCCACACACATCCTTTGGGTCCCATCCTTTTTGTCTAAGAAGAGCATGGGGGCTCCCCATGGTGACGAGCTTGGGCGTATAAAACCCTTTTCTAGCTGCTCCTGAATTTGCTTTTTGAGCTCCACTAGTTCATTAGTGGCATCCTATACGTCCTCTTCGCTATAGGTGCAGTTCCGGGTACTAAATCAATAGCAAATTCAATGTCCTGGTTAGGTGGCATACCTGGAAGTTCTTCCGGGAACACATCTGAATATTCTTGAATCACCGGAATGCTTTCCAACTTCAACTCCACAGACATGTTGACGGTAGTTCGCACGCCTAGTACTCCACATGGTCCTTGAAGTACTCATCTTCTGTAGCTGATGTTTATGTAGTAATGCAAGGGTGAGTACATGTCGTACTCAGCAAGCGCGGGAAAAGTATGACATGTAGCTTATAACAAGGTATGGAATAAAAAGGCTCATTGCAGCAAGCAAATTTTATTTCACAAACATGATAAAAACAGAAACTAAGTCTAAGTGAGTTAAATCCCAATGTAACCAAGTAAGACAGCAACATTCTTTCATCAATATTCACCATTTATCAAGTCTCAACCAGCCATTAATCTTTCTCAAGTTCATCTCATACTCATAAATATTCATAGCCATCTCCTTTTCATATAACCGAAACCAAACTTATTATCATAACTCAAAACAGTCCCAAAACCAATCACAATGACCATACCACAACCATACCAAATATCCATCCCAAGTTTTCCCTCTAATCATGTGAGTTGGTCAGGTGCTTGTGACCGGAAGCACGACTATCATGATAGTTTTACACTCTACAGAAGTGGCACCACTTTACCCACAAGTTCGTGATTTCGTCACCCGTCGGCGACTGCAGAACCTTCACTATACCAGTACACAACCGTCGGTGTATGGCCAACAGATCACAAAATAGCCTTTACAAAGGGGCTACTTGATGTATGTACTCACTGAGGTTTCACCGGCAGGCTCGAGTCACCATTCTCCCACCCACGGGCCCCCTCTTGTGCCATGCAGTTCCCAGGGCAGTCCCTCTCGACTCCCATTCCCCCCACCATCAACGGTCCATAACAAGCTAGCAACACACCTAATTAGTCAGCTAAGCCGCACCCATATTTGGCCTTGTGGTGGCACTGTTTTCCTGGCATGTGCTGGCACGAACTGGTCCTTAGATCTACGACAAGTAAATCACCATCTCATTCAGCAACATCCACGAACCAAGCTTGCCCAGATCTCCCCGATTCCATGCAAATTAACATCGTCATGTTCTCATCATCATTATTCATATGAGTGCAGTAGCTAGACATGTTTTATTTCAGCTTCCCGTATCCTGTAAGTTAAGTGAAGCAAAAAGGAAAAACGACCATACCCGACTCAGCAACTTTCCCGGCGACAAGGATGGTTAACAAAACTAGTAAACTCCTATAAAAGGGCATCCCATCAAGTTGACTCAAGCATACGAGTTTTTGTAAACAAAACAGTTTCAAAACATGGGATCAATATGGTCAAAAGGCACTTGCCTTTCTCCCGTGGTTCTTGTTGTTCGAGCGTCTCGAAGTCTTGGTGCTGTAGTTCCTCGTAGATGGCCTCTTGAGCTTGTTCTTCTACTCACGATCATGCAAATACAAAATTTACAGCAATCAATCATCATGCACAAACTTTACTCAAGATGCAATGGGGTAGATGAATGCAAATCCTATAGTGCTGTTTTATTAAACCAGTTTGTACGTATTCTTGCATGTTTTAATGGCTTTCATGGGGTTTTATGATGAACAAGGGTGCTCGGATGAAGTGTGGACGTGGTGATGATCTTGACTCAACATCTAGATCAATTCCACCGTAAATCGATCAAAACGTGATCTGTCCACACGAAAAAGTTTCTGTTCGAAGGGGGCGAAGAAAACAGATGCATAGAAACAGCGGCAGCGTCGTAAGATGGGTAATGGGGACCTACCTCACTTCCTTTTGGTGGCAGGGCCTTCCTCCTAGCAATGGTAGCAGTGGGGAATTTTTCTATGGAAAATTTTGGTAGGACAGATCGTCGGGCTTTTTCTCCGGCGACGGCGGGGCTCGACAGGACTCGACGGCGGCCAAATTCCGGCAAGGGGGGAACTTGGCGATCTGGCAGCAAGGAAGGGGGCTTGGCAGCAGGGGGGACGACAAAAAGAGAGAGGGGTTGGCCAAGGGGGTGGGGGTTATATTTATAAGGGGGAAAAGGAGAGTCCTACTCCAATTGGAGCTCAAATAAGAGTCCTACTCAATTTTGGATGTCAACAAACTTATCTTTTCAGTTAGGTGCGGCAGCCTTGGGGATTTTATCCCCCCAAATGTGGGGAAAATTCCCCTTTTGTGAAATTGGAGAATTTGGAAATTTTGGGGGAAATTTGGGAATGGCTTATTTCAGCTATCTTTTTCCCATTCCTCACCATTTCTATGTCACTTGCTCCATTTCTACATTCCCCTCTCTATTTCTATGTCCCATTCTCCATTTCTACATTCCCCTCTCCATTTCTATGTCCCATTCTCCATTTCTACATTCCCCTCTCCATTTCTATGTCCCATTCTCCATTTCTACATTGTCCTTCTCCATTTGTATGCCCCATTCTCCATTTCTATATTCGCTTCTCTATTTCTGTGGTTTTTCCTCCATTTCTATGGTTCCTTCCTCCATTTCTATGGTTCTTTCTCTATTTCCATGGTCCCTTCCTCCATTTCTATGGTCCTTTCTCCATTTCTATTGTTCTTTTATCCATTTCTATGGTTCTTTCTCCATTTCTATAGTTCTTTCTCCATTTCTATAGTTCTTTCTCCAGTTCTACTTCTTCTATAATGTTTCTCTACATGAAAAATATATGCAATGTATGGAAATGAATTTGAGGGTGTTACAGGAGGACCATTCTTTGTTACCGGTCATGTGGCGTGAGCAACCTGAATCTACAATCCAAGTGTTCTCCTTCCTCAATTGTGTAACCTACATAGCAGCACAATGCATCGATGACTCAATACGGGGGTTAGTCAAAAGGCATTTAGGAATCCAGTACTGAGTGAAACGACGTTCAGCAGAAATAGCACGCGAAAGCTGAGAAAATACAGAAGGTTTATGAGCCAAATTTTGAGAGCTCTTGCTCTCAACTACTTATTTATGAAGTGTGTTATGTGTAGCACGAAAAACAGTAGGTTTAGAAGCATTCATTGCATTTTTATGACTCATTACAGAAGGTTGCATGTTCTTAACATTCGATTCAGCATGTACAACAAGTTTTGCTCGGTTGTTATATGATCTAGCAATCAATCTTTCCTTGTTATGTTGTTTAGCTAGTCTATAACAAAAATCTATAACATAATCATCTCTACCACAGTATGTACAATAAAAAGTAACCTTATATTCATGTCTAGATGAGCAAGCAACATGTTTATTAGAAACCGAATGAGACAACACTCCTGCAGATTTGAAAATCACTTCCTTTTGTTTAGGAACTGTTTGAATCGAACCATTTCCTAATGAATTTACAATTTTAGGTGGATGTGCTTTAGCATGAGCATGAGAATAAAAACCTAAACCAGTTTTATCATTGCAAGACTTAGATGAATTCAGCAGCAAGTTTAGGTTCTTATTTGCACTACAAAACCGTTCTAGTGTCCTATGCATGTCATCAAGTTTCTTGGACAAGTCTAGATAGTTTTCACATGAAGTTTTTCCTTTTAGTTTTTAATTAGAACAAGAATTAACTTCATGAACATGTAAAGCATTATTCAAAGCAAAAATTTCATCTGTAGCATCATGTAGTTTCTTATTAAGATCATCACATCTCAATGCAAATCAATTGTAGAACAACTAGCATCTTTCATGTTTTTATCATTAAGTATAGCAAGCTTTTTGTTCTTTTCAATTTCAAGTTCAAGTTTATCAAGTGTGGAGGTGTGCGCACTTCTTAAAGAGAACAATTGTTCATAAATCAGATCGCAACATGAGCAAGAATCATCATTAGGAATCAAAGTTTATAAATGTTTAATTTCAGATTTTAGTGATTCAATTTTAACATCACTTTGCTTACACTTTTGTCCTTTTTCTTAAGTATGGTAGTGGCACGATAAAGAGCATCAAACAATTCATCGTAAGAGGGATTTACCTCCTCATTGTCGTTGATTTGTTTGTCTTCCTCCGAGCTTGAACTTGATTTGCTCTTCATGAAACACACATTTGCCACTCTTGAATTGCGGAGAAAATTTTGTCCATCACTTGACGTCGAGTGAAACCCTTCTTTTTCTTGTCGTAGTTGGCAGAGGAGTGCTTCATCCTTGTTAGTTTTTCATCACAAAAAGTGGGACTTGAACGGTTAGGGCAATCTGTACGAAAATGTACTGTCTTACCACATTCGAAGCATCGTTGAGAGCTGCCACTTCCTCTCCTTCTTGTTCTCACATTTTGCAATGCTTTTGAGAACCGAGTAGAGAGAAGTGCTAGCTCCTCCTCCAAAAACTCTTCAATCTGTTCAAGGGTTAGAGAGGACAACAAAGAAAGTGTACCACAAGATGAAGAATTGCTAGAACTAGGCATGTCACGTTGTGAAACAAAAGCAAGAGACTTATTGGGATTCTTATGTGAGATTATATCAATTTTATGAGTTTTCAATTTAGAATATAGCACATCTGAAGTGAGTGTACTCATAACAGTAGATTCACGAATAGATGTAAATTTCATCTCCCAAATTGACATGTCTAATGCACTTAACAACTGCCTAGCATTTTCAGCATCGGAAAAATTAACATTGACACTACGCAAGTTGCTGAGAATTTTATTAAAGCGGGCAAATAAATCGTCGATTGACTCACCTGGTTGCATCTCAAAGCGCATATATTCTTTCTTGAACATATCTTGCCTTACCTCTTTGATCGTGTTGGACCCTTCGTGGTAGTCGCAAAGTGATTTCCACACATCGTATGCAGATCATAGGTGTGCGACGCGATCGAAGTCGCTTTGGGTCAATCCTTGGATGATCAAGTTGCGAGCTTTGTTATTGTTGTCGACACCCCTCATGTTCGAAGCCATAACTGATCGTTTGATGGCACGTCGAAGGACTTGTAGACCGTTTCCCATATGGCGAATCCTTGCACTTGTATGTAAGCCTCCATACGAGCCTTCCAAACCTAAAAATCAACGCCATCGAACACACAAGGTTTTGCGGAGTATTTCCCCATGTTGATTAGAGAAAACACGTACAAATCAATGAGGTTAGAGCATGGCGGCTCTGATACCAATTGTAGGATCGAATAGCACATGAAAAGCTACCAGAGGGGGTGAATGGTAGATTTAAAACTTTTTATGTGGGAGCTACAAAAACCCATCGGCAGAAAGTTGATCTGATACAGAAACCGTGTGTGTGACTGTTTTAGACATGTTTAAAAGTAATTAACCTAGTGGAGATTATATAGAATCAAGTCACAAAGCAACTGCAACAAGAATCACGTGAAAACACAAAGTAGAACTTGAGTTATGATCAAAAGACTAGACGAAGGTCAATCTGTTCTACCCGATTTTAAAAACAGATCTGCAATGCTGGAAAGAAACTCAGGTAGATCAAAACCCACAAATCCAATGACCGTGAAATTTCCGCACATGATATATAATTAAGTTCTGATGACAACCCAAAAGGAATCACGATAATTCAATCAGTAAAACGCGAGTTATGATGGAAATACCGAAGCAACGTCAGTCTGTCCAGAAAATGGCCGAGGAAAAACTTGTTCGAAACAACTCGGGCGAACAAGACACCAAAGCTCCTATAAACTACGAATTTTATTGATCAAAACTCAATAGAAGCAGCCACAAGTCATGCGCTCCACGAGCCTTGGCCTCCCTTGCTTATATAACCAGCCCTAAGGACAATCCAATTCAAACTAGGACTCCTACTCGTACTTGGATTCAAACTCTAACTTTCCAAAACTGCTCAAGACTCTTCTATGCAGATAGAAGCAATCTTAAGACTTCCAAACACCTTAGGAATGTCCCAAACACTCCTAAAACAACTCTACTTCCTTCCTAACACGAAATCCTATTAGAACCAACTCGAAACTTTCCATAAACGAACCATAACCGCCTCAGCCGCAGTCTGAGCGCAAAATTAAGCCGATTGAACCTTTAACCATATCTTCACTTCCATATCTCTTCACCACGCTTTGAAACAATGTAGCCACGTCCATGCACCCCCTTGCATACGTGCAAACATTTTCCAAAAGGTTCACAACATCTTCATATGCATTGTTCTTGATCCAAACATTGTTGCATGACCTCCCGATCACCTCAACCACAATTCCTCCCGAACTTGGTTGTTGAACCTCATCTTCTCCCTAAGACTAGTTCAAAGATCTCCATCACCAGACATGTCTTGACCTCAAGCAACACCTGCACATGAATAAATATCCACTTTTTATGGAGCACAAGTCCGCGACTTGACTCACGTTAGTCCGAAAACCACAACACCTTACATGAGCACCTCACATAAGCATATTGTAAACCATAGCAATGTATTAACCACCATAATCAGCCATAACATATCAAAAACTTAGTAAGAGAATACTAAGCGAATATTCCATAAGCTAAGAAGCAATTTCGAAACATTGCAAGATAAAAACAGAGTCGCTGAAAATTAAGCACTATGAAAACAGCTGCTCTGCAGTGACAGTTACTCCTGAAATGCAATGAGAAAGTTCGGACAATCTGAACTGAGTAAAGAGTAACAGTTACTCCCAAAAACACATTTGTAAAGATCAACTGTGTTGACTCACGTGCAGCTCATGTGAGTGAAAGTTTGGACATTCCGAAGCGGGTATTTCGGTAATATTCAAAAATTTGAATGTAAATCCTCACTTCTATTCTAATTGCCAATGTATTCAGCACACATAGGTCTTACATATTTATACTGGTCTAGCTCATTAAAAATATATTTATACCAATTTTCAACTAAATGTTCTCATCAAGTTGACCAGGAGTAATAAGTAGCGGATGCAATATCCATCCAAATGGTCTCCATTTTTTGTTGTGCCTTTTTCTTCTTCATGATGTGCATCAACAAGTTAAATCGGCTTGCTAGTTTCAAAAATTCACAAACTACTGAGATGTTGAAACTATGTCAACTCTTCATCCTGGGACATGTACTGTGTTCTTTTCTCTCGCTTTTGCTTTCCTGCTTTAGTTAGGAACATTTCCTCTTATTTTGCGAAATGCCACCTAAAGCAAAAGGCTTGACCGGTCACACCTCACTAAAGCAAAACACACCCTGATACCACACTGAGGTTGGCTTGGTTACTAACAGAGATTAAACTCAGCATGGATCTTTATCGTATAACAACTATCGGACGGTTGCTAGCTGCTAGTTCTCATGCCAGCGTGTTCAAGGAAGTAGCTCAGTAATAACAATTTCTAGAATACTAAATCATATACCAAGGTTATTGAACAACTAGATTTCCAATCATTTATCACGTTCCCTTTTCAACAGAAACTGCACTATAAGTATACAGCTAGGAGAGTAAATTCATATTATCAGGGTCATCAGCTAATTTTACCTTGCAACGGCCCATATCTTCACGCCTCAAAATGTTAGTTTGTTTATCTTTATTGTTTTCCACAGACCCTCAGAATATGAAGAGCATCCATACATCAAAATACTGTCAAAATATATCAGCTTGGTTAGAAAGTGAGCATAGAATTTATAGTTAATTGGTAAATCTCTCCACTAAGAAACTGCAGTTGTTATCAAGCAGAAGAAGAGAACCCAGCACAGAAGTTATTTAGAAGTACACAGTGCCACTACAGGATTTTTGTGCGTCACAAACACAAGAAAATATATAAAAAGCACATGAAAATAAATATTTTCTTGGGTGACTCAATATTTTCGTGGGCTTCCGAACCACGAATATAAACTGTCAAAAATAACATTATTTTCGTGGGCGGCCCACGAAAACAAAGAAATTCTCGTCGGCCACCCGAGACCCACGAAAACAATTATTTTCGTGAGCTAGAAGCTGGCCCACGAAAATAATGAGGCGTTATTTTCGTGAGCTAGAAGCTGGCCCATGAAAATAATGAGGCAGTATCTGTTGGTGATATGCCCAAGAGGAAATCATAACAATTCGGGTTAAGACCTGTTGGATATTTGATCCATAAGTATTTAGGGTACTAATGGGCCTGTGACCTAAAAGCCCATTAGTACGGCTATAAAAACGAGGAGTGGGGTTGGGAGCTAATCTCTCCACCACGTGATAGCCCTAGCCGTCACCCCTCGCAGGCCTCACGCCGAGACCCTTGCCGAGCGCGCTGTGCTAGCACATCAGCGCACGGCGTTCCTCCCCATACGTGTGGACTCTGTGGAGGTGCTGCTGCTACTGTTGCGCTGATCGGCCACGACGAACATGATCGTCTACCTATTGTCGTGATGAGGACGTGGAAGAAACGAACGTGGCAGTCTAGTTCCCTACACCGACGCGCGTCTACGTTCCGCTGCACTGCACGTCTAGTTGTACAGATCTATGACCTCTGTACTCGCATGTTTCCTGGGTGACGCGGTAGAATTGCTAGAGTAGTGGACCGCCGATTGCCTAGCAGTATTTTCTTGGGTTAGAAGCTAACCCACAAAAATAATGAGGCATTATTTTCGTGGGCTAGCTTCTAGCCCACGAAAATAATAAGATAGTATTTTCGTGTGCAGGATGCAGACCTACGAAAATACATGACATTGCAGTGTAAAAAGGATGCTCATTTGTTTCATTTTGAGTATATAAATAAACATAATAGTATTATCAGTCAACTACACATCACATTTCCACTCTTCATAACACACATAACACACTTCAACTCACAACCAAGTTCAATTCACACTAAAACATCCATTACATAGTTCATAACGCATTGCAACTCACAACTAAGTTCAATATAAATTAAAATGTCCATTACATGGTTCATAACACATTGCAACTCACAACAAGTTGATAACACATTACAACTCACAACTTCATAACACATTGCAACTCTCTCCCTGCCTCGTCAGGTCTTCCCGCTCGCCGTTCTCTCTGTATCAAGCCAAAGCGAAGTATTTAGCATGGTTGATAAAATGCAAATGAAAAGTAGCATGGCGGGAGGCAGTCCAAGCTGAGTAAAGTATCCTTAAATTCATCTTCAAATGTTTAGCTTAATTCTTCTCTAAATGTTAACATAAATATTTGAACTCTTACATTAATGTACTTGCATCGCTTGTTGTCATGTTGCCAGGTTTGAGAAGTAGTCATTTTGTGCTTTTATGTACTCTTCCTGGCGTCTCATGCAATCTTCCTAGAGTCTTATTGGTCTTTCAATGCAGCCTGCTCCTCCTCCATTTGTTTGAACCTGGACTCATCTCCTGTATGCGTATGTCGAGAAGAACTCTGTCCGCTCTGTGTCGACCATGACTTCGAGATAACCATCGGTGTTCATGACACCATTGAACATCGAATACCTACAATAGTGATATTTCATAATTATAAGGCGACACTTGAAAAAAATTAAGTATGTGAATAAAGGAACATAAGAAGAGTAAGTTCACCTCCCATAACACTTTCCTCCACTGGATTGGTACAAAGCCACGACATCAATGCCTTCCTTTCTCCAACCATGGTCATCTCCGTGACGTCGAACAACCACTTCGGCATATTGCTCCTACACCAAAAACTAATTGTAAGCAAATAACTGTATTATTTAATCATTGTCACACCCAGTTTTTCCTCAGAACAACCGAGTGACTCCCACATGTATGTCAGGATCATTTTCTCATACATGTGATGACAAATAGTGAAGCATCATTATATTACAAGCCAGATGTTCGAATACAATAAAGCCTTACATAGCGTCTCAATGGATGATTAATATGTTCACAACATGTAAATAAACAAACAACGGAAGTATGGTCTCGTGGACTCCATCACAGGCGTTTCCCGGGGGACTCCGTGAACCTAGAATCCTTCTTCGGTTCCAAAGTCTTGGTTGTTGTACACCACGTCATTCCCTTGGCCTTAGCAGCAATTTAAAATCAACAGAAAGCAAGCTTGAGTACCGATGGTACTCAGCAAGTGTGGGAAAGTTATGTCATGCATGGCTAGAGCAAGGACAGGATGAACACATGGTTACAGCACTACGCAGTTAATACCTATCTCCTTAGCTTATTTAGCACCTACATTACTATGCAAGTAAAGTGGTCCATCACCATATGCCCCATCTCATTGTTAAGCTCCCCTCTTAACATCCTCAACACCACCATTCCTCATCATCTAATCATGAATAAGTCCAAGCCGCTCTTGACCGTGAGCACGGCTGTCATGACAGTTTTGACTCTGCAGAGTTTGCACCATTGTACCCACATGTAGTGATTTCATCCTCCGTTGTCGGATGGACTAGTAAAACCTCCATTATGCCAGTGGCCGCGAACCACGTTCACACTTCCGAGGTGTGTAGCCAGGAGATCACTACGAGGCCTTTACAAAGGGATTCCCGACGAGTGTGGGCCCACTGAGGTTTCACCCCTAACAGCATCCAGGAGGCTCGAACCCCCGCTGCAGTGGCTCCCTCTTGAGCCTTGCGGTTCCTATGGTAGTCCAGCTGACACCTATTCCCCGCACCGTCCAAACACCCATACTACGTCGGAAATGCACCTAATTAATTGGCTAAGCTGCCCCATCTCAGCATGTGGTTGGCACGGTAAAGCTAGGTTACATGCTCCATCTCAGCATAAAGGTCCTTAGGATCCAGGCAAGCACTAAACACAAACCTGTGTCTCGTGCACACAGCACCAACCAAAGCATTCAACTTGCCAAGATCCCTACCTCTACATAATTCATAATATTTCATTCAAGGGTGAAATAACCAAGGTGATGATCTCATATCTCATGTATCCCAATCTAAGCATGGCTAAGCATGAGTAGCATGAATGAATGATATAATAAAATAACTCCCAACCCAGGGCTACAAGGAATCAAGTGTAAGGGCCTCAGTTTTGACACACATTTGCAGTGTCGTCACCACACCACACACCTCATTTGAGGAAGGATGATGAACACAAATGAAGAGCAAGTAACAATTATCAACATGCTCATTAGAGAACAAACTCACACATTGCCAAAGTGGTATTTCACACATGTGATATAAGGGGGCTGGACATATGAAAACTCCTATACATTGTTAATGATGTCCATGCCAAGTTTCACCCAAATTCAAAACCTTTTTGAGGTCATTTTGGGTATAGTTAGGAAGAGGGCAGTTTAAAACCATATTCAAATTCAAACTGATTTTATCCCATGAATTTAAAAGTGGGAGGCATATTCTTACTCAGCACATTTTTGTGAGCCCACACACCAATTTTCACTCCATTTGGAGTTGATCTTGACATGAGCTAAGTGGGACAAATTCAAACTTCATTTGAATTCAAAACTGCACTTGTGCTGAAATTCACTCAAACCAAACCCAATTTGAACTTTGATCAATTCAAATGGTTCCTGGGTGAATAATTTGAATTACCAGGGGTACTATGGGGTTCACTGTTTACAACAGTGATTAGGAGTAAATTTCAGAGGTTAAAACTGGAAGTGGGACCCACATGTCAGCCACTGCTCAGATCAAACCGACTGAGACTTTTCTCACTCGGGTCGCCGAGCCGCAGCTGTGATCGCCACCGAGGGCAGCCACCGCGCCAGCAGCTGCTTGCCCATGAGCGGGCGCGAGGCGGTGCAGAGCCTTCTTAAGGCGCCTGCCCCCCTCCTCGGCCGAGGCATCGCCGTTCTTCCCCGCAAGAACTCAGCGCCGGCCGAAATTTTCCGCAGCTCGGAATCGATCGGAGAACGCCGATCGCAGCTCCCTCCGTCCACTCCAGAGCCCCAGCAAGGTACTAGAGACCTTCCTCCGTCCTCCCCGTTGCTAGAATTCAGTTGAAACCAATTGATATCGGCTGTGTCGAAAGATCAAATTCGGGACTTGGAACCGCCGCACCCCGGGCTCTCGTGGACAGCGCAACCAGGGCATTGTCACGCCCGAGCCAAGGCACCCTTGGACGCGCTGATGACCGGTGCTGCTCATCCCCGAGCCACAGCTCGAGTGGTTGCTCACCGGCGGCGAATTTCCACTTGTCCCCTTTCTGTGTGCAGAACGACCTTCGGGTACGATTCTGTTTAATTCGTGCTCTAGAAAGGATTAGAGGGCCTCAAGCCGCTCTCACACGAGCTATACACGGTATCGCACAAGTTGCCTTCACAACTCTGGGCTGGAGAACCTCTGCACCCGGCGTAATTCGAGGTCTACCAATGGCGGAATGAACGGGCGGCATCGGGCGCACGGTGAGGACCTATTTCTGGCCTTCCCCGAGCTGCCTTGAGCTCATGTCGACCTTCTCTGAGGTCCACTGATTCTTCCCGACCGATCCCTCGAGTAGTTGAGGTGCTAGGGTAGTCAGCCAACATGGCCGAAGTCGTTCCGAGGTGGCGGCTCGTCGCCGACCATGCTCCGGCCATTGTCATGAGCAGCTGACCCTAGAATCCTGTTCCCCGAGTAAAAGTAGGCAGGGGCAGCCAAAATCGAGAAGTTTGGAGCTGTACAAAAGCCGGCGGCGAGCTCTCCGGCGAGTTCCCTCGGCGGCGGAGCGCGGGCGTCGCGAGGTTGAAGAAGAGGGTGGGCCCCAGCTGTCAGCGGCCGATATTTTGAATCGGGATCCGGCTGCGGCCGGGATCGGGTGTGCTGGCGCGCAAAATCATTGTGGGCCGCGTGGGCCGTCGCCTCGGCGTGCGACGCGTGTCCCCTGGGCCCACGCGCGAGTTTAAACTTTTCCCCGATTTTCAGATTTCCTTCAAACTTCAAATCCTCATAACTTTGGCTAGAAAGCTCCAAATTGAGTGAACCAAATTTTGCTGGATTCAGCTCTCTGAGTACTTTCCAGCAAATCAAGTTTCACTTCATGAAATTCCTTAGTTCTCCATAATTAAATCCTCAATATTTAAATTGTTTGGAATTTTAACTGGAGAATCCTGTGAAAAAAAATTCTGAAATTTTGCTGGGATGTTCACCAAAATATCCCTGAACTACCATAAAAATTTCAGATCCATTGGAGCTCATTTAATCCACCTAATGGTGTGATTAGTGGAACTGTTCCAGAGAAAATAGAAAATGTTCAGAAACATTTTCAGAATTTTCTCTGAAATTGTTTAGCTCATATCTTTAGTTAGGAACTTCCAAATTAAGTGAGACCAACTCCATTAGAACCCTCTGAAAATCTAGTTTTCATAAAGTCATAGTTTGTTCCATGGAAATTCCTAGAACACCCTAAGGGTTCCAATTAAGGTCAAGGACATAATTAATTGTGGAGGGCTCAAATGAGCTTTACTGCAACTAAAACTTGACCAAATCTCTGTTTAGGTTGTAACCAAGCCACAGTAAAAGTTTCACGGTCATTAGGTTTGTCTAGCAAGGGTTATAGACTTCACAGTTTCAAAGTTAATACAAATGCATTTAAATTGATACATGTATTCCTTCCATCATGTAGTCGCTAAGGTCGAGGAGGAACCCGAAGTCCTAGACTTCGTAACTCCGGAGGAGCAGCTAGCCTACGACCAAGAGCAGCAAGGCAAGCTCCGGTTTGCATTAACCTTTTTACAAATTTTTATTGTTTTGAGCACATACTTGTATCCTTTATTCTGTGCATTAGAGTCTTGTTTGGAAGCCCCACTGCATAGCCAAGAGAACCATGGGTTGGGTTTAGGATTGCAAACCCCGTTAGCTACTGCATTGCTAGGATAGAGTAGGATTCAGTACAAGTCGAGTAGTTGGAACTACTCGCGAGCATAGGCTAGAGGCACTCGACTCGGGTAGTGATAGCACATGAAACACATGGCAAGAAAATGAGACCAAGCGGAGGGTAAGGGCAGCAGGACTTTGGGGCCTGTGTGCTGTAGCTCCGCTTGTGTCGATTGAGGACCGAGCCGTGTGCGGGCCTGTTGAACAAGCTAGAACAGTACCGAAGACCTACCGGCTATATGGGAACCGGGAAACTGATGTAACTCGGGTAGCTGGGTATTGAGGCATTGCCCGCCGTTCAGAGGGTAGGTTGAGAGCTCGAGGTGTAAACCGGCTGGCGGCACGGAGATGCGCATGCAGAGACCTCTTGCTCGGGACGATGGGACCGGTTCAATATTTGGCTGACGGGTGAAAGGTAGTTGCGTACGGCGTCCGTGATGGTTGTTGTAGGCAACATCGAGTATGGGCGTACGTGACGGATTGTTCGGGTAACCCTGCAGGTGTAAATCTATTATAATCGCCGTCCCTCACGGTCGGTGAGTACCACTTGTTCACTGTACCGTGACGTAGAAAGAACAGGCTAGTCACATGTTAAAATGTTGCTGATTGAAAGGTGGACATTGACTGTTAATGATATGCTGTAGCCTAGAGCTAACTAAAGCTCTTTTCAACTTTGGGCAAAGTACATGAGAGAAATGCGTTTCTTGTTTGATTGCGGCTCTCTCATGTGCCTTAGCGTAAGGTTATCCACAACCTGCTGCTAAAACTTGAAAGTAAGGTTCTACTAATTAGGCGAGTCCTTGCAACTGATTTTTACCTCATGTAACCTATTACCCTCATGTAGAAGTTCCATGTTTAGGTGAGACGGGTCAGACTTGCGGAGCCTTCGTGCTCACTGCTTGTGTTTGAAGCTTTCGCAGGGTTCTATGAGGAAGGGACTCCCGAGGAGGAGACGGAACCCCAGGAGGGGAACCCCGTCGAGTGGGAGTCGTGCATGCCGCAGAGTTAGTGTGCGTGTGTGCTAGCAAGGACACGTTCGAGGGCTGAACGTGCACTTGATGCTTAGTCTACGCCCGCGAGTGTGGACTGACCTTATTTTGATGTAAACATGTTCATAACTTGTTTATGTAATAAAATTTCCGCTTCCGCTTTGTACCTTTGACGTGTGTTATACGGTGCTGTGCAACGCAGCACCCCTCAGCGTGATCCTGGCTCGACAGACCAATGGGGTCGTGTCAGCGTTGGTATCAGAGCTCGCTTGAGGTTTAACACAGTACGAAGGTCTTCTTTTTCAAAAATCCAGTGAGGAACTAGTTAGTAGCCCGTATAAGGATGTTATTAGCATATAGAAAGTGGCATATTAACCTATCTGTTATGTCCGAAAATCGTGCATCTCGGGACGTTCATGTCTTGGGGGGTGCACGTAAGCGCTGTCCACCAGTGCGCACAAGCTGAAGGGTGGAGCCCCACGGGTGGCAGGTAACCCGACTCGCTTTTATATCCTCTACGACTCTTCATGTCGTTTGGGGTATTCGAGCAACGTCTGTCCCTGGCGTGCGTGGTGCAACTTGGGAGACCCCGTCACGTGGTCTGAAACGTGAACACGTAACTCAAGGCGTGTTTGGCTTGAGAACATCCGGGCGAGTGATGACGGCCGGGTGTACTAACTGTATGGATTCCGGGCTCGGTGTGCAGCCGAGTCTGATGATTGTTTGAGTTTCTGCAGGTAGCCTGACCACGAAACGGTAGACGTGTAGCATCCGTGTGCGAGTGACGAGTAGTGCCACTAAACTAACGAAGCCGGCTAAGTCCGGTATAGGTTTTTCCTTGGTGAGGACGTAGTACCGACATAATCTGGTGACGCATCGACGTCACACCCAACTAAATGAACAACTTCATTTAAAAACTTGAAGGTTTTGATCCAAAGTAGTAAAACTTGATGTAACTCCTTCCCTTGAACAGGATGTTCAAAGTTAACAAGTTTTCAACTTATAGGCTGTTAAGGACAGAGCACTCTGTTTTCAGCTGAATCAAGGCTGAAGTTAATCAGAGGTTAGAGGTTGAGTTCTTTCGAGGTTGGGGTCGTATGATACATTTATGGAAAGCATTAGAAGAGCTTTACAACTCTTCTGTTGAGGTCCATAGGTGTTTCATCCCTTAACCAATCGAAAAATGCAGTAGAGTTGAAACTGTCCAGAAAACAGGGCAGAGCAAAGACTCTCTGTAAACTCTCTGTAAATTAAGCATAACTTCCTGCTTAAAAGTCCAAAAATAGAAAATGAGGTAGTTCTGGAAATCTTATGAGATGGGTTAAAACTTTGTAACAGAAAGTTATGTCAGATTAGGAACATAATTAACTGGGATTCTTGGATCAAATCAGTACCTAAAGCAGGGACGTGCTGTCCAATTGTTTCCAGAAATTCTGTTAACTTTGATATCTCATAACTTTTGAACCAAGACAGATCTTAGGCCAAGCAAATACTTTCTGGAAAGCTATTGAAGTTAGCTTTAACTTTGATGTAGATTTCCAGAATTAGTTTTGCCTTTAACATGGCCTAAATCAGGTCGAAATGGAAACTGGTCAGGGCTGTCATGGGAACAGCAGATCAGCAGTCAAATTTGTTTAAAATTTGAACTGTGTTTCCAAATTTTATGGGTTCAATGACATGTTTTATGTTATAACTCAGCGGTTTACTGTTTAAATAAATATTTGACATTTCTCAAATATATTTTTACAGATGACAGCAGATAAGCAACTGGAGAACGGGTGGATGATGTCCCACTGTTCTCACCGTAACGGCTACCCGGAAGCATTATGGCAAATGCTCCAATATTTCGGGTACAACCAGATGCCGCAATACTTCGCCAAGGAAGAAGGCGAAGAGGGGAACAAGACGTGGGTGATCCATGTCGAGGTTCCTGCAGGACCTACGCCACCCGGTTGGGTGCCATTCACCGTCACGGTGAGAGGAAGACAACCGGAAGGGATGTGGCAAGTGGCGGCCCGTGACACTATGTCACGTTTCTGCCAACTACACGTGCAGGCTATGGAGGGCACTCCATACGCACTCGTTCCGGTGGAGGGACGAGCTCAGCATGTGTGGGAAGAGAGGTACCTGGAGGCAACGGACCCGAGTTGCCCAAGGTACAACCCCGCGGAGGCAAATCTCAGCCTCCAGATGAGGGCGGGAAACGCCGTGATGGACAGCCAAGCTGTTCATACGGAGCATCTCGCCACAAGGCTCAAGGAGAGCACAAGCCGTGGAGATCATTTCGAGAATGCTCACAGCGCACTCCGCAATGTGCTCCTTCCGACGATCAAGCAACTGAATGAACAACACAATCAGTTGCGTCGTCTGAAGAAGGCCAAGAAGAAGAGCCGTGTCGACATCGCGGCGTTGCAAGAGCTAGTGCAGACCCTAACCCAGCAGAATGAGGACCTTGCTCAGGAGCGGGACGACGCTATTGAGGAAGGACAAGGTTGGGAAGAGGACTACAACCAAGCTATGGACGAGGTGCATGCTTTGCAGGACCTCGTGCCCCCGGTGTTAGGCGTACCGGTGGTCTTGGGTCTTCCAGCAATGGGAGAACCCGGAATGGGAGAAGAGGTGGTAGATCCAGAGCCACCAGCAGAGGTACCGTAGGAGGACAACCCACAGGAGGTCGAGTTCTACTCCGAGTAGGGGGTTACAGTTGCCAAGTAGGGCAGCCAGGGTAGCGTAACCCAACTTTTGTAATCGGTGACATGTCGTGTAGACAGTAGCGTATGTATAGGTAGTGACGACATGAGCACGACTTCTCGGAGACCCGAGAATAATGTATCTTGTATAAAGTTTATACTTTATCAATATATGTGAATGTTGTGCAAATTAATCATGTGTCACTTCAATACCTACTGTTGTTTATGGAAATTTTAAGTAAGACATGTGCTAATTGCTGCTGTTTTGAATTTCAGAATGACGCGTACTCGTGCCAACCCTGACGTTGGGGGTACCAGTCAAGGGGGAGAGACCTCCCAACCACCTCCCGAGGACTCCTCGGGACAACAACAGCAACAGCAGCAACAGCAACAGCAAACACCGCCACCGCCGCTGCCAATGGTTACATTGGCCGACATCGTCGCGGCAATGGCGGGCTCGCATCAGCAACACACAGAGTTGCTGCAGACTCTTATTGCGAATACGTCTCGCCCAGAGAGACGTCAAGACCGTGAGGAGCGTCAACAGAGCTCCTACTCCGACTTCCTGGCAACTCATCCCCCGGTATTCTCAAGGGCGGATGAACCACTTGACGCGGACAACTGGCTCCGCGCCATAGGGATGAAGTTCGGGCTGCTCCAGCTCAGCGAGCAGCGCAAGACTCAGTTTGCGGTCCAGCAGCTCCAAGGATCCGCGAGCGCGTGGTGGGCCAACTTCTGTGCTTCACAGCCCACCGACCGAGTGATGACCTGGACGGAGTTCCGGACGGCCCTCAGGGCCTATCATATACCGCCAGGCTTGATGAAGAGGAAGATGCAGGAGTTCTTACACCTGCAGCAAGGGAGCCGGAACGCGCTGGAATACTCCAGAGCGTTCAACGATCTCGCGCTCTACGCGTCGTATCACGCAGATACAGATGAGAAGCGGCGAGACCATTTTTACCAGGGGCTTAACCCGCTCCTGAAGGACAAGTTGGCGATGTTCAATCGCGCCAGCCTCAACGACATCATTGATGCTGCGATTGTTCAGGAGGACTCCGGCAAGGAGTTAGCGGCGGCGGAGAGAAAGCGAAGCGTGCCGCAGAACAGTGGAGAAGGAGGCGGTCCTTCTCAGAAGTTTCGGATGGTGAATCGCCCACCATCAGGTCCATGCTGGCAACCACCACAGCGGTCGATGCCGTTCTGCAGTCGGCCGTACTCTTCACCGGCATTCCGGCCGGCACTGCCAGCACCACCGCAACCACAACAGCAGCAGTGGGCGATGCTGCGTGCGTTTGCACCTCAGCAACGCATGCCGGGCTTTCATCCACCGAGCACTCCACCAGCAGCGGCCACATGTTACAAGTGTGGTCATCCAGGACACTTTGCGAGCAGTTGCCCGGAGAGGCAAGGCGGCGGAGTGGCACCACAGTTTCCGGGGAGGAATCAACCCCGGAACCCTACTAATGTGAGGCGGGCAAACCCTAGGCCCGGCACTGTCCACCAACTTGCCATTGAGGACGTGCCGGAGGGCGAGCCAATCCTTGCGGGTATGTTCCAACTCCACCAGCATCCCACCATAGTACTGTTTGATTCAGGCGCCACGCATAATTTTATTAGCCAAGCTTTCATTGCTAAACACAGTTTGCCAATACTACCCACCGATAGTCCATATTTAATTTGTTCACCGGGTGGGAAGATTTCAGCAAGCGTAATGGTCTCCAAAGCACCATTATGCTTAGCGGGTAGAGTGTACCCCACGTCTCTCATTATCTTAGAGGGACAGAAGGTCGATGTCATCCTAGGGATGTCGTGGTTAACCCGCCATGGTGCTGTCCTTCGAGTCGTGCACTTAAACTCAGAAGTGCACGGATCTCACTCATTATTTCTGGACAGTACAGAAATAAAACTTCCAAGTGTCTATCAAGCCACCACTATCAGATTGGAAGATATTCCAGTAGTCCGAGAGTTCCCTGACGTATTCCCGGATGATTTGCCGGGGATGCCGCCTGATAGAGAGGTAGAGTTCAAGATTGAACTTGCACCGGGAACCACGCCAATATCCCGAAGGCCGTACAAGATGGCGCCCAAGGAGTTGGCTGAACTGAAGACTCAGCTCACGGACCTTCTGGAGAAGGGTTTTATTAGGCCGAGCTCCTCGCCATGGGGCTGTTTGGCATTATTTTTCAAGAAGAAGGATGAGACGTTGCGGCTTTGCGTGGAGTATCGTCCATTAAATGCCGTAACCATCAAGAACAAGTACCTGTTGCCACGGATCGACATGTTGTTTGATCAGTTGGTCGAAGCAAAGATCTTTTCCAAGATGGATTTAAGATCCGGGTACCATCAGATTAAGATAAGGGCTGAGGACATTCCGAAGACGGCTTTCTCGACGAGGTACGGACTTTATGAGTACCTGGTCATGTCCTTCGGCCTCACCAATGCTCCAGCTCACTTCATGTACTTAATGAACTCGGTATTCATGCCGGAGCTGGACATATTTGCCGTGGTCTTCATCGACGACATTCTGGTATATTCCAAGTCGGAGGAAGATCACAAGAAACATCTGCGTATAGTCTTGCAACCGCTGCGGGATCACAAGTTATACGCAAAATTCAGCAAATGCGAGTTTTGGATATCGCAAGTGCCTTTCCTCGGGCATATCATCTCAGCGGAGGGTATCGCTGTGGACCCGAGCAAGATCACTCAAGTGCTGAATTGGAAATCCCCGAGAACTGTTCACGAGGTACGGAGTTTCCTCGGGCTCGCGGGATATTATCGGAGGTTCATCCCGAACTTCTCGAAGATTGCCAAGCCAATGACAGAGCTGCTGAAGAAGGCTACCAAATATGTTTGGAGTCCAGCATGTGAAGCAGCATTCAAGGCTTTAGACAAGCACCTGACATCAGCACCGGTTTTGGCGCAGCCAGACACAACAAAACCGTTCAATGTGTACTGCGATGCATCCGGCATTGGGCTCGGATATGTGCTGATGCAAGACCGAAGGATGGTCGCGTATGGATCACGGCAGCTTAGAAACTATGAGCAAAATTATCCAACTCATGACTTGGAGCTCGCTGCCGTGGTACTTGCACTAAAATTGTGGAGGCACTATCTACTCGGTAACCTCGTACATTTATATACCGACCACAAAAGCCTCAAGTACATATTCACTCAGAAGGAGCTGAACATGAGGCAACGAAGATGGTTAGAACTGATAAAGGATTACGAGATAGAGATCCATTATCATCTGATCAAGGCAAACGTAGTGACAGATGCGCTGAGCCGCAAGTCACACGTCAATACTCTGACCATCACACCGTTGGAAGAGAGCGAACCACCACTACATGTGATTCCACACGGAGCTCTCTACAACCTAGCTTTGATCCCCACCATCCGTGAAGAGATAGCGGCAGCCCAGAAGAATGACAAGGGCATGTCACATTTGCGGAGACGTGTAGACAGTGGGGAGTTGAAATGTTTCCGGAAGGACGGAGACGGCGTCCTATGGTTCAAGGACCGGATTGTCGTACCACGAAACCCGGAATTACGGAAGAAAATCTTTGATGAGGCTCACTTGTCAAAGTTTTCTATTCACCCCGACAGCAACAAGATGTATCAAGAACTCCGAGGGAAGTTTTGGTGGACACGAATGAAGCGCGAAGTTGCAAAATACGTGTCAGAGTGTGATACATGTCGAAGGGTGAAGGAAGATCATATGCGGAAACCGGGACTGCTGCAACCACTGGGCATTCCTGCCTGGAAGTGGGAGGATGTGAGCATGGACTACATCGTCGGTTTACCCACCACCTTGCAGAAACATGATTCTGTGTGGGTGATCGTCGATCGGCTCACCAAAGTTGCCCATTTCATCCCGGTCAACACCAACTACAACGGCAAGAAGTACGCTGAACTGTACATCTCATGGATCCTATGCTTGTACGGCGTACCCCGTACCATCATATCAGATCGGGGCACTTTATTTGTGTCCCGTTTTTGGGAGCATCTACACGCTGCCTTGGGGACGAAGCTGATCCGTAGTTCAGCATACCACCCGCAGACGGATGGACAAACAGAGCGGGTAAATCAAATCTTAGAAGACATGTTACGAGCTTGTGCTATCAATCACGGCAAGAATTGGGATGATCACTTGCCGTTAGCTGAGTTCTCATACAATAATGGGTACCAAGCCAGCATCAAGATGGCGCCCTACGAGGCGCTATACGGGCAGAAATGCCGCACACCACTGAATTGATGTGAATCTGGCGAAAGGGTTACCTTCGGAATTGACCTTGTCAACAACGCGGAAGAAAAGGTTCGACTAATTCAAGCGAACCTAAAAGCCGCTCAATCCCGTCAGAAGCAGTATGCGGACCGGAGAAGGCGCCCATTTCAATTCGAAGTTGGAGATCACGTATACCTACGGGTGTCTCCAATGAAGGGCGTAAACAGATTTGGGGTGAGAGGAAAGTTGGCACCCCGATTCATCGGTCCATTCCAGATTACCAAAAGATGTGGATCAGTGGCATACCGGCTGAAATTACCAGAAGCACTTTCCGGTGTGCACAACGTCTTTCACATCTCCCAGCTGAGGAAGTGTCTCAAGCTATCAACTACCGTTCAGCTGGAGGATATTGAAGAACTGCAACCGGATCTCACCTACCGGGAGGAACCGGTGCAGAATATTGATGAAAAGGCCCGAACCACACGCAACCGTACGTTGTGGTTCTACAAGGTTCTATGGAGTAATCACTCCATGGACGAAGCGACATGGGAGAGCGAAGAATTCCTTCGCACTAACTACCCCGAATTTTTCACGTCGCATATCCGGTAATTTTCCACCGTCCTCTCTCATTTTCACTTTATAATCTCGGGACGAGATTCTTTTAAGGGGGGAGGAATGTAAGGGCCTCAGTTTTTGACACACATTTGCATTGTTCATCACCACACCACACACCTCATTTGAGGAAGGATGATGAACACAAATGAAGAGCAAGTAACAATTATCAACATGCTCATTAGAGAACAAACTCACACATTGCCAAAGTGGTATTTCACACATGTGATATAAGGGGGCTGGACATATGAAAACTCCTATACATTGTTAAGGATGTCCATGCCAAGTTTCACCCAAATTCAAAACCTTTTTGAGGTCATTTTGGGTATAGTTAGGAAGAGGGCAGTTTAAAACCATATTCAAATTCAAACTGTTTTTATCCCATGAATTTAAAAGTGGGAGGCATATTCTTACTCAGCACATTTTTGTGAGCCCACACACCAATTTTCACTCCATTTGGAGTTGATCTTGACATGAGCTAAGTGGGACAAATTCAAACTTCATTTGAATTAAAAACTGCACTTGTGCTGAAATTCACTCAAACCAAACCCAATTTGAACTTTGATCAATTCAAATGGTTCCTGGGTGAATAATTTGAATTACCAGGGGTACTATGGGGTTCACTGTTTACAACAGTGATTAGGAGTAAATTTCAGAGGTTAAAACTGGAAGTGGGACCCACATGTCAGCCACTGCTCAGATCAAACCGACTGAGACTTTTCTCACTCGGGTCGCCGAGCCGCAGCTGTGATCGCCACCGAGGGCAGCCACAGCGCCAGCAGCTGCTTGCCCACGCGCGGGCGCGAGGCGGTGCAGAGCCTTCTTAAGGCGCCTGCCCCCATCCTCGGCCGAGGCATCACCGTTCTTCCCCGCAAGAACTCAGCGCCGGCCGAAATTTTCCGCAGCTCAGAATCGATCGGAGAACACCGATCGCAGCTCCCTCCGTCCACTCCAGAGCCCCAGCAAGGTACTAGAGACCTTCCTCCGTCCTCCCCGTTGCTAGAATTCAGTTGAAACCGATTGATATCGGCTGTGTCGAAAGATCAAATTCGGGACTTGGAACCGCCACACCACGGGCTCTCGTGGACAGCCCAACCAGGGCGTTGTCACGCCCGAGCCAAGGCACCCTTGGACGCGCTGATGACCGGTGCTGCTCATCCCCGAGCCACAGCTCGAGTGGTTGCTCACCGGCGGCGAATTTCCACTTGTCCCCTTTCTGTGTGCAGAACGACCTTCGGGTATGATTCTGTTTAATTCGTGCTCTAGAAAGGATTAGAGGGCCTCAAGCCGCTCTCACACGAGCTAGACACGGTAACGCACAAGTTGCCTTCACAACTCTGGGCTGGAGAACCTCTGCACCCGGCGTAATTCGAGGTCTACCAATGACGGAATGAACGGGCGGCATCGGGCACACGGTGAGGACCTATTTCTGGCCTTCCCCGAGCTGCCTCGAGCTCATGTCTACCTTCTCTGAGGTCCACTGATGCTTCCCGACCGATCCCTCGAGTAGTTGAGGTGCTAGGGTAGTCAGCCAACATGGTCGAAGTCGTTCCGTGGTGGCGGCTCGTCGCCGACCATGCTCCGGCCATTGTCATGAGCAGCTGACCCTAGAATCCTGTTCCCCGAGTAAAAGTAGGCAGGGGCGGCCAAAATCGAGAAGTTTGGAGCTGTACAGAAGCCGGCGGCGAGCTCTCCGGCGAGGTCCCTCGGCGGCGGAGCGCGGGCGTCGCGAGGTTGAAGAAGAGGGTGGGCCCCAGCTGTCAGCGGCCGATATTTTGAATCAGGATCCGGCTGCAGCCGGGATCGGGTGTGCTGGCGCGCAAAATCATTGTGGGCTGCGGTGTGCCGTCGCCTCGCCGTGCGACGCGTGTCCCCTGGGCCCACGCGCGAGTTTAAACTTTTCCCCGATTTTCAGATTTCCTTCAAACTTCAAATCCTCATAACTTTGGCTAGAAAGCTCCAAATTGAGTGAACCAAATTTTGCTGGATTCAGCTCTCTGAGTACTTTCCAGCAAATCAAGTTTCACTTCATGAAATTCCTTAGTTCTCCATATTTAAATCCTCAAAGTTTAAACTGTTTGGAATTTTAACTCGAGAATCCTGTGAAGGAAAATCCTGAAATTTTGCTGGGATGTTCACCAAAATATCCCTGAACTACCATTAAAATTTCAAACCCATTGGAGCTCATTCAATCCACCTAATGGTGTGATTAGTGGAACTGTTCCAGAGAAAATAGAAAATGTTCAGAAACATTTTCAGAATTTTCTCTGAAATTGTTTAGCTCATATCTTTAGTTAGGAACTTAAAAATTAAGTGAGACCAACTCCATTAGAATCCTCTGAAAATCTAGTTTTCAGAAAGTCATAGTTTATTCCATGGAAATTCCTAGAACACCCTAAGGGTTCCAATTAAGGTCAAGGACATAATTAATTGTGGAGGGCTCAAATGAGCTTTACTGCAACTAAAACTTGACCAAATCTCTGTTTAGGTTGTAACCAAGCCACAGTAAAAGTTTCACAGTCATTAGGTCTGTCTAGCAAGGGTTATATACTTCACAGCTTCAAAGTTAATACAAATGCATTTAAATTGATACATGTATTCCTTCCATCATGTAGTCGCTAAGGTCGAGGAGGAACCCGAAGTCCTAGACTTCGTAACTCCGGAGGAGCAGCTAGCCTACGACCAAGAGCAGCAAGGCAATCTCCAGTTTGCATTAACCTTTTTACAAATTTTTATTGTTTTGAGCACATACTTGTTTCCTTTATTCTGTGCATTAGAGTCTTGTTTGGAAGCCCCACTGCATAGCCAAGAGAACCATGGGTTGGGTTTTGGATTGCAAACCCCGTTAGCTACTGCATTGCTAGGATAGAGTAGGATTCGGTACAAGTCGAGTAGTTGGAACTACTCGCGAGCATAGTCTAGAGGCACTCGACTCGGGTAGTGATAGCACATGAAACACATGGCAAGAAAATGAGACCAAGCGGAGGGTAAGGGCAGCAGGACTTTGGGGCCTGTGTGTTGTAGCTCCGCTTGTGTTGATTGAGGAACGAGCCGTGTGCGGGCCTGTTGAACAAGCTAGAATAGTATCAAAGACCTACCGGCTATATGGGAACTGGGAAACTGATGTAACTCGGGTAGCTGGGTATTGAGGCATTGCCCGTCGTTCAGAGGGTAGGTTGAGAGCTTGAGGTGTAAATCGGCTGGCGGCACGGAGATGCGGGTGCAGAGACCTCTTGCTCAGGACGATGGGACCGGTTCAATATTTGGCTGACGGGTGAAAGGTAGTTGCGTATGGCGTCCGTGATGGTTGTTGTAGGCAACATCGAGTACGGGCGTACGTGACGGGTTGTTCGGGTAACCCTGCAGGTGTAAATCGATTATAATCGCCGTCCCTCACGGTCAGTGAGTACCACTTGTTCACTGTACCGTGACGTAGAAAGAACAGGCTAGTCACATGTTAAAATGTTGCTGATTGAAAGGTGGACATTGACTGTTAATGATATGCTGTAGCCTAGAGCTAACTAAAGTTCTTTTCAACTTTGGGCAAAGTACATGAGAGAAATGCGTTTCTTGTTTGATTGCGGCTCTCTCATGTGCCTTAGCGTAAGGTTCTCCACAACCTGCTGCTAAAACTTGAAAGTAAGGTTCTACTAATTAGGTGAGTCCTTGCAACTGATTTTTACCTCATGTAACCTATTACCCTCATGTAGAAGTTCCATGTTTAGGTGAGACGGGTCAGACTTGTGGAGCCTTCGTGCTCACTGCTTGTGTTTGAAGCTTTCGCAGGGTTCTATGAGGAAGGGACTCCCGAGGAGGAGACGGAACCCCAGGAGGGGAACCCCGTCGAGTGGGAGTCGTGCACGCCGCAGAGTTAGTGTGCGTGTGTGCTAGCAAGGACACGTTCGAGGGCTGAACGTGCACTTGATGCTTAGTCTACGCCCGCGAGTGTGGACTGACCTTATTTTGATGTAAACATGTTCATAACTTGTTTATGTAATAAAATTTCTGCTTCCGCTTTGTACCTTTGACGTGTGTTATACGGTGCTGTGCAACGCAGCACCCCTCAGCGTGATCCTGGCTCGACAGACCAATGGGGTCGTGTCATCAAGACAATGAAAATCTGGGGAAACTTCATAACATGGGTTCCATATTTCAATTGACAATGCAAATAATTCTAACTACACATTCTAGTATAGGATCAAAGTGGTTAAGGACACTTGCCTTCTTCCTGCTGCTCCGGGAATGGAAAGTCTTGGTCTTGGAAGGTGAGAACCGGCTCTGGGGCTGGTTCTAATCATGCCATCATACACATAACAAAAGAAAATAACATTCTATAAGCAATAGTCCACATCTACACTCATGCAAACCACACATACATTCACATGAAAGTCATACACATGTTTAGGTTTTGTGCTTACCCTAGATAGATTGCTCCTATGCATGCATGCACTTTTAAACATATATATTATTTCTAACTTTGATATTCAGATTTCCAAGTGTACACTAAATCTAAATTTTCAATTTGAACTATTTCCTATATTAAATATTACCCTTCTTATCTACCAACTTGCATAAAAATGTATATTCCAACTCCAAAATGGTTTTCAGGTCTTCTACACAATCTTAAACTTGAAGTTTTGATTTTAAGGACCTCATATGACATTTACTAATTATGTATACCTATTTTCTATATTTTTAGATTTATTTTCTATGCCTAAAAGTGAATTTCAGCATTAAAACAGCAAAATATATCACCTACACAGAATATACTTTGATTTAAAATGCCTAATGTCACACCCGGTTTTTCCGAAGAAACAACCAAGTGAATACCACATGTATGCCAGGATCATTTTCTCATACATGTGATGACAAATAGTGAAGCATCATTTATTACAAGCCAGGTGTCGAATATAAATAAGTCTTACATAGCAAATGTCTCGATGGACAATAATAAGTTCATCACAAGTAAATAAACTAGCAGCGGAATAATTATTCTCGTAGGCTCCATCACAGGCGTTGCCCGGGGTTCTCCATGAACCTAGAAACCTTCTTCGGGTCCAAAGTCTTGGTCATTATACACCACCTCATTATCTTGACCTGAGCAGCAATGTAAACCAACAAAATATGCAAGGTTGAGTACCGATGGTACTCAGCAAGTGTGGGAAAGTTATGTCATGCATGGCTAGAACAAGGAGAGGTTGAACTCATGGTTAAAGCACTATGCAATTAATTCCTATCACCTTAGCTTATTAAGCACCTACATTACTACACAGGTGAAATGGTCCCAATCTCCCATCCCTTCATCATAATCAAGTAACCATAACCTCATTTCCAATGTTAAGCTCCCCGCTTAACATCCACAACTTCCAAAACCATCAATCCTCTAATCATGAATATGTCCAAGCCGCTCTTGACCGTGAGCACGGCTGTCATGACAGTTTTGACTCTGCAGGGTTTGTACCACTGTACCCACATGTAGTGATTTCATCCCCCGTTGCCGGGTGGACTAAAAGAACCTCCATTATGCCAGTGGCTACGAACCACATTCACACTTCCCAGGTGTGTAGCCAGGAGACCACTACGAAGCCTTTACAAAGGGATTCCCGACGAGCGTGGGCCCACTGAGGTTTCACCCCTAACAGCATACAAGAGGCTCCAACCCCTCTGCGGTGGCCCCCTCTTGAGCCTTGCGGTTCATATGGTAGTCTAGCTGACACCTATTCCCTGCACCATCCAACACACCCATACTACGCCGGGGATACACCTAATTAATTGGCCAAGCTGCCCCATCTCAGCATGTGGTTGGCACTGTAAAGCCAGGTTACATGCTCCATGAACCGGTCCTTAGGATCCAGGCAAGTACTAAACACAAACCCGAGTCTCGTGCACCTAGCACACAACCAAAACATCCAACTTGCCTTGATCCCTACCTATACATAACTCACAATATCTCATTCAAGAGTATGGTAAAATAAACTGATGATCTCATGTCCCAATTATCCCATTCTAAGCATGGCTAAGCATATGCATAATAATAAATGACATGATAAAATAAATCCCAACCCAAGCTACAAGGAAACAAGGTAATGCAATTCTAGGGAAACTTCCTAGCATGGGTTTCATATTTCAATTGACAATGCAAATAATTCTAGCTACACATCCTAGCATAGGATCAAAGTGGTCAGGGACACTTGCCTCCTTCTTGCTGCTCTTGAAATGGGTAGTCCTGATCTTGGAAAGGAATAACTTGCTCTTGAACAGGTTCTACATCATACCATCACACATAGCAAAAGAAAAACAACAATCCATAAGACATAGTTCACACTTCCACTTCATACAAACCACACATTCATATTCATGAAATTCATTCACCATTATATGTGTTGTGGTTACTCTATGTATGTTGATTTGTGGTTTGCATACACTTTTATTTATGTGTATATGATTCCTACTTTGGTGTTCACATTTATACTTACATACTATATATATATATATATATATATATATATATATATATATATATATATATATATATATATATATATATATATATATATATATATATGTGTGTGTGTGTGTGTGTGTGTGTGTGTGTGTGTGTGTGTATGTGTGTGTGTTTCAAATTTAAATATATTCCTTATATTCAACTACTACACCTTTTCACAACCAAGTATGTGTGAAAAGTATTTTTCTTCTCCATATGTGCCTTCAGAATTTCTAGCAACCCTAAAATGAATTCTTAGGATTTTAGAAACTCCATTTATAATTTACTAGTTGCTATATTTTCAGATTTATTTTCCTATGCATAAATGTGTACTTTATTATGAAATTAGTAATACACATCATCTAAACAGAATAGGTTCTGGTCCTAAATAATTTAATAACATATTTTGACCTTTGCCTCTGATGTAAACTATTTCACAATTATTTTCCCTATTTTCTAAAACTATTCATTACTTAAAAATGTGTCCCTAAATGTGAATAATTAATTTAACAGATTCAATTCAGCCCAAAATATGTTTTTATCTCACTCCAAAGTTTTCTAAATACTGAGAAAGTTTTTAATTTAATTATGACAACATGTTTGTCCCACTTTTTAATTTTTAAACACTAGCCACATATTCAATTTCCTAATTTAAATATTAAACAGGGCTAAAAAGTTAAACTTACCACACTACAGGGTCTATAATATTATTTTCAGAATTTCTAGGGGTCTAGCTACACTTATAAGAGGTGTTTTTCCTAATTTTTATTAAGTCCAAGGGCTAAAACTGATTTTTAAATAAATTTACATGATTTTCTAGAGTTCTAGGGGCTAGATCAGAAGTTTCCGGGGCTAGCTCTTATTTCCCGAGAACCCCAGGGGGTAGCACGTAAGATTTCCAGTCTTTATAACGTGGGGCTGACGTGGACCGTCCGATTTTAAACCGACGGCCGAGATTATAACATCGAACCGGTACGTGGGGATTTAAACCCTACCGTGCGATTTAAAATAAACGGCGCACAAGCGGCCACGTCGCTCTGATCGAGCGCGGGCGGCGCTGCCGGCGGCGCACGGCGGCGGGAGGCGGCGATCTCGCCGGAGACTTTCGGATCTTCGGGAATTCTTCCTAGAACTGTGATTTTATGGCATAGATCGGTAGAGGGGAGGTCGGGGATCTCACCTTGGGGGTTTTCTTGAGCTCGGAGATCCTGGAAGGTGATCGGCGACGAGGTCCGAGGCAAAACCACAGCGAAGCTCATCGGCGCTGCGTTTACACCGCAAATCACCGTGTTTTCTGCACCTGCAAGGTTCCCCGGAGGCGGTGGATCAAGACCAGCGAGTTAGATCGGAATTTCCGAGCTTAGATCGGCCAGAATTCGCCGGAGAAGTCTCGGTTCTCACCGGAGTAAAAATCGGCGATCGTGAGGGAAAAACAGAACGAGGCCGGGGTTTTTATAGACGGGGCAGGGCGGCGGGGTGGTTTAGATCATGTCCGCGTCGCCTATGAACAGAATTCAGCGGTGATACGCCGAAATCCCAATCGGTTTTGATTCGGGTGCGAGGGAGTCCGGCGCTGTCGCGAGGTAGACGAAGATCAGGTGGGTCCCGCCTGTCAGTGTGAGGCAGCAGCGCGCGCGGCTGCGGGCTGGCGCGGGCGCTGGCTGGGCCGGCTGGTGGGTTTCGGCCCACTGGCCGGTTTTTTTCTGTTTTCTCTTTTTCTTTTTCTATTTCTTTTCTGATTTGAGTTTAATTTGAATTCCAGTTTGAATTTGAATTTTTGCAAAACATGCAACACGTACAAAAATTTTTAAACCCCCCTCTTAACATGATTTAGGGTTTTGAATCAAAATTTTGGGGTGTTACAGCTCTACCCCCCTTAAAAGAAATCTCGACCTCGAGATTTGTGGTTCTAAGAAAACAATTCCGGAAATTGTGCCTTGAGCTCATCTTCCCGCTCCCAGGTGGCTTCCTCTTCTGAGTGATGCTTCCACTGCACCTTGCACATCCGGATTCTTTTATTTCTGGTGAGGCATTCCATTGTCTCTAAAATCTTGTATGGTTGCTCGGCATAAGACAAATCTTCAGCTACATCCACTTCATTCATGGGTAACACCTCTTCAGGCGTTCTCAGGCATTTCTTGAGTTGTGACACATGGAACACATCGTGCACATCCGATAGACGAGCCGGTAATTCTAATTGATACGCCACTTCGCCTTTCCTCTCCAAAACTTGAAAGGGTCCGATGTATCGAGGTGCCAACTTCCCTTTCACCTTGAACCGACGAAGTCCTCTGATAGGGGACACCTTGAGATAGACATAGTCTCCCACATTGAAAACGAGCTCTCTTCTTCGTACATCGGCATAGCTCTTTTGGCGTGTCTGTGCAATCCTCAAGTTATTTTGAATTTTCCTCACCTTCGCCTCGGCTTCTTGTAGTACTTCTGGACCAAACACCTTACTTTCCCCTGTTTGGTTCCAAAATAGGGGAGTTCTGCACTTCCTCCCGTACAAAGCTTCAAACGGCGACATCTTCATACTAGCTTGATAGCTGTTGTTATAGGAAAACTCCGCATACGGTAAGTTCTTGTCCCAACTCCTATTGTTTTTTAGTGCACATGCCCTCAGCATATCTTCAAGGATCTGATTGGTTCTCTCCGTCTACCCGTCAGTTTGGGGATGATAGGCAGAACTAAAGTTCAGATGGGTTCCCATGGTTTCGTGCAACTTCTGCCAGAACCTTGAGGTGAACTGTGTCCCTCGATCCGACACAATCTTCTTTGGCACTCCATGGTAACACACGATCCTTGACATGCACAGCTCTGCCAATTTGGATCCGCTGTAGCTTTCTTTCACGGGGATGAAATGAGCTACCTTGGTTAGCCTATCAATGATGACCCATATCGAATCATATCCTGATTGGGTCCTAGGCAATCCCACGATGAAATCCATGCTGATTTCTTCCCATTTCCATTCAGGCACTTTGAGTGGTTGCAATAATCCCGCGGGTCTTTGATGTTCTGCTTTCACCAACTGACATGTGTCACATAGGGCAACATGTTCCGCGACATCTCGCTTCATGCCATACCACCAATACCTGCTCTTGAGGTCCTGGTACATCTTCGTACTCCCAGGATGAATAGAATAGTCGGAATCGTGAGCCTCCTTCAAAATCAATTCACGGATCTCCTTTACTTCAGGCACACAGATTCTTTTTCCGTGCCACACCGTTCCTTGTTCATCCTCTCTAAAACCCGGAGCTTTATTTTCCTTGATGAGTTGTCTGATCTCTTGTATCTTCTCATCATTCTTTTGACCCTCGCGTATGTCTCGCTCTAGTGTGGAGTCCACTTCCATTGCGATGGCTTCACCACTATTTACCAGGCATAGATTGAGCCTTATAACCTCATCCTGCAATTCTGCAGGCATGTCTTTTAAACTCAACTTATTGACTTGCACTTTCCAACTTAAAGCATCGGCCACGACGTTTGCTTTCCCAGGATGATAGTTGATGCCCACATGAAAGTCATTGATTAGCTCTAACCACCTCCTTTGTCTGAGGTTGAGGTCTGGCTGTGTGAAAATGTACTTCAAACTCTTATGATCCGTAAATATCTCGATCCTCTTCCCCATCAAATAGTGCCGCCAAATTTTCAACGCGTGTACCACTGCGGCTAGTTCTAAGTCATGTGTAGGATAGTTTTTCTCGTGCTTCCGAAGCTGCCGGGAGGCATAAGCCACGACATGCCCTTCTTGCATGAGAACACATCCCAACCCGTTTCCAGAGGCATCGCAGTACACCATAAAGTTCTTCTGCATATCTGGCATAACTAGCACTGGGGTTGTCGTCAATCTTTTCTTTAACTCTTGAAAACTCGTCTCACACTGTGGCGTCCATGTGAATGTGATTCCTTTCTCCAACAGTTTAGTGAGGGGTCTTGAGATCTTAGAGAATCCCTCAATAAACCGTCGATAGTATCCAGCCAATCCCAAGAAGCTTCGAACTTCTCCGACATTTTCAGGGGTCTTCCACTTCTGGATATCCTCGATTTTGGCAGGATCCACGGAGATTCCTCCCTCTGAGATTATATGTCCTAAGAAGGGAACTCTCTTCAGCCAAAATTCACACTTGCTCAACTTGGCATATAGTTGGTGTTCTCTCAGCCTTTGCAACACCAACCTTAGATGTTTCTCATGTTCTTCTTCATCTTTGGAGAAGACGAGAATGTCATCTATGAAAACCACCACAAATTTGTCCAGATATTCCATGAATACCTTGTTCATGAGATACATGAAGTATGTCGGGGCATTAGTTAGCCCGAAAGGCATGACAGTGTATTCATACAGTCCGTACCGAGATACGAAAGCTGTCTTGGGAATATCAGATTGCCTTATCTTGAGTTGGTGGTATCCCGACCTGAGATCAATTTTCGAGAACACACAAGCTCCCCTCAACTGATCAAACAAGTCCTCAATACGAGGCAATGGGTACTTGTTCTTGATGGTTACCTCATTCAAAGCACGGTAATCCACGCATAACCTTTGGGTTCCGTCGTTCTTGGGCACAAATATCACCGGGGCTCCCCATGGTGAGGAACTAGGACGAATATACCCCTTCTCCGTCAATTCTCTCAAATGATCCTTGAGTTCTTCTAGCTGCTTGGAGTCCATCCGATAAGGTCTCTTGTATATCGGGGCTGTTCCAGGCACTAGCTCAATTGCAAATTCCACTTCACGATCGGGAGGCATACCCGGCAATTCTTCCGGAAAAACATTTGGATATTCCCGGATAATCCTGATCTCCTCCAATTTCACCTCAACTTGATTTAATTTGATGTCCCTCCTAGGCTCGTGTATTGTTATGAACTTTACTCTTGTGCCACTAGGGTGAGTTAGTTCCACCGTTCTGGTCGAACAATGAATGATTCCCTTATGTTTGGTCAACCAATCCATGCCCAAAATAATATCGATCCCTTGGGAATCTATCACTATGAGGTTAGCAGTAAACACTACCCCATTAATGTCTAGATTCACCTTGGGACACACTTGTCTTGTCCGTATTTCTCCACCGGGAGAGTTTACGGCTAGCATATGGTTCATTTGTGTTGTTGCTAGGTCATACTTCTTAACAAACCCTTGAGCAATAAACGAGTGGGTGGCACCAGAATCAAACAGCAGGGTTGCAAGGTGTAAATTGGCAGGAAACTTACCAACTACCACGTCGGGTGCATCTTGTGCTTCCTCCATAGTGGCGTGGTTCACCGTCCTCTCATTACATTCTGCTGTTGTGGCTGCGTGGGCTTCTTCTTTGCGCACTTATGGGCATAGTGCCCCACTTCACCACAGCTAAAACATTGCACCCCAACCTTAGGTGCTTGGCCTTTGTTATCTTGGGGTTGGTTCGGGGGTCCTTGCACTGCTGGTCGAGGTGGATATGCGGGGCGAGGCTGCTGTACAAACTGACATTGTGGCTGTGCTGGTGCTGCGGGAGGCCTGTAGTTCGGATTGTACCCTCTTAGTGCTGAGTAGGGTACCGCGGCACGGCTCGTCTGCCCCGTAGGTTGCTGCATCATACGGGGGCGAGTGTTGCTTCCCGAAGCTTGATGTGACCAACCGGCCTTCCTCTTATTCTCATTTTCCAAGGCCTTTAGCTTCCTTTCTACCACAAATGCTCTGTCCACCATCTTTTGGAAGCTTTCATACTCATTCGAGGACATTGCACACTGCATCTCTGCGGTAAGTCCTTCCACGAAACAATCTTGTTTCTGCTCATCAGTCTCTATGTCCCGTGGGGCATAGCGGGATAGTTGAGTAAATTTAGTGAGGTATTCCCTCACCGTCATGTTTCCCTGCTGCAGTCCCAAAAACTCCTTCCTCTTGTTTTTGAGTTCACCTCTTGGGATGTAATGGTTGCGGAAGCTACTCTTGAACTCTTCCCAAGTGATGTTCTCAGGGTCATGATGGGCGGCCACATAGGCGGTCCACCAATCAGCAGCAGGTCCATGCAATTGATGAGAGGCAAACAGCACCCTCTCATACCCTTGGCACTGTATGATCCTCATCTTACTTTCAATGGTCTTCAGCCAATCATCTGCCTCCAGAGGTTCAGCAGCACTTGCAAACTTTGGAGGTTGAGTTCCTAGAAACTCACTCAACCTTGGTTGGCGTGGTGCAGCTTGTGGAGGTGGACCTTGATGCAAGTTGGCCACCACTTGAGTCAAGTTCTGGATGAGCTGATTTTGATTCTCCAGCATTTGGTGGAGGGGATCAACTCCTTCACGGCGACCACCCTGGTCCTGGCCTCCAGAAAGATGAGGGTTGCATGCCTCATCGTTGTTGTTGGCGGGGTTGGCAGCACGTCCTTTTCCTCTTCCGGCCATCTGGCAGAATCAACCAATGTTAATTTGAAAGCATTTAGTATCATCTTACTACTTTCATTTGTTTGTACTTTGAAGTGTTGAGGCTTTGTTATATTTTTCTGAGGGTTCATTTCTCACAAAAAAATGAATGTAATATTATTTCATGTGGGTTCACACACCAAAGCAAAACAATTTAAAGACGAGACTGTGGACAATTGCTCATGACTTCCACAACTCACGTCACACACCAAGCATTAACACACCATTAACTTAACTTAACGACTCGACTATTCGACATCTTGCTAACTAAGGGAAAGACTCTACACTACTCGTTTTCTTGAGCTGGCTCCTCGGGATCTTCCTCGTCATTTCGGCTTCCTTCTGACTCTGCTTTGGGTGGGGAGGCTGCTGGTGGAGAAGTGCGACGACGCCTTATCGCTCGGCGATCCGGGGAGTCAGGAGTCCATGTATCATTCACGGTGACACACGGTTCATTCCCATCTCCTCTTTCTCTCGCCTTTAAGCAGGCTCGCAGCAACACCTCCGTTTCCTTCAGGGTGTCCCGGGCATCCTGAAGCTCTTGTTGACACTCCTGCAGTCAAGTGCTGAGCATAGCAGCATCCTCCAAGCACAAGTCCATGTGCTCATGGGAAGTCCCTTGCTGCACTGGTGGGTACTTGTACTCCGTGGTACCACTCTCACGTTGGAGGACATACATGTACTCAGTTTTGTTCAAGTGGCGACGATAGATGTGACTCTGGCACGTGATGGCCTCCCAGGTGACATCTTTCTCCGCATCGACCTGTGTTGCTCGACAAGCTGGAGAGTGGTGAATCTTAAGCAGCTGATTTTCGTGTATAATCCTCATCTCCGAACTCCATTCTTCCCTCTTCTCACGGATGGTCCTGGTGGAGTTATAGTGGATGATTAGCTTGCCCGTATTGCCGGCGGCTTCGAGCATACGCCGAAGTCAGCGCAATAAGCCTCCTACTGCCAATCCGTAGGAAAGGTACGTCACCGGACGGCTCTCCTCTCTCTAGGCAAGGGCAACTACGGGAACTCTCCCTCCTGTGGACTTGCGAGCGGTACGAATCATGCGAACCATCTAAAACAAAGAGAATTTAAACTTAGGTTAGATAAACTCTTAAACCAAAAATCCTATTTTGAATGAAAGTTGGGGTAAGATGAAGAAGGCGACTCATTTAAATAACACTTTTCAATCCACACCTTTGAAAAATAGTTTTTAAGAAAATAGGGCCCTTAAATACGTCCATTTCTACCTAGGTCCACATTCCTACGGGCAACCTTGGCTCTGATACCACTTCTGTCACACCCGGTTTTTCCAAAGAAACAACAAAGTGAATACCACATGTATGCCAGGATCATTTTCTCATACATGTGATGACAAATAGTGAAGCATCATTTATTACAAGCCAGGTGTCGAATATAAACAAGTCTTACATAGCAAATGTCTCGATGGACAATAATAAGTTCATCACAAGTAAATAAACTAGCAGCGGAATAATTATTCTCGTAGGCTCCATCACAGGCGTTGCCCGGGGGTCTCCATGAACCTAGAAACCTTCTTCGGGTCCAAAGTCTTGGTCATTATACACCACCTCATTATCTTGACCTGAGCAGCAATGTAAACCAACAAAATATGCAAGGTTGAGTACCGATAGTACTCAGCAAGTGTGGGAAAGTTATGTCATGCATGGCTAGAACAAGGAGAGGTTGAACTCATGGTTAAAGCACTATGCAATTAATTCCTATCACCTTAGCTTATTAAGCACCTACATTACTACACAGGTGAAATGGTCCCAATCTCCCATCCCTTCATCATAATCAAATAACCATAACCTCATTTCCAATGTTAAGCTCCCCGCTTAACATCCACAACTTCCAAAACCATCAATCCTCTAATCATGAATAAATCCAAGCCGCTCTTGACCGTGAGCACGGCTGTCATGACAGTTTTGACTCTGCAGAGTTTGTACCACTGTACCCACATGTAGTGATTTCATCCCCCGTTGCCGGGTGGACTAAAAGAACCTCCATTATGCCAGTGGCTGCGAACCACATTCACACTTCCCAGGTGTGTAGCCAGGAGACCACTACGAAGCCTTTACAAAGGGATTCCCGACGAGCGTGGGCCCACTGAGGTTTCACCCCTAACAGCATACAAGAGGCTCCAACCCCGCTGCAGTGGCCCCCTCTTGAGTCTTGCGGTTCATATGGTAGTCCAGCTGACACCTATTCCCCGCACCATCCAACACACCCATACTACGCCGGGGATACACCTAATTAATTGGCCAAGCTGCCCCATCTCAGCATGTGGTTGGCACTGTAAAGCCAGGTTACATGCTCCATGAACCGGTCCTTAGGATCCAGGCAAGTACTAAACACAAACCCAAGTCTCGTGCACCCAGCACACAACCAAAACATCCAACTTGCCTTGATCCCTACCTCTACATAACTCACAATATCTCATTCAAGAGTATGGTAAAATAAACTGATGATCTCATGTCCCAATTATCCCATTCTAAGCATGGCTAAGCATATGCATAATAATAAATGACATGATAAAATAAATCCCAACCCAAGCTACAAAGAAACAAGGTAATGCAATTCTAGGGAAACTTCCTAGCATGGGTTTCATATTTCAATTGACAATGCAAATAATTCTAGCTACACATCCTAGCATAGGATCAAAGTGGTCAAGGACACTTGCCTCCTTCTTGCCACTCTTGAAATGGGTAGTCCTGATCTTGGAAAGGAATAACTTGCTCTTGAACAGGTTCTACATCATACCATCACACATAGCAAAAGAAAAACAACAATCCATAAGACATAGTTCACACTTCCACTTCATACAAACCACACATTCATATTCATGAAATTCATTCACCATTATATGTGTTGTGGTTACTCTATGTATGTTGATTTGTGGCTTGCATACACTTTTATTTATGTGTATATGATTCCTACTTTGGTGTTCACATTTATACTTACATACTATATATATATATATATATATATATATATATATATATATATATATATATATGTGTGTGTGTGTGTGTGTTTCAAATTTAAATAGATTCCTTATATTCAACTACTACCCCTTTTCACTACCAAGTATGTATGAGAAGTATTTTTCTTCTCCATATGTGCCTTCAGAATTTCTACCAACCCTAAACTGAATTCTTTGGATTTTAGAAACTCCATTTATCATTTACTAGTTGCTATATTTTCAGATTTATTTTCCTATGCATAAATGTGTACTTTATTATGAAATTAGTAATACACATCATCTAAACAGAATAGGTTCTGGTCCTAAATAATTTAATAACATATTTTGACCTTTGCCTCTGATGTAAACTATTTCACAATTATTTTCCCTATTTTCTAAAACTATCCATTACTTAAAAATGTGTCCCTAAATGTGAATAATAAATTTAACAGATTCAATTCATCCCAAAATATGTTTTTATCTCACTCCAAAGTTTTCTAAATACTGAGAAAGTTTTTAATTTAATTATGACAACATGTTTATCCCACTTTTTAATTTTTAAACACTAGCCACATATTCAATTTCCTAATTTAAATATTAAACAGGGCTAAAAAGTTAAACTTACCCCACTACAGGGTCTATAATATTATTTTCAGAATTTCTAGGGGTCTAGCTACACTTATCAGAGGTGTTTTTCCTAATTTTTATTAAGTCCAGGGGCTAAAACTGATTTTTTAATAAATTTACATGATTTTCTGGAGTTCCAGGGGCTAGATCAGAAGTTTCCGGGGCTAGCTCTTATTTCCCGAGAACCCTAGGGGGTAGCACGTAAGATTTCCAGTCTTTATAACGCGGGGCTGACTGGACCGTCCGATATTAAACCGACGGCCGAGATTATAACATCAAACCGGTACGCGGGGATTTAAACCCTACCGTGCGATTTAAAATAAACGGCGCACAAGCGGCCACGTCGCTCTGATAGAGCGCGGGCGGCGCTGCCTGCGGCGCACGGCGGCGGGAGGCGGCGATCTCGCCGGAGACTTTCGGATCTTCGGGAATTCTTCCTAGAACTGTGATTTTATGGCATAGATCGGCAGAGGGGAGGTCGGGGATCTCACCTCGGGGGTTTTCTTGAGCTCGGAGGTCCTGGAAGGTGATCGGCGACGAGGTCTGAGGAAAAACCACGGCGAAGCTCGTCGGCGCTGCGTTTACACCGCAAATCACCGAGTTTTCTGCACCTGCAAGGTTCCCCGGAGGCGGTGGATCAAGACCAGCGAGTTAGATCGGAATTTCCGAGCTTTGATCGGCCAGAATTCGCCGGAGAAGTCTCGGTTCTCACCGGAGTAAAAATCGGCGATCGTGGGGGAAAAACAGAACGAGACCGGGGTTTTTATAGACGGGGGAGGGCGGCGGGGTGGTTTAGATCATGTCCGCGTCGCCTACGAACAGAATTCAGGGGGATACGCCGAAATCCCGATCGGTTTTGATTCGGATGCGAGGGAGTCCGGCGCTGTCGCGAGGTAGACGAAGATCGGGTGGGTCCCACCTGTCAGTGTGAGGCAGCAGCGCGCGCGGCTGCGGGCTGGCGCGGGCGCTGGCTGGGCCGGCTGGTGGGTTTCGGCCCACTGGCCGGTTTTTTTTTGTTTTCTCTTTTTCTTTTTCTATTTCTTTTCTGATTTGAGTTTAATTTGAATTCCAGTTTGAATTTGAATTTTTGCAAAACATGCAACACGTCCAAAAATTTTTAAATCCCCCTCTTAACATGATTTAGGGTTTTGAATCAAAATTTTGGGGTGTTACACCTAACAAAATATCTATTGGCTTCCTATTTGATGGGATCAATTTAGATATATTTTTTCCTATTTTTCAGAATTATTTCAAACCTAAAAATGAATTTTCAGCAATAAAAGAAATAAATAACCCCTTTTTCAGACTTCCTTGCAGCCTAAAATCAGTCCTCAAATCATTCTAAACATTTTTCAGGTGCTAGAAAAATTTAAATTGTAATTGCATATGTGTTTGCATCACTAATTTGAATTTAAATTCCATTCACATGTTCAAATTGCTGAATTTGATATTCTTCAGGGGCTAATGTATAAATCCATGCTACTGTGGTGTCCAATTTCCTATTTCCTAAATTTTCAGGGTTCAAAGCATCAATTACAGAGGGGGTTTCCTAATTTTTATTAGGTCCATGGGCTAAAACTGATTTTTAAATGCATTTACATGAATTTTCCAGAGAGTCCAGGGCTAGATCAGAAGATTCTGGGGGCTAGCTACTCGTTTCTCACAACTCCAGGGGGTAGTGCGTAAGATTCCTGGCGTTCATAATGCAGGGCTGATGTGGGCCGTCGGATTTAAAACGGAGGGCCGAGATTATAACGCGAAGGGGTACAGGGGAGATCTAATTGTGGCCACACGATTTAAAATGGACGGGCCGCAATGGGCCACGTCACCCTGGCCGGAGCCAGCCCGCGTGCGCGGTGGCGCGCGGCGGCAGTGGGCGGCGATCTCGCCAGAAAGTTTTGGTTTTCGTCTCTACGCGCTAGAACTCAATTCTTTTTGCATGGATCGTCTGCGGAGGAGTAGGGGAGCTTACCAGTGGGCCTTACTTGACCCCGAAGTGGCCGGAGACTGCTCGGCGACGATGTCCGAGGGTGGAGCTCGGTGGTGCTCATCGGAGCGGCGGCTAGAGCGCGACACACAGCGTTTCTTTCACCTGCAAGACTCCCCGGTGGCGGTGGAACACGCTACACATGTTAGAGCAGAGGATTCGGATGAAAGTCGGAAGGAAACGGCAGAGGTAGTCTCGGTTCTCACCGGAGAAGAAAACGGAGCAGCGAGGGGAAACCGGTGGGGTTTTCCTGCGTTTAAATGGACGAGGGGGGCAGCGGGGTCGGTTGAGGGGGTGTAGCACCAAGTGAGCCGGAGATCATGGCTCGTGAGCGCGGAATTCAGACGGGGTGGCGCGATCGGGCGCGGGAGATCCGCGGACGGTTGGGGAAGACGAAGCTGACGGCTGGGGCCAGCTTGTCAATGGGAGGAGGGGGGGAGAAAGGGGCCACAGCTGCTGGGCCGGTTTGAGTGGGTTTCGGCCCAGTGACTCTTTTTCTTTTTATTTCCTTTTTCTTTTTTCTGTTATGCATTCAAACTTGAATTCCAGTTTGAGTTTAAATTTTTCTCCAACATGCATTACGTCCACTTAATTTGAATTTACATTTGCCACATTTATGGGGTGTTACAACTCTACCCCCCTTAAAAGAAATCTCATCCTCGAGATTGGTGGCTCTAGGGAAACAGATCCGGAAACTGCGCCTTGAGCTCGTCTTCTCTCTCCCATGTGGGCTCTTCTTCCGAGTGATGTTTCCACTGCACTTTGCACATTCAGATTCTTTTGTTTCTTGTGATGCGTTCCATCATCTTCAGAACCTTGACCGACTGTTTGGCATACGAAAGGTCTTTACGGACGTCCACTTCATTCATGGGTAACCTCACTTCGGGTGTTCTTAAGCATTTCTTGAGTTGTGACACATGGAACAAGTCGTGCACATCTGATAGGCGAGCCGGCAATTCCAACTGATTTCCACTTCGCCTTTCCTCTCTAGAATCTGGAAGGGTCCGATATATCGGGGTGATAGTTTCCCTTTCACTTTGAATTGACGAATCCCTCTGATAGGTGACACCTTGAGATAGACATAGTCCCCTACGTTGAAGGTGAGCTCTCTTCTTCGTATATCTGCAAAACTTTTTTGTCTGGTCTGAGCTATTCTCAAGTTGTCGCGGATTTATCTCACTTTCGCCTCGGCCTCTTGTAGTACCTCTGGCCCAAACAATTTGCTCTCCCCAGTTTGATTCCAAAAGAATGGAGTTCTGCACTTCCTCCCATACAACGCCTCAAAGGGTTACATCTTCATACTAGCCTGATAGCTGTTGTTATAGGAGAACTCAGCATATGGTAAGTTCTTATCCCAACTCATATTGTTTTTGAGTGCGCAAGCTCTCAACATATTCTCAAGGATCTGATTGGTTCTTTCGGTCTGCCCATCGGTCTGTGGATTGTATGCGGAACTAAAATTCAGATGAGTCCCCATGGTTTCATGTAACTTCTGCCAGAAACTTGAGGTGAACTGTGTTCCTCGATCTGACACTATCTTCTTCGGCACCCCATGAAAACATACAATTCTTAACATGTACAACTCTACCAATTTGGATCCGCTGTTGCTTTCTTTCACAGGAATGACATGAGCTACCTTAGTCAGCCTATCAATTATGACCCATATTGAATCATATCCCTAATGGGTCCTAGGCAGTCCCACTATGAAGTCCATGCCTATTTCTTCCCATTTCCATGTAAAGGTCCAAAAAATGTGAATACAAAGAAACTCTTGTTTGCAAAAGTTGGTTTCATATGTATGAAATTTGGAACTTGTTGAAACTTTTCCACATGTGATAACCCACATGAGGGCTTTCTTCACATAAGTCCAAATTTTTGTTTGAAAACATGGAACCCAAGAGGGGTCTAAAACAAAGACGGGAAGTTCCCATATGGGTGAGAAAGCTAATGTCAGATTTGGAACAAATTGTTCAACTCAAAATTCAAATGAGAGCAACACAATGAATTTTCAAAACTGTTGTACTAAAAGTCTCATTTGTAGCTGTCAAATTAAAAATCAGATTTCATATTTGAATTCCTTATGTCCAAATTAGGGGGTATGCAAAGTTTCATGATTTATTGAAATGATTTGCAACTCATTTTTTCAAAATGGACTTTAAATAGCAAAGAATTCAAATGCCCACTTGAATTTGGATGAAATTTCGCAATTGTCCAACTGCATATCAGATTCGAATTCCCACAATTGAATTCCATTATATTCAAAATCTTGGAGATATTTTAGAGGATAAGGAGGCACTGAACTTTGGGACCCACCTGTCATTGAGGGGGAGAAATTTGCAGAAGATCTTCACAAAGCAGTCTCTGTTTTGCTTCTTAAGCGGGCTTGACAGCAGAGGGCGTGGCCGGCAGCAGCACCCGCCACTCGGTCGACCGCCTCTCGCGCAAACCGCCTCAGCCAATGTCCTTATCCCCTATCCCGTGCTCCCTTTCGGCCTTATCGCCAAGACGTTGAAGCTCCTTGTTCCTCACACCCGAGAAGCACAAACACGGCCATCCCTCCCTCGATCACTCGGGAACCCGTACAGTTCACGTGAGCAACGTCTCTGAGCAGAAAAACCATACCACCATACCCTCCACAACCCCCTTGCACCATCCCTACGTGAGTTCAGTCATCAGAACATGAGAGAACCGAGTTTCAGCGGCGGCCGGAAGAAACCGCCACCAACGGCTCTCGTGGGCAGCCCCACAGAGACGTTTTCACAACCAAGCAAGAGGAGCCTTGGACGCGCAAGAGCTCCCTACAGCTTCCATCTGAAGCTCAGCGCTTGTCTTCGCTTCTTGCCAACGAATTTCGGGATTCCTCTCCGGCCGGTGTAAACGGACCTGCGGGTATGAATTCTTAAAATTCTCGTGCTATGATTGTTTAGAGCACTGCAAATTGCACTCACATGACGTAGCCTTGCTTAGCAACAACTTCCCTTTTGAAACCTAGCATGAAACACACTCTGCACGGTGTATTTTCGATCTTTCCGACAGCGGTTTTAGCGGGACGGTTCAGGCGCACGATGAACCCCAGTTTGGAGCCGTTCCCGAGCCCATGTGCGGCCATGCCGATCTTCTCCAGCCTTCACTGGTGCTGTAGGACCTTTCCAGGGAGCTTCTGGCAGGCTAGCTCATCGGGGCGACATCGCGGGAGTTCCACCGAGCGTCGCGCCGTTGCAAGCTACTTTGGGAGCTCTGCCAGCTCGGGAAAACCACACCAGAGTGTTCCTCACACGAAACTAGGGCTTAGCAGCGAGTTTTGGCGTCGGAGGTGGCCGGACGACCGAGTTCGGGGTTGCTCCGGCGAGCCCGGCGGCGATATCGCGCGGGGGCGAGAGGTAGACGAGGGTGCTGCCGGCCCCACGCTTCAGTCGCACAGAAACAGTGACCGGATCCTCTGTGGCGCCGGATTAAACTGTGGCAACACGGGAAACAGCTCTGTAGCCCGTGTGGCGTGTTCCAGTGCAAGACACGTGTGCTCCCCGGAACCACAGGCAGTTTTAAACTTTTCCACAATTTATTCAAATCCCAGATTTTCCCCAAACTTTAGAAGAGCATAACTTTTGCAAGGAACCTCCAAATTTAATGATTCAAATTGGATTAGATTCAGATTGACAAACTCTATCCAATTATGCAACCCAATTTGTGTGAAAGTCTTTATTTAATTCTGGAAAATTCTTTAAAGCTTTTCAGAAAAAGAATTTTTGAGGAAGTTTGGTTCATCCAAAAATCCTCAAATTTTGCCACAATATCGTTTAGGGTGTTATTAGACTCCTGTAAACGTTTCAGCTCATTTGGAGTTGATTTGATCAGGAGAATTCAGATTTTAAGTTACTGTGTTCAAATGAATACAGAAACATTTTCAGAGAATTTCAAAAACTTGGAAATTCATTTCTGGGCAACTCTTAGCTCCAAAAATCCTAGGAAGATTCATGCAAGCTCTATGAACTATAATTGAGATTGTAGTTCACTAAGTTTGACATGAACATGGGTATTACCTCAGAATTAATTCCTCTTTGCTTAAATACTTAGAGAATTGTTCTGAATAAACCACTCAATGAAAAGTGCTTATTTTTGGTCCAGATGACTTCTTGTGACATGGAACTCACATGAAAATTTTCAGCTCCATTGGAGCTTTTGATCACCAATGTCTTGTGTAACCTCTTAGGTGATCAACACACAAGTGATAAATGGCACTCAATACTTGATCATAGTGCTTTAACCCAACCTAAACCACTAGCACCAGTGTCATTTTAAATTCTTAAACAGAGTTCCAGATTTTAAACTGTCATTAGATCTTATTAAGCAAAAGCTTTTCAATTAAATACATATGCATGATCATATCGTGTAGCCTCTACGTGAGCACGTGTGAAGGGATTGGAGTGAAGATCAAGGAGGGAGGAAAGCAAGTGATCAAGATCCAAGTGATCGTCACTAACTGATTGTAATCTTAGTCACCTGCAAAACAGGCAAGCCCCGGTTTGCATTTGAACAGTTCTATAAAGTATTTCCATTTTTAGAGATCATAGATTTGAATCGTTTGATTGCATTACGTCTAGTTGATATTGAGAACCCCACTTGCATAACCAGAAATACCTAAGAGAGAAAGGGTATAATAGTACCTCCTCTAGTGGATTTGGCTACGCTAAATGTTAGTAGGAAAGGTCTGGTAGAAGTCGAGTAGTTGGAAGCTACTCGCGAGTTTAGGGCTGGTTTACTCGAAACGGGTTAAAAATTAGAAATGATGAGGAAAGTTCACACACAAGAAATGGAGACTAGGCAGGGAGGTTTAGATGCAGCAGGCTGCGGACCGTGTGTGCATAGCCCTGCCTGTGTCGGTTAAGGCCCATCCGTGCTTGGCCCTGTTGGACAAGTTTGAATTGTGTACAGGGCACATACTGGCTATATGTGACCCAGGAAACCGATGTACCTTGGGAGATCCATAGTGGAACTTTTCTAACTGCCTTAGGCTTTCGGTGTCGGGGTAGCAGGAGGTAACTCGCTTAAAAACATACCACTGCAGGTATGTACCTTGAGGGAGCTTGCGGACTCGGGGCAGTTAGACTGCGTCCAATGTGGAAGATCTTGGGGAAGGTGGCCGCGTACAACGTCAGTCGAGGTTGCTGCCGGCAACTCGGAATACGGGTGTACGTGTCGTGTAGTCCGGGCGTGTACTGATTCGAATCACCGTCGCTCGCGGTCAAATGAGCATACTTGCCCACTGCGTCTTGACGTAGTAATGCGTCCAATGTGGAAGATCTTGGGGAAGGTGGCCGCGTACAACGTCAGTCGAGGTTGCTGCCGGCAACTCGGAATACGGGTGTACGTGTCGTGTAGTCCGGGCGTGTACTGATTCGAATCACCGTCGCTCGCGGTCAAATGAGCATACTTGCCCACTGCGTCTTGACGTAGTAACAACTGAAATAGTTTTCTTTTGAACTTGATAAGGCTGTGATGTAACTTGTATTGCAACCATGATTGAATTAGAGATAGGCTCATTAAACTTTAATTTCACCTTGTGCAAGGAACATCGCAACAAAGCGTTTCTTGTCTGATTGTGGAGTTGCCATGCTGTTTGGCTCAAGGTCTGCACAATGAGGCTTAAAATCTAAAAGTTAAGGATCAACATTAGGCGAGTCCTTTATGCAAATCTAGCTATCCTAATTGTAACCCGTCGTGCATGTAGAGTTTCTTTTTTAGGAGAGACGGATCAATCTTGCTGAGGCTATGTGCTAACGCTTGCTATATAAGTGGTTTTGCAGGTTAACATCGATGCTAAGAAGAAGGTTGTCCGGTGAGACTCAGAGACTTCCGAGTCATATAACACATGGAGAACCCGGCCGCTGCTGTTGTCTTCATGTTGCTAGCGAGGGGAATCCGCGGGCTGGACTTCATCTCGAGTGCTCTTTAGTTATTCGATGTGAGTTGTTATAGACTTCCTCTGTAGTTACTTGATGTAAAGTATTTACAAAGAAAAACTTGTAAGCTCCGCTATTGTTTTATGTAATATATTGTTCCTTATATGTGTGCTGTTGGGTGCCGCACAACACTGCACCACCCAATGCGATTCCCGGGCGAGTGCCACGTCCCCGTGACTGAACGGGCGGTGTCAGGCCGTCTCAGCGTGGTATCAGAGCCGCATTGGTAATAGCGCATGGAATAAGGATCGTATTACGACAAAAATTTAGGATACGGTGAGGAAACGGTATTAGGCCCACATAAGGCTATAGTAGGATAGTTACTTAAAGTGGCATGACTAATATACTTGTTATAATTCTGAATTTTGACTATGTTACGACGCACCTACGCTCTGGTAAGCATGGTAAGGAACGCCACCGAAAGCGGTTCAATTTTGGTTAGCTCCCCTGACGAGGAAAGTGGTTCAGGGATAGGTCTCGCAGCTTGGTGTGAGACGTTAATATGAAACTCTTGGACTCTTCATGTTCCTGAGTTCATATGAAACACTGATCCCTAGCATGCATTAGGCAAGTAAGTGGAGACCCCATTGTGTGGTCAGTAACGCGATAGTGTGTTCTTCTGGAAATAGCCTATAAGGACATACGCAGCGCTTGCCGTCGGCGTGCCCTGCAGGGCAGTAGGTGGTATCTGTTGGGTTGATGAAATTCCCAACCGTGACGACCCGTTCGCGCTCTACTCGGGTTTCCCGTCGTGTGGTGTGAAAACGCGACCATGTACCGTGAGACGTGGCTTGACTCAAGGACGGCCCGTATGGAAATGATATGGGACGTATGTTTTTAGTACGATATGGAACTGCCTGAAATGAGAAAACCTATGTGTACATCGTCATTGAGTGTTCTTCTGCAGGTACTAATCACGTACGTATCCCGAGTAGTATACGTGTGCGAGAGACAATTTTAGTGCCACTGGTAAAACGAATATGCCGGTATAGTCCGGTTAGGATTTTCTTTTGGTGAGGCTACGCAGTACCGACATGCTTCTTACGGTGCATCGACGCCGTACTAAACCTAATAACCCCTTTCCTCTGAAGAAATGACTCATGAACTAACTTTCAACTAAAAATGGAAGTTTGAAACAAATATTAGTTACTGAACTCTTATTTTGAGCTAAGATTCAAATGAGAGGAAGACTAGGCTTCAAAGATTTCAAAAACAGAGTGCTCTGTTTTCGGCAGGAATTCTTGCTGGACTTTAACAGAGCATAAATCTGAGTAGCTTTAACAAATTAAGGTGTATGATACAGTTCTGGAAAAATTTGTAAGTGATCTACAACTTATTTGTAGACCTCCAGAGCAAAATCACACGTTAAATGGGTAGAAAGTTCAGAGGAAGGTAAACTGGACAGAACCAGGACAGCAGCAAAATCTCTCTGGACCTTTCTGTTTTTAAGCCATAACCTTCTGTAGAAAAATCCTTAAGGAGCCTTTGATATACCATTGGAAAGCTTATGAAATGTGCAGCATTGTTGTAGTTCAAAGTTTGTTCAGATTCTTATTGTATTTACATATACAACTGTGATAAAAATAGCCACATACAAAGGAGATGCTGGCAAATTTTATCCAGGAATTCTGTCAACTTTGGAAAATCATAACTTTTAATACAGAGATTATATCAAGGCATATGAATACTCTTTGGAAAGGTACTGAGGTTAACTTTAACTTTGGTATACAACTTGAGCTATGAAAATGCTTTTAACAAGATCAAAATCTGGAGATAGTGCATAAAGGTCTGTCCTGTACAGATAGGCTGGTTAGCTATACCTACTAAGGAGTTGTGTAAACATGGATTTTGTTACTACTTTCATAAAGTTTTGACATATTCATGTTTTCATTAGCCTCACATACTGCTGAGTTCATGTTTAACTCATCTCGAATACATTTTTGCAGTATGGTTCGTACTCGCTCTAGGAGTAGGGCCAGGAGTTCTCGCCGAGGCGGTGATGCTTCTATTCCACCGTCGGAACCATCATCCATGGGATGGATGGACCTTATGACTCGAGTCATCGAGTCTAACCAAGAGAACACTAGGCTACTCCAAGAAGCAACGCAAGAACACATACGCTTACTCCAAGCCTTGGTACAGCAGGGTGTACTCCAGAGCACGCAACAAGTCGTTCCACCTCAGAACGCTTATCTGGATTTCATGGTGACTCAACCACCAATCTTTACTGAAGCCACCAAACCTGTGGAAGCATATCAATGGCTTCGTGTCATGGAGTCCAAATTCGGGGTATTCGAGTGTGATGAATACCAGAAGACCAAGTTTGCCGCTCAACAACTCCATGGAGCCGCCGGAAACTGGTGGGTTGAACATCTTGCCACCATTCCGGAGGACCATCAAGTGACATGGAGTGAGTTTTGCGAAGCCTTTCGTACTCGTCACATACCACTAGGTATTGTCAAGGCGAAGCGGGAGGAATTTTTGGGCTTGAAGCAAGGGGACATGAGTGTCCTTGAGTATGTCAGAAGTTTTAACCTTTTGGCCCAATATGCTTCTGAATATGTGGCGAAAGAAGAGGCACGGTGTGACTTATTCTTCCATGGCCTGAGTGCCATATTACAGGAGAAATTGGCCGTGCACAATAACGGCAGTTACACCGACATGGTCGATGCGGCTCTCATCCAAGAGAAGCCGACACTTGAGTGGCAAGCTGAGAAGAGAAAGATGAGTGAGATCGAGCAGGCCAGCACAAGTTATGTGCCTCAGAAGTATCGTTTGGTGTATCAAACGCCACTCGGTGAAATATGGAGGCCACCTGTACGATCATCTCCTCAGAGATTGATTGCTGGTCAAGTTTTACAACTGGCACCACCTCCACAACCGCAGCATCATACGATGGTTTGTGCTCCATCGCTGCAGCCATGTGTACCTAGCATCCAACCGCAAGTCAACAAAGAACCGGAGAGAATCCGTGTTTCGCTGTAGGCATATGGGCCATTATGCTAGGCATTGTCCGGAGGGAACTCAAAGCTGCGGGTCATCATATTTACAACAATACGACCCATACCTTAATCTGCAGACAGGAGGGCAGATAAGGGGCAATATTCACTACACTGTGATTGATGATGTTCCGGAAGGAGAAGCCGCTTTAGCAGGGATGTTTTCTCTGAATCAGTTACCGGTTTTAATTCTCTTTGATTCCGGTGCCACACACAATTTCGTTAGCCAATCTTTTGTGGCTCAACATCAGCTCCAAACAGTTTATACAAAGAGGCAATACCTCATATCTTCGCCCGGGGGCAGCAGTACCACAAGCGAGGTTGTCTCCCGAGCACCTCTTTGTTTGGGGGTAGAATATACCCCACGACTCTCATTATTATTGAGGGTCTGAAGATCGACATCATTTTGGGGATGTCGTGGTTGAATTACCACAAGGCGGTTCTTAACATCAGCTCCAGGACCGTTGAGCTCGACTCCCCACAGCACGGTCTTCATATATTAATTCTGGACGCCAGACGGCAACAGATTGCAACAGTGAACCACACGGAAGCTGTTAAGACAGAGGACATTCCGGTGGTACGTGAGCATCCAGATGTATTTCCCGATGATTTACCGGGCATGCCGCCCGAGCGAGACGTTGAGTTCAAGATTGATCTTATACCGGGAACAACACCGATATCACGCAGGCCATACAAGATGGCACCCAATGAACTGGCAGAATTGAAGACACAGCTGAATGACCTAATGAGCAAGGGCTTTATACGACCAAGTTCGTCACCTTGGGGTTGTTCAGCATTGTTTGTCAAGAAGAAGGACGAAACACTACGGCTTTGTGTTGATTATCGTCCTTTGAACGCCGTTACCATCAAGAACAAGTATCCACTACCTCTCATTGATATGCTCTTCGATCAATTAGTGGGTGCGAAGGTATTTTCGAAGATGGATCTTCAGTCCGGATATCACCAGATTAAAATCCGGGCAGAAGATATCCCGAAGACGGCATTCTCGACGAGATACGGGCTGTATGAGTATCTCGTTATGTCTTTTGGTTTGACCAACACCCCGGCACACTTTATGTACCTGATGAATTCAGTGTTCATGCCGGAGTTGGATAAATTCGTCGTGGTCTTTATCGACGATATTTTGGTGTCCTCCAAGCCAGAGGAAGAGCATGCTGAACATCAGCATATTGTGCTACAAAGATTGCGAGACCATCAGCTCTATGCAAAATTCAGAAAGTGTGAATTCTGGATTAATCAAGTACCGTTTCTCGGACACGTTATTTCAGCGGACGGCATCGCTGTAGATCCGAGTAAGATTATCCAAGTACAGAAATGGGAGTCACCAAAGTCAGTACATGAAATCCGTAGCTTCCTCATTTTAGCGGGTTATTACCGGAGGTTCATTCCGGGTTTCTCCAAGATCGCTAAACCAATGACGGAATTATTAAGAAGAATACCAGATTTACGTGGGGTGCTGCGTGTGAACAAGCTTTCGAGACTTTAGTGAACCATCTCACAACAGCCCCAGATCTTGCTCAGCCAGATACGACGAAGCCATTCGACGTTTATTGCGATGCATCTGGCATTGGTCTTGGCTGCGTGCTGATGCAAGAAAGACGAGTGGTCGCTTATGGATCTCGTCAACTCAGAAATCACAAGCAGCATTATCCAACTCATGATCTTGAGTTAGCTGCCGTGGTCCTTGCTTTGAAGATGTGGAGGCATTACTTGCTTGGAAATCTTGTACACCTCTACACCGACCACAAGAGCTTGAAGTACATCTTCATTCAGAAGGAATTGAACATGAGGCAACAAAGATGGCTAGAGCTCATAAAAGACTATGAACTCGAGATTCATTATCATCCACGAAAGGCGAATGTGGTCGCCGATGCGCTCAGTCGTAAAGCGCATATCCATCACCTGACTTTTGCTGAAATGGATGATGAAGAGCCAAGCCTCAGTGTCATCCCGTATGGAGCTCTCTATAATCTCGCTCTCATTCCTACCATTCAAGAGGAGATCATTGAAGCTCAACAAAAATACAAAGTTATGTTTCACATACGGCGAAGGATTGACAACGGAGAGATGAAATGCTTCCGGAAGGACGAGGATGGTACTTTGGGGTTCAACGACCGGATTGTAGTACCCCGGGATATGGAACTACGGAAGAAAATTTTGGATGAAGCTCATTTGTCCAAATTTTCCATTCATCCGGGCAGCAACAAAAGTACCAAGATCTCCGGAAGAAGTTTTGGTGGACACGTATGAAACGTGAAGTCGCAAAGTACGTCTCAGAATGTGATACGTGTCGAAGAGTCAAGGCCGACCATGTGAAGAAGTCGGGCCTGTTGCATCCATTGCAAGTACCGGCATGGAAGTGGGAAGACTTGAGTATGGACTTCATCATCGGGTTGTCGATGACCTCCCACAATCATGATTCGATTTGGGTAATCGTGGACCGGTTAACCAAATCAGCACACTTCATCTTTGTGCATACAAGGTATAACACAAATCAGTATGTGGAGCTGTACATAGCATGGATCTTGTGCTTACATGGAGTTTACCGCACCATTGTGTCCGATAGAGGATCGCTGTTCATAGCCCGTTTCTGGGAGCAGCTACACGCATCCTTGGGAACCAAGCTGATTAGAAGCTCCGCGTATCACCCTCAAACCGATGGGCAAACTGAGATGGTGAATCAAATACTGGAGGATATGCTAAGAGCATGTGCCATCCACCACGGTAAGAGCTGGTATGATCATTTACCGTTGGCGGAGTTCTCGTACAATAACAGATATCAGACGAGCATCAAAACGGCACCATAGGAAGCTCTATACGGCCGGAAGTGCCGTACACCATTGAACTGGTGTGAGTCCGCTGAACGAGTAACGTTCGGGGTTGATCTTGTCAATGAAGTTGAAGAGAGAGTTCGGATAATACAAGAGAACTTCAAAGATGCCCAATCTAGTCAAAAGATCTACGCGGACCAGAGGCGTCGACCGCTGCATTTCGATGTCGGAGAGCACGTGTATCTTCGTGTGTCTCCGATGAAAGGGATTCATCGGTTCGGTGTCAAGGGGAAACTTGCTCCCTGATTCATCGGTCCATTTGCCATAACGGAGAAGTGCGGGACTGTAGCCTACAGGCCAGAACTACCGGCAAGCCTTGCCGGTATTCACGACATATTTCACGTGTCTCAGCTGTGTAAGTGTCTCAAGTTTACCGCTGCTGTCCGCACCGAAGACATCGACGAGTTGAAGCCGGATCTCACCTACATCGAGCAGCCTATTCAGATTATCGATGAAATGACCTGGATCACCTGAAACCGGACTGCGAAATTTTACAAAGTCCTGTGGAGTAATCATACCCCGGAGGAAGCGACATGGGAAAGTGAATATTACATCCACAAAAACTATCCGGAGCTTTTGTCATAAACTTTATAATTACCTCCCATCTCGTTCTTCTTTTTTAATCTCAGGACAAGATTCCTTTTAAGAGGGGAGGAATGTAAAGGTCCCAAAAATGTGAATACAAAGAAACTCTTGTTTGCAAAAGTTGGTTTCATATGTATGAAATTTGAGACTTGTTAAAACTTTTCCACATGTGATAACCCACATGAGGGCTTTCTTCACATAAGTTCAAATTTTTGTTTGAAAACATGGAACCCATGAGGGGTCTAAAACCAAGACGGGAAGTTCCCATATGGGTAAGAAAGCTAAAGTCAGATTTGGAACAAATTGTTCAACTCAAAATTCAAATGAGAGCAACACAATGAATTTTCAAAACTGTTGTACTAAAAGTCTCATTTGCAGCTGCCAAATTAAAAATCAGATTTCATATTTGAATTCCTTATGTCCAAAATAGGGGGTATGCAAAGTTTCATAATTTATTGAAATGATTTGCAACTCATTTTTCCAAAATGGACTTTAAATATTAAAGAATTCAAATGCCCATTTGAATTTGTATGAAATTTGCCCAATTGTCCAAGTGCATATCAGATTCGAATTCCCACAATTGAATTCCATTAGATTCAAAATCTGGGAGATATTTTAGAGGATAAGGAGGCACTGAACTGTGGGACCCACCTGTCATTGAGGGGGAGAAATTTGCAGAAGATCTTTACAAAGCAGTCTCTGTTTTGCTTCTTAAGCGGGCTCGACAGCAGAGGGCGTGGCCGACAGCAGCACCCGCTGCTCGGTCGACCGCCTCTCGCGCAAACCGCCTCAGACGAGGTCCTTATCCCCTCTCCCGTGCTCCCTTTCGGCCTTATCGCCGAGATGTCGAAGCTCCTTGTTCCTTGCACCCGAGAAGCAGAAACACGGCCGTCCCTCCCTCGATCACTCGGGAACCCGTACAGTTCACGTGAGCAATGCCTCTGAGCAGCAAAACCGTACCACCATACCCTCCACAACCCCCTTGCACCATCCCTACGTGAGTTCATTCATCACAACACGAGAGAACCGAGTTTCAGCGGTGGCCGGAAGAAGCCGCAACCAACGGCTCTCGTGGGCAGCCCCACAGAGAGGTTTTCACGACCAAGCAAGAGGACCCTTGGACGTGCAAGAGCTCCCTACAGCTTCCATCCGAAGCTCAGCGCTTGTCTTCGCTTCTTGCCACGAATTTCAGGATTCCTCTCCGGCCGGTGTAAACAGACCCGCGGATATGAATTCTTAAAATTACGTGCTATGATTGTTCAGAGCACTGCAAATTGCACTCACATGACGTAGCCTTGCTTAGCAACAACTCCCCTTTTGAAACCTAGCATGAAACACACTCTGCACGGCGTATTTTTGATCTTTCCGACGGCGGTTTTAGCGGGACTATTCCGGCGCACGATGAACCCCAGTTCGGAGCCATTCCCGAGCCCATGTGTGGCCATGCCAAGCTTCTCCAGCCTTCACTGGTGCTGTAGGACCTTTCCAGGGAGCTTTTCGCGGGCTAGAGCATCGGGGCGACATCGCCGGAGTTCCACCGAGCCGTCGCGCCGTTGCAAGCTACATTGGGAGCTCTGCCAGCTCGGGAAAACCACACCAAAGTGTTCCTCGCACGAAACTAGGGCTTAGCGGCGAGTTTGGGCGTCGGAGGTGGCCGGACGACCGAGTTCGGGGTTGCTCCGGCGAGCCCGGCGGCGATATCGCGCGGGGGCGAGAGGTAGACGAAGGTGCTGCCGGCCCCACGCGTCAGTCACACAGAAACAGTGACCGGATCCTCTGTGGCGCCGGATCAAACTGTGGCAACGTGGGAAACAGCTATGTAGCCCGTGTGGCGTGTTCCAGTGCATGACACGTGTGCTCCCCGGACCCACAGTCAGTTTTAAACTTTTCCACAATTTATTCAAATCCCAGATTTTCCCCAAACTTTAGAAGAGCATAACTTGTGCTAGGAACCTCCAAATTTAATGATTCAAATTGGGTTAGATTCATATTGACAAACTCTATCAATTATGCAACCCAATTTGTGTGAAAGTCTTTATTTAATTCTGGAAAATCCTTTAAAGCTTTTCAGCAAAACAATTTTTGAGGGAGTTTCGTTCATCCAAAAATACTCAACTTTTGCGAGAGTATCCTTTAGGGTGTTATTATACTCCTGTAAAAGTTTCAGCTCATTTGGAGTTGATTTGATCAGGAGAATTCAGATTTTATGTTACTGTGTTCAAATGAATACAGAAACATTTTCAGAGAATTTCAAAAACTTGGAAATTCAGTTTTGGGAAACTCTTAGCTCCAAAATCCTAGGAAAATTCATGCAAGCTCTATGAACTATAATTGAGATTGTAGTTCACTAAGTTTGACATGAACATGGGTATTACCTTAGAATTAATTCCTCTTTGCTTCAATACTTAAAGAATTGTTATGAATAAACCACTCAATGAAAAGTGCTGATTTTTGGTCCAGATGACTTTCTTGTGACAAAGAACTCACATGAAAAGTTTCAGCTCCATTGGAGCTCTGGATCACCAATGTCTTGTGTAACCTCTTAGGTGATCAACACACAAGTGATAAATGGCACTCAATACTTGATCATAGAGCTTTAACCCAACCTAAACCACTAGCACCAGTTTCATTTTAAATTCTTAAACAGAGTTCCAGTTTTTAAACTGTCATTAGATCTTCTTAAGCAAAAGATTTTCAATTAAATACATATGCATGATCATATCGTGTAGCCTCTACGTGAGCACGTGTGAAGGGATTGGAGTGAAGATCAAGGAGGGAGGAAAGCAAGTGATCAAGCTCCAAGTGATCGTCACTAACTGATTGTAATCTTAGTCACCTGCAAAACAGGCATGCCCGGGTTTGCATTTGAATAGTTTTATAAAGTATTTCCATTTTTTGAGATCATAGATTTGAATCGTTTGATTGCATTACGTCTAGTTGATATTGAGAACCTCACTTGCATAACCAGAAATACCAAAGAGAGAAAGGGTAGAATAGTACCTCCTCGAGTGGATTTGGCTACACTAAATGTTAGTAGGAAAGGTCCGGTAGAAGTCGAGTAGTTGGAAGCTACTCGCAAGTTTATGGTTGGTTTACTCGGAACGGGTTAAAAATTAGAAATGATGAGGAAAGTTCACACATAAGAAATGGAGACTGGGCAGGGAGGTTTAGATGCAGCAGGCTGCGGACCGTGCGTGCATAGCCTGCCTGTGTCGATTAAGGCCCGCCTGTGCTTGGCCCTGTTGGACAAGTTTGAGTTGTATACCGGGCACATACTGGCTATGTGGGACCTAGGAAACCGATGTACCTTGGGAGATCCATAGTGGAACTTTTCTAACTGCCTTAGGCTTTCGGCGTCAGGGTAGCAGGAGGTAACTCGCTTAGGAACATACCACCGTGGGTATGTACCTTGAGGGAGCTTGCGGACTCGGGACAGTTAGACTGCGTCCAATGTGGAGGATCTTGGGAATGTGACCGCGTACAACGTCAGTCGAGGTTGCTGCCGGCAACTCGGAGTACGGGTGTACGTGTCATGTAGTCCGGGCGTGTACTGATTCGAATCACCGTCGCTCGTGGTCATATGAGCATACTTACCCACTGTGTCTTGACGTAGTAACAACTGAAACAGTTTTTTTTGAACTTGATAAGGCTGTGATGTAACTTGTATTGCAACCATGATTGAATTAGAGATAGGCTCATTAAACTTTACTTTCACCTTGTGCAAGGAGCATCGCAACAAAGCGTTTCTTGTCTGATTGTGGAGTTGCGATGCTGTTCGGCTCAAGGTCTGTACAATGAGGTATAAAATCTGAAAGTTAAGGATCAACATTAGGCGAGTCCTTTATGCAAATCTAGCTATCCTAATTGTAATCCGTCGTGCTTGTAGAGTTTCTTGTTTAGGAGAGACGGATCAGTCTTGCTGAGCCTATGTGCACACGCCTGCTATATAAGTGGTTTTGCAGGTTAACATCGATTCTAAGAAGAAGGTTGTCCGCTCAGAGACTTATGAGTCATATAACACATGGAGAACCCAGCCGCTGCTGTTGTCTTCATGTTGCTAGCGAGGGGAGTCCGCGGGCTGGACTTCATCTCGAGTGCTCTTTAGTTATTCGACGTGAGTTGTTATAGACTTCCGCTGTAGTTACTTGATGTAAAGTATTTACAAAGAAAAACATGTAAGCTCCGCTATTGTTTTATGTAATATATTGTTCCTTATATGCATGCGGTTGGGTGCCGCACAACACGGCACCACCCAATGCGATTCCCGGGCGAGTGCCACGTCCCCGTGACTGAACGGGCGGCATCGGGCCGTCTCATTCCATTCAGGTACTTTGAGTGGTTGCAACAATCCGGCATTCAGGTACTTTGAGTGGTTGCAACAATCCGGCAGGTCGTTGATGTTCTGCTTTCATTAGCTGACATGTGTCACATAAGGCCACATGTTCCACGACATCTCGCTTCATGCCATACCACCAATATCTGCCTTTGAGGTCATGATACATCTTTGTACTCCCAGGATGAATGGAATAGTCGAAATCATGAGCCTCTCTCAGAATTAGTTCACGGATCTCCTTTACCTCGGGCACACATATTCTTTTCCCATGCCATACCGTACCTTTTTCATACTCTCTAAGCCCAGGAGCCTTGTTCTCTTTGATGAGTCTTTTGATTTCCTGTATTTTCTCATCCCCCTTCTGACCGTTGCGTATGTCCTGCTCCAATGTGGAGTCCACTTCCATTGCGATGGCCTCACCATTATTCACTAGACATAGATTGAGTCTTGCAAATTCCTCCCTTAATTCCGTAGGCGTGTCGTTTAAACTCAACATGTTGACATGCACCTTTCGGCTTAAAGAATCTGGCACGACGTTTGATTTCTCAGGATGATAGTTGATACCCACATCAAAGTCATTAATCATCTCTAACCATCTCCTTTGTCTGAGATTAAGATCTGGCTGTGTGGAAATGTACTTTAAGCTTTTATGGTCTGTGTATATCTTTGTCCTCTTTACCATCAAGTAATGTCTCCAAAGCTTCAATGCATGGACCACTGCGGTTAGCTCTAGATGATGTGTATGATAGTTCTTCTCGTTTTTTCGAAGATGTCTGGAAGCATATGCAACAACATGCCCCTCCTGCATGAGAACACATCCCAATCCGTGCCCAGAAGCATAACAATATACTGACAATTTTTTCTGCATGTCTGGCATAACTAGCACTGGGGCTGTTGTCAATCTCTTCTTCAACTCTTGAAAACTTGCCTCACACTCCGGTGTCCACGTGAATGTGATTCCCTTCTCTAGCATTTTGGTGAGGGGCCTTGAGATCTTGGAGAAACATTCAATAAACCATCGATAGTATCCAGCCAAGCCTAAGAAGCTCCGGATTTCCCCGACATTTTCAGGGGTCTTCCACTTTTGCACATCCGCGATCTTGGCAGGATGCATGGAGATTCCTCCTTCCGAGATTATATGTCCTAAGAAGGGAACTCTCTTCAGCAAAAACTCAAATTTACTTAGCTTGGCATATAGTTGGTGCTCTCTCAATTTTTGCAACACGAATCTTAGATGCTTCTCATGTTCTTCTTCATCTTTGGAAAGATGAGAATGTCATCAATGAAGACTACACACAAATTTGTCCAAATATTCCATGAATTCCTTGTTCATGAGACACATGAAGTACGCCGGGGCATTAGTTAGCCGGAACGGCATGACGGTGTATTCATACAGCCCGTACCGCGATATGAAAGCTGTCTTGGGATTGTCAGTTAGTCTTATCTTCAGTTGGTGATATCCCGATCTGAGATCAATTTTTGAGAACGCACATGCTCCTCTCAACCGATCAAACAGGTCTTCAATACGAGGCAACAGATACTTGATCTTGATGGTTACCTCATTCAATGTGTGGTAATCTACACACAACCTTTGGGTTCCATCCTTCTTGGGCACAACTATCATTGGAGCTCCCCAAGGTGAGGAACTAGGATGGATGTACCCTTTCTCTGTCAATTCTCGAATATGTTTTTGAGCTCTTCTAGCTGTTTAGAATCATTCCGGTATGGTCTCTTGTATATCGGGGCTGTTCTAGGCATTAATTCAATCGTGAATTCCACTTCACAATCTGGGGGCATACCTAGCAACTCCTCTGGAAAAACATCCGGGTATTCCTTGATGGCCCATATCTCTTCCAGATCCACATCCACTTGATTGAGTTTAATGTCCCTCCTAGTATCTTGGGCAGCTATAAATTTTACTTTGGTGCCACTAGTGTGAGTTAGTTCCACCGTTCTAGTCGAACAATAGATTACGCCTTTATGCTTGGTCAACCAATCCATACCCAAAATAATATCTATCCCTCGTGAGCTTATCACTATAAGGTTTGCAGTAAATACTACCCCGTTAATGTCTATATTCACTTTGGGGCACACTTGTCTTGTTCTTATTTCTCCCCCTGGGGAGTTCACCGCTAATATATGATTCATTTGTGTTGTTGCTAGATCATGCTGCTTAACAAATCCTTGAGCAACGAACGAGTGGGTAGTACCAGAATCGAACAAAATGGTTACAATGTGTAAATTTGCAGGGAACTTACCAATCACTACATTAGGTGCCTCTTGCGCTTCTTCCATGGTCATGTGGTTCACCCGTCCCCGCATAATGTTCTGCTGTTGTGGCTGCATTGGCTTCTTCTTTGGGCACTTGTGAGCGTAGTGCCCCACTTTACCGCAGTTGAAGCATTGCACCCCAACCTTAGGTGCCTGACCTTTGTTGTCCTGGGGTGGGTTCTGTGGCCCTTGTCGGTGCTGAGTAGGGTACCACAGCACGGCTCATCTGTCCTGCAGGCTGCTGCATAAGACGTGGACGTGTGTTGCTGCTTGACACTTGGTGTGACCATCCCATCTTCCTTTTGTGTTCATTCTCCAAGGCCTTCATCTTCCTCTCCACAATAAACGCCCTGTCCACCATCTTTTGGAAACTTTCATACTCGTTGGAGGACATAGCACATTGCATCTCCATGGTGAGCCCTTCCATAAAACAATCATGTTTCTGCTCATCGGTTTCAGTGTCTCGTGGTGCATAACGGGACAGTTGGGTGAACTTGGTGAGGTACTCCCTCACTGTCATGTTGCCCTGTTGCAGTCCAAGAAACTCCTTCCTCTTGTTCTTGAGTTCTCCCCTTGGTATGTCGTGGTTGAGGAAGCTGCGCTTGAACTCCTCCCAAGTTATGTTCTCGGGGTCGTGGTGGGCTGCCACGTAGGCGGTCCACCAGTCAGCAGCGGGTCCCTGTAATTAGTGAGAGGTAAACAGCACCCTCTCATATCCTTGACATTGTATGATCCTCATCTTGTTCTCAATGGTCTTCAACCAATCATCTTCCTCCAAGGGTTCAGCAGCACTTGAAAACTTCAGGGGTTGAGTTCCTATAAACTCACTCAACCTTGGTTGACGTGGTGCAACCTGTGGGGTTGGAGCTTGATGTAAGTTGGCCACCACTTGAGTCAAATTCTGGATGAGCTGATTTTGGTTGTTGATCATTTGATAAATGGGATCATCTCCTCCTCGGCGACCACCCCTGCCTTGCCATCCAGGAAGGATAGGATTGGCGGCCTCATTGTTGTTGTTGTGGTTGAGGTTGGCACCACGACCTCTTCCTCTTTCAGCCATCTATCATGATAATCTAAATATCAACTTAATCATTACGTAGTAATTTCCCACATCACTTGCATGAACTTAAACTTAAAGTTGTAGACCAATTCAAAAAATCTCACATAAACTTTCAATACCCATGTCTCATACGAAAACAAATGCAACTATTCAGTCATAAGGTTTTACACAAAAGCAACTGCAAACATAAAAACGAGGTTGTGGACAAGTGCCCATGGCCCCCACAACTCATGTCACACACCAAACAATAATAAGCAAATAGATAGGTTCTTGACTCGACTACTCGATAACATGCTGAAATAAGGGAAATGACTCTAAACGACTAGTATCACTGAGCTGGCTCATCATGGTCTTCATCATTATTGCGTCTGCCCACTGACTCCGCTCTAGGTGGGGAATCTGCTGGTAGAGAAGTGTGGCGACGCTTGTTCGCCCGATAGTCTGGGGAGTCAGGAGTCCATGTGTCATTCTCTGTGAGACACAGTTCGTTCCTATTTCCTCTCTCTCTCTCTCTCTCGCCCTTAAGCTGGCGCGAAGCACCGCCTCAGTCTCCTTTAGGGTGTCACGGACATCTTGAATCTCCTATTGGCACTCCTGCAGTCTAGTGTTGATCATAGCTGCATCCTCCAAGCACATGTCCATGTGGTCATGAGAAATCCTCTGCTGCACCGGTGGGTACTTGTACTCCGCGGTGCCACTCTCACGCTGGAGGACATACATGTACTCAGTCCTGTCCAGGTGGCCACGGTTGATGTAACTCTGACAGGTGATGGCCTCCCAGGTGACATCCTTCTCAGCATCGGCCTGGGTCGCCCGATAAGCTGGAGGGCGGTGGATCTTGAGCAACTTGTTGTCGTGGATGATCCTCATCTCTGAGCTCCATTCTTCACGCTTTTCACGGATGGTATTGGTGGAGCTATAGTGTATGATTAGCTTGCCAACATTGCCGGCGGTGTGGAGCATACGAAGAAGATGGCGCAACAAGCCTCCCATTGCCAACCCGTAGGAGTGGTACGTCACCGGGCGGTTCTCCTCCCTCAAGGCAAGTGCAGCTATAGAAACTCTCCCTCTGGGGGACTTGCGAGCGGTGCGGACCATGCGAACCATCTAAAGCATAAAACATTTAAAATCAAGTTAGACAATAATCAAATAAATATTGTATTTAAAAAAGGTTAGGCAAGATGAACAAATAAAATAAAGGAATCAATTAATTAACCCTTTTACCCCACACCTTTTGTAAAATAGTTTTTAAGAACATAAGATCCCTAAATACATCCATTTCTACGTAGATCCACGTTCCTACGGGCAACCTGGCTCTGATACCACTTCTGTCACACCCGGTTTTTCTGCAGAACAACCGAGTGACTCCCACATGTATGCCAGGATCATTTTCTCATACATGTGATGACAAATAGTGAAGCATCATTATATTACAAGCCAGATGTTCGAATACAATTAAGTCTTACATAGCGTATGGAAGATTAATATGTTCACAACATGTAAATAAACAAACAGCGGAAGTAAGGTCTCGTGGGCTCCATCACAGGCGTTGCTCGGGGGACTCTGTGAACCTAGAATCCTTCTTCAGGTCCAAAGTCTTGATTGTTGTACACCACGTTATTCCCTTGGCCTGAGCAGCAATTTAAAACCAACAGAAAGCAAGCTTGATTACCGATGGTACTGAGCAAGTGTGGGAAAGTTATGTCATGCATGGCTAGAGCAAGGAAAGGATGGACACATGGTTACAGCACTACGCAGTTAATACCTATCTCCTTAGCTTATTTAGTACCTACATTACTATGCAAGTAAAGTGGTCCATCACCATACGCCCCATCTCATTGTTAAGCTCCCCGCTTAACATCCTCAACACCACCATTCCTCATCATCTAATCATGAATAAGTCCAAGCCGCTCTTGACCGTGATCACGGCTGTCATGACAGTTTTGACTCTGCAGAGTTTGCACCACTGTACCCACATGTAGTGATTTCATCCCCCGTTGCCGAATGGACTAGTAAAACCTCCATTATGCCAGTGGCCACGAACCACGTTCACACTTCCGAGGTGTGTAGCTAGGAGATCACTACGAGGCTTTACAAAGGGATTCCGGATGAGTGTGGGCCCACTGAGGTTTCACCCCTAACAGCATCCAGGAGGCTCCAACCCCGCTGCAGTGGCCCCCTCTTGAGCCTTGCGGTTCCTATGGTAGTCCAGCTGACACCTATTCCCCGCACCGTCGAAACGCCCATACTACATCAAAAATGCACCTAATTAATTGGCCAAGCTGCCCCATCTTAGCATGTGGTTGGCACGGTAAAGCTAGGTTACATGCTCCATGAACCGGTCCTTATGATCCAGGCAAGCACTAAACACAAATCCGTGTCTCGTGCACACAGCACCAACCAAAGCATTCAACTTGCCTAGATCCCTACCTCTACATAATTCATAATATTTCATTCAATGGTGAAATAACCAAGGTGATGATCTCATATCTCATGTATCCAAATCTAAGCATGGCTAAGCATGAGTAGCATGAATGAATGACATAATAAAATAACTCCCAACCCAGGGCTACAAGGAAGCAAGATAATGAAAATCTAGGGAAACTTCGTAGCATGGGTTCCATATTTCAATTGACAATGCAAAAAATTCTAACTACACATCCTAGGAAGGTGAGAACACTTGCCTTCTTACTGCTGCCCCGGGAATGGAAAGTCTTGGTATTGGAAGGTGAGAACCGGCTCTGGGGCTGGTTCTAATCATGTCATCATACACATAACAAAAGAAAACAACATTCCATAAGCAATAGTCCACATCTACACTTATGCAAACCACACATACATACACATGAAAGTCATACACATGTTTAGGTTTTCTGCTTACCCTAGATAGATTGCTCCTATGCATGCATGCACTTTAAACATATATATTATTTCTAACTTTGATATTCAGATTTCCAAGTGTACACTAAATCTAAATTTTCAATTTGAACTATTTCCTATATTAAATATTACCCTTATTATCTACCAACTTGCATAAAAATGTATATTCCAACTCCAAAATGGTTTTCAGGTCTTCTACACAATCTTAAACTTGAATTTTGATTTTAAGGACCTCATATGACATTTACTAATTATGTATACCTATTTTCTAAATTTTCAGATTTATTTTCTATGCCTAAAAGTGAATTTCAGCATTAAAACAGCAAAATATATCACCTACACAGAATATATTTTGATTTAAAATACCTAACAAAATATCTATTGGTTTCCTATTTGATGGGATCAATTTAGATATATTTTTACCTATTTTTTAGAATTATTTCAAACCTAAAAATGAATTTTCAGCAATAACAGAAATAAATAACCCGTTTTTCAGATTTCTTTGCAGCCTAAAATCAGTCCTCAAATCATTCTAAACATTTTTCAGATGCTAGAAAAATTTAAATTGTAATTGCATATGTGTTTGCATCACTAATTTGAATTTAAATTCCATTCACATGTTGAAATTGCTGAATTTGATATTCTTCAGGGGCTAATGTATAAATCCATGCTACTGTGGGGTCCAATTTCCTATTTCCTAAATTTTCAGGGTTCAAAACATCAATTAAAGAGGGGTTTTCCTAATTTTTATTAAGTCCAGGGGTTGAAACTGATTTTTTAAATGCATTTACATGAATTCCAAAGAGTCCAGGGGCTAGATCAGAAGATTCCGGGAGCTAGCTACTCTTTTCTCACAACTCCAGTGGGTAGCGTGTAAGATTCCCGGCGTTTACAATGCGGGGCTGATGTGGGTCGTCGGATTTAAAACGGAGGGCCGTGATTATAACGTGAAGGGATACGGGGGAGATCTAATTGTGGCCGCACGATCTAAAATGGACGGGCTGCAATGGGCCACGTCGCCCTGGCTGGAGCAGGCCCGCGCGCGCGGTGGCGCGCGGCGGCGGTGGGAGGCGATCTCGCCGGAGAGTTTTGGTTTTCGTCTCTATGCGCTAGAACTCAATTCTTTTTGCATGGATCGGCTGCGGAGGAGTAGGGGAACTCACCAGTGGGCCTTTCTTGATCTCGAAGTGGCCGGAGACTGCTCGGCGACGATGTCCGAGGGTGGAGCTCGGTGGTGCTCATCGGAGCGGCGGCTAGAGCACGACACACGGTGTTTCTTTCACCTGCAATACTCCCCGGCGGCGGCGGAACACGCTACGCATGTTAGAGCAGAGAATTCAGATGAAGTCGGAAGGAAACGGTAGAAGTAGTCTCGGTTCTCATCGGAGAAGAAAACGGAGCGGCGAGGGGAAACCGGTGGGGTTTTCCTGCGTTTAAATGGACGAGGGGGGCGGCGGGGTCGGTTGAGGGGGTGTAGCACCGAGTGGGCCGGAGATCGTGGCTCGTTGGCGCGGAATTCAGACGATCGCGGGAGATCGGCGGGCGGTTGGGGAAGACAAAGCTGATGGCTGGGTCCGACTTGTCAGCGGGAGGAGAGGGGGGAAAGAAAGGGGCCGCAGCTGCTGGGACGGTTTGAGTGGGTTTCGGCCCAGTGGCCCTTTTTCTTTTTATTTCCTTTTTCTTTTTCTGTTCTGCATTCAAACTTGAATTCCAGTTTGAGTTTGAATTTTTCTCTAACATGCATTACATCCACTTAATTTGAATTTACGTTTACCACATTTCTGGGGTGTTACAATCATTAATATGACTAATATGACACACCAAATTTTGAGTGGCTGTCGAAGTGCACAATTGACTGTCATCGGTGCCCCTATACTCTCTTATATAAGTATCAACGAAAGGGGGCTCATTGCCACTTTCAGCAGCCTACAAAGACATATTATAATACAGTTTTGCAAAAGCTAATATAATAAGAATAAATTGTAAATGTACTAAACTCACCATTTGTTTCAAAAGATGAATATGACCATCTCCATGGTCACGATGCAGAATTTGACCACTGAACTCACGGTTGATTCTCTTGGAGGTAGATCTCTCTTGATACTCTCTCGATGCCCAATAAGTACATAAAGCATAATAAGCATAAGAGCACTTAACCATCCAAGGAATCATTAACCGACGATATTGATTGTCCTCTAGATAAATTTTTGAATCTCCCAATTTTCTGTTCATCATCTGTCCAAGCTTCTCCTTGTAGTACAAGTACATAGTCGTAATCCGAGCATTAGATATCATGTCATTCACAACTTTACGTGCAGCTTTATGAAAGATTTTATGTGCTCTAGATTCACATAGCAACATCATGATCATCGGGCAGGCAATATCGTTCCTACAAATATAATATTACATGTATTAGAAGAAATAATCGAGATAAACATGATGCAATGCAGAAAAAGCATATCCAAAAATCATACCATACAGCTCATGCCACATTTTCATGCACAGCATGTGGACCAATCTTGTAGTGCTCCCAATTTTTTGCAGGTTTCTCTTTAACTTTCATAGTGACAAGACTTGGATAATGGTGGTGACGTATATCACCCAACATCGCATTGGGCTGCCTACAATGTTATCGGCCATCCAATCCAAGTCATCACGTTGCCTGCAAGTCAAATTAACAACATATGATATTTGTTGAAAATTTTTCATCTCCAATTCAATACCGAGCTATATTTACTAAACAGTCACCGATAGGAGTGATCTGTGATCTTTGTCGTGGATAGGGATGGGCGTTCAGTTAATCCGATTAACTCGGTTCGGTTAATCCGGATAAGAGAAATTTCGGTTATGAAAAATTTATAATCGCATTTGATCCAAAAAAAACATAACCGCAAAATTTGGTTGCGGTTAATTTGGTTTGGTTTTACGGTTAATCACATTTTAATGTGTAATATAATTTATTGGGCAAAATAATAATAAACACACAAAAAATAATAATAAATACACAAAAATGACATATGTTTGTTGATCGTGGGCGGAGATTATTAAGATTGGGTTATGATATGAGAAAAATTTTGGTAAGGGTAAACATTAGTACTATTGAGATTTACTTTTATGGGTCATACGATAGTGCGGGTTAAAATTTCGGTTAAATTGGTTATTCGCTTAATACGATGTGATAACCGAATTTTATTCGGTTAACCGAAATACACAAAAATAATATCCTCATTTAACCAAAAATTTTCGTTAACCGCGTATTTCGGTTCGGTTCAGTGCTGTTCGGTTCGGTTTTGCGGTTATCGGTTAAATGTGCCCACCCCAGTTGTGGAGGCACAGCGAGCGGGAGAGTGTTTGAAGACCAATACCCAAATGATTGTTGCAAGTCTCTCATATCTATGTTGTCCCCTCATCATTTTTGGCTTCATCATCAATATAGGCTCTTATCCTAACTGTTGTTCCCACCCCACAGAAATTCCTACCTCTTGATGTTCTCGACACTCCTCCTAACCATCCTTTTTGTGTATCTCCCGCTTCAACTGAAATTAGAGAAATTAGGTTCATATGATGATTAGTAATTATGAAAAAATTACAAAGACATGATATCGCATGCCCGTCGTCAGCCTCCTCCACCTCCTGCTCTGATCTCTCAAAGACAAGGCAGCGGCCACTTGCAGCATCAACAACACGGACAACCTCTTGGCGCTCCGAACAGATGAATCGATTCTCTGAACAATGGCAACACACAGAGCAAACACCAAAGCACAACACTTGAAACAGTAGTACGAGGTTCTAGCGAGCGCTCAGTTTCTTGAAGCTAAGGAAGGCATTGCAAACGCGGGGAGGGGCACGTTCTTGCATCTGCAGCCGCCCAACCAACGGCGAGGTGAGGGCACACAAGGATTGCATGCAGGGCAAGCAAGGGATGAGTGCATTGACGCGCAACAAACAACCAAGCCGCCTCGGTGGTGTGGTGTGGTGTGGCGCAAGAGCAAGCATTGGCAAGAAAGATGCCAAGCTTTGCGTCACAAGCTAGGCGAGTCTTCGCTGCTGGTCATCCTAGTTCATCTGCGTCTGTCTCCTCTCTACCACCAAGCAGAGCACGCAACCAGGAAACAAACAAACAACATCGACACGCCTGCCTATCTGTATCAGAAATTCAGAATTAGGATTGACGCAGCCGCGGTTGCGCTGGTATTACAACTACAGAGGCAGAGCAGTGCCTGCTTGGGGGAAATTTCTAATGTGATTAGATGAGTTACATTTGGGATTATCCTTGTAGGAGGAAGGCGGTGCGACGGCTGCGGCAGTCGGGGCCGAGGGGCTGGGCGCGGTGGGGTCCGGGCTGAGGAGCGGCAGCGCGGCGGGGGCCGAGGAGCGGCGATGTGGCAGGGTCTGGCCGGGGCAGAGGAGAGGCGCAGCGGGGCGAGCAAGACTGGGTCGGGTTGGGTCCAACGGCTTGTCCATATATGAACTTTTTAGTAAGAACCCACGAAAGTAGATGTATTTTCATGAGCTATGTTTTCGACTCATGAAAATACAATTTATTGTTGTGAGCTAGCCACAGGCTTATAAAAATAAATTTATTTTCATCAGTGCCCATGAAAATAATTCGTTTTTCATAGTGTGTGCTGCTCACTTTGGTCTGAAGCTGTTGATTGGAGCAGGATCCTTAAGAATCTCGTTTAGTGCATCCACCGGTGAGTCCTGCATTTAAAACGTACATTGTTAAATGATGTTTTGAAACAATGAGCGTAGCCAGGATCAGTTAGTCAAGTTTTTTACACCGTCCAATGTATAGCGAAGCAAAACATTATCCAAGTAACAAAGAATATATCTTTTAGGAAAGTGAAGTTGAAAGACTAGGGGTAAAAACTGATCGGATATTTTCCAGACCATCCGTTACCATTTTTGAAATATCCAATCCATATCCATTTTTGTTGGATATTATTCGGATTCGAATATTCAATTTCGGATATCGGATTGGAAACGGTATGTGGATCAATATCCGACCGAATTGTCGGATATCCATATTTATTCAAATATATCCGAATTCGATCCGTTTAATATCCCAGCCCATATACTCAGAAAATTGCTAAGTCCAAACAAAAAGTACACACAAGATATTATATAATATATTTCTTGTGTACATAAAATTATAAAAAAACTATAAAAATAATATTTGATCTCTAAAGCATAATACAAGTGATAATTGTCCAAAATAAATTTTGGATACTGGTAAATTAATATAACCATTCAATAATCATTTAAATAACAAAAAATTTAAAAATCACATGCAACCTCAAAATTAGATAATCGAATACATAAAATTATAGAAAAATCTCTAAAAACAATATTTGATCTCTAGAGCATAATGCAAGTGATATATATCTAAAATAAATTGTGGATACTAGTAAATAAACTATAACCATTAAATAATCATTTAAATAACTAGAAATTAAAATTTTCACATGCAACCTAAAAATTAAATAATCTTGTCACCAATAATTTTCTATTTTGAATTTGAGGGACTTGAATAAACTATATGTTCATAAAGTCTATTCACCATGCTACTATTTGCTATTTGATTGTAAAGTCTATTTTATAGTTCATGCCATTCTGAAAGTCTAATATGTTAAGGTATGTAAAAAGTTGTTTCCAGAATAAATTTATGAGTCCATCTAATATCGAAATGTTTTCGATCCGATTAATCTGTTTCTGATATATCCGACATATCCAATAACGAATCTGTTTTCGACGATACCATTTCCGACTCCGATTCCGAAATTAGTATATGAATGAAAACGGTTTAGCCTTTTATCCGACCGTTTTCATCCCTATGAAAGGCCTCTGAGACAAGGAACAAAACGAAGGTTTGCACCTTCTTTAAAGCGCACTAGTCGAGTTGGCTCCCCAAAGAAAATGGTGTATCATTCGGCTGCTTCAACTACTTCATCATATGCAGAGACCACTCCCAGACAGAGACATCATCAATCGTTGCGCCTTCCGCTTTGAATTACTACTTCCACATCAAGTAGAACACGTTTCTTTCAATATGTAGCTGCTAGTTACTCCCTCTGTTCTGAAATAAATGACCTTTAGTACAACTAATTTAGTTTAAACTGAACTAGACTTTTTATTCTAAGCGTTATTTATTTCATAGCAAAAGGAGTACCTATGCATAACTTCAAACTATTATTAGGAGCTTTCAAACAGTTATCTGGTTTTCATAAAAGTGAGATGTTCTGTTATAACAAAGATAGGGAATGACAGCATAAGTATTCCCATATTTTTAGATGTGAGCTTGGTCTATATGAAGCTCCGTTACTGCTTTGTGGTTCCTTTTCAATCCGAGTTGAAACTCGCTTCTCTATATGTTGTTGTAGTCAAGTTTGTTGGGGACACATTTTTTTATATATTCTGGCTTTATTTGTTCTCAGTTATTTTGATATGTTACAGAATCTTCTATTGTCAAGTAGTAGAAGCACGACTGTTGTTTTCTTTATCTGACTGAGAACTTAGGTTATTATCTATTGAAAGCGCGAGGCTAGCCTAAGATTTAAAAAACTACTCAGTTTATGTGGTATAAGATCTTTCAGCTACTGAAAAAAATGAGTTAGCTTAAAAGATAATAATGCATAATTCCTCCATTGTGGATCTCGCAGAGCGTAGCAGCATCTTTTGGTTTTGGGAAGCCTCCAAAAGTGTACCTGGGTCTGGATCACTACAACAATACGATATATTTTCGTGGGCCAAGAACCCACGAAAATAAGAACCAAACCCACGAAAATACATATTTTCGTGGGTTTGGACCTTATTTTCGTGGGTATCCAGCCCACGAAACTAACCCGACGAAAATATACATATTTTCGTGGGTGGCTTACGAAAATAAATATATTTTCGTCGGCCTATCTAAGCTCACGAAAATAAATGTATTTTCGTGGGCCAGAGAACCCATGAAATTAAACAAACCTATTTTCGTGCGCCAGGGTCAAAACCCATGAAAATAATTCTCATTATTTTCGTGAGTTACTGCAAACCCACGAAAATAATAAGGGACTAATTTCGTGGGACATTGGTAAACCCACAAAAATAATGGGGACTTATTTTCATGGGCCACCTAAGAACCCACGAAAATAAGGCCCATTATTTTCGTGGGCCACCGAAAACCCACGAAAATATTGAGGATTTATTTTTGTGGGCCATCTGCAAACACACGAAAATAAGTCCTAATTATTTTCGAGTGCCTTTAAAACCCACGAAAATAATGCTGTATACCCTAATTATTTAATTACAGCACATAAATAATATCTCAGATTAAAATATCAACACAATCACATAAGTCACAACCATTTTCAATTAACATGAACATAACATAAACAAAACAAGTTTATTGCACACATTACATAATCATATTACAAGTCACAACGAGTTCAATTCAAATTGAAACTTTACTACACGGCTCACAATAATTGTAACTGACAACTCATTAGCTCATCCCGCTCGCCGTTTTTCCTGTATCACCAATTTATAAATTAGAACCAATTTGATAAGATTTAAATGAAAAGTAACATATCGTTTTGAAAAACGGAAGCGGAAACAGGTATATGACTAAATGACTCTAAATGCATATTAGATTGTTTTAACAACTCACCTAATTGCTACCACCCGGAGCGAACAACTGATCGACAAAGTCTTCTCCTCCACACCGTTCTCCTGTAGATGATGTGGGCAAATTTGCAACAGGACTCTGAAAATTTTGTGCTCTTGAGGATGATCCCTAATGAAAAATAAAGATACATGTTATAAATATATTAATCATTTATAAAAATGAAAATAACATTACAAGTATATATTATTACCTGTGTTCCAATAGCAGGAAGTTGTGGAAGCACCGGTATCGATGGAGATGTCAGTAGCTGTGGGGGTGTTGGTAGCGGTGGCATAGCGGCAGGCAATCCAAGTTGAGAAAAGTATCCCTAAATTTATTTTGAAATATTTAGCATACTTATTCTTTAAATATTAACATAAATTCTTAAAGTCTTATAACAATTTACCTGCATCGATTGTTGCCATGCTGTCAAGTTCGCAAAGTAATCATTTTGTGCTTTTATACACTCTTCCTGTCGTCTCATGCGATCTTCCTGTTGTCTCATATGTTCCCTCAATGCAGCTTGCTCCTCTTCCATTTGTTTGAGCCTTGACTCATCTCTAGTATGCGTACGTCGAGAGGAACTTGCCCCGCTCTGTGTTGATCGTGACATCGAAAGAACCACATCAGTGTTCATCACACCATTGAACATTGAATACCTACATAAATAAATATGACATGATTATACGATAACACTCAAAGCAAGTTTAGTATGTGAATAAAAGAATATGAGGTTAGTAAAAGTTCACCTCCCATGAGGCTTTCCTCCACCAGATTGGTACAAAGCCACGACATCGACGTCTTCTTTTCTCCAATCATAGTCATCTCCATGACGTCTAGCCATCTCTTCAGCATATTTCTCCTACACACAAGAAAAATTAAGTAAACCAACTATTTGTGTTGTTTCATAATAAAATTGATTAATATAACATACCAAGTTCTGAGTTGCTCTCGGTGTGCACAACTCGCTGTCATCTGAGCCTCTATGTCCTCTTATATAAGTATCGATGAAAGAAGGCTCCTCGCCACTTTGAGCAACCTACAGAGATATATTATAAACATATTGCTATAAAATCTAACATTATAATAACAAATTGTAAATGAACTAAAACTCACCATTCTTTTAGAAAGACGAATATGACCATCTCCACCATACCGATGGAGAACTTGACCACCAGACTCACGGTTGATTCGTTTGGAGTTCGATCTCTCTCGATACTCACTCGATGACCAATAAGAACATAAAGCATAATAAGCATCAGAACACTTTACCATCCAAGGAATCATTACCTGACGGTATTGATCGTCGTCTAAGTAAATTTTCGAAGCTCCCATTCTCTTGTTCATCATTTGTCCAAGCTTCTCCTTGTAGTATAAACAAACAGCAGATATTCGAGCATTTGACATCATGTCATTGACAACTTTTCGTGCAGCTTTATGGAAGACTTTGTGTGCTCTAGACTCGAGAGCAGCGTCATGGTCGTCCGGCAAGCGATATCGTTCCTACAAATTAAATTGTTATATGTAGTAATAAAAATTTAATTAAGATAAATATAATGCAATATATGGAAAACATACCCAAAAATCATGCCATACAGCTCCTGCAACATTTTCATGCACAGTATGAGAAGCAATTTTGTAGTGCTCCCAACTTGTTGTGGGTCTCTCAACACCTTTCACAATAACAATACCTGGATAATGGTGACGACATATAGCACCCAAAACCGCATTAGGTTGTCTGCGGTGTTGTCGTCCATCCCAATCCAAGTCATCCCATTGCCTTCAAATAAATGAAACGGAATTCAATACTAAGTTATATATTTTGTTTATTCAATTCAATACTAAGTATATTTACTAACCAGTCGCCTACAGGAGCGATCCGTAATCTTTGTTGTAAAGGCACAGCCAGCGGTAGGGTGTTTGAAGACCGATATCTAAATGATTGTGGCAAGTCTCCCACATCTGTGTCATCCCCGTCATCATCCTCGGCTTCCTCCGCTGCATCCTCATCAATATATGCTCTTACCCCTGACTGTTGTTCCTGCCCCGTAGAAATTCCTCCACCTTGATTTTCTCAACAGTCCTCCTGACTCTCCTCTTGAACCTCTTCTTGCACCTCTTCGTCCACCTGAAATTAGGGGAATTAACTTTCACATAATTATATAATGCTAAATATAATAAAATTATAAATAAATTTACCTGTTCGTGATCTTCTTCCATGGAGCGATCCGTAATCTTTGTTGTAAAGGCACAGCCAGCGGTAGGGTGTTTGAAGACCGGTATCTAAATGATTGTGGCAAGTCTCCCAAATCTGTGTCATCCCCGTTATCATCCTCGGCTTCCTCCGCTGCATCCTCATCAATATATGCTCTTACCCCTGACTGTTGTTCCTGCCCCGTAGAAATTCCTCCACCTTGATTTTCTCGAGAGTCCTCCTGACTCTCCTCTTGAACCTTTTCTTGCACCTCTTCGTCCACCTGAAATTAGGGGAATTAACTTTCACATAATTATATAATGCTAAATATAATAAAATTATAAATAAATTTACCTGTTCGTGAGCTTCTTCCATGCATCTTCTGAATGCTTCTTGTCTATTATTATTTGAGGCGGTACCGTAGAAAAGAGACTCATGGCTACGAGAAGAGCTAGCAGACCTGCTACTATTCTTGCTTGAGGAGCCAAAGAGCCCCTTAGCGATATTCTTCAAACCACGTGGCATCCTGTTGGAAAGAAACATTGATTATAAATAAATAAATAGTGATATAACAAAAAGTAGTACAAATAGATACAAATAAAATATATATTATTTACATGATTAAAATTCATCATGATCCGATGTTGCTTCGGTAACATGTCGACCAACTTTCTTCTTCTGTCCCACCTTAACTTTTTTAGTGCGAGGTCTCTTTCTTTTAATCACTACTTGCTCTTCTACATCATTGTCTTTATTATCAGCAACTAATGTATCAAGACCTAAACCATCATCTATATTAAAAGACGATGGATTATCATCCTCTTAGTATACTTCATCCTGTTCTTCTTGATAACCAGCATCACCGGGGGCATATAACCGTTCTCGTGGATTAACTTTATACACGACCCACCACGCACTCAATTTTGGACAAGGATACGCTAGGTAGTAAACCAACTCAACTTGATGAGCAAGAACATAATTATCGCATCCACGAAGTTTATTTTCATGTTTCACCTCTACTATACCGAATTCATCCTGTCGTGTTCCCTTGTTATTATCAAACCAGTCACAATGGAAGAAAGTAACTCTAAGATCTTTGGAACCACTAAATTTAAACTCCACAATGTTCTGGATAATCCCATAATAGTTAGTTTCATGCCCCTCTGCATCACATGCTCTAGTTACAACTCCACTATTTGTCGTGGCCGCAAGAGGATGTTTTGCTTCAAATTTGGCCGAACGAAATCGGAACCCATTTACATCGTAACGACCAAAACTTCTTGCTGTTATGGTTCCTTGAGAAAGTTGTCGTAGGTCCTCATGAACGTAAGCATCGACCATGCACTACGAATTAAATGAAATATCAGTTATGTTAATCATATAATTTGTCAATGATGAAAGTAACATTTAATAAGAAAACATTACATGCTTCCAAAACCAATTGACGAAGTTAGGACCCCCATGAAGGCCATCACGACGCATTTTATCTAATTGTTTGCTTGTTGGTTGACGCGTATACTTCCAAAACTGTTTGTCGAACTCGCTACATAATGCAATAATATTAGTACATTAGAACATCTCTCATATAAAAAATGAGAAATCATGAAGTGTTACTATGTGATATTTAGAAAGAAACACATACACAAAATATTGAGTCATCTCTTCGATGCTTGTGTACATGTATAACATACATGAATTCCATTCTTCTTCTGAAACCACATGCCTAGTGCTACCACCAACCGTTTTTCCCTTCCACGAGAAAATACTTAGATTTGCCGCAGGAGTTTCTTCATCAATATGATACCGTGTTGTGGGAGCATACACATTATGTTCCTCTGCAAAGAATGTACTTGAGAAGTATGCTACCTCTTTCAGTGTAAATGATTCTACAATACACCCTTCTACTCTTGCTTTGTTCAAAACCATTGCTCTAAGTTTCTTTAGTGTCCTTTCAATGTGGTACATCCATCGATATTGCACGGGACCACAAACTTTAGCTTCGTATGGCAAATGCACAAGTAGATGTTACATTACATTCATAAATCCTGGTGGGAATACCTTTTCCATTTTGCATATGAGTGACGGTATTTCTTTCTCCAATTTTTCCATCATTTGAACTGTAATTTCTTTAGAACATAATTATCTATAAAAAAAACTAAGTTCCACAAGTACTCTCCACACATCCTGATGCACATATCCACGGAACATTACTGGAAGTAGTCTTTCCATCATTATATGATAATTGTGGCTTTTAAGATTATTTACTACCCAATTTTCAAGATTCGTCGTGCGCCTCAATCCAGCACAGTATCCGTCAGGAAACTTCAGTCGTTGCAACCACTTCAGAACTTCTTTCCTTTCACTAACTTTAAGGCAAAATGGAGCATGTGGCATTCTCTGTTTTCCACTACCATCTTGTCTAACTTCTAAAGACGGACGATTACAAATATTTGCTAAATCTTTTCGGGCTTTCAAATTATCTTTTGTCTTTTTGAAATTTAGACATGTACTAATGATGCTTTCTGCTACATTGCGTTCCTGATGCATCACATCAATATTATGTAGCATTAACAATGACTTAGCATAAGGAAGATCCCATAAGCCACATATATGAGTCCAATTGTGTTCGTGACCGAAACCAACAAACCTATCATCAGTAGGGACAAGTTGACTAAGCCATGCAGCAATCTCAGCACTAGCCAAATGTTTCGGCGGACCTTTTGTTACAATAGTATCTTTTCGAAATGTATTAACTTACTTTCGAAATGGGTGATTTGCTGGTAGAAATCGTCGGTGGCAATCAAAAAAACACACCTTGCCCCCATGAGTAAGTCTAAAACAATCAGAGTCCGACCCACAAATTGGACAACAAAGTTTGCCACGTGTGCTCCATCCTGAAAAAACACCGTATGCAGGAAAATCATGAATTGACCACAAGTATGTTGCGCGCAAGTTGAATTTTTGTTTTTTTGTAACTATCATACGCTTCTACTCCGATCCACAATTCTTTTAACTCCTCAATCAATGGTTGAAGAAAAACTCCTAAACGTTTTCCTGGATGTTTACGTCCGGGAATGATGAGAGACAAAAACATATATTCATATTTCATACACAGAGCTGGTGGAAGGTTGTATGGTATAGCAAAAACCGGCAAACATGAATACGATGCAGAAGATGTGTTGAATGGGGTGAAACCATCGGTGGCCAATCCAATACGAACATTTCTAGCATCTTTTGCGAAATATTGATCAAAAGAGTCCAACGCCTTCCAAGCCTGAGCATCAGATGGGTGTGTCATTACCCCCTTTGTTTCGCGCACACCTTCCTTATGCCACCGCATGTGTCTCGCGGTTGATTTTGATAGAAACAACCATTTTAGCCTAGGTGCAAGAGGCATATAACGAAGTTGTTTGACTACCACTTTTGTCTTCACCAATTCACCGTCCTCATTTGTGGCCTCAATGTATCGAGATTCTTTACAAACCGAGCATTGTGTCAGATTTGCATTTTCTTTCCAGAAAAGTATACAGTTGTTAGGACAACAATCAATCTTTTCGTACTTCATACCAAGGCCTGCCATCAATTTCTTTGACTGGTACATGTCTCTCGGTAACTTATGATTCATCGGAAGAATGTCTGATATTAAATCTAAGAGATCATCGTAGCACTTGTTCGACAAATTGTACTTCGATTTTATAGACATGAGACGAGTAACGGTTGAAAGGACGGACACTTTAGTGTGCTCATGCAATTGTTCATGTGATGCGGAAAGAATTCTATAGAATTCTTGAATTTCGGGTCCAGGAATTTCTGTAGATGTACCTTCACCACATTCACGATTTAGTGCTTCAACCATGTCTTCCATTCTATCCTCGTTATCATCATCTACTTCATTAACATTAACATTACTATGGTATAACTCACCATGCTCATACCATGTTTCATAACCTGGCATAAAACCAAATCGACAAAGATCTCGTTCCATGTCATACTTCTCCTTGCAGAAAAAGTTACGACACTTGTTGCACGGACACTTCACAAAACGGTTGGTCGATAAAGCAAAAGCCCGACTGATAAATGCCTTAGTATTGATAGCCCATTGATCCGAAGGCGCAGCATTCTTCCGCCAACCATCATACATCCATCGTCTATCATCGTCCATTTTCTAGACTATACAATACAAGAAAATAAGAATTTCGCAAGAACAAATTATTTATTTACGTTCACTTTATATTTATTGGAAGGGATATGTCCTAAACCCACCCAAGAGTGACCGAGAGGAGCGTGCTTATAACGAGACGTGGAGTCCGGATTCAGACGAAATTTTGGCAGCATAACCCCGTTGTTCTCCAACTGCACGCCCGATAATGGTGCAGCGAAGAACATTAGGGTTACGCCGTCGAAATTTCGTCCGAATCCATACCCCGCGTCTCGTCATAAGCACGCCCCCTCGGTCACTCCCAGGCTGTCCAAAAAGGGACAATTCCGAACCTACACGCCTCACATGTGTAACGCATGTGAGACGGGGCGGTCCGAAACGGGTGACGCATATTGTATAGGTTACGTGAATCTTACTTTTTTGAGTGATTTTTGAGAGAGGTAAGAACGAGAGACAAAAAGAAAGAAATAGAGATATACAGTGAAGTGGGTCACCCAAAAAAAATATATGTATTTTTGTCAGCCATTTTTGGCTCACGAAAAATACTTATTTTCATAGGATTTCGTGTAGTCAGGGAGGAAACCTAGACCAAGCAACATAATTATTTCAAAGCTTATATATCAAAATAATTGCATTACTCAAAAATAACATCAACTACTAAAATCTCACACACAACAAAATTTAGAGACAAGTGCGTGCTTACATGACTAGGTTGGCATTAAAATGTCGTAGCCGTAGCTCAACACATGAACAAATAATACACACTCTTTTTATGTCAAACGGCGGTCAACAATAACACTATAAACACATCATAACTATATATGTTAGATATTGTTAATTTTGCCAAAGTCCAATGCCTATTTGCATGTTCACTTCCACCATCTAATAAGAGTCAATAGTGTTTTTGCAACATAAATGATACATATGTTACTATTGGATGTCTTGTATTATCATAGTTAACTTCTTCATGCGAACTTGTATACTAAAATAAATCCATACTACGATTGCATAATTCACATAAATAAATTTGATTAACTCGGGTAGCATTATATTTCACAAAATATATCATTTTGATGAACTATTACATATCATATGTACCTATACGGGCTCGGAGTAGAGGTGGCCGAGGCAGGCTCGCAGTAGGGCGACGAAAACCTTGCGGCGCAGCAGCTTCGGCAACGACGAGTGGACACCGACGTGGCGTGGCACAGCGGTTAGCGCGGACTCGGTCCTGCAGCCAATCGGCAGCAGCAGGGCAGCCTTGCTGCTGTTTTCACGTGGCAGCGGCTGTCAAGGCTCCACAGACGGTGTGTCGGCGACGCGGTAGCCGGGCGTGAGAGACAGTGCAGCCTCCGGCGGCGTGGAGGCGAGCGACGTGGCGGCGCGGTGCATGGGCAGCACGGTGGTCGGACTGCAGTCGCGCTGTACGTGGTGGCACGATCGAGCGCCGGGCAGGCGGCCTCTGGCAGCAGCGCGCGGCGCTGCAGGTGGCGGCCGGTCCACTGGCGCCGGCTGGCCGGGCGGCGCGGTCGACCGGGCGGCGCCGGGGCTGACCGACGCGGCTGGCAGCAGCGGCGACGCGTTTTCCCGGGCGGCGCTAGAGCGGTCGCTTTCGGCGGTGGCGGCGCGGCGCTTTGCACGTAATGACCTCGGCCTCGGGGCACGATTGTTATCCGCCAATATTTCCGTGTGCCTCGTGCTGACACCCACGAAATTAACCTATTTTCGTGTGCCAGTTGTCGAAACCCACAAAAATAGATTCGTTTAGGCACGGAAACCAGAGCCCGAACAGAAACATAATTTCATGTGCCCGTTCGGACAACCCACGAAAATACTTTAATTTCGTGTGCCAGTGATGCTAACCCACGAAAATAACTTTGTTTAGTGTGCCAGGCACGGAAACCACGAAAAAGTATTTAATTTTGTGTGCCTCTGCCGGAAACCCACGAAAATATTGTCGGACATGTCAGAGCCCGGACAGAACCCTAATTTCGTGTGCCACGGAAGCTAACCCACGAAAATGACGTTATTCAGTGTGCCAGGCACTGAAACAACGAAAAAGTATTTGCTTTCGTGTGCCTCTGCCAGAAACCCACGAAATTAACTAATTACGTGAGCTGGATCTTACCCACGAATATAAACTGGGCTGGCAAGCCATTATTTTATGTACCTATTTTCGTGAGCTTCGGCCACACATGAAAATACAGGACCATATTTTCGTGGGTTCTCTTGCACACCCACGAAAATAACTTGTTTTCGTGTGTTACAGCTGCGGCACACGAAATTAGTGTTTAATTTCATGGGCTTCCAAAGAAACCCACGAAAATGACTTTTGATTTCGTGTGCTGGTACTTGGCTCACGACAATACATTTTATTTCGTGGGGGCCGACGAAATTACGTTTGGCCCACGAAAATTTATCGTTTTCTTGTAGTGGATAGCAGCCCATCAAAAGATCAGAAAAGAAAGAGGAGAAAGCTGACGGTGGCAAGAGGCATGGCATCAGCCCTTCAAACCCTTGTGTCAAACGAGGGTCAATCTATTCTACTCGAGTAAAAACCATACCTGCAACACTGCAAAGAAACTTGTGTAGATCAGAAACTACAAATCCAGTGACCGTGAAATTTTCGCAGATGATAGATAATCAAGTTGTGAAGATAATCCAAAAAGAATCACATCAATTGGATCTGTAAAACTCGAGTTATAATCAAAACGCCGAAGCACTGTCGTGCTGTCCAGAAACTCGACGAGAAAGACTTGACAAAAACAAATCGGACGGACAAGATACAAAAGGTCCTCTAAATAACAAATTTTATTGATCAAAATATAAGATGAACAACCCAAGGTGGTCTTGCCACGAGCTCTGGCCTCTCTTGCTTATATAACCAGCCCGGAGGCCAACCCAATTTAAACTAGGACTCTAATCCTACTCAGTTTCTGAATCGAAACTTTTCATAACTGCTCAAGACTCTTTTATACGCAGATAGAAGCAATCTTAAGACTTCTAAACACCTTAGAATGTATCCCACATTTCTAAAACAACTCAACTTCGTTTCCCACACGAAATCCAATCATAACCAACTCAAACCTTTCCATATTTGAGCCATAACCGACTCAGCCGCAGCCTGAGTCCATAATCCAGCCGGTTGGACCTTTCATACCAATTATTTACGTCCACATCTCTTCATCACGCCTTGGAACCATGTTGCCACGTCCATGCACTCCTTGCACACATGCAAACACCTTCCAACAACGTCCATGATACCTTCATATGCATTGTTCCTGATCCAAACATGTTGCGCGACCTCCCGATCAACTCAACCATAATTCCTCCTGAACTTGGTTGTTGAATCTCATCTTCTCCTTAGGACTAGTTCAATGGATCTCGTCACCAGCCATATATTGAACTCAAGCAACACCTGCACATGAATAAAAACCAATACTTTAGAGCACAAGTCCGTGACTTGACTCACGTTAGTTCCAAAAACCACAACACCTTACGTGAACACCTCACAGAAGCATGTTGCGAACCATAGCAAAATGTTAACCACGGTAGACAACCATAACACTTAAAAAACTTAGTAAAGCAAACTTTTCATAGATGTAAAGCAAGTTTGAAATATTTGCACGGTAAAAACAAAACCATTGCGATTTAGCTCCGGACCTTGCCAAAGCTAACCGGACCTTGAGCCGAAGCTTACCAAAGCTAGCAGAACCTAGCACCAGAACTTAACAAAGCTGGTCGGACCTACCGCCGGAGCTAACCAAACACATGTCAGACTTAGGCATAGCAAGTCAGACCTTACGTCAGATCTTGTCGGAGCTCGGACCTAGAGTCGGACCTTGATAAAAAGACTGTTTTGGCAGAACTCAAAATTTTTATCGTCATAGCCAATGTATTCAGCACACATAGGTCTCACAATCTCCCCCTTGATGAATGCGTTGGCAAAACCACTTAAAATCCAAACATTGGCTTATTCACATGAAAAGTTTTAAAAACAATCAAATGAAAAAGAAATTTGAAAACAAAAATTTCTCCCCCTATACATATTTCTCCCCCTTTGTAAATCAGAAATAAAATGATAAAAAAACAAAAATTCTCCCCCTGAGAAGAATCGTGTCAAAATACTTGTGAAATCGTGCAATGTGTGATCAATTTATCCCCCTTTGACAATGTATTCAGCAAGGTACAAAAAAGAAATTTTAATTTTTATTAGCATATTTATAACATATACTTATAAACCAAAGCTTATCCAAGCCATACTATCAATTAACTTACACTATCACATCAATGAGATACATAAAGTAGTGTAAGCCATGCTAGATATCAAGTGTAATTTTTAATTTAAGCAAGTCATGATCTCATAAACTTAACTATGTCAAGACCTGAAAGCATGACACTTGTTGCTACATTTTAATTATTTTTCAAAGCACATATTCAGATCATATGACATTTGCAAGAGATTATATGCCGCAGCAGCCTTATTCTAACCAACCAAGCCAAACCTATGTCATTTGACAATCAAAAACTTAAGGATATGATTTTAGTCATACACAACTTTTTCTACGTTCATATCTAAGTGCAATGATAAGCCATCTCAAAAGAAGAAGTGCGATGCATGCATATTCTCTTGATCTTTTTCTCAATTTTTCATTTGAACATAAAAGCTCAACATGTGAATAGCTGATTGATTATTTTTTCATTATTAAAAGCACTTGTGAGCATGCAACAAGTTTAAAACAGTAAGAAAGTTCGATCATGATCAGATTTAGTGTAAATAATTATTCCAATTACTAGTCATGGCAAAAACTACAAAATGTATAACATGAGTAATGTAGTAAGAACTTTCAGCATATAAAAGGAATCACAAAGTCATATATGTATGAAATACTATGCTCATATTATTTTAAATTCAGATTCACACATAGACTTCCTAAGTTTCAAAACTCCCCCTCAATTTAAGCCATGAGGATTCATAACCCCTATTTCACTACGAATGAAACAAAAACGAGTAAAATCCAAAGGTTTCATAAAAATGTTAGCCAATTGTTGTTTGGTATCTACATGGTGATACCTAATGTCAATGTGCTTTGTTCTCGAATGTTGCACGGGGTTTTTAGCAATGCAAATGGCACTAGTGTTATCACAAAAAAGTGGAACACTATCTAGATCAACCCCATAGTCTTTAAGTGTTTGAACAATCCAAAGAATTTGTGAGCAAGTGCTAGCAGCAGCTACATATTCAGATTTGGCTGTGGATTGTGCAACTAAATTTTGTTTTCTAGAGGACCAAGCAACAAGTGAATTACCAAGAAAATGACAAGCACCCGAATTACTTTTCCTATCAATTCTACAACCCCCAAAATCAGCATCCGAAAAAGCTTTGAAAGTAACGGTTGAGGAAGAAGGAAGAAATATCCCAAACTCTTGAATTTCATGTAAGTACCTGAGAATTCTTTTGACGGCTTGATGATGTGAATCACATGGGGAAGCTTGAAATCGTGCACAAAGACATACACTGAATTGTATGTCCGGTCTTGATGCCGTGAGGTACAAAAGTGATCCAATCATACTTCTATATTCTTTTTGATCCACGGGTTCACCATCTTCATCAAGTTCAAGTGTCGTTGCTGTACCCATTGGTGTCTGAAGAGACTTGCTTTTGTCCATGTTGAAGCGCTTAAGGTCTCTTGTATACTTTGTTTGATGCACAAAAGTACCCTCCTTGGTTTGCTTGATTTGTAGCCCCAAAAAGTATGTGAGTTCTCCCATCATACTCATCTCAAATTCTGAACTCATCATAGCTGAAAACTTGGACACAAGATCATGAGAAGCACAACCAAAGATAATATCATCCACATACACTTGAATGAATAATGAGTCATTGCCATGCTTAAGCACAAAAACAGTTTATCCACCTTGCCCATGGTAAACCCCTTTTCAAGTAAGAATATTTTTAACCTATCATACCATGCTCTAGGGGCTTGTTTAAGACCATACAAGGCTTTGGACAGTTTGTAAACATGATTAGTAAAATTTGGATTTTTAAAACCCGGTGGTTGCTTGACATAAACCTCCTCATCTATGTAGCCAATAAGAAAAGCACTTTTAACATCCATTTGATATAACTTGAAACCTTTAGATGCAGCAAATGCTAACAAAATTCTTATGGCTTCTAATCTAGCAACAGTTTCATCAAAATCTAGTCTTTCAACTTGTGTGAAACCTTGAGCAACCAACCTAGCCTTATTCCTAACCACAACCCCATATTCACTTTGTTTATTTTTAAACACCTATTTAGTTCCGATTAGAGTGTGACCTTGAGGTGGAGTTACAAGTTTCCAAACATTATTTCTTTCAAAATTTTCTAACTCTTCTTGCATGGCAATAATCCAAGATTCATTAGTGAGTGCGTGTGATATGTATTTGGGTTCAAAAGAAGCAACAAATACAGAATGAGCATGAGAGTTTGGATCACAAAACCTGGACTGTGTGACTCATTCGTGCAAGCTTCCAATCATTTGTTGTGGAGGATGACTTTTGAGAAACCGGAGGGGAGTAGACAATTCACAAGCTCCTTCTTCTTCATGTTCATCATAAATTGAAGAACTTGTGACTTGAGGATGATTTGGACCAGCAATGGTGGTCGTCGGTGCTGGTTGTGAATCAAAATCAAGAGCTGGAACAATGTCATTAGCTCCTAAATTTTCAGGCAGCAGCATCACTTCTTCATCGTCTTCGATGAAAATACTCTCCCCCTGCGGATATGGGTCTGGTCCTGCAATATTAGAGCTAGTACCTGGGCTAGCTTCATCAAAATAAACCTCATAAGTCTCCACAATTTTGTTAGTGTCATGTAAAAGCACACGGTAGCCTCTAGTATAAGATGGGTAACCAAGAAATATGCCATCAATGGATCTAAGTTCAAATTTATCAAGATTATCATGTTTCTTTAACAAAGCATTTGCAACCAAAGATCCAAAAGTGTGTGACACTAGGCCTATATCCAAACCGAAGTTCATATGGTGTTTTACCTAGCTTAGCATGCAAGAAAACATGATTTGAGACATAACAAGCAGTTGCAATTGTATCAGCCCAAAATTTTCTATGAGTTTGATATTCATCTAGCATAGTCCTAGCCATCTCAACTAAGGTTCTGTTCTTTCTCTCTACATCACTGTTTTGTTGAGGTATATATGGTGAAGAAAATTGATGATCTATTCCAATTTCAGCATAGAAGTGATCAAACGATTGATTTTTAAATTTGGTTCCGTTATCACTTTTAATTGCTTTTAAAGATCCTGTGTGATCAATTGATAATCTAAGAAATAAGGTTCTAAAGTGACTAAAAGTTTCATTCTTAGATGCCATAAAATAAACTCAAGAGTATCTATAATAGTCATCAACAATCACAATAACATACCATTTAGCTCCGAAGGATTGAACACGTGAAGGTCCTACAGTGTCAAGGTGCAAAAGTTGACCCGGTTCAGTTTCATGGTCATTGTGAGAGGAGCATGTGAACCTGCAACCATCTTAGCATGTCTACAAGAAGAGCACACAATTTCTTTATCCCCTTTAAGCTTAGGCAGCCCACGCATGCGATCAAGAGCACTAACACGTGTGAGATGATCAAAGCCTACGTGACCAAGTCTACGATGCCATAAGTCTTTTGAATCGTTAGCAACTAGACATCTATGCTTAGAGGATGACATATCAAAATCAGCTTTAAAAACTCTTCCAAACTGAGACATATTAAAAATTAGCTCACTATTTGAATCTACAACCTTGCAATAATTTTTAGTAAAATTAATTTCCATATTTTCATCTAGCAATTGTGAAACAGAAACCAAGTTGTATTTCAAATTTTTAACAAGTGCCACATCTTTTAAAGTGTAATGATTATTTACTCTAACCGAACCCTTAGCAATTATAGGAGTTAAAGAATTATCGGCAAAAGTAAAATTTTCTACATGTGACACAAAAGAGAGGGAGGAGAACCATTCTTTGTTACCAGTCATATGGCGTGAGCATCCTGAATCCACAATGCAAATGTTCTCCTTCCTCAAGCGTGTAACCTACATAGAAGTACAATACGTCGATGACTCAATACTAGGGTTAGTTAAAAGGCATTTAGTAATCCAGTACTGAGTCACACGACATCCAGCAGAAGTAACACGCAAAGGCTGAGATAAAACAGCAGATTTATGAGCCAAAGTTTGAGGATATTTGTACCCAACTACTGACCTACGAGGTGTTACATGAGTAGCACTAAAAACAGTAGGTCCGGAAGCAAACTTTGCATGTTTTTGACTTATTACAGCAGGTTGCATATTCCTAACATTTGGTTCAGCATATGCAACAGGTTTTGCATAGTTGTTATGTGATCTAGCAATCATTCTTTCCTTTTTCTGTTGCTTAGCTAGTCTATAACAAAAATCTATGACATAACTATCTCTACCACAGTAGGTACAATTAAATTTAACTTTATGTTCATGTCTAGATGAGCAGACAACATGTTTATTTGAAACCGAATGAGACAACACTCCTGCAGATTTAAAAACCACGTCTTTTTGTTTAGTAAATGTTTTAATCAAACCACTTCCTAATGACTTTACAATTTTAGGTGGGCGTGCTTTAGCATGAGCATGGAATCATAAGGCTTGTACACCTTTTCCCATATTGCGAAGCCTTGCGCCTGGATGAAAGCCTCCATTCGTGCCTTCCAAACCTGAAAATCAATGCCACTGAATACACAAGGTTTTGCAAAGTATTTCTCCATGATGATTAGTCAAAACACGTGCAATAGAGCACCGTGGCTCTGATACCAATTGTAGAATCCAAGAGCACGTGAAAAGCTACTAGAGGGGGGTGAATGGTAGATTTAAACTTTTTAGCGGAAGCAACAAAAACCCCCTCGGTAGAAAATCGATCTGTTAAAGAAACCGTGTATGTGACTGATCTAAATATGTTCAACCATGACAAAAGTGACATATATTATATAGAATCAAGTCATGAAGACACGACAACAAGAATTACAGAAATCCATCAAGAAAAACTCAAGTTATGATCGAAAGATCAAACAAGGGTCAATCTGTTCTACTCGAGTAAAAACCAGATCTGCAACACTGCAAAGAAACTCGTGTAGATCAAAAACTACAAATCCAATGACCGTGAAATTTTCACAGATGATATATAATCAAGTTTTGAAGACAACCCAAAAAGAATCACGTCAATTGGATCTGTAAAACTCGAGTTATGATCAAAACACCGATGCACTGTCGTGCTGTCCAGAAACTCAACGAGAAAGACTTGACAAAAACAAGTCGGACAAACAAGGCACAAAAACTCCTCTAAATTAGGAATTTTATTGATCAAAACATAAGAGGAACAGCCCAAGGTCGTCTTACCATGAGCTCTGGCCTCCCTTGCTTATATAACCAGCCCGGAGGTCAACCCAATTGAAACTAGGACTCTAATCATCCTACTCAGTTTCTGAATCGAAACTTTCCATAACTGCTCAAGACTCTTCTATACGCAGATAGAAGCAATCTTATGACATTCAAACACCTTAGCAACGTATCCCGCATTCCTAAAACAACTCAACTTCGTGTCCCACAAGAAATCCTATCATAACCAACTCAAATCTTTCCATATTTGGGCCATTACCGACTCAGCCACAGCCAGAGTCCATAATCCAGCCGGTTGGACCTTTCCTACCAATTCTTTACGTCCACATCTCTTCATCACGCCTTGGAACCATGTTGGCACGTCCATGCACTCCTTGCACACGTGCAAACACCTTCCAACGACGTCCACGATACCTTCATATGCATTGTTCTTGATCCAAACATGTTGTGCGACCTCCCAATCAACTCAACCACAATTCCTCCCGAACTTGGTTGTTGAACCTCATCTTCTCCCTAAGACTAGTTCAATGGATCCCGTCACCAGCCATATATTAAACTCATGCAACACCTGTGCATGAATAAACAACCAATACTTTCAAGGACAAATCCGCGACTTGACTCACGTTAGTTCCGAAAACCACAACACCTTACGTGAACACCTCACATAAGCATGTTGCAAACCATAGCAAAATGTTGACCACCGTAAACAGTCATAACACTCCAAAAACTTAGTAAAAGAATACTAAGCAAACTTTCCATAGATGTAAAGCAAGTTCGAAACATTTGCATGGTAAAACAGAACCATTGCAATTTAGCTCCGGACATTGCCAAAGCTAACAGGACCTTGAGCCGGAGCTTACCAAAGCTAGCAGAACCTAGCACCGGAACTTACCAAAGCTTGTCGGACCTACTGCCGGAGCTAACCAAACACATGTTGGACCTAGCCATAGCAAGTCGGACCTTGTTGGAGCTCGGACCTAGAGTCGGGCCTTGACAAAAAGAGTGTATTGGCAGAATTCAAAACTTTTATCGTTATAGCCAATGTATTCAGCACACATAGGTCTCACAAAAATGTTCGACTGCGTGCGTCCGTCGGTGTGGCGTTCCGGGTATTCTTCGTCTTGTGGGCCTTGGGGAGAAACTCAAGCCACCTGGGGGCTTACTACTTCCAGCACCGAGGCAAGAACACTATGTTGTACATCACGCCCTTCTCTCCCGGCAAGTGGGAGCACTAGAGGGAGGACTGGGTGATCGCCCAGACAAACGTCCACGGTCGACCGGACCTGCCAAGCCCCCTCCCCCCCCCCCCCCCCGGTCAGTGAGAATCCTGTCGGGGATGAGATCCCTGACCTGCAGGAAGCCTACAAGCCCGTGCTGGCGAGGATTAAACTCCTGGCACAGCAGGGATAGACCTCATTGATGGTCTTGGCCGACTTCCTGTTGCACCGCATCGCTCCTCTCCAGTAGAGCACCCGTGCAGCCTGGTTGTACACCGGGGAGAATGATCTTACCCGGCTGGAGTGCGGCCCAGGGATGACCCTGGACAGGGAGATGCTAGGCATCATGTTGTCGAGGCTGTCCCCCGACCCGATCTCCGATGACTTTATCAACCCGCCGGAGAGTTTCTTGCCGGTCTGCCTTAACCAGGCGGCAAGGTCGAGGTTGCTGAAGGAGTTACCGACGCTGGAAGACAACGACGTCGTCGTGCGGTAGGTTGGGGATGCTTTCCGGGGCGTGGAGATCTCCGGAGGAAGTGGCGCCAGTGATCAGGTGAGGCCTGTGCCAGACCCGTTCCTCGACAAGGGGAAGGAGGGGGTGCTGGCTGGCGGACCCGCTCCCATGGTGCGCCCTCACTCACCGCCTGGGGCACTGCCGAGTCGAACAAGCAGCCGAATATGAGGTTGGTTCACAGCGACGGGAGCTTCATCTCGAAGCCCAGAGCGGAGGGCCTTAAGCTGCACGTGGCTCTGCATCGAGCCCGATGGGCAGCTCCAGTAGCGGCCCTAGCAGTGCTGCAGTCGGGGCAGTTCCGACTTAGGCACCTGACGCGCCTCTGGCTCCGAGGCCGGCAGCAAAGAAGACTCCTGACGCGCCTCCGGCTCTGAAGCCGACAGGGAAGAGCACTCCTGACGCACCTCCGGCTCCGAAGCCGGCCGGGGCAAGTGGCTCCAGCCCCTCGCGCAAGAAGCTTCACGCCTCTTAGAACTGCTAGGCTCCCAGGTATGACACAGGTCTTAGGGTAAGCTGTATTTTTACTGCTGTTATATTTGTGTGATTGATTTCGGCTTCTTTCTTGCAGAGCTTGACCGCAGAGCGCGGCACCTTCTGCGTGGCAGGGCGTGGGCCAGAGCCCTTTTGCTACTGGAGGTTTCAGAGGTCCAACGCCAGTGCCAGCGTGGGGGCCAGCGCCTGGACCAGCCCGGGACGCTGACTCCCGGGCCCCAGAGACCGGCCGGCCGACGGACGTGGACGTCCTTGGCAGCAGCGCAGCCGCTCCAAGGCACCCTGCAGGACCACCCCTTCTTCTCTGCAGGCAGGCATAGTGGTAGCTCCGCCGCAGGACAATGAGCCCGTGAAGGCCGTGGGGTGTCCTCTCTTGCAGATGCCGGAAGCGGTCCCCCTCCCTAAGGCCATGAAGGTTGCGCTCGCTGGCTTGGACCAGATGTAAGAGGCGCTTGGCCGGGAGTGGAACGAGCTAAAGACAGAGCGTGAGTGCCTCAGGTACTGGGGCAACCTGCTGAAGGAGCGGACCAAGATTGCCAAGGAGAAGGCGAGGGCGAAGATGGAGCAGCTCGAGATCATGCAGAAGGCGATCGACCTGGAGCGGACGGCGGTTGGGAGGCACGGCAGGATGGGCCGAGACCTCTTGGATGAAGCCATAAGGCTTCACACCGAAGCCGACGCTCGTGCCGACGCTCTCCCGGAGGCGCGGGAGGGCCTCATCCGGCGGGAGTGGGAGCTACAGGAGAGGGACCTCGACCTCCGCAATGCAGCCTAGGAGGCAGAGCGTGATCGCTTGGGGAAGCAGCTCCAGGACATCCACGAGCACGATCTCGCTGCCTCGTCCAAGGAGGCCTCCGTGGAGTGCCGAGCTGAGAAGCTGGCTGCCAGGGGGAGGGAGCTGGCGATTCAAGACTTAGTCCAGGAGCTGGCTGCCACCTGCAAGATGGTGGAGGAGCTCAGAGCTTCCCGCGCTGTCGAGGCGGAGAAGTTCTGGGACTTCCTGGGCCGCGGGGAGAGGGCGTTGGAGCCATTTTTGCTTCAGCCCCTTGTGCTCTGGAGGTACGGTGCAGGAGGTAAGCCAAGTGCTCCCTGTGCTCGACTCAGCCGGAGCCAAGCTGCGGGCGCTAGAGGGCGTCGGCAGGGAAGAGCTGGAGGCCGAGAGAAAGGCCCTAGCTCAGCATGTGGCGGAGCACGTGCTCACGTGCTTCCGGAGCTGGGACCCCAACGTCTCCCTAGAGCCGGTGGTGCAGGGTCCCATCGCAGAGGCAATGGAGGCGGTGAATGTGGCCTAGAGGGGGGTGAATAGGCCTTTAAAGGATTCCTGCACACTTAATAAAGTTATCAGAAACTTGACTGACCGGACTAGTCCGGTTGTGTGGACGGACTAGTCCGGTGTGCTAAATTATTTGAGTTAATTAAGTGTGTCTCACAAATTTAATCTTTTAGCAGTGGAATGAGAACAACAGTTTTTATAAATTAAATTTATTGTATGGATGCACGTGCAAACTTATAAGGAACTCAAACGATGACTAGCAAACTTGTGATCTAATGTATCAAAATGTAAAACAAATGAGAGACAAGAGACACGGATTTTTACCGAGGTTCGATCTCACCAAGAGATCTACGTCCTCGTTGAGGAAGCTCACACAGAGCCGGGTTCCCAACCCTTTCCTTCTTCAAGTCACCACAAAGGCCGACTTGACTCCACTATCACAGGTAATCACCGAGTTTGTGGGGCAACCTCACACGTTGAGGGCTCCCACAAGAATTACAGAGAAGGTGATCAAATACACTCAAAAAGATTACAATGCAGAATATGAGTGTAGAGAAATCAAACCCCAAGAGCTCACAACGAAAGAACGACGATCTCTCAATCCCAAATCCAAGTATTTTATTGATCTTGGCCTTTTTGCACCTTAGATGTATGGGGAGATGTGTTTTTGGGCTCTTGGGACAGGTGGCGGCGCTAGGGTTCGAGTTTTTGACAATATGTGTCGTGTCTCTCTTTAGAAACAACGAAGGACCTCTTTTTATAGGGTTTCCAAAGAAGTTACTGTTGTTAAACCTACTACCGGACTAGTCCGGTATATGATCGGACTTGTTCGGTCTACTTCCAGTGGGTTAACCGGACTAGTCCGGTCCACAAACCGGACTTGTCCGGTGCTATGTGAAATGGGGTTCCAGAAACTTCAGCGGACTAGTCCTGTCGCTTGGATGGACTAGTCCGCAGTCCTCTAAAGAGGACAACAGAGACATGACCAGACTTGTCCGGTCCAAAACCGGACTTGTCCGGTTTAGTTCCAGTAAGCTGACCGGACTAGTCCGATCCATGGACGGACTAGTCCGGTGTTTAGTGGATTTTAGTTGATTATTAGCCCTGACCCTAACGCAAAGTCATGAGCTCTTGGGATGTGTCTCTCACACACAACTTATACATTTATATCTACTTTGCTCTTCTAAATTCCATTAAAGTCTTCCTTTTCGGGCACCACTCTATTTTTCACCTTTTTGTGTGTGCCGAGCCAGTTCACTTTGTTTATCCTGCAATCATCTTAATAGTTTCATTAGGATCTCATATGTTCGTCATCAATTAGCCAAAAATCCACAAGGGATATCCTAGATGCACTTACAATCTCCCCCTTTTTGGTGATTGATGACAACTATTTGAGATATCACAATTGAGAATAAAAAGTTGATTTTCATAAAGTGTGCACATATGAGAATAATAAAGAATTCACAAAAAAACTTCTCACATATGCACACACCTTATGGTGGGGTGCCTCACAGGTGTGTGATAAACAAAATGTGATAAATTAAAGACAAACAGTAGTGAACATATAAGTAGGCATTAGAGCATAGTACATCACACATAAGAAAAGAAATAGTGCATTACAAGAGTTTAAAATAGGTACATGTCCTTGATCACAAAAGATCTTAATACTAGATAGAAATAGTCCAAATCTAATCTCAATCTTCCCTAATCTCAATCTCTCCCCCTTTGGCATCAAGGCACCAAAAAGGGAAAAATTGAGGGGAATCACTCATCGCTGCCTCCTCCGTCAGTCTCAGTTTGATCTTCATCTTCAGCATCCACGGGAGCAGGATTTTCCTCTGAGTCCTCGGAGGCGGGTGGTGATCCAACGGGCTCAATCTCAAGCTTTGCAAGAATAGACTTGATATTGGCATTGACGTACTGTTGATGTTTCTTCCTTGCAAGCTTTTCTTTGCGCTGCCTGTCTTCGATCTTACGGCAGCAGGCAAAGATGGAGGAGAGCATCTTGAGGATGCCGCTGGATGATTCTTGGGCAGGTGGAGATCCAGGAGGAGCAGCTGCAGATCTAGTATCATCATGAGCTTGGTTTGATCTCCTCTCCACTCGTGGAGAGGACGGGGCAGTTGGAGTCGGAGGGAGAGTGTACTCGGTGGGTTTTTGCGGATTCAACCCCGTATGCTTGACATCTTTGACAAACTCGAGTCCCGTCACTTTCTCAATCATGTACATGATATACGGTGCATATCCACAGGACCTATTGGGGGTAATTGAGATGTTCACAATGTCGTTGTAGATATACTCAAAGACATTGAATGGTCTCCTTCCACTGATGACCTTCATGGGAGTCCTCAAAGTCCCTTGTATAGTTCCCGCATCTCCATCCTTCGGAGCTATAGTCTTTCTCAAGACTCTGTTTAGGACCACAAAGAAGGGCTTTAGATATTTGATGGTGGGAGGAACATATGGCATCCTTGTGTCATAGAGAAATTCAAGTTCCTCCTTCTCCAGGGGTTTCAGATTATGAATGACCAGTTCATGATCCAAAGTGTGTTGGAGGTGAAGAATCCTAGCAAATTCATCATACGTGACACTATACCTTGAACCATGAGTCATCCAAGTAAGACCGTCTCCATCATCCCGAGCAAAGTAGAGAGTGGAGTAAAACTGGGTAATTACTTCATTGTTCTAGTCATACTCAAAGGATAGCAGGTCCGTCAGACTATGCCTCTCTAATGCCTCCACCATCTCACGAAAGGCAGGATACCTCTTCGACTTCAGATATTCAACATTTAGCCACTGACTCTCTACTACAGGGTTCTTCATCTTCATGTACACATGCTCGTAGTAGTCTACATGGAAGTTGCTCCAGAACCTTGGATCAGAGCATTGCTTAGGTCGGTCATACACTTGAATCTTCCTGAAATTATAAGCTAGCTCACTCCCTTTTCCAGTGAAATCCTCACTTGAAGGCTGCCTATTGCGGTGAATAGGGTTTTTCATCTTCAAGGGCCCAAGGGGACCACTAGCAAGTCCCTTCCATTTATTGAGAATTCTTTTTGGCCCTGACGAGCCCTCAGCAGCATCTTTCCTTAGAGGCCTTTTGCCAATGACTTTCCTCTTCTTAGGTTGATTGTCGTCGGGGGGTGGAGAGTGGACATTGACATCATGTCTCTTCTTCATAACTCTCTCCTTGGTCCTCCTCACTTTCTCGCGTTGAACGTCTTCATCAATGTGAAAGGAGCTGTCATCTGAGCCTGAAGACATGATGCCTGATAAGGAGTTCAAGGATTAGATGCAAATGGACTCATTATCGACTTCAAATGGGAACGTAGGGGTTCAACTGTCAGAGACCGGACTTGTCCGGTTTCAGAGAGCGGACTTGTCCGGTGTACCGGACTTGTCCGCCTCTGTGTGCCGGACTAGTCCGGCCTGGCATAAGAACCCTAATGTTTCATTTGAATCAAATCTCCTATCTAAGGGCACAAGGGTAGGAACATGGTAGGAATACATCTATTAAGGCAATGTACATCCTTTTGAAATCAAAGAAAACTAGCTAGAACTAGAAAACTTGAGATTTTGGTTTAAAGGGGGAAATTTACCAAGATTTGAAGATTCGCGTCGAAGAAGTGGAAATCAGTCCGGATGAGTCCGGAGGAGGGAGACCACTCGTCAAGGGGAGTCTTTTTCGCGGAGAAAAACTCGATTTTGAGGGTTCAACCAAAAAATCACTTTGGGGGCTAGGGTTTGGAAGAGGAGAGGGAGAGCAAGCCTAATGAGGGGTGAGGGAGAGATCTGGGCCGGCCAAGTGCTTCTATATGCGACTGACCGGACTAGTCCGGTCATGGTAGTGGACTAGTCCGGTGCCCCTGAATTAACCTAACTGTGGTCTATCCGGACTAGTCCGGTCGACAACCGGACAAGTCCGGTTCCAGCAGACTTGATGCAGATAATAGAGTTTAGAGGTGATCCAAGGACACTAATTTTGCAAATAGTCTTGGTGATTACGACCAGTAGGCAATCAGCAATCAAACAATGGTCATAATCCTCAAGATTTCTTCATAAAAATAGTTTTCTGAGTAGAAAAGGAGAGGAGGAGCATTTTTAACAATACAGAGAAACATTTTAAGTTGCAACCAGGTATGCAATGTTTCAAGCCACATTTCGAGAGTCAAGAATGTTTAGCTCATTTCTTAGTTCACAGAACCTTTTCTCATCTAATGTTTTGGTAAAAATATCTGCAAGTTGTTTTTCAGTCCTAACATGTGAAATAGCAATGTCACCTTTTAATGAATGATCTCTAAGAAAGTGATGACGGATATCTATGTGTTTAGTTCTTGAGTGCTCTACAGGGTTGTGTGCAATCTTTATAGCACTTTCATTATCGCATAGAAGCGGGATATGACTTAGATTGTAGCCGTAGTCCCTAAGAGTTTGTCGCATCCAAAGTAGTTGCGCACAGCAACTACCAGCTGCAACATACTCCGCTTCCGCTGTGGAAAGAGCAATGGAGTTTTGCTTTTTAGATGACCAATAAACTAGGGACCTACCAAGAAATTGACAAGTCCCTGACGTGCTCTTTCTATCGACTTTGTATCCTGCATAGTCGGCGTCGGAATACCCTATCAAGTTAAACTTGGATCCTTTGTTTACCAAAGGCCCAAGTTGGGTGTGTGCACAAGGTACCTTAGGATTCTTTTTACAGCAATTAAGTGACACTCTTTAGGTGCGGCTTGAAACCTTGCACACATACAAACACTAAGCATAATATCTGGCCTAGATGCACATAAGTATAGTAAGGAACCAATCATGGACTGATATACCTTTTGGTCCACATTTGGACCGTCTTCATTGAGGTCGAGATGTCCATTGATGGCTATGGGTGTCTTGATGGGCTTGGCTTTGTCCATATTGAATTTCTTGAGAATGTCTTGTGTATATTTAGTTTGGCTTATAAATGTACCTTCTCTCAGTTGCTTCACTTGAAATCCCAAGAAGAACTTCAATTCACCCATCATTGACATCTCGAACCTGTCTGTCATTATTTTGCTAAATTCTTCACAGAAGGACTTGTTAGTGGATCCAAAGATAATGTCATCAACATAAATTTGACATACGGATAAATGATCATCAAAATGTTTAGTAAAGAGTGTATAGTCAGCTTTACCAATTTTGAATCCATTTTGAATCAGAAAATCTCTAAGGCACTCATACCAGGCTCGAGGAGCCTGTTTGAGGCCATAGAGAGCCTTACGCAGTTTATAGACATGGTTGGGATACTCCTGATCTTCGAACCCCGGTGGCTGCTCCACATAGACTTCCTCCTTTATCGGACCATTGAGAAAGGCACTCTTGACGTCCATTTGATACAACTTAAAATTATGGTGAGTAGCATATGCCAATAAAATGCGAATGGACTCAAGTCTAGCTACAGGAGCGAAGGTTTCATCGAAATCCAAACCTTCCACTTGAGAATAACCTTTGGCCACCAACCTCACTTTATTTCTTGTCACTACTCCATGTTCATCTTGCTTGTTCCGAAAGACCCATTTGGTTCCAACGATGTTCGCCCTTGGTCTTTCCACCAGCTCCCATACTTCATTTCTTTTGAAGTTGTTCAGCTCCTCTTGCATTGCAATCACCCATTCTGGATCCCTTAAGGCTTCTTCTACCCTGTATGGCTCCAGAAAAGACACAAAAGAATAGTGTTCACAAAAATTTGCAATTTGAGATCTAGTAGTTACTCCCTTAGCAATATCTCCAATGATATTGTTGACAGGATGGTCTCTTTGCACACACTGATGTACTCTTGGATGTGGAATTTGTATAGTTGCTTGTTCTTCATTGTCTTCATGTGTCATGTCTCCCCCTAGATCATTGCTTCCATGATCATCTTGATCTTCTTGACCTTCCTCAACCTGATCTTGTGTAGGAGCTCCCCCTTGATCATTGCTTCCTGGTTGAAGTTCGTCTTGTGTTTCCTCTCGTGGTAGGATATCACCAAGTGTCATTTTCTTCAGCGCTTCACATGGAGCTTCCTCCTTATCTAGCATAGACTTATCGACTTGCTCCACTTGTGAGCCGTTAGTTTCATCGAACACTACGTCACGCGCTACTTCAACAAGGCCGGACACCTTGTTGAAGACACGATAGGCGTAGGCATTCGATTCATATCCGAGCAAGAATCCTTCATCGGACTTCGAAGCAAACTTCGAGGCCCTTGGTTTCTTGTTCAGAATAAAACATTTGCAACCAAAAACTTTGAAATAGGAAACGTTAGGCTTTTTACCCGTGAGAAGCTCATATGGAGTTTTCTTCAGTAGTCGATGAAGGTACAACCGATTTGTGGCATGACAAGCGGTGTTCACCGCTTCTGCCCAAAATTGGTCTGACGTCTTGTATTCATCCAACATTGTTCTTGCCATTTCGATCAATGTTCTGTTCTTTCTTTCGGCCACCCCGTTCTATTGAGGAGAGTAGGGTGCCGAGAATTCATGCTTTATACCTTCTTCATTGAGATATTCTTCAACTTGGATGTTCTTGAATTCTGTCCCATTGTCACTTCTGGTATTCTTTACGGTTGACGAGAATTCATTTTGAGCTCTTTTCAAGAAGTTCTTGAGGATTTTCTGAGTTTCTGATTTATCACACAAGAAAAATACCCAAGTAAATCTTGAAAAATCATCAACAATTACTAAACCATATTTGTTACCGTCGATGCTGATGTACGCAATTGGACCAAAGAGATCCATGTGGAGAAGTTCCAGCGGTCTAGCGGTGGTCATCACATTCTTGGCGGAGTGTGGTGCTCCAACCTGTTTTCCTGCTTGACAAGCGCTGCACGTCCTGTCTTTTTCAAAAACCACATCCTTAAGACCACGGATGCGACCACCTTTTAGAAGTTTCTGCAGATTTCTCATTCCAGCATGGGCTAGCCGTCTATGCCACAGCCATCCCATGTTGGTCTTTGCAACCAAGCAAGTGTTGAGTTCGGCTTTATCTTTGTTGAAGTCAACAAGATAAAGCTTTCCCTTCAACAATCCCTTGAATGCAATCGAGCCATCGCTTCTTCTAAAGACGGTCACTCCCTCATTAGTGAATAAACAGTTGTAACCTTTGTCGCATAGTTGAGATATTGATAAAAGATTATAATCTAGAGAGTCTACGTGTAAAACATTAGATAAGGTGTGTTGAGAGGATATTTCAATGTTACCACTACCAAGGACCTTTCCTTGGCTGTTGTCTCCAAAGTATATACCTTCACTTGGATCCTTGTTGCACTCGTATTTCACAAACATACCTCTCTCTCCGGTCATATGATTTGTGCATCCGCTATCTAGCACCCACTTAGATCCGCCGGAGGAGTAAGCCTGCAAAATAGAATTATTTCTGGGTTTTAGGTACCCAAGCTTGCTTGGGTCCTCTCAGGTTAGTCACAAGAGTCTTGGGCACCCACACACAAGTTTTCAAGTTCTTGTGGCGTGGCCCTGTATATTTAGCAATGACTTTTCCATACTTGTTTTTCATGAGAACATAAGAAGCATCAAATGTATGGAACAGTGTTTGTAGCTCAGATTCATGGGATTTTTCTTTAACAAAAATGATCCTATTCTTAGCATGATTAGAAGTGGACATGTGTTTGTTCCTGTCAAAGCCAAGACCATCTTTGACATTGGGAGGTCTAGTGATCATATATGCACTTCGTGCATATTTGATCTTCTCCTTATCAAAGATGCCATTTTGAGAAGAATGCATGTCATGTGGGGTTGAAGCATTAGAAATTACATTCTTCTTACTAGAGCAAGTGCAGGTTCTTATTGTTGTCGAGCTCATGTCTTTGGAGGAAGAGCTCTTGGAGGAAGAGGAGTCACTTTGTTTGAGCGACTCAACTTGCACCTCAAGGATTTTGTTAACTTTTGACAAGTTAGCAAGTTCTTCCTTGATTGCAATGTGCGAGTCCTCTAACTTTGAGTAAATTTCCTTACTCAAGGCTAGCTCTAACTCAAGTGACTCATTCTTCTCTCTCTCAAGCTCAAGAAGCTTTTCAACTTCTTGATATCTCTTCATCTCACGGATGAGCATATCTTCTTGTCGGTTGACAAGTTCCTCCTTTTCAAAGATTTCGTTTGACAACATTTCCATTTTCTTTAAAGCAATTTCACTTAGCCCTCTAAACAATTCTTCATTGTCACTAGAGCTATCAAAGTCATCAATGGAGGAATTTAGCACAGGAGGAGTAAGTCGAACCTTTTTCTTGCCTTCCTTAGCCATAAGACAAGTGTGGTTGTTCATGTCCCGTCCTCCCATGTTCGGAAAGAGTGTGGCTCTCATAGTTGGTTTCTTGACTGCGAAAGTGGCCATCTCTTCTTCTTCATCGGAGGAGGACTCGTCGTTTGAGTCCCACTCCTTCCCAATGTGAGCTTGATGGGCTTGTCTTCTTTTTCTGAAATTTTTCTTTTCTTGAGATCTTGTTTCCTTCTTCTTTTTGTTTTCTTCATAAGTACAGTCCACCATGAAGTGACCATACTCTCCGCAGTTGTAGCAAGTGCGTCGAGCCTTGGATTTTCCTTTATCCTTGCTTTTGCCTTCATGTGAATTGTTGCCGTGTCTTCTCTTCATCATGCGTTTGAACTTTTTGATGAAGAGCACCATTTCTTCGTCATCAAGATCGGTGCTCTCGTCGCTTGTATCTCCATCGTCTTGGTCTTCATGAGTTTCTTTGAGTTTGGGTCTGCACGTTGCTTTGAGAGCAACTTCTTTCTTTTTGGATGAGGTGAGTTCGGCTAAGTCTTTGACGTATTGAGCTTCTTTCTCCATCATTTCATGATTTATGATCTTCCCTAGTAATTCAACGGGAGTCATTTTGTGAAAACCGGGGCTCTCTCTGATCATTGAGCAAAGTGTGACATTTCTTGGCATAAAGGCTCTAATCATTCTTTTGACCACTTCATGATCTGTCCATTTCTTACTTCCATAGGCACGGATTTTGTTGATGAGTGCCTTCATCCGATTGTACATGTCTTGAGGTGATTCGTCTTCTTCAATAGCAAATCTCCCCAACTCTCCTTCTAGCATCTCAATTTTGGCTTCACGTACAGACCTATTTCCTTCATGAGCTGTCTTGAGGGTATCCCAGATTTCTTTTGCACTTTCTAACCCATCAATCTTGGTGAATTCCTCTCTGCTTAGTGATGATGTGATCACGGCGACGGCTTGTGCATTTCTGTGAATCTCTTGTTCTTGTTCTGGAGTGAGTTCATCATCCGTGTCCGGAATATCGATGCCTATGCAAACAATGTGCCACAGACTAGGGTTCAGGGATATCAGATGCATCTTCATGTTGTACTTCCACATGGTGTAGTCACTTCCGTCAAACTGTGGGGGCCTTCCCATAGGAATAGAGAGATAATGATTATTTGAATTGAGACGGTTGTAGTTGTAAGGATATCGGGAGTAGTCGTGATGACCACTCCCCATCGTCTTTTCTTCCTCTTTTCCCTTTTGTGCCATTAACTTCTTTCTCAGTAATGTCTTTAGCTGTCTCACTTCATCATCGTCATGTGGATTTTCTTTCAGCACATCGAAGGCTTTGGCTTCTTGCTCCTCATCGTTGTTGTTCGTCTTAGGGATATCGTTGTTCTTCTCAGAGGTCATTGATCTCTCCGAGATGTGAGTCTCGTTGGTGGAGAACTTGGCTCTGATACCAATTGAATGTGGCCTAGAGGGGGGTGAATAGTCCTTTAAAGGATTCCTGCACACTTAATAAAGTTATCAGAAACTTGACTGACCGGACTAGTCCGGTTGTGTGGGCGGACTAGTCCGGTGTGCTGAATTATTTGAGTTAATTAAGTGTGTCTCACAAATTTAATCTTTTAGCAGTGGAATGCGAACAACAGTTTTTATAAATTAAATTTATTGTATAGATGCACGTGCAAACTTATAAGGAACTCAAATGATGACTAGCAAACTAGTGATCTAATGTATCAAAATGTAAAACAAATGAGAGACAAGAGACACGAATTTATACCGAGGTTCGATCTCACCAAGAGATATACGTCCTCGTTGAGGAAGCTCACACAGAGCCGGGTTCCCAACCCTTTCCCTCTTCAAGTCACCACAAAGGCCGACTTGACTCCACTATCACGGGTAATCACCGAGTTTGTGGGGCAACCTCACACGTTGAGGGCTCCCACAAGAATTACAGAGAAGGTGATCAAATACACTCAAAAAGATTACAATGCAGAATATGAGTGTAGAGAAATCAAACCCCAAGAGCTCACAACGAAAGAACGATGATCTCTCAATCCCAAATCCAAGTATTTTATTGATCTTGGCCTTTTTGCACCTTAGATGTATGGGGAGATGTGTTTTGGGCTCTTGGGACAGGTGGCGGCGCTAGGGTTCGAGTTTTTGACAATATGTGTCGTGTCTCTCTTTAGAGACAACGAAGGACCTCTTTTTATAGGGTTCCCAAAGAAGTTACTGTTGTTAAACCTACTACCAGACTAGTCCGGTATATGATCGGACTTGTCCGGTCTACTTCCAGTGGGTTAACCGGACTAGTCCGGTCCACAAACCGGACTTGTCCGGTGCTATGTGAAATGGGGTTCCAGAAACTTCAGCGGACTAGTCCTGTCGCTTGGATGGACTAGTCCACAGTCCTCTAAAGAGGACAACAGAGACATGACCGGACTAGTCCGGTCCAAAACCGGACTTGTCCGGTTTAGTTCCAGTAAGCTGACCGGACTAGTCCGATCCATGGACGGACTAGTCCGGTGTTCAGTGGATTTTAGTTGATTATTAGCCCTTACCCTAACGCAAAGTCATGAGCTCTTGGGATGTGTCTCTCACACACAACCTATACATTTATATCTACTTTGCTCTTCTAAATTCCATTAAAGTCTTCCTTTTCGGGCACCACTCTATTTTTCACCTTTTTGTGTGTGCCGAGCCAGTTCACTTTGTTTATCCTGCAATCATCTTAATAGTTTCATTAGGATCTCATATGTTCGTCATCAATTAGTCAAAACCCACAAGGGATATCCTAGATGCACTTACAGGCGGCCAGGTCCAGTGTGCAGGACACTGCCAAGCTCGTAGCTGTGAGGTTCCAGCGCCAGTAGGCTCCTAGGGCTCCCACTTGTCTTGTGTGTCTGCCTGCCCTTGTTATGTCCTTGCGTCCTGCCTTGAATAAAAATTTGCTGTTGAAGTTTTTATCCTTTGTGTTGCAGCTGCGTCTCTCCGGGTCCTTAGCAGCGCAAGGGACTGAAAGAACTTGGCCGAGGCAGCTAGTCTTTGCCGATGTCGCTAGCTTGTCTCCCCGGGTCCTTAGAAGCGTAAGGAGCCGAAGAAGCTCCGGAGGTGTTGTTAGCTTGTTATAGTCGAAGCTCCAAGTCCCCTCTTGCTGCCGTGGTGGTCCCGACGTCCTACCCACATAGATCACCGTGATGGCCCCCCTGGTATGTGTGGCACTTAGGTTGGAGCGCACCTACCAAGTAGACGGTTGAGGCAAGACGGCGGTGGCGGAACCCCTGGGAGGTCCGGGACGCTAGGACCTGCTTGGACTTGCACAGACATGGCAGTGAAAAAGAGTAAAAGTGCTCACTGGCCACAATTCCCTGCTCCTAGTTTCATTGCGGATTACGGTCCTTGGCCGAGCTACGGGGCATGGCCAATTTAATGTGATAGCATCCGGGTTATGGTTACTATTTTGCTCAATAGTATGAGCCGTCCGGCTCCCTGGTACTCAGCCGCGGTGCTGGAGAGGCAAAGTGTGCACACTTAGTGTGCAGGACCAGGCTAAGCAGGCTACACACTCTGGACCTCCCACTGGCATTGTGTTTTTATGGAAGGGACCATTCGGCGCCATAGGGCTCCCGAGCAAGGAAATAACCCAAGGACTCCAGGTACACCACAGGTACCCCATACGGACAGGCCTGCAGCAAGGTAGCACAACTCTAACTTGGGTGAACACATGAAAAAGTGACTGACCATACGGGTGGAGCGATATGGGAAAGAAAGCACTAGAATGAAAACAGCGGTAGGGGTGAATGGTAGATTAAAACTTTTTATGCGGAAGCTACAAAAAACCTCTCGGCAGAAAATCGATCTGATAAAAAAACCTTGTGTGAGACTATTTTCAACGTGTTCAAACGTGACTAAACTAGTGGAGATTATATAGAATCAAGTTACGAAGCAACAGCAACAAGAATCACGTGAAAATACTAAGTAGAACTTGAGTTATGATCAAAAGACTAGACGAAGGTCAATCTGTTCTACCTGATTTTTTAAACAGATCTGCAATGCTTCTAAGAAACTCGTGTAGATCAAAAATCACAAATCCAATGACCATGAAATTTTAACAGATGATATATAATCAAGTTGTGAAGACAACCTAGAAAGAATCACATCAAATTGTGTGGGGACCACCCTGTGGTTCACCCACTCCAGGATCGCATAGGATGGTGCCGTGCGAGATGGCATCCAACAGCACACACGAAGAGAATTAAAGAACAACATACAAACTTTTGTTTGATATAAAACAGTGGAAGTCTTTTTACAAAACTTAATTCTACAGCGGAAGTCTTATTAACAGATAAACTCGCAGCCTAGCTATGCAAAAGTGCAGCCGTCCAGCCCAGGGATGCTACACACTAGCAGCACTCCAACGAAGATCACGGCGGCGTGCAGGGCTCCATCTCGGCCGTGTATCCTGACGGGGGCATCGCCTCATCCTCGGAACCCTCCTCATAGCTCTCACCTGCATACAGCCCAAATATTGCAACCGTGAGCACGAGGGCTCAGCAAGGCATAACTGACAACCCTAGGCATGGAACTCTACATGTAAGGATATATAAGATAGGAAACAGGACTTTGCAATAAAGACACGCCTACATGTTGATCCTTACTTTCAGTTTTATAGCAACAGTTTAATGAGCCTTAGGCAGCCCTCATATCGGAAGTCCACAATCAAACAAGAAACGCTTTCCTCCGATGTGGTGATGCCCAAAGTGGAAGATAAACTTAATTAGCTCTACATCTACAGCAAACATGATTTCCAAAACATTATTGCTTCAACACAGCATATTATCATTCATCTGGCTTATTGATCTTCTTACTACGTCACAGAACAATGAACAAGCAGTACTCAAATAACCGCGAGGGATGGTGATAGCAATCAGGAGACACCCGGACAACACGTTCTATACACCCACTTTCAGAAGCGTGATTCCACACCCCTTCCTACTCTGTTGTATGCAACAACCTTTTGAAGGCAACCCAAATACCGAACCGGTCCATCCGTAACGGGCAGGAGGTCTCCGCGTGGAGCGTGACTGTGCCCACCGGCAGATTTACACCTTGCTACCCTCAACCCACTCCTATTTACGGTTGGGTAAGCCTCGGCACCCAGGTTAACCAATTACATCGGTTTCCTGCTTATGTCAGTATGCCATCTGGTACTGTTCGATACTTGTTCATCATGCCCGCACAAGACTCGGTCCTCAATCGATACCAACAGGGCTAAGCACGTGAGACCTCCGCTCACTGCTTCCTATCCCCCCTGCTGGGTCTCATTTTCTCCATTCTTAAGCCATTTTCTATTCTGACCAAACCGTGTGATAAAACCTTACCTCGCGAGTAGATTCCGACTACTCGACTTCTACCGAGGTCCTAAGCATATTAGCAGGGCCTTGTCTACTCGTCGGGTCTGTAAGCTACCCAACCCTTCATAGGATTTAAAAGGTTATGCAAGTGGGGTTTCAATCACCCTAACTCTAATGCAAGCATTCACCCTAGACATAAGTGATACAAATGAAGAATTTGCAAAAGTACTTAAATGCAAACCGGGGCTTGCCTGGTTGCGAGTTAGATGGGAAGTCAACTTCAGGTGGCAGGACGTTCAAGGGCTCCGGTGTATCCTCAACTTCGGTCACTATTATGAAATGTAACAAAATATATGTATAAGTATTAAAGACTTATAAGAAGTAAACTTCTATTCATAGCTACTGCTATTTAGGATCCTTAATTGGCTTTGGGATTTTTACAGTGAAGACTAGACCCTCTAAGGATGATCTGAGCAAAATTTGGACAAATGTCATTGCACAATGTAGTCTCTATAATTCCTACAAGTACAAGGCTTCTCTGAATTTTGAGCCCAAAACAGGAGTTTTGACATAGTTAAAAGTGGAAGATCTGATTAGGGTAAGTCTCCATGGTTCGAACAAAATTTGTTTCACCATTTTTGTTGCTACCAACAGAGAGATATGAATTTTTGAAGTTGGATAGGAGTTCTAAAAAGTTTCTGTTGAAATTTGAATTTCCAAATAAAGGCTGAACTTTGGAAGGAAATTTAGCCTAGCAGATGAGCTCCAATGAAGCTCAAATTTTTACTGGAGATCAGTTACTATGAAAAGGATGTTCTGCCCAAATTTGGGAATGTTTCATAAAGAATTGCTCCTGTAATATATCTCTAAATGATTTATTTAAAACAATTTTACAGAAATTCCTGGGAATTTTCATAGCAAGCCATTTGTTTCTCTGTGAAGTACTCCTCATGAGGATTCCAATAAAATTGGTCTCACCCTTTTTGGGGTTTTCTACACAAAGTTATGGGTCTCCAAAGTTTAAACTGAATTAGGAAAATCTGGAAATGTTTAAATCCTGGCTGTGGGGCCCACCCGTCTGGCTCCCTCTTCTACCTCGCGCCAAACAGAGGAACCCACGTTGTTGCTCCGGCGAGGGTGGCGGGAAAGGCCTTCCCGGCCGCCTCCCGGGCCAAATCTCGCCGCCCTTCCATTATTTACCCCGCTGAACACGCTGGTGGTGTCGCCGGCGGCCAAAACTCACCGGAAGATGGCGCGCACCGGTGACAACAGGGTTTCAAACTCCGGCTAGGTCGGGAAACCTCATTCCTCCACCAAACAATCGGCTCTCGGGCTCTATAACACCAGTGGAAGATGTAGGAGCTAGAACGGGCTGCCTAACTCGATGAAACGACCAGCAAACTAGGGTTCAGCGGTGAGCCGAAGCGGTTTCCCATGGCAGCGCGAAAATCGACTAGAACAGGGCCAACTCTTGATGGTTTTCCTCGGTTCTTTGTCGAGGATGGGCGCTAGAGAGTGCAGAAGCTATGTGCACGTGAGCTCGAGGTGTGGTTGATTGTGCAACCCGAATTTGGATATGAACCGAGCTTCACTCTTCTACAGTAGGGTTCAGAAAAGAATAAAATTCGAGCTACTCGATGGATCATTTGCTACACGGCTGGCGGCTATACCATCCAGGGCTACCCACGCACCTTTCTTGTATAGGAAGTCGGAGGAGAGGGTGGCCAGATGAGGCTATCGACGGTGAGCCGAAACGGTGAGGTCCGGTGCACCTCAAAGCTTTGGCGCTAATCCATGTTTTATAAGCAGCTCCGATCAGTAAACCCTGGAGGAACTCTATGGGGGTGCTAGAGCACGTCAAGGCACTACTCTTTTCTGTAGATAGCTCGAGCAACCGAGCTCGGATGCGGTGGTTGATCGGGGAAGAAACGGCCGGCGGTGTTCGATGCGAATGAAACGGCTGCGGCGCTACACGAGCTGAGGGGGAAGAGAAATAGGGCTGGGGCACTCGGGCGGCTGTTCTGATCGCCCACGCGCGCGCCGATGTCAGGGGCAGCGAGGACCAGCTCGGTGGAGCCTCGGGCGCGGGTAGCAGCCGAGCGCTGGTGTGACACCCTCATTTTCGATTTCTGCATGTATTCATATTTTATGTAGAGAAAACATTTTAAAATAAGTTGAAACAAAGAAAGAATAAAAAATAGCCAAAAAGAGCCAAATCCAATCCACAGAGAGCGCCGAAGACAATTCCCGCGGCTCGCTGGCCACGTGGCGCCTTCGGAGCTCATCCCTGTAAAAGGGGGAGAGGTCCGCCGCTAACTTGCTACGTGGCAGGCTCGGGGCTCGTCTCTGTGGAAGGAGTGAGGTCCGACCCAGTGGGACACGTGTTGCCCCCGGAGCTAGCCTCTGAGCGAGGTCAGCCCGCAGGACATGTGTCGTCACCGGAGCTAGTCATCGAGGAAAAGAGAGGACCAGACACTCGGGACACGTGTCGCTCTCGGAGCTCACCTCCGAAAGGTCCGTCCCCGCCAGACACGTGTCACTCTCGGAACTCACTTCCGAGAGGTCCGGTCCTACTGGACATGTGTCACCTCCAGGAGGTCCTACGCTATCGGACACATGTCACCTCCGGAGCTCATCTCCGGGAGGTCCGACGCTGACAGACACGTGTCGACCTCGGAGCTCGCCTCTGAGCAAAAAGGAAGATTCGGCGCTGCTTAACACGTGGCACTCACGGAGCTCACCTCCGAAGTGAGGGAGGTCCGGAATTGACACATGGCACACCCGGAGCCACTTCCGAAGAGAGGGGAGGTCCGGAACTGACACGTGGCGTTCGCGGAGCTCGCCTCCGTTGAGAGGGGAGGTCCCGATCCACTAGACACGTGGCGCACATGGAGCTCGTCTCTGGAGAGAGGGGAGGTCCCGCCCGCTAGGATGCGTGGCACACACGGAGCTCGCCTCTGAGGAATAGGGAGGTCTTGCCCGCCTGACACGCGGCACAACCGGAGCTGGTCTCTGCGGAAAAAGGAGCCCAGGTTCCTGCAGGACACGTGGAGCCTCCGGAGCTCATCACCGCGGAAGGGCACGATTCTAAAGCGGTTTTCCTCTGTATGTGAGTACCCGTTACTGATGAAACCGACACGAACTCTTCTACGCTGAATAGGACTCTTGTTTGAATTCCGATCAGAGTAGGGCTCTTCTCTTCTCGATTATAAATAGAACCCGAAACAACCCCTTGGTCGTAACATCTTTTCAAAAGACGACAACTTAGAAGCCCTAGCCCCAAACCCGCCGAGCTAAACCCCTTCGCCGGAGTACAACCGCCGGAGAGACTGCCGACGAGCCTGGATCACGATTGCCATCGCCGAAGGAGAGCTGACGATCTGTTCTTGCTAGGAGGAAGGACCTGAAGGAAGTAAGGTAGGTTTCCAATACCACCTTACGATCATTGCATTTTTCTTTGCATCTGTTCTTCGATCCCTTTGAACAGAAGCTTTTTCATGGACAGATCACATGTTGATCGGTCTGATCTAGATCTTGAATCAAGATCATCGCCACGTCCACTATTGATCCAAACACCTCTGTTCATCGTAAAACCCATGCAAGAACATGCAAAAGCACGTACAAACTGATCTAATAAAAACTGCATCATAGGATTAGCATGCATATGCATCATTGCATCTTAAGGTAAAGTTTGTACATGATGATTGATTGCTGTGAATCTTGTATGTGCGTGATCACGTATAGAAGGAAAACCTCAGGGAGCTGCCTACGACGGACTACGACATCAAGAATTTGAGCAACAGGAACCGCAAGAACAAGGCAAGTGCCCCTTGACCATATTGATCCCATGTTTTTGGAAAACTATTTTGTTTGCGAAAAGATGTGTGTGCTTGAGTCAACATGATGGGAAACCCTTTCATAGGAGTTTACTAGTTTTGTTAACCACCCTTGTCACCGGGAAAGTTAATGAGTCGGGTATGGTTTTTGCTTTTATGCTTCGCTAAGTCCATGGAATACGGGAAGCGAGATAGATGTGTCTAGCTAACTGCACTCGAAAGAACAATGAGAAACTGATGTTGTTAATGAACATGAATCGGAGGGAGATCTAGGCAAGGTTGGTTTGTGGATGAGGTAGAATGAGATGGTGGTTACTTGCCGTAGATCTAAGGACCGGTTCATGCGAGCACATGCCAGGATAACAGTGCCACCACAAGGCCAAGTATGGGTGCGGCTTAGCTGAGTAATTAGGTAAGTTACTAGATTGTTATGGACCGTGGAAGGCGCGGGGAATGGGAGTCAAGTGAGGACTGCTCTGGGAACTGCACGGCACAAGAGGGGGCCCGTGGGTGGGAGAATTGGAGATTCTAGCCTGCCGGTGAAACCTTAGTGAGTCCATACATCTAGTAGCCACTTTGTAAAGGCTATTTTGTGATCTCTTGGCCATACACCGACGGTTGTGTACTGGTATAATGGAGGTTCTGCAGTCGCCGACGGGTGACGAAATCACAAACTTGTGGGTAAAGTGGTACAAACTCTACAGAGTCTAAAACTATCATGATAGCCGAGCTTATGGTCACGAGCGCCTGGCCAACTTCCATGATTAGTTGGGATGGTTTTTGGGATGGTTTTTGGTTTGGTTATGGTTTGGTCTTTGGATTTGGTTTCGGGACTGTTGAGTCCGGGTAATGAGATTGGTTGCACGACTGTTGAGTCATGGCAACGAGATTGGGTCTCTGTATGAGACAAGAATTGAATATGATATGAAATGGTAGTGAATAAGAGATGGTATTCATGAGATGGTAGTGAATACGAGACGGTATTCATGAGCAAAGTTGAAAAATATTAATGTCTGGTTGAGACATGGAAAGGGATGAATCATGATGGAGGTATGTTAATGTTTAAATACATGCTGGGATTACATTCACTTAAAGCTAAGTTGCTGTTTTTATCGTGTTTTGAGAAATAAACTTTGCTTTCCCCAATTAGCCTTTTTCTACCTTCCTTGTTGTGAACTACATCATATTTTCTCGCACTTGCTGAGTACATCATGTATTCAAACTTGCATTATGATACATCATCAGCAACAGGAGAGGAGTACTATGAAGACCACATGGAGTACTAGGAGTGTGATCCCCCGTCAACTTGCCTGTGGGGATGGAGTAGAGATGGAGCCGCTGCTGCTGCTTAGATTGCTTCCGCAATTGTTTAAAAAACTTCCGCTGCTAGAATAAGACTTCCGCTGCTAGCATGAGTCCAAGACTCATGAGACATTGTAATAAACCCTGTTATTCGTGGTTATATATATTCTGAATTAAGTTTGTGAAGTACATCTGTATGTGTGATGAACATCCTGGGCACACATACGCATCAGTTCTCGGTTGTGTGTTCTACAGAATCGAGGGCGTCACAGCTGGCGCGCTGTGATCGACCGAGGTGAAAAATAGGTCGGTTTACTCTTTTGTGTGGCTGACAATTGGGTCCCACCACCTCAAATTTTCATCCAATTTCCACTGATATTTCTCCCCTAGCTACTCAACATTTAAGGCTATGCTTTGCCTCAAAGTTAAGGTTTGAAAAGGTTGAATTCAAATAATTTGAATTCTGTTGTGGAGTTTGAATTGAATATGGTCATTTGGATTTGAAATGGAATTTGAATTTCTTCCTTTTGGATTGTTCCAAAACCTAGCAAACCAACTCCAAAATTTCTGATTTTTGGCATGGCTGCTAAATCAAATGTGGAGAACACATTTGGGAACCAAATTTGCAAATTGAGGAAATTGGAATTTGAAACTGTATTTGAAATTCAGATTAGAGGGCTTCTCCTTTTAATCCCAAACAAATACTAAAACCCCTCCAAATGAGCTGAAATTTGGAAGGTTGAATATTTGAAATATGAAGACCCAAGTTATGAATTTAGATCTCCATGTTTGGAATTTTTGGGAAGTTTGAATCCTCACTTTGAACCTATACCGTTATAATTCAAAGTTCTAATTCCCCTCATTTTTCCTAAGTGTACATGAGCTGAAAATTCTTGCTACCACTTTTTGGGGATTTTACATCCCTCCCCCTTTAAAAAGAATCTCGTCCCGAGATTTCAAAAGAAATGCAAAGTGGGGGAAACTTTACCAGGTATACGATGATAGCAAGTCCGGATAATATGTTCGTAGATAGTCCTCGCTTTCCCATGTCGCCTCATTAGCGGTATGGTTACTCCACAAGACCTTGTAGAACCATAAGGTCTGGTTTCTTGTGGCGCGAGTCTTTTCATCGATAATCCGGATTGAATACTTCGTGTACGTAAGATCCGGTTGAAGAATTTCTATGTCTTCAGTGCGGATTTCAGCCGAGGGTTTGAGGCACTTCCTCAGCTGAGAGATGTGGAAGACATTGTCAATCCCTGCGAGCAATGCCGGTAATTCCAAGCGATAGGCCACGTGTCCGCATTTTTCAATGACGGCGAACGGACCAATGAATCGCGGCGCAAGTTTATCCTTCACTCCGAAACGATGAACTCCCTTCATCGGAGACACACGGACATAAACATGGTCCCCGATGTCGAAGTGGAGAGGGCGGCGTCTTTTATCCGCATAGCTCTTCTGACGGGATTGAGCAGCCTTGAGATTGGCTTGTATTACTCGCACTCGTTCTTCAGCCTCATTCACAAGTTCAATGCCGTAAATAACTCGCTCGCCGGACTCGCACCATTTGAGAGGTGTGCGACATTTTCGGCCGTAGAGAGCTTCATACGGCGCCATCTTGATGCTAGCTTGATAGCCGTTGTTGTATGAAAACTCTGCCAACGGCAAATGGTCGTCCCAATTCTTGCCGTGGTGGATGGCACAAGTGCGTAGCATGTCTTCAAGAACATGGTTCACCCGTTCAGTTTGACCATCCGTCTGCGGGTGATACCCGGAGCTTCGGATCAGTTTGGTCCCCAATGATGCGTGCAGTTGTTCCCACAATCGAGCGACGAACAGCGCACCACGATCTGAAATAATGGAGCGGGGAACACCGTGCAAGCACAAGATTCTTTCAATATATAGCTCGGAATATTTCTTGGCTACGTAGCCGGTATGTACGGGAATAAAATGTGCCGACTTGGTTAGTCGATCGACTATCACCCAAATCGAATCATGGTTGTGGGAGGTGAGAGGTAACCCGACTATGAAGTCCAGGATATCCTCCCACTTCCATGCTGGAATGGTCAATGGCTGCAGCTGTCCGGCTTTACGCATATGGTCGTCTTTCACCCGCCGACACGTATCACATTCGGATACGTACTTTGCGATTTCTCTTTTCATCCGTGTCCACCAAAACCTGGTTTTCAGATCTTGGTACATCTTTTTGCTGCCCGGATGAATAGAGTACTTGGACAAATGCGCTTCGTCCAAGATTTTCTTCCGAAGCTTCATGTCACGGGGTACCACTATACGGTCTTTAAACCATAGTGTACCGTTATCATCTCTTTGGAAGAATTTCATTTTGCCATTATTCATCCTTTTCTGAATGTGCGACATTCCCACGTCTTTCTTCTGCGCTTCCAAAATCTCCTCTCGTATGGTAGGGACGAGAGCAAGATTATATAATGCCCCATGTGGAACCAAGTACAGACTCGGCTCCTCCTCTTCAAGTGAGGTGATGGACAGGTTGTTGACATGAGATTTGCAGCTTAAGGCATCGGCAATCACGTTTGCCTTACCGGGACGATAGTGAATCTCGATCTCATAGTCTTTGATCAGTTCTAGCCATCTCCGTTGCCGCATATTCAACTCCTTTTAAGTGAATATATATTTCAGTCTTTTGTGGTCGCTGTAGAGGTGCACTATGTTCCCCAGTAAATAGTGCCTCCACATTTTCAAGGCCAACACCACAGCAGCGAGCTCAAGATCATGAGTCGGATAGTGCTGCTCGTGGTTACGGAGTTGACGTGAGCCTTAGGTGACCACTCTTCCTCCTTGCATCAATACACAGCCAAGCCCGATGCCGGACGCATCACAATATACGTCAAAGGGCTTGGTTGTATCATGTTGAGCTAACACCGGGGCTGTTATAAGATGCTTCACTAATGCTTGGAAAGCTTCTTCACAAGCTGAGTTCCAAACATATTTGATCCCCTTCTTCAACAGTTCAGTCATCGGCTTAGCAAGCTTGGAGAAGTTCAGTATGAATCTCCGATAATATCCTGCTAACCTGAGGAAACTCCTGACTTCGTGGACTGATGTGGGGGACTTCCATTTCAGCACTTGTTTGATTTTGCTTGGATCAACTGCAGTGCCTTCTGCAGAAATAATGTGACCAAGGAATGTCACTTGGCTGATCCAGAACTCACACTTCCTGAACTTGGCGTAAAGCTTATGATCTTGCAATCGTTGAAGCACGATATGCAAGTGTTTGGCGTGTTCTTCCTCAGACTTGGAGTAGACCAAGATGTCATCTATGAACACCACCACAAACTTGTCCAACTCCGGCATGAACACTGAGTTCATAAGATACATGAAGTGTACCGGGGCGTTGGTGAGACCAAAGGACATGACGAGGTATTCATACAACCCATATCTCGTCGAGAAGGCCGTCTTCGGAATATCCTCCGCTCGGATCTTGATTTGGTAATATCTGGAGCGAAGATCCATCTTTGAAAATACAGTCGCACCCACAAGTAGATCGAAGAGAATATCGATGCGGGACAGTGTATATTTGTTCTTGATGGTGACGGCATTGAGAGGTCGGTAGTCCACACACAACCTCAAGGTTTCATCCTTCTTCTTCACAAACAGCGCCGAGCATCCCCATGGCGAGGAACTCAGTCGAATGAAACCCTTCTTCATTAAATCGTTGAGATGCTCCTTCAGTTCAGCCAGCTCATTTGGAGCCATCTTGTACGGTCTCCATGAGATCGGTGTTGTCCCGGGTACAAGTTCGATCTTGAACTCAACATCTCTTTCGGGTGGCATGCCCGAAAGATCATCCGGAAAGACATCCGGGTATTCACGGACCACACAAATATCCTCAAGTTTTGTGTCTTCCGTGTTATAGGTGGCTGGAGCTTCTTGAACTGAACGGTCAAGAATAAGAACATGTGGTTCATGGAGTGGAGAGTTTAAACGAACCACACGTGGAATGATGTCAAGAACAGCACCATGGTGATGTAGCCATGACATTCCTAAAATGACATCAAGTTTTTGACTCTCTAGCATGATTAGAGAAGTCGGATATAGATTTCCACCCAACTGTAATGGTGATTCTATCAGCTGTTATTTTCCCATCCGGAGAGCATATCAAGTATGAACTATATGTGGGAATGACAGGCAGTTGATATTTAATAACATAAGACTGACTTATGAAATTATGGGTGGCACTGGAGTCAAAAAGTATGACTACGGGATGATCTAAATAAGAAAACGTACCCGCGAGGACGGGTTCGCCTTCCGGCACGTCTTCGATGGCTAAGTGGTGGACGTTGCCGGGTTTTGGTGCTGGTTTCTTGGGCTGATTGCGGGGCTGATTAGCACCCTGATACGGTGCTGCACCCCTGCCCTGTCGCGGCTCGGGGCAGTCCCTCAAAATATGCCCGACACGGCCACACGTGAAGCACGTGTAAGGTATCGGGGTCCGGCCGACTTGAGGACGGAATCCCGGTGCACGCTGTTGAAACTGAGGCGCACGCGGGACCATCCTTTGCTGCTGCTGTTGCTGTGGTGGATATGTCGGTCGGAAGCCCGGCACATTATATTGCCGACCGCGAAACTGAGGCGGTCGTGCCGGTGGCTGCCATCTCTGACCGGATGGTGAGCGATACACCACACGGTATTTTTGTGGCGTCCCACCACTGCTGCTCGTCAGTGCGCTGCGTTTCCTCTTATCAGAACCGTGCTCACGCTGGGCATTCTCTTGTAAAATCGCAGCATTAACTAAGTCGTTGAATGTGCCGCGATTGCTTTGGGCGAGATGGACCTTCATTTTTGAATTCAGGCCCCAGAAGAATGCATTGCGCTTGTCTTCCTCCGTTCTCACAAATCCTGGCGCATACTGCGCCAGCCGGTTGAATGACCTGGAGTACTCATGAGCATTCCTCTCGCCTTGCTGCAGCGCCAGGAACTCCTGGAGCTTCCTTTCCATAACACCGGGAGGTATATGATAGGCGCGGAACGCCTCCCGGAACTCCGTCCATGTGACAGCATGGCCAGACGGCAATGAGACGATGTAATTCGCCCACCATGTACCGGCTTCTCCTTGAAGCTGTTGCGCTGCGTACAGCGCCTTCTGGTGTTCAGTGCACTGTAGCAGCCTGAACTTCACCTCCAGCATGCGGATAAAGCTGTCCGCCTCCAATGGTTCTTCGGCCTCCGTGAAGACCGGTGGATGGGTCGCCAGGAATTCTGAATAAGAACTTTGTTGGGGCTGGCGTTGCCCATTGTCTTGGCATCCTCCTGGACGGGACGCATTCTGCTGTACTAGCATCCACAGCAACTCGGTTTGCGCGTCGCGCCAGCCGAGCACTGCAGCGAGAACCTCCGCAAGATTTCTTGGAAGTTCTGGCGGTGGAGGAGGTGGTTGCTGCTGCATCGTGGTTTGCTCTGGAGGTGCAGACTCATCACCGCGAACCTGACTCGGACCTCCCTCCTCTTGTGTGGACCGCGTACGCACCATTCTGCATTCATACCATTCAAACGATCAGCACATGTTGGTTTATTTCATCCAGTCTATACAATAGTAGTGCGAGAATGGAATAAATACTGCACATAATAATCACACATATGGATAAAGTATAAACTTCATAAAACATATACATCCCGGGACCATGTCACACGATCGAGTTCCAAAGCAATGAACTTTAGGGATTAAAATTTCATTTCGACCATCATGGGTCGCCACGGGATTTTAAGTGTGTTAGCATGCGTAATTCCTCGCTATTGTACTGGACCCCAACATGTACCCACTCGAAGTGATATGTCGAATGCATAACCTTTCAACTCCAATTCGCTGTTTTATGACAGCCGCTGGATATCAAAAGGTGAAACTAAGGGTTTTAATTGAAACACCTCAACATGGTGTTCACTGTCCACTTCTGGTCCAGCAGACCAGTTGAAAGAATTTTAACTGTTTTGGCCACCTTGGAGGCAAAATCTGGACTAGAGTTCAACAACAAAGTTGTAGTAGAATCAAAAAGGAATCCAGCTTGTATTTATTTGCCTCCATGGGCTTCCTAATTTATCAGTTATGATCTCTACAAGTTGACAGAATTTTCTTAGGAATTTTGACAGCACCTCCTTTGCAAGTTCCTGTTTTATTCACAAAATTCCAACTAATTCTGTCCTCAGTCTAGGACAACACTGAACTACAGAGTTGTAGCACATTTCCTATACTTTCCAATGGTGTCTTGCTTGACCCTTAGAAATTTTTCTACAGAAATTTGTGGTTGAAATACAGAAAATCTAGAGAGCATTTTGGTCTGCCCTGTTTCTTGACAGTACCTACTCATCTGAGATTTTCATCCCTTTGGAAGAAGATGTTGTTCTGGAGTTCTACAGAAAAGTTGTAGAGGACTTCAAAACCTTTCTAGAATGGTATCCCACACCTCCATTGGTTCAACCAATCCTGAGTTATGCCATGTTTAAGTTCATCAAAGTTTCTGCCGAAAACAGGGGAGATCGTTCCTAAGTTTTTGAGATTGAATCTATACTCCCAATTGACTCTTAGTTCAATATAGGAGTTCAATAGCCCCTACATGGAATCCTAAACTTCATTTTGACTCTTTTCTTTGAAAATATAATTCTATGCAGTCTCGGTACTATGTTTCCTCACCAAAGTAAAATCCTAAGCCGGTATTCCGGCATATACGTGTCAAAGGGTGGAACTAAAGTCGTCACTCACAAACGGTTTCTACACATCATGCACTAACATGGTTAATGTACCTGCAGAAGAACACACAATAATGGTGCACACAAAGGTTTTTGACATTTCAGGCAGTTCCATATCATAATAAAAACATACGGTCCATATCATTGCCATACAGATCGTCCTTGAGTCAAGCCACGTCTCAAGGTACATGGTCGTGTTTTCACACCACACGACGGGGAACCCGAGTAGAGCGTGAACGGGTCGTCATGGTTGGGAATTTTATCAACCCAACATATACCACCTACTGCCTCATGACCATTGAGGCACACCGATGGCGAGCGCTGCGTATGGCCCTTTGAACATTGAACGTTAGAGAGTTGCATACTATCGTGTTGCTTACCACACGATGTTGTATTCTCACTTTTGCCTAAAGCATGCTGGAGATCAGCGTTTTCATATGCTCTCAAAACCATAGAAAAGTTCAGAGACTCATATTCACTACCGTGCCAAGCCACGGTATATCCTTCCATGCTATTACTCGTATGGTGAGTTACCGCAATTAATCCGCCTGCGGTGGCGTACCTTACCTCTTACCTGACGTCGGAGCGTCGTTACAGAATGTATAACAAATATGTTAGCTTTTCCACCATAATATCTACTACTATCATAGACCTTATGTGGGCATAGTGACTAATCCTCACTCGACTACTTCTAAGTTTTCAAAATAGGCTCTTTTTGAGCGTGCTATTCCCAATGCGGCTCTGATACCACGTCTGTGGGGACCACCCCATGGTTCACCCACTCCAGGATCGCATAGGGTGGTGCCGTGCGAGGCGGCACCCAACAGCACACACGAAGAGAATTAAAGAACAACATACAAACTTTTGTTTGATATAAAACAGCGGAAGTCTTTTTACAAAACTTAATTCTACAGCGGAAGTCTTATTAACGGCTAAACTCTCAGCCTAGCTATGCAAAAGTGCAGCCGTCCAGCCCGGGGACGCTACACACTAGCAGCACTCCAACGAAGATCACGGCGGCGTGCAGGGCTCCATCTCGGCCGTGTACCCTGACGGGGGCATCGCCTCATCCTCAGAACCCTCCTCATAGCTCTCACCTGCATACAACTCAAATATTGCAACCGTGAGCACGAGGGCTCGGCAAGGCTTAACCGACAACCCTAGGCATGGAACTCTACATGTAAGGATATGTAAGATAGGAAACAGGACTTTGCAATAAAGACACACCTACATGTTGATCCTTACTTTCAGTTTTATAACAACAGTTTAATGAGCCTTAGGCAGCCCTCACATCGGAAGTCCACAATCAAACAAGAAACGCTTTCCTCCGATGTTGTGATGCCCAAAGTGGAAGATAAACTTAATTAGCTCTACATCTACAGAAAACATGGTCTCCAAAATATTAATACTTCAACACAGCATATTATCATTCATCTGGCTTATTGTTCTTCTTACTACGTCACAGAACAGTGAACAAGCGGTACTCAAATAACCACGAGGGACGGTGATTGCAATCAGGAGACACCTGGACAAAACGTTGCATACACCCACTTTCATAAGCGTGATTCCACACCCCTTCCTACTCTGTTGTATGCAACAACCTTTCAAAGGCAACCCAAATACTGAACCGGTCCATCCATAACAGGCAGGAGGTCTCCGCGTGGAGCGTGACTGTGTCCATCGGCAGATTTACACCTTGCTACCCTCAACCCACTCCTATTTACGGTTGGGTAAGCCTCGGCACCCAGGTTAACCAATTACATCGGTTTCCTGCTTATGACAGTATGCCATCCGGTACTGTTTGATACTTGTTCATCAGGCCCGCACACGACTCGGTCCTCAATCGACACCAACAGGGCTACGCAGGTGAGACCTCCGCTCACTGCTTCCTATCCCCCCCCTGCTGGGTCTCATTTTCTCCATTCTTAAGCCATTTTCTATTCTGACCAAACCGTGTGATAAAACCTTACCTCGCGAGTAGATTCCAACTACTCGACTTCTACTGAGGTCCTAAGCATATTAGCAGGGCCTTGTCTACTTGTCGGGTCTGTAAGCTACCCAACCCTTCATAGGATTTAAAAGGTTATGCAAGGGGCTTTCAATCACCCTAACTCTAATGCAAGCATTCACCCTAGACATAAGTGATACAAATGAAGAATTTGCAAAAGTACTTAAATGCAAACCGGGGCTTGCCTGGTTGCGAGTTAGATGGGAAGTCAACTTCAGGTGGCAGGACGTCCAAGGGCTCCGGTGCGTCCTCAACTTCGTGTAAAAGTCCCAAAAATGTGTATGAATAAAAACTATGGTTTGAGTTCATATGTGTGGCAATGACATGAAAAATGGGACTTGCTAAAACTTTTCTTCATGCAAAGTAATACATGTATGAACATCCAACATGAGGTTCACCTTCTTATTTAAAAGTGTTGAACCAATAAGGAGTTAAATACCTCTTTGCATGTGAGTTTAAAATTTATATTTGAAATTCAAATATTTACACATGTGGTGGTAAAGGACTTTGAATAAAAATGCAGCCATATAGATGGAATCATAGGGAGGAGTTTGCTCACCAACTTTCCATTTGTAGGGTGGGCTCAAAAGAGAGCTAAAAAGAAGATATTGCAAATTCTAAACCAAATTCAGATTTAGTCTTGCAAATTCAAACTGAATTTGAGGAATTCAAATTCTAGTCCACCTTTTTAAACTTAGAATTCTGGGGATTAAAGAGATCAGCTTGAACAGATATTTGGGAGGTACATGTGGAGTGGGACCCACATGTCATAGAGCTAAAGGAGGAGACTTACTCACTAAGTTTTGCTCTCGGTGGGAAATTTTCCCGAGCAGCTCGCGACCGCCACAGAGGAGCTTGCCGCGCCAGCTCCTGCTGCCGGTCTCCACGCGCTGGCACCCCGAGGTCGGTCCTGGCCGCGCCCCCAACGTGATCACATGCCGCCCCGGCCGAAGCAAAGCACAGTTGCTTTCTTCTCCTCGCAAACAAACCGAAAGCCGAGCGCCTCACCGCCGCTGCTTCGGCCTGCTCTAGAAATCACGGAAACGGAGCGCCTCTTCCTCCCCTGAGCTGCTAAACATCGCCGCGAGCTCGGCCTCCACCTCCCTGACCCGCAAGCCAGCGAGCTGCGGCCTCCAGTGCCCGAGAACAACCGCCACCGCGGCGACCGAGTTCAAGAAGGTGATCGGGCGCTCGTGGACAGCCCTCCACAGGGGGTTTCATGGCCGAGCGATCACACCTACGGACGCGCACGGGTGCGGTGCTGCTCTCAGCCGAAGCTCAGACCGTGCCGTGAGCTGTCGACGGTGAATTTCGAGGTTTTGCTCCGGCGACCTCATTTCGAGCTTCCTGTATGGATTCAGAAAATTCCCGCTCTCTAATCCTCCCTAGGTCGTCAAACTTTGTACGTAGAAGCTAGACTAGCCGGCGATCGTTTTCTCTTTTGCATCCAGCACATGAAAACGCCTCAGATCGACGAATTTTGAGCTTTTCTTGGGTTGTTCACGGCGGACCCATTTGGTCGCACAGTGACGACCCATTTCCAGCCATTCCCGAGCCACTTTGAGGTCGTATCGATCCTCCTAGAGGTGCGCTGGTGCTGTAGGGCTCGTCGGCACAGGTTTTGGCGGGCTGGATACCTTGGGCAACGCCGCCGGACCTTCACAGTAGCTGTCGCACGTCGCCGGCCATGTTCCGGTCGTCGGCAGCACTAGCCAACCCCACAGCCTTGTTCCTCGGCGTCACAAACTCCCTGGAAGCGAGTTTCAGCTCAGGCGGTGGCCGGAAACGGCGAGCCGGCGAGCTCCGGCGTCGGGCCAGCGAGGGGCAGCGCAGGCGTGGGGAGGAAGCCGGAGGAAGAAGACGGAGCGTGGGCCCCGCCTGTCAGCAGCTCAAATTTTAAACCCGGGATCGGGTGTGGCCGGGATCCCGTGTGTTGGTGCGCTGAGGTGCTGTGGCCCGGTGTGGCTTCGTTTCTATTGGCTGGAATTCAAAACTGTGGGTCCAGCCGAATTTGCTGTAGGGAAATAATTCAAGACTTAGCTCAATCTTTGGAAATTCATATCTCCCTGTAGAAAACTCCAATTTGAGTGATTCCAATAGGCTTGGATTCATCTCTCTGAGTTCTATCCAAATATGAACTCAGCTTTGTACGAAAGTCAATATTATATTCTGGAAAATTCTTTGAAGGTTTTCTGAAAAAGAATTATTGAGGGAGTTTGGGTTATCCAAAAATCCCTAAATTTTGCCAGAATATTCTTTAGCATATTGTTGACTACTAGCAAATTGTCAGCTCATTTGAAGATCATTTGAGTAGGAATTTGCTAAATGCAAACTACTGTGTTCAAAAGAGTCCAGAAACATTTTCAGAAAATGTTTCCCACTTCAAAAATCTGTTCGAAGCAATCCATAGCTCCAAAAATCATAGGAAAATTTAGGCAAGCTCTCTGGGACATACTTGGAATTTTAGTTCACTTAGTTGGGCATGAAAATGAACAATACTACAGAATTAATTCTGTTGAATACAAATGCTTAAAGAATTGTTCTGGGAGAACTACCCAAGTAAAAGGGCTGAATTTTGGACCAGATGACTCTCATGTGATCAAGAACTCACATATAAATTATCAGCCCAAGATGAGTCCTGGAACGCCCTGTTCTTATTCTCCATACTTGTGTATATGTGGGAATACATAAGAGATATTGTGAGAATTGGGGAGGACACAATATGACTCCACATTAGCTGCAATTTGGCAAGCTAAATCCTTAGGTAGTATAGAACCTGCTGTAAAAGTTTTGAGGCCATTGGAGTTCTTGTTCTTCAGTTGCACTCAAGTCTTTTCAGCTTGTCTATTATGATCATTAGGGAAAATGATTAGTGTATAGCTAAGGCCTTAAGGTCAATTTAGTTTATTTCTGTTCTTTGCACAACAGAGGCAAACCAAGCCATGCTTGGCTTTTCCACACAACCTCTGTTCTTGAGAAAGTAATTCTATAACTTCTTTCCATTACATTCCATGAAACATATGCATATGCATTTCAATAGGAACCACAACGAAGGGGACTCAAAGGAGTGATTCATCGAAGTGGATCAAGCTCCGGAGAGTCAAGGGTGGATCTGCAAGGACACTAACTGTTATATACGACTACCCTGCAAAACAGGCAAGCTCCGGTTTGTATTTAACAGCTATTAAGTTTTGATTTTGTACTCACTTTCGGTCAAGATATGAACTGTGCATTAGGTCTAGTGATTGATACTCCTCTTGCATAACCAAATGACCCATGGAGTATTGGGTAGGTGTCTTTCACCGTGTAGAACTGCCATGCTTAAGTACGGTTCGGTAGAAGTCGAGTGGTGAGATGCTACTCGCAGTTTCAGGAACAACAGGGGCATACGGGATTGGTTCATAAATGATGTAGCATGTTAAAGTTGAGACCGGAAGGTTGTAGGGGCAGCAGGACATAGGGGCCTGGGTGCTGTAGACCTGTCCGTATCGGTCAAGGACCGATCCATATGTGGCCCTGTTGAACAAGTTTGAGTTGTGTACCGGACTCATGCTGGATATATGGGACCCAGTAAACCGATGTACCTCAGGAAGCTGTCGTTGGGACTTTTCGGGTCGCCTCAGGCGGACGGCCGGTGTGCAGTATGTGGGGAATATTCTCATGACATCTCACGTCGGAAGGTGCACCATGAGAGTAGCTACTGTACGGGGCGACTTGATCGATTCAGCGGGGGTGAAACGGGGGAAAGGCTGCCATGTACGATGTCAGTGATGGTTGTTGTAGGCAACATCGAGTACGGGCATACGTGTCGTGTAGTCCGGGTGTTATTGATTCGAATCACCGTTGCTCGCAGAATGGACCGAGCATACTTGTTCTCACAGTCGTGACGTAGTAAGAACTTGCATGAGAAAGGAACTAATCATTTTGATGTGAAGTATTATCCTACCTTTGTATTTGATCTTGATGAATAGGCTAGTGCAAACTCGATTCTTTTATGCCATGAGCAATTTACATCGGGGGAAAGCGTTTCTTGTTTGATTGTGGACTCCCGATGTGGCGTGCCCAGGGTTACTTAAAATACTGCAATTAATACTGAAAGTAAGAATTCACTTTTAGGCGAGTTTAATTATGCTTATACCATCCTATGTTAGGTTCATAACCACACTTAGAGTTTCATGTTTAGGGTGATGGTTAAGTCTTGCTGAGCGTTATGCTCACGGATGCTATCTGAGTTGTTTTGCAGGTAATTGACTTGATGCTTATGAGAAGGGATGCCGATGAGACTCGGGAACCTCCGAGTGCTTACTCTAAGAGCATCCTCGCCGCTGCAGATTGTATTCGTGTTGCTAGTAAGAAACGTCCGTGGGCTGGACCGTTTCTTTGTTGCTAGTTTAGATATGAGTCGTGAGAGTGATAGTCTTCCGCTGTAGTTTACTCTGATATAACTTATTTGTAAAACATTCTTGTACGTTTCCGCTAAACTATTTATGTAATATGATGTGTTTCTGCAACCCGTGTACTGTTGGGTGCCGCATAACACGGCACCACCCGACGAGGTCCTGGCTGTCTCAGCTGGTATCAGAGCTGCGTTGGGAACAGAGCACGTATTGAGCATCATATTATGTCAAAACCTTAGGATACGTTGAGTTAACGGTACTAGGCCCACATAAGGACTATTATTAGCATAATATGAAGGTGGCAACCTAACTTAATTGTTATGTCAGAAAATCGTGCATCTTGGGACGTTTATGTCTTGGGGGTGCACGTATGCGCTGTCCACCAGTGCGCACAAGCTGAAGGGTGGAGCCTCACGGGTGGCAGGTAACCCGACTCGCTTTAGTATCCTCTACGACTCTTCATGTCGTTTGGGGTATTCGAGCAACGTCTGTCCCGGGCGTGCGTGGTGCAATTTGGGAGACCCCGTCACGTGGTCCGTAACGTGAACACGTAGCTCAAGGCGTGTTTGGCTTGAGAACACCTGGGCGAGTGATGACGGCCGGGTGTACGAACTGTATGGATACTGGGTTCGGTGTGCAGCCGAACCCGATGATTGAGTGTGGCTTATGTAGGTACTAACCACGAAAACCTTAGTGCGTGTTGAACACGTTTGCGAGTGACCGTTTTAGTGCCACCTAAGGATACGTATATGCCGGTATAATCCGGTTAGGTTTTTCTTTGGTGAGGCAACGTAGTACCGTCATATGTCTTACGGTGCATCGTCACCGTACTACACTTAATAGTATTCATTCCTATGAAGAAATCATTCATGACTAACTTTCAAACTAAAAATGGATGTTGGAAAGCACATAATAGTTACTGAACTCTTTATTTGAACTAAGTTTCAAGAAAGAGAATTGCTAGGTTTCTTTTGATCTCAGAAACAGAGTGCTCTGTTCTGGCAGAAAGTTTGCTGGAATTTGACAGAGCATAAATATGATTAGCTTGACCCAATGGAGGTGTTTGATACAGTTCTGGAAAGGTTATTAAGTGCTCTACAACTTTTCTGTAGAATTCCAGAGCCAAATGCGACACCAACTTGGTTGAACGTCCAGATGAATGCAAACTGTTCAGAAAACAGAGCAGCTGCAAACTTCTTTGGGTGTTGCTGTAAATTAGCTGTCACAGTCTGTAGAAAAATTTCTAAGGGTCATATGATACACCGTTGGAAAGGTTAGGAAATTTGCAACAATTTTGTAGTTCATAGTTTGTTCAGAATTGTAATTCATTTGTATGTAAAACTGTGATGAAAATAGCCACATACAAAGGAGGTGCTGGGTCTCCAAAGTTTGGAGTTTTCTACACAAAGTTATGGGTCTCCAAAGTTTGAACTGAATTAGGAAAATCTGGAAATGTTTAAATCCTGGCTGTGGGGCCCACCCGTCAGCTCCCTCTTCTACCTCACGCCAAACAGAGGAACCCGCGGCGTTGCTCCGGTGAGGGTGGCGGGAAAGGCCTTCCCAGCCGCCTCCCGGGCCAAATCTCACCGCTCCTCCATTATTTACCCCGCTGAACACACTGGTGGTGTCGCCGTCGGCCAAAACTCACCGGAAGATGGCGCGCACCGGTGACAGCACGGTTTCAAACTCCGTCGAGGTCGGAAAACCTCATTCCTCCACCAAAAGATTGGCTCTCGGGCTCTAGAGCACCAGTGGAAGATGTAGGAGATAGAACGGGCTGCCTAACTCGATGAAACGGCCAGCAAACTAGGGTTCAGCAGTGAGCTGAAGCGGTTTCCCATGGCGGCGCGAAAATCGACTAGAACAAGGCCAACTCTTGATGGTTTTCCTCGGTTCTTTGTCGAGTATGGGCGCTATAGAGTGCAGAAGCTATGTGCACGTGAGCTCGAGGTGTGGTTGATTGTGCAACCCGAATTTGGATATGAACCGAGCTTCACTCTTCTACACTAGGGTTCGGGAAAGAATAAAATTCGAGCTACTCGATGGATCATTTGCTACACGGCTGGCGGCTACACCATCCAGGGCTACCCACGCACCTTTCTTGTATAGGAAGTCGGAGGAGAGGGTGGCCGGAAAAGGCTGTCGACAGTTAGCCGAAACGGTGAGGTCCGGTGCACCTCAGAGCTTTGGCGCCAATCCGTGTTTTATGAGCAGCTCCAATCGGTAAACCTTGGAGGAACTCTTGGGTGTGCTAGAACACGTCAAGGCACTATTCTTTGCTGTGGATAGCTCGAGCAACCGAGCTCAGATGCGGTGGTCGATCGGGGAAGAAACGGCCGGCGGTGTTCGGTGCGAATGAAATGGCTGCGGCGCTACACGAGCTGAGGGTGAAGAGAAATAGGGCTGGGGCCCTCGGGCGGCTGTTCTGATCACCCACGCGCGTGCCGACGTCAGGGGCAGCGAGGACCAGCTCGGTGGAGCCTTGGGCGCGTGTAGCAGCCGAGCGCTGGCGCACTGTGATCGACCGAGGTGAAAAACAGGTCGGTTTACTCTTTTGTGTGGCTGACAATTGGGTCCCACCACCTCAAATTTTCATTCAATTTCCATTGATATTTCTCCCCTAGCTACTCAACATTTAAGGCTATGCTTTGCCTCAAAGTTAAGGTTTGAAAAGGTTGAATTCAAATAATTTGAATTCTGTTGTGGAGTTTGAATTGAATATGGTCATTTGGATTTGAAATGGAATTTGAATTTCTTCCTTTTGCATTGTTCCAAAACCTAGCAAACCAACTCCAAAATTTCTGATTTTTGACATGGCTGCTAAATCAAATGTGGAGAACATATTTGTGGAACCAAATTTGCAAATTGAGGAAATTGGAATTTGAAACTGTACTTGAAATTCAGATTAGAGGGCTTCTCCTTTTAATCCAAAACAAATACTAAAACCCCTCCAAATGAGCTGAAATTTGGAAGGTTGAATATTTGAAATATGAAGACCCAAGTTATGAATTTAGATCTCCATGTTTGGAAGTTTTGGGGAGTTTAAATCCTCACTTTGAACCTACACCATTATAATTCAAAGTTTTAATTCCCCTCATTTTCCTAAGTGTACATGAGCTGAAAATTCTTGCTACCACTTTTTGGGGATTTTACAATTGGATCAGAAAAACGCGAGTTATAATTGAAATACCGAAGCAACATCGGTCTGTCCAGAAACTCGCCGAGGAAAAACTTGTCTGAAACAAGTTGGACGAACAAGGCACCAAAGCTCCTCTAAACTACGAATTTTATTGATCAAAACTTAAGAGAAGCAGCCACAAGTCGTGCTCACCACGATCCTTGGCCGCCCTTGGTTATATAACCAACCCTAAGGCCAACACAATTCAAACTAGGACTCCTTTTCCTACTTGGATTCAAACTCCAACTTTCCAAAACTGCTCAAGACTCTTCTATATACAGATAGGAGCAATCTTAAGGGTTCCAAACACCTTAGGAATGCCCCAAACATTCCTAAAACAACTCTACTTTGTGCCTAACACAAAATCCTATTATAACAAACTCAAAACTTTCCATAAGCGAACCATAACCGCCTCAGCCGCAGCCTGAGCGCAAAATCCAGCCGGTTGAACCTTTTCAACCATATCTTCACTTCCATATCTCTTTACCACACCTTGGAACAATGTAGCCACGTCCATGCACCCCTCGCATATGTGCAAACACTTTCCAAAACGTTCACAACACCTTCATATGCATTGTTCTTGACCCAAACATGTTGCTTGACCTCCCGATCACCTCAACCACAATTCCTCCCGAACTTGGTTATTGAACCTCATCTTCTTCCTAAGACTAGTTCAAGGATCTCCATCACCAGCCATGTCTTGACCTTAAGCAACACCTGCACATGAACAAACATCCACTTTTTTCTGAGCACAAGTCCGCGACTTGACTCACATTAGTCCAAAACCACAACACCTTACATGAGCACCTCACATAAGCATGCTGCAAACCATAGCAATGTATTAACCACCATAATCAGCCATAACACATCAAAAACTTAGTAAGATAATACTAAGCAAACATTCCATAAGCCAAGAAGCAAGTTCGAAACATTGCAAGTTAAAAACAGAGTGGCTGAAAATTAAACACTATGAAAACAGCTGCTCTGCGTGACAGTTACTCCTGAAATGCAATGAGAAAGTTTGTACAATCTGAACTAAGTAAAGAGTAACAGTTACTCCCAAAAACACATTTGTAAAGATCAATTGTGTCGACTCACGTGCATCTTATGTGAGTGAAAGTTTGGAAACCCCAAAGCGAGTATTTTGGCAATAGTCAAAACTTTGAATGTAAAATCCTCACTTTTTGATGACGACATCTCTCTTTTGCATACAATACAATGACCGATCACTTGAGCACGTGCACGACAGCTGGATCTCCAGGTACGTTCTAACCTTGACAATTCTTTTTCAGAACTTACGCTTGTTTCCATGCATGTTTTATTGATTAGGAGCAATGGAGCGGACCAGCAAGGGCTTGGAGAAGTCCAAGGAGTCAAGGAGGAGGAGATAGGATGTCCACACCAAGGAGGAGTCCAAGTCCAACTCGACTTCGACTCCACCTCGGATTCCAGGAGCTGCCTTCACCAAAATTGACGCCCCGGACACATACGGAGTCATATTTGGACGTTCTATATATGGTTGGAACCATAATTACATAAAGCTTCCAATGGAACCGGTGCCACCTCAAAATTACTTCTGAGTTGACGAGAATCGGCGAAACAAGTGGACATCCAGAACCTGTCAGGGTGCTGCGTCACCGTCCTTTGGGCCGCTGGCCCATGTATCGTGTGGAGGCCCATTAGGGTTGCGTCCAGGGGTCTTGCACGCCCCTAACTCCTTTTTATTCAGCAGCCATCACCACATTAGGGTTGGGTTTTTATTAGTTTCAATCTGTCATTGAACAATGTCACCGTTCATCAGTTTGTCAGACCCAACTTCGTGATCAATTCAGTTTTGATTGCAATTTCTCTGTTCTTTCTTATGTTCTTGATTGCGCTTGCAGGGATCAGACTTCGTGGCGAGGTCATTCGTGTCACACAGGTGATAACCAATGGAGCAGTGGTGTAGTGATTGTGGGGTTCCGTTCATTCGGAGCCTTGGATCATCAACGCCAAGATCTTCACCCAATCAAGTTTACCATACCTCTCGGAAGATCGGGACTCATTCTACTATCAACTGGTATCACATATCAGGTTGACCGTGAGGTATACTTGTGTGCCCTTTAGATTCATTTTTTTCAGTCCTATAGTCCACAAAAAGCCACAAATTTTTTTTAGTTTCCCTGACCTATAGCCCTCGCTCGGCCTTTTGCACAATTTAGTTTTGGAGTCTGTTGTTCTGAGTTCGTGTCCTAGGTCGAATTTGGTTGCTGGTTTAGATTTGTTTGGTTCAGTTTTGTTTCTTCTATCCGCTGCCATCTACAAAAACCAATCTACAAAAAAATTCCATCCACCGATTTGATTCGTATCTGTTTCAGTTTCCACCACCACCAAAACCTAATTTTGGGTATCCTACTTAAAACGGGCATAACTTTTCGCTCGGAACTCTGATTGAGGTGTATTTTTCCCGGAAAGCTATCGAAAAAATCCACATACAATTCAGTGGCTATGCCGGTCACAGTGATTTCAAAAAAAAAATTAAAAAATCAGGAAGGCCCACGTTTCGGACTCTGAAGTTCTAGCACCCATTATTTCAAACACTCCTGAATTTGTACCGATCACATCTTTCATCGGTGTGAGGTAATACTTGGTGATGTTTCTATTCTTGTGCCCCTGGTTGAGAAAAAATATAAAAAAAAACAAGATTTTGATTTCTACTAGTGCTAAAAGACAAAAACAGGAAGCTCAAGGGGTTTCTACTTGTGCTGTTTTCTGTGTGAATGCTGAATACTTGCTGATATTGTCCTTGTTGTTCATCATCATTCATCCTTGTTTTCATCATCATTCATCCTTGTTTTCACAACTTGCTGATATTGTTCCTTGCTTGTTGCCACAACTGTTCTAATACAATTATAGGCCAGCAACTAGGTCAAATTCTTTGGACACTTATTCAACATTGCTATCCGTTACTAACTTGTGTGCCACATACATATACTGCATTTGAGCCTTCCCAAGCTCCATCTTCTCTCGAGCAGAACAGGTAACCTCTGCAATCACACCCACTCTCTGCTTGCTTTCACACCGGTCACTGTTGGCCACCTGTAGTGCTAGTATGAAACGTGTAATAGCGGAGTAAGACGCATCTTACTGCTTCATTTTACTCCCACTTCCATTTCAGAGAGCGTAGTAATAGGATTCTTCATGATCCTTTTTCCTTCATTTCTATTTTGTACTAACAATAACACGAAAGAAGCCTATGGATAAGACCTCTGGTTCTACACCTCTGGATAATAATGAATGTGTGTCCCATCTGGAACTAAGGGACATGATGTGGGCGATGACTGAAGCATTCTACAACTACCATACCACTACAACAGCCACCTTTCAAAGGCTTCATACAAGTGTTGCTAGTCTGACTACACGGTTGGACGAGGTAGAGGCTTGTATTCCCCAACAAACTCCAGCCCCTATCAACCTTGATGCTGACGCACATGCTCACAACGACACAGAGGATGACTTCAATAATGACGAGGTTAATGAAAAGCAGCGCCGTCGCCTTCGACGGAATCATCAAGGTATGGGAGGTAGACCTCGTCCTCATGCTCCTGAACAAGATAATGATCCTTACGCTTGTATTAAGTTTTCTATTCCACCGTTTTATGGATCTTATGATGCTGAGACTTACTTGCATTGGGAGACGACAGTAGAACACAAATTTAGCTCTCATCTTGTTCCCGAGCGACATAGAGTTAGACAAGCCACTAGTGAGTTTAAAGATTTTGCTATCATCTGGTGGAATGAACTTGTCAATACACGTAATGCCCCACAGACATGGGCTGCATTAAAAGAAGAGATGTGTGACACCCTCAATTTCATATTCATGCATTGCATATAGAAAACATTATAAAAAGAAATAGAAATGTGAAAGAATCATAAAAATGGGAGAAAGATAGCTGAAAAGAGCCAGTTCCAATTCGCCGAGGAGCGCCATCGACACTTCCCGTGGCCTGCTGGCCACGTGACGCCTTCGGAGCTCATCCCTGTAGAGGGGGTGAAGTCCGGCACTGCTGGCCACGTGGCAGGCCCGGAGCTCGCCTCAGGAGAAGGGGCGAGGTCCGACCCTGCTGGACATGTCTTGCCTTCGGAGTTAGTCTCTGCGGAAGAAGCGAGGCTCAGCCCCGCGAGACACGTGTCGATTTCGGAGCTAGTCTCTGCGGAGAAGCGAGGCTCAGCCGCACGGGACACGTGTCACCCTCGGAGCTCACCCCTGCAGAAGGGATGAGGTCCGGCCCCGCCAGACAGTGACACCACCGGAGCTCACCTCCGAGAGGTCCGCTCCCGATGGACACGTGTCATCCTCGGAGCCCACCTCCGAGGAGAAGGGAGGTCCAACACTATTGGACACGTGGCGACCTCGGAGCTCGTCTCTGAGGAAAAAGGAAGTCCAGTGCTGCTAGACATGTGGCACACCCGGAGCCCACCTCCGAGGAGAGGGGAGCTCCGACACTGACACGTGGCGCACGCAGAGCTCGCCTCTGAAGAAAGGGGAGGTCCCGCCAACCAGGCATGTGGCGCACGCGGAGCTTGCCTCTGAGGGAGAGGGAGATCCCGCCTGCCAGACACGCGGCGCACCCGGAGCTCGCCTCTGCGGAAAAGGGAGGCCCAGTCCCCGCTGGACACGTGGCGCCTCCGGAGCTCACCCTGCGGAAGTGACGAGATCCTTAAGCGGTTTTTTTTACTGTGCGCACGGGAATACCCGGACTGAGGAAACTGACACGATTTCCACGTTGATACTGCACCAAATCAATTGGAGGTAAGTTGTTAAGATCCAAAACAAATTGAATAGGACTCTTATTTGAAATCCAATCGGAGTAGGACTCTTCTTTCACCCCTTATAAATAGAACCCAAAACCCCCTAGCCGTAACCACGTACCTATTTTCTATCTTCCCGAGTCGACGACTTGGAGGCCCTAGCTTCCAACTCGCCGAGTTACACACCCCTTCGCCGGAGTTCAGTCGCCGGTGAGCCGCCAACGAGCTCCGTCGAGTTCGCCGTCGCCAAAAAAGAGCCAACTATTATAAGAGAAGTGAGGTTTGTCTTCGTACCCATCTTATGACCTCGTCGCGATTTCTTCGCATCTGTTTTTCTTCGAACAGAAGCTTTTTCGCGTGGACAGATCACGTGTTGATCGGTTTTTGACGGTGGAATTGATCTAGATCTTGAGTCAAGATCATCACCACGTCCACACTTGATCCCTACACCCTTGTTCATCGTAAAACCCCATGCAAAGCCATTAAAACATGCAAGAACATGTACAAACTGAATTAATGAAACTGCACCATAGGATTAGCATGCACCTACACAATTGCATCTTACGTAAAGTTTGTGCATGATGATTGATTGCTGTGAATCTTGTATGTGCATGGTCGTGAGTAGAAGGACAAGCTCAGGAAGCTATCTACGAAGGGCTACAACACCAATACTTCGAGACACGTGAGCAACAAAAGCCACAGGAACAAGGCAAGTGCCCCTTGACCATATTGATCCCATGTTTTGGAAACTGTTTTGTTTGCGAAAATGTGTATGCTTGAATCAACATGATGGGACACCCTTTTATAGGAGTTTACTAGTTTTGTTAACCACCCTTGTCGCCGGGGATGTTGATGAGTTGGGTATGGTAGTTTTTGTTTTTTTCGCTTCGCTTAGCTTACGGGTTATGGGAGCCGAGATAGAATATGTCTAGCTACTGCACTCATATGAATAATGTTAATGAGAACTTGATGATGATAATGAACATGAATCGGGGGAGATCTAGGCAAGCTTGGTTCATGGATGTGGTAGAATGAGATGGTGGTTTACTTGCCTTAGATCTAAGGACCGGTTCATGCCAGCACATGCCAGGAAAACAGTGCCACCACAAGGCCAAATATGGGTGCGGCTTAGCTGACTAATTAGGTAAGTTTCTAGATTGTTATGGACCATGGAAGGCACGGGGAATGGGAGTCGAGAGAGGACTGCCCTGGGAACTGCATGGCACAAGAGGGGGTCCGTAGGTGGGAGAATGGTGATTCGAGCCTGCTGGTGAAACCTTAGTGAGTCCATACATCTAGTAGCCCCTTTGTAAAGCCTATTTTGTGATAGCTTGGCCATATACCAACGATTGTGTACTGGTATAATGGAGGTTCTGCAGTCGCCGATGGGTGATGAAATCACAAACTTGTGGGTAAAGTGGTGCCACCTCTTAAGAGTATGAAACTATCATGATAGCCGTGCTTACGGTCACAAGCGCCTGGCCAACTCACATGATTAGATGGGATGGTTATCGGGATGGTTATTTAGTTATGGTTATGGTATGGTCTTGGGATTGGTTTCTGGACTGTTGAGTCATGACAATGAGTTTTGGTTCGGTTATATGATTATGATATGGATATGACCATGAGATGGTAATCATGAGAATGAGATAAAGTTGAGAAAGGTTAATGGTTTGTTGAGACATGAAAAGTGGTGAACCATGAAGGAAGTATGTTGCTGTTTTACTTAAATATATTTTGGGATTAAATTCACTTAAAGATAGTTGCTGTTTTTATCGTGTTTGTGAAATAAACTTTGCTTTCTGCAATGAGCCTTTTTTATTCTCTTCCTTGTTGTAAGCTACATGTCATACTTTTCTCGCACTTGCTGAGTACGACATGTACTCACCCTTACATTATCATACAAACATCAGCAACAGAAGAAGAGTACTTCGAAGATCATGTGGAGTACTAGGCGTGCGAACTACCGTCAACTTGCCTGTGGAGTTGGAGATGGAGCCGCTGATGTTTAGTTTTGCTTCCGCTATCGTTTAGAGACTTCCGCTGCTAGAATAAGTTAGAGACTTACGCTGCAAGAAAAACTTAGAGATTGATGTAATAAAGTACTTAAACCCTATTATTCATGGTTATATTCTGAATTCAGTTTGTGGATTACCTGTGTATGTGTGATGAACATCCTGGGCACACATATGCATTAGCTGGGTTCTTTGTTTTACGGGACCGGGCGTCACATATTGGTATCAGAGCCACATTGACTGTAGGATGCAAGCCTAGGTAGAAGTCACAGATTTGCAACAGAGCCACGTTGACTGTAGGACGCAAGCCTAGGTAGAAGTCACAGATTTGCATCAGAGTCATGTTGGCCGTAGGACGCAAGCCTAGGTAGAATGCACAGATTGGCATCAGAACCACATCGACCGTAGGATGCAAGTCTAGGTAGAATGGACACTCTACAACACATAGGAACACCCCTCTAAGATGCTATTTTCAAAAACTTCTTGCTGCTGCACTTTTCTTGTCAATTCAGCCACCGCAAGGTGCTATTTTCAACCCCTCCTTGTCTCTTCTTTTGGACAACAACACCCTTGCTTTCTTGCTCCATAACTTCGGAAGTTTTGGAGTTAATTCTTCCTTCTCAAAGTTTTCTCATGTCCTATTTATCGATGCCGGTGATCCGGAGCACGACACGCATAAGTATTCGTTCACCACCATGTGGGAGTGCACTTAACCCCATTGCGGTGTGTCACACCCCAAAATCCTGTTAAGAGGGGAATTTAAAAATTTTTGGACGTATTGCATGTATTGCAAAAATTCAAATTCAAACTGGAATTCAAATTAAACTCAAAACAGAAATGAAAAAGAAAAAGAAAAGGAAAAAAATAAACCCCCCGGCCAGTGCGCCGAAACCCACCAGTCGGCCCACTCAAACCCCGCGCCAAGCCCGCAGCCGCGCGCCCGCGTACCTCTCACAGACAGGCGGGACCCACCTGTCATCCCCAACCCCCGCTCGCGCCGACCCTGGACTGTTCCCCGCGCGCGCGCGATCGTAACCGACCGGATTTCCGCGTCCTTCAGCCCGACTCCCGGTCCCAGAAGGCTCCAACTCGATCTAAACAAACCCGCCGCCCTTCCCCGGCTATATAAACCCCGGCATCTCCCCGTTTTTCCCCACGATCCGCCGTTTTTCCTCCCGGTGAGAACCCGAGCTTCTCCGGCCAATTTCGCTCGATCTTCGCTCGGGATTTCTCATCTAACGCGCTGATCTTGATCCACCGCCTCCGGGGAACCACGCAGGTGCAGAAAATCCGGTGGTTTGTGCTTCAAACACAGCGCCGACGAGCCTCGCCGTGAATTCACCTCGGACCTCGTCGCCGACCGCTTTCCAGGACCTCCGAGCTCAAGAAAACCCCCGAGGTGAGATCCCCGACCTCCCCTCTACCGATCTATGCCATAAAATCACAGTTCTAGGAAGAATTGACGAAGATCCGAAACTCTCCGGCGAGATCGCCGCCTCTCGCCGCCGTGCGCCGCTGGGCAGCGCCGCCCGCGCTCGATCAGAGCGACGTTGCCGCTTGTGTGCCGTCTATTTTAAATCGCACGGTAGAATTTAAATCCCCGCGTACCGGTTCGACGTTATAATCTCAGCCGTCTGTTTTAAATCGGACGGTCCACGTTAGCCCCGCGTTATAACGGCCGGAATTCATACGCGCTACCCCCTGGGGTTCTCGGAAAATACGAGCTAGCCCCGGAAACTTCTGATCTAGCCCCTGGAACTTCAGAAAATCATGTAAATTCATTTAAAAATCAGTTTTAGCCCCTGGAGTTAATAAAAATTAGGAAAACCCCTCTGTTATGTGTAGTTAGACCCCTGGAAATTCTTAAAATAATATAATAGACCCTGTAGTGGGGTGAGATTACCTTTTTAACCCTATGTGATATTAAATTTAGGAATTTGAATATGTGATTAGTATTTAAAATTTAAAAAGATGGGACAAACACATTGTAAATTCAAATTAAAAACTTTCCTAGTACATGGAAAACTTTGGAGTGAGGTAAAAATAGATTTTTGGCTGAAATAAATCTGTTTAATTGATTATTTACATTTATTAGTTATAGGGACACATTTTTAAGTAGAGAATAATCCTTAAAATTGATAAAATAAATTTAAATTAGTTCACATCAGAGGAGAAGTTCAAAATATATTATTTAATATTTTAGAACCAAAAACTTATTCTGTTTAGATGAGGTGTCTTACTATTTTCATAATAACGTTCACATTTAGGCAATGGAAATAAATCTGAAAATATAGCAAGCTAGGTATGAATAACTAGAAAATGATAAATGAAGTTTCTAAAATCCAAAGAATTCAGTTTAGGGTTGGTAGAAGGTCTGAAGACACATATGGAGTAGTAAAATACCTTTCATGCATACTTGGTAGCTAAAATGTGTATCAATTAAATATAAGGGATTTATTTAAATTAGAAATTCATATATAGTATGCCAACATAAATATGAATACAAAAGTAGAAATCATATGCACATGTTTAAAAGTGCATGTAAGCCAAAATCAACACATATAGAGTAACCACAACACATAGAAATGTGAATGGCTTTCATAAATGTGAATGTGTGGTTTGTATGAAGTGGAAGTGTGAACTATGTCTTATGGATTGTTGTTTTCTTTTGCTATGTGTGATGGTATGAGTAGAACCTGCTCCAGAGCAAGTTCTTCCTTTCCAAGATCAGGACTACCCATTCCCAGAGCAGCAGGAAGAAGGCAAGTGTCCTTGACCACTTTGATCCTATACTAGGATGTGTAGATAGAATTATTTGCATTGTCAATTGAAAATATGAAACCCATGCTAGGATGTTTCCCTAGAATTGCATTACCTTGCTTCCTTGTAGTTTGGGTTGGGATTCATTTTATCATGTCATTTATTATTATGCATATGCTTAGCCATGCTTAGAATGGGATATTTGGGATATGAGATCATCAGTTTATTTTACCATACTCTTGAATGAGACATTGTGAGTTATGTAGAGGTAGGGATCAAGGCAAGTTGGATGTTTTGGTTGGTGATGGGTGCACGAGACTCGGGTTTGTGTTTAGTACTTGCCTGGATCCTAAGGACCGGTTCATGGAGCATGTAACCTGGCTTTACCGTGCCAACCACATGCTGAGATGGGGCAGCTTGGCCAATTAATTAGGTGTATCCCCGGCGTAGTATGGGTGTGTTGGATGGTGCGGAGAATAGGTGTCAGCTGGACTACCATATGAACCGCAAGGCTCAAGAGGGGGCCACTGCAGCGGGGTTGGAGCCTCTTGTATGCTGTTAGGGGTGAAACCTCAGTGGGCCCACGCTCGTCGGGAATCCCTTTGTAAAGGCTTCGTAGTGATCTCCTAGCTACACACCTGGGAAGTGTGTATGTGGTTCCTGGCCACTGGCATAATGGAGGTTCTTTTAGTCCACCCGGCAACGGGGGATGAAATCACTACATGTGGGTACAGTGGTGCAAACTCTACAGAGTCAAAACTGTCATGACAGCCGTGCTCACGGTCAAGAGCGGCTTGGACTTATTCATGATTAGAAGAGTGATGGTTTTGGAAGTTAATGATGTTAAGCGGGGAGCTTAACATTGAAAATGATGTTATGGTTATTTGCTTATGATGATGGGATGGGAGATTGGGACCATTTCACCTGTGTAGTAATGTAGGTCCTTAATAAGCTAAGTTTATAGGTATTAATTGAGTAGTGCTTTAACCATGAGTTCAACCTCTCCTTGCTCTAGCCATGCATGACATAACTTTCCCACACTTGCTGAGTACCATCGGTACTCAACCTTGCATATTTGTTGGTTTATATTGCTGCTCAGGTCAAGATAATGAAGTGGTGTTTAATGATCAAGACTTTGGACCCCAAGAAGGTTTCTAGGTTCATGGAGTCCCCCGGGCAACGCCTGTAACGGAGCCCACAAGAATAATATTCCGCTGCTATTTTGTTTACTTGTTATGAACTTATTATCGTCCATCGAGACATATGCTATGTAAGACTTATTTATATTCGACACCTCGCTTGTAATAAATGATGCTTCACTATTTGTTATCACATGTATGAGAAAATGATCCTGGCATACATGTGATATTCACTCGGTTGTTCTTCGGAGAAACCGGGTGTGACACGGTGTCCGATGGACCACCTCAGTCACACGACGGGAACAACACCAGTTCACATGATTAAGTTTAGGACTCCCATTGAATAACTTGAATAGGAGTGGTGTGAACTTTTGTGATGATTGTTTGTGTTTGTGTGCTTGAGTGTGAGTTGTGGGACACTTCTACAAATATCCACATCCACATATAGTAGAGAGATGTGAGATGTTTCGGCATGTGTTCACAACCTTGTATAAGTTGATATTAACAGAAGAAGATATTTAGTTCATACACCTTGATGCATATAGCTGGGGTATCAACCTAAACTTCTCTTTTCTATTCTACTCAACTCTCTCTCATAGATGGTGAGGGAAAACGCCAACCGTCAAAGGAGGAACGTCCGTGGCAACCATGAACCACAAGAGGATGACCACGTTGAAGTTACTGAGAATGTTTACCCCGGGGCTGGTTCAAACAACCTTGAATGGTTGATGGCTATTCAGAACCAGCTCATACAAACTATGATCCAAACTTTGGGTCAGCTGCAAGCCAACAACAACAACAATCCTAACCCCATTCCAGCACCACCACTGCCACCACCGCCGGCTCACAACAGGTTGGGAGAGTTCATGAGGACTCGACCGCCTACTTTTGCACAAGCTAATTATCCCATGGAGGCTGACGATTGGTTGAAGTCCATGGAGAAGAATCTTGATATTGTTCAGTGCAATGATCGGGAGAAAATTCTCTTCGCATCGCACCAACTTATGGGAGCAGCCGCTGACTAGTGGGATGCTCTTTGCAATGCTCATGTCAACCAGGAGACTATCACTTGGGTGGAGTTCAAAGAGAGTTTCCACTCTCATTACGTCCCTTTTGTAGTCATGATGCTAAAAAGGCAAGAGTTTGAAGGTCTCCGCCAAGGCAGGAAGAGCGTGAATGAGTATCTCAACAAGTTCACACAGCTGTCAAGGTATGCCCCCGAGGATGTCAACTCGGATCAAAGGAAGCAATACTTGTTCATGAGAGGGTTGAACAATGAGATCCAAGTTCAACTGCTCAACAATGACTATGCAAACTTCCAGAAGCTAGTTGACAAAGCTATAGAGGTTGAGAGCAAGAATCGTGAGATCGAGCAAGAGGGCAAGAGAAATATGCCATACCAGCCACAAGGGAGCAATGTACGTCCCCGTTTCATGCCCCTAGCTGCACCGCAGTATGGATCGTCCGCTTCTACTTTTCGCCCTAATCCACCACCGCAGCAACGTCCTGTCATGCAAGCACCTCGTGTGCCTTTGACTTCTGCACCCCGTCCCAACATGGGCGCATATACTCAAAACCACCCCCGCCCCAACGTCCCTGCTGTCTTGGGCAACAAGGCATGCTTTGCATGCGGAGAGGCTGGACACTTTGCAATTCAATGCCTGAGGAAAGGCCTTGGACAGCCAAGCAACGCGCCCGAGCAGAACCCATGGCCGAACGGAGGAGCTAATCAAGGTAACCGTGGACAGCAGAACTACACTCGTGGCAACGTGAATCATGTCTCCGCTGAGGAGGCGCAATATGCTGAGGACATCATGATTGGTATGTTCCTTGCCAACTCCAACCCAGCTACTGTTTTATTTGATTCCGGAGCATCGCATTCATTCATATCATCCAAGTATGTTGCCAAGTATAATCTGCCCATATCACACATGAAATATACTATGTTGGTTAATTCTTCCGGTGGAGAAATGATGACTAATATAGGATGTCCAAAAGTAAACCTTAAAATAAGGGGGGTAGACTTCCTTGCCAACCTTATTGTCTTGGATTCTCAAGGGCTTGATATAATACTTGGAATGGATTGGTTAAGCAAGCACAACGGAGTGATCCAATGTGCTGAGAGGAGCGTGCAGTTGACAAATGAGCACGGTACTCATATCGAGTTCGAGTCAGCCCAACCGGCAACCGAGAAGACAACATTGAACCACGTAAAAGAAGCAACATTGGAAAGCATTCCGGTGGTTCAAGAATATTCGGACGTGTTCCCGGAAGAACTTCCAGGTATGCCACCTGACCGGGACATTGAGTTTGCCATTGACTTAGTACCTGGAACTGCACCTATAGCAAAGAGGCCATATAGGATGCCCGTTAATGAACTAGTGGAACTTAAGAAGCAAATTCAGGAGCAGCTAGAAAAGGGTTTCATTCGCCCGAGCTCGTCACCATGGGGAGCCCCCGTGCTCTTCGTAGACAAGAAGGATGGGACCCAAAGGATGTGTGTGGATTATAGGTCTCTCAATGAGGTGACGATCAAGATTAAGTACCCGCTGCCCCGTATAGAGGAACTGTTCAACCAAATGGAAGATGCCCGAATTTTCTCCAAGATTGATCTTCTGTCGGGATACTTCCAGCTGAAGATTAAGCCCTCCGACATACCCAAGACTGCCTTTCGAACACGGTATGGTTCGTATGAATATACCATTATGTCTTTTGGGTTAACGAATGCACCCGCATATTTCATGTACCTCATGAACAAGGTCTTCATGGAGTATTTGGATAAGTTCGTCGTGGTTTTCATCGACGATATCATGGTGTATTCAAAAAGCGAGGAAGAACATGAAGAACATTTGAGATTGACATTGCAGAAGCTGTGAGAGCATCAATTGTATGCCAAGCTTAGCAAGTGTCAATTTTGGCTAAAGGAGATATCGTTCCTAGGCCACATCATCTCTGAGGAAGGAGTATCGGTTGATCCCAGAAAAGTGGGAGATGTTCTGAAGTGGAACCATCACACGGAAGCCGAAGCTAAATGGGAGCGTGAAGAAGACCTCAAAGAAGAATTCCCTCACCTATTCTCTACTCTAACGAATCTCGAGGGCGAGATTCAGTTTAAGGGGGGTAGATTTGTGACACCCTCAATTTCATATTCATGCATTGCATATAGAAAAACATTATAAAAAGAAATAGAAATGGGAAAGAATCATAAACATTGGAGAAAGATAGCTGAAAAGAGCAAGTTCCAATTCGTCGAGGAGCGCCGTCGACACTTCCCGCGGCCTGCTAGCCACGTGGCACCTTCAGAGCTCATCCCTACGGAGGGGGTGAGGTCCGACACTACTAGCCACATGGCAGGCTCGGAGCTCGCCTCAGGAGAAGGGGCGAGGTCCGACCCCACTGGACACGTGTTGCCTTCGGAGCTAGTCTGAAGAAGAGAGGCTCAGTCCCGCGGGACACATGTCGATTTTGGAGCTAGACTCTGCGGAGAAGCGAGGCTCAGCTCCGCGGGACATGTGTCACCCTCGGGGCTCAGCCCTGCGGAAGGGATGAGGTCCGGCCCTGCCAGACACGTGTCACCCTCGGAGCTCGCCCCCGAGAGGTCCGATCCCGATGGACACATGTCGTCCTCGGAGCTCACCTCCGAAACGAAGGGAGGTCCAACACTATTGGACAAGTGGCGACCTCGGAGCTCGTCTCTGAGGAAAAAGGAAGTCCGGCGCTGCTGGACACGTGGCACTCCCGGAGCCCACCTCCGAGGAGAGGGGAGGTCCGGCACTGACACGTGGTGCACGCGGAGCTCGTCCCTGAAGAGAGGGGAGGTCCCGCCCACCAGACACGTGGCGCACGCGGAGCTCGCCTCTGAGGGTGAGGGAGGTCCCGCCCGCCAGACACGCGGCGCACCCGGAGCTCGCCTCTGCGGAAAAGGGAGGCCCGGCCCCCGCTGGACACGTGGCGCCTCCGGAGCTCACCCTGCGGAGGTGATGAGATCCTTAAGCGGTTTTTTTCCTGTGCGCACGGGAATACCCGGTACTGAGGAAACCGACACGATTTCCACGTTGATACCGCACCAAATCAATTGGATATAAGTTGTTAAGATCAAAAACAAATTGAATAGGACTCTTATTTGAAATTCAATAGGAGTAGGACTCTTCTTTCACCCCTTATAAATAGAACCTAAAACCCCCTGGCCGTAACCACGTACCTATTTTCTATCTTCCCGAGTCAACGACTTGGAGGCCCTAGCTTCCAACTCGCCGAGTTATACACCCCTTCTCCGGAGTTTAGTCGCCGGTGAGCCGCCAGCGAGCTCCGTCGAATTCGCCATCGCCGTAAAAGGGTCGACGATTATAAGAGAAGTGAGGTAGGTCTTCGTACCCATCTTACGACCTCGTCGTGATTTCTTCGCATCTGTTTTTCTTCGAACAGAAGCTTTTTCGTGTGGACAGATCACGTGTTGATCGGTTTTTGACGGTGGAATTGATCTAGATCTTGAGTCAAGATCATCACCATGTCCACACTTGATCCCTACACCCTTGTTCATCGTAAAATCTCATGCAAAGCCATTAAAACATGCAAGAACACGTACAAACTGAATTAGTGAAACTGCACCATAGGATTAGCATGCACCTACACCATTGCATATTAAGTAAATTTTGTGCATGATGATTGATTGCTGTGAATCTTGTATGTGCGTGGTCGTGAGTAGAAGGACAAACTCAGGAAGCTATCTACGTAGGGCTACAACACCAAGACTTCGAGACACGTGAGCAACAAAAGCCACAGGAACAAGGCAAGTGCCCCTTGACCATATTGATCCCATGTTTTGGAAACTGTTTTGTTTGCGAAAATGTGTATGCTTGAGTCAACTTGATGGGACACCCTTTTATAGGAGTTTACTAGTTTTGTTAACCACCCTTGTCGCCGGGATGTTGATGAGTTGGGTATGGTCATTTTTGTTTTTTTCGCTTCGCTTAGCTTACGGGTTATAGGAAACCGAGATAGAACATGTCTAGCTACTGCACTCATATGAATAATGTTAATGAGAACTTGATGATGATAATGAACATGAATCGGGGGAGATCTAGGCAAGCTTGGTTCATGGATGTGGTAGAATGAGATGGTGGTTTACTTGCCTTAGATCTAAGGACCGGTTCATGCCAGCACATGCCAGGAAAACAGTGCCACCACAAGGCCAAATATGGGTGCGGCTTGGCTGACTAATTACGTAAGTTGCTAGATTGTTATGGACCGTGGAAGGCACAGGGAATGGGAGTCGAGAGAGGACTGCCCTGAGAACTGCATGGCACAAGAGGGGGCCCGTAGGTGGGAGAATGGTGATTCGAGCCTGCTAGTGAAACCTTAGTGAGTCCATACATCTAGTAGCCCCTTTGTAAAGGCTATTTTGTGATCCCTTGGCCATACACCGGCGGTTGTGTACTGGTATGATGGAGGTTCTGCAGTCACCGACGGGTGACGAAATCACAAACGTGTGGGTAAAGTGGTGCCACCTCTTAAGAGTGTGAAACTATCATGATAGTCGTGCTTACGGTCACAAGCGCGTGGCCAACTCACATGATTAGAAGGGATGGTTATCGGGATGGTTATTTGGTTATGGTTATGGTATGATCTTGGGATTGGTTTCTGGACTGTTGAGTCTTGGTAATGAGATTGGTTTTGGGACTGTTGAGTCATGACAATGAGTTTTGGTTCGGTTATATGATTATGATATGGATATGACCATGATATGTTTATCATGAGAATGAGATAAAGTTGAGAAAGATTAATGGTTGGTTGAGACATGAAAAGTGGTGAATCATGAAGGAGGTATGTTGCTGTTTTACTTAAATATATGTTGGGATTAAATTCACTTAAAGATAGTTGATGTTTTTGTCATGTTTGTGAAATAAACTTTGCTTTCTGCAATGAGCCTTCTTAATCCCTTCCTTGTTGTAAGCTTCATATCATACTTTTCCCGCACTTGCTGAGTACGACATGTACTCACACTTGCATTGTCATACAAACATCAGCAACAGGAGAAGAGTACTTCGAAGATCATGTGGAGTACTAGGCGTGCGAACTACCGTCAACTTGCCTGTGGAGTTGGAGATGGAGCTGCTGCTGTTTAGTTTTGCTTCCGCTATCGTTTAGAGACTTCCGCTGCAAGAAAAAGTTAGAGATTGATGTAATAAAGTACTTAAACCCTATTATTTGTGGTTATATTCTAAATTCAGTTTGTGGATTACATGTGTATGTGTGATGAACATCCTGGGCACACATATGCATTAGCTGGGTTCCGTGTTTTACGGGACCGGGCGCCACAAGATGCGTGCTAGGTTTGTTCCTCCTTCATATAGACGTGATCTTCTTAAGAAATTGCAACGCTTTGATCAGGGTGACATGACTGTCCAAGAGTACTACCAAGAGTTGCAGAAAGGTATGCTTCGTTGTGGGGTAGTTGAGGATCAGGAACACCAAATTGTTAGGTTTTATGGGGGCTTGAGGCGTGAGATCTAGGACATAGTTGATTACAAGGAATATCATTCTATTCAACGTTTATTTCAACTAGCTATGTTAGCAGAAAAAGAAGTGCAGGGTCACCAACAGCAGCGGCGGAACAACATCTTCACTCCACGACAGCTTCCAGTGCCATCCAAAGCAGCGCCCTCCTCGAACGTACGTGTGTCTACACCACTATCCACCAGTGTTGTACGCAGCACCGCGCTTTATACATCACAGGAACAGTATAACAGACAGTCCCAGACGCCTCTAGGTGTTGCAGCATAGACTGCTACACCCAACACTTCCACCAGTCGCACCTCCGACATCAAGTGCCACCGCTGCCTGTGACTTGGCCATATGCAACGAGATTGCCCCAGAAAACGGGTGATCATTGCAACTGCTGATGGTGGGTATGTTAGTGCTTCTGATATTGAAGATGAAAATATTATTGCAGCTAACATTTCAGGTTTTGATGAAAGTGCTGAGGAGGTTCTTGGTACATATGCGACCAACAACTATAGGACTTTGATTGTGCAGTGAGCTTTGAGTGCCACGGTTGGAGAGGATGACAACCACCAACATCACAACCTTTTCAACATGTTTCTCGTCATCAAGGACTGCCGTGTGCATACCATCATTGATGGTGGTAGCTGCAAAAATTTGGTGAATGTTGAGGTGGTCAAGAAGCTTGGCTTGACCACACGGGAGCATCCCCACCATTATCACATTCAATGGTTTAACAACAATGGTAAGGTAAAGGTAACACAAACAGCAAGGATACATTTTTTCCATTGGTTCTTATCACGATTTTGCTGATTTTGATGTTGTACCTATGGATGCTTGCTCTCTTTTGTTGGGACATCCTTGGGAGTTTGATACTGACGCTATTCACCATGGTCGATCTAATAAGTATACTCTCATGCATGAGGGCAAGAAAATTGTGTTGCTCCCTATGACTCCCACTGAAATTGTGCAATTTGAGCATGAGAAAAAGAAGAATGCTAAGCAAAAGGGTGTTTTCAATTCTGAAATTCAGCAACCTATTAAGTTGAAAATTCCTGTTTTGCTTGCAACTAAATCTGATCTTGATGACTTATATGCCTCTAATGGAATTTTCTATGCTTTAGTGTGCAAACATGCTTTATATTCCATTGAGGATGCATCCATTGCTTTGCCACCTGCTGTTGCTAACCTTTCGCAGGAGTATATGGATGTTTTTCCATCAGAGATACCCCCCATGGATTACCACCTGTGCAAGGCATTGAGCACAAGATTGATTTGATTCCAGGGCAAGCTTGCCAAACCGTGCCACCTACAGGACCAACCCCAACGAGACTAAGGAAATTCAGCGACAAGTCCAAGATCTTCTGGACCGCGGGTACATTTTTGAGAGCCTTAGTTTTTGTTCTGTTCCTGTTCTTTTGGTTCCTAAGAAAGATGGCACTTGGCGCATGTGTGTTGATTGTAGAGCCATCAATAACATTACCATTTGTTATCGCTATCCTATTCCTAGATTGGATGACGTGCTTGATGAGTTGAGTGGTTCTGTTATTTTCTCCAAGATTGATTTACGTAGTGGGTATCATCACATTTGTATGGCTTTAGGTGATGAATGGAAAACGACCTTTAAAACTAAATTCGGACTTTATGAATGGTTAGTCATGCCATTTGGTTTAACTAATGCACCCAGCACTTTTTTGAGATTGATGAACGAGGTTTTACGTGCTTTCATTGGTAAATTTGTGGTGGTTTACTTTGACGATATCCTTATTTACAGCAAATCATATGACGAGCATCTCGAACATTTACGTGCTGTTTTTAATGTCTTGTGTGATGCACGTTTATTTGGTAACCTTGAGAAGTGCACCTTTTGCACCGATCGTGTGTCTTTTCTTGGTTATGTTGTTACTTTGCAGGGCATTGAGGTGGACGAGGCAAAGATTGTTGCCATCACGAGCTGGCCACTTCCAACTACGGTCATGCAGGTTCGTAGTTTTCTTGGTCTCGCAGGTTTCTACCGGCGTTTCATGCGGAATTTCAGCACCATTGCGGCACCTCTCCATGAGTTGACAAAACATGGAGTGCCATTTCGATGGGGACCAACACAACAAAAAGCTTTTGATGCTCTCAAGTCAAAGCTCACACAAGCACCATTGCTGCAACTTCCTGATTTTGAGAAGACCTTCGAGCTTGAATGTGATGCGAGCGGCATTGGAATTGGAGGAGTGCTCATTCAAGGAGGTAAACCTGTTGCTTTCTTTAGTGAAAAATTGCATGGTCCTTCGCTGAATTATTCTACATATGACAAATAACTTTATGCTTTATTGCGTGTCTTACAAACTTGGCAACATTACCTATGGTCTAAAGAATTTGTCATACATTCAGATCATGAGTCTTTGAAGTATCTTAAAGGACAAGCTAATCTGAACAAACGTAATGCTAAATGGATTGGGTTCATAGAGTCATTTCCTTACATCATTAAACATAAGAAAGGGAAAGACAATGTGATTACCGATGCTTTATCTAGACGTTATACCATGCTGTCCCAACTTTCTCATAAAATCTTTGGTTTGGAAACCATAAAGAGATTATATGCTACTGATTTGGACTTCAAATATGCTTTTGACAATTGCAGAGAGGGAAGAACGTGGCAAAAATTCCTGCTGCGTGAAGGCCTTCTCTACCGTGCTAACAGGCTGTGTTCCAGCTAGTTCCGTTCGTCTTTTGTTGTTGCAAGAAGCGCATGGAGGTGATTTGATAGAACATTTTGGTGTTAAAAAGACAGAGTATGTGCTGGCTTCTCACTTCTTTTGGCCACGAATGAGGCGTTATGTGGAGTGCTACGTTTCACGTTGCACGACATGCAAGAAAGCTAAGTCTCGACTTCACCCACATGGTCTTTATATGCCTCTTCCTGTTCCTAGTGCACCTTGGGAGGATACTTGAAGGACTTTGTTTTAGGATTGCCTAGAACAAAGAGGGGGAGGGGTAGTGTCTTTGTGGTTGTTGATCGTTTTTCTAAAATAGCACATTTTATACCCTGCCACAAGACCGATAATGCTTCACATGTTGCTTATTTGTTATTTAATGAGGTTGTGCGTTTGCATGGTGTTCCCAATACTATTGTTTCTGATAGGGATGCTAAGTTTTTGTGTCACTTTTGGAGAACTTTATGGTATAAATTGGAACAAAGTTACTGTTTTCTACTACTTGTCATGCACAAACTGATGAGCAAACAGAGGTAGTTAATCATACCTTATCTACGATGTTGCGTGCTGTTTTGAAAGATAATTTGAGGTTGTGGGAGGAGTGTTTACCACATATTGAGTTTGCTTATACAGGTCTATTCACCCCACAACCAAGTTAAGTCCATTTATGATAGTATATGGTTTCAATCCTCGTGCTCCATTTGATTTGCTACTTTTACCACATTCTAAAATTGTGAACTTAGATGCTACACAATGTTCTGAATTTATTCTTAAGTTGCATGAAGCTATTAAGTTGCAAATTGAAAAAATGAATGAAAAGTATCACATTGCTGCTAGTAAAGGTAGGAAGGAGGTAAAATTGAAACCCAATGATTTGGTGTGGGTTCATTTGAGAAAAGATAGGTTCCTGGATTTGAGAAAGTCCAAGCTCATGCCACGTGCTGCTGGACCTTTTAAGGTTCTTGAAAAGATAAATGACAATGCATATAAACTTGAGCTGCCACCCGAGTTTGGGGTTAGTCCCACATTTAACATTTCAGATTTGAAACCATACATGGGTGAGAAAGATGAGCTTGAGTCGAGGACGACTCCAATTCAAGAGAGGGAGGATGATGAGGACATCTTTCCTTTGCATAAAATACAAGGACCGATCACTAGAGCACGCGCGTGACAGTTGGATCTCCAGGTACGTTCTAACCTTGTCAATTGTTTTTCAGAACTTACGCTTGTTTCCATGCATGTTTTATTGATTAGGAACAATGGAGAGGACCAGCAAGGGCTCGGAGAAGTCCAAGGAGTCAAGGAGGAGGAGATAGGACGTCCACACCAAGGAAGAGTCCAAGCCCAACTCGACTTCGACTCCACCTTGGATTTCAGGAGCTGCATTCACCAAAATTGACGCCCCGGACACATACAGAGTCAGATTTGGACGTTCTATATATAGTTGGAACCAGAATTACATAAAGCTTGAACCAGTCCCACATCAAAATTCCTTCTGAATTGACGGGAATCGGCGAAACAAATGGACGTACAGAATCTGTCAGGGTGCTGTGTCACCGTCCTTTGGGCCGCTGGCCTGTGTATCGTGTGGAAGCCTATTAGGGTTGCGTCCAGGGGTCTTGCACGCCCCTAACTCCTTTTTATTCAGCAGCCGTCACCACATTAGGGTTGAGTTTTGCATAGTTTCATTCTGTCATTGAACAGTGTCACCGTTCATTGGTTTGTGAGACCCCACTTCGTGATCAATTCCGTTTTGATTGCAATTTCTATATTCTTGCTTATGTTCTTGATTGCGCTTTCAGGGATCAGTCTTCGTGTAAGGGCCTCATTTTTTGACACATATTTGAAGTGTTCATCACCATACACACACACCTCATTTGAGGAAAGTTGATGAACACAAATGAAGAGCAAGTAACCACCATCAACATGCTCATTAGAAAAACAAACTCACATATTGCAAAAGTGGTATTTCCCACATGTGATATAGGTGGGCTGGACATATGAAAACTCCTACACATTGCTAAGGATGTCCATGCCAAGTTTCACCCAAATTCAAAACCTTTTTGAGGTCATTTTGGGTATAGTTAGGAAAAGGGCAGTTTGAAACCATATTCAAATTCAAACTGTTTTTATCCCATGAATTTAAAAGTGGGAGGCATATTCTTATTCAGAACATTTTTGTGAGCTCACACACCAATTTTCACTCCATTTGGAATTGATCTTGACATGAGCTAAGTGGGACAAATTCAAACTTTATTTTAATTCAAAACTGAACTTGTGCTGAAATTCATTCAAACCAAACCCAATTTGAATTCTGATCAATTCAAATGGCTCATGGGTGAATAATTTGAATCACGTGGGTATTTTGGGGCTCACTGTTTACAACAGTGATTAGGAGTAAATTCCAGAGGTTAAAATCGGAAGTGGGACCCACATGTCAGCCACTACTCCAACTCAAACCGACTGAAAACCCAGCTCGGGTTCTTGCGCCGGACTGAGCAGCCGCCACGGCGAAGAGGCGACCGGGACACCACCTGCTTGCCGCCCCGACGTGCTGAACCGCCTCACAGCCCCCTTATCTACGCCACCGCCCTGATCGGAGCGATCACCGCACACTCTGCTGCTTCCTCGCATCAGAACCGCGCCATCGCTGCCGATCACTCGGAGCTGATCAGGAAAGCTTGATCACCGCCTCTCCGTCCTCTCCAGAGCCATGGCAAGGTACTAGAAACCTTCCTCCGTCTTCCCCGCTGCTAGAATTCAGCTGAAACCGGTCGATCTCGGCTATACCGAGAGTTCAATCCAGTAACCTAACGCCGCCGCACTTCGGGCTCCCGTGGACAGCCCAACCTGGGCGTTGTCACGCCCGAGCCAAGGCACCCTTGGACGCGCTGGTGACCGGTGCTGCTCACCCCCGAGCCACAGCCCGAGTGTTTGCTCACCGGCGGCGAATTTCCAGTTTTCCCCTTTCTGTGTGCAGAACGACCTTCGGGTGCGGTTCCGTCGAATTCGTACTCTAGAAAGGATTAGAGGGCCTCAATCCGCTCTCACACAAACTAGACATGGTAACACACAAGTTGCCTTCACAACCTTTGGCCGGAGGACCTCTGTACCCGGCGTAATTTGAAGTTTACCGACGGTGGAACAAACCGGAGGCATCGGGCGCATGGTGAGGACCTACTTCGGGCCTCCCCCGAGCTGCCTCAAGCTCATGTCGACCTTCCCTGAGGTCCACTGATGCTTCCCGACCGGTTGCTCGAGTAGTTGAGGTGCTAGGGGAGTCAGCCGACACGGCCGAAGTTTTTCCGAGGCGGCGGCTCGTCGCCGACCATGCACCGGCTGTTGTCATGACGAGCCGACCCCAGAATCCTGTTCCCCGTGTGAAAGTAGGCAGGGGCGGCCAGGATCGTGAAGTTTGAAGCTCCACAGAAGCTGCCGGCGAGCTCTCCGGCGAGGTCCCTCGGCGGCGGAGCGCGGGCGGCGAGAGGTTGACGAAGGGGGTGGACCCCAGCTGTCAGCGGGAGATATTTTGAATCGGGATCGGGCTGCGGCCGGGATCGGGTGTGCTGGCACGCAAAAACCTTGTGGGCCGCCGTGTGCTGTCGCCTCGGCGCTCAACACGTGTCCCTGCGGGCCCCGGCAGATTTAAACTTTTCCCCCGATTTTCAGATTCCATTCAAACTTCAAATCCTCATAACTTTGGCTAGGAAGCTCCAAATCGAGTGAACCAAATTTTGTTGGATTCAGCTCTCTGAGCACTTTCCAGCAAATCAAGTTTCACTTCATGAAAACCCTTATTTCTCCAGAATTAATTCCTCAAAGTTTAAACTGTTAGGAATTTTAACTGGAGAATCCTTTGGAGGAAAATCCTGAAATTTTGCTGGAATGTTCACCAAAACATCCCTGAACTACCATAACAATTTCAGATCCATTTGAGCTCATTTGATCCACCTAATGATGTGATTAGTGAAACTGTTCCAGAGAAAATAGAAAATGTTCAGAAACATTTTCAGAATTTTCTCTGAAATTGTTTAGCTCATATCTTTAGCTAGGAACCTTCAAATTAAGTGAGACCAACTCCATTAGAACCCTCTGAAAATCTAGTTTTCAGAAAGTCATAGTTTGTTTCATAAAAATCCTTAGAACACCCTAAAAGCCTTCAATTAAGGTCAAGTACATAATTAATTGTGGAGGGCTCAAATGAGCTTCGCTGCAACTAAAACTTGACCAAATCTCTGTTTAGGTTGTAACCAAGCCCCAGTAAAAGTTCACAGTCATTGGTTCTGTCTAGTAAGGGTTATAGACTTCACAAATTTAAATTCAATCAAGTGCATTTAAATTAATACATATACTTGTATATCATGTAGTCGCTAAGGTCGAGGAGGAACCCGAAGTCCTAGACTTCGTTACTCCGGAGGAGCAGCTAGCCTACAACCAAGAGCAGCAAGGCAAGCCCCGGTTTGCATTAACCGCTTTTACAACTTTTTATTGTTTTGAGCACATACTTGAGTACCTTATTATTTGCATTAGAGTCTTGTTTGGAAACCCAATTGCATAGCCAAGAAAACCATGGGTTGGGTTTAGGATTGCAAACCCCGTTAGCTACTGCAATGCTAAGATAGAGTAGGATTCGGTACAAGTCGAGTAGTTGGAACTACTCGCGAGAATAGGCTAGAGGCACATCGCTCGGGTAGTGATAGCACATGAAACACATGGCAAGAAAATGAGACCAAGCGGAGAGTAAGGGCAGCAGGACTTTGGGGCCTGTGTGCTGTAGCTCCGCTTGTATCGATTGAGGACCGAGCCATGTGCGGGCCTGTTGAACAAGCTAGAACAGTACCTAAGACCTACCGGCTATATGGGAATCGGGAAACTGATGTAACTCGGGTAGCTGGGTGTTGAGGCATAGCTGGTCGTTCAGAGGGTAGGTTGAGAGCTCGAGGTGTAAATCGGCTGGCGGCACTGAGATGCGCGTGTAGAGACCTCTTGCTCGGGACGATTGGACCGGTTCAACATTTGGCTAACGGGTGAAAGGTAGTTGCGTACGGTGTCCGTGATGGTTGTTGTAGGCAACATCGAGTACGGGCGTACGTGACGGGTTGTTCGGATAACCCTGCAGGTGTAAATCGATTATAATCGCCGTCCCTCGCGGTCAGTGAGTACCACTTGTTCACTGTACCGTGACGTAGAAAGAACAGGCTAGTTACATGTTAAAATGTTGCTGATTGAAAGATGGACTTGATTGCTAATGACTTGCTGTAGTTTAGAGCTAACTAAAGTTCATTTCAGGGCAAAGTACATGAGAGAAATGCGTTTCTTGTTTGATTGCGGCTCTCTCATGTACCTTAGCGTAAGGTTCTCCAAAACCTGCTGCTAAAACTTGAAAGTAAGGTTCTACTAATTAGGCAAGTCCTTGCAAAAATAATTTTTACCTCATGTAACCCACCACCCCTCATTTAGAAGTTCCATGTTTAGGTGAGACGGGTCAGACTTGCTGAGCCTTCGTGCTCACTGCTTGTGTTTGAAGCTTTGCAGGGTTCTATGAGGAAGGGACTCCTGAAGAGGAGACGGAACCCCAGGAGGGGAACCCCGTCGAGTGGGAGTCGTGCACGCCGCAGAGTTAGTGTGCGTGTGTGCTAGCAAGGACACGTTCAAGGGCTGAACGTGGACTTGATGCGTAGTCTACGCCCGTGAGTGTAGACTGGAACTATTTTGATGTAAACATGTTCATAAACTTGCTTATGTAATAAAATTTCGCTTCCGCTTTGTACCTTTGACGTGTGTTATCCGGTGCTGTGCAACGCAGCACCCCTCAGCGTGATCCAGGCTGGACAAGACCGTTGGGGTCGTGTCAGCGTGGTATCAGAGCTCGCTTGAGGTTTAACGCACTACAAAGGTCATCTTTTTCAAAAATCCAGTGAGGAACGAGTTAGTAGCCCGTATAAGGATGTTATTAGCATATAGAAAGTGGCATACTAACCTATTTGATTATGTCGGAAAACCGTGTATCTCAGGACGTGTATGTCCTGGGGGGTGCACGTAAGCGCTGTCCACCAGTGCGCACATGCTGAAGGGTGGAGCCCCACGGGTGGCAGGTAACCCGACCCGCTTTGATCCTCTACGACTCTTCATGTCGTTTGGGGTATTCGAGCAACGTCTGTCCCTGGTGTGCGTGGTGCAACTTGGGAGACCCCGTAACGTGGTCTGAAACGTGAACGCGTAGCTCAAGGCGTGTTTGGCTTGAGAACATCCGGGCGAGTGATGACGGCCGGGTGTACGAACTGTATGGATTCCGGGCTTGGTGTGCAGCCGAGTCTGACGATTGCTTGAGTTTCTGCAGGTAGCCTGACCACAAACAGTAGATGTGTAGCATCCATATGCGGGTGACGTTTAGTGCCACTGAAATAATGAAGCCGGCTAAGTCCGGTATAGGTTTTTCTTTGTGAGGACGTAGTACCGACATAATCTGGTGACACATCGACGTCACACCCAACTAAATGAACAACTTCATTTAAAACTTGAAGGTTTTGATCTAAAGTATTAAAACTTGATGTAACTCCTTCCCTTGAACAGGATATTCAAAGTTAACAAGTTTTCAACTTATAGGTTGTTAAGGGCAGAGCACTCTGTTTTCAGCTGAGTTAAGGCTGAAGTTAATCAGAGGTTAGAGGTTGAGTTCTTTCGAGGATGGGGTCATATGATACATTTCTGGAAAGATTTGGAAAAGCTTTACAACTTTTCTGTTGAGGTCCAGAGGTGTTTCACCCCTTAACCAATCGAAAAATGCAGTAGAGTTGAAACTGTCCAGAAAACAGGACAGAGTAAAGACTCTCTGTAAACTCTATGTAAATTAAGTATAACTTCCTGCATAAAAATCCAAAAATAGAAAATGAGGTAGTTCTGGAAAGCTTATGAGATGGGTTACAACTTTGTAACATAAAGTTTTGTCAGATTAGGAAGAGAATTAACTGGAATTCTTGGATCAAATCAGTACCTAAAGCAGGGAGGTGCTGACCAATTGTTTCCAGAAATTCTGTTAACTTTTACATCTCATAACTTTTGAACCAGGACAGATCTTAGGACAAGCAAATGCTTTCTGGAAAGCTATTGAAGTTATATTTAACTTTGATGTTGAGCTCCAGAATTGGTTTTGCTTTAACATGGCCTAAATCAGGTTGAAATGGGAACTGGTCAGGGCTGTCATGGGAACAGCAGATCAGCAGTCAAATTTGTTTAAAATTTGAACTATGTTTCCAAGTTTTATGAGTTCAATGACATGTCTTATGTTATAACTCAATGGTTTACTGTTAAAATAAATATTTGATATTTCTCAAATATATTTTTACAGATGACAACAGATAAGCAGTTGGGGAACGGGTGGGTGGTGTCCCACTGTTCCCACCACAGCGGCTATCCGGAGGCATTGAGGCAAATGCTTCAATATTTCGGATACAACCTGATGACGCAGTACTTCGCCAAGGAAGAAGGCGAAGAGGGGAACAAGACGTGGGCAATCCATGTCGAGGTCCCTGCAGTACCTATGCCACCCGGTTGGGTGCTGTTCACCATCACGGTGAGAGGAAGACGACCGGAAGGGATGTGGCAAGTGGAGCCCGTGACACTATGTCACGTTTCTGCCAACTACACGTGCAGGCTATGGAGGGCACTCCATACGCGCTCGTTCCGGTGGAGGGACGGGCTCAGCATGTGTGGGAAGAGAGGTACCGGGAGGCAACAGATCCGAGTTTCCCAAGGTACAACCCCGCGGAGGCAAACCTTAGCCTCCAGATGAGGGCGGGAAACGCCGTGATGAACAGCCAAGCTGTTCATGCGGAGCATCTCGCCACAAAGCTCAAGGAGAGCATGAGCCGTGGAGACCATTTCGAGAGTGCTCACAGCGCACTCCGTAATGTGCTCCTTCCGACGATCAAGCGACTGAATGAACAACATAATCAGATGCATCGTCTGAAGAAGGCGAAGAGGAAAAGCCGTGTCGACATTGCGGCGTTGCAAGAACTGGTACAGAATCTGACCCAGCAGAACGAGGAACTTACTCAAGAGCGGGACGACGCTATTGAGGAAGGGCAAGGCTGGGAAGAAGATTACAATCAAGCCATGGACGAGGTGCATGCATTGCAGGACCTCGTACCTCCGGTGTTAGGCGTACCGGTGGTCTTGGGCCTTCCAGCAATGGGAGAACCCGAGATGGGAGAATAGGTGGTAGATCTGGAGCCACCAGCGGAGGTACTGGAGGAGGACGACCCGCAGGAGGTCGAGTTCTACTCCGAGTAGGGGGTTACAGTTGCCATGTAGGGCAGCTAGGGTAGTGTAGCCCAAATTTTGTAATCGGTGACATGTCGTATAGACAGTAGCGTATGTATAGGTAGTGAAGACATGAGCACGACTTCTCGAAGACCCGAGAATAATGTATCTTGTATAAAGTTTATGCTTTATCAATATATGTGAATGTTGTGCAAATTAATCATGTGTCACTTCAATACCTACTGTTACATATGGAATTTTAAGTAAGACATGTGCTAATCGCTGCTGTTTTGAATTTCAGAATGACGCGTACTCGTGCCAACCCTGATGTTGGGGGTACTAGCCAAGGGGGACAACAGCAGCAGCAACAGCAACAGCAAACACCGCCACCGCCACTGCCAACGGTTACATTGGCCGACATCGTCGCGGCAATGGCGGGTTCACATCAGCAGCACATGGAGTTGCTGCAAACTCTTATTGCCAATACGTCTCGCCCAGAGAGACGTCAAGATCGTGAGGAGCGTCAACAGAGCTCCTACTCCGACTTCCTGGCGACTCATCCCCCTGTATTCTCAAGGGCGGATGAACCTCTTGACGCGGACAACTGACTCCGCGCGATAGAGATGAAGTTCGGGCTGCTCCAGATAAGCGAGAAGCGCAAGACTCAGTTCGCGGTCCAGCAGCTCCAAGGATCCGCGAGCGCGTGGTGGGCCAACTTCTGTGCTTCACAGCCCACCGACCGAGTGATGACCTGGACAGAGTTTCGGACGGCCTTCAGGGCCTATCATATACCGCCAGGTTTGATGAAGAGGAAGACGCAGGAATTCCTACACCTGCAACAAGGGAGCAGGAACGCGCTGGAATACTCCAGAGCGTTCAACGATCTCGCGCTCTACACGTCATATCACGCAGATACTGACGAGAAGCGGCAGGACCACTTTTACCAGGGGCTTAACCCGCTCCTGAAGGACAATTTGGCGATGTTCAATCGCGGCAGCCTCAACGACATCATTGATGTTGCGATTGTTCAGGAGGACTTCGGCAAGGAGTTAGCAGCGGCGGAGAGAAAGCGAAGCATGCCACAGAGCAGCGGAGAAGGAGGCGGTCCTTCTCAAAAGTTTCGGATGGTGAATCGCCCACCATCAGGTCCACGCTGGCAGCCACCACAGCGGTCGATGCTGTTCCGCAGTCGACCGTACCCTTCACCGGCATTCAGGCCGGCACTGCCAGTACCACCTCCGCAAAAACAGCAGCAGCTGGCGATGCCGCGTGTGTATGCACCTCAGCAGCGCATGCCGGGCTTTCGTCCCCCTTGCACTACACCAGCAGCGGCCACATGTTACAAGTGTGGTCGTCCAGGACACTTCGCGAGCAGTTGCCCGGAGAGGCAAGGCAGCGGAGTGGCACCGCAATTTCCGGGGAGGAATCAACCCCGGAACCCTACTAATGCGCGGCGGGCAAACCCTAGGCCCGGCACCGTCCACCAGCTTGCCATAGAGGACGTGCCAGAGGGCGAGCCAATCCTTGCGGGTATGTTCCAACTCCACCAGCATCCCGCTATAGTACTATTCGATTCAGGCGCCACGCATAGCTTCATTAGCCAAGCTTTCATTGATAAATATAGCTTGCAAATAATACCCACCGATAGTCCTTATGTGATCTGTTCACCGGGTGGGAAAATTTCAGCAAGCATGATGGTCCCAAAAGCGCCATTATGCTTAGAGGGTAGAGTCTACCCTACGTCTCTCACAATCTTAGAGGACAAAAGGTCGATGTCATCTTAGTGATGTCGTGGTTAACCCGCCACGGCGCTTTTTTAGACACCGTCCCCCGAGTTGTGCACTTGAACTCCGAAGTGCACGAGTCTCACTCATTATTTCTGGACAGTCCAGAAATAAAACTTCCAAGTGTCTATCAAGTCACCACTATCAGATTGGAAGATATTCCAGTGGTCCGAGAGTTCCCTGACGTATTCCCAGATGATTTGCCAGGGAAGCCGCCCGATAGAGAGGTGGAGTTCAAGATTGAACTTGCACCGGGAACCATGCCAATATCCCGAAGGCCGTACAAGATGTCGCCCAAGGAGTTGGCTGAACTGAAGACTCAGCTCACGGACCTCCTGGAAAAGGGTTTTATTAGGCCGAGCTCCTCGTCATGGGGCTGTTCGGCACTATTTGTAAAGAAGAAGGATGAGACGTTACGGTTTTGCGTGGACTATCGTCCATTAAATGCCGTAACCATCAAGAACAAGTACCCGTTGCCACGGATCAACATGTTGTTTGATCAGTTGGTCGAAGCAAAGATCTTTTCCAAGATGGACTTAAGATCCGGGTACCATCAGATTAAGATAAGGGCGGAGGACATTCCAAAAACAGCTTTCTCGACAAGGTACAGACTTTATGAGTACCTGGTCATGTCCTTCGGCCTCACCAATGCTCCAGCTCACTTCATGTATTTAATGAACTCGGTATTCATGCCGGAGCTGGACAAGTTTGTCGTGGTATTCATCGACGACATTCTGGTATATTCCAAGTCGGAGGAAGATCACAAGAAACACCTGTGTATAGTCTTACAATGGCTGCGGGATCACAAGTTATACGCAAAATTCAGCAAATGCGAGTTTTGGATATCGCAAGTGCCTTTTCTCGGGCATATCATCTCAGCGGAGGGTATCGCTGTAGACCCGAGCAAGATCACTCAAGTGCTGAATTGGAAATCCCCGAGAACTGTTCACGAGGTACGGAGTTTCCTTGGAATCGCGGGATATTATCGGAGGTTCATTCCGAACTTCTCGAAGATTGCCAAGCCTATGACGGAGCTTCTGAAGAAGGCTACCAAATATGTTTGGAGTCCAGCATGTGAAGCAGCATTCAAGGCTTTAGTCAAGCACCTGACATCAGCACCGGTTTTGGCGCAGCCAGACACAACAAAACCGTTCGATGTGTACTGCGATGCATCCGGCATTGGGCTCGGATGTGTGCTGATGCAAGACAGAAGAGTGGTCGCGTATGGATCACGGCAGCTTAGAAACCATGAGCAGAATTATCCAACCCACGACTTGGAGCTCACTGCCGTGGTACTTGCACTGAAAATGTGGAGGCACTACCTACTAGGTAACCTCGTACATTTATATACCGACCACAAAAGCCTCAAGTACATATTCACTCAGAAGGAGCTGAACATGAGGCAACGAAGATGGTTAGAACTGATAAAGGATTATGAAATAGAGATCCATTATCACCCGGGCAAGGCAAACGTAGTGGCAGATGCGCTGAGCCGCAAGTCACACGTCAACAATCTGACCATCACACCGTTGGAAGAGAGCAAACCACCACTACATGTGATTCCACACGGAGCTCTCTACAACCTAGCTTTGATCCCCACCATCCGTGAAGAGATAGCGGCAGCCCAGAAGAATGACAAGGGCATGTCGCATTTGCGGAGACGTGTAGATAGTGGGGTGTTGAAATGTTTCCGGAAGGACGGAGACGGCGTCCTATGGTTCCAGGACCGGATCGTCGTACCCCGTAACCCGGAATTACGGAAGAAAATCTTTGATGAGGCTCACTTGTCAAAGTTTTCTATTCACGCTGGCAGCAACAAGATGTATCAAGAACTCAGAAGCAAGTTTCGGTGGACACGGATGAAGCGTGAGCCTGCAAAATACGTGTCCGAGTGTGATACATGTCGAAGGGTGAAGGCAGACCATATGCGGAAACCGGGACTGCTGCAACCACTGGGCATTTCTGCCTGGAAATGGAAGGATGTGAGCATGGACTTCATCGTAGGTTTACCCACCACCTTGCAGAAACATGATTCTGTGTGGGTGATCGTCGATCGGCTCACCAAAGTTGCCCATTTCATCCCGGTCAACACCAACTACAACGCCAAGAAGTACGCTGAACTGTACATCTCACGGATCCTATGCTTGTACGGCGTACCCCGTACTATAATATCGGATCGGGGCACTTTATTTGTGTCCCGTTTTTGGGAGCAGCTGCACGCTGCCTTGGGGACGAAGCTGATCCATAGTTCAGCATACCACCCGCAGACAGATGGACAAACCGAGCGGGTAAATCAGATCTTAGAAGACATGCTACGAGCTTGCACTATCAACCACGGCAAGAATTGGAATGATCACTTGCCGTTAGCCGAGTTCTCGTACAACAATGGGTACCAAGCCAGCATCAAGATGGCGCCCTACGAGGCGCTATACGGGCGGAAATGCCGCACACCACTGAATTGGTGTGAATCTGGCGAAAGGGTTACCTTCGGGATTGACCTCGTCAACAACGCGGAAGAAAAGGTTCAACTGATTCAAGCGAACCTAAAAGCCGCTCAATCCCGTCAGAAACAGTATGCGGACCGGAGAAGGCGCCCATTACAATTCGAAGTTGGAGATCACGTATATCTACGGGTGTCTCCAATGAAGGGCGTAAACAGATTTGGGGTGAGAGGAAAGTTGGCACCCCGATTCATCGGTCCATTCTAGATTACCGAAAGATGTGGATCAGTGGCATACCGGCTGGAATTACCAGAAGCATTTTCCGGTGTGCACGACGTCTTTCACATTTCCCAGCTGAAGAAGTGTCTCAAGCTATCAACTACCGTTCAGCTGGAAGATATTGAAGAACTGCAACCGGATCTCACCTATCGGGAGGAACTGGTGCAGATTATTGATGAAAAGGCCCGAACCACACGCAACCGTACGTTGTGGTTCTACAAGGTTCTATGGAGTAATCACTCCATGGACGAAGCGACATGGGAGAGCGAAGGATTCCTTCGCGCTAACTACCCCGACTTTTTCACGTTGCATATCCGGTAATTTTCCACCGTCCTCTCTCTCATTTTCACCTTATAATCTCGGGACGAGATTCTTTTAGGGGGGGGGGGAATGTAAGGGCCTCAGTTTTTGACACATATTTGAAGTGTTCATCACCATACACACACACCTCATTTGAGGAAAGTTGATGAACATAAATGAAGAGCAAGTAACCACCATCAACATGCTCATTAGAAAAACAAACTCACATATTGCAAAAGTGGTATTTCCCACATGTCATATAGGTGGGCTGGACATATGAAAACTCCTACACATTGCTAAGGATGTACATGCCAAGTTTCACCCAAATTCAAAACCTTTTTGAGGTCATTTTGGGTATAGTTAGGAAAAGGGCAGTTTGAAACCATATTCAAATTCAAACTGTTTTTATCCCATGAATTTAAAAGTGGGAGGCATATTCTTATTCAGCACATTTTTGTGAGCTCAAACACCAATTTTCACTCCATTTGGAGTTGATCTTGACATGAGCTAAGTGGGACAAATTCAAACTTTATTTGAATTCAAAACTGAACTTGTGCTGAAATTCATTCAAACCAAACCCAATTTGAATTCTGATCAATTCAAATGGCTCATGGGTGAATAATTTGAATCACCATGGGTATTTTGGGGCTCACTGTTTACAACAGTGATTAGGAGTAAATTTCAGAGGTTAAAATTGGAAGTGGGACCCACATGTCAGCCACTACTCCAACTCAAACCGACTGAAAACCCAGCTCGGGTTCTTGCGCCGGACTGAGCAGCCGCCACGGCAAAGAGGCGACCGGGACACCACCTGCTTGCCGCCCCGACGTTCTGAACCGCCTCACAGCCCCCTTATCTACGCCACCGCCCTGATCGGAGAAAATCACCGCACACTCTGCTGCTTCCTCGCATCAGAACCGCACCATCGCTGCCGATCACTCGGAGCTGATCAGGGAAGCTTGATCACCGCCTCTCCGTCCTCTCCAGAGCCACAGAAAGGTACTAGAAACCTTCCTCCGTCTTCCCCGCTGCTAGAATTCAGCTGAAACCGGTCGATCTCGGCTATACCGAGAGTTCAATCCGGTGACCTAACGCCGCCGCACTTCGGGCTCCCGTGGACAGCCCAACCGGGGCGTTGTCACGCCCGAGCCAAGGCACCCTTGGACGCACTGGTGACCGGTGCTGCTCACCCCCGAGCCACAGCCCGAGTGTTTGCTCACCGGCGGCGAATTTCCAGTTTTCCCCTTTCTGTGTGCAGAACGACCTTCGGGTGCGGTTCCGTCGAATTCGTACTCTAGAAAGGATTAGAGGGCCTCAATCCGCTCTCACACAAACTAGACATGGTAACGCACAAGTTGCCTTCACAACCTTTGGCCGGAGGACCTCTGTACCCGGCGTAATTTGAAGTTTACCAACGGCGGAACAACGGGAGGCATCGGGCGCACGGTGAGGACCTACTTCGGGCCTCCCCCGAGCTGCCTCAAGCTCATGTCGACCTTCTCTGAGGTCCACTGATGCTTCCCGACCGGTTGCTCGAGTAGTTGAGGTGCTAGGGGAGTCAGCTGACACGGCCGAAGCTTTTCCGAGGCGGCGGCTCGTCGCCGACCATGCACCAGCCGTTGTCATGACAAGCCGACCCCAGAATCCTGTTCCCCATGTGAAATTAGGCAGTAGCGGCCAGGATCGTGAAGTTTGAAGCTCCACAGAAGCTGCCGGCGAGCTCTCCGGCGAGGTCCCTCAGCGGCGGAGCGCGGGCGGCGAGAGGTTGATGAAGGGGGTGGACCCCAGCTGTCAGCAGGAGATATTTTGAATCGGGATCGGGCTGCGGCCGGGATCGGGTGTGCTGGTGCGCAAAAACCTTGTGGGCCGCCGTGTGCTGTCACCTCGGCGCTCAACACGTGTCCCTGCGGGCCCCGGCAGATTTAAACTTTTCCCCCGATTTTCAGATTCCATTCAAACTTCAAATCCTCATAACTTTGGCTTGGAAGTTCCAAATAGAGTGAACCAAATTTTGTTGGATTCAGCTCTCTGAGCACTTTCCAGCAAATCAAGTTTCACTTCATGACAACCCTTATTTCGCCAGAATTAATTCCTCAAAGTTTAAACTGTTAGGAATTTTAACTGGAGAATTCTTTGGAGGAAAATCCTGCAATTTTTGCTGGAATGTTCACCAAAATATCCCTGAACTACCATAAAAATTTCAGATCCATTTGAGCTCATTTGATCCACCTAATGGTGTCATTAGTGAAACTGTTCCAGAGAAAATAGAAAATGTTCAGAAACATTTTCAGAATTTTCTCTGAAATTGTTTAGCTCATATCGTTAGATAGGAACCTTCAAATTAAGTGAGACCAACTCCATTAGAACCCTCTGAAAATCTAGTTTTCATAAAGCCATAGTTTGTTTCATGAAAATCCTTAGAACACCCTAAAATCCTTCAATTAAGGTCAAGTACATAATTAATTGTGGAGGGCTCAAATGAGCTTTGCTGCAACTAAAACTTGACCAAATCTCTGTTTAGCTTGTAACCAAGCCCCAGTAAAAGTTCACAGTCATTGGGTCTGTCTAGTAAGGGTTATAGACTTCACAAATTTAAATTCAATCAAGTGCATTTAAATGAATACATATACTTGTATATCATGTAGTCGCTAAGGTCAAGGAGGAACCCGAAGTCCTAGACTTCGTTACTCCGGAGGAGCAGCTAGCCTATGACCAAGAGCAGCAAGGCAAGCCCCGGTTTGCCTTAACCGCTTTTACAAATTTTTATTGTTTTGAGCACATACTTGAGTACCTTATTCTTTGCATTAGAGTCTTGTTTAGAAACCCAATTGCATAGCCAAGAAAACCATGGGTTGGGTTTAGGATTGCAAACCCCGTTAGATACTGCAATGCTAAGATAGAGTAGGATTCGGTACAAGTCGAGTAGTTGGAACTACTCGCGAGAATAGGCTAGAGGCACATCGCTCGGGTAGTGATAGCACATGAAACACATGGCAAGAAAATGAGACCAAGCGGAGAGTAAGGGCAGCAGGACTTTGGGGCCTGTGTGCTGTGGCTCCGCTTGTATCGATTGAGGACCGAGCCGTGTGCGGGCCTGTTGAATAAGCTAGAACAGTACCGAAGACCTACCGGCTATATGGGAACCGGGAATCTGATGTAACTCGGGTGGCTGGGTGTTGAGGCATAGCTGGTCGTTCAGAGGGTAGGTTGAGAGCTCGAGGTGTAAATCGGCTGGCGGCAGAGAGATGCGCGTGCAGAGACCTCTTGCTCGGGACGATTGGACTGGTTCAACATTTGGCTAACGGGTGAAAGGTAGTTGCGTACGGCGTCCGTGATGGTTGTTGTAGGCAACATCGAGTACGGGCGTACATGACGGGTTTTTCGGGTAACCTTGCAGGTGTAAATCGATTATAATCGCCGTCCCTCGTGGTCAGTGAGTACCACTTGTTCACTGTACCGTGACGTAGAAAGAACAGGCTAGTTACATGTTAAAATGTTGCTGATTGAAAGATGGACTTGATTGCTAATGACTTGCTGTAGTTTAGAGCTAACTAAAGTTCATTTCAATTTTGGGCAAAGTACATGAGAGAAATGCGTTTCTTGTTTGATTGCGGCTCTCTCATGTACCTTAGCGTAAGGTTCTCCACAACCTGCTGCTAAAACTTGAAAGTAAGGTTCTACTAATTAGGCGAGTCCTTGCAAAAATGATTTTTACCTCATGTAACCCATCACCCCTCATTTAGATGTTCCATGTTTAGGTTTGACGGGTCAGACTTGCTGAGCCTTCGTGCTCACTGCTTGTGTTTGAAGCTTTTGCAGGGTTCTATGAGGAAGGGACTCCCGAAAAGGAGACGGAACCCTAGGAGGGGAACCCTGTCGAGTGGGAGTCGTGCACTCCGCAGAGTTAGTGTGCGTGTGTGCTAGCAAGGACACGTTCAAGGGCTGAACGTGGACTTGATGCGTAGTCTACCCCCGTGAGTGTAGACTGGAACTATTTTGATGTAAACATATTCATAAACTTGTTTATGTAATAAAATTTTGCTTCCGCTTTGTACCTTTGACGTGTGTTATCCGGTGCTGTGCAACGCAGCACCCCTCAGCGTGATCCTGGCTCGACAAGACCATTGGGGTCGTGTCACTTCGTGGCGAGGTCATTCGTGTCACATGGGTGATAACCAACTGAACAGTGGTGTAATGATTGTGGGGTTCCGTTTGTTTGGAGCTTTGGATCATCAACGTCGAGATCTCCACCCAATCAAGTTTACCATACCTCTCTGAAGATCAGGACTCATTCTACTATCACTTTTATTATAATTGCCAATGTATTCAGCATACATGGGTGTCACAATCTCCCCCTTGATAATTGCATTGGCAACACCACTTAGATTCCGAACATTGGCTCATTCACATGAAAAAGTTTTGAAATCAAATTTCTCTCCCCTTTTGAAATCAAAAATCAAATGAGAGAAATTTCAAAAAAATATTCTCCCCCTAAGAAGATCGTGTAAAAATTCGTGAATGTGCAAGATGTGACATATGTCTCCCCCTTTGACAATGTATTCAACAAGGTTCAAAAGAGAAATTTTAATTTATTATGAGTATAATATGACGTATACATATAAAACAAAGCGGTAAAGTTGTCGCCTTGTGACCATGAGGTCACGGGTTCAAGTTCTGGAAACAGCCTCTTACAGAAATGTAGGGTAAGGCTGCGTACAAAAGACCCAAATGGGTCGGACCCTTCCCCGGACCCTGCGCAAGTGGGAGCTACATGCACCGGGCTGCCCTTTCTTTTTTATGAGTATAATATGACGTATACATATAAAACAAAGCTCTTCTAAGTCATACTTTCAAGTAACTTACACTATCACATCAATGAGATGCATAAAGTAGTGTAAGCCATGCTAGAAATCAAGTGTAATTTTTCAATTTAACCAAGTCATGATCTCACAAACTTAACTATTTCAAAACCTGAAAGCATGACACATGTTGCTGCATTTTTCATTATATTTTGAAGCACAAGTTCAGATCATATGACATTTGCAAGAGATTATATTCCGCATCGGCCTTATTCTAACCAACCAAGTCAGGCCTATGTCATATGACAATCAGAAGCTTAAGTACATGATTTTAGTCATACAAAACTTCTTTCAAGTTCAAATCTAAGTGCAATGATATGCCATCTACAAAGAAGAAGTGTGATGCATGCATATTCATTTGATCATAAAAGCTCAACATATGGATAACTAATTGATTAATTTTTCATTATTAAAAGCACTTGTGAGCATGCAACAAGTTCAAAATAGCAAGAAGTTCGATATGACCAGATTTAGTGTAAGTAATCATTAAAATTACTAGTCATGGCAAAAACTACAAAATGTATAACATGAGTAATGTAGTAAGAACTTTAAGCACGTAAAAGGATCACAAAGTCATATATGTATGAAATATTTTACTCATATTATTTTAAAATCAGATTCACACATAGACTTCCCAAGTTTAAAAACTCCCCCTCAATTTAAGTCATGAGGATGCATAACCCCTATTTCACTACGAATGAAACAAAAACGAGTGAAATCCAAGAGTTTTGTAAAAATGTCAGCCAATTGTTGTTCAGTATCTACATGGTGAAGCACAATGTTTCCTTTTTCAACATTATCACGGAGAAAGTGATACATAATGTCAATGTGATTTGTTCTAGAATGTTGCATGGGGGTTTTAATAATGCAAATGGCACTAGGGTTATCATAAAACACTGGAACACTATCTAGATCAACCATATTCTCCTTAAGTGTTTGAACAATCCAAAAAATTTGTGAGCAAGCGCTAGTGAAAGTGCATCTAGGGTATCCCTTGTGGGTTTTGGAGAATTGATGACAAGCATATGAGATCCTAATGAAATTATTGAGATGATTGCAGGACAAACAAAGTGAACTAGCTCGATGCACACAAAAAGGTGAAAAATAGAGTGGTGTCCGAAAAGGATGACTTCAATGGAATTTAGAAGAGCAAAGTAGATTTAAATGTATAGGGTGTGTGTGAGAGACACATCCCAAGAGCTCATGACTTTGCGTAAGGGTAAGGGGTTTAAAAATCAACTAAAATCCACTAGTCCGGTCAGCTTACTGGAATGCACCGGACAAGTCCGGTTTTAGACCGGACTAGTCCGCTCATGTTTCTGTTGTCCTCTTTAGAGGACTGCGGACTAGTCCGTCCATGGGACAGGACTAGTCCGCTAATCTTTCTGGAACACCACTTCACATAGCACCGGACAAGTCCGGTTTTAGACCGGACTAGTCCGCTTAGCCCACTGGAAGTAGACCGGACAAGTCTGAACATACACCGGACTAGTCCGGTATTAGGTTTTACAACGGTAACTTTTTTGGAAACCATATAAATTGGTGATCCACGGCCTTCCAAAAAAAATACACGACTCACACTGCTCGAAACTAAAACCCTAGCGCCGCCACCTATCCCAAGAGCCCAAAAACACATCCCCCCACACATCTAAGGTGCGGAAAAGGTGAAAATCAATTAAACACATGGATTTGGGATTGGGAGATCGTCGTTCCTTTGTTGTGAGCTCTTGAGGTTTGATCTCTCTACACTCATATTCTGCATTGTAATCTTTTTTAGTGTATTTGATCGCTTTTTCATTGTAATTCTCGTGGGAGCTCTCAACGTGTGAGGTTGCCCCACAAACTCGGTGATTACCCGTGCTAGTGGAGTCAAATAGGCCTTGTGTGGTGACTTGAAGAGGGAAAGGGTTAGAGACCCGGCTCTATGTGAGCTTCCTCAATGAGGACGTAGATCTCTTAGTGAGATCGAACCTCGGTAAAATTTGTGTCTAGCGTGCCTCTTTATTTTTGTTGATTAGAACATCTAGTTGCTAAACTTCATAATTTGAATTGCTAAGTTTCATTCACGGGCATAATCACACCTCACATTGTAAACTCAAAATAAAATAACTGTTGTTCTTATTTCCACTGCTAAACAAGTTAATTTTCCTGAACAACACTCAATACAATCTACATACTTTAGGCACACCGGACTAGTCCGGTCAAGCAAGTTTTTGACAACTACATTAAGTGTGCAGGAAACTCTGTAAGGCCTATTCACCGCCCCTCTAGGCCACATTCAATTGGTATCAGAGCAAGGTTCTCCACCAACGAGACTCACATCTCGGAGAGATCAATGGCCTCTGAGAAGAACAACGAACATAAATAATGAGGAGCAAGAAGCCAAAGCCTTCGATGTACTGAAAGAAAGTCCACATGACGATGAAGAAGTGAGACAGCTAAAGGCACTACTGAGAAAGAAATTAATGGCACAAAAGGGAAAAGAGGAAGAAAAGACGATGGGGAGTGGTCATCACGACTACTCCCGATATCCTTACAACTACAACCGTCTCAATTCAAATAATCACTATCTCTCCATTCCTATGGGAAGGCCACCGCAGTTTGACGGAAGTGACTATACCATGTTGAAGTACAACATGAAAATGCATCTAATATCCTTGAATCCTAGCCTTTGGCATATTGTCTGCACAGATATAGATATCCCGGACACGGATGAAGAACTCACTCCAGAACAAGAACAAGAGATTCAAAGAAATGCACAAGCCGTTGCAGTAATCACATCGTCACTGAGCAGGGAAGAATTCACCAGGATCGATGGACTAGAGAGTGCAAAAGAAATCTGGGATACACTCAAAACAGCTCATGAAGGAAATAGGTCTGTACGTGAAGCCAAAATTGAGATGCTTGAAGGAGAGTTGGGGAGATTTGCTATTGAAGAAGGCGAATCACCTCAAGACATGTACAATCGGATGAAGGCACTCATCAACAAAATCTGTGCCTATGGAAGTAAGAAATGGACTGATCACGAGGTGGTCAAAAGGATGATTAGAGCCTTCATGCCAAGAAACATCACACTTTGCTCAATGATTAGAGAAAGCCCCGGGTTTCACAAAATGACTCCCGATGAGTTATTGGGGAAGATCATAAATCATGAAATGATGGAGAAGGAGGCTCAATACGTCAAAGACTTAGCCAAGCTTACCTCTTGCAAAAAGAAAGAAGTTGCTCTCAAAGCAACGTGCAGACCCAAACTCAAAGAAACCCGTGAAGACCAAGATGACAGAGATACAAGCGACGTGAGTACCGATCTAGATGATGAGGAAATGGTACTCTTTATCAAAAAGTTCAAGCGCATGATGAGTAGAATACATGGCAACAACTCAAATGAAGGGAAAAGCAAGGATAAAGGGAAATTCAAGGCTCGACGTACTTGCTATAATTGTGGAGAGTACGGTCACTTCATGATGGACTGTACTTCTGAAGAAAACAAGAAAAAGAAGGAAACAAAAGCACATGAGAAGAAAATTTTTAGAAAAAGGAGACAAGCTCATCAAGCTCACATTGGCAAGGAGTGGGACTCAAACGATGAGTCCTCCTCTGATGAAGAAGAGGAGATGGCCACCATTGCCGTTAAGAAACCCACCATGAGAGCTACACTCTTCCCAAACATGGGAGGACGGGATATGAACAACCATACTTGCCTTATGGCTAAAGAAGGCAAGAAAAAGGTTCGACTTACTTCTCCTGCGTTAAATACCTCTATTGATGACTTTGATAGCTCTAGTGATAATGAAGAAATGTTTAGAGGATTAAGTAAAATTGCTTTAAAGAAAATGAAAATGTTGTCAAACGAAATCTTTGAAAAGGAGGAACTTGTCAAACGACAAGAAGATATGCTCATCCGTGAAAGGAAGAGATATCAAGAAGTTGAAAAACTTATTGAGCTTGAAAGAGAGAAGAACAAGTCACTTGAGTTTGAGCTAGCCTTGAGTAAGGAGACTTACTCAAAGCTAGAGGACTGACATATTGCAATCAAGGATGAGCTTGCTTTGTCAAGAGTTAACAAGATCCTTGAGGTGCAAGTTGAGTTTCTCAAGCAAAGTGACTCATCTTCCTCCAAGAGCTCTTCCTCCAAAGATATGAGTTCGACAACAATTGGAACTGCACATGCTCTAGTAAGAAAAATATCATTTCTAATACTTCAACTTCACATGATATGCATCCTTCCCAAAACTGCATATTTGATAAGGAGAAGATCAAATATGCACGTAGTGCATATATGGTCACTAGACCTCCCAACGTCAAAGATGGTCTTGGGTTTGACAGGAACAAACACATGTCCACTCTTAATCATGCAAAGAAAAGAATCACCTTTGTTAAGGAAAAATCACATGAATCTGATTTACAAATATTGTTTCATACATTTGATGCTTCCTATGTTCTTATGAAAACAAATATGGAAAAGTTATTGCTAAATACACAGGGCCACGCCACAGGAACTCGAAAACTTGTGTGTGGGTGTCCAAGACTCTTGTGACTTACCTGAGAGGACCCAAGCAAGCTTGGGTTCCTAAAACCAAGAAATAATTCTGTTTTGCAGGCTTACTCCTCCGGTGGATCTAAGTGGGTGCTAGATAGCGGATGCACAAATCACATGACCGGAGAGAGAGATATGTTTGTGGAGTACGAGTACAACGAGGATCCAAGTGAAGGCATATACTTTGGAGACAATAGCCAAGGAAAGGTCCTTGGTAGCGGTAACATTGAAATATCTCCTCAACACACTTTATCTAATGTTTTACATGTATACTCCCTAGATTATAACCTTTTGTCAATATCTCAACTATGCAACAAAGGTTATAACTGTTTATTCACTAATGAGGGTGTGACCGTTTTTAGAAGAAGCGATGGCTCGATTGCATTCAAGGGAATGTTGAAGGGAAAGCTTTATCTTATTGATTTCAACAAAGATAAAGCTGAACTCAACACTTGCTTGGTTGCTAAGACCAACATGGGATGGCTGTGGCATAGACGGCTAGCCCATGTTGGGATGAGAAATCTGCAGAAACTTCTAAAAGGTGGTCACATCCGAGGTCTAAAGGATATGGTTTTTGAGAAAGACAGGCCGTGCAGCGCTTGCCAGGCGGGAAAACAAGTCGGAGCACCACACCCCGCCAAGAACGTAATGACCACTACAAGACCACTGGAACATCTTCATATGGGTCTATTTGGTCCAATTGCTTAAATAAGTATCGGCGGTAACAAATACGGTTTAGTAATTGTTAATGATTTTTCAAGATTTACCTGGGTATTTTTCTTTTATGATAAATCAGAAACTCAGGGAACCCTCAAGAAGTTCCTTAAAAGAGCCCAGAATGAATTCTCATCAACCGTGAAGAACATCAGAAGTGACAACGGGACAGAATTCAAGAATACACAAGTTGAAGAGTATCTCAATGAAGAAGGGATAAAGCATGAGTTCTCGGCACCCTACTCTCCTCAACAAAACGGGGTGGCCGAAAGGAAGAACATAACATTGATTGAAATGGCAAGAACAATGTTGGACGAATACAAGACATCAGATCAATTTTGGGCAGAAGCGGTGAACACCGCTTGTCATACCACAAATCGGCTGTACCTTCACCGACTACTAAAGAAAACTCCATATGAGCTCCTTACCGGTAAAAAGCATAATGTTTCTTATTTCAAAATTTTTGGTTGTAAATTTTTTATTCTGAACAAGAAACCGTGGGCTTCGAAGTTCGCTTTGAAGTCCGATGAAGGGTTCTTGCTCGGCTATGAATCGAATGCCTACGCCTATCGTGTCTACAACAAGGTGTCCGGTCTTGTTGAAGTAGCACGTGACGTAGTGTTCGATGAAACTAACGGCTCACAAGTGGAGCAAGTCGATAAGTGTATGCTAGATAAAGAGGAAGCTCCATGTGAAGCACTGAAGAAAATGGCACTTGGTGATATTCTACCACAAGAGCAAACGCAAGACTCAAATGCACAAGGTGAACCTCAACAAGGAAGCAATGATCAAGGGAGAGCTTTTACACAAGATCAAGTGGAGGATGATCAAGAAGATCAAGATAATCATGGAAGCAATGATATAGGGGGAGACAATGAACATGAAGATGATGAAGAACAAGCAGCTACACAAGTTCCTCACCCAAGAGTACATCAGAGTGTGCAAAGAGACCATCCTGTCAACAATATCATTGGTGATATTGCTAAGGGAGTAACTACTAGATCTCGCGTTGCAAATTTCTGTGAATACTATTCTTTTGTCTCTTGTTTGGAACCATACAGGGTAGATGAAGCCTTAAGGGATCCAGACTAGGTGATTGCAATGCAAGAAGAATTGAACAACTTCAAATGAAATGAAGTGTGGGAGCTGGTGGAAAGACCAAGGGTGAACATCGTTGGAACCAAATGGGTCTTTCGGAACAAGCAAGATGAACATGGAGTAGTAACAAGAAATAAAGCGAGGCTGGTGGCCAAGGGTTATTCTCAGGTCGAAGGTTTGGACTTCGACGAAACTTTCGCTCCCGTAGCTAGACTTGAGTCCATTCGTATTTTATTGGCATATGCTACTCACCATAATTTTAAGTTGTATCAAATGGACGTCAAAAGTGCCTTCCTCAACGGTCCGATAAAGGAGGAAGTTTATGTGGAGCAGCCACCAGGATTCGAAGACCAAGAGTATCCTAACCACGTCTATAAACTGCGTAAGGCTCTCTATGGCCTCAAACAAGCTCCTCGAGCTTGGTATGAGTGCCTTAGAGATTTTCTAACTCAAAATGGATTCAAAATTGGTAAAGCTGACTATACACTCTTCACTAAACATTTTGATGATCATCTATTTGTATGTCAAATTTACATTGATGATATTATCTTTGGATCCACTAACAAGTCTTTCTGTGAGGAATTTAGCAAAATTATGACAGATAGGTTTGAGATGTCGATGATGGGCGAATTGAAGTTCTTCTTGGGATTCCAAGTGAAGCAACTGAGAGAAGGCACATTTATAAGCCAAACCAAATACACATAGGACATCCTCAAGAAATTCAATATGGACAAAGCCAAGCCCATCAAGATACCCATGGCAATCAACGGACATCTCGACCTCAATGAAGAAGGTCCAAATATGGACCAAAAGGTATATAGGTCAATGATCGGCTCCTTACTTTACTTATGTGCATCTAGGCCAGATATTATGCTTAGCGTATGCATGTGTGCAAGGTTTCAAGCCGCACCTAAAGAGTGTCACTTAAAAGCTGTAAAAAGAATCCTAAGGTATCTTGTGCACACACCTAACTTGGGCCTTTGGTATCCCAAAGGATCCAAGTTTAACTTGATAGGTTATTCCGATGCCGACTATGCAGGATGCAAAGTCGATAGAAAGAGCACTTCAGGGAATTGTCAATTTCTTGGCAGATCCCTAGTTTCTTGGTCATCTAAAAAGCAAAACTCTATTGCTCTTTCAACAGCGAAAGCAGAGTATGTTACAGCTGGTAGTTGTTGTGCACAACTACTTTGGATGCGATAGACTCTTAGAGACTACGGCTACAATCTAAATCATATTCCGCTTCTATGTGATAATGAAAGCGCTATAAAAATTGCACACAACCCAGTAGAGCACTCAAGAACTAAGCACATAGATATTCGTCATCACTTTCTTAGAGATCATTCATTAAAAGGTGACATTGAAATTTCATATGTTAGAACTGAAAAACAACTAGCAGATATCTTTATCAAACCATTAGATGAGAAAAGGTTTTGTGAGCTAAGAAATGAACTTAATATTCTTGACTCTCGAAACGTGGCTTGAAACGTTGCATACCTGGTTGCAACCTCAAATGTTACATTTTATTGTAAAAACTGCTCCTCATCTCTTTTTCCTCTAACAAAACTATTTTAATGAAGAAATCTTGCGAAATATGACCATTGTTTGATTGTTGCTTGCCTACTGGTCGTAATTACCAACATTATTTGCAAAAATTAGTGTCCTTGGATCACTTTTAAACTTTACTATCTGCATCAGGTCTGTTGGAACCGAACTTGTCCGGTTGTCAACCGGACTAGTCCGGACAGACGATATAGTTAGGTTAACTCAGGGGCACCGGACTAGTCCGCTACAATGACCGGACAAGTCCGGTCAGTCACATATATAAGCGTTTGGCCGGCCCAGACCCCTCCTTCTCCACTCATAAGCATTTGGTCTCCCCTCCTCTCCTAAACTCTAGCTCCCAAAGTGATTTTCGGGTTGAGCCCTCAAACTCGAAGTTTTCTCTGTGGAAAATCCTCTCCTCGACGAGTGGATTCTCCTCTCCAGACTCATCCGGATAGATTCTTGCTCCTTCAACGCAAATCTTCAATTCTTGGTAAATTCCCGCCTAAAACCTAACTCTCAAACTTTTCTAATTCTAGCTCGTTTCCTTTGATTTCAAAAGGATGTACATTGCCTCCAAAGATGTATTCCTACCACTTTCCTGCCTTTGTGTCTTTAGATACGAGATTTGATTCAAATGGAAACGTTAGGGTTCTTATGCTAGGCCGGACTAGTCCGGCGCGCAGATGCGGACAAGTCCGGTACACCGGACAAGTCCGCACTCTGAAACCGGACAAGTCCGGTCTCTGACAGTTGAACCCCTACATTCCTATTTGAAGTCGATAATGAGTCCATTCGTATCTAATCCTTGAACTCCTTATCAGGCACCATGTCTTCAGGCTCAGATGACAGCTCTTTCCACCTTGATGAAGAGGTTCAACGTGAAAGAGTGAGGAGAGCCAAGGAGGGAGTGATGAAGAAAAGACATGATGTCAATGTCCACTCTCCACCTTCCGATGAAAATTTGCCTAAGAAGAGGAAGGTGATTGTGAAGAAGCCTCAAGGAAAGGTTGTTGCCGAGAGCTCCTTGGGACCTAAGAGGGCTCCCAATAAAGGGAAGGGGCTTGCTAGTGGCCCCATTGGGCCTCTGAAAATGAAAAATCTCATTCATCGCAACAGGCAACTTTCGAATAATGATTACACTGGAAAAGGGGGTGAACTAGCTGACAAGTTCAGAAAAGTAGAAGTGTATAATCAGCCCAGAGAGTCAGCTGACCCCAGATTTTGGAGTAATTTTCATGCTGACTACTATGAACATGTGTATCGGAAGATGAAGCATCTAGTTGTCGAAAGTCAGTGGGTTGATATTTCTTATCTTAAGTCCAAGAGATGTCAAGCTTATCAGGGGGTTGTGACAGCCCTCGAGCTTCACGGGCTGAAAGACCTATTCTCCTTCCAGTGTGACTGGAATGATGAAGTCATCACACAATTCTACTCTACTCTCTACTTCACTCGTGATGACAACGACAGGATGATTTGGATGGCACATGGGTCTCAGTATAGTGTCACCTATGAAGAATTCACAAGAATCCTTCATCTTGAGGACAATGAACATGTAATTCACAACCTGAAACCACTGGAGAAAAATCAGCTGGACTTTCTCTATGATACACGAATGCCATTCAAGCCTCCAACCACTAAATATATTAAGCCTTTCTTTGTAGTTCTCAATCGGATATTGAGGAAGACTATAGCTCCCAAAGAGGGAGATGCAGGGACTGTTCAGGGCACCCTCAGAACCTTGATGAAGGTCATAAGCAAGAAGAGGACATTCAATGTGTTTGAGTACATTTAAAATGACATTGTCAATATCTCTATCAATCCCATCCGGTCTTGCGGCTATGCACCCTACATAATGCTCATGATTGAAAAAGTGACAGGACTGGAGTTCGTAAAGGATGTGCCTCACACTAGACTTAGGCCCCAGAAGCCCACTATATATTCTGCTCCTTCTGCTCATGTCTCACCCGGAGAAGAAAGAAGGTCCAAGAGAGCTCAAGAGGAGACAAGATCTGAGGCTGCAGCTACCACTCATGCAACCTCATCTACTCAGGAATCCTCAAGTGGCATCTTCAAGATGCTATCTTCTATCTTTGCCTCTTGCCGCAAAGTTGAAGTTAAGCAACATGAAGAGAGATTGGCCAGGAAGGAGCATCAAAGATATGTAAAAGCAAATATCCAGGCCATCTGTGCCAAACTGGAAATTGAGCCATAAGGGTCACTTGAGGTTTCTGAGGACTCAGCTGAAGACTTCATTGAAATGCCAACATTCACTGACCAAGAGTTGAGCTCCTTTGGGTTTGGTGGTGGTTCATTTGCTAACCCTCTACATGGTCAAGATGATGAAGATCAAGGTGAAGAGGAAGATGAAGATAGGACTGAGAGTGAAAGTGGGAACGGCGATGAGTGATTCCACTCGATTTTTCCCTTTTTGGTGCCTTGATGCCAAAGGGGGAGAGATTGAGACTAGAATAGCTATCTAGGATAAGTTATTAAGGACTTGTACTTATTTTTAAAACTATTGTAATTTGACTATTCACCTTATGTGTGATGCTTCATAGCATTGTGATGCTTACATCTATGGTTGTTATCTTTTATCCTCGTTCATCACATTTTTGTTGATCACACACTTGTTAGGCACCCCACCATAAGGTGTGCGTATATGAGAGAAGTTTTTCCTGTTAGTTATTCATTATTCTCATATATGTACACTTTATGAAAAATCAATTTTTTTCTTCTTAATTGTGATATCTCAAATGGTTGTCATCAATCACCAAAAAGGGGGAGATTGAAAGTGCATCTAGGGTATCCCTTGTGGGTTTTGGAGAATTGATGACAAGCATATGAGATCCTAATGAAATTATTGAGATGATTGCAGGACAAACAAATTGAACTAGCTCGGTGCACACAAAAAGGTGAAAAATAGAGTGGTGTCCGAAAAGGAAGACTTTAATGGAATTTAGAAGAGCAAAGTAGATTTAAATGTATAGGGTGTGTGTGAGAGACACACCCAAGAGCTCATGACTTTGCGTAAGGGTAAGGGGTTTAAAAATCAACTAAAATCCACTAGTCCGGTCAGCTTACTGGAATGCACCGGACAAGTCCGGTTTTAGACCGGACTAGTCCGCTCATGTTTCTGTTGTCCTCTTTAGAGGACTGCGGACTAGTCCATCCATGGGACAGGACTAGTCCGCTAAACTTTCTGGAACCCCACTTCACATAGCACCGGACAAGTCCGGTTTTAGACCGGACTAGTCCGCTTAGCCCACTGGAAGTAGACCGGACAAGTCCGAACATACACCGGACTAGTCCGGTATTAGGTTTTACAACGATAACTTTTTTGGAAACCATATAAATTAGTGATCCACAGCCTTCCAAAAAAAATACACGACTCACACTGCTAGAAACTAAAACCCTAGCGCTGCCACCTGTCCCAAGAGCCCAAAAACACATTCCCTCACACATCTAAGGTGCGAAAAATGTGAAAAATCAATTAAACACTTGGATTTGGGATTGGGAGATCGTCGTTCCTTCGTTCTGAGCTCTTGGGGTTTGATCTCTCTACACTCATATTCTGCATTGTAATCTTTTTGAGTGTATTTGATCGCTTTTTCATTGTAATTCTCGTGGGAGCCCTCAACGTGTGAGGTTGCCCCACAAACTCGGTGATTACCCGTGCTAGTGGAGTCAAGTCAGCCTTGTGTGGTGACTTGAAGAGCGAAAGGGTTAGAGACCCGGCTCTGTGTGAGCTTCCTCAACGAGGACATAGATCTTTTGGTGAGATCGATCCTCAGTAAAATTTGTGTCTAGCGTGCCTCTTTATTTTTGTTGAGTAGAACATCTAGTTGCTAAACTTCATAATTTGAATTGCTAAGTTTCATTCACGGGCATAATCACACCTCACATTGTAAACTCAAAATAAAATAACTGTTGTTCTTATTTCCGCTGCTAAACAAGTTAATTTTCCTGAACAACACTTAATACAATCTACACACTTCAGGCACACCGGACTACTCCGCTCACACAACCGGACTAGTCCGGTCAAGCAAGTTTTTGACAACTACATTAAGTGTGCAGGAAACTCTGTAAGGCCTATTCACCCCCCCTCTAGGCCACATTCAGCTAGCAGCAGCTACATATTCAGATTCGGCCGTGGATTGTGCAACTGAATTTTGTTTTCTAGAAGACCAATCAACAAGTGAATTACCAAAAAAATGAAAAGCACCCGAAGTACTTTTCCTATCAATCCTAGAACCCCCAAAATTAGCATCCGAAAAAGCTTTCAAAGTAATGGTTGTGGAAGAAGGAAGAAAAATGCCAAATTCTTGAGTTCCATGTAAGTACCTGAGAATCATTTTGACGGCTTGACGATGTGAAGCACGTGGGGAAGCTTGAAATCGTGCACAAAGACATACGCTGAATTGTATGTCCGGTCTTGATACCGTGAGATACAAAAGTGACCCGATCATGCTTATATATTCTTTTTGATCCACGGGTTCACCATCTTCATCAAGTTCAAGTGTTGTTGTTGTTCCCATTGGTGTACGAAGAGGCTTTCTTTTGTCCATGTTGAAGCGCTTAAGGAGGTTTTTTCGTATACTTCGTTTGATGCACAAAAGTTTCTTCCTTGGTTTGCTTGATTTGCAGTCCCAAAAAGTATGTGAGTTCTCTCATCATACTCATTTCAAATTCCGAACGCATCATAGCTGAAAAGTTAGACACAAGATCATGATCGAGAAGCACAACCAAATATAATATCATCAACATACACTTGAATGAACAGTGAGTCATTGCAATGTTTAAGAACAAAAAGAGTTTTATCAACCTTGCCCATGGGTAAACCCCTTTTCAAGTAAAAATGTTTTTAACCTATCATACCATGCTTTAGGAGCTTGTTTAAGACCATACAATGTTTTGGACAGTTTGTAAACATGATTAGGAAAATTTGGTTTTTTTAAAAACCTGGTGGTTGCTTAACATAAACCTCCTCATCTATGTAGCCATTAAGAAAAGCACTTTTAATATCCATTTGATATAACTTGAAACCTTTAGATGCAGCAAATGCTAACAAAATTTTTATGGCGTCTAATCTAGCAATGGGAGCAAAAGTTTCATCAAGATCTAAACCTTCAACTTGTGTCAAACCTTGAGCAACAAACCTAGCCTTATTCCTAATCATAACCCCATCCTCACTTTGTTTATTTTCAAACACCCATTTAGTTCTAATTAAAGTGTGACCTTGAGGTGGAGGTACAAGTTTTAAAACATCATTTCTTTCAATATTTTCTAACTCTTCTTGCATGGCAATAATCCAAGATTCATTAGTGAGTGTGTGTGATATATCTTTGGGTTCGAAAGAAGCAACACAAGCAGAATGAGCATGAGAGTTTGGATCGCAAAACGTGGACCATGTGACCCATTCGTGCAAGCTTCCAATAATTTGTTGTGGAGGATGACTTTTGAGGACGCGGGGGGGGGGGGGGGAGTAGACACTTCACAAGCTCCTTCTTCTTCAAGTTCATCACAAATCAAAGAACTTGTGGCTTGAGGAAGATCTGGACCAGCAGTAGTGGTCGTTGGTGCTCATTGTGGAGCGAGATCAAGAGCTGGAACGTCATTGTTTGTTTCTGAAATTTCGGGCAGCAGCTCCACTCCTTCTTCATCTTCAATGAAAATACTCTCCCCCTGCGGATATGCATCTTGACCTGCAGTAGTAGAGCTAGTACCTAGGCTAGCTACATCAAAAGAAACTTCACAAGTCTCCATAATTTTGTTAGTGTCAAGTAAAAGCACACGATAGCCTCTAGTATGAGATGGATAAACAAAAAACATGCCATCAACAGATCTAGCATTAAATTTATCAAGATTACCATGTTTCTTAACAAAGCATTTGCAACCAAAGACCCTAAGATATGTGACACTAGTACTATGTCCAAACCGAAGCTCATATGGTGTTTTTACTAGCTTAGCTCTCAAGAAAATACGGTTTGAAACATAACAAGTTGTTGCAATTGCATCAGCCCAAAATTTTCTAGGAGTTTGGTATTCATCAAGCATAGTCCTAGCCATCTCAACTAAGGTTTTGTTCTTTCTCTCTATAATACCGTTTTGTTGAGATACATATGGTGAAGAAAATTGATGATCTATTCCTTTTTAGCATAAAAGTGATCAAAAGATTGATATTTAAATTCGGTTCCGTTATCACTTCTAATTGCTTTTAAAGATCCTGGGTGATCAGTTGATAATCTAATAAATAAAGTTCTAAAGTTACCAAAAGCTTTATCCTTAGATGCCATAAAGTAAACCCAAGAGTATCTAAAATAATCATCAACAATCACAAGCACATACCATTTACCTCCAAAATATTGAACACGTGAAGGACCTACGACGTCAAGATGTAAAAGTTGTCCCGGTTCAGTTGTCATGGTCATTGTGAGAGGAGGATGTGAACCTGCAACCATCTTAGCATGTCTACAAGAAGAGCATACAATATCGTTGTCCCCTTTAAGCTTAGGTAGCCCACGTATGCGATCAAGACCACTAACACATGTGAGGTGATCAAAGCCTACGTAACCAAGTCTACGATGCCAAAAATGTAAGTCCTTTGAATCATTAGCAACTAGACACCTATGATTAGAAGTTGATATATCAAAATCAGCTTTAAAAACTATTCCAATCCTAGACATGTTAAACAAAAGCTCACCTTTTGAATCTACAACCTTGCAGCAATTTTTAGTGAAGTTAACCTCTAGATTTTCATCTAGCAATTGTGAAACGGAAAGCAAGTTGTATTTCAAAATTTTAACAAGTGCCACATCCTTCAAAGTGTAGTGTTTATTTACTCTAACCAAACCCTTAGCAGTTATAGGAGTTGAAAAATTATCAACAAAAGTAACATTTTCTACACGTGACACAAAAGAGAGGGAGAAGAACCATTCTTTGTTACCGGTCATGTGGCGTGAGCAACCTTAATATACAATCCAAATGTTCTCCTTCCTCAAGTGTGTAACCTACATAGAAGAACAATACATCGATGATTCAATACTGGGGTTAGTCAAAAGGCATTTAGGAATCCAGTACTGAGTCAAACGACGTCCAGCAGAAATAGCACGTGAAAGCTGAGAAAATACAGCAGGTTTATGAGCCAAATTTTGAGAGTTCATGCTCTCAACTAATGATTTATGAAGTGTGTTATGTGTAGCACGAAAAACAGTAGGTTTAGGAGCAATCTTTGCATTTTTATGACTCATTACAGAAGGTTGCATGTTCCTAACATTCGATTCAGCATGTACAACAAGTTTTGCTCGGTTGTTATATGATCTAGCAATCAATCTTTCCTTTTTATGTTGTTTAGCTAGTCTATAACAAAAATCTATGACATGATCATCTCTATCACAGTATGTACAATGAAAAGTAACTTTATGTTCATGTCTAGATGAGCAAGCAACATGTTTATTAGAAACCAAATGAGACAACACTCCTGCAGATTTGAAAACTACTTCCTTTTGTTTAGGAACTGTTTGAATCAAACCATTTCCTAATGAATTTACAATTTTAGGTGGATGTGATTTAGCATGAGCATGAGAATAAAAACCTAAACCAGTTTTATCATTGCAAGACTTAGATGAATTCAGCAGCAAGTTTAGGTTCTTATTTGCACTACAAAACCGTTCTAGTGTCCTATGCATGTCATCAAGTTTTTTGGACAAGTCTAGACAGTTTTCACATGAAATTTTTCCTTTTAGTTTGTAATTAGAACAAGAATTAACTTCATGAACATGTAAAGCATTGTTCAAAGCTAAAAAATTCATCTGTAGCATCATGTAGTTTCTTATTAAGATCATCACAGCTCAATGCAAATCAATTGTAGAACAACTAGCATCTTTCATGTTTTTATCATTAAGTGCAGCAAGCTTTTTGTTCTTTTCAATTTCAAGTTCAAGTTTATCAAGTGTGGAGGTGTGCACACTCTTAAAGAGGACAATTGTTCAAAAATCAGATCGCAACATGAGTAAGAATCATCACAAAGAATCAAAGTTTTTATATGTTTAATTTCAGATTCTAGTAATTCAATTTTAACATCACTTTGCTTAAACTTTTGTCCTTTTCTTAAGTATGGTATTGGCACGATAAAGAGCATCAAACGATTCATTGTAAGAGGGATTTACCTCCTCATGGTCGTTTATTTGTTTGTCTTCCTCCCAGCTTGAACTTGATTTGCTCTTCATGAAACACACATTTGCCACTATTGAATTGCAGAGAAAATTTTGTCCATCACTTGACGTTGAGTGAAACCCTTCTTTTTCTTGTTGTAGTTGGCAGAGGAGTGCTTCGTCCTTGTTAGTTTTTCATCACAAAAAGTGGGACCTGAACGGTTAGGGCAATCTGTACGAAAATGGCCTGTCTTACCACATTCGAAGCATCGTTGAGAGCTGCCACTTCCTCTCCTTCTTGTTCTCACATTTTGCAATGCTTTTGAGAACCGAGTAGAGATAAGTGCTAGCTCCTCCTCCGAAAACTCTTCAATCTGTTCAAGGGTTAGAGAGGACAACAAAGAAAGTGTACCATAATATGATGAATTGCTAGAACTAGGCATGTCACGTTGTGAAACAAAAGCAATAGACTTATTGGGATTCTTATGTGAGATTATGTCAATTTCATGAGTTTTCAATTTAGAATATAGCATATCTGAAGTGAGTGACTCATGACAGTTGAGTCAGGAATGGATATGTCTAATGCACTTAACAACTGCCTAGCATTTTCAGCATTGGAAAAATTAACATTGACACTACGCAAGTTGCTGAGAATTTTATTAAAGCGAGCAAATAAATCATCGATGGACTCACCTGGTTGCATCTCCAAAGCGCATATATTCTTTCTTGAACGTATCTTGTCTTACCTCTTTGATCATGTTGGACCCTTCGTGGTAGTCGCAAAGTGCTTTCCACACATCATATGCAGATCAGAGGTGTGCAACACGATCGAAGTCGCTTTGAGTCAATCCTTGGATGATCAAGTTGCGAGTCTTGTTATTGTTGTCGGCACCCCTCATGTTCGAAGCCGTAACTGATCGTTTGATGGCACATTGAAGGACTTGTAGACCATTTCCCATATGGCGAATCCTTGCACTTGTATGTAAGCCTCCATACGAGCCTTTCAAACCTTAAAATCAACGACATCGAACACACAAGGTTTTGCGGATTATTTCCCCATGTTGATTAGCAAAAACACGTACAAATCAATGAGGTTAGAGCATGGTGGCTCTGATACCAATTGTAGGATCGAATAGCACATGAAAAGCTATCAGAGGGGGTGAATGGTAGATTTAAAACTTTTTATGCGGGAGCTACAAAAACCCCTCGGCAGAAAATTGATCTGATAAAGAAACTGTGTGTGTGACTGTTTTCGACGTGTTTAAAAGTAATTAAACTAGTGGAAATTATAGAGAATCAAGTCGCAAAGCAACTGCAACAAGAATCACGTGAAAACACTAAGTAGAACTTGAGTTATGATCAAAAGACTAGACGAAGGGCAATCTGTTCTACCCGATTTTAAAAACAGATCTGCAATGCTGGAAAGAAACTCAGTTAGATCAAAACCCACAAATCCAATAACCGTGAAATTTTCGCAGATGATATATAATCAAGTTGTGAAGACAACCCAAAAGAAATCACGTTAATTTGATCAGTAAAACGCGAGTTATGATCGAAATACCGAAGCAACGTCAGTCTATCCAGAAACTCGCCGAGGAAAAACTTGTTCGAAACAACTCGGACGAACAATGCACCAAAGCTCCTCTAAACTACGATTTTTATTGATCAAAACTCAAGAGAAGCAGCCACAAGTCATGCACTCCATGATCCTTGGCCTCCCTTGCTTATATAACCAGCCCTAAGACCAACCCAATTCAAACCAGGACTCCTACTCGTACTTGGATTCAAACTCTAACTTTCAAAAACTGCTCAAGACTCTTCTATACGCAGATAGAAGCAATCTTAAGACTTCCAAATATCTTAGGAACGTCCCAAACATTTCTAAAACAACTCTACTTCCCGCCTAACATGAAATTCTATTATAATCAACTCGAAACTTTCCATAAATGAACCATAACCGCCTCAGCCGCAGCCTGAGCGTAAAATCCAGCCGATTGAACCTTTAACCATATCTTCACTTCTATATATCTTTACCACGCTTTGAAACAATGTAGCCACGTCCATGCACCCCTTGCATACGTCCAAACACTTTACAAAAGGTTCACAACACCTTCATATGCATTGTTCTTGAACCAAACATTGTTGCATGACCTCCCGATCACCTCAACCACAATTCCTCCCGAACTTAGTTGTTGAACCTCATCTTCTCCCTAAGACTAGTTCAAAGATCTCCATCACCAGCCATGTCTTGACCTCAAGCAACACTTGCACATGAATAAACATCCACTTTTTTTCGAGCACAAGTCCGCAACTTGACTCACATTAGTCCAAAAACCACAACACCTTACATGAGCACCTCACATAAGCATGTTGTAAACCATAGCATTGTATTAACCACCATAATCAGCCATAACATTTCAAAACTTATTAATAAAATTCTAAGCAAACATTCCATAAGCCAATAAGCAAGTTCAAAACATTGCAAGATAAAAACAGAGTGGCTGAAAATTAAACACTATAAAAACAGCTGCTCTGCAGTGACAGTTACTCCTGAAATGCAATGAGAAAGTTCGGACAATCTGAACTGAGTAAAGAGTAACAGTTACTCCCAAAAACACATTTGTAAAGATCAATTGTGTCGACTCACGTGCAGCGCATGTGAGTGAAAGTTCAGACATTCCGAAGCAGGTATTTTGGTAATATTCAAAACTTTGAATGTAAATCCTCACTTTATTCTAATTACCAATGTATTCAGCACACATATGTCTCACATATTTATACTGGTCTAGCTCATTAAAAATATATTTATACCCATTTTCAACTAAATGTTCTCGTCAAGTTGACCAGGAGTAATAAGTAGCAGATGCAATATCCATCCAAATGGTCTCCATTTTTTGTTGTGCCTTTTTCTTCTTCATGATGTGCATCAACAAGTTAAATCGGCTTGCTAGTTTCAAAAATTCACAAACTGCTGAGATGTTGAATTAACTATGTCAACTCTTCATCCTGGGACATGTACTGTGTTATTTTCTCTCGCTTTTGCTTGACTGCTTTAGGTTGGAACATTTCCTCTTATTTTGCGAAATGCCACCTAAAGCAAAAGGCTTGACCGGTCACACCTCACTAAAGCAAACACACCCTGATACCACACTGATGTTGGCTTGGTTACTAACAGAGATTAAACTCAGCACGGATCTTTATCGTATAACAACTATCGGACGGTTGCTAGCTGCTAGTTCTCATGCCAGCGTGTTCAAGGAAGTAGCTTAGTAATAACAATTTCTAGAATACTAAATCATATACCAAGGTTATTGAACAACTAGATTTCCAATCATTTATCACATTCCATTTTCAACAGAAACTGCATTATAAGTATACAGCTAGAGAGTAAATTCATATTATCAGGGTCATCAGGTAATTTTACCTTGCAATGGCCCATACCTTCACGCCTCGAAATGTTAGTTTGTTTATCTTTATTGTTTTCCACAGACCCTCTGAATATGAAGAGCATCCATACATCAAAATACTGTCAAAATATATCAGCTCGGTTAGAAAGTGAGCATAGAAGTTATAGTTAATTGGTAAATCTCTCCACTAAGAAACTGTAGTTGTTATCAAGCAGAAGAAGAGAACCCAGCACAGAAGTTATTTAGAAGTACACAGTGCCACTACAGGAAACTAGGATATTTTGAAACACAAGAAAATATATAAAAAGCACATGAAAATAAATATTTTCGTAGGTGACTCAATATTTTATTGGGCTTCCGAGCCACGAATATAAACTGTCAAAAATAACATTATTTTTGTGGGCGGCCCATGAAAATAAAGGAATTCTCGTCGGCCACTCGAGACCCACGAAAACAATTATTTTCGTGGGCTAGAAGCTGGCCCACGAAAATAATGAGGCGTTATTTTCGTGAGCTACAAGCTGGCCCATGAAAATAATGAGACAGTTTCTGTTGGTGATATGCCCAAGAGGCAATCATAACAATTTGAGTTAAGGCATGTTGGATATTTGATCCATAAGCATTTAGGGTACTAATGGGCCTATGACCTAAAAACCCATTAGTATGCCTATAAATACGAGGTGGTAGGGTTAGGGGCTAATCTCTCCACCACGTGACAGCCCTAGCCGCCACCCCTCGCAGACCTCACGCCGAGACGTTTGCCGAGCGCGCGGTGCTAGCACACCGGCGCACGGCATTCCTCCCCGTACGTGTGGACTCCGTAGAGGAGCTGCTGCTACTGTTGCGCTGATTGGCCACAACGAACGTGATCGTCTACCTGTTGTCGTGACGAGGACGTGGAAGAAATGAATGTGGCAGTCTAGTTCCCCTACACCGACGCGCGTCTACGTTCTTCTGCGCTGCGCGTCTAGTTGTAAAGATCTATGACCTCTGTACTCGCATGTTTCAACGCGGTAGAATTGCTAGAGTAGTGGACCGCCGATTGCCTAAAAGTACTTCCATTGGTTAGAAGCTGACCCACAAAAATAATGAGGCATTATTTTCGTGGGCTAGCTTCTAGCCCACGAAAATAATATGACAGCAGACCTACGAAAATACATGACATTATAGTGTAAAAAGCATGCTCATTTGTTTCGTTTTGAGTATATAAATAAACATAATAGTATTATCAGTAAACTACACATCACATTTCCACTCTTCATAACACACGTAACACATTTCAACTCACAACCAAGTTCAATTCACACTAAAACATTCATTACATAGTTCATAATGCATTGCAACTCACAACTAAGTTCAATTTAAATTAAAATGTCCATTACATGGTTCAGAACACATTGCAACTCACAACAAGTTGATAACACATTACAACTCACAACTTCATACCACATTGCAACTCTCTCCCTGCCTCATCAGGTCTTCCCGCTCGTCGTTCTCTCTGTATCAAGCCAAAGCGAAGTATTTAGCATGGTTGATAAAATGCAAATGAAAAGTAACATGATATATATTCTTCCTATGGCTTCTTAAAAACGAATTCATTTTGGAAGCAAGAAACAGAATGGATTTGTAACACAAGGACTCTAGAGGCTTCTTAGTTAGTATCATCAACTTACCAAGTTAGTACCACCAGGAGCAAAGAACTAATCGATAAAGTCTCCTACTCCATCCCGTCCTCCTGAAGACGATGTGTGCAAATTTATAACACGCGGACTCTGGAAGTTTAGTGTCCTCGAGGATGATCCCTAATGATGAAAAATATACATGTTATAAGTATACTAATAGTTTATAAAAATGAAAGAGAACATAACGAGTATATATACCTGTGTTTCAGCAGAAAGGGGTTGTGGAGGCACCGGTAGCGATGGAGACATCAGTAGTTGTGGAGGCAGCGGTAGCAGTGGCATGGTGAGAGGCAGTCCAAGCTGAGTAAAGTATCCTTAAATTCATCTTCAAATGTTTAGCTTAATTCTTCTCTAAATGTTAACATAAATATTTGAACTCTTACATTAATGTACTTGCATCTCTTGTTGTCATGTTGCCAGGTTTGAGAAGTAGTCATTTGTTCTTTTATGCACTCTTTAGTAAAAGCCCAAGAAAGGGACTTGCAAAAATTGTTCATCACCTCACAACACCACACCTCTTGTGATGGATATCTCATGAACACTTGTGAAGAGCAAGTAACCACCATAAAAAAGGTGATTAGAAGGGAAAGCCCTAACTTCCAAAAAGTAGGATTTCTACACATAAACATGAAAGGTTGAGCTCACGCCTAGACCTTATATATTCTTAGGAAGGCTCAGGCCAAATTTCAGGCAAATCCAATACTTTTTGGGGCACTTTTGGAGACAATTCCAAAAGGGGCCAATTTGAATGCAAATTCAAATCGCAGCCACTTTCATCACTTGAATTCAAAAGTTGACTTCATATTCAAACTCAGCAAATTTTTCTGAGTTAGTCCACAATTTTCATCCTCATAGGAAATCATCTTGTCGGGGGCTAAATTTGCATTATTCAAAAACTAAATTTGAATTTCAGTTCAAATGTGCAACAAATTTATCCAAATCAATTCCAAATTGAGGAAACCAAATTCAAACTATGACATGGTGATTAAGTCTCTCATTCAATTGAGAATAGCTGGGATCTTTTCAGTAAAAACAGAAATGAAAATAAAAAAAAGAAATAGAGGGGAGGGACCCACTTGTCAGTAGCCTTCACACCGAAGCATACTCGCCTTGATCTTTCACTCGACCGTGGGTGAGCGCGCGCCAGCACTTCAGCACCGGCGCCCGACTGCCACAGCTGGTGCCACCTCCTGCTCGGGGGAAGGCTAAGGACGCGAGGGAGACACCGTGATCAGTACCCACGTGACCACGTGCAGTTCCTCGCACTCTCTCTTCTCCCTCGCATGGCCGAAGCACTCCACCTCCGGTCGACCTCTCTGATCACCGGCATCCGGGCGGCACAGGCACCCCCCCCCCCCCCGATGAGCTACACAAAAAAGGTCCGCTCCAAGGTGCTGATCACAACCGTGCCGACCTCCCTCTCTCTCTCGCACGATCGGCAGAGAATTTGGTTGATTAGTGCGTCCGTTTGTTTAGAACCGAGCCACACGAAATCCGGAAATTCATAGCAATCAAGCCACCATCCACTGGACCGAGCTATAGACATGATCTAGACTCACCCACGTTTCTCTAGGATCAAGAACCATCGATTTTCATTGAGTCTTGGTGATGTTCTTCAAGGTTTTTGCATCGGCGCCGATTTTCACCCTAGGTCGCCAATGAGCCCGTAGTTGCAGCCTCAGTTGAGCTAATTTGAGCTCATGCCGGTGCTTAGGATGTCACCACGGTGCTCTAGCGAGAAAGGCTGAAGTATTTGAGACCTCCTAGCATGAGAGTGACGTTGCCGGACTCCAACTGCCACTTCCGCCCGTCGCCGATGGGTTTCCGGTGACCGGGGTCCCCGGCCGACCACGGGGAGGAGTTGTCCGTGGTCCAAAAGGGGGAGGCGGCAAGTTTCCGGGCTGGAGGAGGTCGGAAAGGCGGGTTCCGAGGAGCTCGCCGGAGAATACCTCCGCAGCGGGCCGTTGGCGCGAGGAGGAAGACGGTACTGTATTGTGGGGCCCGCACGCAGAGTTTGAACTTTTCTGTGATTTTCCAGTTTTAGTTCAAACTTCAAATGCACACAACTTTTGCTAGGAAGCTCCAAATTTGGTGAACTAAACTTTGCTGAACTCAGATTTTTGAATACTTCCCAGCAAAACAAATTTCAGCTCATGAAACTTAATGGTTTTCCAGAATTAATTTCCTAAATTTTAAACTGTTACGAATTTTATCTGGAGAATTACTTTATGAAAAATTCTAAAATTTCGCTGGGAGGTTCATTGGAAAATCCTTGAGTCAGAGTAAAATTTTTAGACCCGTCCAAATTCATTTAGTCCCCCTAATGATGTGATTAAGTGAACTGCTCAGAGAAAATAGAAAAATGTACAGAAACATTTTTCAGATTTTCTCAATTTTTGTTTAGGGCATAAATTCATCTAGAATTCTTCAAATGAGATGAAACCAATTCCATTAGAACCATATCAAATTCTAGTTTCCAGAAAGTAATGGTTGGCGCCATGAAAACCCCTGGAATTCCTTAGAGACTCTAATATTGACCAAATAGGCTTTTATTTGTACAAGGCTCAAATGAACTTTGTTTCAAATGAAACTTGGTCAAGACTCTAGTTAGGACCCTACCAAGCCACCATAAAAATTTCAGAGCCAAAAGGGAAATCTAGCAAGGGTTATGGTAATTACTTATTCAGTTCTAAACATTGCATGCAAATTGACATATAGTATATCATTTACGTGTAGTCGCTGAAGGAGAGGAGACCCCGGAAGTACTCGACTTTCTTCTTCCGGGCGAAGCCCTAACAACTGACCAGCAGCAACAAGGCAAGCCCCGGTTTGCAATAACCCATTTTTTGAAGTTTTGCTTTATGAATACTTAGTATGTGGTATGGATGTGCATTAGGTGTAGGATGGATGAAACCCAAGTGCATAACAAGAATTTTTCCTATAAAAGTGAGGGTAGTGTCTAAGTCCTCGAGTAGACGGGCTATGCTTATTGATTCATAGAACTTTGGTACAAGTCGAGTAGTTGGAATCTACTCGCGAGTTAGGCTTGGGACACACGGGATTGGTTCGAGTGATGTGAGCTCACTTTTTAGTAATGAAAATGGGACTAGGAAGGGGCTAGTACGCAGCAAGAGGAAGTCTTGTGTGCGCAGCCCTGTCCGTGTCGATTGAGGACCGGTCCGTGTGCGGCCCACACTGATCAAGTTTGAACGTACCAAAGGCATATCGGATATATGGGCCCCGGTAAACCGATGTATCCTAAACCTCCGGGCGTCGAGGCATAACACACCAATTTATAGGTGTAGGTTGAGGGCAGAAAGGTGGAAATCTGCTAATGGGCATAGAGAGATGCTCCGTGTAGGGAACCTCCTGCCCGTTTTGGTGCGACCGGTTCGACGTTTGGGCTGTTGGGTTAAAGGTTGTCCCGTACGACATCGAGTGAGCGTGCTGTGCAGCTCCACTGGTGGGCGTATGTGACATGCTCTTCGGGTATCACTGCAGGTGTATATCGAGTCGATTCGCCGTCCCTCGCGGTGAAGAGTACCACTTGGTCACTGAGTCGTGACGTAGGTTAATATATGAAATGTGATGATTCAATATTGTTGTTATGATAAAAATTGTATTGCTACATGTGTGCCACCAAATATTGCTTAATAAATTTCAGATTCATGAACTGTTAACTTGTGGCTAAAAGATTACTAAGAATGAACTTGTAGGCGTGTCCATTTACTGCAATTTTACTGTCCCATGTTCGTTGTACACTACATGTAGAGTTCCATGCCTAGGTGAGTCGGTTAAGTCTTGTTCAGCCATCGTGCTCATGGTTGCTGCTTAAGTGTTTTTCAGGTGAGGAGTATCCCACGGACTCGGGTTACGAGTCCACCGGCGAGGGCTACCCTCCATCGGGGGCCACGTCTGAGTGGGAGCAGTATACGCCGCGCTGAGCTGAAGAGTGCAGCTCATGTTGGTTGCCCTAGGGCTGGGCAACCAACTTTTGCCAGATAGGTGGCGTGAGTTGTATAAACTTAGATTCCGCTTTTGCAATCCAAATACTAGTTTGTAACTGAAGTCTTGTACTAGTTTATACATATTCAGTTGGTTCTATATGTAATACAATATCATTCTTATGATGTGTGCTGTCGGGTGTTGCATCATGCGGCACCACCCTCTGTGGTTATGGATGAGCGGATTGCGGTCCGTCGCATCTTTCTGGCGTCTCATGCGATCTTCCTGGAATCTCATTGGTCTCTGAATGCATCCTGATCCTCCTCCATTTGTTTGAACCTAGACTCATCTCCTGTATGCGTATGTCGAAAAGAACTTTGTCCGCTCTGTGTCGACCATGACTTCGAGATAACCACATCGGTGTTCATGACACCATTGAACATCTAATATCTACAATAGTGTTATTTCATAATTATAAGGTGACACTTGAAAAAAATTAAGTATGTGAATAAAGGAATATAAGAAGAGTAAGTTCACTTCCCATGACACTTTCCTCCACTGGATTTGTACAAATCCACGACATCGACGTCTTCCTTTCTCCAACCATAGTCATCTCCGTGACGTCGAACAACCGCTTCAGCATATTGCTCCTACACCAAAAACTAATTGTAAGCAAGTATATAATAACTGTATTATTTAATCATTAATTTGACTAATATGACACACCAAATTTTGAGTGATTGTCGAAGTGCACAATTGACTGTCATCGGTGCCCCTATACTCTCTTATATAAGTATCAACAAAAGAGGTCTCATTGCCACTTTCAGCAGCCTACAGAGACATATTATAAATACAGTTTCGTAAAAGCTAATATAATAAGAATAAATTTTAAATGTACTAAACTCACCATTTGTTTCAAAAGATGAATATGACCATCTCCACCGTCACGATGCAGAACTTGACCACCGAACGCACGGTTGATTCTCTTGGAGGTAGATTTCTCTTGATACTCTCTCGATGCCCAATAAGTACGTAAGCATAATAAGCATCAGAGCACTTAACCATACAAGGAATCATTAACTGACGGTATTGATCGTCCTCTAGGTAAATTTTTTGAAGCTCCCAGTTTTTTGTTTATCATCTATCCAAGCTTCTCCTTGTAGTACAAGCACATTGTCGTAATACGAGCATTAGATATCATGTCATTCACAACTTTGCGTGCAGCTTTATGAAAGATTTTTGTGCTCTAGATTCACATAGCAACATCATGGTCATCGGACAGGCGATATCGTTCCTACAAATACAATATTACATGTATTAGAAGAAAAAATCAAGATAAACATGATGCAATGCAGAAAAAGCATATCCAAAAATTATACCAGACAGCCCCTACCACATTTTCATGCACAACATGTGGACCAATCTTGTAGTGCTCCCAATTTTTTGCAGGTCTCTCTTCACCTTTCATAGTGACAAGACTTAGATAATGGTGGTGACATATAGCACCCAACATCGCATTGGGCTGTCTACAGTGTTATCGGCCATCCAATCCAAGTCATCCCATTGCCTGCAAGTTAAATTAACAACATATGATATTTGTTGAAAATTTTTCATCTCCAATTCAATACCGAGCTATATATTCACTAAACAGTCACCGATAGGAGGATCTGTAATCTCTGTTCTGGATAGGGGTGGGCGTTCGGTTAATCCAGTTAACTCGGTTCGGTTAATCCGGATAAGAGAAATTTTGGTTATGAAGAATTTATAACCGCATTTTATTGAAAAAACACAACTGCAAAATTCGGTTACGGTTATTTTGGTTCGGTTTTACAGTTAACCGCATTTTAATGTGTAATATAATTTATTGAGCAAAAAAATAATAAACACATAAAAATTTAGTAATAAAAACACGAAAATGACATATATTTGTTGATCGTGGGCGGAGATTATTAAGATTAGGTTATGATATGAGAAAAAATTGGTGAGGGTAAAAATTAGTACTAATGAGATTTATTTTTATGGGTTATAGGATAGTGCGGGTTAAAATTTTGGATAAATCGGTTATTCGCTTAATATGATGTGATAACTGAATTTTATTCGGTTAACCGAAATACACAAAATAATATCCTCATTTAACCAAAAATTCCCGTTTCGGTGCGACCGGTTCGACGTTTGGACTGTTGGGTGAAAGGTTGTCCCGTACGACATCGAGTGAGTGTGCTGTGCAGCTCCACGGGTGGGCGTACGTGACGTGCTCTTTGGGTATCTCTGCAGGTGTATATCGAGTCGATTCGCCGTCCCTCGCGGTGAAGAGTACCACTTGGTCACTAAGTCTGACGTAGGTTAATATATGAAATGTGATGATTCAATATTGCTGTTATGATAAAAATTTTATTGCTACATGTGTGCCACCAAATATTGCTTACTAAATTTCATATTCATGAAGTGTTAACTTGTGGCTAAAAGATGAACTAAGGATGAACTTGTAGGCGTGTCCGTTTACTGCAATTTTACCGTCCCATGATCGTTGTACACTACGTGTAGAGTTCCATGCCTAGGTGAGTCGGTTAAGTCTTGTTTTGCCCTCGTGCTCATGGTTGCTGCTTAAGTGTTTTTCAGGTTAGGAGTATCCCACGGACTCGGGTTACGAGTCCACCGGCGAGGGCTACCCTCCGTCAGGGACCACGGCTGAGTGGGAGCCGTACACGACGCGCTGAGCTGAAGAGTGCAGCTAGTGTGGGTTGCCCTAGGGCTGGGCAACCAACTTTTGCCAGATAGGTGGCGTGAGTTGTATAAACTTAGGTTCCGCTTTTGTAATCCAAATACTAGTTTGTAACTGAAGTCTTGTACTAGTTTGTACATATTCAGTTGGTTTTCTATGTAATACAATATCGTTCTTATGATGTGTGCTGTGGGGTGTCGCATCGTGCGGCACCACCCTCTGCGATCCTGGATGAGTGGATTCCGGTCTGCCGCAGGCTGGTATCAGAGCCGCATTGGGGATAGCACACTAATTAAGGACTGTATTACGGGAAAACTTAGGTTTACGGTGAGGATTCGCTAGATTGACCAAGTAAGGACTATAGTAGCATAGTTACTTAAAGTGGCAAGACTAACATATGTGTTATAATTCTGAATTTTGATTCTGTAACGACGCACCTACGCTCAGGTAAGAATGGTAAGGCACACCACCGAAAGCGGTTCAATTTCGGTTAGCTCCCCTGACGAGGAATATGGTTCAGGGATAGGTCTCACAGCTTGGTGTGAGACGTCAATATTAAACTCTTGGACTCTTCATGTTCCTGAGTTCATATGAAAAGTTGATCCCTAGCGTGCATTAGGCGAGTACGTGGAGACCCCATCGTGTGGTCAGTAACGCGATAATGTGTTCGTCTGGAAATAGCCAGGAGGACATACACAGCGCTTGCCATCAGCGTGCCCTACAGGGCAGTAGGTGGTATCTGTTGGGGCGATAAAATTCCCAACCGTGACGACCCGTTCATGCTCTACTCGGGTTCCCTGTCGTGTGGTGTTAAAACACGATCACGTACCTTGAGACGTGGTTTAACTCAAGGATGGTCGTATGACAATGATACGGGCATTTGTATTTACTTTCAAATATGGACCTGCCTGAAATGGAAATAACCTTTGAGTGCATAATTATTGGGTGTTCTTCTGCAGGCACTAACCATGTATGTATCCCGTGTAGTAAACGTGTGCGAGAGACCGTTTAGTGCCACAATTGAGACGTATATGCCGGTATAATCCGTTTGAGATTTTATTTTTGTGAGGAACGTAGTACTGACATATCATAGGCATGTGCATGAAAGATAATGATAACCAGGAACTAAAACCACCAAGTTTCAACATGTAGGACCCTGGTTGGGTAGAAAATTTAATAGTTAATCAGTTTAGCTCAAAGTGATTGAAAAACAGAGTGCTCTGTTTTGGGGCAGCAAGTTGGCTGAATTTTGGCAGAGCATAACTCACAGGTCATTTAGCCAATGGAGGTGTGGGATATTGTTTTGGAAAGGTGTTTAAGTAATCGACAACTTTTTTGTAGACTTACAGAGTTCAATTACACCTTAAGATGGCTTAAATCCCAGAGGAATGTAAACTGTCCAGAACCAGGACAGATTTAAACTACTCTCTGGACTGTTCTGTTTTTCAAACATAACTTCCAGTAGAAAAATCTAAAATTGTCATATAATACATTTTTGGAAAGGGTAGGAGATGTGTTACATATTTGTAATTCAAAGTTTCTGAAATCTCATCACAGAACTCAGTGGAAATTAGAGTTGAAAACAGCAACTTCCAAAGGAGGTGCTGTTAAAATTCTTCCAGAAACTCTGTTGACTTTGAATTATCATAACTTTTTAACCAGAGCTGATCTGAGGGCAAATAAATACTCGTTGGAAAGATACTGCAGTTAATTTTAAATTTGGTATTCAGCTTGAGTCATGAAGATGCCCAGCAACAGATCAAAATCTGGAATATGTAGAAACTGGTCATTCTGGCAGAGAGATGACAGTGAACTCATTTGAGAAAGTGTTGTACCCTAAGGGGTTTAAGTACTTCCAATGGGGTAGAACATACTCATGAGTGGTTATCTTCAACTAGTGCAAGATTTGAGTATATTACTTACTCAAGTTTCTTTTGCTAACTAGCTTGTATTTGATCTGGTAATGGTGTAGCTTGTGCAAAGTTATTGCATTATCTGTATACGAGATGTATCGCATGTTTTACTGTTATTATGTTTTACGCCTATTTTATTGGACTGCATAACGTATGTTGCGGGACTGATGTTTATTGTCGTTTGGCTGCATGGTTCGCACTCGGACCATGCATGAGATTGGTGGCTCTAGCCAGCAGGGGGGTGATGACTCCCAGCCACCTGCCTACGACAGCACCCCGCAGCAACAACCACCACCGCCGCCTCCGCTTACGCTAGCGGATGTGATCGCGGCCCTAGTGGGTAATCGTGAGGAGCAGACCGATCTGCTCTGCACGATTGTGCAGAATATGTCCCAGGCGGGGGGGGGGGGGGGGGGAGTGGGGGCGTCAAGAGAGGGGGCCTCGTGAGCCCCATGTTCTGACGTACTCGGATTTCATGAGTACGCACCCTCCGGTGTTCATAGAAGCAGCAGAACCCCTGGAGGCCGACAACTGGCTGCGGACAATCGTGTCCAAGTTCGGGCTGCTCCAGTGTATGGAGCGGAAAAATACTCTGTTCATGGCGCAGCAGCTTCACGGTGGCGCTGGTGTGTGGTGGCCGAATTATGTCGCCTCACGTACTGCTGGCCATGCCGTGGAGTGGGAAGAATTCCGGGAGGCGTTCCGCGCCTACCATATCCCTCCGGGGATAATGAAGCAGAAGTTCCAAGAGTTCTTGGAGCTGAAGCAGGGCGGGAGGAGTGCCCATGACTACTCCCGTGCCTTCAACCATCTGGTGCAATATGCGTCGGATTATGTCTCCACCGAGGAGAAGAAGCGGGAGCACTTCTATCGAGGGTTACACCCCGAGATGAAGACGCATCTCGTCCAATGCAATCGCGGCACCTTTAACGATCTTGTTAATGCCGCGATCATGCAAGAAGACGCTCAGCGAGAATTGGCGGCTGAGCAGCGAAAGCGCAGCACTCCACCCAGCAGTGGGGGTGGAGCTCCCCAGAAATACCGCATGGTGTATCGGACACCATCCAGTCAGCAGTGGCATCCACCGGCGCGACCTCAACAGTTCGGGGGTCGTTCTTTCCAGTCACCCCCGTTCCGACCGCCAATGCCACCACCGCGAACGCAACAACAGCAGCAGATGGCACCCCGGGCTTTTCCACCACCACAACGCGCCCCGGGTTTCCGTCCGCCGATCAGCGTAGGACCGCCTCGCTACACCTTCTTTACTGTGGCCAGGCGGGCCGTTTCTCGAAGGACTGTCCCCAGGGGTAGCAGAGCGGTGGGCAAGCCCAGTTCCAGGGTGGTGCTCGAGGCCGACCTCTGGTCAAGAAGGTTGGTCAGCGAACTGGGGGCATTCGCAACCTCGACAATGAGGACGCCCCAGGGGGAGACAACATGCTGGCGGGTACGTTCACTCTCAACGATCAAGCAATCATCATATTATTTAATTCGGGTGCAACCCATAACTTCATAAGTGCATCATATGTGGTTAAGTATCAACTGGAAGCATTTCCAACCGAGTGCCCTTATATGATCTGCTCACCGGGAGGAAAGATTTCAGCAACTTCGATGATTCCAAAAGCATCACTGTGCTTAGGTGGGAAGATGTATCCCACCACTATGATTATTCTTGAGGGGCAGAAGATTGATGTAATCTTAGGGATGTCATGGCTAAGCTACCATGGCGCTGTCCTAGAAACGTTATCACAGACGGTTCACCTTAACTCCCCACTACACTGTCCGCAGTCCCTCATATTAGACAATCCAGTCCGGGAAGTTTCAGCAATTAATAATACTGAAGCTCTCAAGTTAGAGGACATCCCCGTAGTCCTGGAATATCCCGACGTGTTTCCGGATGATCTTCCGGGCATGCCACCTGAGCGGGATGTCGAGTTCAAGATTGAGCTTGCACCAGGAACTACTCCTATCTCACGGAGACCATACAAAATGGCTCCAAACGAGCTGGCTGAATTGAAAGAGCAGCTCAATGATCTGTTGAGCAAAGGTTTCATTAGGCCAAGTTCCTCGCCATGGGGATGCTCGGCGCTGTTCGTAAAGAAGAACTACGAAACCTTGAGGCTGTGTGTGGACTACCGGACGCTCAACGCTGTCACCATCAAGAACAAATACCCACTGCCCCGCATTGACATTGTGTTTGATCAGCTTGTGGGTGCAAGTGTGTTCTCCAAGATGGACCTTCGCTCTGGATATCATCAAATAAAAATCTGGGCGGTGGATATTCCGAAGACGGCCTTCTCGATGAGATATGGCTTATATGAGTATCTTGTCATGTCTTTTGGTATCACCAATGCTCCGGCACATTTCATGTACCTCACGAACTTGGTGTTCATGCCGGAGCTGGACAAGTTTGTTATGGTGTTCATTGATGATATCTTGGTTTATTCCAAGACAGAAGCAGAACACGCCGAACACTTAGGATCGTTCTTCAACGACTGCGGGACCATAAGCTATATGGCAAGTTCAGCAAATGCGAGTTTTGGATCAGCCAAGTGCCATTTTTGGGACATATCATCTCAGCGGAAGGCATTGCGGTTGAACCAAGTAAAATTGAACAAGTGCTGAAATGGAAAGCCCCTACTTCTGTCCATGAAGTCAGAAGCTCCCTCGGCTTAGCGGGATATTACCGGAGATTCATTCCAAGCTTCTCCAAGCTTGCTAAGTCGATGACTGAATTATTGAAAAAGGGAACAAAGTTTGTTTGGAACTCAGCATGTGAAGGAGCGTTCCAAGCATTAGTGAAGCATCTCACAACAGCCCTGGTCTTAGCTCAACCGGATACAACTAAGCCCTTCGACGTGTATTGTGATGTGTCCGGCATCGGGCTCGGCTGCGTGTTGATGCAAGAAGGACGTATGGTCGCATATGGCTCACGCCAACTTTGAAACCATGAGCAGCATTACCCAAATCATGATCTTGAGCTTGCTGCTGTGGTTTTGGAGTTGAAGATGTGGAGGCACTATCTCCTACGGAATTTGGTGCATCTCTACACCGACCACAAGAGCCTGAAGTATATTTTCACCCAGAAGGAGCTGAATATGAGGCAAAGGAGGTGGTTAGAACTAATCAAAGATTATGATATTGAGATTCATTACCACCATGGCAAGGCGAATGTGGTTGCCGACATGCTGAGTCGGAAATCACATGTCCATACCCTCACCATTACACCGGTGGAGGAGGAAGAGCCGAGTTTATACATGGTTCCTTTTGGATCGCTGTACATCCTTGCCCTCATCCCTACCATTAGGGAGGAGATCATTGCAGCTCAGAAAGTTGATAAGGGCATGGCACATCTCCGGAGACGGATAGACAACGTGGAAATCAAATGTTTCCAGAAGGATGATGAGGGGACGCTGTGGTTCAATGACCGCATAGTCGTACCCCGGAATATGGAGCTGAGGAAGAAGATTCTTGATGAAGCTCACTTGTCTAAATACTCCATTCATCTGGGCAGCAACAAAATGTACCAAGATTTGAAAAAGAAATTTTGGTGGAAACGGATGAAGCGGGAAGTGGCGAAGTACGTATCCGAGTGTGATACGTGTAGACGAGTGAAAGCTGATCATATGAGTAAATCAGGGCTGCAGCAACCCCTGAAAATTCCAGCATGGAAATGGGAAGATGTGAGCATGGATTTCATTGTGGGGTTACCCCTGACTTCCAACAAGCATGATTCCATTTGGGTAATCGTTGATTGATTGACCAAGTCAAAAGACCACTTCATTCCCGTGCATACACATTTCCATGCCAACAGATATGCGGAGTTGTATATTGCAAGAATCCTATGCTTGCATGGAGTACCCAAGACCATAGTCTCAGACCGAGGGGCACTATTTGTATGTCGTTTCTGGGAGCAGTTGCACGCTGCTTTGGGTACTACGCTGATGAGAAGCTCCGCCTATCACCCTCAGACAGATGGACAGACTAAGAGGGTGAACCAAGTACGAGAAGACATGTTGAGAGTGTGTGCCATCCACCACGGTAGAAACTGGGATGATCACCTACCGTTGGCGGAATTCTCGTACAACAATGGCTATCAAGCGAGTATCAAGATGGCACCTTATGAGGCTCTATACGGTCGCAAATGCCGCAACCCACTGAACTGGTGTGAGTCCGGTAAAAGGGTCACATTCGGGGTTGATGTGGTGAACAACGCCGAAGAGCGCGTTCGGATGATTCAAGCCAACTTGAAGGCCACTCAATCCCGGCAGAAAAGCTACGCTGATAAGAGGCGTAGGCCGCTGCACTTTGACGTCAGGGAGCACGTGTACCTCCGTGTATCTCCAATGAAAGGTGTGCACTGGTTCGGCGTGAAGGGGAAACTCGCTCCCCGATTCATTGGACCCTATGCCATCACTGAAAAGTGTGCACCAGTGGCGTATAGACTAGAGCTACCGGCATTTCTTGCTGGGGTTCACAATGTTTTCCATGTTTCACAACTGCGAAAATGTCTGAAGTATACGGCTGCTATTCTCACCGAAGACTTCGGCGAGCTGCAACCGGATTTGACGTATGATGAATATCCGGTGGCAATTATTGATGAGAAGGCTCGGACCACGCGTAGCTGAACGCTGTGGTTCTACAAGATACTCTGGAGCAACCACACTTCCGAAGAAGTGACGTGGGAGAGTGAGGAATTTCTTCGCTCAAACTACCCAGAGTTCATGGCGTCTCAGCACGGGTGAGTTCCTATTACATCGCTGTCTCTTCTTTTGTAATCTTGGGACGAGATTCTCTTAAGGGGGGAGGGATGTAAAAGCCCAAGAAAGGGACTTCCAAAAATTGTTCATCACCTCACAACACCACACCTCTTGTGATGGATATCTCATGAACACTTGTGAAGAGCAAGTAACCACCATCAAAAAGGTGATTAGAAGGGAAAGCCCTAACTTCCAAAAAGTAGGATTTCTACACATAAACATGAAAGGTTGATCTCACCCCTAGACCTCTATATATTCTTGGGAAGGCTCAGGCCAAATTTCAGGCAAATCCAATACTTTTTGAGGCACTTTTAGAGACAATTCAAAAAGGGGCCAATTTGAATGCAAATTCAAATTGCAGCCACTTTCATCTTGAATTCAAAACTTGTCTTCATATTCAAACTCAGCACATTTTTCTGAGTTAGTCCACCAATTTTCATCCTCATTGGAGTTCATCTTGTCGGGGGCTAAATTTGCATTATTCAAAAACTGAATTTGAATTTCAGTTCAAATGTGCAACAAATTTAGCCAAATCAATTCCAAATTGAGGAAACCAAATTCAAACTATGACTTGGTGATTAAGTCTCTCATTCAATTGAGAGTAGCTGGGATCTTTTCAGTAAAAACAGAAATGAAAATAAAAAAAAAAGAAATAGAGGGGAGGGACCCACTTGTCAGTAGCCTTCACACCGAAGCATACTCGGCTTGATCTTTCACTCGACCGTGGGTGTGCGCGCGCAGCACTTCAGCACCGGCGCCCGACCGCCACAGCTGGTGCCACCTCCTGCTCGGGGGAAGGCTAAGGACGCGAGGGGGACACCGTGATCAGTACCCATGCGACCACGTGCAGTTCCTCGCACTCTCTCTTCTCCCTCGCACGACCGAAGCACTCCACCTTCGGTCGACCTCTCTGATCACCAGCATCTGTGCGGCACAGGCACTTTCGCGCCCGACGAGCTACACGAAAAAGGTCCGCTCCAAGGTGATGATCACAACCGTGCCGACCTCCCTCTCTCTCTCGCACGATCGACAGAGAATTTGGTTGATTAGTGCTTCCGTGTGTTTAGAACCGAGCCACACGAAATCCAGAAATTCGTAGCAATCAAGCCACCATCCACTGGACCGAGCTATAGACATGATCTAGACTCACCCACGTTTCTCTAGGATCAAGAACCATCGATTTTCATCGAGTATTGGTGATGTTCTTCGAGGTTTTTGCATCGGCGCCGATTTTCACCCTAGGTCACCGATGAGCCCGTAGTTGCAGCCTCGGTTGAGCTAATTTGAGCTCATGCCGGTGCTTAGGATGTCACCACGGTGCTCTAAGGAGAAAGACCAAAGTATTTGAGCCCTTCTAGCATGAGAGCAACGTTGCCGGACTCCAACTGCCACTGCCGCCCGTCGCCGATGGGTTTCCGGTGACCGGGGTCCCCGGCCGACCACGGGGAGGAGTTGCCCGTTGTCCAAAAGGGGGAGACGACAAGTTTCCGGGATGGAGGAGGTCAGAGAGGCGGGTTCCGAGGAGCTTGTCGGATAATACCGCCGCAGCCGTTGGCGCGAGGAGGAAGACCGTACTGTATTGTGGGGCCCGCACGCAGAGTTTGAATTTTTTGTGGGATTTTCCAGTTTTAGTTCAAACTTCAAATGCACACAACTTTTTCTAGGAAGCTCCAAATTTAGTGAACTAAATTTTGCTGAACTCAGCTTTTTGAGTACTTCCCATAAAAACAAATTTCCTCTCATGAAACTTAATGGTTTTCTAGAATTAATTACCTAATATCTAAACTGTTAGAAATTTTATCTGGAGAATTACTTTATGAAGACTTCTGAAATTTGGCTGGGAGGTTCATTGGAAATTCCTTGAGTCACAGTAAAATTTTCAGACCCATCCTAGTTCATTTAGTCCCCCTAATGGTGTGATTAAGTGAACTGCTCAGAGAAAATAGAAAAATGTACAGAAACATTTTTCAGATTTTCTCATTTCTTGTTTAGGGCATAACTTCATCTAGAATTCTTCAAATGACATGAAACCAATTCTGTTAGAACCATCTCAAATTCTAGTTTCTAGAAAGTAATGGTTGGCACCATGAAAACCCCTGGAATTCCTTAGAGACTCTAATATTGACCAAATGGGCTTTTATTTGTACAAGGCTCAAATGAACTTTGTTTCAAATGAAACTTGGTCAAGACTCTAGTTATGACCCTACCAAGCCACCATAAAAATTTCAGAGCCCAAAGGGAAGTCTAGATAGGGTTATGGTAATTACTTATTCAGTTCTAAATATTGCGTGTAAATTGACATATAGTATATCATTTACGTGTAGTCGCTGAAGGCGAGGAGACCCCGAAAGTACTCGACTTTCTTCTTCAGGACGAAGCCCTAACAACTGACCAGCAGCAACAAGGCAAGCCCCGGTTTGCATTAACCCATTTTTTCAAAGTTTTGCTTTATGAATACTTAGTATGTGGTATGGATGTGCATTAGGTGTAGGATGGATGAAACCCAAGTGCATAACCAGAATTTTTCCTATAAGAGTGAGGGTAGTTTCTAAGTCCTCGAGTATACGGGCTATGCTTAATGATTCATAGAACTTTGGTACAAGTCGAGTAGTTGGAATCTACTGGCGAGTTAGGCTTGGGACACATGGGATTGGTTCGAGTGATGTGAGCTCACTTTAGTAATGAAAATGGGACTAGGAAGGGGCTAGGGCGCAGCAAGAGGAAATCTTGCGTGCGCAGCCCTGTACGTGTCGATCGAGGACCGATACGTGTGCGGCCCATGCTGATCAAGTTTGAACATACCGAAGGCATATCTGATATATGGGCCACGGTAAACCGATGTATCCTAAACCTCCGGGCGTCGAGGCATAACGCACCGATTTATAGGTGTAGGTTGAGTGCAGCAAGGTGGAAATCTGCTAACGGGCATAGAGAGATGCTCCGTGTAGGGAACCTCCTGCCCGCTTTGGTGCGACCGGTTCGACGTTTGGGCTGTTGGGTTAAAGGTTGTCCCGTACGACATCGAGAAGGCATGTTGTGCAACTCCACGGGTGGGCGTACGTGACGTGCTCCCTACAGGTGCATATCCAGTCGATTTGCCGTCCCTCGCGGTGAAGAGTACCACTTGGTCACTGAGTCGTGACATAGGTTAGTATATGAAATGTGATGATTCAATATTATTGTTATGATAAAAATTGTATTGCTACATGTGTGCCACCAAATATTGCTTACTAAATTTCAGATTCATGAACTGTTAACTTGTGGCTAAAAGATGAACTAAGGATGAACTTGTAGGCGTATCCGTTTACTACAATTTTACCGTCCCATGTTCGTTGTACACTACATGTGGAGTTCCATGCTTAGGTGAGTCGGTTAAGTCTTGTTGAGCCATCGTGCTTATGGTTGCTTCTTAAGTATTTTTCAGGTGAGGAGTATCCCACGAACTCGGGTTACGAGTCCACCGGCGAGGGCTACCCTCCATCGGGGACCACGGCTGAGTGGGAGCCGTATACGCCACGCTGAGCTGAAGAGTGCAGCTAGTGTGGGTTGCTCTAGGGCTGGGCAACAAACTTTTGCTAGATAGGTGGCGTGAGTTGTATAAACTTAGCTTTCGCTTTTGCAATCCAAATACTAGTTTGTAACTGAAGTCTTGTACTAGTTTGTACATATTCAGTTGGTTTTCTATGTAATGCAATATCGTTCTTATGATGTGTGCTGTCGGGTGTCGCATCGTGCGGCACCACCCTCTGCGATCCTGGATGAGCGGATTCTGGTCCGTCGCATCTTTCTGGCGTCTCATGCAATCTTCCTGGAGTCTCATTGGTCTCTCAATGCAGCCTGATCCTCCTCCATTTGTTTGAACCTGAACTCATCTCCTGTATGCGTATGTCGAGAAGAACTCTGTCCGCTCTGTGTCGACCATGACTTCGAGCTAACCACATCAGTGTTCATGACACCATTGAACATCTAATACCTACAATAGTGATATTTCATAATTATAAGGTGACACTTGAAAAAAATTAAGTATGTGAATAAAGGAATATAAGAAGAGTAAGTTCACCTCACATGACACTTTACTCCACTAGATTTGTACAAAGCCACGACGTCGACGTCTTCCTTTCTCCAACCATAGTCATCTCCGTGACGTAGAACAACCGCTTTAGCATATTGCTCCTACACCAAAAACTAATTGTAAGCAAGTATATAATAACTGTATTATTTAATCATTAATTTGACTAATATGACACACCAAATTTTGAGTGGTTGTCGAAGTGCACAATTGACAGTCATCGGTGCCCCTATACTCTCTTATATAAGTATCAACGAAAGAGGTCTCATTGCCACTTTCAGCAGCCTACAGAGACATATTGTAAATACGGTTTTGCAAAAGCTAATGTAATAAGAATAAATTGTAAATGTACTAAACTCACCATTTGTTTCAAAAGATGAATATGAACATCTCCACCGTCACGATGCAGAACTTAACCACCGAACTCACTGTTGATTCTCTTGGAGGTAGATTTCTCTTGATACTCTCTCGATGCCCAATAAGTACATAAAGCATAATAAGCATCAGAGCACTTAACCATCCAAGGAATCATTAACTGACGGTATTGATCGTCCTCTAGGTAAATTTTTGAAGCTCCCAGTTTTTTATTTATCATCTATCCAAGCTTCTCCTTGTAGTACAAGCACATTGTCGTAATCCGAGCATTAGATATCATGTCATTCACAACTTTGCGTGCAACTTTATGAAAGATTTTTGTGCTCTAGATTCATATAGCAACATCATGATCATCGGGCAGACGATATCGTTCCTATAAATACAATATTACATGTATTAGAAGAAATAATCGAGATAAACATGATGCAATGCAGAAAAAGCATATCCAAAAATCATACCAGACAGCTCCTACCATATTTTCATGCACATCATGTGGACCAATCTTGTAGTGCTCCCAATTTTTTGTAGGTTTCTCTTCACCTTTCATAGTGACAAGACTTGGATAATGGTGGTGACATATAACACCCAACATGGCATTGGGCTGCCTATAGTCTTATCGGCCATCCAATCCAAGTCATCCTGTTACCTGCAAGTCAAATTAACAACATATGATATTTGTTGAAAATTTTTCATCTCCAATTCAATACCGAGCTATATATCACTAAACAATCATCGATAGGAGTGATCTGTAATCTCTGTTCTGGATAGGGGTGGGTGTTCGGTTAATCTAGTTAACTCGGTTCGGTTAATCCGGATAAGAGAAATTTCGGTTATGAAAAATTTATAACCACATTTTATCCAAAAAAACATAACCGCCAAATTCGGTTACGGTTAATTCGGTTTGGCTTTATGGTTAACCGCATTTTAGTGTGTAATATAATTTATTGGGCAAAATAATAATAAATACATAAAAATTTAGTAATAAATACACAAAAATGACATATATTTGTTGATCGTGGGTGGAGATTATTAAGATTGGGGTATGATATGAGAAAAAAATTGGTGAGGGTAAAAATTAGTACTGATGAGATTTATTTTTATGGGTTATAAGATAGTGTGGGTTAAAATTTCGGTTAAATCGGTTATTCACTTAATATGATTTATTCGGTTAACCAAAATACACAAAAATATTATCCTCATTTAACCAAAAATTTTCGTTAACCGTGTATTTCGGTTCGGTTCAGTGCGGTCCGATTCGGTTTTGTGGTTATCGGTTAAATGTGTCCACCCCAGTTGTGGAGGTACAGTCAGCGGGAGAGTGTTTGAAGACCAATACCTGAATGCATATTTGTGTTGTCATCTCATCCTTCTCGGCTTCCTCATCAATATAGACTCTTACCCTAACTGTTGTTCCTGCTCCAAAGAAATTCCTACCATTTGATATTCTCGACACTCCTCCTAACCATCCTTTTTCTGTATCTCCTGCTTCAACTGAAATTACAGAAATTAGGTTCATATGATGATTGGTAATTATGAAAAAATTACAAAAGACATGATATCGCATGCCCGTCGTCAGCCTCCTCCACCTCCGGCTCTGATCTCTCAAAGACAAGGCAGCGGCCACTTGGAGCATCAACAACACGGACAAGCTCTTGGCGCTCCGAACAGATGAATCGATTCTCTGAACAATGGCAACACACAGAGCAAACACCAAAGCATAACACTTGAAACAGTAGTACGAGGTTCTAGCGAGCGCTCAGTTTCTTGAAGCTAAGGAAGGCATTGCAAACGCGGGGAGGGGCACGTTCTTGCACCTGCAGCCGCCCAACCAACGGCGAGGTGAGGGCAAACAAGGATTGCATGCAGGGCAAGCAAGGGATGAGTGCATTGACGCGCAACAAACAACCAAGCCGCCTCGGTGGTGTGGTGTGGTGTGGCGAGAGAGCAAGCATTGGCAAGAAAGATGCCAAGCTTTGCGTCACAAGCTAGGCGAGCCTTCGCTGTTGGTCATCCTAGTTCATCTGCGTCTGTCTCCTCTCTACCACCAAGCAGAGCACGCAACAGGAAACAAACAAACAACATCGACACGCCTGCCTATCTGTATAATAAATTCAGAATTAGGGTTGACGTCAGCCGCGGTTGCGCTGGTATTACAACTACAGAGGCAGAGCAGTGCCTGCTTGGGGGAAATTTCTAATGTGATTAGATGAGTTACATTTGGGATTATCCTTGTAGGAGGAAGGCGGTGTTCGCGGTCGAGGGGCTGGGCGCGGTGGGGTCCGGGCCGAGGAGCGGCAGCACGGCGGGGGCCGAGGAGCGGCGATGTGGCAGGGTCGGGCCGGGGCAGAGGAGAGGCGCAGCGGGGCGAGCAAGACTGGGTCGGGTCGGGTCCAACGACTTGCGCATATATGAACTTTTTAGTAAGAACCCACAAAAGTAGATGTATTTTCGTGAGCTATGTTTTCGACCCACGAAAATACAATTAATTGTTGTGAGCTAGCCACAGGCTTATGAAAATAAATTTATTTTCGTGAGTGTCCACGAAAATAATTCGTTTTTTCGTAGTGTGTGCTGTTCACTTTGGTCTGAAGCTGTTGATTGGAACAGGATCCTTAAGAATCTCGTTTAGTGCATCCACCAGTGAGTTCTGCATTTAAAACGTACATTGTTAAATGATGTTTTGAAACAATGAGCGTAGCCAGGATCAGTCAGTCAAGTTTTTTACACCGCCCGATGTATAGCGAAGCAAAATATATCTTTTAGGAAAGTGAAGTTGAAAGACTAGGGGTAAAAACTGATCGGATATTTTCCGGACCATCCGTTACCGTTTTCGAAATATCCAATCCATATCCATTTTTATCAGATATTATTTGGATTCGAATATTCAATTTTGGATATCAGATCGGAAACGGTATGGATCAATATCCAACCGAATTATCAGATATCCATATTTATTCAGATATAACCGAATTTGATCCGTTCAATATCCCAACCCATATACTCAGAAAATTGCTAAGTCCACATAAAAATTACACACAAGATATTATATAATATATTTCTTGTGTACATAAAATTATAAAAAAACTATAAAATAATATTTGATCTCTAAAGCATAATACAAGTGATAATTGTCCAAAATAAATTGTGGATACTGGTAAATTAACTATAACCATTCAATAATCATTTAAATAACAAGAAATAAAAAAATCACATGCAACCTCCAAATTAGATAATCGAATACATAAAATTATAGAAAAATCTCTAAAAACAATATTTGATCTCTAGAGCATAATCCAAGTGATATATATCCAAAATAAATTGTGGATACTAGTAAATTAACTATAACCATTAAATAATCATTTAAATAACTAGAAAATAAAAATTTTCACATGTAACCTAAAAATTAAATAATCTTTTCACCAATAATTTTCTATTTTGAATTTGAGAGACTTGAATAAACTATATGTTCATAAAGTCTATTCACCATGCTACTATTTGCTATTTGTTTGTAAAGTCTATTTTATAGTTCATACCATTCTGAAAGTCTAATATAATAAGATATGTAAAAAGTTGTTTCCGGAATAGATTTCTAAGTCCATCTAATATTGAAATGTTTTCGATCCGATTAATCTGTTTCTGATATATCCGACATATCCGATACCGAATCCGTTTTCGATGATACCATTTCCGACTCCGATTCCGAAATTAGTAGATTAATGAAAATAGTTTAGCCTTTTATCCGACCATTTTCATCCCTATAAAAGACCTCTGAGACAAGGAACAAAACGAAGGTTTGCACCTTCTTTAAAGCGCACTAGTCAAGTTGGCTGCCCAAAGAAAATGGTGAATCATTCGGCTGCTTCAACTACTTCATCATATGCAGAGACCACTCCCACACAGAGACATCATCAATCGTTGCGCCTTCCGCTTTGAATTACTACTTCCACATCAAGTAGAACACGTTTTTTTCAATATGTAGTTGCTAGTTACTCCCTCTGTTCTAAAATAAATAACCTTTAGTACAACTAATTTAGTTTAAACTAAACTAGATTTTTTTATTCTAAGCGTCACTTATTTCATAACAAAAGGAGTACCTACGCATAACTTCAAATTATTATTAGGAGCTTTCAAACAGTTATCTGGTTTTCATAAAAGTGAGATGTTCTGTTACAACAAAGATAGGGAATGACAGCATAAGTATTCCCATATTTTTAGATGTGAGCTTGGTCTATATGAAGCTCCGTTACTGCTTTGTGGTTCCTTTTCAATCCGAGTTGAAACTCGCTTCTCTATATGTTGTTGTAGTCAAGTTTGTTGGGGGCACATTTTTTTTATATATTCTGGCTTTATTTGTTCTCAGTTATTTTTATATGTTACAGAATCTTCTATTGTCAAGTAGTAGAAGCACGACTGTTGTTTTCTTTATCTGACTGAGAACTTAGGTTATTATCTATTGAAAGCGCGAGGCTAGCCTAAGATTTAAAAAACTACCCAGTTTGTGTGGTATAAGATCTTTCAGCTACTGAAAAAAATGAGTTAGCTTAAAAGATAATAATGCATAATTCCTCCATTGCGGATCTCGCAGAGCGTAGCAGCATCTTTTGGTTTTGGGAAGCCTCCAAAAGTGTACCTGGGTCTGGATAGCAGCGCATCAAAAGATCAGAAAAGAAAGAGGAGAAAATCTGACGGTGGCAAGAGGGCATGGCATCAGCCCTTCAAACCCTCACGGCAGGAATAATGGTGGCAGCCGACGATTTGCAAGATTCTAACAAGCCACAAAGGGTTTGGATCGATTCCACTCGAAGTACTAGCATATTTCCCTAGTATTATTGCATAGTTATCTGTAGGATCGAAGAGTACGTGAAAAGCTACCAGAGGGGGGTGAATGGTAGATTTAAACTTTTTAGCGGAACCAACAAAAACCCCCTCGACAGAAAATCGATCTGTTAAAGAAACCGTGTATGCGACTGATCTAAATGTATTCAATAGTGAAAAAAAGTGGTATATATTATAGATAATCAAGTCATGAAGACACGACAAGAAGAATCACTGAAATGCGTCAAGAAAAACTCAAGTTACAATCGAAAGATCAAACGAGGGTCAATCTGTTCTACTCGAGTAAAAACCAGACCTGCAACACTGAATAGAAACTCGTGTAGATCAGAAAATACAAATCCAATAACCGTGAAATATTCATAGATGATAGATAATCAAGTTTTTAAGACAACCCAAAAAGAATCACATCAATTGGATCTATAAAACTCGAGATATGATCAAAACAACGAAGCATTGTCGTGTTGTCTAGAAACTCGTCGAGAAAGACTTGACAAAAACAAATCGGACGAACAAGGCATAAAAGCTACTATAAATTACGAATTTTATTGATCAAAATATAATAGGAACAGCCTAAGGTCGTCTTGCCACGAGCCCTGGCCTCCCTTGCTTATATAACCAGCACGGAGGCCAACCCAATTCAAAGTAGGACTCTAATCCTACTCAGTTTCTGAATCGAAACTTTCCATAACTGCTCAAGACTCTTCTATACGCAGATAGAAGCAATCTTAAAACTTCTAAACACCTTAGAAACGTATCCCGCGTTCCTGAAACAACTCAACTTCATGTCCCACACGAAATCCTATCATAACCAACTCAAATCTTTACATATTTGAGCCATAACAGACTTAGCCGCAGCCTGAGTCCATAATCCAGCCGGTTGGACCTTTCCTACCAATTCTTTACATCCACATCTCTTCATCATGCCTTAGAACCAAGTTGCCACATCCATGTACTCCTTGCACACATGAAAACACCTTCCAATGATGTCCACAATACCTTCATATGCATTGTTCTTGATCCAAACATGCTGCGCGACCTCCCGATCAACTCAACCACAATTCCTCCCGAACTTGGTTCTTGAACCTCATCTTCTCGCTAAGACTAGTTCAATGGATCCCGGCACCAGCCATATCTTGAACTCAAGCAACACATGCACATGAATAAACAACCAATACTTTCGAGCACAAGTCCGTGACTTGACTCACGTTAGTTCCGAAAACCACAACACCTTACGTGAACACCTCACATAAGCATGTTGCAAACCATAGCAAAATGTTAACCACCGTAAACAGCCATAACACTTCAAAAACTTAGTAAAAGAATACTAAGCAAACTTTTCATAGATGTAAGCAAGTTTGAAACATTTGCATGGTAAAAATAAGAATCATTGCGATTTAGCTCTGGATCTTGCCAAAACTAACTGGATCTTGACTCGAAGCTTACTAAAGCTAGCAGAACCTAGCACCGGAACTTACCAAATCTAGTCGGACCTACCGCCGGAGCTAACCAAACACATGTCGGACTTAGCCATAGAAAGTCGGACTTTACGTCGGATCTTGTCGGAGCTCGGACCTAGAGTCGGACCTTGACAAAAAGAGTGTTTTAGCAGAATTCAAAACTTTTGTCGTCATAGCCAATATATTCAGCACACATAGGTCTCACAATCTCCCCCTTGATGAATGCATTGGCAACACCACCTAAAATACGAACATTGGCTTATTCACATGAAAAGTTTTGAAAACAATAAAATAAGAAAGAAATTTCAAAACAAAAATTTCTCCCCTATACATATTTCTCCCCCTTTGTAGATCAGAAATAAAATGAGAAGAAAAACAAAAATTCCCCCCGTGAGAAGAATCATGTCAAAACACTTGTGAATCGTGCAATGTGTGATCAATTTGTCCCCCTTTGATAATGTATTCAGCAAGGTTCAAAAGAGAAATTTTAATTGTTATGAGCATATTTATAACATATATATATAAAACAAAGCTCACAAGCCATACTATCAAGTAACCTACACTATCACATCAATGAGATACATAAAGTAGTGTAAGCCATGCTAAAGATCAAGTGGAACTTTCAATTTAAGCAAGTCATGATCTCACAAACTTAACTATGTCAAGACCTAAAAGCATAACACTTGTTGCTGCATTTTAATTATTTTCAAAGCACAAATTCAGATTATATGACATTTGCAAGAGATTATAAGCCGCATCAGCCTTATTCTAACCAACCAACCCAAGCCTATGCCATTTGACAATTAGAAGCTTAAGGACATGGTTTTAGTCATATACAACTTCGTTCAAGTTCATATCTAAGTGCAATGATAAGCCATCTCAAAAGAAGAAGTGCAATGCATGCATATTCTCTTTATCTTTTTCTCAATTTTTCATTTGAACATAAAAGCTCAACATGTGAATAGTTGATTGATTATTTTTTCAATAGTAAAAGCACTTGTGAGCATGCAACAAGTTTAAAACAACAAGAAAGTTTGATCATGACCAGATTTAGTGTAAATAATTATTCCAATTACTAGTCATGGCAAAAACTACAAAATATATAACATGAGTAATGTAGTAAGAACTTTCGGCATATAAAAGGAATCACAAAGTCATATATGTATGAAATACTATGCTCATATTATTTTAAATTCAGATTCACACATATACTTCCCAAGTTTCAAAACTCCCCCTCAATTTAAGCCATGGGGATTCATAACCCCTATTTCACTACGAATGAATAAAACGAGTGAAATCCAAATGTTTTGTAAAAATGTCAGCCAAATGTCGTTTGATATATACATGGTGATACCTAATATCAATGTGTTTTGTTCTCGAATGTTGCACGGGGTTTTTAGCAATGCAAATGGCACTAGTGTTATCACGAAATAGTGGAACACTATCTAGATCAACCATATAGTCCTTAAGTGTTTGAACAATCCAAAGAATTTGTGAGCAAGCGCTAGAAGCAGCTACATATTCAGATTCGGCTGTGGATTGTTCAACTGAATTTTGTTTTCTAGAGTACCAATCAACAAGTGAATTACCAAGAAAATGACAAGCACCCTAAGTACTTTTTCTATCAATTCTACAACCCCCGAAATCAGCATCCGAAAAATCTTTCAAGGTAACGGTTGAGGAAGAAGGAAGAAAAATCCCAATTTCTTGAGTTCCATATAAGTACCTGAGAATTCTTTTGACGGCATGACGATGTGAAGCACGTGGGGAAGCTTGAAATCGTGCACAAAGACATATGCTGAATTGTATGTCCGGTCTTGATGCCGTGAGGTACAAAAGTGATCCAATCATACTTCTATATTCTTTTTGATCCACGGGTTCACCATCTTCATCAAGTTCAAGTGTCGTTTCTGTACACATTGGTGTCCGAAGAGGCTTGCTTTTGTCCATGTTGAAGCGCTTAAGAAGGTCTCTTGTATACTTTGTTTGATGCACAAAAGTACCCTCCTTGGTTTGCTTGATTTGCAGCCCTAAAAAGTATGTGAGTTCTCCCATCATACTCATCTCAAATTCTGAACTCATCATAGCTGAAAACTTAGACACAAGATCATGAGAAGCACAACCAAAGAAAATATCATCCACATACACTTGAACGAATAATGAGTCATTTCCATGCTTAAGCACAAAAAGAGTTTTATCAACCTTGCCCATGGTAAACCCCTTTTCAAGTAAGAATGTTTTGAACCTATCAAACCATGCTCTAGGGGCTTGTTTAAGACCATACAAGGCTTTGGACAGTTTGTAAACATGATTAGAAAAATTTAGATTTTCAAAACCCAGTGGTTTCTTGACATAAACCTCCTCATCTATGTAGCCATTAAGAAAAGCACTTTTAACATCCATTTGATATAACTTGAAACCTTTAGATGCAGCAAATGCTTACACATTTCTTATGGCTTCTAACCTAGCAACATGAGCAAAAGTTTTATCAAAATATAGTCCTTCAACCTGTGTGAAACCTTGACTAACCAACCTAGCCTTATTCCTAACCACAACCCCATCCTCACTTTGTTCAGTTTTAAACACCCATTTAGTTCCGATTAGAGTGTGACCTTGAGGTGGAGGTACAAGTTTCCAACCATTATTTCTTTCAAAAATTTCTAACTCTTCTTGCATGGCAATAATCCAAGATTTATCAGTGAGTGCGTGTGATTATATCTTTGGGTTCAAAAGAAGCAACAAATGCAGAATGAGCGTTAGAGTTTGGATCATAAAACCTGGACCGTGTGACTCGTTTGTGCAAGCTTCCAATCCTTTGTTGTGGAGGATGACTTTTGAGGACTCGGAGGGGAGTAGACAATTTACAAGCTCCTTCTTCTACATGTTCATCACAAATTGAAGAACTTGTGACTTGAGGACGATCTGGACCAGCAATGGTGGTTGTCGGTGCTGGTTGTGAATCAAAATCAGGAGCTGGAACAATGCCATTAGCTCCTGAATTTTTATCCAGCATCACTTCTTCATCTTTTTCGATGAAAATACTCTCCCCATACGGATATGGGTCTGCTGCAATATTGGAGTTAGTACCTGGGCTAGCTTTATCAAAAGAAACCTCACAAGTCTCCACAATTTTGTTAGTGTCATGTAAAAGCACACGGTAGCCTCTAGTATGAGATGGGTAACCAAGAAACATGACATCAACGGATCTAGGTTCAAATTTATCAAGATTACCAGGTTTCTTAACAAAGCATTTGTAACCAAAGACCCAAAATTGTGTGACACTAGGCCTATGTACAAACTGAAGTTCATATGTTGTTTTACCTAGCTTAGCACGCAAGAAAACACGATTTGAGACATAACAAGCAATTGCAATTGCATCAGCCCAAGATCTTCTAGGAGTTTGATATTCATCAAGCATAGTCCTAGCCATCTCAACTGTGACACCCTCATTTTTTATTTCTGCATTTATTCATGTTTAATGTTGAAAAACATTTTTAAAAAGAAATAGAAACAGAAAAGAAATCAAAAGATAGCCAAAAGAGAGCCAAATCCAGTTCATAGAGAGCGCTGAAGACAACTCCCGCGGCCTGCTGACCACGTGGCATGTTCGGAGCTCATCTCCGCACAGGGGGAAGGGTCCGCCGCTAAACTGGCTACGTGGCAGGCTCGAGGCTCATCCCCGCAAAAGGGAGAGATCCGACCCGGTGGGACACGTGTTGCTCCCAGAGCTAGCCTCTGCGTAGGAGCAAAGGCCAGCCCCGCAGGACACGTGTTGTCTTCGGAGCTAGTCGCTGCGGAGAGAGAGGACCAGCCGTGCGGGACACGTGTCGCTCTCGGAGCTCACCTCCGAGAGGTCCGACCCCGCCAGACATGTGTTACTCTCGGAGCTCACCTCCGGGAGGTCCGACTCTACCAGACACGTTTCACCTACGGACCTCATCTCCGGGAGGTCCAATGCTGATGGACACGTGTCGACCTCGGAGCTCACCTCCGGGAGGTCCGTCACTGTTGGACACGTGTCAACCTCGGAGCTCGTCTCTGAGGAGAAAGGAAGTCTGGCGCTGCTAGGAGACGTGGCACTATCGGAGCTCACCTCTGAAGAGAGGGGAGGTCCGGAATTGATACATGGCACCCCCGGATCCACCTCCGAAGAGAGGGGAGGTTTGGAGCTGACACGTGGCGTTCGCGGAGCTCGCCTTTGTTAAGATAGGGAGGTCTCGCCCGCCAGGCCGCGTGGCGCACGCGGAGCTCGCCTCTGAGGAGAGGGATGTCTCGCCCGCCTGACATGCGGCACAACCGGAGCCCGCCTCCGCGGATAAGGGAGCCCAGGTTCCTGCAGGACACCTGGAGTCTCCTGACCTCATCACCAAGGAAGTGACGAGATTTGAAGCGGTTTTTCTTCTGTACGCGTGGGAATACCGGTACTGAAGGAAACCGATACGATTTCCACAATGCTACAGCACCAAATCAACTAAATATAAGTTGGTAAGATTCAAAAATAATTTGAATAGGACTCTTATTCGAATTCCGATCAGATTAGGACCCTTGTCTTCCCGGTTATAAATAGAACCGAAAACCTTTGGCCAAAACCACAAACTTCTTTTCCACCACCTGAGCCGACAACTTAGAGCCCTAGCCCCAAACTCGCCGAGCTAAAACCTTCGCTAGAGTACAACCGCCGGAGATTGCCGGAAGAGAGCCTCGATGACCTGTCTTGCTAGAAGAAGGACCCCGAGACCAAGAAGAACGTAAGGTAGGTCTCCAATACCACCTTATGACATCATCGTGTTTTCTTTGCATCTATTCTTCGATTCCTTTCGAACATAAGCTTTTTCATGGATAGATCACGTGTTGATCATCTTGATCTAAAATCAAGATCATCGCCACATCCACAATTGATCTTTACACCTCTGTTCATCGTAAAACCCATGCAAGCCATGCAAGAACACGTACAAACTAAACTGCATCATAGGATTAACATGCATATGCATCATTGCATCTTAAAGTAGAATTTGTGCATGATGATTGATTGCTGTGAATCTTGTATGTGCGTGATCGCGTATAGAAGGACAAGCTTAGGGAGTTGCCTACGACGAGCTGCAACAAGAAGGTTTTGAGATCCAAGAGCAACCGGAACCGTAAGAACAAGGCAAGTGCTCCTTGATCATATTGATCCCGTATTTTGGAAACCTGTTTTGTTAGCGAAAAGGTGTGTGTGATTGAGTCAAACATGATGGGAAACCCCTTCATAGGAGTTTACTAGTTTTGTTAGCCACCCTTGTCACCGGGAAAGTTATTGAGTCGGGTATGGTTTTTGCTTTTATGCTTCGCTGAGTCCATGGGATACGGGAAGCGAGATAGATGTGTTTAGATTATTGTACTCGTAAGAATAATGAGAAATTGATGTTAATGAACATGATTCGGAGGGAGATTTGGGCAATATGAGGTAGAATGATATGGTGGTTTTACTTGCCGTAGATCTAAGGACCGGTTCATGCCAGCCATGCCAGGATAACAATGCCACCACAAGGCCAAATATGGGTGTGGCTTAGCTGAGTAATTAGGTAAGTTACTAGATTGTTATGGACTGTGGAAGGCGCGGGGAATTGGAGTCGAGTGAGGACTGCCCTGGGAACTGCATGGCACATGAGGGGGCCCGTGGGTGGGAGAATTGGAGATTCTAGCCTGCCGGTGAAATCTAGTGAGTCCATACATCTTGTAGACCCTTTGTAAAGGCTATTTTTTGATCTCTTGACCATACACTGACGGTTGTGTACTGGTATAATGGAGGTTCTGCAGTGACCGATGGGTGACGAAATCACAAACTTGTGGGTAAAGAGGTACAAACTCTGTAGAGTCTTAAAACTATCATGATAGCCGAGCTTACGGTCACGAGCGCCTGGACAACTCACATGATTAGTTGGGATGGTTTTGGGATGGTTTGGTTTTGGTTATGGTTTGGTTTGTGGGACTGTTGAGTCCGGGTGATAAGATTGGTTGCATGATTGTTGAGTCATGGCAACGAGATTGGTCTCGGTGTGAGATAGAATTGAATGGTAGCGAATACGAGAAGGTATTCATGATATGGTAGCGAATACAAGATGGTATTCGTGAGATGGTAGTGAATACGAGATGGTATTCATGAGCAATGTCTGGTTGAGGCATGGAAGGGATGAAACATAATGGAGGTATGTTGGTATTTTAATACATATTGGGATTACATTCACATAAAGTTAAGTTATTGTTTTTATCATGTTTTGAGAAATAAACTTTGCTTTCTGCAACGAGCCTTTTTATACCTACCTTGTGTGAGGGCCCGGTCCCGATCACGGGGCCTTGCCGCTCGCCCGGGAATCGCATTGTGTGGTGCCGTGCGATGCGGCACCCAACAGCACACATAATAAAGCATAATATTACATAAATCAAGCGGAAGCTTACAAAATGTAATTTTTTACAAATACTTCTCAAAATAATCTACAGCGGAAGATGAATACAACTCACGTCTCATACCTATGCTAAGCAACAGTTATCACAATCACAATAATAAAGCATAATATTATATAAATCAAGCGGAAGCTTACAAAATGTATTTTTTACAAATACTTCTCAAAATAATCTCCAGCCTGGGGACCCTTCCCGCTAGCAACACTATCACAATAGCAGCGGCAGGGGATTGACATGAGTTCACAACTCGGAGAGTTCTGAGTCTCATCGGACACCCATACATATCAACGTACAGTTATTACCTGCAAAACAACTTATGCAGTATCTGTGAGCACGAAGCTCAGCAAGACTTAACCGTCACCCTAGTCATGAAACTCTACATGCTGAAAATAGAGGGCTGAATATAGCAGTTTGCACAAAAGATGCTCTTGAGCTAAAGGATAATCCTTACTTCAAGTTTTGAGCCACTTTTATAACCCTCGCGCAATTTACATCGAGACTCCACAATCAAACAAGAAACACTTCATCTCGATGTCACTTGCCCGAGGTGAAAATAACTTTAGTGAGCTACCCTAGACTCATACAAACCTTGCGCCATCAACGTCGAGACTCCACAATCAAACAAGAAACGCTTTGCCTCGACGCTACTAGCCCAAGGTGAAAAATTAATTTAGTGAAAGTGTTGATCATTCCTCATCTCCATTATGAGGATTACTCATGAAGCATTATTAACTTTTCCCAGTTTATTACTACGTCATGACGCAGAGAACAAGTATGCTCGGTCCATTCCGCGAGCGATGGTGATTGCAATAAAAAACACCTGGCTGACACGACACGTACGCCCATACTCGATGTTGCACACAACAACTATCACTGACGTCGTACGTGGCAACCTTTCACACGACACCCAAATGTTGAACCGGTCCCACCGACTGGGATTAAGTCTCACTACGGCAAACCCTCGTAGAGCCGACTTCTCTATCCTTTCAGCATCCGCATCAGACGGTGAGGTATGCCTCGACACCCAGGTTAACATATTACATCGGTTTCCTGGGTCCCATATAGACAGTATGCATCCGGTACACATCTCAAACTTGTCCAACGGGCCGCACACGAGAACGGGCCTTAATCGACTCAGACACAGACTAGGTTCACAGGACCACATCCTTGAGCCTTCCATCCACTGCCCGGTCTCCATTCCCAACTATGAGGATCAATTCCCAACTCTTCCGGTTGATCCCCCTAAATCCCGGTTCACGAGTAGGAAACTGCCTACTCGAGTTATGCCTCTTTTAATCCACTTTTGTTAACTTGAGATTAGCAGTTATAATCAATTGATAACCTACTCTACATTGTACTCCAGGGTTTTCTGGGTCATGCATTTGGAGTGTCATACCACCTAGACTTAATGCAATAAACAAAATGCTAGACGATATAAAGTGAATACAAATAAAAACTTGTAAGTTTTGATGCAAACCGGAGCTTGCCTTTGTTTTGCAGGTGACTTATATATATATGAAGTTCAGTTAGTGAAGACCACTTGAGGCTTGAGCAATTGCTTTCCTCCTTCCTTGATCTCCACTCCGATGACTTCAAATCCTTCACGTAGATGCTACACGTAATTAATATGCACATATTTTTAATTGTAAAGATTTTGCTACAAGTTCTAATGGCAAGTTTAAAAACTGGAACTCTGTTTAAGAATTTAAAATGACACTGGTGCTAGTGGTTTGGGTTTGAGTCTAAGCAACATGATTAAGTGCTAAGTGTTTTCCCCCTCTTCTATATTGATCACCTCAAATGGTTAAACAGACCAGGGGTGATACAGAGCTCCAAAGGAGATGAAAATTTTCATGTGAATTCTCTGTCACAAGAAAGTCCTCTGGACCAAAAATTAGCACTTTTCCTAGAGTACTCTGTTCAGAACAATTCTCTAAGCAATTAAGCAAAAAGGAATTAATTCTGAAGTAACTCACATGTTCATGCCAAAACATAGTGAACTACACTTTCAATTATAGTTCATAGAGCTTGCATGAATTTTCCTAGGGTTTTTGGAGCTAAGAATTCCCCAGAACTGAATTTCCAAGTTTTGGAAATTCTCTGAAAATGTTTCTGTATTCAATTGAACACAGCAATTTCAAATCTGAATTACCTTGACCAAATCAACTGCAAATGAGCTGAAACTTTTACAGGAGTCCACTAATATCCTAAAGAATGTTCTGGCAAAATTTGAGGATTTTCTGATGAAACAAACTCCCTCTATAATTCTTTTGCTGAAAAGTTATAAAGAATTTTCCAGAATTAAATAATGATCTTCATACAAATTGAGTTGCATATTTGGATAGAGTTTTCCAACCTGAATCCAACCCAATTTGAATCACTAAATTTGGAGCTCCTTAGAAAACGTTATGAGGTTCTAAAGTTTGAATTGAATTTGGGAATTCAAATAAACTGGAAAAGTTTAAATTCTGTGAGTGGGTCCAGGGGGAACCACGTGTCACTTGCCGGGTAAGCCACATGGGGCCACTGGACTCTTCCCGCGTAGCCACAATAGATCTCAGCGCTGCAGCCGATCGGAAATTCAAATCCCTGTCGCTGACACGCGGGACCCACCGGGTCTTCTTCAACCTCCGGCTACCCGCGCCCGCGCTCCGCAGGGCTCGCCGGAGTTTGCTGGATTCCGGCCTCTCGGCCATCCCCTGAGCTACCTCTCGCCGTTAGGGCCTAAACCCACATGCTGAACACGATGGAATCATTTCCCACGACCGGCGGTGGCTCTAACATAGCTGGCGAAGGTGCGGCGGCTCGGTACCATTTCGGCGACGTCGCCCGACCAACCTAGCCCGCCAAAACATCAGTGAAACGGCGCTACAGCATCGGTGGGTCACAGGGGAGGTTGACATGGCCATACATAGTCTCGGGGGAAGCTCTAACCATGGTTGCACTGTGAACCCGATTCTCCCCGCCTCGGTCACCGTTAGAAAACCTAGAAATACTCGGCCTACATGCAGTTTCACGCTAGGGATGTGAAGGGCTAATGATCGCCGACTACTGGAGGTCTTGTATGAAAGTTTTCACGACCTAGGAACGAGCAGAGGGATCAAATTCGGGATTACCGTGCTGGAAGGTCGGTTTGTGCCCGCCAGAGGAGTTTTCTCAAATTCGCGCTCAGTGGATCATGTCACGGCATGAGCTTCGGAGATGAGCACCAACGGGTCCTAGCGCGTCTGAGGCCACTCTTGCTCAGCCGTAAAAGACCCCCTGCCGATCTGTCCACGTGCGACCTCCGTTCGGTTGTGGTTCGGCTGCCGCGGATAATTGTTCTAGAGCTCGGGAAGGACGGTACTCGGCTTGCTTATGCGTCGAGAAGATGGGCACTGAACTCGCGGTGCCGTTTAGCAGCTCAGAGGGGAGGCGCGCACACATTTTCCTGGTTTTCCGGGTTGCTCCCGAGAGCGCGGCGGTGAGTCCTCCGCTCGGTGTGTTTTTCGCGAGGAGGAGGAGGCAAAGGCCGTTTGGCTCCGCTGTGTGGAGAGCAGATTACGTTGAGGAGGGAGTCAACCGCTGCACAGCTGCCAGCGCGAGGAACATGCATGAGGAGGTGGCTCGGAGCTGCTCTCACGGTGGCACTCGGTGAGGCCTCTGTTTTGTCGAGTGGAAGACTTAGGACTGAAGATTTGAAGATCTTTTGCAATTTTTAACCTCCCCAATGACAGGTGGGGTCCACTGAACATTCCTGCAAAAAGATCTCCACAGTTTGTCAAATAATCAATCCAAATGTTTGAAAGTTGAAAATTGAGCTGCACTTGGATAGTTGGACAAATTCCCTCCAAATTGAAATGTATATTTGAATTCTTTGCACATTTGAATCCTTTTTGGGAAAATGGATAGCAAACCTTTTCATAAATTAATGAAACTTTGCCTACCCACTAATTTGGACCTAAGGAATTCAAATATGAAATTTGAATCTTGGGTTAGCAGCTGCAAACAAGAGTTTGAACTCAACAGTTTGAATTCCCATTGTGTCCTTTCCTCATTTGAAATTTGAGTTGATCATATAGTTCAAACTCTGATTTCTAAACCTTTCCATTGCACCTGAGTACTTCCATTCTTTGGGTTTATCCCACCTAGGATCCAAACATAAAAGTATCCTTAAGTTTTGTTTAGAAGAATCTCACATGTGTTATGACATGTGGAAACAGTTTAAACCAGTCTACTTTTTCATACACATGACACCAACATTTGTGCAAACTCATGTTTCTTTGTATTTATACTTTTGGGACCTTTACATCCCTCCCTCGTTAAAAGGGAATCTCGTCCCGAGATTACAAACGAAAGATGAGGTGGAAAGTAATTACAAAGTTTAGGACAAAAGCTCCGGATAGTGCTTGTGGATGTAATCTTCACTCTCCTAAGTCGCTTCTTCTGGTGTATGATTACTCCACAGGACTTTATAAAATTTCAAAGTCCGATTTCGAGTGATCCAGGTCTTCTCATCGATAATCGGCTGCTCGGCATAGGTGAGATCCGGTTGTAATATCTCCATGTCTCCCGAAAGAATCTCTGTCGGTTTCTTCAAACACTTTCTCAAGTGTGAGACATGGAAGATGTCGAGGACGCCCGATATAGATGGCGGCAGCCCCAAACGGTAGGCTACCGGCCCACACCGTTCTGTAATAATGAATGGACCGACGAAACGCGGAGCTAGCTTTCCCTTGACCCCGAATTGATGAATTCCCTTCATCGGGGATACTCGGAGATAGACGTGATCTCCGACTTCAAAATACAAGGGTCGGCGTCGCTGGTCCGCATAACTCTTGAGACGAGATTGAGCGGCTTTGAGATTTGTTTGAATAAGCTGGACCCTCTCTTCGGCATGTTTTACAAGATCAATGCCAAAAATCACCCTCTCGCCGGATTCACACCAATTGAGTGGCGTGCAACACTTCCTGCCATAAAGTGCTTCGTATGGTGCCATTTTAATACTCAATTAGTAACCATTGTTGTAGGAGAATTCTGGTAATGGCAAATGGTTATCCCAATTCTTTCCTTGATCTTTGGCACATGCTCTCAGCATATCTTCTAAAATCTGATTCACCCTCTCCGTTTGACCGTCGGTCTGAGGATGGTATGCTGAGCTTCTAATCAACTTGGTTCCCAGAGATTCATGTAGTTGCTCCAAAAAACGAGCAACAAATATAGAACCTCGATCAGATATGATGGTCTGGGGGACTCCGTGCAAGCACACAATTCTTGAGAGATACAACTCTGCATATTGCTTAGTTGAAAATCTCGTATTCACTGGGATGAAGTGGGCTGATTTTGTTAACCGATCAACAATCACCCAAATGGAGTCATGCTTTTTGAATGTGAGAGGCAGCCCGACTATAAAGTCCATGCTGATGTCCTCCCACTTCCATGCCGGAATACTTAATGGTTGCAGCATTCCCGCTTCTTAATATGATCAGCTTTGACTCACCGACATGTATCACACTCAGATACATACTTGGCAATTTCTCGCTTCATCCCAGTCCACCAAAATTTTGTTTTAAGGTCTTGATACATCTTATTGCTTCCTGGATGTATCGAGTACTTGGACATATGAGCTTCATCCAAGATCTTCTTTCTTAGCTTCAGGTTTCGGGGTACCACCATACGGTTGTTAAACCATAACACACCTTGTTCATCTTCACGGAAACATTTCATTTTATCCTCATTGATTCTTGCCCGGATTTTCCGCATTCCTTTATCTCTCTTCTGGGGTTGTACAATCTCTTCTCTAATGGTAGGCACAAGAGCAAGATTATACAATGCCCATACGGAATCATCCGCAAGCTTGGTTCTTCATCCTCATCCGGAATAACTGACAAGTTATTTACGTGGGACTTACGACTGAGTGCATCAGCCACCACGTGAGCTTTGCCCGGATGGTAATGGATCTCGAGCTCATAATCTTTGATCAATTCCAACCATCTCCGCTGCCTCATATTGATATCCTTCTGAGTGAATATATATTTGAGGCTCTTATGGTTGGTGTAGAGGTGCACTAAATTCCCGAGTAAGTAGTGCCTCCACATCTTCAACGCAAGCACCACTGCAGCGAGTTCTAGGTCATGAGTGGGGTAGTGCTGCTCGTGGTTGCGGAGTTGACGAGATCCATACGCGATCACACGTCTATCTTGCATTAAGACGCAGCCAAGTCCAATGCCTGAGGCATCACAATAAACATCAAATGGCTTTGTTGTATCCGGTTGGGCTAACACTGGTGCCGTTGTGAGATGTTTCTTCAAAGTTTGAAATGCCTCTTCACAGGCCTCCATCCATACATACTTGCTGCTCTTCTTCAATAATTCTGTCATGGGTTTAGCCACCTTCGAGAAGCTGGGAATAAATCTTCGATAATAACCCGCTAGCCCCAGAAAACTACGGATATGATGAACATATGTCAGAGACTCCCAATTCAAGACTTGATCAATTTTTGTTGGATCTACGGCCACACCCTCCGCTGAAATAATGTGGCCTAAGAATGGTACTTTGCTGATCCAAAATTCACACTTGCTGAATTTGGCATACAGCTTATGTTCCCTCAAGCGTTGGAGCACAATATGGAGATGTTTGGTGTGCTCCTCCTCAGATTTGGAGTATACGAGAATGTCGTCGATGAAAACCACGACGAATGGATCCAACTCAGGCATGAATACATAATTCATAAGGTACATGAAATGTGCGGGTGCATTTGTTAGCCCGAAAGACATGACTAGATACTCATAGAGCCCGTATCTAGTCGAGAAAGCCGTCTTCGGTATATCCTCCGCTCTGATTTTTATCTGATGATAACCGGATCGTAAGTCCATCTTGGAGAATACTTTGGCACCCACCAACTGATCAAATAATATATCAATCCGCGGCAGTGGATATTTATTTTTGATTGTCACTGCATTCAGCGGCCGATAATCCACACATAACCGAAGTGACTCATCCTTTTTCTTCACAAAGAGGGCTGAACAGCCTCATGGCGATGAGCTTGGTCGGATGAACCCTTTGTCCATTAAGTCCTTTAGCTGTTCTTTTAGTTCATCTAATTCCTTCGGAGACATTTTGTACGGCCTCCAAGATATCGGTGTGGTCCCCGGTGCTAAATCGATCTTGAATACCACGTCCCTTTCAGGCGGCATCCCTGGAAGATCGTCGGGAAACACATCTGGGTACTCACGGACCACCGGAATATCCTCCAGTTTCATGGTCACACTGTGGTATACAACTGGATTTTTAGAATCCAGGGCTTCAAGTATGAGTGTCTGAAGACCGTAGATCGGAGAGTCCAAGCTAACAATCCGTGGACCGATGTCAAGAACAGCACCGTGGTAGTTCATCCATGCCATTCCTAAGATCACATCGATCTTCTGCCCCTCTAATACAATGAGGGTTGTGGGGTATAATTTTCCACCTAAACACAAGGGTGCTTTGATCACCACCTCATTAGCAGCTATATTTCCACCGGGTGAGCGGATAAGGTAGTGATCTTTCGGTGTAGTGGTGGAGATCTCAGCTTTACACACAAATAACCAGCTGATGAAATTGTGTGTGGCTCCAGAGTCAAATAAAATCAATACGGGGAGTTCATGGAGGGTGAACATTCCCGCTAGCACAGGTGCCCCTTCCGGCACATCCTCCAGAGTTGTATGATAAATGCACCCGGACTTTGGTGTTGTTCCTTGAAGCTGAGCACGGGGTTGAGTTATACCCTGGTCCGAGGCATTTCCTCTGTGGCGTATCCGTTCTGGACACTTCCTGCTGATGTGACCCAAATACCCGCACGTGAAGCACGGTTTCTCAGCTGGTTCCTGGTTGCTCTGAGTACGGATACTAGTTGTATTCTGCTGCGGCAAGAACGCTTGAGGAACAGAATAATGTGGCTGCATATACCGTTGTTGCAGATGTCCGAATTCAGAGTGTTGAGATGAACGACCCGAATATTGCTGGGGTCGTCGAGCCGGCTGCATCAGCTGACTTTTCAAGGAACTGTCTACCACCCTGTATTTATGAGGAGCACTACTGCTACTCTCCGGTGGTATACGGTTCTTTCTTTTTTCAGCCTAAACTTCTTGCTGAGCATCTTCAACCATGATGGCAGCACTCATCAATTCGTTGAAGTTCTTTTGATCAGCTAAGACGAGTCTTTCCTTTAACTTGGAGTTGAGGCTGCGGAAGAACCATTCACACTTTTGTGCCTCAGTGTTCACATGTTCAGGTGCATACTGTGCCAGTTTGTTGAACAATCGCGAATGCTCGTATGCATCCCTCCCTCCTTGTTTTAAGGCCAGAAACTCCTCGAGTTTCCGCTGAATTATTCTGGAAGGAACATGATAAGAAAGAAATGCCTCCCAGAATTCCATCCATGTGAAATGATGTCTAGCTGGTAGGGAGGCGAGTTGATTTGCCCACCATGCACTGGCGGACCCGTGAAGTTGTTGCGCCGCGTATAAAACCTTCTGATGTTCAGTGCATTGGAGCAACCAGAACACAGACTCAATGGTACGGATCCAGCTATCTGCCACTAGAAGATCCTCAGCTTCAATGAAAACCGGTAGTTGAGTTGCCAAGAACTCAACATAGGAATTCAGTGGAGGTTGGCGCAAGTCTTCATCTTGACATCCCCCTTGACGGGATGTATTCATCACCAGGGTGCAGAGCAAGTCGGTTCGCTCATCGCTTGCACCCGTCATGGCAGCCAGAATGTCCACCATTGTGACCGTAGATGAAGGTCCTGGTGGCGGCTGCGGTTGCGGAGCTCGCTGCTCCCGGTGTGGAGAGTTATTACCACCACCACCCCTAGCACCACCCACCTCACCCATGGAACGAGTTTGCACCATTCTGCAATTGCAAGAGTTCATTATCAGTTCAACACTATCACTTGATTTATCCCACGAACAAAGTAGTGAAACACTGATAATGAAATCTTAACATGTAAGCAAAATGATTTAAGCGCAAACTGATGTACTAACAGCAAGGATTTAAAAGCAGATTGATCGGTCCTTAAACAAACCAGATTTTGATCCAGTAAAAAGCATTTTCATAATACAAGTTGAATATAAAAGTTAAAGTTAACTTCAATATCTTTCCAACGAGTATTCAAGTGCCTCCATATCAATTCTGGATCAATAGTTATGATTGCTCAAAGTTGACAGAATTTCTGGATAAAATTTGCCAGCATCTCCTTTGTATGTGGCTGACTTTATCACAGTTGTATACACAGATACAATATGAATCTGAACCAACTTTGAACTGCAACAATGTTGCATATCTCATAACCTTTCCAATGGTGTATCACAGTCTCCTTAGGGACTTTTATACAGGAAGTTATGGCTTAAAAACAGAAAGGTCCAGAGAGGTTTTTCCGCTGTCCTGGTTCTGAACAGTTCGCCTTCAACTGGACTTTTCACCCAGTTAACATGTGATTTTGCTCTGGAGGTATACAAAGAAGTTGTAGAGCACTTGAAAATCTTTCCAGAACTATATCATACATCTTAGTTGGTTAAAGATACTCAGAGTTATGCTCTGTTAAAATCCAGAAAAAATTTCTGCCAGAAACAGAGCACTCTGTTTTTGAAATCTTTGCAACCTAGACATTCTCTTATTTGAATCTTAGCTCAAAATAAGAGTTCGGTACTAATATTTGTTTCAAACTTCCATTTTTAGTTGAAAGTTAGCTCATGAATCATTTCTTCAAAGGGAAAAGGTTATTAAGTGTAGTACGGTGTTGATGTACCATAAGAAACATGTCGGTACTACGTAGCCTCACCAAAGAAAATCCTAAACCGGATTATACCGGCATATCCGTTTTATCAGTAGCACTAAGACAGTCACTTGCAAACGTGTACTACACAGGATACGTACGTGGTTAGTACCTGCCGAAGAACACTCAATAGTGGTGCACACATAGGTTTTCTCCTCTCAGGCAGTTCCATATCATACTAAAAACATACGCCCCGTATCATTTCCATACGGGCCGTCCTGGAGTCAAGCCACGTCTCAAGGTACATGGTCGCGTTTTTACACCACATGACGGGGAACCCGAGTAGAGCACGAACGGGTCATCACGGTTGGGAATGTTATCAACGCAACAGATACCACCTACTGCCCTGCAGGGCACGCCGATGGCAAGCGCTGCGTATGTCCTCCTAGGCTATTTCCAGAAGAACACACTATCGTGTTACTGACCACACGATGGGGTCTCCACTTACTTGCCTAATGCACGCTAGGGATCAACATTCAATATGAATTCAGGAACATGAAGAGTCCAAGAGTTTCATATTGACATCTCACACCAAGCTGTGAGACCTATCCCTGAACCACTTTCCTCGTCAGGGGAGCTAACCGAAATTGAACCGCTTTCGGTAGCATTCCTTACCATTCTTACCTGAGTGTAGGTGCGTCGTTACATAATCAATATTTCAGAATTATAACAAGTATGTTAGTTATGCCACTTTAAGTAACTATACTACTATAGTCCTTATGTGGGCCTAATACCGTTTCCTCACCGTATCCTAAGTTTTTATCGTAATATGATCCTTATTCAGTGCACTATTACCAATGCGGCTCTGATAATACGCTGTGAGGGCCCGGTCCGGATCACGGGGCCATGCCGCTCGCCTGCGAATCGCATTGGGTGGTGCCGTGCGATGCGGCACCCAACAGCACACATAATCACTACAGGAATCGCAACAATAGACGACGGCCAGATTTATTGACGACGGGGCTGTCATCAATAAACTTATTGACGACGGCCAGAAAACACTGTCATCAATTAAGCCGTTATTGACGACGGTTAACCTTGGCCGTCGTTTATAAGTTCTCGGGACTTATAGACGACGGTACACCGTCGACAATTAAAGCCCGTGGTTTATAGACGACGGTGTTAGTGCACCGTCGTCTATAAGGCCCGATATACTCAGCGCCGCCGCCCTCTCTCCCACTTGCGCACCTGCTCTATCTCACGACTCCACCGCCACCGGAAGCCGACCGCTGACCGCCGCCGGAGCCAACGCCGACGGAGCCGATCGCCGACCTCGCCGTCGCCGCCGACCAACGAGTACACCACCTCCCTCCCCCTCCCCTCCTCCACCGCAGCGCTGGCCACCGATGCCCCGCCGGCCGTCGCCGCCCATACGCCTCCGCCGGCTGCCGCCGCCGCCCCGCCCCTCCCCCCGCCCCCCTGCGGCCGAGCCGCGGCCGGCAGCCGCCTCTGTCCCCTCCCCCTATCTCCGGTGACCTTTTTTCTGTTTGTTATGCTTGCATGTTCATTTAGCACAAACTTGTTATTGCATGTTCTCTTCATATTAATTTGCTTGTAACATCTCCACAGCCTACTTTTGATGAAAATTTTGTTACAGTATAAAAATGAATAATGAATATACATAGATATTAATGAAGGATATTAAGAGAGTTTGCAGTACAAATTATGTGTAATTGCAAACTTTTTTATAATATCCCTCATGGAAAAGCAATTACAACAGTTGAATTTTCTTCTGTGAGAGCTGAACACCGTGGCTCACATGGAGCTGTGCCCCTGCTTCTAACGATGGCGGTTCCATCCTTGATGTTTGCTGCTCGATAAAGAGCAGTGGATGCACAACTCAATTGCCATTCCTACTCTGCCTTGCACGAGTAAATCCATAGCACACGTTTTCTCCCTCGCGCTTCACCCAAGAAACAAGACACTGTGCCGCTGATCTCTGCTCTCATCGCTGATCATCTTCCGGAGACTTTGGCTCCCAGCTGAGCCACACAACCGCTGCGCCGATGACTCCTTGATGTCGTCGACCCATCACCAGCCCATGCCCGGCCTCCATCTGATGCTACCGAGTCAATTCTACCTCTACAAGACAAAGCCACGCCGGCCTCCCTGTTCAACATCGTCTGGCCGGCTCAAAGCGTCTCCGGCACGACCAACATGACCCTAAGGTGTGCCACGACGTGTAGATACTCATTCCAGACCCCTCTTACTCGTTCCCACCGCCGGCTAGCAGGAATTCGTGATTTGGTACCGGTGTATGTGAAGAATCAAGCGTGCTTGAATCTGGAAATCTATCCAAACGGCTTGATCATCTCTCAAGCGGTTGAAACCACAGAAACCTCGAACCCTAGCGACTCCCCATGCCGAATCCCTAAGCAAACCGGCCACCATACGAGTGAGGCAACGAGAAATCGCTGCCGCCAGCAAAAACAGTTCGGTTCATCCTCGAGCAACCACTTGCCACCATTTGCCGCTCTGTTAAGGTTTGGTTTCACATGCTACACGTACTAGGGATGCATTCCGGCAACGTAGCTCGTTGATTTAGGCTCGGGAAGGCAGTGATCACCGCCGGCGCCGTGCTACCGACCGCCTCCACCTAGGGTGACCGGTTTCTGGCTGTTTTCACGCGGTGAGACCTTGCCCGGCAGCTGCGCTACGTTCCAAAGATCGTGTAGAGCGCAATCGGAGCAAAAATGGTTGAGAAATGGGGGGAGAACGGGGTGCGCCAACCCTCTGTTCTGAAGTGCGCGGGGCTCTGTCGGGAGGTTGAAGAAGACTGAACCGTGGTCCTACTGTCAGCCGCGGGAGAGATTTTTCTGTGGAAAAATTAATTCCAGAAAATGGCCAACCTTTGCAAGCCCATAATTTGTTGTAGGAAACTCCAAAATGGGTGAAACAAATTTTTTCTGGAATCCTTAGAAGGAGGATTTTGCAGAGAAACAAATTTCTTGATGAAAATGCCTAGTATTTTCTGTGGAATTCTTTTTAGTAAATCCTTTAGGGATTAATTCAAGGAAGGATTCTTTATGAAACATTCCCAATTTCGGGCAGCAAATCCTTTTCCTAGTTCATGATATCCAGTAAATATCTTAGGATTTTTGGATATGATTAAGGTGTCTTAATCAGGAGGTTATCTAACGGTTAAATAAATTAGCTAAAAAATCACAGAGTTTATTTCCAGAAAAATAGTTCCAACTTCAAATGACCATAACTTTGTGTAGAGAAGTCCAAAAATTCTCAAACAATTTTTTTTGGATTCTTCTCAATCCATACTTTGGATAAATGCAAAGAATTTGTTCTGAAGTTGCCTTGAAATTTCTCTAAAATTCCTCAAACCTAAATATTTGGGAATTAATTCCAGGAGATCCCTGTAATGGAATTTTCTCAAATTTGGCCAGAAGATCCTTCATAACACTAGTGATCCCCTGTAAATTTTGAGCTTCATTTGATTATTTGCTGGGCCAAACTCTGATCCAAAGTTCAACCTTCATTGGAAATTACAAAGTTAAACAGAAACTTTTTCAGCAATTTGCCCCAACTTCAAAAATTCATTTCTCCCTGTATACAACTCGAAAATTTATGAAACAATTTTTGCTAGGACCAGAAAGACCTCCTATATATAGATCTTACAATTTTAGCTATGTCAAAACTTCAGATTTGGGATCCAAATTCAGAGAAGCCATGTACTTGTGGGAATTTTGAAGACCACAAGCTTCCATGAGACTTCCACAAATTTTGCTCAGATCATCATCATAGAATCTAGTCTCCACTGGAAAAATTCGAAAGCCAATTAAGAAACCTTAATAGCAGTAACTATTAGTAGAAGCTTGCTTCTTATAAATCATTATCACCTATACATATATTTTGTTGCATCTCATATAGTGACCGAAGTCGACGACACTCCGGAAGCCTTGGAGATTCTCCCTCCACGGTCAACAGGTTCCTTATAGACAACGGTCACCTTGCACCGTCGTCAATAATGGCACATATAACACGTGCGCGATCCGGGAGGCGGCGAGCCGCCTCCCGACTCACGCCTCTGTGCATCGGCGCCGGTCGTCCCCGTCGCCGCCGCCCGTCCCCGGCCCGAGCCTTGTACAAACATATCGAAGAAAAAACATTAGTTTGCATGATGTGCATTATGTCCGATACGAAAGAGAATGGAGATGATGGGGCGGCATTTGAGAAGGGGGAAGAATCATGGTTGGCGCGTGGGAGGTCACACCCGTCGACGCATTATGAAGGAGGTGATGAACGAGTATCATCACAAGCCCCGCCCTGCCGCGCCGCCCAACCTTAGTTGATTAATTGTTTAATTAGTATTGTAATTGATTATTGTTTAATTAATACTTTTATTGATTGCGTGATTAGTTACTATATGTAAATAAATGGGTTTCGGCCTGGTCTGGCCTGACACGACCCATTTAGGATCTGTCACGGCCCATTTAGTGGTAATGTATTAGTCGAGACAGGCACGGAGGACGGCAAGCTCCCGCGCGTGGACGGCGGGCCCCAATGGTGCGGTTTCATCTTTGACCCACTTACGACGGGGCATAACGCACGGCGGCTAAACCTAAAGGCGTCGTAAAATAATGCCAGGCCCCAGCGGGGCATAACTTAGGACGGCTGACCCACTTCTTTGTCTATCTCTCGTTCTTTCCTTCTCTCTCGTTCTTTCCTCTCTCTCTTTTAAATGGCTCAAAAATGAAATATTGACGTAAACCTATACAACATGCGTCACCCATTTCAAATCGGTCCGTCTCACATGTGTTACGCATGTAAGGCGTGTACGTTCGGAATTGTCCCTTTTTGGACAGCCTGGGAGTGACAGAGGGGGCGTGGCTTGTGATGAGACGCGGGTTTAGATCTAGACGAGATTTCGACGGCATAACCCTGTTGTTCTCTGCTGCACCATTTTTGGGCGTGCAGTGGAGAACAGCGGGGTTATGCTGCCGAAATTGTGTTCGGATCCAGACCACGTGTCTCGTCATGAGCATGCTCTGCTCGGTCACTCTTGGGTGGGTTTAGGACCTATCCTTTCCAATAGATGTAGGGCCGTGAAATAAATAAATTATAAAGTAACTATAATTTCCTTGACATTAAACTGCAGATTCAAACATGGGTGAGGACCGTAGTTGGATGTATACCGGTTGGAAGAATTGTTCTGGTGGTCACTCGGATGAGTGGTTCGCCAAGACAGATGCTTTTGTAGATCGAGCTTTTTCATTGTCAATGATCGATAAGGTGCGGTGCCCATGTACGAAATGTCAGGGTGCAAAGTGTTGGGACAAAGTGAATTTGGCGTTTCACTTGTGTCGATACGGTTTCATGCAAGATCATGAGGTGTGGACCTTTCACGGTGAGACATCTTCTCAACCCTTTCAAGTTTCAGATGAGGATGACAACACGGGGGTCGATAGGATGGACGAGATGCTTGATGCCATAAATCCTGAATTGATGGAGGATCCTCCTACAATGGAGGTTGAAGCGTTTTTCACGCTTCTCAAAGCTTTAGAAGAGTCATTGCATGAACACACCGAAGTGACGCTCCTTACTTTTATGACTAGATTTATGGCCATTAAGTCTAAGTATTTCTTCTCCAATAACTGCTACAACGATCTCATCAAATTGATCAGCGATATCCTTCCACAACCACATAAAGTGCCTAAAGATATGTATCAGTCTAAGAAGTTGATTTCTGGTCTGGGTATGAAATATGAGAAGATTGATATGTGTCTAGACAATTGCATGCTTTTTTGGAGATAGCATGCCAACGAGAACAAGTGCTTAAAATGTGGTAAAGCGAGATTTGTCGAAGTTGTTAATGACAACGGTTCAAAAGTAATGACTCAAGTCGCACAGAAGCTGCTTCGCTACTTGCCTGTCACACCTAGGTTCAAGCGTTTGTTTCTATCTAAAAAAATAGCTAGACACATGAGGTGGCATAAAGAAGGTGTACGTGAGAACAACGACATGATGGTGCACCCGTCGGACGGTGAGGCATGGAAGGCGCTTGACCGCTTCGATCCAGATTTCGCCAATGACGCGAGTAATTCGCTTTGGGTTGGCGACAGATGGCTTCTCACCGTTTAGTACAAACGCCACACCATACTCTTGTTGGCCCGTGTTCGCTATTCCGTACAACTTACCACCATCTCTTTGTATGAAGTATGAGTTCATGTTCCTATGCCTTATTGTACCTCGACCAAATCATTCTAGTTCACGACTGAACATGATGATACATCCATTGATTGAAGAGTTGGAAATGTTATGGACAAGAGTCGAAGCGTACGACTGTTATAGAAAACAGAAATTCAACCTTCGAGCTGCGTACTCATGGTCTGTTCATGATTTTCCAGCTTACGACATGTTTTCTGGCTAGAACACTCATGGTCGATTGACATGTCCAACATGTGCTTCCAACACGGATTGTTTTCGTATAAGTCATGGTGGCAAGATATGCTACTTTGATTGTCATAGACGTTGGTTACCGCCAAATCACGTGTTTAGGCAACAGAGAAATGCCTTCAGGAAGGGTACCATTGTAAAAAAGGGACCACCACAATGTCTGAACGGGTCGGAAATAGTTGAACAGCCCAACAATCTAGTGCTAGATGAAGGTCGTCCTGGATATTTTGTTGGTTACGAAGAGGATCACAATTGGACTCATATATGTGCACTATGGGAGTTACCGTATATGAAGTCTTTAATTCTAATGCATAACGTTGATGTCATGCACCAGGAACGTAACATGGGAGAATGCATCATAAGCACGTGCTTGGATATGACGGGCAAAACAAAAGACAATATAAAAGCTCGGAAGGATTTGGCAGAGGTTTGTAACCAACCAAGTATTGAGCTCTCCGAAGCTGGTGGCAAACCACGAGCTTCTTTCTGCCTTCGACCAAAAGAAAAGAAAGAAGTCTTCAAGTGGTTGAAACAGTTGAAGTTCCCAAACGGTTATGCTGCTAGCCTGAGAAGAGTCGTTAATGTTAAGACTGAAAATCTCACTGGTTTGAAGAGTCATGAATATCACATAATCATGGAAAGACTTCTGCCGGTTATGTTTCGAGGCTATCTTGACGATGAGGTGTGGAAGGTGTTAGCCGAGCTTAGCTATTTTTATAGACAGCTTTGTGCTAAAGAAATCAAAAGGGAGATGATGGATAAGTTGGAAAAAAAGATACCCGTGCTTTTATGTAAGATGGAAAAAGTATTTCCTTTAGGGTTCTTCAATCCAATGCAACACCTTCTAATCCATCTTCCATATGAAGCTAAAGTAGGCGTCCCTGTTCAATATAGGTGGATGTACCACATTGAAAGAGCACTCAGATGTCTGAAACCGATGGTTCGTAATAGGGCAAGGGTTGAAGGATGCATCGCCAAAGCATTTACACTTCAGGAGATATGATACTTTTCAAGTATTTACTTTGTATAAGAACACAATGTTAATGCATCCGTGTTGCAGTACAATATGGCTGAAGCAACCTCTTCTAGCGAACTCTCACTTTTTCCAACGAGAGGCACCACTGTTGGTATACTACAGGAAAAACGACCATTGACGACGGCCAAATTTATTGACGACGGGGCCGTCGTCTTTAATATTATTGACGACGGCTTTGTCTAGCCATCGTCAATAACTTAGTTATTGATGACGGCTAGACGAGAACCGTCGTCAATAAATTATTGACGACGGTGGCCGTTGTCTTTAACTAAATTTGGGCCCACCCGAGGATTTATTGACGACGGTGACCTAGCACCGTCGTCAACAAGATCTTATAGACGACAGTTTCCTAGCACCGTCATCAATAACAGGGTATATAACCCGTGCGCGAGCCGGGAGGCGGCCAGTGCCGCCTCCCAACTCGCGCCGGACTTCCCCGTCGCCGCCGCCGTGCCGGTCGCCGCCGCCCGTCTCCGGCCCGAGGTAAGTCCCCTCCCCCTCCCCCTCCGGCCTCTCCCCGGCTTTCGTCGGCCCCCGGCCGCGCCGCCGGCCACCGGCCGGCCGGCCTCTCCGGCCCTGGCACCTCCCCCTCCGGCCCGGCCCCTGGATCTGTTCTGCAATGGAATGTTTGGATGCTAAGCTGTTGATGATAGATGGATCAGTGAACTTTGAAATATGACTACTTTTTTCCCTAACAATTTGATCAGATTACTGACAAACACGTTTTCTGGACACGATACATTCGTGAAGTGCTGCAGATCATGCATGAACACTAATAATTATAATCTCTGCTATTTAAGTAACTTGAGGAAAATTACCACACATGATTGCTCTGTTCAAAAGCATTTGTTCACTTGATAAACAAAACTTGCTTTGACCATGAACAGTTTCTGTAACTTCCACACATTTCATGGAAAGAGATACTACCATTCCATTCTGTGTGTGCTAATGATGGCTATAAGTGGACTAACCTGCAAGGTGCACTTATAAGAATTTTATTGACTATAAGTGGTGCTCACAAATTACACTGCAGAAATTCTTCCATCCCCCATCAATGATTATCATGTCTATCTGTGCATGTTCCGTAGTTGGTAGATTTTAACACCAAACCTATCACATCATATCTCAATTGACCATGTGCAAATGTCACAAATGTTTATGAAAAGGATGTTGTTTTATATTGGAAAAAAACTACTTCACTCCCTTGTGCTATGATCAGTGTTTAGTCCCCTGTACTATTTTTTAGTCTGCTTAACCCCCACATTTTAGAAAACCAGAGCATTAGTCACCTTTAACAGCCTCCCTAACCAGGTTTTCCTGAGTAGGACTCTAGTTTAGTCGGTTTAGGGATACAATGGTGAGACGTGGTGCTGGCGTGGAAAGGTTGGACCCGACCCACATAGCCCCCTTCTCCGACCCGACTCTCACCTGCGCCCCATTCCTTGTTCTTTCTCTCTGCCTCAAGTCGGTAGCATGCCACCCACTGTGCCGCCCACCTTGCCACAGTGCAGCTGGCCACCCACCCACCACACTCTTGCCCGTCCACCGTGTCGTCATATATTCCTAAACGCACTAAACCGGAGTCATATTCAGCAAAACCGGGGTTAGTGAGGCTATTAAAGGTGAGCAAAGCTCTAGTTTTCCAAAACGTGAGGGTTAAGTGGATTAAAAGATAGTACAGAGGATTACTATAAGAGAATGTAGCAATACAAATATAAGAGGATTAGTATAAGACAAACCATACCTCATTGTAGTTATTAAGGCGGTAAGGCGAAATAAGGCGACCGACCCCCTTTTTACCTTTTAAGCAATAAAGCGTAAGGCGAGGCGACGCCTTAATATAAGAGAATGTAGCAATATATAATTTCAATTAGCAATACATATAGTTCAACAAATAGCAACATAATATTGTTTTCTGGCCTCTTCTATGGCCTCAGCCCAGCCCACGGGCCGCTCACCCACTGGTCTGCCTCTTCTTTGGCCTCAGCCCAGCCCACGGGCCGCTCACACACTGGCCTGCCTCTTCTGTGGCCTCAGCCCAGCCCACGGGCCGCTCACCCACTTGCTTGCCTCATCTGTGGCCTCAGCCCAGCCCAATGGCCGCTAACCCACTGGCCTGCCTCTTCTGTGGCCTCAGCCCAGCCCACTGGCCTGCCTCTTCTAGGGCGACCCCCTCCCCCGGTCCCAAGTCCCCACCTAGGCGCCGCCTAGGCACGCCTAGGCTTTAGGCAAGGGGTCACCGCCCGCCTAGCGTCTAATGCCTTTTGGAACCCTGTGCATGGCAAGAAACCTCCCATATATGCCAGGGCGGCTCACCTCGCCTGGCCGAGCGTCGCCGATGCCGGCGCAGCCTCCGCCCGCCGCCGTGGCTGCAAGGCGCCGCTGGCCCCTCGCACTGCCACCGCCGATGCCTCACGCTGGCGATTCCTCGCGCCGCCACGCCCTGCCCTGCTGCCGCGCACCACCGTCCTGCGCGCCGCCCCAATGCGCACCGCGATCCCGCGCCCCGCCACGCCGCAGCCGCTGCCGTCCCGCCCCAAGCCCCGCCCGGCCGCCCCTGCTAGCCCCGAGCCCCGGCCGCGCCTCAGCCGCCGCCGCTCGCCGCGCCCCGCCCCGAGCCCCGCCCTGCTGTGCCGCACGACCCCGCCCCAAGCCCCGCCCTGCCGCGCCACCCGACCTTAGTTGATTAATTGTTTAATTAGTATTGTAATTGATTATTGTTTAAATAATATTTTGATTGATTGCGTGATTAGTTACTATATGTAAATAAATGGGTTTCGGCCCAGTCCGGCCTGACACGACCCATTTAGGGTCTGTCACGGCCCATTTATTGGTAATGTATTAGTCGAGACAGGCACCGAGGACGGCAAGCTCCCGCGCGTGGACGGCGGGCCCCGACGGTGCGGTTCCATCTTTGACCCACTTACAACGGGGCATAATGTACGACGGCTAACCCTAGGCGTCGTAAGATAATGGCAGGCCCCAGCGGGGCATAACTTAGGACGGCTGACCCACTTCTTTGTCTCTCATTATTTCCTTCTCTCTCGTTCTTTCCTCTCTCTCTTTTAAATGACTCAAAAATGAAAGATTGACGTAAACCTATACAACATGCGTCACCCGTTTCAAACGGGCCCGTCTCACATGTGTTACGCATGTGAGGTGTGTACGTTCGGAATTGTCCCTTTTTGGACAGCCTGGGAGTGACCGAGGGGGCGTGGCTTGTGATGAGACACGGGTTTAGATCTAGACGAGATTTCGACGGTATAACCCTGTTGTTCTCTGCTGCACCATTTTCGGGCGTGCAGTGGAGAACAGCAGGGTTATGCTGCCGAAATTTTGTTCGGATCCAGACCACGCGTCTTGTCAGGAGAACGCTCCGCTCGGTCACTTTTGGGTGGGTTTAGGACCTATCCTTTCCAATAGATGTAGGGCCATGACATAAATAAATTATAAAGTAACTATATTTTCCTTGACATTAAACTGCAGATTCCAACATGGGTGAGGACCGTAGTGGGATGTATACCGGTTGGAAGAACAGTTCTGGTGGTCACTCGGATGAGTGGTTCGCCAAGACAGATGCTTTTGTAGATTGAGCTTTTTCATTGTCAATGATCGATAAGTTGTGGTGCCCATGTACGAAATGTCAGGGTGCAAAGTGTTGGGACAAAGTGAATTTGGCGTTTCACTTGTGTCGATACGGTTTCATGCAAGATTATGAGGTGTGAACCTTTCACGGTGAGACGTAGGGGTCGATAGGATGGACGAGATGGTTGATGCCATAAATCCTGAATTGATGGTGGATCCTCCTACGACGGAGGTTGAAGCGTTTTTCACGCTTCGGACACGGATTGTTTTTGTCTATGTCATGGTGGCAAGATATGCTACTTTGATTGTCATAGACGTTGGTTACCGCCAAATCACGTGTTTAGGCAACAGAGAAATGCCATCAGGAAGGATACCATTGTAAAAAAGGGATCACCACAACGTCTAAATGGGTCAGAAATTGTTGAACAACTCAACAATCTAGTGCCAGATGAAGGTCGTCCTGGATATTTTGTTGGTTACGGAGAGGATCACAATTGGACTCATATATGTGCACTTTGGGAGTTACCTTATATGAAGTCTTTAATTTTAATGCATAACATTGATGTCATGCACTAGGAACGCAACATGGGCGAATGCATCATAAGCACGTGCTTGGATATGACGTGCAAAACAAAAGACAATATAAAAGCTCGGAAGGATTTGGCAGAGGTTTGAAACCGACCAAGTCTTGAGCTCTCCGAAGCTGGGGGCAAACCACAAGCTTCTTTCTGCCTTCGACCAAAAGAAAAGAAAGAAGTCTTCAAGTGGTCGAAACAGTTGAAGTTCCCAGACGGTTATGCTGCTAGCCTGAGAAGAGCCGTTAATGTTAAGACTGGAAATCTCACTGGTTTGAAGAGTCATGATTATCACATAATCATGGAAAGACTTCTGCCGGTTATGTTTCGAGGCTATCTTGACGATAGGGTGTGGATGGTGTTAGCCGAGCTTAGCTATTTTTATAGACATCTTTGTGCTAAAGAAATCAAAAGGGAGATGATGGAGAAGTTGGAAAAAGAGATACTCGTGCTTTTATGTAAGATGGAAAAAGTATTTCCTCCAGGGTTCTTCAATCCAATGCAACACCTTCTAATCCATCTTCCATATGAAGATAATGTAGGCGGCCCTGTTCAATATAGGTGGATGTACCACATTGAAAGAGCACTCAGATGTCTGAAATTGATGGTTCGTAATAGGGCAAGGGTTGAAGGATGCATCGGTGAAGCATTTACACTTCAGGAGATAGGATACTTTTCAAGTGTCTACTTTGCAGGAGAACACAATGTTAATGCATCAGTGTTGCGGTACAATATGGCTGAAGCAACCTCTTGTAGCGAACTCTCACTTTTTCAAATGAGAGGCACCACTGTTGGTAGTGGCACGAGCTATGATGCTTCAACAGATGAAAAGACAACTGCTTTGTTATACATGTACGCTAACATAGATGGGATGGACAATTTTTTTCAGTAAGTGTTTGTTTAACATCTATACTAATTTGCGTGGTGTGTTATACATCTATAATAATTCTGTTTTGTCCTTATTTAGTGAGTTCAATCGACAAAATTGGAAGTCTAAGCAGCAACCTACGAGCAAGCAAATACAAAAAATGTGACAATATGGAGTAAATGGAGGACCTAACTTCCAAACCTGGTTTCAAAATCATGTAACGTTCCTTGTCTTGTTCCTCTTAGTAATTATGTTCATAGCATAAAATAGTCTCCTTACTTCATATGTTAGACAGTGCAAGACACAAGCCGGTGTTCATGAAGATTTGTGACAACTGTCCAACGGATCCATTAAAGTTAAACTCTTTGGTCGATATGATGTTAATGGGTTCCGATTTCGTTCAACTCAATTTGAAGCTCAACGTCCTCTAAGGGCAACATCTAACACTGGAGTTGTGACGAGAGCCGCCGATGCCGAAGGACGTGAAACTAATTTCTATGGGATCATAAACAAAATCCTAGAATTTAGTTTTGCAGGGAGTAAAGACCTTAAAGTAGTCTTCTTTGACTGCGATTGGTTTGATAATAATAATGGAACTCGACAAAACCAATTTGGCATGGTAGAAGTCAAACACAAGGAACGACTACGAGGCTACGACACCTTTGTCCTTGCACACCAAGTCGAACAAGTGTACTATCTACAATATCAATGCAAAAAGCTTAGTGCATGGTGGGTTGTACAAAAGGTGAATCCTCGTGAGCGGTTATATACACCGGACAATACTAGTTACCTTGATGAGGCTGATGTTGTTTATCAAAAAGAAGAGTTGCTGGATTCTTTTGTTGTTGAGCCTGGTCTACGACTCGATGAATTAGTTGGAGATGCACAAGATGTACAGACTCATAATGTGAAAAAACGAAAACGGCGAACAACCACGACAAAAGATCTATGGTCCGGTTTACGAAGTAGAGTACATGATCGTGATACTGATGAATTTTGAAATTGAGTACAAGTAACGTTTCCTTCATCTCTTCTTTCGTCTTCTATATTTTCCTTTAAATTCATTATCAAATTTCCTTTCATCAGGATGTCGTCGAGCAGTAGACGACGGGGGACGCGGGGCTTTCTGCCTCCGAGAGCAGACTCCGTTTTCTAGGGCTGTCACTCTAGCAATGGTAGACTGTCTCAACTGTTAGGCCTCGACAGAGGCCAGGGGTCTCGAGAGCGGTCACGACAGGTAAAGAATATTAAATTACATAAATTATATAAGTAACTTCTGAAATCTATATTAACAATCTTCAAATTTTTAGGACGACTCTACGTCTGAGGAGACAGAGGCCAGGGGTCCTCTTCAGACACCACAGGTTTTGGAGCCTGTTCCAGATCCTGCTTCGGATCCTCTTCAGGTTCCGGCACCGCAGGCTTCAGACCCTGCTTCGGAGCCTTCCACAGAGCCTGATGTGGAGCCGGCTCCACAGCGGCGTTACAGGAGAAGCCACTACGTGGCTCCTCCTGTTCCTGCACAGCCAGAAGATCGGGTCGTTATTCGTCCGGTTGGCGATAGGTAAGTAAATCTTTAACAAATCAATTTAGATATTTTAACACTTATATATGTACTAATTGATAATCGTGTATTAGGTCTTGGGCCGATGACTCGTTCATGGGTCAAGGACGTCACCGCCAGGTCAACGCTGTCCTGGGCCAGCTCATCCGTTGTCACTACCCGGTCTAGTGAACAGAAGGGCTGTTACGTCTTGGGACAATTACGCTACGACACATAACATTACCTACGACAACCACCAGGAACATGTGTGGCATGAATTTATGGTAAGTAAATCGTTTATTCGTTAAATGCGAACCTATTATATGTTAAATACATTAACTTGTATATTTCTTCTTGTAGAAATATTACCGTTTGGAGGACAAGGCCCAGCTGGATCACGCTCGCCTGGTCTTTAACAACAACGCAAGGAAGCTCCTGACACAATTGATATCAACGGCTCGCATTCAGGCTACAAAGGCGTACTATAAGTTGCATCCGGACGAGGGTGAGCCGGGGCAGTTTAGGGATGTGGCGGACAAGTACTTGACGGAGGCACAGTACGCAGAGGTAAAATCTTTATTTTACTTTGCTTCATCATCCAATTTTGATCAATGTTTTCATCCAATAACAAATGTGTGCAGGTCAGCGTACCGTGGCTTGAGTCCTGTCCGGACGCCTACAGTTCCCTGTGTGCTCGTTGGGCGAGACAGGGCTTCCAAGGCGTGTCGATGACCCGCCGACAGAGTCGAGGGACGGACGGGAAACACCGTCTTGGCGGGGACGGCTACGTACGCCTTGCTAAACGGATGGTAAGTGATACTCGAATTTTATTCTAGTTAATTTCTATTGCTCATTGTGCTAACACGTATAGATAGGAGCGCGAGATCGGTCAGGAGCCGACCGCTATCCAAGTGTGGAGGAGGGGTCACTTGGGAAGTGACCCCTCGCAGCCTCATCAGAGCTGTCTTCTCAGACGGCGACGGAGACGTTGGTGAGTACTTAGTTGACTTAATTGTATTCTCTTTAAAACTTCTGATTACTTTAATTTTTTGTATTTTCAGGAAAAGTATGGGGAGGAGGTGCTGAGGCTTAGAGGCGACGATTACGATTGGCAGAACTCGCCGATCGTACCTGAAGCCGCCTATGCAAGTGGTGGCGGTAAAACTCACGGCCGGTGAGTTCTGTTGTTTTTCATTTACTTTCATTAAATTCGAGACACGAAAATTTAATACTCTTACTTCGTTGTGTAGGTTAGCCATCTTCGATGGAGTAGTCGACTCGAGGGAGGCGCGGTCTTCCTCGAGGGCCTCTTCATCGCAGGGTGGATCCGGCAGGCGTGGCAGCCGAGATCTGGAGCTCCAGAGTGTCCAGGAGGAGCTCCAGAGGACGCAGGAAGCGCTGAGGCTCACGAACGAGAGGCAGGCAGCCGAGCTCCGGGCTAGGGACGAGTATCAACACTCGTACATGCTACAGCTGCAAGCTGCCATGCAGGTATGTTCAGATCCTTGTACTCAATGTTTCTAATATATGAATGACATGTATAATAATTTACTTCATATTTGCAGGCTATGGCCGCAGGACAGCCAACTGTCTTTCCTCAGTGGGCGCCTCCACCGATACAGCTACCACATGGGCCGACGTCAGGAGCACAGGTACAAAATTTCTCATAATAGCTGCAACTAGTTAAACTTGCTCAAATTTAGTTGAATTTGATCAAACTTACTCAAACTTAGGGAAAACTAGTTAAACATCCTCAAACTGAGTAAAATATGGTACAACTTACTCAACTATAGTCAAATATGAGCAAACTTACTCAAACATAGCCAAAATTAGTTGAATTCGCTCAAACACAAACACTACTAGTCCATACTTCTCAAACTTAGTAAAATATGAGCAAACTTACTCAAACATAGCAAAATCTAGCTAACTTGCTCAATTCTAACTTGTAATGAGTTTATTTAGTCATATACACATTTGTGAACTTCTAATTTGTCTAACTATACATGTACATCACAGGGATCGGCGACGCGGGCTCAGGAAACTCCATCCCCTCAGCAACCGGCGTTTGGACTAGCGCGCGACGACTTCCTGGACTCCGCTGGCAGCGGTCGGGGTAGCGTAGGGTAGTGTGGCATGCGTATAGTGTTTTTGTGCCTGTCTGTGATGTATTTTGATTGCATGTGATCTGGCCATCGAGGCAGGGCTGGTCTCGAAGCCAGGGCAGGATTTTATGTTTTTTTTTTAAAAAAATTTCAAAGCTTATTGACGACGGTTTCTCGTACTTGGCCGTCGTCAATAAGCCATTGTTATTGACGACGGCCAAGTACCAAAAACCGTCGTCAATAAGCCATTGTTATTGATGACGGTTCAGACGTACTGTCGTCAATAAGTTAGCTTATTGACGACAGCCAATCCCAGGCCATTGTCAATAAGCTTCTGTAGCTTATTGACGGCAACCAACTTTAGCTGTCATCAATAAGTTACTGACGACGGTTACCATCATCAATAAGTTGGCTTATTGATGACAGCCAAACCCTGGCCGTCGTTAATAAGCTAGCTTATTGACGAGAGCAGAACCCTGGCCGTCGTCAAGCTGCTGTAGCTTATTGACGACAGCCAACTTTAGCTGTCATCAATAAGCGTATTGACGACGGTAACCGTCATCAATAATCTTATTGACGACTAATAATTGCCATAAACAGTCGTCTATAACTGTTTGCCGTCGTCAATAAATTATTGACGACGGTACTGATGTGGACATCACTCCTGCAGATATACACAACGTTCACATGGTAGATATGCAAGGTCCAATTACTAGAGCTCGAGCACGACAATTGAATTTAGAGGTGAGCTCGTTCCTGAACAATTCTTTATATGTGAATTTTGAGAGTATGTTGCTACCTAATGGATTAATTATGATTAGTAACCATGGAGAGGACATGGAGATACATGGAGAGGGGTTTGGAGGCGTGGAGGACCAGAAAATACGCCAACAAGAAGTTAGAGACCCATCCCAACTCAAACTCGAGTCCAACTCGGGCCCAGAAGCAGTCCACCTTAAAATGGATGCACAGGAGGCATACAGACTCTGTTTTTGACGTTCTACATATGCACGGAAAGCTGAGAGGATAAAATTTCCAATGGAACTGGCCCCATGACAAAATTACCTTGGAGTCAACAGGAAACTTCGAAACAATATAAAGTTTAGAGTCTATCAGGGTCTTGCATCACCTAGTTGGGCCATTGGGCCTTGTATCGAGTCCAAGTCCATTATGTACGTGTCTTAGGGTTAGGTCACGACCCCAGCACCCCCCTGGTCGTCCTCCACCTCCTTTATACCCCCTAGCCTCCGTCACAAACAGGTGGGTTTTGCTTAGTTACAATCTGTCATTGAACAGTTCGCCGATCATCGATTGTGAGACCCAAATTCGAGATCAATTCAGTTTTGATTGCAACTTCTCTGTTCTTGCTTGTGTTCTTGATTGCGCTTGCAGGGATAAGCCTTCGTGGCGAGGTGATTCGTGTGACACGGGTGATAACCAACGGAGCAGTGGTGTAGTGATTGCGGGGTTTCGTTCGTTCAGAGCCTTGGATCATCAACGTCGAGATCTCCACCCAATGAAGTTTACCCTACCTCTCGGAAGATCGGGACTCATCCTCATATCAATTAGTATCAGATTTCCAGGTTCACCGTGAGGTATACTTGTGTGCCCTTTAGATTTATTTTGTTTCAGTCCTATCGTCCACAAAAAGCCACAAAAAAATTTTAGTTTCCCTGACCTACAACCCCCGCTCAACCTTTTGCACAATTTAGTTTCGGAGTCCGTAGTTCTGAGTTCGTGTCCTAGGTTGAGTCTGGTTGCTAGTTTAGATTTGTTTTGGTTCAGTTTTGTTTCTTCCATCCGCTGCCATCTACAAAAAACCAATCTACAAAAGAATTCCATCCACCGATTCGTTTCTGTTGCAGTTTCTACCACCACCAAAACCTGATTCGGGGTATCCTCCTTAAAACGGGCATAACTTTTCGCTCGTAACTCCGATTGAGGCGCATTTTTTCCCAGAAAGTTCTCGAAAAATTCCACATACGGTGTTTTAAAAAAAATTTAAAAAAATTAAGAAGGCCCTCGTTTCAAACTCCGAAGTTCCAGCACCAGTTTTTCCAATCGCTCCTGAATTTGTGCCGATCTCATCTTTCATCGGTTTGAGCTAATACATGGTGTTGTTTCTATTCTTGTGCCCCTGGTTGAGAAAAAAATATAAAAAAAAAGAGAAAAAAGATTTTGATTTCGACTAGTGCTTCAAGACAAAAACAGGAGGCTAAGGGGTGTGCTATTTCTGTGCGAGTGCTGGATACTTGCTGATATTATCCTTGTTGTTCATCATCATTCATCCTTGTCCTTGCTTGTTGCCACAACTGTTTAATACATTCTTAGGCCAGCAACTAGGTGAAATTCTTTGGACACTTATTCAGCATTGCTATCTGTTACTAACTTGTGTGACACATACATATACTGCATTTGAGCCTTCCAAGCTCCACCTTCTCTCGAGTAGAACAGGTAACCTTTGCAATCACACCCACTCTCTGCTTCCTTCACACCGGTCACCGTTGGCCACCTGCAGTGCCGGTAAGAAACTTGTAATAGCGGGGTAAGACGCATCTTACTGATTGATTTTCCACCCACTTTGGAGAGCGTAGTAATAGGGTTCTTCACGATCTTTTTGTCTCCGTTTCTGTTTTGTACTAACAATGACAGGAAAGAAGCCTATGGATAAGACCTCTGGTTCTACACCTCTGGATGATGATGAGTGCTTGTCCCATATGGAACTAAAGGACATGATGCGGGCAATGACCGAAGCTTTCAACAATTACCAGACCACTACAACAGCCACCTTTCAGAGGCTCCATACAAGTGTTGCTGGTCTGACCACACGGTTGGACGAGATGGAGACTCGTCTTCCCCAACAAGCTACACCCTCTATCATCCTTGATGGTAATGCACACGCTCACTACGACACAGAGGATGACTTCAATAATGATGAGGTTGATGCACAGCAGCGCCGTCGCCCTCGACGAAATCGTCAAGGTATGGGAGGTAGATCTCGTCATCATGCTCCTGAACAAGATAATGATCCTTATGCTAAGATTAAGTTTTGTATTCCAACATTTTATGGATCTTATGATGCTGAGACTTACTTGGATTGGGAGATGACGGTAGAACAAAAATTTAGCTCTCATCTTGTTCCTGAGCGACATAGAGTTAGACAAGCCACTAGTGAGTTTAAAGATTTTGCTATAATTTGGTGGAATGAACTTGTCAATACACGTAATGCACCATAGACATGGGCTGCATTAAAAGAAGAGATGCGCGCTAGGTTTGTTCCTCCTTCATATAGACGTGATCTTGTTAAGAAATTACAATGCTTTGATCAGGGTAACATGACTGTCCAAGAGTACTACCAAGAGTTGCAGAAAGGTATGCTTCATTGTGGGGTAGTTGAGGATCAGGAAGACCAAATTTTGTCAGGTTTTATGGGGGCTTGCAGCGTGAGATCCAGGACATAGTTGACTACAAGGAATATCATTCTATTCAACGTTTATTTCAACTTGCCACGTAAGCAGAAAAAGAAGTGCAGGGTCGCCAATAGAAGCGGCGGAACCACACCTTCACGCCACGACAATTTCCGGTGCCATCCAAAGCAGCGCCCTCCTCGAGCGTACGTGATTCTACACCACCCTCCACGGGTGTTGTATGCAGCAGCATCGCACCTTCTACATCACGGGGACAAGATAGCAGCAAGTCCCAGATGCCTCCAGGTATTGCAGCAAAGGCGGCTGCACCCAAAACTTCAACAAGTCGCAGCTCCGACATCAAGTGCCACCGCTGCCAGAGACTTGGCCATATGCAACGAGAATGCCCCAGCAAACGGGCGATCATTGCCACTGCTGATGGTGGGTATGTTAGTGCTTCTGATATTGAAGATGAAAATATTATTGCAACTAACATTTCAGGTTCGGATGATGGTGCTGAGGAGGTTCTTGGTACATCTGCGACAAACAACTATAGGACTTTGATTGTGCAGCGAGCTTTGAGTGCCACGGTTCGAGAGGACGACAACCGCCAACGTCACATCCTTTTCAACATGTTTCTCGTCGTCAAGGACTGCCGTGTACATACCATCATTGATGGTGGTAGCTGCAACAATTTGGTGAATGTTGAGGTGGTCAAGAAGCTTGACTTGACCACACGGGAGCATCCCCACCCTTATAACATTCAATGGTTTAACAACAATGGTAAGGTTAAGGTAACACAAACAGCAAGGATACATTTTTCCATTGGTTCTTATCATGATTTTGCTGATTTTGATGTGGTACCTATGGATTCTTGTTCTCTTTTGTCGGGACGTCCTTGGGAGTTTGATACTGATGCTATTCACCATGGTCGATCTAATAAGTATACACTCATGCATAAGGGAAAGAAAATTGTGTTGCTTCCTATGAGTCCCACTGAAATTGTACAACTTGAGCAAGAGAAAAAGAATAATGCTAAGCAAAAGGGTGTTTTCAATTCTGAAATTCAGCAACCTATTAAGTTGAAAAATCCTATTTTCCTTGCAACTAAATCTGATCTTGATGATTTATATGCTTCTAATGGAACTTGCTATGCTTTAGTGTGCAAACATGCTTTATATTCCATTGAGGATACGTCCATTGTCTTGCCACCTGCTGTTGCTAACCTTTTGCAGGAATATATGGATGTTTTTCCATCAGAGATACCCCCCGGATTACCACCTGTGCGAGGCACTGAGCACAAGATTGATTCGGTTCCAGGGGCGAGCTTGCCAAACCGTGCTGCCTACAGGACCAACCCCGACGAGACTAAGGAAATTCAGCGACAAGTCCAAGATCTTCTGGACCGCGGGTACATTCGTGAGAGTCTTAGTCCTTGTTCTGTTCCTGTTCTTTGGTTCCAAAAAAAGATGGCACTTGGCGCATGTGTGTTGATTGTAGAGCCATCAATAACATTACCATTCGTTATCGCTATCCTATTCCTAGATTGGATGACATGCTTGATGAGTTGAGTGGTTCTGTTATTTTCTCCAAGATTGATTTGCATAGTGGGTATCATCAGATTCCTATGGCTTTAGGTGATGAATGGAAAACTGCTTTTAAAACTAAATTCGGACTTTATGAATGGTTAGTCATGCCATTTGGTTTAACTAATGCGCCCAGCACTTTCATGAGGTTGATGAATGAGGTTTTACGCGTTTTCATTGGTAAATTTGTGGTGGTTTACTTTGATGATATCCTTATTTACAGCAAGTCCTATGATGAGCATCTTGAACATTTGCGTGATGTTTTTAATGTCTTGCGCGATGCACGTTTATATGGTAACCTTGAGAAGTGCACCTTTTGCACCGATCGTGTGTCTTTTCTTGGGTATGTTTTTACTTCGCAGGGCATTGAGGTGGACGAGGCAAAGGTTGTTGCCATCACGAGCTGGCCACTTCTGACTACGGTCACACAGGTTCGGAGTTTTCTTGGTCTCGCAGGTTGCTACCGGCGTTTCGTGCGGGATTTCAGCACCATTGTGGCACCTCTCCACGAGTTGACAAAGCATGGAGTGCCGTTTCGATGGGGACCAGCACAACAACAAGCTTTTGATGTTCTCAAGTCGAAGCTCACACAAGTACCATTGCTACAGCTTCCTGATTTTGAGAAGACCTTCGAGCTTGAATGTGACGCGAGCGGCATTGGTATTGGAGGAGTGCTAAATCAAGGAGGTAAACCTGTTGCCTACTTTAGTGAAAAATTGCATGGGCCTTCGCTGAATTATTCTACATATGACAAAGAACTTTATGCTTTAGTGTGTGTCTTGCAAACTTGGCAACATTACCTATGGTCTAAAGAATTTGTCATACATTCAGATCATGAGTCTTTGAAGTATCTTAAAGGACAAGCTAATCTGAACAAACGTCATGCTAAATGGATTGAGTTCATAGAATCATTTCCTTACATCATTAAACATAAGAAAGGGAAAGACAATGTGATTGCCGATGCTTTATCTAGACGTTATACCATACTATCCCAACTTTCTCATAAAATCTTTGGTTTGGAAACCATAAAGAGGTTATATGCTACTGATTTGGACTTCAAAGATGCCTTTGAAAATTGTAGAGAGGGAAGAACGTGGCAAAAATTCCTGCTGCGTGAAGGCCTTCTCTACTGTGCTAACAAGCTGTGTGTTCCAGCTAGCTCCGTTCGTCTTTTGTTGCTGCAGGAAGCGCATGGAGGTGGTTTGATGGGACATTTTGGTGTTAAAAATACAGAGGATGTGCTGGCCACTCACTTCTTTTAGCCACGAGTGAGGCGTGACGTGGAGCGCTATGTTTCACGTTGCACGACATGCAACAAAGCTAAGTCTCGACATAACCGCCATGGTCTTTATATGCCTCTTCCGGTTCCTAGTGCACCTTGGGAGGATATTTCTATTGACTTTGTTTTAGGATTGCCTAGAACAAAGAGGGGGAGGGATAGTGTCTTTGTGGTTGTTGATCGTTTCTCTAAAATGGCTCATTTTATACCCTGCCACAAGACCGATAATGCTTCACATGTTGCGGATTTGTTCTTTAATGAGGTTGTGCATTTGCATGGTGTTCCCAATACTATTGTTTCTGATAGGGATGCTAGGTTTTTGAGTCACTTTTGGAGAACTTTATGGTATAAATTGGGAACAAAGTTTCTGTTTTCTACTACTTGTCATCCACAAACTGATGGGCAAACGGAGGTAGTTAATCGTACCTTATCTACTATGTTGCGGGATGTTTTGAAAGACAACTTAAGGTTGTGGGAGGAGTGTTTGCCACATATTGAGTTTGCTTATAACAGGTCTATTCACTCCACAACCAAGTTAAGTCCGTTTATGGTAGTCTATGGTTTCAATCCTCGTGCTCCAATTGATTTGCTACCTTTACCACATACTGAAATTGTGAACTTAGATGCTACACAACGTTCTGAATTTATTCTTAAGTTGCATGAAACTACTAAGTTACAAATTGAAAAAATGAATGGAAAGTATCACATTGCTGCTAGTAAAGGTAGGAATGAGGTAAAATTGGAACCCGGTGATTTGGTGTGGGTTCATTTGAGAAAAGATAGGTTCCCGGATTTGAAAAAGTCCAAACTCATGCCATGTGCTGCTGGACCTTTTAAGGTTCTTGAGAAGATAAATGACAATGCATATAAACTTGAGTTGCCTCCCGAGTTTGGGGTTAGTCCCACATTTAACATTTCAGATTTGAAGCCATACTTGGGAGAAGAAGATGAGCTTGAGTCGAGAAAGACTCCAATGCAAGAGGGGGAGGATGATGTGGACATCACTCCTGCAGATATACACAACACTCACATGGTAGATATGCAAGGTCCAATTACTAGAGCTCGAGCACGACAATTGAATTTAGAGGTGAGCTCGTTCCTGAACAATTCTTTATATGTGAATTTTGAGAGTATGTTGCTACCTAATGGATTAATTATAAATAGGAACCATGGAGAGGACATGGATATACATGGAGAGGGGTTTGGAGGCGTGGAGGACCAGAAAATACGCCAACAAGAAGTTAGAGACCGAGCCCAACTCAAACTCGAGTCCAACTCGGGCCCAGGAGCAGTCCACATTAAAATGGATGCACAGGAGGCATACGGACTCCGTTTTTGACGTTCTACATATGCACGGAAAGCTGAGAGGATAAACTTTTCAATGGAACTGGCTCCACGTCAAAATTCCCTCGGAGGCGATGGGAAACTTCAAAACAATATAAATTTTAGAGTCTGTCAGGGTGTTACATCACCTAGTTGGGCCATTGGGCCTTGTATCGAGTCCAAGTCCATTATGTACAGGTCTTACGGTTAGGTCACGACCCCAGCACCCCCCTGGTCGTCCTCCACCTCCTTTATACCCTCTAGCCGCCGTCACAAACAGGTGGGTTTTGCTTAGTTACAATCTGTCATTGAACAGTTCGCCGATCATCGGTTGTGAGACCCCAAATTCGTGATCAATTCAGTTTTGATTGCAACTTCTCTATTCTTGCTTGTGTTTTTGATTGCGCTTGCAGGGATAAGCCTTCGTGGCGAGTTCATTCGTGTGACACGGGTGATAACCAACGGAGCAGTGGTGTAGTGATTGTGGGGTTTCGTTCGTTCGGAGCCTTGGATCATCAACGTCGAGATCTCCACCCAATCAAGTTTACCCTACCTCTCGGAAGATCGGGACTCATCCTCCTATCAGGTACTGTGCTTATTGACGACGGTTCTTAGCCGTCATCTATTGTCGGGATTCCTGTAGTGAATAAAGCATCATATTACATAAATCAAGCGGAAGCTTACAAAATGTAATTTTTTACAAATACTTCTCAAAATAATCTACAGCGGAAGACGAATACAACTCACATCTCATACCTATGCTAAGCAACAAAGAAGGTGTCCAGCCCGCGGACCCTTCCCGCTAGCAACACTATCACAATAGCAGCGACAGGGGATTGCCATGAGTTCACCACTCGGAGAGTTCTGAGTCTCATCGGACACCCGCACATATCAGCGTACAGTTATTACCTGCAAAACAACTTATGCAGTATCTGTGAGGACGAAGCTCAGCAAGACTTAACCGTCACCCTAGTCATGAAACTCTACATGCTGAAAATAGAGGGCTGAATATAGCAGTTTGCACAAAAGATGCTCTTGAGCTAAAGGATTGTCCTTACTTCAAGTTTTGAGCCACTTTTATAACTCTCGTGCAATTTACATCGAGACTCCACAATCAAACAAGAAACGATTCATCTCGATGTCACTTGCCCGAGGTGAAAATAACTTTAGTGAGCTACCCTAGACTCATACAGACCTTGCGCCATCAACGTCGAGACTCCACAATCAAACGAGAAACGCTTTGCCTCGACGCTACTAGCCCAAGGTGGAAAATAAATTTAGTGAAAGTGTTGATCATTTCTCATCTCCATTATGAGGTTTACTCACGAAACATTATTAACATTTCCCAGTTTATTACTACGTCACGACGCAGAGAACAAGTATGCTCGGTCCATTCCGCGAGCGACGGTGATTGCAATCAAAAACACCCAGCTGACACGACACGTACGCCTGTACTCGATGTTGCACACAACAACTATCACTGACGTCGTACGTGGCAATCTTTCACACGACACCCAAATGTCGAACCGGTCCCACCGACTAGGATTAAGTCTCACTACAGCAAACCCTCGTAGAGCCGACTTCTCTATCCTTTCAGCATCCGCATCAGACGGTGAGGTATGCCTCGACACCTAGGTTAACATATTACATCAGTTTCCTGGGTCCCATATAGCCAGTATGCATCCGGTACACATCTCAAACTTGTCCAACGGGCCGCACACGAGAACGGGCCTTAATCGACTCAGACACAGACTAGGTTCACAGGACCACATCCTTGAGCCTTCCATCCACTGCCCGGTCTCCATTCCCAACTATGAGGATCAATTCTCAACTCTTCCGGTTGATCCCCCTTAATCCCGGTTCACGAGTAGGAAACTGCCTACTCGAGTTATGCCTCTTTTAATCCACTTTTGTTAACTTGGGATCAGCAGTTATAATCAATTCATAACCTACTCTACATTGTACTCCAGGGTTTTCTGGGTCATGCATTTGGAGTGTCATACCACCTAGACTTAATGCAATAAACAAAATGCTAGACGATATAAAGTGAATACAAATAAAAACTTGTAAGTTTTGATGCAAACCGGGGCTTGCCTTTGTTTTGCAGGTGACTTATATATATATGAAGTTCAGTTAGTGAAGACCACTTGAGGCTTGAGCAATTGCTTTCCTCCTTCCTTGATCTCCACTCCAATGACTTCAAATCCTTCACGTAGATGCTACACGTAATGAATATGCACATATGTTTAATTGTAAAGATTTTGCTACAAGTTCTAATGGCAAGTTTAAAAACTGGAACTCTGTTTAAAAATTTAAAATGACACTGGTGCTAGTGGTTTGGGTTTGAGTCTAAGCAACATGATTAAGTGCTAAGTGTTTTCCCCCTCTTCTATATTGATCACCTCAAATGGTTAAACAGACCAGGGGTGATCCAGAGCTCCAAAGGAGATGAAAGTTTTCATGTGAATTCTCTGTCACAATAAAGTCCTCTGTACCAAAAATTAGCACTTTTCCTTGAGTACTCTGTTCAGAACAATTCTCTAAGCAATTAAGCAAAAAGGAATTAATTCTGAAGTAACTCACATGTTCATGCCAAAACATAGTGGACTACACTTTCAATTATAGTTCATAGAGCTTGCATGAATTTTCCTAGGGTTTTTGGAGCTAAGAATTTCCCAGAACTGGATTTCCAAGTTTTGGAAATTCTCTGAAAATGTTTCTGTATTCAATTGAACACAGCAACTTCAAATCTGAATTACCTTGATCAAATCAACTGCAAATGATCTGGAACTTTTACAGGAGTCCATTAATATCCTAAAGAATGTTTTGGCAAAATTTGAGGATTTTTGGATGAATGAAACTCCCTCTAGAATTCTTTTGCTGAAAAGCTTTAAAGAATATTCCAGAATTAAATATTGAGTTTCATACAAATTGAGTTGCATATTTGGATAGAGTTTTACAACCTGAATCCAACCCAATTTGAATCACTAAATTTAGATCTCCCTAGCAAAAGTTATGAGGTTCTAAAGTTTGAATTGAAATTGGGAATTCAAATAAACTGGAAAAGTTTAAATTCTCCGAGTGGTTCCAGGGGGAACCACGTGTCACTTGCCGGGGTAAGCCACATGGGGCCACTGGACTCTTCTCGCGCAGCCACAATAGATCCCAGCACCGCAGCCGATCAGAAATTCAAATCCCTGTCGCTGACACGCAGGACCCGCCGGGTCTTCTTCAACCTCCGGCTACCCGCGCCCGCGCGCCGCCGGGCTCGCCGGAGTTCGCTGGATTCCGGCCTCTCGGCCATCCCCCGAGCTACCTCTCGCCGTTAGGGCCTAAACCCACATGCTGAACACCATGTTATCATTTCGCCCGACCGGCGGTGGCTCTAATGTAAGGGCCTCAGTTTTTGTCACATGTTTGAAGTGTTCATCACCACACACACACACCTCATTTGAAGCAAGTTGATGAACATATTTAAAAGAGCAAGTAACCACCATCAACATGCTCATAAGAAAACAAACTCACAAAGTGTAAAAGTGGCATTTCCCACATACATTATATAGGGGCTGGGCATTGGGAAAACTCCTACACATTGCTAGGAATGCCCATGCCAAGTTTCAACCAAATTCAAAACCTTGTTGAGGTCATTTTGGGTATAGCTAGAAAGAGGGTAGTTTGAACTCAAATTCAAATTCAAACTGTTTTTATCCCATGAATTCAAAAGTGGGAGGCATATTCTTACTCAACACATTTTTGTGAGCTCACACACCAATTTTCACTCCATTTGGAGTTGAGCTTGACATGAGCTAAGTGGAACAAATTCAAACTTCATTTGAATTTCAAAAATGAACATGTGCTGAAATTTATTCAAACCAAACCCAATTTGAGTTCTAACAATTACAAATGGCTCAAGGGTAGATAATTCAAATCACCATGGGCTTTGTGAGAACTACTGTTTACAACAGTGAATTGGTGTTAAGTTCAGGGGTTAAAATTGAGAGTGGGACCCACATGTCATAGAGCTAAGAGGGGTGACTTGCACACAAAGTCACAGCCTCGGTGGGAAATTCCACCGAGCAGCTGCCGGGTGTGCCACCGAGAGGAAGCCGGCGCCACCAGCTGCTTCCTGCCTCGCGCGCTGGCGCCCAGGGCGGCCTTCTCGTGCCCCCACATGATCCTCACCGCCTCAGCCGAGCGAAGACCGGATGCCTTCTTATCCTCGCGGGCGACATCGAGCAGCATCATTCTTTTTCCCCCGAGCTCTCGGTCGATCGGGAAAACAGAGCAAACAATCGCGGCCTCGCCCCCCCCCCCCCCCCCCCCCGAGCTGCTAGGCAATGCCCTGAGCTCAAGCACCACTCGCCCGACGCCTAGACCACCGAGTTTCGGCCTCTGCTCCCGTGATCAACGACGACCGCCGCGCCTTAGTTCAAGAACGGCGATCGGCGCAAAAGACTCCGTAGACCCCGTTGTGCCGACGCCTCAGCACACAACACGTGTCCCCGTGGCCCGCCAGCAGATTTAAACTTTTCCCCGATTTTCAGTTTTTGTTCAAACTTCAAATCCTCATAACTTTGGCTAGGAAGCTCCAAATCGAATGAACCAAATTTTTTTGAATTCAGCTCTCTGAGAACTTTCCAGCAAATCAAGTTTCACTTCATGAAAATCCTTAATTCTCCAGAATTAATTCCTCAAAGTTTAAACTGTTTGGAATTTTAACTGGAGAACCCCATGGAGGAAAATTCTGAAATTTTGCTGGGATGTTCACAAAAGTATCCCTAAACTACCATAAAAATTTCAGATCCATTTTAGCTAATTTGATCCACCTAATGGGTGATTAATGAAACTGTTCCAGAGAAAATAGAAAATGTTCAGAAACATTTTCAGAATTTTCTCTGAAATTGTTTTGCTCATATCTTTAGCCAGGAACATTCAAATTAAGTGAGACAAACTCCATTAGAACCCTCTGAAAATCTAGTTTTCAGAAAGTCATGGCTTACTCCATGAAAATCCCTAAAACACCCTAAGAGCTCCAATTAAGGTCAAGGACATAATTAATTGTGGAGATCTCAAATGAGCTTTGCTGCAACTAAAACTTGACCAAGTCTCTGTTTAGGTGGTAACCAAGCCACAATAAAAATTTCAGTCATTAAGTCTGTCTAGTGAGACTTAGAAGGTTCACAAGTTTAAAACTCAATTCAAATGCATTTAATTAATACATGTACTTCTTATATCATGTAGTCGCTAAGGTCGAGGAGGAACCCGAAGTCCTAGACTTCGTTACTCTGGAGGAGCAGCTAGCCTACGACCATGAGCAGCAAGGCAAGCTCCGGTTTGCATTAACCTTTTTACAAATTTTTATTGTTTTGAGCACTTACTTGAATATGATTAATTATTGCAATAGAGTCTTGTGTGAAAATCCAAATGCATAGCCAAATGCATAGCCAAGAAAACCCGTTTAGATAATGCAATGCTAAGATATTGTAGGATTCGGTACAAGTCGAGTAGTTGGAACTACTCGCGAGCATAGGCTAGAGGCACTCGACTCGGGTAGAGATAGCACATGATACACATGGCAAGAAAAATGAGACCGAGCGGAGAGTAAGGGCAGCAGGACTTTGGGGCCTGTGTGCTATAGCTCCGCTTGTGTCGATTGAGGACCAAGCCGTGTGTGGGCCTGTTGAACAAGCTAGAACAGTACCGAAGACCTACCGGCTATATGGGAACCGGGAAACCGATGTAACTAGGGTAGCTGGGTGTTGAGGCATAGCTGGTCGTTCAGAGGGTAGGTTGAGAGCTTGAGGTGTAAATCGGCTGGCAGCACTGAGATGTGCGTGCAGAGACCTCTTGCTAGGGACGATTGGACCGGTTCAACATGTGGCTAACGGGTGAAAGGTGGTTGCGTACGACGTCCGTGATGGTTGCTGTAGGCTACATCAAGTACGTGCGTACGTGACGGGTTATTCGGGTAACCCTGCAGGTGTAAATCGATTATAATCGCCGTCCCTCGCGGTCAGTGAGTACCACTTGTTCACTGTACAGTGACGTAGAAAGAACAGGCTAGTTACATGTTAAAATGTTGGTGATTGAAAGATGGACTTTGCTTCTTAATGATTTGTTGTAGTTTAGAGCTAACTAAAGTTCTTTTCAACTTTGGGCAAAGTACATGAGAGAAATGCGTTTCTTGTTTGGTTGCGGCTCTCTCATGTGCCTTAGCGTAAGGTTCTCCACAACCTGCTGCTAAAACTTGAAAGTAAGGTTTTACTAATTAGGCGAGTCCATGAAAATGATTTTTACCTCATGTAACCCATCAACCCTCATGTAGAAGTTCCATGTTTAGAAGAGACGGGTCAGTCTTGCTGAGCCTTCGTGCTCACTGCTTGTGTTTGAAGCTATTGCAGAGTTTTATGAGGAAGGGACTCCCAAGGAGGAGATGGAACCCCAGGAGGGGAACCCCGTCGAGTGGGAGTCGTGCACGCCGCCGTGTTAGTGTGCGTGCGTGCTAGCAAGGACACGTTCATGGGCTGAACGTGAACTTGATGTGTAGTCTACGCCTGTGAGTGTAGACTGGACATATTTTGATGTAAAAATGTTCATAAACCACTTTATGTAATAAAAGTTTTGCTTCCGCTTTGTACCTTTGATGTGTGTTATCCGGTGCTGTGCAACGCAGCACCCCTCAGCGTGATCCTGGCTCGACAAGACTGTGGGGTCGTGTTAGCGTTGGTATCAGAGCTCGCTTATGGTTTAACGCACTAAAAAGGTCATCTTTTTTAAAAATCCAGTGAGGAACGAGTTAGTAGCCCGTATAAGAATGTTATTCTTGTATAGAAAGTGGCATACTAACCTATTTGTCTAAAAAAAGGGCAGCCCGGTGCATGTAGCTCCCACTTGCGCAGGGTCTGGGAAAGGGTCCGACCCTATTTGTCTATGTCGGAAAAATCGTGCATCTCGGGACGTTTATGTCTTGGGGGGTGCACGTAAGCGCTGTCCACCAGTGCGCACAAGCTGAAGGGTGGAGCCCCATGGGTGGCAGGTAACCCGACCCGCTTTAATATCCTCTACGACTCTTCATGTCGTTTGGGGTATTCGAGCAACGTCTGTCCCTGGCGTGCATGGTGCAATTTGGGAGACCCCGTCACGTGGTCAGTAACGTGAACACGTAGCTCAAGGCGTGTTTGGCTTGAGAACATCCGGGCGAGTGATGACGGCCGGGTGTACGGACTGTATGGATACCGGGCTCGGTGTGCAGCCTAGTCTGACGATTGTTTGAGTTTCTGCAGGTAGTCTAACCACGAAACGGTAGACGTGTAGCATCCGTGTGCGAGTGACGTTTAGTGCCACTGAACTAATGAAGCTGGCTAACTCAGGTATAGGTTTTTCTTTGTGAGGACGTGTAACACCCCAAAATCCTGTTAAGAGGGGAGTTTAAAAATTTTTGGACGTATTGCATGTGTTGCAAAAATTCAAATTCAAACTGGAATTCAAATTAAACTCAAAACAGAAATGAAAAAGAAAAAGAAAAGGAAAAAATAAACCCCCCCTCGCCCAGTGGGCCGAAACACACCAGCCGGCCCATTTGTTCCCGCGCCAGCCCGCAGCCGCGCGCCCCCCTCTTTCCCATTGACACGCGGGGCCCGCCAACCCTTCTTCCTCCTCGCGCTCGCGCCCGCGCTCGGCCGGACTCTTCTCACCCCGAATCGAAACCGCCCAGGATCCTCGCGTATCCCAGCCGAATTTCGTTCGTGGATGACGCAAACTCGATCACAACCGAACGCCGCCCTCCCCCGTCTATAAAAACCCTGGCATCGTCCCGTTTTTCCCCACGATTCGCCGATTTTTCTTCCGGTGAGAACCCGAGCTTCTCCGGCGAATTCTGCTCGATCTACGATCGGGAATTCTGATCTAACTCACTGGTCTTGATCCACCGCCTCCGGGGAACCTTGCAGGTGCAGAAAACTCGGTGATTTGCAGTTCAAACACAGCGCCGACGAGCCTCGCCGTGAATTCACCTCGGACCTCGTCGCCGATCGCTTTTCAGGACCACCGAGCTCAAGAAAACCCCCGAGGTGAGATCCCCGACCTCCCCTCCACCGATCTATGCCATAAAATCACAGTTTTAGGAAGAATTGACGAAGATCCGAAACTCTCCGGTGAGATCGCCGCCTCCCGCCGCCTTGCGCCGCCGGGCAGCGCTGCCCGCGCTCGATCAGAGCGACGTGGCCGCTTGTGCGCCGTCTATTTTAAATCGCACGGTAGAATATAAACCCCCGCGTACCGGTTCGATGTTATAATCTCAGCTGTCTGTTTTAAATCGGACGGTCCACGTCAGCCCCGCGTTATAAAGACCGGGATTCTTACGTGCTACCCCCTGGGGTTCTCGGAAAATAAGAGCTAGCCCCAGAAACTTCTGATCTAGCCCCAGGAACTTCAGAAAATCATGTAAATTCATTTAAAAATCAGTTTTGACGCGTGGACTTAATAAAAATTAGGAAAACCCCCTCTGTTATGTGTAGTTAGCCCCCTAAAAATTCTTAAAATAATATAATAGATCCTGTAGTGGGGTGAGTTTACCTATTTAACCTATATGATATTAAATTCAGGAATTTGACTATGTGTTTAGTATTTAAAATTTAAAAGATGGGACAAACACATTGCAAATTCAGATTAAAAACTTTTCTAGTACTTGGAAAACCTTGGAGTGAGATAAAAATAGATTTTGGCTGAAATGAATCTGTTTAATTGATTATTCACATTTATTAGTAATAGGGACACATTTTTAAGTAGAGAATAATTCTGAAAATTAGTAAACTAAATGTAAAATAGTTCACATCAGAGGAGAAGTTCAAAAATATATTATTTAATATTTTAGACCCAAAACCTATTCTGTTTAGATGAGGTGTCTTACTATTTTCATAATAAAGTACACATTTAGGCATAGGAAATAAATTTGAAAATATAGCAAGCTAGGTATAAATAATTAGAAAATGATAAATGAAGAATTCAGTTTAGGGTTGGTAGAAGGTCTGAAGACATATATGGAGTAGGAAAATACCTTTCATGCATGCTTGGTAGCTAAAAGGGTGTAGTAATTGAATGTAAGGAATTTATTTAAATTGGAAACTCATATATAGTATGCAAACATAAATGTGAATACAAAAGTAGAAATCATATACACATGTTTAAAAGTGCAAGTAAGCCAAAAATCAACACACATAGAGTAACCACAACACATAGAATTGTGAATGGCTTTCATAAATGTGAATGTGTGGTTTGTATGAAGTGGAAGTGTGAACTATGTCTTATAACTTGTTGTTTTCTTTTGCTATGTGTGATGGTATGAGTAGAACCTGCTCCAGAGCAAGTTCTTCTTTTCCAAGACCAGGACTACCCATTCCAAGAGCAGCAGGAAGGAGGCAAGTGTCCTTGACCACTTTGATCCTATACTAGGATGTGTAGATAGAATTATTTGCATTGTCAATTGAAAATATGAAACCCATTCTAGGATGTTTCCCTAGAATTGCATCACCTTGTTTCCTTGTAGCTTGGGATGGGATTTATTTTATCATGTCATTTATTTACATGCTTATACTTAGCTGTAAAAGTCCCAAAAATGTGTATGAATAAAAACTATGGTTTGAGTTCATATGTGTGGCAATGACAGGAAAAATGGGACTTGCTAAAACTTTTCTTCATGCAAGGTAATACATGGATGAACATCCAACATCAGGTTCACCTTTTATTTAAAAGTGTTGGACCAATAAGGAGTTCAATACCTCTTTGCATGTAAGTTTAAAATTCAGATTTGAAATTCAAAGTTCACACATATGGTGACCCAAAAACTTTGAATTAACATGCAGCCATATAGTTGAGTTTTTAGGGAAAAGGTTATCACCAACTTTCCATTTGTAGGGTGGGCTTAAAAGAGAACTAAAATAGAAGAAATTGCAAATTCTAAACCAAATTTAGGTTTAGTCTTGCAAATTCAAACTGAATTTGAAGAATTCAAATTCTAGCCCACCTTTTTAAAACTTAGCATTTTGGGGAGTGAAAAGATCAGCTTGAGAAGATATTTGGGGAGGAAATGTGGAGTGGGACCCACATGTCATAGAGCTAAAAGAGGAGCCTTGCACCTTAAGTCTCAGCCCCAGTGGGGAAATTCATCGAGCAGCACGTGGGCCACGAGCAGCTCCCACCGTGGAGCCACGGGGACGCTCGGCAGCGCCACCAGCTGCTGCATTTCCTCATATACGGCACCCAGAGGCGGTTCTGCGGCCTGATCAACCCCCCTGGATGAAGCAAAGGCCGTACCTTTTTCTCCTCCTCACGAGCGCACGGCCAGCGACCGTCTTCCCCTCCGCTCTCGGTCCGATCGGAAGATTGGCAAAACCACCGCGCCTTTTCCCCCCCTGAGCTGCTAAACATCACCGCGAGCTCGGCCTCCACCTCCCTGACCCGCAAGCCAGCGAGCTGCGGCCTCCGGTGCCCGAGAACGACCGCCGCCGCGGCGACCTAAGTCGAGAAAGTGATCGGGCGCTCGTGGACAGCCCTCCACAGCGGGTTTCACGGCCGAACGATCACACCTACGGACGCGCACGGGTGCGGTGCTGCTCTCAGACCAAGCTCAGGCCATACCGTGAAGCATCGCCGGCGAATTTCGAAGTTTTGCTCCGGCGACCCCATTCCGAGCTTCCGGTATGATTCTTTCAAATTCTTGCCCTCTGATCCTCCTTAAGTCATAAAATTTGGCACATAGACGCTGGATTAGCCAGCGGTCATTTCTCCTTTAGGATCCAGCGCATGAAAACACCTCAGCACGACGGAATTCGAGCTCGACTGGAGGTGTTCATGGCGGACCCATTCGGTCGCACGGCGACAACCTATTTACAGCCGCTCCCGAGCCATTTTGAGGTCGTGTCGATCCTCCTAGAGGTACGCTGGTGCTGTAGGGCTCTTCGGCACAAGCTTTTGAGGGCTGGAGACCCCGGGCGACGCTGCCAGACTTCCACAGAGGCAGTTACACGTCGCCGGCCATGTTCCGGTCGTCGGCGGTCCTAGCAAACCCCACAGCCCTGTTCCTCGAGGCCCTAAACCCCCTGGCGGCGAGTTGTAGCTCCGGCGGTGGCCGGGAAGGCCGGTCCGGCGAACTTCCGGTTACTCCGGCGAGGGGGAGAGCGCGGGTGCGGGGAGGAAGCCGGAGGTAGAAGACGAAGCGTGGGCCCCGCCTGTCAGCAGCTCAATTTTTAAACCCGGGATCGGGTGTGGCCGGGATCCCGTGTGCTGGCGCGAAAAACCCCGTGGCCCTGGTGTGGCCCAGTTCTGATTGGTTGGAATTCAAATAAGCGGGCCCAGTAGGATTTTCAATAGGAGAATAATTCCAGACTTGGCTCAATCTTTAAAATTCATATGTCCCTGTGGAAAACTCCAATTTGAGTGATTCCAATTGGGTTGGATTCATCTCTATGATTTCTATCCAAATATGAACTCATATTTGTATGAAAGTCAGTATTATATTCTGGGAAATTCTTTGAAAGTTTTCTGAAAAAGAATTATTGAGGGAGTTTGGGTTATCCAAAAATACCCAAATTTTGCCAGAATATTCTTTAGCATAGTAATGACCTACTAGCAAATTTTCAGCTCAGTTGAAGATCATTGGAGTAGGAATCTGCTAAATGCAATCTGCTGTGCTCATAAGAGTCCAGAAACATTTTCAGAAAATGTTTCCCACTTCAAAAATCTGTTCTGAGCCATCCATAGCTCCAAAAATCCTAGGAAAATTTAGTCAAGCTCTCTGAGACATACTTGGAATTGTAGTTCACTTAGTTGGGCATGAAAATGCACCTTACTACAGAATTAATTCTATTGAGTACAAATGCTTAGAGAATTGTTCTGGGAGAACTACCAAAGTAAAAGGGCTGAATTTTGGACCAGAGGACTCTCATGTGATCAAGAACTCACATGTAAATTATCAGCCCAAGATGAGTCCTAGAACTCCCTGTTCTTATTCACCATACTTATGTATAAGGGAAAAATACATAAGAGATATTGTGAGAATTATGGAGGACACAATATGACTCCACATTAGCTGCAATTTGGCAATCTAAATCCTTAGGTAGTATAGAACCTGATGTAAAAGTTTTGAGGCCATTGGAGTTCTTGTTCTTCAGTTGCACTCAAATCGTTTCAGCTTCTCTATTAGGTTCATTAAGGAAAATGGTTAGGGTATAGCTAATGCCATAAGGTCAATTTAGTTTATTTCTGTTCTTTGCACAACAGAGGCAAACCAAGCCATGCTTGGCTTTTCCACACAACCTCTGTTCTTAAGAAAGTAATTTTATAACTTCTTTCCATTACATTCCATGAAACATATGCATATGCATTTCAATAGGAACCACAACGAAGGGGACTCAAAGGAGTGATTCATCAAAGTGGATCAAGCTCCGGAGAGTCAAGGGTGGATCTGCAAGGATACTAACTGCTTATATACGACTACCCTGCAAAACAGGCAAGCTCCGGTTTGCATTTAACAGCTGTTAAGTTTTTATTTTGTATTCACCTTTGGTTAAGATTTGAACTGTGCATTAGGTCTAGTGTTTGATACTCCTCTTGCATAGCCAAATGACCCATGGAGTGTTGGGTAGGTGTCTTTCACCGTGTAGAACTGCCATGCTTAAGTACGGTTCGGTAGAAGTCGAGTGGTGAGATGCTACTCGCAGATTTAGGAACAACAGGGGCATACGGGATTGGTTCGTAATTAAATTAGCAAGTTAAAGTTTAGACCGGAAGGTTGTAGGAGCAGCAGGACATAGGGGCCAGGGTGCTGTAGAACTGTCCGTGTCGGTCAAGGACCGATCCGTATGCGGCCCTGTTGAACAAGTTTGAGTTGTGTACCGGACTCATGCTGGCTATATGGGACCCAGTAAACCGATGTACCTCGGGAAGCTGTCGTTGGGACTTTTCGGGTCGCCTCAGGCGGACGGCTGGTGTGCAGTATGTGGGGAATATTCTCATGACATCTCACGTCGGAAGGTGCACCATGAGAGTAGCTACTGTACGGGGCGACTTGATCGATTCAGCGGGGGTGAAACGGGGGAAAGGCTGCCACGTACGATGTCAGTGATGGTTGTTGTAGGCAACGTCGAGTACGGGCGTACGTGTCGTGTAGTCCGGGTGTTATTGATTCGAATCACCGTCGCTCGCGGAATGGACCGAGCATACTTGTTCTCACAGTCGTGACGTAGTAAGAACTTGCATGAGAAAGGAACTAATCATTTTGATGTGAAGTATTCTTCTACTTGGTATTGGATCTTGATGAATAGGATAGTGCAAACCCGATTCTTTTATGCCATGAGCAATTTACATCGGGGGAAAAGCGTTTCTTGTTTGATTGTGGACTCCCGATGTGGCGTGCCCAGGGTTACTTAAAATGCTGCAATAATTACCTGAAAGTAAGGATTCACTTTTAGGCGAGAAATTATGCTTATGCCATCCTATGTTAGGTTCATAACCTCACTTAGAGTTTCATGTTTAGGTTGACGGTTAAGTCTTGCTGAGCGTTATGCTCACGGATGCTATCCGAGTTGTTTTGCAGGTAATTGACTCGATGCTTATGAGAAGGGGTGCCGATGAGACTCGGAAACCTCCGAGTGCTTACTCAAAGAGCATCCTCGCCGCTGCAGATTGTCTTCGTGTTGCTAGTAAGAAACGTCCGCGGGCTGGACCGTTTCTTTGTTGCTAGTTTAGATATGAGTCGTGAGAGTGATAGTCTTCCGCTGTAGTTTACTCTGATATAACTATTTGTAAAACATTCTTATACGCTTCCGCTAAACTATTTATGTAATATGATGTGTGTTCATCGACCCGTGTGCTGTTAGGTGCCGCATAACACGGCACCACCCAACGAGGTCCCGTGGGGCCGTCTCAGCGTGGTATCTGAGCTGTTACACATGGTATCAGAGCTGCGTTGGGAACAGAGCACGGATTGAGCATCATATTATGTCACAAACTTAGGGTACGGTGAGATAACGGTACTAGGCCCACATAAGGACTACTATTAGCATATTATGAAGGTGGCAACCTAACTTATGTGTTATGTCGGAAAATCGTGCATCTCGGGACGTCTATGTCTTGGGGGGTGCACGTATGCGCTGTCCACCAGTGAGCACAAGCTGAAGGGTGGAGCCTCACGGGTGGCAGGTAACCCGACTCGCTTTAGTATCCTCTACGACTCTTCATGTCGTTTGGGGTATTCGAGCAACGTCTTCCCTGGCGTGCGTGGTGCAATTTGGGAGACCCCGTCACGTGGTCAGTAACGTGAACACGTAGCTCAAGGCGTGTTTGGCTTGAGAACACCTGGGCGAGTGATGACGGCCGGGTGTACAAACTGTTATGGATACCGGGTTCGGTGTGCAGCCGAACCTGATGATTGAGTGTGGCTTATGTAGGTGCTAACCACAAAAAACCTTAGTGCGTGTAGAACACGTTTGCGAGTGACCGTTTTAGTGCCACCTAATGATACGTGTATGCCGGTGTAATCCGGTTAGGTTTTTCTTTGGTAAGGCAACGTAGTACCGTCATATGTCTTACGGTGCATCGTCACCGTACTACACTGGATAGTATTCTTACCTATGAAGAAATCATTCATGACTAACTTCCAAACTAAAAATGGATGTGATGAAGCACATATTAGTTACTGAGCTCTCCATTTGAACTAAGTTCAAAGAAGAGACTTGTTAGGTTTCTTTTGATCTCAAAGACAGAGTGCTCTGTTCAGACAGAAATTTTTCTGGTCTTTAACAGAGTGTAACTTTGATTAGCTTGACCCAATGGAGGTGTTTGATACAGTTCTGGAAAGGTTATTAAGTGCTCTACAACTTTTCTGTAGAACTCCAGAGCCAAATCCGACACAAACTTGGTTGAATGTCCAGATGGATGCGAACTGTTCAGAAAACAGAGCAGCTGCAAACTTCTCTGGATGTTTCTGTAAATTGGCCATAACATTCTGTAGAAAAATCTCTAGGGGTCAGATAATATACCATTGGAAAGGTTATGAAATTTGCAACGATTTTGTAGTTCATAGTTTGTTCAGAATTTTACCCCATTTGTATGTAAAACTGTGGTGAAAACAACCACATACAAAGGAGGTGCTGGTAAAATTTACCCAGAAATTCTGTCAAAATTGAACGATCATAACTTCTGGTTAAGGGATGATCCAGAGGCATGTGATTACTCGTCGGAAAAATACTGAAGTTAACTTTAACTTTGGTATTCAACTTGAGTTATGAAAATGCTAGTAACTGGATCCAATTCTGGGTTAAGTACTGAAAGGTCTGTTTTGTACCGAATGAGGGACTGGATATGTTGGCTTTAGAAAGATGTGTAAACATGAAATTTTGTTATGCTTTCATAAAGTTTTAGCATGTTCATGTTTTACATACTTTCACATACTGCTGAGATCATGTTTTGACTCCCCTCAAAAAAATTATCTTTGTGCAGTATGGTGCGTACTCATTCTCCGAGTAGGGTTGATAGTTCTCGTCAAGACGATGATGACTCGACTCCACCACGGGCACCTCCATCAACGGTATGGGCGGATGTCATGGCTCAGATGGTCGAGTCAAGTCAAGAGAACACAAGACTACTCCAAGCCTTGGTACAACAGGGCTTACTCCAGCGTGCACAACAGGATGTTCCACCTCGGAACGCCTACTTGGATTTCTTGGCGACACAACCGCCAATCTTCACGGAAGCCCATGAACCAGTGGAAGCTGATCAGTGGCTTCGAGTTATGGAGTCCAAGTTTGGGGTGTTTGAGTGCGACGAATATCAGAAGGCATCATTTGCAGCTCAACAGCTCCATGGAGCTGCCGGAAATTGGTGGTTCGCTTATCTTGCCACCGTTCCGGAAGGTCATCAAGTGGAATGGACTGAATTTCGTGAAGCATTCCGGGCTCGTCACCTTCCTATGGGTTTTATTAAGGCCCAACAGCAAGAATTCAGAAACTTGAAGCAGGGGGACATGAGTGTCCTCGGTTATGTCCGAAGATTCAACCTTCTGGCACAATATGCTCCTGTTTATGCGATGAGCGAAGCTGCAATGTGTGACTACTTTTTCTATGGCTTGAGTGCCATACTAAAAGAGAAGTTAGCTTTGTTCAATCAAGGCAGTTACACCGAGTTGATCAGTGCTGCTCTGCTGCAAGAACAAGCGACACTTGAGTGTCAAGCAGAGAAGAGGGACCGGGAGGATGTGCAGGAAGACACACCAGTCGTTCCTCGTAAATATCGTGTGGTGTATCACACACCATCCGATGAAAGATGGCAAACGCCAGTGAGATCAACTCCGTACAGATTTTCCTGCTCAAGAGTCTTGTCTTGAAGCAACACCATTGCCGCAGCAACGAAGGACACCTGTTGCATCATTGCTGCAGCCAAGTATATCAACTTCTCAACCACAAGTCAACGAAGAACCGGGGAAACCTCCGTGTTCTTATTGCCACTGTTCTGGGAATTTTAGGCAGGAATGCTGGGAGAAGTTGTTGAATACCAGACAGCCATCATCATCACGTGGTATGCCGCCACCTGCTCCAGTCAACATAACAGCATTGCAATCCGGGAGTGTGCAACATCTTGCTATTGAGGATGTCCCAGAGGGAGCACCGGTGTTAGCGGGCATGTTCACACTCAAGGACGTGCCCATGTTGGTACTTTTTGATTCAGGTGCAACTCACAATTTTATCAGCAAAACATGCGTGGATCAGCACCAATTATCCACCAATACTCCCACAACGAGTTATCTTATACGTTCACCGGGAGGAAATATCTCTGCCAATCAGATTGTGTCCCCAGCAGCTTTGTGTTTGGGTGGAAAAATATACCCAACATCGCTGATTATGTTGGATAGGCAGAAGATAGACATTATATTGGGGATGTCTTGGTTAAATCGTCACGGTGCCGTTCTCAATATCGGTAACCAGACTGTCCAGATTGACTCGCCGATTCACGGACAGCACATGCTGTTTTTAGACAGCGAAGATCCAGATATGGTAGAGGCCTACCACACGGAAGCGCTGAAGCTTGAAGATATTCCGGTGGTACGTGATTATCCCGACGTATTTCCCGATGACTTACCGGGTATGCCGCCCGAACGGGACGTCGAGTTCAAAATTGAACTGGCGCCGGGAACGACGCCTATTTCACGAAGGCCTTACAAGATGGCACCTAACGAGCTAGCGGAGTTGAAAGAGCAACTGAATGAACTCATGAGCAAGGGTTTCATACGACCAAGTTCTTCACCTTGGGGTTGCTCAGCGCTGTTCGTTAAGAAGAAGGACGAAACACTACGGCTATGTGTTGACTATCGTCCTCTCAATGCTGTCACAATCAAGAACAAGTATCCTTTGCCCCGCATCGACATCCTGTTCGATCAGCTGGTGGGTGCAAAGGTATTTTCGAAGATGGATCTTCGGTCGGGATATCATCAAATCAAGATCCGACCGGAGGACATACCAAAGACAGCTTTCTCGACGAGATACGGACTCTATGAGTACCTCATCATGTCATTTGGATTAACCAACGCTCCGGCACACTTCATGTACTTGATGAATTCTGTGTTCATGCCAGAGCTAGACAAGTTCGTCGTGGTATTCATCGACGACATATTGGTTTACTCCCAATCTAAAGAAGAACACGCTGAACATCTGCGCATTGTGCTACAACGGTTGAGGGAGCACCAGTTATATGCCAAGTTCAGTAAGTGCGAGTTCTGGATTGATCAAGTGCCTTTCCTAGGCCATATTATTTCAGCAGAAGGTATCGCCGTGGACCCCAGCAAGATTGAACAAGTGCTGAAGTGGGAATCTCCCAAATCAGTTCACGAGGTCCGAAGTTTCCTAGGTTTGGTGGGGTATTATCGGAGGTTTATTCCGAGCTTCTCAAAGATTGCTAAACCAATGACGGAACTGCTGAAGAAGGGCACTAAATACCTGTGGAATGCAGCATGTGAAGCCGCATTCAAAACTTTGGTGAAACATCTCACAACGGCTCCAATTCTTGCTCAGCCGGACACGACAAAGCCATTTGATGTATACTGCGATGCATCCGGCATCGGTCTCGGCTGTGTTCTGATGCAAGAAGGGCGTGTAGTCGCCTATGGGTCGCGTCAACTGCGAAACCACGAGCAGCATTATCCAACTCACGATCTTGAGCTTGCTGCAGTGGTGTTGGCATTGAAGATGTGGAGGCATTACCTACTGGGTAATCTTGTTCACCTCTACACCGACCATAAGAGCCTGAAGTATATCTTCACGCAGAAGGAGCTGAATATGAGACAACGGAGATGGTTGGAGCTCATAAAAGATTATGAAATTGAGATCCACTATCACCCGGGAAAAGCCAACGTGGTTGCCGACGCGCTTAGTCGGAAAGCCCACGTTCACAACTTAGCGGTTGCTGAGTTGGAAGATGAAGAACACAGCCTCCGTGTCATTCCATATGGCGCACATTATAATCTCGCGCTCATTCCAACAATCCGTGAAGAGATTGTTGAGGCTCAAAGAAGAGACAGAGGTATGTCTCACATACAGAGAAGGCTAGACAACGGAGAGGTGAAATGTTTTCGGAAGGATGAGAACGGTACAATATGGTTCAACGACCGTATAGTGGTACCGCGTAATATGAAACTCTGGAAGAAAATATTGGATGAAGCCCACCTGTCGAAGTTTTCCTTTCATCCCGGAAGTAACAAGATGTACCAAGATTTGAAACAGAAATTTTGGTGGACTAGGATGAAGAGGGAGATTGCTAAATACGTATCCGAATGCGATACGTGTAGACGGGTCAAGGCTGATCATATGAGGAAAGCCGGACCGCTACAACCTTTGAAGATACCGGCATGGAAGTGGGAGGATGTGAGTATGGATTTCATCATCGGATTACCGCTCACATCCCGGAAGCATGACTCGATATGGGTGATCGTTGACCGGTTGACGAAGTCGGCTCATTTCATACCGGTGAACACTCATTATCGAGCAAGGCAATATGCGGAGTTATTCATCTCCAGAATTATATGCTCACATGGTGTCCCAAAGACCATCATTTCAGATCGAGGTGCGTTGTTTGTTGCTCGGTTTTGGGAGCAGCTGCATGCCTCGTTGGGTACCAAGCTAATTAGAAGCTCCGCATATCACCCTCAAACCGATGGACAAACTGAGAGGGTGAATCAAGTGCTCGAGAACATGTTGAGAGCATGTGCCATCCACCACGGTAGGAATTGGGACGATCACCTACCGCTGGCGGAGTTTTCATACAACAACGGTTATCAAGCGAGTATTAAAATGGCACCGTATGAAGCTCTCTATGGCCGGAAGTGTTGCACACCACTGAATTGGTGTGAGTCCGGCGAAAGAGTTCTGTTTGGGATTGATCTTGTCAACGAAGCCGAAGACCGAGTTCGGTTGATACAAGAGAACTTAAAGGCTGCCCAATCCCGACAGAAGAGCTACGCCGATCAAAGGCGTAGGCCATTACATTTTGACGTCGGAGAGCACGTATATCTTCGTGTATCTCCGATGAAGGGAATTCACCGGTTCGGTGTAAAGGGGAAACTCGCTCCCCGTTTTATTGGTCCTTTTGCTATCACGGAGAAGTGCGGGCCCGTAGCCTACCGGCTGGAGTTACCGGCAAGTCTAGCGGGTATTCATGATGTATTTCATGTATCACAGCTGCGGAAGTGCCACAAATTCACCGCTGCTGTTCGCACTGAGGACATCGACGAATTGAAACCGGACCTGACCTATACCGAGCGACCGGTTCAGATTTTGGATGAAAAGGCCCGGGTAACCCGGAACCGGACGATCAAATTTTTCAAGGTGCTGTGGAGTAATCACACCGCGGAAGAGGCGACGTGGGAAAGTGAAGATTATCTCCGCACCAACTACCCGGAACTTTTATCTTTGTACAGTTTGTAATTACCTCTCCCGTATCGTTCCTCTTTTGTAATCTCGGGACGAGATTCTTTTAAGGGGGGAGGAATGTAAAAGTCCCAAAAATGTGTATGAATAAAAACTATGGTTTGAGTTCATATGTGTGGCAATGACAGGAAAAATGGGACTTGCTAAAACTTTTCTTCATGCAAGGTAATACATGGATGAACATCCAACATCAGGTTCACCTTTTTATTTAAAAGTGTTGGACCAATAAGGAGTTCAATACCTCTTTGCATGTAAGTTTAAAATTCAGATTTGAAATTCAAAGTTCACACATATGGTGACCCAGAAACTTTGAATTAACATGCAGCCATATAGTTGAGTTTTTAGGGAAAAGGTTATCACCAACTTTCCATTTGTAGGGTGGGCTTAAAAGAGAACTAAAATAGAAGAAATTGCAAATTCTAAACCAAATTTAGGTTTAGCCTTGCAAATTCAAACTGAATTTGAAGAATTCAAATTCTAGCCCACCTTTTTAAAACTTAGCATTTTGGGGAGTGAAAAGATCAGCTTGAGAAGATATTTGGGGAGGAAATGTGGAGCGGGACCCACATGTCATAGAGCTAAAAGAGGAGCCTTGCACCTTAAGTCTCAGCCCCAGTGGGGAAATTCATCGAGCAGCACGTGGGCCACGAGCAGCTCCCACTGTGGAGCCACGGGGACGCTCGGCAGCGCCACCAGCTGCTTCATTTTTCCATATACGGTGCCCAGAGGCGGTTCTGCGGCCTGATCAACCCCCCCTGGACGAAGCAAAGGCCGTACCTTTTTCTCCTCCTCACGAGCGCACGGCCAGCGACCGTCTTCCCCTCCGCTCTCGGTCCGATCGGAAGATCGGCAAAACCACTGTGCCTTTTCCCCCCTGAGCTGCTAAACATCACCCCGAGCTCGGCCTCCACCTCCCTGACCCGCAAGCCAGCGAGCTGCGGCCTCCGGTGCCCGAGAACGACCGCCGCCGCGGCGACCTAAGCCGAGAAAGTGATCGGGCGCTCGTGGACAGCCCTCCACAGAGGGTTTCACGGCCGAACGATCACACCTACGGACGCGCACGGGTGCGGTGCTGCTCTCAGACCAAGCTCAGGCCATACCGTGAAGCATCGCCGGCGAATTTCGAAGTTTTGCTCCGGCGACCCCATTCCGAGCTTCCGGTATGATTCTTTCAAATTCTTGCCCTCTGATCCTCCTTAAGTCATAAAATTTGGCACAAAGACGCTGGATTAGCCAGCGGTCATTTCTCCTTTAGGATCCAGCGCATGAAAACACCTCAGCACGACGGAATTCGAGCTCGACTGGAGGTGTTCATGGCGGACCCATTCGGTCGCACGGCGACAACCTATTTACAGCAGCTCCCGAGCCATTTTGAGGTCGTGTCGATCCTCCTAGAGGTACGCTGGTGCTGTAGGGCTCTTTGGCACAAGCTTTTGAGGGCTGGAGACCCCGGGCGACGCTGCCGGACTTCCACAGAGGCAGTTACACGTCGCCGGCCATGTTCCGGTCATCGGCGGTCCTAGCAAACCCCACAGCCCTGTTCCTCGAGGCCCTAAACCCCCTGGCGGCGAGTTGTAGCTCCGGCGGTGGCCGGGAAGGCCGGTCCGGCGAACTTCCGGTTACTCCGGCGAGGGGGAGAGCGCGGGCGCGGGGAGGAAGCCGGAGGTAGAAGACGAAGCATGGGCCCCGCCTGTCAGCAGCTCAATTTTTAAACCCGGGATCGGGTGTGGCCGGGATCCTGTGTGCTGGCGCGAAAAACCCCGTGGCCCTGGTGTGGCCCAGTTCTGATTGGTTGGAATTCAAATAAGCGGGCCCAGTAGGATTTTCAATAGGAGAATAATTCCAGACTTGGCTCAATCTTTAGAAATTCATATCTCCCTGTGGAAAACTCCAATTTGAGTGATTCCAATTGGGTTGGATTTATCTCTCTGAGTTCTATCCAAATATGAACTCATATTTGTATGAAAGTCAGTATTATATTCTGGAAAATTCTTTGAAAATTTTCTGAAAAAGAATTATTGAGGGAGTTTGGGTTATCCAAAAATACCCAAATTTTGCCAGAATATTCTTTAGCATAGTAATGACCTACTAGCAAATTTTCAGCTCAGTTGAAGATAATTGGAGTAGGAATCTGCTAAATGCAATCTGCTGTGCTCATAAGAGTCCAGAAACATTTTCAGAAAATGTTTCCCACTTCAAAAATCTGTTCTGAGCCATCCATAGCTCCAAAAATCCTAGGAAAATTTAGTCAAGCTCTCTGAGACATACTTGGAATTGCAGTTCCCTTAGTTGGGCATGAAAATGCACCTTACTACAGAATTAATTCTATTGAGTACAAATGCTTAGAGAATTGTTCTGGGAGAACTACCCAAGTAAAAGGGATGAATTTTGGACCAGAGGACTCTCATGTGATCAAGAACTCACATGTAAATTATCAGCCCAAGATGAGTCCTAGAACTCCCTGTTCTTATTCTCCATACTTATGTATAAGGGAAAATACATAAGAGATATTGTGAGAATTATGGAGGACACAATATGACTCCACATTAGCTGCAATTTGGCAATCGAAATCCTTAGGTAGTATAGAACCTGCTGTAAAAGTTTTGAGGCCATTGGAGTTCTTGTTCTTCAGTTGCACTCAAATCGTTTCAGCTTCTCTATTAGGTTCATTAAGGAAAATGGTTAGGGTATAGCTAATGCCATAAGGTCAATTTAGTTTATTTCTGTTCTTTGCACAACAGAGCCAAACCAAGCCATGCTTGGCTTTTCCACACAACCTCTGTTCTTAAGAAAGTAATTCTATAACTTCTTTCCATTACATTCCATGAAACATATGCATATGCATTTCAATAGGAACCACAACGAAGGGGACTCAAAGGAGTGATTCATCAAAGTGGATCAAGCTCCGGAGAGTCAAGGGTGGATCTGCAAGGATACTAACTGCTTATATACGACTACCCTGCAAAACAGGCAAGCTCCGGTTTGCATTTAACAGCTGTTAAGTTTTTATTTTGTATTCACCTTTGGTTAAGATTTGAACTGTGCATTAGGTCTAGTGTTTGATACTCCTCTTGCATAGCCAAATGACCCATGGAGTGTTGGGTAGGTGTCTTTCACCGTGTAGAACTGCCATGCTTAAGTACGGTTCGGTAGAAGTCGAGTGGTGAGATGCTACTCGCAGATTTAGGAACAACAGGGGCATACGGGATTGGTTCGTAATAAATTAGCAAGTTAAAGTTGAGAGCGGAAGGTTGTAGGAGCAGCAGGACATAGGGGCCTGGGTGCTGTAGACCTGTCCGTGTCGGTCAAGGACCGATCCGTATGCGGTCCTGTTGAACAAGTTTGAGTTGTGTACCGGACTCATGCTGGCTATATGGGACCCAGTAAACCGATGTACCTCGGGAAGCTGTCGTAGGGACTTTTTGGGTCGCCTCAGGCGGACGGCCGGTGTGCAGTATGTGGGGAATATTCTCATGACATCTCACGTCGGAAGGTGCACCGTGAGAGTAGCTACTGTACGGGGCGACTTGATCGATTCAGCGGGGGTGAAACGGGGGAAAGGCTGCCACGTACGACGTCAGTGATGGTTGTTGTAGGCAACGTCGAGTACGGGCGTAGGTGTCGTGTAGTCCGGGTGTTATTGATTCGAATCACCGTCGCTTGCGGAATGGACCGAGCATACTTGTTCTCACAGTCGTGACGTAGTAAGAACTTGCATGAGAAAGGAACTAATCATTTTGATGTGAAGTATTCTTCTACTTTGTATTGGATCTTGATGAATAGGCTAGTGCAAACCCGATTCTTTTATGCCATGAGCAATTTACATCGGGGGAAAGCGTTTCTTGTTTGATTGTGGACTCCCGATGTGGCGTGCCCAGGGTTACTTAAAATGCTGCAATAATTACCTGAAGATAAGGATTCACTTTTAGGCGAGTAATTATGCTTATGCCATCCTATGTTAGGTTCATAACCTCACTTAGAGTTTCATGTTTAGGTTGACGGTTAAGTCTTGCTGAGCGTTATGCTCACGGATGCTATCCGAGTTGTTGTGCAGGTAATTGACTCGATGCTTATGAGAAGGGGTGCCGATGAGACTCGGAAACCTCCGAGTGCTTACTCAAAGAGCATCATCGCCGCTGCAGATTGTCTTCGTGTTGCTAGTAAGAAACATCCGCGGGCTGGACGGTTTCTTTGTTGCTAGTTTAGATATGAGTCGTGAGAGTGATAGTCTTCCGCTGTAGTTTACTCTGATATAACTATTTGTAAATCATTCTTGTACGCTTCCGCTAAACTATTTATGTAATATGATGTGTGTTCATCGACCCGTGTGCTGTTGGGTGCCGCATAACACGGCACCACCCAACGAGGTCCCGTGGGGCCGTCTCAGCGTGGTATCTGAGCTGTTACATTAGCCATGCTTAGAATGGGATATTTGGGATATGAGATCATCAGTTTATTCTACCATACTCTTGAATGAGATATTGTGAGTTATGTAGAGGTAGGGATCAAGGCAAGTTGGATGATTTGGTTGGTGCTGGGTGCACGAGACTCGGGTTTGTGTTTCGTACTTGCCTGGATCCTAAGGACCGGTTCATGGAGCATGTAACCTGGCTTTACCGTGCCAACCACATGCTGAGATGGGGCAGCTTGGCCAATTAATTAGGTGTATCCCCGGCGTAGTATGGGTGTGTTGGATGGTGCGGGGAATAGGTGTTAGCTGGACTACCATATGAACCGCAAGGCTCAAGAGGGGGCCACTGCAGCGGGGTTGGAGCCTCTTGTATGCTGTTAGGGGTGAAACCTCAGTGGGCCCATGCTCGTCGGGAATCCCTTTATAAAGGCTTCGTAGTGATCTCCTGGCTACACACCTGGGAAGTGTGAATGTGGTTCGTAGCCACTAGCATAATGGAGGTTCTTTTAGTCCACCCGGCAACGGGGAATGAAATCACTACATGTGGGTACAGTGGTACAAACTCTGCAGAGTCAAAACTGTCATGACAGCCGTGCTCACGGTCAAGAGCGGCTTGGACTTATTCATGATTAGAGGAGTGATGGTTTTGGAAGTTAAGGATGTTAAGCGGGGAGCTTAACATTGGAAATGATGTTATGGTTATTTGATTATGATGATGGGATGGGAGATTTGGACCATTTCACCTGTGTAGTAATGTAGGTGCTAAATAAGCTAAGGGGATAGGTATTAATTGCGTAGTGCTTTAACCATGAGTCAACCTCTCCTTGCCTTAGCCATGCATGACATAACTTTCCCACACTTGCTGAGTACCATCGGTACTCAACCTTGCATATTTGTTGGTTTATATTGCTGCTCAGGTCAACATAATGAAGTGGTGTTTAATGATCAAGACTTTGACCCGAAGAAGGTTTCTAGGTTCATGGAGTCCCCCGGGCAACGCCTGTGACGGAGCCCACGAGAATAATTATTCCGCTGCTAGTTTATTTACTTGTGATGAACTTATTGTTGTCCATCGAGACATTTGCTATGTAAGACTTATTTATATTCGACACCTGGCTTGTAAAAAATGATGCTTCACTATTTGTCATCACATGTATGAGAAAATGATCCTGACATACATGTGATATTCACTCGGTGGTCCTTCGGATAAACCGGGTGTGACAGGACGTAGTACCGACATGATCTGGTGACGCATCGATGTCACACCCCACTAAATGAACAACTTCATTGTAAAACTTGAAAGTTTTAATCTGGAGCATTAAAACATTGCTGTAACCTCTTCCCTTAATCAGGATATTCAAAGTTAACAAGTTTTCAAATTATAGGTTGCTAAGGACAGAGCACTCTGTTTTCAGCTGAATTAAGGCTGAAGTTAATCAGAGGTTAGAGGTTGAGTTCTTTCGAGGTTGGGGTCATATGATACATTTCTGGAAAGCTTCGAAAAGCTTTACGACTTTTATGTTGATGTCCAGAGCTGTTTCAACCCTTAACCAATCGAAAAATGCAGTAGAGTTGAAACTGTCCAGAAAACAGGGCAGAGCAAAAACTCTCTGTAAATTGAGCATAACTTCCTGCATAAAAATCCAAAAATAGAAAATGAGGTAGTTATGGAAAGCTTATGAGATGGGTTACAACTTTGTAACAGAAAGTTTTGTCAGATTGGGAGCATAATTAACTGGAATTCTTGGATCAATCAGTACCTAAAGCAGGGAGGTGCTGTCCAATTTCTCCAGAAATTCTGTTAACTTTGACCTCTCATAACTTTTGAACCAGGACAGATCTTGGGCCAAGCAAATAATTTATGGAAAGCTATTGAGATTTAACTTTGATGTTGCGCTCCAGAATTGGTTTTGCTTTAGCATGGCCTAAATCAGGTTGAGATGGAAACTGGTCAGGGCTGTCATGTTGGACAGCAGATCAGCAGTCAAATTTGTTTAAATTTGAACTATGTTTCCAAGTTTTATGGGTTCAATGACATGTTTTATGTTATAACTCAATGGTTTACTGTTCAAATAAATATTTGACACTTCTCAAATATATTTTCACAGATGGCAGGGGATAAACAGTTCGAGAATGGGTGGGTGGAATCCCACTGTTCTCACCACAGCGGCTATCCGGAAGCATTGAGGCAGATGCTTCCATATTTCGGGTACAGCCAGATGCTGCAGTACTTCGCCAAGGAAGAAGGCGAGGAGGGGAAATCCATATCGAGGTCCCTGCAGGTCCTACGCCACTCGGGTGGGCGCCGTTCACCGTTATGGTGAGAGGTAGACAACCTGAGGGAAGGTGGCTAGTGGCAGCCCGTGACACCATGCCACGTTTCTGCCTGATACACGTGAGAGCGATAGAGGGCACTCCATATGCGCTCGTTCCGGTGGAGGGACAGGCTCATCATGTGTGGGTAGGGAGGTACCGGGAGGCAACAGACCCGGGTTGCCCAAGGTACAACCCTGCAGAGGCAAACTTCAGCCTCCAGATTAGGGCGGGAAACGCTGTGATGGACAGCCAAGCTGTTCATATGGAGCATCTCGCCACAAGGCTCAAGGAAAGCGCAATCCGTGGAGATCATTTCGAGAGTGCTCACAGCGCACTCCGCAATGTGCTCCTTCTGACGATCAAGCGACTGAACGAACAGCATAATCAGTTGCATCGTCTGAAGAAGGCGAAGAAGAAAAGCCGTGTCGACATCGCGGCGTTACAAGAGCTGGTGCAGACGCTAACCCAGCAGAATGAGGACCTCACTCAAGAGCCGGCGACGCTATTGTAGAAGGGCAAGGCTGGGAAGAAGACTACAACCAGGCTATGGACGAGGTGCATGCATTGCAGGACCTCGTACCTCCGGTATTGGGCATACCGGTGGTCTTGGGTCTCCCGGCAATGGGAGAGCCCGAGATGGGAGAAGAGGTTGTAGATCCAGAGCCACCAGCAGAGGTACCAGAGGAGGACGACCCACAGGAGGTCGAGTTCTACTCCGAGTAGGGGGTTACCGTTGCCAAGTAGGGCAACCAAGATAGTGTAACCCAAACTTTTGTAACCGGTGACATGTCGTGTAGGAAGTAGCGTATGTATAGGTAGTGACGACATGAGCACGACTTCTCGGAGACCCGAGAATAATGTATCTTGTATAAAGTTTATGCTTTATCAATATATGTGAATATTTTGCAAATTATTCATGCGTCACTTCAATACCTACTGTTGCATATGGAATTTTAAGTATGACATGTACTGATCGCTGCTGTTTGAATTTCAGAATGACTCGTACTCGTGCCAATCCAGACGTTGGGGGTTCTAGTCAAGGGGGAGAACCCTCCCAACCGCCTCCCGAGGACTCCTCGGGACAGCAGCAGCAACAACAGCAACAGCAACAGCAGACACTGCCACCGCCACCGCCAACGGTTACATTGGCCGACATCATGGCGGCAATAGCGGGTTCTCATCAGCAGCACACGGAGTTGCTGCAAACTCTCATTGCCAATACGTCTCACCCAGAGAGACGTCAAGACCGTGAGGAGCGTGAACAGAGCTCCTACTCCGATTTCCTAGCGACTCATCCCCCGGTATTCTCAAGGGCGGATGAGCCTCTCGACGTGGACAACTGGCTCCGCACGATAGAGATGAAGTTCGGGCTGCTCCAAATAAGTGAGCAGCGCAAGACTCAGTTCGCGGTCCAACAGCTCCAGGGATCCGCGAGCGTGTGGTGGGCAAACTTCTGTGCTTCACAGCCCACCGATCGAGTTATGACCTGGGCGGAGTTCCTCACGGCCTTCAGGGCCTATCACATACCGCCGGGTATCATGAAGAGGAAGACGCAGGAATTCTTACACCTGCAACAAGGGAGCCGAAACGCGCTGGAATACTCCAGGGCGTTCAACGATCTCGCACTCTACGTGTCGTATCACGCCGATACTGACGAGAAGCAGCGGGACCACTTTTACCAGGGGCTTAACCCGCTCCTGAAGGACAAACTAGCGATGTTCAATCGTGGCAGCCTCAACGACATCATTGATGCTGCAATTGTCCAGGAGGACTCCGGCAAGGAGTTAGCGGCGGCGGAGAGAAAGCGAAGCGCGCCGCAAAGCAGCGGAGAAGGAGGCGGTCCTTCTCAGAAGTTTCGGATGGTGAATCGCCCACCATCAGGTCCACACTGGCAGCCACGACAGAGGTCAATGCCATTCCGCAGTTGGACGTATCCTTCACCGGCATTCAGGCCGGCACTGCCAGCACCACCTCTGCAACAACAACAGCAGCAGCGGGCGATGCCGCGTGCTTATGCACCACAGCAGCGCATGACGGGCTTTTGTCCCCCAAGCACCGGGCAAGCAGCGGTCACATGCTACAAATGTGGTCGCCCAGGACACTTCGCCAGCAGTTGTCCGGAGAGACAAGGCGGCGGAGTTGCACCGAAACTTCCGGGGAGGAATCAGCCCCGGAACCCTACTAATGCACGGTGGGCAAACCCGAGGCCCGGCACTGTCCACCAACTTGCCATAGAGGACGTGCCGGAGGGTGAGCCAATCCTTGCGGGTATGTTCCAACTCCACCAGTATCCCGCCATAGTATTGTTTGATTCAGGCACCACGCATAGCTTCATTAGCCAAGCTTTCATTGATAGATATAGCTTGCAAATACTACCCACCGATAGTCCTTATGTAATCTGTTCACCGGGTGGGAAAATTTCAGCAAGCATGATATTCCCAAAAGCGCCATTGTGCTTAGAGGGTAGAGTATACGCTACGTCTCTCATAATTTTAGAGGGACAAAAGGTCGATGTCATCCTAGGGATGTCGTGGTTAACCCGCCACGGCGCTGTTTTAGACACCGTCCTCCGAGTTGTGCACTTAAACTTAGAAGTGCACGAATCTCATTCCTTATTTCTGGACAGTCCAGAAATAAAACTTCCAAGTGTCTATCAATCCACAACCATCAGATTGGAAGATATTCCAGTGGTCCAAGAGTTCCCTGACGTGTTCCCGGATGATTTACCGGGGATGCCACCTGATAGAGAGGTGGAGTTCAATATTGAACTTGCACCGGGAACCATGCCAATATCCCGAAGGCCGTACAAGATGGCGCCCAAGGAATTGGCTGAGCTGAAGACTCAGCTAACGGACCTCCTGGAGAAGGGTTTTATTAGGCCAAGCTCCTCGCCATGGGGTTGTTCGGCATTATTCGTAAAGAAGAAGGATGAAACGTTGCGGCTTTGCGTAGACTATCGTCCATTAAACGCTGTAACCATCAAGAACAAGTACCCGTTGCCACGGATCGACATGTTGTTTGATCAGTTGGTCGAAGCAAAGGTCTTTTCCAAGATGGACCTAAGATCCGGGTACCATCAGATTAAGAATAGGGCTGAGGATATTTCGAAGATGGCTTTCTCGACGAGGTACGGACTTTATGAGTACCTGGTCATGTCCTTCGGCCTCACCAATGCTCCAGCTCACTTCATGTACTTGATGAACTCGGTATTCCTGCCGGAGCTGGACAAGTTTGTCGTGGTCTTCATCGACGACATACTGGTATATTCCAAGTCGGAGGAAGATCACAAGAAACATCTGCGTATAGTCTTGCAACGGCTGCGGGATCACAAGCTATACGGGAAATTCAGCAAGTGTGAATTCTGGATATCGCAAGTGCCTTTTCTCGGGCATATAATCTCAGCGGAGGGTATCGCTGTAGACCTGAGTAAGATCACTCAAGTGCTGAATTGGAAGTCCCCGAGGACTGTTCACGAGGTACGGAGTTTCCTCAGACTCGTGGGATATTATCGAAGGTTCATCCTGAACTTCTCAAAGATTGCCAAGCCTATGACGGAGCTGCTGAAGAAGGCTACCAAATATGTTTAGAGTCCAGCATGTGAAGCAGCATTCAAGACTTTAGTTAAGCACCTAACATCAGCACCGTTTTTGGCGCAGTCAGACACAACAAAACCGTTCGTGTGTACTGTGATGCATCCGGCATTGGGCTCGGATGTGTGCTGATGCAAGACCAAAGAGTGGTCGCATATGGGTCACGGCAGCTTAGAAACCATGAGCAGAATTATCCAACTCACGACTTGGAGCTCGCAGCCGTGGTACTTGCACTGAAAATGTGGAGGCACTACCTACTCGGTAACCTCGTGCATCTATATACCGACCACAAGATCCTCAAGTACATATTCACTCAGAAGGAGCTGAACATGAGGCAGCGAAGATGGTTAGAATTGATAAAGGATTACGAAATAGAGATCCATTATCACCCGGGCAAGGCAAACGTAGTGGCAGATGCGCTGAGCCGCAAGTCACACGTCAACAATCTGACCATCACACCGTTGGAAGAGAGCAAACCACCACTACATGTGATTCCACATGTAGCTCTCTACAACTTAGCTTTGATCCCCACCATCCGTGAAGAGATAGCGGCAGCTCAGAAACATGACAAGGGCATGTCGCATTTGCGAAGACGTGTAGACAGTGGGGAGTTAAAATGTTTCCGGAAAGATGGAGACGGCATCCTATGGTTCGAGGACTGGATCGTCGTACCCCGTAACTCGGAGCTACGGAAGAATTTTTTTGATGAGGCTCACTTATCAAAATTTTCTATTCACCCCGGCAGCAACAAAATGTATCAAGAACTCAGAAGCAAGTTTTGGTGGACACGGATGAAGAGGGAGATCGCAAAGTACGTGTCCGAGTGTGATACATGTCGAAGGGTGAAGGCAGATCATATGCGGAAACAGGGACTGCTACAACCACTGGGCGTTCCTGCCTGGAAGTGGGAGGATGTGAGCATGGAATTCATCGTCGGTTTACCCACCACCTTTCAGAAACATGATTCTGTGTGGGTGATCGTCGACCGGCTCACCAAAGTTGCCCATTTCATCCCGGTCAATACCCACTACAACGCCAAGAAGTACGCTGAACTGTACATCTCACGGATCCTATGCTTGTACGGCGTACCCCGTACCATCATATCGGATCGGGGTACTTTATTTTTTTCCCGTTTTTGGGAGCAGCTACACACTGCATTGGGGACGAAGCTGATCCATAGTTCAGCCTACCACCCGCAGACGGATGGGCAAACCGAGCGGGTAAATCAGGTCCTAGAAGACATGCTATGAGCTTGCGCTATCAACCATGACAAGAATTGGGATGATCACTTGCCGTTAGCCGAGTTCTCGTACAACAATGGGTACCAAGCCAGCATAAATATGGCGCCCTACGAGGCGCTATAAGGAAGAAAATGCCGCACACCATTGAACTGGTGTGAGTCTGGCGAAAGGGTTACCTTCGGGATTGACCTTGTCAACAACGCGGAGGAGAAGGTTCGACTGATTCAAGCGAACCTAAAAGCCGCCTAATCCCGACAGAAACAGTATGCGGACCGGAGAAGACACCCATTGCAGTTCGAAGTTGGGGATCACGTATACCTACGTGTGTCTCCAATGAAGGGCGTAAACAGATTTGGGGTGAGAGGAAAGTTGGCACCCTGATTCATCGGTCCATTCCAGATTACCGAAAGATGTGGATCAGTAGCATACCGGCTGAAATTACCAGAAGCACTTTCCGGTGTGCACGACGTCTTTCACATTTCCCAGCTGAGAAAGTGTCTCAAGCTATCAACTACCATTCAGCTGGAGGACATTGAGGAACTGAAACCGGATCTCACCTATCGGGAGGAACCGGTTCAGATCATTCACGAGAAGGCCCGAGCCACACGCAACCGCACATTGTGGTTCTACAAAGTTCTATGGAGTAATCACTCCATGGACGAAGCGACATGGGAGAGCGAAGGATTTCTTCGCGCTAACTACCCCGACTTTTTCAAGATGCACATTCGGTAATTTTCCACCGTCCTCTCTCTCATTTTCACCTTATAATCTCGGGATGAGATTCTTTTAAGGGGGAGGAATGTAAGGGCCTCAGTTTTTGACACATGTTTGAAGTGTTCATCACCACACACACACACCTCATTTGAAGCAAGTTGATCAACACATTTGAAGAGCATGTAACCGCCATCAACATGCTCATTAGAAAACAAACTCACAAAGTGTAAAAGTGGCATTTCCCACATACATCATATAGGGGCTGGGCATTGGGAAAACTCCTACACATTGCTAGGAATGCCCATGCCAAGTTTCACCCAAATTCAAAATCTTGTTGAGGTCATTTTGGGTATAGCTAGAAAGAGGGTAGTTTGAACTCAAATTCAAATTCAAACTGTTTTTATCCCATGAATTCAAAAGTGGGAGGCATATTCTTACTCAGCACATTTTTGTGAGATCACACACCAATTTTCACTCCATTTGGAGTTGATCTTGACATGAGCTAAGTGGAGCAAATTCAAACTTCATTTGAATTTCAAAACTGAACATGTGCTGAAATTTATTCAAACCAAACCCAATTTGAGTTCTAACCAATTCAAATGGCTCAAGGGTAGATAATTCAAATCACCATGGGCTTTGTGGGAACTACTGTTTACAACAATGAACTGGAGTTAAGTTCAGGGGTTAAAATTGAGAGTGGGACCCACATGTCATAGAGCTAAGAGGGGTGACTTGCACACAAAGTCACAGCCTCGGTGGGAAATTCCACCGAGCAGCTGCCGGGTGTGCCACCGAGAGGAAGCCGGCGCCACCAGCTGCTTCCTGCCTCGCGCGCTAGTGCCCAGGGTGCCTTCTCATGCCCCCACACGACCCTCACCGCCTCAGCCGAGCGAAGACAGGATGCCTTCTTATCCTCGTGGGCGACATCGAGCAGCGCCATTCTTTTTCCCCCGAGCTCTTGGTCAATTGGGAAAACAGAGCAAACAATCGCGCCCTTGCCCCCCTGAGCTGCTAGGCAACGCCCTGAGCTCAAGCACCACTCGCCCGACGCCTAGACCACCGAGTTTCGGCCTCTGTTCCCGTGATCAACGATGACTGCCATGACTTAGTTCAAAAACGGCGATCGGTCTCACGTGGGCAACACACCACAGCCACTTCCACGGCCGAGCAAGGGTGGCAAAAGGAGCGCACGGGCTCCGTGCTGCTTCCACCTGAAGCTCAAGCCACGCCGTGAGCTCTCGCCAGCGAATTCCGAGATTTTGCTCCGGTGGCCTCAACCCGGGCTTCCGGTACGGTTCCTTAAAATTCTCCTTCTGTACTCCTACTTAAGTCATCAAACTTTGCACGTGTATGCTGGATTCGCCGGCGATCAATTATCCTTTAGCATCCATCGCATAAAAACACCTCGAGCGACGGAATTCAAGCTCTACTAGTGGTGTTCGCCGCGGACCCATTCGGTCGCACGGTGAAACCGTATTTGCGGCCACTCCCGAGCTACTCTGAGGTTGTGCCGAGCTTCCTAGATCTGCGCTGGTGGTGTAGAGCCCATCGGTGCAAGTATTGGCGGGCTAGAGACCACGGGCGACGGCGCTGAACCACAGCAGTAGCCACCACACGTCGCCGAGCTAGTTCCAGCCACCGGCAGCCCAAGCAGAGCCCACCAGCGTGTTCCTCGATGCCCTAAACCCTTTGGCGGAGAGTCTCTAGCTGGGCGGCGGCTGGGAACGCCGGTCCGGCGAGCAGCCGTCTGTTCCGGCGAAGGGGGAGCGCGCGGGCACGAGGAAGAAGGCAGGAGGAAGTAGAAGACGCGGGGCCCGGCTGTCAGCGGCTCATAATTTAAATCGGGATCGGGCTGCGGCTCGGATCCAGTGTGCTGGCGCGCAAAAGACTCCATAGGTCCCGGTGTGCCGACACCTCAGCACACAACACGTGTCCCCGTGGCCCACCAGCAGATTTAAACTTTTCCCCGATTTTCAGTTTTAGTTCAAACTTCAAATCCTGATAACTTTGGCTAGGAAGCTCCAAATTGAGTGATCCAGAAAATCAAGTTTCACTTCATGAAAATCCTTAATTCTCCAGTCAAGCTCTACTAGTGGTGTTCGCCGCGGACCCATTCGGTCGCACGGTGAAACCGTATTTGCGGCCACTCCCGAGCTACTCTGAGGTTGTGCCGAGCTTCCTAGATCTGCGCTGGTGGTGTAGAGCTCATCGGTGCAAGTATTGGCGGGCTAGAGACCACGGGCGACGGCGCTGAACCACAGCAGTAGCCGCCGCACGTCGCCGAGCTAGTTCCAGCAACCGGCAGCCCAAGCAGAGTCCACCAGCGTGTTCCTCGATGCCCTAAACCCTCTGGCGGCGAGTCTCTAGCTGGGCGGCGTCTGGGAACGCCGGTCCGGCGAGCAGCCGTCTGCTCCGGCGAAGGGGGAGCGCGCGGGCGCGAGGAAGAAGGCGGGAGGAAGAAGAAGACGCGGGGCCCGGCTGTCAGCGGCTCATAATTTAAATCGGGATCGGGCTGCGGCTCGGATCCAGTGTGCTGGCGCGCAAAAGACTCCGTAGATCCCGGTGTGCCGACACCTCAGCACACAACACGTGTCCCCGTGGCCCACCAGCAGATTTAAACTTTTCCCCGATTTTCAGTTTTAGTTCAAACTTCAAATCCTGATAACTTTGGCTAGGAAGCTCCAAATCGAGTGATCCAGAAAATCAAGTTTCACTTCATGAAAATCCTTAATTCTCCAGAAATAATTCCTCAAAATTTAAACTGTTTGGAATTTTAACTGGAGAACCCCTTGGAGGAAAATTCTGAAATTTTGCTGGGATGTTCACCGAAATATCCCTAAACTACCATAAAAATTTCAGATCCATTTGAGCTCATTTGATCCACCTAATGCGGTGATTAATGAAACTGTTCCAGAGAAAATAGAAAATGTTCAGAAACATTTTCAGGATTTTCTCTGAAATTGTTTAGCTCATATCTTTAGCCAGAAACCTTCAAATTAAGTGAGACCAACTCCATTAGAACCCTCTGAAAATCTAGTTTTCAGAAAGTCATGGCTTACTCCATGAAAATCCATAAGACACCCTAATAGCTCCAATTAAGGTCAAGGACATAATTAATTGTGGAGAGCTCAAATGAGCTTTGCTGCAACTAAAACTTGACCAAGTCTCGTTTAGGTGGTAACCAAGCCACAATAAAAATTTAAGAGTCATTAAGTCTGTCTGGTGAGACTTAGAAGGTTCACAAGTTTAAAACTCAATTCAAATGCATTTAATTAATACATGTACTTCTTATATCATGTAGTCGCTAAGGTTGAGGAGGAACCCGAAGTCCTAGACTTTGTTACTCCAGAGGAGCAGCTAGCCTATGACCAAGAGCAGCAAGGCAAGCTCCGGTTTGCATTAACCTTTTTACAATTTTTTATTGTTTTGCGCACTTACTTGAGTATGATTAATTCTTGCAATAGAGTCTTGTGTGAAAATCCAAATGCATAGCCAAGAAAACCATGGGTTGGGATTAGGATTGAAAACCCCGTTAGCTAATGCAATGCTAAGATAGTGTAGGATTCGGTCCAAGTCGAGTAGTTGGAACTACTCGCGAGCATAGGCTAGAGGCACTCGACTCGGGTAGAGATAGCACATGATAAACATGGCAAGAATAATGAGACCGAGCGGAGAGTAAGGGCAGCAGGACTTTGGGGGCTGTGTGCTATAGCTCCGCTTGTGTCGATTGAGGACCGAGCCGTGTGCGGGCCTGTTGAACAAGCTAGAACAGTACCGAAGACCTACCGGCTATATGGGAACCGGGAAACCGATGTAACTAGGGTAGCTGGGTGTTGAGGCATAGCTGGTCGTTCAGAGGGTAGGTTGAGAGCTTGAGGTGTAAATCGGCTGGCGGCACTGAGATGCGCGTGCAGAGACCTCTTGCTCGGGACGATTGGACCGGTTCAACATGTGGCTAACGAGTGAAAGGTGGTTGCGTACGGCGTCCGTGATGGTTGTTGTAGGCAACATCGAGTAAGGGCGTACGTGACGGGTTATTCGGGTAACCCTGCAGGTGTAAATCGATTATAATCGCTGTCCCTCGCGGTCAGTGAGTACCACTTGTTCACTGTACCGTGACGTAGAAAGAACAGGCTAGTTACATGTTAAAATGTTGGTGATTGAAAGATGGACTTTGCTTGGTAATGATTTGTTGTAGTTTAGAGCTAACTAAAGTTCTTTTCAACTTTGGGCAAAGTACATGAGAGAAATGCGTTTCTTGTTTGATTGCGGCTCTCTCATGTGCCTTAGCCTAAGGTTCTCCACAACCTGCTGCTAAAACGTGAAAGTAAGGTTTTATTAACAAGGCGAGTCCATGCAAATGATTTTTACCTCATGTAACCCATCAATCCTCATGTAGAAGTTCCATGTTTAGAAGAGACGGGTTAGTCTTGCTGAGCCTTCGTGCTCACTGCTTGTGTTTGAAGCTTTTGCAGGGTTTTATGAGGAAGGGACTCCCGAGGAGGAGACGGAACCCTAGGAGGGGAACCCCATCGAGTGGGAGTCGTGCACGCCGCCGTGTTAGTGTGCGTGCGTGCTAGCAAGGACACGTTCATGGGTCGAACGTGAACTTGATGCGTAGTCTACGCCTGTGAGTGTAGACTGGACATATTTTGGTGTAAAAATGTTCATAAACCACTTTATGTAATAAAAGTTTTGCTTCTGCTTTGTACCTTTGATGTGTGTTATCCGGTGCTGTGCAACGCAGCACCCCTCAGCGTGATCCTGGCTCGACAAGACCGTGGGGTCGTGTCATCTAACATAGCCGGCGACGGTGCGGTGGCTCGGTACCATTTCGGCGACGTCGCCCGGCCAACCTAGCCCGCCAAAACATCGGTGAAACGGCGCTACAGCACCGGTGGATCCCAGGGGAGGTCGACATGGCCATACAAAGGCTTGGGGAAAGCTCTAACCATGGTTGCATCGTGAACCCGATTCTCCCCGCCTCGGTCACCGTTAGAAAACCTAGAAATACTCGGCCTACATGCAGTTTCACGCTAGGGATGTGAAGGGCTAATGATCGCCGACTACTGGCGGTCTTGTATGCAAGTTTTCACGACCTAGGAACGAGCAGAGGGATCGAATTCAGGATTACCGTGCCGGAAGGTCGGTTTGTGCCCGCCGGAGGAGTTTTCTCAAATTCGCGCTCGGTGGATCATGTCACGTCTTGAGCTTCAGAGATGAGCACCACCGGGTCCTAGCGCGTCCGAGGCCACTCTTGCTCAGCCGTGAAAGACTCGCTGCCGAGCTGTCCACGTGCGACCTCCGTTCGGTTGTGGTTCCGCCGCCGCGGATGATTGTTCTAGAGCTCGGGAATGACGGTACTCGGCTTGCTTATGCATCGAGAAGATGGGCACTGAACTCGCGGTGCCGTTTAGCAGCTCAGGGGGAAGGCGCGCACACGTTTTCCCGGTTTTCCTAGTTGCTTACAAGAGCGCGGCGGTGAGTCCTCCGCTCAGTGTGTTTTTCGCGAGGAGGAGGAGGCAAAGGCCGTTTTGCTCCGCTGTGTGGAGAGCAGATCACGTCGAGGAGGGAGTGAACCGCTGCACAGCTGCCAGCGCGGGGAACATGCACGAGGAGGTGGCTCGGAGCTGCTCCCGCGGTGGCACTCGGTGAGGCCTCTGTTTTGTCGAGTGGAATACTTAGGACTGAAGATTTGAAGATCTTTTGCAATTTTTAACCTCCCCACTGACAGGTGAGGTCCACTCAACATTCCTGCAAAAAGATCTCCACAGTTTGGCAAATAATCAATCCAAATGTTTGAAAGTTGGAAACTGAGCGGCACTTGGATAGTTGGACAAATTCCCTCCAAATTGAAATGTATATTTGAATTCTTTGCACATTTGAATCCTTTTTTGGAAAAATGGATAGCAAACCTTTTCATAAATTAATGAAACTTTGCCTACCCACATTTGTGCAAACTCATGTTTCTTTGTATTCATACTTTTGGGACCTTTACACCTTGTTGTGAGCTACATATCATATTTTTTCCGCACTTGCTGAGTACATCATTGTACTCAAACTTGCATTATTACTTCATCATCAGCAACAGGAGAAGAATACTATGAAGACCAAGTGGAGCATTAGGCATGTAATCTGTCCTCAACCTTGCCTCTAGGGATGGATGGATATGGAGCCGCTGCTGCTGCTTAGATTGCTTCTGCACTAGAATAAAGACTTCCGCTGCTAGATTTAGATTTTCGCTGCTAAGATTAGATTTCCGCTGCCAGCATGAGTCCAAGACTCATGAAACTTTGTAATAAATCCTGTTATTCGTGGTTATATATATTCTGAAATTCAGTTTGTGGATGATATGTATATGTGTGATGAACATCCTGGGCACACATATGCATCAGTTCTCGGTTCCGTGGTTTTCCAAAGAATTGAGGGTGTCACAGATTGGTATCAGAGCCACGGTTGACGGTATGTTACACACCTAGATAGATAAGTCACAGATTGGTATAAACCTACCACGGGTTGATCGTAGATCAGACAGCCTAGATAGGTCACATATTGATATTAGAGCTGCCATGCCTAGTCACAGATTAGTACGATCCACAGATTGGTACCAAGCTACCACGATTGACTGTAGGACACAAACCTAGAATGATCACAAATTGGTAGCTGAACCACGTTGACCCTAGGATGCACCCCTAGTAACAGATTGGTATTAGAAGCCACGCTGACCATAGGATGCAAGACTAGGATGCATAGATTGGCATTGGAACCACCTTGACGTAGGATGCAAGCCTAGGAGAAGCCATAGTTGGATCCCAGATTGGTATCACCCCAAACCACCTTGACATAGGGTGAAATCACAGATTGGTATCACCCCAAAACCTTATAGGACCCCATTGAATAAGCCTTGAATAGGAGTTGCGTGCTAAACTTTGTGATGATTTCTTGTGATTGTGTGCTTAGTGTGAGCTGTGAGACGTTTCAGCATTGTCCATATCCACACATAAGTAGAAAGAGGTGTGAGATGCCTCGGCACTTGTTCACATCCTCATATAGGACGATATATAGTCCATCCACCTTGATGCATATATTTAGGGGGATCCATCTAACTTTCTAACCTCTATTCTATTTTCGTTCTCTCTCACAGATGGTGAGAGGAAACGCCAGCCGCCAAGGAAGGAACGTCCATGGCAACCAAGAGGATGGCCATGATGAAGTTCCTGTTAACCCCGGAGCTGATGAAAACAACCTAGAACGGTTGATGGCCATGCAGAATCAGCTTATGCAAACCATGATCCAAACTTTGGGTCAGCTGCAGGACAACAACAACAATCCCGTTCCGGCACCACCGCCACCACCGCCACCACCACCGGCTCACAACAGGCTGGGAGAGTTCATGAGGACTCGACCGCCTACTTTCTCTCAAGCTAATGATACTATGGAGGCCGATGATTGGTTGAAGTCCATGGAGAATAAGATTGCCATAGTTCAGTGCAATGACAGAGAGAAGGTTCTCTTTGCGTCGCACCAACTCATGGGAGCTGCCGCTGACTGGTGGGATGCCCTGTGCAACGCTCATGTCAACCCGGAGACGATCACTTGGACTGAGTTCAAGGAGAGTTTCCGATCTCATTACATCCCTACTGGTGTAATGATGCTTAAAAGGCAGATGTGACACCCTCATTTCTGGTATCTGCATGTATTCATGTTTCATGTAGAGAAGACATTTTAAAAGAAGTGGGAACAGAGAAAAATATCAAAAGAGATAGCCAAAAAAAAAGAGCCGAATCCAGTTCACAGAGAGCGCCAAAGACAACTTCCGCGGCCCGCTGGCCACGTGGCGTGTTCGGAGCTCATTCCTGTGAAGTGGGGAGATGTCCGCCGCTAAACTGACTACGTGGCAGGCTTGGGGCTCATCTCCACAAAGAGGGAGAGGTCCGACCCTGTGGGACACGTGTTGCCCCCGGAGCTAGCCTCTGCGGAGAAGCGAAGGCAGTTCCGCAGGGCACATGCCACCTTCGGAGCTAGTCACCACGGAAATCAGAGGACCCGTCGCGCGGGATACGTGTCGATCTCAAACATCACCTCCGAGAAGTCCGGTTCTATTGGACACGTGTCGCAACCGGAGCTTATCTCCGGGAGTTCCGTCACTGTTGGACACGTGTCGCCAGCGGAGCTTATCTCCGGGAGGTCCGTCACTGTTGGACACGTGTTAACTTCGGAGCTCGTCTCTGAGAAAAAAGGAAGGTCCGACGCTACTTGACGCGTGGCATTCATGGAGCTCACCTCCGAAGAGAGGGAGGTCCAGAATGGATACTTGGCACACCCGGAGCCACCTCCGGTGAGAGGGAAGGTCCGGCATTGACATGTGGCGTGCGTGGAGCCACCTCCGAATAAGAGAGGAGGTCCCGACCGCCAGGATATGTGGCGCACACGGAGCTCACCTCCGAAGGAGAAGGGAGGTCTCGCTCGCTTGACACGCGGCACAACCGGAGCTCGTCTCTGCGGAAAAAGGGGAGACCAGACTCCGGTATACATGTGGAGCTTCCAGAGCTCATCACCGCGGAGGTAACGAGTTCTGGAGCTGTTTTTGGATTCTGTACGTGTAGAAATACCGGTACGGAGGAGAAACCGACCTGAATTCCACAATGTTACCGCACCAAATCAACTGAAGATAAGTTGTTAAGATTCAATGATAATCTGAATAGAACTCTTATTCGAAGTGCAATCAGATTAGGACTCTTCTTCTCCCGATTATAAATAGAACCCAGAACCTCTGGCCAAAACCACAAACTTCTTTCTTTTCCAACTCCTGAGCCGACGACTTAGAGCTCTAGCCCAACTCGCCGAGTAAGCCCATCGCCGGAGTTCAGTCGAGAAAGATCGCCGGAAGGGAGCCCAACGATCTGTCTGATCAGAGAAAGACCCCGAGACCGAAAAGAACGTAAGGTAGGTCTCCAATACCACCTTACGACATCGTCGTGTTTCCTTTGCATCTGTTCTTTGATTCCTTTCGAACCGAAGCTTTCTCGTGGACAGATCACTTGTTGACCGGGTTGATCTAAAAAGATAAGATCATCGCCACGTCCACATTTGATCCGAACCCCTCTGTTCATCATAAAATCCATGCAAACCATGCAAGAACACGTACAAACCGATCTAATAAAACTGATTATAGGATAGCATGCATATGCATCATCACATCTAGTTAAATTTTGTGCATAATATTGATTGCTGTGGATCTTGTATGTGCGTGATCCTGTATAGCAGGACAAGCTCAGGGAGCTGTCTACGATGAGCTTCAACAACAAGGTTTTGAGATCCAAGAGCAACCAGAACCGTAAGAACAAGGCAAGTGCCCCTTGACCATATTGATCCTATGTTTTGGGAAAAACTGTTTTGTTTCGCGAAAATGTGTGTGTGCGGAGTCAAACATGATGGGAAACCCTTTTATAGGAGTTTACTAGCTTTGGTTAAACCACCCTTGTCGCCAGGGATGTTTATGAGTCGGGTATGGTTTTTTACTTTATGCTTCGCTGAGTCCATAGGATTGGGAAGCGAGATAGATGTGTCTAGCTAACTGCACTCGTAATGATAATGAGAAACTGATGCTGTTAATGAACATGGATCGGAGGGAGATCTAGGCAAGACTGGGTTTGTGAATGAGGTAGCATGAGATGGTGGTTTACTTGCCATAGATCTAAGGACCCGGTTCATGCGAGCACATGCCAGGATAACAGTGCCACCACAAGGCCAAGTATGGGTGCGGCTTAGCTGACTAATTAGGTAAGTTGCTAGATTATTATGGACCATGGAAGGCGTGGGAAATGGGAGTCGAGTGAGGACTGCCCTGGGAACTGCATGGCACAAGAGGGGGCCCGTGGGTGGGAGAATTGAAGATTCTAGCCTGCCGGTGAAACCTTAGTGAGTCCATACATCTAGTAACCCCTTTGTAAAGGCTATTTTGTGATCTCTTGGCCATACCCCGATGGTTGTGTACTAGTATAATGGAGGTTCTGCAGTCGCCGACGGGTGACGAAATCACAAACTTGTGGGTATTTTTGCTGCAAACTATATAGAGTCTAAAACTATCATGATATCCGAGTTTACGGTCACGAGCGCATGGCCAACTTCCAAGATTAGTTGGGATGGTTATTGGATAATGGAGGTATGATTGGTATTAATACATGTTGGGATTACATTCACTTAAAGATGAGTCGCTGTTTTATCATGATTTTGATAAATAACTTTGCTTTCTGCAAGGAGCCTTTTTATACCTACCTTGTTATGAGCTACATATCATATTTTCCCGCACTTGCTGAGTACATCATTGTACTCAAACTTGCATTATTATTTCATCATCAGCAACAGGAGAAGATTATTATGAAGACCAAGTGGAGCATTAGGCGTGTAAATCTGTTCTCAACCTTGCCTGTGGGGATGGAGTAGAGATGGAGCCACTGCTGCTTAGAATTGCTTCCGCATTAGTTAGATTGCTTACGCATTAGAATAAAGACTTCCGCTACAAAGAAATAAGACTTCCGCTGTGGGCATGAGTCCAAGACTCATGAAACCTTGTAATAAACTCTATTATTCATGGTTATATATATTCTGAATTCAGATTGTGGAACATATGTGTATGTGTGATGAACATTCTGGGCACACATATGCATCAGTTCTCGGTTCCGTGGTTTTCCACAGAATTGCGGGCGTCATAGATTGGTATCAGAGCCACGGTTGACGGTGGGTTACATGCCTAAATAGGAAACAAAGATTGGTACCAAAAGCCATGGATGAGGGTAGATTACACACCTAGATACAATTGCAGATTGGTATCAAAAGCCACGGTTGATGGTAGGTTACACACTTAGATAGATCACAGATTGGTATCCAACACAGATTGGTAGCTAAGCCACGCTGACCATAGGGTGCAAACCTAGGGTGCTTAGATTGGCCTTGAAACTACCTTGACATAGGATACAAGCCTAGGAGAAGCCATAGTTGGATCACATATTTGACATCACCCTAAGCCTTATAGGACCCCCATTAAACAAGCCTTGAAAAGGAGTTGTGTGAGCCCTTTTGATGATTGTTTGTGAATTGTGTACTTAGTGTGAGTTGTGGGACGTCTCAAAATGTTGTCCATATCCACACATAAGTAGAAAGAGGTGTGAGATGCTTCGGCACTTGTTCACACCCTCATATGGGATAATATATATATAGTCCAACCCACCTTGATGCATATAGTTGAGGGGATCTACCTAACCTTCCAACCTTCTATTCTATTTCAATCTCTCTCACAGATGGTAAGAGGAAACACCGGCCGAAGGAACATCTGTGACAACCAAGAGGATGGCCACGATGAAGTTCCTATTAACCCCGGAGCTGGTGAGAATCACCTGGAACGATTGATGGCCATGTAGAACCAACTTATGCAAACCATGATCCAAACTTTGGGTCAGTTGCAGGCCAACAACAACAACAACCCCGTTCCGGCACCACCGCCACCACCACCGCCGGCTCACAACAGACTGGGAGAGTTCATGAGAACTCGACCACCCACCTTTGCTCAAGCTAACGACCCCATGGAGGCCGACGACTGGTTGAAATCCATGGAGAAGAAGCTTGCCATAGTGCAGTGCAATGACCGAGAGAAGGTTCTTTTTGCGTCGCACCAACTTATGGGAGCTGCGGTTGACTGGTGGGATGCCCTATGCAACGCTCATGTCGACCCGGAGACGATCACTTGGACTGAGTTCAAAGGGAGTTTCCGCTCTCATTACATCCCTGCTGGTGTACTAATGCTCAAGAGACAGGAGTTTGAAGGTCTCCGCCAAGGATAGAGAAGCGTGAATGAGTACCTCAACAAGTTCACACAACTGTCCCGGTATGCCCCCGAAGATGTCAACTCAGACCAGAGGAAGCAATATCTGTTCATGAGAGGGTTGAACAATGAGATCCAGGTTCAGCTCCTCAACAATGACTACGCAAGCTTTTAGAAGCTGGTTGACAAGGCTATAGTAGTCGAAAGCAAGATCCAAGAGATCGAGCGAGAGTGCAAGAGGAAGATGCCATACCAGTCCCAAGGGAGCAACGTACGACCTTGGTACATGCCTCCAGCTGCACCGCAGTATGGATCGACCGCTCCTGCATATCGCCCTAGTCAGCCACCACAGCAACGGCCCGTTGCTCCAGCGCCTCGTGTGCCCATGCCTCCTGTGCCCCGACCCAACATGGGCGCTCCTGTTCAAAACCCCCGCCCCAATGTACCTGCTGCCGTAGGCAACAGGGCATGCTTTGCATGCGGGGAAACAGGACACTTCGCGAACTAGTGCCCGAGGAGAGGCCCTGGACAGCAAGGCAACGTGCCCAAGCAGAACCCGCGACCAAAAGGAGGGCACAATCATGGAAACCGTGGACAGCAGAACTATGTTCGCGGCAACGTGAACCATGTCTCTGCTGAGGAAGCACAACAGGCTGAGGACATCGTAATTTGTATGTTCCTTGCCAACTCCAACCCGGCCACCATCTTATTTGATTCTGGAGCATCACATTCCTTCATATCATCCAAGTTTGTTGCCAAGCATAATCTACCCATATCACATTTAAAATGTGCTATGTTAGTTAATTCTCCCGGTGGAGAAATGAGGACTAATATAGTATGTCCAAAAGTAAGCCTTAAAATAAGGGGGTAGACTTCCTTGCCAACCTCATTGTCTTGGATTCCCAAGGGATTGACATAATACTCAGGATGGATTGGTTAAGCAAGCACAACGGGGTAATCCAATGTGCTGAAAGAAGCGTGCAGTTGACAAATGAGCATGGTATTCGTGTTGAGTTTGAGTTAGCCCAACAAACAACCGAAAAGGCAATCTTGAACCACGTTGAAGGAGCAACATTGGACAACATTCCAGTGGTTCAAGAATTCTCAGACGTGTTTCCGAAGGAGCTTCCAGGTATGCCACCTGATCAGGACATTGAGTTTGCCATTGATTTGGTACCCGGAACGGAACCCATAGCAAAGAGACCCTATAGGATGCCCGTCAATGAACTAGTAGAACTCAAGAAGCAAATTCAAGAGCGGTTGGAGAAGGGTTTTATACGTCCAAGCTCGTCACCATGGGGAGCTCCTGTGCTCTTCGTAGACAAGAAGGATGGAACCCAAAGGATGTGCGTGGACTATAGGTCTCTCAATGAGGTAACAATCAAGAACAAATACCCTCTGCCCCGTATAGAGGACCTATTCGACCAAATGAAACGAGCCCGAGTGTTCTCCAAGATTGATCTTCGGTCGGGATATTTCCAGCTGAAGATTAAGCCCTCCGATATACCCAAGACTGCCTTTCGAACACGGTATGGTTCGTATGAATATACCGTCATGTCTTTTGGGTTAACAAATGCACCCGCATACTTCATGTACCTTATGAACAAGGTCTTCATGGAGTACTTGGATAAGTTCATCGTGGTTTTCATCGACGACATTATGGTGTATTCAAAAAGTGAGGAGGAGCATGAAGAACATCTGAAATTGACCTTGCAGAAAATGTGTGAGCATCAATTGTATGCCAAGCTTAACAAATGTCAATTTTGGCTAAAGGAAATATCGTTCCTAGGCCACATTATCTCCGAGGAAGGGGTATCGGTTGATCCCGGAAAAGTGAGAGATGTTCTGAAGTGGGACCAACCGCAAAATGTGAGGGATATTTGGAGTTTTCTTGGGATGGCTGGATACTACAGACACTTCATTAAGGACTTCTCTAAGATAGCAAATCCTATGACGTAATTGCTAACGAAGGGAAAAGCCTTTCGATGGACACCAGCATGCCAAGAAAGTTTTGAGGAACTTAAGAAAAGGCTAACCACAGCGCCGGTTTTGGTATTACCGGACGTAAACAAGAGCTTTGACATATATTGTGACGCATCCCGACAAGGGCTCGGATGTGTGCTCATGCAAGAAGGACAAGTGGTAGCCTATGCCTCACGACAATTAAAGAAGCACAAGCTTAATTATCCTACACATGACTTGGAGCTAGCAGCAGTAGTGCATGCATTGAAGATTTGGAGACATTATATCCTGGGTCATCGATGTGAGATCTATACAGATCATAAAAGCCTCAAGTACATATTTACACAAACGGACTTGAATTTGAGGCAACGTCGATGGTTGGAACTCATCAAGGATTACGATGTTGGAATCAACTACTACCCTGGGAAGGCCAATGTAGTAGCTGATGCATTGAGCCGGAAGGGAACATGTCACCAACTTACGGTTCGGGAGCTACCGCCCGAACTGCGATTGGAGTTCGAACGGTTACACCTCGGATTGTTGAACAACATGGAACTGATGGAGATCCACTCTTCATTGGAGCAAGATATAAGAGATGGCCAAGCAACGGATGAGGAGATCAAGGAGATCAAGGAAAGGATCTGACAAGGAATAGAGATGGATTTCAAAGAAGATGAGAAGGGTACGCTTTGGCTAGGAAAAAGGATTTGTGTGCCTGACGTGAAGCACCTCCGCGACATAATATTGATGGAGGCACATGATTCACCCTATTCCATACATCCCGGAAGTACCAAAATGTACAAGGACTTGAAGACTCGTTATTGGTGGGATGGTATGAAAAGGGATATAGCCGAATATGTTGCCCTATGCGACACATGCCAACTGGTGAAGGCCGAACATCAAAGACCCGCTGGATTGTTGCAACCCTTGAAGGTACCTGAGGGGAAGTGGGAGGACACCAGTATGGATTTCATTGTCGGATTGCCACGTACTCAGTTGGTTTATGACTCCATCTAGGTTATCGTGGACCGATTGACGAAAACCGCCCATTTTCTCCCTGTAAGGGCCAAGTACAACGTTGAACAATTAGCCGAGTTGTACATAGAGCAGATCGTGCACCGTCATGGAGTCCCGAGGAGGATAGTCTCAGATCGAGGTTCTCAGTTTACCTCTAGATTCTGGAGGAAGCTGCAGAAAGCTATGGGTACACGACTAGATTTTAGCTCCGCCTATCACCCACAAACCGATGGACAAACCGAAAGGACAAACCAAATTTTGGAGGACACGTTGAGAGCTTGTGCCTTGAAACATGGGCGTAGCTGGGATAGGAGTTTACCGTACGCCGAATTCTCCTATAACAACAGCTATCAAGCTAGCTTGAAGATGTCGCCTTTCGAAGCATTGTATGGCTGACGGTGTAGAACGCCGCTGTTTTGGAACGAAACCGGAGAGAACCAGGTGTTTGGACCCGAAGTGCTACAAGAAGCTGTAACACCCCAAAATCCTGTCAAGAGGGGAATTTAAAAATTTTTGGACGCGTTGCATGTGTTGAAAAAATTCAAATTCAAACTGGAATTCAAATTAAACTCAAAACAGAAATGAAAAAGAAAAAGAAAAAAACCTTCCCGGCCAGTGGGCCGAAACCCACCAGCCGGCACACCCAACCCCCGCGCCAGCCCGCAGCCGCACGCCCGCGCCCCCTCTCGCAGACAGGTGGGACCCACCTGTCATCCCTAATCCCCGCTCATCCGAACCCGGGACTGTTCCCCCCCCCCCCGCGCGCGCGTGATCGTAACCGACCGGAAAACCGTGCGTTCCCAGCCGACTCCTGGTCCCAGAAGACTCCAGCTCGATCTAAACCAACCCGCCACCCTCCCCCGTCTATAAAAACCCCAACATCGTCCCGTTTTTCCCCACGATCCGCCGCTTTTCTCTCCGGTGAGAACCCGAGCTTCTCCGGAGAATTCTGCTCGATCTTCGCTCGGGAATTCTGATCTAACTTGCTGGTCTTGATCCACCGCCTCCGAGGAACCTCGCAGGTACAGAAAACTCGGTGGTTTGCGGTTCAAACACAGCGCCAACGAGCCTCGCCATGAATTCACCTCGGACCTCGTCGCCGATCGCTTTCCAGGACCTCCGAGCTCAAGAAAAACCCCGAGGTGAGATCCCCGACCTCCCCTCCACCGATCTATGCCATAAAATCACAGTTTTAGGAAGTATTGACGAAGATCCGAAACTCTCCGGCGAGATCGCCGCCTCCCGCCGCCGTGCGCCGCCGGGCAGCGCCGCCCGCGCTCGATCAGAGCGACGTGGCCGCTTGTGCGCCGTCTATTTTAAATCGCACGGTAGAGTTTAAATCCCCGGGTACCGGTTCGATGTTATAATCTCAGCCGTCTGTTTTAAATCGTACGGTCCACGTCAGCCCCGCGTTATAAAGGCCGGGATTCTTACGTGCTACCCCCTGGGGTTCTCGGAAAATACGAGCTAGCCCCGGAAACTTCTGATCTAGCCCCTGGAACTTCAGAAAATCATGTAAATTCATTTAAAAATCAGTTTTAGCCCCTGGACTTAATAAAAATTAGTAAAAACCCCTCTGTTATGTGTGTTAGACCCCTGGAAATTCTTAAAATAATATGATAGGCCCTGTAGTGGGGTGAGTTTACCTTTTTAACCCTATGTGATATTAAATTTAGAAATTTGAATATATGTTTAGTATTTAAAATTTAAAAGATGGGACAAACACATTGTAAATTCAAATTAAAAACTTTCCTAGTATTTGGAAAACTTTGGAGTGAGATAGAAATAGATTTTTGGCTGAAATGAATCTGTTTAATTGATTATTCACATTTATTAGTAATAGGGACACATTTTTAAGTAGAGAATAATTCTGAAAATTAGTAAAATAAATGTAAAATAGTTCACATCAGAAGAGAAGTTCAAAAATATATTATTTAATATTTTAGATCCAAAACCTATTCTGTTTAGATGAGGTGTCTTATTATTTTTATAATAAAGTGCACATTTAGGCATAGGAAATAAATCTGAAAATATAGCAAACTAGGTATGAATAACTAGAAAATGATAAATGAAGTTTCCAAAATCCAAAGAATTCAGTTTAGGGTTGGTAGAAGGTCTGAAGACACATAGGGAGTAGGGAAATACCTTTCATGAATACTTGGTAGCTAAAAGGTGTAGTAATTGAATATAAGTAATTTATTTAAATTGGAAACTCATATATAGTATGCAAACATAAATGTGAATACAAAAGTATAAATCATATACACATGTTTAAAAGTGCATGTAAGCCAAAAATCAACACACATAGAGTAACCACAACACATAGAATTGTGAATGGCTTTCATAAATGTGAATGTGTGGTTTGTATGAAGTGGAAGTGTGAACTATGTCTTATGACTTGTTGTTTTCTTCGAAGATTCTTCCTTTCCAAGATTAGGACTACCCATTCCAAGAGCAACAGGAAGGAGGCAAGTGTCCTTGACCACTTTGATCCTATACTAGGATGTGTAGCTAGAATTATTTGCATTATCAATTGAAAATATGAAACCCATGCTAGGATGTTTCCCTAGAATTGCATTACCTTGTTTCCTTGTAGCTTGGGTTGGGATTCATTTTATCATGTCATTTATTATTATGCATATGCTTAGCCATGCTTAGAATGGGATATTTGTGATATGAGATCATCAGTTTATTTTACCATACTCTTTAATGAGATACTGTGAGTTATGTAGAGGTAGGGATCAAGGCAAGTTGGATGTTTTGGTTGGTGTTGGGTGCACGAGACTCGGGTTTGTGTTTAGTACTTGCCTGGATCCTAAGGACCGGTTCATGGAGCATGTAACCTAGCTTTACCGTGCCAGCCACATGCTGAGATGGGGCAGCTTTGCCAATTAATTAGGTGTATCCCCGGCGTAGTATGGGTGTGTTGGATGGTGCGGAGAATAGGTGTCAGCCGGACTACCATATGAACCGCAAGGCTCAAGAGGGGGCCACTGCAGCGGGGTTGGAGCCTCTTGTATGCTGTTAGGGGTGAAACCTCAGTGGGCCCACGCTCCTCGGGAATCCCTTTGTAAAGGCTTCATAGTGATCTCCTGGCTACACACCTGGGAAGTGTGAATGTTGTTCGTCGCCACTGGCATAATGGAGGTTCTTTTAGTCCACCCGGCAACGGGGGATGAAATCACTACATGTGGGTACAGTGGTACAAAATCTGCAAAGTCAAAACTGTCATGACAGCCGTGCTCACGGTCAAGAGCGGCTTGGACTTATTCATGATTAGTGGAGTGATGGTTTTGGAAGTTAAGGATGTTAAGCGGGGAGCTTAACATTGAAAAGGATGTTATGGTTATTTGATTATGATGATGGGATGGGAGATTGGGACCATTTCACCTGTGTAGTAATGTAGGTGCTTAATAAGCTAAGGTGATAGGTATTAATTGCACAATGCTTTAACCATGAGTTCAACCTCTCCTTGTTCTAGCCATGCATGACATAACTTTCCCACACTTGCTGAGTACCATCGGTACTCAACCTTGCATATTTGTTGGTTTATATTGCTGCTCAGGTCAAGATAATGAAGTGGTGTTTAATGATCAAGACTTTGGACCCGAAGAAGGTTTCTAGGTTCATGGAGTCCCCCGGGCAACGCCTGTGTCGGAGCCCACAAGAATAATATTCCGCTGCTACTTTATTTACTTGTTATGAACTTATTATCGTCCATCGAGACATATGTTATGTAAGACTTATTTATATTCGACACCTGGCTTGTAATAAATGATGCTTCACTATTTGTCATCACATGTATGAGAAAATGATCCTGGCATACATGTGATATTCACCCGGTTGTTCTTCAGAGAAACCGGGTGTGACAGAAGTGGTATCAGAGCCAGGTTGCCCGTAGGAACGTGGACCTAGGTAGAAATGGACGTATTTAAGGGCCCTATTTTCTTAAAAACTATTTTACAAGGTGTGTGTTGAAAAGTGTTATTTAATGAGTCACTTTCTTCATCTTACCCCAACTTTCATTCAAAATAGGATATTTGTTTAAAAGTTTATCGAACCTAAGTTTAAATGCTTTTTGTTTTAGATGGTTCGCATGATTCACACCGCTCGCAAGTCCATAGGAGGGAGAGTTCCCATAGTTGCCCTTGCCCAAAGAGAGGAGAGCCGTCCGGTGACGTACCTTTCCTACGGATTGGCAGTAGGAGGCTTGTTGCGCCGTCTTCGACGTATGCTCCAAGCCGCCGGCAACACGGGCAAGCTAATCATACATTATAGCTCCACCAGGACCATCCGTGAGAAGAGGGAAGAATGGAGTTCAGAGATGAGGATTATCCACGAAAATCAGCTGCTAAAGATCCACCGCTCTCCAGCTTGTCGAGCGACACAGGTCGATGCGGAGAAGGATGTCACCTGGGAGGCCATCACATGCCAGAGCCACATCTATCATCGACACCTGGACAGAAATGAGTACATGTACGTCCTCCAGCGCGAGAGTGGTACAACGGAGTACAAGTACCCGCCAGTGCAGCAGGGGACTTCCCATGAGCACATGGATCTGTGCTTGGAGGATGCTGCTATACTTAGCACTCGACTGCAGGAGTGTCAGTAGGAGCTTCAGGATGTTCGTGACACCCTGAAGGAAACCGAGGCGTTGCTTCGAGCCTGCTTGAGGGCGAGAGAAAGAGGAGATGGGAATGAACTGTGCGTCACCGTGAATGATACATGGACTCCAGACTCCCCAGATCGCCGGGCGATCAGGCGTCGTCGCACTTCTCCACCGGCAGCCTCCCCACCCAAAGCAGAGTCAGAAGGTAGCCGCAATAATGAGGAAGATCCCGAGGAGCCAGCTCAGGAATACAAGTAGAGTAGAGTCTTTCCCTTAGTTAGCAAGATGTCGAATAGTCGAGTCGTTACCTTAGTAAACGGTGTGTTAATGCTTGGTGTGTGTGTGACGTGAGTTGTGGAAGCCATGAGCAATTGTCCACAACCTCGTCTTCAGATTGTTTTGCTTTGGTGTGTAAACCCACATGAAATAATAGTGCATTTATTTTTGTGAGACGAGAACCCCCAGAAAGTATAACAAAGCCTCAACACTTCAAAGTAAAAACAAGTGAAAGTAGTAAGATGATACGTAATGCTTTAAATTAACATTGGTTGATCATGCCAGATGGCCGGAAGAGGAAAGGGTCGTGCTGCCAACCCCAACAACAACAACGATAAGGCCTGCAACCCTCATCTTTCTGGAAGCCAAGACAGGAGTGGACGCCGTGAGGGAGTTGATCCCATCCACCAAATGCTTGAGAATCAAAATTAGCTCATCCAGAACCTGACTCAAGTGGTGGCCAACTTGCATCAAGTTCCACCTCCACAAGCTGCACCACGCCAACCAAGGTTGAGTGAATTTCTAGGAACTCAACCTCCAAAGTTTGCAAGTGCTGCTGAACCTCTGGAGGAAGATGATTGGCTAAAGACCATTGAGAGCAAGATGAGGATCATACAGTGCCAATGGTATGAGAGGGTGCTGTTTGCCTCTCATCAATTGCATGGACCTGCTGCTGATTGGTGGACCGCCTACGTGGCCGCCCATCATGACCCTGAGAACATCACTTGGGAAGAGTTCAAGCGTAGCTTCCGCAACCATTACATACCAAGGGGTGAACTCAAAAACAAGAGGAAGGAGTTCTTGTGGCTGCAGCAAGGAAACATGACTGTGAGGGAATACCTCACTAAATTTACTCAACTCTCCCGTTATGCCCCACGGGACATAGAGACTGATGAGCACAAACAGGATTGTTTCGTGGAAGGACTTACCTCACAAATGCAGTGTGCAATGTCCTCCAACGAGTATGAAAGCTTCCAAAAGATGGTGGACAGAGCGTTTGTGGTAGAAAGGAAGCTGAAGGCCTTGGAAAATGAGAACAAGAGGAAGGCCGGGTGGTCACATCAAGCCTCAGGGAGCAACACCCGCCCACGTCTGATGCAGCAACCCGCAGGGCAGACAAACTGTGCTGCGGTACCCTACTCAGCACCAAGAGGGTACAACCCGAACTACAGGCCTCCGGCAGCACCAATACAGCCACAACGTCAGTTCGTACAGCAGCCTCGCCCTACATATCAACCTCGACCAGCAGTGCAAGGACCCCCAAACCAACCCCAAGACAACAAAGGCCAGGCACCTAAGGTTGGGGTGCAATGTTTTAACTGTGGTGAAGTGGGGCACTACGCCCATAAGTGCCCAAAGAAGAAGCCCGCGCAGCCGCAACAGCAGAATGTAATGAGAGGACGGGTGAACCACGTCACCATGGAGGAGGCGCAAGAGGCACCTGACGTGGTAGTTGGTAAGTTTCCTGCCAATTTACACATTGCAACCCTGTTGTTTGATTCTGGTGCTACCCACTCGTTCATTGCCCAAGGGTTTGTTAAGAAGCATGACCTAGCAACAACACAAATGAACCATATGCTAGGAGTAAACTCTCCAGGTGGAGAAATAAGGACAAGACAAGTGTGTCCCAAAGTGAACCTAGACATTAATGGGGTAGTATTTACTGCTAACCTCATAGTGATAGATTCACAAGGGATAGATATTATCTTGGGTATGGATTGGTTGACCAAACATAAAGGAATCATCCATTGTTCGACCAGAACGGTGGAACTAACTCACCCTAGTGGCACAAGAGTAAAGTTTATAACAATACAAGAGCCTAGGAGGAACATTAAATTAAATCAAGTTGAGGTGAAAGTGGAGGAGATCAGGACCATCAGGGAATATCCAGATGTTTTTCCGGAGGAGTTACCAGGTAGGCCTCCTGATCGTGAAGTGGAATTCGCAATTGAGCTAGTGTCTGGAACAGCCCCAATATACAAGAGACCTTATCGGATGGACTCCGAGCAGCTGGGAGAACTCAAGGATCATTTGAGAGAATTGACGGAGAAGGGGTATATTCGTCCTAGTTCATCACCTTGGAGAGCTCCAGTGATATTTGTGCCCAAGAAGGACGGAACCCAAAGGTTATGCATGGACTACCGTGCCTTGAATGAGGTAACCATCAAGAACAAGTACCCGTTACCCCGCATTGAAGACTTGTTTGATGAGTTGAGGTGAGCTTGTGTGTTCTCGAAAATTGATCTCAGGTCGGGATACCACTAACTTAAGATAAGGCAAGCCGATATTCCAAAGACAGCTTTCATATCTCGGTACGGATTGTATGAATACACCGTCATGCCTTTCGGGCTAACAAATGCCCCGGCATACTTCATGTATCTCATGAACAAGGTATTCATGGAATATCTAGACAAATTTTTGGTGGTTTTCATAGATGACATCCTCATTTTCTCCAAAGATGAAGAGGAACATGAGAAACATCTAAGGTTGGTGTTGCAGAGGCTGAGAGAACACCAACTATATGCCAAGTTGAGCAAGTGTGAGTTTTGGCTGAAGAGAGTTCCCTTCTTAGGACATATCATCTCAGAGGGAGGAATCTCCGTGGATCCCGCCAAAATCGAGGATATACAGAAGTGGAAGATCCCTGAGAATGTCGGGGAAGTTCGAAGCTTCTTGGGATTGGCAGGATACTATCGACGGTTTATTGAGAGATTCTCTAAGATCTCGAGACCCCTCACCAAACTGTTGGAGAAGAGAATCACATTCACATGGACGCCGCAATGCGAGACGAGTTTTCAGGAGTTAAAGAAAAGATTGACAACAGCCCCAGTGCCAGTTATGCCAGATATGCAGAAGAACTTTACGTTGTACTGTGATGCCTCTGGAAACGGGTTAGGATGTGTTCTCATGCTAGAAGGGCACGTCGTGGCTTAAGCATCCCGGCAGCTCCGGAAGCACGAGAAGAACTATCCTAGACATGACCTAGAACTAGCCGCAGTGGTACACGCGTTGAAAATTTGGTGGCATTACTTGATGGGGAAGAGGACAGAGATATACACGGATCATAAGAGTTTAAAGTACATTTTCACACAGCCAGATCTTAACCTCAGACAAAGGAGATGGTTAGAGCTAATCAATGACTTGATGTGGGCATCAACTATCATCCTGGGAAAGCAAATGTCGTGGCAGATGCTTTAAGTCGGAAAGTGCAGGTCAATAAGTTGAGCTTGAAGGACATGCCTGCAGAATTGAAGGACGAGGTTATAAGGCTCAATCTATGCCTTGTGAATAGTGGTGAAGCCATCACCATGGAAGTGGACTCCACACTAGAGCAAGAAATACGCGAGGGTCAAAAGAATGACGAGAAGATACAAGAAATCAGGCAACTAATCAAGGAAAATAAAGCCCCTGGTTTCAGAGAGGTTGAACAGGGAACGGTGTGGCACGGGAAAAGAATCTGTGTGCCAAAAGTAAAGAAGATCCGTGAATTGATTTTGAAGGAGGCTCACGATTCTGACTATTCCATTCATCCTGGGAGTACGAAGATGTACCAGGACCTCAAGAGCAGATATTGGTGGTATGGCATGAAGCGAGATGTCGCGGAACATGTTGCCCTATGTGACACATGTCAGTTGGTGAAAGCAGAGCATCAACGACCCGCGGGATTATTGCATCCACTCAAAGTGCCTGAATGGAAATGGGAAGAAATCGGTATGGATTTCATAGTGGGACTGCCTAGGACCCAATCAGGATATGATTCGATATGGGTCATCATCTACAGGCTAACCAAGGTAGCTCATTTCATCCCCGTGAAAGAAAGCTACAGTGGATCCAAATTGGCAGAATTGTACATGTCAAGGATCGTGTGTTACCGTGGGGTGCCAAAGAAGATAGTGTCGGATCGAGGGACACAGTTCACCTCAAGGTTCTGGCAGAAGTTGCATGAAACCATGGGAACCCATCTGAATTTCAGCTCTGCCTATCATCCCCAAACTGACGGGCAGACGGAAAGAACCAATCAGATTCTTGAGGACATGCTGAGGGCGTGTGCACTAAAAAACAATCGAAGTTGGGACAAGAACTTACCGTATACGGAGTTCTCCTATAACAACAGCTATTAGGCTAGTATGAAGATGTTGCCGTTTGAAGCTTTGTATAGAAGGAAGTGCAGAACTTCCCTACTTTGGAACCAAACAGGGGAAAGTAAAGTGTTTGGTCCCAAAGTACTACAAGAAGCCGAGGCGAAAGTGAGGGAAATTCGCAACAACTTGAGGATAGCACAAACACGGCAAAAGAGCTATGCCGATGTACGGAGAAGAGAGCTCGTTTTCAACGTGGGAGACTATGTCTATCTCAAGGTGTCCCCTATCCGAGGACTTTGTCGGTTCAAGGTGAAAGGGAAGTTGTCACCTCGATACATCGGACCCTTTCAAGTTCTATAGAGGAAAGGCGAAGTGGCGTATCAACTAGAATTACCGGCTCGCCTATCGGATGTGCACGATGTATTCCATGTGTCACAACTCAAGAAATGTCTGAGAACGCCTGAAGAGGTGTTACCCATGAATGAGGTTGACGTAGCTGAGGATCTGTCTTATGCCGAGCAACCATACAAGATTTTGGAGAAAATGGAACGCCTCACAAGAAATAAAAGAATCCGGATGTGCAAGGTGCAGTGGAAGCATCGCTCAGAAGAGGAAGCCACCTGGGAGCGAGAGGATGAGCTTAAGGCACAATTTCCGGAGTTGTTTTCTTAGAAACACCAATCTCGAGGACAAGATTTCTTTTAAGGGGGGTAGAGCTGTAACACCCCAAAATCCTGTCAAGAGGGGAATTTAAAATTTTTTGGACGTGTTGCATGTGTTGCAAAAATTCAAATTCAAACTAGAATTCAAATTAAACTCAAAACAGAAATGAAAAAGAATAAGAAAAAGAAAAAAACAATCCTTCCCGGCCAGTGGGCCGAAACCCACCAGCCGGCCCACCCAACCCCCGCGCCAGCCCGCAGCCGCGCGCCCGTGCCCCCTCTAGCAGACATGCGGGACCCATCTGTCATCCCTAACCCCCGCTCGTCCGAACCCAGGACTGTTTCCCCCGTGCGCGTGCGATCGTAACCGACCAGAAAACCGCGTGTTCCCAGCCGACTCCCGGTCCCAGAAGACTCCAGCTCGATCTAAACCAACCCGCCGCCCTCCCCCGTCTATAAAAACCCCGGCATCGTCCCGTTTTTTCCAACGATCCGCCGTTTTTCTCTCCGGTGAGAACCCGAGCTTCTCCGGAGAATTCTGCTCGATCTTCGCTCGGGAATTCTGATCTAACTCGCTGGTCTTGATCCACCGCCTCCGGGGAACCTCGCAGGTGCAGAAAACTCGGTGGTTTGCGGTTCAAACACAGCGCCGACGAGCCTCGCCGTGAATTCACCTCAGACCTCGTTGCCGATCGCTTTCCAGGACCTCCGAGCTCAAGAAAACCCCCGAGGTTGGATCCCCGACCTCCCCTCCACCGATATATGCCATAAAATCACAGTTTTAGGAAGAATTGACGAAGATCCGAAACTTTCCGGCGAGATCGCCGCCTCCCGCAGTCGTGCGCCGCCGGGCAGCGCCGCCCGCGCTCGATCAGAGCGACGTGGCCGCTTTTGCGCCGTCTATTTTAAATCGCACGGTAGAGTTTAAATCCCCGCGTACCAGTTCGATGTTATAATCTCAGCCGTCTGTTTTAAATCGGACGGTCCACGTCAGCCCCGCGTTATAAAGGCCGGGATTCTTACGTGCTACCCTATGGGGTTCTCGGAAAATACGAGCTAGCCCCAGAAACTTCTGATCTAGCCCCTGGAACTTCAGAAAATCATGTAAATTCATTTAAAAATCAGTTTTAGCCCCTGGACTTAATAAAAATTAGGAAAAAACCCTCTGTTATGTGTAGTTAGACCCCTGGAAATTCTTAAAATAATATAATAGGCCCTGTAGTGGGGTGAGTTTACCTATTTAACCCTATGTGATATTAAATTTAGGAATTTGAATATATGTTTAGTATTTAAAATTTAAAAGATGGGACAAACACATTGTAAATTCAAATTAAAAACTTTCCTAGTATTTGGAAAAATTTGGAGTGAGATAGAAATAGATTTTTGGCTGAAATGAATCTGTTTAATTGATTATTCACATTTATTAGTAATAGGGACACATTTTTAAGAAGAGAATAATTCTGAAAATTAGTAAAATAAATGTAAAATAGTTCACATCAGAAGAGAAGTTCAAAAATATATTATTTAATATTTTAGACCCAAAACCTATTCTGTTTAGATGAGGTGTCTTATTATTTTTATAATAAAGTGCACATTTAGGCATAGGAAATAAATCTGAAAATATAGCAAACTAGGTATGAATAACTAGAAAATGATAAATGAAGTTTCCAAAATCCAAAGAATTCAGTTTAGGGTTGGTAGAAGGTCTGAAGACACATAGGGAGTAGGAAAATACCTTTCATGAATACTTGGTAGCTAAAAGGTATAGTAATTGAATATAAGGAATTTATTTAAATTGGAAACTCATATATAGTATGCAAACATAAATGTGAATACAAAACTAGAAATCATATACACATGTTTAAAAGTGCATGTAAGCCAAAAATCAACACACATAGAGTAACCACAACACATAGAATTGTGAGTGGCTTTCATAAATGTGAATGTGTGGTTTGTATGAAGTGGAAGTGTGAACTATGTCTTATGACCTGTTGTTTTCTTTTGCTATGTGTGATGGTATGAGTAGAACCTGCTCCAGAGCAAGTTCTTCCTTTCCAAGATCAGGACTACCCATTCCAAGAGCAGCAGGAAGGAGGCAAGTGTCCTTGACCACTTTGATCCTATACTAGGATGTGTAGCTAGAATTATTTGCATTATCAATTGAAAATATGAAACCCATGCTAGGATGTTTCCCTAGAATTGCATTACCTTGTTTCTTTGTAGCTTGGGTTGGGATTCATTTTATCATGTCATTTATTATTATGCATATGCTTAGCCATGCTTAGAATGGGATATTTGGGATATGAGATCATCAGTTTATTTTACCATACTCTTTAATGAGATACTGTGAGTTATGTAGAGGTAGGGATCAAGGCAAGTTGGATGTTTTGGTTGGTGTTGGGTGCACGAGACTCGGGTTTGTGTTTAGTACTTGCCTGGATCCTAAGGACCGGTTCATGGAGCATGTAACCTGGCTTTACCGTGCCAACCACATGCTGAGATGGGGAACATTGGCCAATTAATTAGGTGTATCCCCGGCGTAGTATGGGTGTGTTGGATGGTGCGGCGAATAGGTGTCAGCTGGACTGCCATATGAACCGCAAGGCTCAAGAGGGGGCCACTGCAGCGGTGTTGGAGCCTCTTGTATGCTGTTAGAGGTGAAACCTCAATGGGCCCACGCTCGTCGGGAATCCCTTTGTAAAGGCTTCGTAGTGATCTCCTGGCTACACACCTGGGAAGTGTGAATGTGGTTCGTCGCCACTGGCATAATGGAGGTTCTTTTAGTCCACCCGGCAACGGGGGATGAAATCACTACATGTGGGTATAGTGGTACAAACTCTGCAGAGTCAAAACTGTCACGACAGCCGTGCTCACGGTCAAGAGCGGCTTGGACTTATTCATGATTAGAGGAGTGATGGTTTTGGAAGTTAAGGATGTTAAGCGGGGAGCTTAACATTGAAAAGGATGTTATGGTTATTTGATTATGATGATGGGATGGGAGATTGGGACCATTTCACCTGTGTAGTAATGTAGGTGCTTAATAAGCTAAGGTGATAGGTACTAATTGTGTAGTGCTTTAATCATGAGTTCAACCTCTCCTTGCTCTAGCCATGCATGACATAACTTTCCCACACTTGCTGAGTACCATCGGTACTCAACCTTGCATATTTGTTGGTTTACATTGCTACTCAGGTCAAGATAATGAAGTGGTGTTTAATGATCAAGATTTTGGACCCGAAGAAGGTTTCTAGGTTCATGGAGTCCCACGGGCAACGCCTGTGTCGGAGCCCACAAGAATAATATTCCGCTGCTATTTTATTTACTTGTTATGAACTTATTATCGTCCATCGAGACATATGTTATGTAAGACTTATTTATATTCGACACCTGGCTTGTAATAAATGATGCTTCACTATTTGTCATCACATGTATGAGAAAATGATCCTGGCATATATGTGATATTCACCCGGTTGTTCTTCGGAGAAACCGGGTGTGACAGAAGCTGAAAAGCAAGTCCAAACGATACGGGAGAACTTAAAGGCTGCTCAATCATGACACAAAGGCTATGCGGACAATACGCGAAGGAAGTTGACCTTCGAAGTAGGAGACTTCGTATACCATAAGGTATCGCCTATCCGTGGCCAACGACGTTTCAACGTCAAAGGCAAGCTAGCACCTCGCTGCGTCGGACCATTTAAGATTTTTGACAAGCGAGGAGAAGTGGCTTATCAACTAGAGATCCCAACATATCTCTCCGACGTACATGACGTGTTTCATGTATCCCAGCTCAAGAAGTGCTTGAGAGTACCCGAGGAGCAAGTACCAATGGAAGAGCTTGAACTTCAAGATGACCTGACTTATGCGGAGCACCCTGTGCGAATTCTGGACGTAAGTGAAAGGGTCACAAGGAACAAAGTAATCCGATGGTGCAAGGTACAATGGAGCCATCACACCAAAGCTGAAGCCACATGGGAGCGTGAAGAAGACATCAAGGCAGAATTTCCTCATCTGTTCTCTACTAACAAATCTCGAGGGCAGGATTCAATTTAAGGGGGGTAGATTTGTGACACCCTCATTTCTGGTATCTGCATGTATTCATTTCATGTAGAGAAGACATTTTAAAAGAAGTGGGAACAGAGAAAATATCAAGAGACAGCCAAAAAAAGAGCCAAATCCAGTTCACAAAGAGCGTCGAAGACAACTTCCGCGGCCCGGTGGCCACGTGGCGTGTTCGGAGCTCATTCCTGCGAAGTGGGGAGAGGTCCGCCGCTAAACTGACTACGTGGCAGGCTCGGGGCTCATCTCCGCAAATAGGGAGAGGTCCGACTCTGTGGGACACGTGTTGCCCCCGGAGCTAGCCTCTGCGGAGAAGCGAAGGCAGTTCCGCAGGACACATGCCACCTTTGGAGCTAGTCACCACGGAAATCAGAGGACCCGTCGCGCGGGATACGTGTCGATCTCGGAGATCACCTCCGAGAAGTCCGGATCTATTGGACACGTGTCGCCACCAGAGCTTATCTCCGGGAGGTCCGTCACTATTGGACACGTGTTAACTTCGGAGCTCGTCTCCGAAGAAGAAGGGAGGTCTCGCTCGCTTGACACGCGGCACAACCGGAGCTCGTCTCTGCGGAAAAAAGGGAGACCAGGCCCCGGTATACACGTGGAGCTTCCGAAGCTCATCACCTCGGAGGTAACGAGTCCTGGAGCGGTTTTTGGATTCTGTACGTGTAGAAATACCGGTACAGTGGAGAAACCGACCTGAATTCCACAATGTTACCGCACCAAATCAACTCAAGATAAGTTGTTAAGATTCAATGATAATCTGAATAGAACTCTTATTCGAAGTCCAATCAGATTAGGACTCTTCTTCTCCCAATTATAAATAGAACCCAGAACCTCTGGCCGAAACCACAAACTTCTTTCTTTTCCAACTCCTGAGCCGACGACTTAGAGCTCTAGCTCCAACTCGCTGAGTAAGCCCATCGCCGGAGTTCAGTCGGGAAAGATCGCCGGAAGGGAGCCCAACGATCTGTCGGATCAGAGAAAGACCCCGAGAACGAGAAGAACGTAAGGTAGGCCTCCAATAACACCTTACGACATCGTCGTGTTTCCTTTGCATCAGTTCTTCGATTCCTTTCAAACAGAAGCTTTCTCGTGGACAGATCACTTGTTGACCGGGTTGATCTAAAAAGATAAGATCATCGCCACGTCCACATTTGATCCGAACCCCTCTGTTCATCATAAAATCCATGCAAACCATGCAAGAACATGTACAAACCAATCTAATAAAACTGATTATAGGATAGCATGCATATGCATCATCACATCTAGTTAAAGTTTGTGCATAATATTGATTGTTGTGGATCTTGTATGTGCGTGATCCTGTATAGCAGGACAAGCTCAGGGAGCTGTCTACGACGAGTTGCAACAACAAGGTTTCGAGATCCAATAGCAACCGGAACCGCAAGAAAAAGGCAAGTGCCCCTTGACCATATTGATCCTATGTTTTGGGAAAAACTGTTTTGTTTCGTGAAAAGGTGTGTGTGCGGAGTCAAACATGACGGGAAACTATTTTATAGGCGTTTACTAGCTTTGGTTAAACCACCCTTGTCGCCAGGGTTGTTTATGAGTCGGGTATGGTTTTTACTTTTATGCTTCGCTGAGTCAATGGGATTGGGAAGCGAGATAGATGTGTATAGCTAACTGCACTCGTAATGATAATGAGAAACTGATGCTGTTAATGAACATGGATTGGAGGGAGATCTAGGCAAGACTGGGTTTGTGAATGAGGTAGCATGAGATGGTGGTTTACTTGCCATAGATCTAAGGACCGGTTCATGCGAGCACATGCCAGGATAACAGTGCCACCACAAGGCCAAGTATGGGTGTGGCTTAGCTGACTAATTAGGTAAGTTGCTAGATTGTTATGGACCGTGGAAGGCGCGGGGAATGGGTGTTTAGTGAGGACTGCCCTGGGAACTGCATGGCACAAGAGGGGGCCCGTGGGTGGGATAATTGGATATTCTAGCCTGCCGGTGAAACCTTAGTGAGTCCATACATCTAGTAACCCCTTTGTAAAGGCTCTTTTGTGATCTCTTGGCCATACACCGACGGTTGTGTACTGGTATAATGGAGGTTCTGCAGTCGCCAACAGGTGACGAAATCACAAACTTGTGGGTAAAGAGGTGCAAACTCTGCAGAGTCTAAAACTATCATGTGAGCCGAGCTTACGGTCACGAGCGCCTGGCCAACTTCCATGATTAGTTGGGATGGTTATTGGATATGGTTATTGGTTATGGTTTTGGATGGTTTGGTTTTCGGGACTGTTGAGTCCGGGTGATAAGATGGGTTGCATGACTGTTGAGTCATGGCAACAGGGTTAGTCTCGGTGGGAGACGAAGTTGTTTGTGAGATGAAATGGTAGCGAATACGAGATGGTATTCGTGAGATGGTAGCGAATACGAGGAGGTATTCGTGAGCAAGAATGAGGTTGATTGATGACTAGTTGTGACATGGAAGGTAATGAACATAATGGAGGTATCATTGGATTACATTCACTTAAAGATGAGTTGCTGTTTTATCATGGTTTTGATAAATAACTTTGCTTTCTGCAATGAGCCTTTTTATACCTACCTTGTTATGAGCTTCATATCATATTTTTCCCGCACTTGCTGAGTACATCATTGTATTCAAACTTGCATTATTATTTCATCATTAGCAACAGGAGAAGATTACTATGAAGACCAAGTGGAGCATTAGGGGTGTGATCTGTTCTCATCCTTTCCTGTGGGGGATGGAGTAGAGATGGAGCCATTGCTGCCTAGAATTGCCTCCACATTAGTTAAATAGCTTCCGCATTAGAATAAAGAATTCCGCTGCAAAGAAATAATACTTCCGCTGTGAGCACGAGTCCAAGACTCATGAGACATTGTAATAAACTCTGTTATTCGTGGTCATATATATTCTCAATTCAGTTTGTGGAACATATGTGTATGTGTGATGAACATCCTGGGCACACATATGCATCAGTTCTCGGTTCCGTGGTTTTCCACAGAATTGAGGGCGTCATAGATTGGTATCAGAGCCACGGTTGACAGTGGGTTACACGCCTAAATAGGAAACACAGATTTGTATCTAAAGCCACGGATGATGGTAGGTAACACACTTAGATAGATCACAGATTAGTATCCGACACAGATTGGTAGCTAAGCCACGCTGACCATAGGATGCAAGCCTAGGATGCATAGATTGGCCTTGAAACTACCTTGACATAGAAAACCAACCATGAATAGGAGTTGTGTGAGCCCTTGTGATAATTGTTTGTGATTGTGTGCTTAGTGCGAGTTGTGGGACGTCTCAAAGCGTTGTCCATATCCACACATAAGTAGAAAGAGGTGTGAGATGCTTCGGCACTTGTTCACATCCTCATATGGGCTAATATATATAGTCCAACTCACCTTGATGCATATAGTTTAGGGGATCTACCTAACCTTCTAACCTTCTATTCTATTTCGATCTCTCACATAGATGGTGAGAGGAAACGCCGGCCAAAGGAACGTCTGTGACAACCTAGAGGATGGCCACGATGAAGTTCCTATTAACCCCGGAGCTGGTGAGAACAACCTGGAACGGGTTGATGGCCATGCAAAACAAACTTATGCAAACCATGATCCATACTCTGGGTCAGCTGCAGGCCAATAACAACAACCCCATTCCAGCACCACCGCCACCACCACCGCCGGCTTATAACAGACTGGGAGAGTTCATGAGGACTCGACCACCCACCATTGCTCAAGCTAACGACCCCATGGAGGCCGACGACTGGTTGAAATCCATGGAGAAGAAGCTTGCCATAGTGCAGTGCAACAACCGAGAGAAGGTTCTCTTTGTGTCGCACCAACTTATGAGAGCTGCCGCTGACTGGTGGGATGCGCTATGCAACGCTCATGTTGACCTGGAGACGATCACTTGGACTGAGTTCAAGGAGAGTTTCCGCTCTCATTACATCCCTACTGGTGTAATGATGCTCAAGAGACAGGAGTTTGAAGGTCTCCGCCAAGGACAGAGAAGCGTGAATGAGTATCTCAACAAGTTCACACACCTGCCCCGGTATGCCCCCGAAGATGTCAACTCAGACCAAAGAAAGCAATACCTGTTCATGAGAGGGTTGAACAATGAGATCTAGGTTCAGCTCCTCAACAATGACTACGCAAGCTTTCAGAAGCTGGTTGACAAGGCTATAGTGGTTGAAAGCAAGATCCGGGAGATTGAGCGAGAGTGCAAAAGGAAGATGCCATACCAGCCTCAAGGGAGCAACGTACGACCTCGATACATGCCCCTAGCTGCACCGCAGTATGGATCGACCACTCCTGCATACAGCCCTAGTCAGCCACCACAGCAACGACCCGTTGCACCAGCACCTCGTGTGCCCATGCCTCCTGTGCCCCGACCTAACATGGGCGCTCCTGTTCAAAACCCCCGCCCCAACGTACCTGCTGCCGTTGGCAACAGGGCATGCTTTGCATGCGGAGAAACAGGACACTTCGTGAACCAGTGCCCGAGGAGAGGCCCTGGACAGCAAGGCAACGTGCCTAAACAGAACCCGCGACCGAACGGAGGAGACAATCAAGGAAAGCGGGGACAGCAGAACTATGCTCGTGGCAACGTGAACCATGTCTCTGCTGAGGAAGCACAACAGGCCGAGGACGTCGTAATTGGTATGTTCCTTGCCAACTCCAACCAAGCCACCATCTTATTTGATTCTGGAGCATCACATTCCTTCATATCATCCAAGTATGTTGCCAAGCATGATCTACCCATATCCCACTTAAAATGTGCTATGTTAGTTAATTCTCCCGGAGGAGAAATGAGGACTAATATAGTATGTCCGAAAGTAAGCCTTACAATAAGGGGTGTAGACTTCCTTGCCAACCTTACTGTCTTGGATTCCCAAGGGATTGACATAACACTCGGGGTGGATTGGCTAAGAAAGCACAATGGGGTAATTCAATTTGCTGAAAGAAGCATGCAGTTGACAAATGAGCACGGTATTCGTCTCGAGTTTGAGTCAGCCCAGCAAACCACCGAAAAGGCAATCTTGAACCACGTTGAAGGAGCAACATTGGACAGCATTCCAGTGGTTCAGGAATTCTCGGACGTGTTTCCAGAGGAGCTTCCAGGAATGCCACCTGATCGGGACATTGAGTTTCCATTGATTTGGTACCCGGAACTGCACCCATAGCAAAGAGACCCTATAGGATGCCTGTCAATGAACTAGTAGAACTCAAGAAGCAAATCCAAGAACAGTTGGAGAAGGGTTTTATACGTCCAAGCTCGTCACCATGGGGAGCTCCTGTGCTCTTCGTAGACAAGAAGGATGGGACCCAAAGGATGTGCGTGGACTATAGGTCTCTCAACGAAGTGACAATCAAGAACAAATAGACTCTGCCTCGTATAGAGGACCTATTCGACCAAATGAAAGGAGCCCGAGTGTTCTCCAAGATTGATCTTCGGTCGGGATATTTACAGCTGAAGATTAAGCCCTCCGATATACCCAAGACTGCCTTTCGAACACGGTATGGTTCATATGAATATACCGTCATGTCTTTTGGGTTAACAAATGCACCCGCATACTTCATGTACCTCATGAACAAGGTTTTCATGGAGTACTTGGATAAGTTCGTCGTGGTCTTCATCAACGACATTATGGTGTATTCAAAAAGCGAGGAGGAGCATGAAGAACATTTGAAATTGATCTTGCAGAAAATGCGTGAGCATCAATTGTATGCCAAGCTTAACAAGTGTCGATTTTGGCTAAAGGGGTATCGGTTGATCCCAGAAAAGTGAGGGATGTTCTGAAGTGGGACCAACCGCAAGACGTGAGGGATATTCGGAGTTTTCTTGGGATGGCTGGATACTACCGACGTTTCATTAAGGACTTCTCTAAGATAGCAAAGCCTATGCCAGAGTTGCTAACGAAGGGGAAAGCCTTTTGATGGACACCAGCATGCCAAGAAAGTTTTGAGGAACTCAAGAAAAGGCTAACCACAACGCCGATTTTGGTATTACCGGACGTAAGCAAGATCTTTGACATATATTGTGATGCATCCAGAGAGGGGCTCGGATGTGTGCTCATGCAAGAAGTACAAGTGGTAGCCTATGCCTCACGACAATTAAAGAAGCACGAGCTTTATTATCCTACACATGACTTGGAGCTAGCAACAGTAGTGCATGCATTTAAGATTTGGAGACATTATATCCTTGGTCATCGATGTGAGATCTATACGGATCATAAAAGCCTCAAGTATATATTTACACAAACTGACTTGAATTTGAGGCAACGTCGATTGTTGGAACTCATCAAGGATTATGATGTTGGAATCAACTACCACCCTGGGAAGGCCAATGTAGTAGCTGATGCATTGAGCCGGAAGGGAACATGTCACCAACTCACGGTTCGGGAGCTACCACCCGAACTACATAAGGAGTTCGAACGGTTACACCTCGGATTCTTGAACAACATGGAAATGATGGAAATCCACTCTTCATTGGAGCAAGAGATAAGAGATGGCCAAGCAACGGATGAGGAGATCAAGGAATGGATCCGACAAGGAATAGAGAATGATTTCAAAGAAGATGAGAAGGGTACGCTTTGGCTAGGAAAAAGGATTTGTGTGCCTAACGTGAAGCACCTCCGCGACATGATATTAAAAGAGGCACATGATTCACCCTATTCCATACATTCCGTAAGTACCAAAATGTACAAGGACATGAAGACTTGTTATTGGTGGGATGGTATGAAAATGGATATAGCCGAATACGTTGCCCTGTGTGACACATGCCAATGGGTGAAGGCCGAACATCAAAGACCCGCTGGATTGTTGCAACCTTTGAAGGTACCCGAGTGGAATTGGGAGGACATCAGTATGGATTTCATCGTCGGATTGCCACGTACTCAGTCGGGTTACGACTCCATCTGGGTTATCATGGACCGATTGACGAAAACAGCCCATTTTCTCCCTATAAGGGCCAAGTACAACGTTGCGCAACTAGCCGAGTTGTACATGGAGCAGATCGTGTGCCGTCATGGAGTCCCGAGGAGGATAGTTTCAGACCGAGGTTCTCAGTTTACCTCTAGATTCTGGAGGAAACTGCAGAAAGCTATGGGTACACGACTGGATTTTAGCTCCGCTTACGACCCACAAACCGATGGGCAAACCGAAAGGACAAACCAAATTTTGGAGGACATGTCGAGAGCTTGCGCCTTGAAACATGGGCGTAGTTGGGATAGGAGTTTACCGTACGCTGAATTCTCCTATAACAACAGCTATCAAGCTAGCTTGAAGATGTAGCCTTTCGAAGCATTGTATGGCAGACGGTGTAGAACGCCGCTGTTCTGGAACGAGACCGGAGAGAACCAGGTGTTTGGACCCGAAGTGCTACAAGAAGCTGAAAAACAAGTCCAAACGATACGGGAGAACTTAAAATCTGCTCAATCACGACAGAAAGGCTATGCGGACAATAGGCGAAGGAAGTTGTCTTTCGAAGTAGGAGACTTCGTATACCTTAAGTTATCGCCTATCCGTGGCCAACGACGTTTCAACGTCAAAGGCAAGCTAGCACCTCGCTACATCGGACCATTTAAGATTTTGGACAAGCGAGGAGGAGTAGCCTATCAACTAGAGCTCCCAACATATCTCTCCGATGTACATGACGTGTTTCATGTATCGCAGCTCAAGAAGTGCTCGAGAGTACCAGAGTAGCAAATACAATTGGAAGAACTTGAACTTCAAGAAGACCTGACTTATACAGAGCACCCTGTCAGAATTTTGGACGTAAAGGAAAGGGTCACCAGGAACAAAGTTATCTGATGGTGCAAGGTACAATGGAGCCATCACACCGAAGCTGACGCCACATGGGAGTGTGAAGAAGACATCAAGGCAGAATTTCCTCATCTATTCTCTACCAACGAATCTCGAGGACGAGATTCAATTTAAGGGGGGTAGATTTGTGACACCCTCATTTTTGGTTTCTGCATATATTCATGTTTCATGAATAGAAAACATTTTAAAACAAGTGGGAACAGAGAAAATATCAAAAAGATAGCCGAAAAGAGCAAAATTCAGTTCACAGAGAGCGCCGAAGACGACTTCCGCGCCCCGCTGGCCACATAGCGTGTTCGAAGCTCATCCCTGCGAGGTGGGGGGAGGTCCACCGCTAAACTGGCTACGTGGCAGTCACGGGGCTCATCTCCGCAAAGGGGGAGAGGTCCGACCCTGTGGGACACGTGTTGCCCCGGAGCTAGCCTCTGCGAAAGAAGCAAAGGCAGTTCAGCAGGACACAGTCACCTTCGGGGCTAGTCACCGTGGAAATCAGAGGACCAGTAGCACGGGATACGTGTCGATCTCGGAGCTCACCTCCGAGAGGACCGGTTCTATTGGACACGTGTCACCACCGGAGCCTATCTCCAGGAGGTCTGACACTATTGGACACATGTCTACCTCGGAGCTCGTCTCTGAGGAAAAAGGAAAGTCCGGCACTACTTGACGCGTGGCATTCACGGAGCTTACCTCCGAAGAGAGGGAGGTCCGGAATGGATACGTGGCACACCCGGAGCCACCTCCGGAGAGAGGGAAGGTCCGGCACTGACACGTGGCGTGCGCGGAGCCACCTCCCAATAGAGAGGAGGTCCCGACCGCCAGGATACGTGGCGCACGTGGAACTCACCTCCGAAGGAGAAGGGAGGTCTCGCTCGCTTGACACGCGGCACGACCGGAGCTCGTATCTGCGGAGAAGGAGATACCCGGCCCCGATGGACACGTGGAGCTTGCAGAGCTCATCACCGCTGAGATAACGAATTCTGGAGCAGTTTTTGGATTCTGCACGCGTAGAAATACCGGTACGAAGGAGAAATCGACCTGAATTCCACAATGTTACCGCACCAAATCGACTAAAGATAAGTTAAGATTCAACGACAATCTGAATAGAACTCTTATTCAAAGTCCAATCAGATTAGGACTCTTCTTCTCCCGATTATAAATAGAACCCAGAACCTTTGGCCGAAACCACAACCTTCTTTTCCAACTCCTGAGCCGACGACTTAGAGCCCTAGCCTAACTCGCCGAGTAAGCCATCGCCAGAGTTCAGCGAGGAAGATAGCCCGAAGAGAGCCCCAACAATCTGTCTTGCTAGGAGAAGAACGTAAGGTAGGTCTCCAATACCACCTTACGACATCGTTGTGTTTTCTTTGCATCTGTTCTTCGATTTCTTTTCAAACAAAAGCTTTCTCGTGGACAGATCACTTGTTGATCGGGTTGATCTAAAAGCAAGGTCATCGCCACGTCCACATTTGATCCGAACACCTCTGTTCATCGTAAAACCATGCAAGCCATGCAAGAACACGAACAAACCGATCTAATAAAACTGATTATAGGATAGCATGCATGTGCATCATCGCATCTAGTTAAAAGTTTGTGAATGATATTGATTGCTGTGGATCTTTGTAAGGGCCTCAGTTTTTGACACCTACTTGAAGTGTTCATCACCACACCACACACCTCATTTGAAGTAAGTTGATGAACACGAATGAAGAGCAAGTAACCACCATAAACATGCTCATTAGAGAACAAACTCACATATTGCAAAAGTGGTATTTCCCACATGTGATATAGGTGGGCTGGACATATGAAAACTCCTACACATTGCTAAGGATGTCCATGACAAGTTTCACCCAAATTCAAAACCTTTTTGAGGTCATTTTGGGTATAGTTAGAAAGAGGGCAGTTTGAAACCATATTCAAATTCAAACTATTTTTATCCCATGAATTTAAAAGTTGGAGGCATATTATTATTCAGCACTTTTTTGTGAGCTCACACACCAATTTTCACTCCATTTGGAGTTGATCTTGACATGAGCTAAGTGGGACAAATTCAAACTTTATTTGAATTCAAAACTGAACTTGTGCTGAAATTCATTCAAACCAAACCCAATTTGAATTCTGATCAATTCAAATGGCTCATGGGTGAATAATTTGAATCACCATGGGTATTTTGGGGCTCACTGTTTACAACAGTCATTAGGAGTAAATTTCAGAGGTTAAAATTGGAAGTGGGACCCACATGTCAGCCACTACTCCAACTCAAACCGACTGAAAACCCAGCTCGGGTTCTTGCGCCGGACTGAGCAGCCGCCACGGCGAAGAGGCGACCGGGACACCACCTGCTTGCCGCCCCGACGTGCTGAACCGCCTTACAGCCCCCTTATCTACGCCACCGCCCTGATTGGAGCGATCACCACACACTCTGCTGCTTCCTCGCATCAGAACCGCGCCATCGCTGCCGATCACTCGGAGCTGATCAGGGAATCTTGATCACCGCCTCTCTGTGCTCTCCAGAGCCACGGCAAGGTACTAGAAACCTTTCTCTGTCTTCCCCGCTGCTAGAAATTCAGCTGAAACCGGTCGATCTCGGCAATACCGAGAGTTCAATCCGGTGACCTAACGCCGCCGCACTTCGGGCTCCCGTGGACAGCGCAACCGGAGCGTTGTCACGCCCGAGCCAAGGCACCCTTGGATGCGCTGGTGACCGGTGCTGCTCACCCCGAGCGACAGCCCGAGTGTTTGCTCACCGGCGGCGAATTTCCAGTTTTCCCCTTTCTGTGTGCAGAACGACCTTCGGGTGCGGTTCCGTCGAATTCGTACTCTAGAAAGGATTAGAGGGCCTCAATCCGCTCTCACACAAACTAGACATGGTAATGCACAAGTTGCCTTCACAACCTTTGGCCGGTGGACCTCTGTACCCGGCGTAATTTGAAGTTTACCGACGGCGGAACAAACGGGAGGCATCGGGCGCACGGTGAGGACCTACTTCGGGCCTCCCCCGAGCTGCCTCAAGCTCATGTCGACCTTCCCTGAGGTCCACTGATGCTTCCCGACCGGTTGCTCGAGTAGTTGAGGTGCTAGGGGAGAAAGCCGACACGGCCAAAGTTTTTCCGAGGCGGCGGCTCGTCGCCGACCATGCACCAGCCGTTGTCATGACGAGCCGACCCCAGAATCCTGTTCCCCATGTGAAAGTAGGCAGGGGCGGCCAGGATCGTGAAGTTTGAAACTCCACAGAAGCTGCCGGCGAGCTCTCCGGCGAGGTCCCTTGACGGCGGAGCGCGGGCGGCGAGAGGTTGACGAAGGGGGTGGACCCCAGCTGTCAGCGGGAGATATTTTGAATCGGGATCGGGCTGCGGCCGTAATCGGTTGTGCTGGCACGCAAAAACCTTGTGGGCTGCCGTGTGCTGTCGCCTCGGCACTCAACACGTGTCCATGCGGGCCCCGGCAGATTTCAACTTTTCCCCCGATTTTCAGATTCCATTCAAACTTCAAATCCTCATAACTTTGGCTACGAAGCTCCAAATCGAGTGAAACAAATTTTGTTGGATTCAGCTCTCTGAGCACTTTCCAACAAATCAAGTTTCACGTGGTTAGTGAAACTGTTCCAGAGAAAATAGAAAATGTTCAGAAACATTTTCAGAATTTTCTCTGAAATTGTTTAGCTCATATCTTTAGCTAGGAACCTTCAAATTAAGTGAGACCAACTCCATTAGAACCCTCTGAAAATCTAGTTTTCAGAATGTCATAGTTTGTTTCATGAAAATCCTTAGAACACCCTAAAAGCCTTTCAATTAAGGTCAAGTACATAATTAATTGTGGAGGGCTCAAATGAGCTTTGCTGCAACTAAAACTTGACCAAATCTCTGTTTAGGTTGTAACCAAGCCCCAGTAAAAGTTCACAGTCATTGGGTCTGTCTAGTAAGGGTTATAGACTTCACAAATTGAAATTCAATCAAGTGCATTTAAATTAATACATGTACTTGTATATCATGTAGTTGCTAAGGTCGAGGAGGAACCCGAAGTCCTAGACTTCGTTACTCCGGAGGAGCAGCTAGCCTACGACCAAGAGCAGCAAGGCAAGCTCCGGTTTGCATTAACCTTTTACAAATTTTTATTGTTTTGAGCACTTACTTGAGTATTATGATTCCTTGCATTAGAGTCTTGTTTGGAAACCCAATTGCATAGCCAAGAAAACCATGGGTTGGGTTTAGTATTGCATACCCCGTTAGCTACTGCAATGCTAAGATAGTGTAGGATTCGGTACAAGTCGAGTAGTTGGAACTACTCGCGAGCATTGGCTAGAGGCACTCGACTCGGGTAGAGATAGCACATGATACACATGGCAAGAAAGATGAGACCGAGCGGACGGTAAGGGCAGCAGGACTTTGGGGTCTGTGTGCTATACCTCCTCTTGTGTCGATTGAGGACCGAGCCGTGTGCGGGCTTGTTGAACAAGCTAGAACAGTACCGAAGACCTACTGGCTATATGGGAACCGGGAAACCGATGTAACTCGGGTAGCTGGGTGTTGAGGCATAGCTGGTGGTTCAGAGGGTAGGTTGAGAGCTCGAGGTGTAAATCGGCTGGCGGCACTGAGATGCGCGTGCAGAGACCTCTTGCTCGGGACGATTGGACCGGTTCAACATTTGGCTAACGGGTGAAAGGCAGTTGCGTACGGCGTCCGTGATGGTTATTGTAGGCAACATCGAGTACGGGTGTACGTGACAGGTTGTTCGGGTAACCCTGCAGGTGTAAATCGATTATAATCGCCGTCCCTCGCGGTCAGTGAGTACCACTTGTTCACTGTACCGTGACGTAGAAAGAACAGGCTACTTACATGTTAAAATGTTGCTGATTGAAAGATGGACTTGACTGCTAATGACTTGCTGTAGTTTAGAGCTAACTAAAGTTCATTTCAACTTTGGGCAAAGTACATGAGAGAAATGCGTTTCTTGTTTGATTGCGGCTCTCTCATGTACCTTAGCGTAAGGTTCTCCACAACCTGCTGCTAAAATTTGAAAGTAAGGTTCTACTAATTAGGCGAGTCCTTGCAAATGATTTTTACCTCATGTAACCCACCACCCCTCATTTAGAAGTTCCATGTTTAGGTGAGACGGGTCAGACTTGCTGAGCCTTCGTGCTCACTGCTTGTGTTTGAAGCTTTTGCAGGGTTCTATGAGGAAGGGACTCCCGAAGAGGAGACGGAACCCCAGGAGGGGAACCCCGTCGAGTGGGAGTCGTGCACGCCGCAGAGTTAGTGTGTGTGTGTGCTAGCAAGGGCACGTTCAAGGGCTGAACGTGGACTTGATGCGTAGTCTACGCCCGTGAGTGTAGACTGGAACTATTTTGATGTAAACATGTTCATAAACTTGTTTATGTAATAAAATTTCGCTTCCGCTTTGTACCTTTGACGTGTGTTATCCGGTGCTGTGCAACGCAGCACCCCTCAGCGTGATCCTGGCTCGACAACACCGTTGGGGTCATGTCAGCGTGGTATCAGAGCTCGCTTGAGGTTTAACGCACTACAAAGGTCATCTTTTTCAAAAATCCAGTGAGGAACGAGTTAGTAGCCCGTATAAGGATGTTATTAGCATATAGAAAGTGGCATACTAACCTATTTGTTTATGTCGGAAAATTGTGTATCTCGGGACGTTTATGTCTTGGGGGGTACATGTAAGCGCTGTCCACCAGTGCGCACATGCTGAAGAGTGGAGCCCCACGGGTGGCAGGTAACCCGACCCGCTTTGATATCCTCTACGACTCTTCATGTCGTTTGGGGTATTCGAGCAACGTCTATCCCTGGCGTGCGTGGTGCAACTTGGGAGACCCCTTCACGTGATCTGAAACATGAACACGTAGCTCAAGGCGTGTTTGGCTTGAGAACATCCGGGCGAGTGATGACGGCCAGGTGTACGAACTGTATGGATTCAGAGCTCGGTGTGCAGCCGAGTCTGACAATTGCTTGAGTTTCTGCAGGTAGCCTGACCACGAAATGGTAGACGTGTAGCATCCGTGTGCGAGTGACGTTTAGTGCCACTGAAATAACGAAGCCGGCTAAGTCTGGTATAAGTTTTTCTTTGTGAGGACATAGTACCGACATAATCTGGTAACGCATCGATGTCACACCCAACTAAATGAACAACTTCATTTAAAACTTGAAGGTTTTGGTCTAAAGTATTAAAACTTTATGTAACTCCTTCCCTTGAACAGGATATTCAAAGTTAACAAGTTTTCAACTTATAGGTTGTTAAGGGCAGAGCACTCTGTTTTCAGCTGAGTCAAGGCTGAAGTTAATCAGAGGTTAGAGGTTGAGTTCTTTCGAGGTTGGGGTCATATGATACATTTCTGGAAAGCTTTGGAAAAGCTTTACAACTTTTCTGTTTAGGTCCAGAGGTGTTTCACCCGTTAACCAATCGAAAAATGCAGTAGAGTTGAAACTGTCTAGAAAACAGGACAGAGTAAAGACTCTCTGTAAACTCTCTGTAAATTAAGTATACCTTCCTGCATAAAAATCCAAAAATAGAAAATTAGGTAGTTCTGTAAATCTTATGAGATAGGTTACAACTTTGTAACAGAAAGTTTTGTCAGATTAGGAACAGAATTAACTGGAATTCTTGGATCAAATCAGTACCTATAGCAGGGAGGTGCTGTCCAATTGTTTCCAGAAATTCTGTCAACTTTGACATCTCATAACTTTTGAACCAGGACAGATATTAGGCCAAGAAAATGCTTTCTGGAAAGCTATTGAAGTTAGCTTTAACTTTGATGTTGAGTTCCGGAATTGGTTTTGCTTTAACATGGCCTAAATCAGGTTGAAATGGAAACTGGTCAGGGCTGTCATGGGAACAGCAGATCAGCAGTCAAATTTGTTTAAAATTTGAACTATGTTTCCATGTTTTATGAGTTCAATGACATGTCTTATATTATAACTCAATGGTTTACTGTTAAAATAAATATTTGACATTTCTCAAATATATTTTTACAGATGGCAGCAGATAACCAGTTGGGGAACGGGTGGGTGGTGTCCCACTGTTCCCACCACAGCGGCTATCCGGAGGCATTGAGGCAGATGCTTCAATATTTCGGATACAACCAGATGCCGCAGTACTTCGCTAAGGAAGAAGGCGAAGAGGGGAACAAGACGTGGACAATCCATGTCGAGGTCCCTGCAGGACCTATGCCACCCGGTTGGGTGCCGTTCACCATCATGGTGAGAGGAAGACAACCGGAAGGGATGTGGCAAGTGGCAGCCCATGACACTATGTCACGTTTCTGCCAACTACACGTGCAGGCTACGGAGGGCACTCCATACGCGCTCGTTCTGGTGGAGGGACAGGCTCAGCATGTGTGGGAAGAGAGGTACCTTGAGGCAACGGACCCGAGTTGCCCAAGGTACAACCCCGCGGAGGCAAATCTCAGCCTCCAGATGAGGGCGGGAAACGCCGTGATGAACAGCCAAGCTGTTCATGCGGAGCATCTCGCCACAAAGCTCAAGGAGAGCACGATCCGTGGAGACCATTTCGAGAGTGCTCACAGCGCACTCTGTAATGTGCTCCTTCCGACGATCAAGCGACTGAATGAACATAATCAAATGCATCGTCTGAAGAAGGCGAAGAGGAAAAGCCGTGTCGACATCGCGGCGTTGCAAGAACTGGTACAGAATCTGACCCAGAAGAACGAGGAACTTACTCAAGAGCGGGACGACACTATTGAGGAAGGGCAAGGCTTGGAAGAAGATTACAACCAAGCCATGGACGAGGTGCATGCATTGCAGGACCTCGTACCTCCGGTGTTAGGCGTACCGGTGGTCTTGGGCCTTCCAGCAATGGGAGAACCCGAGATGGGAGAAGAGGTGGTAGATCCGGAGCCACCAGCGGAGGTACCGGAGGAGGACGACCCGCAGGAGGTCGAGTTCTACTCCGAGTAGGGGGTTAGAGTTGCCATGTAGGGCAGCTAGGGTAGTGTAGCCCAAATTTTGTAATCGGTGACATGTCGTACAGACAGTAGCATATTTATAGGTAGTGACGACATGAGCCCGACTTCTCGGAGACCCGAGAATAATGTATCTTGTATAAAGTTTATGCTTTATCAATATATGTGAATGTTGTGCAAATTAATCATGTGTCACTTCAATACCTACTGTTACATATGGAATTTTATGTAAGACATGTGCTAATCGCTGCCGTTTTGAATTTCAGAATGACCCGTACTCGTGCCAACCCTGATGTTGGGGGTACTAGCCAAGGGGGAGAGACCTCCCAACAGCCTCCCGAGGACTCCTCGGGACAACAGCAGCAGCAACAGCAAACACCGCCACCACCACTGCCAACGGTTACATTGGCCGACATCGTCGCGGCAATGGCGGGTTCACATCAGCAGCACACGGAGTTGCTGCAAACTCTTATTGCCAATATGTCTCACCCAGAGAGACGTCAAGATCGTGAGGAGCGTCAACAGAGCTCCTACTCCGACTTCCTCACGACTCATCCCCCTGTATTCTCAAGAGCGGATGAACCTCTTGATGCGGACAACTGGCTCCGCACGATAGAGATGAAGTTCGGGCTGCTCCAGATAAGCGAGCAGCGCAAGACTCAGTTCGCGGTCCAGCAGCTCCAAGGATCCGAGAGCGCGTGGTGGGCCAACTTCTGTGCTTCACAGCCCACCAACCGAGTGATGACCTGGACGGAGTTTCGGACGGCCTTCAGGGCCTATCATATACTTCCAGGTTTGATGAAGAGGAAGACGCAGGAATTCCTACACCTGCAACAAGGGAGCAGGAACGCGCTGGAATACTCCAGAGCGTTCAACGATCTCGCGCTCTACGGGTCGTATCACACAGATACTGATGAGAAGCGGCGGGACCACTTTTACCAGGGGCTTAACCCGCTCCTGAAGGACAAGTTGGCGATGTTCAATCGTGGCAGCCTCAACGGCATCATTGATGCTGCGATTGTTCAGGAGGACTCCGGCAAGGAGTTAGCAGCGGCGGAGAGAAAGCGAAGCGCACCGCAGAGCAGCACAGAAGGAGGCGGTCCTTCTCAAAAGTTCGGATGGTGAATCGCCCACCATAAGGTCCACTCTGGCAGCCACCACAGCGGTCGATGCCGTTCCGCAGTCGACCGTACCCTTCACCGGCATTCAGGCCGGCACTGCCATTACCACCTCCGCAACAACAGCAGCAGCGGGCGATGCCGCGTGCGTATGCACCTCAGCAGCGCATGCCGGGCTTTCGTCCCCCGAGCACTACACCAGCAGCGGCTACATGTTACAAGTGTGGTCATCCCGGACACTTCGCGAGCAGTTGCCCGGAGAGGCAAGGCGGCGGAGTGGCACCGCAATTTCCAGGGAGGAATCAACCCTGGAACCCTACTAATGTGCGGCGGGCAAACCCTAGGCCTGGCACCGTCCACCAGCTTGCCATAGAGGACGTGCCGGAGGCGAGCCAATCCTTGCGGGTATGTTCCAACTCCACCAGCATCCTGCTATAGTACTATTCGATTCAGGCACCATGCATAGCTTCATTAGCCAAGCTTTCATTGATAAATATAGCTTGCAAATACTACCCACCGATAGTTCTTATGTGATCTGTTCACCGGGTGGGAAAATTTCAGCAAGCATGAAGGTCCCAAAAGTGCCATTATGCTTAGAGGGTAGAGTCTACCCTATGTAACACCCCAAAATCCTGTTAAGAGGGGACTTTAAAAATTTTTGGACGTATTGCATGTGTTGCAAAAATTCAAATTCAAACTGGAATTCAAATTAAACTCAAAACAGAAATGAAAAAGAAAAAGAAAAAGAAAAAAAATAAACCCCCCGGCCAGTGGGCCGAAACCCACCAGCCGGCCCATTTGTTTCCGCGCCAGACCGCAGCCACGCGCCCCCCCCTCTTTCCCACTGACACGCGGGGCCCGCCAACCCTTCTTCCTCCTCGCGCCCGCGCTCGGCCAGACTCTTCTCACCCCGAATCGAAACCGCCCCGGATCCTCGCGTATCCCAGCCGAATTTCGTTCGTGGACGACACAAACTCGATCACAACCGAACGCCGCCCTCCCCCGTCTATAAAAACCCCGGCATCGTCCCGTTTTTCCCCACGATCCGCCGTTTTTCTCCCCGGTGAGAACCTGAGCTTCTCCGGTGAATTCTGCTCGATCTACGCTCGGGAATTCTGATCTAACTCGCTGGTCTTGATCCACTGCCTCCGGGGAACCTCGCAGGTGCAGAAAACTCGGTGCTTTGAGGTTCAAACACACCGCCGACGAGCCTCGCCGTGAATTCACCTCGGACCTCGTCGCCGATCGCTTTTCAGGACCTCCGAGCTCAAGAAAACCTCTGAGGTGAGATCCCCGACCTCCCTTCCACCGATCTATGCCATAAAATCACAGTTTTAGGAAGAATTGACGAAGATCTGAAACTCTCCGGCGAGATCGCCGCCTCCCGCCGCCGTGCGCCACCTGGCAGCGCCGCCCGCGCTCGATCAGAGCGACGTGGCCGCTTGTGCGCCGTCTATTTTAAATCGCACGGTAGAATTTAAATCTCCGCTTACCGGTTCGACGTTATAATCTCAGCCGTCAGTTTTAAATCGGACGGTCCACGTCAGCCCCGCGTTATAAAGGCCGGGATTCTTACGCGCTACCCCTTGGGGTTCTCGGAAAATACGAGCTAGCCCCGGAAACTTCTGATCTAGCCCCTGGAGCTTCAGAAATTCATGTAAATTCAATTAAAAATCAGTTTTAGCCCCTAGACTTAATAAAAATTAGCAAAACTCCTCTGTTATGCATAGTTAGGCCCCTGGAAATTCTTAAAATAGTATAATAGACCCTGTAGTGGGGTGAGTTTACCTTTTTAACCCTATATGATATTAAATTTCGGAATTTGAATATGTGATTAGCATTTAAAATTTAAAAGATGGGACAAACACATTGTAAATTCAAATTTAAAACTCTCATAGCACTTGGAAAACTTTGGAGTGAGTTAAAAATAGACTTTTAGCTGAAATGAATCTGTCTAATTGATTATTCACATTTATTAGTAATAGGGACACATATTAAGTATAGAATAATTCTGAAAATTTGTAAAATAAATGTAAAATAGTTTAGATGTCTAATAAATGTAAAAATATATTATTTAATATTTTAGACCCAAAACCTATTCTGTTTAGATGAGGTGTCTTACTATTTTCATAATAAAGTTCACATTTAGGCATAGGAAATAAATCTGAAAATATAGCAAACTAGGTATAAATAACTAGAAAATGATAAATGAAGTTTCCAAAATCCAAAGAATTCAGTTTAGGGTTGGTAGAAGGTTTAAAGACACATATGAAGTAGGAAAACACCTTTTATGCATACTTGGTGGCTAAAATGTGTATCAATTAAATATAAGGGATTTATTTAAATTAGAAATTCATATATAGTATGCCAACATGAATATGAATACAAAAGTAGAAATCATATACACATGTTTAAAAGTGCATGTAAGCCAAAAATCAACACACATAGAGTAACCACAACACATAGAATTGTGAATGGCTTTCATAAATGTGAATGTGTGGTTTGTATGAAGTGGAAGTGTGAACTATGTCTTATGACTTGTTGTTTTCTTTTGCTATGTGTGATGATATGAGTAGAACCTGCTCCAGAGCAAGTTTTTCCTTTCCAAGATCAGGACTACCCATTCCAGGAGCAGCAGGAAGTAGGCAAGTGTCCTTGACCACTTTGTTCCTATACTAGGATGTGTAGATAGAATTATTTGCATTGTCAATTGAAAATATGAAACCCATGCTAGGATGTTTCCCTAGAATTGCATTACCTTGTTTCCTTGTAGCTTGGGTTGGGATTCATTTTATCATGTCATTTATTATTATGCATATGCTTAGCCATGCTTAGAATGAGATATTTGGGATATGAGATCATCAGTTTATTTTAATATACTCTTGAATGAGATATTGTGAGTTATGTAGAGGTAGGGATCAAGGCAAGTTGGATGTTTTGGTTGGTGCTGGGTGCACGAGACTCGGGTTTGTGTTTAGTACTTGCCTGGATCCTAAGGACCGATTCATGGAGCATGTAACCTGGATTTACCGTGCCAACCACATGCTGACATGGGGCAGCTTGGCCAATTAATTAGGTGTATCCCCGGCGTAGTATGGGTGTCTTGGATGGTGCGTGGAGAAGATGTCAGCTGGACTACCATATGAACCGCAAGGCTCAAGAGGGGGCCACAGCAGCGGGGTTGGAGCCTCTTGTATGCTGTTAGGAGTGAAACCTCAGTGGGCCCACGCTCGTCGGGAATCCCTTTGTAAAGGCTTCGTAGTGATCTCCTGGCTACACACCTGGGAAGTGTGAATGTGGTTCGTAGCCACTGGCATAATGGAGGTTCTTTTAGTCCACCCGGCAACGGGGGATGAAATCACTACATGTGGGTATAGTGGTGCAAACTCTGCAGAGTCAAAACTGTCATGACAGCCGTGCTCACGGTCAAGAGCGGCTTGGACTTATTCATGATTAGAGGATGATGGCTTTGGAAGTTGAGGATGTTAAGCGGGGAGCTTAACATTGGAAATGATGTTATGGTTATTTGATTATGATGATGGGATGGGAGATTGGGACCATTTCACCTATGTAGTAATGTAGGTGCTTAATAAGCTAAGGTGATAGGTATTAATTGCATAGTGCTTTAACCATGAGTTCAACCTCCCTTTGTTCTAGCCATGCATGACATAATTTTCCCACACTTGCTGAGTACCATCAGTACTCAACCTTGCATATTTGTTAGTTTATATTGCTGCTCAGGTCAAAATAATGAGGTGGTGTATAATGATCAAGTCTTTGGACCCGAAGAAGGTTTCTAAGTTCATGGAGTCCCTCGGGCAACGCCTGTGATGGAGTCCACAAGAATAATTATTCCGCTGCTAGTTTATTTATTTGTGATGAACTTATTATTGTCCATCGAGACATTTGCTATGTAAGACTTATTTATATTCAACACCTGGCTTGTAATGAACGATGCTTCACTATTTATCATCACATATATGAGAAAATGATCCTGGCATACATGTGATATTCACTCGGTTGTTCTTCGGAAAAACCGTGTGTGACAGAAAGTGGTATCAGAGCCAAGGTTGCCCGTAGGAACGCGGACCTAGGTAGAAATGGACGTATTTAAGGGCCCTATTTTCTTAAAAACTATTTTACAAGGTGTGTGTTGAAAAGTGTTATTTAATGGAGTCACTTTCTTCATCTTACCCCAACTTTCATTCAAAATAGGATTTTTGTTTAAAAGTTTATCTAACCTAAGTTTAAATGCTTTCTGTTTTAGGTGGTTCGCATGATTCGCACCGCTCGCAAGTCCACAGGAGGGAGAGTTCCATAGTTGCCCTTGCCAAAAGAGAGGAGAGCCGTCCGGTGACGTACCTTTCCTACGAATTGGCAGCAGGAGGCTTGTTGCGCCGTCTTCGACGTATGCTCCAAGCCGCCGGCAATACGGGCAAGCTAATCATACACTATAGCTCCACCAGGACGATCCGTGAAAAGAGGGAAGAATGGAGTTTAGAGATGAGGATTATCCATGAAAATCAGCTGCTTAAGATCCACCGCTCTCCACCTTGTCGAGCGACACAGGTCGATGCGGAGAAGGATGTCACCTGGGAGGCCATCACTTGATAGAGTCACAATTATCGTTGACACCTGGACAGGACCGAGTACATGTATGTCCTCCAGCGCGAGAGTGGTACAACGGAGTACAAGTACCTGCCACTGCAGCAGGGGACTTCCCATGAGCACATGGACTTGTGCTTGGAGGATGCTGCTATGCTTAGCACTCGACTGCAGGAGTGTCAGCAAGAGCTTCAGGATTTTCGGGACACCCTGAAGGAAACCGAGGCGTTGCTCCGAGCCTGCTTGAGGGCGAGAGAAAGAGGAGATGGGAATGAACTGTGTGTCACCGTGAATGATACATGGACTCCTGACTCCCCAGATCGCCGGGCGATCAGGCGTCGTCGCACTTCTCCACCGGCAGCCTCCCCACCCAAAGCAGAGTCAGAAGGTAGCCGCAATAATGACGAAGATCCCGAGGAGCCAGCTCAGGAATACGAGTAGTGTAGAGTCTTTCCCTTAGTTAGCAAGATGTCGAGTAGTCGAGTCGTTACCTTAGTAAATGGTGTGTTAATGCTTGGTGGGTGACGTGAGTTGTGGAAGCCATGAGCAATTGTTCACAGCCTCGTCTTCAGATTGTTTTGCTTTGGTGTGTGAACCCACATGAAATAATAGTTCATTTATTTTTGTGTGAGACATGAACCCTCAGAAAAGTATAACAAAGCCTCAACACTTCAAAGTACAAACAAGTGAAAGTAGTAAGATAATACGTAATGCTTTAAATTAACATTTGGTTAATCATGCTAGATGGACGAAAGAGGAAAAGGTCGTGCTGCCAACCCCGCCAACAACAACGATGAGGCCTACAACCCTCATCTTTCTGGAGGCCAAGACAGGGGTGGACGCCATGAAGGAGTTGATCCCTTCCACCAAATGCTGGAGAATCAAAATCAGCTCATCCAGAACTTGACTCAAGTGGTGGCCAACTTGCATCAAGTTCCACCTCCACAAGCTGCACCACGCCAACCAAGGTTGAGTGAGTTTCTAGGAACTCAACCTCCAAAGTTTGCAAGTGCTGCTGAACCTCTGGAGGCAGATGATTGGCTAAAGACCATTGAGAGCAAGATGAGGATCATACAGTGCCAAGGGTATGAGAGGGTGCTGTTTGCCTCTCATCAATTGCATGGACCTGCTGCTGATTGGTGGACCGCCTACGTGGCCGCCCATCATGACCCTGAGACCATCACTTGGGAAGAGTTCAAGCGTAGCTTCCGCAACCATTACATACCAAGGGGTGAACTCAAAAACAAGAGGAAGGAGTTCTTGGGGTTACAGCAAGGTAACATGACTGTGAGGGAGTACCTCACTAAATTTACTCAACTCTCCCGTTATGCTCCACGGGACATAGAGACTGATGAGCAGAAACAGGATTGTTTCCTAGAAGGACTTACCGCAGAAATGCAGTGTGCAATGTCCTCCAACGAATATGAAAGCTTCCAAAAGATGGTGGACAGAGCGTTTGTGGTAGAAAGGAAGCTGAAGGCCTTGGAAAATGAGAACAAGAGGAAGTCCGGGTGGTCACATCAAGCCTCAGGGAGCAACACCCGCCCACGTCTGATGCAGCAACCCGCAGGGCAGACGAACCGTGCTGCGGTACCCTACTCAGCACCAAGAGGGTACAACCCAAACTACAGGCCTCCGGCAGCACCAATACAGCCACAACGTCAGTTCGTACAGCAGCCTCGCCCTACATATCAACCTCGACCAGCAGTGCAAGGACCCCCAAACCAACCCCAAGAAAACAAAGGCCAGGCACCTAAGGTTGGGGTGCAATGTTTTAACTGTGGTGAAGTAGGGCACTACGCCCATAAGTGCCCAAAGAAGAAGCCCGCGCAGCCGCAACAGCAGAATGTAATGAGAGGACGGGTGAACTACGTCACCATGGAGGAAGCGCAAGAGGCACCCGACGTGGTAGTTGGTAAGTTTCCTGCCAATTTACACATTGCAACCCTGTTGTTTGATTCTGGTGCTACCCACTCGTTCATTGCCCAAGGTTTTGTTAAGAAGCATGACCTAGCAACAACACAAATGAACCATATGCTAGCAGTAAACTCTCCAGGTGGAGAAATAAGGACAAGACAAGTGTGTTCCAAAGTGAACCTAGACATTGATGGGGTAGTATTTACTGCTAACCTCATAGTGATAGATTCACAAGGGATAGATATTATCTTGGGTATGGATTGGTTGACCAAACATAAAGGAATCATCTATTGTTCGACCAGAACGGTGGAACTAACTCACCCTAGTGGCACAAGAGTGAAGTTTATAACAATACAAGAGCCTAGGAGGGACATTAAATTAAATCAAGTGGAGGTGAAAGTGGAGGAGATCAGGACCATCAGGGAATATCCCGATTTTTTTCCGGAGGAGTTGCCAGGTATGCCTCCTGATCGTGAAGTGGAATTCGCAATTGAGCTAGTGCCTGGAACAGCCCCGATATACAAGAGACCTTATCGGATGGACTCCAAGCAGCTGGGAGAACTCAAGGATCATTTGAGAGAATTGACGGAGAAGGGGTATATTCGTCCTAGTTCCTCACCTTGGGGAGCTCCAGTGATATTTGTGCCCAAGAAGGACGGAACCCAAAGGTTATGCGTGGACTACCGTGCCTTGAATGAGGTAACCATCAAGAACAAGTACCCGTTACCCCGCATTGAAGACTTGTTTGATCAGTTGAGGGGAGCTTGTGTGTTCTCGAAAATTGATCTCAGGTCGGGGTACCACCAACTTAAGATAAGGCAAGCCGATATTCCAAAGACAGCTTTCGTATCTCGCTACGGACTGTATGAATACACCGTCATGCCTTTTGGGCTAACTAATGCCCCGGCATACTTCATGTATCTCATGAACAAGGTATTCATGGAATATCTAGACAAATTTGTGGTGGTTTTCATAGATGACATTCTCGTTTTCTCCAAAGAGGAAGAGGAACATGAGAAACATCTAAGGTTGGTGTTGCAGAGGCTGAGAGAACACCAACTATATGCCAAGTTGAGCAAGTGTGCGTTTTGGCTGAAGAGAGTTCCCTTCTTAGGACATATCATCTCGGAGGGAGGAATCTCCGTGGATCCCGCCAAAATCGAGGATATACAAAAGTGGAAGACCCCTGAAAATGTCGGGGAAGTTCGAAGCTTCTTTGGATTGGCAGGATACTATCGACGGTTTATTGAGGGATTCTCTAAGATCTCGAGACCCCTCACCAAACTGTTGGAGACGGGAATCACATTCACATGGACGCCGCAATGCGAGACGAGTTTTCAGGAGTTAAAGAAAAGATTGACAACAGCCCCAGTGCTAGTTATGCCAGACATGCAGAAGAACTTTACGGTGTACTGCGATGCCTCTGGAAACGGGTTGGGATGTGTTCTCATGCAAGAAGGGCATGTCGTGGCTTATGCATCCCGGCAGCTCAGGAAGCACGAGAAGAACTATCCTACACATGACCTAGAACTAGCCGCAGTGGTACACGCGTTGAAAATTTGGCGGCACTACTTGATGGGGAAGAGGATAGAGATATATACGGATCATAAGAGTTTAAAGTACATTTTCACACAGCCAGATCTCAACCTCAGACAAAGGAGATGGTTAGAGCTAATCAATGACTTTGATGTGGGCATCAACTATCATCCTGGGAATGCAAACGTCGTGGCAGATGCTTTAAGTCGGAAAGTGCAGGTCAATAAGTTGAGCTTGAAGGACATACCTGCAGAATTGAAAGACGAGGTTATAAGGCTCAATCTATGCCTTGTGAATAGTGGAGAAGCCATCGCCATGGAAGTGGACTCCACACTAGAGCAAGAAATACGTGAGGGTCAAAAGAATGACGAGAAGATACAAGAAATCAGGCAACTCATCAAGGAAAATAAAGCCCCTAGTTTTAGAGAGGATGAACAGGGAACGGTGTGGCATGGGAAAAGAATCTGTGTGCCAGAAGTAAAGAAGATCCGTGAATTGATTTTGAAGGAGGCTCACGATTCTGACTATTCCATTCATCCTGGGAGTACGAAGATGTACCAGGACCTCAAGAGTAGATATTGGTGGTATGGCATGAAGCGAGATGTCGCGGAACATGTTGCCCTATGTGACACATGTCAGTTGGTGAAAGCAGAACATCAACGACCCGCGGGATTATTGCAACCACTCAAAGTGCCTGAATGGAAATGGGAACAAATCGGTATGGATTTCATAGTGGGACTGCCTAGGACCCAATCAGGATATGATTCGATATGGGTCATCGTCGACAGGCTAACCAATGTAGCTCATTTCATCCCCGTGAAGGGAAGCTACAGCGGATCCAAATTGGCGGAGTTGTACATGTCAAGGATCTTGTGTTACCATGGAGTGCCCAAGAAGATAGTGTCGGATCGAGGGACACAGTTCACCTCAAGATTTTGGCAGAAGTTACACGAAACCATGGGAACCCATCTGAACTTTAGTTCTGCCTATCATCCCCAAACTAATGGGCAGACGGAAAGAACCAATCAGATTCTTGAGGATATGCTGAGGGCGTGTGCACTCAAAAACAATCGGAGTTGGGACAAGAACTTACCGTATGCGGAATTCTCCTATAACAACAGCTATCAGGCTAGTATGAAGATGTCACCGTTTGAAGCTTTGTATGGGAGGAAGTGCCGAACTCCCCTGTATTGGAACCAAACGGGGGAAAGTAAAGTGTTTGGTCCCGAAGTACTACAAGAAGCCGAGGTGAAAGTGAGGGAGATTCGCAACAACTTGAGGATAGCACAAATACGACAAAAGAGCTACGCCGATGTGCGGAGAAGAGAGCTCGTTTTCAACGTGGGAGACTATGTCTATCTCAAGGTGTCCCCTATCCGAGGACTTCGTCGGTTCAAGGTGAAAGGGAAGTTATCACCTCGATACATCGGACCCTTTCAAGTTCTGGAGAGGAAAGGCGAAGTGGCGTATCAACTAGAATTACAGGCTCGCCTATCGGATGTGCACGATGTATTCCATGTGTCACAGCTCAAGAAATGTCTGAGAACGCCTGAAGAGGTGTTACCCATGAATGAGGTTGACGTAGCTGGGGATTTGTCTTATGCCGAGCAACCATTCAAGATTTTGGAGACAATGGAACGCCTCACAAGAAATAAAAGAATCCGGATGTGCAAGGTGCAGTCGAAGCATCACTCAGTAGAGGAAGCCACCTTGGAGCGAGAAGATGAGCTTAAGGCACAATTTCCGGAATTGTTTTCTTAGAACCACCAATCTCGAGGACGAGATTTCTTTTAAGGGGGTAGAGCTGTAACACCCCAAAATCCTGTTAAGAGGGGAATTTAAATTTTTTTGGACATATTGCATGTGTTGCAAAAATTCAAATTCAAACTGGAATTCAAATTAAACTCAAATCAGAAATGAAAAAGAAAAAGAAAAAGAAAAAATAAACCCCCCGGCCAGTGGGCCGAAACCCACCAGCCGGACCATTTGTTCCCGCGCCAGCCCGCAGCCGCGCGCCCCCCTCTTTCCCACTGACACGCAGGGCCCGCCAACCCTTCTTCCTCCTCGCGCTCGCGCCCGCGCTCGGCCGGACTCTTCTCACCCCGAATCGAAACGGCCCCGGATCCTCGCGTATCCCAGCCGAATTTCATTCATGGACGACGCAAACTCGATCACAACCGAACGCCGCCCTCCCCCGTCTATAAAAACCCCGGCATTGTCCCGTTTTCCCCACGATCCGCCGTTTTTCTCCCCGGTGAGAACCCGAGCTTCTCCGGCGAATTCTGCTCGATCTACGCTCAGGAATTCTGATCTAACTCGCTGGTCTTGATCCACCGCCTTCGGGGAACCTCGCAGGTGCAGAAAACTTGGTGGTTTGCGGTTCAAACACAGAGCCGACGAGCCTCGCCGTGAATTCACCTCGAACCTCATCGCCGATCGCTTTTCAGGACCTCCAAGCTCAAGAAAACCCCCGAGGTGAGATCCCCGACCTCCCCTCCACCGATCTATGCCATAAAATCACAGTTTTAGGAAGAATTGACGAAGATCCGAAACTCTCCGGCGAGATCGCCGCCTCCCGCCGCCGTGCGCCACCGGGCAGCGCCGCCCGCGCTCGATCAGAGCGACGTGGCCGCTTGTGCGCCGTCTATTTTAAATCACACGGTAGAATTTAAATCCCCGCGTACCGGTTCGACGTTATAATCTCAGCCGTCAGTTTTAAATCGGACGATCCACATCAGCCCGGTGTTATAAAGGCCAGGATTCTTACGCGCTACCCCCTGGGGTTCTTGGAAAATACGAGCTAGCCCCGGAAACTTCTGATCTAGCCCCTGGAGCTTCAGAAATTCATGTAAATTCAATTAAAAATCAGTTTTAGCCCCTGGACTTAATAAAAATTAGCAAAACTCCTCTGTTATGCATAGTTAGGCCCCTGGAAATTCTGAAATAATATAATAGACCCTGTATTGGGGTGAGTTTACCTTTTTAACCCTATATGATATTAAATTTAGGAATTTGAATATGTGATTAGCATTTAAAATTTAAAAGATGGGACAAATACATTGTAAATTCAAATTTAAAACTCTCCTAGCACTTGGAAAACTTTGGAGTGAGTTAAAAATAGATTTTTAGCTGAAATGAATCTGTCTAATTGATTATTCACATTTATTAGTAATAGGGACACATTTTAAGTATAGAATAATTCTGAAAATTTGTAAAATAAATGTAAAATAGTTTACATCAGAAGAGAAGTTCAAAAATATACTATTTAATATTTTATACCCAAAACCTATTCTGTTTAGATGAGGTGTCTTACTATTTTCATAATAAAGTTCACATTTGGGCATAGGAAATAAATCTGAAAATATAGCAAACTAGGTATAAATAACTAGAAAATGATAAATGAAGTTTCCAAAATCCAATGAATTCAGTTTAGGGTTGGTAGAAGGTTTAAAGACAAATATGAAGTAGGAAAACACCTTTTATGCATACTTGGTGGCTAAAATGTGTATCAATTAAATATAAGGGATTTATTTAAATTATAAATTCATATATAGTATGCCAACATGAATATGAATACAAAAGTAGAAATCATATACACATGTTTAAAAGTGCATGTAAGCCAAAAATCAACACACATAGAGTAACCACAACACATAGAATTGTGAATGGCTTTCATAAATGTGAATGTGTGGTTTGTATGAAGTGGAAGTGTGAACTATGTCTTATGACTTGTTGTTTTCTTTTGCTATGTGTGATGATATGAGTAGAACCTGCTCCAGAGCAAGTTTTTCCTTTCCAAGATCAGGACTACCCAATCCAAGAGCAGCAGGAAGGAGGCAAGTGTCCTTGACCACTTTGTTCCTATACTAGGATGTGTAGATAGAATTATTTGCATTGTCAATTGAAAATATGAAACCCATGCAAGGATGTTTCCCTAGAATTGCATTACCTTGTTTCCTTGTAGCTTGGGTTGGGATTCATTCTATCATGTCATTTATTTTTATGCATATGCTTAGCCATGCTTAGAATGGGATATTTGGGATATGAGATCATCAGTTTATTTTACCATACTCTTGAATGAGGTATTGTGAGTTATGTAGAGGTAGGGATCAAGGCAAGTTAGATGTTTTGGTTGGTGCTGGGTGCACGAGACTCGGGTTTGTGTTTAGTACTTGCCTGGATCCTAAGGACCGGTTCATGGAGCTTGTAACCTGGCTTTACCGTGCCAACCACATGCTAAGATGGGGCAGATTGGCTAATTAATTAGGTGTATCCCCGGCGTAGTATGGGTGTGTTGGATGGTGCGGGGAGTAGGTGTCAGCTGGACTACCATATGAACCGCAAGGCTCAAGAGGGGGCCATTGCAGCGAGGTTGGAGCCTCTTGTATGCTGTTAGGGGTGAAACCTCAGTGGGCCCACGCTCGTCGGGAATCCCTTTGTAAAGGCTTCGTAGTGATCTCCTGGCTACACACCTGGGAATTGTGAATGTGGTTCGTAGCCACTGGCATAATGGAGGTTCTTTTAGTCCACCCGGCAACGGGGGATGAAATCACTACATGTGGGTACAGTGGTGCAAACTCTGCAGAGTCAAAACTGTCATGACAGCCGTGCTGTGACGCCCTCAATTCTGTGGAAAACCACGGAACCGAGAACTAATGCATATGTGTGCCCAGGATGTTCATCACACATACACATACGTTCCACAAACTGAATTCAGATTTATATATTACCACGAATAACAGAGTTTATTACAACACCTCATGAGTCTTGGACTCATTCTCACAGCGGAAGTCTTTATTTCTACGCAGCGGAAATCTTTATTTAAATGCGGAAGCAAAACTAATGCGGAGGCAAAACTAAGCAGAAGTGGCTCCATCTCTACTCCTTCCACAGGCAAGGTTGAGAATAGATCACACGCCATAATGTTCCACTTGATCTTTTTAGTAGGCTTCTCTTGCTGTTGATGAAGAAATAATAATGCAAGTTTGAGCACAATGATGTACTCAGCAAGTGCGGGAATAACACATGATATGCAGCTCATAGAACAAGGTAGGTACAAAAGGTTTATTTGCAGAAAAACAGATTTGTAAAAACGTGATAAAACAGCAACTTAACTTTAGATGAATGTAATCCCAGCATGTATTAAATTACCAATATACCTTCATCACTTCCCGTGTTCCATCCGAACATTAACCAATCTTTTATTCATACTCACGAATACCTCCTCGTATTCGCTACCATCTCACCTCATAAAACAACCGCGTCTCACACCGAGACCAATCTCATGTCATGACCCATCAGTCATGCAACCATCTCATCTCCCGGATTTCACAGTTCCAAACCAAACCATAACCAAACCAATAACCATAACCAAGAACCTTCCCAATAACCATTCCAATAACCATTCCAATAACCCTTCCAGTAATCGTCCCATCTAATCATGGCAGTTTAGCCAGGTGCTTGTGACCGTAAGCTCGGCTATCACGATAGTTTTTATAACTCTGCAGAGTTTGCACCTCTTTACCCACAAGTTTGTGATTTCGTCACCCGTCGGCGACTGCAGAACCTCCATTATACCAGTACACATCCGTCGGTGTATGGCCAAGAGATCACAAAATAGCCTTTACAAAGGGGTTACTAGATGTATGGACTCACTGAGGTTTCACCGGCAGGCTAGAATCTCCAATTCACCCACCCACGGGCCCCCTCTTGTGCCATGCAGTTCCCAGGGCAGTCCTCACTTGACTCCCATTCCCCGCGCCTTCCACAATCCATAACACTCTAGCAACTTACCTAATTAATCAGCTAAGCCGCACCCATATTTGGCCTTGTGGTGGCACTGTTATCCTGGCATGTGCATGCATGAACCGGTCCTTAGATCTACGGCAAGAAAAACCACCATCTCATGCTACCTCATTCACAAACCCAAGCTTGCCTAGATCTCCCTCCGATCCATGTCCATTATTAACATCAGTTTCTCACTATTATTACGAGTGCAGTTAGCTAGACACATCTATCTCGTATTTCCAATCCCATGGACTCAGCGAAGCATAAAGCGAAAACCATACCCGACTCATAAACTTCCCAGGTGACAAGGGTGGTTTAATCAAAACTAGTAAACTCCTATAAAAGGGTTTCCCATCGTGTTTGACTCAGCACACACACCTTTTCGCAAAACAAAACAGTTTTATCCAAAATATAGGATCAACATGGTCAAGGAGCACTTGCCTTGTTCTTGTGGTTCCGATTGTTCTTGATTCTCAAAACCTGGTTGTTGTAGTTCGTCGTAGACAGCTTCCTGAGCCTGTCCTGCTATGTAGGATTCACGTGCATACAAGATTCACAGCAATCAATATTATGCGCAAACCTTAAACTAGATGCGACGATGCATATGCATGCTATTCTATGATTTTTATTAGATTGGTGTGCTCTTGCATGGCTTGCATGGACAGAGGTGTTCGGATCAAAGGTGGTCGTGGCGACGATCTTGTCTTTAGATCAAACTGATCATCGAGTGATCTGCCCACAAGAAAGCTTCTGTTCGGAATTGAAGAACAGATGCAAGAGATGAACATCATGATGTCGTAAGGTGGTATTGAAGTCCTACCTCACGCTCTTCTTGTCTTCGAGGTCCTCCTCAGACCGCTTGGTTCTTCTCCGATGATCTCCCTTGTTGTGTTTTCGGCGATGTTTTGCTCGGCGAGTTAGGGTTAGGGCTCTAAGTCGTCGGCTCAGGAGTTGAAAAGAGAAGTTCGTGGTTTCGGCCAGAGGTTTCGGGTTCTATTTATAATCAAGAAGAGAAGAGTCCTAATCTAATTGGATCCCGAATAAAAGTTTTATTCAGATCTTGTTGGATCCTGACATCTTATCTTTGGTAACATCGTGGAGTTTAGATCGGTTTCTGTTGCGTACCGGTATTTTTACGCGTAAAAACCGCTCCAGACTAGTTACCTTCGTGATGATGAGTTCCAGAAGCTCCACGTGTCTTCGGGGCCTGGTATCTCCTCATCCGCAGAGACGAGCTCCGGTTGTGCCGCGTGTTAGTCGATCGAGACCTCCCTCTTCTTCGGAGGTGAGCTCTACGCACGCCACGTGTTGGCGCCGGTCTTCCTCTTCTTCTTTCCTCAGGGACATGCCCCGCGGTCGACACGTGTTTAGCTGCGACGGACCTTCTGGTGATAAGCTCCGGTGGCGACACGTGTTCGATAGATCCGGACTTCTCTGAGGTGAGCTCCGGGATTGACACGTATCCCCCGCGAATGGTCCTCTGATTTCCGCGAGGACTAGCTCCGAGGATGACACGTGTCCTATAAAAATGCCTTTGCTTCTTCCGCAGCGGCTAGCTCCGCGGTAGCACGTGTCCCATAGGGTCGGACCTCTTTCCAATTGCGGAGGTGACCCCCGAGCCTGCCACGTAGCTAGTTTAGCGGCGGACCTCTCCCAATTTCTCGGGGATGAGCTCCGAACACGCCACGTGGTCTGCTGGCCGTGGAAGTTTTCCTTCGATGCTTTCGGAGAGCATTATTGGCTATCCTTTTGATACTTGTCTCGAATTCTACTTTTCTTAAAATGTTTTTCTTCTTCATAAAACATGAACATATGCTGACACCCGAGATGAGGGTGTCACACGTGCTCACGGTCAAGAGCGGCTTGGACTTATTCATGATTAGAGGATGATGGCTTTGGAAGTTGAGGATGTTAAGCGGGGAGCTTAACATTGGAAATGATGTTATGGTTATTTGATTATGATGATGGGATGGGAGATTGGGACCATTTCACCTGTGTAGTAATGTAGGTGCTTAATAAGCTAAGGTGATAGGTATTAATTGCATAGTGCTTTAACCATGAGTTCAACCTCCCCTTGTTCTAGCCATGCATGACATAATTTTCCCACACTTGCTGAGTACCATCGGTACTCAACCTTGCATATTTGTTAGTTTATATTGCTGCTCAGGTCAAGATAATGAGGTGGTGTATAATGATCAAGACTTTGGACCCGAAGAAGGTTTCTAGGTTCATGGAGTCCCCCGGGCAACGCCTGTGATGGAGCCCACAAGAATAATTATTCCGCTACTAGTTTATTTATTTGTGATGAACTTATTATTGTCCATCGAGACATTTGCTATGTAAGACTTATTTATATTCGACACCTGGCTTGTAATAAATGATGCTTCACTATTTGTCATCACATGTATGAGAAAATGATCCCGGCATACATGTGATATTCACTCGGTTGTTCTTCGGAAAAACTGGGTGTGACACCCTACGTCTCTCATAATGTTAGAGGGACAAAAGATCGATGTCATCTTAGGGATGTCGTGGTTAACCCGCCGCGGCGCTGTTTTAGACACCGTCCTCCGAGTTGTGCACTTGAACTCCGAAGTGCACGAGTCTCACTCATTATTTCTGGACAGTCCAGAAATAAAACTTCCAAGTGTCTATCAAGTCACCACTATTAGATTGGAATATATTCCAGTGGTCCGAGAGTTCCCTGACATATTCCCGGATGATTTGCCGGGGATGCCGCCGGATAGAGAGGTGGAGTTCAAGATTGAACTTGCACCGGGAACCATGCCAATATCCCAAAGGCCGTACAAGATGGTGCCCAAGGAGTTGGCTGAACTGAAGACTCAGCTCACGGACCTCCTGGAAAAGGGTTTTATTAGGCCGAGCTCCTCGCCATGGGGCTGTTCGGCACTATTTGTAAAGAAGAAGGATGAGACGTTACGGCTTTGCGTGGACTATCGTCCATTAAATGCCGTAACCATCAAGAACAAGTACCCGTTGCCACGGATCGACATGTTGTTTGATCAGTTGGTCGAAGCAAAGATCTTTTCCAAGATGGACTTAAGATCCGGGTACCATCAGATTAAGATAAGGGCGGAGGACATTCCAAAAACAGCTTTCTCAACAAGGTACGGACTTTATGAGTACCTGGTCATGTCCTTTGGCCTCACCAATGCTCCAGCTCACTTCATGTATTTAATGAACTCGGTATTCATGCCGGAGCTGGACAAGTTTGTCGTGGTCTTCATCGACGGCATTCTGGTATATTCCAAGTCGGAGGAAGATCACAAGAAACACCTGCGTATAGTCTTGCAACGGCTGCGGGATCACAAGTTATACGCGAAATTCAGCAAATGCGAGTTTTGGATATCGCAAGTGCCTTTTCTCAGGCATATCATCTCAGCGGAGGGTATCGCTGTAGAACCGAGCAAGATCACTCATGTGCTGAATTGGAAATCCCCGAGAACTGTTCACGAGGTACGGAGTTTCCTTGGACTCGCAGGATATTATCGGAGGTTCATTCCGAACTTCTCGAAGATTGCCAAGCCTATGACGGAACTGCTGAAGAAGGCTACCAAATATGTTTGGAGTCCAACATGTGAAGCAGCATTCCAGGCTTTAGTCAAGCACCTGACATCAGCACCGGTTTTGGCGCAGCCAGACACAACAAAACCGTTCGATGTGTACTGCGATGCATCCGGCATTAGGCTCGGATGTGTGCTGATGCAAGACCGAAGAGTGGTTGCGTATGGATCACGGCATCTTAGAAACCATGAGCAGAATTATTCAACCCACGACTTGGAGCTCGCTGCCGTGCTACTTGCACTGAAAATGTGGAGGCACTACCTACTCGGTAACCTCGTACATTTATATACCGACCACAAAAGCCTCAAGTACATATTCACCCAGAAGGAGCTGAACATGAGGCAATGAAGATGATTAGAATTGATAAAGGATTACGAAATAGAGATCCATTATCATCCGGGCAAGGCAAACGTAGTGGCAGATGCGCTGAGCCGCAAGTCACACGTCAATAATCTGACCATCACACCGTTGGAAGAGAGCGAACCACCACTACATGTGATTCCACAAGGAGCTCTCTACAACCTAGCTTTGATCCCCACCATCCATGAAGAGATAGCGGCAGCCCAGAAGAATGACAAGGGCATGTCGCATTTGTGGAGACGTGTAGATAGTGGGGAGTTGAAATGTTTCCGGAAGGACGGAGACGGTGTCCTATGGTTCAAGGACCGGATCGTCGTACCCCGTAACCCGGAATTACGGAAGAAAATCTTTGATGAGGCTCACTTGTCAAAGTTTTGTATTCACCCCAGCAGCAACAAGATGTATCAAGAACTCAGAAGCAAGTTTTGGTGGACACGGATGAAGCGTGAGACTGCAAAATACGTGTCCGAGTGTGATACATGTTGAAGGGTGAAGGCAGACCACAAGATGAAACCGGGACTGCTGCAACCACTGGGCATTCCTGCCTGGAAATGGGAGGATGTGAGCATGGACTTCATCGTCGGTTTACCCACCACCTTGCAGAAACATGATTCTGTGTGGGTGATCGTCGATCGGCTCACCAAAGTTGCCATTTCATTGCGGTCAACACCAACTACGACGCCAAGAAGTACGCTGAACTGTACATCTCACGGATCCTATGCTTGTACGACGTACCCTGTACTATCATATCGGATCGGGTCACTTTATTTGTGTCCCGTTTTTGGGAGCAGCTGCACGCTACCTTGGGGACGAAGCTGATCCAGAGTTCAGCATACCACCCGCAGACGGATGGACAAACCGAGCAGGTAAATCAGATCTTAGAAGACATGCTACGAGCTTGCGCTATCAACCACAGCAAGAATTGGGATGATCACTTGCCGTTAGCCGAGTTCTCGTACAACAATGGGTACCAAGCCAGCATCAAGATGGCACCCTACGAGGCGCTATACGGGCAGAAATGCCGCACACCACTGAATTGGTGTGAATCTGGCGAAATGGTTACCTTCGGGATTGACCTCGTCAACAACGTGGAAGAAAAGGTTCGACTGATTCAAGCGAACCTAAAAGCCGCTCAATCCCGTCAGAAACAGTATGCGGACCGGAGAAGGCGCCCATTACAATTCAAAGTTGGAGATCACGTATATCTACGGGTGTCTCCAACGAAGGGCGTAAACAGATTTGGGGTGAGAGGAAAGTTGGAGATCACGTATATCTACTGGTGTAATGATGCTCAAGAGGCAGGAGTTCGAAGGCCTCCGCCAAGGACAGAAAAGTGTGAATGAGTACCTCAACAAGTTCACACAACTGTCCCAGTATGCCCCCGAGGATGTCAACTCAGATCAGAGGAAGCAGAACCTGTTCATGAGAGGGTTGAACAATGAGATTCAGGTTCAACTCCTCAACAATGACTATGTAAGCTTCTAGAAGATGGTTGACAAGGCTATAGTGGTCGAAAGAAAGATCAAAGAGATCGAGCGAGAAGGCAAAAGGAAGATGCCATACCAGCCCGAAGGGAGCAATGTACGACCTCGGTACATGCCCCCAACCACACCACAGTATAGGTGAAACACTCCTGCATACCGCCCTGGTCAGCCACCACAGCAACAATTCGTTGCACCGGTACCTCGTGTGCCCATGCCTCCTGCGCCCTGACCTAACAATGGCGCTCCTGTTCAAACCCCCCCCCCCCAACGTACCTGCTGCCGCAGGCAACAGGGCATGCTTTGCATGCGGGGAGATAGGACACTTTGTGAACCAGTGCCTGAGGAGAGGCCCTGGACAGCAAGGTAACGTGCCCAAGCAGAACCCGCGACCGAACGGAGGGGACAATCAAGGAAATCGGGGACAGCAGAACTATGCTCGCGGCAACATGAACCATGTCTCTACTGAGGAAGCACAGCAGGCTGAGGACGTCGTAATTGGTATGTTCCTTGCCAACTCCAACCCAGCCACCATCTTATTTGATTCTGGAGCATCACATTCCTTCATATCATCCAAATATGTTGCCAAACATCATCTACCCGTATCCCACTTAGAATGTGCTATGTTAGTAAATTCTCCCGGAGGAGAAATGAGGACTAATATAGTATGTCCAAAGGTAAGCCTTAAAATAAGGGGGGTAGACTTCCTTGCCAACCTTATTGTCTTGGACTCCCAAGGGATCGACATCATACTCGGGATGGATTGGTTAAGTAAGCACAACGGGGTAATCCAATGTGCCGAAAGAAGCGTGCAGTTGACAAATGAGCACGGCATCCGTGTCGAGTTTGAGTCAGCCCAACAAACCACTGAAAAGGAAAATTTGAACCACACCGAAGGAACAACATTGGACAGCATTCCTGTGGTTCAGGAATTTTTGGACGTGTTCCCGGAAGAGCTTCCAGGAATGCCCCCTGATCGGGATATTGAGTTTGCCATTGATTTGGTACCCGGAACTGCACCCATAGCCAAGAGACCCTATAGGATGCCCGTCAATGAACTAGTAGAACTCAAGAAGCAAATTCAAGAGCAGTTGGAGAAGGGTTTTATATGTCCAAGCTCGTCACCATGGGGAGCTCCTGTGCTCTTCGTAGACTAGAAGGATGGAACCCAAAGGATGTGCGTGGACTATAGGTCTCTCAATGAGGTAACGATCAAGAACAAGTACCCTCTGCCTCGTATAGAGGACCTATTCGACCAAATGAAAGGAGTCCGAGTGTTCTCCAAGATTGATCTTATGTCAGGATACTTCCAGCTGAAGATTAAGCCCTCCGATATACCCAAGAAAGCCTTTCGAATACGGTATTGTTCGTATGAATATACCGTCATGTCTTTTGGGTTGACAAATGCACCTGCATACTTCATGTACCTTATGAACAAGGTTTCATGGAGTACTTGGACAAGTTCGTCGTGGTTTTCATCGACGACATTATGGTGTATTCAAAAAGTGAGGAGGAGCATGAAGAACATTTGAAATTGACCTTGCAAAAATTGAGTGAGCATCAATTGTATGCCAAGCTTAACAAGTGTCAATTTTGGCTAGAGGAAATATCTTTCCTAGGCTACATTATCTCCAAGGAAGGGGTATCGGTTGATCCCGGAAAGGTGAGAGATGTTCTGAAGTGGGACCGACCACAGAGCGTGAGGGATATTCGGAGTTTTCTTGGGATGGCTGGATACTATCAACGCTTCATTAAAGACTTCTCTAAGATAGCAAAGCATATGACGGAGTTGCTAATGAAGGGAAAGGTCTTCCAATGGACACCAGCCTGCTAAGGAAGTTTTGAGGGGCTCAAGAAAAGGCTAACCACAGCACCGGTTCTGGTATTGCCAGACGTGAGCAAGAGCTTTGACATATATTGTGACGCATCCAGGCAGGGGCTCAGATGCGTGCTCATGCAAGGAGGACAAGTGGTAGCCTATGCCTCACGGCAATTAAAGAAGCATGAGCTTAATTATCCTACACATGACTTGGAGCTAGCAGCAGTAGTGCATGCATTGAAGATTTGGAGACACTATATCCTTGGTCATTGATGTGAGATCTATACGGATCATAAAAGCCTTAAGTACATATTTACACAAACGGACTTGAATTTGAGGCAACGTCGATGGTTGGAACTCATCAAGGATTATTATGTTGGAATCAACTACCACCCCGGGAAGGCCAATGTAGTAGCTGATGCATTGAGCCGAAAGGGAGCATGTCACCAACTCGCGATTCGGGAGCTACCACCCGAACTACGTAAGGAGATCGAACGGTTACACCTCGGATTCTTGAACAACATGGAAATAATGGAGATCTAGTCCTCATTGGAGCAAGAGATAAAAGATGGCCAAGCAACGGATGAGGAGATCAAGGAGATTAAGGAAAGAATCCGACAAGGAATAGAAAAGGATTTCAAAGAAGATGAGAAGAGTACATTTTCGCTAGGAAAAAGGATTTGTGTGCCTAACATAAAACACCTCCTCGACTTGATATTGAAGGAGGCACATGATTCACCCTATTCTATACATCCCGAAAGCACCAAAATGTACAAGGACTTGAAAACTTGTTATTGGTGGGATGGTATGAAGAGGGATGTAGCCGAATACGTTGCCCTATGCGACACATGCCAACGGGTAAAGGCCGAACATCAAAGACCCGCTGGATTGTTGCAACCTTTAAAGGTACCAGAGTGGAAGTGGGAAGATATCAGTATGGATTTCATCGTCGGATTGCCACGTACTCAGTCGGGTTACGAATCCATCTGGGTTATCGTGGACCGATTGACGAAAACTGCCCATTTTCTCCCTGTAAGGGCCAATTACAACGTGGCACAATTAGCTGATTTGTACATGGAGCAGATCGTGTGCCGTCACGGAGTTCCGAGGAGGATAGTCTCATATCGAGGTTCTCAGTTTACCTCTAGATTCTGGAGGAAGCTGCAGAGAGCCATGGGTACACGACTGGATTTTAGCTCTGCCTATCACCCACAAACTGATGGACAAACCGAAAGGACAAACCGAATTTTCGAGGACATGTGTCACACCCAGTTTTTCCGAAGAACAAACGAGTGAATATCACATGTATGCCAGGATCATTTTCTCATACATGTGATGACAAATAGTGAAGCATCATTTATTACAAGCCAGGTGTCGAATATAAATAAGTCTTACATAGCATATGTCTCGATGGACAATAATAAGTTCATAACATGTAAATAAAATAGCAGCGGAAAATTTATTCTTGTGGGCTCCGTCACAGGCGTTGCCCGGGGGTCTCCATGAACCTAGAATCCTTCTTCGGGTCCGAAGTCTTGATCATTAAACACCACATCATCCCCTTGACCTGAGCAGCAATTTAAACCAACAAATATGCAAGGTTGAGTACCGTTGGTACTCAGCAAGTGTGGGAAAGTTATGTCATGCATGGCTAGAACAAGGAGAGGTTGAACTCATGGTTAAAGCACTACGCAATTAATACCTATAACCTTAGCTTATTAAGCACCTACATTACAACATAGATGAAATGGTCCCAAACTCCCATCCCATCATCATAATCAAATAACCATAACATCATTTCCATTGTTAAGCTCCCCGCTTAACATCCACAACCTCCAAAGTCATCATCTTCTAATCATGAATAAGTCCAAACCGCTCTTGACCGTGACCACGGCTGTCATGACAGTTTTGACTCTGCAGAGTTTGTACCACTGTACCCACATGTAGTGACTTCATCCCCCGTTGCCGGGTGGACTAAAAGAACCTCCATTATGCCAGTGGCTACCAACCACATTCACACTTCCCAGGTGTGTAGCCAGGAGATCACTACGAAGCCTTTACAAAGGGATTCCCGATGAGTGTGGGTCCACTGAGGTTTCACCCCTAACAGCATACAAGAGGCTCCAACCCCGCTGCAGTGGCCCCCTCTTGAGCCTTGCGGTTCATATGGTAGTCCAGCTGACACCTATTCCCCGCACCATCCAACACACCCATACTACGCCAGGGATACACCTAATTAATTGGCCAAGCTGTCCCATCTCAGCATGTGGTTGGCACGTTAAAGCCAGGTTACATGCTCCATGAACCGGTCCTTAGGATCCAGGCAAGTACTAAACACAAACCCGAGTCTCGTGCACCCAGCACCAACCAAATCATCCAACTTTCCTTGATCCCTACCTCTACATAACTCATAATATCTCATTCAAGAGTATGGTAAATAAACTGATGATCTCATATCCCAATTATCCCATTCTAAGCATGGCTAAGCATACGCATATAAATAAATGACATGATAAAATAAATCCCAACCCAAGCTACAATGAAACAAGGTAATGCAATTCTAGGGAAACTTCCTAGCATGGGTTTCATATTTCAATTGACAATGCAAATAATTCTATCTACACATCCTAGCATAGGATCAAAGTGGTCAAGGACACTTGCCTTCTTCCTGCTGCTCTGGGAATGGATAATCCAGATCTTGGAAAGGAAGAACTTGCTCTAGAGCAGGATCTACTCATACCATCACACATAGCAAAAGAAAACAACAATCCATAAGACATAGTTCCCACTTTCACTTCATACAAACCACACATTCACATTTCTGAAAGTCATTCACATTTCTATGTGTTGTGGTTACTCTATGTGTGTTGATTTTGGGCTTACATGCACTTTTAAACATGTGCATAGGATTTCTTACTTTTGTATTCAGATTTATTGTTTGCACACTATATATGAATTTCTAATTTAAACAAATTCCTTATATTCAATTGATACACATCTTAGCTACCAAGTATGCATGGAAGGTATTTTCCTACTCCAAATGGGTTTTCAGATCTTCTACCAAATCCTATTCCGAAATCTTTGGGTTTTGGAGATTTCATTTATCATTTTCTAGTTATACATACCTATTTTCCTATATTTTAAGATTTATTTTCTATACCTAATTGTGAACTTTATTATGAAAATAGTAAAACACATCATCTAAACAGAATAGGTTCTGATCTAAAATAGTAAATAATATATTTTTGAACTTCTTCTCTTATGTGAACTATTTTACATTTATTTTACAAAATTTCAGAATTATTTCCTAGCCTAAAATTTGTTTCTAGATCAAATAAACATGAACACACCCAAACAGATTTCATTTCAGCCTGAAATTTATTTTTAGCTCATTCTAAAGTTTTCCAATTGTTAGTGGAGTTTAAACTTGAATTTACAATGTGTGTGCCTCACCCTTTTAAATTTAAATCTTAATTACATATTCAAATTCCTAAATTTAATATTATATAAGGTTAAAAAGTAAACTCACCCCACTACAAGGTCTATTATATTATTTCATAAATTTCCAGGGGTCTATCTACACATAACAAAGGGGTTTTCCTAGTTTTTATTAAGTCCAGGGGCTAAAACTGATTTTTAATTGAATTTACATGAATTTCTGAAGTTCCAGGGGCTAGATCTAAAGTTTTCGGGGCTAGCTCGTATTTTCTGAGATCCCCAGGGGGTAGCGCATAAGAATCCTGGTCTTTAGAACACGGGGCTGACGTGGACCGTCCGATTTAAAACAGACGGCTGAGATTATAACGTTGAACCGGTACGCGGGGATTTAAATTCTACCGTGCGATTTAAAATAGACGGTGCACAAGCGGCCACGTCGCTCTGATCGAGCGCGGGCGGCGCTGCTCGGCGGCTCGCGGCGGTGGGAGGCGGCGATCTCGCCGGGAAACTTCGGATCTTCGTCAATTCTTCCTAAAACTGGGATTTCATGGCATAGATCGGTAGAGGGGAGGTCGGGGATCTCACCTCGGGGATTTTCTTGAGCTCGGAGGTCCTGGAAGGCGGTCGGCGACGAGGTCCGAGGTGAATTCACGGCGAGGCTCGTCGGCACTGTGTTTGAAGCGCAAACCACCGAGTTTTCTGCACCTGCGTGATTCCCCAGATGCGGTGGATCAAGATCAGCGCGTTAGATCAGAAATCCCGAGCGAAGATCGAGCGAAATTGGCCAAAGAAACTCGGGTTCTCACCGGAAGGAAAAACGGCTGATCGTGGGTGAAAATCGGGAAGATGCCGGTGTTTATATAGCCGGGGGAGGGCGGCGGGTTTGTTTAGATCGAGTTTTAGTCTTCTGGGACCGAGAGTCTGGCTGAGGGATGCGGAAATCTGGGTTGGTTACGATCGCGCGCGCGCGGAAGAGTCCGGGGTTGGCGCGAGCGGGAGGTCCGGGATGACAGGCGGGCCCCGCATGTCAGTGAGAGGGAAGCAGGCGCGCGGCTGCGGGCTGGCGCGGGCGTGAGGTGGGCTGGCTGGTGGGTTTCGGCCCACTGGCCGGGGAGGTTTGTTTTTTTCTTTTTCTTTTTCTTTTCCGTTTTGAGTTTAATTTGAATTCCAATTTGAATTTGAATTTCTGCACCACATGCAATACGTCCAAAAATTTTTAAATTCTCCTCTTAACAGGTTTTGGGGTGTTACAGCTCTACCCCCCTTAAAAGAAATCTCGTCCTCGGGATTGGTGGTTCTAAGAAAACAATTCCGGAAACTGTGCCTTAAGCTCGTCTTCTCGCTCCCATGTGGCTTCCTCTTCCGAGTGATGCTTCCACTGCACCTTGCACATCCGGATTCTTTTATTTCTTGTGAGGCATTCCATTGTCTCCAAAATCTTGGATGGTTGCTTGGCATAAGACAGATCCTCAGCTACGTCAACCTCATTCATGGGTAACATCTCTTCAGGTGTTCTCAGACATTTCTTGAGCTGTGACACATGGAATACGTCATGCACATCCGATAGGCGAGCCGGTAATTCTAGTTGATACGCCAATTTGCCTTTCCTCTCCAGAACTTGAAAGGGTCCGATGTATCGAGGTGATAACTTCCCTTTCACCTTAAACCGACGAAGTCCTCGGATAGGGGACACCTTGAGATAGACATAGTCCCCCAGGTTGAAAACGAGCTCCCTTCTTCGTACATCGGCATAGCTCTTTTGTCGTGTTTGTGCTATCCTCAAGTTGTTGCGGATTTCCCTCACTTTCGCGTCGGCTTCTTGTAGTACCTCGGGTCCAAACACTTTGCTTTCCCCCGTTTGGTTCCAAAATAGTGGAGTTCTACACTTCCTCCCGTACAAAGCTTCAAACGGTGACATCTTCATACTAGCCTGATAGCTGTTGTTATAGGAGAAATCCGCATACGGTAAGTTCTTATCCCAACTCCGATTGTTTTTTAGTGCACACACTCTCAGCATATCCTCAAGGATCTGATTGGTTCTTTCCGTCTGCCCGTCAGTTTGGGGACGATAGGCAGAACTAAAATTCAGATGGGTTCCCATGGTTTCATGCAACTTCTGCCAGAACCTTGAGGTGAACTGTGTCCCTCGATCCGACACTATCTTCTTTGGCACTCCATGGTAACACACGATCCTTGACATGTACAACTCCGCCCATTTGGATCCGCTGTAGCTTTCTTTCACGGGGATGAAATGAGCTACCTTGGTTAGCCGGTCGATGATGACCCATATCAAATCGTATCCTGATTGGGTCCTAGGCAATCCCACTATGAAATCCATACCGATTTCTTCCCATTTCCATTCAGGCACTTTGAGTGGTTGCAATAATCCCGTGGGTCGTTGATGTTCCGCTTTCATCAACTGACATGTGTCACATAGGGCAACATGTTCCGCGACATCTCGCTTCATGCCATACCACCAATACCTGCTCTTGAGGTCCTGGTACATCTTCGTACTCCCAGGATGAATGGAATAGTCAGAATCATGAGCCTCCTTCAAAATCAATTCACGGATCTCCTTTACTTCAGGCACACAGATTCTTTTTCCGTGCCACACCGTACCTTGTTCATCCTCTCTGAAACCAGGGGCTTTATTTTCCTTGATGAGTTGTCGGATTTCTTGTATCTTCTTGTCATTCTTTTGACCATCGCGTATGTCTTGCTCTAGTGTGGAGTCCACTTCCATGGCGATCGCTTCACCACTATTCACCAGGCATAGATTTAGTCTTATAACATCGTCCTTCAATTCTGCAGCCATGTCCTTCAAGCTCAACCTATTGACCTGCACTTTCCGGCTTAAAGCATCCGCCATGACATTCGCTTTCCCAGGATGATAGTTGATTCCCACATCAAAGTCGTTAATTAGCTCTAACCATCTCCTTTGTCTAAGGTTGAGATCTGGCTGTGTGAAAATGTACTTTAAACTCTTATGATCCGTATATATTTCTGTCCTCTTCCCCATCAAGTAGTGCCGGCAAATTTTCAACGTGTGTACCACTGCGGCTAATTCTAGGTCATGTGTAGGATAGTTCTTCTCGTGTTTCCGGAGCTGCCGGGACGCATAAGCCACGACATGCCCTTCTTGCATGAGAACACATCCCAACCTGTTTCCAGAAGCATCGCAGTACACTGAAAAGTTCTTCTGCATATCTGGCATAACTAGCACTGAGGCTGTTGTCAATCTTTTCTTTAGCTCCTGAAAACTCGTCTCGCACTGCGGCGTCCATGTGAATGTGATTCCCTTCTCTAACTGTTTGGTGAGGGGTCTCGAGATCTTGGAGAATCCCTTAGTGAACCGTCGATAGTATCCAGCCAATCCCAAGAAGCTTCGAACGCCCTGACATTCTCAGGTGTCTTCCGCTTCTGTATATCCTCGATCTTTGCAGGATCTACGGAGATTCCTCCCTCCAAGATTATATGTCCTAAGAAGGGAACTCTCTTCAGCCAAAACTCACACTTGCTCAACTTGGCACATAGTTGGTGTTCTCTCAGCTTCTGCAACACCAACCTTAGATGTTTCTCATGTTCCTCTTCATCTTTGGAGAAGACGAGAATGTCATCTATGAAAACCACCACAAATTTGTCTAGATATTCCATGAATACCTTGTTCATGAGATACATGAAGTACGTCGGGACATTAGTTAGCCCGAAAGGCATGACGGTGTATTCATACAGTCCGTACCGAGATACGAAAGCTGTCTTTGGAATATCAGTTTGCCTTATCTTAAGTTGGTGGTATTCCGACCTGAGATCAATTTTCGAGAACACACAAGCTCCCCTCAACTGATCAAACAAGTCTTCAATGCGGGGTAATGGGTATTTGTTCTTGATGGTTACTTCATTCAAGGCACGATAGTCTACGCATAACCTTTGGGTTCCGTCCTTCTTTGGCACAAATATCACTGGAGCTCCCCATGGTGAGGAACTAGGACGAATATACCCCTTCTCCGTCAATTCTCTTAAATGATCCTTGAGTTCTCCCAGCTGCTTGGAGTCCATACGATAAGGTCTCTTGTATATCGGAGCTGTTCAAGGCACTAGCTCAATCGCGAATTCCACTTCATGATCGGGAGGCATACCTGGCAACTCCTCCGGAAAAACGTCTGGGTATTCCCTAATAATCCTGATCTCCTCCACTTTCACCTCAACTTGATTTAATTTAATGTCCCTCCTAGGCTCTTGTATTGTTATGAACTTTACTCTTGTGCCACTAGGGTGAGTTAGTTCCACCGTTCTGGTCGAACAATGGATGATTCCCTTATGTTTGGTCAACCAATCCATGCCCAAAATAATATCTATCCCTTGTTGATCTATCACTATGAGGTTGGCAGTAAATACTACCCCATTAATGTCTAGATTCACCTTGGGACACACTTGTCTTGTCCTTATTTCTCCACCTGCAGAGTTTACTGCTAGCATATGGTTCATTTGTGTTGTTGCTAGATCATGCTTCTTAACAAATCCTTGAGCAATGAATGAGTGGGTAGCACCAGAATCAAACAACAGGGTTGCAATGTGTAAATTGGCAGGAAACTTACCAACTACCATGTCAGGTGCCTCTTGCGCCTCCTCCATGGTGACGTGCTTCACCCGTCCTCGCATTACATTCTGCTGTTGCGGCTGCACATGCTTCTTCTTTGGGCACTTATGGGCGTAGTGCCCCACTTCACCACAGTTAAAGCATTGCACCCCAACCTTAGGTGCCTGGCCTTTGTTGTCTTGGGGTTGCTTTGGGGGTCCTTGTACTGCTGGTCGAGGTTGATATGCGGGGCGAGGCTGCTGTCCAAACTGACGCTGTGGTGGTGCTGGTGCTGCCGGAGGCCTGAAGTTCGGGTTGTAGCCTCTCGGTGCTGGGTAGGGTACCGCAGCACGGCTCGTCAGCCCTGCGGGTTGCTGCATCAGATGTGGGTGGGTGTTGCTACCTGAGGCTTGGTGTGACCACCCGTCCTTCCTCTTGTTTTCACTTTCCAAGGCCTTCAGCTTCCTTTCTACAACAAATGCTCTGTCCACCATCTTTTGGAAGCTTTCATACTCGTTGGAGGACATTGCACACTACATTTCTGCTGTAAGTCCTTCCACGAAACAATCCTATTTCTGCTCATCAGTCTCTATGTCCCGTGGGGCATAACGGGAGAGTTGAGTGAATTTAGTGAGGTATTCCCTCACAGTCATGTTTCCTTGCTGCAATCCCAAGAACTCCTTCCTCTTGTTTTTGAGTTCACCCCTGGGTATGTAAAGGTTGCGGAAGCTACGCTTGAACTCTTCCCAAGTGATATTCTCAGGGTCATGATGGGCGGCCACGTAAGCGGTCCACCAATCAGCAGCAGGTCCATGCAATTGGTGAGAGGCGAACAGCACCCTCTCATACCATTGGCATTGTATAATCCTCATCTTGCTCTCAATGGTCTTTAGCCAATCATCTGCCTCCAGGGGTTCAGCAGCACTTGCAAACTTCGGAGGTTGAGTTCCCAGAAACTCACTCAACCTTGGTTGGCGTGGTGCAGCTTGTGGAGGTGGAGCTTGATGCAAGTTGGCCACCACTTGAGTCAGGTTCCGTATGAGCTGATTTTGATTCTCAAGCATTTGGTGGATGGGATCAACCCCTTCACGGCGACCACCCCTGTCTTGGCCTCCAGAAAGATGAGGGTTGCCGGCCTCATTGTTGTTGTTGGCGGGGTTGGCACCACGACCCTTTCCTCTTCCGGCCATCTATCATGATTAACCAGATGTTAATTTAAAGCATTACGTATTAACTTACCAGTTTTTGCTTGTTTAAACTTTAAGATTTTGAGAACTTATTTCATTTATATTTTCTGAGGATTCCTTGTCTTACATGAACATAAATGCACTCTTAATTCATATGGGTTCACACACCAAAGCAAAACAACCTGAAGATGAGGTTGTGGACAAACGCCCATGGCTTCCACAACTCACGTCACACACCAAGCATTAACACACCATTAACTAAGGTAACAACTCGACTACTCGACATCATGCTAAACTAAGGGAAGGACTCTACACTACTCGTATCACTGAGCTGGCTCCTCAGGATCTTCCTCATTATTGCGGCTGCCTTCTGACTCCACTTTGAGTGGGGAGGCTGCTGGTGGAGAAGTGCGACGACGCCTGATCGCCCGGCGATCTGGGGAGTCAGGAGTCCATGTGTCATTCACAGTGACACACACTTCATTCCCATCTCCTCTTTCTCTCGCCCTCAAGTAGGCTCGAAGCAACGCCTCGGTTTCCTTCAGGGTGTCACGAACATCCTGAAGCTCCCGCTGACACTCTTGCAGTCGAGTGCTGAGCATAGCAGCATCCTCCAAGCACAAGTCCATGTGCTCATGGGAAGTCCCCTGCTGCACTGGCGGGTACTTGTACTCCGTTGTACCACTCTCACGCTGGAGGACATACATGTACTCAGTCCTGTCTAGGTGACGACGATAGATGTGACTCTGACAGGTGATTGACTCCCAGGTGACATCCTTCTCCGCATCGACCTGTGTCGCTCGACAAGCGGGAGAGCGGTGGATCTTGAGCAGCTGATTTTCATGGATAATCCTCATCTCTGAACTCCATTCTTCCCTTGTCTCACGGATGGTCCTGGTGGAGCTATAGTGTATGATTAGCTTGCCTGTATTGCTGGCGGCTTGGAGCATGCGTCGAAGACGGCGCAACAAGCCTCTTACTGCCAATCCGTAGAAGAGATACGTCATCGAACGGTTCTCCTCTCTCAGGGCAAGGGCAACTACGGGAACTCTCCCTCCGGTGAACTTGCGGGCGGTGCGGATCATGCGAACCATCTAAAACAAAGCATTTAAACTTAAGTTAGATAAAATCTTAAACAAAAATCCTATTTTGAATAAAAGTTGGGGTAAGATGAAGAAAGTGACTCCATTAAATAACACTTTTTAACCCACACCTTGTAAAATAGTTTTTAAGAAAATAGTGTCCTTAAATACGTCCATTTCTACCTAGGTCCACGTTCCTACGGGCAACCTTGGCTCTGATACCATTTCCGTCACACCCGGTTTTTCCGAAGAACAACCGAGTGAATATCACATGTATGCCAGGATCATTTTCTCATACATGTGATGACAAATAGAGAAGCATCATTTATTACAAGCCAGGTGTCGAATATAAATAAGTCTTACATAGCATATGTCTCGATGGACAATAATAAGTTCATAACACGTAAATAAAATAGCAGCGGAAAATTTATTCTTGTGGGCTCCGTCACAGGCGTTGCCGGGGGTCTCCATGAACCTAGAATCCTTCTTCGGGTCCGAAGTCTTGATCATTAAACACCACATCATCCCCTTGACCTGAGCAGCAATTTAAACCAACAAATATGCAAGGTTGAGTACCGTTGGTACTCAGCAAGTGTGGGAAAGTTATGTCATGCATGGCTAGAACAAGGAGAGATTGAACTCATGGTTAAAGCACTATGCAATTAATACCTATCACCTTAGCTTATTAAGCACCTACATTACTACATAGATGAAATGGTCCCAAACTCCCATCCCATCATCATAATCAAATAACCATAACATCATTTCCATTGTTAAGCTCCCCGCTTAACATCCACAACCTCCAAGGTCATCATCTTCTAATCATGAATAAGTTCAAGCCTCTCCTGACCGTGAGCACGGCTGTCATGACAGTTTTGACTCTGCAGAGTTTGTACCACTATACCCACATGTAGTGATTTCATCCTCCGTTGCCGGGTGGACTAAAAGAACCTCCATTATGCCAGTGGCTACCAACCACATTCACACTTCCCAGGTGTGTAGCCAGGAGATCACTACGAAGCCTTTACAAAGGGATTCCCGACGAGCGTGGGCCCACTGAGGTTTCACCCCTAACATCATACAAGAGGCTCCAACCCAGCTGCAGTGGCCCCCTATTAAGCCTTGCGGTTCATATGGTAGTCCAGCTGACACCTATTCCCCGCACCATCCAACACACCCATACTACGCCGGGGATACACCTAATTAATTGGCCAAGCTGCCCCATCTCAGCATGTGGTTGGCACGGTAAAGCCAGGTTACATGCTCCATGAACCGGTCCTTAGGATCCAGGCAAGTACTAAAGACAAACCCGAGTCTCGTGCACCCAGCACCAACCAAATCATCCAACTTGCCTTGATCCCTACCTCTACATAACTCATAATATCTCATTCAAGAGTATGGTAAATAAACTGATGATCTCATATCCCAATTATCCCATTCTAAGCATGGCTAAGCATATAAATAAATGACATGATAAAATAAATCCCAACCCAAGCTACAAGGAAACAAGGTAATGCAATTCTAGGGAAACTTCCTAGCATGGGTTTCATATTTCAATTGACAATGCAAATAATTCTATTTACACATCCTAGCATAGGATCAAAGTGGTCAAGGACACTTGCCTTCTTCCTGCTGCTCTGGGAATGGATAGTCCTGATCTTGGAAAGGAAGAACTTGCTTTGGAGCAGGTTCTACTCATACCATCACACATAGCAAAAGAAAACAACAATCCATAAGACATAGTTCCCACTTTCACTTCATACAAACCACACATTCACATTTCTGAAAGTCATTCACATTTCTATGTATTGTGGTTACTCTATGTGTGTTGATTTTGGGCTTACATGCACTTTTAAACATGTGCATATGATTTCTTACTTTTGTATTCAGATTTATTGTTTGCACACTATATATGAATTTCTAATTTAAACAAATTCCTTATATTCAATTGATACACATCTTAGCTACCAAGTATGCATGGAAGGTATTTTCCTACTCCAAATGGGTTTTCAGATCTTCTACCAAATCCTAATCCGAAATCTTTGGGTTTTGGAGATTTCATTTATCATTTTCTAGTTATGCATACCTATTTTCCTATATTTTAAGATTTATTTTCTATACCTAATTGTGAACTTCATTATGAAAATAGTAAAACACATCATCTAAACAGAATAGGTTCTGATCTAAAATAGTAAATAATATATTTTTGAACTTCTTCTCTGATGTGAACTATTTTACATTTATTTTACAATTTTTCAGAATTATTTCCTAGCCTAAAATGTGTTTCTAGATCAAATAAACATGAACACACCCAAACAGATTTCATTTCAGCCTAAAATTTATTTTCAGCTCATTCTAAAGTTTTCCAATTGTTAGTGGAGTTTAAACTTGAATTTACAATGTGTGTGCCTCACCCTTTTAAATTTAAATCATAATTTCATATTCAAATTACTAAATTTAATATTATATAAGGTTAAAAAGTAAACTCACCGCACTACAGGGTCTACTATATTATTTCATAAATTTCCAGGGGTCTATCTACACATAACAGAGGGGTTTTCCAAATTTTTATTAAGTCCAGGGGCTAAAACTGATTTTTTATTGAATTTACATGAATTTCTGAAGTTCCAGGGGCTAGATCTGATGTTTCCGGGGCTAGCTCGTATTTTCCGAGATCCCTAGGGGGTAGCGCGTAAGAATCCCAGTCTTTAGAACGAGGGGCTGACGTGGACCGTCCGATTTAAAACAGACGGCTGAGATTATAACGTCGAACCGGTACGTGGGGATTTAAATTCTACCGTGCGATTTAAAATAGACGGCGCACAAGCGGCCACGTCGCTCTGATCGAACGCGGGCGGCGCTGCCCGGCGGCGCGCGGCGGCGGGAGGCGGCGATCTCGCCGGGAAACTTCGGATCTTCGTCAATTCTTCCTAAAACTGGGATTTCATGGCATAGATCGGTAGAGGGGAGGTCAGGGATCTCACCTCGGGGGTTTTCTTGAGCTCGGAGGTCCTGGAAGGCGGTCGGCGACGAGGTCCGAGGTGAATTCACGGCGAGGCTCGTCGGCACTGTGTTTGAAGCGCAAACCACCGAGTTTTCTGCACCTGCGTGATTCCCCGGAGGCGGTGGATCAAGATCAGCGCGTTAGATCAGAAATCCCGAGCGAAGATCGAGCGAAATTGGCTGGAGAAACTCAGGTTCTCACCGGAAGGAAAAACGGCTGATCGTGGGTGAAAATCGGGAAGATGCCGGTGTTTATATAGCCGGGGGAGGGCGGCGGGTTTGTTTAGATCGAGTTTGAGTCTTCTGGGACCGAGAGTCGTGCTGAGGGACGCGGAAATCCGGGTTGGTTACGATCGCGCGCGAGGAAGAGTACGGGGTCGGTGCGAGCGGGAGGTCGGGGATGATAGGCGGGCCCCGCATGTCAGTGAGAGGGAAGCGGGCGTGCGGCTGCGGGCTGGCGCGGGGGTGAGGTGGGCCGGCTGGTGGGTTTTGGCCCACTGGCCGGGGAGGTTTGTTTTTTCTTTTTCTTTTTCTTTTCTGTTTTGAGTTTAATTTGAATTCCAACTTGAATTTGAATTTCTGCACCACATGCAATACGTCCAAAATTTTTTAAATTCTCCTCTTAACAGGTTTTGGGGTGTTACAACATGTTGAGAGCTTGGGCCTTGAAAGGAGGGCGTAGTTGGGAGAGGAGTTTACCGTACGCCGAATTCTCCTATAACAACAGCTATCAGGCTAGCTTGAAGATGTCACCTTTCGAAGCATTATATGGTAGACGGTGTAGAACGCCGCTGTTTTGGAACGAAACCGGAGAGAACCAGGTGTTTGGACCTGAAGTACTACAAGAAGCTGAAAAGCAATTCCAAATGGTACTGGAGAACTTAAAGGCTGCTCAGTCACGACAGAAAGGCTATGCGGACAATAGGCGTAGGAAGTTGACCTTTGACGTAGGAGACTTCGTATACCTTAAGGTATCGCCTATCCGAGGCCAACGACGTTTCAACGTTAAAGGCAAGCTAGCACCTCGCTACATCGGACCATTTAAGGTTTTGGACAAGCGAGGAGAAGTAGCCTATCAACTAGAGCTCCCAACCCACCTCTCCGACGTACATGACGTGTTTCATGTATCCCAGCTCAAGAAGTGCTTGAGAGTACCAGAGGAACAAGTATCAATGGGAGAGCTTGAACTTCAAGAGGACCTGACTTATGCGGAACACCCTGTCCGAATATTGGACGTAAAGGAAAGGGTCACCCGGAACAAGGTGATTCGATGGTGCAAGGTACAATGGAGCCATCACACCGAAGCTAAAGCCACATGGGAGCGTGAAGAGGATATCAAGGCAGAATTTCCCCATCTATTCTTTACTAACGAATCTCGAGGGCGATATTCAATTTAAGGGGGGTAGATTTGTGACACCCTCATCTTGGGTGTCAGCATATGTTCATGTTTTATGAAGAGAAAACATTTTAAGAAAAGTGGGAACATAGAAAAATATCTAAAGGATAGCCAACAAGAGCCAAATCCAGCTCTCAGAGAGCGCCGAAGACAACTTACCAAGGCCGCTGGCCACGTGGCGTGTTCGGAGCTCAACTCTGGGAAGTGGGGAGAGGTCCGCCGCTAAAATGGCTACGTGGCAGGTTCGGGGCTCATCTCCACAAAAGGGGAGAGGTCCGACCCTGTGGGACGCGTGATGCTCTCGGAGCTAGCCTCTGCAGAAGAAGCAAAGGCATTTCCGTAGGACACATGTCACCTTCGGAGCTAGTCATCATGGAAATCAGAGGACTGGTCGCGCGGGATACGTGTCGATCTCGGAGCTCACCACCAAGGGATCCGGTTCTATCGAACACGTGTCGCCACCGGAGCTTATCTCCGGGAGGTCCGTCACTGTTGGACATGTGTTAACTAGGAAAGGTCCTGCACTGACATGTGGCGTGCGCGGAGCTCACTTCCGAAGAAGAGGGAAGTCTTGGTCGCTTGACACGCGGCACCACCGGAGCTCGTCTCTATGGAAAAGGAGAGACCAGGGCCGATGGACACGTGGAGACGCCGGAGCTCATCACGGAGGAGGTAACAAGTTCTAGGAACGGTTTTTGGATTCTGTACGCGTAGAAATACCGGAGCAGAAACCAACCTGAGTTCCACATCAAATCGATTAAAGATAAAATGTTAGGATCTAACAACAATCTGAATAGGACTCTTATTCGGGATGCAATCAGATTAGGACTCTTCTCTTCCCGATTATAAATAGAACCCAGAACCTCTGGCCAAAACCATAAACTTCTTTTCCAACTCCTGAGCCGACAACTTAGAGCTCTATTCCCAAACCGCCAAGTAAACCATCGACCGGAGCGCGGCAAGGAAGATCGCCGGAGGGAAGCTCAACGATCTGAGGAGGACCTTAAGACCGAGAAGAGCGTAAGGTAGGTCTCCAATGCCACCTTACGACATCATTGTGTTTTCTATCTGTTCTTTGATTCCTTTCGAACAGAAGCCTTCTCGTGGACAGATCACTTGATGATCAGTTTGATCTAAAAGACAAGATCATCGCCACGTCCACCTTTGATCCGAACACCCCTGTTCATCATAAAATCTATGCAAGCCATAACACGTGCAAACCAATCTAATAAAACTAATCATAGGATAGCATGCATGTGCATCATCGCATCTAGTTTCAGGTTGTGTATGATATTGATTGCTGTGAATCTTGTATGCACATGATCCTACATAGCGGAACAAGCTCAGGGAGCTGTCTACGACGAGCTGCAGCAACAAGGTTTTGAGATCCAAGAACAACCGGAACCGCAAGAACAAGGCAAGTGCACCTTGACCATATTGATCCTATGTTTTAGGTAAAACTGTTTTGTTTTGCGAAAAGGTGTGTGTACTGAGTCAAACATGATGGGAAACCCTTTTATAGGAGTTTACTAGCTTTGGTTAAACCACCCTTGTCGCCTGGGAAGTTTATGAGTTGGGTATGGTTTTTGCTTTATGCTTTGCTGAGTCTATGGGATTGGGAAGTGAATTAGATGTGTCTAGCTAACTGCACTCGTAATGACAATAAGAAATCGATGATGTTAATGGACATGGATCGGAGGGAGATCTAGGCAAGACTGGGTTTGTGAATGAGGTAGCATGAGATGGTGGTTTACTTGCTGTAGATCTAAGGACCGGTTCATGCATGCACATGCTAGGATAACAGTGCCACCACAAGGCCAAGTATGGGTGCGGCTTAGCTGAGTAATTAGGTAAGTTGCTAGAGTGTTATGGACTGTGGAAGGCGCGGGGAATGGGAGTCTGTGAGACCTATTTGTGCTGAATACATTGGCAATTAGGATAAAAGTTAGCATTAACATTCAAAGTTTTGAATATTGCCAAAACATTCTTCTGTGGCAAGGTCCGACAAGTTCTTTGTTAGGTCCGCCAAGTGTTGGCAAGGTCCGACGCAAGGTCCGGAGAGCTCCTGCAATGTCCGGAGAGCTTCTGTGAGGTCCGGAGCTTGTTTTAAGGAGCTCCCGTGAAGTTCAACTCGTAGAACTGTAGCGTCTTGTTTTTGCTTTTAACTCGCAATGTTTCAAACTTGCTTTATGGGAAGGTTTGCTTAGTATTAATTTGCTAAGTTTTTGGTGTGTTTTGGTGGTTATGGCTGTTATCATTTGATATGGCTTGCAACATGCTTATGTGACGTGCTCATGTAAGGTGTTGTGGTTTTCGAACTAACGTGAGTCAAGTCGAGGACTTGTGCTCGGAAGAATTGGTTGTTTATTCATGTGCAGATGTTGCTTGAGTTCAAGACATGGCTGGTGACGGGATCCTTGGACTAGTCTCAGGGAGGAGATGAGGTTCCAACAACCAAGTTCGGGGGAGCTGTGGTTGAGTTGATCGGGAGGTCGTGCAGCATGTTTGGATCAAGGGCAGTGCATATGAAGGTTGCGTGTACGTCGTTGGAAGGTGTTTGCACGTGTGCAAGGAGTGCATGGACGTGGAAACATTGTTCCAAGGCGTGATGAAGAGAAGTGGACGTAAAGAATTGGTCGGAAAGGTCCAACCGGCTGTATTGCGTACTCAGGCTGAGGCTGAGTCGGATATGGCTCAAATATGGAAGATTTGAGTTGGTTATGATAGGATTTCATGCTAGGCACAAAGTTGAGTTGTTTTAGGAATGTTTAGGACGTTTCTAAGGTGTTTGGAAGTCTCACGATTGCTTCTATCTGCGAATAGGAGAGTCCTGATCAGTTATGGTAAGTTAGGATACGAGTCCAATTAGGAGTAGGAGTCCTAGATTGGATTGTTTAGTCTGAGGGCTGGCTATAAAAGCAAGGGAGGCCAGAGCTCTCGTGGGGAGAGAACTTTGGGCTGTTCCTCTTGTGTTTCTATTGAATAAAGTTCATAGTTTCGAGGAGCTTTTGTGCCTTGTTCGTCCGGCTTGTTTTTCGTCAAGTCTTTCTCGCCGAGTTTCTGGACAGACCGACGTTGCTTCGGTGTTTCGTTCATAACTCGAGTTTTACAGATCCGATTGACATGATTCTTTTTGGGTTGTCTTCACAACTCAATTATCTATCATCTGTGAAATTTTCACGAGCTTCGGATCTGTAGTTTTTGATATAAACAAGTTTCTTTGCAGCGTTGCAGATCTGTTTTATATCGGGTAGAACAGATTGATCTTTGTTTAATGTTTTGATCGTATCTCAAGTTTTACTTCGTGTTTTCAAGTGATTCTTGTTGCATTAGATACATGACTTGATTCTCTACCTCTCTACTTGATTTGTCACGGTTGAACACGTTTGAAAACACTTGCACACACGGTTTCTTTAATCGATTGATTTTTTGCTGAGGGGTTTTTGTTGTTTCCGCTGCGAAAAGTTTTAATCTACCATTCACCCCTCCTCTGGTAGCTTTTCACGTGCTCTTCGATCCTACAATTGGTATCAGAACCAAGCTGCTATAATCTTTATGATTTGCATGTGTTTTGACTAACCATCATGGAGAAGTACTCCGCAAAACCTTGTGTGTTCAATGGCATCGATTTTCAGGTTTGGAAGGCACGGATGGAGGCCTACATACAGGCGCAAGGCTTCGCCATATGGGAAAAGGTCTACCGGAACTTCGATGTACCACCCAACGATCAAGTTACGGCTGCGAACATGAGAGATGTTGACAACAACAACAACGCTCTCAACTTGATCATCCAAGGATTGACTCAAAGCGACTTCGACCGTGTTGCACACCTCCGATCTGCATATGATGTTTGGAAAGCTCTTTGTGACTACCATGAAGGATCCAATACGATCAAGGAGGTAAGGAAAGATTTGTTTAAGAAAGAATACATGCGTTTTGAGATGCAACCCGGTGAGTCAATTGACGACCTTTTTGCTCGCTTTAATAAAATTCTCAGCAACTTGAGTAGTGTCAATGTTAACTTTTCAGATGCTGAAAATGCTAGACAATTGTTAGGAGCGTTAGATATGTCAATTTGGGAGATGAAAGTTACATCTATTCGTGAATCTACTGTCATGAGTTCTCTTACTTTAGACGTGCTTTATTCTAAATTGAAAACTCATGAAATTGACATCATCTCACGTAAAAACCCCAACAAGTCTATTGCATTTGTTTCGCAACGTGACATGTCTAGTTCTAGTCAATCATCATCTAGTGGTGCACTCTCTTTGCTGTCCTCTCTAACCCTTGAACAGATTGAAGAGTTTCCAGAGGAGGAGCTTGCACTCATCTCTACTCGGTTCTCAAAAGCATTGCAAAATGTGAGAACTAGAAGGAGAGGAAGCTCCGGACCTCAACGATGTTTTGAATGTGGTAAGACAGGACATTTTCGTACGGAGTGCCCTAACCTTTTAGGTCCGACTTCACGTGAAGAAAAGCAAACAAGGCCGAAGAAATCGTTTGCAAAGAATAAGAAGAAGATTTATCAATGTGCAACATAGTGCATAGTATGATCTCTGCACTTCAAGATTTCGGCTCAAGTGATGTGGACACCGGTAGTGATGAAGATGAAGAAGCTATGGCAAATATGTGCTGCATGGCGAGCAAGTCATGTTCAAGCTCCGAGGAGGCAGAACACAACAGCGACGATGAAGAGGTATGTCCCACTTGCGAAGAAATGTGTGATGCTATTTCTCGTGCCACTGTTATATTAAAGAAAAAGGATAAAAAACTTAGGAACAATGCTGTTAAAATTTAATCACTAGAATCTGAAATTAATCATTTAAAAACTTTGATTCCTAGTGATGATTCTTGTTGCTCATGTGATTTGATTTATGAACAATTATCCTCTTTAAGAAGTGCACACGCATCTACACTTGATAAACTTGAACTTGAAATTGAAAAGAACAAAGAGCTTGCTGCACTTAATGATAAAAATTTGAAAGATGCTTGTTGTTCTACAATTGATTTGCATTGTTCTTCATGTGATGATCTGAATAAGAAACTAAATAATGCTAAGAATGAGATTTCTATTTTGAACAATACTTTACGTGTGCATGAAGTTAAATATTGTTCAAATTTCATACTAAAAGGAAAAACTTCATGTGAAAACTGTTTTGATCTGTCCAATAAACTTGATGACATGCATAGGACACTAGATCGGTTTTCTAATGCAAATAAGAACCTAAACTTGCTGCTGAATTCTTCCAAGTCTTGTAATGATAAAACTGGTTTAGGTTTTAATTCTCATGCTCATTCTAAGGCACACCCACCTAAAGTTGTAAAGTCATTAGGAAGCGGTTTGATTCAAACAGCTCCTTGACAAAAAGAGGTGATTTTCAAATCTGCAGGAGTACTGTTCCATTCGGGTTCTAATAAACATGTTGCTTGCTCATCTAGACATGATAATAAGGTTATTTTTCATTCTACCTACTGTGGTAGAGATGGTCATGTCATGGATTTTTGTTATAGACTAGCTAAACACGATAAGAAACAAAGAATACTTGCTAGATCACATAACAACCAAGCAAAATCTGCTAGACCGAATGTTCGGAGCTTGCAACCTGCTGTAATGAGTCAAAAACTTGCTCCCGGAACTACTGTTTTTTGTTCTACATATAACACATCTTCTAAGTCAGTAGTTGGGAACAAAAATTTTCGATATTTGGCTTATAAACCTGCTGTACCTTCTCAGCTTTCGCGTGTTATTCCTGCTGGACGTCGTGTGACTCAGTACTGGATTCCTAAAAGTCTTTTAACTAACCCCAGTATTGAGTCATCAACGTATTGTGCTGCTGTGTAGGTTTCACGTTTGAGGAAGGAGAAAATTTGGATTGTGGATTCAGGTTGCTCACGTCACATGACCGGTAATAAAGAATGGTTCTCCTCTCTCTCTTTTGTGTCACGTGTAGAAAATGTTACTTTCGCCGATAACTCTTCTACTCCCATAATTGCTAAAGGTTCGGTTAGAGTAAACAATCTCTACACTTTGAAAGATGTGGCACTTGTTAAAAATTTGAAATACAACTTGCTTTCGGTTTCACAATTGCTAGATGAAAATCTAGAGGTTAGCTTTGCTAAAAATTGCTGCAAGGTTGTAGATTCAAAAGGTGAGCTTTTATTTAACATGTCTAGGTTTGGAAGAGTTTTTAAAGCTGATTTTGATTTGTCAACTTCTAAGATCGGTGTCTAGTTGCTAATGATACAAAGGATCTATATTTTTGGCATCGTAGACTTGGTCACATAGGCTTTGATCATCTCACTCGTGTTAGTGCTCTCGATCGCATACGTGGGCTGCCGAAGCTTAAAGAGGACAATGATATTGTGTGCTCTTCTTGTAGACATGCTATGTTTGTTGCAGGTTCACATGCTCCTCTCACAATGACCATGACAGCTGAACCAGGTCAACTTTTACATCTTGACACAGTAGGTCCGACACGTGTTCAATCCTTCGGAGGTAAATGTTATGTGCTTGTGATTGTTGATGATTATTCCAGATATTCTTGGGTTTATTTTATGGCATCTAAGAATGAAGCTTTTAGTCATTTTAGAACTTTATTTCTTAGATTATCTATTGATCACCCAGGATCAATAAAAGCAATTAGAAGTGATAACGGAACTGAATTTAAAAACCAATCCTTTGATCACTTTTGTGCTGAAAATGGAATAGATCATCAATACTCTTCAGTCTATATACCACAACAAAATGGTGTCGTAGAAAGAAAGAACAGGACCATAGTTGAGATAGCTAGGACTATGCTTGATGAATATCAAACTCCTAGGAAATTTTGGGCTGATGCAATTGCAACCGCTTGTTATGTCTCAAATCGTGTTTTCTTGCGTGCTAAGCTTGGAAAAACCCCATATGAGCTCCGGTTTGGACATAGGCCTAGTGTTACACACTTTAGGGTTTTTGGTTGCAAATGCTTTGTTAAGAAATATGGTAATCTTGATAAATTTGAAGCTAGATCTGTTGATGGCATGTTTCTTGGTTATCCATCTCATACTAGAGGCTACCGTGTGCTTTTACTTGACACTAACAAAATTGTGGAGACTTGCGAGGTTTCTTTTGATGAAGCTAGCGCAAGTACTAGCTCCGATATTGCAGGTCCGGATCCATATCCGCAGGGGGAGAGTATTTTTATTGAAGAAGATGAAGAAGTGGTGCTGCTGCCTGAAAACTCGGAAGTAAATAACGATCAAGCTGCTGATTTTGCACCACAACCAGCACCAACAGTCACTATTGCTGGTTCGGACCTTCCTCAATCAACAAGCTCTCCTAATCAAAGGTCCGAACATGAAGAAGAAGGTGCTTGTGAAGTGTCTACTCCCCTCCGAGTACTGAAAAGTCATCCTCCACAACAAATCATTGGAAGCTTGCACGAACGAGTCACTCGGTCCAGGTTTTGCGATCCAAACTCTCATGCTCATTCTGCTTTTGTTGCTTCTTTTGAACCCAAGGATATATCACACGCACTCACTAATGAATCTTGGATTAATGTAATGCAAGAAGAGTTAGAAAATTTTGAAAGAAATAATGTTTGGAGACTTGTACCTCCACCTCAAGGTCACACATTAATTGGAACTAAATGGGTATTAAAAATAAGCAAAGTGAGGATGTGGTTGTGGTTAGGAATAAAGCTAGGTTGGTTGCTCAAGGTTTCACTCAAATTGAAGGTCTAGATTTTGATGAAACATTTGCTCCTGTTGCTAGATTAGAAGCTATAAGAATTTTATTAGCATTTGCTGCATCTAAAGGTTTCAAGTTATATCAAATGGATGTTAAAAGTGTTTTTCTTAATGGCTACATAGAGGAGGAGGTTTATGTTAAGCAGCCACCGGGTTTTGAAAATCCAAATTTTCCTAATCATGTTTACAAACTGTCCAAAGCCTTGTACGGTCTAAAACAAGCCCCTACAGCATGGTATGATAGGTTAAAAACATTCTTACTTGAAAAGGGGTTTACCATGGGCAAGGTTGATAAAACTCTTTTTGTACTTAAGCATGGCAATGACTCGTTATTCGTTCAAGTGTATGTGGATGATATTATCTTTGGTTGTGCTTCTCATGATCTCGTGTCCAAGTTTTCAGCTATGATGAGTTCAGAATTTGAGATGAGTATGATGGGAGAACTCACATACTTTTTGGGGCTGCAAATCAAGCAAACAAAAGAAGGAACTTTTGTGCATAAAACTAAGTATACAAAGTACCTTCTTAAGCGCTTCAACATGGACAAATGCAAGCCTCTTCGGACACCAATGGGAACAGCAACAACACTTGAATTTGACGAAGATGGTGACCCGGTCGATAAAAAAGAATACAGAAGTATGATTGGATCACTTTTGTATCTCACGGCGTCAAGACCGGACATACAATTCAGCGTATGTCTTTGTGCATGTTTTCAAGCTTCTCCACGTGCTTCACATCGCCAAGCCATCAAAAGTATTCTCAGGTACCTACATGGAACTCAAGAATTTGGCATTTTCTTCCTTCTTCCTCAACCGTTTCTTTGAAAGCTTTTTCGGATGCTGATTTTGGGAGTTGTAGGATTGATAGGAAAAGTACTTCGGGTGCTTGTCATTTTCTTGGTAATTCACCTGTTGCTTGGTCCCCTAGAAAACAAAGTTCAGTTGCACAATCCACGGCCGAATCTGAATATGTAGCTGCTGCTAGCACTTACTCACAAATTCTTTGGATTGTTCAAACACTTAAGGACAATGGGGTTGATTTAGATAGTGTTCCACTGTTTTGTGATAACACTAGTGCAATTTGTATTGCTAAAAACCCCGTGAAACACTCTAGAACTAAGCACATTGATATTAGGTATCACTTTCTTCGTGATAATGTTGAAAAAGGAAACATTGTGCTTCACCATGTCGATACTGAACAAAATTTGCTGATATTTTTACAAAACCTTTGGATTTCACTCGTTTTTGTTTCATTCGTAGTGAAATAGGGGTTATGCATCCTTATGGCTTAAATTGAGGGGGAGTTTTTGAAACTTTGAAAGTCTATGTGTGAATCTGAAACTAAAATAATATGAGCATAGTATTTCATACATATAGACTTTGTGATTCCTTTTACAGGCTGAAAGTTCTTACTACATTACTCATGTTATACATTTTGTAGTTTTTGCCATGACTAGTAACTGGAATAATTACTTACACTAAATCTGGTCATAATCGAATTTTCTTGCTGTTTTGAACTTGTTGCGTGCTCACAAGTGCTTTTAATCATAAAAAACTTAATCAAGTGATCAGCTCACATGTTGAGTTTTCAAATAAAAAATTGAGAAAAGATCAAGAGAATATGCATGCATCGGACTTCTTCTTTTTAGATTGCTTATCATTGCACTAAGATATGAACTTGGAAGGAATTGTGTATGACTAAAACCATGTCCTTAAGCTTCTGATTGTCAAATGACATAGGCTTGGCTTGGTTGGTTAGAATAAGGTTGATGCGGCATATAATCTCTTGCAAATATCATATGATTAACTTTGTGCCTTAAATGATTATGAATAATAAAAATGCAGCAACAAGTGTCATGTTTTCAGATTTTGAAATAGTTGAGTAAGGGAGATCATGACTTGCCTAAACTGAAAAATACATTTGATCTCTAGCATGGCTTACACTACTTTATGTATCTCATTGATGTGATAGTGTAAGTAACCTGATAGTATGACTTGGATGAGCTTTGTTTTGTATGTATATGTTATAATATGCTCATAACATTTAAAAATTTCTCTTTTGAACCTTGCTGAATACATTGTCAAAGGGGGAGAAATATGTATAAGGAGAGATTTTTTTTACACTTTGCATATGTTATACACTTTCTTCCTTCTCTGATTTTAAAAAATGGGGAGAAATTAATAAAGGGGGAGAAATGAGTTTTCAAAGCTTTTCAAAACTTTTCATAAGCCAATGTTCGTATTTTAATTGGTGTTGCCAATGCATTCATCAAGGGGGAGATTGTGAGACCTATGTGTGCTGAATACATTGGCAATTAGGATAAAAGTTAGCATTAACATTCAAAGTTTTGAATATTGCCAAAACATTCTTCTGTGGCAAGGTCCGACGCAAGGTCCGGAGAGCTCCTGCAAGGTCCGGAGAGCTTCTGTGAGGTCCGGAGCTTGTTTTTAGGGAGCTCCCGTGAAGTTCAACTCGTAGAACTGCAACGTCTTGTTTTTGCTTTTAACTCGCAATGTTTCAAACATGCTTTATGGGAAGGTTTGCTTAGTATTAATTTGATAAGTTTTTGGTGTGTTTTGGTGGTTATGGCTGTTATCATTTGATATGGCTTGCAACATGCTTATGTGACGTGCTCATGTAAGGTGTTGTGGTTTTCGAACTAACGTGAGTCAAGTCGAGGACTTGTGCTCGGAAGAATTGGTTGTTTATTCATGTGCAGGTGTTGCTTGAGTTCAAGACATGGCTGGTGACGGGATCCTTGGACTAGTCTCAGGGAGGAGATGAGGTTCCAACAACCAAGTTCGGGAGGAGCTGTGGTTGAGTTGATCGGGAGGTCGCGCAGCATGTTTGGATCAAGGGCAGTGCATATGAAGGTTGCGTGTACGTCGTTGGAAGGTGTTTGCACGTGTGCAAGGAGTGCATGGACGTGACAACATTGTTCCAAGGCGTGATGAAGAGAAGTGGACATAAAGAATTGGTCAGAAAGGTCCAACCGGCTGGATTGCGTACTCAGGCTGAGGCTGAGTCGGATATGGCTCAAATATGGAAGATTTGAGTTGGTTATGATAGGATTTCGTGCTAGGCACGAAGTTGAGTTATTTTAGGAATGTTTAGGACGTTCCTAAGGTGTTTGCAAGTCTCACGATTGCTTCTATCTGCGAATAGGAGAGTCCCGAGCAGTTATGGTAAGTTAGGATACGAGTCCAATTAGGAGTAGGAGTCCTAGATTGGATTGTTTAGCCTGAGGGCTGGCTATAAAAGCAAGGGAGGCCAGAGCTCTCATGGGGAGAGAACTTTGGGCTGTTCCTCTTGTGTTTCTATTGAATAAAGTTCATAGTTTCGAGGAGCTATTGTGCCTTGTTCGTCCGACTTGTTTTTCGTCAAGTCTTTCTCGCCGAGTTTCTGGACAGACCGACGTTGCTTCGATGTTTCGTTCATAACTCGAGTTTTACAGATCCGATTGATGTGATTCTTTTTGGGTTGTCTTCACAACTCAATTATCTATCATCTGTGAAATTTTCACGAGCTTCAGATTTGTAGTTTTTGAGATACACGAGTTTCTTTGCAGCGTTGCAGATCTGTTTTATATCGGGTAGAATAGATTGATCTTTGTTTAATGTTTTGATCTTGTTGCATTAGATCTATGACTTGATTCTCTACCTCTCTACTTGATTTGTCATGGTTGAACACGTTTGAAAACACTTGCACACATGGTTTCTTTAACCAATTGATTTTTTGCTGAGGGGTTTTTGTTGTTTTCGCTGCGAAAAGTTTTAATCTACCATTCACCCCCCCTCTGGTAGCTTTTCACGTGCTCTTCGATCCTACAGAGTTGAGTGAGGACTGCCCTGGGAACTGCATGGCACAAGAGGGGGCCCGTGGGTGGAAGAATTGGAGATTCTAGCCTGCCGGTGAAACCTTAGTGAGTCCATACATCTAGTAACCCCTTTGTAAAGTCTATTTTGTTATCTCTTGGCCATACACCGACGGTTGTGTACTGGTATAATAGAGGTTCTGCAGTCGCCGACGGGTGACGAAATCACAAACTTGTGGGTAAAGAGGTGCAAATTCTGCAGAGTCTAAAGCTATCATGATAGCCGAGCTTACGGTCACGAGCACCTGGCTAAACTGCCATGATTAGTTGGGATGATTATTGGGATGGTTATCGGTTATGGTTATTGGTTTTGGTTTGGCTTTTGGGACCATTGATTCCGGATGATGAGATGGTTGCGTGACTGTTGAGTCACGACAACGAGATTGGTCTCGGTGTGAGACGAAGTTGTTATGAGATGAGATGGTAGCGAATACGAGAAGGTATTCATGAGATGGTAGCGGATACGAGGAGGTATTCGTGAGTAAGGATAATGTGGATTAATGTTCGGATGGAACACGGAAAGTGATGGAGGTATGTCGGTAATTAAATACATGGTGAGATTACATTCATCTAAAGTTAAGTTACTGTTTTATCATGGTTTTATAAATCTGCTTTCCTGCAAATGAGCCTTTTTATACCTACCTTGTTATGAGCTACATATCATGTGTTTTCCCGCACTTGCTGAGTACATCATTGTACTCAAACTTGCATTATTATTTCACCATCAGCAGCAGGAGAAGCCTACTATGAAGACCAAGTGGAGCATTAAGGCGTGTGATCTGTTCTCAACCTTGCCTATGGGAATGGAATAGAGATGGAGTCATCGCTGTTTAGAATTGCTTCCGCATTAGAATAAAGACTTCCGCTGCATAGAGATAAGACTTCTGCTGTGAACATGAGTCCAAGACTCATGAGACATTGTAATAAACTCTGTTATTCGTGGTTATATATATATTCTGAATTCAGTTTGTGGAATACATCTGTATGTGTGATGAACATCCTGGGCACACATATGCATTAGTTCTTGGTTCCGTGGTTTTCCACAGAATTGAGGGCGTCACAATCAACAACAGGAGAAGAATACTATGAAGACAAGTGGAGCATTGGGCGTGTAATCTGTCCTCAACCTTGCCTGTGGGGATGGATGGAGATGGAGCCGCTGCTGCTACTTAGATTGCTTCCGCACTAGAATAAAGACTTCCGCTGCTAGATTTAGATTTCCGCTGCCAGCATGAGTCCAAGACTCATGAAACTTTATAATAAACCCTGTTATTCGTGGTTATATATATTCTGAAATTCAGTTTGTGGATGATATGTATATGTGTGATGAACATCCTGGGCACACATATGCATTAGTTCTCGGTTCCGTGGTTTTCCACAGAATTGAGGGCGTGACATCAACTAAGGTTCTGTTCTTTCTCTCTACAACACCGTTTTGCTGAGGTCCATATGGTGAAGGAAATTGATGATCTATTCCATTTTCAGCACAATAGTGATCAAACGATTGATTTTTAAATTCGGTTCAATTATTACTTCTAATTTCTTTTAAAGATCATGGGTGATCAATTGATAATATAAGAAATAAGGTTCTAAAGTGACTGAAAGTTTCATTCTTATATGCCATAAAATAAACCCAAGAGTTTCTAGAATAGTCATCAACAATCATAAGAACATACCATTTAGCTCCGAAAGATTGAACACGTGAAGGTCCTATGGTGTCAATGTGCAAAATTTGACCCGGTTCAGTTGTCATGGTCATTGTGAAAGGAGCATGTGAACCTGCAACCATCTTAGCATGTCTACAAGAAGAGCACACAATTTCTTTGTCCCCTTTAAGCTTAGGCTGCCCACGTATGCGATCAAGAGCACTAACACGTGTAAAATGATCAAAGCCTACGTGACCAAGTCTACGATGCCAAAAATATAAGTATTTTGAATCATTAGCAACTAGACATCTATGCTTAGAGGATGACATATCAAAATCAGCTTTAAAAAACTCTTCCGAAATGAGACATATTAAAAATGAGCTCACTATTTGAATCTACCACCTTGCAACAATTTTTAGTGAAAATAATTTCCATATTTTCATCTAGCAATTGTGAAACAGAAAGCAAGTTGTATTTAAAATTTTTAACAAGTTCCACATCTTTTAATATGTAGTGATTATTTACTCTAACCGAACCCTTAGTAATTATAGGAGTTGAAGAATTATCGGCAAAAGTAATGTTTTCTACATGTGACATAAAAGAGAGGGAGGAGAACCATTCTTTGTTACCGGTCGTGTGGCGTAAGCATACTGACTCCACAATCCAAATGTTCTCCTTCCTCAAGCGTGTAACCTACATAGAAGTACAATACGTCGATGACTCAATACTGGGGTTAGTCAAAAGGCATTTAGGAATCCAGTACTGAGTCACACGATGTCCAGCAGAAGTAACACACAAAGGCTGAGATAAAACAGCAGGTTTATGAGCCAAAGTTTGAGGATTTTTGTACCAAACTACTGACCTACGAGGTGTTACATGAGTAGCACTAAAATCAGTAGGTCTGGAAGCAAACTTTGCATGTTTTTGACTCATTACAGCAGGTTGCATATTCCTAACATTCGGTTCAGCACACGCAACAGGTTTTGCACAGTTGTTATGTGATCTAGCAATCATTCTTTCCTTTTTCTGTTGCTTAGCTAGTCTATAACAAAAATTTATGACATGACCATCTCTACCACAGTAGGTACAATTAAATTTAACTTTATGTTCATGTCTAGATGAGCAGACAACATGTTTATTTGAAACCGAATGAGACAACACTCCTGCAGATTTAAAAACCACATCTTTTTGTTTAGAAACTGTTTTAATCAAACCACTTTCTAATGACTTTACAATTTTAGGTGAATGTGCTTTAGCAAGATTTAGAGGAATTCAACAGCAAGTTCAGATTCTTATTCCCATTATAAAACCGTTCTAGTGTCCTATTCATGTCATCAAGTTTCTTAGACAAGTCTAGTCAGTTTTGACATGAAGTTTTTCCTTTTAGTTTGCAATTGGAACAATACTTAACTTCATGAGAACGTAAAGCACTGTTCAATATAAAAATTTCATTCATTTCATCTTGTAGTTTCTTATTAAGATCATCACAGGTAGAACAATGCAAATCAATTGTAGAACAACAAGCATCTTTCAAGTTTTTATCATTAAGTGCAGCAAGCTCTTTGTTCTTTTCAATCTCTAACTCAAGTTTATCAAGTGTGGAGGTATGTGCACTTCGTAGAGATGACAATCGTTCATATATTAAATCACATGAGGAACAAGAATTATCACTAGGAATCAAAGATTTCAAACAATTAATTTAAAATTCTAGTGAATCAATTTTAACAGCATTGTCCCTAAGCTTTTTGTCCTTTTTTTAACTATAACAGTGGCACGAGAAATAGCATCACACATTTCTTTACAAGTAGGACATACCTCTTCATTGTCGCTGTTGTGTTCTGCCTCCTCCATACTTGAACTTGACTTGCCCGCCATGAAGCATAAGTTTATCAAATCATCTTCATCTTCGTCACTTCAGATGTCCACATCGCTCGATCCAAGTTCCTGAAGTGCAGAGATAAAACTATTTACCAATTGGTGTCCTATAAAACCCTTCTTCTTTTTCTTATCATCTGCAGAGGAGTGCTTCATCCTAGTTTGCTTTTCATCACGAGGAGTAGGACGTGAAAGGTTTGGGCAATCCGTATGAAAATGTCCTGTCTTACCACATCCGAAGCATCGTTGAGGTCCGACACTTCCTCTCCTTCTAGTTCTCACATTTTGCAATGCTTTTGAGAACCGAGTAGAGAAAAGTATTTTTCGCTCCAAAGGAAGTACTAAAGAATCCTATCCTATTTCTTTTATTACCAGTCAAAGTTGGAAATAGAATCGGGGAACTCGGTAAAGTAGCTTTCATAGCTTTCACATATTTGTGAGCCCTATGGGTAGATATAAGAAGGCGCGATTCAAGTCCAGTGCTTATAAAATCCGAGTGCAAGTTCTTCCTCTGGAAACTCTTCAATCTGTTCAAGGGTTAGAGAGGACAACAAAGAAAGTGTACCACAAGATGAAGATTGACTAGAGCTAGGCATGTCACGTTGTGAAACAAATGCAAGAGACTTGTTGGGGTTCTTATATGATATTATGTCAATTTCATGAGTTTTTAACTTAGAATATAGCACATCTAATGTAAGTGTACTCATGACAGTAGATTCACGAATAGATGTAACTTTTATCTCCCAAATTGACATGTCTAATGCACTTAGTAATTGCCTAGCATTTTCAGCATCTGAAAAATTAACGTTGACACTATGCAAGTTGCTGAGAATTTTATTAAAGCGAGCAAAGAGGTCATCGATTGACTCACCGGGTTGCATCTCGAAGCGCATGTATTGTTTCTTGAACATATCTTGTATTACCTCCTTGATCATGTTGGATCCTTCGTGGTAGTCACAAAGTGCTTTCCACACATTGTATGCAGATCAGAGGTGTGCAACACGGTCGAAGTCATTTTGAGTTAATACTTGTATGATCAAGTTCCATGCTTTATTGTTGTTGTCGACATCTCTCATGTTCGTACCCGTGACTTGATCTTTTGGCGGCACGCCATAAGGTTTGTACACCTTTTCCCATATTGCGAAGCCTTGCGCCTAGATGAAAGACTCCATTCATGCCTTCCAAACCTGAAAATCAATGCCACTGAACACACAAGGTTTTGTGGAGTATTTCTCCATAATGATTAGTCAAAACACGTGCAAATCACAAAGATTAGAGCACCGTGGCTCTGATACCAATTGTAGGATCAAAGAGCACGTGTAAAACTTCCAGAGAGGGGTGCATGGTAGATTTAAACTTTTTAGCGGAAGCAAAAAAAACCCTCGGCAGAAAATCGACCTGTTAAAGAAACCGTGTATGCAACTGATCTAAATGTGTACAACAGTGAAAAAAGTGGTATATATTATAGATAATCAAGTCATTAAGATACGACAAGAAGAATCACGGAAATGCATCAAGAAAAACTCAAGTTACAATCGAAAGATCAAACGAGGGTCAATCTGTTCTACTCGAGTAAAAACCATAACTGCAACACTGAAAAGAAACTCGTGTAGATCAGAAAACAAAAATACAATAACTGTGAAATATTCACATATGATAGATAATCAAGTTTTGAAGACAACTCAAAAAGAATCACATCAATTGGATCTATAAAACTCAAGATATGATCAAAACACCGAAGCACTGTAGTGTTGTCCAGAAACTCGTCGAGAAAGACTTGACAAAAATAAATCAGGCGAACAAGGCACAAAAGCTCCTCTAAATTACGAATTTTATTGATCAAAACATAAGAGAAACAGCCTAAGGTCGTCTTGCCATGAGCCCTGGCCTCCCTTGCTTATATAACCAGCCCGGAGGCCAACCCAATTCAAACTAGTACTCTAATCCTACTCAATTTCTGAATCGAAACTTTCCATAACTGCTCAAGACTCTTCTATACGCAGATAGAAGCAATCTTAAGACTTCCAAACACCTTAGAAACATATCCCACATTCCTGAAACAACTCAACTTCGTGTCCCACATGAAATCCTATCATAACCAACTCAAATCTTTCCATATTTGAGCCATAACAGACTCAGCCGCAGCCTGAGTCCATAATCCAGCCGGTTGGACCTTTCCTACCAATTCTTTACATCCACATCTCTTCATCACGCCTTGGAACCAAGTTGCCACATCCATGCACTCCTCGCACACGTGAAAACACCTTCCAATGACATCCACGATACCTTCATATGCATTGTTCTTGATCCAAACATGCTGCGCGACCTCCCGATCAACTCAACCACAATTCCTCCCGAACTTGGTTGTTGAAACTCATCTTCTCCCTAAGACTAGTTCAATGGATCCCGTCACCAGCCATATCTTGAACTCAAGCAACACCTGCACATGAATAAACAACCAATAGTTTCGAGCACAAGTCCGTGACTTGACTCACGTTAGTTCCGAAAACCACAACACTTTACGTGAACACCTCACATAAGCATGTTGCAAACCATAGCAAAATGTTAACCACCGTAAACAGCCATAACACTTCAAAAACTTAGTAAAATAATACTAAGCAAACTTTCCATAGATGTAAAGAAAGTTCGAAACATTTGCATGGTAAAAACAGAACCTTTGTGATTCAGCTCCGGACCTTGCCAAAGCTATCCGGACCTTGAGCCGAAGCTTACCAAAGCTAGCAGAACCTAGCACCGGAACTTACCAAATCTAGTCAGACCTACCGCCGGAGCTAACCAAACACATATCGGACCTAGCCATAGCAAGTCGGACCTTACGTCGGATCTTGTCGGAGCTCGGACCTAGAGTCGGACCTTCACAAAAAGAGTGTTTTGGCAGAATTCAAAACTTTTATCGTCATAGCCAATGTATTCAGCACATATAGGTCTCATATTATCTAAGCCTAATAGTGACGACAACATCGTCGTTCCATGTCTTGCAAGGGAAAGTCTGCCTATATTCTCTTCCCAAACACATATAATACATGAAAGATTTCAACATTAGGTATACTATTTTTTTATCTTACTTACGTGCTATAAATGCAAATGTCCCTTCTTTTAAAAAAAAACTTGTCAGCCTTGTACTCTTGGTCTTTGTGACCCCCTAGTTAGCACAGCACCTTAGTCCTTGTTAGGACACCATCTTAGACCAAGACGACAATATTTTAGTCCTTTGTTAGGACAACATATTAGTCCTTTGTTAGGATAGCATATTAGTCCTTTGTTAGGACAACATCTTGGCATCTTACACTAGCATTTTAGTATATGCTTGGCTGCCTCAGCTATAAATATGTAACCCCAACCCCTAGGTCGGGCATAGCATTGTGTGTGAAATGAACCAAGAAAAATTTCCCCAACTCCTAGTGTCATTCTCTCCATGAGAGTAAGAATTCATATACTAACAAGTGGTATCAGAGCCATTCTATACTGTAGCCTAGACATCTCCTGCTCATCTCCTTCCCAAGCCTCTCTTCGTCCTCAGCCGACAGCAAGAACACCGGTTGTTTCAGCTCATCCCTCCTCTCCTGCACAAACGAGCAACAGCTTGTCTGAGGCAACATCTTCCCCACACAGCACTCCCCACTAGCGCCCCGTGTCCGAAGGACAGTCTCAGCACTCGGTCGCTTTGAGCGCGCGGCATCGACAGGAGGCCGAGGTCACTGCGGCAGAAGAACACGAGCGAGCGGTGGCAGAGGGTGCAGCGATGGCGGCGAGGGCGGTTGTGACGCCCTCAATTCTGTGGAAAACCACAGAACCGAGAGCTGATGCATATGTGTGCCCAGGATGTTCATCACACATATACATATCATCCAAAAACTGAATTTCAGAATATATATTACCACGAATAACAGGGTTTATTACAAGTTTCATGAGTATTGGACTCATGCTAACAGCGGAAGTCTTATCTAAGCAGCGGAAGTCTTTATTCTAGTGCGGAAGCAATCTAAGCAGCAACAGCGGCTCCATCTCCATTCATCCCCACAGGCAAGGTTGAGGACAGATTACACGCCTAAGGCTCCACTTGGTTTTCATAGTAATCTTCTCCTGTAGATGATGATGAAGTAATAATTCAAGTTTGAGTACGATGATGTACTCAGCAAGTGTGGGAAAATATGATATATAGCTCACAACAAGGAAGGTATAAAAAAGGCTCATTGCAGAAAGCAAAGTTATTACTCAAAACCACGATAAAACAACAACTTAACTTTAAGTGAATGTAATCCCAACATGTATTAAAATACCAACATACCTCCATTATGTCTCATCACTTTTCATGTCTCAATCATACATTAATATTTCTCAACTTTGCTCACAAATACCTTCCCGTATTCGCTACCATCTCACGAATACCATCTCGTATTCGCTACCATTTCATCTCATAAACAATTCCCGTCTCACACCAAGACCAATCTCGTTGCATGACTCATCAGTCATGCAACCAAATCTTATCATCCAGACTCAAAAGTACCAAAACCGAAACCAAACCATAACCAAAAACCATAACCTCCCAATAACCATCCCATCTAATCATGTGAGTTATCCAGGCGCTCGTGACCGTAAGCTCGGCTATCATGATAGTTTTAAACTCTGCAGAGTTTGTACTACTTTACCCACAAGTTTGTGATTTCATCACCCGTCGGCGACTGCAGAACCTCCATTATACCAGTACACAACCGACGGTGTATGGTCAAGAGATCACAAAATAGCCTTTACAAAGGGGTTACTAGATGTATGGAATCACTAAGGTTTCACCGGCAGGCTAGAATCTCCAATTCTCCCACTCACAGGCCCCCTCTTGTGCCATGCAGTTCCCAGGGCAGTCCTCACTCGACTCCCATTCCCAGCGCCTTCCATGGTCCATAACAATCTAGCAACTTACCTAATTACTCAGCTAAGCCGCACCCATACTTGGGCTTGTGGTGGCACTGTTATCCTGGCATGGCTGGCATGAATCGGTCTTTAGATCTACGGCAAGTAAAACCACCATCTCATGCTACCTCATTCACAAACCAAGGCTTGCCTAGATCTCCCTCCGGTCCATGTTCATTAACAACATCAAGTTCTCATTATCATTACGAGTGCAGTTAGCTAGACACATCTATCTCGCTTCCAAAAATCCCGTGGACTCAGCGAAGCAAAAAGTAAAAACCATACCCGACTCATAAACTTCCCTGGTGACAAGGGTGGTTTGACAAAACTAGTAAACTCCTAAAAAGGGTTTTCCTTCATATTTGACTCAGCACACACACCTTTTGGCAAACAAAACAATTTCCCAAAACATAGGATCAATATGGTCAAAGGGCACTTGCCTTGTTCTTGCAGTTCCGGTCGCTCTTGGATCTCGAAACCATGTTGCAGATCGTTGTAGACAGCTCCCTGAGCTTGTCCTTCTATTCGCGATCACGCACATACAAGATTCACAGCAATCAATATCATGCACAAACTCTAATCAAAATGCGATGATGCATATGCATGTTAATCCTATGATGTAGTTTTTATTAGATCTGTTCACACGTGTTCTTGCATGAATTGCATGGGTTTTACTATGAACAGAGGTGTTCGGATCAAATGTGGACGTGGTGATGATCTTGACTTTAGATCAAACCGATCAACACGTGATCTGTCCACGAAGAAGCTTCTGTTCGAAAGGAATCGAAGAACAGATGCAAATAAAATACGATGATGTCGTAAGGTGATATTGGAAACCTATCTTACATTCTTCGGGATCTCCCTCCTAGCAAATAGATCGTCGGGGCTCCTCCGGTGATGGCAATCGTCTCTGGGCTCATCGGTGATCTCTCTGGTGGTCAAACTCTAGCGAAGGGTTTTACTCGGCGAGCTGGGGCTAAGGCTCTAAGTTGTCGGCTCAGGAGGTGGAAAAGAAGTTTGTGGTTTTGGCCAGAGGTTTTCGGTTCTATTTATAATCAGGAAGACAAGAGTCCTAATATGTTTGGATTTTGAATAAGAGTCCTATTCAAATTGTTTTTGAATCTTAACAACTTATCTTAGATTGATTCGGTGTGGTAATATTATGGAAATCGTGTTGGTTTCTTCAGTACCAGGGATTCTCACGCGTGCAGAAGAGAAACTGCTTCAGAATCGCGTTCTTACGCGGTGATGAGCTCCGGAAGCTCCACGTGTCCTGCGGGAACCTGGGCTCCCTTTTCCGCAGAGACAAGCTCCGGTTGTGCCGCGTGTCAGGTGGGCAAGACCTCCCCCTTATCAGAAGCGAGCTCCGCGTACGCCACGTGTCTGGTGGGTCGGGACCTCCCCTCTCAACAGAGGCGAGCTCCGTGAATGCCACATGTCAGTTCCGAACCTCCCCCTCTTCGAAGGTGGCTCCGGATGTGCCACGTGTCCTAACAGCGCCAGACTTCCTTTTTGCTCAGAGACGAGCTCCGAGGTCGACACGTGTCCATCAGCGTCGGACCTCCCGGAGGTAAGCTCCGTAGGTGACACGTGTCCAATGAGACCGGACCTCCCGGAGGTGAGCTCCGAGAGCGACACGTGTCCCGCGCGGCTGGTCCTCTTTTTTTCCCGCGGTGAATAGCTCGGCAGCCGACACGTGTCCTTCGGGACTGGCCTCGCTCCTCTACCGAGGCTAGCTCCGGGGGCAACACGTGTACCACGGGGTCGGACCTCTCCCCCTTTCGCAGGGATGAGCCCCGAGCCTGCCACGTAGCCAGTTTAGTGGCGGACCTCTCCCCATTTGCGGAGATGAGCTCCGAACACGCCACGTGGCCAGCGAGCCACGAGAGTTGTCTTCGGCGCTCTCGGTACACTGGAATTTGCTCTTTTTGGCTAACTTTTTGATTCTTTCTCGGTTTCAACTTATATTAAAAGTGTTTTTCTAAATGAAACATGAATACATGCAGAACCCGAAAATGAGGGTGTCACAAATCTACCCCCCTTAAATTGAATCTCGCCCTCGAGATTCATTGGTAGAGAATAGATGAGGAAACACTGTCTTGATATCTTCTTCATGCTCCCATGTAGCTTCTGCTTCCGTGTGATGGCTCCATTGTATCTTGCACCAACGGATCACCTTGTTCCTTGTAACCCTTTCTTTCACGTCCAAAATTCGGACAGGGTGCTCTGCATAGGTCAGGTCCTCTTGAAGTTCAATCTCTTTCATCGGTACTTGCTCCTCTAGTACTCTCAAGCAATTCTTCAGCTGGGATACATGAAACACGTCATGGACGTTGGAGAGGTGTGTTGGGAGCTCTAGTTGATAGGCTACTTCTCCTCGCTTGTCCAGAATCTTAAACGGCCCGATGTAGCGAGGTGCTAGCTTGCCTTTGATGTTGAAACGTCGTTGGCCACGGATAGGGGATACCTTAAGGTATACGAAGTCTCCTACTTCGAAAGTCAACTTCCTTTGCCTATTGTCCGCATAGCCCTTTTGTCAGGACTGAGCAGCCTTCAAGTTCTCCCGTATGGTTCGGACTTGCTTTTCAGCCTCTTGTAGCACTTCGGGTCCAAACACTTGGTTCTCTCCGGTCTCGTTCCAAAACAACGGCGTTCTACACAGTCTACTGTACAAATCTTCGAAAGACGACATATTCAAGCTAGCTTGATAGCTGTTGTTATAGGTGTAGGATCGAAGTACATGTATAAAGCTACCAGGGGGGGTGAATGGTAGATAAAAACTTTTCAGCGGAAGCAACAAAACACCCCTCAGCATAAAACCGATCTGCTAAAGAAACCGTGTGTGCGACTAACCTAAACGTGTTCAACTGTGACAAAACTAGTATATATTGTAGAGAATCAAGTCACGAAGACGTCACATCAAAAATCATGAAAATCCGTTGAGAGAAACTCAAGTTACGATCGAAAGATCGAACAAAGGTCAATCTGTCCTACGCGAGAAAAACAGTTCTGGAATACTGCAAAGAAACTCGTGTAGATCAGAAACCACAATTTCAATGACCGTGAAATTTTCACAGATGATATATATAATCAAGTTTTGAAGACAACCCAAAAAGAATCACATCAATTGGATCTGTAAAACTCGAGTTATGATAAAACCACCGAAGCAAGGTAGTGCTGAACAGAAACTCGACGAGAAAAACTTGTCTGAAACAAGTCAGACGAACAAGGCACAAAAGTTCCTTTAGAATACGACTTTTATTTATCAAAACACAAGAGGAACAGCCCCAATGTCGTTTTCTCAAGAGCCTTGGCCTCCATTGCTTATATAACCAGCTCTATGGCCAATCCAATTCAAACTAGGACTCCTACTCCTACTTGGATTCAAACTGAAACTTTCCAATACTGCTCAAGACTCTTCTACACGCAGATAGAAGCAATCTTAAGACTTCCAAACACCTTAGTAACGTCCCAAACATTCCTAAAACAACTCAAATTCGTGACCCACACGATATCCTATCATAACCAACTCAAAACTTTCCATATTTGAGTCAAACACGACTCAGCCGCAGCCTGAGTCCATAAACTAGTCGGTTGGACCTTTCCGACCAATTATTTACGTCCACATCTCTTCATCACGCCTTGGAACCATGCAGCCACGTCCATGTACTCCTTGCACACGTGCAAACATCTTCCAACGACATCCAAGATACCTTCATATGCATTGTTCTTGATTCAAACATACTGCGCAACCTCCCGATCAACTCAACCACAATTCCTCCTGAACTTGGTTGTTGAACCCCATCTTCTCCCTAAGACTAGTTCAATGGATCCCGTCACCAGCCATGTCTTGAACTCAAGCAACACCTGCACATGAATAAACAACCAATACTTTCTAGAACAAGTCCTCGACTTGACTCTCGTTAGTTCCGAAACTACAACATCTTACGTGAGCACCTCACATAAGCATGTTTTAAACCATAGCAAAATGATATCAGCCATAACCACCAAAACACACCAAAAACTTAGTAAAATAATACTAAGCAAACTTACCATAAGAGTAAAGCAAGTTTGAAATATTGCAAGTTAAGAGTAGAACCATTGCAATCAAGCTCCGAACCTTACCAAAGCTAATCAGAACTTGAAGCGGAGCTTACCAAAGCTAGTCGGACCTAGCGCCGGAGCTTACTAAAGCTTAGTCGGACCTAGCCTGGAACTTACCAAAGCTAGTTGGACCTAGCACCGGAGCTAGCAAAAACAAGTCGGACCTAGCCAAAATAAGTCAGACCTAGACAAAGCAAGTCGGACCTTACGTCGGACCTATCTTCGGACCTTGCAGGAGCTCGGACCTAAAGTCGGACCTTGTTAAAAAGGTGTTTTGGTAGTATTCAAAACTTTTATCGTCAAAGCCAATGTATTCAGCACACATAGGTCTCACAATCTCCCCCTTGATGAATGCATTGGCAACACCACTTAAAATCCGAACATTGGCTTATTCACATGAAAAGTTTTGAAAACAATTTCTCCCCCTTTGTAAATCAGAAATAAAATGAGAAGAAAAACAAAAATACCAAAAATTCTCCCCCTGAGAAGAATCGTGCCAAAACACTTGTGAATGTGTGCAATTTGTGATCAATTTCTCCCCCTTTGACAATGTATTCAGCAAGGTACAAAAGAGAAATTTTAATTTGTTATGAGCACATTATAACATACACATATAAAACAAAGCTCATCCAAATCATACTATCAATTAACTTACACTATCACATCAATGAGATACATAAAGTAGTGTAAGCCATGCTAGAGATCAAGTGTAATTTTCAATTTAAGCAAGTCATGATCTCACAAATTTAACTATTGCAAGACCTGAAAGCATGACACTTGTTGCTGCATTTTATTTATCATTTAAAGCAAAAATCTTGATCTTATGACATTTGCAAGAGATTATATGCAGCATCAGCCTTATTCTAACCAACCAAGCCAAGCCTATGTCATTTGACAGTCAGAAGCTTAACGACATGGTTTTAGTCATACATAACTCCTTTCAAGTTCATATCTAAGTGCAATGATAAGCCATCTCAAAAGAAGAAGTGCGATGCATGCATATTCTCTTGATCTTTTCTCATTTTTTTATTTGAACATAAAAACTCAACATGTGAGTTGATTACTTGATTAATGCTTTATGATTAAAAGCACTTGTGAGCATGCAACAAGTTCAAAACAGCAAGAAAGTTCGACCATGATCAGATTTAGTGTAACTAATTATTCCAATTACTAGACATGGTAAAAACTACAAAATGTATAACACAAGTAATGTAGTAAGAACTTTCAGCATGAAAAAGGAATCACAAAGTCATATATGCATGAAATACTATGCTCATAATATTTTAATTTCAGATTCACACATAGACTTCTCAAGTCTCAGAATTCTCCCTCAATTTAAGCCATGAGGATGCATAACCCCTATTTCACTACGAATGTAACAAAAACGAGTGAAATCCAAAGGTTTTGTAAAAATTTCAGCCAATTGTTGTTCGGTATCAACATGGTCAATGTGCTTAGTTCTCGAATGTTGCACGGGGTTTTTAGCAATGCAAATGGCTCTAGTGTTATCACAAAACAGTGGAACACTATCTAGATCAACCCCATAGTCCTTAAGTGTTTGAACAATCCAAAGAATTTGTGAGCAAGCACTAGCAGCAGCTATATATTCAGATTCGGCTGTGGATTGTGCAACTGAACTTTGTTTTCTAAAGGACCAGGCAACAAGTGAATTACCAAGAAAATGACAAGCACCAGAAGTACTTTTCCTATCAACCCTACAACCCCCAAAATCAGCATCGGAAAAAGCTTTCAAAGTAATGGTTGAGGAAGAAGGAAGAAAAATGCCAAATTCTTGAGTTCCATTTAAGTACCTGAGAATCCTTTTGACGGCTTGACGATGTGAAGCATGTGGGGAGGCTTGAAACCGTGCACAAAGACATACATTGAATTGTATGTCCGGTCTTGATGCCGTGAGATACAAAAGTGATCCGATCATGCTTCTATGTTCTTTTTGATCAACGGGATCACAATCTTCATCAAGTTCAAGTGTTGTTGCTGTTCCCATTGGTGTCCGAAGAGGCTTGATTTTGTCCATGTTGAAGCGCCTTAGGAGATCTTTTGTATACTTTGTTTGATGCACAAAGGTACCCTCCTTGGTTTGCTTGATTTGCAGCCCCAAAAAGTGCGTGAGTTCTCGAATCATACTCATCTCAAATTCTGAACTCATCATAGCTGAAAACTTGGACAAAAGATCATGAGAAGCACAACCAAAGATAATATCATCCACATACACTTGAACGAATAATGAGTCATTGCCACGCTTAAGCACAAAAAGAGTTTTATCAACCTTGCCCATGGTAAACCCCTTTTCAAGTAAGAATGTTTTTAGCCTATCATACCATGCTCTAGGGGCTTGTTTGAGACCGTACAAGGCTTTGGACAGTTTGTAAACATGATTAGAAAAATTTGGATTTTCAAAACCAGGTGGTTGTTTGACATAAACCTCCTCATCTATGTAGCCATTAAGAAAAGCACTTTTAACATCCATTTGATATAGCTTAAAACCTTTAGATGCAGCAAAAGCTAACAAAATTCTTATGGCTTCTAATCGAGCAACAGGAGCAAAAGTTTCATCAAAATCTAGACCTTCAACTTGTGTGAAACCTTGAGCAATCAACCTAGCCTTATTCCTAACCACAACCCCATCCTACTTTGTTTATTTTTAAACACCCATTTAGTTCCAATTAAAGTATGACCTTGAGGTGGAGGTACAAGTTTCCAAACATTATTTCTTTCAAAATTTTCTAACTCTTCTTGCATGGCAATAATCCAAGATTCATTAGTGTGTGCCTGTGATATATCTTTGGGTTAAAAAGAAGCAACAAAAGCAGAATGAGCATGAGAATTGGGTTCGAAAAACCAGGATCTTGTAACTCGTTCATGCAAGCTTCCAATAATTTGTTGTGGAGGATGACTTTTGAGAATCCGGAGGGGAGTGGACACTTCACAAGCTTCTTCTTCATGTTCATCACAAATAGATGAGCTTGTGACGTGAGGAGGATCTGGACCAGCAATGGTGGTCGTCGGTGCTGGCTGTGAATCAAGACCAGGAGCTTGAAAAATGTCAGTAGCTGCTGAATTTTCGGGCAGCAGCACCATTTCTTCCTCTTCTTCAACGAAAATACTCTCCCCCTGCGGAAATGGATCCCGGACCTGCAATATTTGAACTAGTACCTGGGCTAGCTTCATCAAAAGAAACCTCACAAGTCTCCACAATTTTGTTAGTATCAAGTAAAAGCACACGGTAGCCTCTAGTATGAGATGGATAACCAAGAAACATGCCATTAACAGATCTAGCTTCAAATTTATCAAGATTACCATGTTTCTTAACAAAGCATTTGCAACCAAAGACCCTAAAGTGTGTGACACTAGGCCTATCCAAACTTGAGCTCATATGGTGTTTTACCTAGCTTAGCATGCAAGAAAACACGATTTGAGACATAATAAGCGGTTGCAATTGCATCAGCCCAAAATTTTCTAGGAGTTTGATATTCATCAAGCATAGTCCTAGACATCTCAACTAAGGTTCTATTCTTTCTCTCTACAACACCGTTTTGTTGAGCTACATATGGTGAAGAAAATTGATGATCTATTGCATTTTCAGCACAAAAGTGATCAAACGATTGATTTTTAAATTCGGTTCCATTATCACTTCTAGTTGCTCTTAAAGATCCTGGGTGATCAATTGATAATCTAAGAAATAAAGTTCTAAAGTGACTAAAAGCTTCATTCTTAGATGCCATAAAGTAAACCCAAGAGTATGTAGAATAGTCATCAACAATCACAAGAACATACCATTTACCTCCGAAGGATTGAACACGTGAAGGTCCTACGGTGTCAAGGTGTAAAAGTTGAACCGGTTCAGTTGTCATGGTCATTGTGAGAGGAGCATGTGAACTTGCAACCATCTTAGCATGTTTACAAGAAGAGCACACAATTTCTTTGTCCCCTTTAAGCTTAGGAAGCCCACGTATACGATCAAGAGCACTAACACGCGTGAGATGATCAAAGCCTACATGACCAAGTCTACGATGCCAAAAATATAAATCTTTGGAATCATTTGCAACTAGACATCTACGCTTAGAGGAAGACATATCAAAATCAGCTTTAAAAACTCTTCCAAACTGAGACATGTTAAAGATAAGCTCACTATTTGAACCTACAACTTTGCAGCAATTTTTATTGAAAATAATATCCAGATTTTCATATAGCAATTGTGAAACAGAAAGCAAGTTGTATTTCAAATTTTTGACAAGTGCCACATCCTTCAAAGTGTAGTGATCATTTACTCTAACCGAACCCTTAGCAATTATAGGAGTTGAAGAATTATTGGCAAAAGTAACATTCTCTACACGTGACACAAAAGAGAGAGAGGAGAACCATTGTTCGTTACCGGTCATGTGGCGTGAGCAACCTGAATCCTCAATCCAAATGTTCTCCTTCCTCAAGCGTGTAACCTACATAGAAGCACAATACATCGATGACTCAATACTGGGTTAGTTAAAAGGTATTTAGGAATCCAGTACTATGTCACACGACGTCCAGCAGGAATAACATGCGAAAGCTGAGATAAAACAGCAGGTTTATGAGTCAAAGTTTGAGATTTTTTTTCTTAACTACTGACCTATGAGGTGTTACTTGTGTAGCACGAAAATCAGTAGCTCCGGAGGCAAAAACAGAAGGTCCGGAGGCAAAAACTGAAGCTCCGGAGGTAAACTTTGAATATTTCTGACTCATAACAGCAGGTTGCATGTTCCTGACATTCGGTTTAGTATGTGCAGCAAATTTTGCATGAGAGTTATAAGATCTAGCTTGCATTCTTTCCTTTTTATGTTGTTTAGCTAGTCTATAACAAAAATCTATGACATGACCATCTCTACCACAATAGGTACAATGAAATTTAACTTTGTGTTCATGTCTAGAGTAGCATGCAGTATGCTTATTTGAACCCGAATGTGACAACACTCCTGCAGATTTAAAAACCACTTCTTTTTGTTTAGGAACTGTTTGAATCAAACCACTTCCTAATGATTTTACAATTTTAGGTGGATTTTCCTTAGCATGAGCATGTGAATCAAAACCTAAACTACTTTTATCATTGCAAGACTTGGAAGAATTCAGCAGCAAGTTTAGGTTCTTATTCCCATTACAAAACCGATCTAATGTCCTATGCATGTTATCAAGTTTATTTGATAGATCAAGGGAATTTTCACATGAAGTTTTTCCTTTTAATTTGCAATTGGAACAATATTTGACTTCATGAGAACGTAAAGCATTGTTCAATATAGAAATTTCTTTCATAGCATCTTGTAGTTTCTTATCAAGATCATCGCAAGTAGAACAATGCAAATCAATTGTAGAACAACAAGCATCTTTCAAGTTTTTATCATTAAGTGCAGCAAGCTTTTTGTTCTTTTCGATTGCAAGTTCAAGTTTATCAAGTGTGGAGGTGTGTGCACTTCTTAGAGAGGACAATTGTTCATATATTAAATCACATGAGGAACAAGAATCATCACTAGGAATCAAGGACTTTAAACGATTAATTTTAGATTCTAGTGACTCAATTTTAACAGCATTGTCCCTAAGCTTTTTGTCATTTTTCTTAACAATAATAGTGGCACGAGAAATAGCATCACACATTTCTTCGCAAGTAGGACATACCTCTTCGTTGTCACTGTTGTGTTCTGCATCCTCCATACTTGATTTTGATTTGCCCGCCATGAAGCACATGTTTGCCAAATCATCTTCATCTTCATCACTTCCAATGTCTACATCACTCGAGCCAAGTTCTTGAAGTGCGGTGATGAAACTGTTTATCAGTTTGCGTCCTGTAAAACCCTTCTTTTTCTTGTTGGTGTTTCCAAAAGAGGACTTGACTTTATTCTGCTTTTCATCACGGTTAGAAGGACCTGAAAGGTTAGGGCAATCTGTACGAAAGTGTCCTGTCTTACCGCATTCTAAGCATCTTTGAGGTCCGGAGCTTCCTCTCCTTCCAGTTCTCACATTTTGCAATGCTTTTGAGAACCTAGTAGAAAGAAGTACTAGCTCCTCCTCTAGAAACTCCTCAATCTATTCCATTGTTAGTGAAGACAGCAAAGCAAGTGTATTGCTAGATGATTGGCCGGAGCTAGGCATATCACGTTGTGAGACAAATGCAATAGTCTTATTTGGGTTCTTGCGTGATATAATGTCAATTTCATGAGTTTTTAGCTTAGAATAAAGCACATCTAATGTAAGAGAGTACTCATGACAGTGGATTCACGTATGGATGTTACTTTCATCTCCCAAATTGATATGTCTAATGCACTTAGTAATTGCCTAGCATTTTCAGCATCTGAAAAATTAACATTGATGCTACGCAAGTTGCTGAGAATTTTATTAAAGCGAGCAAAGAGGTCATCAATGGACTCACCGGGTTGCATCTGAAAGTGCATGTATTCTTTCTTGAACATATCCTGTCTTACCTCCTTGATCGTGTTGGATCCTTCATGGTAGTCACAAAGTGCTCTCCACACATCGTACGCCGATCGGAGGTGTGCAACACGGTCGAAGTCGCTCTGAGTTAGTCCTTGTATGATCATGTTCTGAGCCTTGTTGTTGTTGTCGACATCTCTCATGTTTGTAGCCGTGACTGGATTGTTTGGAGGCACATCGTAAGGCTTGAACACCTTTTCCCATATTGCAAAGCCTTGCGCCTGGATGAAAGCTTCCATGTGTGCCTTCCAAACCTGAAAATCGATACCACTAAACACACAAGGTTTGGCGGAGTATTTCTCCATGATGATTAGTCAAAACACGTGCAAATCACAAAGATTAGAACAACCTGGCTCTGATACCAATTGTAGGATCGAAGTACACGTATAAAGCTACCAGAGGGGGGTGAATGGTAGATAAAAACTTTTCAGCGGAAGCAACAAAACATCCCTCAGCAGAAAACCGATCTGTTAAACTGTGTGTGCGACTAATCTAAACGTCTTCAACTGTGACAAAACTAGTATATATTGTAGAGAATAAAGTCATGAAGACGTCACAACAAGAATCATGAAAATCCGTTGAGAGAAACTCAACTAACGATCGAAAGATCGAACAAAGGTCAATCTGTCCCACGCGAGAAAAACAGTTCTCGAATACTGCAAAGAAACTTGTGTAGATCAGAAACCACAAATTCAGTGACCGTGAAATTTTCAAAGAAGATAGATAATAAAGTTGTAAAGACAACCCAAAAATTATCACATCAATTGGATCTGTAAAACTTGAGTTATGATAAAACCACCGAAGCAAGGTAGTGCTGAACAGAAACTCGACAAGAAAAACTTGTCTGAAACAAGTCGGACGAACAAGGCACAAAAGTTCCTTTAGAATATGAATTTTATTTATCAAAACACAAGAGGAACAGCCCCAAAGTCGTGTTCTCACGAGCCTTGGCCTCCCTTGCTTATATAACCAGCTCTATGGCCAATCCAATTCAAACTAGGACTCCTACTCCTACTCCTACTTGGATTCAAACTGTAACTTTCCAATACTGCTCAAGACTCTTCTACATGCAGATAGAAGCAATCTTAAGACTTCCAAACACCTTAGTAACGTCCCAAACATTCCTAAAACAACTCAAATTCGTGACCCACACGAAATCCTATCATAACCAACTCAAAACTTTCCATATTTGAGTCAAACACGACTCAGCAACAGCCTGAGTCAATAACCTAGTCGGTTGGACCTTTCCGACCAATTATTTACGTCCACATCTCTTCATCACGCCTTGGAACCATGCAGCCACGTCCATGCACTCCTTGTACACGTGCAAACATCTTCCAACGACGTCCAAGATACCTTCATATGCATTGTTCTTGATTCAAACATACTGCGCAACCTCCCGATCAACTCAACCACAATTCCTCCCAAACTTGGTTGTTGAACCTCATCTTCTCCCTAAGACTAGTTCAATGGATCCCGTCACCAGCCATGTCTTGAACTCAAGAAACACCTGCACATGAATAAACAACCAATACTTTCGAGCACAAGTCCTCGACTTGACTCTCGTTAGTTCCGAAACTACAACATCTTACGTGAGCACCTCACATAAGCATGTTGTAAACCATAGAAAAATGATATCAGCCATAACCACCAAAACACACTAAAAACTTAGTAAAATAATACTAAGCAAACTTTCCATAAGAGTAAAGCAAGTTCAAAACATTGCAAGTTAAAAGCAGAACCATTGCAATCAAGCTCCGAACCTTACCAAAGCTAACCAGACCTTGAACAGGAGCTTACCAAATCTAGTCGGACCTAGCGCCGGAACTTATTAAAGCTTAGTCGGACCTAGGACGGAACTTACCAAAGCTAGTTGGACCTAGCACAGGAGCTAGCAAAAACAAGACGGACCTAGCCAAAATAAGTAAGACCTAGACAAAGCAAGTCGGACCTTACGTCGGACCTATCGTCAGACCTTGCAGGAGCTCGGACCTAGAGTCGGACCTTGTTAAAAAGGTGTTTCGCTAGTATTCAAAACTTTTGTCGTCGAAGCCAATGCATTCAGCACACATAGGTCTCACAATAGGAGAATTCCGCATACGGCAAACTCCTATCCCAACTACACCCATGTTTCAAGGCGCAAGCTCTCAACATGTCTTCCAAAATTTGGTTTGTCCTTTCGGTTTGCCCATCGGTTTGCGGATGGTAGGCGGAGCTAAAATCCAGTCGTGTACCCATAGCTTTCTGCAGCTTTCTCCAAAATCTAGAGGTAAACTGAGAATCCCGATCTGAGACTATCCTCTTCGGGACTCCATGGCGGCACACGATTTGCTCCATGTATAGCTTAGCTAGATCTGCCACACGGTACGTGGTTTTAAAAGGAAGAAAATGAGTGGTTTTTGTTAATCGGTCCACGATAACCCGGATTTAGTTGTAACCCGATCGAGTACGTGGCAATCAGACGATGAAATCCATACTGATATCTTCCCACTACCACTCGGGTACCTTCAAGGGTTGCAACAGTCCAGCGGATCTTTGATGTTCGGCCTTCACCCGTTGGCAGGTGTCACATAGGGCAACATACTTGGCTATGTCCCACTTCATACCATCCCACCAATAACAAGTCTTCAGGTCCTTGTACATCTTGGTACTTCCAGGGTGTATGGAATAAGGTGAGTCATGTGCCTATTTTAGTATTGTGTCGTGGATATGCTTCACGTTAGGCACACAAATCCTTTTTCCTAGCCAAAGTGTACCCTTCTCATCTTCCTTGAAGTCCTTTTTGACGCCTTGTTGGATCCTTTCCTTGATCTCTTTGATCTCCTCATCTGTAGCTTGGCCGTCTCTTATTTCTTGTTCCAATGAAGAATGGAGTTCCATCACTTCCATCCCGTTTAAGAATCTGAGATGTAATCGTTCGAACTCCTTTCGTAGCTCGGGTGGTAGCTCCCGAACCGTGAGTTGGTGACATGCTCCCTTCCGGCTCAATGCATCGGCTACTACATTGGCCTTTCCGTGGTGATAGTTGATTCCAACATCATAATCCTTGATAAGTTCCAACCATCGACGCTGCCTCAAATTCAAATCCATTTGAGTGAATATGTACTTGAGGCTTTTATGATCCGTATAGATCTCACATCGATGACCAAGGATATAATGTCTCCAAATCTTCAATGCATGCACCACGGTAGCGAGTTCCAAGTCATGTGTAGGGTAATTGAGCTCGTGCTTCTTGAGTTTTCTTGAGGCATAGGCTAACACTTGTCCTTCTTGCATGAGCACACATCCAAGCCCTTGTCTGGATGCGTCAGAATATATGTCAAAGCTCTTGATTACGTCTGGCAATACCAAAACCGGCACTGTGGTTAGCCTCTACTTGAGCTCCTCAAAGCTTTCTTGGCACGCTGGTGTCCATTGGAAGGCTTTTCCCTTCATTAGCAACTCCGACATAGGCTTTGCTATCTTAGAGAAGTCCTTGATGAATCTGCGGTAGTATCCAGCCATCCCAAGAAAACTCCGAATATCCCTCACGTTTTGCGGTTGGTTCCACTTCAGAACATCTCCCACTTTTCTGGGATCAACCGATACTCCTTCCTTGGAGATAATGTGGCCTAGGAACGATATCTCATTTAGCCAAAATTGACATTTGCTGAACTTGGCATACAGCTGATGCTCTCGCAGCTTCTGTAATGTCAATCTCAAGTGTTCTTCATGTTCCTCCTCACTTTTCGAATACACCATGATATCGTCGATGAACACCACGACGAATTTATCCAAGTACTCCATGAATACCTTGTTCATGAGGTACATGGAGTATGCCGGTGCGTTCGTTAACCCAAAAGACATAACGGTATATTCATACGAACCATACCGTGTTCGAAAGGCAGTCTTGGGTATATCGGAGGGCTTAATCTTCAGCTGGAAGTATCCTGACCAAAGATCAATCTTGGAGAACACTCGGGCTCCCTTCATCTCGTCGAACAGGTCCTCTATACGGCGAAGAGGGTACTTGTTCTTGATCGTCACCTTATTGAGAAACCTATAGTCCACGCATGTAACACCCCAAAAATCTTGTTAAGACCCTAAATCATGTTAAGAGGGGAATTTAAAAATTTTTGGACGTGTTGCATGTTTGGCAAAAATTCAAATTCAAACTGGAATTCAAATTAAACTCAAAACATAAAAAAAAAAGAAAAAGAAAAAAGGAAAACAGAAAAAAACCGGCCAGTGGGCCGAAACCCACCAGCCGGCCCAACCAGCCCCCGCGCCAGCCCGCAGCCGCGCGCGCCTCTTCCTCCCACTGAAAGGCAGGGCCCGCCAGCCCTTCTTCTACCTCGCGCCCGCGCTGGGATTCTCTCACCCCGAATCAAAACCGACCCGGATTCCTGCGCATCCCCGCCGAATTCCGTTCATAGGCGACGCGAACTCGATCTAAACCACCCCGCCATCCTCCCCCGTCTATAAAAACCACGGCATCGTCCCGTTTTTCCCCACGATCCGCCGTTTTTCTCCCCGGTGAGAACCCGAGCTTCTCCGGCGAATTCTAGCTGATCTAAGCTCGGAAATTCCGATCTAACTCGCCGGTCTTGATCCACCGCCTCCGGGGAACCCTGCAGGTGCAGAAAACTCGGTGACTTGCGGTTCAAACACAGCGCCGATGAGCCTCGCCGTGGTTTCAATTCGGACCTCGTCGCCGACCGCCTTCCAGGACCTCCGAGCTCAAGAAAACCCCCGAGGTGAGATCCCCGACCTCTCCTCCGCCGATCTATGCCATAAAATCACAGTTCTAGGGAGAATTCTCGAAGATCCGAAAGTCTCCGGCGAGATCGCCGCTTCCCGCCGCCGTGCACCGCCGGGCAGCGCCGCCCGCGCTCGGTTAGAGCGACGTGGCCGCTTGTGCGCCGTCTATTTTAAATCACACGGTAGACTTTAAATCCCCGCGTACCGGTTCGGCGTTATAATCTCAGCCGTTTGTTTTAAATCGGACGGTCCACGTCAGCCCCGCGTTATAAAGATTGGAAATCTTACGTGCTACCCCCTGGGGTTCTCGGAAAATAAGAGCTAGCCCCGGAAACTTCTGATTTAGCCACTGGAACTTCAGAAATTCATGTAAATTCAATTAAAAATCAGTTTTAGCCCCTGGACTTGATAGAAATTAGGAAAAACCCCTCTGTTATGTATAGCTAGACCCCTGAAAATTGTTAAAATAATATTATAGACCCTATAGTGGGATAAGTTTACCTTTTTAGCCCTGTTTAATATTTAATTTAGGAAATTGAATATGTGGCTAGTGTTTAAAATTTAAAAAGTGGGACAAACATATTGTCAAAATTAAATTAAAAACTTTCTCAGTATTTAGAAAAATTTGGAGTGAGTTAAAAACATATTTTTGGCTGAAGTGAATCTGTTTAATTTATTATTCACATTTAGGGACACATTTCTAAGTAAAAAAATAGCTCTGGAATATAGGGAAAATAATTGTAAAATAGTTTACATCAGAGGAAGAGGCCAAAAATATATTAGCAAATATTTTAGGTCAGAACCTATTCTGTTTAGATGATGTGTCTTGTTATTTTCATAATAAAGTTCGCATTTAGGCATAGGAATTAAATCTGAAAATATAGCAACTAGTAAATGATAAATGGAGTTTCTAAAATATAAAGAATTCAGTTTAGGGTTGGTAGAAATTCTGTAGACACATATGGGGAAGGAAAATACCTTTCATGCATACTTGGTAGCAAAAAGGTGTAGTAATTGAATATAAGGAAAATTACTTAAATTGGAAACTCATGTATAAAGTATGCAAGCATAAATGTGAATACAAAAGTAGGAATCATATGGCATACATGTGATATTCACCTTGGTTGTTCTTCGGAAAAACCGGGTGTGACAGAAGTGGTATCAGAGCCAAGGTTGCCCGTAGGAACGTGGACCTAGGTAGAAATGGACGTATTTAAGGGCTCTATTTTCTTAAAAACTATTTTACAAGGTGTGTGTTGAAAAGTGTTATTTAATGAGTCACTTTCTTCATCTTACCCCAACTTTCATTCAAAATAGGATTTTTGTTTAAAAGTTTATCTAACCTAAGTTTAAATGATTTCTGTTTTAGATGGTTCGCATGATTCGCACCGCTCGCAAGTCCACAGGAGGGAGAGTTCCCATAGTTGCCCTTGCCGAAAGAGAGGAGAGCCGTCCGGTGACGTACCTTTCCTACTGATTGGCAGTAGGAGACTTGTTGCGTCGTCTTCGACGTATGCTCGAAGCCGCTGGCAATACGGGCAAGCTAATCATCCACTATAACTCCACCAGGACCATCCGTGAGAAGAGGGAAGAATGGAGTTCAGAAATGAGGATTATACATGAAAATCGGCTGCTTAAGATCCACTGCTCCCAGCTTGTAGAGCGACACAGGTCGATGCGGAGAAGGATGTCACCTGGGAGGCCATCACCTGCCAGAGTCACATCTATCGTCGCCACCTGGACAAGACTGAGTACATGTATGTCCTCCAGCGTGAGAGTGGTACCACGGAATACATGTACCCGCCAGTGCAGCAAGGGACTTCCCATGAGCACATGGACTTGTGCTTGGAGGATGCTGCTATGCTCAGCACTCGACTGCAGGAGTGTCAGCAAGAGCTTCAGGATGTTCGGGACAACCTGAAGGAAATGGAGGCGTTGCTGCGAGCCTGCTTAAGGGCGAGAGAAAGAGGAAATGGGAATGAACTGTGTGTCACCGTGAATGATACATGGACTCCTGACTCCCCGGATCGCCGAGCGATCAGGCGTCGTCGCACTTCTCCACCAGCAGCCTCCCCACCCAAAGCAGAGTCAGAAGGCAGCCGAAATGATGAGGAAGATCCCGAGGAGCCTGCTCAAGAAAACGAGTAGTGTAGAATCCTTCCCTTAGCTAGCAAGATGTCGCATAGTCGAGTTGTTACATTAAGTAATGGTGTGTTAATGCTTGGTGTGTGACGTGAGTTGTGGAAGCCATGAGAAATTGTCCACAGCCTCGTCTTTAGATTGTTTTGCTTTGGTGTGTGAACCCACATGAAATAATATTGCATTTATTTTTGGTGTGAGAAATGAACCCTCAGAAAAGTATAACAAAGCCTCAACACTTCAAAGTACAAATAAATGAAAGTAGTAAGATGATACTAAATGCTTTCAAATTAACATTGGTTGATTCTGCCAGATGGCCGGAAGAGGAAAAGGACGTGCTGCCAACCCCGCCAACAACAACGATGAGGCATGCAACCCTCATCTTTCTGAAGGCCAGAACCGGGGTGGTTGCCGTGAAGGAGTTGATCCCCTCCACCGAATGCTGGAGAATCAGAATCAGCTCATCCAGAACTTGACTCAAGTGGTGGCCAACTTGCATCAAGTTCCACCTCCACAAGCTGCACCACGCCAACCAAGGTTGAGTGAGTTTCTAGGAACTCAACCTCCGAAGTTTGCAAGTGCTGCTGAACCTCTGGAGGCAGATGATTGGCTTAAGACCATTGAGAGCAAGATGAGGATCATACAGTGCCAAGGGCATGAGAGGGTGTTGTTTGCCTCTCATCAATTGCATGGACCTGCTGCTGATTGGTGGACCACCTACGTGGCTGCCCATCATGACCCTGAGAACATTACTTCGGAAGAGTTCAAGCGTGGCTTCTGCAACCATTACATCCCAAGAGGTGAACTCAAAAACAAGAGGAAGGAGATTTTGGGACTGCAGCAGGGAAACATGACGGTGAGGGAATACCTCACTAAATTTACTCAACTATCCCGTTATGCCCCATGGGACATAGAGACTGATGAGCAGAAACAAGACTGTTTCGTGGAGGGACTTACCGCAGAAATGCAGTGTGCGATGTCCTCAAATGAGTATGAAAGCTTCCAAAAGATGGTGGACAGAGCATTTGTGGTGGAAAGGAAGCTGAAGGCCTTGGAAAATGAGAACAAGAGGAAGGCCGGGTGGTCACACCAAGCCTCAGGGAGCAACACCCGCCCACGTCTGATGCAGCAACCTGCAGGGCAGACGAACCATGCTGCGGTACCCTACTCAGCACCAAGAGGGTACAACCCGAACTACAGGCCTCCCGCAGCACCAGCACAGCCACAACGTCAGTTTGTACAGCAGCCTCGCCCGGCATATCCACCTCGACCAGCAGTGCAAGGACCCCCAAACCAACCCCAAGACAACAAAGGCCAGGCACCTAAGGTTGGGGTGCAATGTTTTAGCTGTGGTGAAGTGGGGCACTATGCCCATAAGTGCCCAAAGAAGAAGCCTGCGCAGCCACGACAGCAGAATGTAATGAGAGGACGGGTGAACCACGTCACTATGGAGGAAGCACAAGAGGCACCCGACGTGGTAGTTGGTAAGTTTCCTGCCAATTTACACCTTGCAACCCTGCTGTTTGATTCTGGTGCTACCCACTCGTTCATTTCTCAAGGGTTTGTTAAGAAGTATGACCTAGCAACAACACAAATGAACCATATGCTAGCCGTAAACTCTCCAGGTGGAGAAATAAGGACAAGACAAGTGTGTCCCAAAGTGAACCTAGACATTAATGGGGTGGTATTTACTGCTAACCTCATAGTGATAGATTCACAAGGGATAGATATTATCTTGGGTATGGATTGGTTGACAAAACATAAAGGAATCATCCATTGTTCGACCAGAACGGTGGAACTAACTCACCCTAGTGGCACAAGAGTAAAGTTCATAACAATACACGAGCCTAGGAGGGACATTAAATTAAATCAAGTTGAGGTGAAAGTTGAGGAAATCAGGACCATCAGGGAATATCCAGATGTTTTTCCGGAGGAGTTGCCAGGTATGCCTCCCGATCGTGAAGTGGAATTCGCAATTGAGCTAGTACCTGGAACAGCCCCGATATACAAGAGACCTTATCGGATGGACTCCAAGCAGCTAGAAGAACTCAAGGATCATTTAAGAGAATTGACGGAGAAGGGGTATATTCGTCCTAGTTCCTCACCATGGGGAGCTCCGGTGATATTTGTGCCCAAGAAGGACGGAACCCAAAGGTTATGCGTGGATTACCGTGCCTTGAATGAGGTAACCATCAAAAACAAGTACCCATTACCCCGCATTGAAGACTTGTTTGATCAGTTGAGGGGAGCTTGTGTGTTCTCGAAAATTGATCTTAGGTCGGGATACCACCAACTCAAGATAAGGCAATCTGATATTCCCAAGACAGCTTTCGTATCTCGGTACGGACTGTATGAATACACTGTCATGCCTTTCGGGCTAACTAATGCCCCGGCATACTTCATGTATCTCATGAACAAGGTATTCATGGAATATCTGGACAAATTTGTGGTGGTTTTCATAGATGACATTCTTGTCTTCTCCAAAGATGAAGAAGAACATGAGAAACATCTAAGGTTGGTGTTACAGAGGCTGAGAGAACACCAACTATATGACAAGTTGAGCTAGTGTGAGTTTTGGCTGAAGAGAGTTCCCTTCTTAGGACATATAATCTCGGAGGGAGGAATCTCCGTGGATCCTGCCAAAATCGAGGATATACAGAAGTGGAAGACCCCTGAAAATGTCGGGGAAGTTCGAAGCTTCTTCGGATTGGCTGGATACTATCGACGGTTTATTGAGGCATTCTCCAAGATCTCGAGACCTCTCACCAAACTGTTGGAGAAAGGAATCACATTCACATGGACACCGCAGTGCGAGACGAGTTTTCAGGAGTTAAAGGAAAGATCGACAACAGCCCCCGTGCTCGTTATGCCAGATATGCAGAAGAACTTTACGGTGTACTGCGATGCCTCTGGAAACGGGTTGGGATGTATTCTCATGCAAGAAGGGCATGTCGTGGCTTATGCATCACGACAGCTTCGGAAGCACGAGAAGAACTATCCTACACATGACCTAGAACTAGCCGCAGTGGTACAGGCGTTGAAAATTTGGCGGCACTATTTGATGGGGAAGAGGACCGAGATATATACGGATCATAAGAGTTTGAAGTACATATTCACACAGCCAGACCTCAACCTCATACAAAGGAGATGGTTAGAGCTAATCAATGACTTTGATGTAGGCATCAACTATCATCCTGGAAAAGCAAACTTCGTGGCCGATGCTTTAAGTCGGAAAGTGCAGGTCAATAAGTTGAGCTTGATGGACATGCCTGCAGAGTTGAAGGACGAGGTTATAAGGCTCAATCTATGCCTGGTAAATAGTGGTGAAGCCATCGCCATGGAAGTGGATTCCACACTCGAGCGAGACATACGCGAGGGTCAAAAGAATGACGAGAAGATACGAGAGATCAGACAACTCATCAAGGAAAATAAAGCTCCTGGTTTTAGAGAGGATGAACAAGGAACGGTGTGGCACGGGAAAAGAATCTGTGTGCCAGAAGTAAAGGAGATCCATGAATTGATTTTGAAGGAGGCTCATGATTCTGACTATTCCGTTCATCCTGGGAGTACGAAGATGTACCAGGACCTCAAGAGCAGGTATTGGTGGTATGGCATGAAGCGCGATGTCCTGGGAGACTATGTCTATCTCAAGGTGTCCCCTATCTGAGGACTTCGTCGGTTCAAGGTGAAAGGGAAGTTGTCACCTCGATACATCGGACCCTTTCAAGTTTTGGAAAGGAAAGGCGAAGTGACGTATCAACTAGAGTTACCGGCTCGTCTATTGGATGTGCACGATGTATTCTATGTGTCACAACTCAAGAAATGCCTGAGGACGCCTGAAGAGGTGTTACCCATGAATGAAGTGGACGTAGCTGAGGATTTGTCTTATGCCGAGCAACCATACAAGATTTTGGAGACAATGGAACGCCTCACCAGAAATAAAAGAATCCGGATGTGCAAGGTGCAGTGGAAGCATCACTCAGAAGAGGAAGCCACCTGGGAGCGGGAAGATGAGCTCAAGGCACAATTTCCGGAATTGTTTTCTTAGAACCACCAATCTCGAGGACGAGATTTCTTTTAAGGGGGGTAGAGCTGTAACACCCCAAAAATCTTGTTAAGACCCCAAATCATGTTAAAAGGGGAATTTAAAATTTTTTGGACGTGTTGCATGTTTGGCAAAAATTGAAATTCAAACTGGAATTCAAATTAAACTCAAAACAGAAAAGAAATAGAAAAAGAAAAAAGGAAAACAGAAAAAAACCGGCCAGTGGGCCGAAACCCACCAGCCAGCCCAACCAGCCCCCGCGCCAGCCCGCAGCCGCGCGCGCCTCTTCCTCCCACTGACAGGCGGGGCCCGCCAGCCCTTCTTCTACCTCGCGCCCGCGCCGGGATTCTCTCACCCCGAATCAAAACCGACCCGGATTCCTGCGCATCCCCGCCGAATTTCGTTCGTAGGCGACGCGAACTCGATCTAAACCACCCCGCCGCCCTCCCCCGTCCATAAAAACCCCGGCATCGTCCCGTTTTTCCCCGCGGTGAGAACCCGAGCTTCTCCGGCGAATTCTAGCCGATCTAAGCTCGGAAATTCTGATCTAACTCGCCGGTCTTGATCCACCGCCTCCAGGGAACTCTGCAGGTGCAGAAAACTCGGTGACTTGCGGTTCAAACACAGCGCCGACGAGCCTCGCCGTGGTTTCAATTCGGACCTCGTCGCCGACCGCCTTCCAGGACCTCCGAGCTCAAGAAAACCCCCGAGGTGAGATCCCCGACCTCTCCTCCACCGATCTATGCCATAAAATCACAGTTCTAGGGAGAATTCTCGAAGATCCGAAAGTCTCCGGCGAAATCGTCGCTTCCCGCCGCCGTGCGCCGCCGGGCAGCGCCGCCCACGCTCGGTTACAGCGACGTGGCCACTTGTGCGCCGTCTATTTTAAATCGCACGGTAGACTTTAAATCCCCGCGTACCGGTTCGGCGTTATAATCTCAGCCGTTTGTTTTAAATCGGACGGTCCACGTCAGCCCCGCGTTATAAAGACTGGAAATCTTACGTGCTACCCCCTGGGGTTCTCGGAAAATAAGAGCTAGCCCCGGAAACTTCTGATCTAGCCCATGGAACTTCAGAAATTCATGTAAATTCAATTAAAAATCAGTTTTAGCCCCTGGACTTGATAGAAATTAGGAAAAACCCCTCTGTTATGTATAGCTAGACCCCTGAAAATTGTTAAAATAATATTATAGACCCTATAGTGGGGTAAGTTTAACTTTTTAGTCCTGTTTAATATTTAATTTAGGAAATTGAATATGTGGCTAGTGTTTAAAATTTAAAAAGTGGGACAAACATATTGTCAAAATTAAATTAAAAACTTTCTCAGTATTTAGAAAACTTTGGAGTGAGATAAAAACATATTTTGGGCTGAAGTGAATCTGTTTAATTTATTATTCACATTTAGGGACACATTTTTAAGTAAAAAATAGCTCTGGAAAATAGGGAAAATAATTGTAAAATAGTTTACATCAGAGGAAAAGGCCAAAAATATATTAGCAAATATTTTAGATCAGAACCTATTCTGTTTAGATGATGTGTCTTGTTATTTTCATAATAAAGTTCACATTTAGGCATAGGAATTAAATATGAAAATATAGCAACTAGTAAATGATAAATGGAGTTTCTAAAATCCAAAGAATTCAGTTTAGGGTTGGTAGAAATTCTGTAGACACATATGGGGAAGGAAAATACCTTTCATGCATACTTGGTAGCAAAAAGGTGTAGTAATTGAATATAAGGAAAATTACTTAAATTGGAAACTCATGTATAAAGTATGCAAGCATAAATGTGAATACAAAAGTAGGAATCATATACACATGATGAAAAGTGCATGCAAGCCACAAATCAACACACATAGAGTAACCACAACACATATAATGGTGAATGACTTTCATAAATATGAATGTGTGGTTTGTATGAAGTGGAAGTGTGAACTATGTCTTATGGATTGTTGTTTTTCTTTTGCTATGTGTGATGGTATGATGTAGAACCTGCTCAAGAGCAAGTTATTCCTTTCCAAGATCAGGACTACCTATTTCAAGAGCAGCAGGAAGGAGGCAAGTGTCCTTGACCACTTTGATCCTATGTTAGGATGTGTAACTAGAGTTATTTGCATTGTCAATTGAAATATGAAACCCAAGCTAGGAAGTTTCCCTAGAATTGCATTACCTTGTTTCCTTGCAGCTTGGGTTGGGATTTATCTTATCATGTCACTTATTATTATGCATATGCTTAGCCATGCTTAGAATGGGATATTTGGGATATGAGATCATCAGTTTATTTTACCATACTCTTGAATGAGATATTGTGAGTTATGTAGAGGTAGGGATCAAGGCAAGTTGGATGTTTTGGTTGTGTGCTAGGTGCACGAGACTCGGGTTTGTGTTTAGTACTTGCCTGGATCCTAAGGACCGGTTCATGGAGCATATAACCTGGCTTTACAGTGCCAACCACATGCTGAGATAGGGCAGCTTGGCCAATTAATTAGGTGTATCCCCGGCGTAGTATGGGTGTGTTGGATGGTGCGGGGAGTAGGTGTCAGCTGGACTACCATATGAACCGCAAGGCTCAAGAGGGGGCCACTGCAGCGGGGTTGGAGCCTCTTGTATGCTGTTAGGGGTGAAACCTCAGTGGGCCCATGCTCGTCGGGAATCCCTTTGTAAAGGCTTCGTAGTGATCTCCTGGCTACACACCTGGGAAGTGTGAATGTGGTTCGTAGCCACGGGCATAATGGAGGTTCTATTAGTCCACCCGGCAACGGGGGATGAAATCACTACATGTGGGTACAGTGGTACAAACTCTGCAGAGTCAAAACTGTCATGACAGCCGTGCTCACGGTCAAGAGCGGCTTGGACTTATTCATGATTAGAGGATTGATGGTTTTGGAAGTTGTGGATGTTAAGCGGGGAGCTTAACATTGGAAATGATGTTATGGTTATTTGATTATGATGATGGGATGGGAGTTTGGGACCATTTCACCTGTGTAGTAATGTAGGTGCTTAATAAGCTAAGATGGTAGGTATTAATTGCGTAGTGCTTTAACCATGAGTTCAACCTCTCCTTGTTCTAGCCATGCATGATATAATTTTCCCACACTTGCTGAGTATCATTGGTACTCAACCTTGCATATTTGTTGGTTTATATTGCTGCTCAGGTCAAGATAATGAGGTGGTGTATAATGACCAAGATTTTGGACCCGAAGAAGGTTTCTAGGTTCATGAAGACCCCCGGGCAACGCCTGTAATGGAGCCCACAAGAATAATATTCCGCTGCTAGTTTATTTACTTGTGATGAACTTATTATTGTCCATCGAGACATTTGCTATGTAAGACTTATTCATATTTGACACCTGGCTTGTAATAAATTGACACGACCCCATTGGTCCTGTCGAGCCAGGATCACGCTGAGGGGTGCTGCGTTGCACAGCACCGTATAACACACGTCAAAGGTACAAAGCGGAAGCGAAATTTTATTACATAAACAAGTTATGAACATGTTTACATCAAAATAATTTCAGTCTACACTCGCGGGCGTAGACTAAGCATCAAGTGCACGTTCAGCCCTTGAACGTGCCCTTGCTAGCACACACGCACACTAACTCTGCGGCGTGCACGACTCCCACTCGACGGGGTTCCCCTCCTGGGGTTCCGTCTCCTCTTCGGGAGTCCCTTCCTCATAGAACCCTGCAAAAGCTTCAAACACAAGCAGTGAGCACGAAGGCTCAGCAAGTCTGACCCGTCTCACCTAAACATGGAACTTCTACGTTAGGGTAATGGGTTACATGAGGTAAAAATCATTTGCAAGGACTCGCCTAATTAGTAGAACCTTACTTTCAAGTTTTAGCAGCAGGTTGTGGAGAACCTTACGCTAAGGTACATGAGGGAGCCGCAATCAAACAAGAAACGCATTTCTCTCATGTACTTTGCCCAAAGTTGAAATGAACTTTAGTTAGCTCTAAACTACAGCAAGTCATTAACAATCAAGTCCATCTTTCAATCAGCAACATTTTAACATGTAACTAGCCTGTTCTTTCTACGTCACGGTACAGTGAACAAGTGGTACTCACTGACCGCGAGGGACGGCGATTATAATCGATTTACACCTGCAGGGTTACCCGAACAACCCGTCACGTACGCCCGTACTCGATGTTGCCTACAACAACCATCACGGACGCCGTACGCGACTACCTTTCACCCGTTAGCCAAATATTGAACCGGTCCCATCGTCCCGAGCAAGAGGTCTCTGCATGCGCATCTCCGTGCCGCCAGCCGATTTACACCTCAAGCTCTCAACCTACCCTCTGAACGACGGGCAATGCCTCAATAACCAGCTACCCGAGTTACATCAGTTTCCCGGTTCCCATATAGCCAGTACGTCTTCGGTACTGTTCTAGCTTGTTCAACAGGCCCGCACACGGCTCGGTCCTCAATCGACACAAGCGGAGCTACAGCACACAGGCCCCAAAGTCCTGCTGCCCTTACTCTCCACTCGGTCTAATTTTCTTGCCATGTGTATCCTGTGCTATCTCTACCCGAGCAATGTGCCTCTAGCCTATTCTCGCGAGTAGTTCCAACTACTCGACTTGTACCGAATCCTACTCTACCTTAGCATTGCAGTAGCTAACGGGATTTGCAATCCTAAACCCAACCCGTGGTTTTCTTGGCTATGCAGTTGGATTTCCAAACAAGACTCTAATGCACAGAACAAAGGAAACAAGTATGTGCTCAAAACAATAAAAATTTGTAAAAAGGTTAATGCAAACCGGAGCTTGCCTTGCTGCTCTTGGTCGTAGGCTAGCTGCTCCTCCAGAGTAACGAAGTCTAGGACTTCGGGTTCCTCCTCGACCTTAGCGACTACATGATAGAAACAATACATGTATTAATTTAATGCATTTGTATTAGGTTTGAAGTTGTGAAGTCTATAACTTTTGCTAGACAGACCTAATGACTGTGAAACTTTTATTGTGGCTTGGTTACAACCTAAACAAAGAATTGGTCAAGTTTTATTTGCAGCAAAGCTCATTTGAGCCCTCCACAATTAATTATGTCCTTGACCTTAATTGGAACTCTTAGGGTGTTCTAGGAATTTTCACGAAGCCAGCTATGACTTTCTGAAAACTAGATTTTCAGAGAGTTCTAATGGAGTTGGTCTCACTTATTTTGAAGGTTCCTAGCTAAAGTTATGAGCTGAACAAATTCGGAGAAAATTCTGAAAATGTTTCTGAACATTTTCTATTTTCTCTGGAACAGTTTCACTAATCACACCATTAGGTGGATCAGATGAGCTCAAATGGATCTGAAATTTTTATGGTAGTTCAAGGATATTTTGGTTAACATCTCAGCAAAATTTAAGGATTTTCCTCCAAAGGATTCTCCAGTTAAAATTCCTAACAGTTTAAAATTTGAGGAATTAATTCTGGAAAATTAAGAGTTTTCATGCAGTGAAACATGATTTGCTGGAAAGTACTCGGAGAGCTGAATCTAGCAAAATTTGGTTCACTCAATTTGGAGCTTTCTAGCCAAAGTTATGAGGATTTGAAGTTTGAAGGAACTCTGAAAATCAGAGAAAAGTTTAAACTCGCGCATGGGCCCAGGGGACACGCGTCGCACGCCGAGGTGACAGCACACCGCGGTCCACAAGGATTTTGTGCGCCAGCACACCCGATCCCGGCCGCAGCCGGATCCCGATTCAAAATATCTCCCGCTGACAGCTGGGGTCCACCCCCTTCTTCAACCTCGCGACACCCGCGCCCCGCCACCGAGGGATCTCGCCGGAGAGCTCGCCGCCGGCCGCTGTACAGCTCCAAACTTCTTGATTCTGGCCGCCCCTGCCTACTTTTACTCAGGGAACAGGATCCGAGGGTCAGCTGCTCATGACAACGGCCGGAGCATGGTCGGCGACGAGCCGCCACCTCAGAACGACTTCGGCCATGTCGGCTGACTACCCTAGCACCTCAGCTACATGGGAAACTGGTCGGGGAGCATCAGTGGACCTCAGAGAAGGTCGACATGAGCTCGAGGCAGCTCGGGGAAGGCCCGAAATAGGTCCTCACCGTGCGCCTGATGCCGCCCGTTCGTTCCGCCATTAGTAGACCTCAAATTACGCCGGGCACAGAGGTTCTCCGGCCCAGAGTTGTGAAAGCAACTTGTGCGTTACCGTGTCTAGCTCGTGTGAGAGCGGCCTGAGGCCCTCTAATCCTTTCTAGAGCACGAATTAAACAGAATTGTACCCGAAGGTCGTTCTGCACACAGAAAGGGGAAAAGTGGAAATTCGCCGCCGGTGAGCAACCACTCGAGCTGTGGCTCGGGGATGAGCAGCACCGGTCACCCGCGCGTCCAAGGGTGCCTTGGCTCGGGCGTGACAACGCCCTGGTTGGGCTGTCCACGAGAGCCCGAGGTGCGGCGGTTCCAAGTCCCGAATTTGATCTTTCGGCACAGCCGATATCAATCGGTTTCAACCGAATTCTAGCAACGGGGAGGACGGAGGAAGGTCTCTAGTACCTTGCTGGGGCTCTGGAGTGGACGGAGGGATCTGCGATTGGTGTTCTCTGATCAAGTCCGAGCTGCGGATGTTTTCGGCCGGCGCTGAGTTCTTGCGGGGAAGAACGGCGGTGCCTCGGCCGGGGAGGGGGGCAGGCGCCTTAAGAAGGCTCTGCACCGCCTTGCGCACGCGCGTGGGCAAGCAGCTGCTGGCGCGGCGGCTGCCCTCGGTGGCGATCACCGCTGCGGCTCGGCGACCCGAGTGAAAAAGTCTCAGTCGGTTTGATCTGAGCAGTGGCTGACATGTGGGTCCCACCTCCAGTTTTAACCTCTGAAATTTACTCCTAATCACTGTTGTAAGCAGTGAACCCCATACTACCCTTGGCAATTCAAATTATTCACCCCTGAGCCATTTGAATTGATCAAAGTTCAAATGAGGTTTGGTCTGAATGAATTTCAGCACAAGTTCAGTTTGAAATTCAAATAAAGTTTGAATTTCTCCCCCTTAGCTCATGTCAAGATCAACTCCAAATGGAGTGAAAATTGGTGTGTGAGCTCACAAAAATGTGCTGAGTAAGAATATGCCTTCCACTTTTAAATTCATGGGATAAAAACAGTTTGAATTTGAATATGGTTTCAAACTGCCCTCTTCCTAACTATACCCAAACTGACCTCAAAAAGGTTTTGAATTTGGGTGAAACTTGGCATGGACATCCTTAGTAAAGTGTAGGAGTTTTCATATGTCCAGCCCATCTATATCACATGTGGGAAATACCACTTTTGCAATATGTGAGTTTGTTTTCTAATGAGCATGTTGATAATTGTTACTTGCTCTTCATTTGTGTTCATGATCCTTCCTCAAATGAGGTGTGTGGTGTGGTGATGAACACTGCAAATGTGTGTCAAAAACTGAGGCCCTTACATTCCTCCCCCCTTAAAAGAATCTCGTCCCGAGATTATAAGCTGAAAATGAGAGAGAGGACGGTGGAAAATTACCGGATATGCGACGTGAAAAATTCGGGGTAGTTAGTGCGAATGAATTCTTCGCTCTCCCATGTTGCTTCGTCCATGGAGTGATTACTCCATAGAACCTTGTAGAACCACAACGTACGGTTGCGTGTGGTTCGGGCCTTTTCATCAATAATCTGCACCGGTTCCTCCCGATAGGTGAGATCCGGTTGCAGTTCTTCAATATCCTCCAGCTGAACGGTAGTTGATAGCTTAAGACACTTCCTCAGCTGGGAAATGTGAAAGACGTCGTGCACACCGGAAAGTGCTTCTGGTAATTTCAACCGGTATGCCACTGATCCACATCTTTCGGTAATCTGGAATGGACCGATGAATCGGGGTGCCAACTTTCCTCTCACCCCAAATCTGTTTACGCCCTTCATTGGAGACACCCGCAGGTATACGTGATCTCCAACTTCGAATTGTAATGGGCGCCTTCTCCGGTCCGCATACTGCTTCTGACGGGATTGAGCGGGTTTTAGGTTCGCTTGAATTAGTCGAACCTTTTCTTCCGCGTTGTTGACGAGGTCAGTCCCGAAGGTAACCCTTTCGCCAGACTCACACCAGTTCAAATGTGTGCGGCATTTCCTACCGTATAGCGCCTCGTAGGGCGCCATCTCGATGCTGGCTTGGTACCCATTGTTGTACGAGAACTCGGCTAACGGCAAGTGATCATCCCAATTCTTGCCGTGGTTGATAGCGCAAGCTCGTAGCATGTCTTCTAAGATTTGATTTACCCGCTCCGTTTGCCCATCCGTCTGCGGGTGGTAGGCTGAACTATGGATCAGCTTCGTACCCAAGGCAGCGTGTAGCTGCTCCCAAAAACGGGACACAAATAAAGTGCCCCGATCCGATATGATAGTACGGTGTACGCCATATAAGCATAGGATCCGTGAGATGTACAGTTCAGCGTACTTCTTGGCATTGTAGTTGGTGTTGACCGGGATGAAATGGGCAACTTTGGTGAGCCAATCGAGGATCACCCATACAGAATCATGTTTCTGCAAGGTGGTGGGTAAACCGACGATGAAATCCATGCTCACGTCCTCCCACTTCCAGGCAGGAACGCCCAGTGGTTGTTGCAGTCCCGGTTTCCGCATGTGGTCTGCCTTCACCCTTCGACATGTATCACACTCGGACACGTATTTTGCAGTCTCCCGCTTCATCCGTGTCCACCAAAACTTGCTTCTGAGTTCTTGATACATCTTGTTGCTGCCGGGGTGAATAGAGAGCTTTGATAAGTGAGCCTCATCAAAGATCTTCTTCCGTAGTTCCGGGTTACGGGGTACGACGATCTGGTCCTTGAACCATAGGATGCCGTCTCCGTCTTTCCGGAAACATTTCAGCTCCCCACTATGTACACGTCTCCGCAAGTGTGATATTCCCTTGTCATTCTTCTGGGCTGCCGCTATCTCTTCACGGATGGTGGGGATCAAAGCTAGGTTGTAGAGAGCTCCGTATGGAATCACACGTAGTGGTGGTTCGCTCTCTTCCAACGGTGTGATGGTCAGATTGTTGACGTGTGACTTGCGGCTCAGCGCATCTGCCACAATGTTTGCCTTGCCCGGATGATAATGGATCTCTATCTCGTAATCCTTTATCAGTTCTAACCATCTTCGTTGCCTCATGTTCAGCTCCTTCTGAGTGAATATGTACTTGAGGCTTTTGTGGTCGGTATATAAATGTACGAGGTTACCGAGTAGGTAGTGCCTCCACATTTTTAGTGCAAGTACCACGGCAGCGAGCTCCAAGTCGTGAGTTGGATAATTCTGCTCATGGTTCCTAAGCTGCCGTGATCCATACGCGACCACTCTTCGGTCTTGCATCAGCACACATCCGAGCCCAATGCCGGATGCATCGCAGTACACATCGAACGGTTTTGTTGTGTCTGGCTGCGCCAAAACCGGTGCTGATGTCAGGTGCTTGACTAAAGCCTTGAATGCTGCTTCACATGCTGGACTCCAAACATATTTGGTAACCTTCTTCGGCAGCTCTGTCATAGGCTTGGCAATCTTCGAGAAGTTTGGAATGAACCTCCGATAATATCCCGCGAGTCCGAGGAAACTCCGTACCTTGTGAACAGTTCTCGGGGATTTCCAATTCAGCACTTGAGAGATCTTGCTCGGTTCCACAGCGATACCCTCCGCTGAGATGATATGACCGAGGAAAGGCACTTGCGATATCCAAAACTCGCATTTGCTGAATTTTGCGTATAACTTATGGTCCCACAGCCGTTGCAAGACTATACGTAAATGTTTCTTGTGATCTTCCTCCGACTTGGAATATACCAGGATGTCGTCGATGAAGACCACGACAAACTTGTCCAGCTCCGGCATGAATACCGAGTTCATTAAGTACATGAAGTGAGCTGGAGCATTGGTGAGGCCGAAAGACATGACCAGGTACTCATAAAGTCCGTACCTTGTCGAGAAAGCTGTCTTTGGAATGTCCTCCGCCCTTATCTTAATCTGATGGTACCCGGATCTTAAATCCATCTTAGAAAAGATCTTTGCTTCGACCAACTGATCAAACAACATGTCGATCCGTGGCAACGGGTACTTGTTCTTGATGGTTACGGCATTTAATGGACGGTAGTCCACGCAAAGCCGCAACGTTTCATCCTTTTTCTTGACAAATAATGCCGAACAGCCCCATGGCGAGGAGCTCGGCCTAATAAAACCCTTCTCCAGAAGGTCCGTGAGCTGAGCCTTCAGTTCAGCCAACTCCTTGGGCGCCATCTTGTACGGCCTTCGGGATATTGGCATGGTTCCCGGTGCAAGTTCAATCTTGTACTCCACCTCTCTATCGGGTGGCATTCCCGGTAAATCATCCGGGAATACATCAGGGAATTCTCGGACCACTTGAATGTCTTCCAATCTGATAGTTGTCGACTGATAGACACTTGAAAGTTTTATTTCTGGACTGTCCAGAAATAATGAGTGAGAACCGTGCACCTCTGAGTTTAAGTGCACGACTCGAAGGACGGTGTCTAAAACAGCGCCGTGGTGGGTTAACCACGACATCCCTAGGATGACATCGACCTTCTGTGCCTCTAAGATAATGAGAGACGTGGGGTACACTCTACCCGCTAAGCATAATGGTGCTTTGGAGACCATCACGCTTGCTGAAATCTTCCCCCCCCCCCCCCGGTGAACAAATTAAATATGGACTATCGGTGGGTAGTATTGGCAAACTGTGTTTAGCAATGAAAGCTTGGCTAATAAAATTATGCGTGGCGCCTGAATCAAACAGTACTATAGCGGAATGCTGGTGGAGTTGGAACATACCCGCAAGGATTGGCTCGCCCTCCGGCACGTCCTCAATGGCAAGTTGGTGGACAGTGCCGGGCCTAGGGTTTGCCCGCCACGCATTAGTAGGGTTCCGGGGTTGATTCCTCCCCGGAAACTGTGGTGCCACTCCGTCGCCTTGCCTCTCCGGGCAACTGCTCGCGAAGTGTCCTGGATGACCCCACTTGTAACATGTGGCCGCTGCTGGTGGAGTACTCGGTGGATGAAAGCCCGGCATGCGTTGCTGAGGTGCAAACGCACGCGGCATCGCCCGTTGCTGCTGTTGTGGTTGCGGTGGTGCTGGCAGTGCCGGCCGGAATGCCGGTGAAGAGTAGGGCCGACTGCGGAACGGCATCGACCGCTGTGGTGGTTGCCAGCGTGGACCTGATGGTGGGCGATTCACCATCCGAAACTTCTGAGAAGGACCGCCTCCTTCTCCACTGCTCTGCGGCATGCTTCGCTTTCTCTACGCCGCCGCTAACTCCTTGCCGGAGTCCTCCTGAACAATCGCAGCATCAATGATGTCGTTGAGGCTGCCGCGATTGAACATCGCCAATTTGTCCTTCAGGAGCGGGTTAAGCCCCTGGTAAAAGTGGCCTCGCCGCTTCTCGTCGGTATCAGCATGATACGACGCATATAGCGTGAGATCGTTAAACGCCCTGGAGTATTCCAGCGCGTTCCGGCTCCCTTGTTGCAGGTGTAAGAACTCCTGCGTCTTCCTCTTCATCAGACCTGGCGGTATATGATAGGCCCTGAAGGCCATCCGGAACTCCATCCAGGTCATCACTCGGTCGGTGGGTTGTGAAGCACAGAAGTTGGCCCACCACGCGCTCGCGGATCCTTGGAGCTGCTGGACCGCGAACTGAGTCTTGCGCTGCTCGCTGATTTGGAGCAGCCCGAACTTCATCTCTATGGCGCGGAGCCAGTTGTCCGCGTCAAGTGGTTCATCCGCCCTTGAGAATACAGGGGGATGAGTCGCCAGGAAGTCGGAGTAGGAGCTCTGTTGGCGCTCCTCACGATCTTGACGTCTCTCTGGGCGAGACGTATTGGCGATGAGAGTCTGCAGCAACTCTGTGTGCTGCTGATGCGAGCCCGCCATTGCCGCGACGATGTCGGCCAATGTAACCGTTGGCAGTGGCGGTGGCGGTGTTTGCTGTTGCTGTTGCTGCTGTTGTCCCGAGGAGTCCTCGGGAGGTGGTTGGGAGGTCTCTCCCCCTTGACTGGTACCCCCAACGTCCGGGTTGGCACGAGTACGCGTCATTCTGAAATTCAAAACAGCAGCGATTAGCACATGTCTTACTTAAAATTTCCATAAGCAACAGTAGGTAGTGAAGCGACGCATGATCAATTTGCACAACATTCACGTATATTGATAAAGCATAAACTTTATACAAGATACATTATTCTCGGATCTCCGAGAAGTCGTGCTCATGTCGTCACTACCTATACATACGCTACTGTCTACATGACATGTCACTGATTACAAAAGTTGGGTTACGCTACCCTAGCTGCCCTACTTGGCAACCGTAACCCCCTACTCGGAGTAGAACTCGACCTCCTGTGGGTCGTCCTCCTCCGGTACCTCTGCTGGTGGCTCTGGGTCTACCACCTCTTCTCCCATCCCGGGTTCTCCCATTGCTGGAAGACCCAAGACTACCGGTACGCCTAACACCGGGGGCACGAGGTCCTGCAAAGCATGCACCTCGTCCATAGCTTGGTTGTAGTCCTCTTCCCAGCCTTGGCCTTTCTCGATAGTGTCGTCCCGCTCTTGAGCAAGGTCCTCATTCTGCTGGGTTAGGGTCTGCACCAGCTCTTGCAACGCCGCGATGTCAACACGGCTCTTCTTCTTTGCCTTCTTCAGACGACGCAACTGATTGTGTTGTTCATTCAGTCGCTTGATCATCGGAAGGAGCACATTGCGGAGTGCGCTGTGAGCACTCTCGAAATGATCTCCACGGCTTGTGCTCTCCTTGAGCTTGGTGGCGAGATGCTCCGTATGGACAGCTTGGCTGTCCATCACAGCGTTTTCCGCCCTCATTTGGAGGCTGAGATTTGCCTCCGCGGGGTTGTACCTTGGGCAACTCGGGTCTGTTGCCTCCAGGTACCTCTCTTCCCACACATGCTTAGCTCGTCCCTCCACCGGAACGAGTGCGTATGGAGTGCCCTCCATAGCCTGCACGTGTAGTTGGCAGAAACGTGACATAGTGTCACGGGCTGCCACTTGCCACATCCCTTCCGGTTGTCTTCCTCTCACCGTGACGGTGAATGGCACCCAACCGGGTGGCGTAGGTCCTGCAGGAACCTCGACATGGATCGTCCACGTCTTGTTCCCCCCTTCGCCATCTTCTATGGCGAAGTACTGCGGCATCTGATTGTACCCGAAATATTGGAGCATTTGCCACAATGCTTCCGGGTAGCCGCTACGGTCAGAACAGTGGGAAACTACCCACCCGTTCTCCAACTGTTTATCTGCTGCCATCTGTAAAAATATATTTGAGAAATGTCAAATATTTATTTAAACAGTAAACCATTGAGTTATAACATAAGACATGTCATTGAACCCATAAAACTTGGAAACATAGTTCAAACTTTAAACAAATTTGACTGCTGATCTGCTGTTCCCATGACAGCCCTGACCAGTTTCCATTTCAACCTGATTTAGGCCATGTTAAAGGCAAAACTAATTCTGGAGCTCAACATCAAAGTTAAAGCTAACTTCAATAGCTTTCCAGCCAGTATTTGCTTGGCCTAATACCTGTCCTGGTTAGAAGGTTATGAGATGTCAAAGTTAACAGAATTTCTGGAAACAATTGGACACCACCTCCCTGCCTTAGGTACTGATTTGATCCAAGAATCCCAGTTACTTCTGTTCCTAATCTAACAAAACTTTCTGTTACAAAGTTGTAACCCATCTCATAAGCTTTCCAGAACTACCTCATTGTCTATTTTTGGATTTTTATGCAGGAAGTTATGCTTATTTTACAGAGAGTCTTTGCTCTGTCCTGTTTTCTGGACAGTTTCAACTCTACTGCATTTTTCGAGTGGTTAAGGGATGAAACACCTCTGGACCTCAACAGAAAAGTTGTAAAGTTCTTCCAATGATTTCCAGAAATGTATCATACGACCCCAACCTCGAAAGAACTCAACCTCTAACCTCTGATTAACTTCAGCCTTGATTCAGCTAAAAACAGAGTGCTCTGTCCTTAACAACCTATAAGTTGAAAACTTGTTAACTTTGAATATCCTGTTCAAGGGAAGGAGTTACATCAAGTTTTACTATGTTGGATCAAAACTTTCAAGTTTTAATTGAATTTGTTCATTTAGTTGGGTGTGACGCCGATGCGTCACCAGATCATGTTGGTACTACGTCCTCACAAAGAAAAACCTATACCGGACTTAGCCGGCTTCGTTATTTCAGTGGCACTAAACGTCACTTGCACATGGATGCTACACATCTACCGTTTCGTGGTCAGGCTACCTGCAGAAACTCAAACAATCATCAGACTCGGCTGCACACCGAGCCCGGAATCCATACAGTTAGTACACCCGGCCGTCATCACTCGCCCGGATGTTCTCAAGCCAACCACGCCTTGAGTTACGTGTTCACGTTTTAGACCATGTGACGGGGTCTCCCAAGTTGCACCACGCACGACAGGGACAGATGTTGCTCGAATACCCCAAACGACATGAAGAGTTGTAGAGGATATCAAAGCGGGTCGGGTTACCTGCCACCCGTGGGGCTCCACCCTTCAGCTTGTGCGCACTGGTGGACAGCGCTTACGTGCACCCCCCAAGACATGAACGTCCTGAGATGCACGATTTTCCGACATAACAAATAGGTTAATATGCCACTTTCTATAAGCTAATAACATCCTTATACGGGCTACTAACTCGTTCCTCACTGGATTTTTGAAAAAGAAGACCTTTGTACTGTGTTAAACCTCAACCTGGCTCTGATACCACGCTGACACGACCCCATTGGTCCTGTCGAGCCAGGATCACGCTGAGGGGTGCTGCGTTGCACAGCACCGTATAACACACGTCAAAGGTACAAAGAGGAAGCGAAATTTTATTACATAAACAAGTTATGAACATGTTTACATCAAAATAAGTTCAGTCTACACTCGCGGGCGTAGACTAAGCATCAAGTGCACGTTCAGCCCTTGAATGTGCCCTTGCTAGCACACACGCACACTAACTCTGCGGCGTGCACGACTCCCACTCGACGGGGTTCCCCTCCTGGGGTTCCGTCTCCTCTTCGGGAGTCCCTTCCACATAGAACCCTGCAAAAGCTTCAAACACAAGCAGTGAGCACGAAGGCTCAGCAAGTCTGACCCGTCTCACCTAAACATGGAACTTCTACATGAGGGTAATGGGTTACATGAGGTAAAAATCATTTGCAAGGACTCGCCTAATTAGTAGAACCTTACTTTCAAGTTTTAGCAGCAGGTTGTGGAGAACCTTACGCTAAGATACATGAGAGAGCCGTAATCAAACAAGATACGCATTTCTCTCATGTACTTTGCCCAAAGTTGAAATGAACTTTAGTTAGCTCTAAACTACAGCAAGTCATTAACAATCAAGTCCATCTTTCAATCAGCTACATTTTAACATGTAACTAGCTTGTTCTTTCTACGTCACGGTACAGTGAACAAGTGGTACTCACTGACCGCGAGGGACGGTGATTATAATCGATTTACACCTGCAGGGTTACCCGAACAACCCGTCACGTAAGCCCGTACTCGATGTTGCCTACAACAACCATCACGGACGCCGTACGCGACTACCTTTCACCCGTTAGCCAAATATTGAACCGGTCCCATCGTCCCGAGCAAGAGGTCCCTGCACGCGCATCTCCGTGCCGCCAGCCGATTTACACCTCAAGCTCTCAACCTACCCTCTGAACGACGGGCAATGCCTCAATAACCAGCTACCCGGGTTACATCAGTTTCCCGGTTCCCATATAGCCGGTAGGTCTTCGGTACTTTTCTAGCTTGTTCAACAGGCCCGCACACGGCTCGGTCCTCAATCGACACAAGCGGAGCTACAGCACACAGGTCCCAAAGTCCTGCTGCCCTTACTCTCCGCTCGGTCTCATTTTCTTGCCATGTGTATCATGTGCTATCTCTACCCGAGCAATGTGCCTCTAGCCTATTCTCGCGAGTAGTTCCAACTACTCGACTTGTACCGAATCCTACTCTACCTTAGCATTGCAGTAGCTAACGGGGTTTGCAATCCTAAACCCAACCTGTGGTTTTCTTGGCTATGCAGTTGGATTTCCAAACAAGACTCTAATGCACAGAACAAAGGAAACAAGTATGTGCTCAAAACAATAAAAATTTGTAAAAAGGTTAATGCAAACCGGAGCTTGCCTTGCTGCTCTTGGTCGTAGGCTAGATGCTCCTCCGGAGTAACGAAGTCTAGGACTTCGGGTTCCTCCTCGACCTTAGCGACTACATGATAGAAACAATACATGTATTAATTTAATGCATTTGTATTAGGTTTGAAGTTGTGAAGTCTATAACTTTTGCTAGACAGACCTAATGACTGTGAAACTTTTATTGTGGCTTGGTTACAACCTAAACAAAGAATTGGTCAAGTTTTATTTGCAGCAAAGCTCATTTGAGCCCTCCACAATTAATTATGTCCTTGACCTTAATTGGAACTCTTAGGGTGTTCTAGGAATTTTCACGAAGCCAGCTATGACTTTCTGAAAACTAGATTTTCAGAGGGTTCTATGGAGTTGGTCTCACTTAATTTGAAGGTTCCTAGCTAATGTTATGAGCTGAACAAATTCGGAGAAAATTCTGAAAATGTTTCTGAACATTTTCTATTTTCTCTGGAACAGTTTCACTAATCACACCATTAGGTGGATCAGATGAGCTCAAATCGATCTGAAATTGTTATGGTAGTTCAAGGATATTTTGGTGAACATCTCAGCAAAATTTCAGGATTTTCCTCCAAAGGATTCTCCAGTTAAAATTCCTAACAGTTTAAAATTTGAGGAATTAATTCTGGAAAATTAAGAGTTTTCATGCAGTGAAACTTGATTTGCTGGAAAGTACTCGGAGAGCTGAATCTAGCGAAATTTGGTTCACTCAATTTGGAGCTTTCTAGCCAAAGTTATGAGGATTTGAAGTTTGAAGGAACTCTGAAAATCGGGGAAAAGTTTAAACTCGCGCGTGGGCCCAGGGGACACGCGTCGCACGCCGAGGTGACAGCACACCGCGGTCCACAAGGATTTTTTGCGCCAGCACACCCGATCCCGGCCGCAGCCGGATCCCGATTCAAAATATCTCCCGCTGACAGCTGGGGTCCACCCCCTTCTTCAACCTCGCGACACCCGCGCCCCGCCACCGAGGGATCTCGCCGGAGAGCTCGCCGCCGGCTGCTGTACAGCTCCAAACTTCTTGATTCTGGCCGCCCCTGCCTACTTTTACTCGGGGAACAGGATCCGAGGGTCAGCTGCTCATGACAATGGCCGGAGCATGGTCGGCGACGAGCCGCCACCTCAGAACGACTTCGGCCATGTCGACTGACTACCCTAGCACCTCAGCTACATGGGAAACCGGTCGGGGAGCATCAGTGGACCTCAGAGAAGGTCGACATGAGCTTGAGGCAGCTCGGGGAAGGCCCGAAATAGGTCCTCACCGTGCGCCTGATGCCGCCCGTTCGTTCCGCCATTAGTAGACCTCAAATTACGCCGGGCACAGAGGTTCTCCGGCCCAGAGTTGTGAAAGCAACTTGTGCGTTACGTGTCTAGCTCGTGTGAGAGCGGCCTGAGGCCCTCTAATCCTTTCTAGAGCACAAATTAAACAGAATCGTACCCGAAGGTCGTTCTGCACACAGAAAGGGGAAAAGTGGAAATTCGCCGCCGGTGAGCAACCACTCGAGCTGTGGCTCGGGGATGAGCAGCACCGGTCACCCGCGCGTCCAAGGGTGCCTTGGCTCGGGCGTGACAACGCCCTGGTTGGGCTGTCCACGAGAGCCCGAGGTGCGGCGGTTCCAAGTCCCGAATTTGATCTTTCGGCACAGCCGATATCAATCGGTTTCAACCGAATTCTAGCAACGGGGAGGACGGAGGAAGGTCTCTAGTACCTTGCTGGGGCTCTGGAGTGGACGGAGGGATCTGCGATTGGCGTTCTCCGATCAAGTCCGAGCTGCGGATGTTTTCGGCCGGCGCTGAGTTCTTGCGGGGAAGAACGGCGGTGCCTCGGCCGGGGAGGGGGGCAGGCGCCTTAAGAAGGCTCTGCACCGCCTTGCGCACGCGCGTGGGCAAGCAGCTGCTGGCGCGGCGGCTGCCCTCGGTGGCGATCACCGCTGCGGCTCGGCGATCCGAGTGAAAAAGTCTCAGTCGGTTTGATCTGAGCAGTGGCTGACATGTGGGTCCCACCTCCAGTTTTAACCTCTGAAATTTACTCCTAATCACTGTTGTAAACAGTGAACCCCATACTACCGTTGGCAATTCAAATTATTCACCCCTGAGCCATTTGAATTGATCAAAGTTCAAATGAGGTTTGGTCTGAATGAATTTCAGCACAAGTTCAGTTTGAAATTCAAATAAAGTTTGAATTTCTCCCCCTTAGCTCATGTCAAGATCAACTCCAAATGGAGTGAAAATTGGTGTGTGAGCTCACAAAAATGTGCTGAGTAAGAATATGCGTTCCACTTTTAAATCCATGGGATAAAAACAGTTTGAATTTGAATATGGTTTCAAACTGCCCTCTTCCTAACTATACCCAAACTGACCACAAAAAGGTTTTGAATTTGGGTGAAACTTGGCATGGACATCCTTAGTAAAGTGTAGGAGTTTTCATATGTCCAGCCCATCTATATCACATGTGGGAAATACCACTTTTGCAATATGTGAGTTTGTTTTCTAATGAGCATGTTGATAATTGTTACTTGCTCTTCATTTGTGTTCATGATCCTTCCTCAAATGAGGTGTGTGGTGTGGTGATGAACACTGCAAATGTGTGTCAAAAACTGAGGCCCTTACATAAATGATGCTTCACTATTTGTCATCACATGTATGAGAAAATGACCCTGGCATACATGTGATATTCACCTTGGTTGTTCTTCGGAAAAACCGGGTGTGACAACGCACATCCTTTGGGTTCCATCCTTCTTGTCTACGAAGAGCACGGGGGCTCCCCATGGTGATGAGCTTGGACGTATAAAACCCTTCTCTTGCTGCTCCTGGATTTGCTTCTTGAGCTCCAGGAGTTCGTTGACGGGCATCCTATATGATCTCTTTGCTATAGGTGCGGTTCCGGGTACTAGGTCAATGGAAAACTCGATATCCCGGTCAGGTGGCATACCGGGAAGTTCTTCCGGGAACACGTCCAAAAATTCTTGTACCACCGGAATGCTGTCCAGGGTTGCTTCTTCGACGTGGTTCAATGTTGCCTTCTCGGTTGCCGGTTGGGCTGACTCAAACTCGATACGGGTACCGTGCTCGTTGGTCAACTGCATTCTCCTTTCAGCACATTGAATTACCCCGTTGGCTTACTTAGCCAATCCAGTCCAAGTATTATGTCAAGCCCTTGGGAATCCAAGACAATGAGGTTGGCAAGGAAGTCTACCCCCCTTATATTAAGGTGTACTTTCGGACACACTATATTAGTCCGCATCTCTCCACCGGGAGAATTAACCAACATAGTATATTTCAAGTGTGATATGGGTAGATTATGCTTGGCAACATACTTGGATGATATGAAGGATTGTGATGCTCCAGAATCAAATAGAATGGTGGCTGGGTTGGAGTTGGCAAGGAACACACCAATCACGACATCCTCAGCCTGTTGTGCTTCCTCAGCAGAGACATGGTTCACGTTGCCGTGAGCGTAGTCCTGCTGTCCACGGTTGCCTTGATTGGCTCCTCCGTTTGGCCGTGGGTTCTGCTTCGGGACGTTGTCCTGCTGTCCAGGACCTCTCCTCGGGCACTGGCTTGCGAAGTGTCCCGTCTCCCCGCATGCAAAGCATGCCCTATTGCCCATGGCAGCAGGTACGTTGGGGCGGGGGTTTTTATCACACCCGGTTTTTCCGAAGAACAACCGAGTGAATATCACATGTATGCCAGGATCATTTTCTCATACATGTGATGACAAATAGTGAAGCAACATTTATTACAAGCCAGATGTCGAATATAAATAAGTCTTACATAGCATATGTCTCGATGGACAATAATAAGTTCATAACATGTAAATAAAATAGCAGCGGAAAATTTATTCTTGTGGACTCCGTCACAGGCGTTGCCCGGGGGTCTCCATGAACCTAGAATCCTTCTTCGGGTCCGAAGTCTTGATCATTAAACACCACATCATCCCCTTGACCTGAGCAGCAATTTAAACAAACAAATATGCAAGGTTGAGTACTGTTGGTACTCAGCAAGTGTGGGAAAGTTATGTCATGCATGGCTAGAACAAGGAGAGGTTGAACTCATGGTTAAAGCACTACGCAATTAATACCTATCACCTTAGCTTATTAAGCACCTACATTACTACATAGATGAAATGGTCCCAAATTCCCATCCCATCATCACAATCAAATAACCATAACATCATTTCCATTGTTAAGCTCCCCGCTTAACATCCACAACCTCCAAGGTCATCATCTTCTAATCATGAATAAGTCCAAGCCACTCTTGACCGTGAGCACGGCTGTCATGACAGTTTTGACTCTGCAGAGTTTGTACCACTGTACCCACATGTAGTGATTTCATCCCTGTGACACCCGGTTTTTCCGAAGAACAACCGAGTGAATATCACATGTATGCCAGGATCATTTTCTCATACATGTGATGACAAATAGTGAAGCATCATTTATTACAAGCCAGGTGTCGAATATAAATAAGTCTTACATAGCAAATGTCTCGATGGACAATAATAAGTTCATCACAAGTAAATAAACTAGCAGCGGAATAATTATTCTTATGGGCTCCATCACAGGCGTTGCCCGGGGGACTCCATGAACCTAGAAACCTTCTTCAGGTCCAAAGTCTTGATCATTATACACCACCTCATTATCTTTACCTGAGCAGCAATATAAACCAACAAATATGCAAGGTTGAGTACCGATGGTACTCAGCAAGTGTGGGAAAGTTATGTCATGCATGGCTAGAGCAAGGGGAGGTTGAACTCATGGTTAAAGCACTACGCAATTAAATACCTATCACCTTAGTTTTTTAAGCACCTACATTACTACATAGTTGAAAGGGTCCCAATCTCCCATCCCATCATCATAATCAAATAACCATAACCTTATTTTCAATGTTAAGCTCCCCGCTTAACATCCTTAACTTCCAAAACCATCACTCCTCTAATCATGAATAAGTCCAAGCCGCTCTTGACCGTGAGCACGGCTGTCATGACAGTTTTGACTCTGCAGAGTTTGCACCACTGTACCCACATGTAGTGATTTCATCCCCCATTGCCCGGTGGACTAAAAGAACCTCCATTATGCCAGTGGCTACGAACCACATTCACACTTCCCAGGTGTGTAGCCAGGAGATCACTACGAAGCCTTTACAAAGGGATTCCCGACGAGCGTGGGCCCACTGAGGTTTCACCCCTAACAGCATACAAGAGGCTCCAACCCCGCTGCAGTGGCCCCCTCTTGAGCCTTGCGGTTCATATTGAAGTCCAGCTGACACCTATTCCCCGCACAATCCAACACACCCATACTACGCCGGGGATACACCTAACTAATTGGCCAAGCTGCCCCATCTCAGCATGTGGTTGGCACGGTAAAGCCAGGTTACATGCTCCATGAACCGGTCCTTAGGATCCAGGCAAGTACTAAACACAAACCCGAGTCTCGTGCACCCAGCACCAACCAAAACATCCAACTTGCCTTGATCCCTACCTCTACATAACTCACAATATCTCATTCAAGAGTATGGTAACATAAACTGATGATCTCATATCCCAAATATCCCATTCTAAGCATGGCTAAGCATATGCATAATAATAAATGACATGATAAAATGAATCCCCAACCCAAGCTACAAGGAAACAAGGTAATGCGATTCTAGGGAAACATCCTAGCATGGGTTTCATATTTTCAATTGACAATGCAAATAATTCTAGCTACACATCCTAGTATAGGATCAAAGTGGTCAAGGACACTTGCCTCCTTCCTGCTTCTCTTGGAATGGGTAGTCCTGGTCTTCGAAAGGAAGAACTTGCTCTGGAGCAGGTTCTACTCATACCATCACATATAGCAAAAGAAAACAACAAGTCATAAGACATAGTTCACACTTCCACTTCATACAAACCACACATTCACATTTATGGAAGCCATTCACAATTCTATGTGTTGTGGTTGCTCTATGTGTGTTGATTTTTGGCTTACATGCACTTTTAAACATGTGTATATGATTTCTACTTTTGTATTCACATTTATGTTTGCATACTATATATGAGTTTCCAATTTAAATAAATTACTTATATTCAATTACTACACCTTTTAGCTACCAAGTATGCATGAGAGGTATTTTCCTACTCCAAATGGGTTTTCAGATCTTCTACCAAATCCTATCCGAAATCTTTGGGTTTTGGAGATTTCATTTATCATTTTCTAGTTATGCATACCTATTTTCCTATATTTTAAGATTTATTTTCTATACCTAATTGTGAACTTTATTATGAAAATAGTAAAATACATCATCTAAACAGAATAGGTTCTGATCTAAAATAGTAAATAATATATTTTTGAACTTCTTCTCTGATGTGAACTATTTTACATTTATTTTACAAAGTTTCAGAATTATTTCCTAGCCTAAAATGTGTTTCTAGATCAAATAAACATGAACACACCCAAACAGATTTCATTTCAGCCTAAAATTTATTTTTAGCTCATTTTAAAGTTTTCCAATTGTTAGTGGAGTTTAAACTTGAATTTACAATGTGTGTGCCTCACCCTTTTAAATTTAAATCTTAATTACATATTCAAATTCCTAAATTTAATATTATATAAGGTTAAAAAGTAAACTCACCCCACTACAGGGTCTATTATATTATTTCATAAATTTCCAGGGGTCTATCTACACATAACAGAGGGGTTTTCCTAATTTTTATTAAGTCCAGGGGCTAAAACTGATTTTTAATTGAATTTACATGAATTTCTGAAGTTCCAGGGGCTAGATCTGAAGTTTCCAGGGCTAGCTCGTATTTTCCGAGATCCCCAGGGGGTAGCGCGTAAGAATCCCGGTCTTTAGAATGCGGGGCTGATGTGGACCGTCCGATTTAAAACAGACGGCTGAGATTATAACGTCGAACCGGTACGCGGGGATTTAAATTCTACCGTGCGATTTAAAATAGACGTCGCACAAGCGGCCACGTCGCTCTGATCGAGCGCGGGCGGCGCTGCCCGGCGGCGGGAGGCGGCGATCTCGCCGGAAAACTTCGGATCTTCGTCAATTCTTCCTAAAACTGAGATTTCATGGCATAGATCGGTAGAGGGGAGGTCGGGGATCTCACCTCGGGGGTTTTCTTGAGCTTGGAGGTCCTGGAAGACGGTCGGCGATGAGGTCCGAGGTGAATTCACGGCGAGGCTCGTCGGCGCTGTGTTTGAAGCGCAAACCACCGAGTTTTCTGCACCTGCGTGATTCCCCGGAGGCGGTGGATCAAGAACAGCACGTTAGATCAGAAATCCCGAGCGAAGATCGAGCGAAATTGGCCGGAGAAACTCATGTTCTCACCGGAAGGAAAAACGGCTGATCGTGGGTGAAAATCGGGAAGATGCCGGTGTTTATATAGCCGGGGGAGGGCGGCGGCTTTGTTTAGATCGAGTTTGAGTCTTCTGGGACCGAGATTCGGGCTGAGGGACGCTGAAATCCGGGTTGGTTACGATCGCGCGCGCGCGCGGAAGAGTCCGGGGTCGGCGCGAGCGGGAGGTCGGGGATGACAGGCGGGCCCCGCATGTCAGTGAGAGGGAAGCGGGCGCGCGGCTGCGGGCTGGCGCGGGGGTGAGGTGGGCCGGCTGGTGGGTTTCGGCCCACTGGCCGGGGAGGTTTGTTTTTTCTTTTTCTTTTTCTTTTCTATTTTGAGTTTAATTTGAATTCCAATTTGAATTTGAATTTCTGCAGCACATGCAATACGTCCAAAATTTTTTAAATTCTCCTCTTAACAGGTTTTGGGGTGTTACAGCTCTACTCCCCTTAAAAGAAATCTCGTCCTCGAGATTGGTGGTTCTAAGAAAACAATTCCGGAAACTGTGCCTTAAGCTCGTCTTCTCGCTCCCATGTGGCTTCCTCTTCCGAGCGATGCTTCCACTGCACCTTGCACATCCGGATTCTTTTATTTCTTGTGAGGCGTTCCATTGTCTCCAAAATCTTGGATGGTTGCTCGGCTTAAGACAGATCCTCAGCTACGTCAACCTCATTCATGGGTAACATCTCTTCAGGTGTTCTCAGACATTTCTTGAGTTGTGACACATGGAATACGTCATGCACATCCGATAGGCGAGCCGGTAATTCTAGTTGATACGCCACTTCGCCTTTCCTCTCCAGAACTTGAAAGGGTCCGATGTATCGAGGTGATAACTTCCCTTTCACCTTAAACCGACGAAGTCCTCGGATAGGGGACACCTTGAGATAGACATAGTCCCCCACGTTGAAAACGAGCTCTCTTCTTCGTACATCGGCATAGCTCTTTTGTCGTGTTTGTGCTATCCTCAAGTTGTTGCCGATTTCCCTCACTTTTGCCTCGGCTTCTTGTAGTACCTCTGGTCCAAACACTTTGCTTTCCCCCGTTTGGTTCCAAAATAGTTGAGTTCTACACTTCCTCCCGTACAAAGCTTCAAATGGTGACATCTTCATACTAGCCTAATAGCTGTTGTTATAGGAGAACTCCGCATACGGTAAGTTCTTATCCCAACTCCGATTGTTTTTGAGTGGACACGCTCTCAGCATATCCTCAAGGATATGATTGGTTCTTTCCGTCTGCCCGTCAGTTTGGGGATGATAGGCAGAACTAAAATTCAGATGGGTTCCCATGGTTTCATGCAACTTGTGCCAGAACCTTGAGGTGAACTGTGTCCCTCGATCCGACACTATCTTCTTTGGCACTCCATGGTAACAAACGATCCTTGACATGTACAACTCCGCCAATTTGGATCCGCTGTAGCTTTCTTTCACGGGGATGAAATGAGCTACCTTGGTTAGCCTGTTGATGATGACCCATATCGAATCGTATCCTGATTGGGTCCTAGGCAGTCCCACTATGAAATCCATACTGATTTCTTCCCATTTCCATTCAGGCACATTGAGTGGTTGCAATAATCCCGCGGGTCGTTGATGTTCCACTTTCACCAACTGACATGTGTCACATAGGGCAACATGTTCCACGACATCTCGCTTCATGCCATACCACCAATACCTGCTCTTGAGGTCCTGGTACATCTTCGTACTCCCAGGATGAATGGAATAGTCGGAATCGTGAGCCTCCTTCAAAATCAATTCAAGAATCTCTTTTACTTCAGGCACACAGATTCTTTTCCCGTGCCACACCGTACCTTGTTCATCCTCTCTGAAACCAGGGGCTTTATTTTCCTTGATGAGTTGTCGGATTTCTTGTATCTTCTCGTCATTCTTTTGACCATCGCGTATGTCTTGCTCTAGTGTGGAGTCCACTTCCATGGCGATGGCTTCACCACTATTCACCAGGCATAGATTTAGTCTTATAACATCGTCCTTCAATTCTGCAGGCATGTCCTTCAAGCTCAACCTATTGACCTGCACTTTCTAGCTTAAAGCATCTGCCACGACATTCGCTTTCCCAGGATGATAGTTGATTCCCACATCAAAGTCGTTAATTAGCTCTAACCATCTCCTTTGTCTGAGGTTGAGATCTGGCTGTGTGAAAATGTACTTTAAACTCTTATGATCCGTATATATTTCTGTCCTCTTCCCCATCAAGTAGTGCCGCCAAATTTTCAATGCGTGTACCACTGCGGCTAGTTCTAGGTCATGTGTAGGATAGTTCTTCTCGTGTTTCCGGAGCTGCCGGGACGCATAAGCCACGACATGCCCTTCTTGCATGAGAACACATCCCAACCCGTTTCCAGAGGCATCGCAGTACACTGAAAAGTTCTTTTGCATATCTGGCATAACTAGCACTGGGGCTGTTGTCAATCTTTTCTTTAGCTCCTGAAAACTCGTCTCGCACTGCGGCGTCCATGTGAATGTGATTCCCTTCTCCAACAGTTTGGTGAGGGGTCTCGAGATCTTGGAGAATCCCTCAATGAACCGTCGATAGTATCCAGCCAATCCCAAGAAGCTTCGAACGTCCCCGACATTCTCAGGTGTCTTCCACTTCTGTATATCCTCGATCTTTGCGGGATCCACAGAGATTCCTCCCTCCGAGATTATATGTCCTAAGAAGGGAACTCTCTTCAGCCAAAACTCACACTTGCTCAACTTGGCATATAGTTGGTGTTCTCTCAGCTTCTGCAACACCAACCTTAGATGTTTCTCATGTTCCTCTTCATCTTTGGAGAAGACGAGAATGTCATCTATGAAAACCGCCACAAATTTGTCCAGATATTCCATGAATACCTTGTTCATGAGATACATGAAGTATGCCGGGGCATTAGTTAGCCTGAAAGGCATGACGGTGTATTCATACAGTCCGTACCGAGATACGAAAGCTGTCTTTGGAATATCAGTTTGCCTTATCTTAAGTTGGTGGTATCCCGACCTGAGATCAATTTTCGAGAACACACAAGCTCCCCTCAACTGATCAAACAAGTCTTCACTGCGGGGTAATGGGTATTTGTTCTTGATGGTTACTCCATTCAATGCACGATAGTCTACGCATAACCTTTGGGTTCCGTCCTTCTTCGGCACAAATATCACTAGAGCTCCCCATGGTGAGGAACTAGGACAAATATACCCCTTCTCCGTTAGTTCTCTTAAATGATCCTTGAGTTCTCCCAGCTGCTTGGAGTCCATACGATAAGGTCTCTTGTATATCGGAGCTGTTCCAGGCACTAGCTCAATCATGAATTCCACTTCACGATCGGGAGGCATACCTGGCAACTCCTCCGGAAAAACGTCTGGGTATTCCCTGATAATCCTGATCTCCTCCACTTTCACCTCAACTTGATTTAATTTAACGTCCCTCCTAGGATCTTGTATTGTTATGAACTTTACTCTTGTGCCACTAGGGTGAGTTAGTTCCACCATTCTAGTCGAACAATGGATGAGTCCCTTATGTTTGGTCAACCAATCCATGCCCAAAATAATATCTATCCCTTGTGAATCTATCACTATGAGGTTGGCAGTAAATACTACCCCATTAATGTCTAGATTCACCTTGGGACACACTTGTCTTGTCGTTATTTCTCCACCTGGAGAGTTTGCTGCTAGCATATGTTTCATTTGTGTTGTTGCTAGATCATGCTTCTTAACAAATCCTTGAGAATTGAATGAGTGGGTAGCAACAGAATCAAACAACAGGGTTGTAATGTGTAAATTGGCAGGAAACTTACTAACTACCACGTCAGGTGCCTCTTGCGCCTCCGCCATGGTGACGTGGTTCACCCGTCCTCGCATTACATTCTGCTGTTGCGGCTGCACGGGCTTCTTCTTTGGGCACTTATGGGCGTAGTGCCCCACTTCACCACAGTTAAAGCATTGCACCCCAACCTTAGGTGCCTGGCCTTTGTTGTCTTGGGGGTCCTTGTACTGCTGGTCGAGGTTGATATGCGGGGCGAGGCTGCTGTCCAAACTGACGCTGTGGTGGTGCTGGTGCTGCCAGAGGCCTGAAGTTCGGGTTGTACCCTCTCGGTGCTGGGTAGGGTACCGCAGCACGGCTCGTCTGCCCTGCGGGTTGCTGCATAAGACGTGGGCGGGTGTTGCTACCCGAGGCTTGGTGTGACCACCTGGCCTTTCTCTTGTTTTCACATTCCAAGGACTTCAGCTTCCTTTCTACAACAAATGCTCTGTCCACCATCTTTTGGAAGCTTTAATACTCGTTGGAGGACATTGCACACTGCATTTCTGCTGTAAGTCCTTCCACGAAACAATCCTGTTTCTGCTCATTAGTCTCTATGTCCCGTGGGGCATAACAGGAGAGTTGAGTGAATTTAGTGAGGTATTCCCTCACAGTCATGTTTCCTTGCTGCAATCCCAAGAACTCCTTCCTATTGTTTTTGAGTTCACCCCTGGGTATGTAATGGTTGTGGAAGCTACGCTTGAACTCTTCCCAAGTGATATTCTCAGGGTCATGATGGGCGGCCACGTAAGCGGTCCACCAATCAGCAGAAGGTCGATGCAACTGGTGAGAGGCGAACAGCACCCTCTCATACCCTTGGCATTGTATAATCCTCATCTTGCTCTCAATGGTCTTTAGCCAATCATTTGCCTCCAGGGGTTCAACAGCACTTGCAAACTTCCGAGGTTGAGTTCCCAGAAACTCACTCAACCTTGGTTGGCGTGGTGCAGCTTGTGGAGGTGGAGCTTGATGCAAGTTGGCCACCACCTGAGTCAGGTTCTGGATGAGCTGATTTTAATTCTCAAGCATTTGGTGCATGGGATCAACCCCTTCACGGCGACCACCCCTGTCTTGGCCTCCAGAAAGATGAGGGTTGCCGGCCTCATCGTTGTTGTTGGCGGGGTTGGCACCACGACCCTTTCCTCTTCGGGCCATCTATCATGATTAACCAGATGTTAATTTAAAGCATTACGTATTAACTTACCAGTTTTTGCTTGTTTGAACTCTAAGATTTTGAGAACTTATTTCATTTATATTTTCTGAGGATTTCTTGTCTTACGTGAACATAAATGCACTCTTAATTCATATGGGTTCACACACCAAAGCAAAACAATATGAAGACGAGGTTGTGGACAAATGCCCATGGCTTCCACAACTCACGTCACACACCAAGCATTAACACACCATTAACTAAGGTAACGACTCGACTACTCGACATCCTGCTAGACTAAAGGGAAGGACTCTACACTACTCGTATCCCTGAGCTGGCTCCTCGGGATCTTCCTCATTATTGCGGCTGCCTTCTGACTCCGCTTTGGGTGGGGAGGCTGCTGGTGGAGAAGTGCGACGACGCCTGATCGCCCGGCGATCTGGGGAGTCAGGAGTCCATGTGTCATTCACGGTGACACACAGTTCATTCTCATCTCCTCTTTCTCTCGCCCTCAAGCAGGCTCGAAGCAACGCCTCGGTTTCCTTCAGGGTGTCACGAACATCCTGAAGCTCCTGCTGACACTCCTGCAGTCGAGTGCTGAGCATAGCAGCATCCTCCAAGCACAAGTCCATGTGCTCATGGGAAGTCCCCTGCTGCACTGGCGGGTACTTGTACTCCGTTGTACCACTCTCGCGCTGGAGGACATACATGTACTCAGTCATGTCCAGGTGACGACGATAGATGTGACTCTGACAGGTGATTGCCTCCCAGGTGACATCCTTCTCCGCATCGACCTGTGTCGCTCGACAAGCTGGAGAGCGGTGGATCTTGAGCAGCTGATTTTCGTGTATAATCCTCATCTCTGAACTCCATTCTTCCCACTTCTCACGGATGGTCCTGGTTGAGCTATAGTGTATGATTAGCTTGCCCGTGTTGCCGGTGGCTTGGAGCATGCGTCGAAGACGGCGCAACAAGCCTCCTACTGCCAATCCGTAGGAGAGATACGTCACGGTTCTCCTCTCTCAGGGCAAGGGCAACTACGGGAACTCTCCCTCCGGTGGACTTGCGGGCGGTGCGGATCATGCGAACCATCTAAAACATAAAGCATTTAAACTTAGGTTAGATAAAATCTTAAACAAAAACCCTATTTTGAATAAAAGTTGGGGTAAGATGAAGAAAGTGACTCCATTAAATAACACTTTTTTACCCACACCTTGTAAAATAGATTTTAAAAAAATAGGGTCCTTAAATACGTCCATTTCTACCTAGGTCCACGTTCCTACGGGCAACCTTGGCTCTGATACCACTTCTGTCACACCCGGTTTTTCCGAAGAACAACCGAGTGAATATCACATGTATGCCACGATCATTTTCTCATACATGTGATGACAAATAGTGAAGCATCATTTATTACAAGCCAGGTGTCGAATATAAATAAGTCATACATAGCATATGTCTCGATGGACAATAATAAGTTCATAACATGTAAATAAAATAGCAGCGGAAAATTTATTCTTGTGGGCTCCGTCACAGGCGTTGCCCGGGGGTCTCCATGAACCTAGAATCCTTATTCGGGTCCGAAGTCTTGATCATTAAACACCACATCATCCACTGACCTGAGCAGCAATTTAAACCAACAAATATGCAAGGTTGAGTACCGTTGGTACTCAGCAAGTTTGGGAAAGTTATGTCATGCATGGCTAGAACAAGGAGAGGTTGAACTCATGGTTAATGCACTACGCAATTAATACCTATCACCTTAGCTTATTAAGCACCTACATTACTACATAGATGAAATGGTCCCAAACTCCCATCCCATCATCATAATCAAATAACCATAACATCATTTCCATTGTTAAACTCCCCGCTTAACATCCACAACCTCCAAGGTCATCAACTTCTAATCATGAATAAGTCCAAGCCGCTCTTGACCGTGAGCACGGCTGTCATGACAGTTCTGACTCTGCAGAGTTTGTACCACTGTACCCACATGTAGTGATTTCATCCCCCGTTGCCGGGTGGACTAAAAGAACCTCCATTATGCCAGTGGCAACCAACCACATTCACACTTCCCAGGTGTGTAGCCAGGAGATCACTACGAAGCCTTTACAAAGGGATTTCCGACGAGCGTGGGCCCACTAAGGTTTCACCCCTAACAGCATACAAGAGGCTCCAACCCTGCTGCAGTGGCCCCCTCTTGAGCCTTGCGGTTCATATGGTAGTCCAGCTGACACCTATTCCCCGCACCATCCAACACACCCATACTACGCCGGGGATACACCTAATTAATTGGCCAAGCTGCCCCCTCTCAGCATGTGGTTGGCACGGTAAAGCCAGGTTACATGCTCCATGAACCGGTCCTTAGGATCCAGGCAAGTACTAAACACAAACCCGAGTCTCGTGCACCCAGCACCAACCAAATCATCCAACTTGCCTTGATCCCTACCTCTACATAACTCATAATATCTCATTCAAGAGTATGGTAAATAAACTGATGATCTCATATCCCAATTATCCCATTCTAAGCATGGCTAAGCATAAGCATATAAATAAATGACATGATAAAACAAATCCCAACCCAAGCTACAAGGAAACAAGGTAATGCAATTCTAGGGAAACTTCCTAGCATGGGTTTCATATTTCAATTGACAATGCAAATAATTCTATCTACTCATACCATCACACATAGCAAAAGAAAACAACAATCCATAAGACATAGTTCCCACTTTCACTTCATACAAACCACACATTCACATTTATGAAAGTCATTCACATTTCTATGTGTTGTGGTTACTCTATGTGTGTTGATTTTTGACTTACATGCACTTTTAAACATGTGCATATGATTTCTTACTTTTGTATTCAGATTTATTGTTTGCACACTATATATGAATTTCTAATTTAAACAAATTTTTTATATTCAATTGATACACATCTTAGCTACCAAGTATGCATGGAATGTATTTTCCTACTCCAAATGGGTTTTCAAATCTTCTACCAAATCCTAATCCGAAATCTTTGGGTTTTGGAGATTTCATTTATCATTTTCTAGTTATGCATACCTATTTTCCTATATTTTAAGATTTATTTTCTATACCTAATTGTGAACTTTATTATGAAAATAGTAAAACACATCATCTAAACAGAATAGGTTCTGATCTAAAATAATAAATAATATATTTTTGAACTTCTTCTCTGATGTGAACTATTTTACATTTATTTTACAAATTTTCAGAATTATTTCCTAGCCTAAAATGTGTTTCTATATCAAATAAACATGAACACACCCAAACAGATTTCATTTCAGCCTAAAATTTATTTTTAGCTCATTCTAAAGTTTTCCAATTGTTAGTAGAGTTTAAACTTGAATTTACAATGTGTGTGCCTCACCCTTTTAAATTTAAATCTGAATTACATATTCAAATTCCTAAATTTAATATTATATAAGGTTAAAAAGTAAACTCACCCCACTACAGGGTCTATTATATTATTTCATAAATTTCCAGGGGTCTATCTACACATAACAGAGGGGTTTTCCTAATTTTTATTAAGTCCAGGGGCTAAAACTGATTTTTAATTGAATTTACATGAATTTCTGAAGTTCCAGGGGCTAGATCTGAAGTTTCCGGGGCTAGCTCGTATTTTCCGAGATCCCCAGGGGGTAGCGCGTAAGAATCCCGGTCTTTAGAACGCGGGGCTGACGTGGACCGTCCGATTTAAAACAGACGGCTGAGATTATAACGTCGAACAGGTACGCGGGGATTTAAATTCTACCGTGCGATTTAAAATAGACGGCGCACAAGCGGCCACGTCGCTCTGATCGAGCGCAGGCGGCGCTGCCCGGCAAAGCACGGCGGCGGGAGGCGGCGATCTCGCCGGAAAACTTCGGATCTTCGTCAATTCTTCCTAAAACTGGGATTTCATGGCATAGATCGGTAGAGGGGAGGTCGGGGATCTCACCTCGGGGGTTTTCTTGAGCTCGGAGGTCCTAGAAGGCGGTCGGCGACGAGGTCTGAGGTGAATTCACGGCGAGGCTTGTCGGCGCTGTGTTTGAAGCGCAAACCACCGAGTTTTCTGCACCTGCGTGATTCCCCGGAGGCGGTGGATCAAGATCAGCGCGTTAGATCAGAAATCCCGAGCGAAGATCGAGCGAAATTGGCCAGAGAAACTCGGGTTCTCACCGGAAGGAAAAACGGCTGATCGTGGGTGAAAATCGGGAAGATGCCGGTGTTTATATAGCTGGGGGAGGGCGGCGGGTTTGTTTAGATCAAGTTTGAGTCTTCTGGGACCGAGAGTCGGGCTGAGGGACGCAGAAATCCGTGTTGGTTATGATCGCGCGCGCGCGGAAGAGTCCGGGGTTGGCGCGAGCGGGAGGTCGGGGATGACAGGCGGGCCCCGCATGTCAGTGAGAGGGAAGCGGGCACGCGGCTGCGGGCTGGCGCGGGGGTGAGGTGGGCCGGCTGGTGGGTTTCGGCCCACTGGCCGGGGAGGTTTGTTTATTCTTTTTCTTTTTTCTTTTTCTTTTCTGTTTTGAGTTTAATTTGAATTCCAATTTGAATTTGAATCTCTACACCACATGCAATGCGTCCAAAAATTTTTAAATTCTCCTCTTAACAGGTTTTGGGGTGTTACAGTTTTGAACAGGGGCGCCCATGTTGGGACGGGGCGATAGAGGCAAAGGCACACGAGGTGCTTGTGCAACGGGTCGTTGCTGTGGTGGCTGATTAGGGCGGTATGCAGGAGCGGTCGATCCATACTGCGGTGCAGCTGGGGGCATGTACCAAGGGCGTACGTTGCTCCCTTGTGGCTGTATGGCATCTTCCTCTTGCCCTCTCGTGTCACACCGGGTTTCTCCGAAGAACAATCGAGTGAATATCACATGTATGCCAGGATCATTTTCTCATACATGTGATGACAAATAGTGAAGCATCATTTATTACAAGCCAGGTGTCGAATATAGATAAGTCTAACATAGCATATGTCTCGATGGACGATAATAAGTTCATAACAAGTAAATAAAATAGCAGCGGAATATTATTCTTGTGGGCTCCGTCACAGGCGTTGCCCGGGCGCACTCCATGAACCTAGAAACCTTCTTCGGGTCCAAAGTCTTGATCATTAAACACCACTTCATTATCTTGACCTGAGCAGCAATATAAACCAACAAATATGCAAGGTTGAGTACCGATGGTACTCAGCAAGTGTGGGAAAGTTATGTCATGCATGGCTAGAGCAAGGAGAGGTTGAACTCATGGTTAAAGCACTACGCAATTAATACCTATCACCTTAGCTTATTAAGCACCTACATTACTACACAAGTGAAATGGTCCCAATCTCCCATCCCATCATCATAATCAAATAACCATAACATCATTTTCAATGTTAAGCTCCCCGCTTAACATCCTTAACTTCCAAAACCATCACTCCTCTAATCATGAATAATTCCAAGCCGCTCTTGACTGTGAGCACGGCTGTCATGACAGTTTTGACTCTGCAGAGTTTGCACCACTGTACTTACATGTAGTGATTTCATCCCCTGTTGCCGGGTGGACTAAAAGAACCTCCATTATGCCAGTGGCTACGAACCACATACACACTTCCCAGGTGTGTAGCTAGGAGATCACTACGAAGCCTTTACAAAGGGATTCCCGACGAGCGTGGGCCCACTGAGGTTTCACCCCTAACAGCATACAAGAGGCTCCAACCCCGCTGCAGTGGCCCCCTCTTGAGCCTTGCGGTTCATATGGTAGTCCAGCTGACACCTATTCCCCGCACCATCCAACACACCCATACTACGCCGGGGATACACCTAATTAATTGGCCAAGCTGCCCCATCTCAGCATGTGGTTGACACGGTAAAGCCAGGTTACATGCTCCATGAACCGGTCCTTAGGATCCAGGCAAGTACTAAACACAAACCCGAGTCTCGTGCACCCAGCACCAACCAAAACATCCAACTTGCCTTGATCCCTACCTCTACATAACTCACAATGTCTCATTCATGAGTATGGTAAAATACACTGATGATCTCATATCCCAAATATCCCATTCTAAGCATGGCTAAGCATATGCATAATAATAAATGACATGATAAAATGAATCCCAACCCAAGCTACAAGGAAACAAGGTAATGCAATTCTAGGGAAACATCCTAGCATGGGTTTTATATTTTCAATTGACAATGCAAATAATTCTATCTACACATCCTAGTATAGGATCAAAGTGGTCAAGGACACTTGTCTTCTTCCTGTTGCTCTGGGAATGGGTAGTCCTGATCTTGGAAAGGAAGAACTTGCTCTGGAGCAGGTTCTACTCATACCATCACACATAGCAAAAGAAAACAACAATCCATAAGACATAGTTCACACTTCCACTTCATACAAACCACACATTCACATTTATGAAAGCCATTCACATTTCTATGTGTTGTGGTTACTCTATGTGTGTTGATTTTGGCTTACATGCACTTTTAAACATGTGCATATGATTTCTACTTTTGTATTCATATTTATGTTGGCATACTATATATGAATTTCTAATTTAAATAATCCCTTATATTTAATTGATACATATTTTAGCTACCAAGTATGCATGAAAGGTATTTTCCAACTCCATATGTGTCTTCAGACCTTCTACCAACCCTAAAATGAATTCTTTGGATTTTAGAAACTTCATTTATCATTTTCTAGTTATTCATACCTAGCTTGCTATATTTTCAGATTTATTCCCATTGCCTAAATGTTAACTTTATTATGAAAATAGTAAGACACCTCATCTAAACAGAATGAGTTTTGGTTCTAAAATATTAAATAATATATTTTGAACTTTTCCTCTGATATGAACTAATTTAAATTTATTTTATCAATTTTCATAATTATTCTCTACTTAAAAATGTGTCCCTATAACTAATAAATGTAAATAATCAATTAAACAGATTTATTTTAGCCAAAAATCTATTTTTACCTCACTCCAAAGTTTTCCATGTACTAGGAAAGTTTTTAATTTGAATTTACAATGTGTTTGTCCCATCTTTTTAAATTTTAAATACTAATCACATATTCAAATTCCTAAATTTAATATCACATAGGGTTAAAAGGTAAACTCACCCCACTACAGGGTCTATTATATTATTTTAAGAATTTCCAGGGGTCTAACTACACATAACAGAGGGGTTTTCCTAATTTTTATTAAGTCCAGGGGCTAAAACTGATTTTTAAATGAATTTATATGATTTTCTGAAGTTCCAGGGGCTAGATCAGAAGTTTCCGGGGCTAGCTCCTATTTTCCGAGAACCCCAGGGGGTAGCGCGTAAGAATTCCAGCCTTTATAACACGGGGCTGACGTGGACCGTCCGATTTAAAACAGACGGCTGAGATTATAACGTCGAACCGGTAAGCGGGGATTTAAATTCTACCGTGCGATTTAAAATAGACGGCGCACAAGCGGCCACGTCGCCCTGATCGAGCGCGGGCGGCGCTGCCCGGCGGCGCACGTCGGCGAGAGGCGGCGATGTCGCCGGAGAGTTTTGGATCTTCGTCAATTCTTCCTAGAACTGTGATTTTATGGCATAGATCGGTAGAGGGGAGGTCGAGGATCTCACCTCGGGGGTTTTCTTGAGCTCGGAGGTCCTGGAAAGCGGTCGGCGGCGAGGTCCGAGGTGAATTCACGGCGAGGCTCGTCGGCGCTTGTGTTTGAAGCGCAAACCACCGGGTTTTCTGCACCTGCGCGGTTCTCTGGAGGCGGTGGATCAAGATCAGCGCGTTAGATGAGAAATCCCGAGCGAAGATCGCGCGAAATTGGCCGGAGAAGCTCGGGTTCTCACCGGGAGGAAAAATGGCAGATCGTGGGGAAAAACGGGGAGAGGCCGGGGTTTATATAGCCGGGGAAGGGCGGCGGGTTCGTTTAGATCGAGTTGGAGCCTTCTGGGACCGGGAGTCGGGCTGAAGGACGCGGAAATCCAGTCGGTTACGATCGCGCGCGCGCGGGGAACAGTCTGGGGTCGGCGCGAGCGGGGGTTGGGGATGACAGGTGGGTCCCGCCTGTCTGTGAGAGGTACACGGGCGCGCGGCTGCGGGCTTGGCGCGGGGTTTGAGTGGGCCGGCAGGTGGGTTTCGGCCCACTGGCCGGGGGGGTTTATTTTTTTCCTTTTCTTTTTCTTTTTCATTTCTGTTTTGAGTTTAATTTGAATTCCAGTTTGAATTTGAATTTTTGCAACACATGCAATACGTCCAAAAAATTTTAAATTCCCCTCTTAACAGGATTTTGGGGTTTTACAGCTGTACCCCCCTTGAAAGAAATCTCGTCCCGAGATTGGTTGTTCTAAGAAAACAATTCGGAAATTGTGCCTTAAGCTCATCTTCTCGCTCCCAGGTGGCTTCCTCTTCCGAGTGATGCTTCCACTGCACCTTGCACATCTAGATTCTTTTATTTCTTGTGAGGCGTTCCATTGTTTCCAAAATCTTGGATGGTTGCTCAGCATAAGACAAATCCTCAGCTACGTCAACCTCATTCATGGGTAACACCTCTTCAGGCGTTCTTAGACATTTCTTGAGCTGTGACACATGGAATACATCGTGCACATCCGACGGGCGAGCCGGTAATTCTAGTTGATACGCCACTTCGCCTTTCCTCTCCAGAACTTGAAAGGGTCCGATGTATCGAGGTGACAACTTCCCTTTCACCTTGAACCGACGAAGTCCTCGGATAGGGGACACCTTGAGATAGACATAGTCCCCCACGTTGAAGACGAGCTCTCTTCTTCGTACATCGGCATAGCTCTTTTGTCATGTCTGTGCTATCCTCAAGTTGTTGCGAATTTCCCTCACTTTTGCCTCGGCTTCTTGTAGTACTTCGGAACCAAACACTTTACTTTCCCCCGTTTGGTTCCAAAATAGTGGAGTTCTGCACTTCCTTCCATACAAAGCTTCAAACGGCGACATCTTCATACTAGCCTGATAGCTGTTGTTATAGGAGAATTCTACATACGGTAAGTTCTTGTCCCAACTCCGATTGTTTTTTAGTGCACACGCCCTCAGCATATCCTCAAGAATCTGATTGGTTCTTTCCGTCTGCCCGTCAGTTTGGGGATGATAGGCAGAACTAAAGTTCAGATGGGTTCCCATGGTTTCGTGCAACTTCTGCCAGAACCTCAAGGTGAACTGTGTCCCTCGATCCGACACTATCTTCTTCGGCACTCCATGGTAACACACGATCTTTGACATGTACAATTCTGCCAATTTAGATCCACTGTAGCTTTCTTTCAGGGGGATGAAATGAGCTACCTTGGTTAGCCTGTCGATGATGACCCATATTGAATCATATCCTGATTGGGTCCTAGGCAATCCCACTATGAAATCCATACCGATTTCTTCCCATTTCCATTCAGGCACTTTGAATGGTTGCAATAATCCCGCAGGTCGTTGATGTTCTGCTTTCACCAACTGGCATGTGTCACATAGGGCAACATGTTCCGCGACATCTCGCTTCATGCCATACCACCAATACCTGCTCTTGAGGTCCTGGTACATCTTCGTACTCCCAGGATGAATGGAATAGTCGGAATCATGAGCCTCCTTGAAAATCAATTCACGGATCTTCTTTACTTCTGGCACACAGATTCTTTTCCCGTGCCGCACCGTTCCCTGTTCATCCTCTCTGAAACTAGGGGCTTTATTTTCCTTGATGAGTTGCTTGATTTCTTGTATCTTCTCGTCATTCTTTTGACCCTCGCGTATTTCTCGCTCTAGTGTGGAGTCCACTTCCATGGCGATGGCTTCACCACTATTCACAAGGCATAAATTGAGCCTTATACCTCGTCCTTCAATTCTGCAGGCATGTCCTTCAAGCTCAACTTATTGACCTGCACTTTCCGACTTAAAGCATCTGCCATGACGTTTGCTTTCCCAGGATGATAGTTGATGCCCACATGAAAGTCATTGATTAGCTCTAACCATCTCTTTTGTCTGAGGTTGAGATCTGGCTGTGTGAAAATGTACTTTAAACTCTTATGATCCGTATATATCTCTGTCCTCTTCCCCATCAAGTAGTGCTGCCAAATTTTCAACGTGTGTACCACCGCGTCTAGTTCTAGGTCATGTGTAGGATAGTTCTTCTCGTGCTTCCTGAGCTGCCGGGATGCACAAGCCACGACATGCCCTTCTTGCATGGGAACACATCCCAACCCGTTTCCAGAGGCATCGCAGTACACCGTAAAGTTCTTCTGCATATCTGGCATAACTAGCACTGGGGCTGTTGTCAATCTTTTCTTTAACTCCTGAAAACTCGTCTCGCACTGCGGCGTCCATGTGAATATGACTCCCTTCTCCAACAGTTTGGTGATGGGCCTCGAGATCTTAGAGAATCCCTCAATAAACCGTCGATAGTATCCTGCCAATCCCAAGAAGCTTCGAACTTCCCTGACATTTTCAGGGGTCTTCCACTTCTGTATATCCTCGATTTTGGCGGGATCCACGGAGATTCCTCCCTCCGAGATGATATGTCCGAAGAAGGGAACTCTCTTCAGCCAAAACTCGCACTTGCTCAACTTGGCATATAGTTGGTGTTCTCTCAGCCTCTGCAACACCAGCCTTAGATGTTTCTCATGTTCCTCTTCTTCTTTGGAGAAAACGAGAATGTCATCTATGAAAACTACCACAAATTTGTACAGATATTCCATGAATACCTTGTTCATGAGATACATGAAGTATGCCGGGGCATTAGTTTGCCCGAAAGGCATGACGGTGTATTGATACAATCCGTACCAAGATACGAAAGCTGTCTTCAGAATATCGGCTTGCCTTATCTTAAGTTGGTGGTATCCCGACCTGAGATCAATTTTCGAGAACACACAAGCTCCCCTCAACTGATCAAACAAGTCTTCAATGCGGGGTAATGGGTACTTGTTCTTGATGGTTACCTCATTCAAGGCACGGTAGTCCACGCATAAACTTTGGGTTCCGTCCTTCTTGGGCACAAATATCACTGGAGCTCCCCAAGGTGAGGAACTAGGACGAATATACCCCTTCTCCGTCAATTCTCTCAAATGATCCTTGAGTTCTCCCAGCTGCTTGGAGTCCATCCGATAAGGTCTCTTGTATATCGGGGCTGTTCTAGGCACTAGCTCAATTGCGAATTCCACTTCACGATCAGGAGGCATACCTGGCAACTCCTCCGGAAAAACATCTGGATACTCCCTGATGGTCCTGATCTCCTCCACTTTCACCTCAACTTGATTTAATTTAGTGTCCCTCCTAGGCTATTGTATTGTTATAAACTTTACTCTTGTGGCACTAGGGTGAGTTAGTTCCACCGTTCTGGTCGAACAATGGATGATTCCTTTATGTTTGGTCAACCAATCCATACCCAAGATAATATCTATCCCTTGTGAATCTATCACTATGAGGTTAGCAGTAAATACTACCCCATTAATGTCTAGGTTCACTTTGGGACACACTTGTCATGTCCTTATTTCTCCACCTGGAGAGTTTACTGCTAGCATATGGTTCAGTTGTGTTGTTGCTAGGTCATGCTTCTTAACAAACCCTTGGGCAATGAACGAGTGGGTAGCACCAGAATCAAACAACAGGGTTGCAATGTGTAAATTGGCAGGAAACTTACCAACTACCACGTCGGGTGCCTCTTGCGCCTCCTCCATGGTGACGTGGTTCACCCGTCCTCTCATTACATTTTGCTGTTTCGGCTGCGCGGGCTTCTTCTTTAGGCACTTATGGGCGTAGTGCCCCACTTCACCACAGTTAAAACATTGCACCCCAACCTTAGGTGCCTGGCCTTTGTTGTCTTGGGGTTGGTTTGGGGGTCCTTGCACTGCTGGTCGAGGTTGATATGTAGGGCGAGGCTGCTGTACGAACTGACGTTGTGGCTGTATTGGTGCTGCCGGAGGCCTGTAGTTCGGGTTGTACCCTCTTGGTGCTGAGTATGGTACCGCAGCACGGTTCGTCTGCCCTGCGGGTTGCTGCATCAGGCGTGGGCGGGTGTTGCTGCCCGAGGCTTGGTGTGACCATCCCGCCTTCCTCTTGTTTTCATTTTCCAAGGCCTTCAGCTTCCTTTCTACAACAAATGCTCTGTCCACCATCTTTTGGAAGCTTTCATACTCGTTGGAGGACATTGCACACTGCATTTCTGCGGTAAGTCCTTGCATGAAACAATCCTGTTTCTGCTCATCAGTCTCTATGTCCCGTGGGGCATAACGGGGGAGTTGAGTAAATTTAGTGAGGTATTCCCTCACAGTCATGTTTCCTTGCTGCAACCCCAAGAACTACTTCCTCTTGTTTTTGAGTTCACCCCTTGGTATGTAATGGTTGCGGAAGCTACGCTTGAACTCTTCCCAAGTGATGTTCTCAGGGTCATGATGGGCGGCCACGTAGGCGGTCCACCAATCAACAGCAGGTCCATGCAATTGATGAGAGGCAAACAGCACCCTCTCATACCCTTGGCACTGAATGATCCTCATCTTGCTCTCAATGGTCTTTAGCTAGTCATGTGCCTCGAGAGGTTCAGCAGCACTTGCAAACTTCGGAGGTTGAGTTCCTAGAAACTCACTCAACCTTGGTTGGCGTGGTGCAGCTTGTGGAGGTGGAACTTGATGCAAGTTGGCCACCACTTGAGTCAGGTTCTGGATGAGCTGATTTTGATTTTCAAGCATTTGGTGGATGGGATCAACTCCCTCACGGCGTCCACCCCTGTCTTGGCTCCCAGAAAGATGAGGGTTGCAGGCCTCATCGTTGTTGTTGGCAGGGTTGGCAGCACGACCCTTTCCTCTTCCGGCCATCTAGCATGATCAACCAAATGTTAATTTAAAGCATTATGTATTATCTTACTATTTTCACTTGTTTTTACTTTTAAGTGTTGAGGCTTTGTTATACTTTCTGAGGGTTCATGTCTCACACAAAAATAAATACACTATTATTTCATGTGGGTTCACACACCAAAGCAAAACAATCTGAAGACGAGGTTGTGGACAATTGCTCATGGCTTCCACAACTCACGTCACACACCAAGCATTAACACACCATTAACTAAGGTAACGACTCGACTATTCGACATCTTGCTAACTAAAGGAAAGACTCTACACTACTCGTATCCCTGAGCTGGCTCCTCGGGATCTTCCTCAGTATTGCGGCTGCCTTCTGACTCGGCTTTGGGTGGGGAGGCTGCTGGTGGAGAAGTGCGACGACACCTGATCGCCCGGCGATCTGGGGAGTCAGGAGTCCATGTGTCATTCACGGTGACACACAGTTCATTCCCATCTCCTCTTTCTCTCGCCCTCAAGCAGGCTCGAAGCAACGCCTCGGTTTCCTTCAGGGTGTCACGAACATCCTGAAGCTCCCGCTGACACTCCTGCAGTCGAGTGCTGAGCATAGCAGCATCCTCCAAGCATAGGTCCATGTGCTCATGGGAAGTCCCTTGATGTACTGGTGGGTACTTGTACTCCGTTGTACCACTCTCGCGCTGGAGGACATACATGTACTCAGTCCTGTCCAGGTGTCGACGATAGATATAACTCTGGCGGGTGATGGCCTCCCAGGTGACATCCTTCTCCGCATCGACCTGTGTCGCTCGACAAGCTAGAGAGGGTGGATCTTGAGAAGCTGATTTTCGTGGATAATCCTCATCTCTGAACTCCATTCTTCCCTCTTCTCACGGATGGTCCTGGTGGAGCTATAGTGTATGATTAGCTTGCCCGTATTACCGGCGGCTTGGAGCATACGTCGAAGACGGCTCAACAAGCCTCCTACTGCCAATCCGTAGGAAAGGTACGTCACCGGACGGCTCTCCTCTCTTTGGGCAAGGGCAACTATGGGAACTCTCCCTCCTGTGGACTTGCGAGCGGTGCGAATCATGCGAACCATCAAAAACAGAAAGCATTTAAACTTAGGTTAGATAAACTTTTTAAACAAAAATCCTATTTTGAATGAAAGTTGGGGTAAGATGAAGAAAGTGACTCCATTAAATAACACTTTTCAACACACACCTTGTAAAATAGTTTTTAAGAAAATAGGGCCCTTAAATACATCCATTTCTACCTAGGTCCACGTTCCTACGGGCAACCTTGGCTCTGATACCACTTCTGTCACACCCGGTTTCTCCAAAGAACAACCGAGTGAATATCACATGTATGCCAGGATCATTTTCTCATACATGTGATGACAAATAGTGATGAATCATTTATTACAAGCCAGGTGTCGAATATAGATAAGTCTTACATAGCATATGTCTCGATGGACGATAATAAGTTCATAACAAGTAAATAAAATAGCAGCGGAATATTATTCTTGTGGGCTCTGTCACAGGCGTTGCCCGGGCGGACTCCATGAACCTAGAAACCTTCTTCGGGTCCAAAGTCTTGATCATTAAACACCACTTCATTATCTTGACCTGAGCAGCAATATAAACCAACAAATATGCAAGGTTGAGTACCGATGGTACTCAGCAAGTGTGGGAAAGTTATGTCATGCATGGCTAGAGCAAGGATAGGTTGAACTCATGGTTAAAGCACTAAGCAATTAATACCTATCACCTTAGCTTATTAAGCACATACATTACTACACAGGTGAAATGGTCCCAATCTCCCATCCCATCATCATAATGAAATAACCATAACATCATTTTCAATGTTAAGCTCCCCGCTTAACATCCTTAACTTCCAAAACCATCACTCCTCTAATCATGAATAAGTCCAAGCCGCTCTTGACCGTGAGCATGACCGTCATGATAGTTTTGACTCTTCAGAGTTTGCACCACTGTACCCACATGTAGTGATTTCATCCCCCGTTGCCGGGTGGACTAAAAGAACCTCCATTATGCTAGTGGCTACGAACCACATACACACTTCCCAGGTGTGTAGCCAGGAGATCACTACGAAGCCTTTACAAAGGGATTCCCGACGAACATGGGCCCACTGAGGTTTCACCCCTAACAGCATACAAGAGGCTCCAACCCCGCTGCAGTGGCCCCCTCTTGAGCCTTGCGGTTCATATGGTAGTCCAGCTGGCACCTATTCCCCGCACCATCCAACACACCCATACTACGCCGGGGATACACCTAATTAATTGGCCAAGCTGCCCCATCTCAGCATGTGGTTGACACGGTAAAGCCAGGTTACATGCTCCATGAACCGGTCCTTAGGATCCAGGCAAGTACTAAACACAAACCCGAGTCTCGTGCACCCAGCACCAACCAAAACATCCAACTTGCCTTGATCCCTACCTCTACATAACTCAAAATGTCTCATTCATGAGTATGGTAAAATACACTGATGATTTCATATCCCAAATATCCCATTCTAAGCATGGCTAAGCATATGCATAATAATAAATGACATGATAAAATGAATCCCAACCCAAGCTACAAGGAAACAAGGTAATGCAATTCTAGGGAAACATCCTAGCATGGGTTTCATATTTTCAATTGACAATGCAAATAATTCTATCTACACATCCTAGTATAGGATCAAAGTGGTCAAGGACACTTGCCTTCTTCCTGCTGCTCTGGGAATGGGTAGTCCTGATCTTGGAAAGGAAGAACTTGCTCTGGAGCAGGTTCTACTCATACCATCACACATAGCAAAAGAAAACAACAATCCATAAGATATAGTTCACACTTCCACTTCATACAAACCACACATTCACATTTATGAAAGCCATTAACATTTCTATGTGTTGTGGTTACTCTATGTGTGTTGATTTTGGCTTACATGCACTTTTAAACATGTGCATATGATTTCTACTTTTGTATTCATATTTATGTTGGCATACTATATATGAATTTCTAATTTAAATAAATCCCTTATATTTAATTGATACACATTTTAGCTACCAAGTATGCATGAAAGGTATTTTCCTACTCCATATGTGTCTTCAGACTTTGTACCAACCCTAAACTGAATTCTTTGGATTTTAGAAACTTCATTTATCATTTTCTAGTTATTCATACCTAGCTTGCTATATTTTCAGATTTATTTCCATTGCCTAAATGTGAACTTTATTATGAAAATAGTAAGACACCTCATCTAAACAGAATGAGTTTTGGTTCTAAAATATTAAATAATATATTTTGAACTTCTCCTCTGATGTGAACTAATTTAAATTTATTTTATCAATTTTCAGAATTATTCTCTACTTAAAAATGTGTCCCTATAACTAATAAATGTAAATAATCAATTAAACAGATTTATTTCAGCCAAAAATCTATTTTTACCTCACTCCAAAGTTTTCCATGTACTAGGAAAGTTTTTAATTTGAATTTACAATGTGTTTGTCCCATCTTTTTAAATTTTAAATACTAATCACATATTCAAATTCCTAAATTTAATATCACATAGGGTTAAAAGGTAAACTCACCCCACTACAGGGTCTATTATATTATTTTAAGAATTTCCAGGGGTCTAACTACACATAACAGAGGGGTTTTCCTAATTTTTATTAAGTCCAGGGGCTAAAACTGATTTTTAAATGAATTTACATGATTTTCTGAAGTTCCAGGGGCTAGATCTGAAGTTTCCGGGGCTAGCTCGTATTTTCCGAGAACCCCAGGGGGTAGCACGTAAGAATTCCGGCCTTTATAACACGGGGCTGACGTGGACCGTCCGATTAAAAACAGACGGCTGAGATTATAACGTCAAACCGGTACGCGGGGATTTAAATTCTACCGTGCGATTTAAAATAGACGGCGCACAAGCGGCCACGTCGCTCTGATCGAGCGCGGGCGGCGCTGCCCGGCGGCGAGAGGCGGCGATCTCGCCGGAGAGTTTCAGATCTTCGTCAATTCTTCCTATAACTGTGATTTTATGGCATAGATCGGTAGAGGGGAGGTCGGGGATCTCACCTCGGGGGTTTTCTTGAGCTCGGAGGTCCTGGAAAGCGGTCGGCGACGAGGTCCGAGGTGAATTCACGGCGAGGCTTGTCGACGCTTGTGTTTGAAGCGCAAACCACCGGGTTTTCTGCACCTGCGCGGTTCCCCGGAGGCGGTGGATCAAGATCAGCGCGTTAGATGAGAAATCCCGAGCGAAGATCGAGCGAAATTGGCCGGAGGAGCTCGGGTTCTCACCGGGAGGAAAAACGGCGGATCGTGGGGAAAAACGGGGAGAGGCCGGGGTTTATATAGCCGGGGAAGGGCGGCGATTTCATTTAGATCGAGTTGGAGCCTTCTGGGACCGGGAGTCGGGCTGAACGACGCGGAAATCCGGTCAGTTACGATCGCGCGCGCGTGGGGAACAGTCCGGGGTCGGCGCAAACGGGGGTTGGGGATGACAGGTGGGTCCCGCCTGTCTGTGAGAGGTACGCGGGCGCGCGGCTGCGGGCTTGGCGTGGGGTTTGAGTAGGCCGGCTGGTGAGTTTCGGCCCACTGGCCGGGGGGGTTTATTTTTTCCTTTTCTTTTTCTTTTTCATTTCTGTTTTGAGTTTATTTTGAATTCCAGTTTGAATTTGAATTTTTGCAATACATGCAATACGTCCAAAAATTTTTAAATTCCCCTCTTAACAGGATTTTGGGGTGTTACATCTCGCTCAATCTCTTGGATCTTGCTTTCAACCATGATAGCCTTGTCAACCAGATTCTGGAAGCTCGCGTAGTCATTGTTGAGGAGCTGAACCTGGATCTCATTGTTCAACCCTCTCATGAACAGGTACTGCTTCCTCTGGTCCGAGTTGACATCTTCGGGGGCATACCGGGATAGATGTGTGAACTTGTTGAGGTACTCATTCACACTTTTCTGTCCTTGGCGGAGACCTTCGAACTCCTGTCTCTTGAGCATCATTACACCAACAAGGATGTAATCAGATCGGAAACTCTCCTTGAACCCAGTTCAAGTGATCGTCTCCGGGTCGATGTGAGCGTTACAAAGGGCATCCCACCAGTCAGCGGCAGCTCCCATGAGTTCGTGTGACGCAAAGAAAACTTTCTCTCTGTCTTTACACTGGACGATGGCAAGCTTCTTCTCCATGGACTTCAACCAATCGTCAGCCTCCATGGGATCATTGGCTTGAGAGAAGGTGGGCGGTCGAGTCCTCATGAACTCTCCCAGCCTGTTATGAGCCGGCGGTGGTGGAGGTGGTGCCGGAATAGGGTTGTTGTTGTTGGCCTGCAGCTGACCCAAAGTTTGGATCATGGTCTGCATAAGCTGATTCTGCATGGCCATCAACCGTTCCAGGTCGTTCTCACCAGCTCCGGGGTTAACAGGAACTTCATCGTGGCCATCCTCTTGGTTGCCACGGACGTTCCTTCCTTGGCGGCCGGTGTTTCCTCTCACCATCTGTGAGAGAGAATGAAATAGAATAGAAGTTAGAAGGTTAGATGGATCCCTCCCAACTATATGCATCAAGGTGGATGGACTGTATATATATCAGCCCATATAAGGATGTGATGTAACACCCCAAAATCTGTTAAGAGGGGAATTTAAAAAATTTTGGACGTACTGCATGTGGTGCAGAAATTGAAATTCAAATTGGAATTCAAATTCAAATCAAAACAGAAAAGAAAAGGAAAAAGTAAAAAAGAAAACCCAACCGGCCAGTGGGCCGAAACCCGCCAGCCGGCCCACTATTCCCCCGCGCCAGCCCACAACAGCGCGCCCTCTCTTCCTCTCACTGACACGCGGGGCCCGCGTGTCATCTTCTACCTCCCGCTCGTGCCAACCGACCGGACTCTTCCCCGCGCCCGATCGCAACGAACTCCGGAAACCCGCGCCCCCAGCCCGAATTCAGGTCCCGGGCGACTCCAAATCGATCCCAACAGACCGCCGCCCTCCCTCGCCTATATAAACGTCGACAATCGCCCTGTTCCCCCCCCCCCCCCCCCCGATCGGCTGTTCTTCTCTCCGGTGAGAACCGAAGTTTCTACAGCCGATATCTTTCGATCCTTGCTCAATATCCCTGATCTAACGTGCTGATCACGTTCCACCGCCGCCGGGGAGCCCTGCAGGTGAAGGAAACGACGTTTCTTGCGCCCCAACGGCCCCCCCGACGTGCACCGAAGATCGTCACCGTTGAAGCGCGCCGCTGACCGACTTCTAGGACCTCCGAGTGCTGGAAAACCCCTCGGTAAGCATCCCCTACCCCTCCGCAGCCGATCCATGCAAAAAGATGCAAGTTCTAACGAGTAGCGGCAAAAGCCGAGGCTGCGCCGGCGAGATCGCCACCCCCGCCGCCGCGCGCCGCCGCACACACGGGCTGGCTCCGGCCAGGGCGACGTGGCCCCTTGAGGGCCGTCTATTTTAAATCGCATGGTAGAATTAAAACCCGCTCGTACCGGTTCGATGATCTAATCTGAGCCGTCCACTTTAAATCGGACGGTCCACATCATCCCCACGTTATAAAGGCCGGGATTCATACGCGCTACCCCCTGGGGATCTCGGAAAACACGAGCTAGCCCCGGAAACTTCTGATCTAGCCCCTGGAACTTCAGAAATTCGTGTAAATTTATTTGAAAATCAGTTTTAGCCCCTGGACTTAATAAAAATTAGGAAAACCCCTCTGTTATGTGTAGTTAGACCCCTAGAAATTTATGAAATAATAAATTAGACCCTGTAGTAGGGTGGATTTACCTTTTTGACCCTATATGATATTAAATTCAGAAATTTGAATATGTGATTAGGATTTAATTTAAAAAAGGTGAGGCTAACACATTGTATATTCAAAGTTAAACTCTTCTAACACTTGCAAAAACTTTAGAATGAGTTAAAAATAGATTTTAAGCTGAAATGAATCTGTCTAATTGATTGTTCACATTTATTAGTTATAGGGACACATTTTTAGGTTAGGAAATAATTCTGAAAATTGGTAAAATAAATTTAAATTAGTTCACATCAGAGAAGAAGTTCAAAAATATATTATTTAATATTTTAGATCAGAACCTATTCTGTTTAGATGATATGCCCTACTATTTAATATTAAAACTCACTTTTAGGCATAGAAAAAAAATCTGGAAAATATAGGAAAATAGGTATGCATAACTAGAAAATGATAAATGAAGTCTCCAAATCCAAAGACTTCAGTTTAGGATTTGGTAGAAGATCTGAAAACCCATTTGGAGTAGGAAATTACCTTCCATGCAAACTTGGTAGCTAAAGAGTGTATTAAAGAATTTGTTTAAATTGGAAATTCATATATAGTGTGCTAACAGAAATCTGAATACAAAAGTAAGAAATCATATACATATGTTTAAAAGTGCATGTAGGCTAAAAATCAACACATCTAGGATAACCACAACACTTAATAATGTGAATGACTTTCATAGGTATGTATGTGTGGTTTGTATGAAGTGAAAGTGTGAACTATGTCTTATGGATTGTTGTTTTCTTTTGCTATGTGTATTGGCATGAGTAGAACCTGCCCCAGAGCAAGTTCTCCCCTTCCAAGACCAAGACTTTCCATTCTCAGAGCAGCAGGAAGAAGGCAAGTGTCCTTGACCACTTTGATCCTTTGCTAGGATGTGTAGATATAATTATTTGCATTGTCAATTGAAATATGAAACCCATGCTAGGAAGTTTCCCTAGAATTGCATTACCTTGTTTCCTTGTAGCTTGGGTAGGGATTTATTTTATCATATCATTTATTTATATGCTTATGCTTAGCCATGCTTAGAATGGGATAATTGGAATATGAGATCATCAATTTATTTACCTTACTCTTGAATGAGATATTATGACTTATGTAGAGGTAGGGATCGAGGCAAGTTGGATGATTTGGTTAGTGCTGGGTGCACGAGACTCGGGGTTGTGTTTAGTCTTTGCCTGGATCCTAAGGACCGGTTCATGGAGCATGTAACCTGGCTTTACCGTGCCAACCACATGCTGAGATGGGGCAGCTTGGCCAATTAATTAGGTGTATCCCCGGCGTAGTATGGGTGTGTTGGATGGTGCGGGGAATAGGTGTCAGCTGGACTGTCATATGAACCGCAAGGCTCAAGAGGGGGCCACTGCAGCGGGGTTGGAGCCTCTTGTATGCTGTTAGGGGTGAAACCTCAGTGGGCCCACGGTCGTCGGGAATCCCTTTGTAAAGGCTTCGTAGTGATCTCCTGGCTACACACCTGGGAAGTGTGAATGTGGTTCGTAGCCACTGGCATAATGGAGGTTCTTTTAGTCCATCCGGCAACGGGGGATGAAATCACTACATGTGGGTACAGTGGTGCAAACTCTGCAGAGTCAAAACTGTCATGACAGCCGTGCTCACAGTCAAGAGCGGCTTGGACTTATTCATGATTAGAGGATGATGAATTTGGAAGTTGAGAATGTTAAGCGGGGAGCATGACATGGGATATGATGTTATGGTTACTTGATTTTGATGATGGGTCGAGGGATTTGGACCATTTCACCTGTGTAGTAATGTAGGTGCTTAATAAGCTAAGGTGATAGGTATTAATTGCGTAGTGCTTTAACCATGAGTTCAACCTCTCCTTGCTCTAGCCATGCATGACATAACTTTCCCACACTTGCTAAGTACCAACGGTACTCAAACTTGCATATTTGTTGATTTAAATTGCTGCTCAGGTCAAGGGGATGATGTGGTGTTCAATGACCAAGACTTCGGACCCGAAGAAGGATTCTAGTTTCATGGAGTCCCCTGGGCAACGCCTGTGATGGAGCGCACAAGATTTATATTCCGCTGCTGTTTTATTTACATATTATGAACTTATTATCGTCCATCGAGACGTTTGCTTTGTAAGACATATTTATATTCGACACCTGGCTTGTAATAAATGATGCTTCACTATTTGTCATCACATGTATGAGAGAATGATCCTGGCATACATGTGATATTCACTCGGTTGTTCTTTGGGACAAACCGGGTGTGACAGAAGTGGTATCAGAGCCAAGGTTGCCCGTAAGAAACGTGGACCTAGGTATAAATGGACGTATTTAAGCACCCTATTTTCTTAAAAACTATTTTCCAAAGGTGTGGGTTGAAAAGTGTTATTTAATGGGTCACTTTATTCACCTTGCCCCAACTTTATTCAAAATACGATTTTTATTTACATCTTATCTAACTTAATTTTAAATGCTATATGTTTTAGATGGTTCGCATGATCTGCACCGCCCGTAAGTCCACCGGAGGGAGAGTTCCTGTAGTTGCCCTTGCCCTAAGAGAGGAGAATCGTCCGGTGACGTACCACTCCTACGGACTGGCAGTAGGAGGCTTGTTGCGCCGTCTACGGCGTATGCTCCGCGCTGCCGGATATACGGGCAAGCTAATCATACACTAAAGCTCCACCCGGACCATCCGTGAGAAGCGGGAAGAATGGAGTTCAGAAATGAGGATTATCCATGAAGATCAGCTGCTCAAGATCCACCGCTCTCCAGCTTGTCGAGCGACACAGGTTGATGCCGAGAGGGATGTCACCTGGGAGGCCATCACCTGCCAGAGTTACATCTACCGTCGCCACTTAGACAGAACTGAGTACATGTATGTCCTCCAGCGTGAGAGTGGTACCGCGGAGTACATGTACCCGCCAGTGCAGCAGGGGACTTCACATGAGCACATGGACCTGTGCTTGGAGGATGCTGCTATGCTCAGCACTCGACTGCAGGAGTGTCAACAGGAGCTTCAGGATGTTCGTGACACCCTGAAGGACACTGAGGCATTGCTTCACGTCAGCTTGAGGGCGAAAGAAAGAGGAGATGGGAATGGACTGTGTGTCACCGTGAATGACACATGGACTCCTAACTCCCCAGACCGCCGGGCGAGCAGGCGTCGCCGCACTTCTTCACAGCAGCTTCCCCACCCAAAGCGGAGTCACAGGGCAGCCGCAATAATGGGGAAGATCCCGAGGAGCCAGCTCAGTGATACGAGTCGTGTAGAGTTCTTTCCTTTAGTTCAGCAGGTTATCGAGTAGTCGAGTCAATACTTTAGTTCATGGTGTGTTAATGTCAGGTGTTTGACGTGAGTTGTGGAAGCCATGGGCATTTGTCCGCAACCTCGTCTTTAGATTGCTTTGCTTTGATGTGTGAACCCCTATGAATTAAGAGTGCATTTATTTTTGCGTGAGACGTGAAACCCTCAGAAAATGTTAATATATTAAGACCTCAGGAGTTTAAGTTTAAACAAGCAAATTAAGAATTTAATACAAAATGTTTCAAATTAACATTTGGTTGATCATTATAGATGGCCGGAAGAGGAAAGCGTCGTGGTGCCAACCCCGCCAACAACAACGATGAGGCTGGCAACCCTCATCTTTCTGGAGGACAAGACAGGGGTGGTCGCCGTGAAGGAGTTGATCCCATCCACCAAATGCTTGAAAATCAGAATCAGCTCATCCAGAGCCTAACTCAAGTGGTGGCCAACTTGCACCAAGTTCCACCTCCACAAGCTGCACCACGCCAACCAAGGTTGAGTGAGTTTCTAGGGACTCAACCTCCAAAGTTTGCAAGTGCTGCTGAACCTCTGGAGGCAGATGATTGGCTAAAGACCATTGAGAGCAAGATGAGGATCATACAATGCCAAGGGTATGAGAGGGTGCTGTTTGCCTCTCACCAATTGCATGGACCTGCTGCTGATTGGTGGACCGCTTACGTGGCCACCCATCATGACCCTGAGAACATCACTTGGGAAGAGTTCAAGCGCAGTTTCCGCAACCATTACATACCAAGGGGTGAACTCAAAAACAAGAGAAAAGAGTTCTTGGGGATGCAGCAAGGAAACATGACTGTGAGGGAATACCTCACTAAATTCACCCAACTATCCTGTTATGCACCACGGGACATCGAGACTGATGAGCAGAAACATGACTGCTTTGTGGAAGGACTTACTGCGGAAATGCAGTGTGCAATGTCCTCCAACGAGTATGAAAGTTTCCAAAAGATGGTGGACAGAGCATTTGTTGTGGAGAGGAAGCTGAAGGCCTTGGAAAATGAAAACAAGAGGAAGGCGGGATGGTAACACCAAGCCTCGGGTAGCAACACACGCCCACGACTGATGCAACCAACCGCAGGGCAGACCAGCCGTGCTGTGGTACCCTACTCAGCACCCAGAGGGTACAACCCAAATTTCAGGCCTCCATCAGCACCGGCACAGCCGCAGTGTCAGTTTGTACAGCAGCCTCGTCCCACATATCAACCTCGACCAGCAGTGCAAGGACCACAAAACCAACCCCAAGACAACAAAGGCCAGGCACCTAAGGTTGGGGTGCAATGCTTCAATTGTGGCGAGGTGGGGCACTACGCTCATGAGTGCCCAAAGAAGAAGCCCATGCAGCCGCAACAGCAGAATGTGATGCGAGGACGGGTGAACCACGTGACCATGGAGGAGGCGCAAGAGGCACCTGACGTGGTAGTTGGTAAGTTTCCTGTCGATTTACACATTGCAACCCTGTTGTTCGATTCTGGTGCTACCCACTCGTTCATTGCCCAAGGTTTTGTTAAGAAGCATGATCTAGCAACAACACAAATGAACCATATGCTAGCAGTAAACTCTCCAGGGGGAGAAATAAGGACAAGGCAAGTGTGCCCCAAGGTGAATCTAGACATTAATGGGGTGGTATTTACTGCAAACCTCATAGTGATAGACTCACAAGGGATAGATATTATTTTGGGTATGGATTGGTTGACCAAACACAAAGGAATCATCCATTGTTCGACAAGAACGGTGGAACTAACTCACCCTAGTGGCACAAGAGTAAAGTTCATATCCATACAAGAGCCTAGGAGGGGCATTAAACTCAATCAAGTTGAGGTGGAAGTGGAGGAGATCAGGATCATCAGGGAATATCCCGATGTTTTTCCGGAGGAGTTGCCAGGTATGCCGCCCGATTGTGAAGTGGAATTCGCGATTGAGCTAGTGCCTGGAACAGCTCCGATATACAAGAGGCCCTATTGGATGGACTCCAAACAGCTAGAAGAACTCAAGGAACATTTAAGAGAATTGAAAGAGAAGGGGTACATTCGTCCTAGTTCCTCACCATGGGGAGCTCCAGTGATATTTGTGGCCAAGAAGAACGGAACCCAAAGGTTGTGCGTAGACTACCGTGCGTTGAATGAAGTGACCATCAAGAACAAGTACCCATTACATCGCATTGAAGACTTGTTTGATCAGTTGAGGGGAGCTTGTGTGTTCTCGAAAATTGATCTCAGGTCGGGATACCACCAACTTAAGGTAAGGCAAACTGATATTCCAAAGACAGCTTTCGTATCTCGGTACGGGCTGTATGAATACACCGTCATGCCTTTCGGGCTAACTAATGCCTCGGCATACTTCATGTATCTCATGAACAAGGTATTCATGGAATATCTGGACAAATTTGTGGTGGTTTTCATTGATGACATTCTCGTCTTCTCCAAAGATGAAAAAGAACATGAGGAACATCTACGATTGGTGTTGCAAAAGCTGAGAGAACACCAACTATATGCCAAGTTGAACAAGTGTGAATTTTTGTTGAAGAGAGTTCCCTTCTTAGAACATATAATCTCGAAGGGAGGAATCTCCATAGATCCCGCCAAGATCGAGGATGTACAAAAGTGGAAGACCCCTGAGAATGTCGGGGAAGTTTGAAGCTTCTTAGGATTGGTTGGGTATTATCGACGGTTTATTGAGGGTTTCTCCAAGATTTCGAGACCCCTCACCAAATTGTTGGAGAAGGGAATCACATTCACATGGACACCGCAGTGCGAGACGAGTTTTCAGGAACTGAAGAAAAGATTGACAACAGCCTAGTGCTAGTTATGCCAGATATGCAGAAGAACTTTTCGGTGTACTGTGATGCCTCTGGAAATGGGTTTGGATGTGTTCTCATGCAAGAGGGGCATGTCGTGGCATATGCGTCCCGGCAGCTTCGAAAACATGAGAAGAACTATCCTACACATGACCTAGAGCTAGCTGCAGTGGTACACGCGTTGAAGATTTGGCGGCATTACTTGATGGGGAAGAGGATAGAGATATATACGGATCATAAGAGCTTAAAGTATATTTTCACACAGCCAGATCTCAACCTCAGACAAAGGAGATGGTTAGAGCTAATCAATGACTTTGATGTGGGCATCAACTATCATCCTGGGAAAGCGAACGTCGTGGCAGATGGTTTAAGCCGGAAGGTGCAGGTCATTAGATTGAGCTTAAAGGACATGCCTATAAAATTGAAGGAAGAGGTTATAAAACTCAACCTATGTTTGGTGAATAGTGGTGAGGCCATCACCATGGAAGTAGACTCCACATTAGAGCAAGACATAAGCAACGGTCAGAAGAATGACGAGAAGATACAAGAAATTAGAGAACTCATCAAGGATAATAAAGCCCCTGGGTTCAGAGAGGATGAACAAGGTACGGTGTGGCACGGGAAAAGAATATGTGTGCCTGATGTGAAGGAGATCCGTGAATTGATTTTGAAGGAAGCTCATGATTCCGACTATTCCATTCATCCTGGGAGTACGAAGATGTATCATGACCTCAAGAGCAGGTATTGGTGGAATGGCATGAAGCGAGATGTCGCGGAACATGTTGCCCTATGTGACACATGTCAGTTGGTGAAAGCAGAACATCAACGACCCATGGGATTATTGCAACCACTCAAAGTGCCTGAATGGAAATGGGAAGAAATCGGTATGGATTTCATAGTGGGACTACCCAGGACCCAATCGGGATATGATTCAATATGGGTCATCATCGACAGGCTAACCAAGGTAGCTCATTTCATCCCTGTGAAAGAAAGCTACAACGGATCCAAATTGACGGAATTGTAGATGTCAAGGATCGTGTGTTTTCATGGCATGCCAATGAAGATAGTGTCAGATCAAGGGACACAGTTCACCTCAAGGTTCTGGCAGAAGCTACATGAAACCATGGGAACTCATCTGAATTTTAGTTCTGCCTATCACCCCCAGACTGACGGGCAGACGGAAAGAACCAATCAGATCCTTGAGGATATGCTGAGAGCGTGTGCGCTCAAGAACAATAGGAGTTGGGATAAGAACTTACCATATGCGGAGTTCTCCTATAACAACAACTATCAGGCTAGTATGAAGATGTCACCATTTGAGGCTATGTATGGGAGGAAGTGCAGAACTCCACTATTTTGGAACCAAACAGGGGAAAGTAAAGTGTTTGGGCCCGAAGTACTACAAGAAGCCAAGGTGAAAGTGAGGGAAATCCGCAACAACCTGAGGATAGCACAAACCCGACAAAAGAGTTATGTCGATGTACGGAGAAGAGAGCTTTTTTCAACGTGGGGGACTATGTCTATCTCAAGGTGTCCCCTATTCGAGGACTTCGTCAGTTCAAGGTGAAAGGGAAGTTATCACCTCGATACATCAGACCCTTTAAGATTTTGGAGATGAAAGGCGAAGTGGCGTATCAACTCGAACTACCGGCTCGCCTATCGGATGTGCACGATGTATTTCATGTGTCACAGCTAAAGAAATGTCTGAGGACGTCTGAAGAGATGTTACCCATGAATGAGGTTGACGTAGGAGAGGATCAGTCTTATGCCGAGCAACCGGTCAAGATTTTGGAGACAATGGAACGCCTCACGGGAAATAAAAGAATCCGGATGTGCAAGGTGCAGTGGAAGCGTCACTCGGAAGAGGAAGCCACATGGGAGCGAGAAGACGAGCTTAAGGCACAGTTTCCGAAATTGTTTTCCTAGAACCACCAATCTCGAGGACGAGATTTCTTTTAAGGGGGGTAGAGCTGTAACACCCCAAAATCTGTTAAGAAGGGAATTTAAAAATTTTTGGACGTACTGCATGTGGTGCAGAAATTCAAATTCAAATCAAAACAGAAAAGAAAAGGATAAATAAAAAGAAAAAAGAAAACCCAACCGACCAGTGAGCCGAAACCCGCCAGCCGGCCCACTATTCCCCCGCGCCAGCCCAAAACCGTGCGCCCTCTCTTCCTCTCACTGACACGCGGGGCCCGCGTTTCATCTCCTACCTCCCGCTCGCGCCAACCGACCGGACTCTTCCCCGCGCCCGATCGCAATGAACTCCGGAAACCCGCGCCCCCAGCCTGAATTCTGGTCCTGGACGACTCCAACTCGATCCCAACAGACCGCCGCCCTCCCTCGCCTATATAAACATCGACAATCGTCCTGTACCCCCCCCCCGATCGGCTGTTCTTCTCTCCAGTGAGAACCGAAGTTTCTACAGCCGATATCTTTCGATCCTTGCTCCAATTCCCTGATCTAACGTGCTGATCACATTCCACCGCCGCCGGGGAGCCCTGCAGGTGAAGAAAACGACGTGTCTTGCGCCCCAAAGCCCCCCCCCCCCCCCGACGTGCACCGAAGATCTTCGCCGTTGAAGCGCGCCGCCGACCGACTTCTAGGACCTCCGAGTGCTGGAAAACCCCTCGGTGAGCATCCCCTACCCCTCCGCAGCCGATCCATGCAAAAAGATGCAAGTTCTAACGAGTAGCGGCAAAAGCCGAGGCTGCGCCGGCGAGATCGCCACCCCCGCCACCGCGCGCCGCCGCGCACGCAGGCTGGCTCCGGCCAGGGCGACATGGCCCCTTGAGGGCCGTCTATTTTAAATCACACGGTAGAATTAAAACCCGCTCGTACCGGTTCGATGATCTAATCTGAGCCGTCCACTTTAAATCGGACGGTCCACATCAGCCCCGCGTTATAAAGGCCGGGATTCTTACGCGCTACTCTCTGGGGATCTTGGAAAACACGAGCTAGCCCCGGAAACTTCTGATCTAGCCCCTAGAACTTCAGAAATTCGTGTAAATTCATTTAAAAATCAGTTTTAGCCCCTGGACTTAATAAAAATTAGGAAAACTCCTCTGTTATGTGTAGTTAGACCCCTGGAAATTTATGAAATAATAAATTAGACACTGTAGTTGGGTGGATTTACCTTTTTGACCCTATATGATATTAAATTCAGAAATTCAAATATGTGATTAGGATTTAAATTTAAAAAAAGGTGAGGCTAACACATTGTAAATTCAAATTTAAACTCTCCTAACACTTGGAAAAACTTTAGAATGAGTTAAAAATATATTTTAATCTGAAATGAATCTGTCTAATTGATTGTTCACATTTATTTGTTATAGGGACACATTTTTAGGTTAGGAAATAATTCTGAAAATTGGTAAAATAAATTTAAATTAGTTCACATCAGAGGAGAAGTTCAAAAATATATTATTTAATATTTTAGATCAGAACCTATTCTGTTTAGATGATATGCCCTACTATTTAATATTAAAACTCACTTTTAGGCATAGAAAATAATTCTGGAAAATATAGGAAAATAGGTATGCATAACTAGAAAATGATAAATGAAGTCTCCAAATCCAAAGACTTCAGTTTTGGATTTGGTAGAAGATCTGAAAACACATTTGGAGTAGGAAATTACCTTCCATGCAAACTTGGTAGCTAAAGAGTGTATTAAAGAATTTGTTTAAATTGGAAATTCATATATAGTGTGCAAACAGAAATTTGAATACAAAAGTTAGAATCATATACATATGTTTAAAAGTGCCGGTAGGCCAAAAATCAACCCATCTAGGATAACCACAACACTTATTAATGTGAATGACTTTCATAGGTATGTATGTGTGGTTTGTATGAAGTGAAAGTGTGAACTATGTCTTATGGATTGTTGTTTTCTTTTGCTATGTGTATTGGCATGAGTAGAACCTGCCCCAGAGCAAGTTCTCCCCTTCCAAGACCAAGACTTTCCATTCTCAGAGCAGCAGGAAGAAGGCAAGTGTCCTTGACCACTTTGATCCTATGCTTGGATGTGTAGATAGAATTATTTGCATTGTCAATTGAAATATGAAACCCATGCTAGGAAGTTTCCCTAGAATTGCATTACCTTGTTTCCTTGTAGCTTGGGTTGGGATTTATTTTATCATATCATTTATTTATACGCTTATGCTTAGCCATGCTTAGAATGCGATAATTTGGATATGAGATCATCAATTTATTTACCTTACTCATGAATGAGATATTATGAGTTATGTAGAGGTAAGGATCGAGACAAGTTGGATGATTTGGTTGGTGCTGGGTGCACGAGACTCGGGGTTGTGTTTAGTACTTGCCTGGATCCTAAGGACCGGTTCGTGGAGCATGTAACCTGGCTTTACTGTGCCAACCACATGCTGAGATGGCGCAGCTTGGCCAATTAATTAGGTGTATCCCCGGCGTAGTATGGGTGTGTTGGATGGTGCCGGGAATAGGTGTCAGCTGGACTACCATATGAACCGCAAGGCTCAAGAGGGGGCCACTGCAGCGGGTTGGAGCCTCTTGTATGCTGTTAGGGGTGAAACCTCAGTGGGCCCACGCTCGTCGGGAATCCCTTTGTAAAGGCTTCGTAGTGATCTCCTGGCTACACACCTGGGAAGTGTGAATGTGGTTCGTGGCCACTGGCATAATGGAGGTTCTTTTAGTCCACCCGGCAACGGGAGATGAAATCACTACATGTGGGTACAGTGGTGCAAACTCTACAGAGTCAAAACTGTCATGACAGCCGTGCTCACGGTCAAGAGCGACTTGGACTTATTCATGATTAGAGGATGATGAATTTGGAAGTTGAGGATGTTAAGCGGGGAGATTGACATTGGATATGATGTTATGGTTACTTGATTTTGATGATGGGTTGAGGGATTGGGACCATTTCACCTGTGTAGTAATGTAGGTGCTTAATGAGCTAAGGTGATAGGTATTAATTGTGTAGTGCTTTAGCCATGAGTTCAACCTCTCCTTGCTCTAGCCATGCATGACATAACTTTCCCACACTTGCTAAGTACCAACGGTACTCAAACTTGCATATTTGTTGGTTTAAATTGCTGCTCACGTCAAGGGGATGATGTGGTGTTCAATGACCAAGACTTCGGACCCGAAGAAGGATTCTAGGTTCATGGAATCCCCCGGGCAATGCCTGTGACGGAGCCCACAAGATTTATATTCCGCTGCTGTTTTATTTACATATTATGAACTTATTATCGTCCATCGAGACGTTTGCTTTGTAAGACATATTTATATTCGACACCTGGCTTGTAATAAATGATGCTTCACTGTTTGTCATCACATGTATGAGAGAATGATCCTAGCGTACATGTGATATTCACTTGGTTGTTCTTTGGGACAAACCGGGTGTGACATGTGAACAAGTGCCGAGGCATCTCACATCTCTCTCTACTTATGTGTGGATATGGACAACGCTTGAGACGTCCCACAACGCACTCTAAGCACACAATCACAACCAATCATCACAAAGGCTCACACAACTCCTATTCAGGGCTTTCTCGATGGGAGTCCTATGGGGTTTAAGGTGATATCAATCTGTGACTTCACCCTGTGTCAAGGTGATTTGTGGTGATACCAATTTGTGATCCGACTATGGCTTCTCCTAGGCTTGCATCCTATGTCAAGGTCGTTTCAATGCCATTCTATGCATCCTAGGCTTGCATCCTATGGTCAGTGTGGCTTTTAATACCAATATGTTACTAGGGTGCGTTCTATAGTCATCGTGGCTCTATAACCAATCTGTGATCATTCTAGGTTTGTGACCTACAGTCAACCGTGGTAGCTTGGTACCAATCTGTGGATTGTACCAATCTGTGACTAGGCATGGCAGCTTTAATATCAAGCTGTGACCTATCTAGGCTGTATAGTCTACGATCAACCCGTGGCAGGTTGATACCAATTTGTGTCCGATACCAATATGTGTTTTCTATCTAGGTGTGTAACCTACCGTCACCCCATGGCAGGTTGGTACCAATCTGTGATTGTATCTAGGTGTGTAATCTACCCTCAACCGTGGCTCTGATACCAATCTGGACGCCCTCAATTCTGTGGAAAACCACGGAACCACTACAGGAATCCCGCAAAGAAATGTCGGCTCTATAGCCGTCGGTAAGGTACTGTAACCGAGGACCATAGAGTAAAGCCGTCGGTTTACCTACGGTCATAGCCGTCGACTCTTGTTCGACGTTCTTAAGGACTTATAGCCGTCGGCCCCGACAAACTTAGACATTAAAGACGTCGGTAAACAGAAACCGACGTATTTACTTTGGAAACCAACTAAGACCGTCGGTCTGTCCAAACCGACGGCCATAACACCATAAAGGTGTCGGCCTGCTGGTCCCGACGTCTTTATTGGGCTTTCAAACGTAGGACACGTGTGCGCGCCTGGGTCATATAGCCGTCGGTTTGGGCCCCAAACCGACGGTCATACGGCAGTTACAACCGTCGGCTTGTCCCACACCGACGGCCTTACTAGCTTTTTTAAAAAAACGCGCCTCCTTTCGCTGCCTCCCTGGGTGGCAAGCCTCCCGGCCATACAGGCCACAATCAACACATTAAGCATTCATCAATAAAACACATCGCATAGAAGCCATAGTCATAAGCAAAACACAATAAAACAACGAGTTCACATAGTCATACAACAACTAACTTCGACATAACAACGAGTTCACATCCAAATTACTCCAAAGGACCATTGTGAAGATTAATCCGCTTCCATGTCATTGTTTGAACCTCCACCACTTGCACCTCTGGCATTCCAATTGAGGAAATTATCGCAACTATGAGGCGTTACATGACCGGAACCCTACAAGAAATAAATAAAAGTTAACTTTGCATTAATAGTTACAATTCATATGTCTCAATCTTTCTAAAATTCACAAATGGCCAACTCACATTTGTAATTGACTTAAAGGTATTACCAACTATGTAATTGAACAAGTCGCTAAGTATTGTTCAAATTAGGCTACGCTTTCATTAGAGCTAATGATTTAGTAATCATACCGCTGCGGCACCCGGAGGTGTTGATGGTTGACTATGCCCTGAAGGGAAGGGCAACGATGGGAGAACACTTGGGTAAGGCTGCAATCCAGGGGGCGCAGGCGGCGGCGAGGAGGCGGAGGCACGCGGGAGCGGCGGCGTGCGGCGCGGAGCGCCATGGCGCGGGAAGCGGTGGGAGCGGCGGCACGGGGCGTGGAGCAGGCGGTGCGGGGCGCGGCACAGGCGGCGCGGCGGCGCGGGGCGCGGAGCCGGCGGCGCGGCGGCATGGGGCGCGGAGCAGGCGGCACGGCGGCGCGGGGCGCGGAGCAGGCGGGAGAGGGAGGCGGCGCGGGCGAAGCGCGGGATCGATAGGGTTTACGGGGAGGAGCTTAGCTTACGTGGCAAATAAAGTTATGGTCGTCGGCCTGGCCCCGATGAATTTATTTTACCGAGCGGGCCCCATGTTAATGCCGTCGGCCTAGCCGACACTTTTATGTTAAGGCCGTCGGTCTGCTGACCTGACCGACGCCTATAACTTTTGAGCGGGGAGTCAAATTTGGAGCCTGCCGGGCCCAGCTTATAGCCGTCAGCCACGTTGCTGAAACCGATGGCCATGCCTATGAACGTCGGTGTACCACGCCTAACCGACGCCCATAATTTCTGTCGTCGGCCAGCCGACGATTTTAATTTTATTGACGTCGGTTACACAAGACCGACGATTTTAGGCCACCTAAAGTCGACGGCCCCGAGGATTTTAATCTAGCCGTTGCCCGATTCTTGTAGTGAACCGAGAACTGATGCATATATGTGCCCAGCATGTTCATCACACATATACATATCATCCACAAACTGAATTTCAGAATATATATTACCACGAATAACAGGGTTTTTTACAAGTCTCATGAGTCTTGGAATCATGCTAACAGCAGAAGTCTTATCTAAGCAGCGGAAGTCTAAATCTAGCAGCAGAAGTCTTTATTCTAGCACGGAAGTAATCTAAGCAGCAGCAGCGGCTCCATCTTCATTCATCCCCACAAGCAAGGTTGAGGACAGATTACATGCCTAAGGCTCCACTTGGTCTTCATAATAATCTTCTCCTGTAGCTGATGATGAAGTAATAATGCAAGTTTGAGTACGATGATGTACTCAGCAAGTGCGGGAAAATATGATATGTAGCTCACAACAAGGAAGGTATAAAAAACGCTCATTGCAGAAAGCAAAGTTATTACTCAAAACCACGATAAAACAGCAACTTAACTTTAAGTGAATGTAATCCCAACATGTATGAAAATACCAACATACCTCCATTATGTCTCATCATTTTTCATGTCTCAACCAGACATTAATCTTTCTCAACTTTGCTCACGAATACCTTCCCGTATTCGTTACCATCTCACGAATACCATCTCGTACTCGCTACCATTTCATCTCATAAACAATTCTCGTCTCACACCGAGACCAATCTCGTTCCGATGACTCATCAGTCATGCAACCAAATCTTATCATCCGGACTCAACAGTCCCAAAACCAAAACCATAACCAAACCATAACCAAAAACCATAACCTCCCAATAACCATCCCATCTAATCATGCGAGTTGTCCAGGCGCTCGTGACCGTAAGCTCGGCTATCATGATAGTTTTAGACTCTGCAGAGTTTGTACCACTTTACCCACAAGTTTGTGATTTTGTCTGACACGATCCCAACGGTCTTGTCGAGCCAGGATCACGCTGAGGAGTGCTGCGTTGCACAGCACCAGATAACACACATCAAAGGTACAAAGCGGAAGCAAAGTTTTATTACATAAAGAGGTTTATGATCATTTGTACAACAAAATATGTTCAGTCTACACTCACGGGCGTAGACTACGCATCGAGTTCACGTTCAGCCCATGAACGTGTCCCCGCTAGCATGCACACACACTAACACGGCGGTGTGCACGACTCCTACTCGACGGGGTTCCCCTCCTGGGGTTCCGTCTCCTCCTTGGGAATCCCTTCCTCATAGAACCCTGCAAAAGCATCAAACACAAGCAGTGAGCACGAAGGCTCAGCAAGACTGACCCATCTCTCCTAAACATGAAACTTCTACATGGAGTGTTGTAGGTGACATGAGATAAAATCAGTTGCAAGGACTCGCCTAATTAGTGGAACCTTACTTTCAAGTTTTAGCAGCAGGTTGTGGAGAACCTTACGTTAAGGCACATGAGAGAGCCGCAATCAAACAAGAAACGTATTTCTCTCATGTACTTTGCCCAAAGTTGAAAGGAACTTTAGTTAGCTCTAGACTACAGAAAATCATTTAACAATCAAGTCCATCTTTCAATCAGCAACATTTTAACATGTATCTAGCCTGTTCTTTCTACGTCACGGTACAGTGAACAAGTGGTACTCACTGACCGCGAGGGACGGCGATTATAATCGATTTACACCTGAAGGGTTACCCGGATAACCCGTCACGTACGCCCGTACTCGATGTTGCCTACAGCAATCATCACGGACGCCGTACGCAACTACCTTTCACCCGTTAGCCAAATATTGAACCGGTCCTATCGTCCCGAGCAAGAGGTCTCTGCACGCGCATCTCAGTGCCGCCAGCCGATTTACACCTCAAGCTCTCAACCTACTGTAACACCCCAAAATCCTGTCAAGAGGGGAATTTAAAAATTTTTGGACGTGTTGCATGTGTTGCAAAAATTCAAATTTGAACTGGAATTCAAATTAAACTCAAAACAGAAATGAAAAAGAAAAAGAAAAAGAAAAAACAAACCTTCCCGGCCAGTGGGCCGAAACCCACCAGCCGGCCCACCCAACCCCCGCGCCAGCCCGCAGCCGCGCGCCCGCGCCCCCTCTAGCGGACAGGCGGGACCCACCTGTCATCCCTAACCCCCGCTCGTCCGAACCCGGGACTGTTTCCCCCGCGCGCGCGATCGTAACCGACCGGAAAACCGGGCGTTCCCAGCCGACTCCCGGTCCCAGAAGACTCCAGCTCGATCTAAACCAACCAGCCGCCCTCCCCCGTCTATAAAAACCCCGGCATCGTCCCATTTTTCCCCACGATCTGCCGTTTTTCTTTCCAGTGAGAACCCGAGCTTCTCCGGAGAATTCTGCTCGATCTTCGCTCGGGAATTCTGAACTAACTCGCTGGTCTTGATCCACCGCCTCCGGGGAACCTCGCAGGTGCAGAAAACTCGGTGGATTGCGGTTCAAACACATAGCCGACGAGCCTCGCTGTGAATTCACCTCGGACCTCGTCGCCGATCGCTTTCCAAGACCTCCGAGCTCAAGAAAACCCCCGAGGTGAGATCCCCGACCTCCCCTCCACTGATCTATGCCATAAAATCACAGTTTTAGGAAGAATTGACGAAGATCCGAAACTCTCCGGCGAGATCGCCGCCTCCCGCCGCCATGCGCCGCCGGGCAGCGCCGCCCGCTCTCGATCAGAGCGACGTGGCCACTTGTGCGCCGTCTATTTTAAATCGCATGGTAGAGTTTAAATCCCCGCGTACCGGTTCGATGTTATAATCTCAGCCGTCTGCTTTAAATCGGACGGTCCACATCAGCCCCGCGTTATAAAGGCCGGGATTCTTATGTGCTACCCCCTGGGGTTCTCAGAAAATACAAGCTAGCCCCGGAAACTTCTGATCTAGCCCCTGGAACTTCAGAATATCATGTAAATTCATTTAAAAATCAGTTTTAGCCCCTGGACTTAATAAAAATTAGGAAAAACCCCTCTGTTATGTGTAGTTAGACCCCAGGAAATTCTTAAAATAATATAATAGGCCCTGTAGTGGGGTGAGTTTACCTTTTTAACCCTATGTGATATTAAATTTAGGAATTTGGATATATGTTTAGTATTTAAAATTTAAAAGATGGGACAAACACATTGTAAATTCAAATTAAAAACTTTCCTAGTATTTGGAAAACTTTGGAGTGAGATAGAAATAGATTTTTGTCTGAAATGAATCTGTTTAATTGATTATTCACATTTATTAGTAATAGGGACACATTTTTAAGTAGAGAATAATTCTGAAAATTAGTAAAATAAATGTAAAATAGTTCACATCAGAAGAGAAGTTCAAAAATATATTATTTAATATTTTAGACCCAAAACTATTCTGTTTAGATGACGTGTCTTATTATTTTTATAATAAAGTGCACATTTAGGCATAGGAAATAAATCTGAAAATATAGCAAACTAGGTATGAATAACTAGAAAATGATAAATGAAGTTTCCAAAATCCAAAGAATTCAGTTTAGGGTTGGTAGAAGGTCTGAAGACACATAGGGAGTAGGAAAATACCTTTCATGAATACTTGGTAGCTAAAAGGTGTAGTAATTGAATATAAGGAATTTATTTAAATTGGAAACTCATATATAGTACGCAAACATAAATGTGAATACAAAAGTAGAAATTATATACACATGTTTAAAAGTGCATGTAAGCCAAAAATCAACACACATAGAGTAACCACAACACATAGAATTGTGAGTGGCTTTCATAAATGTGAATGTGTGGTTTGTATGAAGTGGAAGTGTAAACTATGTCTTATGACTTGTTGTTTTCTTTTGCTATGTGTGATGGTATGAGTAGAACCTGCTCGAGAGCAAGTTCTTCCTTTCCAAGATCAGGACTACTCATTCCAAGAGCAGCAGGAAGGAGGCAAGTGTCCTTGACCACTTTGATCCTATACTAGGATGTGTAGCTAGAATTATTTGCATTATCAATTGAAAATATGAAACCCATGCTAGGATGTTTCCCTAGAATTGCATTACCTTGTTTCCTTGTAGCTTGGGTTGGGATTCATTTTATCATGTCATTTATTATGCATATGCTTAGCCATGCTTAGAATGGGATATTTGGGATATGAGATCATCAGTTTATTTTACCATACTCTTTAATGAGATACTGTGAGTTATGTAGAGGTAGGGATCAAGGCAAGTTGGATGCTTTGGTTGGTGCTGGGTGCACGAGACTCGGGTTTGTGTTTAGTACTTGCCTGGATCCTAAGGACCGGTTCATGGAGCATGTAACCTGGCTTTACCGTGCCAACCACATGCTGAGATGGGGCAGCTTGGCCAAATAATTAGGTGTATCCCCGGCGTAGTATGGGTGTGTTGGATGGTGCGGGGAATAGGTGTCAGCTGGACTATCATATGAACCGCAAGGCTCAAGAGGGGGCCACTGCAGCGGGGTTGGAGCCTCTTGTATGCTGTTAGGGGTGAAACCTCAGTAGGCCCACGCTCATCTGGAATCCCTTTGTAAAGGCTTCGTAGTGATCTGAGGGGGCCCGACCTCCATCACGGGGCCGTGCCGCCTTGCCCGAGGAATCGCATTGGGTGGTGCCGTGTTATGCGGCACCCAACAGCACACATATAAGGACCACAGTATTACTTAAATCAAAAGCGGAAGGTTACAATTATTCTTTGTAAATAATTTACACAAATTAGCTACAGCGGAAGTCTATAACCAGCTCACGTTGAATAACTATGAAGCACCGAGAAGAGGTCCAGCCCGCGGACTCCTCTCGCTAGCAACACGAAGACAAGGCAGCGGCTAGGTTCTCCAAGTGTGTCATGACTTGGAAGTTTCCGAGTCTCACCGGACAACCTTCGTTATAGCGTTGATGTTTACCTGCAAAACCACTTATATAGCAAGAGTGAGCACAAAGGCTCAGCAAGACTTAACCGTCTTTCCTAAAGCATGCAACTCTACATGAGGGTAACTTAAGACCTATCCTATAATTTGCAAAAAGACTCGCCTACGAGTTCATCCTTAACTTTCAGATTTTAGCCATAATAGTAGTGACCTTGCGCCCAGCAACATTGGAACTCCACAATCAAACAAGAAACGCTTCATTCCAATGCTACTTGTCCCAAGGGGAAAAATAAATTTAGTTTGCTCTATCTCTACTTCAAACATGGTTTTCATGCAACTTAACATAATCACAACAGCAATTATACTTTTTGCAAACTGTTTCCACACAAGTTGATTAACTACGTCACAACATGGGAGCAAGCGGTACTCAATAACCGCGAGGGACGGTGATTCGAATCAAACACTACCCGGATAACTCGACACATACGCCCGCCTCTGAAGACCCAACTCTGGCGTCCTTCATTACGTCGTATGTGGCAACCTTTCTCAGGACACTAAACTGTAGAACCGGTCGCGCCGTCTCGGGCTCATAGGTCTAACGAGACGATGTGGTATGCCTCTACAATCCAGTGAACCTGGTACATCGGTTTCCTGGTTCCCATATATCAGTAAGCATCCGGTACACAACTCAATACTTGCTCCTGGACGCGGCATACGCATCGGTCCTTAACCGACACAGGCAGAGCTACTCGACCAAGACCTCGTCTTGTCGCAGCCTAACCCCTCTGCCCGGTCTCATCTTTAGAAATGTAAATCTTAGTTTGCTTCTTTCCCCCAACCACACTTATGATATTCTGAACTATAGCTCGCGAGTAGTTTCCAACTACTCGTCTTCTACCGGATGCCCTAGTCTATTTAGCATGGCCTTATTCTACATCGATAACACAATTCTACCCTCGACCTCAGGGTTCATTTTTGGTTATGCAAGTGGGGTATAAAACATCCTTGACCTAATGCACATACAAACTATGACCCATAGTAGTGAACAAAGTAAAAACTTTAGAAAATAACTTAAGTGCAAACCGGGGCTTGCCTTGGTTTTGCAGGTGACTAGAGTCAGATAAGATGAAGTTAGTTGCTGATAATGACTTGAGGCTTAATCCCTGCCTTCTTGCTCCTTGATCCAAGTTCAACTTCTCCTTCACTCTTCCCCGTTTAAACACTACACGTTATGAACATGCATCAACGTTTAATTGTAAAACTTTTTGCTAACAAATGCTAAAGCCAAGTTTGAAACTGGAACTTTGTTTAAGAATTTAAAATGAAACTGGTGCTAGTGGTTTGGGTTTGTGTTTAAGCACTATCATCAAGTGATGAGTGGGGTTCCATCACTTGGGTGGGAATCAACTAATAATGGTTGGACAGGACATAATGATCCAGGGCTCCAATGGAGCTGGAAATTTTCTTGGGAGTTCCTTGTCACAAGAAAGTTCTCTGGCCCAAAATTCAGAACATTCCACTAAGTGGATCACCCAGAACAATTCCTTAAGCATTTAAGCAAAAAGGAATTAATTCTGGTTAAATTTGCACTTTCATGCAATTCCAAGTGAACTATAATTTCATACATAGCTCAGACAGTATGTCTGAATTTTCCTAGGATTTTTGGAGTTAAGAAATGCCCAGAACTGAATTTCCAAGTTTTTGGAAATTCTCTGAAAATGTTTCTGTACTTATTATAATACAGAAACTTGGAATTAGAATTACCCTAACTAAATCAACTCCAAATGAACTGAAACTTTTATAGAAGTATCCTAATATCCTAAAGAATATTCTGGCAAAATTTGGGAAATTTTGGATAAACCGAACTCCCTCAAAAATTCTTTTGCTGAAAAGCTTTCAAGAATTTTCCAGAATTTTCTATTCGTTTTCATGCAAATGGGGTTGCATATTTGGATAGAGCATTTCATCCTGAATCCAACCCAATTTGAATCACTAAATTTGGAGCTCTCTAGCAAAAGTTATGCAGATCCAAAGTTTGAACCGAATCTGGAATTCAAATTAATTCGGGAAAAATTTAAACTCTGCATGTGGGCCACAGGGCCACGTGTCGACCGCTGAAACACGAGCCACACGGGTTACAGAGTATTTCCCGCATTGTCACAGTTTGATCCGAGGCCACAGAGAATCCCGTATGTTTAATTTCAGCCGCTGACGGGTGGGACCGACCACCTTCGTCTTCCTCCGGCTCCCGCGCGACCCCCGCCACCGGAGCTCGCCGGAAAACTTCAGAACCCGGGCCTCCGTTCACTTCCCGTGCTCAAACTTTCCGTCAGCCCCTAATTTCGTGCGCTGATCATGGGGAGAGGGTTTCCCCACACCGACGTCGGCCCTAACCGAGCTCGCGACGGTGTGGCGGCTTAACCGAGCTTCGGCGACGTAGCGCCGCTGTTCTAGCTCGCCAAAAGCACGAAGGATTAGCGCTACAGCATCAGTGGAAGGTGTATATCATCGATGTGCGCTCAATTTTGCTTGGAGAGGCCGCTAGCTATGCTGTCACCGTGCGCCCGAGGTGGTTTTTGCGGCGACAGTGTAAAAACTGGGCTTTCTTCGGCTAGGGTTGATGGAATCGGGCGCTGTTTGGTCGAGGAGGTCCGTAAGAGGCTGAGGATCATGACACCAGCACACAACTGGAAGCCCTCACACCTCGGGGGAGAATTTCCCGGTCTGGAGCCGGCGACCCGAAGAAACCGCCGTGAGTAAAACTCAAATTCCGGCTAGGTGGTCCCATGAACTGACCCCGAACTCGGTGGACAGCAAGGAGAGGTGGTAACCAACCTTTTTCGTGGATTTGTTGGGCGTGAAACACCGGAGTGGCTTGGTTTGAAGTCAAGTCGCCGAGGTTGGTCCGCCGGGGAAGAACCGGCTCGCCGAGGCGATTGCAGCCCGCTGCACCCTCAGAACTGGCCTTGACAGCTTCAGGGAGTGTGGGCGACGTTGCTTTCGAGCTCGTCCGGGTGTCCACGGCTCGGGGAGAGGGTTGACGACGGGAGCCCGAGCGTGTGGGCGCGGCGGCGGCAAAAGCTCCCGGAAACGGCGCTGTGGCGAGGAGGGCGCGTGGCTCGGAGGTGGCTCGGTGCTGTGAGGTGTGCGCTCTCGGTGGGAGGACGATAAGGGCGAGGGGAACCGACGTCGAAGCAGCTCGGGAGCTGGCGGTCGCGTGGTCTCGGTGGCGCGCGCACGCGCGTTCGGTCCTTCGAGTGAAAAACAGTGACCCGGTTTGAGTCTGAACAGAGAGACTGTTGCTTATGTGCTAAGTCTCCCCCTCTCCTCAATGACAATTGGGTCCCACTCACCTCCTCTCCTAAATATCCCAATTTTTGGCACATTGTAAACTTCAGCTCTGAGGAACTTAAATCCAAAAGTCATTTGGCAATTTGATCAGTTATTCCTCACTTTTGAGTTTAAATTCAAATTTGAATGAAATTTACAAGCTCCTTTGATATTCCTATCAAAGCCCCTCCAAATTTGCTCCAAATTTGCCCCCTCTACAATTTGAACCTGGGGAGTTTGAATATGCCCTCTGATCTTTGAGTTGGTCATTGCAAATACAACTTTTTAAACAACAGTTTGAATTTCCTCTTTTGAAACATGCCCTTCTTCTTTTTGGAAGTGGCCCTCTTATTTCAAACTGATTTCAAAGTTTTATTGCTCATGCCAGCACTTTCATGAGTACCCAAAAGTTTTTGTAAGTCCCATTTCTTGCATATAAACTCAACTTTATTCATAGCTCAGTTTTCTATTTACAAGTTTTGGGACTTTTACATTCCTCCCCCCTTAAAAAGAATCTCGTCCCGAGATTCATGATTAAGGACAAGGTGGAGAGGACAGTTACTCAACATACGCCTCTAACAACTCCGGATGATTGCGTTGCAAATATTCCTCGCTTTCCCATGTAGCTTCGTCGGACGTGTGATTTTTCCATAGCACCTTGAAAAATCGCAGCGTCCGATTCCTGGTTTCGCGAGTCTTTTCATCAATTATCCGGGTTGGTCGCTCAACATACGTGAGGTCCGGCTTCAGATCTGCTATGTCTCCTGTGAGAGTCTCCGTTGGAACTTTCAAACACTTCCGCAACTGAGATATGTGGAAGACGTTATGTACTCCGGCTAAGGTTGCCGGTAGCTCCAAACGGTATGCCACGGGTCCACACCTTTCCATGATGGCGAAGGGACCGATAAAACGCGGAGCTAGTTTCCCTTTCACTCCGAATCGGTGAATACCCTTCATGGGAGATACGCGGAGGTAGACGTGGTCTCCAACTTGAAAGTTCAGAGGACGACGTCTCTTATCCGCATAGCTCTTTTGCCTGGACTGAGCGGCTTTCAGATTTGCTTGAATAAGCCTTACCCGCTCTTCGGTTTCATTTACGAGATCAATCCCGTAAATAACTCTCTCGCCGGATTCACACCAGTTCAAGGGTGTTCGGCATTTCCGGCCGTAGAGAGCTTCATAAGGCGCCATTTTGATACTTGATTGATACCCGTTGTTATATGAGAACTCCACCAACGGTAAGTGATCATCCCAGCTCTTACCGTGGTGGATGACACATGCTCTCAGCATATCTTCAAGTATTTGATTCACCCTCTCAGTTTGCCCATCGGTTTGAGGGTGATACGCGGAGCTTCGAATCAATTTAGTTCCCAAGGATGTGTGCAGCTGTTCCCAGAAACGGGATACGAACAGCGATCCTCTGTCGGAGACAATGGTACGGGGAACTCCGTACAGGCATAAGATTCGTGCTATGTATAACTCCGCATACTGCTTGGCGCTGTAGTTGGTATGCACCGGAATGAAACGTTCCGATTTGGTTAATCGATCAACGATTACCCAAATCGAGTCATGGTGGTGGGAGGTCATCGGCAACCCAACGATGAAATCCATACTCAAGTCTTCCCACTTCCATGCCGGTATTTGTAGCGGTTGCAGCAGGCCCGATTTCTTCACATGGTCGGCCTTAACTCTTCGACACGTATCACATTCTGAAACGTATTTTGCAACTTCACGTTTCATACGTGTCCACCAAAACTTCTTCCGGAGGTCTTGGTACATTTTATTGCTGCCAGGATGAATAGAAAATTTGGATAAGTGAGCCTCATCCAAAATTTTCTTCCGCAGCCTCATATCACGGGGTACGACTATCCGGTCCTTGAACCACAAGGTATCTTCATCATCTAACCGGAAACATTTCATCTCCCCGTTTTTCAACCTCCTTTTGATATGAGCCATGCCCTTGTCTCTCCTTTGAGCTTCCATGACCTCCTCTCTTATTGTGGGTATGAGAGCTAGGTTATGTAGGGCCCCATAGGGAACCAAGTAGAGACTTGGTTCTTCCTCTTCCATCGGCGTAATGGTCAGGTTATGAATATGAGACTTCCGGCTCAGTGCATCGGCAACCACATTTGCCTTGCCCGGATGATAATGAATTTCAATCTCATAGTCCTTGATCAGCTCACACAAACTCCAAATTTTACTCAAGTCATCAACTGATTCTAGACTTGAGTTCAATACCAAAGTTTTAGTAAACTTCAGTAGCTTTCCAACAAGTACTTATGTGCTCCTTAAGGAATTTTCTACAGGAAGTTATGGCTTAAAAACAGAAAGGTCCAGAGAGGTTTTTGCTACTGTCCTGGTTTGAACAGTTTGCCTTCAACTGGACTTTTCACCCATGTAACGTGTGATTCTGCTCTGGAGGCCTTCAAGGAAATTGTATAGCACTTGAAAATATTTCCAGAACTGTATCATACCCCTTATTTGGGTCAAGCTACTCAGAGTTATGCTCTGTTAAAGTCCAGCAAGAATTCCTGCCAGAAACAGAGCACTCTGTTTTTGAAAACTTTGACACCTAGTTATACTCTCATTTGAATCTTAGCTCAAAATAAGAGTTCAATAACTAATATTTGTTTCAAACTTCCATTTTTAGTTGAAAGTTAGCTCATGAATCATTTCTTCATAGGGAAGAGGTTCTTATGTGTAGTACGGTGTCGATGCACCGTAAGAATCATGTCGGTACTACGTAACCTCACCAAATAAAAATCCTAACCGGATTACACCGGCATATACGTACTATCAGTGGCACTAAGACGGTATCTCGCACACGTGTACTACACGGGATACGTACGTGGTTAGTACCTGCAGAAGATCACTCAATAGTGGTGCACTCAAAGGTTGTTTCATTACAGGCAGTTCCATACTTGAAAGTAAATACAAACGCCCGTATCATTGCCATACGGCCGTCCTTGAGTTAAGTCACGTCTCAAGGTACGTGATCGTGTTTCAACACCACACGACGGGGAACCCGAGTATGTCATGAACGGGTCGTCATGGTTGGGAATGTTATCAACCCAACGGATACCACCTACTGCCCTGCAGGGCACGCCGATGGCAAGCGCTGCGTATGTCCTCCTGGGCTATTTCCAGATGAACACACTATCGCGTTACTGACCACACGATGGGGTCTCCACTTACTTGCCTAATGCACGCTAGGGATCAGCGTTTCATATGAACTCAGGAACATGGAGAGTCCAAGAGTTCATATTGACGTCTCACACAAAGCTGTGAGACCTATCCCTGAACCACTTTCCTCGTCAGGGGAGCTAACCGAAATCGACCCGCTTTCGGTGGCATTCCTTACCATTCTTACCTGAACGTAGGTGCGTCGTTACATAATGAAAATTCAGAATCAAAACACATATGTTAGTCTTGCCACTTATGTAACTATACTACTATAGTCCTTATGTGGGCCTAATATCGTTTCCTCACCGTATCCTAAGTTTTTGTAGTAATACGCTCCTTATTCCGTGCGCTATTACCAATGCGGCTCTGATACCACGCTGAGGGGGCCCGACCTCCATCACGGGGCCGTGCCGCCTTGCCCGAGGAATCGCATTGGGTGGTGCCGTGTTATGCGGCACCCAACAGCACACATATAAGGAACACAGTATTACTTAAATCAAAAGCGGAAGGTTACAATTATTCTTTGTAAATAATTTACACAAATTAGCTACAGCGGAAGTCTATAACCAGCTCACGTTGAATAACTATGAAGCACCGAGAAGAGGTCCAGCCCGCGGACTCCTCTCGCTAGCAACACGAAGACAAGGCAGCGGCTAGGTTCTCCAAGTGTGTCATGACTTGGAAGTTTCCGAGTCTCACCGGACAACCTTCGTTATAGCGTTGATGTTTACCTGCAAAACCACTTATATAGCAAGAGTGAGCACAAAGGCTCAGCAAGACTTAACCGTCTTTCCTAAAGCATGCAACTCTACATGAGGGTAACTTAAGACCTATCCTGTAATTTGCGAAAAGACTCGCCTACGAGTTCATCCTTAACTTTCAGATTTTAGCCATAATAGTAGTGACCTTGCGCCCAGCAACATTGGAACTCCACAATCAAACAAGAAACGCTTCATTCCAATGCTACTTGTCCCAAGGGGAAAAATAAATTTAGTTTGCTCTATCTCTACTTCAAACATGGTTTTCATGCAACTTAACATAATCACAACAGCAATTATACTTTTTGCAAACTGTTTCCACACAAGTTGATTAACTACGTCACAACATGGGAGCAAGCGGTACTCAATAACCGCGAGGGACGGTGATTCGAATCAAACACTACCCGGATAACTCGACACATACGCCCGCCTCTGAAGACCCAACTCTGGCGTCCTTCATTACGTCGTATGTGGCAACCTTTCTCAGGACACTAAACTGTAGAACCGGTCGCGCCGTCTCGGGCTCATAGGTCTAACGAGACGATGTGGTATGCCTCTACAATCCAGTGAACCTGGTACATCGGTTTCCTGGTTCCCATATATCAGTAAGCATCCGGTACACAACTCAATACTTGCTCCTGGACGCGGCATACGCATCGGTCCTTAACCGACACAGGCAGAGCTACTCGACCAAGACCTCGTCTTGTCGCAGCCTAACCCCTCTGCCCGGTCTCATCTTTAGAAATGTAAATCTTAGTTTGCTTCTTTCCCCCAACCACACTTATGATATTCTGAACTATAGCTCGCGAGTAGTTTCCAACTACTCGTCTTCTACCGGATGCCCTAGTCTATTTAGCATGGCCTTATTCTACATCGATAACACAATTCTACCCTCGACCTCAGGGTTCATTTTTGGTTATGCAAGTGGGGTATAAAACATCCTTGACCTAATGCACATACAAACTAAGACCCATAGTAGTGAACAAAGTAAAAACTTTAGAAAATAACTTAAGTGCAAACCGGGGCTTGCCTTGGTTTTGCAGGTGACTAGAGTCAGATAAGATGAAGTTAGTTGCTGATAATGACTTGAGGCTTAATCCCTGCCTTCTTGCTCCTTGATCCAAGTTCAACTTCTCCTTCACTCTTCCCCGTTTAAACACTACACGTTATGAACATGCATCAACGTTTAATTGTAAAACTTTTTGCTAACAAATGCTAAAGCCAAGTTTGAAACTGGAACTTTGTTTAAGAATTTAAAATGAAACTGGTGCTAGTGGTTTGGGTTTGTGTTTAAGCACTATCATCAAGTGATGAGTGGGGTTCCATCACTTGGGTGGGAATCAACTAATAATGGTTGGACAGGACATAATGATCCAGGGCTCCAATGGAGCTGGAAATTTTCTTGGGAGTTCCTTGTCACAAGAAAGTTCTCTGGCCCAAAATTCAGAACATTCCACTAAGTGGATCACCCAGAACAATTCCTTAAGCATTTAAGCAAAAAGGAATTAATTCTGGTTAAATTTGCACTTTCATGCAATTCCATGTGAACTATAATTTCATACATAGCTCAGACAGTATGTCTGAATTTTCCTAGGATTTTTGGAGTTAAGAAATGCCCAGAACTGAATTTCCAAGTTTTTGGAAATTCTCTGAAAATGTTTCTGTACTTATTTGAATACAGAAACTTGGAATTAGAATTACCCTAACTAAATCAACTCCAAATGAACTGAAACTTTTATAGAAGTATCCTAATATCGTAAAGAATATTCTGGCAAAATTTGGGAAATTTTGGATAAACCGAACTCCCTCAAAAATTCTTTTGCTGAAAAGCTTTCAAGAATTTTCCAGAATTTTCTATTCGTTTTCATGCAAATAGGGTTGCATATTTGGATAGAGCATTTCATCCTGAATCCAACCCAATTTGAATCACTAAATTTGGAGCTCTCTAGCAAAAGTTATGCAGATCCAAAGTTTGAACCGAATCTGGAATTCAAATTAATTCGGGAAAAATTTAAACTCTGCCTGTGGGCCACAGGGCCACGTGTCGACCGCTGAAACACGAGCCACACGGGTTACAGAGTATTTCCCGCATTGTCACAGTTTGATCCGAGGCCACAGAGAATCCCGTATGTTTAATTTCAGCCGCTGACGGGTGGGACCGACCACCTTCGTCTTCCTCCGGCTCCCGCGCGACCCCCGCCACCGGAGCTCGCCGGAAAACTTCAGAACCCGGGCCTCCGTTCACTTCCCGTGCTCAAACTTGCCGTCAGCCCCTAATTTCGTGCGCTGATCACGGGGAGAGGGTTTCCCCACACCGACGTCGGCCCTAACCGAGCTCGCGACGGTGTGGCGGCTTAACCGAGCTTCGGCGACGTAGCGCCGCTGTTCTAGCTCGCCAAAAGCACGAAGGATTAGCGCTACAGCATCAGTGGAAGGTGTATATCATCGATGTGCGCTCAATTTTGCTTGGAGAGGCCGCTAGCTATGCTGTCACCGTGCGCCCGAGGTGGTTTTTGCGGCGACAGTGTAAAAACTGGGCTTTCTTCGGCTAGGGTTGATGGAATCGGGCGCTGTTTGGTCGAGGAGGTCCGTAAGAGGCTGAGGATCATGACACCAGCACACAATTGGAAGCCCTCACACCTCGGGGGAGAATTTCCCGGTCTGGAGCCGGCGACCCGAAGAAACCGCCGTGAGTAAAACTCAAATTCCGGCTAGGTGATCCCATGAACTGACCCCGAACTCGGTGGACAGCAAGGAGAGGTGGTAACCAACCTTTTTCGTGGATTTGTTGGGCGTGAAACACCGGAGTGGCTTGGCTTGAAGTCAAGTCGCCGAGGTTGGTCCGCCGGGGAAGAACCGGCTCGCCGAGGCGATTGCATCCCGCTGCACCCTCAGAACTGGCCTTGACAGCTTCAGGGAGTGTGGGCGACGTTGCTTTCGAGCTCGTCCGGGTGTCCACGGCTCGGGGAGAGGGTTGACGACGGGGCCGTGCCGCCTTGCCCGAGGAATCGCATTGGGTGGTGCCGTGTTATGCGGCACCCAACAGCACACATATAAGGAACACAGTATTACTTAAATCAAAAGCGGAAGGTTACAATTATTCTTTGTAAATAATTTACACAAATTAGCTACAGCGGAAGTCTATAACCAGCTCACGTTGAATAACTATGAAGCACCGAGAAGAGGTCCAGCCCGCGGACTCCTCTCGCTAGCAACACGAAGACAAGGCAGCGGCTAGGTTCTCCAAGTGTGTCATGACTTGGAAGTTTCCGAGTCTCACCGGACAACCTTCGTTATAGCGTTGATGTTTACCTGCAAAACCACTTATATAGCAAGAGTGAGCACAAAGGCTCAGCAAGACTTAACCGTCTTTCCTAAAGCATGCAACTCTACATGAGGGTAACTTAAGACCTATCCTGTAATTTGCGAAAAGACTCGCCTACGAGTTCATCCTTAACTTTCAGATTTTAGCCATAATAGTAGTGACCTTGCGCCCAGCAACATTGGAACTCCACAATCAAACAAGAAATGCTTCATTTCAATGCTACTTGTCCCAAGGGGAAAAATAAATTTAGTTTGCTCTATCTCTACTTCAAACATGGTTTTCATGCAACTTAACATAATCACAACAGCAATTATACTTTTTGCAAACTGTTTCCACACAAGTTGATTAACTACGTCACAACATGGGAGCAAGCGGTACTCAATAACCGCGAGGGACGGTGATTCGAATCAAACACTACCCGGATAACTCGACACATACGCCCGCCTCTGAAGACCCAACTCTGGCGTCCTTCATTACGTCGTATGTGGCAACCTTTCTCAGGACACTAAACTGTAGAACCGGTCGCGCCGTCTCGGGCTCATTGGTCTAACGAGGCGATGTGGTATGCCTCTACAATCCAGTGAACCTGGTACATCGGTTTCCTGGTTCCCATATATCAGTAAGCATCCGGTACACAACTCAATACTTGCTCCTGGACGCGGCATACGCATCGGTCCTTAACCGACACAGGCAGAGCTACTCGACCAAGACCTCGTCTTGTCGCAGCCTAACCCCTCTGCCCGGTCTCATCTTTAGAAATGTAAATCTTAGTTTGCTTCTTTCCCCCAACCACACTTATGATATTCTGAACTATAGCTCGCGAGTAGTTTCCAACTACTCGTCTTCTACCGGATGCCCTAGTCTATTTAGCATGGCCTTATTCTACATCGATAACACAATTCTACCCTCGACCTCAGGGTTCATTTTTGGATATGCAAGTGGGGTATAAAACATCCTTGACCTAATGCACATACAAACTAAGACCCATAGTAGTGAACAAAGTAAAAACTTTAGAAAATAACTTAAGTGCAAACCGGGGCTTGCCTTGGTTTTGCAGGTGACTAGAGTCAGATAAGATGAAGTTAGTTGCTGATAATGACTTGAGGCTTAATCCCTGCCTTCTTGCTCCTTGATCCAAGTTCAACTTCTCCTTCACTCTTCCCCGTTTAAACACTACACGTTATGAACATGCATCAACGTTTAATTGTAAAACTTTTTGCTAACAAATGCTAAAGCCAAGTTTGAAACTGGAACTTTGTTTAAGAATTTAAAATGAAACTGGTGCTAGTGGTTTGGGTTTGTGTTTAAGCACTATCATCAAGTGATGAGTGGGGTTCCATCACTTGGGTGGGAATCAACTAATAATGGTTGGACAGGACATAATGATCCAGGGCTCCAATGGAGCTGGAAATTTTCTTGGGAGTTCCTTGTCACAAGAAAGTTCTCTGGCCCAAAATTCAGAACATTCCACTAAGTGGATCACCCAGAACAATTCCTTAAGCATTTAAGCAAAAAGGAATTAATTCTGGTTAAATTTGCACTTTCATGCAATTCCATGTGAACTATAATTTCATACATAGCTCAGACAGTATGTCTGAATTTTCCTAGGATTTTTGGAGTTAAGAAATGCCCAGAACTGAATTTCCAAGTTTTTGGAAATTCTCTGAAAATGTTTCTGTACTTATTTGAATACAGAAACTTGGAATTAGAATTACCCTAACTAAATCAACTCCAAATGAACTGAAACTTTTATAGAAGTATCCTAATATCGTAAAGAATATTCTGGCAAAATTTGGGAAATTTTGGATAAACCGAACTCCCTCAAAAATTCTTTTGCTGAAAAGCTTTCAAGAATTTTCCAGAATTTTCTATTCGTTTTCATGCAAATGGGGTTGCATATTTGGATAGAGCATTTCATCCTGAATCCTACCCAATTTGAATCACTAAATTTGGAGCTCTCTAGCAAAAGTTATGCAGATCCAAAGTTTGAACCGAATCTGGAATTCAAATTAATTCGGGAAAAATTTAAACTCTGCCTGTGGGCCACAGGGCCACGTGTCGACCGCTGAAACACGAGCCACACGGGTTACAGAGTATTTCCCGCATTGTCACAGTTTGATCCGAGGCCACAGAGAATCCCGTATGTTTAATTTCAGCCGCTGACGGGTGGGACCGACCACCTTCGTCTTCCTCCGGCTCCCGCGCGACCCCCGCCACCGGAGCTCGCCGGAAAACTTCAGAACCCGGGCCTCCGTTCACTTCCCGTGCTCAAACTTGCCGTCAGCCCCTAATTTCGTGCACTGATCACGGGGAGAGGGTTTCCCCACACCGACGTCGGCCCTAACCGAGCTCGCGACGGTGTGGCGGCTTAACCGAGCTTCGGCGACGTAGCGCCGCTGTTCTAGCTCGCCAAAAGCACGAAGGATTAGCGCTACAGCATCAGTGGAAGGTGTATATCATCGATGTGCGCTCAATTTTGCTTGGAGAGGCCGCTAGCTATGCTGTCACCGTGCGCCCGAGGTGGTTTTTGCGGCGACAGTGTAAAAACTGGGCTTTCTTCGGCTAGGGTTGATGGAATCGGGCGCTGTTTGGTCGAGGAGGTCCGTAAGAGGCTGAGGATCATGACACCAGCACACAATTGGAAGCCCTCACACCTCGGGGGAGAATTTCCCGGTCTGGAGCCGGCGACCCGAAGAAACCGCCGTGAGTAAAACTCAAATTCCGGCTAGGTGGTCCCATGAACTGACCCCGAACTGGGTGGACAGCAAGGAGAGGTGGTAACCAACCTTTTTCGTGGATTTGTTGGGCGTGAAACACCGGAGTGGCTTGGTTTGAAGTCAAGTCACCGAGGTTGGTCCGCCGGGGAAGAACCGGCTCGCCGAGGCGATTGCAGCCCGCTGCACCCTCAGAACTGGCCTTGACAGCTTCAGGGAGTGTGGGCGACGTTGCTTTCGAGCTCGTCCGGGTGTCCACGGCTCGGGGAGAGGGTTGACGACGGGGCCGTGCCGCCTTGCCCGAGGAATCGCATTGGGTGGTGCCGTGTTATGCGGCACCCAACAGCACACATATAAGGAACACAGTATTACTTAAATCAAAAGCGGAAGGTTACAATTATTCTTTGTAAATAATTTACACAAATTAGCTACAGCGGAAGTCTATAACCAGCTCACGTTGAATAACTATGAAGCACCGAGAAGAGGTCCAGCCCGCGGACTCCTCTCTCTAGCAACACGAAGACAAGGCAGCGGCTAGGTTCTCCAAGTGTGTCATGACTTGGAAGTTTCCGAGTCTCACCGGACAACCTTCGTTATAGCGTTGATGTTTACCTGCAAAACCACTTATATAGCAAGAGTGAGCACAAAGGCTCAGCAAGACTTAACCGTCTTTTCTAAAGCATGCAACTCTACATGAGGGTAACTTAAGACCTATCCTGTAATTTGCGAAAAGACTCGCCTACGAGTTCATCCTTAACTTTCAGATTTTAGCCATAATAGTAGTGACCTTGCGCCCAGCAACATTGGAACTCCACAATCAAACAAGAAACGCTTCATTCCAATGCTACTTGTCCCAAGGGGAAAAATAAATTTAGTTTGCTCTATCTCTACTTCAAACATGGTTTTCATGCAACTTAACATAATCACAACAGCAATTATACTTTTTGCAAACTGTTTCCACACAAGTTGATTAACTACGTCACAACATGGGAGCAAGCGGTACTCAATAACCGCGAGGGACGGTGATTCGAATCAAACACTACCCGGATAACTCGACACATACGCCCGCCTCTGAAGACCCAACTCTGGCGTCCTTCATTACGTCGTATGTGGCAACCTTTCTCAGGACACTAAACTGTAGAACCGGTCGCGCCGTCTCGGGCTCATAGGTCTAACGAGGCGATGTGGTATGCCTCTACAATCCAGTGAACCTGGTACATCGGTTTCCTGGTTCCCATATATCAGTAAGCATCCGGTACACAACTCAATACTTGCTCCTGGACGCGGCATACGCATCGGTCCTTAACCGACACAGGCAGAGCTACTCGACCAAGACCTCGTCTTGTCGCAGCCTAACCCCTCTGCCCGGTCTCATCTTTAGAAATGTAAATCTTAGTTTGCTTCTTTCCCCCAACCACACTTATGATATTCTGAACTATAGCTCGCGAGTAGTTTCCAACTACTCGTCTTCTACCGGATGCCCTAGTCTATTTAGCATGGCCTTATTCTACATCGATAACACAATTCTACCCTCGACCTCAGGGTTCATTTTTGGATATGCAAGTGGGGTATAAAACATCCTTGACCTAATGCACATACAAACTAAGACCCATAGTAGTGAACAAAGTAAAAACTTTAGAAAATAACTTAAGTGCAAACCGGGGCTTGCCTTGGTTTTGCAGGTGACTAGAGTCAGATAAGATGAAGTTAGTTGCTGATAATGACTTGAGGCTTAATCCCTGCCTTCTTGCTCCTTGATCCAAGTTCAACTTCTCCTTCACTCTTCCCCGTTTAAACACTACACGTTATGAACATGCATCAACGTTTAATTGTAAAACTTTTTGCTAACAAATGCTAAAGCCAAGTTTGAAACTGGAACTTTGTTTAAGAATTTAAAATGAAACTGGTGCTAGTGGTTTGGGTTTGTGTTTAAGCACTATCATCAAGTGATGAGTGGGGTTCCATCACTTGGGTGGGAATCAACTAATAATGGTTGGACAGGACATAATGATCCAGGGCTCCAATGGAGCTGGAAATTTTCTTGGGAGTTCCTTGTCACAAGAAAGTTCTCTGGCCCAAAATTCAGAACATTCCACTAAGTGGATCACCCAGAACAATTCCTTAAGCATTTAAGCAAAAAGGAATTAATTCTGGTTAAATTTGCACTTTCATGCAATTCCATGTGAACTATAATTTCATACATAGCTCAGACAGTATGTCTGAATTTTCCTAGGATTTTTGGAGTTAAGAAATGCCCAGAACTGAATTTCCAAGTTTTTGGAAATTCTCTGAAAATGTTTCTGTACTTATTTGAATACAGAAACTTGGAATTAGAATTACCCTAACTAAATCAACTCCAAATGAACTGAAACTTTTATAGAAGTATCCTAATATCGTAAAGAATATTCTGGCAAAATTTGGGAAATTTTGGATAAACCGAACTCCCTCAAAAATTCTTTTGCTGAAAAGCTTTCAAGAATTTTCCAGAATTTTCTATTCGTTTTCATGCAAATGGGGTTGCATATTTGGATAGAGCATTTCATCCTGAATCCAACCCAATTTGAATCACTAAATTTGGAGCTCTCTAGCAAAAGTTATGCAGATCCAAAGTTTGAACCGAATCTGGAATTCAAATTAATTCGGGAAAAATTTAAACTCTGCCTGTGGGCCACAGGGCCACGTGTCGACCGCTGAAACACGAGCCACACGGGTTACAGAGTATTTCCCGCATTGTCACAGTTTGATCCGAGGCCACAGAGAATCCCGTATGTTTAATTTCAGCCGCTGACGGGTGGGACCGACCACCTTCGTCTTCCTCCGGCTCCCGCGCGACCCCCGCCACCGGAGCTCGCCGGAAAACTTCAGAACCCGGGCCTCCGTTCACTTCCCGTGCTCAAACTTGCCGTCAGCCCCTAATTTCGTGCGCTGATCACGGGGAGAGGGTTTCCCCACACCGACGTCGGCCCTAACCGAGCTCGCGACGGTGTGGCGGCTTAACCGAGCTTCGGCGACGTAGCGCCACTGTTCTAGCTCGCCAAAAGCACGAAGGATTAGCGCTACAGCATCAGTGGAAGGTGTATATCATCGATGTGCGCTCAATTTTGCTTGGAGAGGCCGCTAGCTATGCTGTCACCGTGCGCCCGAGGTGGTTTTTGCGGCGACAGTGTAAAAACTGGGCTTTCTTCGGCTAGGGTTGATGGAATCTGGCGCTGTATGGTCGAGGAGGTCCGTAAGAGGCTGAGGATCATGACACCAGCACACAACTGGAAGCCCTCACACCTCGGGGGAGAATTTCCCGGTCTGGAGCCGGCGACCCGAAGAAACCGCCGTGAGTAAAACTCAAATTCCGGCTAGGTGGTCCCATGAACTGACCCCGAACTCGGTGGACAGCAAGGAGAGGTGGTAACCAACCTTTTTCGTGGATTTGTTGGGCGTGAAACACCGGAGTGGCTTGGTTTGAAGTCAAGTCGCCGAGGTTGGTCCGCCGGGGAAGAACCGGCTCGCCGAGGCGATTGCAGCCCGCTGCACCCTCAGAACTGGCCTTGACAGCTTCAGGGAGTGTGGGCGACGTTGCTTTCGAGCTCGTCCGGGTGTCCACGGCTCGGGGAGAGGGTTGACGATGGGAGCCCGAGCGTGTGGGCGCGGCGGCGGCAAAAGCTCCCGGAAACGGCGCTGTGGCGAGGAGGGCGCGTGGCTCGGAGGTGGCTCGGTGCTGTGAGGTGTGCGCTCTCGGTGGGAGGACGATAAGGGCGAGGGGAACCGACGTCGAAGCAGCTCGGGAGCTGGCGGTCGCGTGGTCTCGGTGGCGCGCGCGCGCGTTCGGTCCTTCGAGCGAAAAACAGTGACCCGGTTTGAGTCTGAACAGAGAGACTGTTGCTTATGTGCTAAGTCTCCCCCTCTCCTCAATGACAATTGGGTCCCACTCACCTCCTCTCCTAAATATCCCAATTTTTGGCACATTGTAAACTTCAGCTCTGAGGAACTTAAATCCAAAAGTCATTTGGCAATTTGATCAGTTATTCCTCACTTTTGAGTTTAAATTCAAATTTGAATGAAATTTACAAGCTCCTTTGATATTCCTATCAAAGCCCCTCCAAATTTGCTCCAAATTTGCCCCCTCTACAATTTGAACCTGGGGAGTTTGAATATGCCCTCTAATCTTTGAGTTGGTCATTGCAAATACAACTTTTTAAACAACAGTTTGAATTTCCTCTTTTGAAACATGCCCTTCTTCTTTTTGGAAGTGGCCCTCTTATTTCAAACTGATTTCAAAGTTTTATTGCTCATGCCAGCACTTTCATGAGTACCCAAAAGTTTTTGTAAGTCCCATTTCTTGCATATAAACTCAACTTTATTCATAGCTCAGTTTTCTATTTACAAGTTTTGGGACTTTTACATGATCTCCTGGCTACACACCTGGGAAGTGTGAATGTGGTTCGTCGCCACTGGCATAATGGAGGTTCTTTTAGTCCACCCGGCAACGGGGGATGAAATCACTACATGTGGGTACAGTGGTACAAACTCTGCAGAGTCAAAACTGTCATGACAGCCGTGCTCACGGTCAAGAGCGGCTTGGACTTATTCATGATTAGAGGAGTGATGGTTTTGGAAGTTAAGGATGTTAAGCGGGGAGCTTAACATTGAAAAGGATGTTATGGTTATTTGATTATGATGATGGGATGGGAGATTGGGACCATTTCAACTGTGTAGTAATGTAGGTGCTTAATAAGCTAAGGTGATAGGTATTAATTGCGTAGTGCTTTAACCATGAGTTCAACCTCTCCTTGCTCTAGCCATGCATGACATAACTTTCCCACACTTGCTGAGTACCATCGGTACTCAACCTTGCATATTTGTTGGTTTATATTGCTGCTCAGGTCAAGATAATGAAGTGGTGTTTAATGATCAAGACTTTGGACCCGAAGAAGGTTTCTAGGTTCATGGAGTCCCCCGGGCAACGCCTGTGTCGGAGCCCACAAGAATAATATTCCGCTGCTATTTATTTACTTGTTATGAACTTATTATCGTCCATCGTTACATATGTTATGTAAGACTTATTTATATTCGACACCTGGATTGTAATAAATGATGCTTCACTATTTGTCATCACATGTATGAGAAAATGATCCTGGCATACATGTGATATTCACCCGGTTGTTCTTCGGAGAAACCGGGTGTGACAGAAGTGGTATCAGAGCCAAGGTTGCCCGTAGGAACGTGGACCTAGGTAGAAATGGACGTATTTAAGGGCCCTATTTTCTTAAAAACTATTTTACAAGGTGTGTGTTGAAAAGTGTTATTTAATGAGTCACTTTCTTCATCTTACCCCAACTTTCATTCAAAATAGGATTTTTGTTTAAAAGTTTATCTAACCTAAGTTTAAATGCCTTTTATTTTAGATGGTTCGCATGATTCGCACCGCTCGCAAGTCCACAGGAGGGAGAGTTCCCGTAGTTGCCCTTGCCCAAATAGAGGAGAGCCGTCCGGTGACGTACCTTTCCTACGGATTGGCAGTAGGAGGCTTGTTGCGCCGTCTTCGATGTATGCTCCAAGCCGCCGGCAATACGGGCAAGCTAATCATACATTATAGCTCCACCAGGACCATCCGTGAGAAGAGGGAAGAATGGAGTTCAGAGATGAAGATTATCCACGAAAATTAGCTGCTCAAGATCCACCGCTCTCCAGCTTGTCGAGCGACACAGGTCGATGCGGAGAAGGATGTCACCTGGGAGGCCATCACCTGCCAGAGTCACATCTATCATCGACACCTGGAGAGAACTGAGTACATGTACGTTCTCCAGCGCGAGAGCGGTACAACGGAGTACAAGTACCCGCCAGTGCAGCAGGGGACTTCCCATGAGCACATGGATCTGTGCTTAGACGATGCTGCTATGCTTAGCACTCGACTGCAGGAGTGTCAGCAGGTGCTTCAGGATGTTCGTGACACCCTGAAGAAAACCGAGGCGTTGCTTCGTGCCTGCTTGAGGGCGAGAGAAAGAGGAGATGGGAATGAACTGTGTGTCACCGTGAATGATACATGGACTCCTGACTCCCCAGATCGCCGGGCGATCAGGCGTCGTCGCACTTCTCCACCAGCAGCCTCCCCACCCAAAGCAGAGTCAGAACGTAGCCTCAATAATGAGGAAGATCCCGAGGAGCCAGCTCAGGAATACGAGTAGTGTAGAGTCTTTCCCTTAGTTAGCACGATGTCGAATAGTCGAGTCATTACCTTAGTAAACGGTGTGTTAATGCTTGGTGTGTGTGTGACATGAGTTGTGGAAGCCATGAGCAATTGTCCACAACCTCGTCTTCAGATTGTTTTGCTTTGGTGTGTAAACCCACATGAAATAATAGTGCATTTATTTTTGTGAGACAAGAACCCCCAGAAAGTATAACAAAACCTCAACACTTCAAAGTAAAAACAAGTGTAAGTAGCAAGATGATACGTAACGCTTTAAATTAACATTGGTTTATCATGCCATATGGCCGGAAGAGGAAAGGGTCGTGCTGCCAACCCCGCCAACAACAACGATGAGGCCTGCAACCCTCATCTTTCTGGAAGCCAAGACAGGAGTGGACGCCATGAGGGAGTTGATCCCATCCACCAAATCCTTAAGAATCAAAATCAGCTCATCCAGAACCTGACTCAAGTGGTGGCCAACTTGCATCAAGTTCCACCTCCACAAGCTGCACCACGCCGACTGTCACACCCGGTTTTTCTGAATATCACATGTATGCCAGGATCATTTTCTCATACATGTGATGACAAATAGTGAAGCATCATTTATTACAAGCCAGGTGTCGAATATAAATAAGTCTTACATAGCAAATGTCTCGATGGACAATAATAAGTTCATCACAAGTAAATAAACTAGCAGCGGAATATTATTCTTGAGGGCTCCGTCACAGGCGTTGCCTGGGGGTCTCCATGAACCTAGAAACCTTCTTCGGGTCCAAAATCTTGGTCATTATACACCACCTCATTATCTTGACCTGAGCAGCAATATAAACCAACAAATATGCAAGGTTGAGTACCGATGGTACTCAGCAAGTGTGGGAAAGTTACATCATGCATGGCTAGAACAAGGAGAGGTTGAACTCATGGTTAAAGCACTATGCTATTAATACCTATCACCTTAGCTTATTAAGCACCTACATTACTACACAGGTGAAATGGTTCCAATCTCCCATCCCTTCATCATAACCAAATAACCATAACATCATTTCCAATGTTAATCTCCCCGCTTAATATCCACAACCTCCAAGGTCATCATTCTTTAATCAAGAATAAGTCCAAGCCGCTCTTGACCGTGAGCACGGCTGTCATGACAGTTTTGACTATGCAGAGTTTGTACCACTGTACCCACATGTAGTGATTTCATCCCCCGTTGCCGGGTGGACTAAAAGAACCTCCATTATGCCAGTGGCTATGAACCACATTCACACTTCCCAGGTGTGTAGCCAGGAGATCACTACGAAGCCTTTACAAAGGGATTCCCGACGAGCGTGGGACCACTGAGGTTTCACCCCTAACAGCATACAAGAGGCCCCAACCCCGCTGCAGTGGCCCCTCTTGAGCCTTGCGGTTCATATGGTAGTCCAGCTGACACCTACTCCCCACACCATCCAACACACCCATACTACGCCGGGGATACACCCAATTAATTGGCCAAGCTGCCCCATCTCAGTGTGTGGTTGGCACGGTAAAGCCAGGTTACATGCTCCATGAACCGGTCCTTAGGATCCAGGCAAGTACTAAACACAAACCCGAGTTTCGTGCACCCAGCACACAACCAAAGATCCAACTTGCCTTGATCCCTACCTCTACATAACTCACAATATCTCATTCAAGAGTATGGTAAAATAAACTGATGATCTCATATCCCAATTATCCCATTCTAAGCATGGCTAAGCATATGCATAATAATAAATGACATGATAAAATAAATCCCAATCCCAAGCTACAAGGAAAACAAGGCAATGCAATTCTAGTGAAACTTCCTAGCATGGGTTTCTTATTTTCAATTGACAATGCAAATAATTCTATCTACACATCCTAGTATAGGATCAAAGTGGTCAAGGACACTTGCCTCCTTCCTGCTGCTCTTGAAATGGGTAGTCCTGATCTTGGAAAGGAATAACTTGCTCTTGAGCAGGTTCTACATCATACCATCACACATAGCAAAAGAAAAACAACAATCCATAAGACATAGTTCACACTTCCACTTCATACAAACGACACATTCACATTTATGAAAGCCATTTACAATTATATGTGTTGTGGTTACTCTATGTGTGTTGATTTTTGGCTTACATGCACTTTTAACCATGTGTATATGATTTCTACTTTTGTATTCACATTTATGTTTGCACACTATATATATGACTTTCCAATTTAAATAAATTCCTTATATTCAATTACTACACCTTTTAGCTAACAAGTATGCATGAAAGGTATTTTCCTTCTCCATATGTGTCTTCAGAATTTCTACCAACCCTAAACTGAATTCTTTGGATTTTAGAACTCCATTTATCATTTGCTAGTTGCTATATTTTCAGATTTATTTCCTATGCCTAAATGTGAACTTTATTATGAAAATACCAAGACACATCATCTAAACAGAATAGGTTCTGATCTAAAATATTTACTAATATATTTTGGACCTTTTCCTCTGATGTAAACTATTTTACAATTATTTTCCCTATTTTCCAGAACTATTCTTTACTTAAAAATGTGTCCCTAAATGTGAATAATAAATTAAACAGATTCATTTCAGCCCAAAATATATTTTTATCTCACTGCAAAGTTTTCTAAATACTGAGAAAGTTTTTAATTTAATTTTGACAATATGTTTGTCCCACTTTTTAAATTTTAAACACTAGCCACATATTCAATTTCCTAAATTAAATATTAAACAGGGCTAAAAAGGTACACTCACCCACTACAGGGTCTATAATATTATTTTAACAATTTTCAGGGGTCTAGCTATACATAACAGAGGAGTTTTTCCTAATTTTTATTAAGTCCAGGGGCTAAAACTGACTTTTAAATGAATTTACATGATTTTCTGAAGTTCCAGGGGCTAGATCAGAAGTTTCCGGGGCTAGCTCTTATTTCCCGAGAACCCTAGGGGGTAGCACGTAAGATTTCCAGTCTTTATAACGCGGGGCTGACATGGACCGTCCGATTTAAAACAGACGGCTGAGATTATAACGTCGAACCGGTACGCGGGGATTTAAAGTCTACCGTGCGATTTAAAATAGACGGCGCACAAGCGGCCACGTCACTCTAACCGAGCGCGGGCGGCGCTGCCCAGCGGCGCACGGCGGCGGGAAGCGGCGATCTCTCCGGAGAGTTTCGGATCTTCGGGAATTCTTCCTAGAACTGTGATTTTATGGCATAGATCGGTGGAGGGAAGGTCGGGGATCTCACCTCGGGGGTTTTCTTGAGCTCGGAGGTCCTGGAAGGCGATCGGCGATGAGGTCCGAAGTGAAACCACGGCGAGGCTCGTCGGCGCTGTGTTTGAACCGCAAGTCACCGAGTTTTCTGCACCTCCGAGCGTAGATCGGCCAGAATTCGCCGGAGGGGCTCGGTTTCTCACTGGAGTAAAATCGGCGGATCGCGTGGGAAAAACAGAACGAGGCCGGGTTTTTATAGACGGGGAAGGGCGGCGGGGTGGTTTAGATCGAGTTTGCGTCGCCCCAGATCGAAATTCGGCTGGGATACGCGAGAATTCCCTATCGGTTTCGATTCGGGTGAGAGAGTCCCGGCACGGGCGCGAGGAAGAATAAGGCTGGAGGGCCCCGCCTGTCAGTGGGAGGAAGAGATGCGCGTGGCTGCGGGCTGGCGCGGGTGCTGGTTGGACCGGCTGGTGGGTTTCGACCCACTGGCCGGTTTTTTTTCTGTTTTCTTTTTTTTCTATTTCTTTTCTGTTTTGAATTTAAATTGAATTCCAGTTTGAATTTAAATTGTTGCAAAACATGCAACACGTCCAAAAATTTTTAAATTCCCCTCTTAACATGATTTAGGGTCTTAACAAGATTTTTGGGGTGTTACAGCTCTACCCCCCTTAAAAGAAATCTCGTCCTCGAGATTGGTGGTTCTAAGAAAACAATTCCGGAAATTGTGCCTTGAGCTCATCTTCCCGCTCCTAGGTGGCTTCCTCTTCTGAGTGATGCTTCCAGTGCACCTTGCACATCCGGATTCTTTTATTTCTGGTGAGGCGTTCCATTGTCTCCAAAATCTTGTATGGTTGCTTGGCATAAGACAAATCCTCAGCTACGTCCACTTCATTCATGGGTAACACCTCTTCAAGCGTCCTCAGGCATTTCTTGAGTTGTGACACATGGAATACATCGTGCACATCCAATAGACGAGCCGGTGATTCTAGTTGATACGCCACTTCGCCTTTCCTCTCCAGAACTTGAAAGGGTCCGATGTATCGAGGTGACAACTTCCCTTTCACCTTGAACCGACGAAGTCCTCGGATAGGGGACACCTTGACATAGACATAGTCTTCCACGTTGAAAACGAGCTCTCTTCTCCGTACATCGGCATAGCTCTTCTGCACTTCCTCCCGTACAAAGCTTCAAACGGTGACATCTTCATACTAGCCTGATAGCTGTTGTTATAGGAGAACTCCGCATATGGTAAGTTCTTGTCCCAACTCCTATTGTTTTTGAGTGCACATGCCCTCAGCATATCTTCAAGGATCTGATTGGTTCTCTCCGTCTGCCCGTCAGTTTGGGGATGATAGGCAGAGCTGAAATTCAGATGGATTCCCATGGTTTCATGCAACTTCTGCCAGAACCTTGAGGTGAACTGTGTCCCTCGATCTGACACAATCTTCTTTGGCACTCCATGGTAACACACGATCCTTGACATGTACAACTCTGCCAATTTGGATCTGCTGTAGCTTTCTTTCACAGGGATGAAATGAGCTACCTTGGTTAGCCTGTCGATGATGACCCATATCGAATCAAATCCTGATTGGGTCCTAGGCAGTCCTACTATGAAATCCATACCGATTTCTTCCCATTTCCATTCAGGCACTTTGAGTGGTTGCAATAATCCCGCGGGCCGTTGATGTTCTGCTTTCACCAACTGACATGTGTCAATAGGGCAACATGTTCCGCGACATCTCGTTTCATGCCATAGCACCAATACCTGCTCTTGAGGTCCTGGTACATCTTCGTACTCTCAGGATGAATGGAATAGTCAGAATCATGAGCCTCCTTCAAAATCAATTCACAGATCTCCTTTACTTCTGGCACACAGATTCTTTTCCCGTGCCACACCGTTCCTTGTTCATCCTCTCTAAAACCAGGAGCTTTATTTTCCTTGATGAGTTGTCTGATCTCTTGTATCTTCTCGTCATTCTTTTGATCCTCGCGGATGTCTCGCTCGAGTTTGGAGTCCACTTCCATGGCGATGGCTTCACCACTATTTACTTGGCATAGATTGAGCCTTATAACCTCGTCCTTCAATTCTGCAGGCATGTCCTTCAAGCTCAACTTATTGACCTGCACTTTCCGACTCAAAGCATCGGCCACGACGTTTGCTTTCCCAGGATGATAGTTGATGCCCATATCAAAGTCATTGATTAGCTCTAACCATCTCCTTTGTCTGAGGTTGAGATCTGGCTGTGTGAAAATGTACTTCAAACTCTTATGATCCGTATATATCTCTGTCCTCTTCCCCATCAAATAGTGTCGCCAAATTTTCAACGCGTGTACCACTGCGGCTAGTTCTAGGTCATGTGTAGGATAGTTTTTCTCGTGCTTCCGAAGCTGCCGGGATGCATATGCCACGACATGCCCTTCTTGCATGAGAACACATCCCAACCCGTTTCCAGAGGCATCGCAGTACACCGAAAAGTTCTTCTGCATATCTGGAATAACTAGTACTGGGGCTGTTGTCAATCTTTTCTTTAGCTCCTGAAAACTCGTCTCGCACTGTGGCGTCCATGTGAATGTGATTCCCTTCTCCAACAGTTTGGTGAGGGGTCTCGAGATCTTGGAGAATCCCTCAATAAACCATCGATAGTATCCAGCCAATCCCAAAAAGCTTCGAACTTCCCCGACATTTTCAGGGGTCTTCCACTTCTGTATATCCTCGATTTTGGCGGGATCTATGGAGATTCCTCCCTCCGAGATTATATGTCCTAAGAAGGGAACTCTCTTCAGCCAAAACTCACACTTGCTCAACTTGGCATATAGTTGGTGTTCTCTTAGCCTCTGCAACACCAACCTTAGATGTTTCTCATGTTCTTCTTCATCTTTGGAGAAGACGAGAATGTCATCTATGAAAACCACCACATATTTGTCCAGATATTCCATGAATACCTTGTTCATGAGATACATGAAGTATGCCGGGGCATTAGTTAGCCCGAAAGGCATGACAGTGTATTCATACAGTCCGTACCGAGACACGAAAGCTGTCTTGGGAATATCAGATTGCCTTATCTTGAGTTGGTGGTATCCCGACCTGAGATCTATTTTTGAGAACACACAAGCTCCCCTCAACTGATCAAACAAGTCTTCAATGCGGGATAATGGGTACTTGTTCTTGATGGTTACCTCATTCAAGGCACGGTAATCCACGAATAACCTTTGGGTTCCATCCTTCTTGGGCAGAAATATCACCGGAGCTCCCCATGGTGAGGAACTAGGACGAATATACCCCTTCTCCGTCAATTCTCTTAAATGATCCTTGAGTTCTTCTAGCTGCTTGGAGTCCATCCGATAAGGTTTCTTGTATGTCGGGGCTGTTCCAGGTACTAGCTCAATTGCGAATTCCACTTCACGATCGGGAGGCATACCTGGCAACTCCTCCAGAAAAACATCTGCATATTCCCTGATGGTCCTGATTTTCTCAACTTTCACCTCAACTTGATTTAATTTAATGTCACTCCTAGGCTCGTGTATTGTTATGAACTTTACTCTTGTGCCACTAGGGTGAGTTAGTTCCACCGTTCTGGTTGAACAATGGATGATTCCTTTATGTTTGGTCAACCAATCCATACCCAAAATAATATCTATCCCTTGTGAATCTATCACTATGAGGTTAGCAGTAAATACTACCCCATTAATGTCTAGGTTCACTTTGGGACACATTTGTCTTGTCCTTATTTCTCCACCTGGAGAGTTTACGGCTAGCATATGGTTCATTTGTGTTGTTGCTAGGTCATGCTTCTTAACAAACCCTTGAGCAATGAACGAGTGGGTAGCACCAGAATCAAACAGCAGGGTTGCAATGTGTAAATTGGCAGGAAACTTACCAACTACCACGTCGAGTGCCTCTTGTGCTTCCTCCATAGTGACGTGGTTCACCCGTCCTCTCATTACATTCTGCTGTTGTGGCTGCGTGGGCTTCTTCTTTGGGCACTTATGGGCGTAGTGCCCCACTTCACCGCAGCTAAAACATTGCACCCCAACCTTAGGTGTCTGGCCTTTGCTGTCATGGGGTTGGTTTGGAGGTCCCTGTACTGCTGGTTGAGGTGGATATGCGGGGCGAGGCTGCTGTACAAACTGACGTTGTGGCTGTGTTGGTGCTGCCGGAGGCCTGTAGTTCGGGTTGTACCCTCTTGGTGCTGAGTAGGGTACCGCAGCACGGTTCGTCTGCCCTGCAGGTTGCTGCATCAGACGTGGGCGGGTGTTGCTCCCTGAGGCTTGATGTGACCACCCGGCCTTCCTCTTCTTCTCATTTTCCAAGGCCTTCAGCTTCCTTTCTACCACAAATGCTCTGTCCACCATCTTTTGGAAGTTTCATACTCATTTGAGGACATTGCACACTGCATTTCTGCGGTAAGTCCTTCCACGAAACAATCTTGTTTCTGCTCATCAGTCTCTATGTCTCGTGGGGCATAACGGGATAGTTGAGTAAATTTAGTGAGGTATTCCCTCACCGTCATGTTTCCCTGCTGCAGTCCCAAGAACTCCTTCCTCTTGTTTTTGAGTTCACCTCTTGGGATGTAATGGTTGCGGAAGCTACGCTTGAACTCTTCCCAAGTGATGTTCTCAGGGTCATGATGGGCAGCCACGTAGGAGGTCCACCAATCAGCAGCAGATCCATGCAATTGATGAGAGGCAAACAGCACCCTCCTATACCCTTGGCACTGTATGATCCTCATCTTGCTTTTAATGGTTTTTAGCCAATCATCTGTCTCCATAGGTTCAGCAGCACTTGCAAACTTTGGAGGTTGAGTTCCTAAAAACTCACTCAACCTTGGTTGGCGTGGTGCAGCTTGTGGAGATGGAACTTGATGCAAGTTGGCCACCACTTGAGTTAGGTTCTGGATTAGCTGATTTTGATTTTCAAGCATTTGGTGGATGGGATCAACTCCCTCACGGCGACCACCCCGGTCCTGGCCTCCAGAAAGATGAGGGTTGCATGCCTCATCGTTGTTGTTGGCGGGGTTGGCAGCACGTCCTTTTCCTCTTCCGGCCATCTGGCAGCATCAACCAATGTTAATTTGAAAGCATTTCGTATCATCTTATTACTTTCACTTGTTTGTACTTTGAAGTGTTGAGGCTTTGTTATACTTTTCTGAGGGTTCATTTCTCACACAAAAATAAATGCAATATTATTTCATGTGGGTTCACACACCAAAGCAAAACAATATAAAGACGAGGCTGTGGACAATTGCTCATGGCTTCCACAACTCACGTCACACACCAAGCATTAACACACCATTAACTTAACGTAACGACTCGACTATTCGACATCTTGCTAACTAAGGGAAGGACTCTACACTACTCGTTTTCTTGAGCTGGCTCCTCGGGATCTTCCTCATCATTTCGGCTGCCTTCTAACTCTGCTTTGGGTGGGGAGGCTGCTGGTGGAGAAGTGCGACGACGCCTGATCGCTCGGCGATCTAGGGAGTCAGGAGTCCATGTATCATTCACGGTGACACACAGTTCATTCCCATCTCCTCTTTCTCTCACCCTCGAGCAGGCTCGCAGCAATGCCTCCGTTTCCTTCAGGGTGTCCCGAACATCCTGAAGCTCTTGCTGACACTCCTGCAGTCGAGTGCTGAGCATAGCAGCATCCTCCAAGCACAAGTCCATGTGCTCATGGGAAGTCCCTTGCTGCACTGGCGGGTACTTGTACTCCGTGGTACCAATCTCACGCTGGAGGACATACATGTACTCAGTCCTGTCCAGGTGGCGATGATAGATGTGACTCTGGCAGGTGATGGCCTCCCAGGTGACATCCTTCTCCGCATCGACCTGTGTCGCTCTACAGGCTGGAGAGCGGTGGATCTTAAGCAGCTGATTTTCGTGTATAATCCTCATCTCTGAACTCCATTCTTCCCTCTTCTCACGGATGGTCCTAGTGGAGTTATAGTGGATGATTAGCTTGCCCGTATTGCTGGCGGCTTCGAGCATACGTCGAAGACGGCGCAACAAGCCTCCTACTGCCAATCCGTAGGAAAGGTACGTCACCGGACGGCTCTCCTCTCTTTCGGCAAGGGCAACTACGGGAACTCTCCCTCCTGTGGACTTGCGAGCGGTGCGAATCATGGGAACCATCTAAAACAAAAAGCATTTAAACTTAGGTTAGTTAAACTTTTAAACGAAAATCCTATTTTGAATGAAAGTTGGGGTAAGATGAAGAAAGTGACTCCATTAAATAACACTTTTCAACACACACCTTGTAAAATAGTTTTTAAGAAAATAGGGCCCTTAAATACGTCCATTTCTACCTAGGTCCACGTTCCTACGGGCAACCTAGGCTCTGATACCACTTCTGTCACACCCGGTTTTTCTGAAGAACAACCAAGTGAATATCACATGTATGCCAGGATCATTTTCTCATACATGTGATGACAAATAGTGAAGCATCATTTATTACAAGCCAGGTGTCGAATATAAATAAGTCTTACATAGCAAATGTCTCGATGGACAATAATAAGTTCATCACAAGTAAATAAACTAGCAGCGGAATATTATTCTTGAGGGCTCTGTCACAGGCGTTGCCCGGGGGTCTCCATGAACCTAGAAACCTTCTTCGGGTCCAAAATCTTGGTCATTATACACCACCTCATTATCTTGACCTGAGCAGCAATATAAACCAACAAATATGCAAGGTTGAGTACCGATGGTACTCAGCAAGTGTGGGAAAGTTACATCATGCATGGCTAGAACAAGGAGAGGTTGAACTCATGGTTAAAGCACTATGCAATAAATACCTATCACCTTAGCTTATTAAGCACCTACATTACTACACAGGTGAAATGGTCCCAATCTCCCATCCCTTCATCATAACCAAATAACCATAACATCATTTCCAATGTTAAGCTCCCCGCTTAACATCTACAACCTCCAAGGTCATCATTCTCTAATCATGAATAAGTCCAAGCCGCTCTTGACCGTGAGCACGACTGTCATGACAGTTTTGACTCTGTAGAGTTTGTATCACTGTACCCACATGTAGTGATTTCATCCCCTGTTGCCGGGTGGACTAAAAGAACCTCCATTATGCCAGTGGCTACGAACCACATTCACACTTCCCAGGTGTGTAGCCAGGAGATCACTACGAAGCCTTTACAAAGGGATTCCCGATGAGCGTGGGCCCACTGAGGTTTCATCCCTAACAGCATACAAGAGGCTCCAACCCCGCTGCAGTGGCCCCCTCTTGGGCCTTGCGGTTCATATGGTAGTCCAGCTGACACCTACTCCCCGCACCATCCAACACACCCATACTACGCCGGGGATACACCTAATTAATTGGCCAAGCTGCCCCATCTCAGCATGTGGTTGGCACGGTAAAGCCAGGTTACATGCTCCATGAACCGGTCCTTAGGATCCAGGCAAGTACTAAACACAAACCCGAGTCTCGTGCACCCAGCACACAACCAAAACATCCAACTTGCCTTGATCCCTACCTCTACATAACTCACAATATCTCATTCAAGAGTATGGTAAAATAAACTGATGATCTCATATCCCAAATATCCCATTCTAAGCATGGCTAAGCATATGCATAATAATAAATGACATGATAAAATAAATCCCAAACCCAAGCTACAAGGAAAACAAGGCAATGCAATTCTAGGGAAACTTCCTAGCATGGGTTTCATATTTTCAATTGACAATGCAAATAATTCTATCTACACATCCTAGTATAGGATCAAAGTGGTCAAGGACACTTGCCTCCTTCCTGCTGCTCTTGAAATGGGTAGTCCTAATCTTGGAAAGGAATAACTTGCTCTTGAGCAGGTTCTACATCATACCATCACACATAGCAAAAGAAAAACAACAATCCATAAGACATAGTTCACACTTCCACTTCATACAAACCACACATTCACATTTATGAAAGCCATTTACAATTATATGTGTTGTGGTTACTCTATGTGTGTTGATTTTTGGCTTACATGCACTTTTAATCATGTGTATATGATTTCTACTTTTGTATTCACATTTATGTTTGCACACTATATATATGACTTTCCAATTTAAATAAATTCCTTATATTCAATTACTACACCTTTTAGCTACTAAGTATGCATGAAAGGTATTTTCCTTCTCCATATGTGTCTTCAGAATTTCTACCAACCCTAAACTGAATTCTTTGGATTTTAAAACTCCATTTATCATTTGCTAGTTGCTATATTTTCAGATTTATTTCCTATGCCTAAATGTGAACTTTATTATGAAAATAACAAGACACATCATCTAAACAGAATAGGTTCTGATCTAAAATATTTACTAATATATTTTGGACCTTTTTCTCTGATGTAAACTATTTTACAATTATTTTCCGTATTTTCCAGAACTATTCTTTACTTAAAAATGTGTCCCTAAATGTGAATAATAAATTAAACAGATTCATTTCAGCCCAAAATATATTTTTATCTCACTGCAAAGGTTTCTAAATACTGAGAAAGTTTTTAATTTAATTATGACAATATGTTTGTCCCACTTTTTAAATTTTAAACACTAGCCACATATTCAATTTCCTAAATTAAATATTAAACAGGGCTAAAAAGGTAAACTCACCCACTACAGGGTCTATAATATTATTTTAACAATTTTCAGGGGTCTAGCTATACATAACAGAGGAGTTTTTCCTAATTTTTATTAAGTCCAGGGGCTAAAACTGACTTTTAAATGAATTTACATGATTTTCTGAAGTTCCAGGGGCTAGATCAGAAGTTTCCGGGGCTAGCTCTTATTTCCCGAGAACCCCAGGGGGTAGCACGTAAGATTTCCAGTCTTTATAACGCGGGGCTGACGTGGACCGTCCGATTTAAAACAGACGGCTGAGATTATAACGTCGAACCGGTACGCGGGGATTTAAAGTATACCGTGCGATTCAAAATAGACGGCGCACAAGCGGCCACGTCGCTCTAACCGAGCGCGGGCGGCGCTGCCCGGCGGCGCACGGCGGCGGGAAGCGGCGATCTCGCCGGAGAGTTTCGGATCTTCGGGAATTCTTTCTAGAACTGTGATTTTATGGCATAGATCGGTGGAGGGAAGGTTGGGGATCTCACCTCGGGGGTTTTCTTGAGCTCGGAGGTCCTGGAAGACGATCGGCGACGAGGTCCGAAGTGAAACCACGGCGAGGCTAGTCGGCGCTGTGTTTGAACCGCAAGTCACCGAGTTTTCTGCACCTGCCAGATTCCCCGGAGGCGGTGGATCAAGACCAGCGAGTTAGATCAGAATTTCCGAGCGTAGATCGGCCAGAATTCGCCGGAGGGGCTCGGTTTCTCACCGGAGTAAAATCGGCGGATCGCGTGGGAAAAACAGAACGAGGCCGGGGTTTTTATAGACCGGGAAGGGCGGCGGGGTGGTTTAGAACGAGTTTGCGTCGCCCCCGATCGAAATTCGGTTGGGATACGCGAGAATTCCCGATCGGTTTCGATTCGGGTGAGAGAGTCCCGGTGCGGGCGCAAGGAAGAAGAAGGCTGGAGGGCTCCGCCTGTCAGTGGGAAGAAGAGGCGCGCGCGGCTGCGGGCTGGCGCGGGTGCTGGTTGGGCTGGCTGGTGGGTTTCGGCCCACTGGCCGGTTTTTTTCTGTTTTCTTTTTTTTTTCTGTTTCTATTTCTTTTCTGTTTTGAATTTAAATTGAATTCCAGTTTGAATTTAAATTGTTGCAAAACATGCAACACGTCCAAAAATTTTTAAATTCCCCTCTTAACATAATTTAGGGTCTTATCAAGATTTTTGGGGTGTTACACCAACCAAGGTTGAGTGAGTTTCTAAGTTTGCAAGTGCTGCTGAACCTCTGGAGGCAGATGATTGGCTAAAGACCATTGAGAGCAAGATGAGGATCATACAGTGCCAAGGTTATGAGAGGGTGCTGTTTGACTCTTATCAATTGCATGGATCTGCTGCTGATTGGTGGACCGCCTACGTGGCCGCCTCTTATGACCCTGAGAACATCACTTGCGAAGAGTTCAAGCGTAGCTTCCGCAACCATTACATACCAAGGGGTGAACTCAAAAACAAGAGGAAGGAGTTCTTGGGGCTGCAGCAAGGAAACTTGACTGTGAGGGAATACCTCACTAAATTTACTCAACTCTCCCGTTATGCCCCACGGGACATAGAGACTGATGAGCAGAAACAGGATTGTTTCGTGGAAGGACATACCGCAGAAATGCAGTGTGCAATGTCCTCCAACGAGTATGAAAGCTTCCAAAAGATGGTGGACAGAGCATTTGTGGTAGAAAGGAAGCTGAAGGCCTTGGAAAATGAGAACAAGAGGAAGGCCGGGTGGTCACATCAAGCCTCAGGGAGCAACACCAGCCCACGTCTGATGCAGCAACCCGCAGGGCAGATGAACCGTGCTGCGGTACCCTACTCAGCACCAAGAGGGTACAACCCGAACTACAGGCCTCCGGCAGCACCAATACAGCCACAACGTCAGTTCGTACAGCAGCCTCGCCCTACATATCAACCTCGACCAGCAGTGCAAGGACCCCCAAACCAACCCCAAGACAACAAAGGCCAGGCACCTAAGGTTGGGGTGCAATGTTTTAACTGTGGTGAAGTGGGGCACTACGCCCATAAGTGCCCGAAGAAGAAGCCCGCGCAGTCGCAACAGCAGAATGTAATGAGAGGACGGATGAACCACGTCACCATGGAGGAGGCGCAAGAGGCACCTGACGTGGTAGTTGGTAAGTTTCCTGCCAATTTACACATTGCAATCCTGTTGTTTGATTCTAGTGCTACCCACTCGTTCATTGCCCAAGGGTTTGTTAAGAAGCATGACCTAGCAACAACACAAATGAACCATATGCTAGCAGTAAACTCTCCAGGTGGAGAAATAAGGACAAGACAAGTGTGTCCCAAAGTGAACCTAGACATTAATGGGGTAGTATTTACTGCTAACCTCATAGTGATAGATTCACAAGGGATAGATATTATCTTGGGTATGGATTGGTTGACCAAACATAAAGGAATCATCCATTGTTCGACCAGAACGGTGGAACTAACTCACCCTAGTGGCACAAAAGTAAAGTATATAACAATACAAGAGCCTAGGAGGGACATTAAATTAAATCAAGTTGAGGTGAAAGTGGAGGAGATCAGGACCATCAAGGAATATCCAGATGTTTTTCCGGAGGAGTTACCAGGTATGCCTCCTGATCGTGAAGTGGAATTCGCAATTGAGCTAGTGCCTGGAACAGCCCCAATATACAAGAGACCTTATCGGATGGACTCCAAGCAGCTGGGAGAACTGAAGGATCATTTGAGAGAATTGATGGAGAAGGGGTATATTCGTCCTAGTTCATCACCTTGGGGAGCTCCAGTGATATTTGTGCCCAAGAAGGACAGAACCCAAAGGTTATGCGTGTACTACCGTGCCTTGAATGAGGTAACCATCAAGAACAAGTACCCGTTACCCTGCATTGAAGACTTGTTTGATCAGTTGAGGGGAGCTTGTGTGTTCTTGAAAATTGATCTCAGGTCGGGATACCACCAACTTAAGATAAGGCAAGCCGATATTCCAAAGACAGCTTTCGTATCTCGGTACGGATTGTATGAATACACCGTCATGCCTTTCGGGCTAACGAATGCCCCGGCATACTTCATGTATCTCATGAACAAGGTATTCATGGAATATCTGGACAAATTTGTGGTGGTTTTCATAGATGACATCCTCGTTTTCTCCAAAGATGAAGAGGAACATGAGAAACATCTAAGGTTGGTGTTGCAGAGGCTGAGAGAACACCAACTATATGCCAAGTTGAGCAAGTGTGAGTTTTGGCTGAAGAGAGTTCCCTTCTTAGGACATATCGTCTCGGAGGGAGGAATCTCCGTGGATCCCGCCAAAATCGAGGATATACAGAAGTGGAAGACCCCTGAGAATGTCGGGGAAGTTCGAAGCTTCTTGTGATTGGCAGGATACTATCGACGGTTTATTGAGGGATTCTGTAAGATCTCGAGACCCCTCATCAAACTGTTGGAGAAGGGAATCACATTCACATGGACGCCGCAATGCGAGACGAGTTTTCAGGAGTTAAAGAAAATATTGACAACAGCCCCATTGCTAGTTATGCCAGATATGCAGAAGAACTTTACGGTGTACTGCGATGCCTCTGGAAACGGGTTAGGATGTGTTCTTATGCAAGAAGGGCATGTCGTGGCTTATGACCTAGAACTAGCCGCAGTGGTACACGCGTTGAAAATTTGGCGGCATTACTTGATGGGGAAGAGAACAGAGATATATACGGATCATAAGAGTTTAAAGTACATTTTCACACAGCCAGATCTCAACCTCAGACAAAGGAGATAGTTAGAGCTAATCAATGACTTTGATGTGGGCATCAACTATCATCTTGGGAAAGCAAATGTCGTGGCAGATGCTTTAAGTCAGAAAGTGCAGGTCAATAAGTTGAGCTTGAAGGACATGCCTGCAGAATTGAAGGACGAGGTTATAAGGCTCAATCTATGCCTTGTGAATAGTGGTGAAGCCATCGCCATGAAAGTGGACTCCACACTAGAGCAAGAAATACGCGAGGGTCAGAAGAATGACGAGAAGGTACAAGAAATCAGGCAACTCATCAAGGAAAATAAAGCCCCTGGTTTCAGAGAGGATGAACAGGGAACGGTGTGGCACGGGAAAAGAATCTGTGTGCCAAAAGTAAAGAAGATCCGAGAATTGATTTTGAAGGAGGCTCATGATTCTGACTATTCCATTCATCCTGGGAGTACGAAGATGTACCAGGACCTCAAGAGCAGATATTGGTGGTATGGCATGAAGCGAGATGTCGCGTAACATGTTGCCCTATGTGACACATGTCAGTTGGTGAAAGCAGAACATCAACGACCCGCGGGATTATTGCAACCACTCAAAGTGCCTGAATGGAAATGGGAAGAAATCGGTATGGATTTCATAGTGGGACTGCCTAGGACCCAATCAGGATATGATTCGATATGGGTCATCATCTATAGGCTAACCAAGGTAGCTCATTTCATCCCCGTGAAAGAAAGCTACAGTGGATCCAAATTGGCAGAATTGTACATGTCAAGGATCGTGTGTTACCATGGGGTGCCAAAGAAGATAGTGTCGGATCGAGGGACACAATTCACCTCAAGGTTCTGGCAGAAGTTGCATGAAACCATGGGAAGCCATCTGAATTTTAGCTCTGCCTATCATCCCCAAACTGACGGGCAGAAGGAAAGAACCAATCAGATTCTTGAGGATATGCTGAGGGCGTGTGCACTCAAAAACATTTGAAGTTGGGCAAGAACTTACCGTATGCGGAGTTCTCCTATAACAACAGCTATGAGGCTAGTATGAAGATGTCACCGTTTGAAGCTTTGTATGGAAGAAGTGCAGAACTCCCCTATTTTGGAACCAAACAGGGGAAAGTAAAGTGTTTGGTCCTGAAGTACTACAAGAAGCCGAGGCGAAAGTGAGGGAAATTCGCAACAACTTGAGGATAGCACAGACACGGCAAAAGAGCTATGCCGATGTACGGAGAAGAGAGCTCGTTTTCAACGTGGGAGACGATGTCTATCTCAAGGTGTCCCCTATCCGAGGACTTCGTCGGTTCAAGGTGAAAGGGAAGTTGTCACCTCGATACATAGGACCCTTTCAAGTTCTGGAGAGGAAAGGTGAAGTGGCGTATCAACTAGAATTACCGGCTCGCCTATCGGATGTGCACGATGTATTCCATGTGTCACAACTCAAGAAATATCTGAGAACGCCTGAAGAGGTGTTACCCATGAATGAGGTTGACGTAGTTGAGGATCTGTCTTATGCCGAGCAACCATACAAGATTTTGGAGAAAATGGAACGCCTCACAAGAAATAAAAGAATTCGTATGTGCAAGGTGCAGTGGAAGCATCACTCAGAAGAGGAAGCCACCTGGGAGCGAGAGGATGAGCTTAAGGCACGATTTCTGGAGTTGATTTCTTAGAAACACCAATCTCGAGGATGAGATTTCTTTTAAGGTGGGTAGAGCTGTAACACCCCAAAATCCTGTCAAGAGGGGAATTTAAAATTTTTTGGACGTGTTGCATGTGTTGCAAAAATTCAAATTCAAACTGGAATTCAAATTAAACTCAAAACAGAAATGAAAAAGAAAAAGAAAAAGAAAAAAACAAACCTTCCCGGCCAGTGGGCCGAAACCCACCAGCCGGCCCACCCAACCCCCGTGCCAGCCGGCAGCCACGCGCCCGCGCCCCCTCTCGCAGACAGGCGGGACCCACCTGTCATCCCTAACCCCCGCTCGTCCAAACCCGGGACAGTTTACCCCGCGCGCGCGCGATCGTAACCGACCGGAAAACCGCGCGTTCCCAGCCGACTCCCGGTCCCAGAAGACTCCAGCTCGATCTAAACCAACCCGCCGCCCTCCCGCGTCTATAAAAACCCCGACATTGTCCCGTTTTTCCCCACGATCGGCCGTTTTTCTCTCCGGTGAGAACCCGAGCTTCCCAGGAGAATTCTGCTCGATCTTCGCTCGGGAATTCTGATCTAACTCGCTGGTCTTGATCCACCGCCTCCGGGGAACCTCGCAGGTGCAGAAAACTCGGTGGTTTGCTGTTCAAACACAGCGCCGACGAGCCTTGCCGTGAATTCACCTCGGACCTCGTCGCCGATCGCTTTCCAGGACCTCCGAGCTCAAGAAAACCCCTGAGGTGAGATCCCCGACCTACCCTCCACCGATCTATGCCATAAAATCACAGTTTTAGGAAGAATTGACGAAGATCCGAAACTCTCCGGCGAGATCGCCGCCTCCCGCCGCCGTGCGCCGCCGGGCAGCGCCGCCCGCGCTCGATCAGAGCGACGTGGCCGCTTATGCGTCGTCTATTTTAAATCGGACGGTAGAGTTTAAATCCCCGCTTACTGGTTCGATGTTATAATCTCAGCCGTCTGTTTTAGATCGGACGGTCCACGTCAGCCCCGCGTTATAAAGGCCGGGATTCTTACGCGCTACCCCCTGGGGTTCTTGGAAAATACGAGCTAGACCCGGAAACTCCTGATCTAGCCCCTGGAACTTCAGAAAATCATGTAAATTCATTTAAAAATCAGTTTTAGCCCCTGGACTTAATAAAAATTAGGAAAAAACCCTCTGTTATGTGTAGTTAGAACCCTGGAAATTCTTAAAATAATATAATAGGCCCTGTAGTGGGGTGAGTTAACCTTTTTAACCCTATGTGATATTAAATTTAGGAATTTGAATATATGTTTAGTATTTAAAATTTAAAAGATGGGACAAACACATTGTAAATTCAAATTAAAAACTTTCCTAGTATTTGGAAAACTTTGGAGTGAGATAGAAATAGATTTTTGGCTGAAATGAATCTGTTTAATTGATTATTCACATTTATTAGTAATAGGGACACATTTTTAAGTAGAGAATAATTCTGAAAATTAGTAAAATAAATGTAAAATAGTTCACATCAGAAGAGAAGTTCAAAAATATATTATTTAATATTTTAGACCCAAAACCTATTCTGTTTAGATGAGGAGTCTTATTATTTTTATAATAAAGTGCACATTTAGGCATAGGAAATAAATCTGAAAATATAGCAAACTAGGTATGAATAACTAGAAAATGATAAATGAAGTTTCCAAAATCCAAAGAATTCAGTTTAGGGTTGGTAGAAGGTCTGAAGACACATAGGGAGTAGGAAAATACCTTTCATGAATACTTGGTAGCTAAAAGGTGTAGTAATTGAATATAAGGAATTTATTTAAATTGGAAACTCATATATAGTATGCAAACATAAATGTGAATACAAAAGTAGAAATCATATACACATGTTTAAAAGTGCATGTAAGCCAAAAATCAACACACATAGAGTAACCACAACACATAGAATTGTGAGTGGCTTTCATAAATGTGAATGTGTGGTTTGTATGAAGTGGAAGTGTGAACTATGTCTTATGACTTGTTGTTTTCTTTTGCTATGTGTGATGATATGAGTAGAACCTGCTCCAGAGCAAGTTCTTCCTTTCCAAGATCGGGACTACCCATTCCAAGAGCAGCAGGAAGGAGGCAAGTGTCCTTGACCACTTTGATCCTATACTAGGATGTGTAGCTAGAATTATTTGCATTATCAATTGAAAATATGAAACCCATGCTAGGATGTTTCCCTAGAATTGCATTACCTTGTTTACTTGTAGCTTGGGTTGGGATTCATTTTATCATGTCATTTATTATTATGCATATGCTTAGCCATGCTTAGAATGAGATATTTGGGATATGAGATCATCAGTTTATTTTACCATACTCTTTAATGAGATACTCTGAGTTATGTAGAGGTAGGGATCAAGACAAGTTGGATGTTTTGGTTGGTGCTGGGTGCACGAGACTCGGGTTTGTGTTTAGTACTTGCTTGGATCCTAAGGACCGGTTCATGGAGCATGTAACCTGGCTTTACCGTGCCAACCACATGCTGAGATGGGGCAGCTTGGCCAATTAATTAGGTGTATCCCCGGCGTAGTATGGGTGTGTTGGATGGTGCAGGGAATAGGTGTCAGCTGGACTACCATATGAACCGCAAGGCTCAAGAGGGGGCCACTGCAGCGGGGTTGGAGCCTCTTGTATGCTGTTAGGGGTGAAACCTCAGTGGGCCCATGCTCGTCGGGAATCCCTTTGTAAAGGCTTCGTAGTGATCTCCTGGCTACAAACCTGGGAAGTGTGAATGTGGTTTGTCGCCACTGGCATAATGGAGGTTCTTTTAGTCCACCTGACAACGGGGGATGAAATCACTACATGTGGGTGCAGTGGTACAAACTCTGCAGAGTCAAAACTGTCATGACAGCCATGCTCACGGTCAAGAGCGGCTTGGACTTATTCATGATTAGAGGAGTGATGGTTTTGGAAGTTAATGATGTTAAGCGGGGAGCTTAACATTGAAAAGGATGTTATGGTTATTTGATTATGATGATGGGATGGGAGATTGGGACCATTTCACCTGTGTAGTAATGTAGGTGCTTAATAAGCTAAGGTGATAGGTATTAATTGCGTAGTGCTTTAACCATGAGTTCAACCTCTCCTTGCTCTAGCCATGCATGAGTACCATCGGTACTCAACCTTGCATATTTGTTGGTTTATATTGCTGCTCAGGTCAAGATAATGAAGTGGTGTTTAATGATCAAGACTTTGGACCCGAAGAAGGTTTCTAGGTTCATGGAGTCCCCCGGGCAACGCCTGTGTCGGAGCCCACAAGAATAATATTCTGCTGCTAGTTTATTTACTTGTTATGAACTTATTATCATCCATCGAGACATATGTTATGTAAGACTTATTTATATTCGACACCTGACTTGTAATAAATGATGCTTCACTATTTGTCATCACATGTATGAGAAAATGATCCTGGCATACATGTGATATTCACCCGGTTGTTCTTCGGAGAAACCGGGTGTGACACCTACCCTCTGAACAACAGGCAATGCCTCAATACCCAGCTACCCGAGTTACATCGGTTTCCCGGTTCCCATATAGCTGGTAGGTATTTGGTACTGTTCTTGCTTGTTCAACAGGCCCGCACACGGCTCGGTCCTCAATCGACACAAGCGGAGCTATAGCACACAGGCCCCAAAGTCCTGCTGCCCTTACTCTCCGCTCGGTCTCATTTTTCTTGCCATGTGTTTCATTTGCTATTTTTACCTGAGCGATGTGCCTCTAGCCTATTCTCGCGAGTAGTTCCAACTACTCGACTTTTACCGAATCCTACTCTATCTTAGCATTGCAGTGGTTAACGAGGTTTTCAATCTTAATCCCAACCCATGGTTTTCTTGGCTATGCATTTCAGTTTCAAACAAGACTCTAATGCAAGAAATAAATGGTACTCAAAGGAAGTTCTCAAAACAATAGAAATTTGTAAAGAGGTTAATGCAAACCGGAGCTTACCTTGCTGCTCTTGGTTGTAGGCTAGCTGCTCTTCCGGAGTAACAAAGTCTAAGACTTTGGGTTCCTCCTCGACCTTAGCGACTACATGAGATAATAAGTACATGTATTAATTTAAATGCCTTTGAATTGAATTTAAACTTGTGAAGTTTATAAGTCTTACTAGACAGACCCAATGACTCTGCAATTTTTACTGTGGTTGGTTTACAACCTAAACAGAAACTTGGCAAAGTTTTATTTGCAGCAAAGCTCATTTGAGCTCTCCACAAATAATTATGTACTTGACCTTAATTGGATCTTTTAGGGTGTTCTAGGGATTTTCGTGGAGCAAGCTATGACTTCCTGAAAACTAGATTTTCAGAGGATTCTAATGGTGTTGGTCTCACTTAATTTGAATGTTCCTAGCTAAAGATATGAGCTAAACAATTTCAGAGAAATTCTGAAAATGTTTCTGGACATTTTCTATTTTCTCTGGAACAGTTTCATTAATCACACCATTAGGTGGATCAACTGAGCTCAACTGAATCTGAAATTTTTATGGTAGTTCAGAGATATTTTGGTGAACATCCCAGCAAAATTTCAGAATTTTCCACCAAAGGATTCTCCAGTTAAAATTCTAAACAATTTAAATTCTGAAGAATTAATTCTGGAGAAATAAGGATTTTCCTGAAGTGAAACTGGATTTTCTGGAAAGTACTCAGAGAGCTGAATCCAACAAAATTTGGTTCACTCGATTTGGAGTTTTCTAGCCAAAGTTATGAGGATTTGAAGTTTGAATGAAATCTGAAAACCGGGAAATGTTTAAATCTGCCGGTGGGTCTACGGTACACGTGTCAGGCGCTGAAGGGATGGCACACCGGGGTTCATGGGGTTTTTGCGCGCCAGCACACCGGATCCAAGTCACAGACTGATCCCAGATTTAAAATCCAAGCCGCTGACACGTGGGCCACCCGGCTTCGTCTTCCTCCCGACTCCCGCGTTCGGCCGCCGCGATGCCTCGCCGGAGAGCTCAACGGCAGCCTCTGTGGTGCTCCAAACTTCATGATTCTGGCCGACCCTGCCTATGTCCACTCGGGGAACACAATTCTGGGCTCAGTTTGTCATGAAAATGGCCGGCACACGGTCGGCGACGAGCGGCAGCTTCAGAAGAACTTCGGCCGTGTCGGCCGATCTCCCTAGCACCCCAACCGACCGAGCAAACATCCGGAAAGCATCAGTGGTCCCTCAGGAAACTCGGCATGGGCTCGAAGCAGCTCGGGGGAGGTCCGAAGTAGGCTCCCGCCATGCGTCCGATGCTTCCCGCAGGATCCGCCGTCGGCAAGCTTCGAAATACGCCGGGTACAGGGGTTCTCAGGCTAAGGGTTGTGAAGGCAACTTGTGCGCTACCAAGTCTAGTCTGTGTAGGAATGGATTGAGAATCTCTACACCTTCCTAGAGCGTGAATTTGACAGAACCGCACCCGAAGGTCGTTCTGTACCGAGAAAGGGGAAAACTTGAAATTCACCGCCGGCGTTCAAGCCCTCGGGCTGTGGCTCGGGGGTGAGCAGCACCGGTCCCTAACGCGTCCAGGGACGCCTTAGTTCGGGCGTGACAACCTCCCGGTTGGGCTGTCCACGGGAGACCGAAGTGCGGCGGATGTAGTTCACTGAACGGAACTCTCGGTATAGCCGAGATCACCCGAGTTCAGCCGATTTCTAGCGACGGGGAAGGAGAAGGGAAGTCTCTAGTACCTTGTCGTAGCTTTGGAGGGAGCGGGGAGGCTGTGATCGTGAGTCCCCGATCGGTTCCGAGCAGCGGAGGGCAGAGCGCCGGCGCCGCGTTCTTGTGAGAGGAAAAACAGCGAGGGGGCTTCGGCCGAGGCGTGGAGCGCCTTAAGAAGGGCTCAGAACCGACCTGCGCCCGCGCGTGGCCAAGCTGCTGGTGGCGCGGCAGCCTCCCCTCAGTGGCGCCCTCGGAGGGAGCTCGGGGACCCGAGTACTGAAGTCTCAGTTGGTTGACTCTCTTCAGTGGCTGACATGTGGGTCCCACTCCATTTTTAACCTCTGAACTTAACTCTATATTACTGTCCTAAACAGTAAGCCCTACAATGCCCATGGTGATTTGAATTATTCACCCCTGAGCCATTTGAATTGGTTAGAATTCAAATTAGGTTTGGTTTGACTAAGTTTCAGCACATATTCAGTTTGAAATTTAAATAAAGTTTGAATTTGCTACACTTAGCTCATGTCAAGATCAACTCCAAATGGAGTGAAAATTGGTGTGTGAGCTCAAAAAAATGTGCTGAGCTATGCCTCCCACTTTTGAATTCATGGGATGAAAACAGTTTGAATTTGAATTTGAGTTCAAACCACCCTCTTTCTAGCTATACCCAAAAGGACCTCAAAAAGGTTTTGAATTTGGGTGAAACTTGGCATGGACATTCCTAGCAAGGTGTAGGAGTTTTCCAAATGGCCAGCCCCCATATGATGCATGTGGGAAATGCCACTTTTGCATTATGTGAGTTTGTTCTCTAATGAGCATGTCCATGGTGGTTACTTGCTCTTCAAATGTGTTCATCAACTTTCCTCAAATGAGGTGTGTGTGTGGTGATGAACACTTTAAACATGTGTCAAAAACTGAGGTATTTACATCCCGCCCCCTTAAAAGAATCTCGTCCGAGATTATAAGGTGAAAATGAGAGAGAGGACGGTGGAAAATTACCGGATGTGCGACGTGAAAAAGTCGGGGTAGTTAGCGCGAAGAAATCCTTCGCTCTCCCATGTCGCTTCGTCCATGGAGTGATTACTCCACAGAACTTTGTAGAACCACAACGTACGGTTGCGCGTGGCTCGGGCCTTTTCATCAATAACCTTAACCGGTTCCTCCTGATAGGTGAGATCCGGTTTCTGTTCTTCAATATCCTCCAGCTGAACGGTAGTTGATAGCTTGAGACACTTCCTCAGCTGGGAAACATGAAAGACGCCGTGCACACCGGATAGTGCTTCTTGTAATTTCAGCCGGTATGCTACTGATCCACATGTTTCGGTAATCTAAAATGGACCGATGAATTGGGGTGCCAACTTTCCTCTCACCCCGAATCTGTTCACGCCCTTCATTGGAGACACATGTAGGTATATGTGATCCCCGACCTCAAATTGTAATGGGCGTCTTCTCCGGTCCGCATACTGTTTCTGTCGGGATTGGGCGTCTTTTAGGTCCGCTTGAATCAGCCGAACCTTTTCCTCCGCGTTGTTGACAAGATCAATCCTGAAGGTAACCCTCTCGCCAGATTCACACCAATTAAGTGGTGTGCGGCATTTCCTCCCGTATAGCGCCTCGTAAGGCGCCATCTTGATGCTTGCTTGGTACCCATTGTTGTATGAGAACTCGGGTAACGGCAAGTGATCATCCCAATTCTTGCCGTGGTTGATATAGCAAGCTCGTAGCATGTCCTCTAGAATCTGATTTACCTGCTCGGTTTGCCCATCCGTCTGCGGGTGGTATGCTGAACTACGGATCAGCTTCGTCCCCAATGCAGCGTGTAGCTGCTCCCAAAAACGGGACACAAATAAAGTGCCCCGGTCCGATATGATGGTATGGGGTACGCCGTACAAGCATAGGATCCGCGAGATATATAGTTCAGCATACTTTTTGGCATTGTAGTTGGTGTTGACCGGGATGAAATGGGCAACTTTGGTGAGCCGGTCGATGATCAACCACACAGAATCATGCTTTTGAAAAGTGGTGGGTAAACCGACGATGAAGCCCATGCTCACATCCTCCCACTTCCAGGCAGGAACGCCCAGTGGTTGTAGCAGTCCCGGTTTCCGCATATGATCTGCCTTCACCCTTCGACAAGTATCACACTCGGACACGTACTTGGCGATCTCCTGCTTCATTCGTGTCCACCAAAAGTTGCTTCTGAGTTCTTGATACATTTTGTTGCTGTTGGGGTGAATAGAAAATTTTGACAAGTGAGCCTCATCAAAAAAATTTTCCGTAACTCCGGGTTACGGGGTACGATGATCCGGTCCTTGAACCATAGGACGCCGTCTCCATCTTTCTGGAAACATTTAAGCTCCCCACTGTCTATACTCTCCGCAAATGCGACATACCCTTGTCATGTTTCTGAGATGCCGCTATCTCTTCACGGATGGTGGGGATCAAAGCTAAGTTGTAAAGAGCTCCATGTGGAATCAAATGCAGTGGTTGTTCGCTCTCTTCCAATGGTGTCATGGTCAGATTGTTGGCGTGTGACTTGCGACTCAGCGCATCCGCCACTATGTTTGCTTTGCCAGGGTGATAATGGATCTCTACTTCGTAATCCTTTATCAACTGTAACCATCTTCTCTGCCTCATGTTCAGCTTCTTCTGAGTGAATATGTACTTGAGGCTTTTGTGGTCGGTGTATAAATGTACGAGGTTACCATGTAGGTAGTGCCTCCACATTTTAAGTGCCAGTACCATGGCAGCGAGCTCCAAGTCGTGAATTGGATAATTCTGCTCATGGTTTCTAAGCTGCTGTGACCCATACGCGACCACTCTTCGGTCTTGCATCAGCACACATCCGAGTCCAATGCCGGATGCATCGCAGTACACATCGAACGGTTTTGTTGTGTCTGGCTGCGTCAAAACCGTTGCTGATGTTAGGTGCTTGACTAAAGCCTTGAATGCTGCTTCACACGCTGGACTCAAAACATATTTGGTAGCCTTCTTCAGCAGCTCCGTCATAGGCTTGGCAATCTTCGAGAAGTTCGGAATGAACCTCTGATAATATCCCGTGAGTCCGAGGAAACTCCGTACCTCATGAACAGTTCTCGGGGATTTCAAATTCAGCACTTGTGCGATCTTACTCGGGTCTACAGCGATACCCTCCGCTGAGACGATATGCCCGAGAAAAGGCACTTGCGATATCCAGAACTCGCATTTGCTGAATTTCGCGTATAGCTTGTGATCCTGCAGCCGTTGCAAGATTATACGCAGATGCTTCTTGTGATCTTTCTCCGACTTGGAATATACCAGGATTCGTCGATGAAGACCACAACAAAATTGTCCAGCTCCGGCATGAATACCGAGTTCATTAGATACATGAAGTGAGCTGGAGCGTTGGTGAGGCCGAAGGACATGAACAGGTACTCATAAAGTTCATACCTCGTCGAGAAAGCCGTCTTCGGAATATCCTCAGCCTGTATCTTAATCTGATGGTACTCGGATCTTAAGTCCATCTTGGAAAAGATCTTTGCTTCAACCAACTGATAAAACAACATGTCGATCCGTGGCAACAGGCACTTGTTCTTGTTGGTTACGGCGTTTAATGGACGATAGTCCACGCAAAGCCGCAATGTCTCATCCTTCTTCTTCACAAATAATGCCGAACAGCCCCATGGCGAGGAGCTCGGCCTAATAAAACAATTTTCCAGCAGGTCCATTAGCTGGGTCTTCAGTTCAGCCAACTCCTTGGGCGCCATCTTGTACGGCCTTTGTGATATTGGCATGGATCCCGGTGCAAGTTCAATCTTGAACTCCACCTCTCTATCGGGTGGCATCCCCGGTAAATCATCCGGGACCACGTCAGGGAACTCTCGGACCATGGGAATATCTTCCAATCTGATAGCTGTGGATTGATAGACACTTGGAAGTTTTATTTCTGGACTGTCCAGAAATAAAGAGTGAGATCCGTGCACTTCTGAGTTCAAGTGAACGATTCGAAGGACGGTGTCTAAAACAGCGCCGTGGCGGGTTAACCACGACATCCCTAAGATGACATCGACCTTTTGCCCCTCTAAAATTATGAGAGACGTAGGGTAAACTCTACCCGCTAAACATAATGGTGCTTTGGAAACCATTACGCTTGCTGAAATCTTCCCACCCGGTGAACAAATCAAATATGGACTATCGGTGGGTAGTATTGGCAAGCTGTGTTTAGCAATGAAAGCTTGGCTAATAAAATTGTGTGTGGCGCCTGAATCAAACAACACTATGGCGGTATGCTGGTGGAGTTTGAACATACCCGCAAGGATTGGCTCACCCTCCGGCACGTCCTTTATGGCAAGCTGGTGGACGGTGCCAGGCCTAGGGTTTGCGCGCTGCGCATTAGTAGGGTTCCGGGGCTGATTCCTCCCCGAAAGTTGTGGTGCAACTCCGCCGCCTTGTCTCTCTGGACAACTGCTGGCGAAGTGTCCTGGACGACCACATTTGTAGCATGTGGCCGCTGCTTGTCCGGTGCTTCGAGGATGAAAGCCCGGCATGCGCTGCTGAGGTGCATACGCACGCGGCATCGCCCGCTGCTGTTGTTGCTACGGAGGTGGTGCTGGCAGTGCCGGCCTGAACGCCGGTGGGGAATAGGGCCGACTGCGGAATGGCATCGACCTCTGTGGTGGCTGCCAGCGTGGTCTTGATAGTGGGCGATTCACCATTTGAAATTTCTGAGAAGGACCGCCTCCTTCTCCGCTGCTTTGCGGCGCGCTTCGCTTTCTTTCCACCGCCGCTAACTCCTTGCCGGAGTCCTCCTGAACAATCGCAGCATCGATTATGTCGTTGAGGCTGCCGCGATTGAACATCGCCAATTTGTCCTTCAGGAGCAGATTAAGCCCCTGGTAGAGGTGGTCCCGCCGCTTCTCATCAGTATCAGCATGATACGACGCGTAGAGCGTGAGATCATTGAACGCCCTGGAGTATTCCAGTGCGTTCTGGCTCCCTTGCTGCAGGTGTAGAAACTCTAGCGTCTTCCTCTTCATGAGACCCGGCGGTCTATGATAGGACCTGAAGGCCGTCCGGAACTCCGCCCAGGTCATAACTCGGTCGGTGGGCTGTGAAGCACAGTAGTTTGCCCACCATGCGCTCGCGGATCCTTGGAGCTGTTGGACCGTGAACTGAGTCTTGCGCTGCTCACTCACTTGGAGCAGCCCAAACTTCATTTCCATCGTGCGAGCCAGTTATCCGCATCGAGGGGTTCATCCGCCCTTGAGAATACCGGGGGATGAGTTGCTAGAAAATTGGAGTAGGAGCTCTGTTGACGCTCCTCACGATCATGACGCCTCTCTGGTCGAGACGTATTTGCGAGAAGGGTCTGCAGCAACTCCGTGTGCTTCTGATGAGAGCCCGCCATTGCTGCTACAATATCCGCCAAAGTAACCATTGGCGGTGGCGGTGGCGGTTGTTGCTGTGGCTGCTGCTGCCGTTGCTGTCCCAAGGAGTCCTCGGGTGGCTGTTGGGAGGTTTCTCCCCCTTGACTAGAACCCCCAACGTCCGGGTTGGCACGAGTACGAGTCATTCTGAAATTTAAAACAGCAGCGATCAGCACATGTCATACTTAAAAATTCCATATGAAACAGTAGGTATTGAAGTGACGCATGAATAATTTGCACAACATTCGCATATATTGATAAAGCATAATCTTTATACAAGATACATTATTCTCGGGTCTCCGAGAAGTCGTGCTCATGTTGTCACTACCTATACATACGCTATTGCCTACACGACATATCACTGGTTACAAAAGTTGGGGTTACACTACTCTGGTTGCCCTACATGACAATGGTAAACTTCTACTCGGAGTAGAACTCGACCTCCTGTGGGTCGTCCTCCTCCGGTACCTCTGCTGGTGGCTCCGGATCTACAACCTCCTCTCCCATTTCGGATTCTCCCATTGCCAGAAGACCCAAGACCACCGGTATGCCCAATACCGGAGGTACGAGGTCCTGCAACGCGTGCACCTCGTCCATAGCCTAGTTGTAGTCCTCTTCCCAGCATTGCCCCTCCTAAATAGCGTCGTCCCGCTCTTGAGTAAAGACCTCATTCTGCTCGGTCAGATCCTGCACCTGTTGTTGCAACGCCGGCGATGTCAACACGGGTTTTCTTCCTTGCCTTCTTCAGACGATGCAACTGATTATGTTGTTCGTTCAGTCGCTTAATCGTCGGAAGGAGCACATTGCGGAGTGCCCTTGAGCACTCTCGAAATGGTCTCCACGGCTGGTGCTTTCCTTGAGCTTTGCGGCGAGACACTCCATATGAACAGCTTGGCTGTCCATCATGGCCTTTCCCGCCCTCATCTGGAGGCTGAGGTTCGCCTCCACGGGGTTGTACCTTGGGCAACCCAGATCGGTTGCCTCCCGGTACCTCCCTTCCCACACATGACTAGCCCGTCCCTCCACCAGAAGGAGCGTGTATGGAGTTCCCTCCATAGCTCTCACGTGTAGTTGGCAAAAACGCGACATGGTGCCGCGGGCTGCCACTTGCCACATCCCCTCCGGTTGTCTACCTCTCACCGTAACGGCGAACGGCGCCCAACCGGGTGGCGTAGGTCCTGCAGGAACTTTGACATGGATCGTCCACGCCTTGTTCCCCTCCTTGCCTTCCTCCTTGGCGAGGTACTGCGGCATCTCGCTGTACCCGAAATATTGAAGCATTTGCCTCAATGCTTCCGGATAGCCGCTGTGGTGAGAACAGTGGGACACCACCCAACCGTCCTCCAATTGTTTATCTGCCGTCATCTGTAGAAACATATTTAAAAAATGTCAAATATTTATTTAAACAGTAAACCATTGAGTTATAACATAAAACATGTCATTGAACTCGTAAAACTTGGAAACAGAGTTCAAACATTAAACAAATTTGACTGTTGATCTGCTGTCCATCATGACAGCCCTGACCAGTTTCCATTTCAACCTGATTTAGACCATGCTAAAAGCAAAACCAATTCTGGAGCTCAACATCAAAGTTAAAGCTAACTTCAATAGCTTTCCAGAAAGTATTTGCTTGAACTAATATCTGTCCTGGTTCAAAAGTTAGGAGATGTCAAATTTAAAAGAATTTCTGGATAGAATTGGACAGCACCTCCCTGCTTTAGGTACTGGTTTGATCCAAGAATTCCAGTTAATTCTACTCCCAGTCTGACAAAACTTTCTGTTACAAAGTTGTAACCCATCTCATAATATTTCCAGAACTACCTCATTTTCTATTTTTAGATTTTTATGCAGGAAGTTATGCTCAATTTACAGAGAGTGTTTGCTCTGCCCTGTTTTATGGACAGTTTCAACTCTACTGCATTTTTAGATTGGTTAAGGGATGAAACACCTCTGGACCTCAACAGAAAAGTTGTAAAGATCTTCCAAAGCTTTCCATAAATGTATCATATGACCCCAACCTCGAAAGAACTCAACCTATAACCTCTGATTAACTTCAGCCTTAATTCAGCTGAAAACAGGGGATTCTGTCCTTAATAGCCTATGAGTTGAATACTTGTTAACTTTGAATATCCTGATTAAGGAAAGGAGTTACATCAAGTTTTAATGCTTTGAATTAAAATTTACAACTTTTATAGTGAAGTTGCTCATTTAATGGGGTGTGACGTCGATGCGTCACCAGATCATGTCGGTACTACGTCCTCACAAAGAAAAACCTATACCGGACGTAGCCGGCTTCGTTAGTTCAGTGGCACTAAGCGTCACTCGCACACAAATGCTACACGTCTACCGTTTCGTGGTTAGACTACCTGCAGATAACTCACACAATCGTCAGACTCAGCTGCACACCGAGCCCGGTATCCATACAGTTCGTACACCCGGTCGTCATCACTCGCCCGGATGTTCTCAAGCCAAACACGCCTTGAGCTACGTGTTCATGTTACTGACCACATGACGGGTTCTCCCAAATTGCACCACGAACGCCAGGGACAGACGTTGCTTGAATACCCCAAATGACATGAAGAGTCGTAGAGGATATTAAAGCGGGTCGGGTTACCTGCCACCCGTGGGGCTCCACCCTTCAGCTTGTGCGCACTGGTGGACAGCGCTTACGTGCACCCCCCAAGACATAAACGTCCTGAGATGCACGATTTTCCGACATAAACAAATAGGTTAGTATGCCACTTTCTATACACTAATAACATCCTTATATGGGCTACTAACTCGTTCCTCACTGGATTTTTGAAAAAGATGACCGTTTTAGTGCGTTAAACCTCAAGCGAGCTCTGATACCAACGCTGAAACGACCCCAACGATCTTGTCGAGCCAGGATCATGCGGAAGGGTGCTGCGTTGCATAACACCAGATAACACACATCAAAGGTACAAAGCAGAAGCAAAGTTTTATTACATAAAGAGGTTTATGAACATTTGTACAACAAAATATGTTCAGTCTACACTCACGGGCATAGACTACGCATCGAGTTCACGTTCAGCCCATGAACGTGTCCCCGCTAGCACGCACACACACTAACACGGCGGCGTGCACGACTCCCACTCGACGGGGTTCCCCTCCTGGGGTTCCGTCTCCTCCTCGGGAGTCCCTTCCTTATAGAACCCTGCAAAAGCTTCAAGCACAAGCAGTGAGCACGAAGGCTTAGCAAGACTGACCCGTCTCTCCTAAACATGAAACTTCTACATGGAGGGTTATAGGTGACATGAGATAAAATCAGTTGCAAGGACTCGCCTAATTAGTGGAACCTTACTTTCAAGTTTTAGCAGCAGGTTGTGGAGAACCTTACGCTAAGGCACATGAGAGAGCCGCAACCAAACAAGAAACGCATTTCTCTCATGTACTTTGCCCAAGGTTGAAAGGAACTTTAGTTAGCTCTAGACTACAGCAAATCATTTAACAATCAAGTCCATCTTTTAATCAGCAACATTTTAACATGTATCTAGCCTGTTCTTTCTACGTCACGGTACAGTGAACAAGTGGTACTCACTGACCGCGTGGGACGGCGATTATAATCGATTTACACCTGCAGGGTTACCCGAATAACCCGTCACGTACGCCCGTACTCAATGTTGCCTACAGCAATCATCACGGACGCCGTACGCAACTACCTTTCACCCGTTAGCCAAATATTGAACCGGTCCTGTCGACCTGAGCAAGAGGTCTCTACACACGCATCTCAGTGCCGCCAGCCGATTTACACCTCATGCTCTCAACCTACCCTCTGAACGACAGGCAATGCCTCAATACCCAGCTACCCGAGTTACATCGGTTTCCCGGTTCCCATATAGCCGGTAGTTCTTCGGTACTGTTCTAGCTTGTTCAACAGGCCCGCACACGGCTCGGTCCTCAATCGACAGAAGCGGAGCTATAGCACACAGGCCCCAAAGTCCTGCTGCCCTTACTCTCCGCTCGGTCTCATTTTTCTTGCCATGTGTTTCATTTGCTAATTTTACCCGAGGAATGTGCCTCTTGCCTATTCTCGCGAGTAGTTCCAACTACTTGACTTGTATTGAATGCTACTCTATCTTAGCATTGCAGTGGCTAACGAGGTTTTTAATCTTAATCCCAACCCATGGTTTTCCTGGCTATGCATTTGGGTTTCAAACAAGACTCTAATGCAAGAAATAAATGGTACTCAAAGGAAGTTCTCAAAACAATAGAAATTTGTATAGGGGTTAATGCAAACCGGAGCTTGCCTTGCTGCTCTTGGTCGTAGGCTAGCTGCTCTTCCGGAGTAACGAAGTCTAAGACTTCGGGTTCCTCCTCGACCTTAGCGACTACATGAGATAATAAGTATGTGTATTAATTTAAATGCATTTCAATTGAATTTAAACTTGTGAAGTTTATAAATCTTACTAGACAGACCTAATGACTCTGCAATTTTTACTGTTGTTGGTTTACAACCTAAACAGAGACTTGGCCAAGTTTTATTTGCAGCAAAGCTCATTTGAGCTCTCCACAAATAATTATGTACTTTACCTTAATTAGAGCTCTTAGGGTGTTGTACGGATTTCCATGGCGAAAGCTATGACTTTCTGAAAACTAGATTTTCAGATGATTATAATGTAGTTGGTCTCACTTAATTTGAAGGTTCCTAGCTAAAGATATGAGCTAAACAATTTCAGAGAAATTCTGAAAATGTTTCTGGACATTTTCTATTTTCTCTGAAACAGTTTCATTAATCACACCATTAGGTGGATCAACTGAGCTAAAATGAATCTGAAATTTTTATGGTAGTTCAGAGATATTTTGTTGAACATCCCAGCAAAATTTTAGAATTTTCCGCCAAAGGATTCTCCAGTTAAAATTCTAAACAGTTTAAATTTTGAAGAATTAATTCTGGATTAAATAAGGATTTTCCTGAAGTGAAACTTTATTTGCTGGAAATTACTCAGAGAGATGAATCCAAAAAAAATTGGTTCACTCGATTTGGAGTTTCCTAGCCAAAGTTATGACGATTTGAAGTTTGAATGAAATCTGAAAATTGGGGAAATGTTTAAATCTGCCGGTGGGTCCACGGTACACGTGTCGGGTGCTGAAGCGATGGCACACCGGGGTTCATGGGGTTTTTGCGCACCAGCACACCGGATCCAAGCCGCAGACTGATCCCGGATTTAAAATCCGAGCCGCTGACACGTGGGCCACCCGGCTTCGTCTTCCTCCCGACTCCCGCGTTCGGCTGCCGCGATGCCTCGCCGGCAGCCTCTGTGGTGCTCCAAACTTCATGATTCTGGCCGCCCCTGCCTAAGTCCACTCGGGGAACACGGTTCTGGGCTCAGATCGTCATGAAAATGGCCGGCACACGGTCAGCGACGAGCGGCAGCTTCGGAAGAACTTTGGCCGTGTCGGCCGACCTCCCTAGCACCCCAACCGACCGAGTAAACGTCCGGAAAGCATCAGTAGTCCCTCAGGAACCTCGGCATGGGCTCAAAGCAGCTTGGGGGAGATCTGAAGTAGGCTCCCACCTTGCGCCCGATGCTTCCCGCAGGATCCGCCGTCGGCAAGCTTTGAAATACGTCGGGTACATGGGTTCTCAGACTAAGGGATGTGAAGGCAACTTGTGCGCTACCAAGTCTAGTCTGTGTAGAAACGGATTGAGACTCTCTACACCTTCCTAGAGCGTGAATTTGACAGAACCACACCCGAAGGTCGGTCTGTACCGAGAAAGGGGAAAACTGGAAATTCACTGCCGGCGTTCAAGCCCTCAGGCTGTGGCTCGGGGGTGAGCAGCACCGGTCCCTAACGCGTCCAGGGAGGCCTTAGTTCGGGCGTGACAACCTCCCGGTTGGGCTGTCCACGGGAGCCCGAAGTGCGGCGGATGTAGGTCACTGAACGGAACTCTCGGTATAGCCGAGATCACCCGAGTTCAGCCGATTTCTAGCGACGGGGAAGGAGAAAAGAAGTCCCTAGTACCTTGTCGTAACTTTGGAGGGAGCGGGGAGGCTGTGATCGTGACTCCCCAGTCGGTTCCGAGCAGCGGAGGGCAGAGCGTCGGCGCCGCGTTCATGTGAGAGGAAAAACAGCGAGGGGGCTTCGGCCGAGGCGTGGAGCGCCTTAAGAAGGGCTCAGAACCGTCCTGCACCCGCACGTGTCCAAGCTGCTGGTGGCGCGGCGGCCTCCCCTCAGTGGCGCCCTCGGAGGGAGCTCGGGGACCCGATTACTGAAGTCTCATTCAGTTGACTCTCTTCAGTTGCTGACATGTGGGTCCCACTCCTTTTTTAACCTCTGAACTTAACTCTATATTACTGGTGTAAACAGTAAGCCCTACAATGCCTATGGTGATTTGAATTATTCACCCCTGAGCCATTTGAATTGGTTAGAATTCAAATTAGGTTTGGTTTTACTAAGTTTCAGCTCATATTCAGTTTGAAATTCAAATAAAGTTTGAATTTGCTACACTTAGCTCATGTCAAGATCAACTCCAAACGGAGTGAAAATTGGTGTGTCACAAAAATGTGCTGAGTAGGAATATGCCTCCCACTTTTGAATTCATGGGATTAAAACAGTTTGAATTTGAATTTGAGTTCAAACCACCCTCTTTCTAGCTATACCCAAAAGGATCTCAAAAAGGTTTTGAATTTGGGTGAAACTTGGCATGGACATTCCTAGCAAGGTGTAGGAGTTTTCCAAATGTCCAGCCCCTATATGATGCATGTGGGAAATGCCACTTTTGCATTTTGTGAGTTTGTTCTCTAATGAGCATGTCGATGGTGGTTACTTGCTCTTCAAATGTGTTCATCAACTTTCCTCAAATGAGGTGTGCGTGTGGTGATGAACACTTTAAACATGTGTCAAAAACTGAGGCCTTTACATCGTCACCCATCGGCGACTGCAGAACCTCCATTATACCAGTACACAACCGTCGGTGTATGGTCAAGAGATCACAAAATAGCCTTTACAAAGGGGTTACTAGATGTATGGACTCACTAAGGTTTCACCGGCATGCTAGAATCTGCAATTCTCCCACCCACGGGCCCCCTCTTGTGCCATGCAGTTCCCAGGGCAGTCCTCACTCGACTCCCATTCCCCGCGCCTTCAACGGTCCATAACAATCTAGCAACTTACCTAATTTATCAGCTAAGCCGCAGCCATACCTGGCCTTGTGGTGGCACTGTTATCCTGGCATGGCTGGCATGAACCGGTCCTTAGATCTACGGCAAGTAAAACCACCATCTCATGCTACCTCATTCACAAACCAAGGCTTGCCTGGATCTCCCTCCGATCCATGTTCATTAACAACATCAAGTTCTTATTATCATTACGAGTGCAGTTAGCTAGACACATCTATCTCGCTTCCCAAAATCCCGTGGACTCAGCGAAGCAAAAAGTAAAAACCATACCCGACTCATAAACTTCCCTGGTGACAAGGGTGATTTGACAAAACTATTAAACTCCTATAAAAGGGTTTCCCATCATATTTGACTCATAACACACACCTTTTGGCAAACAAAACAATTTCCCAAAACATAGGATCAATATGGTCAAGGGGCACTTGCCTTGTTCTTGCGGTTCCGGTTGCTCTTGGATCTCGAAACCTTGTTGCAGCTCGTCTTAGACAGCTCTCTGAGCTTGTCCTTCTATTCGCGATCACGCATATACAAGATTCACAGCAATCAATATCATGCACAAACTCTAATCAAGATGCGATGATGCATATGTATGTTAATCCTATGATGTAGTTTTTATTAGATCTGTTCACACGTGTTCTTGCATGAATTGCATGGGTTTTTCTATGAACAGAGGTGTTCGGATCAAATGTGGACGTGGTGATGATCTTGACTTTAGATCAAACCGATCAACGCGTGATATGTCCACGAAAAAGCTTCTGTTCGAAAGGAATCGAAGAACAGATGCAAATAAAACACGATGATGTCGTAAGGTGGTATTGGAAACCTACCTTACGTTCTTCGGGATCTCCCTCCTAGTAAACAGATCGTCGGGCTCCTCCGCCGATGGCAATCGTCTCTGGGCTCGTCGGCGATCTCTCTGGTGGTCAAACTCCGGTGAAGGGTTTTACTCGGCGAGCTGGGGCTAGGGCTCTAAGTTGTCGGCTCAGGAGGTGGAAAAGAAGTTTGTGGTTTTGGCCAGAGGTTTTCGGTTCTATTTATAATCGGGAAGAGAAGAGTCCTAATCTGTCTGGATTTCGAATAAGAGTCCTATTCAAATTGTTTTTGAATCTTAACAACTTATCTTAGATTGATTCGGTGTGGTAATATTGTGGAAATCGTGTCGGTTTCTTCAGTACCGGGGATTCTCACGCGTGCAGAAGAGAAACCGCTTCAGAATCGCGTTCTTACGCGGTGATGAGCTGCGGAAGCTCCATGTGTCCTGCAGGAACCTGGGCTCCCTTTTCCGCAGAGACAAGCTCCGGTTGTGCCACGTGTCAGGTGGGCAAGACCCCCCCCCCCTTCTAAGAGGCGAGCTCCGCGTGCGCCACGTGTCAGGTGGGTCGGGACCTCCCCTCTCAACAGAGGCGAGCTCCGCGTGCGCCACGTATCTGGTGGGTCGGGACCTCCCCCCTCAACAGAGGCGAGCTCCGCGAACGCCACGTGTCAGTTTCCGGACTTCCCCTCTCTTCAGAGGTGGCTCTGGATGTGCCACGTGTCCTAACAGTGCCAGACTTCCTTTTTGCTCGGAGGCAAGCTCTGAGGTCGACACGTGTCCATCAGCGTCGGACCTCCCAGAGGTAAGCTCCGGAGGTGACACGTGTCCAATGAGACCGGACCTCCCGGAGGTGTGCTCCGAAGGTGACACGTATCCAATGAGACCGGACCTCCCGGAGGTGAGCTCCGAGAGCGACACGTGTCCCGCGCAGCTGGTCCTCTTTTTTCCGCAGTCAATAGCTCCACAGCCAACACGTGTCCTTCGGGACTGGCCTCGCTCCTCTGCAGAGGCTAGCTCCGGGGGCAACACGTGTCCCACGGGGTCGGACCTCTCCCCCTTTTGCTGGGATGAGCCCCGAGCTTGCCACGTAGCCAGTTTAGCGGCGGACCGCTCCCCATTTGCAGAGATGAGCTCCGAACACGCCACGTGGCCAGCGAGCCGCCGGAGTTGTCTTCGGTGCTCTCTGTACACTGGAATTTGCTCTTTTGGCTAACTTTTTGATTCTTTCTCGGTTTCAACTTATTTTAAAAGTATTTTTCTACATGAAACATGAATACATGCAGAACCCGAAAATGAGGGTGTCACAGCGGTGAGGCTGGCGGCGGTGGAACTGGCAGCAGCGAGGGCAGAAGTAGAAGCATCATCGGCTGCAGATGCAGCGCGTGCGGCTGCAGCAGAGCTTGAGGCTCTGCGTGGCAGTAGCGCCAGAGGATCTGTTTCTACTAACGGCAGCACCAACGAAGACCTCAGGCTGGCGAGGGAGGTAGCACGACCACATAAGCCACAGACATCACTGTATTTACAGAGATCACTGTATTTACAGGCGGCGCGACTCTCCATCCCCGGACAGGTACCATGGTCACCACGGGATCCAGGCCATTGTTAGGGACCGTTGGTCCCGGCAGTGGGTGGCCTACCCTCACCAAGACCAACTACGTCGAGTGGGCCGATGTGATGAGGATACGGCTCCAAGTGTGGCACATGTGGGAAGCAGTCCGATACGGCGACATCGACTGCTACGAGGATCGATGGACGCTGGATGCCCTCATTGCTGCAGTAACGCCTGAGATGTAGTTATCGCTTTCCAAGAAGTGGACTGCCAGGGAGGACTGGGACACCATCGCTGCAGCATGCATCGGCAGCGACAGCGCCCGCAAGATGACACTACAGGCACTCCACTGTGACGCCCTCAATTCTGTGGAAAACCACGGAACCGAGAACTAATGCATATGTGTGCCCAGGATGTTCATCACACATACACATACGTTCCACAAACTGAATTCAGATTATATATTACCACGAATAACACAGTTTATTACAATAACCTCATGAGTCTTGGACTCATGCTTACAGCGGAAGTCTTTGTTCCATGCAGCGGAAGTCCTTATTTAAATGCGGAAGCAAAAACTAATGCGGAAGCAAACTTAGCAGAAGTGGCTCCATCCCTACTCCCTCCACAGGCAAGGTTGAGAACAGATCACACACCATAATGCTCTACTCGGTCTTCATAGTAGTCTTCTCTTGCTGTTGATGAAGAAATAATTATGCAAGTTTGAGCACAATGATGTTCTCAGCAAGTGCGGGAATAACACATGATATGTAGCTCATAAACAAGGTAGGTGATAAAAGGCTTATTTGCAGAAAAGCAGATTTATAAAAAAACGTGAAAAAACAGCATCTTAACATTAGATGAATGTAATCCCAGCATGTATTAAATTACCAACATACCTCCATCGCTTTCCATGTTCCATTCGAACATTAACCAATCTTTTATTCATACTCACGAATACCTCCTCGTATTCGCTACCATCTCACCTCATAAAACAACCTCGTCTCGCACCGAGACCAATCTCATATCATGACCCACCAGTCATGCAACCCTTTCATCATCCAGACTTAACAATTCCAAACCAAACCCATAATCATAACCAAAAACCTTTCCAATAACCATTCCAGTAACCATTCCAATCTAATCATGGCAGTTTAGCCAGGTGCTCAAGACCGTAAGCTCGGCTATCATGATAGTTTTAATAACTCTGCAGAGTTTGCATCTCTTTACCCACAAGTTTGTGATTTCGTCACCCGTCGGCGACTGCAGAACCTCCATTATACCAGTACACAACCGTCGGTGTATTGTCAAGAGATCACAAAATAGCCTTTACAAAGGGGTTACTAGATGTATGGACTCACTAAGGTTTCACCGGCAGGCTAGAATCTCCAATTCTCCCACCCACGGGCCCCCTCTTGTGCCATGCAGTTCCCAGGGCAGTCCTCACTCGACTCCCATTCCCCGCGCCTTCCATAGTCCATAACATCCTAGCAACTTACCTAATTACTCAGCTAAGCCGCACCCATACTTGGCCTTGTGGTGGCACTGTTATCCTGGCATGTGCATGCATGAACCGATCCTTAGATCTGCGGCAAGCAAAACCACCCTCTCATACTACCTCATTCACAAACCCAGGCTTGCCTAGATCTCCCTCCGATCCTTGTTTATTAACCTCATCAGTTACTTATTATCAGTACGAATGCAGTTAGCTAGACGCATCTATCTCGCTTCCCAATCCCATGGACTCAGCAAAGCATAAAACAAGAAAACCATACCCGACTCATGAACTTCCCAGGCGTCAAGGATGGTTTAATCAAAACTAGTAAACTCCTATAAAAAGGTTTTCCCATCATGTTTGACTCAGCACACACACCTTTTCGCAAAACAAAATAGTTTTACCCAAAACATAGGATCAACATGGTCAAGGAGCACTTGCCTTGTTCTTGCTGTTCCGGTTGTTCTTGATTCTCAAAACCTTGTTGCTGCAGCTCGTCATAGACAGCTTCCTGAGTTTGTCCTGCTATGTAGGATTCACGTGCACACAAATTCACAACAATCAATATTATGCACAAACCATACTAGATGCGATGATGCACATGCATGCTATACTACGATTAGTTCTATTAGATTGTTCTGATGTTCTTGCATGGCTTGCATGGTCAGAGGTGTTCAGATCAAAGATGAACGTGGCGATGATCTTGTCTTTAGATCAAACTGATCATCGAGTGTTCTGCCCACGAAAACGCTTCTGTTCGAAAGGAATCGAAGAACAGATGCAAAGAGATGAACAACATGATGTCGTAAGGTGGTATTGAAGTCCTACCTCACGTTCTTCTTGTCTTCGGGGTCCTCCTCAGACCGCTTGGTTCTCCTCCGATGATCTCCCTTGTTGTGCTTTCGGCGATGTTTTGCTCGGCGAGTTAGGGCTAGGGCTCTAAGTCGTCGGCTTAGGAGTTGAAAAAGAAGTTTGTAGTTTCGGCCAGAGGTTTTGGGTTCTATTTATAATCGGGAAGAGAAGAGTCCTAATCTGATTGGATCCCGAATAAGAGTCTTATTCAGATCTTTGTTAGATCCTGACGTCTTATCTTCGGTAAGGATCGTGGAGTTTAGATCTGTTTCCGTTGCGCACCGGTATCTTTACACGTAAGAACCGCTTCAGACTCGTTACCTCCGCGGTAATGAGCTCCGGAGGCTCCACGTGTTCTTCCGAGTCTGGTATCTCTTCTCCCACAGAGACGAGCTCCGGTCGTGCCGCGTGTCAATCGATCGAGACCTCCCCCTTCTTCGGAGGTGAGCTCCGCGCACGTCACGTGTGGGTGCCGGTCTTTCCGCCTTTCCCTCCCTCAGGGACATGCCCCGAGGTCGACACGTGTTTAGCAGCGACGGACCTCCAGAGATAAGCTCCGGTGGCGACACGTGTTCAATAGATCCGGACTCCTCTGAGATGAGCTCCGAGATTGACACGTATCCCGCGCGGATGGTCCTCTGTTTTCCGCGAGGACTAGCTCCGAGGATGACACGTGTCCTATAAAAATGCCTTTGCTTCTTCTGCAGCGGCTAGCTCCGTGGTAGCACGTGTCCCATAGGGTCGGACCTCTTTCCAATTGCGGAGGTGACCCCTGAGCATGCCACGTAGCTAATTTAGCGGCGGACCTCTCCCAAATTTCTCGGGGATGAGCTCCGAACGCGCCACGTGGTCTGCTGGCCGTGGAAATTGCCTTCGGTGCTCTCGGAGAGCTTTATTGGCTATCCTTTTGGTACTTGTCTCTGTTTCTACTCTTCTTAAAATGTTTTTCTTCTTCACATGCTGACACCCGAGATGATGGTGTCACAAATCTACCCCCCTTAAATTGAATCTCGCCCTCGAGATTCGTTAGTAGAAAATAGATGGGGAAATTCTGCCTTGATATCCTCTTCACGTTCCCATGTGGCTTCAGCTTCAGTGTGATGGCTCCATTGTACCTTGCACCATCGAATCACCTTGTTTCGGGTGACCCTTTCCTTCACGTCCAAGATTCGAACAGGGTGTTCTGCGTAGGTCAGGTCCTCTTGAAGTTCAAGTTCTCCCATCGACACTTGTTCCTCTAGCATTCTCAAGCACTTCTTGAGCTGGGATACATGAAACACGTCATGTACGTCGCAGAGGTGGTTTGGGAGCTCTAGTTGGTAGGCTACTTCCCCTCGCTTACCCAAAATCTTAAATGGTCCAATGTAGCGAGGCGCTAGTTTGCCTCTGACGTTAAAACGTCGTTGGCCTCGGATAGGCGATACCTTAAGGTATACGAAGTTTCCAACTTCAAAGGTCAACTTTCTACGTCTATTGTCCGCATAGCCTTTCTGTCGTGACTGAGCAGCCTTTAAGTTTTCCTGTATCGTTTGGACTTGCTTTTCAGCCTCTTGTAGTACTTCGGATCCAAACACCTGGTTCTCTCCAGTCTCGTTCCAGAACAGCGGCGTTCTACACCGTCTACCATATAAGGCTTCGAAAGGCGACATCTTCAAGCTAGCTTGATAGCTGTTGTTATAGGAGAACTCGGCATACGGTAAACTCCTATCCCAACTACGCCAACGTTTCAAGGCGCAAGCTCTCAACATGTCTTCCAAAATTTGGTTCGTCCTTTCGGTTTGTCCATCTGTTTGTGGGTGGTAGGCAGAGCTAAAATCCAGTTGTGTACCCATGGCTTTCTGCAACTTCCTCCAGAATCTAGAGGTAAACTGAGAACCTCGATCTGAGATTATCCTCTTTGGAACTCCATGACGGCACACGATCTGCTCCATGAACAATTCTGCCAGCTGTGTAACGTTGTAACTTGTCTTTACCGGAAGAAAATGGGCGGTCTTCATCAACCGGTCCACAATGACCTAGATGGAGCCGTATCCTGACTGAGTTAGTGGCAATCCAACAATGAAGTCCATACTGATGTCCTCCCATTTCCATTCAGGTACTTTCAAGGGTTGCAACAATCCAGCGGGTTTTTGATGTTCGGCTTTTACCCGTTGGCATGTGTCGCATAGGGCAACGTATTCGGCTATATCCCTCTTCATACCATCCCATCAATAGCAAGTTTTCAAATCCTTGTACATTTTGTGCTCCCTGGGTGTATGGAATAGGGTGAATCATGTGCCTCCTTCAATATTATGTCGCGAAGGTGTTTTATGTTTGGCACACAAATCCTTTTTCCTAGCCAAAGCATACCCTTTTTATCCTCCTTGAAATCCTTTTCTATCCCTTGTCGGATTCTTTCTTTGATCTCCTTAATCCCCTCGTCCGTTGCTTGTCCCTTTCTTATTTCTTGCTCCAATGAGGAGTGGATTTCCATCATTTCCATGTTATTCAAGAATCCGAGGTGTAACTGTTCGAACTCTTTACGTAGTTCGGGTGGTAGCTCCCGAACCGTGAGTTGGTGGCATGCTCCCTTTCTGCTCAATGCGTCAGCGACCACATTGGCCTTCCCGGGGTGGTAGTTGATTCCCACATCATAATCCTTGATGAGTTCTAACCATCGACGTTGCCTCAAATTCAAGTCTGTTTGTGTAAATATGTACTTGAGGCTTTTATGATCCGTATAGATCTCACATCGATGACCAAGGATATAATGTCTCCAAATCTTCAATGCATGCACCACTGCTGCTAACTCCAAATCATGAGTAGGATAGTTAAGCTCATGCTTCTTTAATTGTCGTGAGGCATAGGCTACCACTTGCCCTTCCTGCATGAGCACACATCCGAGCCCTTGTCTGGATGCGTCACAATATATGTCGAAGCTCTTGCTTACGTCTGGCAATACAAGAACTGGTGCTGTGGTTAGCCTTTTCTTGAGTTCCTCAAAACTTTCTTGGCAGGCTTGTGTCCATTGAAAGACCTTTCCCTTCATTAGCAACTCCGTCATAGGTTTTGCTATCTTAGAGAAGTCTTTAATGAAACGCCGATAGTATCCTGCCATCCCAAGGAAACTCCGAATATCCCTCACGCTCCTCAGTTGGTCCCACTTCAAAATATCTCTCACCTTTCCAGGATCAACCGATACCCCTTCCTTGGAGATGATGTGGCCTAGGAAGGATATTTCCCTTAGCCAAAATTGACACTTGTTAAGCTTGGCATACAACTGATGCTCGCGCAACTTCTGCAAGGTCAATCTCAGATGTTCTTCATGCTCCTCCTTACTTTTTGAATACACCATAATGTCGTCGATGAAAACTACGACGAACTTGTCCAAGTACTCCATGAAAACCTTATTCATAAGGTACATGAAGTATGCGGGTGCATTCGTCAATCCAAAAGACATCACGGTATATTCATATGAACCATACCGCGTCCGAAAGGCTGTCTTAGGTATATCAGAGGGCTTAATCTTCAGCTGGAAATATCCCGACCGAAGATCAATCTTGGAGAACACTTGGGCTCCTTTCATTTGATCGAACAGGTCCTCTATACAGGGCAGAGGGTATTTATTCTTGATTGTTACCTCGTTGAGAGACCTGTAGTCCATGCACATTCTTTGGGTTCCGTCCTTGTTGTCCACGAAAAGTACCGGGGCTCCCCACGGTGACGAACTTGGACGGATAAAACCCTTCTCCAACTGTTCTTGAATTTGCTTCTTGAGTTCAACTAACTCGTTGACGGGCATCCTATATGGTCTCTTAGCTATGGGTGCAGTTCCAGGTACCAAATCTATGGCAAACTCAATGTCCCGGTCAGGTGGCATACCTGGAAGTTCTTCCGGGAACACATCCGAAAATTCCTGAACCACTGGAATGTTGTCCAATGTTACTCCTTCAACATGGTTCAGATCCGCCCGTTCGGTCGCTTGCTGGGCTGACTCAGACTCGACCCAGATACCGTGTTCGTTTGTCAATTGCACGCTTCTCTCAGCACATTGGATTACTCCATTGTGCTTGCTTAACCAGTCCATTCCGAGTATGATGTCAATCCCGTGGGAGTCCAAGACAATAAGGTTGGCAAGGAAGTCTACCCCCCTTATTTTAAGGCTTACTTTAGGACATACTATATTAGTCCTCATTTCTCCTCCGGGAGAATTAACTAACATAGCACATTCTAAGTGGGATACGGGTAGATGATGCTTGGCAACATAATCGGATGATATGAAGGAATTTGATGCTCCAGAATCAAATAAAATGGTGGCTGGGTTGGAGTTGGCAAGGAACATACCAATTGCGACGTCCTCAGCCTGTTGTGCTTCCTCAGCAGTGACATGGTTAACATGGCCACGAGCATAGTTCTGCGGTCCACGGTTCCCTTGGTGGTCCCCTCCGTTTGGTCGCTGGTTCTGCTTGGGCACGTTACCTTGCTGTCCAGGGCCTCTCTTCGGGCACTGGTTAGCGAAGTGGCCTACTTCCCCGCATGCAAAGCATGCCCTGTTGCCTACGGCAGCAGGTGCGTTGGGGCGGGGGTTTTGAACAGGAGCGCCATTGTTAGGCCGGGGCGCAGGAGGCATGGGCATACGAGGTGCCGGTGCAACGAGCCGTTGCCGTGGTGGCTGACCAGGGCGGTACGTAGCAGTGGTCGATCCATACTGCGGTGTAGGGGGCATGTATCTAGGTCGTACGTTGCTCCCTTGGGGCTGGTATGGGATCTTCCTTTTGCACTCGCGCTCGATCTCTCGGATCTTGTTTTCCACCACAATAGCCTTATCAACCAGCTTCTGGAAGCTTACGTAGTCATTGTTGAGGAGCTGAACTTGGATCTCTTTGTTCAACCCTCTCATGAACAGGTACTGCTTCCTCTGATCTGAGTTGACATCTTCAGGGGCATACCGGGACAGTTGTATGAACTTGTTGAGGTATTCGTTCACACTCTTCTGCCCTTGGCGGAGACCTTCAAACTCCTGTCTCTTGAGCATCATTACGCCAACAGGGATGTAGTGGGAGCGGAAACTTTTCTTGAACTCAGTCCAAGTGATTGTCTCCAGGTTGGCATGGGCGTTGCTCAAGGCATCCCACCAGTCAGCAGCTGCTCCCATTAGTTGGTGGGACGCAAAGAGAACCTTCTCTCGGTCGTTGCACTGTACAATGGCAAGCTTCTTCTCCATGGATTTCAACCAATCATCGGCCTCCATTGGATCGTTTGCTTGAGCAAAGGTGGGTGGTCGAGTCCTCATGAACTCTCCCAACCTGTTATGAGCCGGTGGTGGTGGTGGCGGTGGTGCCGGAACGGGTTGTTGGTTGGCCTGCAACTGACCCAAAGTTTGGATCATGGTTTGCATAAGCTGGTTTTGCATGGCCATCAACCTTTCTAGGTTGTTTTCGCCAGCTCCGGGGTTGGCAGGAACTTCCTCGTGGTCATCTTCCTGGACGTTCCTTCGGCTGGTGTTTCCTCTCACCATCTGTGAGGGGGAACGAAATAGAATAGAAGGTTAGAAGATTAGATAGGTCCTTTCAACTATATGCATCAAGGGGAGTTTCGACTATATATATTAGTCCTTATGAGGATGTGATCAAGTGCCGAAGCATTTCACTCCTCGTTGTTGAGACGTCCCACAACTCACACTAAGCACATATTCGCAAATAATCATCACAAGGGCCCACTCAACTCTTATTCAAGGATGGTTTCCTATGTCAAGGCGGTTTCAAGGCCAATCTAAGCTATTCATCCTAGAATGCTTCCTTTGGTCCGCGTAGCTTCTATTTAGGGGTATAACTTGCTGTTAAACCGTGCTTCTAATGTCAACCCAAGGTTTCTATCTAGGCGTGTAACCTACTGTCAACCCGTGGCTCTGATACCAATCTGTGACGCCCTCAATTCTGTGGAAAACCACGGAACCGAGAACTAATGCATATGTGTGCCCGGGATGTTCATCACACATACACATACGTTCCACAAACTGAATTCAGATTATATATTACCACGAATAACACAGTTTATTACAATAACCTCATGAGTCTTGGACTCATGCTTAGAGTGGAAGTCTTTGTTCTATGCAGCGGAAGTCCATATTTAAATGCAGAAGCAAAAACTAATGCGGAAGCAAACTTAGCAGAAGTGGCTCCATCCCTACTCCCTCCACAGGCAAGGTTGAGAACAGATCACACGCCATAATGCTCTACTCGGTCTTCATAGTAGTCTTCTCTTGCTGTTGATGAAGAAATAATTATGCAAGTTTGAGCACAATGATGTACTCAGCATGTGCGGGAATAACACATGATATGCAGCTCATAAACAAGGTAGGTGATAAAAGGCTTATTTGCAGAAAAGCAGATTTATAAAAAAACGTGAAAAAAACAGCATCTTAACTTTAGATGAATGTAATCCCAGCATGTATTAAATTACCAACATACCTCCATCGCTTTCCATGTTCCATTCGATCATTAACCAATCTTTTATTCATACTCACGAATACCTCCTCGTATTCGCTACCATCTCACCTCATAAAATAACCTCGTCTCGCACCGAGACCAATCTCATATCGTGACCCACCAGTCATGCAACCCTTTCATCATCCAGACTTAACAATTCCAAACCAAACCCATAATCATAACCAAAAACCTTTCCAATAACCATTCCAGTAACCATTCCAATCTAATCATGGCAGTTTAGCCAGGTGCTCATGACCGTAAGCTCGGCTATCATGATAGTTTTAATAACTCTGCAGAGTTTGCACCTCTTTATCCACAAGTTTGTGATTTCGTCACCCGTCGGCGACTGCAGAACCTCCATTATACCAGTACACAACCGTCGGTGTATGGTCAAGAGATCACAAAATAGCCTTTACAAAGGGGTTACTAGATGTATGGACTCACTAAGGTTTCACCGGCAGGCTTGAATCTCCAATTCTCCCACCCACGGGCCCCCTCTTGTGCCATGCAGTTCCCAGGGCAGTCCTCACTCGACTCCCATTCCCCGCGCCTTCCATTGTCCATAAAATCCTAGCAACTTACCTAATTACTCAGCTAAGCCGCACCCATACTTGGCCTTGTGGTGGCACTGTTATCCTGGCATGTGCATGCATGAACCGGTCCTTAGATCTGCGGCAAGCAAAACCACCCTCTCATACTACCTCATTCACAAACCCAGTCTTGCCTAGATCTCCCTCCGATCCTTGTTTATTAACCTCATCAGTTACTTATTATCAGTACGAATGCAGTTAGCTAGACGCATCTATCTCGCTTCCCAATCCCATGGACTCAGCGAAGCATAAAACAAGAAAACCATACCCGACTCATGAACTTCCCAGGCGTCAAGGATGGTTTAATCAAAACTAGTAAACTCCTATAAAAAGGGTTTTCCCATCATGTTTGACTCAGCACACACACCTTTTCGCAAAACAAAATAGTTTTACCCAAAACATAGGATCAACATGGTCAAGGAGCACTTGCCTTGTTCTTGCGGTTCCGGTTGTTCTTGATTCTCAAAACCTTGTTGCTGCAGCTCGTCATAGACAGCTTCCTGAGTTTGTCCTGCTATGTAGGATTCACGTGCACACAAATTCACAGCAATCAATATTATGCACAAACCATAAACTAGATGCGATGATGCACATGCATGCTATACTACGATTAGTTCTATTAGATTGTTCTGATGTTCTTGCATGGCTTGCATGGTCAGAGGTGTTCAGATCAAAGATGAATGTGGCGATGATCTTGTCTTTAGATCAAACTGACCATCGAGTGTTCTGCCCACGAAAACGCTTCTGTTCGAAAGGAATCGAAGAACAGATGCAAAGAGATGAACAACATGATGTCGTAAGGTGGTATTGAAGTCCAACCTCACGTTCTTCTTGTCTTCGGGGTCCTCCTCAGACCGCTTGGTTCTCCTCCGATGATCTCCCTTGTTGTGCTTTCGGCGATGTTTTGCTTGGCGAGTTAGGGCTAGGGCTCTAAGTCGTCGGCTTAGGAGTTGAAAAAGAAGTTTGTAGTTTCGGCCAGAGGTTTTGGGTTCTATTTATAATCGGGAAGAGAAGAGTCCTAATCTGATTGGATCCCGAATAAGAGTCTTATTCAGATCTTTGTTAGATCCTGACGTCTTATCTTCGGTAAGGATCGTGGAGTTTAGATCGGTTTCCGTTGCGCACCGGTATCTTTACACGTAAGAACCGCTTCAGACTCGTTACCTCCGCGGTAATGAGCTCCGGAGGCTCCACGTGTCCTTCCGAGCCTGGTATCTCTTCTCCCACAGAGACGATCTCCGGTCGTGCCGCGTGTCAATCGATCGAGACCTCCCCCTTCTTCGGAGGTGAGCTCCGCGCACGCCACGTGTCGGTGCCGGTCTTTCCGCCTTTCCCTCCCTCAGGGACATGCCCCGAGGTCGACACGTGTTTAGCAGCGACGGACCTCCGGAGATAAGCTCCGGTGGCGACACGTGTTCAATAGATCCGGACTCCTCTGAGATGAGCTCCGAGATTGACACGTATCCCGCGTGGATGGTCTTCTGATTTCCGCGAGGACTAGCTCCGAGGATGACACGTGTCCTATAAAAATGCCTTTGCTTCTTCTGCAGCGGCTAGCTCCGCGGTAGCACGTGTCCCATAGGGTCGGACCTCTTTCCAATTGCGGAGGTGACCCCTGAGCATGCCACGTAGCTAATTTAGCGGCGGACCTCTCCCAAATTTCTCGGGGATGAGCTCCGAACGCGCCACGTGGTCTGCTGGCCGTGGAAATTGCCTTCGGTGCTCTCGGAGAGCTTTATTGGCTATCCTTTTGGTACTTGTCTCTGTTTCTACTCTTCTTAAAATGTTTTTCTTCTTCACATGCTGAAACCCGAGATGAGGGTGTCACATCCACAAGGAGTAGGAGAACCTGGCCTTCAAACCAAGTGAAGACGTTGATGACTTTGCTCTCCGTCTCAACACACTGCTGCAGAATATGGTGCAGTTCAGCGACAACACCTACGACGAGGAGAGAGCCATCGAGAAGCTCTTCCGTTACATCCCCAAGAAGTACAAGCAGATCGCTCGCTCGATCGACTCTCTGCTGGACCTTTCCATGATGTCGATCGAAGAGGCGATAGGTCGCCTCAAGGTCATCGATGGCGACGAACCTCAGCCTCTCTCGGGGCCTATCACCGTCGACAGGAAGCTACATCTCATCTCAGGAGCAGTGGGAGGCCTGCCAAGGTGACAGGAAGAAGAGGGAGCCCTCTTCCTCGACAGGTGGATGCAAGCGCGGCAAGCCGAGTAAGGAGCGCGGAGGTGCCTAGGCCGATGCGCGGAGACGTGCCAAGGGTGGCGCCCGCAGAGGCGCCTAGGGAGGAGTTGCCGGCAATCAGAAGCCAGCACGAGACGATGCCTGCCATAACTGTGGCAAGCTTGGTAATTAGGCCAAGGAGTGTCGGCACCCACGACGTGGCCAGGCCCACGTCACACAGGTGGAGGAGGAGGAGTCGGCTCTGCTCCTCGCACACGCAAGCATCAAGCCACCTCCAGTTGCATCAACCGCAGCGGCTCTCCTCCACCTCGATGAGCCAAGAGCACACGCCTTCCTCAGCGATGGCTCCAGCAACGACAAGACTGACGGGTGGTTCCTCGACACTGGCGTCACCCATCACATGACCGGTCGACGGAAGTTCTTCACTGAGTTTGACCCCAATGTACGAGGCTCCGTCAAGTTTGGGGACGTCTTCGGTGTGGATATCAAGGGCGTTGGCTCCGTGATCCTCACCCTGAGTCTGGTGAGCACAGGCTTCTCATCGGAGTATACTACATCCCCACGTTGAGGAACTCTATCATCATCCCGGGACAGCTGGATGAGAATGGTTCGCGCGTGGAGATCAAGGACGGAGTCATGAGGATTTGGGATTGCCATCTTCGCCTTCTTGCCAAGGTAACCAGAGGCACTAATCGACTCTACGTCCTTAATGTGCAGGTATAACAACCCCCCTGCCTTGTTACTCGTCGGGATGACGAGGCGTGGCAGTGGCACGATCGTTTCGGGCACCTTCACTTCGAGGTCCTGAAGCGGCTCACTGCCAAGGAGATGGTACGGGGCCTGCCGTGCCTTCACCACGTGGAGCAGTTCTGTGATGTATGCGTGTTGACAAAGCAGAGGCGGCTCCCCTTTCCCAGCAGTCGAGCTTCGGAGCCAAGGAGCGGCTCGAGCTCGTGCACGGGGACTTGTGTGGCTCGGTGACACCGGCTACACCAGGAGGACGACGTTACTTCCTGCTGCTCGTCGACGACCTATCCTGCTACATGTGGGTGATTGTCCTCGGCAGCAAGGGAGAGGCTGCGAACGCCGTAAGGTGCACGCAGGCCACTGCAGAGGCGGAGTGTGGCTGCGAGATGTGCGTGCTGCACACCGATAACAGCGGTGAATTCACGACTGCTGAGTTCGCGTTGTACTACGTGGATGAGGGGTTCAGCGTCACTACTCCGCATCATACAACCTGCAGTAGAATGGCGTTGTCGAGCGGCACAACCAGATGGTTGTGGGGATAGATCGGGCTCTCCTCAGGCACAGGGGAATGTCGGCTGTCTTCTGGGGAGAGGCAGAGGTGACGGCAGTCTACATCTTCAACCGCTTGCCCACCAAGGCTCTCAACGGCACGACGCTGTACGAGGCTTGGCATGGGCGCAAGCCGACAATCTCTCACCTACGAGTCTTCGGCTGCCTCGCGTTTGCAAAGGAGCTTGGCTACATCAACGAGCTCGACGACAGGAGCACTCCGGGGGTGTTCATCGGCTACGCGGAGGGCTTGAAGATCTACCGCATTCTCGACCCAGGAACACAGTGTGTGCGCACGGCACGCGATGTAGTGTTCAATGAATGGAGAGGATGGGCATGGAACAAGGCAGTGGACGACGGCTTGACTCCGATGTACGACAACTTCATCGTCAAGTACGTCCACTTCAAGAGAACTGGGGGAGTAGGCAGCTCTTCTCCACCGAGCATGTCTACCCCAGTCCCCGAGCCTCCACCCTCTTCAGCACCATGCTCTCCATTCATGACCTCGGTTGCGACGAGTTCGTCGCCACCACCACCACAGCCGGCAACCCCATGCACTCCAGCATCGATGGCCATCCCTCCGGGTACATCCACTCCGACACCAGCTTGTGTCGAGCACAACCTGGTGGAGTTCGCTACTGTGCTCTCCCACGACGAGGAGCGCATCGACGCGTACCACGATGGCAAGCCATTGCGGTATCGTACGATAGAGGATTTTCCCCGCGACCAGCCAGTGCCGGGACTGGTCCCTCGTGATCTGGAGGTGCAGTTGCATCTTGCGAGTGACGACGGCGAGCCTCGATCTTTCGCAGAGGCTGAGAGACGCGCGGCATGGCGTGCCGAGATGTAGTCGGAGATGGATGCGGTTGAGAAAAACCGCACCTGGGAGCTTGCTGACCTCAGCCGTGGTCACCGTGTGATTACCCTTAAGTCGGCTCCATTGTCAAGCACAAGGCTTGCTTGGTGGCACGCAGTTTTGTGCAATAGGAGGGGATCGACTTCGACGATGCCTTTGCACCCGTGGCCCAGATGGAATCTGTGCGACTCCTCCTTGTGCTGGCTGCCCAAGGAGGCTGCCCACGTCAAGTCGGTGTTTCTTAACGGTGATTTAAAGGAGGAAGTCTATGTGCACCAGCCACCAGGATTTGCAATTCCTGGCAAGGATGGCAAGGTATTGCGCCTGCGCAAGGCCCTCTATGGCTTGCGGTAGGCACCAAGGGCGTGGAACGCCAAGTTGGACTCCACGCTCAAGGGGATGGGCTTCGAGCAAAGCCCGCATGAGGTGGACATCTACCGGCAGGGAAATGGAGGAAACACCCTACTGGTGGGTTTCTACGTAGAAGACTTGGTGATCACCAGAAGCAAGGATGCGGAGGTGGAAGCGTTCAAGGAAGCGATGAAAGCCACCTTCCATATGAGTGACCTGGGGTCTCTCTCCTTATACCTGGGGATCGAGGTACACCAGGCCGACTTCGGGATCATGCTTCGACAGAATGCCTACACCAAGTGCGTTGTTGAGCTGGTTGGGCTCACAAACTGCAACCCAGCTCTCACTCCGATGGAGGAGAGACTGAAGCTGAGCTGCGACAGCACGACGGGGGAGGTGGACGCTATGCAGGACCGACGTCTTGTGGGGAGCCTTCGCTACCTTGCCCACACAAGGCCGGACTCGGCATTCTATGCCGGCTATGTCAGTCGGTTCATGCAGCGACCGATGATGGAGCACTAGCAGGCTATGAAGAGGATCATCTGCTACATTGCGGGGACTCTCGACCATGACCTCTACTATCCGAGGTGCCCTGGGGAGGCACACATTGTCGGGTACAGCGATAGCGACCACGCCGGCGACATCGACACTAGCAAGAGCACGAGCGGGATTCTCTTTTTCGTCGGCAAGTGCCTCGTTAGGTGGCAGCCGGTCAAGCAGCAGGTGGTGGCTCTATCAGCTGCGAGGCCGAGTACATAGCGGCCTCTACCGCTTCGACTTAGGCGCTCTGGCTTGTTCGACTGCTTGGTGATCTCCTCAGGAAAGACACCGGAGCGGTGGAACTCAGGGTGGACAACAAATCCGCTCAAGCTCTGGCAAAGAACCCTGTCTTTCATGAACAGAGCAAGCACATCCTGGTGAGGTACCACTTTCTCCGAGGCTGCTTGGAGGAACGGAGCATCAAGGCGTGCTACATCAACACCACGGACCAGCTTGTGGACCTGCTCACCAAGCCCCTTGGGAGGATCACGTTCCTTGAGCTTTGCTCCAGGATCGATGGTCCAACTCTACCACAAGAAGACGCACAAGACTTAGGGGAAGAATGATTGATTAAGTCTTGTATTCTTGGTCTTTGTGGCCCTCTAGTTAGGACAACAGCTGTCCTTATTAAGACAACATCTTAGACCAAGAGGACAACATCTTAGTCCTTTGTTAGGACAGCATATTAGTCCTTTGTTTGGACAGCATATTAGTCCTTTGTTAGGACAACATCTTGGCATCTTAGACTAGCATCTTGGTATATGCTGGACTGTCTCAGCTATAAATATGTAACCCAACCCCTAGGTTGGGCATATGGCATGCATAGATTATAATGAGACATTTTCACCCATCTCTACTAAGGATTCATTTAGAATCAATATGGCCTTAGTGGCACATTATGATTTATAATTACATCAGATGGATGTAAAAACAGCGTTCCTCAATAGGGATCTATACGAGGACTTCTATATGACAAAATCAAAAGGTTTTGTCATTAATAATAAGGAACATATGTGATGCCACTTAAGGAAGTCTACCTATGGACTTAAACAGGCCTCTAGGCAATTGTATCTCAAGTTCGATGAGACTATAAGAAAGTTTAGGTTTAAGGAAAAAGAGAAGGATAACTTCATATACACTAAGTTTAAGAATGGAAAATTCATTTTCCTAGTTCTTTATGTAGATGATGTACTACATGTGAGTAGTTATGGCAATCTACTATTAGAAACTAAGAAGTTTTTGTCCTCCAACTTTGATATGAAGGGTCTTTGTGAAGCATCCTATATGTTAGGGATTGAGATTCATCGAGATAGAAATAAGGGGGTATTGGGTTTATCCAAAAGACATACTTAGAAAGTGTACTCAAGAAGTATGGCATGTATAGGAGTAAACCTTCGCATGCTCCTATAGTCAACAGTGACAAGTTCAGAAAAACTGTCAGTGTCCCAGGAACCAATATGAGATTGATCAAATGAAATTGGTTCCATATGCTTCTGCTGTCGGAAGTCTTATGTATGCTCAAGTGTGTACTTGTCCTAACTTATCATTTGTAACTGGAATGCTTGGCAGATATCAGGCCAATATAGGGATTGATCACCTGGAAGGCAGTTAAGAAAGCATTAAGATGTGTGCAAGGCACAAAAGGTCTGATGTTAACATATGGTAAGTCAGACCCACTAGAGGTAGTGGGATACTCAGACTCAGATTTTATGGGTTGTGCGTCGTGACACCCTCATTTCTGGTTTCTGCATGTATTCATGTTTCATGAAGAGAGAACATTTTAAAAGAAGTGGGAACAAAGAAAGAATAAAAAAGATAGCCAAAAAGAGCAAAATCCAGAGCGCCGAAGACAACTCCCGCGGCCCGCTGGCCATGTGGCGCCTTCGGAGCTCATCTCCGCAAAAGGGGGAGAGGTCCGACCCCGTGGGACACGTGTTGCCCCTGGAGCTAGCCTCCGCGGAGAAGCGAGGGCAGTACCGCAGGGCACGTGTCACCTTCGGAACTAGTTACCGTGGAAATCAGAGGACCAGTCGCGCGGGATACGTGTTGATCTCGGAGCTCACCACCGAGAGGTCCGGTTCTATTGGACACGTGTCACTGCCGGAGCTTATCTCCGGGAGGTCCGTCACTGTTGGACACGTGTTAACCTCAGAGCTCATCTCTGAGAAGAAAGGAAGTCTGGCGCTGTTAGGATACGTGGCACACCCGGAGCCACCTCCGAACAGAGAGGAGGTCCCGACCGCCAGGATACGTGGCGCACGCGGAGCTCACCTCCGAAGGAGAGGGAGGTCTCGCTCACTTGACACGCGGCACAACCGGAGCTCAACTCTGCGGAAAGGGGGAGACCAGGCTCCGGTGGACATGTGGAGCTTCCGTAGCTCATCACCGCGGAGGTAACGAGTTCTGGAGCAGTTTTTGCTTTTGTACGCGTGGGAATACCGGTACGGAGAGGAAACTGACATGAATTCCACAATGTTACCGCACCAAATCAACTAAAGATTAGTTGTTAAGATTCAATGACAATCTGAATAGGACTCTTATTCGAAATACAATCAGATTAGGACTCTTCTTCTCTCGATTATAAATAGAACCCAGAACCTTTGGCGGAAACCACAAACTTCTTTTCCACCTCCTCAGCTGACGACTAAGAGCCCTAGCCCCAACTCGCCGAGTAAACCCATCGCCGGAGTTCAGTCGAGGAAGATCGCCGGAATAGAGTCCCAACGATCTGTCTTGCTAAGAGAAGGACCCCGAGACAAAGAAGAACGCAAGGTAGGTCTCCAATACTACCTTACGACATCATCGCGTTTTCTTTGCATCTGTTCTTGGGTTCCTTTCGAACAGAAGCTTTTTCATGGACAGATCACTTGTTGATCGATTTAATTTAAAGGTCAAGATCATTGCTACGTCCACAATTGATCTCTACAACTCTGTTCATCATAAAAACTCATGCAAGCCATGCAAGAACACGTACAAACTAAACTGCATCATAGGATTAACATGCATAAGCATCATCACATCTAGTTAAAGTTTGTGAATGATATTGATTGTTGTAAATCTTGTATGTGTGTGATCATGTATAGAAGGACAAGCTCAGGGAGCTACCTACGACGGGCTACAACAACAAGATTTTGAGCAACCGGAACCGCAAGAACAAGGCAAGTGCCCCTTCACCATATTGATCTTATGTTTTGGGAAACTATTTTGTTTTGCGAAAAGGTGTGTGTGCTGAGTCAAACATAATGGGAAACCCTTTTATAGGAGTTTACTAGTTTTGGTTAAACCACCCTTGTCGCCAGGGAAGTTTATAAGTCGGGTATGGTTTTACTTTTATGCTTCGCTGAGTCCATGGGATTGGGAAGCGAGATAGATGTGTCTAGCTAACTGCACTCACAATGATAATAAGAAACTGATGTTGTTAATGAACATGGATCGGAGGGAGATCTAGGCAAGCCTGGGTTTGTGAATGAGGTAGAATGAGATGATGGTTTACTTTTCGTAGATCTAAGGACCGGTTCATGCGAGCATGTGCCAGGATGACAGTGCCACCACAAGGCCAAGTATGGATGCGGCTTAGATGACTAATTAGGTAAGTTGCTAGATTGTTATGGACCGTGGAAGGCGCGGGGAATGGGAGTCGAGTGAGGACTGCCCTGGGAACTGCATGGCACAAGAGGGGGCCCGTGGGTGGGAGAATTGGAGATTCTAGCCTGCCGGTGAAACCTTAGTGAGTCCATACATCTAGTAGCCCCTTTGAAAAGGCTATTTTGTGATCTCTTGGCCATAAACCGACGGTTGTGTACTGGTGTAATCGAGGTTCTGCAGTCGCCGATGGGTGACAAAATCACAAACTTGTGGGTAAAGAGGTGCAAACTCTGCAGAGTCTAAAACTATCATGATAGCCGAGCTTACGGTCACGAGCGTCTGGCCAACTTCCATGATTAGTTGGGATAGTTATTGTATATGGTTATTGGGTATGGTTTTGGAAGGTTTGGTTTTGGTTTTGTTTTCGGGACTGTTGAGTCCGGGTGATAAGATGGGTTGCATGACTGTTGAGTCATGGCAACGAGGTTGGACGGTGTGAGACGAAATTGTTTATGAGATGAAATGGTAGAAAATACGAGATGGTATTCGTGAGATGGTAGCGGATACGAGAAGGTATTTGTGAGCACGAATGAGGTTGATTAATGTCTGGTTGGGACATGGAAGGTAATGAACATAATGGAGGTATGATTGGTATTTTAGTACATGTTGGGATTACATTCTCTTAAAGATAAGTTGTTGTTTTATCATGGTTTTGATAAATAACTTTGCTTTCTGCAATGAGCCTTTTTATACCTACCTTGTTGTGAGCTACATATCATATTTTCCCGCACTTGCTGAGTACATCATTGTACTCAAACTTGCATTATTATTTCATCATCAGTAACAGGAGAAGATTACTATGAAGACCAAGTGGAGCATTAGGCGTGTAATCTGTCCTCAACCTTGTCTATGGGGATGGAGTAGAGATGGAGCCACTGCTGCTTAGAATTGCTTCCGCATTAGTTAGAAGTCTTCCGCTGCTAGAATAAAGACTTCCGCTACTAGAATAAAGACTTCCGCTGTTAGATTAAGACTTCCGCTGTGAGCATGAGTCCTAGACTCATGAGACATTGTAATAAACTCTGTTATTCGTGGTCATATATATTCTGAAATTCAGTTTGTGGATGATGTGTATATGTGTGATGAACATCCTGGGCACACATATGCATCAGTTCTCGGTTCCGTTGTTTTCCACAAAATTGAGAGCGTCACAGATTGGTATCAGAGTCACGGGTTGACGGTAGGTTACACGCTTAGATAGATCACAGTGGTATCAGACACAGATTGGTAGCTAAGCCACGCTGACATAGGATGCAAGCCTAGGAAAGGCCATAGTTGGATCACAGATTGGCAACACCCTAAGCCATATAGGACCCCCATTGAACAAGCCTTGAATAGGAGTTGTGTGAGCCCTTGTGATGATTGTTTGTGATTATGTGTTTAGTGTGATTTGTGGGACGTCTCAAAGCGTTGTCCATATCCACACATAAGTAGAAAGAGGTGTGAGATGCCTCGGCACTTGTTCACATCCTCATATGGGCTAATATAGATAATCCAATCCACCTTGATGCATATAGTTGAGGGGATCTACCCAACCTTCTAACCTTCTATTCTATTTCGTTCTCTCTCACAGATGGTGAGAGGAAAAGCCGACCGAAGGAACGTCCGTGACAACCGAGAGGATGGCCACGATGAAGTTCCTGTTAACCCTGGAGCTGGTGAGAACAACCTAGAACGGTTGATGGGCATGCAGAATCAACTTATGCAAACCATGATCCAAACTTTGGGTCAGTTGCAGGCCAACAACAACAACCCCGTTCCGGCACCACCGCCACCACCACCGCCGGCTCATAACAGACTGGGAGAGTTCATGAGGACTCGATCACCCACCTTTGCTCAAGCTAACGATCCCATGGAGGCCGACGACTGGTTGAAATCAATGGAGAAGAAGCTTGCCATAGTGCGGTGCAATGACCGAGAGAATGTTCTTTTTGCGTCGCACCAACTCATGGGATCTGCCGCTGACTGGTGGGATGCCCTATGCAACGCTCAGGTCTACCCAGAGGCGATCACTTGGACTGAGTTCAAGGAGAGTTTCCGCTCTCATTACATCCCTGCTGGTGTAATGATCCTCAAGAGACAGGAGTTTGAAGGTCTCCGCCAAGGACAGAGAAGCATGAATGAGTATCTCAGCAAGTTCACACAACTGTCCCGGTATGCCCCCGAAGATGTCAACTCAAACCAGAGGAAGCAATACCTGTTCATGAGAGGGTTGAACAATGAGATCCAGGTTCAGCTCCTCAACAATGACTACGCGAGCTTCCAAAAGCTGGTTTACAAGGCTATAGTGGTTGAAAGCAGGATCCAAGAGATCGAGCGAGAGTGCAAGAGGAAGATGCCATACCAGCCCCAAGGGAGCAACGTACGACCTCGGTACATGCCCCCGGCCGCACCGCAGTATGGATCGACAGCCCCTGCATACCGCCCTAGTCAGCCACCACAGCAACGATTCGTTGCACAAGCACCTCGTGTGCCCTTGCCTCCTGTGCCCCGACCCAACATGGGCGCTCCTGTTTAAAACCCCCGCCCCAACGTACCTGCTGCCATAGGCAACAGGACCTGCTTTGTATGCGGGGAAACAGGACACTTCATGAGTCAGTGCCCGAGGAGAGGCCCTGGACAGCAAGGCAATGTGCCCAAGAAGAACCCGCGACCGAACGGAGGGGACAATCATGGAAACCCTGGACAGCAGAACTATGCTCGCGGCAACGTGAACCATGTCTCTGCTGAGGAAGCACAACAGGCTGAGGACGTCGTAATTGTATGTTCCTTGCCAATTCCAAACCACCACCATTTTATTTGATTCTGGAGCATCGCATTCCTTCATATCATCCAAGTATGTTGCCAAGCATAATCTACCCATATCACACTTAAAATGTGCTATGTTAGTTAATTCTCCCGGTGGAGAGATGAGGACTAATATAGTATATCCGAAAGTAAGCCTTAAAATAAGGGGGGTAGACTTCCTTGCCAACCTCATTGTCTTGGATTCCCAAGGGCTTGACAGAATACTCGGGATGGATTGGTTAAGCAAGCACAACGGAGTAATCCAATGTGCTGAAAGAAGCGTGCAGTTGATAAATGAGCACAATATTCGTGTCGAGTTTGAGTCAGCCCGACAAACAACGGAAAGGGCAATTTTGAACCACGTCGAAGGAGCAACATTGGACAGCATTCCAGTGGTTCAGGAATTCACGGACGTGTTTCCAGAGGAGCTTCCAGGTATGCCATCTGACCAGGACATTGAGTTTTCCATTGATTTGGAACCCGGAACTGCACCCATAGCAAAGAGACCCTATAGGATGCCCGTCAATGAACTAGTGGAACTCAAGAAGAAAATTCAGGAGCAGTTTGAGAAGGGTTTTATACGTCCAAGCTCGTCACCATGGGGAGCTCCTGTGCTCTTTGTGGACAAGAAGGCTGGGACCCAAAGGATGTGCTTAGACTATAGGTATCTCAATGAAGCGACAATCAAGAACAAATACCCTCTGCCCCATTGTGACACCCTCATTCCTGATGTCAGCATATATTCATGTTTTATGAAGAGAAAACATTTTAAAGAGGAAGTAGGAACAGAGAAAAATATCAAAAGGATAGCCAATAAGAGCCGAATCCAGTTCATCGAGAGCTTCGAAGACAACTTCCGTGGCCCGCTGGCCACGTGGCGTGTTCGGAGCTCATCCCTGCGAAGTGGGAGAGGTCCGCCGCTAAGCTGGCTACGTGGCAGGCTCGGGGCTCATCCCCGCAAAGGGGGAGAGGTCCGACCCTGTGAGACACATGTTGCCCTGAGCTAGCCTCTGCGGAAGAAGCAAAGGCATTTTCCGCAGGACACATGTCACCTTCGGAGCTAGTCACCACGGAAATCAGAGGACCAGTCGCACGGGATACGTGTCGATCTCGGAGCTCACCTCCGAGAGGTCCGGTTCCATTGAACACATGTCGCCACCGGAGCTTATCTCTGGGAGGACCGACACTGTTGGACACGTGTCAACCTCGGAGCTCGTCTCTCAAAAGAGAGGAAAGGTCCAGCACTGACACGTGGCGTGTGCGGAGCCACCTCCAAATAAGAGAGGAGGTCCCGACCGCCAGGATACGTGGCGCACGCGGAGCTCACCTCCGAAGAAGAGGGAAGTCTTGCTCGCTTGACACGCGGCACAACCGGAGCCCGTCTCTGCAGAAAGGGAGAGACCAGGACCGGTGGACACGTGGAGCCTCCGGAGCTCATCACCGAGGAGGTAACGAGTTCTGGAGCGGTTTTTGGATTCTGTACGCGTAGAAATACCGGTACAGAGAAGAAACCGACCCGGATTCCACAATGATACCGCACCAAATCGATTAGATATAAGATTAAGATTCGACAACAATCTGAATAGAACTCTTAAATTGGAGTCCAATCAGATTAGGACTCTTCTCTTCCCGATTATAAATAGAACCCAGAACCTCTGGCCAAAACAACAAACTTCTTTTCCAACTCCTGAGCCGACGACTTAGAGCCCTAGTCCCAACCCACCGAGTAAACCATCGCCGGAGTGCAGCAGGGATGATCGCCGGAGAAAAGCCCAACGATCTGAGGAGGACCTCGAGAACAAGAAGAACGTAAGGTAGTTCTCCAATACCACCTTACGACATCGTTGTGTTTTCTTTGCATCTGTTCTTTGATTCCTTTCGAACAGAAGCCTTCTCGTTGACAGATCACTTAATGATCAGGTTGATCTAAAGACAAGATCATCGCCACGTCCACCTTTGATCCGAACATCCATGCAAGCCATGCAAGAACACGTACAAACCAATCTAATAAAACTAATCATAGGATAGCATGCATGTGCATCATCACATCTAGTTTAAGGTTTGCGCATGATATTGATTGTTGTGAATCTTGTATGCACGTGATCCTACCTAGCAGGACAAGCTCAGGGAGTTGTCTACGACGAGCTGCAGCAACAAGGTTTTGAGATCCGGGAACAACCGGAACCGCAAGAACAAGGCAAGTGCTCCTTGACCATATTGATCCTATGTTTTGGGTAAAACTGTTATGTTTTGCGAAAAGGTGTGTGTGCTGAGTCAAACATGATGGGAAACCCTTTTATAGGAGTTTACTAGTTTTGGTTAAACCACCCTTGTCGCGAGGGGAGTTTATGATTCGGATATGGTTTTTGCTTTATGCTTTGCTGAGTCCATGGGATTGGGAAGCGAGATAGATGTGTCAAGCTAACTGCACTTGTAACGATATGAGAAACTGATGTTGTTAATGAACATGGATTGGAGGGAGATCTAGGCAAGCTCGGGTTTCTGAATGATGTAACATGAGATGGTGGTTTACTTGCCGTAGATCTAAGGACCGGTTCATGCATGCACACGCCAGGATAACAGTGCCACCACAAGGCCAAGTATGGGTGCGGCTTAGCTGAGTAATTAGGTAAGTTGCTAGAGTGTTATGGACTTTGAAAGGTGCGGGGAATGGGAGTCGAGTGAGGACTGCCCTGGGAACTGCATGGCCCAAGAGGGGGCCCGTGGGTCGGAGAATTGGAGATTCTAGCCTGCCGGTGAAACCTTAGTGAGTCCATACATCTAGTAGCCCCCTTTGTAAAGGCTATTTTGTGATCTCTTGACCATGCACCGACGGTTGTGTACTGGTATAATGGAGATTCTTCAGTTGCCGACGGGTGACGAAATCACAAACTTGTGGGTAAAGAGGTACAAACTCTGCAGGGTTCTTAAAACTATCATGATAGCCGAGCTTACGGTCACGAGCACCTGGCCAACTGCCATGATTAGTTGGGATGGTTATTGGGATGGTTCTTGGTTATGGTTATTGATTTTGGTTATGGTTTTGCTTTTTGGGACTGATGAGTCCGGGTGATAAGATGGTTGCATGACTGTTGAGTCATGGCAACGAGATTGGTCTCGGTGTGAGACAAAGTTGTTTATGAGATAAGATGGTAGCGAATATGGGAAGGTATTCGTGAGACGGTAGCGAATACGAGGAGGTATTCGTGAGTAAGAATGAAGTTGGTTGATGTTCGGGTGGAACATGGCAAGTGATGGAGGTATGTTGGTAATTTAATACATGCTGGGATTACATTCATCTAAAGTTAAGTTACTTTTTTATCATGGTTTTATAAATCTGCCTTTCTGCAAATGAGCCTTTTTATACCTACCTTGTTATGAGCTACATATCATGTTTTTCCCGCACTTGCTTAGTACATCATTGTACTCAAACTTGCATTATTTCGTCATCAGCAGCAAGAGAAGCCTACTATGAAGACCAAGTGGAGCATTAAGGCGTGTGATCTATTCTCAACATTGCCTGTGGGAATGAAATATAGATTGAGTCATCACTGCTTATATTTGCTTCCGCATTAGTTAAATTGCTTCCGCATTAGAATAAAGACTTCCGCTGCATAGAAACAAAGACTTCCGCTTTGAGCATGAGTCCAAGACTCATGAGACATTGTAATAAACTCTGTTATTCGTGGTTATGTATATTCTGAATTCAGTTTGTGGAATATATGTGTATGTGTGATGAACATCCTGGGCACACATATGCATTAGTTCTCGGTTCCGTGGTTTTCCACAGAATTGAGGGCGTCACAGATTGGTATCAGAGCCACGGGTTGACAGTAGGTTACACGCCTAGAGAGAAACCTCAGATTGATATTAGAGCCACGGGTTAACAGTAGGTTACACCCCTAAATAGGAGACACAGATTGGTAGCTAAGCCACGCTGACCCAAGGAAGCACCCTAGGACGCTTAGATTGGCTTTAAAAACTACCTTGGCATAGGAAACCAGCCTTGAATAGGAGTTGAATGAGCCTTTGCAATTATTGTTTGTGATTGTGTGCTTAGTGCGAGTTGTGGGACGTCCCCAAACGTTGTCCATATCCACACGAAAGTACAAAGAGGTATGAAATTTTTCGGCACTTGTTAACATCCTCATATGGGCTAGGTATATATATATATATACATATATATATATATATAGTCCAACTCACCTTGATGCATATAGTTGAGGGAATCTACCTAACCTTCTAACATTCTATTCTATTTCGATCTCTCTCACAGATGGTGAGAGGAAATGCCAGCCGAAGGAACGTCCGTGACAACCAAGAGGATGGTCACGAGGAAGTTCCTGTTAACCCCGGAGCTGGTGAAAACCACCTGGAACGGTTGATGGCTATGTAGAACCAACTTATGCAAACCGTGATCCAAACTTTGGGTCAATTGCAGACCAACAACAACCCTGTTCCGGCACCACCGCCACCACCACCGCCGGCTCACAACAGACTGGGAGAGTTCATGAGGACTCGACCACCCACCTTTGCTCAAACCAGTGATCCCATGGAGGCCGATGACTGGTTGAAATCCATGGAGAAAAAGCTTGCCATTGTTCAGTGCAATGATCGAGAGAAGGTTCTCTTTGTGTCGCACCAACTTATGGGAGCTGCCGCTGACTGGTGGGATGCCCTATGCAACGCCCATGTCGACCCGGAGACAATCACTTGGACTGAGTTCAAGGAAAGTTTCCGCTCTCATTAAATCCCTGCTGGTGTAATGATGCTCAAGAGACAAGAATTTGAAGGTCTCCGCCAAGGACAGAAAAGTGTGAATGAGTTCCTCAACAAGTTCTCGCAACTGTCCCAGTATGCCCCCGAGGATGTCAACTCAGACTAGAGGAAGCAGTACCTGTTCATGAGAGGATTGAACAATGAGATCGAGGTTCAGCTCCTCAACAATGACTACGTAAGCTTCCAGACGCTGGTTGACAAGGCTATAGTGGTCGAAAGCAAGATCCGAGAGATCGAGCGAGAGTGCAAGAGGAAGATGCCATACCAGCCTCAAGGGAGCAACGTACGACCTCGGTACATGCCCCCTGCACCGCAGTATGGATCGACCACTCCTGCATACTGCCCTGGTCAGCCACCACAGCAACGACCCGTTGCGCCAGCACCTCGCGCGCCCATGCCTCCTGCGCCCCGACCTAACAATGGCGCTCCTGTTCAAAACCCCCGCCCCAACGTACCTGCTGCCGTAGGCAACTGGGTATGCTTTGCATGCGGGGAAATAGGACACTTCGCGAACCAGTGCCCGAGGAGAGGCCCTGGACAGCAAGACAACGTGCCCAAGCAGAACCCGCGACCGAACGGAGGGGACAATCAAGGAAACCGTGGACAACAGAACTATTCACGTGGCAACGTGAACCATGTCTCTGCTGAGGAAGCACAACAGGCTGAGGACGTCTTAATTGGTATGTTCCTTGCCAACTCCAACCCAGCCACCATCTTATTTGTTTCTGGAGCATCACATTCCTTCATATCATCCAAATATGTTGCCAAACATCATCTACCCATATCCCACTTAGAATGTGCTATGTTAGTAAATTCTCCTGGAGGAGAAATGAGGACTAATATAGTATGTCCGAAAGTAAGCCTTAAAATAAGGGGGTAGACTTCCTTGCCAACCTTATTGTCTTGGACTCCCAAGGGATTGACATAATACCCGGGATGGATTGGTTAAGCAAGCACAACGGGGTAATCCAATGTGCTGAAAGAAGCGTGCAGTTGACAAATGAGCACGGCATCTGTGTCGAGTTTGAGTCAGCCCCACAAACCACTGAAAAGGCAAATTTGAACCACGTTGAAGGAGCAACATTGGACAGCATTCCGGTGGTTCAGGAATTTTCGGACTTGTTCCCGGAAGAGCTTCTAGGTATGCCCCCTGATCGGGACATTGAGTTTGCCATTGATCTGGTACCCGGAACTGCACCCATAGCCAAGAGACCCTATAGGATGCCCGTCAGTGAACTAGTAGAACTCAAGAAGCAAATTCAAGAACAGTTGGAGAAGGGTTTCATACGTCCAAGCTCGTCACCATTGGGAGCTCAGGTGCTCTTCGTAGACAAGAAGGATGGAGCCCAAAGGATGTGCGTGGACTATAGGTCTCTCAACGAGGTAACAATCAAGAACAAATACCCTCTGCCCCGTATAGAGGACCTATTCGACCAAATGAAAGGAGCCCAAGTGTTCTCCAAGATTGATCTTCGGTCGGGATACTTCCAGCTGAAGATTAAGCCCTCCGATATACCCAAGACAGCCTTTCGAACACGGTATGGTTCGTATGAATATACCGTCATGTCTTTTGGGTTGACAAATGCACTCGCATACTTCATGTACCTTATGAACAAGGTTTTCATGGAGTACTTGGACAAGTTCATCGTGGTTTTCATCGACGACATTATGGTGTATTCAAAAAGTGAGGAGGAGCATGAAGAACATTTGAAATTGACCTTGCAAAAATTGCGTGAGCATCAATTGTATGCCAAGCTTAACAAGTGTCAATTTTGGCTAAAGGAAATATATTTCCTAGGCACATTATCTCCAAGGAAGGGGTATCGGTTTATCCCGGAAAAGTGAGAGATGTTCTAAAGTGGGACCAACCGCAGAGCGTGAAGGATATTCGGAGTTTTCTTGGGATGGCTGGATACTATCGACGCTTCATTAAATACTTCTCTAAGATAGCAAAGCCTATGACGGAGTTTCTAATGATGGGAAAGGTCTTCAAATGGGTACCAGCCTGCGAAGGAAGTTTTGAGGAACTCAAGAAGAGGCTAACCACAGCACCGGTTCTTGTATTGCCAGACGTAAGCAAGAGCTTTGACATATATTGTGACACATCGAGACAGGGGCTCGGATGTGTGCTCATGCAAGAAGGACAAGTGGTAGCCTATGCCTCACGACAATTAAAGAAGCACGAGCTCAATTATCCTACACATGACTTGGAGCTAGCAGCGGTAGTGCATGCATTGAAGATTTGGAGACATTATATCATTGGTCATCGATGTGAGATCTATACGGATCATAAAAGCCTCAAGTACATATTTACACAAACGGACTTGAATTTGAGGCAACATCGATGGTTGGAACTCATCAAGGATTATGATGTTGGAATCAACTACCACCCCGGGAAGGCCAATGTAGTAGCTGATGCATTGAGCCGAAAGGGAGCATGTCACCAACTCACGTTCGAGAGCTACCACCGGAACAACGAACGGAGTTCGAACAGTTACACCTCGGATTCTTGAACAACGTGGAAATAATGGAGATCCACTCCTCATTGGAGCAAGAGATAAGAGATGGCCAAGCAACGGATGAGGAAATCAAGGAGATCAATGAAAGAATCCGACAAGGAATAGAGAAGGATTTCAAAGAAGATGAGAAGGGTATGCTTTGGCTAGGAAAAAGGATTTGTGTGCCTAACATAAAACACCTCCGCGACATGATATTGAAGGAGGCACATGATTCACCCTATTCCATACATCCCGGAAGTACCAAAATGTACAAGGACTTGAAAACTTGTTATTGGTGGGGTGGTATGAAGAGGGATATAGCCGAATACGTTGCACTATGCGACATATGCCAACGGGTGAAGGCCGAACATCAAAAACCCGCTGGATTGTTGCAACCTTACAAGGTGCCCGAGTGGAAGTGGGAGGATATCAGTATGGATTTCATCGTCGGATTGCCACGTACTCAGTCGAGTTATGACTCCATCTGTGTTATCGTGGACCAATTGACGAAAACAGCCTATTTTCTCCCTATAAGGGCCAATTACAATGTTGCACAATTAGCCGAGTTGTACATGGAGCAGATCGTGTTCCGTCATGGAGTCCCGAAGAGGATAGTCTCAGATCGAGGTTCTCAGTTTACCTCTAAATTCTGGAGGAAGCTGCAGAAAGCCATGGGTACACGACTGGATTTTAGCTCCGCTATCACCCACAAACTGATGGGCAAACCGAAAGGACAAACCAAATTCTGGAGGACATGTTGAGAGCTTGCGCCTTGAAACGTGGGTGTAGTTGGGATACGAGTTTACCGTATGCCGAATTCTCCTATAACAACAGCTATCAAGCTAGCTTGAAGATGTCGCCTTTTGAAGCATTATATGGTAGGCGGTGTAGAACGCCACTGTTCTGGAACGAAACCGGAGAGAACCAGGTGTTTGGACCCGAAGTACTACAAGAAGCTGAAAAGCAAGTCCAAACGGTACGGGAGAACTTAAAGGCTGCTCAGTCACGACAGAAGGGCTATGCGGACAATAGGCGTAGGAAGTTGACCTTTGAAGTAGGAGACTTCGTATACCTTAAGGTATCGCCTATCCGAGGCCAACGACGTTTCAACGTCAAAGGCAAGCTAGCACCTCGCTACATCGGACCATTTAAGATTTTGGACAAGCGAGGATAAGTAGCCTATCAACTAGAGCTCCCAACCCACCTCTCCGATGTACATGACGTGTTTCATGTATCCCAGCTCAAAAAGTGCTTGAGAGTACCAGAAAAGCAAGTATCAATGGGAGAGCTTGAACTTCAAGAGGACCTGACTTATACGGAACACCCTGTCCGAATCTTAGACGTAAAGGAAAGGGTCACCCGGAACAAGGTGATTCGATGGTGCAAGGTACAATGGAGCCATCACACCGAAGCTGAAGCCACATGGGAGCGTGAAGAGGATATCAAGGCAGAATTTCCCCATCTATTCTCTACTAACGAATCTCGAGGGCGAGATTCAATTTAAGGGGGGTAGATTTGTGACACCCTCATTCCTGATGTCAGCATATATTCATATTTTATGAAGAGAAAACATTTTAAAGAGGAAGTAGGAACAGAGAAAAATATCAAAGAGATAGCCAATAAGAGCCGGATCCAGTTCACCAAGAGCTTCAAAGACAACTTCCGCGGCCCGCTGGCCACGTGGTGTGTTCAGAGCTCATCCCTGCGAAGTGGGAGAGGTCCGCCGCTAAGCTGGCTACGTGGCAGGCTCGGGGCTCATCCCCACAAAGGGGGAGAAGTCCGACCCTGTGGGACACGTGTTGCCCTGAGCTAGCCTCTGCGGAAGAAGCAAAGGCATTTTTCGTAGGACACATGTCACCTTCGGAGCTAGTCACCACGGAAATCAGAGGACCCGTCGCACGGGATACGTGTCGATCTCGGAGCTCACCTCCGAGAGGTCCGGTTCCATTGAACACATGTCGCCACCGGATCTTATCTCTGGGAGGACCGACACTGTTGGACCCGTGTCAACCTCGGAGCTCGTCTCTGAGAAGAGAGGAAAGGTCCGGCACTGACACATGGCGTGTACGGAGCCACCTACAAATAAGAGAGGAGGTCCCGACCGCCAGGATACCTGGCGCACACGGAGCTCACCTCCGAAGAAGAGGGGAGTCTTGCTCGCTTGACATGCGGCACAATCGGAGCCCGTTTCTGCGGAAAGGGAGAGACTAGGACCGGTGGACACGTGGAGCCTCCGGAGCTCATCACCGAGGAGATAACGAGTTCTGGAGCGGTTTTTGGATTCTGTACGCGTAGAAATACCGGTATGGAGAAGAAACCGACCCGGATTCCACAATGATACCGCACCAAATCGATTAGATATAAGATTAAGATTCGACAACAATCTGAATAGAACTCTTAAATTGAAGTCCAATCAAATTAGGACTCTTCTCTTCCCGATTATAAATAGAACCCAGAACCTCTGGCCGAAACCACAAACTTCTTTTCCAACTCCCGAGCCGACGACTTAGAGCCCTAGTCCCAACCCGCCGAGTAAACCATCGCCGGAGTGCAGCAGGGAAGATTGCCGGAGAAAAGCCCAACGATCTGAGGAGGACCTCGAGACCAAGAAGAACGTAAGGTAGGTCTCCAATACCACCTTACGACATCGTTGTGTTTTCTTTGCATCTGTTCTTTGATTCCTGTCGAACAGAAGCCTTCTTGTGGACAGATCACTTAATGATCAGGTTGATCTAAAGATAAGATCATCGCCACGTCCACCTTTGATCCGAACATCCATACAAGCCATGCAAGAACACGTACAAACCAATCTAATAAAACTAATCATAGGATAGCATGCATGTGCATCATCGCATCTAGTTTAAGGTTTGTGCATGATATTGATTGCTGTGAATCTTGTATGCACGTGATCCTACCTAGCAGGACAAGCTCAGGGAGCTGTCTACGACGAGCTGCAGCAACAAGGTTTTGAGATCCGGGAACAACCGGAACCGCAAGAACAAGGCAAGTGTTCCTTGACCATATTGATCCTATATTTTGGGTAAAACTGTTTTGTTTTGCGAAAAGGTGTGTGTGCTGAGTTAAACATGATGGGAAACCCTTTTATAGGAGTTTACTAGTTTTGGTTAAACCACCCTTGTCGCCAGGGGAGTTTATGAGTCGGGTATGGTTTTTGCTTTATGCTTCGCTGAGTCCATGGGATTGGGAAGCGAGATAGATGTGTCTAGCTAACTGCACTCATAACGATATGAGAAACTGATGTTGTTAATGAACATGGATCGGAGGGAGATCTAGGCAAGCCTGGGTTTGTGAATGAGGTAGCATGAGATGGTGGTTTACTTGCCGTAGATCTAAGGACCGGTTCATGCATGCACGTGCCAGGATAAACAGTGCCACCACAAAGCCAAGTATGGGTGTGGCTTAGCTGAGTAATTAGGTAAGTTGCTAGAGTGTTATGGACTGTGAAAGGCGCGGGGAATGGGAGTCGAGTGAGGACTGCCCTGCGAACTGCATGGCACAAGAGGGGACCCGTGGGTGGGAGAATTGGAGATTCTAGCCTGCCGGTGAAACCTTAGTGAGTCCATACATCTAGTAGCCCCTTTATAAAGGCTATTTTGTGATCTCTTGACCATTCACCGACGGTTGTGTACTGGTATAATGGAGGTTCTGCAGTCGCCGACGGGTGACAAAATCATAAACTTGTGGGTAAAGAGGTACAAACTCTGCAGGGTTCTTAAAACTATCATGATAGCCTAGCTTACGGTCAGGAGCACCTGGCCAACTGTCATGATTAGTTGGGATGGTTATTGGGATGGTTCTTGGTTATGGTTATTTATTTTGGTTATGGTTTTAGTTTTTGGGACTGATGAGTCCGGGTGATAAGATGGTTGCATGACTGTTGAGTCATGGCAACGAGATTGGTCTCAGTGTGAGACGAAGTTGTTTATGAGATAAGATGGTAGCGAATACGGGAAGGTATTCGTGATATGGTAGCGAATACAAGGAGGTATTCGTGAGTAAGAATGAAGTTGGTTGATGTTCGGGTGGAACATGGCAAGTGATGGAGGTATGTCGGTAATTTAATACATGCTGGGATTACATTCATCTAAAGTTAAGTTACTGTTTTATCAGGGTTTTATAAATCTTCTTTTCTGCAAATGAGCCTTTTTATACCTACCTTGTTATGAGCTACATATCATGTTTTTCCCGCACTTGCTGAGTACGTCATTGTACTCAAACTTGCATTATTTCGTCATCAGCAGCAAGAGACGCCTACTATGAAGACCAAGTGGAGCATTAAGGCGTGTGATCTATTCTCAACCTTGCCTGTGGGAATGAAATAGAGATGGAGTCATCGCTGCTTAGATTTGCTTCTGCATTAGTTAAATTGCTTCCGCATTAGAATAAAGACTTCCGCTGCATAGAAACAAAGACTTCCGCTGTGAGCATGAGTCCAAGACTCATGAGACATTGTAATAAACTCTGTTATTCATGGTTATATATATTCTGAATTCAGTTTGTGGAATATATGTGTATGTGTGATGAACATCCTGGGCACACATATGCATTAGTTCTCGGTTCCGTGGTTTTCCACAGAATTGAGGGTGCCACACCCGTATAGAGGACCTCTTCGACCAAATGAAAGGAGCCCAAGTGTTCTCCAAGATTGATCTCCGGTCGAGATACTTCCAGCTGAAGATTAAGCCCTCCGATATACCCAGGACTGCCTTCCGAACACGGTATGGTTCGTTTGAATATACCGTCATGTCTTTTGGGTTAACAAATGCACCCACATACCTCATGTACCTTATGAACAAGGTTTTTATGGAGTACTTGGATAAGTTCGTCGTGGTTTTCATCGACGACATTATGGTGTATTCAAAAAGTGAGGGGGAGCATGAAGAACATTTGAAATTGATCTTGCAGAAAATGCGTGAGCATCAATTGTATGCCAAGCTTAACAAGTGTCAATTTTGTCTAAAGGAGATATCGTTCCTAGGCCACATTATCTCCGAGGAAGGAGTATCGGCTGATCCCAGGAATGTGGGAGATGTTCTGAAGTGGAACCAACCGCAAAACGTGAAGGACATTCAGAGTTTTCTTGGTATGGCTGGATACTACCGACGCTTCATTAAGGACTTCTCTAAGATAGCAAAGCATATGACAGAGTTTCTAACGAAGGGAAAAGCCTTCCAATGGACACCAGCATGCCAAGAAAGTTTTGAGGAACTCAAGAAAAGGCTAACCACAGCGCCGGTTTTGGTATTGCCGGATGTGAGCAAGAGCCTTGACATATATTGTGATGCATCCAGACAAGGGCTCGGATGTATGCTCATGCAAGAAGGGCAAGTGGTAGCCTATGCCTCACGACAATTAAAGAAGCACGAGCTTAAGTATCCTACACATGACTTGGAGCTAGCAGCAGTAGTGCATGCATTGAAGATTTGGAGACATTATATCCTTGGTCATCGATGTGAGATCTATACGGATCATAAAAGCCTCAAGTGCATATTCACACAAACGGACTTGAATTTGAGGCAACGTCGATGGTTGGAACTCATCAAGGATTACGATGTTGGAATCAACTACCACCCTAGAAGGGCCAATGTAGTAGCTGATGCATTGAGCCGGAAGGGACCATGTCACCAACTCACTGTTCGGGAGCTACCACTCGAACTACGTAAGGAGTTCGAACGGTTACACCTCGGAATCATGAACAAGATGGAAGCGATGGAGATCCACTCTTCATTGGAGCAAGAGATAAGAGATGGCCAAGCAACGGATGAGGAGATCAAGGAGATCAAGTAAAGGATCTGACAAGAAATAGAGAAGGATTTCAAAGAAGATGAGAAGGGTACGCTTTGGCTAGGAAAAAGGATTTGTGTGCCTAACGTGAAGCACATCCGCGACATGATATTAAAAGAGGCACATGATTCACCCTATTCCATACATCCCGGAAGTACCAAAATGTACTAGGACTTGAAGACTTGTTATTGGTGGGATTGTATGAAAAGGGACACAGCCGAATACGTTGCCCTATGCGACACATGCCAACGGGTGAAGGCCAAAAATCAAAGACCCGCTGGATTGTTGCAACCCTTGAAGGTACCCGAGTGGAAGTGGGAGCACATCGGTATGGATTTCATCATCGGATTGCCACGTACTCAGTCAGGTTATGACTCCATCTGGGTTATCGTGGACCGATTGACGAAAACAGCCCATTTTCTCCCTGTAAGGGCCAAGTACAACGTTGCACAATTAGCTAAGATGTACATGGAGCAGATCGTGTGCCGACATGGAGTCCCGAGGAGGATAGTCTCAGATCGAGGTTCTCATTTTACCTCTAGATTCTAGAGGAAGCTGCAGAAAGCTATGGATACACGACTGGATTTTAGCTCTTCCTATCACCCACAAACCGATGGACAAACCGAAAGGACAAACCAAATTTTGGAGGACATGTTGAGAGCTTGTGCCTTGAAACGTGGGCGTAGTTGGGATAGGAGTTTACCGTACGCCGAATTCTCCTATAACAACAGCTATCATGCTAGCTTGAAGATGTCGCCTTTCGAAGCATTGTATGGTAGACGGTGTAGAACGCCGCTGTTCTGGAACGAGACCGGAGAGAACCAGATGTTTGGACCCGAAGTGCTACAAGAAGCTGAAAAGAAAGTCCAAATGATACGGGAGAAGTTAAAGGCTGCTCAGTCACGACAGAAAGGCTATGTGGACAATAGGCGAAGGAAGTTAACTTTTGAAGAAGGAGACTTCGTATATCTTAAGGTATCACCTATCCGTGGCCAACGACGTTTCAACGTCAAAGGCAAGCTAGGACCTTGCTACATCGGACCATTTAAGATTTTGGAATAGCAAGGAGAAGTAGCCTATCAACTAGAGCTCCCAACATATCTCTCTGACGTGCATGATGTGTTTCATGTATCCCAGCTCAAGAAGTGCTTGAGAGTACCAGAGGAGCAAGTACCAATGGAAGAGCATGAACTTCAAGAGGACCTGACTTATGCGGAGCACCCTGTCCGAATTTTGGACGTAAGGGAAAGGGTCACAAGGAACAAAGTGATCCGATGGTGCAAGGTACAATGGAGCCATCACACCAAAGCAGAAGCCACATGGGAGCGTGAAGAAGACATCAAGGCAGAATTCCCTCATCTATTCTGTACTAACGAATCTCGAGGGCGAGATTCAATTTAAGGGGGGTAGATTTGTGACACCGTCATTTATGGTTTCTGCATGTATTCATGTTTCATGAAGAGAAAACATTTTAAAATAAGTGGTAACAAAGAAAGAATAAAAAAGATAGACAAAAAGAGCAAAATCCAGAGCACCGAAGACAACTCCCGCGGTCCGCTGGCCACGTGGCGCCTTCAGAGGTCATCTCCGCAAAAGGGGGAGAGGTCCGACCCCGTGGGACACATGTTGCCGCTGGAGCTAGCCTCTGCGGAGAAGAGAGGGCAGTCCCGCAGGACACGTGTCACCTTCAGAACTAGTTACCGCGGAAATCAGAGGACCATTCGTGCGGGATACGTGTCGATCTCGGAGCTCACCACCGAGAGCTCCGGTTCTATTGAACACGTGTCACCGCCGGAGCTTATCTCTGGAAGGTCCGTCACTGTTGGACACGTGTTAACCTCGGAGCTCATCTCTGAGAAGAAAGGAAGTCTGGCGCTGTTAGGATACGTGGCACACCCAGAGCCACCTCCGAACAGAGAGGAGGTCCCGACTGCCAGGATACGTGGAGCACGCGGAGCTCACCTCCGAAGGAGAGGGATGTCTCGCTCGCTTGACACGCGGCACAACCAGAGCTCGTCTCTGCGGAAAGGGGGAGACCAGGCCCCGGTGGACACGTGGAGCTTCTGGAGCTCATCACCGCGGAGGTAACGAGTTCTGGAGCGGTTTTTCCTTTTTTACACGTGGGAATACTGGTACGGAGAGGAAACCGACATGAATTCCACAATGTTATCGCACCAAATCAACTAAAGATAAGTTGTTAAGATTCAATGACAATCTAAATAGGACTCTTATTCGAAATACAATCAGATTAGAACTCTTCTTCTCTCGATTATAAATAGAACCCAGAACCTTTGGCCGAAACCACGAACTTCTTTTCGACCTCCTGAGCCAACGACTTAGAGCCCTAGCCCCAACTCGCCGAGTAAACCCATCGCCGGAGTTTAGTCGAGGAAGATCGCCGGAAGAGAGCCCCAACGATCTGTCTTGCTAAGAGAAGGACCCCAAGAACAAGAAGAACGTAAGGTAGGTCTCCAATACTACCTTACGACATCATCGCATTTTCTTTGCATCTGTTCTTTCGGTTCCTTTCGAACAGAAGCTTTTTCGTGGACAGATCACTTGTTGATCGATTTAATCTAAAGGTCAAGATCATCGCTACGTCCACAATTGATCTCTACAACTCTGTTCATCATAAAAACCCATGCAAGCCATGCAAGAACACGTACAAACTAAACTGCATCATAGGATTAACATGCATAAGCATCATCGCATCTAGTTAAAGTTTGTGCATGATATTGATTGTTGTACATCTTGTATGTGCGTGATCATGTATAGAAGGACAAGCTCAGGGAGCTACCTACGAAGGGCTACAACAACAAGATTTTGAGCAACCGGAACTGCAAGAACCAGGCAAGTGCCCCTTAACCATATTGATCCTATGTTTTGGGAAACTATTTTGTTTTGCGAAAAGGTGTGTGTGCTGAGTCAAACATAATGGGGAACCCTTTTATAGGAGTTTACTAGTTTTGGTTAAACCACCCTTGTCGCCAGGGAAGTTTATAAGTCGGGTATGGTTTTACTTTTATGCTTCGCTGAGTCCATGGGATTGGGAAGCGAGATAGATGTGTCTAGCTAACTGCACTCGTAATGATAATAAGAAACTGATGTTGTTAATGAACATGGATCGGAGGAAGATCTAGGCAAGCCTGGGTTTGTGGATAAGGTAGAATGAGATGGTCATTTACTTGCCTTAGATCTAAGGACCTCTTCATGCGAGCACATGCCAGGATGACAGTGCCACCACATGGCCAAGTATGGGTGCGGCTTAGCTGACTAATTAGGTAAGTTGCTAGATTGTTATGAACCGTAGAACGCGAGGCGAATGGGAGTCGAGTGAGGACTGCCCTGGGAACTGCATGGCACAAGAGGGGGCCCGTGGGTGGGAGAATTGGAGATTCTAGCCTGCCGATGAAACCTTAGTGAGTCCATATATCTAGTAGCCCCTTTGTAAAGGCTATTTTGTGATCTCTTGGCCATACACCGACGGTTGTGTACTGGTATAATGGAGGTTCTGCAGTCGCCAACGGGTGACGAAATCACAAACTTGTGGGTAAAGAGGTGCAAACTCTGCACAGTCTAAAACTATCATTATAGCCAAGCTTACAGTCACGAGCGCGTGGCCAACTTCCATGATTAGTTGGGATGGTTATTGGATATGGTTATTGGGTATGGTTTTGGAAGGTTTGGTTTTGGTTTTGTTTTTGGGACTGTTGAGTCCGGGTGATAAGATGGGTTGCATGACTGTTGAGTCATGGCAACGAGGTTGGACGGTGTGAGACGAAATTGTTTATGAGATGAAATGGTAGCGAATACGAGATAGTATTCGTGAGATGGTAGCGGATACGAGAAGGCATTCGTGAACAAGAATGAGGTTGATTAATGTCTGGTTGGGACATGGAAGGTAATGAACATAATGGAGGTATGATTGGTATTTTAGTACATGTTGGGATTACATTCGCTTAAAAATAAGTTGCTCTTTATCATGGTTTTGATAAATAGCTTTGCTTTCTGCAATGAGCGTTTTTATACCTACCTTGTTGTGAGCTACATATCATATTTTCCCGCACTTGCTGAGTACATCATTGTACTCAAACTTGCATTATTATTGCATCATCAGTAACATGAGAAGATTACTATGAAGACCAAGTGGAGCATTAGGCGTGTAATCTGTCCTCAACCTTGCCTGTGGGGATGGAGTAGGGATGGAGCCACTGCTGCTTAGAATTGCTTCCACATTAGTTAGAAGACTTCCGCTGCTAGAATAAAGACTTCCGCTGTGAGCATGAGTCCAAGACTCATGAGACATTGTAATAAACTCTGTTACTCGTGGTCATATATATATTCTGATATTCAGTTTGTGGATGATGTGTATATGTGTGATGAACATCCTGGGCACACATATGCATCAGTTCTCGGTTCCATGGTTTTCCATAGAATTGAGGGCGTCACATGTGTATACTAAGAAATCCACGTCAAGTTATATATTCACCCTCGCAAATGAAGCTATCTCGTGGAAAAACTTCAAACAAGCCATCACTGCATCGCCCACAATGCATGTCGAGTTTGTTGCTTGTTATGAGGCCACTGGGTGGGCACTATGGCTTAAGAAATTTTTACCCAGTCTTAGAGTGGTCGACAGCATTGAAAAACCACTTGTGTTATATTGCGACAATGAATCCGTAGTATTGTACTCAGAACAACAAGTCGAGAAGTGCTGCCAAACACAACGACATTAAGTTTTTTGTTGTGAAAGATAAAATCTAGGATCATACTATTAGTCTTGAGCATATTAGTATCAAGTGTATGCTTGCGGATCCTCTTACTAAAGGTCTTCCACCCAATGTGTTCAGAGAACACGTAGCTGGTATGGGATTAAGGGAGAACCAATGATTACCTGGATACTAAGGGGCAACTAAGAATAAGGTTGTTTCTAAGTGTAAGATGTATTGTAGTAATCGAGTTAGATAGTACGTAATTGGCTATTCTGATGCGATGCGCTCAGTATGTCAAATATGAAGAAACAAACACTAAGATTAGTTTAAGAAATTAATTAAGTTTTGCTAAGATTGATCCATGGAGATTAAGTGGGAGAATGTTGGAGATAGATGTGGTCTCCATTCATGGACGGCCCAACGGCCCGTCCCAATCCGTTCTCCCCACGTGCCTTGATCGAGGGCGCCAACCGTTCCATGGTTATGGGCCCCCCTCATGCACCGCGCAATATAAAAAGAGGGGAACGCTGGGGGCACGGAAGCCAACATTTGTTGTGACCTAAACCCGACCCCAACAAACACCTCGATCTGATCTCTAAGGCACTGAAGCGAGGGGAAGAGCTCGCACCGCCAGACCTCGCCTACATGCCGTCTGTGCCGCCACCTAGACCCATTCAACATCGTCATCGACATGGTGGCAACCGGCTCTACATAAGAAGGTTTGTTCCCTACTACAAAAACCATTATCACAGGCGCCTCGTTTTTTAGACCCAGGCGATCCATAAAAAATGCGCCTGTGATGTTGAATGATTTAATAGCCGCATGTGATAAATAAACATCACAGAAGGCTCACAATGGCAAACCGCCTGTGTAAACATATCAATTTTCACAGGCGGACCGTGGAGTAGGAGCTGCCTGCAATATGGGCCATTAATACATGCGTCTGAAGCAACTAGGAGTAGGAGCCGCCTGCAATATTGACCATTAATACAAAGGGGAACGAGCCTTTGATTTCAATTCGAAGCTGCATTAATACAGGCGGCTGAAACAACCGGGAGTCGGGAGCCACCTGCAATATTGGTCATTAATACCGAGGGGATCAGAACACGCCTTTGACACCAATTCGATGCCACCAAACATTGCGGCCCTGTATACATCAACCATATTTAGCAGCAAACAAAAAGGCAACAAATAATTCAATAATCAATAACAAAAATTCATCATCAAACATACATTCATTAAAAATTAAATTTTTACAAACAACAAACGATCGCCTAGTCCTCCGGTGGCGGAGAAACCCCACACTTGTTGGCAATCGCCTCCACAACCTTCCTGCTGCCTTCCACCCCAAGCACCTCACCGACCATCTTTTCATCGTGTCAAGACGACCGCCCACTGCGCTTAACCCAAAGAGGCAGTGGGCTATGGTGCCCATTCCAGTACATTCTGGATAGCGATCAAGACCCAAAAGAACCATGACATCAGATGTACTGTTAAATACATCCTTCGCCATCTATTGGTGCAACGGTGATAGGTCGTCATCGTCCGCCTGTGCCCTGAGGGCAACCAAACTTTGCTCTAGGAAAGCCACTTTCCTAAGTAGGTGCACTCTCTCTTCCGCCCAAGAAGGTGGTGGAGGTGCGGTTAGAGACGGGGATGGAGGCGCGGTTGGAGCCAGGGACGGAGGTGCGGTTGGAGCCAGGGACGGAGGTGCAGCGAGTGGAGAGCATGGTCGGTAGCGCTTCGTCACTGGTGCCATTGAGACTAGGGCTACGGTGCAGCGAGGAAGACGAAGACTAGAGGGAAGAGGAAGACTGTGATGGTGGTGCAGACTGCAGAGAAGGGGAAGGTGCAAGTTATAATGGTGTGGAGGAGAGGTCGGATTGCTTCGAATTCTGTGCGCGAATGGCAATGACTGCAAGATATAGGCGGACCATGGAGTAGGAGCCGCTTGCAATATTGGCCATTAATACAGGAGGCTCAAGTGATCGGGCGTGCGCGCCTTACCTTTTCGGTTACCGCGCGTGTGAAGGAAATGCGCCACGCGCGCATTACATGCGTCCTTAGAGTAATACGGGCTGATAATCTTACGTTACAAACCGCCTGTGTAATAATTCTTCACAGGAGGATAGCCGTAGATAAAGAACCGTATGCGATAAAGATTCTTCACAGGCGGATACTCTTTACATTAAAAACCACCTGTGATAGAGATTCTTCACAGGCAGCTAGTCGTAGGTATAGAACCGCCTGCGAAAATTGTAGCGAACAGAGGCAAAACAGAGCTCACACATACACATAGAGATGAAGCAGCGCTCAGCCGGCCATGGCTTCAAGCCTAGTGTATTTCACTGTATGAAGCAACAATCAGCCGACCCCAACATGCTTGGGATTAAAGGCTTGGTTGTTGTTGTTGTATATACATACATACGTACATACGTACGTACGTACACACATACATACATACATACATACATACATACATACATACATACATACATACATACATACATACATACATACATACATACATACATACATACATACATACATACATACATACATACATACATACATACATACATACATACATACATACATACATACATACATACATACATACATACATACATACATACATACATACATACATACATACATACATACATACATACATACATACATACATACATACATACATACATACATACATACATACATACATACATACATACATACATACATACATACATACATACATACATATATCAGTTGTCTGGGTTATGATATGTTGATTTCATAGTCATGTTCAATTGTTGCCCTCCGTTATGAAATTGTTGTAGTTCTGAAAAATAATTTAATTTTGAACTAGATTTGTTGTCCTCTAGAGGTGTATATGCAACTGTCATTGGGGTATTCTGTTCCTGTGGGTATAGTTTGCCGTCTTTGACGTACTCTTATATGGCCTCAAGCTTTTCCTCGTGCTTGGTTTCAACACTTTGCTTTTGTGGTTAGTGCTCATGATCCAGTCCTTTTTATTAATACTTCTTCTCATTGTTGGACTCTTCTCCTTTGATAATGACGGATGATATGATCATCAAAAGAGATGATTCTCAGTAATAGACTTTCTGAAGGTGCTTCTCAATCAGTGGTTTCTTATATCTGATATTGGCCCTCTCTGTTTGATACCGAGCTTGCGCACCTTACCTTTTGGAATACCGCACGCGCGAGGGGAACGCGCCACACGCGCAGTACATGCATCCTTAGAGTTACACGGGCGGATAATCTTACGTTACAAACCGCCTGTGATAAACATTCTTCACAGGCAGACAGCCGTAGATAAAGAACGGCCTGCAAAAATTATATACACACACGAACAGAGGAAAAATAGAGCTCATACGTACACATGGAGATGAAGCAGCACTCAGCCGGCCATGGCTTCAAGCGCAGTGTATTTCACTGTATGAATTTTGTTAATTTTTTTAAAGCATTCCAACATGTAAAAATTCAAATATTAAAAGAAAAAATTGTCAAATTAAAATATTAAAGCTTCATTACAATATTACAAATATATAGAATATATGTCATACATTTTTTCCAGCATTGACATCTTCTCGCATATTGTGACGGACCGAAATCCGTACATTCCAGGATCACAGAGGGTGGTGCCACACGATGCGACACCCGACAGCACACACGATAAGGAAAACATAGTATTACATTGAAAACATGCTGAATATGTACAGAAGTAGTACACTCCTCAGTTACAACTCCTCTACAGAGTCTACTACAGCGGAAGGTTTTTATACAACTCACGACAACACCTAACTAGCTAAAGTTGGTTGCCCGGCCCTAGGGACAACCCACACTAGCTCCACTCAGCCTCAGCGTGGCGTGTATTGCTCCCACTCAGCCGTAGTCCCTGATGGAGGGTAGCCCTCACCGGTGGACTCGTACTCCAAGTCTGTGGGATACTCCTCAACTGAAAACACTCATAGCAGCAACCGTGAGCATGATGGCTCAGCAAGTCTTAACCGACTTTCCTACACATGAAACTCTACATGCATGTCATACATGAATATAGGATGATAATTTGCAGCAAACGGACACGCCTACAAGTTCATCCTTAGTTCATCTTTTAGCCACAGATTAACGGTTCATGAATCTGAAATTTAGTAAGCAATATTTGGTGGCACACATGTAACAATACAAGTTATTCATATCAGCAATATTGAATCATAACATTCCATATGTTAACCTACGCCACGACTCAGTGACCAAGTGGTACTCATTACCGTGAGGGACGGCGAATCGACTCGATATACACCTGCAGGGATACCCGAACAGCACGTCACGCACGCCCATCTGTGGAGTTGCATAGCACGCTCACTCGATGTCGTACAGGACAACCTTTCACCCAACAGCCCAAACATCGAACTGGTCGCACCGAAACGAGCAGGAGGTTCCCTACACGGAGCATCACTCTATACCCGTTAGCAGATTTCCACCTGGCTGCCCTCAACCTACACCTATAATCGGTGTGCTATGCCTCGACGCCCAGAGATTTAGGTTACATCAGTTTATCGGACCCCATATATCCGATATGCCTTCGGTACATTCAAACTTGATCAGCGTGGGCTGCACAAGGATTGGTCCTCTATCGACACGGACAGGGCTACGCACACAAGACTTCCTCTTGCTGCGTCCTAGCCCCAGCCTAGTCTCATTTTTCTTGCTAGAGTTGTCTCACATCTCTAACCAATCCCGTGTGACAAACCCTATACTCGCGAGTTGATTCCAACTACTCGACTTGTACTGAAGTCTGTAAACATTAAGCAAAGCCTGATCTACTCGAGGACTTAGATACTACCCTCACTCTCTTTAGGAGTTTCTGGTTATACATTTGGGGTTTCAATCATCCTACACCTAATGCACATAAATATTTCAAATTAAGTGAATACAAAGAAAAACATCATAAAACTTGTTAAATCAAACCAGCGCTTGCCTTGTTGCTGCTGGTCAGGGGTTAGTGTCTCCTCCAGAAGTATGAAGTCCAAAACCTCCGGGGTCTCCTCGCGTTCAGCGACTACACGTAATCAATTCAATCGATATGTTAAATTTGAATGCAAAAGTGCTGAATTTAGTATGTAATGACTATAACTCTAGCTATACATCCCATTTGGCTCTGAAATTTTTACTGTGGCTTGGTAGGAACCTAACCAGAGACTTGACCAAATTCCATTTTAAACAATTCCCATTTGAGCTCTGCACAAATAAAAGTCTAAATGGTCATTATTAGAGCTTCTAAGGATTTCCAGGCATTTTCATGGATCAAACGACTACTTTCTGGAAACTAGAGTTTGCGATGGTTCTAATGGAGTTGGTTTCAAGTAATTTGAAGAATCCTAGAGAAAGTTATGCCCTAATCAAGATTTGAGAAAATTCTGAAAATGGTTCTGTACATTTTTCTATTTTCTCAGGGCAGTTCACTTAATCACACCATTAGGAGGACTAAATGGACTTGGATGGATCTGAATTTTTTTCCTTTGACTCAAGGATTTTCAAATGAACATTCAGAATTTTCCATAAAGGAATTCTCCAGATAAAATTCCCAATACTTTAAATTTTAGGGAATTAATTCTGGGAAAATTATAAGTTTCATGAACTGAAACTTGTTTTCTGAATAGTACTCGGAGAGCTGAATACAACAAAATTTGGTTCACTCCATTTGGGCCATCGTAGCAAAAGTTATTGTCATTGAAGTTTGAACTAAAATCTGAAATTCACAGAAAAGTTTAAACCCTGCGCGCGGGCCACACCACGCTCTTTCTTCTTCCTCGCGCGCGTCGAGCCCGGGTGGCGGCGCTCTCCGGCGAGGTCCGCCGGAAGTGACTTCCCGGCCTCCTCTAGGGCTAAATCTTGCTGCCCCTCACTTTAAGAACACGAGGAATTCATCCACGGGGTCGGCCGAGGCCACCGGTGACCGGACCCTAGCCGCGACGGGCCGCGGCTACGGAGCAGCTCCGGAGACGTCGCCTGGCTCCTACAGAGGCTTATTCCGATCAACCCTTATCCCTACAGCTCTGTGGTGACATGCTAAGCACGGATATGGAGTCGGTTCACGTTGAAAACGGCCGGAGATGGGAGCTCACCGTTGACCTAGGTCCAACATCAGCGGCAACTCAAAAAACTAGAAGAGTAGAGCCTATACTCGACAGTTTTTGATGATTTTTGATCCTAGAAGGCTGTGGGAAAGTGTAGAACGTGTGTGTATGTTGGCATACGCTGTGGTGGACTAATCACCACGAATTTTGTAGTTTTGAGCGGCTCGGTTCTATGAACAGAGAAACGACAAATGGAGAAATTCTCCCTCGGTGATGCATGAAAAGATGAGCGGTTTGCACCTTAGGGCAGTCGGTTTTTGTGCTGATCATCGGCCACAAGATGGCTTGTAGCACTCGGGCGCCGGAGAGCCGAAACAACCGAGCAGCAGCGAGTTTTTCCTTCGGGCGTGTGCGAGCAGGGCAGAGTCTCGGTTTGTGCCGTGAGAGGTGGCTTCGTGGGCAAGAAATAACCCTGAGCTAGCCCCCAGCGTGACAGCAACTCGCCCCGGTGGCTGTTCAGGAGCTGCTCGGTGGCACCCGGTGAAGAGACCCGAAGAAACAGAGCACCGTGTGAGTTGCTTCACTAAGTGAATTTGACTGACATGTGGGCCCACTCCTCCCCTCTAATCCTTTTCTATTTCTTTGCAGCAATTATCTCAGCTACTCACCATTGAATGGTAGCATAGCCACAAAGTCAGGGAATGAATTTGAATTCTTCAAATTGGAGTTTGTTTGGCCACATTTGATTCAAAGTTGAATTTGAAATTCAAATTCAGTTTTGAATTAATCCAAATATAGCTCCCGACAAGATGAACTCCAATGATGATGAAAATTGGTGTACTAACTCAGAAAAATGTGCTGAGTTTGAATATGAAGTCAACTTTTGAATCCAAGTGATGAAAGTGGCTGAAAATTGAATTTGCATTCAAATAGCCTTTTTTTGCATTTATATCCAATAGTGCCTCAAAATGGTTTGTATTTGCATGAAACTTGGCCTGAGCATTCCCAAGAAGGTTTAGGGACTAATGGAGAGTTCAGCCCCTCATGTTTACAGTTATGAGACCCTACTTTTGTATTTGCGAGTTCTCCCTCTAATCTACCTCTTGATGGTGTTTACTTGCTCTTCACATGTGTTCATGAGCTATCCACAAAATGAGCTGGTTTGTGGTGATGTGATGAACACTCTAACAAGTAAATTCTTGGGCTTTTACATCCCCCCCTTAAAAGAATCTCGTCATGATATTACAAAAGAAGAGACGAACGTGTAAGAGGAATTACCCGTGATGAGATGCCATGAAATCCGGGTAGTTTGAGCAAAGTGACTTCTCGCTCTCCCACGTCGCTTCCTTAGTGGTGTGGTTGCTCCACAATATCTTTTAGAACCACAGCGTTCTGTTATGCATGGTCCGAGCCTTCTCATCAATAATCTCCACCGGATACTCAGCATAAGTCAAATCCGATTGCAACTCGCCAAGGTCTTCGGTGGGAACAGCCGCCGTATACTTCACACATTTCCGGAGTTGTGAGACATGGGAAACGTCGTGAACCCCAGCGAGAGATGCCGGTAGTTCCAGTTGATACGCCACTGGTCCGCACTTCTCGGTGATGGCATAGGGTCCAATAAATCAGGGAGCGAGTTTCCCCTTCAAGCGAATCGGTGCACGCCTTTCATCGGAGACACACGGAGGTACACTTGTTCCCCGACGTCGAAGTGCAGCGGCCTACGCCTCTTATCAGCGTAACTTTTCTTGTGGGATTGGGTGGCCTTCAAGTTTGCTTGAATCATCCGAGCGCGCTCTTCGGCATCGTTCACGAAATCAATCCGGAACGTGACCCTTTCACCGGACTCGCACCAGTTCAATGGGGTGCGACATTTGTTACCGTAGAGAGCCTCATATGGTTCCATCTTGATACTCGCTTGATAGCCATTGTTATATGAGAATTCCGCCAACGGTAGATGATCATCCCCATTTCTACCGTGGCGGATGGCACACACTCTCAACATGTCTTCTAACACTCGATTCATCCTTTCAGTTTGCCCATCGGTCTGAGGGTGATAGGCGGAGCTTCGAATCAGTTTGGTACCCAATGCAGCGTGCAACTGCTCCCAGAAACGAGCCACAAACAGTGCCCCTCAATCTGAGATTCTAGTCTTGGGTACCCCGTGCAAGCACAAGATTCTTGCAATGTAAAACTCCGCATACCTGCTGGCATGGAAATGTGTATGCACGAGAATGAAGTGAGCCGACTTGGTTAACCGGTCAACGATTACCCAAATGGAATCATGCTTGTTAAAAGTCACGCGTAATCCCACAATGGAATTTATGCTCACGTCTTCCCATTTTCATGCTGGAATTTTCAGGGGTTGCAACAGACCTGATTTTCTCATGTGATCTGCCTTCACTCGTCTACACGTATCACACTTGGGTATGTACTTGGCAATTTCCCGCTTCATCCGTGCCCACCAAAATTTACTCTTCAAATCATGGTACATCTTGTTGCTGCCCGTATGAATAGAGAACTTAGACAAGTGAGCTTAATCAATGATCTTCTTTCTCAGCTCCATATTCCGGGGTACTTCTATGCGGTCATTGAACCATAGCGTCCCCTCATCATCCTTCCGGAAACATTTGATATCAACGCTGTCTATCCGTTTCCGGAGATGTGCCATGCCTTTGTCAATCTTCTGAGCTGCCATAATATCCTCCCTAATAGTAGGGATGAGAGCAAGTTTGTAGAGTGCTCCATATGAAACCAGGTATAAACTCGGTTCTTCCTCTTCCATCAGTGTAATGGTAAGGTTATGGACATGTGATTTCCAACTCAGCGTGTCGGCAACCATATTCGCCTTGCCGGGGTGGTAATGAATCTCAATCTCATAGTCTTTGATTAATTCTAACCACCTCCTTTGCCTCATATTCAGCTCTTTCTGGGTGAAGATATATTTTAAGCTCTTGTGGTCGGTATAGAGATGCACCAAATTTCCCAGCAGATAGTGCCTCCACATTTTTAGCGCCAATACCACATCAGCGAGCTCAAGGTCATGAGTCGGATAGTGCTGCTCGTGATTTTGCAGTTGGTGTGAGCCATACATGACCACACGTCCTTCTTGCATCAACACGCAGCCAAGCCCGATACCGGACGCATCACAATACACGTCAAAAGGCTTGGTCGTATCCGGTTGAGCTAAGACCAGGGCTGTTGTGAGATGCTTCACCAATGCTTGGAACGCTCCTTCACAAGCTGAGTTCCAAACATATTTCGTCCCCTTCTTCAATAATTCAGTCATCGGCTTAGCAAGCTTGGAGAAGCTCGGGATGAACCTCCGGTAATATCCTGCTAAACCGAGGAAGCTTCTGACTTCATGGACAGAGGTAGGGGCTTTCCATTTCAGCACTTGTTCAATTTTGCTCGGGTCAACCGCAATGCCTTCTGCTGAGATGATATGTCCCAAAAATGGCACTTGGTTGATCCAAAACTTGCATTTGCTGAACTTAGCATAGAGTTTGTGGTCCCGCAATCGTTTAAGGACGATTCACAAGTGTTCGGTGTGTTCTTCTTCCGACTTGGAATAAACCAAGATATCATGAATGAACACCACCACGAACTTGTCCAACTCCTGCATGAACACCGAGTTCATGAGGTACATAAAGTGTGCCGGAGCATTGGTGAGACCAAAAGACATGAAGAGATATTCATATAGTCCATATATGTCTCGTCAAGAATGCCGTCTTCGGGATATCCTCCGCTCGGATTTTTATTTGATGCTACCCGGAGCGAAGGTCCATCTTTCAAAACACACTTGCACCACAAGTTGATCGAACAAGATATCAATGTGGGGCAGTGGATATTTGTTCTTGATGGTGATGGCATTGAGCGGCCGGTAATCCACACACAACCTCAAGGTTTCATCTTTCTTCTTTACGAACAGCGCCGAGCACCCCCATGGCGAGGAACTTGGTCTAATGAAACCCTTGCTCAACAAGTCTTTGAGCTGTTCCTTCAACTCAGCCAGCTCATTCGGGGCCATCTTATACGGTCTCCGCGATATTGGTGTAGTCTCGGGTGCAAGTTCAATCTTGAACTCAACACCCCGTTCAGGTCGCATGCCCGGAAGATCATCCGGGAACACGTCGGGGTATTCTCGGACTACGGGGATGTCATCTAACTTGGGAGCTTCAGTATTATAGGCTGATGAAATTTCCGGGACCGGACTGTCTAATAAGATTGAATGCAGACGGTGGAATGGAGAATTCAAATGAACCGTCTGTGATAGAGTTTCCAGGACAGCGCCATGGTAGCGTAACCATGACATTTTTAAGATTGCATCAATCTTTTGTCCCGTAAGGATAATCAAAGTAGTGGGATATATCTTCCCACCTAAGCACAGTGGTGCTTTTGGAATCATCATATTCGCTGAAATCTTCCCTCCTGGTGAGCAAATCATATATGAGTAATCGGTTGGGAAGACTTGCAGTTGATGCTTAGCCACATAGGATGCACTTACGAAACTGTGGGTTGCACCCGAATCAAATAAGATGATGATTGCACGATCATTGAGAGTGAACATACCCGCCAGCACGTTCTCTCCTTCCAGGGCGTCCTCATTGTCGAGGTAACGAATGCCCCCGGGTCACTGACCTCCCTTCTTCACTGGTGGTTGGCCTCGAGCACCGCCCTGATATTGGGCTTGCCTGCTGCTTTGCTGCCCCTGTGGACAGTCCTTCGAGAAGTGACCCGCCTGGCTACACGTATAGCATGTGTAGTGAGGCGGTCCTCCGCTGACCGGCGGACGGAATCCCAGAGCGTGTTGTGGCGGTGGAAATGCCCGGGGCACCGTCTGTTTCTGTTGTTGCTGTTGCGGTCGTGGTGGTGGCATCTGTGATGGACCGGAATCCGTACGCCCAGGATCTCAGAGGGTGGTGCCGCTCGATTCGACACCCGACAGCACACATCATAAGGCAAACATTGTATGACATTGAAAACAAACTGAATATGTACAAAGTAGTACAAACCTTCAGTTTACGACTAAGTACAGAGTTTACAACAGCGAAAGCTAAATTTATACAACTCGCGCGCACCTAACTAGCAAAAGTCGGTTGTGCAGCCCTATGGACAACCCACACTAGCTCCACTCCTCAGCTCAGTGCAGCGTGTACGGCTCCCACTCAGCCGTGGTTCCCGACGGAGGGTAGCTCTCGCCGGTGGAGTCGTACCCCGAGTCCGTGGGGTAGTCATCACCTGCAAACACTCAATAGCAGCAACCGTGAGCACGATGGCTCAACAAGTCTTAACCAACGCGCCTACACATGAAACTCTGCATGCAGATCATAACGAAGATAGGATGGTAAAATGCAGCAACCAGACACGCCTACAAGTTCATCCTTAGTTCATCTTTTAGCCATAGATTAACAGTTCATGAATCTGAAATTTAGTAAGCAATATTTGGTGGCACACATGTAGCAACACAAATTATTCATAACAGCAATATTGAACCATAACATTCCATATATTAATCTACGTCACGACTCAGTGACCAAGTGGTACTCATCACCGCGAGGGATGGCGAATCGACACGGATCGGTCCTCAATCGACATGGACAGGGCTGCGCCCACAAGACTTCCTCTTGCTGCGCCCTAGCCCCTGCCTAGTCTCATTTTCTTACTACAATGATCTCACATCACTCGAACCAATCCCGTGTGTCCCAAGCCTATACTTGCAAGTAGATTCCAACTACTCGACTTGTACCGAAGTCTATACACATTAAGCAGAGCATATACTACTCGAGAACTTATACACTACCCTCACTCTTGTTGGAATAATCTGGCTATGCATTTGGGTTTCAACCATCCTAACACCTAATGCACATAAATACCTCAAGCTAAATATGTATATAAAGCAAAACTTTATAAAACTTTGTTAAATGCAAACCGGGGCTTGCCTTGTTGCTGCTGGTCGGATGTTAGTGCTTCGTCCGGAAGTAGGAAGTCCAAAACTTCCGAGGTTTCCTCGCCTTCAGCGACTATAAGTAATCACATTAACGATATGTCAAATTAAAATGCAATGTGTGGAACTTAGTATGTAAAGACCATAACACTAGCTAGCCCTCCCCTTTGGCTCTGAATTTTTTATAGTGGCTGGTAGGGTACTAGGGTCCTAACCAGAGACTTGACCAAGTTTCATTTGAGACAAAGTTTATCTGAGCTTTGTACAAATAAAAGTCTAATTGGTCATTACTAGAGCTTCTAGGATTTCCAGAGATTTTCATGTCTCAAACCATTACTTTCTGGAAACTAGAGTTTGAGATGGTTCTAATGGAAATGGTTTCATGTCATTTGAAGAATCCTAGAGGAAGTTATGCCCTAAACAAGATTTGAGAAAATGTGAAAAATGTTTCTGTACATTTTTCCATTTTCTCATGGCAGTTCACTTAATCACACCATTAGGGGGGGGGGCTAAATGAACTTGAATGGATCAAATTATTCCTGTGACTTAAGGATTTCCAAATGAACATCCCAGCCAAATTTCAGAATTTTCCAGATAAAAGTCCGAACAGTTTAAAATTTAGGGAATTAATTCTGGAAAAAGAATAAGTTTAATGAGCTGAAACTTGTTTTTCTGGATAGTACTCAAAAAGGTGAATCCAAAAAAAATTGGTTCACTCAATTTGGAGCTGCCTAGCAAAAGTTATGGCTAGTTGGAGTTTGAACCAAATTCTGAAATTCAAATAAATGTTTAAACCCTGCACGTGGGTCCCAGGCTACGTGTCGGCCCGACAACGAAGCCACATTTGGGTCCGCTTAATTTCTTTCATAGCCGCACGAGATCCCGGCGCCACAGCGGATCCCGGGCCCGGTTTTCTTTGACTGCCACGCAGGGCCCGCCCCCTTTCGTCTACTTCGCGCCACCCGCGATAACCGCAATGGTACCTCGCCGGAGAGCTCGCTGCCGGTCGATCTACTGTCCGACCTTCGACGAAACTCACCGCCTGTGCCCATCTTCACCTGAGGAACATGTTGGTGCACTCACCGGAGCTCGGCGATGGCCGGAACAGTGCTCGTGACGGTGACAGCGGCCGGGAGCTCATCGGCGACGTAGAACTTGGTGTTCTCTACACATTTTTCGACGCGGTTTGCTCGGAGAGCTCCGCTGAGACTTGCTGATCATGAATATGAGCACTGATCCTCGTGAAAACGGCCTCAACTAGGACCTCACCGGCGAGGTGCCCTATTTTCGGCCGCCGGCACCAAATTCTCGCGGACCTAGGGTCCTAGTGCATGGAACTGGTTTCTACTTGATCAAGGAGGTGCGCTTAGTGCTCTAGAGCGTGTGTGAGCTGCAGCTCGACCTGCGGTTGCCTCTATGCAACGAATTTCACCGTGGACCGGATTCTAACCCTAACACACTCCGAGGAACGAAACAAAAAATTTTCGTTCTACATCGCATGAAATAGAGCACGTCTTTCTCCTACAGCTTCAGCACAAGCAAGCACACCTTTTCTTCTCTGGTGGTGGTGCGTGAAACAGCCGGGATCGGCCGGTCGCCGGTGATCAGAGGGAGCGGCGACGAGTTCGTGCGTGGAAAGCGTAGAACAGCTCGTGACGTGCTCGTTTTTGGTCGGAACTGGAGAGAAGGGTAAAACAGCTCGGTGTGCTGGACTTTGAGCCAAAGTTTTCACCGTGAGGTGGAGCTACCGAGCATGCTGGCGGCCTCTTCGAGCACTCGTCGATCGCCCGCGAGCTGTGCTCGGTTTGAGTCAGTTTCCTCTGTGTGCAGTCACTGACCAGTGAGTCCCAGCTCTCCCCTCTGATTTGTCACACCCGGTTTTTCCGAAGAACAACCAAGTGAATATCACATGTATGCCAGGATCATTTTCTCATACATGTGATGACAAATAGTGAAGCATCATTTATTACAAGCCAGGTGTCGAATATAAATAAGTCTTACATAGCAAATGTCTCGATGGACAATAATAAGTTCATCACAAGTAAATAAACTAGCAGCGGAATAATTATTCTCGTGGGCTCTATCACAGGCGTTGCCCGGGGGACTCCATGAACCTAGAATCCTTCTTCGGGTCCAAAGTCTTGATCATTAAACACCACTTCATTATCTTGACCTGAGCAGCAATATAAACCAACAAATATGCAAGGTTGAGTACCGATGGTACTCAGCAAGTGTGGGAAAGTTATGTCATGCATGGCTAGAACAAGGGGAGGTTGAACTCATGGTTAAAGCACTATGCAATTAATACCTATCAACTTAGCTTATTAAGCACCTACATTACTATACAGGTGAAATGGTCCCAATCTCCCACCCCATCATCATAATCAAATAACCATAACATCATTTTTAATGTTAAGATCCCCGCTTAACATCCTCAACTTCCAAAGCCATCATCCTCTAATCATGAATAAGTCCAAGCCGCTCTTGACCGTGAGCACAGATGTCATGACAGTTCTGACTCGAAAGAGTTTGCACCACTGTACCCACATGTAGTGATTTCATCCCCCGTTACCGGGTGGACTAAAAGAACCTCCATTATGCCAGTGGCTACGAACCACATTCACACTTCCCAGATGTGTAGCCAGGAGATCACTACGAAGCCTTTACAAAGGGATTCCCGACGAGCGTGGGCCTACTGAGGTTTCACCCCTAACAGCATACAAGAGGCTCCAACACCGCTGCAGTGGCCCCCTCTTGAGCCTTGCGGTTTATAAGGTAGTCCAGCTGACACCCACTCCCCGCACCATCCAACACACCCATACTACGCCGGGGATACACCTAATTAATTGCCAAGCTGCCCCATCTCAGCATGTGGTTGGCACGGTAAAGCCAGGTTACATGCTCCATGAACCGACCCTTAGGATCCAGGCAAGTACTAAACACAAACCCGAGCCTCGTGCACCCAACACCAACCAAATCATCCAACTTGCCTTGATCCCTACCTCTACATAACTCATAACATCTCATTCAAGAGTATGGTAAAATAAACTGATGATCTCATATCCCAAATATCCCATTCTAAGCATGGCTAAGCATAAGCATGTAAATAAATGACATAATAAAATAAATCTCAACCCAAGCTACAAGGAAACAAGATAATGCAATTCTAGGGAAACTTCCTAGCATGGGTTTCATATTTCAATTGACAATGCAAATGATTCTATCTACACATCCTAGCATAGGATCAAAGTGGTCAAGGACACTTGCCTCCTTCCTGCTGCTCTTGGAATGGGTAGTCCTGGTCTTGGAAAGGAAGAACTTGCTCTGGAGCAGGTTCTACTCATACCATCACACATAGCAAAAAGAAAACAACAAGTCATAAGACATAGTTCACACTTCCACTTCATACAAACCACACATTCACATTTATGAAAGCCATTCACAATTCTATGTGTTGTGGTTACTCTATGTGTGTTGATTTTTGGCTTACTTGCACTTTTAAACATGTGTATATGATTTCTACTTTTGTATTCACATTTATGTTCGCATACTATATATGAGTTTCCAATTTAAATAAATTCCTTACATTCAATTACTACACCCTTTTAGTTACCAAGTATGCATGAAAGGTATTTTCCTACTCCATATATGTCTTCAGACCTTCTACCAACCCTAAACTGAATTCTTCATTTATCATTTACTAATTATTTATACCTAGCTTGCTATATTTTCAAATTTATTTCCTATGCCTAAATGTGTACTTTATTATGAAAATAGTAAGACACCTCATCTAAACAGAATAGGTTTTGGGTCTAAAATATTAAATAATATATTTTGAACTTCTCCTGTGATGTGAACTATTTTACATTTAGTCTACTAATTTTCAGAATTATTCTCTACTTAAAAATGTGTCCCTATTAATAATAAATGTGAATAATCAATTAAACAGATTCATTTCAGCCAAATATCTATTTTTATCTCACTTCAAGGTTTTCCATGTACTAGGAAAGTTTTTAATTTGAAATTGACAATATGTTTGTCCCATCTTTTAAATTTTAAATACTAACCACATATTCAATTTCCTAAATTTAATATCAAATAGGGTTAAAAAGGTAAACTCACCCCACTACAGGGTCTATAATATTATTTTAAGAATTTTCAGGGGTCTAGCTACCCATAACAAAGGGGTTTTTCCTAATTTTTATTAAGTCCAGGGGTCAAAACTGATTTTTAAATGAATTTAGATGATTTTCTAAAGTTCCAGCGGCTAGATCAGAAGTTTCCGGGGCTAGCTCTTATTTTCCGAGAACCCCAGGGGGTAGCACGTAAGAATCCCGGCCTTTATAACGCGGGGCTGACGTGGACCGTCCGATTTAAAACAGACGGCTGAGATTATAACATCGAACCGGTACGCGGGGATTTAAACTCTACCGTGCGATTTAAAATAGACGGCGCACAAGCGGCCACGTCGCTCTGATCGAGCGCGGGCGGCGCTGCCCGGTGGCACACGGCGGCGGGAGGCGGCGATCTCGCCGGAGAGTTTCGGATCTTCGTCAATTCTTCCTAGAACTGTGATTTTATGGCATGATCGGTAGAGGGGAGGTCGGGGATCTCACCTCGGGGGTTTTCTTGAGCTCGGAGGTCCTGAAAAGTGATCGGCGACGAGGTCCGAGGTGAATTCACGGCGAGGCTCGTCGGTGCTGTGTTTGAATCGCAAATCACCGAGTTTTCTGCACCTGCAAGGTTCCCCGGAGGCGGTGGATCAAGACCAGCGAGTTAGATCAGAATTCCCGATCGTAGATCGAGCAGAATTCGCCGGAGAAGCTCGGGTTCTCACCGGAAGAAAAATCAGCGAATCGTGGGGAAAAACGGGACGATGCCGGGGTTTTTATAGACGGGGGAGGGCAGCGTTCGGTTGTGATCGAGTTTGCGTCGTCCACGAATGAAATTCGGCTGGGATACGCGAGGATCCGGGGCGGTTTCGATTCGGAGTGAGAAGAGTCCGGCCGAGCGCGGGCGCGAGCGCAAGGAGGAAGAAGGGTTGGCGGGCCCCGCGTGTCAGCGGGAAAGAGGGGGGGCGCGGCTGCGGGCTGGCGCGGGAACAAATGGGCCGGCTGGTGGGTTTCGGCCCACTAGCCGGGAGGTTTATTTTTTTCCTTTTCTTTTTCTTTTTCATTTCTGTTTTGAATTTAATTTGAATTCCAGTTTGAATTTGAATTTTTGCAACACATGCAATACGTCCAAAATTTTTTAAATTCCCCTCTTAACAGGATTTTGGGGTGTTACATGATTGTTTTCCAATTTTTGCTGCAAATATCCCAGCTAATCACACAAAAATGGTAGATATAGCCACAAAGTCATGAGTTGAATTTGAATTCCTCAATTTGAAATTGTTTTGGATAAATTTGCTTCACATTTGAATTTGAAATTCAAATTCAGTTTTTGAATTAATGCAAATTTAGCTCCCGACAAGGTGAACTCCAATGAGGATGAAAATTGGTGGACTAACTCAGAAAAATGTGCTGAGTTTGAATATGAAGCCAACTTTTGTATCCAAGTGATAAAGTAGCTGAATTTTGAATTTGCATTCAAATTAGCCCTTTTTACAAATGTCTCCAAAAGTGCCTCAAACTGATTTGGATTTGCATGAGACTTGGCATGAGCACCCCTAAGAATGTTTAGGTCCTAATGGTAAACTCATCCGCTCATGTTTATGTGTGTGAGCTCCTACCTTTTGGAGTGATGGGTTTTTCCTCTAATCACCCTCTTGATGGTGTTTACTGTGGGGAACTCCTTCCGGGATCTACACTCCAGGATAAACATTGGGTAGTGCCATGCGATGCGGCACCCAATAACTAACACGAAAAGAAACATAAAGTACAAAGTCTTTTATTTCTCAAGATAATGTCATTTACAAACTATTGTACCACGAGGGTACACTTAGCGGAATATACATACACACTTACTCTCGGTCCTAACTATGCAAAAGAGAAGACGTCCAGCCCGCGGAAGCTTCTAACTAGCTTCCACAAAGATGAGTGCAGCGGAAGGGTTTCCGGTGAGTCGCTGATGGCTCACCGAACAATCATCTTCGTAGCAAATTTTACAACCTGCAAAACACTAATAATGCAACCGTGAGCACGATGGCTCAGCAAGACTTAACCGACATTCTTAAACCAAGAAACTCTACATGCAGGGATTACTAACATTGGAAAAGTAGGATGCAATAACGACACGCCTACATATTAATCCTTATTTTCAGTTTTATAGCAGCAGATTAATATGGCTCAGGCAGCGCTCACATCGGAAGTCCACAATCAAACAAGAAACGCTTTCCTCTGATGTGGTGATTGTAAAAGCCCCAAATTTCAACATGCATACCTCCTTAGTAGAACGTAAATCCGCGGGATCAAATCGAATTTTAAATAGGATTTCCAATTAAAAATTTCCGGCTACATGCAATAAAGGAAACCAAGCCACAAATGAATTAAACCCGGCAATTCGAATGCGAGCACAAACGAGAGTTAACGCCATGGAAAGCAAATTCGAATTTTTGGAATTTGCTGCAATGTTTGCATTTGAATTTAGGAGCCACTGTGTCGGTGGGACCCGCATATCAGTAAACAGAGACACAATCAAATTGGCTTCTGTGTGAGCGTGCCACAGAGGCAGCCACCAAGATGCTGCTCGTGCTTGCTCCCGAAGGCAGGAAAATTTCACGGCGTGTAATCCTTAGCCACAGAAGCTGCACAAACGAATTGGCTTTTCTCTGCCTCACACTATCAACTCCACAGCTCCTCGCTCCCTCACGCATGCAACAGAGAGAAACAGTCACCGGCGCCTGCCTTCTCTCGGCTCTCATCGGCGATCAGTGCCCGGCCTTGGTGATGCCCGGCAGGACCACCCACGAGCTGCACCTGTCATTCCTCTACCTCCCCAACACGTCCTCAGACCGTGGCCGGCCGTCGACAACCGGTGCCAACCCGTTCTTCCTCCGGGAAAAACAGAACACGCCGCACGTTGCTGCTACTCGACGTACGGGCTACTCCGAGCGGCTCCGGTCCGAGCAAATACACACAGAGGTTAGCACGGCTGTCTAGCTCATCATCCCGTAGCCCCCTTGCTTTTCTCCATCGCCGTCTAGCCGTAATTTGGGTTTTTGCACCGGCCAAACATGTTGAACCGACGCGAACATGTGGTTGATCATCGGGTCTACAATTCAAGCCACTGAAACTAGAAACCCTAGCGCCCTCCCATGCCAAAGCACGCATTAAACAGTGTAAGGGCCTCAGTTTTTGACACATATTTGAAGTGTTCATCACCATACACACACACCTCATTTGAGGAAAGTTGATGAACACAAATGAAGAGCATGTAACCACCATCAACATGCTCATTAGAAAAACAAACTCACATATTGCAAAAGTGGTATTTCCCACATGTGATATAGGTGGGCTGGACATATGAAAACTCCTACACATTGCTAAGGATGTCCATGCCAAGTTTCACCCAAATTCAAAATCTTTTTGAGGTCATTTACGGTATAGTTAGAAAGAGGGCAGTTTGAAACCATATTCAAATTCAAACTGTTTTTATCCCATGAATTTAAAAGTGGGAGGCATATTCTTATTCAGCACATTTTTGTGAGCTCACACACCAATTTTCACTCCATTTGGAGTTGATCTTGACATGAGCTAAGTGGGACAAATTCAAACTTTATTTGAATTCAAAACTGAACTTGTGCTGAAATTCATTCAAACCAAACCCAATTTGAATTCTAATCAATTCAAATGGCTCATGGGTGGATAATTTGAATCACCAGGGGTATTATGGGGCTCACTGTTTACAACAGTGGTTAGGAGTAAATTTCAGAGGTTAAAATTGGAAGTGGGACCCACATGTCAGCCACTACTCCAACTCAAACCAACTGAAAACCCAGCTCGGGTTCTTGCGCCGGACTGAGCAGCCGCCGCGGCGAAGAGGCGACTGGGACACCACCTGCTTGCCACCCTGACGTGCTGAACCGCCTCACAGCCCCCTTATCTACGCCACCGCCCTGATCGGAGCGATCACCGCACACTTTGCTGCTTCCTCGCATCAGAACCGCGCCATCGCTGCCGATCACTCGGAGCTGATCAGGGAAGCTTGATCACCGCCTCTCCGTCCTCTCCAGAGCCACGGCAAGGTACTAGAAATCTTCCTCCGTCTTCCCCGCTGCTAGAATTCAGCTGAAACCGGTCGATCTCGGCTATACCGAGAGTTCAATCCGGTGACCTAACGCCGCCGCACTTCGGGCTCCCGTGGACAGCCCAACTGGGGCGTTGTCACGCCCGAGCCAAGGCACCCTTGGACGCGCTGGTGAGCGGTGCTGCTCACCCCCGAGCCACAGCCCGAGTGTTTGCTCACCGGCGGCGAATTTCCAGTTTTCCCCTTTCTGTGTGCAAAACGACCTTCGGGTGCAGTTCCGTCGAATTCGTACTCTAGAAAGGACTAGAGGGCCTCAATCCGCTCTCACACAAACTAGACATGGTAACGCACAAGTTGCCTTCACAACCTTTTGGCCGGAGGACCTCTGTACTCGGCGTAATTCGAAGTTTACCGACGGCGGAACAAACGGGAGGCATCGGGCGCACGGTGAGGACCTACTTCGGGCCTCCCCCGAGCTGCTTCAAGCTCATGTCGACCTTCCCTGAGGTCCACTGATGCTTCCCGACCGGTTGCTCGAGTAGTTGAGGTGCTAGGGGAGTCAGCCGACACGGCCGAAGTTTTTCCGAGGCGGCGGCTCGTCGCCGACCATGCACCGGCCGTTGTCATGACGAGCCGACCCCAGAATCCTGTTCCCCGTGTGAAAGTAGGCAGGGGCGGCCAGGATCGTGAAGTTTGAAGCTCCACAGAAGCTGCCGGCGAGCTCTCCGGCGAGGTCCCTCGGCGGCGGAGCGCGGGCGGCGAGAGGTTGACGAAGGGGGTGGACCCCAGCTGTCAGAGGGAGATATTTTGAATCAGGATCGGGCTGCGGCCGGGATCGGGTGTGCTGGCGCGCAAAAACCTTGTGGGCCGCCGTGTGCTGTCGCCTCGGCGCTCAACACGTGTCCCTGCGGGCCCCGGCAGATTTAAACTTTTCCCCCGATTTTCAGATTCCATTCAGACTTCAAATCCTCATAACCTTGGCTAGGAAGCTCCAAATTGAGTGAACCAAATTTTGTTGGATTCAGCTCTTTGAGCACTTTCCAGCAAATCAAGTTTCACTTCATGACAACCCTTATTTCTCCAGAATTAATTCCTCAAAATTTAAACTGTTAGGAATTTTAACTGGAGAATCCTTTGGAGGAAAATCCTGAAATTTTGCTGGAATGTTCACCAAAATATCCCTGAACTACCATAAAAGTTTCAGATCCATTTTAGCTAATTTGATCCATCTAATACTGTGATTAGTGAAACTGTTCCAGAGAAAATAGAAAATGTTCAGAAACATTTTCAGAATTTTCTCTGAAATTGTTTAGCTCATATATTTAGCTAGGAACCTTCAAATTAAGTGAGACCAACTCCATTAGAACCCTCTGAAAATCTAGTTTTCAGAAAGTCATAGTTTGTTTCATGAAAATCCTTAGAACACCCTAAAAGCCTTCAATTAAGGTCAAGTACATAATTAATTGTGGAGGGCTCAAATGAGCTTTGCTGCAACTAAAACTTGACCAAATCTGTGTTTAGGTTGTAACCAAGCCCCAGTAAAAGTTCACAGTCATTGGGTCTGTCTAGCAAGGGTTATAGACTTCACAAATTTAAATTCAATCAAGTGCATTTAAATTAATACATATACTTGTATATCATGTAGTCGCTAAGGTCGAGGAGGAACCCGAAGTCCTAGACTTCGTTACTCCGGAGGAGCAGCTAGCCTACGACCAAGAGTAGCAAGGCAAGCTCCAGTTTGCATTAACCTTTTATAAATTTTTATTGTTTTGAGCACTTACTTGAGTATTATGATTCCTTGCATTAGAGTCTTGTTTGGAAACCCAATTGCATAGCCAAGAAAACCATGGGTTGGGTTTAGTATTGCATACCCTGTTAGCTACTGCAATGCTAAGATAGTGTAGGATTCGGTACAAGTCGAGTAGTTGGAACTACTCGCGAGCATAGGCTAGAGGCACTCGACTCGGGTAGAGATAGCACATGATACACATGGCAAGAAAGATGAGACCGAGCGGAGGGTAAGGGCAGCAGGACTTTGGGGCCTGTGTGCTATAGCTCCGCTTGTGTCGATTGAGGACCGATCCGTGTGCGGGCCTGTTGAACAAGCTAGAACAGTACCGAAGACCTACCGGCTATATGGGAACCAGGAAACCGATGTAACTCGGGTAGCTTGGTGTTGAGGCATAGCTGGTCGTTCAGAGGGTAGGTTGAGAGCTCGAGGTGTAAATCGGCTGGTGGCACTGAGATGCGCGTGCAGAGACCTCTTGCTCGGGACGATTGGACCGGTTCAACATTTGGCTAACGGCTGAAAGGCAGTTGTGTACGGCGTCCATGATGGTTGTTGTAGGCAACATCGAGTACGGGCGTACGTGACGGGTTGTTCGGGTAACCCTGCAGGTGTAAATCGATTATAATCGCCGTCCCTCACGGTCAGTGAGTACCACTTGTTCACTGTACCGTGACGTAGAAAGAACAGGCTAGTTACATGTTAAAATGTTGCTGATTGAAAGATGGACTTGATTGCTAATGACTTGCTGTAGTTTAGAGCTAACTAAAGTTCATTTCAACTTTGGGCAAAGTACATGAGAGAAATGCGTTTCTTGTTTGATTGCGGCTCTCTCATGTACCTTAGCGTAAGGTTCTCCACAACCTGCTGCTAAAACTTAAAAGTAAGGTTCTACTAATTAGGCGAGTCCTTGCAAAATGATTTTTACCTCATGTAACCCACCACCCCTCATTTAGATGTTCCATGTTTAGGTGAGACGGGTCAGACTTGCTGAGCCTTCGTGCTCACTGCTTGTGTTTGAAGCTTTTGCAGGGTTCTATGAGGAAGGGACTCCCGAAGAGGAGACGGAACCCCAGGAGGGGAACCCCGTCTAGTGGGAGTCGTGCACGCCGCAGAGTTAGTGTGCGTGTGTGCTAGCAAGGACACGTTCAAGGGCTGAACGTGGACTTGATGTGTAGTCTACGCCCGTGAGTGTAGACTGGAACTATTTTGATGTAAACATGTTCATAAACTTGTTTATGTAATAAAATTTCGCTTCCGCTTTGTACCTTTGACGTGTGCTATCCGGTGTTGTGCAACGCAGCACCCCTCAGCGTGATCCTGGCTCGACAAGACCGTTGGGGTCGTGTCAGCGTGGTATCAGAGCTCGCTTGAGGTTTAACGCACTACAAAGGTCATCTTTTTCAAAATCCAGTGAGGAACGAGTTAGTAGCCCGTATAAGGATGTTATTAGCATATAGAAAGTGGCATACTAACCTATTTGTTTATGTCGGAAAATCGTGTATCTCGGGACATTTATGTCTTGGGGGGTACACGTAAGCGCTGTCCACCAGTGCGCACATGCTGAAGGGTGGAGCCCCACGGGTGGCAGGTAACCCGACCAGCTTTGATATCCTCTACGACTCTTCATGTCGTTTGGGGTATTCGAGCAACGTCTGTCCCTGGCGTGCGTGGTGCAACTTTGGAGACCCCGTCACGTGGTCTGAAACGTGAACACGTAGCTCAAGGCGTGTTTGGCTTGAGAACATCCGGGCGAGTGATGACGGCCGGGTGTACGAACTGTATGGATTCCGGGCTCGGTGTGCAGCCGAGTCTGACGATTGCTTGAGTTTCTGCAGGTAGCCTGACCACGAAACGGTAGACGTGTAGCATCCGTGTGCGAGTGACATTTAGTGCCACTGAAATAACGAAGCCGGCTAAGTCCGGTATAGGTTTTTCTTTGTGAGGATGTAGTACCGACATAATCTGGTGACGCATCGACGTCACACCCAACTAATAGAACAAATTCATTTAAAACTTTAAGGTTTTGATCTAAAGTAGTAAAACTTTATGTAACTCCTTCCCTTGAACAGGATATTCAAAGTTAACAAGTTTTCAACTTATAGGTTGTTAAGGGCAGAGCACTCTGTTTTCAGCTAAGTCAAGGCTGAAGTTAATCAGAGGATAGAGGTTGAGTTCTTTCGAGGTTGGGGTCATATGATACATTTCTGGAAAGCTTTGGAAAATCTTTACAACATTTCTGTTGAGGTCCAGAGGTGTTTCATCCCTTAACCAATCGAAAAATGCAGTAGAGTTGAAACTGTCCAGAAAACAGGACAGAGTAAAGACTCTATGTAAACTCTCTGTAAATTATGTATAACTTCCTGCATAAAAATCCAAAAATAGAACATGAGGTAGTTCTGGAAAGCTTATGAGATGGTTTACAACTTTGTAACAGAAAGTTTTGTCAGATTAGGAACAGAATTAACTGGAATTCTTGGATCAAATCAGTACCTAAAGCAGGGAGGTGCTGACCAATTGTTTCCAGAAATTCTGTTAATTTTTACATCTCATAACTTTTGAACCAGGACAGATTTTAGGCCAAGCAAATACTTTCGCGAAAGCTATTGAATATAGCTTTAACTTTGATGTTGAGCTCCAGAATTTGTTTTGCTTATAACATGGCCTAAATCAGGTTGAAATGGAAACTGGTCAGGGCTGTCATGGGAACAGCAGATCAGCAGTCAAATTTGTTTAAAATTTGAACTATGTTTCCAAGTTTTATGGGTTCAATGACATGTCTTATGTTTTAACTCAGTGGTTTACTGTTTAAATAAATATTTGACATTTCTCAAATATATTTTTACAGATGACAGCAGATAAACAGTTAGAAAACGGGTGGGTGGTGTCCCACTGTTCTCACCGTAGCGGCTACCCGGAAGCATTGTGGCAAATGCTCCAATATTTCAGGTACAACCAGATGCCGCAGTACTTCGCCAAGGAAGAAAGCGAAGAGGGGAAAAAGACATGGACAATCCATGTCGAGGTCCCTGCAGGACCTACGCCACCTGGTTGGGTGCCGTTCACCATCACGGTGAGAGGAAGACAACCGGAAGGGATGTGGCAAGTGGCAGCCCGTGACACCATGTCACGTTTCCGCCAACTACACGTGCAGGCTATGGAGGGCACTCCATACGCGCTCGTTCCAGTGGAGGGACGGGCTCAGCATGTGTGGGAAGAGAGGTACCGGGAGGCAACAGATCCGAGTTACCCAAGGTACAACCCCGCGGAGGCAAACCTTAGCCTCCAGATGAGTGCGGGAAACGCCGTGATGAACAGCCAAGCTGTTCATGTGGAGCATCTCGCCACAAAGCTCAAGGAGAGCACGAGCCGTGGAGACCATTTCGAGAGTGCTCACAGCGCACTCCATAATGTGCTCCTTCCGACGATCAAGCGACTGAATGAACAACATAATCAGATGCATCGTCTGAAGAAGGCGAAGAGGAAAAGCCGTGTCGACATCGCGGCGTTGCAAGAACTGGTACAGAATCTGACCCAGCAGAACGAGGAACTTACTCAAGAGTGGGACGACGCTATTGAGGAAGGGCAAGGCTGGGAAGAAGATTACAACCAAGCCATGGACGAGGTGCATGCATTGCAGGACCTCGTACCTCCGGTGTTAGGCGTACCGGTGGTCTTGGGCCTTCCAGCATTGGGAGAACCCGAGATGGGAGAAGAGGTAGTAGATCCGGAGCCACCAGCGGAGGTACCGGAGGAGGACGGCCCGCAGGAGGTCGAGTTCTACTCCGAGTAGGGGGTTACAGTTGCCATGTAGGGCAGCTAGGGTAGTGTAGCCCAAATTTTGTAATCGATGACATGTCGTATAGACAGTAGCGTATGTATAGGTAGTGACGACATGAGCACGACTTCTTGGAGACCCGAGAATAATGTATCTTGTATAAAGTTTATGCTTTATCAATATATGTGAATGTTGTGCAAATTAATCATGTGTCACTTCAATACCTACTGTTTTATATGGAATTTTAAGTAAGACATGTGCTAATCGCTGCTGTTTTGAATTTCATAATGACGCGTACTCGTGCCAACCCTGATGTTGGGGGTACTAGCCAAGGGGGAGAGACCTCCCAACAGCCTCCTGAGGACTCCTCGGGACAACAGCAGCAGCAACAGCAAACACCGCCACCGCCACTGCCAACGGTTAAATTGGCCGACATCGTCGCGGCAATGGCGGGTTCACATCAGCAGCACACGGAGTTGCTGCAAACTCTTATTGCCAATACGTCTCGCCCAGAGAGACGTCAAGATTGTGAGGAGCGTCAACAGAGCTCCTACTCCGACTTCCTGGTGACTCATCCCCCTATATTCTCAAGGGCGGATGAACCTCTTGACGCGGACAACTGGCTCCGCGCGATAGAGATGAAGTTCGGGCTGCTCCAGATAAGCGAGCAGCGCAAGACTCAGTTTGCAGTCCAGCAGCTCCAAGGATCCGCGAGCGCGTGGTGGGCCAACTTCTGTGCTTCACAGCCCACCGACCGAGTGATGACCTGGACGGAGTTTCGGACGGCGTTCAGGGCCTATCGTATACCGCCAGGTTTGATGAAGAGGAAGACGCAGGAATTCCTACACCTGCAACAAGGGAGCAGGAACGCGCTGGAATACTCCAGAGCGTTCAACGATCTCGCGCTCTACGCGTCGTATCACGCAGATACTGATGAGAAGCGGCGGGACCACTTTTACCAGGGGCTTAACCCGCTCCTGAAGGACAAGTTGGCGATATTCAATCGCGGCAGCCTCAACGACATCATTGATGCTGCGATTGATCAGGAGGACTCCGGCATGGAGTTAGCAGCGGTGGAGAGAAAGCGAAGCGCGCCACAGAGCAGCGGAGAAGGAGGCAGTCCTTCTCAAAAGTTTCGGATGGTGAATCGCCCACCATCAGGTCCACGCTGGAAGCCACCACAGCGGTCGATGCCGTTCCGCAGTCGACCATACCCTTCACCGGCATTCAGGCCGGCACTGCCAGTACCACCTCCGCAACAACAGCAGCAGCGGGCGATGCCGCGTGCGTATGCACCTCAGCAGCGCATGCCGGGCTCTCGTCCCCCGAGCACTACACCAGCAGCAGCCACATGTTACAAGTGTGGTCGTCCAGGACACTTCGCGAGCAGTTGCCCGGAGAGGCAAGGCGGCGGAGTGGTACCGCAATTTCCGGGGAGGAATCAACCCCGGAACCCTACTAATGCGCGGCGGGCAAACCTAGGCCCGGCACCGTCCACCAGCTTGCCATAGAGGACGTGCCGGAGGGCGAGCCAATCCTTGCGGGTATGTTCCAACTCCACCAGCATCCTGCTATAGTACTATTCGATTCAGGCGCCACGCATAGCTTCATTAGCCAAGCTTTCATTGATAAATATAGCTTGCAAATACTACCCACCGATAGTCCTTATGTGATCTGATCACCGGGTGGGAAAATTTCAGCAAGCATGATGGTCCCAAAAGCGCCATTATGCTTAGAGGGTAGAGTCTACCCTACGTCTCCCATAATCTTAGAGGGACAAAAGGTCGATGTCATCTTAGGGATGTCGTGGTTAACCCGCCATGGCTCTGTTTTAGACACCGTCCTCCGAGTTGTGCACTTGAACTCCGAAGTGCACGAGTCTCACTCATTATTTCTGGACAGTCCAGAAATAAAACTTCCAAGTGTCTATCAGGTCACCACTATCAGATTGGAAGATATTCCAGTGGTCCGAGAGTTCCCTCACGTATTCCCGGATGATTTGCCGGGGATGCCGCCCGATAGAGAGGTGGAGTTCAAGATTGAACTTGCACCGGGAACCATGCCAATATCCCAAAGGCCGTACAAGATGGCGCCCAAGGAGTTGGCTGAACTGAAGACTCAGCTCACGGACCTCCTGGAAAAGGGTTTTATTAGGCCGAGCTCCTCGCCATGGGGCTGTTCGGCACTATTTGTAAAGAAGAAGGATGAGACATTACGGCTTTGCATGGACTATCGTCCATTAAATGCCGTAACCATCAACAACAAGTACCCGTTGCCACGGATCGACATGTTGTTTGATCAGTTGGTCGAAGCAAAGATCTTTTCCAAGATGGACTTAAGATCCGGGTACCATCAGATTAAGATAAGGGCGGAGGACATTCCAAAAACAGCTTTCTCGACAAGGTACGGACTTTATGAGTACCTGGTCATGTCCTTCGGCCTCACCAATGCTCCAGCTCACTTCATGTATTTAATGAACTCGGTATTCATGCCGGTGCTGGACAAGTTTGTCGTGGTCTTCATCAACGACATTCTGGTATATTCCAAGTCGGAAGAAGATCACAAGAAACACCAGCGTATAGTCTTGCAACGGCTGCGGGATCACAAGTTATACGCGAAATTCAGCAAATGCGAGTTTTGGATATAGCAAGTGCCTTTTCTCGGGCATATCATCTCAGCAGAGGGTATCGCTGTAGACCCGAGCAAGATCACTCAAGTGCTGAATTGGAAATCCCCGAGAACTGTTCACGAGGTACGGAGTTTCCTCGGACTCGCGGGATATTATCGGAGGTTCATTCTGAACTTCTCGAAGATTGCCAAGCCTATGACGGAACTGCTGAAGAAGGCTACCAAATATATTTGGAGTCCAACATGTGAAGCAGCATTCAAGGCTTTAGTCAAGCACCTGACATCAGCACCGGTTTTGGCGCAGCCAGACACAACAAAACCGTTCGATGTGTACTGCGATGCATCCGGCATTGGGCTCGGATGTGTGCTGATGCAAGACCGAAGAGTGGTCGCGTATGGATCACGGCAGCTTAGAAACCATGAGCAGAATTATCCAACCCATGACTTGGAGCCCACTGCCGTGGTACTTGCACTGAAAATGTGGAGGCACTACCTACTCGGTAACCTCGTACATTTATATACCGACCACCAAAGCCTCAAGTACATATTCACCCAGAAGGAGCTGAACATGAGGCAACGAAGATGATTAGAATTGATAAAGGATTACGAAATAGAGATCCATTATCATCCGGGCAAGGCAAACGTAGTGGCAGATGCGCTGAGCCGCAAGTCACACGTCAATAATCTGACCATCACACCGTTGGAAGAGAGCGAACCACCACTACATGTGATTCCACACGGAGCTCTCTACAACCTAGCTTTGATCCCCACCATACGTGAAGAGATAGTGGCAGCCCAGAAGAATGACAAGGGCACGTTGCATTTGCGGAGACGTGTAGACAGTGGGGAGTTGAAATGTTTCCGGAAGGACGGAGACGGCGTCCTATGGTTCAAGGACCGGATCATCGTACCCCGTAACCCGGAATTACGGAAGAAAATCTTTGATGAGGCTCACTTGTCAAATTTTTCTATTCACCCCGGAAGCAACAAGATGTATCAAGAACTCAGAAGCAAGTTTTGGTGGACACGGATGAAGCGTGAGACTGCAAAATACGTGTCCGAGTGTGATACATGTCGAAGGGTGAAGGCAGACCATATGCGGAAACTGGGACTGCTGCAACCACTGGGCATTCATGCCTAGAAATGGGAGGATGTGAGCATGGACTTCATCGTCGGTTTACCCACCACCTTGCAGAAACATGATTCTGTGTGGGTGATCGTCGATCGGCTCACCAAAGTTGCCCATTTCATCCCGGTCAACACCAACTACAACGCCAAGAAGTACGCTGAACTGTACATCTCACGGATCCAATGCTTGTACGGCGTACCCCGTACTATCATATCGGATCGGGGCACTTTATTTGTGTCCCATTTTTGGGAGCAGCTGCACGCTGCCTTGGGGACGAAGCTGATCCGTAGTTCAGCATACCACCCGCAGACGGATGGACAAACCGAGCGGGTAAATCAGATCTTAGAAGACATGCTACGAGCTTGCGCTATCAACCACGGCAAGAATTGGGATGATCACTTGCCGTTAGCCGAGTTCTCGTACAACAATGGGTACCAAGCCAGCATCAAGATGGCACCCTACGAGGCGCTATACGGGCGGAAATGCCGCACACCACTGAATTGGTGTGAATCTGGCGAAAGGGTTACCTTCGGGATTGACCTCGTCAACAACGCGGAAGAAAAGGTTCGACTGATTCAAGCAAACCTAAAAGCCGCTCAATCCCGTCAAAAACGGTATGCGGACCGGAGAAGGCGCCCATTACAATTCGAAGTTGGAGATCACGTATATCTAGGGGTGTCTCCAATGAAGGGCGTAAACAGATTTGGGGTGAGAGGAAAGTTGGCACACCGATTCATCGGTCCATTCCAGATTACCGAAAGATGTGGATCAGTGGAATACCGGCTGGAATTACCAGAAGCACTTTCCGGTGTGCACGACGTCTTTCACATTTCACAGCTGAAGAAGTGTCTCAAGCTATCAACTACCGTTCAGCTGGAAGATATTGAAGAACTGCAACCGGATCTCACCTATCGGGAGGAACCGGTGCAGATTATTGATGAAAAGGCCCGAACCACACGCAACCGTACGTTGTGGTTCTACAAGGTTCTATGGAGTAATCACTCCATGGACGAAGCGACATAGGAGAGCGAAGGATTCCTTCGCGCTAACTACCCTGACTTTTTCACGTCGCATATCCGGTAATTTTTCCACCGTCCTCTCTCTCATTTTCACCTTATAATTTCCGGACGAGATTCTTTTAAGGGGGGAGGAATGTAAGGGCCTCAGTTTTTGACACATATTTGAAGTGTTCATCACCATACACACACACCTCATTTGAGGAATGTTGATGAACACAAATGAAGAGCAAGTAACCACCATCAACATGCTCATTAGAAAAACAAACTCACATATTGCAAAAGTGGTATTTCCCACATGTGATATAGATGGGCTGGACATATGAAAACTCCTACACATTGCTAAGGATGTCCATGCCAAGTTTCACCCAAATTCAAAACCTTTTTGAGGTCATTTTGTGTATAGTTAGAAAAGGGCAGTTTGGAACCATATTCAAATTCAAACTGTTTTTATCCCATGAATTTAAAAGTGGGAGGCATATTCTTATTCAGCACATTTTTGTGAGCTCACACACCAATTTTCACTCCATTTGGAATTGATCTTGACATGAGCTAAGTGGGACAAATTCAAACTTTATTTGAATTCAAAACTGAACTTGTGCTGAAATTCATTGAAACCAAACCCAATTTGAATTCTGATCAATTCAAATGGCTCATGGGTGAATAATTTGAATCACCATGGGTATTTTGGGGCTCACTGTTTACAACAGTGATTAGGAGTAAATTTCAGAGGTTAAAATTGGAAGTGGGACCCACATGTCAGCCACTACTCCAACTCAAACCGACTGAAAACCCAGCTCAGGTTCTTGCGCCGGACTGAGCAGCCGCCACGGCGAAGAGGCGACCGGGACACCACCTGCTTGCTGCCCCGACGTGCTGAACCGCCTCACAGCCCCCTTATCTACGCCACTGCCCTGATCGGAGCGATCACCGCACACTCTGCTGCTTCCTCGCATCAGAACCGCGCCATCACTGCCGATCACACGGAGCTGATCAGGGAAGCTTGATCACCGCCTCTCCGTCCTCTCCAGAGCCACGGCAAGGTACTAGAAACCTTCCTCCATCTTCCCCTCTGCTAGAATTCAGCTGAAACCGTCGATCTCGGCTATACCTAGAGTTCAATCCGGTGACCTAACACCGCCGCACTTCGGGCTCCCGTGGACAGCCCAACCGGGGCATTGTCACGCCCGAGCCAAGGCACCCTTGGACACGCTGGTGACCGGTGCTGCTCACCCCCGAGCCACAGCCCGAGTGTTTGCTCACCGGCAGCGAATTTCCAGTTTTCCCCTTTCTGTGTGCCGAACGACCTTCGGGTGTGGTTCCGTCGAATTCATACTCTAGGAAGGATTAGTGGGCCTCAATCCGCTCTCACACAAACTAGACATGGTAACGCACAAGTTCCTTCACAACCTTTTGCCGGAGGACCTCTGTACCCGGCGTAATTCGAAGTTTACCGACGGCGGAACAAACGGGAGGCATCGGGCGCACGGTGAGGACCTACTTTGGGCCTCCCCCGAGCTGCCTCAATCTCATGTCGACCTTCCCTGAGGTCCAATGATGCTTCCCGACCGGTTGCTCGAGTAGTTGAGGTGCTAGGGGAGTCAGCCGACACGGCCGAAGTTTTTCCGAGGCGGCGGCTCGTCGCCGACCATGCACCGGCCGTTATCATGATGAGCCGACCCCAGAATCCTGTTCCCCGTGTGAAAGTAGGCAGGGGCGACCAGGATCGTGAAGTTTGAAGCTCCACAGAAGCTGTCGGCGAGCTCTCCGGCGAGGTCCCTCGGCGGCGGAGCGCGGGCGGCGAGAGGTTGACGAAGGGGGTGGACCCCAGCTGTCAGCGGGAGATATTTTGAATCGGGATCGGGCTGCGACCGGGATCAGGTGTGCTGGCACGCAAAAACCTTGTGGGCCGCCGTGTGCTGTCGCCTCGGCGCTCAACACGTGTCCCTGCGGGCCCCAGCAGATTTAAACTTTTCCCCCGATTTTCAGATTCCATTCAAACTTTAAATAATCATAACTTTGGCTAGGAAGCTCCAAATCGAGTGAACCAAATTTTGTTGGATTCAGCTCGCTGAGCACTTTCCAGAAAATCAAGTTTAACTTCATGACAACCCTTATTTCTCCATAATTAATTCCTCAAAGTTTAAACTGTTAGGAGTTTTAACTGGAGAATCCTTTGGAGGAAAATCCTAAAATTTTGCTGGAATGTTCACCAAAATATCCCTGAACTACCATAAAAATTTCATATACATTTGCACTCATTTGATCAACCTAATGGTGTGATTAGTGAAACTGTTCCAGAGAAAATAGAAAATGTTCAGAAACATTTTCAGAATTTTCTCTGAAATTGTTTAGCTCATATCTTTAGCTAGGAACCTTTAAATTAAGTGAGACCAACTCCATTAGAACCCTCTGAAAATCTAATTTTCAGAAAGTCATAGTTTGTTTCATGAAAATCCCTAGAACACCCTAAAAGCCTTCAATTAAGGTCAAGTACATAATTAATTGTGGAGGGCTCAAATGAGCTTTGCTGCAACTAAAACTTGACCAAATCTCTGTTTAGGTTCTAACCAAGCCCCAGTAAAAGTTCACAGTCATTGGATCTGTCTAGTAAGGGTTATATACTTCACAAATTTAAATTCAATCAAGTGCATTTAAATTAATACATATACTTGTATATCATGTAGTCGCTAAGGTCGAGGAGGAACCCGAAGTCCTAGACTTTGTTACTCCGGAGGAGCAGCTAGCCTACGACCAAGAGCAGCAAGGCAAGCTCCGGTTTGCATTAACCTTTTACAAATTTTTATTGTTTTGAGCACTTACTTGAGTATTATGATTCCTTGCATTAGAGTCTTGTTTGGAAACCCAATTGCATAGCCAAGAAAACCATGGGTTGGGTTTAGTATTGCATACCCCGTTAGCTACTGCAATGCTAAGATAGTGTAGGATTCGGTACAAGTCGAGTAGTTGGAACTACTCGCGAGCATAGGCTAGAGGCACTCGACTCGGGTAGAGATAGCACATGATACACATGGCAAGAAAGATGAGACCGAGCGGAGGGTAAGCGCAGCAGGACTTTGGGTCCTGTGTGCTATAGCTCCACTTGTGTCGATTGAGGACCGAGCCGTGTGCGGGCCTGTTGAACAAGCTAGAACAGTACCAAAGACCTACCGGCTATATGGGAACCGGGAAACCGATGTAACTCGGGTAGCTTGGTGTTGAGGCATAGCTGGTCGTTCAGAGGGTAGGTTGAGAGCTCGAGGTGTAAATCGGCTGGCGGCACTGAGATGCGCGTGCAGAGACCTCTTGCTCGGGACGATTGGACCGGTTCAACATTTGGCTAACGGGTGAAAGGCAGTTGCGTATGGCGTCCATGATGGTTGTTGTAGGCAACATCGAGTATGGGCGTACGTGACGGGTTGTTTGGGTAACCCTGCAGGTGTAAATCGATTATAATCGCCGTCCCTCGCAGTCAGTGAGTACCACTTGTTCACTGTACCGTGACGTAGAAAGAACAGGCTAGTTACATGTTAAAATGTTGCTGATTGAAAGATGGACTTGATTGCTAATGACATGCTGTAGTTTAGAGCTAACTAAAGTTCATTTCAACTTTGGGCAAAGTACATGAGAGAAATGCGTTTCTTGTTTGATTGCGGCTCTCTCATGTACTGTAAGGGCCTCAGTTTTTGAGACACATTTGCAGTGTTCATCGCCACACCACACACCTCATTTGAGGCAGGATGATGAACACAAATGAAGAGCAAGTAACAATTATCAACATGCTCATTAGAGTACAAACTCACATATTGCAAAAGTGGTATTTCCCACATGTGATATAGGTGGGCTGGACACATGAAAACTCCTACACTTTGCTAAGGATGTCCATGCCAAGTTTCACCCAAATTCCAAACCTTTTTGAGGTCATTTTGGGTATAGTTAGAAAGAGGGCAGTTTGAAACCATATTCAAATTCAAACTGTTTTTATCCCATGGATTTAAAAGTGGGAGGCATATTCTTACACAGCACATTTTTGTGAACCCACACACCAATTTTCACTCCATTTGGAGTTGATCTTGACATGAGCTAAGTGGGACAAATTCAAACTTCATTTGAATTCAAAACTGCACTTGTGCTGAAATTCACTCAAACCAAACCCAATTCGAATGCTATTCAATTCGAATGGCTCAAGGGTGAATAATCTGAATCACCAGGGGTATTATGGGGTTCACTGTTCACTACAGTGATTAGGAGTAAATTTCAGAGGTTAAAACCCCGGGTGGGGCCCACATGTCATAGAAGGAAGAAGGAGAAACTTGCAACCAAAGTCAGAGTCTCGGTGGGAAATTCCACCGAGCAGCTGTCGGCTGTGCCACCGAGCAGCTACCGGCGCCACCAGCTGCTTCCCTCCCCGCGCGCCGGCGCCCAGGGCAGCTCGCTCGCGCCCCCACGCGACCGGCACCGCCTCAGCCGAGCAGGAGTCGGCCGGCTTTATCTTCTCGCGGGCAAACCCGAGCAGCGGCATTGTCTCTCGCCGCAGCTCTCTGCTCATTCGGGAAAATCAGAAAAACCATCTCCTCCTTCGTCCTTGAGCTGCTAGACAGCCACCTGAGGTCGCACTTCACCTCCCCAACACCAGAAACCCCGAGTTCCGACCTCCTTTGCCCAAGAGCGATCGCCACCGCGGCGACCTAGCCTCAGCCGAGAGTCAGGCGCCCGTGGACAGCGTTCTCCAGGCGTTTACACGGTCCAGCAAGAGAGGCAATAGGAGCGCGCGACCACCGTGCTGCTCTCCTCCAAGTTTGGAAGCCAACCGTGAAGAATCCGCAGAGAATTTCTAGTTTTTGCTCCGGCGACCGTAACCCGAGCTTCCGGTACGGTTTCTTTAAATTCTCGCTCTATGATCTTTCGGAGGTCATCAAATCTTGCACGTAGACGCTGGACTAGCCAGCGATCAAGTTCTTTTCTGCATCCGTGGCGTGAAACTGTCTAGGAGTAACGAATTTCGAGCTCGATCAAGGGCGGTCATGGCGGACACGATCGGTCACACGGTGCCGATCCACTTGCCGCCATCCCTGAACCCTTTTTACACCTTGTCGAGCTTTCTAGAGGTACACTGATGCTGTAGGACCGTTTGTTCAGGGTGTTGGCGGGTTAGGACCCACGGTCGACAGCGCCGAACCTCCACCGAGGCCGCGGCACGTCGCCGAGCTATTTCCGGTCACCCCCAGCCTGACCTAACACCACCGACGTGTTCCTCGACGTCGACAACCCCCTGGCGGCGAGTTCCAGACCATGGGAGGTCCGGTAGCGGCGAGCCGGCGAGCTCCGGGTCTGCTCCGGCGAGGTCGGCGGCGCGGGCCCGAGAGAACGGCGGGAGGAAGACGAAGTCGGCTGGCCCACGTGTCAGCGGCTGCAGAATTTAAATCAGGATCGGGTGTGGCCGGGGATCGGTTGTGCTGGCGCGCAAATACCCTGTGAGCTCCGGTGTGCCGGACACCTCCACGCTCGACACGTGTGGTATCTCCGGTGCCGGACACCTTCGCGCTCGACAAGTGTCCCCGCGGGCCCCGAGAGTTTAAACTTTTCCCCCCGATTTTCAGAATTCTTCCAAACTTTAAATCCTCATAACTTTGGCTAGAAAGCTCCAAATCGAGTGAACCAAATTTTGTTGAATCCAGCTCTTTGAGCACTTTTCAGCAAATCAAGTTTCACTTCATGAAAACCCTTAATTCTCCAGAATTAATTCCTCAAAATTTAAACTGTTAGGAATTTTAACTGGAGAATCTTTTGGAGGAAAATCCTGAAATTTTGATGGGATGTTCACCAAAATATCCCTGAACTACCGGGTGAAAGGTAGTCGCGTACGGCGTCCGTGATGGTTGTTGTAGGCAACATCGAGTACGGGCGTACGTGACGGGTTGTTCGGGTAACCCTGCAGGTGTAAATCGATTATAATCGCCGTCCCTCGCGGTCAGTGAGTACCACTTGTTCACTGTACCGTGACGTAGAAAGAACAGGCTAGTTACATGTTAAAATGTTGCTGATTGAAAGCTGGACATTGATTGTTAATGATATGCTGTAGCTTAGAGCTAAGTAAAGTTCTTTTCAACTTTGGGCAAAATACATGAGAGAAATGCGTTTCTTGTTTGATTGTGGCTCTCTCATGTGCCTTAGCGTAAGGTTCTCCACAACCTGCTGCTAAAACTTGAAAGTAAGGTTCTACTAATTAGGCGAGTCCTTGCAACTGATTTTTTTCATCATGTACCCATTACCCTCATGTAGAAGTTCCATGTTTAGGTGAGACGGGGCAGACTTGCTGAGCCTTCGTGCTCACTGCTTGTGTTTGTTGCTTTTGCAGGGTTCTATGAGGAAGGGACTCCCGAAGAGGAGATGGAACCCCAGGAGGGGAACCCCGTCGAGTGGGAGTCGTGCACGCCGCAGAGTTAGTGTGCGTGTGTGCTAGCAAGGACACGTTCGAGGGCTGAACGTGCACTTGATGCTTAGTTTACGCCCGCGAGTGTAGACTAAACTTATTTTGCTGTAAACAAGTTCATAAACCTGTTTATGTAATAAAATTTCCGCTTCCGCTTTGTACCTTTGACGTGTATTATACGGTGCTGTGCAACGCAGCACCCCTCGGCGTGATCCTGGCTCGACAGGACCAATGGGGTCGTGTCAGCGTGGTATCAGAGCTCGCTTGAGGTTTAACACAGTACAAAGGTCTTCTTTTTCAAAAATCCAGTGACGAACGAGTTAGTAGCCCGTATAAGGATGTTATTAGCATATAGAAAGTGGCATATTAACCTATTTGTTATGTCGGAAAATCGTGCATCTCGGGACGTTCATGTCTTGGGGGGTGCACGTAAGCGCTGTCCACCAGTGCGCACAAGCTGAAGGGTGGAGCCCCACGGGTGGCAGGTAACCCGACCCGCTTTGATATCCTCTACGACTCTTCATGTCGTTTGGGGTATTCGAGCAACGTCTGTCCCTGGCGTGCGTGGTGCAATTTGGGAGACCCCGTCACGTGGTCTGAAACGTGAACACGTAACTCAAGGCATGTTTGGCTTGAGAACATCCGGGCGAGTGATGACGGCCGGTTGTACGAACTGTATGGATTCCGGGCTCGGTGTGCAGCCGAGTCTGATGATTGTTTGAGTTTCTGCAGGTAGCCTGACCATGAAACGGTAGACGTGTAGCATCCGTGTGCGAGTGACGTTTAGTGCCACTGAAATAACGAAGCCGGCTAAGTCCGGTATAGGTTTTTCTTTGTGAGGACGTAGTACCGACATAATCTGGTGACGCATCGACGTCACACCCCATTAAATAAACAACTTCATTTAAAAACTGGAAGGTTTTGATCCAAAGTAGTAAAACTTGATGTAACTCCTTCCCTTGAACAGGATATTCAAAGTTAACAAGTTTTCAACTTATAGGTTGTTAAGGACAGAGCACTCTGTTTTCAGCTGAATCAAGGCTGAAGTTAATCAGAGGTTAGAGGTTGAGTTCTTTCGAGGTTGGGGTCGTATGATACATTTCTGGAAAGCGTTGGAAGATCTTTACAACTCTCCTGTTGAGGTCCAGAGGTGTTTCATCCCTTAACCACTCGAAAAATGCAGTAGAGTTGAAACTGTCCAGAAAACCGGACAGAGCAAAAAATCTCTGTAAACTCTCTGTAAATTAAGCATAACTTCCTGCTTAAAAATCCAAAAATAGGAAATGAGGTAGTTCTGGAAATCTTATGAGAGGGGTTACAACTTTGTAACAGAAAGTTTTGTCAGATTAAGAACAGAATTAACTGGTATTCTTTGATTAAATCAGTACCTAAAGCAGGGAGGTGCTGTCCAATTTTCTCCAGAAATTCTGTTAATTTTGACATCTCATGACTTTTAAACCAGGACAGATCTTAGGCCAAGCAAACACTTTCTGGAAAGCTATTGAAGTTAGCCTTAACTTTGATGTTGAGCCCCAGAACTGGTTTTGCCTTTAACATGGCCTAAATCAGGTTGAAATGGAAACTGGTCAGGGCTGTCATAGGAACAGCAGATCAGCAGTCAAATTTGTTTAAAATTTGAACTATGTTTCCAAGTTTTATGGGTTCAATGACATGTTTTATGTTATAACTCAGAGGTTTACTGTTTAAATAAATATTTGACATTTCTCAAATATATTTTTACAGATGACAGCAGATAAACAGTTGGAGAACGGGTGGGTAGTTTCCCACTGTTCTGACCGTAGCGGCTACCCGGAAGCATTGTGGCAAATGCTCCAATATTTCGGCTACAACCAGATGCCGCAATACTTCGCCAAGGAAGAAGGCGAAGAGGGGAACAAGACGTGGACGATCCATGTCGAAATTCCTGCAGGACCTAAGCCACCCGGTTGGGTGCCATTCACCGTCACGGTGAGAGGAAGACAACCGGAAGGGATGTGGCAAGTGACAGCCCGTGACACTATGTCACGTTTCTGCCAACTACACGTGCAGGCTATGGAGGGCACTCCATACACACTCGTTCCAGTAGAGGGACGAGCTCAGCATGTGTGGGAAGGGAGGTACCTGGAAGCAACGGACCCGAGTTGCCCAAGGTACAACCCCGCGGAAGCAAATCTCAGCCTCCAGATGAGGGCGGGAAACGCCGTGATGGACAGCCAAGCTGTTCATACGGAGCATCTCGCCACAAATCTCAAGGAGAGCACAAGCCGTGGAGATCATTTCGAGAGTGCCCACAGCGCACTCCGCAGTGTGCTCCTTCCGACGATCAAGCGATTGAATGAACAACACAATCAGTTGCGTCGTCTGAAGAAGGCAAAAAAGAAGAGCCGTGTTGACATCGCGGCGTTGCAAGAGCTGGTGCAGACCCTAACCCAGCAGAATGAGGACCTTGCTCAAGAGCGGGACGACGCTATTGAGGAAGGACAAGGCTGGGAAGAGGACTACAACCAAGCTATGGACAAGGTGCATGCTTTGCAGGACCTCGCGCCCCCGGTGTTGGGTATACCGGTGGTCTTGGGCCTTCCAGCAATGGTAGAACCCAGATTGGGAGAAGAGGTGGTAGATCCAGAGCCACCAGCAGAGGTACCGGAGGAGGACGACCCACAGGAGAATGACGCGTACTCGTGCCAACCCTGACGTTGGGGGTACCAGTCAAGGGGGAGAGACCTCCCAACCACCTCCCGAGGACTCCTCGGGACAGCAACAGCAACAACAAACACCGCCACCGCCACTGCCAATGGTTACATTGGCCGACATCGTCGCGGCAATGGCGGGCTCGCATCAGCAGCACACAGAGTTGCTGCAGACTCTTATCGCCAATACGTCTCGCCCAGAGAGACGTCAAGATCGTGAGGAGCGCCAACAGAGCTCCTACTCTGACTTCCTGGTGACTCATCCCCCTGTATTCTCAAGGGCGGATGAACCACTTGACGCGGACAACTGGCTCCGCGCCATAGAGATGAAGTTCGGGCTGCTCCAAATCAGCGAGCAGCGCAAGACTCAGTTCGCGGTCCAGCAGCTCTAAGGGTCCGCGAGCGCGTGGTGGGCCAACTTTTGTGCTTCACAGCCCACCGACCGAGTGATGACCTGGGCGGAGTTCCGGACGGCCTTCAGGGCCTATCATATACCGCCAGGTCTGATGAAGAGGAAGACGCAGGAGTTCCTACACCTGCAACAAGGGAGCCGGAACGCGCTGGAATACTCCAGGGCGTTTAACGATCTCGCGCTATATGCGTCGTATCATGCTGATACCGACGAGAAGAGGCGGGACCATTTTTACCAGGGGCTTAACCCGCTCCTGAAGGACAAGTTGGCGATGTTCAATCGTGGCAGCCTCAACGACATCATTGATGCTGCGATTGTTCAGGAGGACTCCGGCAAGGAGTTAGTGGCGGCGGAGAGGAAGCGAAGCGCGCCGCAGAGCAGCGGAGAAGGAGGCGGTCCTTCTCAGAAGTTTCGGATGGTGAATCGCCCACCATCAGGTCCACGCTGGCAGCCACCACAGCGGTCGATGCTGTTCCGCAGTCGGCCGTACTCTTCACCGGCATTCCGGCCGGCACTGCCAGCACCACCGCAACAACAACAACAGTAGCGGGCTATGCCGCGTGCGTTTGCACCTCAGCAACGCATGCCGGGCTTTCGTCCACCGAGCACTCCACCAGCAGCGGCCACATGTTACAAGTGTGGTCGTCCAGGGCACTTCGCGAGCAGTTGCCCGGAGAGGCAAGGCGGCGGAGTGGCACCACAGTTTCCGGGGAGGAATCAACCCCGGAACCCTACTAATGCGCGGCGGGCCGACCCTAGGCCCGGCACTGTCCACCAGCTTGCCATTGAGGACGTGCCGGAGGGCGAGCCAATCCTTGCGGGTATGTTCCAACTCCACCAGCATCCCGCTATAGTACTATTTGATTCAGGCGCCACGCATAGCTTCATTAGCCAAGCTTTCCTTGATAAGTATAGCTTGCAAATACTACCCACCGATAGTCCTTATGTGATCTGTTCACCGGGTGGGAAAATTTCAGCAAGCATGATGGTCCCAAAAGCACCATTGTGCTTAGAGGGTAGAGTTTACCCTACGTCTCTCATAATTTTAGAGGGACAAAAGCTCGATGTCATCTTAGGGATGTCGTGGTTAACCCGCCACGGCGCTGTTTTAGACACCGTCCTCCGAGTCGTGCACTTGAACTCAGAAGTGCACGAGCCTCACTCATTATTTCTAGACAGTCCAGAAATAAAACTTCCCAGTGTCTATCAGTCCACGACTATCAGATTGGAAGACATCCCAGTGGTCCGAGAGTTCCCTGATGTATTCCCGGATGATTTACCGGGAATGCCGCCTGATAGAGAGGTGGAGTTCAAGATTGAACTTGCACCGGGAACCATGCCAATATCCCAAAGGCCGTACAAGATGGCGCCCAAGGAGTTGGCTGAACTGAAGACTCAGGTCACGGACCTTCTGGAGAAGGGTTTTATTAGGCCGAGCTCCTCGCCATGGGGCTGTTCGGCATTATTTGTCAAGAAAAAGGATGAGACGTTGCGGCTTTGCGTGGACTATCGTCCATTAAATGCCGTGACCATCAAGAACAAGTACCCGTTGCCACGGATCGACATGTTGTTTGATCAGTTGGTCGAAGCAAAGATCTTTTCCAAAATGGATTTAAGATCCGGGTACCACCAGATTAAGATAAGGGCGGAGGACATTCCAAAGACGGCTTTCTCGACGAGGTACGGACTTTATGAGTACCTGGTCATGTCCTTTGGCCTCACCAATGCTCCAGCTCACTTCATGTACTTGATGAACTCGGTATTCATGCCGGAGCTGGACAAGTTTGTCGTGGTCTTCATTGACGACATCCTGGTATATTCCAAGTCGGAGGAAGATCACAAGAAACATCTGCGTATAGTCTTGCAACGGCTGCGGGATCACAAGTTATACGCAAAATTCAGCAAATGCGAGTTTTGGATATCGCAAGTGCCTTTCCTCGGGCATATCATCTCAGCGGAGGGTATCGCTGTGGACCCGAGCAAGATCACTCAAGTGCTGAATTGGAAATCCCCGAGAACTGTTCATGAGGTACGGAGTTTCCTCGGACTCGCGGGATATTATCGGAGGTTCATTCCGAACTTCTCGAAGATTGCCAAGCCAATGACGGAGCTGCTGAAGAAGGCTACCAAATATGTTTGGAGTCCAACATGTGAAGCAGCATTCAAGGCTTTAGTCAAGCACCTGACATCAGCACCGGTTTTGGCGCAGCCAGACACAACAAAACCGTTCGATGTGTACTGCGATGCATCTGGCATTGGGCTCGGATGTGTGCTGATGCAAGACCGAAGAGTGGTCGCGTATGGATCACGGCAGCTTAGAAACCATGAGCAAAATTATCCAACTCACGACTTGGAGCTCGCTGCCGTGGTACTTGCACTAAAAATGTGGAGGCACTACCTACTTGGTAACCTCGTACATTTATATACCGACCACAAAAGCCTCAAGTACGTATTCACTCAGAAGGAGCTGAACATGAGGCAACGAAGGTGGTTAGAACTGATAAAGGATTACGAGATAGAAATCCATTATCATCCGGGCAAGGCAAACGTAGTGGCAGATGCGCTAAGCCGCAAGTCACACGTCAATACTCTGACCATCACACCGTTGGAAGAGAGCGAACCACCACTACATGTGATTCCACGCGGAGCTCTCTACAACCTAGCTTTGATCCCCACCATCCGTGAAGAGATAGCGGCAGCCCAGAAGAATGACAAGGGCATGTCACATTTACGGAGACGTGTAGACAGTGGGGAGTTGAAATGTTTCCGGAAGGACGGAGACGGCGTCCTATGGTTTAAGGACCGGATCATCGTACCCCGAAACCCGGAATTACGGAAGAAAATCTTTGATGAGGCTCACTTATCAAAGTTTTCTATTCACCCCGGCAGCAACAAAATGTATCACGAACTCAGAAGAAAATTTTGGTGGACATGGATGAAGCGCGAGGTTGCAAAATACGTGTCCGAGTGTGATACATGTCAGAGGGTGAAGGAAGATCATATGCGGAAACCGGGACTGCTACAACCACTGGGCATTCCTGCCTGAAAGTGGGAGGATGTGAGCATGGACTTCATCATCGGTTTACCCACCACCTTGCAGAAACATGATTCTGTGTGGGTAATCGTCGATCGGCTCACCAAAGTTGCCCATTTCATCCCGGTCAACACAAATTACAATGCCAAGAAGTACGCTGAACTGCACATCTCACGGATCCTATGCTTGTACGGCGTACCCCGTACCATCATATCGGATCGGGGCACTTTATTTGTGTCCCGTTTTTGGGAGCAGCTACACGCTGCCTTGGGGACGAAGCTGATCCGTAGTTCAGCCTACCACCCGCAGACAGATGAGCAAACGGAGCGGGTAAATCAGATTCTAGAAGACATGCTACGAGCTTGCGCTATCAACCACGACAAGAATTGGGATGATCACTTGCTGTTAGCCGAGTTCTCGTACAATAATGGGTACCAAGCCAGCATCAAGATGGCACCTTACGAGGCGCTATACGGTAGGAGATGCCGCACACCATTGAACTGGTGTGAGTCTGGCGAAAGGGTTACCTTCGGGATTGACCTCATCAACAACGCGGAAGAAAAGGTTCGACTGATTCAAGCGAACCTAAAAGCCGCTCAATCCCGACAGAAACAGTATGCGGACCGGAGAAGGCGCCCATTACAATTCGAAGTTGGAGATCACGTATACCTACGGGTGTCTCCAATGAAGGGCGTAAACAGATTTGGGGTGAGAGGAAAATTGGCACCCCGATACATCGGTCCATTCTAGATTACCAAAAGATGTGGATCAGTGGCATACCGGCTGAAGTTACCAGAAGCACTTTCCGGTATGCACGACGTCTGTCACATTTCCCAGCTGAGGAAGTGTCTTAAGCTATCAACTACCGTTCAGCTGGAAGACATTAAAGAACTGCAATCGGATCTCACCTATCGGGAGGAACCGGTGCAGATTATTGATGAAAAGGCCCGAACCACACGCAACCGTACCTTGTGGTTCTACAAGGTTCTATGGAGTAATCACTCCATGGACGCAGCGACATGGGAAAGCGAAGAATTCCTCCGCACTAACTACCCCGAATTTTTCACGTTGCATATCCAGTAATTTTCCACCGTCCTCTCTCTCATTTTCACCTTATAATCTCGGGACGAGATTCTTTTAAGGGGGAGGAATGTAAGGGCCTCAGTTTTTGACACACATTTGCAGTGTTCATCGCCACACCACACACCTCATTTGAGGCAGGATGATGAACACAAATGAAGAGCAAGTAACAATTATCAACATGCTCATTAGAGTACAAACTCACATATTCCAAAAGTGGTATTTCCCACATGTGATATAGGTGGGCTGGACATATGAAAACTCCTACACTTTGCTAAGGATGTCCATGCCATGTTTCACCCAAATTCCAAACCTTTTTGAGGTCATTTTGGGTATAGTTAGAAAGAGGGCAGTTTGAAACCATATTCAAATTCAAACTGTTTTTATCCCATGGATTTAAAAGTGGGAGGCATATTCTTACTCAGCACATTTTTGTGAACCCACACACCAATTTTCACTCCATTTGGAGTTGATCTTGACATGAGCTAAGTGGGACAAATTCAAACTTCATTTGAATTCAAAACTGCACTTGTGCTGAAATTCACTCAAACCAAACCCAATTCGAATGGCTCAAGGGTGAATAATCTGAATCACCAGGGGTATTATGGGGTTCACTGTTCACTACAGTGATTAGGAGTAAATTTCAGAGGTTAAAACCCCGGGTGGGGCCCACATGTCATAGAAGGAAGAAGGAGAAACTTGCAACCAAAGTCAGAGTCTCGGTGGGAAATTCCACCGAGCAGCTGTCGGCTGTGCCACCGAGCAGCTACCGGCGCTACCAGCTGCTTCCCTCCCCGCGCGCTGGCGCCCAGGGCAGCTCGCTCGTGCCCCCACGCGACCGGCACCGTCTCAGCCGAGCAGGAGTCGGCCGGCTTTATCTTCTCGCGGGCAAACCCGAGCAGCGGCATTGTCTCTCGCCGCAGCTCTCTGCTCAATCGGGAAAATCAGCAAAACCATCTCCTCCTTCGTCCTTGAGCTGCTAGACAGCCACCTGAGGTCGCACTTCACCTCCCCAACACCAGAAACCCCGAGTTCCGACCTCCTTTGCCCAAGAGCGATCGCCACCGCGGCGACCTATCCTCAGCCGAGAGTCAGGCGCCCGTGGACAGCGTTCCCCAGGCGTTTACACGGTCCAGCAAGAGAGGCAATAGGAGCGCGCGACCACCGTGCTGCTCTCCTCCAAGTTTGGAAGCCAACCGTGAAGAATCCGCAGAGAATTTCTAGTTTTTGCTCCGGCGACCGTAACCCGAGCTTCCGGTACGGTTTCTTTAAATTCTCGCTCTATGATCTTTCGGAGGTCATCAAATCTTGCAGGTAGACGCTGGACTAGCCGGCGATCAAGTTCTTTTCTGCATCCGTGGCGTGAAACTGTCTAGGAGTAACGAATTTCGAGCTCGATCAAGGGCGGTCATGGCGGACACGATCGGTCACACGGTGCCGATCGACTTGCCGCCATCCCTGAACCCTTTTTACACCTTGTCGAGCTTTCTAGAGGTACACTGATGCTGTAGGACCGTTTGTTCGGGGTGTTGGCGGGTTAGGACCCACGGTCGACAGCGCCGAACCTCCACCGAGTCCGCGGCACGTCGCCGAGCTATTTCCGGTCACCCCCAGGCCGACCTAACACCACCGACGTGTTCCTCAACGTCGACAACCCCCTGGCGGCGAGTTCCAGACCATGGGAGGTCCGGCAGCGGCGAGCCGGCGAGCTCCGGGTCTGCTCCGGCGAGGTCGGCGGCGCGGGCGCGAGAGAACGGCGGGAGGAAGACGAAGTCGGCTGGCCCACGTGTCAGCGGATGCAGAATTTAAATCGGGATCGGGTGTGGCCGGGGATCGGTTGTGCTGGCGTGCAAATACCCTGTGAGCTCCGGTGTGCCGGACACCTCCGCGCTCGACACGTGTGGTATCTCCGGTGCCGCACACCTTCGCGCTCGACACGTGTCCCCGCGGGCCCCGAGAGTTTAAACTTTTCCCCCCGATTTTCAGAATTCTTCCAAACTTTAAATCCTCATAACTTTGGCTAGAAAGCTCCAAATCGAGTGAACCAAATTTTGTTGAATCCAGCTCTTTGAGCACTTTTCAGCAAATCAAGTTTCACTTCATGAAAACCCTTAATTCTCCAGAATTAATTCCTCAATGTTTAAACTGTTAGGAATTTTAACTGGAGAATCCTTTGGAGAAAAATCCTGAAATTTTGATGGGATGTTCACCAAAATATCCCTGAACTACCATGAAAATTTCAGATCTATTGGGGCTCATTTGATCCACCTAATGGTGTGATTAGTGAAACTGTTCCAGAGAAAATAGAAAATGTTCAGAAACATTTTCAGAATTTTCTCTGAAATTGTTTAGCTCATATCTTTAGCTAAGAACTTCCAAATTAAGTGAGACCAACTCCATTAGAACCCTCTGAAAATCTAGTTTTCAGATTGCATGAAAATTCCTAGAACACCCTAAGAGTTCCAATTAAGGTCAAGGACATAATTAATTGTGGAGGGCTCAAATGAGCTTTGCTGCAACTAAAACATGACCAAGTCTCTGTTTAGGTTGTAACCAAGCCATAGTAAAAGTTTCACAGTCATTAGGTCTGTCTAGCAAGGGTTATAGACTTCACAACTTCAAAGTTAATACAAATGCATTTAAATTGATACATATATTGCTCTTATCATGTAGTCGCTAAGGTCGAGGAGGAACCCGAAGTCCTAGACTTCGTTACTCCGGAGGAACAGCTAGCCTACGACCAAGAGCAGCAAGGCAAGCTCCGGTTTGCATTAACCTTTTTACAAACTTTTATTGTTTTGAGCACATACTGGTTTCCTTTATTCTGTGCATTAGAGTCTTGTTTGGAAGCCCCACTGCATAGCCAAGAGAACCATGGGTTGGGTCTAGGATTGCAACCCCGTTAGCTACTGCATTGCTAGGATAGAGTAGGATTCGGTACAAGTCGAGTGGTTGGAACTACTCGCGAGAATAGGCTAGAGGCACATTGCTCGGGTAGAGATAGCACATGATACACATGGCAAGAAAATGAGACCGAGCGGAGAGTAAGGGCAGCAGGACTTTGGGGCCTGTGTGCTATAGCTCCGCTTGTGTCGATTGAGGACCGAGCCGTGTGCGGGCCTGTTGAACAAGCTAGAACAGTACCGAAGACCTACCGGCTATATGGGAACCGGGAAACTGATGTAACTCGGGTAGCTGGGTGTTGAGGCATAGCTGGTCGTTCAGAGGGTAGGTTGAGAGCTCGAGGTGTAAATCGGCTGGCGGCACTGAGATGCGCGTGCAGAGACCTCTTGCTCGGGACGATTGGACCGGTTCAGCATTTGGCTAACGGGTGAAAGGTAGTCGCGTACGGCGTCCGTGATGGTTGTTGTAGGCAACATCGAGTACGGGCGTACGTGACGGGTTGTTCGGGTAACCTTGCAGGTGTAAATCGGTTATAATCGCCGTCCCTCGCGGTCAGTGAGTACCACTTGTTCACTGTACCGTGACGTAGAAAGAACAGGCTAGTTACATGTTAAAATGTTGCTGATTGAAAGCTGGACATTGATTGTTAATGATATGCTGTAGCTTAGAGCTAACTAAAGTTCTTTTCAGCTTTGGGCAAAGTACATGAGAGAAATGCGTTTCTTGTTTGATTGCGGCTCTCTCATGTGCCTTAGCGTAAGGTTCTCCACAACCTGCTGCTAAAACTTGAAAGTAAGGTTCTACTAATTAGGCGAGTCCTTGCAACCGATTTTTTTTCCTCATGTACCCATTACCCTCATGTAGAAGTTCCATGTTTAGGTGAGACGGGTCAGACTTGCTGAGCCTTCGTGCTCACTGCTTGTGTTTGAAGCTTTTGCAGGGTTCTATGAGGAAGGGACTCCCGAAGAGGAGACGGAACCCCAGGAGGGGAACCCCGTCGAGTGGGAGTCGTGCACGCCGCAGAGTTAGTGTGCGTGTGTGCTAGCAAGGACACGTTCGAGGGCTGAACGTGCACTTGATGCTTAGTTTACGCTTGCGAGTGTAGACTAAACTTATTTTGCTGTAAACAAGTTCATAAACCTGTTTATGTAATAAAATTTCCGCTTCCGCTTTGTACCTTTGACGTGTGTTATACGGTGCTGTGCAACGCAGCACCCCTCGGCGTGATCCTGGCTCGACAGGACCAATGGGGTCATGTCAGCGTGGTATCAGAGCTCGCTTGAGGTTTAACACAGTACAAAGGTCTTCTTTTTCAAAAATCCAGTGAGGAACGAGTTAGTAGCCCGTATAAGGATGTTATTAGCATATAGAAGGTGGCATATTAACCTATTTGTTATGTCGGAAAATCGTGCATCTCGGGACGTTCATGTCTTGGGGGGTGCACGTAAGCGCTGTCCACCAGTGCGCACAAGCTGAAGGGTGGAGCCCCACGGGTGGCAGGTAACCCGACCCGCTTTGATATCCTCTACGACTCTTCATGTCGTTTGGGGTATTCGAGCAACGTCTGTCCCTGGCGTGCGTGGTGCAATTTGGGAGACCCCGTCACTGTAACACCCCAAAATTTTGATTCAAAACCCTAAATCATGTTAAGAGGGGGATTTAAAAATTTTTGGACGTGTTGCATGTTTTGCAAAAATTCAAATTCAAACTGGAATTCAAAATAAACTCAAATCAGAAAAGAAATAGAAAAAGTGAAAACAGAAAAAAACCGGCCAGTGGGCCGAAACCCACCAGCCGGCCCACCCTGCCCCGCGCCAGCCCGCAGCCGCTCGCCCGCGCTCTCTCTCTCAGACAGGCGGGACCCACCTGTCATCCCTAACCCCTGATCGTCCGAAACTCGGACTGTTCACCCGCGCGCGCGCGATCGCAACCGACCGGATTTCTGGCCGAATTCTAGTTCCGGAGGACTCCCACTCGATCTAAACAAACCCACCGCCCTCCCCCGTCTATAAAAACCCCGGCCTCGTTCTGTTTTTCCCACGCGATCGCCGATTTTTCCTCCGGTGAGAACCGAGACTTCTGCGGCGAATTCTGGCTGATCTAAGCTCGGAAATTCCGATCTAACTCGCTGGTCTTGATCCACCGCCTCCGGGGAACCTTGCAGGTGCAGAAAACTCGGTGACTTGCGGTGTAAACACAGCGCCGACGAGCTTCGCCGTAGTTTTGCCTCGGACCTCGTCGCCGATCACCTTCCAGGACCTCCGAGCTCAAGAAAACCCCCGAGGTGAGATCCCCGACCTCCCCTCCACCGATCTATGCCATAAAATCACAGTTCTAGGAAGAATTCTCGAAGATCCGAAAGTCTCCGGCGAGATCACCGCTTCCCGCCGCCGTGCGCCGCCGGCAGCGCCGCCCGCGCTCGATCAGAGCGACGTGGCTGCTTGTGCGCCGTTTATTTTAAATCGCACGGTAGGGTTTAAACCCCCGCGTACCGGTTCGGCGTTATAATCTCAGCCGTCGGTTTAAAATCTGACGGTCCACGTCAGCCCCGCGTTATAAAGACTGGAATTCTTACGTGCTACCCCCTGGGGTTCTCGGGAAATAAGAGCTAGCCCCGGAAATTTCTGATCTAGCCCCTGGAACTCCAGAAAATCATGTAAATTCATTTAAAAATCAGTTTTAGCCCCTGGACTTAATAAAAATTAGGAAAAACACCTCTGATAAGTGTAGCTAGACCCCTGGGAATTTTGAAAATAATATTATAGACCCTGTAATGGGGTGAGTTTACCTTTTTAGCCCTGTTTAGTATTTAATTTAGGAAATTGAATATGTGGCTAGTGTTTAAAAATTAAAAAGTGGGACAAACAAATTGTCAAAATTTAATTAAAGACTTTCTCAGTGTTTAGGAAACTTTGGAGTGAGATAAAAACATATTTTGGGCTGAATTGAATCTGTTAAATTTATTATCCACATTTAGGGGCACATTTTTAAGTAAGGAATAGTTTTAGAAAATAGGGAAAATAATGGTGAAATAGTTTATATCAGAGGCAAAGGTCAAAATATGTTATTAAATTATTTAGGACCAGAACCTATTCTGTTTAGGTGATGTGTCTTACTATTTTCATAATAAAGTACACATTTATGCATAAGAAAATAAATCTGAAAATATAGCAACTAGTAAATGATAAATGGAGTTTCTAAAATCCAAAGAGTTCAGTTTAGGATTATGAAGTCACATATGGAGAAGGAAAAATACCTTTCATGCTTATTTGGTAGCTAAAAGGTGTAGTAATTGAATATAAGAAATGTATTTAAATTGGAAACTCATATATAAAGTATGCAAGCATAAATGTGAATACAAAAGTAGGAATCATATACATATGATTAAAAGTGTATGCAAGACACAAATCAACACACATAGAGTAACCACAACACATATAATGGTGAATGACTTTCATAAATATGAATGTGTGGTTTGTATGAAGTGGAAGTGTGAACTATGTCTTATGGATTGTTGTTTTTCTTTTGCTATGTGTGATGGTATGATGTAGAACCTGCTCAAGAGCAAGTTATTCCTTTCCAAGATCAGGACTACCCATTTCAAGAGCAGCAAGAAGGAGGCAAGTGTCCTTGACCACTTTGATCCTATGCTAGGATGTGTAGATAGAATTATTTGCATTGTCAAATGAAATATGAAACCCATGCTAGGAAGTTTCCCTAGAATTGCATTACCTTGTTTCCTTGTAGCTTGGGTTGGGATTTATTTTATCATGTCATTTATTATTATGCATATGCTTAGCCATGCTTAGAATGGGATATTTGGGATATGAGATCATCAAATTATTTTACCATACTCTTGGATGAGATATTATGAGTTGTGTAGCGGTAGGGATCAAGGCAAGTTGGATGTTTTGGTTGTGTGCTGGGTGCACGAGACTCGGGTTTGTGTTTAGTACTTGCCTGGATCCTAAGGACCGGTTCATGGAGCATGTAACCTGGCTTTACAGTGCCAACCACATGCTGAGATGGGGCAGCTTGGCCAATTAATTAGGTGTATCCCCGGCGTAGTATGGGTGTGTTGGATGGTGCAGGGAATAGGTGTCAGCTGGACTACCATATGAACTGCAAGGCTCAAGAGGGGGCCACTGCAGCGGGGTTGGAGCCTCTTGTATGCTGTTAGGGGTGAAACCTCAGTGGGCCCATGCTCATCGGGAATCCCTTTGTAAAGGCTTCGTAGTGATCTCCTGGCTACACACCTGGGAAGTGTGAATGTGGTTCGTAGCCACTGGCATAATGGAGGTTCTTTTAGTCCACCCGGCAACGGGGGATGAAATCACTACATGTGGGTACAGTGGTATGAACTCTGCAGAGTCAAAACTGTCATGACAGCCGTGCTCACGGTCAAGAGCGTCTTGGACTTATTCATGATTAGAGGATTGATGGTTTTTATGTTGTTGATGTTAAGCGGGGAGCTTAACATTGGAAATGATGTTATGGTTATTTGATTATGATGATGGGATGGGAGATTTGGACCATTTCACTTGTGTAGTAATGTAGGTGCTTAATAAGCTAAGGTGATAGGTATTAATTGCATAGTGCTTTAACCATGAAGTTCAACCTCTCCTTGTTCTAGCCATGCATGACATAATTTTCCCACACTTGTTGAGTACCATTGGTACTCAACATTGCATATTTGTTGGTTTATATTGCTGCTCAGGTCAAGATAATGAGGTGGTGTATAATGACCAAGACTTTGGACCCGAAGAAGGTTTCTAGGTTCATGGAGACCCCCGGGCAACGCCTGTGATGGAGCCCTCAAGAATAATATTCCGCTGCTAGTTTATTTACTTGTGATGAACTTATTATTGTCCATCGAGACATTTGCTATGTAAGACTTATTTATATTCGACACCTGGCTTGTAATAAATGATGCTTCACTATTTGTCATCACATGTATGAGAAAATGATCCTGGCATACATGTGATATTCACTTGGTTGTTTCTTCGGAAAAACCGGGTGTGACAGAAGTGGTATCAGAGCCAAGGTTGCCTGTAGGAACATGGACCTAGGTAGAAATGGACGTATTTAAGGGCCCTATTTTCTTAAAAACTATTTTACAAAGGTGTGGATTGAAAAGTGTTATTTAAATGAGTCACTTTCTTCATCTTACCCCAACTTTCATTCAAAATAGGATTTTTGTTTGAGAGTTTATCTAACCTAATTTTAAATTCTTTTTGTTTTAGATGGTTCGCATGATTCGCACCGCTCGCAAGTCCACAGGAGGGAGAGTTCCCGTAGTTGCCCTTGCCAAGAGGGAGGAAAGCCGTCCGGTGACGTACCTTTCCTACGGATTGGCAGTAGGAGGCTTATTGCGCCGTCTTCGGCGTATGCTCGAAGCCGCCGGCAATACGGGCAAGCTAATCATCCACTATAACTCCACCAGGACCATCCGTGAGAAGAGGGAAGAATGGAGTTCAGAGATGAGGATAATACACGAAAATCAGCTCCTTAAGATTCACCACTCTCCAGCTTGTAGAGCGACACAGGTCGATGCGGAGAAAGATGTCACATGGGAGGCCATCACCTGCCAGAGTCACATCTATCGTCGCCACTTGGACAAAACTGAGTACATGTATGTCCTCCAACGTGAGAGTGGTACCACGGAGTACAAGTACCCACCAGTGCAGCAAGGGACTTCCCATGAGCACATGGACTTGTGCTTGGAGGATGCTGCTATGCTCAGCACTCGACTGCAGGAGTGTCAACAAGAGCTTCAGGATGTCCGGGACACCCTGAAGGAAACGGAGGTGTTGCTACGAGCCTGCTTAAAGGCGAGAGAAAGAGGAGATGGGAATGAACTGTGTGTCACCGTGAATGATACATGGACTCCTGACTCCCCGGATCGCCGAGCGATCATGCGTCGTCGCACTTCTCCACCAGCAGCCTCCCCACCGAAAGCAGAGTCAGAAGGAAGCCGAAATGATGAGGAAGATCCCGAGGAGCCAGCTCAAGAAAACGAGTAGTGTAGAGTCCCTCCCTTAGTTAGCAAGATGTCGAATAGTCGAGTCGTTACGTTAAGTTAATGGTGTGTTAATGCTTGGTGTGTGACGTGAGTTGTGGAAGCCATGAGCAATTGTCCACAGCATCATCTTTAGATTGTTTTGCTTTGGTGTGAACCCACATGAAATAATATTGCATTTATTTTTGTGTGAGAAACGAACCCTCAGAAAAGTATAACGAAGCCTCAACACTTCAAAGTACAAACAAGTGAAAATAGTAAGATGATACTAAATGCTTTCAAATTAACATTGGTTGATTCTGCCAGATGGCCGGAAGAAGAAAAGGACGTGCTGCCAACCCCGCCAACAACAACGATGAGGCATGCAACCCTCATCTTTCTGGAGGCCAGGACCGGGGTGGTCGTCGTGAAGGAGTTGATCCTCTCCACCAAATGCTGGAGAATCAAAATCAGCTCATCCAGAACTTGACTCAAGTGGTGGCCAACTTGCATCAAGTTCCACCTCCACAAGCTGCACCACGCCAACCAAGGTTGAGTGAGTTTCTAGGAACTCAACCTCCAAAGTTTGCAAGTGCTGCTGAACCTCTGGAGGCAGATGATTGGCTGAAGACCATTGAAAGTAAGATGAGGATCATACAGTGCCAAGGGTATGAGAGGGTGCTGTTTGCCTCTCATCAATTGCATGGACCTGCTGCTGATTGGTGGACCGCCTATGTGGCCGCCCATCATGACCCTGAGAACATCACTTGGGAAGAGTTCAAGCGTAGCTTCCGCAACCATTACATCCCAAGAGGTGAACTCAAAAACAAGAGGAAGGAGTTTTTGGGGTTGCAGCAAGGTAACATGACTGTGAGGGAATACCTCACAAAATTTACTCAACTATCCCGTTATGCCCCACGAGACATAGAGACTGATGAGCAGAAACAAGATTGTTTCGTGGAAGGACTTACCGCAGAGATGCAGTGTGCAATGTCCTCAAATGAGTATGAAAGCTTCCAAAAGATGGTGGACAGAGCATTTGTGGTAGAAAGGAAGCTAAAGGCCTTGGAAAATGAGAATAAGAGGAAGGCCAGTTGGTCACATCAAGCCTCGGGTAGCAACACCCGCCCCCGTCTGATGCAGCAACCAGCAGGGCAGACGAACCGTGCTGCGGTACCCTACTCAGCACCAAGGGGGTACAACCCAAACTACAGGCCTCCGGCGGCACTAGCACAGCCACAACGTCAGTTTGTACAGCAGCCTCGCCCCGCATATCCACCTCGACCAGCAGTGCAAGGACCCTCGAACCAACCCCAAGACAACAAAGGCCAGACACCTAAGGTTGGGGTGCAATGTTTTAGCTGTGGTGAAGTGGGGCACTACGCCCATAAATGCCCAAAGAAGAAGCCTGCGCAGCCACAACAGCAGAATGTAATGAGAGGACGGGTGAACCACGTCACTATGAAGGAAGCACAAGAGGCACCCGACGTGGTAGTTGGTAAGTTTTCTGCCAATTTACACCTTGCAACCCTGCTGTTTGATTCTGGTGCTACACACTCGTTCATTGCTCAAGGGTTTGTTAAGAAGTATGACCTAGCAACAACACAAATGAACCATATGCTAGCCGTAAACTCTCTAGGTGGAGAAATAAGGACAAGACAAGTGTGTCCCAAGGTGAATCTAGACATTAATGGGGTAGTGTTTACTGCTAACCTCATAGTAATAGATTCCCAAGGGATCGATATTATTTTGGGCATGGATTGGTTGACCAAACATAAGGGAATCATTCATTGTTCGACCAGAACGGTGGAACTAACTCACCCTAGTGGCACAAGAGTAAAGTTCATAACAATACACGAGCCTAGGAGGGACATTAAATTAAATCAAGTTGAGGTGAAAGTTGAGGAAATCAGGACCATTAGGGAATATCCCGATGTTTTTCCGGAGGAGTTGCCAGGTATGCCTCCCGATCGTGAAGTGGAATTTGCAATTGAGCTAGTGCCTGGAACAGCCCCGATATATAAGAGACCTTATCGGATGGACTCCAAGCAGCTAGAAGAACTCAAGGATCATTTGAGAAAATTGACGGAGAAGGGGTATATTCGCCCTAGTTCCTCACCATGGGGAGCTCCGGTGATATTTGTGCCCAAGAAGGACGGAACCCAAAGGTTATGCATGGATTACCGTGCTTTGAATGAGGTAACCATCAAGAACAAGTACCCATTACCTCGCATTGAAGACTTGTTTGATCAGTTGAGGGGAGCTTGTGTGTTCTCGAAAATTGATCTCAGGTCGGGATACCACCAACTCAAGATAAGGCAATCTGATATTCCCAAGACAACTTTTGTATCTCGGTACGGACTGTATGAATACACTGTCATGCCTTTCGGGCTAACTAATGCCCCGGCATACTTCTTGTATCTCATGAACAAGGTATTCATGGAATATCTGGACAAATTTGTGGTGGTTTTCATAGATGACATTCTCGTCTTCTCCAAAGATGAAGAAGAACATGAGAAACATCTAAGGTTGGTGTTGCAGAGGCTAAGAGCACACCAACTATATGCCAAGTTGAGCAAGTGTGAGTTTTGGCTGAAGAAAGTTCCTTTCTTAGGACATATAATCTCGGAGGGAGGAATCTCCGTAGATCCCGCCAAAATCGAGGATATCCAGAAGTGGAAGACCCATGAAAATGTCGGGGAAGTTCGAAGCTTCCTGGGATTGGCTGGATACTATCGACAGTTTATTGAGGGATTCTCCAAGATCTCGAGACCTCTCACCAAACTGTTGGAGAAGGGAATCACATTCACCTGGATGCCACAGTGTGAGACGAGCTTTCAGGAGCTAAAGAAGAGATTGACAACAGCCCCAGTGTTGGTTATGCCAGATATGCAGAAGAACTTCACGGTGTACTGCGATGCCTCTGGAAACGGGTTGGGATGTGTTCTCATGCAAGAAGGGCATGTCGTGGCTTATGCATCCCGACAGCTCCGAAAGCACGAGAAGAACTATCCTACACATGACCTAGAGCTAGCCGCAGTGGTACACGCGTTGAAAATTTGGCGACACTATTTGATGGGAAAGAGGACAGAGATATATACGGATCATAAGAGTTTGAAGTACATTTTCACACAGCCAGATCTCAACCTCAGGCAAAGGAGATGGTTAGAGCTAATCAATGACTTTGATGTGGGCATCAACTATCATCCTGGGAAAGCAAACGTCGTGGCCGATGCTTTAAGTCGGAAAGTGCAGGTCAATAAGTTGAGCTTGAAGGACATGCCGGCAGAATTGAAGGATGAGGTTATAAGGCTCAATCTATGCCTTGTGAATAGTGGTGAAGCCATCGCCATGGAAGTGGACTCCACACTAGAGCAAGACATACGCAATGGTCAAAAGAACGACGAAAAGATACAAGAAATCAGGCAACTCATCAAGGAAAATAAAGCTCCTGGTTTCAGAGAGGATGAACAAGGTACGGTGTGGCACGGGAAGAGAATCTGCGTGCCTGAAGTAAAGGAGATCCGTGAATTGATTTTGAAGGAGGCTCACGATTCCGACTATTCCATTCATCCTGGAAGTACGAAGATGTACCAGGACCTCAAGAGCAGGTATTGGTGGTATGGCATGAAGCGAGATGTTGCGGAACATGTTGCCCTGTGTGACACATGTCAGTTGGTGAAAGCAGAACATCAACGACCCGCGGGATTATTGCAACCACTCAAAGTGCCTGAATGGAAATGGGAAGAAATCAGCATGGATTTCATCGTGGGATTGCCTAGAACCCAATCAGGATATGATTCAATATGGGTCATCATTGATAGGCTAACCAAGGTAGCTCACTTCATCCCCGTGATAGAAAGCTACAGCGGATCCAAATTGGCAGAGTTGTACATGTCAAGGATCGTGTGTTACCATGGAGTGCCAAAGAAGATTGTGTCGGATCGAGGGACACAGTTCACCTCAAGGTTCTGGCAGAAGTTGCACGAAACCATGGGAACCCATCTAAACTTTAGTTCTGCCTATCATCCCCAAACTGACGGGCAGACGGAAAGAACCAATCAGATCCTTGAAGATATGCTAAGGGCATGTGCACTCAAAAACAATAGGAGTTGGGACCAGAACTTACCGTATGCGGAGTTTTCCTATAACAACAGCTATCAAGCTAGTATGAAGATGTCACCATTTGAAGCCGTGTACGGGAGGAAGTGCAGAACTCCCCTATTTTGGAACCAAACGGGGGAAAGTAAAGTGTTTGGTCCAGAAGTACTACAAGAAGCCGAGGCGAAGGTGAGGGAAATTCGCAATAACTTGAGGATAGCACAGACACGCCAAAAGAGCTATGCCGATGTACGAAGAAGAGAGCTCGTTTTCAACGTGGGAGACTATGTCTATCTCAAAGTGTCCCCTATCAGAGGACTTCGTCGGTTCAAGGTGAAAGGGAAGTTGTCACCTCGATACATCGGACCCTTTCAAGTTCTGGAGAGGAAAGACGAAGTGGCGTATCAACTAGAATTACCGGCTCGTCTATCGGATGTGCACGATGTATTCCATGTGTCACAACTCAAGAAATGCCTGAGGACGCCTGAGGAGGTGTTACCCATGAATGAAGTGAACGTAGCTGAGGATTTGTCTTATGCCGAGCAACCATACAAGATTTTGGAGACAATGGAACGCCTCACCAGAAGTAAAAGAATCCGGATGTGCAAGGTGCAGTGGAAGCATCACTCAGAAGAGGAAGCCACCTGGGAGCGGGAAGATGAGCTCAAGGCACAATTTCCGGAATTGTTTTCTTAGAACCACCAATCTCGAGGACGAGATTTCTTTTAAGGGGGGTAGAGCTGTAACACCCAAAAATTTTGATTCAAAACCCTAAATCATGTTAAGAGGGGGATTTAAAAATTTTTGGACGTGTTGCATGTTTTGCAAAAATTCAAATTCAAACTGGAATTCAAATTAAACTCAAATCAGAAAAAGAAATAGAAAAAGAAAAAGTGAAAACAGAAAAAAACCGGCCAGTGGGCCGAAACCCACCAGCCGGCCCACCCTGCCCCGCGCCAGCCCACAGCCGCGCGCCCGCGCTCTCTCTCTCAGACTGGCGGGACCCACCTATCATCCCTAACCCCTGATCGTCCGAAACTCGGACTGTTCACCCGCGCGCGCGATCGCAACCGACCGGATTTCTGGCCGAATTCTGGTTCCGGAGGACTCCCACTCGATCTAAACAAACCCACCGCCCTCCCCCGTCTATAAAAACCACGGCCTCGTTCTGTTTTTCCCACGCGATCGCCGATTTTTCCTCCGGTGAGAACCGAGACTTCTCTGGCGAATTCTGGCTGATCTAAGCTCGGAAATTCCGATCTAACTCGCTGGTCTTGATCCACCGCCTACGGGGAACCTTGCAGGTGCAGAAAACTCGGTGACTTGCGGTGTAAACACAGCGCCGACGAGCTTCGCCGTAGTTTCGCCTCGGACCTCGTCGCCGATCACCTTCCAGGACCTCCGAGCTCAAGAAAACCCCCGAGGTGAGATCTCCGACCTCCCCTCCACCGATCTATGCCATAAAATCACAGTTCTAGGAAGAATTCTCGAAGATCCGAAAGTCTCCGGCGAGATCGCCGCTTCCCGCCGTCGTGCGCCGCCGGCAGCGCCGCCCGCGCTCGATCAGAGCGACGTGGCCGCTTGTGCGCCGTTTATTTTAAATCGCACGGTAGGGTTTAAACCCCCGCGTACCGGTTCGGCGTTATAATCTCAGCCGTCGGTTTAAAATCTGACGGTCCACGTCAGCCCCGCGTTATAAAGACTGGAATTCTTACATGCTACCCCCTGGGGTTCTCGGGAAATAAGAGCTAGCCCCGGAAACTTCTGATCTAGCCCCTGGAACTCCAGAAAATCATGTAAATTCATTTAAAAATCAGTTTTAGCCACTGGACTTAATAAAAATTAGGAAAAACACCTCTGATAAGTGTAGCTAGACCCCTGAGAATTCTGAAAATAATATTATAGACCCTGTAATGGGGTTAGTTTACCTTTTTAGCCCTGTTTAGTATTTAATTTAGGAAATTGAATATGTGGCTAGTGTTTAAAAATTAAAAAGTGGGACAAACAAATTGTCAAAATTTAATTAAAGACTTTCTCAGTGTTTAGGAAACTTTGGAGTGAGATAAAAACATATTTTGGGCTGAATTGAATCTGTTAAATTTATTATCCACATTTAGGGGCACATTTTTAAGTAAGGAATAGTTTTAGAAAATAGGGAAAATAATGGTGAAATAGTTTATATCAGAGGCAAAGGTCAAAATATGTTATTAAATTATTTAGGACCAGAACCTATTCTGTTTAGGTGATGTGTCTTACTATTTTCATAATAAAGTACACATTTATGCATAAGAAAATAAATCTGAAAACATAGCAACTAGTAAATGATAAATGGAGTTTCTAAAATCCAAAGAGTTCAGTTTAGGGTTGGTAGAAATTATGAAGACACATATGGAGAAGGAAAAATACCTTTCATGCTTATTTGGTAGCTAAAAGGTGTAGTAATTGAATATAAGAAATGTATTTAAATTGGAAACTCATATATAAAGTATGCAAGCATAAATGTGAATACAAAAGTAGGAATCATATACATATGATTAAAAGTGTATGCAAGACACAAATCAACACACATAGAGTAACCACAACACATATAATGGTGAATGACTTTCATAAATATGAATGTGTGGTTTGTATGAAGTGGAAGTGTGAACTATGTCTTATGGATTGTTGTTTTTCTTTTGCTATGTGTGATGGTATGATGTAGAACCTGCTCAAGAGCAAGTTATTCCTTTCCAAGATCAGGACTACCCATTTCAAGAGCAGCAAGAAGGAGGCAAGTGTCCTTGACCACTTTGATCCTATTCTAGGATGTGTAGATAGAATTATTTGCATTGTCAAATGAAATATGAAACCCATGCTAGGAAGTTTCCCTAGAATTGCATTACCTTGTTTCCTTGTAGCTTGGGTTGTGATTTATTTTATCATGTCATTTATTATTATGCATATGCTTAGCCATGCTTAGAATGGGATATTTGGGATATGAGATCATCAAATTATTTTACCATACTCTTGGATGAGATATTATGAGTTGTGTAGAGGTAGGGATCAAGGCAAGTTGGATGTTTTGGTTGTGTGCTGGGTGCACGAGACTCGGGTTTGTGTTTAGTACTTGCCTGGATCCTAAGGACCGGTTCATGGAGCATGTAACCTGGCTTTACAGTGCCAACCACATGCTGAGATGGGGCAGCTTGGCCAATTAATTAGGTGTATCCCCGGCATAGTATGGGTGTGTTGGATGGTGCGGGGAATAGGTGTCAGCTGTACTACCATATGAACCGCAAGGCTCAAGAGGGGGCCACTGCAGCGGGGTTGGAGCCTCTTGTATGCTGTTAGGGGTGAAACCTCAGTGGGCCCACGCTCGTCGGGAATCCCTTTGTAAAGTCTTCGTAGTGATCTCCTGGCTACACACCTGGGAAGTGTGAATGTGGTTCGTAGCCACTGGCATAATGGAGGTTCTTTTAGTCCACCTGGCAACGGGGGATGAAATCACTACATGTGGGTACAGTGGTACGAACTCTGTAGAGTCAAAACTGTCATGACAGCCGTGCTCACGGTCAAGAGCGGCTTGGACTTATTCATGATTAGAGGATTGATGGTTTTGATGTTGTTGATGTTAAGCGGGGAGCTTAACATTGGAAATGATGTTATGGTTATTTGATTATGACGATGGGATGGGAGATTTGGACCATTTCACCTGTGTAGTAATGTAGGTGCTTAATAAGCTAAGGTGATAGGTATTAGTTGCATAGTGCTTTAACCATGAAGTTCAACCTCTCCTTGTTCTAGCCATGCATGACATAATTTTCCCACACTTGCTGAGTACCATTGGTACTCAACCTTGCATATTTGTTGGTTTATATTGCTGCTCAGGTCAAGATAATGAGGTGGTGTATAATGACCAAGACTTTGGACCCGAAGAAGGTTTCTAGGTTCATGGAGACCCCCGGGCAACGCCTGTGATGGAGCCCTCAAGAATAATATTCCGCTGCTAGTTTATTTACTTGTGATGAACTTATTATTGTCCATCGAGACATTTGCTATGTAAGACTTATTTATATTTGACACCTGGCTTGTAATAAATGATGCTTCACTATTTGTCATCACATGTATGAGAAAATTATCCTGGCATACATGTGATATTCACTTGGTTGTTTCTTCGGAAAAACCGGGTGTGACAGTCACGTGGTCTGAAACGTGAACACGTAACTCAAGGCGTGTTTGGCTTGAGAACATCCGGGCGAGTGATGACGGCCAGTTGTACGAACTGTATGGATTCCGGGCTCGGTGTGCAGCCGAGTCTGATGATTGTTTGAGTTTCTGCAGGTAGCCTGACCACGAAACGGTAGACGTGTAGCATCCGTGTGCGAGTGACGTTTAGTGCCACTGAAATAACGAAGCCGGCTAAGTCCGGTATATGTTTTTCTTTGTGAGGACGTAGTACCGACATAATCTGGTGACGCATCGACGTCACACCCCATTAAATAAACAACTTCATTTAAAAACTGGAAGGTTTTGATCCAAAGTAGTAAAACTTGATGTAACTCCTTCCCTTGAACAGGATATTCAAAGTTAACAAGTTTTCAACTTATAGGTTGTTAAGGACAGAGCACTCTGTTTTCAGCTGAATCAAGGCTGAAGTTAATCAGAGGTTAGAGGTTGAGTTCTTTCGAGGTTGGGGTCATATGATACATTTCTGGAAAGCGTTGGAAGAGCTTTACAACTCTCCTGTTGAGTTCCAGAGGTGTTTCATCCCTTAACCACTCGAAAAATGCAGTAGAGTTGAAACTGTCCAGAAAACCGGACAGAGCAAAAAATCTCTGTAAACTCTCTGTAAATTAAGCATAACTTCCTGCTTAAAAATCCAAAAATAGGAAATGAGGTAGTTCTGGAAAGCTTATGAGAGGGGTTACAACTTTGTAAGAGAAAGTTTTGTCAGATTAAGAACAGAATTAACTGGAATTCTTGGATTAAATCAGTACCTAAAGCAGGGAGGTGCTGTCCAATTTTCTCCAGAAATTCTGTTAACTTTGACATCTCATGACTTTTAAACCAGGACATATCTTAGGCCAAGCAAACACTTTCTGGAAAGCTATTGAAGTTAGCCTTAACTTTGATGTTGAGCCCCAGAACTGGTTTTGCCTTTAACATGGCCTAAATCAGGTTGAAATGGAAACTGGTCAGGGCTGTCATAGGAACAGCAGATCAGCAGTCAAATTTGTTTAAAATTTGAACTATGTTTCCAAGTTTTATGGGTTCAATGACATGTTTTATGTTATAACTCAGAGGTTTACTGTTTAAATAAATATTTGACATTTCTCAAATATATTTTTACAGATGAAAGCAGATAAACAGTTGGAGAACGGGTGGGTAGTTTCCCACTGTTCTGACCGTAGCGGCTACCCGGAAGCATTGTGGCAAATGCTCCAATATTTCGGCTACAACCAGATGCCGCAATACTTCGCCAGGGAAGAAGGCGAAGAGGGGAACAAGACGTGGACGATCCATGTCGAAATTCCTGCAGGACCTACGCCACCCGGTTGGGTGCCATTTACCGTCACGGTGAGAGGAAGACAACCGGAAGGGATGTGGCAAGTGACAGCCCGTGACACTATGTCATGTTTCTGCCAACTACACGTGCAGGCTATGGAGGGCACTCCATACACACTCGTTCCAGTGGAGGGACGAGCTCAGCATGTGTGGGAAGGGAGGTACCTGGAAGCAACGGACCCGAGTTGCCCAAGGTACAACCCCGCGGAAGCAAATCTCAGCCTCCAGATGAGGGCGGGAAACGCCGTGATGGACAGCCAAGCTGTTCATACGGAGCATCTCGCCACAAAGCTCAAGGAGAGCACAAGCCGTGGAGATCATTTCGAGAGTGCCCACAGCGCACTCCGCAGTGTGCTCCTTCCGACGATCAAGCGATTGAATGAACAACACAATCAGTTGCGTTGTCTGAAGAAGGCAAAGAAGAAGAGCCGTGTTGACATCGCGGCGTTGCAAGAGCTGGTGCAGACCCTAACCCAGCAGAATGAGGACCTTGCTCAAGAGCGGGACGACGCTATTGAGGAAGGACAAGGCTGGGAAGAGGACTACAACCAAGCTATGGACGAGGTGCATGCTTTGCAGGACCTCGCGCCCCCGGTGTTGGGTATACCGGTGGTCTTGGGCCTTCCAGCAATGGGAGAATCCGGATTGGGAGAAGAGGTGGTATATCCAGAGCCACCAGCAGAGGTACCGGAGGAGGACGACCCACAGGAGAATGACGCGTACTCGTGCCAACCCTGACGTTGGGGGTACCAGTCAAGGGGGAGAGACCTCCCAACCACCTCCCGAGGACTCCTCGGGACAGCAACAACAAACACCGCCACCGCCACTGCCAACGGTTACATTGGCCGACATCGTCGCGGCAATGGCGGGCTCGCATCAGCAGCACACAGAGTTGCTGCAGACTCTTATCGCCAATACGTCTCGCCCAGAGAGACGTCAAGATCGTGAGGAGCGCCAACAGAGCTCCTACTCTGACTTCCTGGCGACTCATCCCGCTGTATTCTCAAGGGCGGATGAACCACTTGACGCGGACAACTGGCTCCGCGCCATAGAGATGAAGTTCGAGCTGCTCCAAATCAGCGAGCAGCGCAAGACTCAGTTCGCGGTCCAGCAGCTCCAAGGGTCCGCGAGCGTGTGGTGGGCCAACTTTTGTGCTTCACAGCCCACCGACCGAGTGATGACCTGGGCGGAGTTCCGGACGGCCTTCAGGGCCTATCATATACCGCCAGGTCTGATGAAGAGGAAGACGCAGGAGTTCCTGCACCTGCAACAAGGGAGCCGGAACGCGCTGGAATACTCCAGGGCGTTTAACGATCTCGCGCTATATGTGTCGTATCATGCTGATACCGACGAGAAGAGGCGGGACCATTTTTACCAGGGGCTTAACCCGCTCCTGAAGGACAAGTTGGCGATGTTCAATCGAGGCAGCCTCAACGACATCATTGATGCTGCGATTGTTCAGGAGGACTCCGGCAAGGAGTTAGCGGCAGCGGAGAGGAAGCGAAGCGCGCCGCAGAGCAGCGGAGAAGGAGGCGGTCCTTGTCAGAAGTTTCGGATGGTGAATCACCCACCATCAGGTCCACGCTGGCAGCCACCACAGCGGTCGATGCCGTTGCGCAGTCGGCCGTACTCTTCACCGGCATTCCGGCCGGCACTGCCAGCACCACCGCAACAACAACAACAGCAGCGGGCGATGCCGCGTGCGTTTGCACCTCAGCAACGCATGCTGGGCTTTCGTCCACCGAGCACTCCACCAGCAGCGGCCACATGTTACAAGTGTGGTCGTCCAGGGCACTTCGCGAGCAGTTGCCTGGAGAGGCATTGCGGCGGAGTGGCACCACAGTTTCCGGGGAGGAATCAACCCCGGAACCCAACTAATGCGCGGCGGGTCGACCCTAGGCCTGGCACTGTCCACCAGATTGCCATTGAGGACGTGCCGGAGGGCGAGCCAATCCTTGCGGGTATGTTCCAACTCCACCAGCATCCTGCTATAGTACTATTTGATTCAGGCGCCACGCATAGCTTCATTAGCCAAGTTTCCTTGATAAGTATAGCTTGCAAATACTACCCACCGATAGTCCTTATGTGATCTGTTCACCGGGTGGGAAAATTTCAGCAAGCATGATGGTCCCAAAAGTGCCATTGTGCTTAGAGGGTAGAGTTTACCCTACGTCTCTCATAATTTTAGAGGGACAAAAGGTCGATGTCATCTTAGGGATGTCGTGGTTAACCCGCCACGGCGCTGTTTTAGACACCATCCTCCGAGTCGTGCACTTGAACTTAGAAGTGCACGAGTCTCACTCATTATTTCTGTACAGTCCAGAAATAAAACTTCCCAGTGTCTATCAGTCCACGACTATCAGATTGGAAGACATCCCAGTGGTCCGAGAGTTCCCTGATGTATTCCCGGATGATTTACCGGGAATGCCACCCGATAGAGAGGTGGAGTTCAAGATTGAACTTGCACCGGGAACCATGCCAATATCCCGAAGGCCGTACAAGATGGCGCCCAAGGAGTTGGCTGAACTGAAGACTCAGCTCACGGACCTTCTGGAGAAGGGTTTTATTAGGCCGAGCTCCTCGCCATGGGGCTGTTCGGCATTATTTGTCAAGAAAAAGGATGAGACGTTGCGGCTTTGCGTGGACTATCGTCCATTAAATGCCGTGACCATCTAGAACAAGTACCCGTTGCCACGGATCGACATGTTGATTGATCAGTTGGTCGAAGCAAAGATCTTTTCCAAAATAGATTTAAGATCCGGGTACCACCAGATTAAGATAAGGGCGGAGGACATTCCAAAGACGGCTTTCTCGACGAGGTACGGACTTTATGAGTACCTGGTCATGTCCTTTGGCCTCACCAATCTCCAGCTCACTTCATGTACTTGATGAACTCAGTATTCATGCCGGAGCTGGACAAGTTTGTCGTGGTCTGCATCGACGACATCTTGGTATATTCCAAGTCGGAGGAAGATCACAAGAAACATCTGCGTATAGTCTTGCAACGGCTGCGGGATCACAAGTTATATGCAAAATTCAGCAAATGCGAGTTTTGGATATCGCAAGTGCCTTTCCTCGGGCATATCATCTCAGCGGAGGGTATCGCTGTGGACCCGAGCAAGATCACTCAAGTGCTGAATTGGAAATCCCCGAGAACTGTTCATGAGGTACGGAGTTTCCTCGGACTCGCGGGATATTATCGGAGGTTCATTCCGAACTTCTCGAAGATTGCCAAGCCAATGACGGAGCTGCTGAAGAAGGCTACCAAATATGTTTGGAGTCCATCATGTGAAGCAGCATTCAAGGCTTTAGTCAAGCACCTGACATCAGCACCGGTTTCGGCGCAGCCAGACACAACAAAACCGTTCGATGTGTACTGCGATGCATCCGGCATTGGGCTCGGATGTGTGCTGATGCAAGACCGAAGAGTGGTCGCGTATGGATCACGGCAGCATAGAAACCATGAGCAAAATTATCCAACTCACGACTTGGAGCTCGCTGCCGTGGTACTTGCACTAAAAATGTGGAGGCACTACCTACTCGGTAACCTCGTACATTTATATACCGACCACAAAAGCCTCAAGTACATATTCACTCAGAAGGAGCTGAACATGAGGCAACGAAGGTGGTTAGAACTGATAAAGGATTACGAGATAGAAATCCATTATCATCCGGGCAAGGCAAACGTAGTGGCAGATGCGCTGAGCCGCAAGTCACACGTCAATACTCTGATCATCACACCGTTGGAAGAGAGCGAACCACCACTACATGTGATTCCACGCGGAGCTCTCTACAACCTAGCTTTGATCCCCACCATCCGTGAAGAGATAGCAGCAGCCCAGAAGAATGACAAGGGCATGTCACATTTACGGAGACGTGTAGACAGTGGGGAGTTGAAATGTTTCCGGAAGGACGGAGACGGCGTCCTATGGTTTAAGGACCGGATCGTCGTACCCTGAAACCTGGAATTACGGAAGAAAATCTTTGATGAGGCTCACTTATCAAAGTTTTCTATTCACCCCAGCAGCAACAAAATGTATCACGAACTCAGAAGAAAATTTTGGTGGACACGGATGAAGCGCGAGGTTGCAAAATACGTGTCCGAGTGTGATACATGTCGGAGGGTGAAGGCAGATCATATGCGGAAACCGGGACTGCTACAACCACTGGGCATTCCTGCCTGGATGTGGGAGGATGTGAGCATGGACTTCATCGTCGGTTTACCCACCACCTTGCAGAAACATGATTCTGTGTGGGTGATCGTCGATCGGCTTACCAAAGTTGCCCATTTCATCCCGGTCAACACAAATTACAATGCCAAGAAGTACGCTGAACTGTACATCTCACGGATCCTATGCTTGTACGGCGTACCCCGTACCATCATATCGGATCGGGGCACTTTATTTGTGTCCCGTTTTTGGGAGCAGCTACACGCTGCCTTGGGGACGAAGCTGATCCGTAGTTCAGCCTACCACCCGCAGACGGATAGGCAAACGGAGCGGGTAAATCAGATTCTAGAAGACATGCTACGAGCTTGCGCTATCAACCACGGCAAGAATTGGGATGATCACTTGCCGTTAGCCGAGTTCTCGTACAATAATGGGTACCAAGCCAGCATCAAGATGGCACCTTACGAGGCGCTATACGGTAGGAGATGCCGCACACCATTGAACTGGTGTGAGTCTGGCGAAAGGGTTACCTTCGGGATTGACCTCGTCAACAACGCGGAAGAAAAGGTTCGACTGATTCAAGCGAACCTAAAAGCCGCTCAATCCCGACAGAAACAGTATGCGGACCGGAGAAGGCGCCCATTACAATTCGATGTTGGAGATCACGTATACCTACGGGTGTCTCCAATGAAGGGCGTAAACAGATTTGGGGTGAGAGGGAAATTGGCACCCCGATACATCGGTCCATTCCAGATTACCGAAAGATGTGGATCAGTGGTATACCGGCTGAAGTTACCAGAAGCACTTTCCGGTGTGCACGACGTCTTTCACATTTCCCAGCTGAGGAAGTGTCTTAAGCTATCAACTACCGTTCAGCTGGAAGACATTAAAGAACTGCAATCGGATCTCACCTATCGGGAGGAACCGGTGCAGATTATTGATGAAAAGGCCCGAACCACACGCAACCGTACGTTGTGGTTCTACAAGGTTCTATGGAGTAATCACTCCATGGACGCAGCGACATGGGAAAGCGAAGAATTCCTCCGCACTAACTACCCCGAATTTTTCACGTCGCATATCCGGTAATTTTCCACCGTCCTCTCTCTCATTTTCACCTTATAATCTCGGGACGAGATTCTTTTAAGGGGGGAGGAATGTAAGGGCCTCAGTTTTTGACACACATTTGCAGTGTTCATCGCCACACCACACACCTCATTTGAGGCAGGATGATGAACACAAATGAAGAGCAAGTAACAATTATCAACATGCTCATTAGAGTACAAACTCACATATTGCAAAAGTGGTATTTCCCACATGTGATATAGGTGGGCTAGACATATGAAAACTCCTACACTTTGCTAAGGATGTCCATGCCAAGTTTCACCCAAATTCCAAACCTTTTTGAGGTCATTTTGGGTATAGAGGGCAGTTTGAAACCATATTCAAATTCAAACTGTTTTTATCCCATGGATTTAAAAGTGGGAGGCATATTCTTACTCAGCACATTTTTGTGAACCCACACACCAATTTTCACTCCATTTGGAGTTGATCTTGACATGAGCTAAGTGGGACAAATTCAAACTTCATTTGAATTCAAAACTGCACTTGTGCTGAAATTCACTCAAACCAAACCCAATTCGAATCCTATTCAATTCGAATGGCTCAAGGGTGAATAATCTGAATCACCAGGGGTATTATGGGGTTCACTGTTCACTACAGTGATTAGGAGTAAATTTCAGAGGTTAAACCCCCGGGTGGGGCCCACATGTCATAGAAGGAAGAAGGAGAAACTTGCAACCAAAGTCAGAGTCTCGGTGGGAAATTCCACCGAGCAGCTGTCGGCTGTGCCACCGAGCAGCTACCGGCGCCACCAGCTGCTTCCCTCCCCACGCGCTGGCGCCCAGGGCAGCTCGCTCGCGCCCCCACGCGACCGGCACCGCCTCAGCCGAGCAGGAGTCGGCCGGCTTTATCTTCTCGCGGGCAAACCCGAGCAGCGGCATTGTCTCTCGCCGCAGCTCTCTGCTCAATCGGGAAAATCAGCAAAACCATCTCCTCCTTCGTCCTTGAGCTGCTAGACAGCCACCTGAGGTCGCACTTCACCTCCCCAACACCAGAAACCCTGAGTTCCGACCTCCTTTGCCCAAGAGCGATCGCCACCGCGGCGACCTAGCCTCAGCCGAGAGTCAGGCGCCCGTGGACAGCGTTCCCCAGGCGTTTACACGGTCCAGCAAGAGAGGCAATAGGAGCGCGCGACCACCGTGCTGCTCTCCTCCAAGTTTGGAAGCCAACCGTGAAGAATCCGCAGAGAATTTCTAGTTTTTGCTCCGGCGACCGTAACCCGAGCTTCCGGTACGGTTTCTTTAAATTCTCGCTCTATGATCTTTCGGAGGTCATCAAATCTTGCACATAGACACTGGACTAGCCGGCGATCAAGTTCTTTTCTGCATCCGTGGCATGAAACTGTCTAGGAGTAACGAATTTCGAGCTCGATCAAGGGCGGTCATGGCGGACACGATCGGTCACACGGTGCCGATCGACTTGCCGCCATCCCTGAACCCTTTTTACACCTTGTCTAGCTTTCTAGAGGTACACTGATGCTGTTGGACCGTTTGTTCGGGGTGTTGGCGGGTTAGGACCCACGGTCGACAGCGCTGAACCTCCACCGAGGCCGCGGCACGTCGCCGAGCTATTTCCGGTCACCCCCAGCCCGACCTAACACCACCGACGTGTTCCTCGACGTCGACAACCCCCTGGCGGCAAGTTCCAGACCATGGGAGGTCCGGCAGCGGTGAGCCGGCGAGCTCCGGGTCTGCTCCGGCGAGGTCGGCGGCACGGGCGCGAGAGAACGGCGGGAGGAAGACGAAGTCGGCTGGCCCACGTGTCAGCCGCTGCAGAATTTAAATCGGGATCGGGTGTGGCCAGGGATCGGTTGTGCTGGCGCGCAAATACCCTGTGAGCTCCGATGTGCCGGACACCTCCGCGCTCGACACGTGTGGTATCTCCGGTGCCGGACACCTCCGCGCTCGACACGTGTCCCCACGGGCCCCGAGAGTTTAAACTTTTCCCCCCGATTTTCAGAATTCTTCCAAACTTTAAATCCTCATAACTTTGGCTAGAAAGCTCCAAATCGAGTGAGCCAAATTTTGTTTAATCCATCTCTTTGAGCACTTTTCAGAAAATCAAGTTTCACTTCATGAAAACCCTTAATTCTACAGAATTAATTCCTCAAAATTTAAACTGTTAGGAATTTTAACTGGAGAATTCTTTGGAGGAAAATCCTGAAATTTTGATGGGATGTTCACCAACATATCCCAGAACTACCATAAAAATTTCAGATCCATTGGGGCTCATTTGATCCACCTAATGGTGTGATTAGTGAAACTGTTCCAGAGAAAATAGAAAATGTTCAGAAACATTTTCAGAATTTTCTCTGAAATTGTTTAGCTCATATCTTTAGCTAAGAACTTTCAAATTAAGTGAGACCAACTCCATTAGAACCCTCTGAAAATCTAGTTTTCAGAAAGTCATAGTTTGTTGCATGAAAATTCCTAGAACACCCTAAGAGTTCCAATTAATATCAAGGACATAATTAATTGTGGAGGGCTCAAATGAGCTTTGCTGCAACTAAAACTTGACCAAGTCTCTGTTTAGGTTGTAACCAAGCCATAGTAAAAGTTTCACAGTCATTAGGTCTGTCTAGCAAGGGTTATAGACTTCACAACTTCAAAGTTAATACAAATGCATTTAAATTGATACATATATTGCTCTTATCATGTAGTCGCTAAGGTCGAGGAGGAACCCGAAGTCCTAGACTTTGTTACTCCGGAGGAACAGCTAGCCTACGACCAAGAGCAGCAAGGCAAGCTCCGGTTTGCATTAACCTTTTTACAAACTTTTATTGTTTTGAGCACATACTGGTTTCCTTTATTCTGTGCATTAGAGTCTTGTTTGGAAGCCCCACTGCATAGCCAAGAGAACCATGGGTTGGGTCTAGGATTGCAACTCCGTTAGCTTCTTCATTGCTAGGATAGAGTAGGATTCGGTACAAGTCGAGTGGTTGGAACTACTCGCGAGAATAGGCTAGAGGCACATTGCTCGGGTAGAGATAGCACATGATACACATGGCAAGAAAATGAGACCGAGCGGAGAGTAAGGGCAGCAGGACTTTGGGGCCTGTGTGCTATAGCTCCGCTTGTATCGATTGAGGACCGAGCCGTGTGCGGGCCTGTTGAACAAGCTAGAACAGTACCGAAGACCTACCGGCTATATGGGAACCGGGAAACTGATGTAACTCGGGTAGCTGGGTGTTGAGGCATAGCTGGTCGTTCAGAGGGTAGGTTGAGAGCTCGAGGTGTAAATCGGCTGGCGGCATTGAGATGCGCGTGCAGAGACCTCTTGCTCGGGACGATTGGACCGGTTCAGCATTTGGCTAACGGGTGAAAGGTAGTCGCGTACGGCGTCCGTGATGGTTGTTGTAGGCAACATCGAGTACGGGCGTACGTGACGGGTTGTTCGGGTAACCCTGCAGGTGTAAATCGATTATAATCGCCGTCCCTCGCGGTCAGTGAGTACCACTTGTTCACTGTACCGTGACGTAGAAAGAACAGGCTAGTTACATGTTAAAATGTTGCTGACTGAAAGCTGGACATTAATTGTTAATGATATGCTGTAGCTTAGAGCTAACTAAAGTTCTTTTCAACTTTGGGCAAAGTACATGAGAGAAATGCGTTTCTTGTTTGATTGCGGCTCTCTCATGTGCCTTAGCGTAAGGTTCACCACAACCTGCTGCTAAAACTTGAAAGTAAGGTTCTACTAATTAGGCGAGTCCTTGCAACTGATTTTTTTCCTCATGTACCCATTACCCTCATGTAGAAGTTCCATGTTTAGGTGAGACGGGTCAGACTTGCTGAGCCTTCGTGCTCACTGATTGTGTTTGAAGCTTTTGCAGGGTTCTATGAGGAAGGGACTCCCGAAGAGGAGACGGAACCCCAGGAGGGGAACCCCGTCGAGTGGGAGTCGTGCACGCCGCAGAGTTAGTGTGCGTGTGTGCTAGCAAGGACACGTTTGAGGGCTGAACGTGCACTTGATGCTTAGTTTACGCCCGCGAGTGTAGACTAAACTTATTTTGCTGTAAACAAGTTCATAAACCTGTTTATGTAATAAAATTTCTGCTTCCGCTTTGTACCTTTGACGTGTGTTATACGGTGCTGTGCAACGCAGCACCCCTCGGCGTGATCCTGGCTCGACAGGACCAATGGGGTCGTGTCATGTACCTTAGCGTAAGGTTCTCCACAACCTGCTGCTAAAACTTGAAAGTAAGGTTCTACTAATTAGGCGAGTCCTTGCAAAATGATTTTTACCTCATGTAACCCACCACCCCTTATTTAGAAGTTCCAAGTTTAGGTGAGACGGGTCAGACTTGCTGAGCCTTCGTGCTCACTGCTTGTGTTTGAAGCTTTTGCAGGGTTCTATGAGGAAGGGACTCCCGAAGAGGAGACGGAACCCCAGGAGGGGAACCCCGTCGAGTGGGAGTCGTGCACGCCGCAGAGTTAGTGTGTGTGTGTGCTAGCAAGGACACGTTCAAGGGCTGAACGTGGACTTGATGCGTAGTCTACGCCTGTGAGTGTAGACTGGAACTATTTTGATGTAAACATGTTCATAAACTTGTTTATGTAATAAAATTTCGCTTCCGCTTTGTACCTTTGACGTGTGTTATCCGGTGCTGTGCAACGCAGCACCCCTCAGCGTGATCCTGGCTCGACAAGACCGTTGGGGTCGTGTCAACCGGCCATCCCACGCCCCGGGCGACGAGAATTCGCCACCGGTGGCAAAAACGGGCCGGGCCTCCGGTGGCCGCCCTATTCCCACCAATTGCTGCACTAATTGAGGTGCGTTCCATGCTCCACAAGCTCTGGGGATGCTTTAGGGCAACGTAGCTCGCCGGAGAAGCTTGGGAAACGCCAGACCGCGTCGATGCCGAGCTCCCGAGCCGCCCCGCCGATGCCGACCCATCCCCGGCCGTTTTCATGCGGGGAAACCTTGCCCGGCAGCTGCGCCACATTCCAAGGATCGTGTAGGGCAAAACCAGAGCTAATTTGGTGGAGAATTGAGGGAGAACGAGCCACGCCACGATCTCTGTCGGTGTGCACCCGCGGGCTCTGGCGAGAGGTTGAAGAAACACCTGACCCATGGGCCCCACGTTTGACTGTTCTGTGTAAAATCAAACGGAGAGTTGTTCAAACTTGGAAACTCCATAACTCTGTGTAGAAAGCTCCAAAAGTAGTGAGACAAATTTTTTTGGATTCCTTAGGAGGAGTACTTTGCAGAGAAATAAATTTCTAACTATGAAAATGCCTACGAATATCTGTAGAATTCTTTTTAATTATTCCTTTAGGGAGTAATTCCAGGAAATTGGCTTGTTGAAATATTCGGTCAGAAGCTCTTTATCATAGTTCCTGAGCTCCAGTAAAAATTTCAGGATATTTGGAGATAATTAACAGGGCTTAATGAGTAGGTTTTTCTCAGGGTTATTTAAATGGGCTGAAAAATCACAGAAGCAAATTTCAGAAAAATGGAATGAACTTCAATCCTCCATTCTGGCCATCAGAAGACTTAGAGAAATTTGAAACAAATTATCCTAGGAACCTTAGGTCCAGACCTATTAGGATATAAAATTTCTCCATATGACCAAGTCTAATTAAATTCCAATAAATCATTGAATGTTAAAGGTTCCAAGAATTCTTGTGCCCATTTTCTGTATCAAAAGCTTCTGAAAATTTTAACATACTCCTATCATGAGTTTAGAAAGACTCTGTAAAAATTTCAACCATATACTCCTCTTTCTTCTTAGGTTTTGCTTCTGTAGTTTGCTTATAGAACATTATTTCATAATGTGACGCATTTCTTTAATTGATCATTTCGATAGCGATACATCATGCGAAGACTTCGGAGACCACTAACTTGCTCCTGTTGATAGAAACATTAGTCGGGATCAACACTAAGGCAAGCCCCGGTTTGCATCAAAATTTACAAGTTTTTATTTGTATTCACTTTATAATGTCATTTTGTTTAGTGCATTAAGTCTAGATGGTATGAAACTCCACATGCATAACCCAGAAAAACCCTGAAGTTTGATTTAGAATAGGTTATCACTTAGCTATAACTGCTGATTTCAAGTTAACAAAAGTGGATTAAAAGAGGCATAACTCGAGTAGGCCGTTTCCTACTCGTGAACCGGGATTAAGGGGGATCAATCGGAAGAGTTTGGAATTGATCCTCTTAGTTGGGAATGGAGACCAGACAGTATGGACGGAAGGCTCAAGGACGTGGTCCTGTGAACCTAGTACCTGTCTGAGTCGATTAAGGCTCGTTCTCGTGAGCGGCCCCGCTGGACAAGTTCGAGTTGTGTACCGGATGCATACTGGCTATATGGGACCTAGGAAACTGATGTAACATGTTAACCTGGGTGTCGAGACAATCCCCACCGTCTTATGCAGATGCTGAAAGGATAGAGAGGTCGGCTCTATGAGGGTTTGCCGTAGTGAGACTTAATCCAAGTCGGTGGGACCGGTTCAATATTTGGGTGTCATGTGAAAGGTTGCCACAAACGACGTTGAGGGGATTTGTTGATCACCGGTCTCGGACGGGCGTACGTGTCGTGTCAGCCGGGTGTTTTTGATTCCAATCACCGTTGCTCGCGGTAGTGAGCATACTTGTACACTGAGTCGTGACGTAGTAAGAAACTGGGGAAAAGTTAATATGCTTCGTGAGTAATCCTCATATTGGAGATGAGGGATGATCAACACTTTCACTAAATTTACTTTCTACTTTGGGCTAGTAGCATCGAGACAAAGTGTTTCTTGCTTGATTGTGGAGTCTCGGCGTTGATGGCGCAAGGTATGTATGGGTCTAGGGTAGCTCACTAAATTTACTTTCTCCTCGGGCAAGTGGCATCGAGATGATGTGTTTCTTGTTTGATTGTGGAGTCTCGATGTAAATTTGCGAGGATTATAAAAGTTGATTAAAACTGGAAGTAAGGACTCTCTTATGGCTCAAGTTCATTGTTTATGAAAACTTCTCTTTCCATCCCTCTATTTTCAGCATGTAGAGTTCCATGTGTAGGTTGTCGGTTAAGTCTTGCTGAGCATAAGTTCACGGTTTGTTGATCCATTGTTTTGCAGGTAACGTTGCATACGGCAACGTTAGGGAGGAAGGGAGAACCGAGTGGGGAAGCACCCATTGAGGGGTGTGAGTCTCGCTTGAAACCCTGCACGCCGCCGGGTTTTTGATGTGTGCTAGTGTGAGGTATCCGCGGGCAGGATGGCTTCATTTTGCTTAGCATAGGCTATAGTCCGTGAGTGTATTCTTATCTTCCGCTACAATGTACACTTGTACATTATTTGTAAAATGAGACAATAGTATGTATTAAAGACATATATTGTTGTGCATGTGTGTTTTTTGGTTATGTGCTGTTAGGTGCCGCATCGCACGGCACCACCCAATGCTATTCCTGGACTGTCGGGGTGGGGGTCGCCACAGGCGTGGTATCAGAGCCGCATTGGGAATAGCGCACCTGAAAAGACACGTATTTTCAAAAACTTAGAGTTTACAAGTGAGGATTCGGTACTAGGCCCACATAAGGTTTACTGTTAGCTTAAGTGATGTAAGGTGGCTAACTAACATACTTGTTATGCTATTCTGTAATGACGCACCGCCAACCAGGTAAGACATAAGGTATGCTATGGAAAGCGGATCAATTTCGGTTAGCTCCCCTAACGAGGAAAGCGGTCCAGGGAATAGGTCTCATAGCTTGTTGTGAGACCTTAATATGAAACTCTTGAACTCTTCATGTTACTGAGTTCATATGAAACGCTGGTCCTGGCGTGCATTAGGCAAGAAAGTTGAAACCCCAACGTGTGGTCGCTAACACGATAGTGTGTTCTTCTGGAAATAGCCTAGGAGGGCATACGCAGCGCTTGCCATTGGCGTGCCCTGCAGGGCAGTAGGTGGTATCTGTTGGGTTGATAAAATTCCCAACCGTGATGACCCGTTCACGCTCTACTCGGGTTCCCTGTCGTGTGGTGTGAAAACACAACCATGTACCTTGAGACGTGACTTGACTCAAGGATGGCCTGTATGGAAATGATACGGGGCGTATATTTTTATTATGATATGGACCCGCCTGAAATGACAACCCTATGTGTGCATCATCATTGAGTGGTTTTCTGCAGGTACACTAACCACATATCTGTATTACGAGTAGAACACGTTTACAAGTGAACGATTCTAGTGCCACTAATAGAACGTATATGCCGGGTGTAATCCGGTTAGGATTTTTCTATTTTGTGAGGAACGTAGTATCGGCATTATCATGGAAATTGCATGAACACCTCGCTTATCTCATAAACTTGAATATTCTGTAAGATCTGAATGAATACAGATCAAATGAAGTAGTTAAAACTTGTTTAGAAACCAACTCAAGCATATGTGAGTGTAGAGAGACCCAAAAACAGAGTCCCCTGTTTTGGCATTATTTTTGCTGAAACTTACATAGGGTGTTACTCATTGTATAAAAGACCAATGGTAGTGCGTGATACTGTTTTTTAAAGGTGGAGAAGTCCTCTAAAACTTTTCTATAAACCTCCAGGAAAGAAAACACACTCAAAGTTGGTCAAAAACCTTAGAAACCAAAAACTGCTACAAATGGGTAGAACTGAAACAGAGTCTCTGTAATCCCACTCTAACTTGTGGTGGAAAAATCTTTAAGGGTATTGTGATACAATTCTGGAAAGGGCATGAGATATGATACAACTTTTTAATTCAAAGTTTTGCCCAAACTGGGGAAGAATGAACTGGAATTGTGGATTGAAACTAGGTACCTGTGGGGAGGTGCTGTCGAAATCCTGCCAGAAATTCTGTTAACTTTGAACCATCATATCTTTTGATCCAGGATTTCAAAGGGGTCATATAAATACGTTTTGAAAATATTGGGACGTTCTTTACAAGTTTTGTGTTCAACCTCAGGGCAGAATCCTCCTGTAAAGGGGTGAAATTCGCAGGACAAGTGAAACTGTCCAGAGTACCCAAAGGCTGTGTATAGTTTCTGTATTGATTGGAAATTTTGCTGATAACTTCCTGTATAAAAATTGTAAAATGTGTAATCTTACAATTATAGAAACCTTAAAGTCGTGCTCCAACTTTGTAATTATGAGCTTGGTCAATATACGTTTCTGACTGTATGGAAAAGTTGACTCAAGGTCAGAACGTAGAGAAGAGGTGCTGCTGAAATTCCTCCAGAATTTCTGTCAACCTTGCAAGCTCATAACTTCCGATCTAGAACTTAGTTAGAGGCAAATGAATATGTTCTGGGAATGTACTGAGGTTATCTACAACTTTGGTAGTTAACCCAAGCCATGAAAGTGTTGTTTGGACAACAGAAATCTTGTTTGTTTGAGGACCGGTCAATCTGAGACAGAATGACCATAACTGTGATTATTCCAGTTATTCTTTAAATCCTTGCTGTTAGTTGAATCAGTTTGCGCATAAATCATTTTGCTTACATGTTAAGACTTCATTATCAGTGTTTCACTACTTTGTTATGGAATAAATCAAGTGATAGTGTTAAGCTGATAATGAACTCTTGCAATTCCAGAATGGTGCGAACTTCTTCCATGGGTGAAGTGGGTGCTTGCAGTGGTGGTGGTGGTGATAACTCTCCACAGCGGGAGCAGTGAGATCCGCAACAGCAGCCACCACCAGGACCTTCCCCTATGGTCACAATGGTGGATATTCTGGCAGCCATGACGGGTGCAAGTGATGAGCGAACCGACTTTCTCCGCACCCTTGTGATGAATACATCCCGTCAACGGGGATGTCAAGATGAAGACTTTCGCCAACCTCGAATGAGTTCCTATGTTGAGTTCTTGGAGACTCAACCACCGGTTTTCATTGAAGCTGAGGATCCTCTGGTGGTGGATAGCTGGATCCGTACCATTGAATCTAAGTTTAGTTGCTCCAATGCACCGAACATCAGAAAGTCTTATACGCGGTGCAATAACTTCACGGGTCCGCCAGTGCATTTGTTGCTTATCATGTTCCTTCCGGAAAATTCAGCGGAAGCTCGAGGAGTTTCTAGTCTTAAAACAAGGAGGGAGGGATGCATACGAGCATTCGCGAGTGTTCAACAAACTGGCACAGTATGCGCCTGAACATGTGAACACTGAGGCACAAAAGTGTGAATGGTTCTTTCGCAGCCTCAATCCCAAGTTAAAGGGAAAGACTCGTCTTAGCAGATCGAAAGAACTTCAACGAATTGATGAGTGCTGCCATCATGGTTGAAGATGCTCAGCGAAAAGTTCAGGCTGAGAAAAGAAAGAACAGTATACCACCGGACAGTAGCAATATTGCTCCTCTTAAATACCGGGTGGTGGACAGTACCTTGAACTGTCAGCTGATGCAGCCGGCTAGACGACTCCAAAAATATTCGGGTCGTTCATCTCAATATTCTGAATTCGGACAGCTGCAACAACGGTATATGCAGCCGCAATATTCTGTTCCTCAAGCGTTCTTGCCGCAGCAGAATACACCCAGTATCCGTACTCAGAGTAACATAGAACCGGCTGAGAATTCGTGCTTCATGTGTGGTTATTCGGGTCACATCAGCAGGAAGTGTCCAGAAAGGATACGCCACAGAGGAAATACACCGGAGCAGGGTATAAATCAATCCCGTGCTCAGCTCCAAGGAACAGCATCAAAGTACGGGTGCATTTATCATACAGCTCTAGAGGATGTGCCGGAAGGTGCACCTGTGCTAGCGGGAATGTTCACCCTCAATGAACTACCCGTATTGATTTTATTTGACTCTGGAGCCACACACACTTTCATCAGCAGGTTATTTGTGTGCAAAGCTGAGCTCTCCACCACTACACCAAAAGATCACTACCTTATCAGCTCACCCGGTGGAAATATAGCTGCTAATGAAGTGGTGATCAAAGCACCCTTGTGCTTAGGTGGAAAATTATACCCCACAAACCTCATTGTGTTAGCGGAGCAGAAGATCGATGTGGTCTTAGGAATGGCATGGATGAACTACCACGGGGCTGTTCTTGACATCGGTCCATGGTTTGTTAGCTTGGACTCTCCGTTCTACGGTCTTCAAACAGTCATACTTGAAGACGTGAATTTTAAAAATCCAGTTGTGTACCACAGTGTGACCATGAAACTGGAGGATATTCCAGTGGTCCGTGAGTACCCAGATGTGTTTCCCGACGATCTCCCAGGGATGCCGCCTGAAAGGGACGTGGTATTCAAGATCGAGTTAGCACCGGGAACCACACCAATATCTCGTAGGCTGTACAAAATGTCTCTGAAGGAATTAGCTGAACTGAAAGAGCAGCTAAAGGACTTAATGGACAATGGGTTCATCAGGCCAAGCTCATCACCATGGGGCTGTTCAGCCCTCGTTGTGAAGAAAAAGGATGAATCACTTCGGTTATGTGTGGATTATCGGCCGCTGAATGCAGTGAAGATCAAAAATAAATATCCATTGCCGCGGATTGATATATTATTTGATCAGTTAGTGGGTGCCAATGTATTCTCCAAAAATGGACTTGAGGTCCGGTTATCATCAGATAGAAATCAGAGCGGAGGATATACCGAAGATGGCTTTCTCGACTAGATACGGGCTCTATGAGTATCTAGTCATGTATTTCGGGTTAACGAATGCACCCACACATTTCATGTACCTTATGAATTCTGTATTCATGCCAGAGTTGGATAAGTTCGTTGTGGTTTTCATCGACGACATTCTCGTATACTCTAAATCGGAGGAAGAGCACACCAAACATCTCCATATTGTGCTCCAACGATTGCGAGAACATAAGCTGTATGCCAAATTAAGCAAGTGTGAATTTTGGATCAGCAAACTACCGTTCTTAGGCACATTATATCAGCGGAGGGTGTGTCCATAGATCCAACAAAAGTTGAGCAAGTCTTGAAGTGGGAGTCTCTAACATCCGTTCATCAAATCCGCAGTTTTCTAGGACTAGCGGGCTACTATCGGAGATTTATTCCCATCTTTTCAAAGGTTGCTAAGCCCATGACAGAGTTATTGAAAAAGAGAAGCAAGTATGCATGGACGGAGGCCTGTGAAGAGGCATTTCAAACTCTGAAGAAACATCTTACAACGGCACCGGTTCTAGCCCAACCGGATAAAACAAAGCCATTCGATGTTTATTGTGATGCCTCAGGCATTGGACTTGGCTGCGTCTTAATGCAAGATAGACGCGTGATCGCGTATGGATCTATTCAACTCTGCAACCACGAGAAGCACTACCCTACTCATGACCTAGAACTCGCTGCAGTGGTGCTCACGTTGGAAATGTGGAGGCACTACTTACTCGGAAATTTAGTGCACCTCTACATCGACCATAAGAGCCTCAAGTATATATTCACTCACAAGGATATCAATATGAGGCAGCGGAGATGGTTGGAATTAATCAAAGATTATGAGCTCGAGATCCATTACCATCCGGGGAAAGCTAACGTGGTGGCTGATGCGCTCAGTCGTAAGTACCACGTGAATAACTTGTCGGTTGTTCCGGATGAGGAAGAGGAACCAGGTTTGAGAGTGGTTCCATATTAGGCATTGTATAATATTGCTCTCGTGCCTACCATTAGAGAGGAGATTGTACAAGCCCAAAAGAGATATAAAGAAATGCGGAAAATCCAAGCAAGAATCAAAGAGGATAATATGAAATGTTTCCGGGAAGATGATCAAGGTGTGTTACGGTTTAACAACCGTATTGTGCTACCCCAGAACATGAAGCTAAGGAAGAAAATCCTGGATGAAGGCCATATGTCCAAGTACTCAATACATCCAGGAAGCAATAAAATGTATCAAGACCTCAAGACAAAATTTTGGTGGACTCGGATGAAGCGATAAATTGCCAAGTATGTATCCGAGTGTGATACATGTCGGCGAGTCAAAGATGATCATATAAAGAAAGCGGGAATGCTACAACCATTAAGTATTACGGTATGGAAGTGGGAGGACATCAGTATGGACTTTTTTGTCGGACTGCCTTTCACGTTCAAAAAGCATGACTCCATTTGGGTGATTGTTGATCGGTTAACAAAATCAGCCCACTTCATCCCAGTGAATACGGGATTCCATACTAAGCAATATGCAGAGTTGTATCTCTCCAGAATTGTGTGCTTACATGGAGTTCCCAAAACCATCATATCCGACCGAGGTTCTATATTCGTTGCTCGTTTCTGGGAGCAACTACATGAATCTCTGGGAACAAAGTTACTTAGAAGCTTAGCATACCATCCTCAGACCGATGGTCAAACGGAGAGGGTGGATCAGATTCTAGAAGATATGCTGAGAGTGTGTGCCATAGATCATGGAAAGAATTGGGATGACCATTTGCAATTAGCGGAGTTCTCCTACAATAATGGTTATCACTCCAGCATTAAGATGGAACCATACGAAGCGCTCTATGGCAGGAAGTGCCGTGCACCACTCAATTGGTGTGAACCTGGTGAGAGGGTGATTTTCGGCATTGATCTTGTAAAAGATGCCGAAGAGCGGGTCCAACTTATTGAAGCAAATCTCAAAGTCGCTCAATCTCGCCAGAAAAGTTATGCGGACAAGCGACGCCGACCATTGTATTTTGAAGTCAGGGATCACGTCTATCTACGAGTATCCCCGATGAAGGAATTCATCGATTCGGGGTCAAGGAGAAGCTAGCGCCTCGTTTTGTTGGTTCGTTCTTTATTACGGAACGGTGTGGACCGGTAGCCTACTGTTTGAGGCTGCTAACATCATTATCGGGCATCCACGGCATCTTCCATGTCTCACAATTGAGAAAATGTTTAAAGGAGCCGAGAGAAGTTCTTTTGGGAGGCATGGAAACATTACAACCGGATCTCACCTACATCGAGGAGCCAGTACAAATCCTCGATGAAAATACACGTGAAACATGGCGTCGATCGTTGCAGTTTTAAAAAAGTGTTATGGAGCAACCACACCGATGACGAAGCTACATGGGAGAGCGAGGATTTTCTCTGGATGAATTGGTCGGAATTGTTATTGAACTATCACCGGTAAATTTCTTTCCATCTCGTTCTTTTACTAATCTCGGGACGAGATTCTTTTGAGGAGGGAGGATTGTAAAAGCCCCAAATTTCAACATGCATAGCTCCTTAGTAGAATGTAAATACACAGGATCAAATAAAATTTTAAGTAGGGTTTCCAATTCAAAATTTCCAGCTACATGCAATAAAGGAAACCAAGCCACAAAGGAATTAAACCCGGCAATTCGAATGCGAGCGCAAACGAGAGTAAACGCCATGGAAAGCAAATTCAAATTTTCGGAATTTGCTGCAACGTTTGCATTTCAATTTAGGAGCCAGTGTGTCGGTGGGACCCGCATATCAGTAAAAAGAGACACAATCAAATTGGCTTCTGTGTGAGCGCACCACAGAGGCAGCCACCGAGCTGCTGCTCGTGCTTGCTCCCGAAGGCAGGAAAGTTTCACGGTGTGTAATCCTTAGCCACAGCAGCTGCACAAACGAATTGGCTTTCCTCTGCCTCACACGATCAACTCCACATCTCCTCGCTCCCTCGCGCATGCAACAGAGAGAAACAGTCACCGGCGCCTGCCTTCTCTCGGCTCTCATCGGCGATCAGTGCCCGGCCTTGGTGACGCCCGGCTGGACCACCCACGATCTGCGCCCGTCATTCCTCTACCTCCCCAACACGTCCTCAGACTGTGGCCGGCCGTCGACAACCGGTGCCAACCCGTTCTTCCACCGGGAAAAACAGAACACGCCGCAGAGGTTAGCTACTCCGAGCGGCTCCGGTCCGAGCAAATGCACACAGAGGTTAGCACGGCTGTCTAGCTCATCATACCGTAGGCCCCTTGCTCTTCCCCGTCACCGGCTAGCCGGAATTTGGGTTTTTGCACCGGCGAACGTGTTGAACCGACGCGAGCCAAATCTGGAAATTCACCCAACGTAGTTGATCATCAGTTCTACAATTCAAGCCACAGAAACTAGTAACCCTAGCGCCCTCCCACACCAAAGCACGCATTAAACCGGCCATCCCATGCCCCATGCGACGAGAATTCGCCGCCGGTGGCAAAAACGGGTCGGGCCCTTGGTGACCGCCCTATTCCTGTCAATTGCTGCACTAATTGAGGTGTGTTCCATGCTCTACGAGCTCTGAGGATGCTTTAGGGCAATGTAGCTCGCCGGGAGAAGCTTGGGACACGCCAGAATGCGTCGATGCCAAGCTTCCGAGCCGCCCCGCCGATGCCGACCCATCTCCGGCTGTTTTCATGCGAGGAAACCTTGCCCGGCAGCTGCGCCACGTTCCAAGGATCGTGTAGGGCGAAACCGGAGCTAATTTGGTGGAGAATTGAGGGAGAACGAGCCGCGCCACGATCTCTGCCGGTGTGCACCTGTGGGCCCTTGCGAGAGGTTGAAGAAACACCTGACCCGTGGGCCCCACGTTTGACTGTTCTGTGTAAAATCAAACAGAGAGTTGTTCAAACTTGGAAAATGTGGCGGACCGGAATCCACTCATCCAGGATCGCAGAGGGTGGTGCCGCACGATGCGACACCCGACAGCACACGTCATAAGAACACAATATATTACATGGAAAAACAAACTGAACTGTACAAAAAGGTACCACTTCAGTTACAAACTAATATTTATTTTACACAGTGGAAGTCTACTCTGTAGAACTCACGCCCGCCTATCTAGCAAAAGTCGGTTGCCCAGCCCTAGGGCAACCAACACTGGCTGCACTCCTCAGCTCAGCGCGGCGTGTACGGCTCCCACTCAGCCGTGGTCCCCGACGGAGGGTAACCCTCACCAGTGGACTCGTACTCCGAGTCCGTGGGTGGCTCCTCACCTGAAAAACACTTAAGCAGCAACCGTGAGCACGAAGGCTCAGCAAGGCTTAACCGACTCACCTAAACATGCAACTCTACATGAGGTGTACAATGACATAGGATAGTCATATTACAACAAATGGACTCGCCTACAAGTTCATCCTTAGTTCAGCTTTTAGCAACAAGTTAACGGTTCAGGAAGCTGAAATTTAGTAAGCAATATTTGGTGGCAAACATGTAGCAATACAATATTATATCATATCAGCAATATTGAATCAACGTATTTCATACATTATTCTACGTCACGACTCAGTGACCAAGTGGTACTCTTCACCGCGAGGGACGGCGAATCGATTCGATATACACCTGCAGGGAAACCCAAAGAGCACGTCACGTACGCCCATCCGTGGAGCTGCACAGCACGCTCACTCGATGTCGTACGGGACAACCTTTCACCCAACAGCCCAAACGTCGAACCGGTCGCACTGAAACGAGCAGGAGGTTCCCCACATGGAGCATCTCGCTATGCCCGTTGGCAGATTTCCACCTTGCTGCCCTAAGCCTACACCTATAAATCGGTGCGTTATGCCTTGACGCCCGGAGGTTTAGGCTACATCAGTTTATCGGGGCCCATATATCCGATATGCCTTCGGTACGTTCAAACTTGATCAGCGTGGGCCGCACACGGATCGGTCCTCAATCGACATGGACAGGTCCGCGCACACAAGACTTCCTCTTGTTGCTCCCTAGCCCCTGCCTAGTCTCATTTTCATTACTAAAGTGATCTCACATCACTCAACCGAACCCCTGTGTCCCAAGCCCATCTCGCGAGTAGATTCCAACTACTCGACTTGTACCGAAGTCCTATGAAACATTAAGCATAGCCTGACTACTCGAGGTCTTAGACACTACCCTCACTCTTATGGAAAATTTCTGGTCATGCAAGTGGGGTTCCATCCATCCTATACCTAATGCACAATCATACTTCAAATGACACATGTAAACAAATTAAAACTTATAAAAAGGTTAATGCAAACCGGGGCTTGCCTTGTGGCTGCTGGTCAGTAGTTAGTTCTTCCTCTGGAAGCAGGAAGTCGAGAACCTCCGGAGCTTCCTCGCCTTCAGCGACTACACGTTATTGAAATACTACATGTTAATGAATATGCATACAAGTTTATTGTAATGCTTCTGCTATTAGTTCTAATAACCAGTTTCTAACAACTGGAACTCTGTTCAAGAATTTAAAATGGAACTTGGGTTTAGTGGTTTGGGTTTGGATCTAAGTACCTGGTTAAGTGCTAAGTGGTTTTCCCCCTTTTCCATATTAATCCCTCAAGTGGTTAAACAGGACAGGGGTGATCCATAGCTCCAATGGAGCTGAGAATTTTTGTGTGAGTTCCTTGTCACAAGACAACTCTCTGGATCAAAATTTAGCACTTGTCATTGAGGGGTTTATTCAGAATAATTCTTTTAGCAAATAAGCAAAGCAGAATTAATTCTGAGGTAACACCCATGTTCATGCCCAACTTAGTGTACTACAATTTCAATTATAGCTCATAGAGTTTGCATGAATTTTTCCTAGCATTTTTGGAGCTAAGGTTTGTCCAGAACTGAATTTCCAAGTGTTTGGAAATTCTCTGAAAATGTTTCTGTATTCAAATGAACACAGCACCTTCAAATTTGAATTGCTCTGCTCAAATCAACTCCAAATGGACTGAAACTTTTACAGGGGTTCACTCACATCCTAAAGAGCATTCTGGCAAAATTTGGGGATTTTCGGATGAACCAAACTCCCTCTAAAATTCTTTTGCTGAAAAGATTTAAAGAATTTTCCAGAAGTAATTAATGGGTTTCATACAAATTGGGTTGTATATTTTGATAGAGCTAGGCAAGATGAATCCAACCCAATTTGAATCATTAAATTTGGAGCTTCCTAGCAAAAGTTATGGGGTTCTAAAGTTTGAACTAAATCTGGAAATTCAAATTAATTCGGGAAACATTCAAACTCTGACTGTGGGTCCCTTCTACACGTGTTGGCTGCTGGAATCACGCCACAAGGGCCACAGGACCCTTCCCGCGTCCCCACACTGGATCCCGGGCCGCAGCGGATCCGACGCTTTAAAATATCGCCACTGACATGCAGGCCCCTAGTCATCTTCCTCCTCCCGACGCCCGCGCGATCCCGCCGCCGAGCTCGCTGGAGTTCTCGCCGGGAGGGGCTTCCGGTGCTTGGAACTTGCTGATTCTCGCCGCCCCCACGTATTCTCGTGCGAGGAACACGTTGCCGGGCGTATCTCCGATTGGCAACGGCCGGAAACCTAGGTGCAATGGCGACAGCGTCTGTGGCAACTCTGGCGATGTCGCTAGAGCGTTTTTCCGCGGCAAACATGTCGCCGTTTGCTCGTACAGCATCACTGCACCGAGGAGAACACGGACCATACCGCCAATCTCGCTGGAACTCGCCGGAAGTTTGACCTCACCGTCGGGCTAGGTCAAAATCCGGTGAAAGTCGAAAAACTCGATGAACGGCGGCTTCGCTCGATGATTCTCCGTGGTTCTTGATCCAATGAATGCGCACGGGGGTATAGAAGGTGTATGCTACGTCGTGTGGGGGGTGGTTCGAAGTGTGAGAAGAATTTGCCGAATTTCTACCTTCGGCCATTATCGGATGTCGTCGACAAAACTGAAATTCCGGCGAGCACGGTCCATGACACGCTGCCGGCGTTGTTGTGAAGCGAGAAGGGTTACTGGCGCACCTTTTTGCTTTTGCAACTCGATGGGAGAGGCTCTGTTGTGGCCGGGCGACGTGATCTTGTCGAGGCGGCTCTCTTCGGCGCTGTGGAGGAAGATCAGCTCGACGCCGACGTCCCGACGGAGCTAGCGCCCGGTTCTTGCTTCTGCCACGCTAAAGGGAGTCCGGCGTTGCTGTGGGGCAGCTTAGCGCGTCGTGCCACGGGGTGGAGCAGCCGCGCAGCGGTGAACCGACGGCGTGCCTCTGTGCGGTCGCGTTTATCACCGAGGACACACGGGGATCGTTCAGCGTCAGTTGTGAGGCGGTGTGGAACACTGTGCTCTCGGTGGAGAAGATAAAAGCGGAGAAACCTCGATCCCCTAAGCAGCTCGGGAGGTGCTTCCGGTCTTCGGTCGTCCGCGCGGTGGCAGCCCGTGGGAGAGAGCAGCGCGCTCGGGTGTGAACTGTGGAACCGGTTGACTTAAGCAGTAAGTTTCTTCCCTCCCTTCTCACTGACAATTGGGGCCCACAGCTCCCCTCTGCCCAAAAAGATCTCCAAAATTTTGACCTAATGTAAATTCAGCTATGAGGGATCCAAATTCGAAAACCATTTGTCCATTTGACAATTTGTGCCACAGTTTCAAATTTGAATTCAAATTTCAATGAAAATTCACAACTCTCTTTGATATCCCTATCAAAGGACCTCCAAATCTTCTCAAAATTTGCCCCCCTAATAATTTGAACCTAAGGAATCCAAATATGCACTTAGATCCTGGTGTTAACTGCTGCAACCATGAATTTGAATGCAACAGTTTTGAATCACCCTCTCATGTGTTATCATACGTGTAGAAAGTTTGAACTAATACCCTCTTGATGGAGGTTACTTGCTCTTCACAATTCTTCACAAGATATCCACAACAAAAGTGTAGTGTTGTGAGGTGAGGAAAATTTTTTTGCAAGTCCCTTTTCTTGGGCTTTTACATCCCTCCCCCCTTAAAAGAATCTCGTCCCGAGATTATAAAAGGAACGATAGCGATGTAGTAGGGACTTACCCGTGTTGAGAAGCCATGAACTCCGGGTAATTTGAGCGAAGGAATTCCTTGCTCTCCCACGTCGCTTCTTCAGCGGTGTGGTTGCTCCAGAGTATTTTGTAGAACCACAACGTTCTGCTACGCGTGGTTCGGGCTTTCTCATCAAGAATTTCCACCGGATACTCATCATATGTCAAATCCGGTTTCAGCTCGCCGATGTCTTCAGTAGGAACAACAGCTGTATGATTTATACATTTTCGCAGTTGCGAAACATGGAAAACATCATGGACACCAGCAAGGGATGCCGGTAACTCCAATCGATACGCCGCTGGTCCACACTTCTTGGTGATGGCATAGGGTCCAATAAAACGGGGAGCGAGCTTCCCCTTCACACCGAACCGGTGCACGCCCTTCATCGGAGACACGCGGAGGTACACGTGTTCACCGACGTCAAAGTGCAACGGTCTACGCCTCTTATCAGCGTAGCTCTTCTGCCGGGATTGAGCGGCCTTCAAGTTAGCTTGAATCGTCCGAACGCGCTCTTCGGCGTTGTTCACCACATCAACCCCGAATGTGACCCTTTCACCGTACTCGCACCAGTTTAATGGGGTGCGGCATTTGCGACCGTAGAGAGCTTCGTAGGTGCCATCTTGATACTCGCCTGATAGCCGTTGTTCTATGAGAATTCTGCCAATGGTAGGTGATTATCCCACTTCCTACCATGGTGGATGGCACATGCTCTCAGCATGTCTTCTAGAACTTGATTCACCCTCTCTGTCTGGCCATCTGTCTGAGGGTGTTAGGCGGAGCTTCTAATCAGTTTAGTACCCAAAGCAGCATGCAACTGTTCCCAAAACAAGACACAAACAATGCCCCTCGGTCTGAGACTATGGTCTTGGGTACACCATGCAGGCATAGAATCCTGGCAATGTATAACTCCGCATATCTGTTGGCATGGAAATGTGTATGCACGGGAATGAAGTGAGCCGACTTGGTTAGTCGGTCAACGATCACCCAAATGGAATCATGTTTGTTGGATGTTAAATGTAATCCCACAATGAAATCCATGCTCACATCTTCCCATTTCCATGCTGGAATTTTCAGGGGTTGCAACAGCTCTGACTTCTTCATGTGATCAGCCTTCACTCGTCTACATGTATCACACTCGGATACGTACTTCGCTACCTCCTGTTTCATCCGTGTCCACCAAAATTTCTTTTTCAAATCTTGGTACATTTTGATGCTGCCCGGATGAATGGAGTATTTAGACAAGTGGGCTTCATCGAGGATCTTCTTCCTCAGCTCCATATCCCGGGGTACGACTATGCGGTCATTGAACCATAGCGTCCCCTCATCTTCCTTCTGGAAACATTTGATCTCCCCGTTATCTATCCGTCTCCGGAGATGTGCCATGCCTTTATCAGTCTTCTGAGCTGCAATGATGTCGTCCCTAATAGTAGGGATGAGGGCAAGGTTGTACAGCGATCCATAAGGAACCAAATATAGACTCGGCTCTTCCTCCTCCACCGGTGTAATGGTGAGGTGATGGACATGTGATTTCCGACTCATCGCGTCGGCAACCACATTCGCCTTGCCGGGGTGGTAGTGAATCTCAATTTCATAATCTTTGATCAGTTCTAACCACCTCCTTTGCCTCATGTTCAGCTCCTTCTGGGTGAAAATGTCTTTCAAGCTCTTGTGGTCGGTGTAGAGATGCACCAGATTCCCCAGGAGATAGTGCCTCCACATTTTCAGCGCCAAAACCACTGCAGCAAACTCAAGATCATGAGTGGGATAATGCTGCTCATGGTTCCGAAGCTGGCGTGAGCCATAGGGGACCACACGTCCTTCCTGCATCAACACGCAGCCGAGCCCAATACCGGACGCGTCCCAATACACGTCGAAGGGCTTTGTTGTATCCGGCTGAGCTAAAACCGGGGCTGTTGTGAGATGCTTCACCAATGTTTGGAATGCTCCTTCACACGCCGTGTTCCAAACATATTTCGTCCCCTTCTTCAGCAATTCTGTCATCGGCTTAGCGAGCTTGGAGAAGCTTGGAATGAATCTGCGATAGTATCCCGCTAACCCGAGAAAGCTTCTGACTTCATGGACTGAAGTGGGAGCTTTCCATTTCAGTACTTGCTCTATTTTGCTTGGGTCAACTGCAATGCCTTCAGCTGAGATGATATGTCCCAAGAATGGCACTTGGCTGATCCAAAACTCGCATTTACTGAACTTGGTGTAGAGCTTATGGTCTCGCAATCGTTGAAGAACGATCCGCAAGTGTTCGGCATGTTCGGCTTCTGTCTTGGAGTAAACCAAGATATCGTTGATGAACACTACCACGAACTTGTCCAGCTCCGGCATGAACACCGAGTTCATGAGATACATGAAATGGGCTGGAGCATTTGTGAGACCAAAGGACATGACGAGATATTCATATAATCCGTATCTCATCGAGAAGGCCGTCTTCGGAATATCCTCCGCCCGGATCTTTATCTGGTGATATCCATAGCGAAGGTCCATCTTTGAGAACACACATGCACCCACAAGTTGATCAAACAATATGTCGATGCGGGGCAGTGGATACTTATTCTTGATGGTGACGGCGTTGAGCGGCCGGTAGTCCACACACAGCCTCAGGGTTTCATCCTTCTTCTTTACAAATAGCGCCGAGCATCCCCAAGGCGAGGAACTCGGCCTAATGAAGCCCTTGCTCAACAGATCATTGAGCTGTTCTTTCAGTTCAGCCAGCTCATTTGGAGCCATTTTGTATGGTCTCCGTGATATGGGCGTAGTCCCGGGTGCAAGTTCAATCTTGAACTCAACATCCCGCTCAGGTGGCATGCCCGGAAGATCATCCGGAAACACGTCGGGGTACTCCCGGACTACAGGGATGTCCTCTAACTTGAGAGCTTCAGCATTATTAATTGCTAAAACTTCCCGTACTGGAGTGTCTAACACCATGGAATGCGGACGGTGGAATGGAGAGTTTAAATGAACCGTCCGTGTCCGAGTCTCTAGGACAGCGCCATGGTATTGTAGACATGACATCCCTAAGATTGCATCAATCTTTTGCCCCATAAGGATTATCAAGGTGGTGGGATATAGTTTCCCACCTAAGCACAGAGGTGCTTTTGGAATCATCATATTAGCTGAAATCTTCCCTCCCGGTGAGCAGATCATATAAGTGCAGTCGGTTGGTAAGACTTGCATTTGATGCTTAGCCACATAGGATGCACTTATAAAGCTGTGAGTTGCAGCAGAATCAAACAATATGACGATGGCTTTATCGTTGAGAGTGAACGTACCGGCCAGCACGTTATCTCCCTCTGGGGCGTCCTCATGGTCGAGGTTGCGGACGCCACCAGTCTGCTGACCAACCTTCTTTACCGGCGGTGGGCCTCGAGCACCGCCCTGGAACTGGGCTTGCCCGCTGCTCTGCTGTCCCTAGGGACAGTCCTTCGCGAAGTGGCCCACCTGGCCACACGTGAAGCAAGTGAAACGAGGGCGGTCCCCCGCTGATCGGTGCACGGAAACCCGGGGCGCGTTGTGGCGGTGGAAATGCCCGGGGTGCCGTCTGCTTCTGCTGCTGCTGTCTTGGTGGTGGTATCGGCGGACGGAACGGAGGTGACTGAAAAGGACGTCCCCCGAACCGTTGAGGTCGCGCCGGTGGGTGCCACTGCTGCCCGGATGGTGTCCGATACACCATGCGGTACTTCTGGGGAGCGCCACCACCACTGCTTGGCAGAGCGCTGCGCTTCCTCTGCTCAGATGCCAACTCCTGCTGAGCGTCTTCTTGCATAATCGCGGCATTGACTAAGTTGTTGAAAGTGCTGCGATTCCACTGAACAAGATGTGTCTTCATTTTGGGGTGTAACCCCCGATAGAAATGTTCCCGTTTCTTCTCTTCAGTGGAGATGTAGTCTGACGCATACTGCGCCAGATGATTGAAGGCACGGGAGTAGTCATGGGCACTCCTCCCACCCTGCTTCAGTTCCAAAAATTCTTGGAACTTCCTCTTCATGATCCCGGGAGGAATATGATAGGGGCGGAACGCCTCCCGGAACTCTCCCCATTCCACGATATGGCCAGCCGGACGTGAGGCGACATAATTCGCCCACCACGCACCAGCGGCACCGTGGAGTTGCTGCGCTGCGAACAGAGTCTTCTGCCGCTCCGTACATTGGAGCAGACCGAACTTGGACTCGATGGTACGCAGCCAGTTGTCAGCCTCCAGTGGTTCTTCAGCTTCGGTGAACACTGGAGGGTGCGTACTCATGAAATCCGAGTACGACACTTCACGGGGCTCACGAGGCCCTCTGTCTTGACGTCCCCCCGCCTGGGACGTATTCTGCACGATCGTGCGGAGCAGGTCGGTCTGCTCCTCACAACCTCCCACCAGTGCTGGTATCACATCCGCTAGAGTAAGCGGAGGCGGCGGTGGTGGCTGCTGCTGCGGGGTGCTGTCGTAGGCCGGTGGCTGGGAGTCATCACCTCCCTGTTGGCTAGAGCCACCAACCTCGTGCGTGGTCCTAGTACGAACCATCTGCAACCATACGACAATAACGTCAGTCCCGCAACATATTGCAAGCAGTCCAATAAAAATAGGCGTAAAAACATGATGACAATAATACATGCGATACATCTCCTGTGTAGATAATGTAATAACTTTGCACAAGCTACACCATTACCAGACCAAATACAAGCTAGTTAAATCCAACTTGATGAATCTCCTCTTTGGAAGCTCACCATAACTAGGTTTGGTCACTACGAGATATTACTATCGCTTTGTCATCACGTAAACCACCCTTGGGGTACAACACCCTCTCCAATGAGTTCAACTGTCACTCCTCTGTCAGAATGACCAGTTGCTACCTATTCCAAGTTTCGATCTGGTTCTGGGCATTTTCATAACTCAAGCTGAATACCAAAGTTAAAGTTAACTTCAGTATCTTTCCAGCGAGTACTTATTTGCCCTCAGATCAGCTCGGGTTAAAAGTTATGGCTATTCAAAGTCAACAGAATTTCTGGAAGAATTTTAACAGCACCTCCCTTGGAAGTGGCTGTTTTAAACCCTGGTTTCCACTGAAATCTGTGCTGAAATTTCAGAAACTTTGAATTGCAAAGATGTAACAAATCTTCTACCCTTTCTATAGATGTATCATATGACAATTTTTGATTTTTCTACTGGAAGTTATGTTTGAAAAACAGAGCAGTCCAGAGAGTGTTCCACTCTGTCCTGGTTCTGGACAGTTTACATCCCTCTGGGTTTTAGGCCATCTCAAGGTGTGGTTCAGCTCTTGGAGTCTACAACAAAGTTGTAGAGTACTTAAATACCTTTCCAGAACTATATACCACACCTACATGGGCTAAAAGAACTGTGAGTTATGCTCTGTTGAAGATCAGCAACTTGCTGCCCAAACCAGAGCACTCTGTTTTTCAGTCTTTTTGAAACTACACTCATCACTATCCAATTTGTCTACCCAACCAGGGTCCTAGATGTTGAACATAATGATTTTAATTCCTTTTTATCATTATTCTTCATGCATATGCCTACACTATTGTAAGGGCCTCAGTTTTCGACACACATTTGCAGTGTTCATCACCACACCACACACCTCATTTGAGGAAGGATGATGAACACAATTGAAGAGCAAGTAACAATTATCAACATGCTCATTAGAGAACAAACTCACACATTGCCAAAGTGGTATTTCACACATGTGATATAAGGGGGCTGGACATATGAAAACTCCTATACATTGCTAAGGATGTCCATGCCAAGTTTCACCCAAATTCAAAACCTTTTTGAGGTCATTTTGGGTATAGTTAGGAAGAGGGCAGTTTGAAACCATATTCAAATTCAAACTGTTTTTATCCCATGAATTTAAAAGTGGGAGGCATATTCTTACTCAGCACATTTTTGTGAGCCCACACACCAATTTTCACTCCATTTGGAGTTGATCTTGACATGAGCTAAGTGGGACAAATTCAAACTTCATTTGAATTCAAAACTGCACTTGTGCTGAAATTCACTCAAACCAAACCCAATTTGAACTTTGATCAATTCAAATGGTTCGTGGGTGAATAATTTGAATTACCAGGGGTACTATGGGGTTCACTGTTTACAACAGTGATTAGGAGTAAATTTCAGAGGTTAAAACTGGAAGTGGGACCCACATGTCAGCCACTGCTCAGATCAAACCGACTGAGACTTTTCTCACTCGGGTCGCCGAGCCGCCGCTGCGATCGCCACCGAAGGCAGCCGCCGCGCCAGCAGCTGCTTGCCCACGCGCGGGCATGAGGCGGTACGGAGCCTTCTTAAGGCGCCTGTCCCCCTCCTCGGCCGAGGCATCGCCGTTCTTCCCCACAAGAACTCAGCGCCGGCCGAAGTTTTCCGCAGCTCAGAATCGATCGGAGAATGCCGATCACAGCTCCCTCCGTCCACTCCAGAGCCACGGCAAGGTACTAGAGACCTTCCTCCGTCTTCCCCGCTGCTAGAATTCGATGGAAACCGATTGATATCGGCTGTGCCGCAAGATCAATTCGGCGACTTAGAACCGCCGCACCTCGGGCTCCCGTGGACAGCCCAACCAGGGCGTTGTCACGTCCGAGCCAAGGCACCCTTGGACGCGCCGGTGACCGGTGCTGCTCACCCCCGAGCCACAGCTTGAGTGGTTGCTCACCGGCGGCGAATTTCCATTTTTCCCCTTTCTGTGTGTAGAACGACCTTTGGGTGCAGTTCTGTCAAATTCGTGCTCTAGAAAGGATTAGAGGGCCTCAATCCGCTCTCACACAAGCTAGACACGGTAACACACAAGTTGCCTTCACAACTCTTGGCCGGAGAACCTCTGTACCTGGCGTAATTCGAGGTTTACCAATGGCGGAGTAAACGGGAGGCATCGGGCACACGGTGAGGACCTACTTCGGGCCTTCCCCGAGCTGCCTCGAGCTCATGTCGACCTTCCTTGAGGTCCACTGATGCTTCCCGACCGGTTCCTCGAGTAGTTGAGGTGCTAGGGAAGTCAGCCGACATGGCCAAAATCTTTCCGAGGTGGCGGCTCGTCGCCGACCATGCACCGGCCATTGTCATGAGCAGCTGACCCTAGAATCCTGTTCCCCGAGTAAAAGTAGGCAGGGGCGGCCAAAATTGTGAAGTTTGGAGCTGTACAGAAGCCGGCGGCGAGCTCTCCGGCGAGGTCCCTCGGCGGCGGAGCGCGGGCGTCGCGAGGTTGAAGAAGGGGGTGGACCCCAGCTGTCAGCGGCCGATATTTTAAATCGGGATCAGGCTGCGGCCGGGATCAGGTGTGCTGCCGCGCAAATTCCTTGTGGGCCGCGGTGTGCTGTCGCCTCGGCGTGCGACGCGTGTCCCCTGGGCCCACGCGCGAGTTTAAACTTTTCCCCGATTTTCAGATTTTCTTCAAACTTCAAATTCTCATAACTTTGGCTAGAAAGCTCCAAATCGAGTGAACCAAATTTTGCTGGATTCAGCTCTCTGAGTACTTTCCAGCAATTCAAGTTTCACTTCATGAACTTCCTTATTTTTCCAGAATTAATTCCTCAAAATTTAAACTGTTTGGAATTTTAACTGGAGAATCCTTTGGAGGAAAATCCTGAAATTTTGCTGGGATGTTCACCAAAATATCCCTAAACTACAATAAAAATTTCAGACCCATTTGAGCTCATTTGATCCACCTAATGGTGTGATTAGTGAAACTGTTCCAGAGAAAATAGAAAATGTTCAGAAACATTTTCAGAATTTTCTCTGAAATTGTTTAGCTCATATCTTTAGCTAGGAACCTTCAAATTAAGTGAGATCAACTCCCTTAGAATCCTCTGAAAATCTATTTTTCAGAAAGTCATAGGTTGTTTCATAAAAATCCCTAGAACACCCTAAGAGTGCCAATTAAGGTCAAGTAAATAATTAATTATGGAGGGCTCAAATGAGCTTTGCTGCAACTAAAACTTGACCAAGTCTCTGTTTAGGTTGTAACCAAGCCACAGTAAAAGTTTCACAGTCATTGGGCTTGTCTAGTAAGAGTTATAGACTTCACAAGATTAAAAGTAAATACAACTGCATTTAAATTAATACATGTATTGCTTCTATCATGTAGTCGCTAAGGTCGAGGAGGAACCCGAAGTCCTAGACTTCGTAACTCCAGAAGAGCAGCTAGCCTACGACCAAGAGCAGCAAGGCAAGCTCCGGTTTGCATTAACCTTTTTACAAATTTTTATTGTTTTGAGCACATACTTGTTTACTTTATTCTTTGCATTAGAGTCTTGTTTGGAAGCCCCACTGCATAGCCAAGAGAACCATGGGTTGGGTTTAGGATGGTAAACCCCGTTAGCTACTGCAATGCTAAGATAGTGTAGGATTCGGTACAAGTCGAGTAGTTGGAACTACTCGCGAGCATAGGCTAGAGACACTCGACTCGGGTAGTGATAGCACATGAAACACATGGCAAGAAAATGAGACCAAGCGGAGAGTAAGGGCAGCAGGACTTTGGGGCCTATGTGTTGTAGCTCCGCTTGTGTCGATTGAGGACCGAGCCGTGTGCGGGCCTGTTGAACAAGCTAGAACAGTACCGAAAACCTACCGTCTATATGGGAACCGGAAAACTGATGTAACTCGGGTAGCTGGGTGTTGAGGCATAGCTGGTCGTTCAGAGGGTAGGTTGAGAGCTCGAGGTGTAAATCGGCTGGCGGCACTGAGATGCGCGTGCAGAGACCTCTTGCTTGGGACGATTGGACCAGTTCAACATTTGGCTGACGGGTGAAAGGTGGTTGCGTACGGCGCCCGTGATGGTTGTTGTAGGCAACATCGAGTACGGGCGTACGTGACGGGTTGTTCGGGTAACCCTGCAGGTGTAAATCGATTATAATCGCCGTCCCTCACGGTCAGTGAGTACCACTTGTTCACTGTACCGTGATGTAGAAAGAACAGACTAGTCACATGTTAAAATGTTGCCGATTGAAAGATGGACATTGATTGTTAATGATATGCTGTAGCTTAGAGCTAACTAAAGTTCTTTTCAACTTTGGGCAAAGTACATGAGAGAAATGTGTTTCTTGTTTGATTGCGGCTCTCTCATGTGCCTTAGCGTAAGGTTCTCCACAACCTGCTGCTAAAACCTGAAAGTAAGGTTCTACTAATTAGGCGAGTCCTTGCAATTGATTTTTACCTCATGTAACCCATCACCCCTCATGTAGAAGTTCCATGTTTAGGTGAGACGGGTCAGACTTGCTGAGCCTTCGTGCTCACTGCTTGTGTTTGAAGCTTTTGCATGGTTCTATGAGGAAGGGACTCCGAAGAGGAGACGGAACCCCAGGAGGGGAACCCCGTCGATTGGGAGTCGTGCACGCCGCAGAGTTAGTGTGTGTATGTGCTAGCAAGGACACGTTCAAGGGCTGAACGTGGACTTGATGCGTAGTCTACGACCGCGAGGGTAGACTGAACTTATTTTGATGTAAACATGTTCATAAACTTGTTTATGTAATAAAATTTCGCTTCCGCTTTGTACCTTTGACGTGTGTTATCCGGTGCTGTGCAACGCAGCACCCCTCAGCGTGATCCTGGCTCGACAAGACCAATGGGGTCGTGTCAGCGTGGTATCAGAGCTCGCTTGAGGTTTAATACAGTACAAAGGTCATCTTTTTCCAAAAATCCAGTGAGGAATGAGTTAGTAGCCCGTATAAGGATGTTATTAGTATATACTAAGTGGCATATTAACCTATTTGTTATGTCGGAAAATCGTGCATCTCGGGACGTTTATGTCTTGGGGGGTGCACGTAAGCGCTGTCCACCAGTGCACACAAGCTGAAGGGTGGAGCCCCACGGGTGGCAGGTAACCCGACCCGCTTGATATCCTCTATGACTCTTCATGTCGTTTGGGGTATTCGAGCAACGTCTGTCCCTGGCGTGCGTGGTGCAATTTGGGAGACCCCGTCACGTGGTCTGAAACGTGAACACGTAACTCAAGGTGTGTTTGGCTTGAGAACATCCGGGCGGGTGATGGCGGCAGGGTGTACGAACTGTATGGATTCCGGGCTCGGTGTGCAGCCGAGTCTGACGATTGCTTGAGTTTCTGCAGGTAGCCTGACCACGAAACGGTAGACGTGTAGCATCCGTGTGCGAGTGACGTTTAGTGCCACTGAAGTAACGAAGCCGGCTAAGTCCGGTATAGGGTTTCTTTGTGAGGACGTAGTACCGACATAATTTGGTGACGCATTGACGTCACACCCCATTAAATGAATAACTTCATTTAAAAACTTGAAGGTTTTGATCCAAAGTAGTAAAACTTGATGTAACTCCTTCCCTTGAACAGGATATTCAAAGTTAACAAGTTTTCAACTTATAGGTTGTTAAGGACATAGCACTCTGTTCTCAGCTGAATTAAGGCTGAAGTTAATCAGAGGTTAGAGGTTGAGTTCTTTCGAGGTTAGGTTCATGTGAAACATTCCTGGAAAGCTTTGGAAGAGCTTTACAACTTTTCTGTTGAGGTCCAGAGGTGTTTCATCCCTTAACCAATCGAAAAATGCAGTAGAGTTGAAACTATCCAGAAAACAGGGCACAGCAAAGACTCTCTGTAAACTCTTAGTAAATTAAGCATAACTTCCAGCTTAAAAATCCAAAAATAGAAAATGAGGTAGTTCTGTAAAGCATATGAGATGGGTTACAACTTTGTAACAGAAAGTTTTGTCAGTTTAGGAAAAGAATTAAGTGGAATTCTTGGAGCAAGTCAGTACCTAAAGCAGGGAGGTGCTGTCCAATTTTCCCCAGAAATTCTGTTAACTTTGACATCTCATAACTTTTGAACCATGACAGGTCTTAGGCCAAGCAAATACTTTCTGGAAAGATATTGAAGTTAGCTTTAGCTTTGATGTTGAGCTTCAGAACTGGTTTTTCCTTTAGCATGGCCTAAATCAGGTTGAAATGGGAACTGATCAGGGCTGTCATTGGAACAGCAGATCAGCAGTCAAATTTGTTCAAAATTTGAACTGTGTTTCCAAGTTTTATGGGTTCAATGACATGTTTTATGTTATAATCAGAGGTTTACTGTTTAAATAAATATTTTACATTCCTCAAATATATTTTTACAGATGACAGCAGATAAGCAATTGGAGAACGGGTGGGTGGTGTCCCACTGTTCTCACCGTAGCGGCTACCTGGAAGCATTGTGGCAAATGCTACAATATTTCGGGTACAACCAAAGGCCGCAGTACTTCGCCAAGGAAGAAGGCGAAGAGAGGAACAATACATGGACGATCCATGTTGAAGTCCCCGCAGGACCTACGACACCCGGTTGGGTGCCGTTCACCGTCACGGTGAGAGGAAGACAACCGGAACGGATGTGGCAGGTGGCAGCCCGTGACACTATGTCACGTTTCTGCCAACTACACGTGCAGGCTATTGAGGGCACTCCATAAGCGCTCGTTCCGGTGGAGGGATGGGCTCAGCATGTGTGGGAAGAGAAGTACCTCGAGGCAACGGACCCAAGTTGCCCAAGGTACAACCCTGCGGAGGCAAATCTCAGCCTCCAGATGAGGGCGGGAAAAGCTGTGATGGACAGCCAAGCTGTTCATACGGAGCATCTCGCCACCAAGCTCAAGGAGAGCACAAGCCGTGGAGACCATTTCGAGAGTGCTCACAGCGCACTCCGCAATGTACTCCTTCCGACGATCAAGCGACTGAATGAACAACACAATCAGTTGCATCGTCTGAAGAAGGCGAAGAGGAAAAGCCATGTTGACATCGCGGCGTTGCAAGAACTGGTACAGAATCTGACCCGGCAGAACGAGGAACTTCCCTAAGAGCGGGACGACGCTATTGAGGAAGGGCAAGGCTGGGAAGAAGATTACAACCAAGCTATGGACGAGGTGCATGCTTTGCAGGACCTCGTACCTCCGGTATTGGGCATACCAGTGGTCTTGGGTCTTCCAGCAATGGGAGAACCCGGGATGGGAGAAGAGGTGGTAGATCCAGAGCCACCAGCAGAGGTACCGGAGGAGGACGACCCGCAGGAGGTCGAGTTCTACTCCGAGTAGGGGGTTACAGTGGCCATGTAGGGCAGCCAGGGTAGTGTAACCCAACTTTTGTAATCGGTGACATGTCGTGTAGACAGTAGCGTATGTACAGGTTGTGACGACATGAGCACGACTTCTCGGAGACCCAAGAATAATGTATCTTGTATAAAGTTTATGCTTTATCAATATATGTGAATGTTGTGCAAATTAATCATGTGTCACGTCAATACCTACTGTTACATATAGAATTTTTAGTAAGACATGTGCTAATCGCTGCTGTTTGGAATTTCGGAATGACGCGTACTCGTGCCAACCCTGATGTTGGGGGTACTAGCCAAGGGGGAGAGACCTCTCAACAGCCTCCCGAGGACTCCTCGGGACAGCAGCAGCAACAGCAACAGCAAACACCGCCACCGCCACTGCCAACAGTTACATTGGCCGACATCGTCGCGGCAATGGCGGGTTCACATCAGCAGCACACAGAGTTGCTGCAAACACTGATCGCCAATACGTCTCGCCCAGAGAGACGTCAAGATCGTGAGGAGCGTCAACAGAGCTCCTACTCCGACTTCCTGGCGACTCATCCCCCGGTATTCTCAAGGGTGGATGAACCACTTGACGCTGACAACTGGCTCCGTGCCATAGAGATGAAGTTCGGGCTGCTCCAGATAAGCGAGCAGCGCAAGACTCAGTTCGCGGTCCAGCAGCTCCAAGGATCCGCAAGCACGTGGTGGGCCAACTTCTGTGCTTCACAGCCCACCGACCGAGTGATGACCTGGACGGAGTTCCGGACGGCCTTCAGGGCCTATCATATACCGTCAGGTCTGATGAAAAGAAAGACGCAGGAGTTCTTACACCTGCAACAAGGGTGCAGAAACGCGCTGGAATACTCCAGAGCGTTCAACGATCTCGCACTTTATGCGTCGTATCATGCTGATACCGACGAGAAGCGGCGAGACCACTTTTACCAGGGGCTTAACCCACTCCTGAAGGACAAGTTGGCGATGTTCAATCGCGGCAGCCTCAACGACATCATTGATGCTGCGATTGTTCAGGAGGACTCCGGTAAGGAGTTAGCGGCGGCGGAGAGGAAGCGAAGCGCGCCGCAGAGCAGCGGAGAAGGAGGCGGTCCTTCTCAGAAGTTTCGGATGGTAAATCGCCCACCATCAGGTCCACGCTGGCAGCCACCACAGCGGTCGATGCCGTTCCGCAGTCGGCCGTACTCGTCACCGGTATTCAGGCCGGCACTGCCAGTACCACCGCAACAACAACAGCAGCAGCGGGCGATGCCGCGTGCGTTTGCACCTCAGCAACGCATGCCGGGCTTTCGTCCCCCGAGCACTACACCAGCAACGGCCACATGTTACAAGTGTGGTCGTCCAGGACACTTCGCGAGCAGTTGCCCGTAGAGGCAAGGCAGCGGAGTGGCACCGCAGTTTCCGGGGAGGAATCAACCCCGGAACCCTACTAATGCGCGGCGGGCAAACCCTGGGCCCGGCACCGTCCACCAGCTTGCCATTGAGGACGTGCCGGAGGGTGAGCCAATCCTTGCGGGTATGTTCCAACTCCACCAGCATCCCGCCATAATATTATTTGATTCAGGCGCCACACATAGCTTCATTAGCCAAGCTTTCATTGATAAGTATAGCTTGCAAATACTACCCACCAATAGTCCTTATGTGATCTGTTCACCGGGTGGGAAAATTTTAGCAAGCATGATGGTCCCAAAAGCGCCGTTGTGCTTAGAGGGTAGAGTTTACCCTACGTCTGTCATAATCTTAGAGGGACAAAAGGTCGATGTCATCTTAGGGATGTCGTGGTTAACCCGCCACGGCGCTGTTTTAGACACCGTCCTCCGAGTCGTGCACTTGAACTCAGAAGTGCACGAGCCTCACTCCTTATTTCTGGACAGTCCAGAAATAAAACTTCCAAGTGTCTATCAAGCCACAACCATCAGATTGGAAGATATTCCGGTGGTCCGAGAGTTCCCTGATGTATTCCCGGACGATTTGCTGGGGATGCCGCCTGATAGAGAGGTGGAGTTCAAGATTGAACTTGCACCGGGAACCATGCCAATATCCCGAAGGCCGTACAAGATGGCACCCAAGGAGTTGGCTGAACTGAAGACTCAGCTGACGGACCTCCTGGAGAAGGGTTTTATTAGGCCGAGCTCCTCGCCATGGGGCTGTTCGGCATTATTTGTCAAGAAGAAGGATGAGACGTTGCGGCTTTGCGTGGACTATCGTCCATTAAATGCCGTAACCATCAAGAACAAGTACCCGTTGCCACGGATCGACATGTTGTTTGATCAGTTGGTCGAAGCAAAGATCTTTTCCAAGATGGGCTTAAGATCCGGGTACCATCAGATTAAAATAAGGGCGGAGGACACTCCAAAGACAGCTTTCTCGACAAGGTACGGACTTTATGAGTACCTGGTCATGTCCTTCGGCCTCACCAATGCTCCAGCTCACTTCATGTACTTGATGAACTCGGTATTCATGCCGAAGCTGGACAAGTTTGTCGTGGTCTTCATCGACGACATCCTGGTATATTCCAAGTCGGAGGAAGATCACAAGAAACATCTGCGTATAGTCTTACAACGGCTGTGGGATCACAAGTTATACGCAAAATTCAGCAAATGCGAGTTTTGGATATCTCAAGTGCCTTTCCTCGGGCATATCATCTCAGCGGAGGGTATCGCTGTGGACCCGAGCAAGATCACTCAAGTGCTGAATTGGAAATCACCGAGAACTGTTCACGAGGTACGAAGTTTCCTCGGACTCGCGGGATATTATCGGAGGTTCATTCCGAACTTCTCGAAGATTGCCAAGCCAATGACAGAGCTGCTGAAGAAGGCTACCAAATATGTTTGGAGTCCAGCATGTGAAGCAGCATTCAAGGCTTTAGTCAAGCACCTGACATCAGCACCGGTTTTGGTGCAGCCAGACACAACAAAACCGTTCGATGTGTACTGCGATGCATCCGGCATTGGGCTCGGATGTGTGCTGATGCAAGACCGAAGAGTGGTCGCGTATGGATCACGGCAGCTTAGAAACCATGAGCAGAGTTATCCAACCCACGACTTGGAGCTCGCTGCCGTGGTACTTGCACTGAAAATGTGGAGGCACTACCTACTCAGTAACCTCGTACATTTGTATACCGACCACAAAAGCCTCAAGTACATATTCACTCAGAAGGAGTTGAACATGAGGAAGCGAAGATGGTTAGAATTGATAAAGGATTACGAAATAGAGATCCATTATCATTCGGGTAAGGCAAACGTAGTGGCGGATGCGCTGAGCCGCAAGTCACACGTCAACAATCTGACCGTCACACCGTTGGAAGAGAGCGAACCATCACTACATGTGATTCCACACGGAGCTCTCTACAACCTAGCTTTGATCCCCACCATCCGTGAAGAGATAGCGGCAGCCCAGAAGAATGACAAGGGCATGTCACATTTGCGGAGATGTGTAGACAGTGGGGAGTTGAAATGTTTCCGGAAGGACGGAGATGGTGTCCTATGTTTCAAGAACCGGATCGTCATACCCCGAAACCCGGAGTTACGGAAGAAAATTTTTGATGAGGCTCACTTATCAAAATTTTCTATTCACCCCGGCAGCAACAAGATGTATCAAGAACTCAGAAGAAAGTTTTGGTGGACATGGATGAAGCGCGAGGTTGCAAAATACGTGTCCGAGTGTGATACATGTCGAAGGGTGAAGGCAGATCATATGCGGAAACCGGGACTGCTGCAACCACTGGGCATTCCTGCCTGGAAATGGGAGGATGTGAGCATGGACTTCATCGTCGGTTTACCCACCACCTTGCAGAAACATGATTCTGTGTGGGTGATCGTCGATCGGCTCACCAAAGTTGCCCATTTCATCCCGGTCAACACAAATTACAACGCCAAGAAGTACGCTGAACTGTACATCTCATGGATCCTATGCTTATACGGCGTACCCCGTACCATCATATCGGACCGGGGCACTTTATTTGTGTCCCGTTTTTGGGAGCATCTGCACGCTGCCTTAGGGACGAAGTTGATCCGTAGTTCAGCATACCACCCGCAGACGGATGGGCAAACGGAGCGGGTAAATCAAATCTTAGAAGACATGCTACGAGCTTGCGCTATCAACCACTGCAAGAATTGGGATGATCACTTGCCGTTAGCCGAGTTCTCGTACAATAATGGGTACCAAGACAGCATCAAGATGGCACCTTACGAGGCGCTATACGGGCGGAAATGCCGCACACCATTGAACTGGTGTGAGTCTGGTGAAAGGGTTACCTTCGGGATTGACCTTGTCAACGACGCGGAAGAAAAGGTTCGACTAATGCAAGCGAACCTAAAAGCCGCTCAATCCCGTCAAAAACAGTATGTGGACCGGAGAAGGCGCCCCTTACAATTCGAAATAGGAGATCACGTATACCTACGGGTGTCTCCAATGAAGGGCGTAAACAGATTTGGGGTGAGAGGAAAGTTGGCACCCCGATTCATCGGTCCATTCCAGATTACCGAAAGATGTGGATCAGTGGCATACCGGCTGAAATTACCAGAAGCACTTTCTGGTGTGCACGACATCTTTCACATTTCCCAGCTGAGGAAGTGTCTCAAGCTATCAACTACCGTTCAGCTGGAAGACATTGAAGAACTGCAACCGGATCTCACCTATCGGGAGGAACCGGTGCAGATTATTGATGAAAAGGCCCGAACCACACGCAACCGTACGTTGTGGTTCTACAAGGTTCTATGGAGTAATCACTCCATGGACGAAGCGACATGGGAGAGCGAAGAATTCCTTCGCACTAACTACCCCGAATTTTTCACATCGTGTATCCGGTAATTTTCCACCGTTCTCTCTCTCATTGTCACCTTATAATCTCGGGACGAGATTCTTTTAAGGGGGGAGGAATGTAAGGGCCTCAGTTTTCGACACACATTTGCAGTGTTCATCACCACACCACACACCTCATTTGAGGAAGGATGATGAACACAATTGAAGAGCAAGTAACAATTATCAACATGCTCATTAGAGAACAAACTCACACATTGCCAAAGTGATATTTTACACATGTGATATAAGGGGGCAGGACATATGAAAACTCCTATACATTGCTAAGGATGTCCATGCCAAGTTTCACCCAAATTCAAAACCTTTTTGAGGTCATTTTGGGTATAGTTAGGAAGAGGGCAGTTTGAAACCATATTCAAATTCAAACTGTTTTTATCCCATGAATTTAAAAGTGGGAGGCATATTCTTACTCAGCACATGTTTGTGAGCCCACACACCAATTTTCACTCCATTTGGAGTTGATCTTGACATGAGCTAAGTGGGACAAATTTAAACTTCATTTGAATTCAAAACTGCACTTGTGCTGAAATTCACTCAAACCAAACCCAATTTGAACTTTGATCAATTCAAATGGTTCATGGGTGAATAATTTGAATTACCAGGAGTACTATGGGGTTCACTGTTTACAACAGTAATTAGGAGTAAATTTCAGAGGTTAAAACTGGAAGTGGGACCCACATGTCAGCCACTGCTCAGATCAAACCGACTGAGACTTTTCTCACTCGGGTCGCCGAGCCGCCGCTGCGATCGCCAACGAAGGCAGCCGCCGCGCCAGCAGCTGCTTTCCCACGCGCGGGCGTGAGGCGGTACGGAGCCTTCTTAAGGCGCCTGTCCCCCTCCCCGGCCGAGGCATCGCCGTTCTTCCCCGCAAGAACTCAGCGCCGGCCGAAGTTTTCCGCAGCTCAGAATCGATCGGAGAACGCCGATCACAGCTCCCTCCGTCCACTCCAGAGCCACGGCAAGGTACTAGAGACCTTCCTCCGTCTTCCCCGCTGCTAGAATTCGATGGAAACCGACTGATATCGGCTGTGCCGCAAGATCAATTCGGCGACTTACAACTGCCGCACCTCGGGCTCCCGTGGACAGCCCAACCAGGGCGTTGTCACGCCCGAGCCAAGGCACCCTTGGACGCGCCGGTGACCGGTGCTGCTCACCCCCGAGCCACAGCTCGAGTGGTTGCTCACCGGCGGCGAATTTCCATTTTTCCCCTTTCTGTGTGCAGAACGACCTTCGGGTGCGGTTCTGTCAAATTCGTACTCTAGAAAGGATTAGAGGGCCTCAATCCGCTCTCACACAAGCTATACATGGTAACGCACAAGTTGCCTTCACAACTCTTGGCCGGAGAACCTCTGTACCCGGCGTAATTCGAGGTTTACCAATGGCGGAGTAAACGGGAGGCATCGGGCGCACGGTGAGGACCTACTTCGGGCCTTCCCCGAGCTGCCTCGAGCTCATGTCGACCTTCCTTGAGGCCCACTGATGCTTCCCGACCGGTTCCTCGAGTAGTTGAGGTGCTAGGGAAGTCAGCCGACATGGCCGAAATCTTTCCGAGGTGGCGGCTCGTCGCCGACCATGCACCGGCCATTGTCATGAGCAGCTGACCCTAGAATCCTGTTCCCCGAGTAAAAGCAGGCAGGGGCGGCCAAAATCGTGAAGTTTGGAGCTGTACAGAAGCCGGCGGCGAGCTCTCCGGCGAGGTCCCTCGGCGGCGTAGCGCGGGCGTCGCGAGGTTGAAGAAGGGGGTGGACCCCAGCTGTCAGCGGCCGATATTTTGAATCGGGATCAGGCTGCGGCCGGGATCGGGTGTGCTGGCACGCAAAATCCTTGTGGGCCGCGGTGTGCTGTCGCCTCGGCGTGCGACGCGTGTCCCCTGGGCCCACGCGCGAGTTTAAACTTTTCCCCGATTTTCAGATTTTCTTCAAACTTCAAATCCTCATAACTTTGACTAGAAAGCTTCAAATCGAGTGAACCAAATTTTGCTGGATTCAGCTCTATGAGTACTTTCCAGCAATTCAAGTTTCACTTCATGGACTTCCTTATTGTTCCAGAATTAATTCCTCAAAGTTTAAACTGTTTGGAATTTTAACTGGAGAATCCTTTGGAGGAAAATCCTGAAATTTTGCTGAGATGTTCACCAAAATATCCCTGAACTACCATAAAAATTTCAGACCTATTTGAACTAATTTGTTCCACCTAATGGTGTGATTAGTGAAACTGTTCCAGAGAAAATAGAAAATGTTCAGAAACATTTTCAGAATTTTCTCTGAAATTGTTTAGCTCATATCTTTAGCTAAGAACCTTCAAATTAAGTGAGACCAACTCCATTTGAACCCTCTGAAAATCTAGTTTTCAGAAAGTCATAGGTTGTTTCATAAAAATCCCTAGAACACCCTAAGAGTGCCAATTAAGGTCAAGTAAATAATTAATTATGGAGGGCTCAAATGAGCTTTGCTGCAACTAAAACTTGACCAAGTCTCTGTTTAGATTGTAATTAAGCCACAGTAAAAGTTTCACAGTCATTGGGCTTGTCTAGTAAGAGTTATAGACTTCACAAGATTAAAAGTAAATACAACTGCATTTAAATAATACATGTATTGCTTCTATCATGTAGTCGCTAAGGTCGAGGAGGAACCCGAAGTCCTAGACTTCGTAACTCCGGAAGAGCAGCTAGCCTACGACCAACAGCAGCAAGGCAAGCTCCGGTTTGCATTAACCTTTTTACAAATTTTTATTGTTTTGAGCACATACTTGTTTACTTTATTTTCTTTGCATTAGAGTCTTGTTTGGAAGCCCCACTGCATAGCCAAGAGAACCATGGGTTGGGTTTAGGATGGCAAACCCCGTTAGCTACTGCAATGCTAAGATAGTGTAGGATTCGGTACAAGTCGAGTAGTTGGAACTACTCGCGAGCATAGGCTAGAGGCACTCGACTCGGGTAGTGATAGCACATGAAACACATGGCAAGAAAATGAGACCAAGTGGAGATTAAGGGCAGCAGGACTTTGGGGCCTGTGTGTTGTAGCTCCGCTTGTGTCGATTGAGGACCGAGCCATGTGCGGGCCTGTTGAACAAGCTAGAACAGTACCGAAAACCTACCGGCTATATGGGAACCGGGAAACTGATGTAACTCGGGTAGCTGGGTGTTGAGGCATAGCTGGTCGTTCAGAGGGTAGGTTGAGAGCTCGAGGTGTAAATCGGCTGGCGGCACTGAGATGCGCGTGCAGAGACCTCTTGCTCGGGACGATTGGACCGGTTCATGATTTGGCTGACGGGTGAAAGGTGGTTGCGTACGGCGTCCGTGATGGTTGTTGTAGGCAACATCGAGTACGGGCGTACGTGACGGGTTGTTCGGGTAACCCTGCAGGTGTAAATCGATTATAATCGCCGTCCCTCGCGGTCAGTGAGTACCACTTGTTTACTGTACCGTGACGTAGAAAGAACAGGCTAGTCACATGTTAAAATGTTGCCGATTGAAAAATGGACATTGATTGTTAATGATATGCTGTAGCTTAGAGCTAACTAAAGTTCTTTTCAACTTTGGGCAAAGTACATGAGAGAAATGCGTTTCTTATTTGATTGCGGCTCTCTCATGTGCCTTAGCGTAAGGTTCTCCATAACCTGCTGCTAAAACCTGAAAGTAAGGTTCTACTAATTAGGCGAGTCCTTGCAATTGATTTTTACCTCATGTAACCCATCACCCCTCATGTAGAAGTTCCATGTGTTAGGTGAGACGGGTCAGACTTGCTGAGCCTTCGTGCTCACTGCTTGTGTTTGAAGCTTTTGCAGTGTTCTATGAGGAAGGGACTCCCGAAGAGGAGACGGAACCCTAGGAGGGGAACCCCGTCGAGTGGGAGTCGTGCACGCCGCAGAGTTAGTGTGCGTATGTGCTAGCAAGGACACGTTCAAGGGCTGAACGTGGACTTGATGCGTAGTCTATGCCCGCGAGGGTAGACTGAACTTATTTTGATGTAAACATGTTCATAAACTTGTTTATGTAATAAAATTTCGCTTCCGCTTTGTACCTTTGACGTGTGTTATCCGGTGCTGTGCAACGCAGCACCCCTCAGCGTGATCCTGGCTCGACAAGACCAATGGGGTCGTGTCAACTATCTCGGTACTACGTTCCTCACAAAAGAAAATCCTAACCAGATTATACCGGCATATATGTCTCAAGTGTGGCACTAAACGGTCTCTCGCACACGTTTGCTACACGGATACATACGTGGTTAGTACCTGCAGAAGACCACACAATAGTGACACACTCAAAGGTTTTGTTTCCATTTCAGGCAGTACCATATTTGAATTTAAATACAAACGCCCGTATCGTTGCCATACGGCCGTCCTTGAGTTAAGTCACGTCTCAAGGTACGTGATCGTGTTTCAACACCACACGACGGGGAACCCGAGTAGGTCATGAACGGGTCATCACGGTTGGGAATGTTATCAACCCAACAGATACCACCTACTGCCCTGCAGGGCACGCCGATGGCAAGCGCTGCGTATGTTCTCCTGGGCTATTTCCAGACGAACACACTCTCGCGTTACTGACCACGCGATGGGGTCTCCACTTACTTGCCTACTGCACGCTAGGGATCAGCGTTTCATATGAACTCAGGAACATGAAGAGTCCAAGAGTTTCATATTAACGTCTCACACCAATGTCACACCCGGTTTTTCCGAAGAACAACCGAGTGAATATCACATGTATGCCAGGATCATTTTCTCATACATGTGATGAAAAATAGTGAAGCATCATTTATTACAAGCCAGGTGTCGAATATAAATAAGTCTTACATAGCAAATGTCTTGATGGACAATAATAAGTTCATCACAAATAAATAAACTAGCAGCGGAATAATTATTTTTGTGGGCTCCATCACAGGCGTTGCCCGGGGGACTCCATGAACCTAGAAACCTTCTTCGGGTCCAAAGTCTTGATCATTATACACCACCTCATTATCTTGACCTGAGCAGCAATATAAACCAACAAGTATGCAAGGTTGAGTACCGATGGTACTCAGCAAGTGTGGGAAAATTATGTCATGCATGGCTAGAACAAGGGGAGGTTGAACTCATGGTTAAAGCACTATGCAATTAATACCTATAACCTTAGCTTATTAAGCACCTACCTTACTACACAGGTGAAATGGTACCAATCTCCCATCCCATCATCATAATCAAATAACCATAACATCATTTCCAATGTTAAGCTCCCCTCTTAACATCCTCAACTTCCAAAGCCATCATCCTCTAATCATGAATAAGTCCAAGCCGCTCTTGACCGTGAGCACGGCTGTCATGACAGTTTTGACTCTGCAGAGTTTGCACCACTGTACCCACATGTAGTGATTTCATCCCCCGTTGCAGGGTGGACTAAAAGAACCTCCATTATGCCAGTGGCTACGAACCACATTCACACTTCCCAGGTGTGTAGCCAGGAGATCACTACGAAGCCTTTACAAAGGGATTCCCGACGAGCGTGGGCCCACTGAGGTTTCACCCCTAACAGCATACATGAGGCTCCAACCCCGCTGCAGTGGCCCCCTCTTGAGCCTTGCGGTTCATATGGTAGTCCAGCTGACACCTATTCCCCGCACCATCCAACACATCCATACTACGCCAGGGATACACCTAATTAATTGGCCAAGCTGCCCCATCTCAGCATGTGGTTGGCACGGTAAAGCCAGGTTACATGCTCTATGAACCGGTCCTTAGGATCCAGGCAAGTACTAAACACAAACCCGAGTCTCGTGCACCCAGCACCAACCAAAACATCCAACTTGCCTTGATCCCTACCTCTACATAACTCACAATATCTCATTCAAGATTATGGTAAAATAAACTGATGATCTCATATCCCAAATATCCCATTCTAAGCATGGCTAAGCATATGCATAATAATAAATGACATGATAAAATGAATCCCAACCCAAGCTACAAGGAAACAAGGTAATGCAATTCTAGGGAAACATCCTAGCATGGGTTTCATATTTTCAATTGACAATGCAAATAATTCTATCTACACATCCTAGTATAGGAACAAAGTGGTCAAGGACACTTGCCTTCTTCTTGCTGCTCTGAGAATTGAAAGTCTTGGTCTTGGAAAGGAAAAACTTGCCCTGGAGCAGGTTCTACTCATATCATCACACATAGCAAAAGAAAACAACAAGTCATAAGACATAGTTCACACTTCCACTTCATACAAACCACACATTCACATTTATGAAAGCCATTCACAATTCTATGTGTTGTGGTTACTCTATGTGTGTTGATTTTTGGCTTACATGCACTTTTAAACATGTGTATATGATTTCTACTTTTGTATTCATATTCATGTTGGCATACTATATATGAATTTCTAATTTAAATAAATCCCTAATATTTAATTGATACACATTTTAGCCACCAAGTATGCATAAAAGGTGTTTTCCTATTCCCTATGTGTCTTCAGACCTTCTACCAACCCTAAACTGAATTCTTTGGATTTTGGAAACTTCATTTATCATTTTCTAGTTATTCATACCTAGTTTGCTATATTTTCAAATTTATTTCCTATGCCTAAATGTGAACTTTATTATGAAAATAGTAAGACACCTCATCTAAACAGAATAGGTTTTGGGCCTAAAATATTAAATAATATATTTTTGAACTTCTCTTCTGATGTAAACTATTTTACATTTATTTTACAAATTTTCAGAATTATTCTATACTTAAAATGTGTCCCTATTACTAATAAATGTGAATAATCAATTAGACAGATTCATTTCAGCTGAAAATCTATTTTTAACTCACTCCAAAGTTTTCCAAGTGCTAGGAGAGTTTTAAATTTGAATTTACAATGTGTTTGTCCCATCTTTTAAATTTTAAATGCTAATCACATATTCAAATTCCTAAATTTAATATCATATAGGGTTAAAAAGATAAACTCACCCCACTACAGGGTCTATTATATTATTTTAAGAATTTCCAGGGGCCTAACTATGCATAACAGAGGAGTTTTGCTAATTTTTATTAAGTCCAGGGGCTAAAACTGATTTTAATTGAATTTACATGAATTTCTGAAGCTCCAGGGCTAGATCAGAAGTTTCCGGGGCTAGCTCGTATTTTCCGGGAACCCCAGGGGGTAGCGCGTAAGAATCCTGGCCTTTATAACGCGGGGCTGACGTGGACCGTCCGATTTAAAACTGACGGCTGAGATTATAACGTCGAACCGGTACGCGGGGATTTAAATTCTACCGTGTGATTTAAAATAGACGTCGCACAAGCGGCCACGTCGCTCTGATCGAGCGCGGGCGGCGCTGCCCGGTGGCGCACGGCGGCGGGAGGCGGCGATCTCGCCGGAGAGTTTCGGATCTTCGTCAATTCTTCCTAGAACTGTGATTTTATGGCATAGATCGGTGGAGGGGAGGTCGGGGATCTCACCTCGGGGGTTTTCTTGAGCTCGGAGGTCCTGAAAAGCGATCGGCGACGAGGTCCGAGGTGAATTCACAGCGAGGCTCATCGGCGCTGTGTTTGGACCGCAAACCACCGAGTTTTCTGCACCTGCGAGGTTCCCCGGAGGCGGTGGATCAAGACCAGCGAGTTACATCAGAATTCCCGAGCTAGATCGAGCAGAATTCACCGGAGAAGCTCGGGTTCTCACCGGGGAGAAAAATGGCGGATCGTGGGGAAAACGGGACGATGCCGGGGTTTTTATAGACGGGGGAGGGCGGCGTTCGGTTGTGATCGAGTTTGCGTCGTCCACGAACAAAATTCGGCTGGGATACGCGAGGATCCGGAGCGGTTTCGATTCGGGGTGAGAAGAGTCCGGACGAGCGCGGGCGCGAGCGCGAGGAGGAAGAAGGGTTGGCGGGCCCCGCGTGTCAGTGGGAAAGAGGTGGGGCGCGCGGCTGTGGGCTGGCGCGGGAACAAATGGGCCGGCTGGTGGGTTTCGTCCCACTGGCCGGGGGGTTTATTTTTCCCTTTTCTTTTTCTTTTTCATTTCTGTTTTGAGTTTAATTTGAATTCCAGTTTGAATTTGAATTTTTGCAACACATGCAATACGTCCAAAAATTTTTAAATTCCCCTCTTAACAGGATTTTGGGGTGTTACAACCAAGCTGTGAGACCAATCCCTGAACCACCTTCCTCGTCAGGGAGCTAACCGAAATTGAACCTCTTTCGGTGGCGTTCCTTACCATTCTTACCAGAGCGTAGGTGCGTCGTTATATAATTAAAATTCAGAATTATAACACATAGATAGTCTTTGCAACTTTAAATAACTATGCTAATATAGTCCTTACTTGGCAACTACCGAATCCTCACCGTATACCTAAGTTTTCCCGTAATACAGTCCTTAAGTACTGTGCTATCCCCAATGCTGCTCTGATACCAGGCTGTGGCGGACCGAAATCCTCTCATCCAGGATCGCAGAGGGTGGTGCCGCACGATGCGACACCCGACAGCACACGTCATAAGAACACAATATATTACATGGGAAAACAAACTGAACTGTACAAAAAGGTACCACTTCAGTTACAAACTAATATTTATTTTACACAGCGGAAGTCTACTCTGTACAACTCACGCCCGCCTATCTAGCAAAAGTCGGTTGCCAGCCTTAGGGCAACCAACACTGGCTGCACTCCTCAGCTCAGCGCGGCGTGTACGGCTCCCACTCACCGGTGGTCCCTGATGGAGGGTAACCCTCGCCGGTGGACTCGTACTCCGAGTCCGTGGGTCCTCACCTGAAAAACACTTAAGCAACAATCGTGAGCACGAAGGCTCAGCAAGGCTTAACCGACTCACCTAAACATGCAACTCTACATGAGGTGTACAATGACATAGGATAGTCATATTGCAACAAATGGACTCGCCTACAAGTTCGTCCTTAGTTCAGCTTTTAGCAACAAGTTAACGGTTAAGGAAGCTGAAATTTAGTAAGCAATATTTGGTGGCAAACATGTAGCAATACAATATTATATCATATCAGCAATATTGAATCAACGTATTTCATACATTATTCTACGTCACGACTCAGTGACCAAGTGGTACTCTTCACCGCGAGGGACGGCGAATCGACTCGATATACACCTGCAGGGAAACCCAAAGAGCATGTCACGTACGCCCATCCGTGGAGCTGCATAGCACGCTCACTCGATGTCGTACGGGACAACCTTTCACCCAACAGCCCAAACGTCGAACCGGTCGCATCGAAACGAGCAGGAGGTTCCCCACATGGAGCATCTCTCTATGCCCATCGGCAGATTTCCACCTTGCTGCCCTCAGCCTACACCTATAAATCGGTGCGCTATGCCTCGACGCCCGGAGGTTTAGGCTACATCGGTTTATCGGGGCCCATATATCCGATATGCCTTCGGTACGTTCAAACTTGATCAGCGTGGGCCGCACAAGGATCGGTCCTCAATCGACACGGACAGGGCCGCGCACACAAGACTTCCTCTTGTTGCTCCCTAGCCCCTGCCTAGTCTCATTTTCATTACTAAAGTGATCTCACATCACTCAACCGAACCCGTGTGTCCCAAGCCTATCTCGCGAGTAGATTCCAACTACTCGACTTGTACCGAAGTTCTATGAAACATTAAGCATAGCCTGACTACTTGAGGTCTTAGACACTACCCTCACTCTTATGGAAAATTTCTGGTCATGCAAGTGGGGTTCCATCCATCCTATACCTAATGCACAATCATACTTCACATGACACATGTAAACAAATTAAAACTTATAAAAAGGTTAATGCAAACCGGGGCTTGCCTTGTGGCTGCTGGTCAGTAGTTAGTTCTTCCTCTGGAAGCAGGAAGTCGAGAACCTCCGGAGCTTCCTCGCCTTCAGCGACTACACGTTATTGAAATACTACATGTTAATGAATATGCATACAAGTTTAGTGTAATGCTGCTGCTATTAGTTCTAATAACCAGTTTCTAACAACTGGAACTCTGTTCAAGAATTTAAAATGGAACTGGGGTTTAGTGGTTTGGATTTGGACCTAAGTACCTGGTTAAGTGCTAAGTGGTTTTCCCCCTTTTCCATATTAATCCCTCAAGTGGTTAAACAGGACAGGGGTGATCCAGAGCTCCAATGGAGCTGAGAATTTTTGTGTGAGTTCCTTGTCACAAGACAACTCTCTGGATCAAAATTTAGCACTTGTCATTGAGGGGTTTGTTCAGAATAATTCTTTTAGCAAATAAGCAAAGCAGAATTAATTCTGAGGTAACACCCCTGTTCATGCCCAACTTAGTGTACTACAATTTCAATTATAGCTCATAGAGTTTGCATGAATTTTTCCTAGCATTTTTGGAGCTAAGGTTTGTCCAGAACTGAATTTCCAAGTGTTTGGAAATTCTATGAAAATGTTTCTGTATTCAAATGAACACAGCACCTTCAAATTTGAATTGCTCTGCTCAAATCAACTCCAAATGGACTGAAACGTTTACAGGGGTTCACTCACATCCTAAAGAACATTCTGGCAAAATATGGGGATTTTTGAATGAACCAAACTAACTCAAAAATTCTTTTTCTGAAAAGCTTTAAAGAATTTTCCAGAAGTAATTAATGGGTTTCATACACATTGGGTTGTATATTTGGACAGAGATAGGCAAGATGAATCCAACCCAATTTGAATCATTAAATTTGGAGCTTCCTAGGAAAATTTATGGGGTTCTAAAGTTTGAACTAAATCTGGAAATTCAAATTAATTCGGGAAACATTCAAACTCTGACTGTGGGTCCCTTCTACACGTGTCGGCTGCTGGAATCATGCCACACGGGCCACAGGACCCTTCCCGCGTCCCCACACTGGATCCCGGGCCGCATCGGATCTGACGCTTTAAAATATCGCCACTGACATGCGGGGCCCCCAGTCATCTTCCTCCTCCCGACGCCCGCGCGATCCCGCCGCCGAGCTCGCCGGAGTTCTCGCCGGGAGGGGCTTCCGGTGCTTGGAACTTGCTGATTCTCGCCGCCCCCACGTAATCTCGTGTGAGGAACACGTTGCCGGGCATATCTCCGATTGGCAACGGCCGGAAACCTAGGTGCGATGGCGACAGCGTCTGTGGCAACTCCGGCAATGTCGCTAGAGCGTTTTATCGCGGCAAACATGTCGCAGTTTGCTCGTACAGCATCAGTGCACCGAGGAGAACACGGACCCTACCGCCGATCTCACTGGAACTTGCCGGAAGTATGACCTCACCGTCGGGCTAGGTTAAAATCCGGCGAAAGTCGAAAAACTCGATGAACGGCGGCTTCGCTCGATAATTTTTGGTGGTTCTTGATCCTATGAACGCGCACGGGGGTATAGAAGGTGTATGCTACGTCGTGTGGGGGGTGGTTCGACGTGTGAGAAGAATTTGCAGAATTTCTACCTTCGGCCATTATCGGATGTCGTCGGCAAAACTGAAATTCCAGCGAGCACGATCCATGACACGATGCCGGCGTTGTTGTGAAGCGAGAAGGGTTACTGGCGCACCTTTTTGCTTTTGCAACTCGATGGGAGCGGCTCTGTGGTGGCCGGGCGACGTGATCTTATCGAGGCGGCTCTCTTCGGCGCTGTGGAGGAAGATCAGCTCGACGCCGATGTAGGATCAAAGAGCACGTGAAAAGCTATCAGAGGGGGGGTGAATGGTAGATTAAAACTTTTCGCAGCGGAAACAACAAAAACCCCTCAGCAAAAATCAATCGGTTAAAGAAACCGTGTGTGCAAGTGTTTTCAAACGTGTTCAACTGTGAAAAATCAAGTAGAGAGGTAGAGAATCAAGTCACGGATCTAATGCAACAAGAATCACTTGAAAACACGAAGTAAAACTTGAGATACGATCAAAACATTAAACGAAGATCAATCTGTTCTACCCGATATAAAACAGATCTGCAACGCTGCAAAGAAACTCGTGTATCTCAAAAACTAAAGATCCGAAGCTCGTGAAAATTTCACAGATGATAGATAATTGAGTTGTGAAGACAACCCAAAAAGAATTACGTCAATCGGATCTGTAAAACTCGAGTTATGGACGAAACACCGAAGCAACGTCGGTCTGTCCAGAAACTCGGCGAGAAAGACTTGACGAAAAACAAGTCGGACGAACAAGGCACAAAAGCTCCTCGAAACTATGAACTTTATTCAATAGAAACACAAGAGGAACAGCCCAAAGTTCTCTACACACGAGAGCTCTGGCCTCCCTTGCTTTTATAGCCAGCCCTCAAGCTAAACAATCCAATCTAGGACTCCTACTCCTAATTGGACTCGTATCCTAACTTACCATAACTGCTCAGGACTCTCCTATTCGCAGATAGAAGCAATCGTGAGACTTCCAAACACCTTAGGAACGTCCTAAACATCCCTAAAACAACTCAACTTCGTGCCTAGCATGAAATCCTATCATAACCAACTCAAATCTTCCATATTTGAGCCATATCCGACTCAGCCTCAGCCTGAGTACGCAATCCAGCCGGTTGGACCTTTCCGACCAATTCTTTACGTCCACTTCTCTTCATCACGCCTTGGAACAATATTGCCACGTCCATGCACTCCTTGCACACGTGCAAACACCTTCCAACGACGTACACGCAACCTTCATATGCACTGCCCTTGATCCAAACATGCTGCACGACCTCCCGATCAACTTAACCACAGCTCCTCCCGAACTTGGTTGTTGGAACCTCATCTCCTCCCTGAGACTAGTCCAAGGATCCCGTCACCAGCCATGTCTTGAACTCAAGAAACCCCTGCACATGAATAAACAACCAATTCTTCTGAGCACAAGTCCTCGACTTGACTCACGTTAGTTCGAAAACCACAACACCTTACATGAGCACGTCACATAAGCATGTTGCAAACCATATCAAATGGTAACAGCCATAACCACCAAAACACACAAAAAAATTAGCAAATTAATACTAAGCAAACCTTCCCATAAAGCAAGTTTGAAACATTGCGAGTTAAAAGCAAAAACAAGACGCTGCAGTTCTATGAGTTGAACTTCACGGGAGCTCCCTAAAAACAAGCTCCGGACCTCACAGAAGCTCTCCGGACCTTGCGTCAGACCTTGCCAACACTTGGCGGACCTAACAAAGAACTTGTCGGACCTTGCCACAGAAGAATGTTTTGGCAATATTCAAAACTTTGAATGTTAATGCTAACTTTTATCCTAATTGCCAATGTATTCAGCACACATAGGTCTCACAATCTCCCCCTTGATGAATGCATTGGCAACACCTATTAAAATCCGAACATTGGCTTATGAAAAGTTTTGAAAAGCTTTGAAAACTCATTTCTCCCCCTTTATTAATTTCTCCCCGTTTTTTAAAATCAGAGAAGGAAGAAAGTTGTATAACATATGCAAAGTGTAAAAAAATCTCTCCTTATACAAATTTCTCCCCCTTTGACAATGTATTCAGCAAGGTTCAAAAGAGAAATTTTTAAATGTTATGAGCATATTATAACATATACATACAAAACAAAGCTCATCCAAGTCATACTATCAGGTTACTTACACTATCACATCAATGAGATACATAAAGTAGTGTAAGCCATGCTAGAGATCAAATGTATTTTTCAGTTTAAGCAAGTCATGATCTCCCTTACTCAACTATTTCAAAACCTGAAAACATGACACTTGTTGCTGCATTTTTATTATTCATAATCATTTAAGGCACAAAGTTGATCATATGATATTTGCAAGAGATTATATGCCGCATCAGCCTTATTCTAACCAACCAAGCCAAGCCTATGTCATTTGACAATCAGAAGCTTAAGGACATGGTTTTAGTCATACACAATTCCTTCCAAGTTCATATCTTAGTGCAATGATAAGCAATCTCAAAAGAAGAAGTGCGATGCATGCATATTCTCTTGATCTTTTCTCAATTTTTTATTTAAAAACTCAACATGTGAGCTGATCACTTGATTACTTTTTTTATGATTAAAAGCACTTGTGAGCACGCAACAAGTTCAAAATAGCAAGAAAGTTCGATCATGACCAGATTTAGTGTAAGTAATTATTCCAATTACTAGTCATGGCAAAAACTACAAAATGTATAACATGAGTAACGTAGTAAGAACTTTCAGCCTGTAAAAGCAATCACAAAGTCATATATGTATGAAATACTATGCTCATATTATTTTAGTTTCAGATTCACACATAGACTTTCAAAGTTTTAAAAACTCCCCCTCAATTTAAGCCATGAGGATGCATAACCCCTATTTCACTACGAATGAAATAAAAACGAGTGAAATCCAAAGGTTTTGTAAAAATGTCAGCCAATTGTTGTTCGGTATCGACATGGTGAAGCACAATGTTTCCTTTTTCAACATTATCACGAAGAAAGTGATACCTAATGTCAATGTGCTTAGTTCTAGAGTGTTTCACGGGGTTTTTAGCAATTTGTCACAAAACAGTGGAACACTATCTAAATCAACCCCATAGTCCTTAAGTGTTTGAACAATCCAAAGAATTTGTGAGCAAGCGCTAGCCGCAGCTACATATTCAGATTCGGCCGTGGATTGTGCAACTGAACTTTGTTTTCTAGAGGACCAAGAAACAAGTGAATTACCAAGAAAATGACAAGCACCCGAAATACTTTTCCTATCAATCCTACAACCCCCAAAATCAGCATCCGAAAAAGCTTTCAAAGAAACGGTTGAGGAAGAACGAAGAAAAATGCCGAATTCTTGAGTTCCATGTAGGTACCTGAGAATCCTTTTGATGGCTTGGCAATGTGAAGCACGTGGAGAAGCTTGAAAACGTGCACAAAGACATACGCTGAATTGTATGTCCGGTCTTGACGCCGTGAGATACAAAAGTGATCCAATCATACTTCTGTATTCTTTTTTATCGACCGGGTCACCATCTTCGTCAAGTTCAAGTGTTGTTGCTGTTCCCATTGGTGTCCGAAGAGGCTTGCATTTGTCCATGTTGAAGCGCTTAAGAAGGTCCTTTGTATACTTAGTTTGATGCACAAAAGTTCCTTCTTTTGTTTGCTTGATTTGCAGCCCCAAAAAGTATGTGAGTTCTCCCATCATACTCATCTCAAATTCTGAACTCATCATAGCTGAAAACTTGGACACGAGATCATGAGAAGCACAACCAAAGATAATATCATCCACATACACTTGAACGAATAATGAGCCATTGCCATGCTTAAGTACAAAAGGAGTTTTATCAACCTTGCCCATGGTAAACCCCTTTTCAAGTAAGAATGTTTTTAACCTATCATACCATGCTCTAGGGGCTTGTTTTAGACCGTACAAGGCTTTGGACAGTTTGTAAACATGATTAGGAAAATTTGGATTTTCAAAACCCGGTGGCTGCTTAACATAAACCTCCTCCTCTATGTAACCATTAAGAAAAGCACTTTTAACATCCATTTGATATAACTTGAAACCTTTAGATGCAGCAAATGCTAATAAAATTCTTATAGCTTCTAATCTAGCAACAGGAGCAAATGTTTATCAAAATCTAGACCTTCAAGTTGAGTGAAACCTTGAGCAACCAACCTAGCTTTATTCCTAACCACAACCCCATCCTCACTTTGCTTAGTTTTAAATACCCATTTAGTTCCAATTAATGTGTGACCTTGAGGTGGAGGTACAAGTTTCCAAACATTATTTCTTTCAAAATTTTCTAACTCTTCTTGCATGGCATTAATCCAAGATTCATTAGTGAGTGCGTGTGATATATCCTTGGGTTCAATAGAAGCAACAAAAGCAGAATGAGCATGAGAGTTTGGATCGCAAAACCTGGACCGAGTGACTCGTTCATGCAAGCTTCCAATGATTTGTTGTGGAGGATGACTTTTGAGTACTCAGAGGGGAGTAGACACTTCACAAGCACCTTCTTCTTCATGTTCGGACCTTTGATTAGGAGAGCTTGTTGATTGAGGAAGGTCCGAACCAGCAGTAGTGACTGTTGGTGCTGGTTGTGGTGCAAAATCAGCAGCTTGATCGTTATTTACTTCCGAGTTTTCGGGCAGCAGCACCACTTCTTCATCTTCTTCAATAAAAATACTCTCCCCCTGCGGATTTGGATCCGGACCTGCAATATCGGAGCTACTACTTGGGCTAGCTTCATCAAAAGAAACCTCGCAAGTCTCCACAATTTTGTTAGTGTCAAGTAAAAGCACACGGTAGCCTCTAGTATGAGATGGATAACCAAGAAACATGCCATCAACAGATCTAGCTTCAAATTTATCAAGATTACCATGTTTCTTAACAAAGCATTTGCAACCAAAAACCCTAAAGTGTGTAACACTAGGCCTATGTCCAAACTGGAGCTCATATGGGGTTTTTCCAAGCTTAGCACGCAAGAAAACACGATTTGAGACATAACCAGCGGTTGCAATTGCATCAGCCCAAAATTTCCTAGGAGTTTGATATTCATCAAGCATAGTCCTAGCCATCTCAACTAAGGTCCTGTTCTTTCTTTCTACGACACCATTTTGTTGTGGTACATAGGGTGAAGAGTATTGATGATCTATTCCATTTTCAGCACAAAAGTGATCAAAGGATTGGTTTTTAAATTCAGTTCCGTTATCACTTCTAATTGCTTTTATTGATCCTGGGTGATCAATAGATAATCTAAGAAATAAAGTTCTAAAATGACTAAAAACTTCATTCTTAGATGCCATAAAATAAACCCAACAATATCTGGAATAATCATGAACAATCACAACCACATACCATTTACCTCCGAAGGATTGAACACGTGCCGGACCTACTATGTCAAGATGTAAAAGTTGTCCCGGTTCATCTGTCATGGTCATTGTGAGAGGAGCATGTGAACCTGCAACAAACTTAGCATGTCTACAAGAAGAGCACACAATATCATTGTCCTTTTTAAGCTTCGGCAGCCCACGTATGCGATCGAGAGCACTAACACGAGTGAGATGATCAAAGCCTATATGACCAAGTCTACGATGCCAAAAATATAGATCCTTTGTATCATTAGCAACTAGACACCGATGCTTAGAAGTTGACAAATCAAAATCAGCTTTAAAAACTCTTCCAAACCTAGACATGTTAAACAAAAGCTCACCTTTTGAATCTACAACCTTGCAGCAATTTTTAGCAAAGCTAACCTCTAGATTTTCATCTAGCAATTGTGAAACTGAAAGCAAGTTGTATTTCAAATTTTTAACAAGTGCCACATCTTTCAAAGTGTAGAGATTGTTTACTCTAACCGAACCTTTAGCAATTATGGGAGTAGAAGAGTTATCGGCGAAAGTAACATTTTCTACACGTGACACAAAAAAGAGAGAAGAGAACCATTCTTTGTTACCGGTCATGTGGCGTGAGCAACCTGAATCCACAGTCCAAATGTTCTCCTTCCTCAAACGTGAAACCTACACAGCAGCATAATACGTCGATGACTCAATACTGGGGTTAGTTAAAAGACTTTTAGAAATCCAGTACTGAGTCACACGACGTCCATCAGGAATAACACGCGAAAGCTGAGAAGGTACAGCAGGTTTATGAGCCAAACATCAAAATTTTTTGTTCCCAACTACTGACTTAGAAGATGTGTTATATGTAGCACAAAAAACAGTAGGTCCGGGAGCAAGTTTTTGACTCATTACAGCAGGTTGCAAGCTCCGAACATTCGGTCTAGCAGATTTTGCTTGGTTGTTATGTGATCTAGCAAGTATTCTTTATTTCTTATCGTGTTTAGCTAGTCTATAACAAAAATCCATGACATGACCATCTCTACCACAGTAGGTACAATGAAAAATAACCTTATTATCATGTCTAGATGAGCAAGCAACACGTTTATTAGAACCCGAATGGGACAGTACTCCTGCAGATTTGAAAATCACCTCTTTTTGTCTAGGAGCTGTTTGAATCAAACCGCTTCCTAATGACTTTACAACTTTAGGTGGGTGTGCCTTAGCATGAGCATGAGAATTAAAACGTAAACCAGTTTTATCATTACAAGACTTGGAAGAATTCAGCAGCAAGTTTAGGTTCTTATTTGCATTAGAAAACCGATCTAGTGTCCTATGCATGTCATCAAATTTATTGGACAGATCAAAGCAGTTTTTACATGAAGTTTTTCCTTTTAGTTTGCAATTTGAACAATATTTAACTTCATGCACACGTAAAGCATTGTTCAAAATAGAAATCTCATTCATAGCATCATTTAGTTTCTTATTCAGATCATCACATGAAGAACAATGCAAATCAATTATAGAACAACAAGCATCTTTCAAATTTTTATCATTAAGTGCAGCAAGCTCTTTGTTCTTTTCAATTTCAAGTTCAAGTTTATAAAGTGTAGATGCGTGTGCACTTCTTAAATAGGATAATTGTTCATAAATCAAATCACATGAGGAACAAGAATCATCACTAGGAATCAAAGTTTTTAAACGATTAATTTCAGATTCTAGTGATTCAATTTTAACAGCATTGTTCCTAAGTTTTTTATCCTTTTTCTTTAATATAACAGTGGCACGAGAAATAGCATCACACATTTCTTCGCAAGTGGGACATACCTCTTCATCGTCGCTGTTGTGTTCTGCCTCCTCGGAGCTTGAACTTGACTTGCTCGCCATGCAGCACATATTTGCCATAGCTTCTTCATCTTCATCACTACCGGTGTCCACATCACTTGAGCTGAAATCTTGAACTGCAGAGATCATACTATGCACTATGTTGCGCATTGATAAATCTTTCTTCTTCTTATTCTTTGTTAACGATTTCTTCGGCCTTGTTTGCTTTTCTTCACGTGAAGTCGGACCTGAAAGGTTAGGGCACTCCGTACGAAAATGTCATGTCTTACCATATTCAAAACATCGTTGAGGTCCGGAGCTTCCTCTCCTTCTAGTTCTCACATTTTGCAATGCTTTTGAGAACCGAGTAGAGATGAGTGCAAGCTCCTCCTCTAGAAACTCTTCAATCTATTCAAGGGTTAGAGAGGACAGCAAAGAGAGTGCACCACTAGATGATGATTGACTAGAACTAGACATGTCACGTTGCGGAACAAATGCAATAGACTTGTTGGGGTTTTTACGTGAGATGATGTCAATTTCATGAGTTTTCAATTTAGAATAAAGCACGTCTAAAGTAAGAGAACTCATGACAGTAGATTCATGAATAGATGTAACTTTCATCTCCCAAATTGACATATCTAATGCTCCTAACAATTGTCTAGCATTTTCAGCATCTGAAAAGTTAACATTGACACTACGCAAGTTGCTGAGAATTTTATTAAAGCGAGCAAAAAGGTCGTCAATTGACTCATCAGGTTGCATCTCAAAACGCATGTATTCTTTCTTGAACATATCTTGCCTTACCTCCTTGATCGTATTGGATCCTTCATGGTAGTCACAAAGAGCTTTCCAAACATCATATGCAGATCGAAGGTGTGCAACACGGTCGAAGTCGCTTTGAATCAATTCTTGGATGATCAAGTTGCGAGCCTTGTTGTTGTTGTCAACATCACTCATGTTCACAGCCGTAACTTGATCATTGGGTGGTACATCGAAGTTCCGGTAGACCTTTTCCCAATGGCGAAGCCTTGCGCTTCTATGTAGGCCTCCATCCACGCCTTCCAAACCTGAAAATCGATGCCATTGAACACACAAGGTTTTGCGGAGTACTTCTCCATGATGGTTAGTCAAAACACGTGCAAATCACAAAGATTAGAGCACCTTGGCTCTGATACCAATTGTAGGATCAAATAGCACGTGAAAAGCTACCAGAGGGGGGTGAATGGTAGATTAAAACTTTTTGCAGCGGAAACAACAAAAACCCCTCAGCAAAAATCAATCGGTTAAAGAAACCGTGTGTGCAAGTGTTTTCAAACGTGTTCAACCGTGACAAATCAAGTAGAGAGGTAGAGAATCAAGTCACGGATCTAATGCAACAAGAATCACTTGAAAACACGAAGTAAAACTTGAGATACGATCAAAACATTAAACAAAGATCAATCTGTTCTACCCGATATAAAACAAATATGCAACGCTGCAAAGAAACTCGTGTATCTCAAAAACTACAGATTCGAAGCTCGTGAAAATTTCACAGATGATAGATAATTGAGTTGTGAAGACAAACCAAAAAGAATCACGTCAATCGGATCCGTAAAACTCGAGTTATGAACGAAACACCGAAGCAACATCGGTCTGTCCAGAAACTCGGCGAGAAAGACTTGACGAAAAACAAGTCGGACGAACAAGGCACAAAAGCTCCTCGAAACTATGAACTTTATTCAATAGAAACACAAGAGGAACAGCCCAAAGTTCTCTACACACGAGAGCTCTGGCCTCCCTTGCTTTTATAGCCAGCCCTCAGACTAAACAATCCAATCTAGGACTCCTACTCCTAATTGGACTCGTATCCTAACTTACCATAACTGCTTAGGACTCTCCTATTCGCTGATAGAAGCAATCGTGAGACTTCCAAACACCTTAGGAACGTCCTAAACATTCCTAAAATAACTCAACTTCGTGCCTAGCACGAAATCCTATCATAACCAACTCAAATCTTCCATATTTGAGCCATATCCGACTCAGCCTCAGCCTGAGTACGCAATCCAGCCGGTTGGACCTTTCCGACCAATTCTTTACGTCCACTTCTCTTCATCACGCCTTGGAACAATGTTGCCACGTCCATGCACTCCTTGCACACGTGCAAACACATTCCAATGACGTACACGCAACCTTCATATGCACTGCCCTTGATCCAAACATGCTGCGCGACCTCCCGATCAACTCAACCACAGCTCCTCCTGAACTTGGTTGTTGGAACCTCATCTCCTCCCTGAGACTAGTCCAAGGATCCCGTCACCAGCCATGTCTTGAACTCAAGCAACACCTGCACATGAATAAACAACCAATTCTTCCGAGCACAAGTCCTCGACTTGACTCGCGTTAGTTCGAAAACCACAACACCTTACATGAGCACGTCACATAAGCATGTTGCAAACCATATCAAATGATAACAGCCATAACCACCAAAACACACCAAAAATTTAGCAAATTAATACTAAGCAAACCTTCCCATAAAGCAAGTTTGAAACATTGCGAGTTAAAAGCAAAAACAAGACGCTGCAGTTCTACGAGTTGAACTTCATGGGAGCTCCCTAAAAACAAGTTCCGGACCTCACAGAAGCTCTCCGGACCTTGCAGGAGCTTTCCGGACCTTGCGTCGGACCTTGCCAACACTTGGCGGACCTAACAAAGAACTTGTCGGACCTTTTCACAGAAGAATGTTTTGGCAATATTCAAAACTTTGAATGTTAATGCTAACTTTTATCCTAATTGCCAATGTATTCAGCACACATAGGTCTCACAGCCGACGTCCCGACGGAGCTAGCGCCCGGTTCTTGCTTCTGCCACGCTAAAGGGAGTCCGGCGATGCTGTGGGGCAGCTTAGCGCGTCATGCCATGGGGTGGAGCAGCCGCGCGGCGGTGAACCAACGGCGCGCCTCTGTGCTGTCACATTTATCGCCGAGGACACACGGGGATCGTTCAGCGTCGGTTGTGAGGAGGTGTGGAACGCTGTGCTCTTGGTGGAGACGATAAAAGCGGAGAAACCTCGATCCCCTAAGCAGCTCGGGAGGTGCTTCCGGTCTTCGGTCGTCCGCGCGGTGGCAGCCCGTGGGAGAGAGCAGCTCGCTCGGGTGTGAACTGTGGAACCGGTTGACTTAAGCAGGTAGTTTCTTCCCTCCCTTCTCACTGACAATTGGGGCCCACAGCTCCCCTCTGCCCAAAAAGATCTCCAAATTTTTGACCTAATGTAAATTCAGCTATGAGGGGTCCAAATTCGAAAACTATTTGGCCATTTGACAATTTGTGCCACTGTTTCAAATTTGAATTCAAATTTCAATGAAAATTTACAACTCTCTTTGATATCTGACACGACCCCACAGTCTTGTCGAGCCAGGATCACGCTGAGGGGTGCTGCGTTGCACAGCACCGGATAACACACGTCAAAGGTACAAAGCGGAAGTGGAATTTTATTACATAAACAAGTTATGAACATGTTTACATCAAAATAAGTTCAGTCTACACTCGCGGGCGTAGACTAAGCATCAAGTGCCCATTCAGCCCTCGAACGTGCCCTTGCTAGCACACACGCACACTAACTCTGCGGCGTGCACGACTCCCACTCGACGGGGTTCCCCTCCTGGGGTTCCGTCTCCTCTTCGGGAGTCCCTTCATCATAGAACCCTGCAAAAGCTTCAAACACAAGCAGTGAGCACGAAGGCTCAGCATGTCTGACCCGTCTCACCTAAACATGGAACTTCTACATGAAGGTTAATGGGTTACATGAGGTAAAAATCATTTGCAAGGACTCGCCTAATTAGTAGAACCTTACTTTCAAGTTTTTAGCAGCAGGTTGTGGAGAACCTTACGCTAAGGCACATGAGAGAGCCGCAATCAAACAAGAAACGCATTTCTCTCATGTACTTTGCCCAAAGTTGAAAAGAACTTTAGTTAGCTCTAAACTACCGCATATCATTAACAATCAATGTCCATCTTTCAATCAGCAACATTTTAACATGTGACTAGCCTGTTCTTTCTACGTCACGGTACAGTGAACAAGTGGTACTCACTGACCGCGAGGGACAGCGATTATAATCGATTTACACCTGCAGGGTTACCCGAACAACCCGTCACGTACGCCTGTACTCGATGTTTCCTACAACAACCATCACGGACGCCGTACGCGACTACCTTTCACCCGTTAGCCAAATGTTGAACCGGTCCAATTGTCCCGAGCAAGAGGTCTCTGCACGCGCATCTCAGTGCCGCCAGCCGATTTACACCTCGAGCTCTCAACCTACCCTCTGAACGACCAGCTTTGTCTCAACACCCAGCTACCCGAGTTACATCAGTTTCCCGGTTCCCATATAGCCGGTAGGTCTTCGGTACTGTTCTAGCTTGTTCAACAGGCCCGCACATGGCTCGGTCCTCAATCGACACAAGCGGAGCTACAGCACACATGCCCCAAAGTCCTGCTGCCCTTACTCTCCGCTTGGTCTCATTTTCTTGCCATGTGTTTCATGTGCTAACACTACCCGAGTCGAGTGCCTCTAGCCTATGCTCGCGAGTAGTTCCAACTACTCGACTTGTACCGAATCCTACACTATCTTAGCATTGCAGTAGCTAACGGGGTTTTGCAATCCTAGACCCAACCCATGGTGTTCTTGGCTATGCAATTGGGTTTCCACACAAGACTCTAATGCAAGGAATAAGGTATTCATGTATGTGCTCAAAACAGTAAAAATTTGTAAAAAGGTTAATGCAAACCGGAGCTTGCCTTGCTGCTCTTGGTCGTAGGCTAGCTGCTCCTCCGGAGTTACGAAGTCTAGGACTTCGGGTTCCTCCTCGACCTTAGCGACTACATGATAGAAGCAATATATGTATCAATTTGAATGCATTTATATTAAGTTTGAACTTGTGAAGCTTATAACCTTTGCTAGACAGACCTAATGACTGTGAAACTTTTATTGTGGCTTGGTTATAACCTAAACGGAGACTTGGTCAAGTTTTAGTTGCAGCAAAGCTCATTTGAGCCCTCCACAATTAATTATGTCCTTGACCTTAATTGGAACTCTTAGGGTGTTCTAGGAATTTTCATGAAACAAACTATGACTTTCTGAAAACTAGATTTTCAGAGGGTTCTAATGGAGTTGGTCTCACTTAATTTGGAAGTTCCTAACTAAAGATATGAGCTAACAATTTCAGAGAAAATTCTGAAAATGTTTCTGAACATTTTCTATTTTCTCTGGAACAGTTTCACTAATCACACCATTAGTTGGATCAAATGAGCTCCACTGGGTCTGAAATTTTTATGGTAGTTCAGGGATATTTTGGTGAACATCCCAGCAAAATTTCAGGATTTTCCTCCACAGGATTCTCCAGTTAAAATTCCAAACAGTTTAAACTTTGAGGATTTAATTATGGAGAATTAAGGAATTTCATGTAAGGGCCTCAGTTTTGGCACACATTTGAAGTGTTCATCACCACACCACACACCTCATTTGAGGAAAGATGATGAACACAAATTAAGAGCATGTAACCACCATCAACATGCTCATTAGAGAACAAACTCACATATTGCAAAAGTGATATTTCCCACATGTGATATAGGTGGGCTGGACTTAGGAAAACTCCTACACTTTTCTAAGGATGTCCATGCCAAGTTTCACCCAAATTCAAAACCTTTTTGAGGTCATTTTGGGTATAGATAGAAATAGGGCAGTTTGAAACCACATTCAAATTCAAACTGTTTTTATCCCATGAATTTAAAAATGGGAGGCATATTCTTATTCAGCACATTTTTGTGAGCTCACACACCAATTTTCACTCCATTTGGAGTTGATCTTAACATGAGCTAAGTGGGACGAATTCAAACTTTATTTGAATTCAAAACTGAACTTGTGCTGAAATTTACTCAAAATGAACCCAATTTGAATTCTATTCAATTCAAATGGCTCAGGGGTGAATAATTTGAATCACCAGGGGTACTATGGGGCTCACTGTTTACAACAGTGATTAGGAGTAAATTTCAGAGGTTAAAACCCCGGGTGGGACCCACATGTCATAGAGGGGAGAAGGAGAAACTTGCACCCAAAGTCAGAGTCTCGGTGGGAAATTCCACCGAGCGGCTGTCGGCTGTGCCACCGAGCAGCTACCGGCGCCACCAGCTGCTTCCCTCTCCGCGCGCTGGCGCCTAGGGCGGCTGGCTCGCGCCCCCACGCAACCGACACCGCCTCAGCCGAGCAGGAGTCGGCCGGCTTTATCTTCTCGCGGGCAAACTCGAGCAGCGGCATTGTTTCTCGCCACAGCTCTCTGCCCAATCGGGAAAACCAGCAAAACCATCTCCTCCTTCGTCCCTGAGCTGCTAGATAGCCACCTGAGGTCGCACTCCACCTCTCCAACGCCAGAAACCCCGTGCTCCGACTTCCTTTGCCCGAAGACGATCGCCACCGCGGCGACCTAGCCTCAGCCGAGAGTCAGGCGCCCGTGGGCAGCGTTCCACAGGCGTTTTCACGGTCCAGCGAGAGAAGCAACAGGAGCGCGCGACCACCGTGCAACTCGAGGGCGGTCATGGCGGGCACGATCGGTCACACGGTGCCGACCGACTTGCCGCCATCCCTGAACCCTTTTGACACCTTGTCGAGCTTCCTAGAGGTACACTGATGCTGTAGGGCCGTTTGTTCGAGGTGTTGGCGGGTTTAGAAACCATGGTCGACGGTGTCGAACCTCAACCGAGGCCGCGGCACGTCGCCGAGCTATTTCCGGTCACTCCCAGCCCGACCTGTCACCCCCGACGTGTTCCACGACATCGACAACCCCCTGACGGCGAGTTTCAGACCATGGGAGGTCCAGCAGCGGCGAGCCGGCGAGCCCCGAGTCTGCTCCGGCGAGGTCGGCGGCGCGGGCGCGAGAGAACGGCGGGAGGAAGACGAAGCCGACTGGCCCACGTGTCAGCGGCTGAAGAATTTAAATCGGGATCGGGTGTGGCCAGGGATCGGCTGTGCTGGCATGCAAATACCCGGTGAGCTCCGGTGTGCCGGACACCACCGCGCTCGACACGTGTGGTATCCCCGGTGTGCCGGACACCTCCGCGCTCGACACGTGTCCCCGCGGGCCCCGAGAGTTTAAATTTTCCCCCGATTTTCAGAATTTTTTTCCAAACTTCAAATCCTCATAACTTTGGCTAAAAGCTCCAAATCGAGTGGACCAAATTTTGTTGGATTTATCTCTCTGAGCACTTTCCAGCAATACCAAATTCAGCTCATGAAAGTGAATAGTTTTCCAGAATTAAATCCCTAAAGTTTAAACTGTTGGGAATTTTATCTGGAGAACTACTTTATGAAAAATTCTGAAATTTGGCTGAAAGGTTCATTGGAAAATCCCTGAAAATAACAGTAAAATGTTCAGACTCATCCAAGTTCATTTAGTTACCCTGACCGGGTGATTAAGAGAACTCCCTGAGAAAATAGAAAAATGTACCGAAACATTTTTTTCTGATTTTCTCAAATCTTAATTAGGGCATAACTTTCTGTAGAATTCTTCAAATGACATGAAACCAACTCCATTAGAACCATCTAAAGTCTAGTTTCCAGAAAGTAATGGTTGGAGCCATGAAAACCCCTGGAATTATTCAGAGGCTCAAATATTGACCAAATGGGCTTTTATTTGTACAAGGTTCAAAGGAACTTTGTTTCAAATAAAACTTGGTCAAGACTCTGGTTAGGACCCTACCAAGCCGCAATAAAAATTTCAGAACCAAAGGGAAGGGCTAGCTAGAGTTATTAGAAATTGTGTATTCAAGTTCACACATTGCATTTAAATTAACACGTAGTATTACATAAACGTGTAGTCACAGAAGAAGAGACTCCGGAAGTGCTGGACTTCCTTCTTCCGGACGAAGAACTAACTACTGACCAGCAGCCACAAGGCAAGCCCCGGTTTGCATTAACCTTTTTACAAGTTTTACTTTGTTTACATGTGTGATATGAAGTATGATTGTGCATTAGGTATAGGATGGATGGAACCCCACTTGCATAACCAGAACTTTTCCCTAAGAGTGAGGGTAGTGTCTAAGACATCGAGTAGACAGGCTACGCTTAATGATTCATAGGACTTCGGTACAAGTCGAGTAGTTGGAATCTACTCGCGAGATAGGCTTGGGACACACGGGTTCGGTTGAGTGATGTGAGATCACTTTAGTAATGAAAATGAGACTAGGCAGGATCTAGGGCCCAGCAAGAGGAAGTCTTGTGTGCGCAGCCCTGCCCGTGTCGATTGAGGACCGATCCGTGTGCGGCCCTGCTGAACAAGTATTGAACGTACCGAAGGCATATCGGATATATGGGCCCCGATAAACCGATGTAGCCTAAACCTCCGGGCGTCGAGGCATAACGCACCGATTTATAGGTGTAGGCTAAGGGCAGCAAGGTGGAAATCTGCCAACGGGCATAGAGAGATGCTCCGTGTGGGGAACCTCCTGCTCGTTTCGGTGCGACCGGTTCGACGTTTGGGCTGTTGGGTGAAAGGTTGTCACGTACGACATCGAGTGAGCGTGCTGTGCAGCTCCACGGGTGGGCGTACGTGACGTGCTCTTTGGGTTTCCCTGCAGGTGTATATCGAGTCGATTCGCCGTCCCTCGCGGTGATGAGTACCGCTTGTTCACTGCGTCGTAACGTAGATTAATGAATGAAATGTTATGATTCAATATTGCTGTTATGATATAATTATATTGTCACATGTGTGCCACCAAATATTGCTCACTAAATTTCAGCTTTATGAACCGTTAACTTGTTGCTAAAAGATGAACTATGGATGAACGTGTAGGCGTGTCCGTTTGCTGCAACATTGCTATCCTATGTCTTGGTATACCTCATGTAGAGTTTCATGCTTAGGTGAGTCGGTTAAGCCTTGCTGAGCCTTCGTGCTCATGGTTGCTGCTTAAGTGTTTTACAGGTGAGGAGCCACCCACGGACTCGGAGTACGAGTCCACCAGCGAAGGTTACCCTCCGTCGGGGACCACGGCTGAGTGGGAGCCGTACACGCCGCGCTGAGCTGAGGAGTGCAGCTAGTGTGGGTTGCCCTAGGGCTGGGCAACCACTTTTGCTAGGTAGGCGGGCGTGAGTTGTATAAAAGAAACTTCCGCTGTGTAATAAAACACCCTAGTTTGTAACTGAGAAGTGTACTATTTTGTACATTCAGTTTGTTTTTCCCATGTAATATAATGTGTTCTTATGACCTGTGCTGTCGGGTGTCGCATCGCGCGGCACCACCCTCTGCGATCCTGGATGAGCGGATTCCGGTCCGCCACAGCCTGGTATCAGAGCTGCAGTGGGGATAGCACAGTACTTAAGGACTGCATTATGGGAAAAACTTAGGTATACGGTGAGGATTCGGTAGTAGCCCATGTAAGGACTATACTAGCAAAGTTACTTAAAGTGGCAAAGACTAACTTATGTGTTATAATTCTGAATTTCAATTATGTAACGACGCACCTACGCTCTGGTAAGTATGGTAAGGAACGCCACCGAAAGCGGTTCAATTTCGGTTAGCTCTCCCTGACGAGGAACGTGGTTCAGGGATTGATCTCACAGCTTGGTGTGAGACGTCAATATGAACCTCTTGAACTCTTCATGTTCCTGAGTTCATATGAAACGCTGATCCCTAGCATGCATTAGGCAAGTAAGTGGAGACCCCATCGCGTGGTCAGTAACGCGAGAGTGTGTTTGTCCGGAAATAGCCCAGGAGGACATACGCAGCGCTTGCCATCGGCGTGCCCTGCATGGCAGTAGGTGGTATCCGTTGGGTTGATAACATTCCCAACCGTGACGACCCGTTCATGACATACTCGGGTTCCCCGTCGTGTGGTGTTGAAACACGATCACGTGCCTTGAGACGTGACTTAGCTCAAGGACGGCCGTATGACAATGATACGGGCGTTTGTATTTACTTTTAAATATGGATCCTGCCTGAAATGGAAACAAAACCTTTGAGTGCACCATTATTGTGTGGTCTTCTGCAGGTACTAACCACGTATGTATCCGTGTAGTAAACGTGTGCGAGAGACCGTTTAGGGCCACACTTGAGAAGTATATGCCGGTATAATCCGGTTAGGATTTTCTTTTGTGAGGAACGTAGTACCGAGATATCATAGGCATATGCATGCAAAATAATGATAACAAGGAATTAAAAGCTATAAGTTCAACATTTAGGACCCTGGTTGGGTATAAGAATGGGATAGTGAAGCAGGATAGCCAAAGGGATGAAAAACAGAGTGCTCTGTTTTGGACAGCAAGTTGCTGATCTTCAACAGGGCATAACTCACGGATCTTTTAGCCCAGGGAGGTATGGGATCTAGTTCTGGGAAGGTATTTAAGTACTCTACAACTTTGTTGTAGAATTCCAGAGCTGAAACACACCTTAAGATGGCTTAAATCCCAGAGAATTGTAAGCTGTCCAGAACCTGGACAGAGTAAAAACATTCTCTGGACTGTTCTGTTTTTCAAACATAAATCCCCGTAGAAAAATTTAAAAATTTTCATATGATACATCCTTAGAAGGGAGAGAAGATGTGTGACATCTTTGCAATTCAAAGTTTCTGAAATTTCAGCACAGATTTCAGTGGAGATCAGAGTTGAAAACAGCAACTTCTCAAGGGAGGTGCTGTTAAAATTCTTCCAGAAATTCTGCTGACTTTGAATTAGCATAACTTTTTAACCCGGGCTGATCTGAGGGCAAATGAGTACTCGTTGTAAATATACTGAAGTTAACTTTAACTTTGGTATTCAACTTGAGTCATGAAAATGCCCAGAACCAGATCAAAACTTGGAATAGGTAGAAACTGGTCATTCTGACAGAAGAATGACAGTTGAACTCATTGGAGAGGGTGTGGTACCCTAAGGGTAGTCTACGTGATGACAAAGCGATAGTAATATCTCGTAGTGACCGAACCTAGTTATGGTGAGCTTCCGAAGTGAAGGTTCATCAAGTTGGATTAAACTAGCTTGTGTTTGGTCTGGTAATGATGTAGCTTGTGCAAAGTCATTACATTATCCACTTACGAGATGTAGCGCATGTTTGTATTGTCATTATGTTGTTACACCTACTGTTATTGGACTGCATGCAAAATGTTGCGGGACTGATGATTATTGTCGTGTGGTTGCAGATGGTTCGTACTAGGACCACGCACGAGGTAGGTGGCTCTAGCCAAGGGGGAGGCGATGACTCCCAGCCACCGGCCTACGACAGCACCCCGCAGCAGCAGCCACCACCGCCGCCTCCACTTACTCTAGCGGATGTGATAGCGGCACTGGTGGGAGGTCGTGAGGAGCAGACCGACCTGCTCCGCACGATCGTGCAGAATACGTCCCAGGCGGGGGGACGTCAAGAGCGAGGGCCTCGTGAGCCCCGCGAAGTGTCGTACTCGGATTTCATGAGTACGCACCCTCCAGTGTTCACTGAAGCTGAAGAACCACTGGAGGCTGACAACTGGCTGCGGACCATCGAGTCCAAGTTTGGGCTGCTCCAGTGTACGGAGCGGCAGAAGACCCTGTTCGCAGCACAGCAGCTCCACGGTGCCGCTGGGGCGTGGTGGGCGAATTATGTCGCCTCACGTCCGGCTGGCCATGCCGTGGAATGGCAAGAGTTCCGGGAGGCGTTCCGCGCCTATCACATTCCTCCCGGAATAATGAAGAGGAAGTTCCAAGAATTTTTGGAACTGAAGCAGGGCGGGAGGAGTGCCCACGACTACTCCCGTGCCTTCAACCATCTGGCGCAGTATGCGTCAGACTACATCTCCACGGAGGAGAAGAAGAGGGAGCACTTCTATCGGGGGTTACACCCCGAAATGAAGACGCACCTTGTTCAGTGGAATCGCGTCACATTCAACGACTTAGTCAATGCCGCGATCATGCAAGAGGACGCTCAGCAGGAGTTGGCAGCTGAGCAGAGGAAGCGCAGCGCTCCACCTAGCAGCGGTGGTGGCACGCCTCAGAAGTATTGTATGGTGTATCGGACACCATCCGGGCAGCAGTGGCATCCACCGGCGCGACCTCAGCAGTTCGGGGGACGTCCCTTTCAGGCACCTCCGTTCCGTCCGCCGATGCCACCACCAAGACAGCAGCAACAGCAGCAGCATACGGTACCCCGGGCATTTCCACCGCCACAACGCGCCCCGGGATTCTGTCCACCGATCAGCGGGGGACCGCCCCGTTTCACCTGCTTCACGTGTGGCCAGGCGGGCCACTTCGCGAAGGACTGTCCCCAGGGGCAGCAGAGCAGCGGGCAAGCCCAGTTCCAGGGCGGTGCTCGAGGCTGACCTCCGGTGAAGAAGGTTGGGCAGCGGACTGGGGGTGTCCACAACCTCGACAATGAGGACGCCCCGGAGGGAGACAACGTGCTGGCGGGTACGTTCACTCTCAATAATCAAGCCATCATCATACTTTTTGATTCTGGTGCAACCCACAACTTCATTAGTGCATCATATGTGGCTCAGCATCAGCTGGAAGCCTTTCCAATCGAGTGTTCTTACATGATCCGCTCACCGGGAGGAAAGATTTCAGCAACTATGATGGTTCCAAAAGCACCACTGTGCTTAGGTGGGAAGATATATCCCACCACTATGATTATCCTAGGGGGGCAGAAGATTGATGCAATCTTGGGAATGTCATGGCTAAGCTACCATGGAGCTGTCCTGGAAACACTATCACGGACGGTTCACCTCAACTCCCCATTACACCGTCCGCAGTCCCTCCTATTAGATAATCCAGTCAGAGAGGTTTCAGCGGTCAATAGTGCTGAGGCTCTCAAGTTAGAAGACATCCCCGTAGTCCGGGAGTATCCTGACGTGTTCCCGGATGATCTACCGGGCATGCCACCTGAGCGGGATGTCGAGTTCAAGATCGAGCTCGCACCCGGGACTACACCCATATCACGGAGACCATACAAGATGGCTCCAAATGAGCTGGCGGAACTGAAAGAACAGCTCAATGATCTGTTGAGCAAGGGTTTCATTAGGCCGAGTTCCCCGCCTTGGGGATGCTCGGCGCTGTTCGTGAAAAAGAAGGATGAAGCCCTGAGGCTGTGTGTGGATTACCGGCCGCTCAATGCCGTCACCATCAAGAATAAGTACCCACTGCCCCGCATCGACATATTGTTTGATCAACTTGTGGGTGCAAGTGTGTTCTCCAAGATGGACCTTCGCTCTGGATATCACCAGATAAAGATCCGGGCGGAGGATATCCCGAAGACAGCCTTCTCAACGAGATATGGATTATATGAATATCTCGTCATGTCCTTTGGTCTCACAAATGCTCCAGCTCATTTCATGTATCTCATGAATTCGGTGTTCATGCCGGAGCTGGACAAGTTCGTGGTAGTGTTCATCGACGATATCTTGGTGTACTCCAAGACAGAAGCTGAACATGCCGAACACTTGCGGGTCGTTCTTCAACGATTACGAGACCACAAGCTCTACGCCAAGTTCAGCAAATGCGAGTTTTGGATCAGCCAAGTGCCATTCTTGGGACATATCATCTCCGCAGAAGGCATTGCGGTTGACCCAAGTAAAATAGAGCAAGTGCTGAAATGGAAAGCTCCCATTTAAGTTCATGAAGTCAGAAGCTTCCTCGGGTTAGCGGGATACTATCGGAGATTTATTCTAAGTTTCTCCAAGCTCGCTAAGCCGATGACAGAATTGCTGAAGAAAGGGAAGAAATATGTTTGGAACACGGCGTGTGAAGGAGCATTCCGAACATTGGTGAAGCATCTCACAACAGCCCCGGTGTTAGCTCAGCCGGATACAACAAAGCCCTTCGACGTGAATTGTGACGCGTCCGGTATTGGGCTCGGCTGCATGTTGATGCAGGAAGGACGTGTGGTCGCGTATGGCTCACGCCAACTTCGGAACCATGAGCAGCATTATCCGACTCATGACCTTGAGCTTGCTGCCGTGGTGTTGGCGCTAAAAATGTGGAGGCACTATCTCCTGGGGAATCTGGTGCATCTCTACACCGACCACAAGAGCTTGAAATACATTTTCACCAAGAAGGAGCTGAACATGAGGCAAAGGAGGTGGTTAGAACTGATCAAATATTATGAGATTGAGATCCACTACCACCCCGGCAAGGCGAATGTGGTTGCTGACGCGCTGAGTCAGAAATCACATGTCCATCACCTCACCATTACACCGGTGAAGGAGGAAGAGCCAAGTTTATACTTGGTTCCTTATGGATCGCTGTACAACCTTGCCCTCATCCCTACCATTAGGGAGGACATCATTGCAGATCAGAATACGGATAAAGGCATGGCACATCTCCGGAGACGGATAGACAACAGGGAGATCAAATGTTTCCGGAAAGATGAGGAGGGGACGCTATGGTTCAATGACCGCATAGTCGTACCCCTGGACATGGAACTGAGGAGAAAGATCCTCGATGAAGCTCACTTGTCTAAGTACTCCATTCATCCGGGCAGCAACAAGATGTACCAAGATTTGAAAAAGAAATTTTGGTGGACACGGATGAAGCGGGAAGTAGCGAAGTACGTATCCGAGTGCGATACGTGTAGACGAGTGAAAGCTGATCACATGAAGAAATCAGGGCTGCTACAACCCCTGAAGATCCCGGCATGGAAATGGGAAGATGTGAGCATGGATTTCATTGTGGGATTACCCCTAACATCCAACAAGCATGATTCCATATGGGTAATCGTCGATCGGTTAACCAAGACGGCTCATTTCATCCCGGTGAATACACGTTACAATGCCGGCAAATATGCGGAGCTATACATAGTGAAGATTCTATGCCTATATGGGGTACCCAAGACCATTGTCTCAGATCGAGGTGCATTATTTGTATCTCGCTTTTGGGAGCAGCTACACGCTGCATTGGGTACTAAGTTGATCAGGAGCTCCGCCTATCACCCTCAGACAGATGGCCAGACAGAGAGGGTGAATCAAGTCCTGGAAGACATGTTGAGAGCATGTGCCATCCACCATGGTAGGAACTGGGATGATCACCTACCATTGGCGGAATTCTCGTACAACAATGGCTATCAGGCGAGTATCAAGATGGCACCCTACGAAGCTCTCTATGGTCGTAAATGCCGCACCCCATTAAATTGGTGCGAGTCCGGTGAAAGGGTCACATTCGGGGTTGATGTGGTGAACGACGCCGAGCAGCGCGTTCGGACAATTCAAGCCAATTTGAAGGCCGCTCATTCCCGGCAGAAGAGCTACGCTGATAAGAGGCGTAGGCCGTTGCACTTTGACGTTGGGGAACACGTGTACCTCCGCATGTCTCCGATGAAGGGCGTGCACCGGTTCGGTGTGAAGGGGAAGCTCGCTCCCCGTTTCATTGGACCCTATGCTATCACCGAGAAGTGTGGACCAGCATCGTATCGATTGGAGCTACCTGCATCCCTTGCTGGTGTCCATGATATCTTCCATGTTTCGCAACTGCGAAAAGGTTTGAAGCATACAGCTGCTGTTCCTATCGAAGACATTGGCGAGTTGAAACCGGATTTAACATATGATGAGTATCCGGTGGAAATTCTTGATGAGAAAGCCCGAACCACGCGTAGCAGAACGTTGTGGTTCTACAAGATCCTCTGGAGTAACCACACCGTGGAAGAAGCGACGTGGGAAAGCGAGGAATTCCTTCGCTCAAATTACCCGGAGTTCATGGCTTCTCAACACGAGCAAGTCCCTACTACATCGCTATCTCTTCTTTTGTAATCTCGGGACGAGATTCTTTTAAGGGGGGAGGAATGTAAGGGCCTCAGTTTTGGCACACATTTGAAGTGTTCATCACCACACCACACACCTCATTTGAGGAAAGATGATGAACACAAATGAAGAGCATGTAACCACCATCAACATGCTCATTAGAGAACAAACTCACATATTGCAAAAGTGATATTTCCCACATGTGATATAGGTGGGCTGGACTTAGGAAAACTCCTACACTTTGCTAAGGATGTCCATGCCAAGTTTCACCCAAATTCAAAACCTTTTTGAGGTCATTTTGGGTATAGATAGAAAGAGGGCAGTTTGAAACCACATTCAAATTCAAACTGTTTTTATCCCATGAATTTAAAAATGGGAGGCATATTCTTATCCAGCACATTTTTGTGAGCTCACACACCAATTTTCACTCCATTTGGAGTTGATCTTAACATGAGCTAAGTGGGACGAATTCAAACTTTATTTGAATTCAAAACTGAACTTGTGCTGAAATTTACTCAAACCGAACCCAATTTGAATTCTATTCAATTCAAATGGCTCAGGGGTGAATAATTTGAATCACCAGGGGTACTATGGGGCTCACTGTTTACAACAGTGATTAGGAGTAAATTTCAGAGGTTAAAACCCCTGGTGGAACCCACATGTCATAGAGGGGAGAAGGAGAAACTTGCACCCAAAGTCAGAGTCTCAGTGGGAAATTCCACCGAGCGGCTGTCGGCTGTGCCACCGAGCAGCTACCGGCGCCACCAGCTGCTTCCCTCTCTGCGCGCTGGCGCCCAGGGCGGCTGGCTCGCGCCCCCACGCAACCGGCACCGCCTCAGCCGAGCAGGAGTCGGCCGGCTTTATCTTCTCGCGGACAAACCCGAGCAGCGGCATTGTTTCTCGCCACAACTCTCTGCTCAATCGGGAAAACCAGCAAAACCATCTCCTCCTTCGTCCCTGAGCTGCTAGACAGCCACCTGAGGTCGCACTCCACCTCTCCAACGCCAGAAACCCCGAGCTCCGACTTCCTTTGCCCGAAGACGATCGCCACCGCGGCGACCTAGCCTCAACCGAGAGTCAGGCGCCCGTGGGCAGCGTTCCACAGGCGTTTTCACGGTCCAGCGAGAGAGGCAACAGGAGCGCGCGACCACCGTGCTGCTCTCCTCCATGTTTGGAAGCCAACCGTGAAGAATCCGCAGAGAATTTCCAGTTTTTGCTCCGGCGACCGTAAACCGAGCTTCCGGTACGGTTTCTTTAAATTCTCGCTCTATGATCTTTTGGAGGTCATCAAATCTTGCACATAGACGCTGGACTAGCCGGCGATCAAGTTCTTTTCTGCATCCGTAGCGTAAAACTGTCTAGGAGTGACGAATTTCGAGCTCGATCGAGGGCGGTCAAGGCGGGCACGATCGGTCACACGGTGCCGACCGACTTGCTGCCATCCCTGAACCCTTTTGACACCTTGTCGAGCTTCCTAGAGGTACACTGATGCTGTAGGGCCGTTTGTTCGAGGTGTTGGCGGGTTTAGAAACCACGGTCGACGGTGTCGAACCTCAACCGAGGCCGCGGCACGTCGCCGAGCTATTTCCGGTCACCCCCAGCCCGACCTGTCACCCCCCGACGTGTTCCTCGACGTCGACAACCCCCTGACGGCGAGTTTCAGACCATGGGAGGTCCGGCAGCGGCGAGCCGGCGAGCCCCGAGTCTGCTCCGGCGAGGTCGGCGGCGCGGGCGCGAGGGAACGGCGGGAGGAAGACGAAGCCGACTGGCCCACGTGTCAGCGGCTGAAGAATTTAAATCGGGATCGGGTGTGGCCAGGGATCGGCTGTGCTGGCACGCAAATACCCGGTGAGCTCCGGTGTGCCGGACACCTCCGCGCTCGACACGTGTGGTATCCCCGGTGTGCCGGACACCTCCTCGCTCGATACGTGTCCCCGCGGGCCCCGAGAGTTTAAATTTTTCCCCCGATTTTCAGAATTTTTTTCCAAACTTCAAATCCTCATAACTTTGGCTAGAAAGCTCCAAATCGAGTGGACCAAATTTTGTTGGATTTAGCTCTCTGAGCACTTTCCAGCAATACCAAATTCAGCTCATGAAAGTGAATAGTTTTCCAGAATTAAATCCCTAAAGTTTAAACTGTTGGGAATTTTATCTGGAGAACTACTTTATGAAAAATTCTGAAATTTGGCTGAAAGGTTCATTGGAAAATCCCTGAATACCAGTAAAATGTTCAGGCTCATCCAAGTTCATTTAGTTACCCTGACCGGGTCATTAAGAGAACTTCCCTGAGAAATTAGAAAAATGTACCGAAACATTTTTTTCTGATTTTCTCAAATCTTAATTAGGGCATAACTTTCTGTAGAATTCTTCAAATGACATGAAACCAACTCCATTAGAACCATCTTAAAGTCTAGTTTCCAGAAAGTAATGGTTGGAGCCATGAAAACCCCTGGAATTATTCAGAGGCTCAAATATTGACCAAATGGGCTTTTATTTGTACAAGGTTCAAAGGAACTTTGTTTCAAATAAAACTTGGTCAAGACTCTGGTTAGGACCCTACCAAGCCACAATAAAAATTTCAGAACCAAAGGGAAGGGCTAGCTCGAGTTATTAGAAATTGTGTATTCAAGTTCACACATTGCATTTAAATTAACATGTAGTATTTCATAAGCGTGTAGTCACTGAAGAAGAGACTCCGGAAGTGCTGGACTTCCTTCTTCCGGACAAAGAACTAACTACTGACCAGCAGCAACAAGGCAAGCCCCGGTTTGCATTAACCTTTTTACAAGTTTTACTTTGTTTACATGTGTCATATGAAGTATGATTGTGCATTAGGTATAGGATGGATGGAACCCCACTTGCATAACCGGAACTTTTCCCTAAGAGTGAGGGTAGTGTCTAAGACCTCGAGTAGACAGGCTACGCTTAATGATTCATAGGACTTCGGTACAAGTCGAGTAGTTGGAATCTACTCGCGAGATAGGCTTGGGACACACGGGTTCGGTTGAGTGATGTGAGATCACTTTAGTAATGAAAATGAGACTAGGCAGGGGCTAGGGCGCAGCAAGAGGAAGTCTTGTGTGCGCAGCCCTGCCCGTGTCGATTGAGGACCGATCCGTGTGCGGCCCTGCTGAACAAGTATTGAACGTACCGAAGGCATATCGGATATATGGGCCCCGATAAACCGATGTAGCCTAAACCTCCGGGCGTCGAGGCATAACACACCGATTTATAGGTGTAGGATGAGGGCAGCAAGGTGGAAATCTGCCAACTGGCATAGAGAGATGCTCCGTGTGGGGAACCTCCTGCTCGTTTCGGTGCGACCGGTTCGACGTTTGGGCTGTTGGGTGAAAGGTTGTCCCGTACGACATCGAGTGAGCGTTCTGTGCAGCTCCACAGGTGGGCGTACGTGACGTGCTCTTTGGGTTTCCCTGCAGGTGTATATCGAGTCGATTCGCCGTCCCTCGCGGTGACGAGTACCGCTTGTTCACTGCATCGTAACGTAGATTAATGAATGAAATGTTATGATTCAATATTGCTGTTATGATATAATTGTATTGTCACATGTGTGCCACCAAATATTGCTCACTAAATTTCAGCTTTATGAACCGTTAACTTGTTGCTAAAAGATGAACTAAGGATGAACGTGTAGGCGTGTCCGTTTGCTGCAACATTGCTATCCTATATCTTGGTATACCTCATGTAGAGTTTCATGCTTAGGTGAGTCGGTTAAGCCTTGCTGAGCCTTCATGCTTATGGTTGCTGCTTAAGTGTTTTACAGGTGAGGAGCCACCCACGGACTCGGAGTACGAGTCCACCGGCGAAGGTTACCCTCCGTCGGGGACCACGGCTGAGTGGGAGCCGTACACGCCGCGCTGAGCTGAGGAGTGCAGCTAGTGTGGGTTGCCCTAGGGCTGGGCAACCACTTTTGCTAGGTAGGCGGGCGTGAGTTGTATAAAAGAAACTTCCGCTGTGTAATAAAAGACCCTAGTTTGTAACTGAGAAGTGTACTATTTTGTACATTCAGTTTGTTTTTCCCATGTAATATAATGTGTTCTTATGACGTGTGCTGTCGGGTGTCGCATCGCGCGGCACCACCCTCTGCGATCCTGGATGAGCGGATTCCGGTCCGCCACATTTCATGAAGTGAAACTTGATTTGCTAGAAAGTACTCAGAGAGCTGAATCCAGCAAAATTTGGTTCACTCAATTTGGAGCTTTCTAGCCAAAGTTATGAGGATTTGAAGTTTGAAGGAAATCTGAAAATCGGGGAAAAGTTTAAACTCGCGCGTGGGCCCAGGGGACACGCGTCGCACGCTGAGGCGACAGCACACCGCGGCCCACAAGGACTTTGCGCGCCAGCACACCCGATCCCGGCCGCAGCCGGATTCCGATTCAAAATATCTCCCGCTGACAGCTGGGGTCCACCCCCTTCTTCAACCTCGCGACGCCCGCGCTCCGCCGCCGAGGGACCTCGCCGGAGAGCTCGCCGCCGGCTTCTGTAAAGCTCCAAACTTCTCGATTCTGGCCGCCCCTGCCTACTTTTACTCGGGGAACAGGATTCTAGGGTCAGCTGCTCATGACAATGGCCGGAGCATGGTCGGCGACGGGCCGCCACCTCAGAACGACTTCGGCCATGTCGGCTGACTTCCCTAGCACCTCAACTACTTGGGAAACCGGTCGGGAAGCATCAGTGGACCACAGAGAAGGTCGACATGAGCTCGAGGCAGCTCGGGGAAGGCCCGAAATAGGTCCTCACCGTGCGCCCGATGCCGCCCATTCATTCCGCCATTGGTAGACCTCGAATTACGCCGGGTACAGAGGTTCTCCGGCCCAGAGTTGTGAAGGCAACTTGTGCGTTACCGTGTCTAGCTTGTGTGAGAGCGGATTGAGGCCCTCTAATCCTTTCTAGAGCACGAATTAAACAGACTCGCACCCGAAGGTCGTTCTGCACACAGAAAGGGGAAAAATGGAAATTCGCCGCCGGTGAGCAACCACTCGGGCTGTGGCTTGGGGGTGAGCAGCACCGGTCACCGGCGCGTCCAAGGGTGCCTTGGCTCGGGCGTGACGACGCCCTGGTTGGGCTGTCCACGGGAGCCCGAGGTGCGGCGGTTCCAAGTCCCGAATTTGATCTTTCTGCACAGCCGATATCAATCGGTTTCAACTGAATTCTAGCCGCGGGGAGGACGGAGTAGGTCTCTAGTACCTTGCTGGGGCTCTGGAGTGGACGGAGGGAGCTGTGATCGGCGTTCTCCGATCGATTCCGAGCTGCGGAAAACTTCGGCCGGCGCTGAGTTCTTGCGGGGAAGAACGGTGATGCCTCGGCCGAGGAGGGGGGCAGGCGCCTTAAGAAGGCTCTGTACCGCCTCACGCCCGCGCGTGGGCAAGCAGCTGCTGGCGTGGCGGCTGCCCTCGGTGGCGATCGCAGCGGCGGCTCGGCGACCAGAGTGAGAAAAGTCTCAGTCGGTTTGATCTGAGCAGTGGCTGACATGTGGGTCCCATTTCCAGTTTTAACCTCTGAAATTTACTCCTAATCACTGTTGTAAACAGTGAGCCCCATAATACCCCTGGTAATTCAAATTATTCACCCATGAACCATTTGAATTGATCAAAGTTCAAATTGGGTTTGGTTTGAGTGAATTTCAGCACAAGTGCAGTTTTGAATTCAAATGAAGTTTGATTTTGTCCCACTTAGCTCATGTCAAGATCAACTCCAAATGGAGTGAAAATTGGTGTGTGGGCTCACAAAAATGTGCTGAGTAAGAATATGCCTCCCACTTTTAAATTCATGGGATAAAAACAGTTTGAATTTGAATATGGTTTCAAACTGCCCTCTTCCTAACTATACCCAAAATGACCTCAAAAAGGTTTTGAATTTGGGTGAAACTTGGCATGGACATCCTTAACAATGTATAGGAGTTTTCATATGTCCAGCCCCCCCCCCCCCTTATATCACATGTGTGAAATACCACTTTGGCAATGTGTGAGTTTGTTTTCTAATGAGCATGTTGATAATTGTCACTTGCTCTTCATTTGTGTTCATCATCCTTCCTCAAATGAGGTGTGTGGTGTGGTGATGAACACTGCAAATGTGTGTCAAAAACTGAGGCCCTTACAATATCCCTATCAAAGGACCTCCAAATCTTCTCAAAATTTGCCTCCCCCATAATTTGAACCTAAGGAATCCAAATATGCACTTTAATCCTGGTGTTAACTGCTGCAACCATGAATTTGAATGCAACAGTTTTGAATCACCCTCTCATGTGTTATCATAGTGTAGAAAGTTTGAACTAATACCCTCTTGATGGAGGTTACTTGCTCTTCACAATTCTTCACAAGATATCCACAACAAAAGTGTAGTGTTGTGAGGTGAGGAAATTTTTTTTGCAAGTCCCTTTTGTTGGGCTTTTACAGAAAATCCATAACTCTATGTAGAAAGCTCCAAAAATAGTGAGACATATTTTGTTGGATTCCTTAGGAGGAGTACTTTGCAGAGAAATAAATTTCTAACTATGAAAGTGCATAGGAATTTCTGTAGAATTCTTTTTAATTACCCTTTAGGGAGTAATTCCAGGAAATTGGCTTGTTGAAATATTCCCATTTTTGGTCAGAAGCTCGTTATCATAGTTCCTGAGCTCCAGTAAAAAATTCAGGATTTTTGGACATTATTAAGAGGGCTTAAACAGTAGGATTTTCTCAGGGTTATTTAAATGGGCTGAAAAATCACAGAAGCAAATTTCAGAAAAATGGTATGAACTTCAATCCTCCATTCTGGCCAGCAGAAGACTTAGAGAAATTTGAAACAAATTTTCCTAGGAACCTTAGGTCCAGACATATTAGGGTATCAAATTTCTCCATATGACCAAGTTTAATTAAATTCCTATAAATCATTGAAGGTTAAAGGTTCCAAGAATTCTTGTGCCTATTTTCTGTCTCAAAAGCTTCTGAAAATTTTACCATACTCCTATCATGAGTTTAGAAAGACTCTGTAAAAATTTCAACCATAGACTCCTCTGTCTTCTAAGGTTTTGCTTCTGTAGTTTGCTTATAGCACACTATTTCATAATGTGACGCATTTATTTAATTGATCATTTCGATAGCGATACATCACGCGAAGACTTCGGAGGCCACTAACTTGCTTCTGTTGACAGAAACATTAGTCGGTATCAACACTAAGGCAAGCCAAGGTTTGCATCAAAATTTACAAGTTTTTATTTGTATTCACTTTATAATGTCTTGCATTTTGTTTATTGCATTAAGTCTAGATGGTTTGAAACTCCACATGCATAACCTAGAAAAACCCTGGAGTTTGATTTAGAATAGGTTATCACTTAAGTATAACTGCTGATCTCAAGTTAACAAAAGTGGATTAAAAGAAGCATAACTCGAGTAGGCTGTTTCCTACTCGTGAACCGGGATTAAGGGGGATCAATCGGAAGAGTTTGGAAATGATCCTCTTAGTTGGGAATGGAGACCGGACAGTATGGATGGAAGGCACAAGGACGTGGTCCTGTGAACCTAGTCTCTGTCTGAGTCGATTAAGGTCCGTTCTGGTGTGTGGCCCCGCTAGACAAGTTTGAGTTGTGTACCGGATGCATACTGGCTATATGGGACCCAGGAAACGTTGTAACATGTTAACCTGGTTGTCGAGGAATCCCCACCGTCTTATGCAGATGCTGAAAGGATAGAGAAGTCGGCTCTACGAGGGTTTGCCGTAGTGAGACTTAATCCAAGTCGGTGGGACCGGTTCGATATTTAGATGTTGTGTGAAAGGTTGCCACATACGATGTTGAGGGGATTGGTTGATCACCGGTCTCGGACGGGCGTATGTGTCGTGTCAGCCGGGTGTTTTTGGTTCGAATCACCGTCGCTCGCGGTAGTGAGCATACTTGTACACTGAGTCGTGACGTAGTAAGAAACTGGGAAAAAGTTAATATGCTTCGTGAGTAATCCTCATATTGGAGATGAGGGATGATCAACACCTTCACTAAATTTACTTTCTACTTTGGGCTTGTAGCGTCGAGACAAAGCGTTTCTTGCTTGATTGTGGAGTCTCGGCGTTGATGGCGCAAGGCATGTATGGGTCTAGGATAGTTCACTAAATTTACTTTCTCCTCGGGCAAGTGGCATCGAGATGAAGCATTTCTTGTTTGATTGTGGAGTCTCGATGTAAATTGTGCAAGGATTATAAAAGTTGATTAAAACTGGAAGTAAGGACTCTCTTATAGCTCAAGTTCATTGTTTATGAAAACTTCTCTACTCAGCCCTCTATTTTCAGCATGTAGAGTTCCATGTGTAGGTTGTCGGTTAAGTCTTGCTGAGCATAAGCTCACGGTTTGTTGATCCATTGTTTTGCAGGTAACGTTGCATACGGCACCGTTAGGGAGGAAGGGAGAGCCGAGTGGGGAAGCACCCATTGAGGGGTGTGAGTCTCGCTTGGAACCCTGCACGCCGCCGGGTTTTTGATGTGGTGCTAGTGTGAGGCATCCGCGGGCAGGATGGCTTCATTTTGCTTAGCGTAGGCTATAGTCCGTGATTGTATTCTTATCTTCTGCTGCAATGTACACTTGTACATTATTTGTAAAATAAGACAATATTATGTATTAAAGACATATATTGTTGTGTATGTGTGTTTTTCGGTTATGTGCTGTTAGGTGCCGCATCGTACGGCACCACCCAATGCGATTGATGGACTGTTGGGGTGGGGGTCCCCACAGTGATGCCCAAAGTGGAACATAAACTTAATGAGCTCTACAACTATAGCATACATGGTTGGCAATATAATGAATATAAGAACTTCACATCAGCAATGATTCATCTCACTTCATCTGGAAATAAGTACTACGTCACAACTCAGTGAACAAGTGGTACTCAAATAACCGCGAGGGATGGTAATTCGAATCAGGACACACCCAGAACACACGACACATACACCTGCCTCGAAAGACTCACACAGGAGCTCTTCCTTACGTTGTATGCAGCAACCTTTCACCCGTCACTTCAATGTCAAACCAGTTCTGCCAACCCATCAGAAGGGTCACTACCCGGAACACACCGAAGTTGCTCCGCTAGTGTGTTTACACCTATGACACCAACCCCAAAGGACCGCCGTATAAGTTTCGACACGAGAGTACCCGAGTTACATCAATTTCCTAGACCCCATAATTTCAGTATGCATCTGGTACTGTTCAAACTTGCTCAGCAGGACGGCATACGCATTGGTCCTTAACCGACACAAACAGAGCTACGGCAACACAGGCCCAACGTCCTGCTGCTCCTACTCTCTGTCCGGTCTCATTTTCCATTCCAGTTATTTCATTCTCTAGAATCATACCCCGCTGAACCAACATCCTAAACTCGTGAGTAGCTTCCAACTACCCAACTTGTACCGGATCCTATACAATTTAAGCCTAGCCGAAACTACACGAAGGTAACCTATTCTACCCTTTAACTCCAAGGGTTTGTGGGTTATGCATTTGGAGTATCAATCACCTTGACCTAATGCATAATACATACTAGAACCATAAAAGTGATACAAAGTAAAATGTAACTAAAAAGCTGTTAAATGCAGATCGGGGCTTGCTTTATGTTGCTGCAGGTTTAGTTCTACTTTATAGTCAGTATCTTGGTGACGATTTAATCTTCAACTTGCTGATCCGAGTCGAGTTCTTTGTCGAACTCCTTCGTCATATTTCCTACCGACATGAATATGCACAATTTTATGTTGCAAGTAAATACATTAGAAAACAAAAGTGTTTTATGACTTAAGAAAGGGTTCTGACAAAATAAGACTCAAGAATTTAGTTTGCCTATGTTTTGGAACAGAGAAATGAACATTTTAGCATTGGAGGTTTTGGAATAAAGTTCAAAGGACCGTATAATGGACATAAGTATGAAGCTGGACATAATTGGAAGAAAATTGGAGAAGATTATCTCAAATTTCAGATAAAGTTGATGTAAGATGTGGCCTAAAGAATTTTCTTAGCTATTTGGATTCTCTGAATTCCTATGGTAATTCTACGATGTTGTCATGCTCCAAATTTGGTTTTTCAGAAACTTGGGAGTCTCATGAGTCCATAGGACTTGGTTTAACCATTTTTAGAGCTTCCTACACAGAGATATGGATTTTACAAACTTGGGTAAAAGTCTGAAAATGTCTCTGTTTATTTTTCACATTTTTCAGAGACATAAAGGATTGACACTACATTTGGCCAAGCAAATGAAGTCCAATGCCTCTGAAAATTTTGCTGCAGTTCAAGAGTTTTCGGAGGAATGCCCTGCCAAAATTTGGGAATTTTCCAACAAACAGAACTCCTGTAAAAATTCCTACACGGTTTTACTTAAATGAATTAATGAGCCAAATCCATGGATTTCATAAACATTGGGCTGCACCCCTGGATAGTACTCACTGAGAGGAATCCAATGGAATTTATTTCACAATTGTTGGAGGTCCCTATCAAAAGTTATCGCTCTTCAAAGTTTAAACTGAATTAGGGAAAATCTGGAAAAGTTTAAACCCGACAGTGAGCCCACTCGCCAGTTTTCATCTTCAACCTCGCGCCAGACAGGGCCAGTGGTGCCTCCCTCCGGCGAGGGTCGCCGGAAGGCCCTTCCCGGCCCCATACTGGCCGCCCCCCATTTTCCACCACGCTGGACACACTGGTGGGGTCGCCGGCGGCCGAATCTCACTGGAAACCACCGTGCACCGGCAACAGCGAGAACTAGGGCTCCGGCGAGGTCGTGCACGGTTAATTCTCCACCAACTGATCGGTTCTTGGTCTCTAAAGCACCAGGGGATCATGTAGAAGATCGACATGAGGTCTAAACGAGCCGGGGAGCTCTCCAAACCCATCGGCACCGTGCGCCCGACGTGGTCCGGCGATACTCCCAGTAAAAGAACTCGGATTCCTTGTTCTACACTCAATTTCTCGGTCTAAAATCAATGGAGGAGGTGTGCTAGGTAGTTAAGAACTTGTGTGCGGAGTTTGGAACACAGCCAACATGAATTGAGGACGAATTTTGTAATTCCTTACCTCAGGGTCAGTTTGTGCCGCCCGGGAGAAAAATCTTGAAATTCTCTCTCTGTGATCAATGGCTAGGGCTGAGTTTTGGAGGTGGCAACTAGGCTCGTGGGTGCACCAAAGGGTTGGTTTGCTTGTTATTGATCTTCCTCGGTTCGTGCTGCCCACGGGAGTTGAGCTCGTTTTCTTCGGTTTGCGACACGGGAGCAGTGGCAACTGGCTGTTTTACGGTGCAAACAAGCTCGGGACAGGGGAGGAAAAGGACTAGCCGGTTAGAGCACTCGTGGGCGAATCTTTTTGCTGTGGGGAGCTCAGGCAAAGGCGGAGCAACGCCGGTTTGCAATCGAGAAGAACAGAGGCAGCGCTGGCGGCTTTCTTTCATGAGTGAGATCAGAATAGCGAGGGCGTGAGCGAGTGGGAGAGAAGCAAAACGACTTCGGTGCACTGGTAGTGTGTTGAGGATTGGACCGAGCAACTCACTGGAAGCAGGAGCTGGCGTCGGCAACTCGTCGGGAATGGTGTCAGCTGGCTGCTGGCGCGCTCTCGTGCGAAGGAGGAGTCGGTTCAATTCACAGAGCCAATGACATGTGGGTCCAGCCCTCTCATTTGATTTTTCTCCACTGTGCTTTGAGATTCCCACTCAAATGTTGTCCAAATCTCACCAAATTTGGAGGATAGGCCAAACATGATGTGAGGAGTTTGAATATGAAATCAGATTTCAAAATTGATTGCATTTGGCCCAGTTTCCAAATTCAAATTTGAATTTGAATGTGATCTCAAATAATGCTTTGAACAAATGGTATATGAGCTCAAAATTTCTCCAAACTTGGAACTTAAGCTATTTAATACCTGAGGAATACAATGTTCATCTCACCTATAGGCCTTTGCACAATCTGAATGGGAATCCTTTTAAAAGATTCAAAATGGTGTTTAAATTTCCCGCCATCCTCTCCATAGTGGGGGTTAACATGATTTCAACTTAAGAAGTGAAGTTCCCTGCTCAGGTTAACATGTGCTAATCCTGAGTCGAAGAAATTTTTTTAACTCTCTCACATGTCCATTTTTGTGTTCATCATTTCATGTGACACGATTATAGTCTTTCTTTGCCTCACTTTGCTTCACAATGTGAAATAAAACTTTACAAAAGTTAGGGCTGTTACATTCCTCCCCCTTAAAAGAATCTCGTCCCGAGATTATAAAAAGAAAGAGGAAGGAAGAAAAACTACAGAACATATGGTACAAACAAGTCTGGAAAATTTAAACGGAGAAAATCCTCGCTTTCCCACGTGGCTTCATCAGCGGTGTGGTTGCTCCACAAGACTTTGTAAAATCGCAATGTCCGATTTCTTGTGGCGCGAGTCTTCTCATCAATAATCTGTATCAGAATAAGTGAGATCCGGTTGAAGATCCTCAATGTTCTCCATATGAACTGCAGTTGGGTACTTAAGACATTTCCGCAGTTAAGAGACATGGAAAACATTGTGAATACACGAAAGTGACGTGGGTAGCTCAAGACGATAGGCCACGGGTCCGCATATTTCAGTGACAGCAAATGGCCCGATGAATCGCGGAGCAAGTTTTCCCTATCATCAGAGAGACACGGAGGTACACGTGGTCCCCAATGTTAAAGTGAAGAGGTCCATGTCGTTTATCTGCATAACTCTTCTGCCGAGATTGAGCAGCCTTTAAGTTGGCTTGAATCACTCGCACTCGTTCCTTGGCTTCATTCACAAGATCAATCCCGTAGACTACCCGCTCACCGGACTCACACCAATTCAGTGGTGTGGGCACTTCCGGCCATAAAGAGCTTCATATGGGGCCATCTGGATGCTGGATTGATAACTGTTATTGTATGAGAATTCTGCTAACAGTAGATGGTCATCCCAATGCTTCCCATGATTGATGACACATGCCCGTAGCATATCCTCCAGAATCTGATTTACCCTTTCCATTTGACCATCAGTTTGCGGATGATACGCTGAACTCCGAATTAGTTTGATTTCCAAGGAAGCGTGCAGTTGCTCCCAAAATCTGGATACTAATAACACACCTCGATCAGAAACGATGGTGCGGGGAACCCCGTGTCAACACACGATTCTTGAGATGAACAGCGCCGCATACTTCTTTGCCACATATTTAATATGGACTGGAATAGAATGAGCTGTCTTGGTCAAACGATCAACGATTACCCAAATAGAATCATGCTTGTTGCTGGTCATGGGTAAACCGACGATGAAGTACATACTTATGTCTTCCCACTACCATGCTGGAACCTTCAGCGGTTGAAGTGGTCCGGCTTTCCTCATATGGTCAGATTTAACCTGCCGACACGTATCACACTCGGATACGTACTTTGCAATCTACACTTTTCATCCGCGTTCACCAGAACTTATATTTCAAGTCCTGGTACATCTTATTGCTTTCCGGATGAATGGAAAATTTTGATAAATGAGCTTCGTCTGATATCTTCTCATGAAGCTTCATATCCCGCGGTACGACTATATAGTTTTTGAACCATAACGTACCGTTCTCATCTTTCCGGAAGCACTTTACCTCTTCTTTGTCTATTCTCTTCCGGATATGTGCCATGCACTTATCTTTCTTTTGAGCCTCTACAATTTCATAACAAATTGGAGGAATGAGGGCAAGGTTAAATAATGACCCGTAGGGAACCAAGCGCTGGCTCGGTTCCCTTCTTCCATTGCAGCCATGGTTAGGTTATGAACATGTGATTTCCGACTAAGTGCATCGGCAGCCACATTCACTTTTCCAGGATGATAATGAATCTCCAGTTCATAATACTTGATTAACTCTAACCATCTTCGCTGACTCATATTTAGCTCCTTTTGTGTGAATATGTAATTTAAACTCTTGTGGTCGGTGTAGAGGTGGACTAAATTTCCAAGTCAATAGTGCCTCCACAATTTTAGAGCAAGGACCACAGCAGCTAGCTCGAGGTCATGTGTCGCATAATTCTGCTCATGATTCTGAAGTTGTCTGGATCCATATGCGACCACTCGCCCTTCTTGCATGAGCACGCAGCCAAGGCCGATGCCGGATGCATCGCAATACACATCAAAAGCTTTAGTCGTATCGGGCTGCGCCGACACGGGGGCTGTTGTGAGGTGCTTTACCAATGCTTTGAATGCCTCCTCACATGCTTCACTCCACACATATTTGTTTCCTTTCTTCAGATGTTCCGTCATTGGTTTAGAGACCTTGGAGAAATTCGGAATGAATCTCCGGTAGTACCCCGCTAAACCGAGAAGACTACGAACTTCGTGGACTGACCTTGGTGAACTCCAATTCAGCACTTGGATGATCTTGCTCGGATCAACTGCGATGCCCTCCGCAGAAATAATGTGCCCAAGAAATGGCACTTGGTTGATCCAGAACTCACACTTGCTAAATTTTGCATATAGTTTGTGATCCCGTAGGCGTTGGAGCACAATATGCAGATGTTCGGCATGTTCTTCCTCTGACTTAGAATATATCAATATATCATCGATGAAGACCACGACGAACTTGTCCAGCTCCGGCATGAAGACTGAATTCATCAAGTACATAAAATGAGCCGGAGCATTAGTGAGTCCGAATGACATTACGAGAGACTCATATAACCCGTATCTCGTCGAGAATGCCGTCTTGGGTTTGTCTTCCGCCTGGATTTTTATCTGATGATATCCGGACCGAAGATCCATCTTCGAGAAAACCTTAGCACCCACTAGTTGATCGAAAAGCATATCGATACGTGGTAGTGGATACTTGTTCTTGATAGTTACGGCATTGAGCGGACGATAGTCCACACAGAGCCTCAGAGTCTCATCCTTTTTCTTGACGAACAGCACGAAACATCCCCACGGTGATGAACTGGGGCGAATGAAGCCTTTACTTAACAAATCATTCAGCTGCTACTTCAGCTCCGCGAGTTCCTTCGGTGCCATTTTATACAGCCTCCGAGAGATGGGTGTGGTTCCCGGTGCTAGTTCAGTTTTGAACTCCACCTCAAATTCGGGTGGCATGCCCGGTAGATCATCGAGAAACGCGTCTGGATATTCTTGGACCACTGGAATGTCCTCCAGTTTCTTAGCTTCAAGGGTGTGGACAGCAGTGACTTCCAGCGCAACATTTCTCATAATCAACGTGTGTTGCCCGTGCTTCTTTGAATTCATCTGCACCGTTCGTGAACTAATATCAAAGATAGCTTGGTGATGTATCAACCAAGCCATTCCCAAGATGATGTCAATCCGCAAGCCTTCTAGGATGATAAGAGTAGTAGGATATATCCGCCCATCCAAACATATAGGCTCTCGAGCAACAATCCTGCCCGCTGTCCTACTACCTCCCTGTGAATTAATTTGATATGATGTGGTCAAGGTAGTTGAGGGTATTTGGTGCTTAACCACATAATCTTTGCTGATAAAATCATGTGTGGCACCCGAGTCGAACAACACGAACGTGGGCTGATTACGTAGGCTACATGCCCGCAAACACGGGTTCTCCTACGGGAACGTCTTCAACGGCCATATAGTTTATATTTCCCACTTTCAGTGCTGTCCTCCTTGGCTGACCATGGAATTTCTTTGCAGCTTGAGATGACATGTTACTGCTGCTCTGTATTGTCAAGTTTGTCAAACATTCCAACTAACAACAAGGAATGATGAAAGATAACAATGAATATGTCATGGAACTTAGAGAAGTATAAAACCTTCATGTCCACAACAAGTCTCAAGTTACATGGCAATGAGCAATGCTCTGTTCAGAATGACCATTTGGCCTTAATCCCAGAATTTGATTATGAAAATGGCAGTTTCATGTCTCCAGTTGAATATCAAAGTTATAGATAACTTCAATATCTTTCCAACGAGTGTTTATTTGCCTTCATATCTGGAACAATTTTGACAGCACCTCATTTGGAAGTAGCTGTTTTGTCAGCAAGATTTCATACAATTAAACTCCAAATCTGGAGAACCTTTGAACTACAAAGTCGTAGCAAATATCACAAACTTTCCAATGGTGCCTTACATGATCCTTAAAGATTTTTCTACAAGAAGTTATGGTCAAAATACAGAAAATTCCAGAGAGCATTTTTGGTCTGCCCAGTTTTTGGACAGTTAACACTCATCTGAGATTTTCATCCATTTGGAGGGAGATTCTGTTCTGGAGATCTACAGAAAAGTTGTAGAAAACTTCAAAACCTTTCCAGAAATTTATCACTCACCTCCATCGGTTCAACCAATCAAAAGTTATGTCCTGTTCAATTTCAGCAAAAATTCTGCTGAAAACAGGGGAGGTTGTTACTAAAGATTTGAGATGGAAACTATACTCCCAATTGACTCTTAGTTCAATATAGGAGTTCATTAACCCCTAATGGAATCTTATACTCCAAAATTACTCTTTTCTTTGAACACCTTCTTTTTTCATGCAGTTAAGAACATATTACGGTACTACGTTTTCTCACCAAATCAAAATCCTAACCGGCGTTACACCGGCATATACGTCTCAAGTGGTGGCACTAAAACGATCACTCACAGACGTTTTCTAAACGAGATGTTCTAACGTGGTTAAGGTACCTGCATAAAAACAATCAATAGTGATGCACACAACGGTTTTCCATTTCAGGCAGGTCCATATCATAGTAAAAACATACGCCCCATATCATTGCCATACGGCCGTCCTTGAGTCAAGTCACATCTCAAGGTATATGATCGAGTTATTCACCACCCGATGGGGGCTCCACACCTTTGCAATAAAAGCACACCGGTGGAACAGCGCTTTCATAAGCTTCATACGACATGAAGAGTCCTAGAGAACCTACTTCGTGTTACAAACCACATGATGGGGTCTCCTCCTCTTGCCCCTGGGTTTGGGCACTGGAGGCTAGTGCATTTCATATGTCTCTAAGACATGAAGTCTTAGAAAACATATTCACTTCCCGTCCAGTGCTGAACAGGACATCCCACACTACTTTCCTCGTATGGGGGAGCTAACCGAAATTGATCCGCTTTCGGTGGCGTTCCTTACCATTCTTACCTCCACGTAGGTGCGTCGTTACAGAATTGAAATACTGAATATTAACACAATGTTAGCTTGCCACCTTAAGTAACTATACTAGTAATAGTCCTTATGTGGGCATACTATACGTTCCTCACTCGTATACTTCTAAGTTTTCAAAAATACGCTCTTTTCATGCATGCTATTCCCAATGCGGCTCTGATACCACTCCTGTGGGGAACCCCTTCCGGGATCCACACTCCAGGATACACATTGGGTGGTGCCGTGTGATGCGGCACCCAACAACATACGCGAAAAGAACCATAAAGTACAAAGTCTTTTATTTCTCAAGATAATGTCATTTACAAACTATTGTACCACGAGGGTACACGCAGCGGAATATACATGCACACTTACTCTCGGTCCTACTAAGCAAAAGAGAAGACGTCCAACCTGCGGACGCTTCTTACTAGCTTTCACAAAGATGAGTGCAGCGGTAGGGTTTCCAGTGAGTCGCTGATGGCTCACCAAACAACCATCTTCATAGCAAATTATAAAACCTGCAAAACACTAATAATGCAACCGTGAGCACGATGGCTCAGCAAGACTTAACCGACATTCCTAAACCATTGAAACTCTACATGCAGGAATTACTAACATAGAAAAAGTACGATGCAATAACGACACTCCTACATGTTAATCCTTATTTTCGGTTTTATAGCAGCAGATTAATATGCCTTAGGAAGCACTCACATCGGAAGTCCACAATCAAACAAGAAACACTTTCCTCCGATGTGGTGATGCCCAAAGTGGAAGATAAACTTAATGAGCTCTACAACTATTGCATACTTGGTTGGCAATATAATGAATATAAGAACTTCACATCAGCAATGATTCATCTCACTTCATCTGGAAATAATTACTAAGTCAAAACTCAATGAACAAGTGGTACTCATATAACCGCGAGGGACGGTGATTCGAATCAGGACACACCTGGAATACTCGACACATACACTCGCCTCGGAAGACTCACACAAGAGCTCTTCCTTACGTTGTATGCAGCAACCTTTAACTCGTCACTCCAATGCCGAACCAGTTCTGCCGACCCATCAGAAGGGTCACTACCCGGAACGCGTCGAAGTTGCTCCGTTAGTGTATTTACACCTCTGACACCAACCCCCAAAGGACGGCCGTATAAGTTTCGACACGAGAGTACCTGAGTTACATCGGTTTCCTAGACCCCATAATTCCAGTATGCATCCGGTACTGTACAAACTTGCTCAGCAGGGCAGCATACGCATCGGTCCTTAACCGACACAAACAGAGCTATGGCAACACAGGCCCAACATCCTGCTGCTCCTACTCTCTGTCCGGTCTCATTTTCCATTCCAGTTATTCCATTCTCTAGAATCATACCCCGCTGAACCAACATCCTAAACTCGCGAGTAGCTTCCAACTACCCGACTTGTACCGGATCCTATACAACTTAAGCCTAGCCGAAACTACACGAAGGTAACCTGTTCTACCCTTTAACTCCAAGGGTTTGTGGGTCATGCATTTGGAGTATCAATCACCTTGACCTAATGCACAATACATACTAGACCCATAAAAGTGATACAAAGTAAAATGTAACTAAAAAGCTATTAAATGCAAACCGGGGCATGCCTTATGTTGCTGCAGGTTTAGTTCTACTTTATAGTCAGTATCTTGGCGATGATTTAATCTTCAACTTGCTGATCCGAGTCGAGTTCTTTGTCGAACTCCTTCGTCGTATTTCCTACCGACATGAATATGCACAGTTTTATGTTGCAAGTAAAGACATTATAAAACAAAAGTGTTTTATGACTTAATAAAGGGTTCTGACAAACGAAGACTCGAGAATTTGGTTTGGCTATGTGCTGGAACAGAGAAATGAACATTTTTAGCATTGGAGGTTTTGGAATAAAGTTCAAAGGACCATATAATGGACATAAGTATGAAGCTGGACATAATTGGAAGAAAACTGGAGAATATGATCTCAAATTGCTCTGAAATTTTTACAGTGGTCCATAGATCATACAGAGGTATGGCTCGCGAAATTTCAGACAAAGTTGATGTAAGATGTGGCCTAAAAATTTTCTTAGCTATTTGGGTTCTCTGAATTCCTATGGCAATTCTAGGACCTGGTCATGCTCCAAATTTGGTTTTTCAGAAACTTGGGAGTCTAATGAATCCATAGGACTTGGTTTCACCATTTTTGGAGCTTCCTACACAGAGATATGGATTTTACAAACTTGGGTAAAAGTCTGAAAATGTCTCTGTTCATTTTTCCCATTTTTCAGAGACATGAAGGATTGACACTACATTTGGCCAATCAAATTAAGTCCAGTGCCTCTGAAAATTTTACTTGATCTCAAGGATTTTTGGAAGAATGTCCTGCCCAAATTTGGGAATTTTGCAATAAACACAACTCCTGTAAAAATTCCTACATGATTTTATTTAATGAATTAATGAGCCAAATCCAGGGATGTTAATAAACATTGGGCTGCACCCCTGGATAGTACTCACTGAGAGGAATCCAATGGAATTTATTTCACAATTTTTGGAGGTTCCTATCAAAAGTAGTGGCTCTTCAAAGTTTAAACCGAATTAAGGAAAATCTGGAAAAGTTTAAACCGAATCAGTTGGTGGGGTCGCCGGCGGCCGAATCTCACCGGAAACCACCGCGCACCGGCAACAGCGAGAACTAGGGCTCTGGTGAGGTCGTGCATGGTTAATTCTCCACCAACTGATTGGTTCTTGGGCTCTAAAGCACCAGGGGATCGTGTAGAAAATTGACATGAGGTCTAAATGAGCCGGGAGCTCTCCAAACCCAACGGCACCGTGCGCCCGACGTGGTCCGGCGATACTCCCTTGAAAAGAACTCGGATTCTTTGTTCTACACTCAATTTCTCAGTCTAAAATCGATGGAGGAGGTGTGCTAGGTAGTTAAGAACTTGTGTGTGGAGTTTGGAAGACAACCAACATGAATTGAGGACGAATTTTGCAATTCCTTACCTCGGGGTCAGTTTGTGCCGCCCGGGAGAAAATCTTGAAATTCTCCCTCTGTGATCAATGTCTAGGGCTGAGTTTTTGAGGTGAGCAACTAGGCTCGTGGGTGCACCGAAGGGTTTGTTTGCTTGGTCTTGATCTTCCTCGGTTCGGGCTGCCCACGGGAGCTGAGCTCGTTTTCTTCGGTTTGCAACAAGGGAGCAGTGGCAACTGGCTGTTTTACGGTGCAAGCAAGCTCGGGACTGGGGAGGAAAAGGGATAGCTGGCTAGAGCACTCGTGGGCGAAGCTTTTTGCTGTGGGGAGCTCGGGCAAAGGCGGAGCAACGCCGGTTTGCAATCGAGAAGAACAGAGGCGCTGCCGGCGGCTTGCTTTCATGCGTGAGATCAGAACAGCGAGGGCGTGAGTGAGTGGGAGAGAAGAAAAACGACTTCGGTGCACTGGTTGTGTTGAGGATTGGACCGAGCAACTCGCTGGAAGCAGGAGCTGGAGTCAGCAACTCGTCAGGAACGGTCTCAGCCGGCTGCTGGCGCCCTCTCGTGCGAAGGAGGAGTCGGTTCACTGCACAGAGCCAATGACATGTGGGTCCAGCCGTCTCATTTGATTTTTCCCCACTGTGCTTTGAGATTCCAACTCAAACATTGTCCAAATCTCACCAAATTTGTAGGATAGGCCAAACATGATGTGAGGAGTTTGAATATGAAATCAGATTTCAAAATTGATCACATTTGGTCCAGTTTCCAAATTCAAATTTTAATTTGAATGTGATCTCAAATAATGATTTGAACAAAAAGTATATGAGCTCAAAATTTCACCAAATTTGGAACTTAAGCTCTTTAATACCTGAGGAATGCAATGGTCATCTCACCTATAGGCCTTTGCACAATCTGAACGGGAATCCTTTTAAAAGATTCAAAAATGGTGTTTAAATTTCCCGCCATCCTCTCCATACTGGGGGTTAACATGATTTCAACTTAAGAAGTGAAGTTCCCTGCTCAAGTTAACATGTGCTAATCCTGAGTCGAAGAATTTTTTTTAACTCTCTCACATGTCCATTTTTGTGTTCATCATTTCATGTGACACGATTATAGTCTTTCTTTGCCTCACTTTGCTTCACAATTGTAAAGGTCCCAAAAATGTGAATAAAAAGAAACTCTTGTTTGCATAAGTTGGTTTCATATGTATGAAATTTGGGACTTGTTAAAAGTTTTCCACATGTGATAACCCACATGAGGGCTTTCTTCACACAAGTTCAAATGTTTGTTTGAAAACTTGGAACCCAAGAGGGGTCTAAAACCAAGATGGGAAGTCCCATATGGGTGAGAAAGCTAAAGTCAGATTTGGAACAAATTTGTTCAACTCAAAATTCAAATGAGAGCAACACAATGAATTTCAAAACTGTTGTGCTAAAAATCTCATTTGCAGCAGCCAAATTAAAAATCATATTTAATATTTGAATTCCTAAGGTCCAAATTAGGGGGTATGCAAAGTTTCATGAATTATTGAGATGTTTTGCAACTCATTTTCCAAAATGGACTTTAAATAACAAAGAATTCAAATACCTATTTGAATTTGGATGAAACTTGCCCAATTATCCAAATGCACCTCAGATTGGAACTCCCAGAATTTGATTTCACCATTTGCAAATTTTGGGAGATATTTAGGAGAGAGATAAGGAGGGACTGGACTGTGGGTCCCACCTGTCATTAAGGGAGAGGAATTTGCAAAGATCTTCAGAAGAGCAGCTCTGTTTTGCTTCTCACGTGAGGTCGACAGAGGCAACCGATGGCAGCGCCACCACTCGGTTGACCGCCTGTCGCTCGAACCGCCTCAGCCGAGGTTCTTAAACCCTCTGCCTTGCTTCCTTTCGTCCTATCACCGAGTACTTGGCACTGCTCCTTCTCCCATTGCGCAAGAAACAGACCCGAGCGTTGCTGCTTCCTTTCGCTCGATCGGTCACCACCATAGCCCATGCAAAAGCCCAAGCAGATAAGCCAAAAAACACCATGGACCCTTCCACGACCTCCTCGCGCCATCACCGAGTGAGTTCGTGCCTTCTACACCGAGCTAACCCAGTTCCTGCGACAGCCGCCATAGCACCGAGAGAAGGCGTTCTCGTGGACAGCCTCACCCGAGGCTTGTCAAGGCCGAGCTAGGCCACCAGTGGAAGCGTAAGAGCTCCCTGCAGCTTCCATCCAAAGCTCGGCTCCAGCCGTTGCCTCTTGCCAACGAATTTCAAGAATTGCCTCCAGCCAGTGTAAACGGACCCACGGGTATGAATCCTTTAAATTCTCGCGCTATAATTGTTTAGAGCGCTGCAAATTGCACTCACATGACGTAGCCTTGCTTAGCAACAACTCCCCTTTTGAAACCTAGCATGAAACACACTCTGCACAGTGTATTTTCGATCTTTCCGAAGGCGGTTGTAGCGGGAAGGTTCGGGCGCACGATGAACCCTAGTTTAGAGCCATTGCCGAGCCGTTTCACCCTCATGACAAGCTTTCCTAGCATCCACCGGTGCTTTAGAGCTTGGAAACCGAAGCTTGGAGGGCTTAGGGCGTCGGGGCGACGTCGCCGGACTTCCTCCGAGCCGCTGCACCGGTGCGGGATGGTTTAGGGATGTCGCAGGTCCGGGAAAATCATCTCATCATGTTCCTCGCATGAGGTTAGGGTCTGGCGGCGAGTGGTAGCTCGGGATTTGGCCGGAGCGACGAAAACCGGCGAGCTCCGGCGAGCCCCGGCGGCGCGGGCGCGCAGGGGCGAGAGGTAGAAGAAGGTGATGCCGGGACCGCGTGGCAGTGCCTCTAAGGGGAAGGCCGGATCCTCTGTGGCACCGGATTAAACTGTGGCAACGTGGGAAACAGCTCTGTAGCCCGTGTGGCGTGTTCCAGTGCTGGACACGTGTTCCCCCTGGTCCCACAGTCGGTTTTAAACTTTTCCACGAATTATTCAAATCTCAGATTTTGCCCAAAATTTAGAAGAGCATAACTTTTGCTAGGAAACTCCAAATTTAGTGATTCAAATTGGGTTAGATTCAGATTGACAAACTCTATCCAAATATGCAACCCAATTTGTATGAAAGGCGTTAATTAATTCTGGAAAATTCTTTAAAACTTTTCAGCAAACGAATTTTAGAGGGAGTTTGGTTCATCCAAAAATCCTCAAATTTTGCTAGAATATTCCTTATTGTGCTACTAGGCTCCTGTAAAATTTTCAGCTCATTTGGAGTTGATTTGGTCAGGAAAATTCAGATCTGAAGTTTCTGTGTTCAAATGAATACAGAAACATTTTCAGAGAATTTCCAAAACTTGGAAATTCAGTTCTGGGAAATTATTAGCTCCAAAAATCCTAGGAAAATTCATGCAGACTCTACGAACTATAATTGAAATTTTAGTTCACTAAGTTTTACATGAGCATCGGGGTTACCTCAGAATTAATTCCTCTTTGCTTAAATACTTAGAGAATTGTTCTGAATAAACCACTCAATGAAAGTGCTAATTTTTGGTCCAGATGACTTTATTGTGACAAGGAACTCACATGAAAATTTTCAGATCCATTGGGGCTCTGGATCACCAATGTCTTGTGTAAACCTCTTTAGGTGATCAACACACAAGTGATAAATGGCACTCACCACTTGATCATAGTACTTTAACCCAACCTAAACCACTAGAACCAGTGTCATTTTAAATTCTTAAACAGGGTTCCAGTTTTTAAACTGTCATTAGACCTTATTAGAAAAATATTTTCAATTAAATACATATGCTTGATCATATCATGTAGCCTCTACGTGAGCACGTGTGAAGGGATTGGAGTGAAGATCAAGGAGGGAGGAAAGCAAGTGATCAAGCTCCAAGTGATCATAACTAACTGATTGTATCTTAGTCACCTGCAAAACAGGCAAGCCCCGGTTTGCATTTGAACAGTCTTATAAAACATTTCCATTTCTAGAGATCATAGCTTGAATTGTTTGATTGCATTAAGTCTAGCGGTATTGAAAACCCCAGTTGCATGACCAGAAATACGTAAGAGAGAAAGGGTAGAATAGCACCTCCTCGAGTGAAATTGGCTACGCTAATGTTTGTAGGAAAGGTCCGGTAGAAGTCGCGTAGTTGGAATCTACTCGCGAGTTTAGGGCTGGTTTATTCGGAGCGGGTCAAGAATAGAAATGATGAGTAAAGTTCACCCGAAAGAAATGGAGACCGAGCAGGGAGGTTTAGATGCAGCAGACTGCGGACCGTGCATGCATAGCCCTGCCTGTGTCATTTAAGGCCCGTCCATGCTTGGCCCTGTTGGACAAGTTTGAGTTGTGTACCGGGCACATACTGGCTATATGGGACCCAGGAAACCGATGTACCTTGGGAGATCCATAGTGGAACTTTTCCAACGGCCTTAGGCTTTTGGCGTCAGGGTAGCAGGAGGTAACTCGCTTAAGAACATACCACTGCGGGTATATACCCTGAGGGAGCTTGCGGACTCGGGGCACTTGGACTGCGTCCAATGTGGAAGATCTTGGGAAAGGTGGCCGCGTACAACATGAGTCGAGGTTGCTGCCAGCAACTCGGAGTACGGGTGTACGTGTCGTGTAGTCCGGGCGTGTACTGATTCGAATCACCGTCGCTCGCGGTTATATGAGCATACTTGCCCACTGCGTCTTGACGTAGTAACAACTGAACTGGTTATCTTTTGAACTTGATAAGTGTGACGCCCTCAATTCTGTGGAAAACCACGGAACCGAGAACTGATGCATATGTGCGCCCAGGATGTTCATCACACATACACATATGTTCCACAAACTGAATTCAGAATATATATAACCACGAATAACAGAGTTTATTACAATGTCCCATGAGTCTTGGACTCATGTTCACAGCGGAAGTCTTAATCTAACAGCGGAAGTCTTATTTCTATGCAGTGGAAGTCGTATAACTAGTGCGGAAGCAATTCTAAGCAGCAGTGGCTCCATCTCTACTCCATCCCCACAGGCAAGGTTGAGAACAGATTACACGCCTAATGCTCCACTTGGTCTTCATAGTAATCTTCTCCTGTTGCTGATGATGAAATAATAATGCAAGTTTGAGTACAATGATGTACTCAGCAAGTGCGGGAAAATATGATATGTAGCTTATAACAAGGTAGGTATAAAAAGGCTCATTGCAGAAAGCAAAGTTATTTATCAAAACCATGATAAAACAGCAACTTATCTTTTGGTGAATGTAATCCCAACATGTATTAAAATACCAATCATACCTCCATTATGTTCATTACCTTCCATTTCCCATCCAGACATCAATCAACCTCATTCTTGATCATGAATACCTCCTCGTATTCACTACCATCTCACGAATACCATCTCGTATTCGCTACCATTTCATCTCATAAACAATTCCCCATTACACCGTCCAACCTCATTGCCATGACTCAACAGTCATGCAACGCATCTCATCACCCGGACTCAACAGTCCCCAAAACATAACAAAAACCAAACCATAACCAAAATCCAATAACCATCCCAACTAATCATGGAAGTTGGCCAGGTGCTCGTGACCGTAAGCTCGGCTATCATGATAGTTTTAGACTCTGCAGAGTTTGCACCTCTTTACCCACAAGTTTGTGATTTCGTCACCCGTCGGCGACTGCAGAACCTCCATTATACCAGTACACAACCGTCGGTGTATGGTCAAGAGATCACAAAATAGCCTTTACAAAGGGGCTACTAGATGTATGGACTCACTAAGGTTTCACCGGCAGGCTAGAATCTCCAATTCTCCTACACACGGGCCCCGTCTTGTGCCATGCAGTTTCCAGGGCAGTCCTCACTCGACTCCCATTCCCTGCGCCTTCCACGGTCCATAACAATCTAGCAACTTACCTAATTAGTCAGCTAAGCCGCACCCATACTTGGCCTTGTGGTGGCACTGTCATCCTGGCATGTGCTCGCATGAACCGATCCTTAGATCTACGGCAAGTAAACCACCATCTCATGCTACATCATTCGCAAACCCAGTTTTTCCTAGATCTCCCTCCGATCCATGTTCATTAACAACATCAGTTTCTCATTATCATTACGAGTGCAGTTAGCTAGACACATCTATCTCGCTTCCCAATCCCATGGACTCAGCGAAGCTTAAAAGTAAAAACCATACCCGACTCATAAACTTCCCTGGTGACAAGGGTGGTTTAACCAAAACTAGTAAACTCCTATAAAAGGGTTTCTCATCATGTTTGACTCAGCACACACACCGTTTCGCAAAATAAAACAGTTTTTCCCAAAATATAGGATCAATATGGTCAAGGGGCACTTGCCTTGTTCTTGCGGTTCCTGTTGCTCTTGGATCTCGAAACCTTGTTGTTGCAGCTCTTCGTAGACAGCTCCCTGAGCTTGTCCTGCTATACAGGATCATGCACATACAAGATCCACAGCAATCAATATCATGCATAAACTTTAACTAGATGCGATGATGCATATGCATGTTAATCCTATGATGCAGTTTAGTTTGTACGTGTTCTTGCATGGCTTGCATGGGTTTTTATGATGAACAGAGTTGTAGAGATCAATTATGGACATAGCGATGATCTTGACCTTTAGATTAAATCGATCAACAAGTGATCTGTCCATGAAAAAGCTTCTGTTCGAAAGGAACCGAAGAACAGATGCAAAGAAAATGTGATGATGTCGTAAGGTAGTATTGGAGACCTACCTTACGTTCTTCTTGGTCTCGGGGTCCTTCTCTTAGCAAGACAGATCGTTGGGGCTCTCTTCCGGCGATCTTCCTCGACTGAACTCCGGCGATGGGCTTACTCGGCGAGTTGGCGCTAGGGCTCTAAGTCGTTGGCTCACGAGAAGTTCATAGTTTTTGGCCAAGATTCTGGGTTCTATTTATAATCAGGAGAAGAAGGGTCCTAATCTGATTGTATTTTGAATAAGAGTCCTATTGAGATTATCGTTGAATCTTAACAACTTATCTTTAGTAGATTTGGTGCGGTAACATTATGGAATTCAGGTTGGTTTCTTCTCCGTACCGAAATTTCTATGCGTACAGAATCCAAAAACCGCACCAGAACTCGTTACCTCCACGGTGCTGAGCTCCGGAAGCTCCACGTGTCCACCGGGGCCTGGTCTCCCCTTTTCCGCAGAGATGAGATCCGGTTGTGCCGCGTGTCAAGTGAGCGAGACCTCCCTCTCCTTCGGAGGTGAGCTCCGCGTGCGCCACGTATTCTGGTGGTCGGGACCTCCTCTCTGTTCGGAGGTGGCTCCGCGCACGCCACGTGTCAGTGCCGGACCTTCCCTCTCTTTGGAGGTGAGCTCCGTGAATGCCACGCGTCAAGTAGCGCCGGACTCCCTTTTTCCTCAGGGACGAGCTCCGAGGTCGACACGTGTCCAACAGTGTCGGACCTCCTGGAGATAAGCTCCGGTGGCGACATGTGTCCAATAGAACCGGACCTTCTCGTAGGTGAGCTCCGAGATCGACACGTATCCCGCGTGGCTGGTCCTCTGATTTCCGCAGTGACTAGCTCCAAAGGTGACATGTGTCCTGCGGCCGGCCTTGCTTCTTCGCAGAAGCTAGCTCCGGGGGCAACACGTGTCCCACAGGGTCGGACCTCTCCCCCTTTGGGGAGATGAGCCCCGAGCCTGCCACGTAGCCAGTTTAGCGGCGGACCTCTCCCCACTTTCGCAGGGATGAGCTCCAAACACGTCACGTGGCCAGCGGGCCGCGGGAGTTGTCTTTGGCGCTCCCTGTGAACTAGATTCGGCTCTTTTTGGCTATCTTTTTGATATTTTCTCTATTCCCACTTCTTTTAAAATGCTTTCTCTACATGAAACATGAATACATGCAGAAACCAGAGATAAGGGTGTCACAAATCTACCCCTCTTAAATTGAATCTCGCCCTCGAGATTCGTTGGTAGAGAATAGATGAGGGAATTCTGCCTTGATGTCTTCTTCACACTCCCATGTGGCTTCAGCTTCGGTGTGATGGCTCCATTGTACCTTGCACCATCGGATCACTTTGTTCCTGGTGACCCTTTCCTTTACGTCCAAAATTCGGACAGGGTGCTCCGCATAAGTCAGGTCCTCTTGAAGTTCAAGCTCTTCCATTGGTATTTGCTCCTCTGGTACTCTCAAGCACTTCTTGAGCTGGGATACATGAAACACGTCATGTACGTCGGAGAGATATGTTGGAAGCTCTAGTTGATAGGCTAATTCTCCTCACTTGTCCAAAATCTTAAATGGTCCGATGTAGCGAGGTGCTAGCTTGCCTTTGACATTGAAACGTCGTTGGCCACGGATAGGTGATACCTTAAGGTATACGAAGTCTCCTACTTCGAAGGTCAACTTCCTTCGCCTATTATCCGCATAGCCTTTTTGTCGTGACTGAGCAGCCTTTAAGTTCTCCCGTATCGTTTGGACTTGCTTTTCAGCTTCTTGTAGCACTTCGGGTCCAAATACCTGGTTCTCTCCGGTCTCATTCCAGAACAGCGGCGTTCTACACCGTCTACCATATAATGCTTCGAAAGGCGACATCTTCAAGCTAGCTTGATAGCTGTTGTTATAGGAGAATTTGGCGTATGGTAAACTCCTATCCCAACTACCCCCACGTTTTAAGGTGCAAGCTCTCAACATGTCTTCCAAAATTTGGTTTGTCCTTTCGGTTTGTCCATCGGTTTGTGGGTGATAGGCGGAGCTAAAATCCAGTCGTGTACCCATAGCTTTCTGCAGCTTCCTCCAGAATCTAGAGGTAAACTGAGAACCTCGATCTGAGACTATCCTCCTCGGGACTCCATGACGGCACACGATCTGCTCCATGTACAACTCGGCTAGTTGTGCAACGTTGTACTTGGCCCATATAGGGAGAAAATGGGCTGTTTTCGTCAATCGGTGCATGATAACCCATATGGAGTCATAACCTGACTGAGTACATGGCAATCCTACGATGAAATCCATACTGATGTCCTCCCACTTCCACTCGGGTACATTCAAGGGTTGCAACAATCCAGCGGGCCTTTGATGTTCGGCTTTCACCCGTTGGCATGTGTCGCATAGGGCAACGTATTCGGCTATGTCCCTTTTCATACCATCCCACCAATAACAAGTCTTCGAGTCCTTGTACATTTTGGTACTCCCGGGATGTATGGAATAGGGTGAATCATGTGCCTATTTTAATATCATGTCGCGAATGTGCTTCACGTTAGGCACACAAATCCTTTTTCCTAGCCAAAGTGTACCCTTCTCATCTCCTTTGAAATCCTTCTCTATTCCTTGTCGGATCCTTTCCTTGATCTCCTTGATCTCCTCATCCGTTGCTTGGCCATCTCTTATCTCTTGCTCCAATGAAGAGTGGATCTCCCTCACTTCCATGTTGTTCAAGAATCCGAGGTGTAACCGTTCGAACTCCTTACGTAGTTCGGGTGGTAGCTCCCGAACCGTGAGTTGGTGACATGCTCCCTTCCGGCTCAATGCATCAGCTACTACATTGGCCCTTCCAGGGTGGTAGTTGATTCCAACATCATAATCCTTGATAAGTTCCAACCATCGACGTTGCCTCAAATTCAGGTCCGTTTGTGTAAATATGTACTTGAGGCTTTTATGATCCGTATAGATCTCGCATCGATGACCAAGGATATAATGTCTTCAAATCTTCAATGCATGCATTGCTTCTGCTAGCTCCTGGTCATGTGTAGGATAATTAAGCTCGTGCTTCTTTAATTGTCTTGAGGCATAGGCTACCACTTGTCCTTCTTGTATGAGCACACATCCGAGACCTTGTCTGGATGTGTCACAATATATGTCAAAGCTCTTGCTCACGTCCGGCAATACCAAAACCGGCGTTGTGGTTAGCCTTTTCTTGAGTTCCTCAAAGTTTTTTGGCATGCTGGTGTCCATTTAAAGGCTTTTCCCTTCGTTAGCAACTCCTTCATAGGATTTGCTATCTTAGAGAAGTCCATAATGAAGCGTCGGTAGTATCCAGCCATCCCAAGAAAACTCCGAATATCCCTCACGTTTTGCGGTTGGTTCCACTTCAGAACATCTTCCACTTTTTTGGGATCAACCGATACCCCTTCCTCAGAGATAATGTGGCCTAGGAACGATATTTCCTTTAGCCAAAATTGACACTTGTTAAGCTTGGCATACAATTGATGCTCACGCATTTTCTGCAAGGTCAATTTCATATGTTCTTCATGCTCCTCCTCACTTTTTCAATACACCATAATATCGTCGATGAAAACCACGACGAACTTATCCAAGTACTCCATGAAAACCTTGTTCATAAGGTACATGAAGTATGCGGGTGCATTTGTTAACAAAAAAGGCATGACGGTATATTCATACGAACCATACCGTGTTCGAAAGGCAGTCTTGGGTATATCGGAGGGCTTTATCTTCAGTTGGAAGTATCCCAACCGAAGATTAATCTTGGAGAACACTCAGGCTCCTTTCATTTGGTCGAATAGGTCCTCTATACGGGGCAGAGGGTATTTCTTCTTGATTGTCACCTCGTTGAGAGACCTATAGTCCATGCACATCCTTTGGGTTCCATCCTTCTTGTCTATGAAGAGCACAGGAGCTCCCCATGGTGACGAGCTTGGACGTATAAAACCCTTCTCCAGCTGCTCCTCAATTTGCTTCTTGAGTTCTACTAGTTCATTGACGGGCATCCTATGGGGTCGCTTTGCTATGGGTGCAGTTCCGGGTACCAAATCAATGGCAAACTCAATGTCCCGATTAGGTGGATACCTAGAAGCTCCTCTGGAAACACGTCCGAGAATTCTTGAACCACTGGAATGCTGTCCAATGTTGCTCCTTCGACGTGGTTCAAGATTGCCTTTTCGGTTGTTTGTTGGGCTGACTCAAACTCGACACGAATATCGTGCTCATTTGTCAACTGCACGCTTCTTTCAGCATATTGGATTACCCCGTTGTGCTTGCTTAACCAATCCATCCTGAGTATTATGTCAAGCCCTTGGGAATCCAAGACAATGAGGTTGGCAAGGAAGTCTACCCCCCTTATTTTAAGGCTTACTTTCGGACATACTATATTAGTCCTCATCTCTCCACCGGGAGAATTAACTAACATAGCACATTTTAAGTATGGTATGGGTAGATTATGCTTGGCAACAAACTTGGATGATATGAAGGAATGTGATGCTCCAGAATCAAATAAGATGGTGGCTGGGTTGGAGTTGGCAAGGAACATACCAATTACAACGTCCTCAGCCTGTTGTGCTTCCTCAGCAGAGACATGGTTCATGTTGCCGCGAGCATAGTTCTGCTGTCCACGGTTTCCTTGATTGTCCCCTCCGTTCGATCGCGGGTTCTGCTTAGGCACGTTGCTTTGCTGTCCAGGGCCTCTCCTCAGGCACTGGCTCACGAAGTGTCCTGTTTTCCCGCATGCAAAGCATGCCCTGTTGCCTACGGCAGTAGGTACGTTGGGGCGGGGGTTTTGAACAGGAGCACCCATGTTGGGTCGGGGCATAGGGGGCAAGGGCACACGAGGTGCTTGTGCAATGGGTCATTGCTGTGGTGGCTGACTAGGGTGGTATGCAGGAGCGGTCGATCCATACTGCGGTGCGGCCGGGGGCATGTACCGAGGTCGTACGTTGCTCCCTTGGGGCTGGTATGGCATCTTCCTCTTGCACTCTCGCTCGATCTCTCGGATCTTGTTTTCAACCACTATAGCCTTGTCAACCAGCTTTTGGAAGCTCGCGTAGTCATTGTTGAGGAGCTGAACCTGGATCTCATTGTTCAACCCTCTCATGAACAGGTATTGCTTCATCTGGCCTGAGTTGACATCTTCGGGGGCATACCGGGACAGTTGTGTGAATTTGTTGAGATACTCATTCACGCTTCTCTGTCCTTGGCGGAGACCTTCAAACTCCTGTCTCTTGAGCATCATTACACTAGCAGGGATGTAATGAGAGTGAAAACTCTCCTTGAACTCAGTCCAAGTGATCGCTTCCAGGTTGACATGAGCGTTGCATAGGGCATCCCACCAGTCAGCGGCAGATCCCATGAGTTGGTGCGACGCAAAAAGAACCTTTTATCGGTCATTGCACTGCACTATGGCAAGCTTCTTCTCCAAGGATTTCAACCAGTCGTCGGCCTCCATGGGGTCGTTAGCTTGAGCAAAGGTGGGTGGTTGAGTCCTCATGAACTCTCCCAGCCTGTTATGAGCCGGTGGTGGTGGTGGCGGTGGTGCCGGAACAGGGTTGTTGTTGTTGGCCCGCAACTGACCCAAAGTTTGGATCATGGTTTGCATAAGTTGATTTTGCATGCCCATCAACCGTTCCAGGTTGTTCTCACCAGCTCCAGGGTTAATACGAACTCCATCGTGGCCATCCTCTTGGTTGTCACAGACGTTCCTTCGGCCGGCGTTTCCTCTCACCATCTGTGAGAGAGAACGAAATAGAATAGAAGATTAGAAGGTTAGGTAGATCCCCTCAACTATATGCATCAAGGTGGGTTGGACTATGTATATATTAGCCCATATGAGGATGTGAACAAGTGCCGAAGCATCTCACACCTCTTTCTACTTATGTGTGGATATGGACAACATTTTGAGATGTCCCACGACTCACACTAAGCACACAATTCACAAACAATCATCACAAGGGCTCACAAAACTCCTATTCAAGGCTTGTTCAATGGGGGTCCTATATGACTTAGGGTGATGTCAAATCTGTGATCCAACTATGGCTTCTCCTAGGCTTGTATCCTATGTCAAGGTAGATCCAATGCCAATCTATGCATCCTATTTTCAGCGTGGCTTAGCTACCAATCTGTGTTTAATAACAATCTGTGATCTATCTAAGCGTGTAACCTACCGTCAACCCGTGGCTTTTGATACCAGTCTGTGTTTCCTATTTAGGCGTGTAACCCACCGTCAACCGTGGCTCTGATACCAATCTGTGACGCCCTCAATTCTGTGGAAAACCACGGAACCGAGAACTGATGCATATGTGTGCCCAGGATGCTCATCACACATACACATATGTTCCACAAACTGAATTCAGAATATATATAACCATGAATAATAGAGTTTATTTCAATGTCCCATGAGTCTTGGACTCATGTTCACAGCGGAAGTCTTAATCTAACAGCGGAAGTCTTATTTCTATGCAGCGGAAGTCTTCTAACTAGTGCGGAAGCAATTCTAAGTAGAAGTTGCTCCATCTCTACTCCATCCCCACAGGCAAGGTTTAGAACAGATTACACGCCTAATGCTCCACTTGGTCTTCATAGTAATCTTCTCCTGTTGCTGATGATGAAATAATAATGCAAGTTTGAGTACAATGATGTACTCAACAAGTGCAGGAAAATATGATATGTAGCTCATAACAAGGTAGGTATAAAAAGGCTCATTGCAGAAAGCAAAGTTATTTATCAAAACCACGATAAAACAGCAACTTATCTTTAGGTGAATGTAATCCCAACATGTATTAAAATACCAATCATACCTCCATTATGTTCATTACCTTCCATGTCTCATCCAGACATCAATCAACCTCATTCTTGCTCACGAATACCTCCTCGTAATCGCTACCATCTCACGAATACCATCTCGTATTCGCTACCATTTCATCTCATAAACAATTCCGCCGTACACCGTCCAACCTCGTTGCCATGACTCAACAGTCATGCAACCCATCTCATCACCCGGACTCAACAGTCCCCAAAACATAACCAAAACCAAACCATAACCATAATCCAATAACCATCCCAACTAATCATGGAAGTTGGCCAGGCGCTCGTGATCGTAAGCTCGGCTATCATGATAGTTTTAGACTCTGCAAAGCTTGCACCTCTTTACCCACAAGTTTGTGATTTCGTCACCGTCGGCGACTGCAGAACCTCCATTATACCATTACACAACCGTCGGTGTATGGTCAAGAGATCACAAAATAGCCTTTACAAAGGGGCTACTAGATGTATGGACTCACTAAAGTTTCACCGGCAGGCTAGAATCTCCAATTCTCCCACCCACGAGCCCCGTCTTGTGCCATGCAGTTCCCAGGGCAGTCCTCACTCGACTCCCATTCCCCGCGCCTTCCACGGTCCATAACAATCTAGCAACTTACCTAATTAGTCAGCTAAGCCGCACCCATACTTGGCATTTTGGTGGCACTATCATTCTGGCATGTGCTCGCATGAACCAGTCCTTAGATCTACGACAAGTAAACCACCATCTCATGCTACCTCATTCACAAACCCAATCTTGCCTAGATCTCCCTCCGATCCATGTTCATTAACAACATCAGTTTCTCATTATCATTACGAGTGCAGTTAGCTAGACACATCTATCTCGCTTCCCAATCCCATGGACTCAGCGAAGCTTAAAAGTAAAAACCATACCCGACTCATAAACTTCCCTGGCGACAAGGGTGGTTTAACCGAAACTAGTAAACTCCTATAAAAGGGTTTCCCATCATGTTTGACTCAGCACACACACCTTTTCACAAAATAAATAGTTTTTCCCAAAATATAGGATCAATATGGTCAAGGGGCACTTGACTTGTTCTTGCGGTTCCGGTTGCTCTTGGATCTCGAAACCTTGTTGTTGCAGCTCGTCATAGACAGCTCCCTGAGCTTGTCTTGCTATACAGGATCACGCACATACAAGATCCACAACAATCAATATCATGCATAAACATTAACTAGATGCGATGATGCATATGCATGCTATCCTATAATCAGTTTTATTAGATTGGTTTGTATGTGTTCTTGCATGGCTTGCAGGATTTTATGATGAACAGTGGTGTTCGGATCAAATGTGGACGTGGCGATGATCTTGTCTTTAGATCAACCCGATCAACAAGTGATCTGCCCACGAGAAAGCTTCTGTTCGAAAGGAATCGGAGAACAGATGCAAAGAAAACACGATGGTGTCGCAAGGTGATATCGGAGACCTAACTTACGGTCTTCTTGGTCTCGGAGTCCTTCTCTGATCAGACAGATCGTTGGGACTCTCTTCCGGCGATCTTCCTCGACTGAACTCCGGCGATGGGCTTACTCGGTGAGTTGGGGCTAGGGCTCTAAGTCGTCGGCTCAGGAGAAGTTCATGGTTTTCGGCCAAGGTTCTGGGTTCTATTTATAATCGGGAGAAGAAGAGTCCTAATCTGATTGTATTTCGAATAAGAGTCCTATTCAGATTATCGTTGAATCTTAACAACCTATCTTTAGTTGATTTGGTGCGGTAACATTGTGGAATTCAGGCCGGTTTCTTCTCTGTGCCGATATTTCTATGCGTACAGGATCCAAAAACCACTCCAGAACTCGTTACCTCCGCGGTGATGAGCTCCGGAAGCTCCACGTGTCCACCGGGGCCTGGTCTCCCCTTTTCCGCAGAGACGAGCTCCGGTTGTGCCGCGTATCAAGCGGGCGAGACCTCCCTCGCCTTCGGAGGTGAGCTCCGCGTGCGCCACGTATCCTGGCGGTCGGGACCTCCTCTCTATTCGGAGGTGGCTCCGCGCACACCACGTGTCAGTGCTGGACCTTCCCTCTCTTTGGAGGTGAGCTCCGTGAATGCCACGCGTCAAGTAGCGCCGGACTCCCTTTTTCCTCAGAGACAAGCTCCAAGGTCGACACGTGTCCAACAATGTCGGACCTCCTGGAGACAAGCTCCAGTGGCGACATGTGTCCAATAGAACCGGACCTTCTCAGAGGTGAGCTCCGAGATCGACACGTATCCCGCGCGACTGGTCCTCTGATTTCCGCGGTGACTAGCTCCGAAGATGACATATGTCCTGCGGCCGGCCTTGCTTCTTCGCAGAAGCTAGCTCCGGGGGCAACACGTGTCCCACAGGGTCGGACCTCTCCCCCTTTGCGGAGATGATCCCGAGCCTGCCACGTAGCCAGTTTAACGGGGGACCTCTCCCCACTTTCGCAGGGATGAGCTCCGAACATGCCACATGGCCAGCGGGCTGCGGGAGTTGTCTTTGGCGCTCCCTGTGAACTAGATTCAGCTCTTTTTGGCTTTTTTTATATTTTCTCTGTTCCCACTTCTTTAAAATGCTTTCTCTACATGAAACATGAATACATGCAGAAACCAGCGATGAGGGTGTCACAATAAGGCTGTGATGAAATTTGTATTGCAACCATTATTGAATTAGAAATAGGCTCAGTAAACTTTACTTTCACCTTGTGCAAGGAGCATCGCAACAAAGCATTTCTTGTTTGATTGTGGAGTTGCGATGCTGTTCGGCTCAAGGTCTGCACAAGGAGGCTTAAAATCTGAAAGTTAAGGATCAACTTTAGGCGAGTCCTTTATGCAAATCTAGCTAAACCAATTGCAACCATCGTGCATGTAGAGTTTCTTGTTTAGGAGAGACGGATCAGTCTTGCTGAGCCTATGTGCTCACGCTTGCTATATAAGTGGTTTTGCAGGTTAACATCGATGCTAAGAAGAGGTTGTCCGGTGAGACTCGGAGACTTCCGAGTCGTTTAACCCAGGGAGAACCCAACCGCTGCTGTTGTCTTCTTGTTGCTAGCGAGAGGTGTCCGCGGGCTGGACTTCATCTCGAATGCTCTTTAGTTATTCGACGTGAGTTGTTATAGACTTCCACTGTAGTTACTTGATGTAACGTATTTACAAAGAAAAACTTGTAAGCTTCCGCTATTGTTGTATGTAATACATTGTTCTTTATATGTGTGCTGTTGGGTGCCGCACAACACGGCACCACCCAATGCGATTCCCGGGCGAGTGCCATGTCCCCGTGACTGAACAGGCAGCATCGGGGCCGTCTCAGCGTGGTATCAGAGCTGCATTGGTAATAGCGCATGGAATAAGGATCGTATTACGACAAAAATTTAGGATACGGTGAGGAAACGGTATTAGGCCCACATAAGGACTATAGTAGTATAGTTACTTAAAGTGGCATGACTAACATACTTGTTATAATTCTGAATTTTGATTATGTAACGACGCACCTACGCTCTGGTAAGCATGGTAAGGAACGCTACCGAAAGCAGATCAATTTCGGTTAGCTCCCCTGACGAGGAAAGTGGTTCAGGGATAGGTCTCACAGCTTGGTGTGAGACGTTAATATGAAACTCTTGAACTCTTCATGTTCCTGAGTTCATATGAAACGCTGATCCCTAGCGTGCATTAGGCAAGAAAGTGGAGACTCCATCGTGTGGTCAGTAACGCGATAGTGTGTTCTTCTGGAAATAGCCTAGAAGGACATACGCAGTGCTTGCCATCGGCGTGCCCTGCAGGGCAGTAGGTGGTATCTGTTGGGTTGATAAAATTCCCAACCGTGATGACCCGTTCGCGCTCTACTCGGGTTCCCCGTCGTGTGGTGTGAAAACGCGACCATGTACCTTGAGACGTGGCTTGACTCAAGGACGGCCCGTATGGAAATGATACGGGGCGTATATTTTTAGTATGATATGGAACTGCCTGAAATGAGAAAAACTTTGAGTGCACCACTATTGAGTGTTCTTCTGCAGGTACTAACCATGCACGTATCCCGAGTATTATACGTGTGCGAGAGACCATTTTGTGCCACTGGTGAAATGTTTATGCCGGTAATCCGGTTAGGATTTTCTTTTGGTGAGGCTACGTAGTACCGACATGCTTATTGCGGTGCATCGACGCCGTACTAAACTTAATAACCCCTTTCCTCTGAAGAAATGACTCATGAACTAACTTTCAGCTAAAAATGGAAGTTTGAAACAAATATTAGTTACTGAAGTTTTATTTTGAGCTAAGATTCAAATGAGAGGAAGACTAGACTTCAAAGATTTCAAAAACAGAGTGCTCTGTTTTCGGTAGGAAGTCTTGCTGGACTTTAACAGAGCATAACTCTGAGTAGCTTTAACCAATTAAGTTGTATGATACAGTTCTGGAAAGTTTTCAAGTGATCTACAACTTCTTTGTAGACCTCCAGAGCAAATTCACACGCTAAATGGGTGGAAAGTTCAGATGAAGGTAAACTGTCCAGAACCAGGACAGTAGCAAAACCTCTCTGGACCTTTCTGTTTTTAAGCCATAACCTTCTGTAGAAAAATCCTTAAGAAGCCTATGATACACCGTTGGAAAGGTTATGAAATGTGAAACATTGTTGTAATTCAATGTTTGATCAAACTCTTATTGTATTTGCATATACAACTGTGATAAAACTAGCCACATACAAAGGAGATGCTGGCAAATTCTATCCAGGGATTCTGTCAACTTTGGAAATTCATAACTTTTAATAAAGAGATGATCTCAAGGCATAGAAATACTCGTTGGAAAGACACTGAAGTTAACTTTAACTTTGGTATTCAACTTGAGTTATGAAAATGCGTTTAACTAGATCAAAATCTGGAGATAGTGCATAAAGGTCTGTTCTGTACAGATAGGCTGGATAGCTATGCCTACTAAGGAGTTGTGTAAACATGGATTTTGTTACTGCTTCCATAAAGTTTTGACATATTCATGTTTTCATTAGTCTCACATACTGCTGAGTTCTTGTTTAACTCATCTCAACTACATTTTTGCAGTATGGTTCGTACTCATTCTAGGAGTAGGGCCAGGAGTTCTCGCCGAGGCGGTGATGCTTCTATTCCACCGTCGGAACCACCATCCACGGGATGGGTGGATCTTATGACTCGAGTCGTCGAGTCTAATCAAGAGAACACTAGGCTACTCCAAGAAGCAACACAAGAAGACACACGCTTACTCCAAGCTTTGGTACAGCAAGGCGTACTCCAGAACACGCAACAAGTCGTTCCACCTCGGAACGCTTATCTGGATTTCTTGGCGACTCAACCACCTATCTTTACTGAAGCCACCGAACCTTTCAAAGCAGATCAATGGCTTCGTGTCATGGAGTCAAAATTCAGAGTATTCGAGTGTAATGAAGTGCAAAAGACAAATGCTGCCGCTCAGCAACTCCATGGAGCCGCCAGAAACTGGTGGGTTGATCATCTTGCCACAATTCCGGATGATCATCAAGTAACATGGAGTGAGTTCTGTGAAGCCTTTCGTTCTCGTCACATACCACTAGGTATTGTCAAGGCAAAGCGGGAGGAATTTTTGGGTTTGAAGCAAGGGGACATGAGTGTCCTTGAGTATGTCAGAAGGTTTAACCTTTTGGCCCAATATGCTCCCGAATATGTGGCGAAAGAAGAGGCACAGTGTGACTTATTCTTCCATGGCCTGGCTGCCATATTACAGGAGAAGTTGGCTGTGCACAATAACGGCAGTTACACCGACATGGTAGATGCGGCTTTCATCCAAGAGAAGCCGACACTTGAGTGGTAAGCTGAGAAGAGAAAGATGAGTGAGATCGAGCAGGCCAGCACAAGTTATGTGCCTCAGAAGTACTGTTTGGTGTATCAAATGCCACCCGGTGAAAGATGGAGGCCACCTGTACGATCAACTCCTCAGAGATTGATTCCTGGTCAAGTTCTACAACTTGCATCACCTCCACAGCCGCAGCATCAGATGGTGGTTTGTGCTCCATCGCTGCAGCCATGTGTACCTAGCGTCCAACTGCAAGTCAACGAAGAACCGGAGAGACATCCGTGTTTCACTTGTAGGCGTATGGGCCATTATGCTAGGCATTGTCCGGAGGAACTCAAGGTTGCGGATCATCATATTTACAACCATATGACCCGTACCTCAATCTGCAGACAGGAGGGCAGATAAGGGGCAACATTCACTATGCTGTGATTGATGATGTTCCAGAAGGAGAAGCCCCTTTAGCAGGGATCTTTTCTCTGAATCAGCTACCGGTGTTAATTCTCTTTGATTCTAGTGCCACACACAATTTCATTAGCCAGTCTTTTGTGGCTCAACATCAGCTCCAAACAGTTTATACAAAGAGGCAATACCTCATATCTTCGCCCGGGGGCAGCAGTACCGCAAGCGAGGTTGTCTCCCGAGCACCTCTTTGTTTGGGGGGTAGATTATACCCTACGACTCTCAATATTCTTGAGGGTCTGAAGATCGAAATCATTTTGGGGATGTCGTGGTTGAATTACCACAGAGCGGTTCTTAACATCAGCTCCAGGACCGTTGAGCTCAACTCCCCACAGCAAGGTCTTCATATATTAATTCTGGGTGCCAAACGGCAGCAGATTGCAACAGTGAACCACACGGAAGCGGTTAAGATAGAGGACATTCCGGTGGTACGTGAGTATCCGGATGTGTTTCCCGATGATTTATCGGGCATGCCGCCCGAGCGAGACGTTGAGTTCAAGATTGAACTTATACCGGGAACAACACCGATATCATGAAGGCCGTACAAGATGGCACCCAATGAACTGGCAGAATTGAAGACACAACTGAATGATCTAATGAGCAAGGGCTTTACACGATCAAGTTTGTCACCTTGGGGTTGTTCAGCATTGTTTGTCAAAAAGAAGGATGAAACACTACGGCTTTGTGTTGATTATCGTCCTTTGAACGCCGTTACCATCAAGAACAAGTATCCACTACCTCGAATTGATATGCTCTTCGATCAATTAGTGGGTGCGAAGATATTTTTGAAGATGGAACTTCGGTCTGGATATCACCATATTAAAATCCGGGCAGAAGATATTCCGAAGACGGCATTCTCAACGAGATATGGGCTGTATGAGTATCTCGTTATGTCTTTTGGTTTGACCAACGCCCCGGCATACTTTATGTACCTGATGAATTCAGTGTTCATGCTGGAGTTGGATAAATTTGTCGTTGTCTTCATCGATGATATCTTAGTGTACTCCAAGTCAGAGGAAGAACATGCTGAACATCTGCATACTGTGCTACAAAGATTGCGAGATCATCAGCTCTATGCAAAATTCAGCAAGTGTGAATTCTGGATTAATCAAGTACCGTTTCTCAGACACATTATTTCAGCGGAGGGCATCGCTGTAGATCCGAGTAAGATTATCCAAGTACAGAAATGGGAGTCACCAAAGTCAGTGCATGAAATCCGTAGTTTCCTCGGTTTAGCGGGTTATTACCGGAGGTTCATTCCGGGTTTCTCCAAAATTGCTAAAGCGATGAAGGAATTACTAAAGAAGAATACCAGATTTATGTGGGGTGCTGCGTGTGAACAAGCTTTCAAGACTTTAGTGAAGCATCTCACGACAGCCCCAGTTTTTGCTCAGCCAGATACGACGAAGCCATTCGACGTTTATTGCGATGCATCTGGCATTGGTCTTGGCTGTGTGCTGATGCAAGAAGGACGAGTGGTCGCTTATGGATCTCGTCAACTTAGAAATCACGAGCAGCATTATCCAACTCATGATCTTGAGTTAGCTGCCGTGGTCCTTGCTTTGAAGATGTGGAGGCATTACTTGCTCGGAAACCTTGTACACCTCTACACCGACCACAAGAGCTTGAAGTACATCTTCAATCAGAAAGAACTGAACATGAGGCAACGAAGATGGCTGGAGCTCATTAAAGACTATGAACTTGATATTCATTATCATCCAGGAAAGGCGAATGTGGTCGCCGATGCGCTCAGTCGTAAGGCGCATATCCATCACCTGAGTATTGCTGAAATGGATGATGAAGAACCAAGCCTCTGTGTCATCCCGTATGGATCTCTCTATAATCTCGCTCTCATTCCTACCATCCGAGAGGAGATCATTGAAGCTCAACGAAAAGACAAGGGTATGTCTCACATATGGTGAAGGATAGACAACGGAGAGATGAAATGCTTCCGGAAGGACGAGGATGGTACTTTGTGGTTCAACGACCGGATTGCAGTACCCCGGTATATGGGACTACGGAAAAAAATTTGGATGAAGCTCATTTGTCCAAATTTTCCATTCATCCGGGCAGCAATAAAATGTACCAAGATCTCCGGAAGAAGTTTTGGTGGACACGTATGAAACATGAAGTCTCAAAGTATGTTTCAGAATGTGATACGTGTCGAAGAGTCAAGGCCGACCATGTGAAGAAGTCAGGCCTGTTGCAGCCATTACAAGTACCGGCATGGAAGTGGGAAAACTTGAGTATGGACTTCATCGTCGGATTGCCGATGACCGCCCACAACCATGATTCGATTTGGGTAATCATGGACCGGTTAACCAAATCAGCACACTTCATCCTGGTGCATACAAGGTATAACGCAAAGCAGTATGCGGTTCTGTACATAGCACGGATCTTGTGCTTACATGGAGTTCCCTGCACAATTGTATCCGATAGAGGATCGCTGTTCGCAGCCCGTTTCTGGGAGCAGCTACACGCATCGTTGGGAACCAAACTGATTAGAAGCTCCGCGTATCACCCTCAAACCGATGGGCAAACTGAGAGGGTGAATCAAATACTGGAAGATATGCTAAGAGCATGTGCCATCCACCACGGTAAGAGCTGGGATGATCACTTACCGTTGGCGGAGTTCTCGTACAACAACGGATATCAGACGAGCATCAAAATGGCACCATATGAAGCTCTATACGGCCGGAAGTGTCGTACACCATTGAACTGGTGTGAGCCCGGTGAACGAGTAACGTTCGGGGTTGATCTTGTCAATGAAGCCGAAGAAAGAGTTCGGATAATACAAGAGATCCTCAAAGCTGCCCAATCTCGTCAGAAAAGCTACGTGGATCAGAGGCGTCGACCGCTGCATTTCGATGTCGGAGAGCACGTGTATCTTCGTGTGTCTCTGATGAAAGGGATTCATCGGTTCAGTGTCAAGGGAAAACTTGCTCCTCGATTCATCGGTCCGTTTGCCATCACGGAAAAGTGCGGGACTGTAGTCTACCGGCTGGAACTACCGGCAAGCCTTGCCGATATTCACGACATATTTCACATGTCCCAGCTGTGGAAATGTCTCAAGTTTACCGCTGCTGTCCGCACCGAAGACATCGACGAGTTGAAGCCGGATCTCACCTACACTGAGCAACCAGTACAGATTATCGATGAAAAGATCCGGATCACCCGAAACCGGACTTTGAAATTTTACAAAGTCCTGTGGAGTAATCATACCCCGGAAGAGGCGACGTGGGAAACCGAAGATTACATCCACAAGAACTATCCGGAACTTTTGTCATAAACTTTGTAATTACCTCCCGTCTCGTTCTTCTTTTGGAATCTCGGGACGAGATTCCTTTTAAGGGGGGGGGGGAATGTAAAGGTCCCAAAAATGTGAATACAAAGAAACTCTTGTTTGCAAAAGTTGGTTTCATATGTATGAAATTTGGGACTTGTTAAAACTTTTACACATGTGATAACCCACATGAGGGCTTTCTTCACACAAGTTCAAATGATTGTTTGAAAACTTGGAACCCAAGAGGGGTCTAAAACCAAGATGGGAAGTCCCATATAGGTGAGAAAGCTAAAGTCATATTTGGAACAAATTTTTTCAACTCAAAATTCAAATGATAGCAACACAATGAATTTCAAAACTGTTGTGCTAAAAATATCATTTGCAGCAGCCAAATTAAAAATCAGATTTCATATTTGAATTCCTTAGGTCCAAATTAGGGGGTATGCAAAGTTTCATGAATTATTGAGATGTTTTGCAACTCATTTTCCAAAATGGACTTTAAATAATTAAGAATTCAAATACCTATTTGAATTTGGATGAAACTTGCCCAATTATCCAAATGCACCTCAGATTTAAACTCCCACAATTTGATTTCACCATTTGCAAATTTTGGGAGATATTTAGGAGAGGGATAAGGAGGGACTGGACTGTGGGTCCCACCTGTCATTGAGGGAGAGGAATTTGCAAAGATCTTCAGAAGAGCAGCTCTGTTTTACTTCTCACGTGAGGTCGACAGAGGCAACCGACGCCAGCGCCACCGCTCGGTCGACCGACTGTCGCTTGAACCGCCTCAGCCGAGGTTCTTAAACCCTCTGCCGTGCTTCCTTTCGTCTTATCACCGAGGACTCGGCGCTGATCCTTCTCCCCTTGCGCAAGAAACAGACCCGAGCATTGCCCCTGCCTTTCGCTCGATCGGTCACCACCATAGCCCGTGCACAAGCCCAAGCAGAGCAGCCAAACAACACCACGGACCCTTCCACGACCTCCTCGCGCCATCACCGAGTGAGTTCATGCCTTCTACACCGAGCTAACCAAGTTCCCGTGGCAGCCGCCATAGCACCGAGAGAAGGCGTTCTCGTGGACAGCCTCACCCGAGGCTTGTCACGGCCGAGCTAGGCGTTCCCGCTTCATCCGTGTCCACCAAAATTTTCTTTTCAAATTTTGGTACATTTTGTTGCTGCCCGGATGAATGGAGAATTTAGACAAGTGAGCTTCATCAAGGATCTTATTTCTCAGCTCTATATTAGGGGTACGACTATGCGGTCATTAAACCACAGTGTCTCCTTATCATCTTTCCGGAAACATTTGATATCCCCGCTGTCTATTCGTCTCCGGAGATGTGCCATGCCCTTGTCAACTTTCTGAGCTGCAATGATATCCTACCTAATGGTAGGGATCAGAGCAAGGTTGTAGAGTGATCCATAAGGAACCAAGTATAAACTCGGCTCTTCCTCTTCCATCGGTGTAATGGTAAGGTTATGGACATGCGATTTCTGACTCAGCGCGTCGCCAACCACATTCGCCTTGCCGGGGTGGTAATGAATCTCAATCTCATAATATTTGATTAGTTCTAACCACCTCCTTTGCCTCATATTCAGTTCCTTCGGGGTGAAGATATATTTTAAGCTCTTGTGGTCGGTGTAGAGATGCACCAAATTCCCCAGAAGATAGTGCCTCCACATTTTTAGCACCAAAACCACAGAAGCAAGCTCAAGATCATGAGTCAGATAGTGCCGCTCATGGTTTCAAAGTTGGCGTGAGCCATACGTGACCACACGTCCATCTTGCAACAACACGCAGCCGAGCCCGATACTGGACGCATCACAATACACGTCGAAGGGCTTGGTCATATCCGGTTGAGCTAAGACCGGGGCTGTTGTGAGATGCTTCACCAATGCTTGGAACACTCCTTCACATGCTGAGTTCCAAACATATTTTGTTCCTTTCTTCAATCTGTCATCAGCTTAGCAACCTTGGAGAAGCTTGGAATGAATCTCCGGTAATATCCCGCTAAACCGAGGAAGCTTCTGACTTCATGGACAGATGTGGGTGCTTTCCATTTCAGTACTTGCTCAATTTTGCTTGGGTCAACCGCAATGCCCTCCGCTGAGATGATATGTCCCAAAAATGGTACTTGGCTGATCCAAAACTCGCATTTGCTGAACTTGGCATAAATTTTATGGTCCCGCAACCATTGAAGAATGATTCGCAAAAGTTGGTGTGTTCTGCTTCTGACTTGGAGTAAACCAAGATATCATCAATGAATACCACAACGAACTTGTCCAGCTCCGGCATGAACACCGAGTTCATGAGATACATGAAATGTGCCGGAGCGTTGGTGAGACCAAAAGACATGACGAGATATTCGTATAGTCCATATCTCGTCGAGAATGCCATCTTCGGGATATCCTCCACCCGGATTTTTATTTGATGATACCCAGAGCAAAGGTCCATCTTGGAGAACACACTTGCACCCACAAGCTGATCAAACAGGATGTCAATGCGGGGCAGTGGATATTTGTTCTTGATGGTGATGGTGTTGAGCGGCCAGTAATCAACACACAGCCTCAAGGTTTCATCCTTCTTCTTGACGAACAGCGCCGAGCATCCTCAAGGCGAGGAACTCGGCCTAATGAAACCCTTGCTCAACAAATCATTGATCTGTTCTTTCAACTCAGCCAGCTCGTTCGGAGCCATTTTGTAGGGTCTCCGTGATATGGTAGTAGTCCTGGGTGCAAGTTCAATCTTGAACTCCACATCCCGTTCAGGTAGCATGCCCGGAAGATCAGCCGGGAACACGTCGGGGTACTCTCGGATTACAGGGATGTCCTCTAACTTGGAAGCTTCAATATGATAGTCGGCTGAAACTTCCGGGACTGGATTGTCTAGTATGAGGGAATGCAAATAGTGGAGTGGGGAGTCGAGATGAACCGTCCGTGATAATGTTTCTAGGACAGCGCCATGGTAACCTAGCCATGACATCCCTAAGATTGCATCAATCTTCTGCCCCTTAAGAATAATCATACTAGTGGGATATATCTTCCCACCTAAGCACAGTGGTGCTTTTGGAATTATCATATTTGCTGAAATCTTCCCTCCCAGCGAGCAGATCATATAAGAGCACTCGGTTGGAAAGACTTCCAGTTAATGCTTAACCACATATGATGCACTTATGAAGTCGTGGGTTGCACCAGAATCAAATAAAATGATGATTGCTTGATCGTTGAGAGTGAACTTATCCGCCAGCACGTTTTCTCCCTCCGGGGCATCCTCATTGTCGAGGTTGCGAATGCCCCCGGTTTGCTGACCTCCCTTCTTGACCAGAGGTTGTCCTCGAGCACCGCCATAATATTGGGCTTGCCCGCTGCTTTGCTGCCCCTGGGGACAGTCCTTTGAGAAATGACCCGCCTGGCCACACGTGTAGCAGGTGTAGCGAGGCGGTCCTCTGCTGATCGGCGGACGAAATCTCAGGGCGCGCTGTGGTGGTGGAAATGCCCGGGGTACCATCTGCTGCTGCTTCTGTTGCGGTCTCGGTGGTGGATCCGGCGATCGGAATGGGGGTGTCTGGAAAGAATGATCCCCGAACTGCTGAGGTCGCGCCGGTGGATGCCACTGCTGATCGGATGGTGTCCGATACACCATGCGGTGTTTTTGAGGAGCTCCACCCCGGCTGCGGGGTGGAGCACTGCACTTTCTCTGCTCAGACGCCAATTCCCACTGAGCATCTTCTTGCATGATCACGGCGTTGATGAGGTCGTTGAAAGTGCCGCGATTGCATTGCACGAGATGCGTCTTCATTTCGGGATTTAACCCCTGATAGAATTGCTCTCGCTTCCTCTCCTCGGTGGAGACATAATCCGACGCATACTGCACCAGATGGTTGAATGCACGGGAGTAGTCGTGGGCACTCCTCCTGCCTTGCTTCAGCTCCAAGAATTCTTGGAACGTCCTCTTCATTATGCTGGGAGGGATATGATAGGCGCGGAACGCCTCCCAGAATTCTTCCCATTCCACGGCATGGCCAGCAGGCAGTGATGTGACATAGTTCGCCCACCATGCACCGGTGGCACCGTGAAGCTGCTGAGCCGCGAAGAGAGTCTTCTGCCTCTCCGTGCATTGGAGCAGCCCAAACTTGGACTCGATCGTCCTCAGCCAATTGTCTGCCTCCAGTGGTTCTGCCGCTTCGGTGAACACCTGTGACGCCCTCAATTCTATGGAAAACCACGGAACCGAGAACTGATGCATATGTGTGCCCAGGATGTTCATCACACATATACATATGTTCCACAAACTGAATCCAGAATATATATTACCATGAATAACAGGGTTTATTACAAAGTCTGATGAGTCTTGGACTCATGCTAACAGCGGAAGTCTTATCTAAGCAGCGGAAGTCTTTATTCTAATGCGAAAGCAATCTAAGCAGCAACAGCGGCTCCATCTCTACTCCATCCCCACAGGCAAGGTTGAGGACAGATTACACGCCTAAGGCTCCACTTGGTCTTCATAGTAATCTTCTCCTGTAGCTGATGATGAAGTAATAATGTAAGTTTGAGTACAATGATGTACTCAGCAAGTGCGAGAAAATATGATATGTAGCTCACAACAAGGAAGGTATAAAAAGGCTCATTGCAGAAAGCAAAGTTATTTCTCAAAACCACGATAAAACAGTAACTCAGCTTAAAGTGAATGTAATCCCAACATGTATTAAAATACCAGCATACCTCATTATGTTTCATCACTTTCCACGTCTCAACCGGACATTAATCTTTTTCAACTTTGCTCATGAATACCTTCTCGTATTCGCTACCATCTCACGAATACCATCTCATATTCTCTACCATTTCATCTCATAAACAATTCCGTCTCACACCGAGACCAATCTCGTTGCCACGACTCAACAGTAATGCAACCAATCTTATCACCCGGACTCAACAGTCCCGAAAACCAAACCATAACCAAAACCAAACCATCCAAACCATAACCAAATACCATTCCATCCCATCTAATCATGTGAGTTGTCCAGGCGCTCGTGACCGTAAGCTCGGCTATCATGATAGTTTTAAGACTCTGCAGAGTTTGTACCACTTTACCCACAAGTTTGTGATTTCGTCACCCGTCGGCGACTGCAAAACCTCCATTATATCAGTACACAACCATCGGTGTATGGTCAAGAGATCACAAAATAGCCTTTACAAAGGGGTTACTAGATGTATGGACTCACTAAGGTTTCACCGGCAGGCTAGAATCTCCAATTCTCCCACCCACGGGCCCCCTCTTGTGCCATGCAGTTCTCAGGGCAGTCCTCACTCGACTCTCATTCACCGCGCCTTCCACGGTCCATAACAATCTAGCAACTTACCTAATTACTCAGCTAAGCCGCACACATACTTGGCCTTGTGGTGGCACTGTTATCCTGGCATGGCTCGCATGAACCGGTCCTTAGATCTATGGCAAGTAACCACCATCTCATACTACCTCATTCACAAACCCGGCTTGCCTAGATCTCCCTCCGATCCATGTCCATTATCAACATCAGTTTCTCATTATTCTTACGGGTGCAGTTAGCTAGACACATCTATCTCGCTTCCCAATCCCATGGACTCAGCGAAGCATAAAAGCAAAAACCATACCCGACTCATTAACTTTCCCGGTGACAAGGGTGGCTAGCAAAACTAGTAAACTCCTATGAAAGGGTTTCCCATCATATTGACTCAAGCACTCACACCTTTTCGCAACAAAACAGTATTCCGAAACATAGGATCAATATGGTCATGGGGCACTTGCCTTGTTCTTGAGGTTCCGGTTGCTCTTGGATCTCAAAACCTTGTTGTTGCAGCTCGTCGTAAACAGCTCCCTGAGCTTGTCGTTCTATACGCGATCACGCACATACAAGATTCATAGCAATCAATACCATGCACAAACTTTAACCAGATGTGATGATGCATATGCATGCTAATTCCTATGATGCAATTTTTATTAGATCGGTTTGTATGTGTTCTAGCATGGATTGCATGGATTTTACGACGAACAGAGGTGTTCGGATCAAATGTGGACGTGGTGATGATCTCAACTTTAGATCAAACCGATCAACACGTGATCTGTACACGAAAAAGCTTCTGTTAGAAAGGAATCGAAGAACAGATGCAAAGAAAACGCGATGATGTCGTAAGGTGGTATTGGAAACGTACCTTACTCTCTTCGGGTCCTCCCTCCTAGCAAAACTGATCGTTGGGGCTCCTCCGGCGATAGCAATTGTGATCCAGGCTCTTCGGCAGTCTCTCCGGCGGTTGTACTTCGGCGAAGGGGTTTACTCGGCGAGCTAGGGGCTAGGGCTCTAATTTGTCGGCTCAGGAGGTGGAAAAGAAGTTCGTGGTTGCGGCCAAAGGTTTTCGGTTCTATTTATAATCTGGAAACGAAGAGTCCTAATCTGATTGTATTTTGAATAAGAGTTCTATTCAAATTGTTTTTAGATCCTAACAACTTATCTTAGATTGATTCGGTGCGGTAACCTTGTGGAAATCGTGTTGGTTTCCTCCCATACCAGTATTCCCACGCATACAGAGGAAAACCGCTTCAGAATCGCGTTACCTTCGCGGCGGTGAGCTCCGGAAGCTCCACGTGTCCTGCGGGAACCTGGGTCCCTTTTCCGGTGAGACCAGCTTCGGTTGTGCCACATGTCAGGCGGGCGAGACCTCCCTCTACCTCAGAGGCGAGCTCCGCGTGCGCCATGCGTCCTGGCGGGCGGGACCTCCCTCTCTACAGAGGCGAGCTCCACGTGCGCCACGTGTCTGGAGGTTCGTGACCTCCCCTCTCAACAGAGGCGAGCTCCGCGAACACCACGTGTAAGTTCTGGGCCTCCCCTCTCTTCGGAGGTGGGCTCCGAGTGTGCCATGTGTCAATTCCGGACCTCCCCTCTCTTCGAAGGTAGCTCGGGATGTGCCACGTGTCCTAACAGCGCCAGACTTCCTTTCTCCTCAGAGATGAGCTCCGAGGTCGACACGTGTCCATCAGCGTCAGACCTCCCGGAGGCGAGCTCCGCAGGTGACACGTGTCCGGTAGTGTCGTACCTCCCGGAGGTGAGCTATGGAGGTGACACGTGTCCAATAGGACCGGACCTCTCGGAGGTGAGCTCCGAGAGCGATACGTATCTAGCGGGGCCGGACCTCTCGGAGGTGAGCTCCGAGAGCGACACGTGTCCCCCGCGGCTGGTCCTCTGTTTTCCACGGTGACTAGCTCCGAATGTGACACGTGTCCTACGGGACTGGCCTCGCTTCTCCGCAGAGGCTAGCTCCGGGGGCAACACGTGTTCCACGGGGTCAGACCTCTCCCCCTTTGCGGGAATGAGCCCCGAGCCTGCCACGTAGCCAGTTTAGCGGCGGACCTCTCCCCTTTTGCGGAGATGAGCTCCGAACACGCCACGTGGCAAGCGAGCCGCGGGAGTTGTCTTTGGCGCTCTCTGTAAACTGGAATTTGCTCTTTTTGGCTAACTTTTTTATTATTTCTCGGTTTCAACTTATTTTAGAAGTGTTTTTCTACATGAAACATGAATACATGCAGAACCCGATAATGAGGGTGTCATAACACCGGAGGATGCGTACTCATGAAAACCGAGTACGTCGTAGTGTGGGGCTTACGAGGCCCCCTCTCTTGACGCCCCCTGCCTGGGATGTATTTTGCACAAACGTGCGGAGCATATCGGTCTGCTCCTCACGACTTCCCACCAGCGCCGCGATCACATCCGCTAGTGTAAGCGGAGGTGGCGGTGGTGGTTGTTGCTTCAGGGTGTTGTCGTAGGCAGGTGGCTGGTAGTCATCACCCCCTGCTTACTAGATCCCCCGACCTCATGCGCGGCCTGAGTACGAACCATCTGCAACCATACGACAATAAAATCAGTTCCACAGCATACTCCATGCAGTCCAATAAAATAGGCGTAAACATAATGACAGTAAACATACGATACATCTCGTAAATAGATAATGTAATAACTTTGCACAAGCTACACCATTACCAGACCAAATACAAACTAGTTAAATCCAACTTGATGTACTTCCTATTTGGATGTTCACCTCAACTAGATTTGGTCACTACGAGACGTTAATATCGCTTTGTCATCACGTATACTACCCTTTATCTTCAATACGACACAAACATGGTCTCTAGCAAAAGAAACTTGAGTAGTAAATGTACTCAAATCTTTCACTAGTTTAAGATAACCCCTCATGAGTATGTTCTAACCCATTGGAAGTAATCAAACCCATTAGGGTACAACAATCTCTCAAATGAGTTCAACTGTCAATTCCTCTGCCCAGAATGACCAGTTTCTACAAATCCCAGATTTTGACATTGTACATAGCATTTTCATAACTCAAGTCGATTACCAAGGTTAAAGTTAACTTCAGTATATTTCCAACGAGTATTTATTTGCCCCCATATCAGCTCTGGTTAAAAAGTTATGATAATTCAAAGTCAACAGAATTTCTGGAAGAATTTCAACAGCACCTCCTTTACAAGTTGCTGTTTTCAACTCTAAATTCCACTGAATTGCGGTCTGCAATTGCAGAAACTTTGAATTACGAAGATGTAACACATCTCCTTACCTTTCCAAAAAGATATCATATGATAATTTTATATTTTTATACAGTAAGTTATGCTTGAAAAACAGAACAGTCCAGAGAGTGTTTTGAATCTGTCCTGGTTCTGGACAGTTTACAATCATCTGGAGTTTCAACCAGTTTAAGGTGTGATTCTGCTCTGGAAGTCTACAACAAAGTTGTAGAGCACTCAAACCTTTTTTTAGAATTATATCCCACACCTCCATTGGCTAAATGATCTGTGAGTTATGCTCTGTTAAAATTTAGCAAACTTGCTGCCAAAACAGAGCAATCTGCTTTTCAATCCCTTTGAGCTAAACTAATCACTCGTTGAATTTTCCTACCCAACGAGGGTCCTAAATATTGAGACTTGGTTATTTTAGTTCCTTGTTACCATTATATTTAATGCAAATTCCTATTACATGTCGGTACTACGTTCCTCACAAAAAGGAAAATCCTAACCGGATTATACCGGCATATACGTCTCAATTGTGGCACTAACCGGTCTCTTGCACACGTGTACTACACGGGATACATACGTGGTTAGTAGCTGCAGAAGAACACTCAATAATGATGCACTCAAAGGTTGTTGTCATTTCAGGCAGGTCCATATTTGAAAGTAAATATATACACCCGTATCATTGTGATACGGCCGTCCTTGAGTTAAGCCACGTCTCAAGGTACGTGATCGTGTTTTCACACCAGAAGACAGGGAACCCGAGTAGAACGCGAATGGATCGTCATGGTTGGGAATTTTATCAACCCAACAGATACCACCTACTGCCCTGCAGGGCAGGCCAATGGCAAGCGCTGCGTATGTCCTCCTAGGCTATTTCCAGAAGAACACACTATCGTTTTACCGACCACACGATGGGGTTTCCACTTTCTTGCCTAATGCACACCAGGGACCAGCATTTCATATAAACTCCGAAACATGAAGAGTCCAAGAGTTTCATATTAACGTCCCACACCAAGCTGTGAGACCTGTCCCTAAACCACCTTCCTCGTCAGGGGAGCTATCCGAAATTGAACCGCTTTCGGTGGCATTCCTTACCCTGCTTACCTGAGCGTAGGTGCGTCATTACATAATCAAAATTCAGAATTATAACAAGTATGTTAGTCATGCCACTTTAAGTAACTATACTACTATAGTCCTTATTTGGGCATACTAGCGATTCTCAGTGTAATCCTAAGTTTCCCCGTAATACTGTCCTTATTTAGTGTGCTATCCCCTAAGCAGCTCTGATGCCAGTCTGTGACGGACCGGAATCCGTACGCCCAGGATCTCAGAGGGTGGGGCCGCCCGATGCGACACCCGACAGCACACATCATAAGGCAAACATTGTATTACATCAAAAACAAACTGAATATGTACAAAGTAGTACACACCTTCAGTGTACGACTAAGTACAGAGTTTACAACAGCGGAAGCTAAATTTATACATCTCACGCCCCCTAACTAGCAAAAGTCGGTTGTCCAGCCCTATGAACAACCCACACTAGCTCCACTCCTCAGCTCAGTGCGGCGTGTACGGCTCCCACTCAGCCGTGGTTCCCGACGGAGGGTAGCCCTCGCCGGTGGACTCGTACCCCGAGTCCATGGGGTAGTCATCACCTGCAAACACTTAATAGCAGCAAGCGTGAGCACGATGGCTCAGCAAGTCTTAACCAATGCGCCTACACATGAAACTCTACATGCAGGTCATAACGAAGATAGGGTGGTAAATTGCAGCAACCGGACACACCTACAAGTTCATCCTTAGATCATCTTTTAGCCACAAATTAACAGTTCATGAATCTAAAATTTAGTAAGCAATATTTGGTGGCACACATGTAGCAACACAAATTATTCATAACAGCAATACTAAATCATAACATTCCATATATTAATCTACGTCAAGACTCAGTGACCAAGTGGTACTCATCACCACGAGGGACAGCGAATCGGCTCGATATACACCTGCAGGGATACCCAAATAGCACGTCACGTACGCCCACCCATGAAGCTGCACAGCACACTCACTCGATGTCGTACGGGACAACCTTTCACCAAACAGCCCAAACGTCGAACCGGTTGCACCCAAACGGACAGGAGGTTCCCTACACGGAGCATCTCTCTATGCCCGTTAGCGTATTTCCACCTTGCTGCCCTCAACCTACACCTATAAATCGGTGCGTTATGCCTCGACGGCCGGAGGTATAGGTTACATTAGTTTATCGGGGCTCATATATCTGATATGCCTTCGGTACATTCAAACTTGATCAGCATGGGCCCCACAAGGATCGGTCCTCAATCAACATGGACAGGGATGCGCCCACAAGGCTTCCTCTTGCTGCGCCCTAGCCTATGCCTAGTCTCATTTTCTTACTACAGTGATCTCACATCACTCGAACCAATCCCGTGTGTCCCAAGCCTATACTCGCGAGTAGATTCCAACTACTCGACTTGTACCGAAGTCTATACACATTAAGCATAGCATATACTACTCAAGGACTTATACACTACCCTCCCTCGTGTTGGAATAATCTGGCTATGCATTTGGGTTTTATCCATCCTACACCTAATGCACATAAATATCTCAAGCTAAATATGTATATAAAGCAAAACTTTATAAACTTTATTAAATACAAATCGAGGCTTGCCTTGTTGCTGCTGGTCAGATGTTAGTGCTTCGTCTGGAAGTAGGAAGTCCAAAACTTCCGGGGTTTCCTCGCCTTCAGCGACTATACGTAATCACATTAACGATATGACAAATTAAAATACAATGTGTGGAACTTAGTATGTAAAGACCATAACTCTAGCTAGCCCTCCCCTTTGGCTCTGAAATTTTTATGGTGGCTTGGTAGGGTCCTAACCAGGTACTTGACCAAGTTTCATTTGAAACAAAATTCATTTGAGCTTTGTACAAATAAAAGTCTAATTTGTCATTACTAGAGCTTCTAAGGATTTACAGGGATTTTCATGGCTCAAACCATTACATTCTGGAAACTAGAGTTTGAGATGGTTATAATGGAATTGGTTTCATGTCATTTGAAGAATCCTAGAGTAAGTTATGCCCTAAACAAGATTTAAAAAAAACCTGAAAAATGTTTATGTACATTTTTTTCCATTTTCTCAGGGAAGTTCACTTAATGACATCATTAGGGGGACTAAATGAACTTGAATGGATCTGAAATTGTTCTTGTGACTCAAGTATTTTCAAATGAACATCCCAGCCAAATTTCAGAATTTTCCATAAAAGAATTTTCCAGATAACCCAACAGTTCAAAATTTAGGGAATTAGTTCTGGAAAAGATTAGTTTCATGAGCTTCAACTTGTTTTGCTGTATAGTACTAAAAAAGATGAATCCAACAAAATTTGGTTCACTCAATTTGGAGCTTTCTAGCAAAAGTTATGGCTAGTTGAAGTTTGAACCAAATTCTGAAATTCAAAGAAATGTTTAAACCCTGCGCGTGGCTACCAGGCTACGTGTCGGCCTGACAACAAAGACACACGTGGGTCCACTTAATTTCCCGCGTAGCTGCACGAGATCCCGGCGCCACAGAGGATCCCGGGCCCGGTTTCCCCTCACTGCCATGCGGGGCACGCCCCCTTTCGTCTACCTCGCGCCACCCGCGATAACCGCGACGGTGCCTCGCCGGAGAGCTCGCCGCCGATCGTTCTACTGCCCGACCTTCGACGAAACTCGTCGCCTGTGCCCATCTTCTCCCGAGGAACACGTTGGTACACTCACCGGAGCTCGGCGATGGCCGGAACAGTGCTCGCGACGGTGACAGCGGCCGGGAGCTCATCGGTGACGTCGAACTCGGTGTTCTCTACACCTTTTTCGACGTGGTGTGCTCGGAGAGCTCCGCTGAGACTTGCCGATAACGAATATGAGCACTGATCCTCGTGAAAACTGCCGCAACTAGGACCTCACCGGCGAGGTGCCCTGTTTTCGGCCGCCGGCACCAAATTCTCGCGGAACTAGGGTCCTAGTGCATGGAACTGGTTTCTACTTGATCGAGGAGGTGCGCTAGGTGCTCTAGAGTGTGTGTGAGCTGCAGCTCGACCGGTGGTTGCCTCTATGCAACGAATTTCGCCGTCGACCGGATTCTAACCCTAGCACACTCCGAAGAAGGAAACTAAAAATTCACGCTCTACACCGCATGAAATGGAGCACGGCTTTCTCCTAGAGCTTCAGCACAAGCAAGCGCGCCTTTTCTTCTCTGGTGGCGGTGCGTGAAACAGCTGGGATCGGCCGGTCGCCGATGATCAGAGGGAGCGGCGACGAGTTCATGCACGGAAACTGGAGAACAGCTCGTGAGATGCTCATTTTTGCTCGGAACTGGAGAGAAGGGTGAAACAGCTTGGTGTGCTGGATTTTGAGCCAAAGTTTTCACCGTGAGGTGGAGCTACCGAGCATGCTGGCGGCCTCTGCGAGCAGTCGTCGGTCGCCCGTGAGCTGTGCTCGGTTTGAGTCGGTTTCCTCTGTGCGCAGTCACTGACCAGTGGGTCCCAGCTCTCCCCTCAGATTCTTTTCCAATTTTTGCTGCAAATATCCCAGCTACTCACACTTAAATGGTAGACTTAGCCACAAAGTCATGTGTTGAATTTGAGTTCCTCAATTTGAAACTGGTTTGGCTAAATTTGCTTCACATTTGAATTTGAAATTCAAATTCATTTTTTGAATTAATGCAAATTTAGCTCCCGACAAGATGAACTCCAATGAGGTTGAAAATTGGTGGACTAACTCAGAAAAATGGGCTGAGTTTGAATATGAAGCCAACTTTTGAATCCAAGTGATAAATTAGCTGAAATTTGAATTTGCATTCAAATTAGCCCTTTTTACAAATGTCTCCAAAGTCCCTCAAACTGATTTGGATTTGCATGAGACTTGGCATGAGCACCCCTAAGAATGTTTAGGTCCTAATGGTAAACTCATCCCTTCATGTTTATGTGTGTGAGCTCCTACTTTTTGGAGTGATGGGTTTTTCCTCTAACCACCCTCTTGATGGTGTTTACTTGCTCTTCACAAATGTTCATGAGGTATCCACCAAATGTGGTGTGGCATGGTGATGTGATGAACATTTTTGCAAGTAAATTCTTGGGCTTTTACAGCATTGGCGGTTGGAATGGGGGTGGCTGAAAAGAATGACCCCCAAACTGTTGAGGTCGTGCCGGTGGATGCCACTGCTGACCGGATGGTGTCCGATACACCATGCGGTATTTTTTAGGAGCTCCACCCCCGCTGCTCGGTGGAGCGCTGTGCTTCTGCTGCTAAGCCGCTGAGCATCCTCTTTCATAATCGCGGCATTGACGAGGTCGTTGAAGGTGCCGCAATTGCATTGCGTGAGGTGAGTCTTCATCTCGGGGTTTAAACCCCGGTAAAACTGCTCGCGATTTCTCTCCTCGGTGGAGATGTAATCCGACGCGTATTGCGCCAGACGGTTGAACACACGGGAGTAGTCATGGGCACTCCTCCCGCCTTGCTTCAGTTCCAAGAACTCTTGGAACTTCCTCTTCATCATCCCGGGAGGTATGTGATAGGCACGGAACGCCTCTCGGAACTTCTGCCATTCGACGGCGTGGCCAGCAGGTAGTGAGGCGACATAATTCGCCCACCACGCACTGGCGGCACCGTGAAGCTGCTGCGCCGTGAAGAGAGTCTTCTGCCGCTCCGTGCATTGGAGCAGCCCGAACTTTGACTCGATCGTCCGCAGCCAGTTGTCGGCCTCCAGTGGTTCCGCCGCTTCGGTGAACACCGGAGGATGCGTACTCATGAAATCCGAGTACGTGATGATGTGGGGCTCAAGAGGCCCCCTCTCTTGACGTGTCCCCTCCTCTGGGACGTATTCTGCACAATCGTGTGGAGCAGGTCAGTCTGCTCCTCACGAGAGCCCACCAGCGACAAAATCACACCCGCTAGTGTAAGCGGAGGCGGCGGCGGTGGTTGTTGCTGCAGGGTGTTGTCGTAGGAATGTGGCTGGGAGTCATCACCACTTGCTGACTAGAGCCCACGACCTCGTGCGTAGTCCGGGTACGAACCATCTGCAACCATAACGACAATAACATTAGCCCCATTGCATACTCCATGCAGTCCATAAAATAGTGGTAAACATAATGACGGTAAACATGTGATACATCTCGTACATGGATAATGTAATAATTTTGCACAATCTACACCATTACCAGACCAAATACAAATTATTGAAATCCAAATTGACGGACTTCCTCTTTGGAAGTTCATCTCAACTAGATTTGGTCACTACGAGACGTTAATATCGTGTTGTCATCACGTATACTACTCTTTATCTTCAATACGACACAAACATGGTCTATAGCAAAAAGAACTTGGGTAAGTAATGTACTCAAACCTTTCACTAGTTGAATATACTACTCACGAGTACGTTCTACCCCATAGGAAGTAATAAAACCACACTAGGTACAACAATCTCTCAAATGAGTTCACTGTTCATTCCTCTGCCCAGAATGATCAGTTTCTACTTATCCAAAATTTTGACCTGGTACTTGGCATTTTCATGATTCAAGTTGAATACCAAAGCTAAAGTTAAGTTCAGTATCTTTTAAAAGAGTATTTATTTGCCACCAGGTCAGCTCTGGTTACAAAGTTATGATAATTCAAAGTAAACAGAATTCTGGTAGAATTTCAACAGAACCTCCTATGAAAGTTGCTGTTTTCAACTCCAAGTTCCACTGAATTCCGTGCTGCAACTGCAAAAACTTTGAATTACAAAGATTTCATACATCTCCTCAGCTTTGTAAAAATGTATACTATGATTATTTTATATTTCTCTACAAGAAGTTATGCTTGAAAAACAGAACAGTCTAGAGAGTGTTTGAATCTGTCCTGGTTCTGGACAGTTTACAATCAACTGGAAATTCAACCAGTTTGATGTGTGATTCTGTTCTGGAAGTCCACAACAAAGTCGTAGACAACTTAAACCTATTTCCAGAAATATATCCCACACCTCCATTGGCTAAGTAGCCTGTGAGTTAGGCTCTGTTAAAGTTCAGCAAATTTGCTGCCCAAAAAACAGAGCACTCTGTTTTTCAAGTTCTTTGAGCTGAACTAATCCACTTTTGAATTTTTCTACAAAACCAGAGTTCTAACTATTAACACTTGGTTATCTTAGTTCCTTTTCAATATTGTTTTTAATGCAAATGATTATTACATGTTGGTACTACGTTCCTCACAAAATGGAAAATCCTAACCGGATTATACCGGCATATACGTCTCAACTGTGGCACTAAAAATGGTCTCTTGTAGATGTGTACTATATGGGATACGTACGTGGTTAGCACCTGCAGAAAAACACTCAATAATGAGGCACTGGAAGGTTTTTGTCATTTTAGGAAGGTCCATATCATAATAAAAACATACGCCCATATCATTGTCATACGGCCGTCCTTGAGTCAAGTCACGTCTCAAGGTACGTGGTCATGTTTTCACACCACACGACGGGGAACCGGAGTAGAACGCGAACGGGTCGTCACAGTTAGGAATTTTATCAATCCAACGGATACCACCTACTGCCCGGCAGGGCAAGCCGATGGCAAGCGCCGTGTATCTCCTTCTAGGCTATTTCCAGAAGAACACACTATCGCGTTACCGACCACGTGATGGGGTTTCCACTTTCTTGCCTAGTGCACGCCAGGGACCAGTGTTTCATATGAACTCGGGAACATGAAGAGTTCAAGAGTTTCATATTGACGTCACACACCAAGCTGTGAGACCTATACCCTGAACCACTGTCCTCATCGGGGGAGCTAACCGAAATTGATCTGCTTTCAGTGGCGTTCCTTACCATGTTTACCTGACCGTAGGTGCGTCGTTACATAATCAAAATTCAGAATTATAACAAGTAGGTTAGTCATGCCACTTTAAGTAACTATACTAATATAGTCCTTATTTGGGCATACTAGTGTTGAATATGGCCTAGAGGGGGGGTGAATAGGCCTTTAAAAGATTCCTGCACACTTAATAAAGTTATCAGAAACTTGACTGACCGGACTAGTCCGGTTGTGTGGGCGGACTAGTCTGGTGTGCTGAATTATTTGAGTTAATCAAGTGTGTCTCACAAATTTAATCTTTCAGCAGCGGAATGAGAACAACAGTATTTATAAATTAAATTTATTGTATGGATGCACGTGCAAACTTATAAGGAACTCAAAAGATGACTAGCAAACTAGTGATCTAATGTATCAAAATGTAAAACAAGTGAGAGACAAGAGACACGAATTTTTACCGAGGATCGATCTCACCAAGAGATCTACGTCCTCGTTGAGGAAGCTCACACAGAGCCGGGTTCCCAACCCTTTCCCTCTTCAAGTCACCACAAAGGCCGACTTGACTCCACTATCACGGGTAATCACCGAGTTTGTGGGGCAACCTCACACGTTGAGGGCTCCCACAAGAATTACAGTGAGAAGGTGATCAAATACACTCAAAAAGATTACAATGCAGAATATGAGTGTAGAGAAATCAAACCCCAAGAGCTCACAACGAAGGAACAACGATATCCCAATCCCAAATCCAAGTATTTGATTGATCTTCACCTTTTTGCACCTTAGATGTATGGGGAGACGTGTTTTTGGGCTCTTGGGACAGGTGGCGGCGCTAGGGTTTGAGTTTTTGACAGTATTAGTCGTGTATCTTCTGGGAAAAGACGAAGGACCTCTTTTTATAGGGTATCCCAAAAAATTACCGTTGTTAAACCTACTACCGGACTAGTCCGGTATATGATCGGACATGTCCGGTACACTTCCAGTGGGTTAACCGGACTAGTCCGGTCCACAAACCGGACTTGTCCGGTGCTATGTGAAATGTGGTTCCAGAAACTTCAGCGGACTAGTCCTGTCGCTTGGATGGACTAGTCCGCAGTCCTCTAAAGAGGATAACAGAGACATGACCGGACTAGTCCGGTCCAAAACCGGACTTGTTCAATTGAGTTCCAGTAAGCTGACCGGACTAGTCCGGTTCACAAGGCGGACTAGTCCGGTGCACTATGTCTGCGTCTTCCAGAAAGTTAAACGGACTAGTCCGGTCCATGAACGGACTAGTCCGGTTTTTAGTGGATATTAGTTGATTTTTAAACCCCTTACCCTTATGCAAAGTCATGAGCTCTTGGGATGTGTCTCTCACACACACCCTATACATTTTCATCTGCTTTGTTCTTCCAAGTTCTACTTAAGTCTTCCTTTTCGGGCACCACTCTATTTTTCATCTTTTTGTGCGCACCTAGCTAGTTCACTTAGTTTGTCCTGCAATCATTTCGTTAGGATCTCATATGCTTGTCATCAATTAGCCAGAACCCACAAGGGATTTCCTAGATGCACTTTCAATTTTTGGTGATTGATGACAACCATTTGAGATATCACAATTGAGAATAAAAGGTTGATTTTCATAAGGTGTGCACATATGATAATAATAAAGAATTCACAAAAAATCTTCTCACATATGCACACACCTTATGGTGGGGTGCCTAACAGGTGTGTGATAAACAAAATGTGATAGATTAAAGACAAACAATAGTGAACATATAAGTAGGCATTAGAGCATAGTGCATCACACATAAGAAAAGAAATAGTGCATTACAAGATTTTAAAATAGGTACATGTCCTTGATCACAAAAGAGCTTAATAACTAATACTAGATAGAAATAGTCCAAATCTAATCTCAATCTCTCCCCCTTTGGCATCAAGGCACCAAAAAGGGAAAAATTGAGGGGAATCACTCATCGTTGCCTCCTCCGTCAGTCTCAGTCTGATTTTCATCTTCACTGACTTCGGCATCCACGGGAGCAGGATCTTCCTCTGAGTCCTCGGAGACGGGCGGTGATCCAACGGGCTCAATCTCAAGCTTTGCACAGATAGATTTGATATTTGCATTGACGTATTGTTGATGTTTCTTCCTTGCAAGCTTTTCCTTGCGCTGCCTGTCTTCGATCTTGCGGCACCAGGCAAAGATGGAGGAGAGCATCTTGAGGATGCCGCTGGATGATTCTTGGGCAGGTGGAGATCCAGGAGGAGCAGCTGCAGATCTAGTGTCATCATGAGCTTGCTTTGATCTCTTCTCCACTGGTGGAGAGGACGGGGCAGTTGGAGCCGGAGGGAGAGTGTACTCGGTGGGTTTTTGCGGCTTCAACCCCGTATGCTTGACATCCTTGACAAACTCGAGTCCCGTCACTTTCTCAATCATGTACATGATATACGGTGCGTATCCACAGGACCTATTGGGGGTAATTGAGATGTTCACAATGTCGTTGTAGATATACTCAAAGACATTGAATGGTCTCCTCCCACTAATGACCTTCATGAGAGTCCTCAAGGTCCCTTGTATAGTTCCTGCATCTCCATCCTTCGGAGCTATAGTATTTCTCAAGACTCTATTTAGGACCACAAAGAAGGGCTTTAAATATTTGATGGTGGGAGGAACATATGGCATCCTTGTGTCATAGAGAAATTCAAGTTCCTCCTTCTCTAGGGGTTTCAGATTATGAATGACCAGTTCATGATCCAAAGTGTGTTGGAGGTGAAGAATCCTAGCAAATTCATCATACGTGACACTATACCTTGAACCATGAGTCATCCAAGTAAGACTGTCTCCATCATCACGAGCAAAGTAGAGAGTGGAGTAAAACTGGGTAATTACTTCATTGTTCCAGTCATACTCAAAGGATGGCAGGTCCGTCAGACTGTGCCTCTCTAACGCCTCCACCATCTCACGAAAGGCAGGATACCTCTTCGACTTCAGATATTCAACATTTAGCCATTGACTCTCTACTACAGGGTTCTTCATCTTCATGTACACATGCTCGTAGTAGTCTGCATGGAAGTTGCTCCAGAACCTTGGATCAGAGTATTGCTTAGGTCGGTCATACACTTGAATCTTCCTGAAATTATCAGCTAGCTCACTCCCTTTTCCAGTGAAATCCTAACTTGAAGGCTGCCTGTTGCGGTGAATAGGGTTTTTCATCTTCAAGGGCCCAAGGGGACCACTAGCAAGTCCCTTCCCTTTATTGAGAATTCTTTTTTGGCCCTGACGAGCCCTCAGCAGCATCTTTCCTTAGAGTCCTTTTGCCAATGACTTTCCTCTTCTTAGGTAGATTGTCGCCGGAGGGTGGAGAGTGGACATTGACATCATGTCTCTTCTTCATAACTCTCTCCTTGGTCCTCCTCACTTTTCGCATTGAACGTCTTCATCAATGTGAAAGGAGCTGTCATCTGAGACTGAAGACATGATGCCTGATAAGGAGTTCAAGGATTAGATGCAAATGGACTCATTATCGGCTTCAAATGGGAACGTAGGGGTTCAACTGTCAGAGACCGGACTTGTCCGGTTTCAGAGTGCGGACTTGTCCGGTGGACCGGACTTGTCCGCCTCTGTGCGCCGGACTAGTCTGACCTGGCATAAGAACCCTAATGTTTCATTTGAATCAAATCTCCTATCTAAGGGCACAAGGGTAGGAACATGGTAGGAATACATCTATTGAGGCAATGTACATCCTTTTGAAATCAAAGAAAACTAGCTAGAACTAGAAAAGTTGAGATTTTGGTTTAAAGGGGGAAATTTACCAAGATTTGAAGATTCGCGTTGAAGAAGTGGAAATCATTCCGGATGAATCCGGAGGAGGGAGACCACTCGTCAAGGGGAGTCTTTTTCGCGGAGAAAACCTCAATTTTGAGGGTTCAACCCGAAAATCACTTTGGGGGCTAGGGTTTGGAAGAGGAGAGGGAGAGCAAGTCTAATGAGGGGTGAGGGAGAGGTCTGGGCTGGCCAAGTGCTTCTATATGCGACTGACCGGACTAGTCCGGTCATGGTAGCGGACTAGTCCGGTACCCCTGAGTTAACCTAGTTGTTGTCAGTCCGGACTAGTCCGGTTGGAAATCGGACTAGTCCGTTTCCAACAGACTTGATACATATATAGATAATTAATAGTGATCCAAGGACAATAATTTTGCAAGTAGTCTTGGTGATTACGACCAGTAGGCAATCAGCAATCAAACAATGGTCATAATCCACAAGATTTCTTCATTAAAATAGTTTTCTGAGTGGAAAAGGAGAAGAGGAGCATTTTGATAATACAAAGGAACATTTTGAGTTGCAACCAGGTATGCAATGTTTCAAGCCACATTTCGAGAGTCAAGAATGTTTAGCTCATTTCTTAGTTCACAGAACCTTTTCTCATCTAATGGTTTGGTAAAAATATCCGCAAGTTGTTTTTCAGTCCTAACATGTGAAATAGTAATGTCACCTTTTAATGAGTGATCTCTAAGAAAGTGATGACGGATGTCTATGTGCTTAGTTCTTGAGTGCTCTACAGGGTTGTGTGCAATCTTTATAGCACTTTCATTATCGCATAGAACCGGGATATGACTTAGATTGTAGCCGTAGTCCCTAAGAGTTTGTCGCATCCAAAGTAGTTGTAACACCCCAAAAATCTTGTTAAGACACTAAATCATGTTAAGAGGGGAATTTAAAAATTTTTGGATGAGTTGCATGTTTTGCAACAATTTAAATTCAAACTGGAATTCAATTTAAATTCAAAACAGAAAAGAAATAGAAAAAGTAAAAAAAAAGAAAACAGAAAAAAAACCGGCCAGTGGCCGAAACCCACCAGCCGGCCCAACCAGCACCCGCGCCAGCCCGCAGCCGCGCGCGCCTCTTCCTCCCACTGACAGGCGGGGCCCGCCAGCCTTCTTCTTCCTCGCGCCCGCGCCGGGACTCTTTCACCCGAATCGAAACCGATCGGGAATTCTCGCGTATCCCAGCCGAATTTCGATCGGGGGCGACGCAAACTCGATTTAAACCACCCCGCCGCCCTCCCCCGTCTATAAAAACCCCGGCCTCGTTCTGTTTTTCCCACGCGATCCGCCGATTTTACTCCGGTGAGAAACCGAGCCCCTCCGGCGAATTCTGGCCGATCTATGCTCGGAAATTCCGATCTAACTCGCTGGTCTTGATCCACCGCCTCCGGGGAACCCTGCAGGTGCAGAAAACTCGGTGACTTGCGGTTCAAACACAGCGCCGACGAGACTCGCCGTGGTTTCACTTCGGACCTCGTCGCCGACTGCCTTCCAGGACCTCCGAGCTCAAGAAAACCCCCGAGGTGAGATCCCCGACCTCCCCTCCACCAATCTATGCCATAAAATCACAGTTCTAGGAAGAATTCCCGAAGATCCGAAACTCTCCGGCGAGATCGCCGCCTCCCGCCACCGTGCGCCGCCGGGCAGCGCCGCCCGCGCTCGATCAGAGCGACGTGGCCGCTTGTGCGCCGTCTATTTTGAATCGCACGGTAGACTTTAAATCCACGCGTACCGGTTCGACGTTATAATCTCAGCCGTCTGTTTTAAATCAGACGGTCCACGTCAGCCCCGCGTTATAAATACTGGAATTCTTACGTGCTACCCCCCTTGGGTTCTCGGGAAATAAGAGCTAGCCCCGGAAACTTCTGATCTAGCCCCTGGAACTTCAGAAAATCATGTAAGTTCATTTAAAAATCAGTTTTAGCCCCTAGACTTAATAAAAATTAGGAAAAACTCCTCTGTTATGTGTAGCTAGACCCCTGAAAATTGTTAAAATAATATTATAGACCCTGTAGTGGGGTGAGTTTACCTTTTTAACCCTGTTTGATATTAAATTTAGGAAATTGAATATGTGGCTAGTATTAAAAATTTAAAAAGTGGGACAAACATATTGTCAAATTTAAATTAAAAACTTTCCCAGTACTTAGAAAACTTTGGAGTGAGATAAAAATAGATTTTTGACTGAAATGAATCTGTTTAATTTATTTTTCACATTTATTAGTTATAGGGACACATTTTTAAGTGAAGAATAGTTCTGAAAATTAGGAAAATAAATGTAAAATAGTTTACATCAGAGGAAAAGGTCAAAAATATGTTATTAAATATTTTAGATCAGAACCTATTCTGTTTAGATGATGTGTCTTGTTATTTTCATAATAAAGTTCACATTTAGGCATAGGAAATAAATCTGAAAATATAGCAACTAGTAAATGATAAATGGAGTTTCTAAAATCCAAAGAATTCAGTTTAGGGTTGGTAGAAATTCTGAAGACACATATGGAGAAGGAAAATACCTTTCATGCATACTTGGTAGCTAAAAGGTGTAGTAATTGAATATAAGGAATTCATTTAAATTGGAAACTCATATATAAAGTATGCAAGCATAAATGTGAATACAAAAGTAGGAATCATATACACATGATTAAAAGTGCATGTAAGACAAAGGTCAACACACATAGAGTAAACACAACACATAGAAGTTGTGAATGGCTTTGTTACATGTGAATGTGTGGTTTGTATGAAGTGGAAGTGTGAACTATGTCTTATGGATTGTTGTTTTTCTTTTGCTATGTGTGATGGTATCATGTAGAACCTGCTCAAGAGCAAGTTATTCCTTTCCAAGATCAGGACTACCCATTTCAAGAGCAGCAGTAAGGAGGCAAGTGTCCTTGACCACTTTGATCCTATACTAGGATGTGTAGATAGAATTATTTGCATTGTCAATTGAAAATATGAAACCCATGCTAGGAAGTTTCCCTAGAATTGCATTGCCTTGTTTTCCTTGTAGCTTGGGATTGGGATTTATTTTATCATGTCATTTATTATTATGCATATGCTTAGCCATGCTTAGAATTGGATATTTGGGATATGAGATCATCAGTTTATTTTACCATACTCTTGAATGAGATATTGTGAGTTATGTAGAGGTAGGGATCAAGGCAAGTTGGATGTTTTGGTTGTGTGCTGGGTGCACGAGACTCGGGTTTGTATTTAGTACTTGCCTGGATCCTAAGGACCGGTTCATGGAGCATGTAACCTGGCTTTACCGTGCCAACCACATGCTGAGATGGGGCAGCTTGGCCAATTAATTAGGTGTATCCCCGGCGTAGTATGGGTGTGTTGGATGGTGCGGGGAGTAGGTGTCAGCTGGACTACCATATGAACCGCAAGGCTCAAGAGGGGGCCACTGCAGCGGGGTTGGAGCCTCTTGTATGCTGTTAGGGGTGAAACCTCAGTGGGCCCACACTCGTCGGGAATCCTTTTGTAAAGGCTTCGTAGTGATCTCCTGGCTACACACCTGGGAAGTGTGAATGTGGTTCGTAGCCACTGGCATAATGGAGGTTCTTTTAGTCCACCCGGCAACGGGGGATGAAATCACTACATGTGGGTACAGTGGTACAAACTCTGCAGAGTCAAAACTGTCATGACAGCCGTGCTCACGGTCAAGAGCGGCTTGGACTTATTCATGATTAGAGGATTGATGGTTTTGGAAGTTGTGGATGTTAAGCGGGGAGCTTAACATTGGAAATGATGTTATGGTTATTGGATTATGATGATGGGATGGGAGATTGGGACCATTTCACCTGTGTAGTAATGTAGGTGCTTAATAAGCTAAGGTGGTAGGTATTAATTGCGTAGTGCTTTAACCATGAGTTAACCTCTCCTTGTTCTAGCCATGCATGATATAATTTTCCCACACTTGCTGAGTACCATTGGTACTCAACCTTGCATATTTTGTTGGTTTATATTGCTGCTCAGGTCAAGATAATGAGGTGGTGTATAATGACCAAGACTTTGGACCTGAAGAAGGTTTCTAGGTTCATGGAGACCCCCGGGCAACGCCTGTGACGGAGCCCTCAAGAATAATATTCCGCTGCTAGTTTATTTACTTGTGATGAACTTTTTATTGTCCAAAAAGACATTTGCTATGTAAGACTTATTTATATTCGACACCTGGCTTGTAATAAATGATGCTTCACTATTTGTCATCACATGTATGAGAAAATGATCCTGGCATACATGTGATATTCACTTGGTTGTTCTTCAAAAAAACCGGGTGTGACAGAAGTGGTATCAGAGCCAAGGTTGCCCGTAGGAACGTGGACCTAGGTAGAAATGGACGTATTTAAGGGCCCTATTTTCTTAAAAACAATTTTACAAGGTGTGTGTTGAAAAGTGTTATTTAATGGAGTCACTTTCTTCATCTTACCCCAACTTTCATTTAAAATAGGATTTTTGTTTAAAAGTTTAACTAACCTAAGTTTAAATGCTTTTTGTTTTAGATGGTTCGCATGATTCGCACCGCTCGCAAGTCCACGGGAGGGAGAGTTCCCGTAGTTTCCCTTGCCGAAAGAGAGGAGAGCCGTACGGTGACATACCTTTCCTACGGATTGGCAGTAGGAGGCTTGTTGCGCCGTTTTCGACGTATGCTTGAAGCCGCCGGCAATACGGGCAAGCTAATCATCCACTATAACTCCACCAGGACCATCCGTGAGAAGAGGGAAGAATGGAGTTCAGAGATGAGGATTATACACGAAAATCAGCTGCTTAAGATCCACCGCTCTCCAGCCTGTAGAGCGACACAGGCCGATGCGGAGAAGGATGTCACCTGGGAGGCCATCACCTGCCAGAGTCACATCTATCATCGCCACCTGGACAGGATTGAGTACATGTATGTCCTCCAGCGTGAGAGTGGTACCACGGAGTACAAGTACCCGCCAGTGCAGCAAGGGACTTCCCATGAGCACATGGACTTGTGCTTGCAGGATGCTGCTATGCTCAGCACTCGACTGCAGGAGTGTCAGCAAGAGCTTTAGGATGTTCGGGACACCCTGAAGGAAACGGAGGCATTGCTGCGAGCCTACTTGAGGGCGACAGAAAGAGGAGATGGGAATGAACTGTGTGTCACCGTGAATGATACATGGACTCCTGACTCCCCAGATTGCCGAGCGATCAGGCGTCGTCGCACTTCTCCACCAGCAGCCTCCCCACCCAAAGCAGAGTCAGAAGGCAGCCGAAGTGATGAGGAAGATCCCAAGGAGCCAGCTCAAGAAAACGAGTAGTGTAGTGTCCTTCCCTTAGTTAGCAAAATGTCGAATAGTCGAGTCGTTACGTTAAGTTAATGGTGTGTTAATGCTTGGTGTGTGACGTGAGTTGTGGAAGCCATGAGCAATTGTCCACAACCTCATCTTTAGATTGTTTTGCTTTGGTGTGTGAATCCACATGAAATAATATTGCATTTATTTTTGTGTGAGAAATGAACCCTCAGAAAAGTATAACAAAGCCTCAACACTTCAAAGTACAAACAAATGAAAGTAGTAAGATGATACTAAATGCTTTCAAATTAACATTGGTTGATTCTGCCAGATGGCCGGAAGAGGAAAAGGACGTGCTGCCAACCCCGCCAACAACAATGATGAGGCATGCAACCCTCATCTTTCTGGAGGCCAAGACCGGGGTGGTCTCCATGAAGGAGTTGATCCCCTCCACCAAATGCTGGAGAATCAGAATCAGCTCATCCAGAACTTGACTCAAGTGGTGGCCAACTTGCATCAAGTTCCACCTCCACAAGCTGCACCACGCCAACCAAGGTTGAGTGAGTTTCTAGGAACTCAACCTCCAAAGTTTGCAAGTGCTGCTGAACCTCTGGAGGCAGATGATTGGCTTAAGACCATTGAGAGCAAGATGAGGATCATACAGTACCAAGGGTATGAGAGGGTGCTGTTTGCCTCTCATCAATTGCATGGACCTGCTGCTGATTGGTGGACCGCCTACGTGGCTGCCCATCATGACCCTGAGAACATCACTTGGGAAGAGTTCAAGCGTAGCTTCCGCAACCATTACATCCCAAGAGGTGAACTCAAAAACAAGAGGAAGGAGTTCTTGGGACTGCAGCAGGGAAACATGACGGTGAGGGAATACCTCACTAATTTTACTCAACTATCCCGTTATGCCCCACGAGACATAGAGACTGATGAGCAGAAACAAGATTGTTTCGTGCAAGGACTTACCGCAGAAATGCAGTGTGCAATGTCCTCAAATGAGTATGAAAGCTTCCAAAAGATGGTGGACAGAGCGTTTGTGGTAGAAAGGAAGCTGAAGGCCTTGGAAAATGAGAATAAGAGGAAGGCTGGGTGGTCACATCAAGCCTCAGGGAGCAACACCCGCCCACGTCTGATGCAGCAACCTGCAGGGTAGACGAACCGTGCTGCGGTACCCTACTCAGCACCAAGAGGGTACAACCCGAACTACAGGCCTCCGGCAGCACCAACACAGCCACAACGTCAGTTTGTACAGCAGCCTCGCCCCGCATATCCACCTCGACCAGCAGTACAGGGACCTCCAAACCAACCCCAAGACAGCAAAGGCCAGGCACCTAAGGTTGGGGTGCAATGTTTTAGCTGCGGTGAAGTGGGGCACTACGCCCATAAGTGCCCAAAGAAGAAGCCCACGCAGCTACAACAGCAGAATGTAATGAGAGGACGGGTGAACCACGTCACTATGGAGGAAGCACAAGAGGCACCCGACGTGGTAGTTGGTAAGTTTCCTGCCAATTTACACATTGCAACCCTGCTGTTTGATTCTAGTGCTACCCACTCGTTCATTGCTCAAGGGTTTGTTAAGAAGCATGACCTAGCAACAACACAAATGAACCATATGCTAGCCGTAAACTCTCCAGGTGGAGAAATAAGGACAAGACAAGTGTGTCCCAAAGTGAACCTAGACATTAATGGGGTAGTATTTACTGCTAACCTCATAGTGATAGATTCACAAGGGATAGATATTATTTTGGGTATGGATTGGTTGACCAAACATAAAGGAATCATCCATTGTTCGACCAGAACGGTGGAACTAACTCACCCTAGTGGCACAAGAGTAAAGTTCATAACAATACACGAGCCCAGGAGGGACATTAAATTAAATCAAGTTGAGGTGAAAGTTGAGGAAATCAGGACCATCAGGGAATATCCAGATGTTTTTCCGGAGGAGTTGCCAGGTATGCCTCCCGATCATGAAGTGGAATTCGCAATTGAGCTAGTACCTAGAACAGCCCCGATATACAAGAGACCTTATCGGATGGACTCCAAGCAGCTAGAAGAACTCAAGGATCATTTAAGAGAATTGACGGAGAAGGGGTATATTCGTCCTAGTTCCTCACCATGGGGAGCTCCGGTGATATTTCTGCCCAAGAAGGACGGAACCCAAAGGTTATGCGTGGATTACCGTGCCTCGAATGAGGTAACCATCAAGAACAAGTACCCATTACCCCGCATTGAAGACTTGTTTGATCAGTTGAGGGGAGCTTGTGTGTTCTCGAAAATTGATCTCAGGTCGGGATACCACCAACTCAAGATAAGGCAATATGATATTCCCAAGATAGCTTTCGTATCTCGGTACGGACTGTATGAATACACTATCATGCCTTTCGGGCTAACTAATGCCCCGGCATACTTCATGTATCTCATGAACAAGGTATTCATAGAATATCTGGACAAATTTGTGGTGGTTTTCATAGATGACATTCTCGTCTTCTCCAAAGATGAAGAAGAACATGAGAAACATCTAAGGTTGGTGTTGCAGAGGCTAAGAGAACACCAACTATATGCCAAGTTGAGCAAGTGTGAGTTTTGGCTGAAGAGAGTTCCCTTCTTAGGACATATAATCTCAGAGGGAGGAATCTCCGTGGATCCTGCCAAAATCGAGGATATACAGAAGTGGAAGACCCCTGAAAATGTCGGGGAAGTTCGAAGCTTCTTGGGATTGGCTGGATACTATCGACGGTTTATTGAGGGATTCTCCAAGATCTCGAGACCCCTCACCAAACTGTTGGAGAACGGAATCACATTCACATGGACGCCACAGTGCGAGACGAGTTTTCAGGAGCTAAAGAAAAGATTGACCACAGCCCCAGTGTTGGTTATGCCAGATATGCAGAAGAATTTCACAGTGTACTGCGATGCCTCTGGAAACGGGTTGGGATGTGTTCTCATGCAAGAAGGGCATGTCGTGGCTTATGCATCTCGACAACTCCGGAAGCACGAGAAAAACTGTCCTACACATGACCTAGAACTAGCCGCAGTGGTACACGCGTTGAAATTTTGGCGACACTATTTGATGGGGAAGAGGACAGAGATATATACGGATCATAAGAGTCTGAAGTACATTTCACACAACCAGATCTCAACCTCAGACAAAGGAGATGGTTAGAGCTAATCAATGACTTTGATGTGGGCATCAACTATCATCCCGGGAAAGCAAACGTCGTGGCCGATGCTTTAAGTCGGAAAGTGCAGGTCAATAAGTTGAGCTTGAAGGACATGCCTGCAGAATTGAAGGACGAGGTTATAAGGCTCAATCTATGCCTTGCGAATAGTGGTGAAGCGATCGCCATGGAAGTGGACTCCACACTAGAGCGAGATATCCGCGAGGGTCAAAAGAATGACGAGAAGATACGAGAGATCAGACAACTCATCAAGGAAAATAAAGCTCCTGGTTTTAGAGAGGATGAACAAGGAACGGTGTGGCACGGGAAAAGAATCTGTGTGCCAGAAGTAAAGGAGATCCGTGAATTGATTTTGAAGGAGGCTCATGATTCTGACTATTCCATTCATCCTGGGAGTACGAAAATGTACCAGGACCTCAAGAGCAGGTATTGGTGGTATGGCATGAAACGAGATGTCGCGGAACATGTTGCCCTATGTGACACATGTCAGTTGGTGAAAGCAGAACATCAACGACCCGCGGGATTATTGCAACCACTCAAAGTGCCTGAATGGAAATGGGAAGAAATTGGTATGGATTTCATAGTGGGACTGCCCAGGACCCAATCAGGATATGATTCGATATGGGTCATCATCGACAGGCTAACCAAGGTAGCTCATTTCATCCCCATGAAAGAAAGCTACAGCGGATCCAAATTGGCAGAGTTGTACATGTCAAGGATCGTGTGTTACCATGGAGTGCCAAAGAAGATTGTGTCGGATCGAGGGACACAGTTCACCTCAAGGTTCTGGCAGAAGTTGCATGAAACCATGGGAACCCATCTGAACTTTAGTTCTGCCTATCATCCCCAAACTGATGGGCAGACGGAAAGAACTAATCAGATTCTTGAAGATATGGTGAGGGCATGTGCACTCAAAAACAATCGGAGTTGGGATAAGAACTTACCATATGCGGAGTTTTCCTATAACAACAGCTATCAAGCTAGTATGAAGATGTCACCGTTCGAAGCTTTGTATGGGAGGAAGTGCAGAACTCCCCTATTTTGGAACCAAACAGGGGAAAGTAAAGTGTTTGGTCCCGAGGTACTACAAGAAGCCGAGGCGAAGGTGAGGGAAATTCGCAACAACTTGAGGATAGCACAGACACGCCAAAAGAGCTATGCCAATGTACGAAGAAGAGAGCTCGTTTTCAACGTGGGAGACTATGTTTATCTCAAGGTGTCCCCTATCCGAGGACTTCGTCGGTTCAAGGTGAAAGGGAAGTTGTCACCTCGATACATCGGACCCTTTCAAGTTCTGGAATGGAAAGGCGAAGTGGCGTATCAACTAGAGTTACCGGCTCGTCTATCGGATGTGCACGATGTATTCCATGTGTCACAACTCAAGAAATGCCTGAGGACGCCTGAAGAGGTGTTACCCATGAATGAAGTGGACGTAGCTAAGGATTTGTCTTATGCCGAGCAACCATACAAGATTTTGGAGACAATGGAACGCCTCACCAGAAATAAAAGAATCCGGATGTGCAAGGTGCAGCGGAAGCATCACTCAGAAAAGGAAGCCACCTGGGAGCGGGAAGATGAGCTCAAGGCACAATTTCCTGAATTGTTTTCTTAGAACCACCAATCTCGAGGACGAGATTACTTTTAAGGGGGGTAGAGCTGTAACACCCCAAAAATCTTGTTAAGACCCTAAATCATGTTAAGAGGGGAATTTAAAAATTTTTGGACGTGTTGCATGTTTTGCAACAATTTAAATTCAAACTGGAATTCAATTTAAATTCAAAATAGAAAAGAAATAGAAAAAGAAAAAAAAAGAAAACAGAAAAAACCGGCCAGTGGGCCAAAACCCACCAGCCGGCCCAACCAGCACCCGCGCCAGCCCGCAGCCGCGCGCGCCTCTTCCTCCCACTGACAGGCGGGGCCTGCCAGCCTTCTTCTTCCTCGCGCCCACGCCGGGACTCTCTCACCCGAATCGAAACCGATCAGGAATTCTCGCGTATCCCAGACGAATTTCGATCGGGGGGCGACGCAAACTCGATCTAAACCACCCCGCCGCCCTCCCCCGTCTATAAAAACCCCGCCCTCGTTCTGTTTTTCCCACGCGATCCGCCGATTTTACTCCGGTGAGAAACCGAGCCCCTCTGGCGAATTCTGGCCGATCTACGCTCGGAAATTCCGATCTAACTCGCTGGTCTTGATCCACCGCCTCCGGGGAACCCTGCAGGTGCAGAAAACTCGGTGACTTGCGGTTCAAACACAGCGCCGACGATCCTCGTCGTGGTTTCACTTCAGACCTCGTCGCCGACCGCCTTCCAGGACCTCCGAGCTCAAGAAAACCCCCGAGGTGAGATCCCCGACCTCCCCTCCACCGATCTATGCCATAAAATCACAGTTCTAGGAAGAATTCCCAGAAGATCCGAAACTCTCCGGCGAGATCGCCGCCTCCCGCCGCCGTGCGCCGCCAGGCAGCGCTGCCCGCGCTTGATCAGAGCGACGTGGCCGCTTGTGTGCCATCTATTTTAAATCGCACGGTAGACTTTAAATCCCTGCGTACCGGTTCGACGTTATAATCTCAGCCGTCTGTTTTAAATCGGACGGTCCACGTCAGCCCCGCGTTATAAAGACTAGAATTCTTACGTACTACCCCCTGGGGTTCTCGGGAATAAAAGCTAACCCCAGAAACTTCTGATCTAGCCCCTGGAACTTCAGAAAATCATGTAAATTCATTTAAAAATCAGTTTTAGCCCCTAGACTTAATAAAAAATAGGAAAAACTCCTCTGTTATGTGTAGCTAGACCCCTGAAAATTGTTAAAATAATATTATAGACCCTGTAGTGGGTGTAACACCCCAAAATTTTGATTCAAAACCCTAAATCATGTTAATAGGGGGATTTAAAAATTTTTGGACGTGTTGCATGTTTTGCAAAAATTCAAATTCAAACTGGAATTCAAATTAAACTCAAATCAGAAAAAGAAATAGAAAAAAGAAAAAGTGAAAACTGAAAAAAACCGGCCAGTGGGCCGAAACCCACCAGCCGGCCCACCCTGCCCCGCGCCAGCCCGCAGCCGCGCGCCCGCGCTCTCTCTCTCAGACAGGCGGGACCCACCTGTCATCCCTAACCCCTGATCGTCCGAAACTCGGACTGTTCACCCGCGCGCGCGTGGTCGCAACCGACCGGATTTCTGGCCGAATTCTGGTTCCGGAGGACTCCCACTCGATCTAAACAAACCCACCGCCCTCCCCCGTCTATTAAAACCCTGGCCTCGTTCTGTTTTTCCCACGCGATCGCAGATTTTTCCTCCGTTGAGAACCGAGACTTCTCCGGCGAATTCTGGCTGATCTAAGCTCGGAAATTCCGATCTAACTCGCTGGTCTTGATCCACCGCCTCCGGGGAACCTTGCAGGTGCAGAAAACTCGGTGACTTGCGGTGTAAACACAGCGCCGACGAGCTTCGCCGTAGTTTCGCCTTGGACCTCGTCGCCGATCACCTTCCAGGACCTCCGAGCTCAAGAAAACCCCCGAGGTGAGATCCCCGACCTCCCCTCCACCGATCTATGCCATAAAATCACAGTTCTAGGAAGAATTCTCGAAGATCCGAAATTCTCCGGCGAGATCGCCGCTTCCCGCCGGCAGCGCCGCCCGCGCTCGATCAGAGCGACGTGGCCGCTTGTGCGCCGTTTATTTTAAATCGCACGGTAGGGTTTAAACCCCCGCGTACCGGTTCGGCGTTATAATCTCAGCCGTCGGTTTAAAATCTGACGGTCCACGTCAGCCCCGCGTTATAAAGACTGGAATTCTTACGTGCTACCCCCTGGGGTTCTCGGGAAATAAGAGCTAGTCCCGGAAACTTCTGATCTAGCCCCTGGAACTCTAGAAAATCATGTAAATTCATTTAAAAATCAGTTTTAGCCCCTGGACTTAATAAAAATTAGGAAAAACACCTCTGATAAGTGTAGCTAGACCCCTGGGAATTCTGAAAATAATATTATAGATCCTGTAATGGGGTGAGTTTACCTTTTTAGCCATGTTTAGTATTTAATTTAGGAAATTGAATATGTGGCTAGTGTTTAAAAATTAAAAAGTGGGACAAACAAATTGTCAAAATTTAATTAAAGACTTTCTCAGTGTTTAGGAAACTTTGGAGTGAGATAAAAACATATTTTGGGCTGGATTGAATCTGTTAAATTTATTATCCACATTTAGGGGCACATTTTTAAGTAAGGAATAGTTTTAGAAAATAGGGAAAATAATGGTAAAATAGTTTATATCAGAGGCAAAGGTCAAAATATGTTATTAAATTATTTAGGACCAGAACCTATTCTGTTTAGGTGATGTGTCTTACTATTTTCATAATAAAGTACACATTTATGCATAAGAAAATAAATCTGAAAAATATAGCAACTAGTAAATGATAAATGGAGTTTCTAAAATCCAAAGAGTTCAGTTTAGGGTTGGTAGAAATTATGAAGACACATATGGAGAAGGAAAAATACCTTTCATGCTTATTTGGTAGCTAAAAGATGTAGTAATTGAATATAAGAAATGTATTTAAAATTGGAAACTCATATATAAAGTATGCAAGCATAAATGTGAATACAAAAGTAGGAATCATATACATATGATTAAAAGTGTATGCAAGACACAAATCAACACACATAGAGTAACCACAACACATATAATGGTGAATGACTTTCATAAATATGAATGTGTGGTTTGTATGAAGTGGAAGTGTGAACTATGTCTTATGGATTGTTGTTTTTCTTTTTCTATGTGTGATGGTATGATGTAGAACCTGCTCAAGAGCAAGTTATTCCTTTCCAAGATCAGGACTACCCATTTCAAGAGCAGCAAGAAGGAGAAGAGTGTCCTTGACCACTTTGATCCTATGCTAGGATGTGTAGATAGAATTATTTGCATTGTCAAATGAAATATGAAACCCATGCTAGGAAGTTTCCCTAGAATTGCATTACCTTGTTTCCTTGTAGCTTGGGTTGGGATTTATTTTATCATGTCATTTATTATTATGCATATGCTTAGCCATGCTTAGAATGGGATATTTGGGATATGAGATCATCAAATTATTTTACCATACTCTTGAATGAGATATTATGAGTTGTGTAGAGGTAGGGATCAAGGCAAGTTGGATGTTTTGGTTGTGTGCTGGGTGCACGAGACTCGGGTTTGTGTTTAGTACTTGCCTGGATCCTAAGGACCGGTTCATGGAGCATGTAACCTGGCTTTACAGTGCCAACCACATGCTGAGATGGGGCAGCTTGGCCAATTAATTAGGTGTATCCCCGGTGTAGTATGGGTGTGTTGGATGGTGCGGGGAATAGGTGTCAGCTGGACTACCTTATAAACCGCAAGGCTCAAGAGGGGGCCACTGCAGCGGGGTTGGAGCCTCTTGTATGCTGTTAGGGGTGAAACCTCAGTGGGCCCACGCTCGTCGGGAATCCCTTTGTAAAGGCTTCGTAGTGATCTCCTGGCTACACACCTGTGAAGTGTGAATGTGGTTCCTAGCCACTGGCATAATGGAGGTTCTTTTAGTCCACCCGGCAACGGGGGATGAAATCACTACATGTGGATACAGTGGTACGAACTCTGCAGAGTCAAAACTGTCATGACAGCCGTGCTCACGGTCAAGAGTGGCTTGGACTTATTCATGATTAGAGGATTGATGGTTTTGATGTTGTTGATGTTAAGCGGGGAGCTTAACATTGGAAATGATGTTATGGTTATTTGATTATGATGATGGAATGGGAGATTTGGACCATTTCACCTGTGTAGTAATGTAGTTGCTTAATAAGCTAAGGTGATAGGTATTAATTTCATAGTGCTTTAACCTTGAAGTTCAACCTCTCCTTGTTCTAGCCATGCATGACATAATTTTCCCACACTTGCTGAGTACCATTGGTACTCAACCTTGCATATTTGTTGGTTTATATTGCTGCTCAGGTCAAGATAATGAGGTGGTGTATAATGACCAAGACTTTGGACCCGAAGAAGGTTTCTAGGTTCATGGAGACCCCCGGGCAACGCCTGTGATGGATCCCTCAAGAATAATATTCCGCTGCTAGTTTATTTACTTGTGATGAACTTATTATTGTCCATCGAGACATTTGCTATGTAAGACTTATTTATATTTGACACCTGGCTTGTAATAAATGATGCTTCACTATTTGTCATCACATGTATGAGAAAATGATCCTGGCATACATGTGATATTCACTTGGTTGTTTCTTCGGAAAAACCGGGTGTGACAGTGGGGTGAGTTTACCTTTTTAACCCTGTTTGATATTAAATTTAGGAAATTGAATATGTGGCTAGTATTAAAAATTTAAAAAGTGGGACAAACATATTGTCAAATTTAAATTAAAAACTTTCTCAGTACTTAGAAAACTTTTGAGTGAGATAAAAATAGATTTTTGACAGAAATGAATCTGTTTAATTTATTATTCACATTTATTAGTTATAGGGACACATTTTTAAGTGAAGAATAGTTCTGAAAATTAGGAATATAAATGTAAAATAGTTTACATCAGAGGAAAAGGTCAAAAATATGTTATTAAATATTTTAGATCAGAATCTATTCTGTTTAGATGATGTGTCTTGTTATTTTCATAATAAATTTCACATTTAGGCATAGGAAATAAATCTGAAAATATAGCAACTAGTAAATGATAAATGGAGTTTCTAAAATCCAAAGAATTCAGTTTAGGGTTGGTAGAAATTCTGAAGACACATATGGAGAAGGAAAATACCTTTCATGCATACTTGGTAGCTAAAAGGTGTAGTAATTGAATATAAGGAATTTATTTAAATTGGAAACTCATATATAAAGTATGCAAGCATAAATGTGAATACAAAAGTAGGAATCATATACACATGATTAAAAGTGCATGTAAGCCAAAGGTCAACACACATAGAGTAAACACAACACATAGAAGTTGTGAATGGCTTTGTTACATGTGAATGTGTGGTTTGTATGAAGTGGAAGTGTGAACTATGTCTTATGGATTGTTGTTTTTTTTTGCTATGTGTGATGGTATGATGTAGAACATGCTCAAGAGCAAGTTATTCCTTTCCAAGATCAGGACTACCCATTTCAAGAGCAGCAGGAAGGAGGCAAGTGTCCTTGACCACTTTGATCCTATACTAAGATGTGTAGATAGAATTATTTGCATTGTCAATTGAAAATATGAAACCCATGCTAGGAAGTTTCCCTAGAATTGCATTGCCTTGTTTTCCTTGTAGCTTGGGATTGGGATTTAATTTATCATGTCATTTATTATTATGCATATGCTTAGCCATGCTTAGAATGGGATATTTGGGATATGAGATCATCAGTTTATTTTACCATACTCTTGAATGAGATATTGTGAGTTATGTAGAGGTAGGGATCAAGGCAAGTTGGATGTTTTGGTTGTGTGCTGGGTGCACGAGACTCGGGTTTGTGTTTAGTACTTGCCTGGATCCTAAGGACCGGTTCATGGAGCATGTAACCTGGCTTTACCGTGCCAACCACATGCTGAGATGGGGCAGCTTGGCCAATTAATTAGGTGTATCCCCGGCGTAGTATGGGTGTGTTAGATGGTGCGGGGAGTAGGTGTCAGCTGGACTACCATATGAACCGCAAGGCTCAAGAGGGGGCCACTGCAGCGGGGTTGGAGCCTCTTGTATGCTGTTAGGGGTGAAACCTCAGTGGGCCCACGCTCGTCGGGAATCCCTTTGTAAAGGCTTTGTAGTGATCTCCTGGCTACACACCTGGGAAGTGTGAATGTGGTTCGTAGCCACTGGCATAATGGAGGTTCTTTTAGTCCACCCGACAACGGGGGATGAAATCACTACATGTGGGTACAGTGGTACAAACTCTGCAGGGTCAAAACTGTCATGACAGCCGTGCTCACGGTCAAGAGCGGCTTGGACTTATTCATGATTAGAGGATTGATGGTTTTGGAAGTTGTGGATGTTAAGCGGAGAGCTTAACATTGGAAATGATGTTATGGTTATTGGATTATGATGATGGGATGGGAGATTGGGACCATTTCACCTATGTAGTAATGTAGGTGCTTAATAAGCTAAGGTGGTAGGTATTAATTGCGTAGTGCTTTAACCATGAGTTCAACCTCTCCTTGTTCTAGCCATGCATGATATAATTTTCCCACACTTGCTGAGTACCATTGGTACTCAACCTTGCATATTTTGTTGGTTTATATTGCTGCTCAGGTCAAGATAATGATGTGGTGTATAATGACCAAGACTTTGGACCCGAAGAAGGTTTCTAGGTTCATGGAGACTCCCGGGCAACGCCTATGACGGAGCCCTCAAGAATAATATTCCGCTGATAGTTTATTTACTTGTGATGAACTTTTTATTGTCCAACGAGACATTTGCTATGTAAGACTTATTTATATTCGACACCTGGCTTGTAATAAATGATGCTTCACTATTTGTCATCACATGTATGAGAAAATGATCCTGGCATACATGTGATATTCACTTGGTTGTTCTTTGGAAAAACCGGGTGTCACAGTAGTTGCGCACAGCAACTACTGGCTGCAACATACTCCGCTTCCGCTGTGGAAAGAGCAATGGAGTTTTGCTTTTTAGATGACCAAGAAACTAGGGACCTACCAAGAAATTGACAAGTCCCTGACGTGCTCTTTCTATCGACTTTGCATCCTGCATAGTCGGCGTCGGAATACCCTATCAAGTTAAACTTGGATCCTTTGGGATACCAAAGGCCCAAGTTGGGTGTGTGCACCAGGTACCTTAGGATTCTTTTTACATCAATTAAGTGACACTCTTTAGGTGCGGCTTGAAACCTTGCACACATGCAAACACTAAGCATAATATCTGGCCTAGATGCACATAAGTATAGTAAGGAGCCAATCATGGACCGATATACCTTTTGGTCCACATTTGGACCGTCTTCATTGAGGTCGAGATGTCCGTTGATGGCCATGGGTGTCTTGACGGGCTTGGCTTTGTCCATATTGAATTTCTTGAGAATGTCTTGTGTATATTTAGTTTGGCTTATAAATGTACCTTCTCTCAGTTGCTTCACTTGAAATCCCAAGAAGAACTTCAATTCACCCATCATTGACATCTCGAACCTGTCTGTCATTATTTTGCTAAATTCTTCACAGAAGGACTGGTTAGTGGATCCAAAGATAATGTCATCAACATAAATTTGACATACGAATAAATGATCATCAAAATGTTTAGTAAAGAGTGTATAGTCAGCTTTACCAATTTTGAATCCATTTTGAATCAGAAAATCTCTAAGGCACTCATACCAGGCTCGAGGAGCCTGTTTGAGGCCATAGAGAGCCTTACGCAGTTTATAGACATGGTTGGCATACTCCTGATCTTCGAACCCCGGTGGCTGCTCCACATAGACTTCCTCCTTTATCGGACCATTGAGAAAGGCACTCTTGACGTCCATTTGATACAACTTAAAATTATGGTGAGTAGCATATGCCAATAAAATGCGAATGGACTCAAGTCTAGCTACAGGGGCGAAGGTTTCATCGAAATCCAAACCTTCCACTTGAGAATAACCTTTGGCCACCAACCTCGCTTTATTTCTTGTCACTACTCCATGTTCATCTTGCTTGTTCCGAAAGACCCATTTGGTTCCAACGATGTTCGCCCTTGGTCTTTCCACCAGCTCCCACACTACATTTCTTTTGAAGTTGTTCAGCTCCTCTTGCATCGCAATCACCCGGTCTGGATCCCTTAAGGCTTCTTCTACCCTGTATGGCTCCAGAAAAGACACAAAAGAATAGTGTTCACAAAAATTTGCAATTTGAGATCTAGTAGTTACTCCCTTAGCAATATCTCCAATGATATTGTTGACAGGATGGTCCCTTTGCACACACCGATGTACTCTTGGGTGTGGAATTTGTATAGTTGCTTGTTCTTCATTGTTTTCATGTGTCATGTCTCCCCCTAGATCATTGCTTCCATGATCATCTTGATTTTCTTGATCTTCCTCAACCTGATCTTGTGTAGGAGCTCCCCCTTGATCATTGCTTCCTTGTTGAAATTCATCTTGTGTCTCCTCTCGTGGTAGGATATCACCAAGTGCCATTTTCTTCAGCGCTTCACATGGAGCTTCCTCCTTATCTAGCATAGACTTATCGACTTGCTCCACTTGTGAGCCATTAGTTTCATCGAACACTACGTCACACGCTACTTCAACAAGGTCGGACACCTTGTTGAAGACACGATAGGCGTAGGCATTCGATTCATATCCGAGCAAGAATCCTTCATCGGACTTTGAAGCAAACTTCGAGGCCCTTGGTTTCTTGTTCAGAATAAAACATTTGCAACCAAAAACTTTGAAATAGGAAACGTTAGGCTTTTTACCTGTGAGAAGCTCATATGGAGTTTTCTTCAGTAGTCGATGAAGGTACAACCGATTTGTGGCATGACAAGCGGTGTTCACCGCTTCTGCCCAAAATCGGTCTGACGTCTTGTATTCATCCAACATTGTTCTCGCCATTTCGATCAATGTTCTGTTCTTCCTTTCGGCCACCCCGTTCTATTGAGGAGAGTAGGGTGCCGAGAATTCATGCTTTATACCTTCTTCATTGAGATATTCTTCAACTTGGGTGTTCTTGAATTCTGTCCCATTGTCACTTCTGATATTCTTTACGGTTGATGAGAATTCATTTTGAGCTCTTTTCAAGAACTTCTTGAGGATTCCCTGAGTTTCTGATTTATCATACAAGAAAAATACCCAGGTAAATCTTGAAAAATCATCAACAATTACTAAACCATATTTGTTACCGCCGATGCTGATGTACGCAATTGGGCCAAAGAGATCCATGTGGAGAAGTTCCAGCGGTCTAGCGGTGGTCATCACATTCTTGGCGGGGTGTGGTGCTCCAACCTGTTTTCCTGCTTGACAAGCGCTGCACGACCTGTCTTTTTCAAAAACCACATCCTTAAGACCACGGATGTGACCACCTTTTAGAAGTTTCTGCAGATTTCTCATTCCAACATGGGCTAGCCGTCTATGCCACAGCCATCCCATGTTGTTCTTAGCAACCAAGCAAGTGTTGAGTTCGGCTTTATCTTTGTTGAAGTCAACAAGATAAAGCTTTCCCTTCAACAATCCCTTGAATTCAATCGAGCCATCGCTTCTTCTAAAGACGGTCACACCCTCATTAGTGAATAAACAGTTGTAACCTTTGTCGCATAGTTGAGATATTGATAAAAGATTATAATCTAGAGAGTCTACATGTAAAACATTAGATAAGGTGTGTTGAGAGGATATTTCAATGTTACCACTACCAAGGACCTTTCCTTGGCTGTTGTCTCCAAAGTATATACCTTCACTTGGATCCTTGTTGCACTCGTATTCCACAAACATACCTCTCTCTCCGGTCATGTGATTTGTGCATCCGCTATCTAGCACCCACTTAGATCCACCGGAGGAGTAAGCCTGCAAAATAGAATTATTTCTGGATTTTAGGTACCCAAGCTTGCTTGGGTCCTCTCAGGTTAGTCACACGAGTCTTGGGCACCCACACACAAGTTTTCAAGTTCTTGTGGCGTGGCCCTGTATATTTAGCAATGACTTTTTCATACTTGTTTTTCATGAGAACATAAGAAGCATCAAATGTATGGAACAGTGTTTGTAGCTCAGATTCATGGGGTTTTTCTTTAACAAAAATGATTCTATTCTTAGCATGATTAGAAGTAGACATGTGTTTGTTCCTGTCAAAGCCAAGACCATCTTTGACATTGGGAGGTCTAGTGATCATATATGCACTTCGTGCATATTTGATCTTCTCCTTATCAAAGATGTCGTTTTGAGAAGAATGCATGTCATGTGGGGTTGAAGCATTAGAAATTACATTCTCCTTACTAGAGCAAGTGCAGGTTCTTATTGTTGTCGAGCTCATGTCTTTGGAGGAAGAGCTCTTGGAGGAAGAGGAGTCACTTTGTTTGAGCGACTCAACTTGCACCTCAAGGATTTTGTTAACTTTTGACAAGTTAGCAAGTTCTTCCTTGATTGCAATGTGCGAGTCCTCTAACTTTGAGTAAATTTCCTTACTTAAGGCTAGCTCTAACTCAAGTGACTCATTCTTCTCTCTCTCAAGCTCAAGAAGCTTTTCAACTTCTTGATATCTCTTCATCTCACGGATGAGCATATCTTCTTGTCGGTTGACAAGTTCCTCCTTTTCAAAGATTTCGTTTGACAACATTTCCATTTTCTTTAAAGCAATTTTACTTAGCCCTCTAAACAATTCTTCATTATCACTAGAGCTATCAAAGTCATCAATGGAGGAATTTAGCACAGGAGGAGTAAGTCGAACCTTTTTCTTGCCTTCCTTAGCCATAAGATAAGTGTGGTTGTTCATGTCCCGTCCTCCCATGTTCGGAAAGAGTGTGGCTCTCATAGTTGGTTTCTTGACTGCGAAAGTGGCCATCTCTTCTTCTTCATCGGAGGAGGACTCGTCGTTTGAGTCCCACTCCTTCCCAATGTGAGCTTGATGGGCTTGTCTTCTTTTTCTGAAAATTTTCTTTTCTTGAGATCTTGTTTCCTTCTTCTTTTTGTTTTCTTCATAAGTACAGTCCACCATGAAGTGACCATACTCTCCGCAGTTGTAGCAAGTGCGTCGAGCCTTGGATTTTCCTTTATCCTTGCTTTTGCCTTCATGTGAATTGTTGCCGTATCTTCTCTTCATCATGCGTGAACTTTTTGATGAAGAGTACCATTTCTTCGTCATCAAGATCGGTGCTCTCGTCGCTTGTATCTCCATCGTCTTGGTCTTCACGAGTTCCTTTGAGTTTGGGTCTGCACGTTGCTTTGAGAGCAACTTCTTTCTTTTTGGATGAGGTGAGTTAGGCGAAGTCTTTGACGTATTGGGCTTCTTTCTCCATCATTTCATGATTTATGATCTTCCCTAGTAATTCATCGGGAGTCATTTTGTGAAAACCGGGGCTCTCTCTGATCATTGAGCAAAGTGTGACATTTCTTGGCATAAAGGCTCTAATCATTCTTTTGACCACTTCGTGATCTGTCCATTTCTTACTTCCATAAGCACAAATTTTGTTGATGAGTGCTTTCATCCAGTTGTACATGTCTTGAGGTGATTCGCCTTCTTCAATAGCAAATCTCCCCAACTCTCCTTCAAGCATTTCGATTTTGGCTTCACGAACTGACCTATTTCCTTCGTGAGCTGTCTTGAGGGTATCCCAGATTTCTTTTGCACTTTCTAACCCATTGATCTTGGTGAATCCTCTATGCTTAGTGATGATGTGATCACGGCGATGGCTTGTGCGTTTCTGTGAATCTCTTGTTCTTGTTCTGGAGTGAGTTCATCATCCGTGTCCGGAATATCGATGCCTGTGCAAACAATGTGCCACAGACTAGGGTTCAGGGATATCAGATGCATCTTCATGTTGTACTTCCACATGGTGTAGTCACTTCCGTCAAACTGTGGGGGCCTTCCCATAGGAATAGAGAGATAATGATTATTTGAATTGAGACGGTTGTAGTTGTAAGGATACCGGGAGTAGTCGTGATGACCACTCCCCATCGTCTTTTCTTCCTCTTTTCCCTTTTGTGCCATTAACTTCTTTCTCAGTAATGTCTTTAGCTGTCTCACTTCATCATCGTCATGTGGATTTTCTTTCAGCACATCGAAGGCTTTGGCATCTTGCTCCTCATCATTGTTGTTCGTCTTCGGGATATCGTTGTTCTTCTCAGATGCCATTGATCTCTCCGAGATGTGAGTCTCGTTGGTGGAGAACTTGACTCTGATACCAATTGAATGTGGCCTAGAGGGGGGTGAATAGGCCTTTAAAAGATTCCTGCACACTTAATAAAGTTATCAGAAACTTGACTGACCGGACTAGTCCGGTTGTGTGGGCGGACTAGTCCGGTGTGCTGAATTATTTGAGTTAATCAAGTGTGTCTCACAAATTTAATCTTTCAGCAGCGGAATCAGAACAACGGTATTTATAAATTAAATTTATTGTATGGACGCACGTGCAAACTTATAAGGAACTCAAGCGATGACTAGCAAACTAGTGATCTAATGTATCAAAATGTAAAACAAGTGAGAGACAAGAGACACGAATTTTTACCGAGGTTCGATCTCACCAAGAGATCTACGTCCTCGTTGAGGAAGCTCACACAGAGCCGGGTTCCCAACCCTTTCCCTCTTCAAGTCACCACAAAGGCCGACTTGACTCCACTATCACGGGTAATCACCAAGTTTGTGGGCAACCTCACACGTTGAGGGCTCCCACAAGAATTACAGTGAGAAGGTGATCAAATACACTCAAAAAGATTACAATGCAAAATATGAGTGTAGAGAAATCAAACCCCAAGAGCTCGCAACAAAGGAACGACGATCTCCCAATCCCAAATCCAAGTATTTGATTGATCTTCACCTTTTTGCACCTTAGATGTATGAGGAGACGTGTTTTTGGGCTCTTGGGACAGGTGGTGGTGCTAGGGTTTGAGTTTTTGACAGTATTAGTCGTGTATCTTCTAGGAAAAGACGAAGGACCTCTTTTTATAGGGTTTCCCAAAAAGTTACCGTTGTTAAACCTACTACCGGACTAGTCCGGTATATGATCGGACTTGTCCGGTACACTTCCAGTGGGTTAACCGGACTAGTCCGGTCCACAAACCGGACTTGTCCGGTGCTATGTGAAATGTGGTTCCAGAAACTTCAGCGGACTAGTCCTGTCGCTTGGATGGACTAGTCCGCAGTCCTCTAAAGAGGACAACAGAGACATGACCGGACTAGTCCGGTCCAAAACCGGACTTGTCCGGTTGAGTTCCAGTAAGCTGACCGGACTAGTCCGGTTCACAAGGCGGACTAGTCCGGTGCACTATGTCTGCGTCTTCCAGAAAGTTAAACGGACTAGTCCGGTCCATGAACGGACTAGTCCGGTTTTCAGTGGATTTTAGTTGATTTTTAAACCCCTTACCCTTATGCAAAGTCATGAGCTCTTGGGATGTGTCTCTCACACACACCCTATACATTTTCATCTACTTTGTTCTTCCAAGTTCTACTTAAGTCTTCCTTTTCGGGCACCACTCTATTTTTCATCTTTTTGTGCGCACCTAGCTAGTTCACTTAGTTTGTCCTGCAATCATTTCGTTAGGATCTCATATGCTTGTCATCAATTAGCCAGAACCCACAAGGGATTTCCTAGATGCACTTTCAATTTTTGGTGATTGATGACAACCATTTGAGATATCACAATTGAGAATAAAAGGTTGATTTTCATAAGGTGTGCACATATGATAATAATAAAGAATTCACAAAAAATCTTCTCACATATGCACACACCTTATGGTGGGGTGCCTAACAGGTGTGTGATAAACAAAATGTGATAGATTAAAGACAGACAATAGTGAACATATAAGTAGGCATTAGAGCATAGTGCATCACACATAAGAAAAGAAATAGTGCATTACAAGATTTTAAAATAGGTACATGTCCTTGATCACAAAAGAGCTTAATAACTAATACTAGATAGAAATAGTCTAAATCTAATCTCAATCTCTCCCCCTTTGGCATCAAGGCACCAAAAAGGGAAAAATTGAGGGGAATCACTCATCGCTGCCTCCTCCGTCAGTCTCAGTCTGATTTTCATCTTCACTGACTTCGGCATCCACGGGAGCAGGATCTTCCTCTGAGTCCTCGGAGACGGGCGGTGATCCAACGGGCTCAATCTCAAGCTTTGCACAGATAGATTTGATATTTGCATTGACGTATTGTTGATGTTTCTTCCTTGCAAGCTTTTCCTTGCGCTGCCTGTCTTCGATCTTGCGGCACCAGGCAAAGATGGAGGAGAGCATCTTGAGGATGCCGCTGGATGATTCTTGGGCAGGTGGAGATCCAGGAGGAGCAGCTGCAGATCTAGTGTCATCATGAGCTTGCTTTGATCTCCTCTCCACTGGTGGAGAGGACGGGGCAGTTGGAGCCGGAGGGAGAGTGTACTCGGTGGGTTTTTGCGGCTTCAACCCCGTATGCTTGAAATCCTTGACAAACTCGAGTCCCGTCACTTTCTCAATCATGTACATGATATACGGTGCGTATCCACAGGACCTATTGGGGGTAATTGAGATGTTCACAATGTCGTTGTAGATATACTCAAAGACATTGAATGGTCTCCTCCCACTAATGACCTTCATGAGAGTCCTCCAGGTCCCTTGTATAGTTCCTGCATCTCCATCCTTCGGAGCTATAGTATTTCTCAAGACTCTATTTAGGACCACAAAGAAGGGCTTTAAATATTTGATGGTGGGAGGAACATATGGCATCCTTGTGTCATAGAGAAATTCAAGTTCCTCCTTCTCCAGGGGTTTCAGATTATGAATGACCAGTTCATGATCCAAAGTGTGTTGGAGGTGAAGAATCCTAGCAAATTCATCATACGTGACACTATACCTTGAACCATGAGTCATCCAAGTAAGACTGTCTCCATCATCACGAGCAAAGTAGAGAGTGGAGTAAAACTGGGTAATTACTTCATTGTTCCAGTCATACTCAAAGGATGGCAGGTCCGTCAGACTGTGCCTCTCTAACGCCTCCACCATCTCACGAAAGGCAGGATACCTCTTCGACTTCAGATATTCAACATTTAGCCATTGACTCTCTACTACAGGGTTCTTCATCTTCATGTACACATGCTCGTAGTAGTCTGCATGGAAGTTGCTCCAGAACCTTGGATCAGAGTATTGCTTAGGTCGGTCATACACTTGAATCTTCCTGAAATTATCAGCTAGCTCACTCCCTTTTCCAGTGAAATCCTAACTTGAAGGCTGCCTGTTGCGGTGAATAGGGTTTTTCATCTTCAAGGGCCCAAGGGGACCACTAGCAAGTCCCTTCCCTTTATTGAGAATTCTTTTTTGGCCCTGACAAGCCCTCAGCAGCATCTTTCCTTAGAGTCCTTTTGCCAATGACTTTCCTCTTCTTAGGTAGATTGTCGCCGGAGGGTGGAGAGTGGACATTGACATCATGTCTCTTCTTCATAACTCTCTCCTTGGTCCTCCTCACTTTTCGCATTGAACGTCTTCATCAATGTGAAAGGAGCTGTCATCTGAGACTGAAGACATGATGCCTGATAAGGAGTTCAAGGATTAGATGCAAATGGACTCATTATCGGCTTCAAATGGGAACGTAGGGGTTCAACTGTCAGAGACCGGACTTGTCCGGTTTCAGAGTGCGGACTTGTCCGGTGGACCGGACTTGTCCGCCTCTGTGCGCCGGACTAGTCTGACCTGGCATAAGAACCCTAATGTTTCATTTGAATCAAATCTCCTATCTAAGGGCACAAGGGTAGGAACATGGTAGGAATACATCTATTGAGGCAATGTACATCCTTTTGAAATCAAAGAAAACTAGCTAGAACTAGAAAAGTTGAGATTTTGGTTTAAAGGGGGAAATTTACCAAGATTTGAAGATTCGCGTTGAAGAAGTGGAAATCATTCCGGATGAATCCGGAGGAGGGAGACCACTCGTCAAGGGGAGTCTTTTTCGCGGAGAAAACCTCAATTTTGAGGGTTCAACCCGAAAATCACTTTGGGGGCTAGGGTTTGGAAGAGGAGAGGGAGAGCAAGTCTAATGAGGGGTGAGGGAGAGGTCTGGGCTGGCCAAGTGCTTCTATATGCGACTGACCGGACTAGTCCGGTCATGGTAGCGGACTAGTCCGGTACCCCTGAGTTAACCTAGTTGTTGTCAGTCCGGACTAGTCCGGTTGGAAATCGGACTAGTCCGTTTCCAACAGACTTGATACATATATAGATAATTAATAGTGATCCAAGGACAATAATTTTGCAAGTAGTCTTGGTGATTACGACCAGTAGGCAATCAGCAATCAAACAATGGTCATAATCCACAAGATTCCAGGATCACAGAGGGTGGTGCCGCATGATGCGACACCCGACAGCACACACGATAAGGAAAACATAGTATTACATTGAAAACATGCTGAATATGTACAAAAGTAGTACACTCCTCAGTTACAACTCCTCTACAGAGTCTACTACAGCGGAAGGTTTTTATACAACTCACGCCAACACCTAACTAGCAAAAGTTGGTTGCCCGACTCTATGAACAACCCACACTGGCTCCACTCAGCCTCAGCGTGGCGTGTACAGCTCCCACTCAGTCGTAGTCCCTGATGGAGGGTAGCCCTCGCCGGTGGACTCGTACTCCGAGTCCGTGGGGTACTCCTCACCTGCAAACACTCATAGCAGCAACCGTGAGCACGATGGCTCAGCAAGTCTTAAACGACTCTCCTACACATGAAACTCTACATGCAGGTCATACTTGAATATAGGACGATAATTTGCAGCAAACGGACACGCCTACAAGTTCATCCTTAGTTCATCTTTTAGCCACAAGTTAACGGTTCATGAATCTGAAATTTAGTAAGCAATATTTGGTGGCACACATGTAACAATACAAGTTATTAATATCAGCAATATTGAATTATAACATTCCATATGTTAACCTACGTCACGACTCAGTGACCAAGTGGTACTCATTACCGTGAGGGACGGTGAATCGACTCGATATACACCTGCAGGGATACCCGAACAGCACGTCACGTACGCCCATCCGTGGAGCTGCACAGCACGCTCACTCGATGTCGTACAGGACAACCTTTCACCCAACAGCCCAAACGTCAAACCGGTCGCACCGAAACGAGCAGGAGGTTCCCTACACTGAGCATCTCTCTATGCCCGTTAGCAGATTTCCACCTGGCTGCCCTCAACCTACACCTATAAATCGGTGTGCTATGCCTCGACGCCCGGAGGTTTAGGTTACATCAGTTTATCGGACCCCATATATCCGATATGCCTTCGGTACATTCAAACTTGATCAGCATGGGCTGCACACGGATCGGTCCTCAATCGACACGGACAGGGCTACGCACACAAGACTTCCTCTTGCTGTGTCCTAGCCCCTGCCTAGTCTCATTTTTCTTGCTAAAGTTGTCTCACATCTCTAACCAATCCCGTGTGACAAACACTATACTCGCGAGTTGATTCCAACTACTCGACTTGTACCGAAGAGTATAAACATTAATCAAAACCTGATCTACTCGAGGACTTAGACACTACCCTCACTCTCTTTAGGAGATTTTGGTTATGCATTTGGGGTTTCAATCATCCTACACCTAATGCACATACATATTTCAAATTAAGTGAATACAAAGCAAAACTTCATAAAACTTGTTAAATGCAAACCGGGGCTTGCCTTGCTGCTGCTCGTCAGGGGTTAGTGTCTCCTCCGGAAGTATGAAGTACAAAACCTCCGGGGTTTCCTCGCGTTCAGCGACTACACGTAATCAATTCAATCGATATGTCAAATTTAAATGCAAAAGTGTTGAATTTAGTATGTAAAGAGTATAAATCTAGCTAGACATCCCATTTGGCTCTGAAATTTTTACTGTGGCTTGGTAAGAACCCAACCAGAGACTTGACCAAATTCCATTTGAAACAAAGCTCATTTGAGCTCTGCACAAATAAAAGTCTAAATATTCATTACTAGAGCTTATAAGGATTTCCAAAGATTTTCATGGATCAAACCATTACTTTCTAGAAACTAGAGTTTGTGATGGTTCTTATGGAGTTGGTTTCAAGTAAATTGAAGAATCCTAGAGAAAGTTATGCCCTAATCAAGATTTGAGAAAATTCTGAAAATGTTTCTGTACATTTTTCTATTTTCTCAGGGCAGTTCACTTAATCACACCATTAGGTGGACTAAATGGACTTGGATGGATCTGAAATTTTTCTTGTGACTCAAGGATTTTCAAATGAACATCTTAGACAGATTTCAGAATTTCCATAAAGGAATTCTCCAGATAAAATTCACAACAGTTTAAATTTTAGGGAATGAATTCTGGAAAAATAATAAGTTTCATGGACTGAAACTTGTTTTGCTGAATAATACTCGGAGAGCTGAATCCAACAAAATTTCTTTCACTCCATTTGGGCCGTCCTAGCAAAAGTTATTGGCATTTGAAGTTTGAACTAAAATCTGAAATTCACAAAAAAGTTTAAACCCTGCACGCGGGCCCCACCACACGCTTTCTTCTTCCTCGCGCGCGTTCGAGCCCGGGTGGCGGCACTCTACGGCGAGGTCTGCCGGAAGTGACTTCCCGGCCTCCTCTGGGGCTAAATCTCGCCGCCCCTCACTTTAAGAACACGAGGAATTCATCCACGGGGCCGGCCGAGGCCACTGGTGACCGGAACCCTAGCCGCGATGGGCCGCGGCTACGGAGCAGCTCCGGCGACGTCGCCCGGCTCCTACAGAGGCTTATTCCGATTAACCCTTGGCCCTATAGCTCTGTGGTGACATGCTAAGCACGGATATGGAGTCGGTTCGCCGTGAAAATGGCCGGAGATGGGAGCTCACCGTCGACCTAGGTCCAACATCGGCGGCAACTCAAAAACTCGAAGAGTAGAGCCTATACTCGACGGTTTTTTGATGATTTTTGATCCTAGATGGCCGTTGGAAAGTGTAGAACGTGTGTGTATCTCGGCATACGCTGTGGTGGACTAATCACCACGAATTTTGGAGTTTTGAGCGGCTCGGTTCTATTAACACCGAAACGACAAGTGGAGAAATTCTCCCTCGGTGATGCATGAAAAGATGAGCGGTTTGCACCAGCATTTAAAGCACCTTAGGGCGGTCGGTTTTTGTGTTGATTGTCACCCACGAGATAGCTTGTAGCACTCAGGAGCCGGAGAGCCAAAACAACCGAGCGGCGGCGAGTTTTTCCTTCAGGCGTGTGCGAGCTGGGCAGAGTCTCGGTGTGTCACTACAGGATACGACAAATTAACGACGGTCAATTTTATTAACGACGGTACCATTGTTAATAAAATTGTTTACGACGCTCTTGGTACGATGACTCGTTCACGGGTCAAGGATGCCACAAGCAGGTGAACAGTGTCCTCGGGCGGCTTATCCGTTTGCACTACCCCGATGTCGTGAACGGTGTCCCCACCACGTCATGGGATGATTACGCCACTGCCTAGCACGTTGCTCACGGCAACCACCAGGAGGTTGTGTGGTCCAACTTCATGGTAAGCATGAGTTATATATTTCTGTAATACAAGTCTATGATATGGTTAATACCAATGATGTATAAATATGTTTTTAGGCACGGTACCGTTTGGAGGACGAGGCCGAGGTGGACTATGCCCGAGCCGTGTTCCATAAGAACGCTCGGAAGCTCGTTACACAGTTGCTATTGAATGCAAGAATTCAAGCGACGAGAGCGTACATGAAGCTGCATCTGGAAGAGGGCGAGCTGGGGGCATTCAGAAACGTGGCTTCCAGGTACTTGATGGCGGAGCAGTACGTAGAGGTAAATTGTAAAATATTTATTTTAAAATGTGGAAGAAACACAATAGGTAAATAGTCTATAACCTAATAATAAAGGTATGCAGGTCGGTGTAGCGTGGTTAGACGGCCGCCCGGAGGACTATCGTACCCTGTGTGCTCTATGGGCGAGTTAGGGGTTCCAGGAAGTTTCTAGGACCCGTCGACAGAGCAGAGGGATGGATGGGAAGCACACGTTTGGTGCGGACGGCTACTTACGTCTGGCTAAACGCATGGTAAGTGTGATTACTATTGTTTTGAAATATGTTAAAATTATTCATTGAACTAACACATATACATAGGAGCGCGAGAGCGGTCAGGAGCCGACTCTGATTCAGGTCTAGAAGAGGGGTCACAGGGGAAGTGATCCGTCACTGCCTGACCAACTGTGTTTTCAGGCGGCATCGGACGCACTGGTGAGTTGTTTTGTATTTGTATTGAGTTTTCTAAAATATTTTTTACGATTTATCTTTCCGTCTTTGTAGGCAAGGTATGGGCAAGAGGCAGAGCGCGATGAAGGCTTTGATTGGCAGAGCGCGCCAATTATCCCAGAAGCCGCGTATGCAACAGGAGGCAGGAAACCTCACGGACAGTAAATTCTCTTTTTTATTTAATATTAATGAATTTGAGATTCAAAAATTTAATAATTTTTCTTCTTTTGTAGGTTCGCCATCTTCGATGGAGTTATCGACTCGAGGGAGGCTCGACCTTCCTCGAGTGGCTCTTCATCGTGGCCGGCGGGATCGATGCAGCCTAGCTCCCTGGAGCTCAAGAGTGTCCGAGACGAGCTCCGCAGGACACAGGAGGAATTCCGGCTAGAAAGGGAGCTGCTCTGGCTAGAAAGGGAGCGTCAAGCCACGGTAAGCAGGGCTCGGGACGAGTATCAAGCCTCGTTCATGCTACAGATGCAAATGGCAATGCAGGTATGTAACGGTCGTTTTAATTAATATTTCTAACATATCAATGATGGTTGTATGATAATGTTTTCTGTTCACAGGCTATGGCGGCAGGGCAGCCAGTCGTCTTTCCATAGTGGCAGCCCCCACAGGACCCACAGGCCCCGTTTACAGGAGCAGAGGTACAAATTTACTCAAACTTCCACAACATAGCCATATTTGATGAAATTTAGCCAAATTTATTAGAATATCACCAGACTTAGTCAAACATAGCCAAAACTAGTTTAGCTTGATCAATTCTAGGTTATAATAAGCTCACTTAGGCAAATATGCATTTTAAAACTTATAACTTGTCTAACTACACTTATACATAACAAGGCTCCGCGACCGAGGTTCACACTCCATCGCCGCAGCTACCGGGAGGATGAAGGCTGGAGAACGAGTTCTCGTGTTCTGGAGGTAGCGCACGTGGTAGTGTGTAGTGTGGTGTGTGTGCCTAGCTAGTGTAGATGTTTATAATATTTTCACTGCATATTGTTGTTATTGTTGTTGGTGACTGCCTGTGTGAGCTGGCCATCGAGCCAGGGTTGGCCTCGAAGCCAGGGCAGTATTTTCTACTTTAAAAAAAATTAGCAAACTGATTTACGATAGTTTCCTGGTGCTGGCCGTCGTAAATAAGCCATTAGTATTTACGACGGCCAAGACCAGCCTTCGTAAATAGCTACTAGTATTTACGACGGCTGTTGTCGGCCGTCATAAATAATGGGTCTATTCACGATGGCCCGTCGTGAATAAATTCCTCATGCCACGTGGCAGTCGGGCGAACTTATTCACGACGGGATTTTTTAGCCGTCGTAAATAAACTTATTTACGACGGGAGCCGTCATTAACAATCTTATTTATGACTAATTATCGGTGACGGCCGTAAACTGTCGTGAATAAGGATTCCCCGTCATGAATAACCTATTTACAACGGTTTGCCCTTTATTAACGACGGTTTCTAGCCGTCGTTAATTGTTCATATTCCTGTAGTGTGTGCCGTGAGAGGTCGCTTCGTGGGCAAGAAATAACCGTGAGCTAGCCCCCAACGCGACAGCAACTCGCCCCGGTGGCTGTTCAGGGGCTGCTCGGTGGTGCCCGGTGAAGAGACCCGAAGAAACAGAGCACCGTGTGAGTTGCTTCACTCAGTGAATTTGACTGACATGTGGGCCCACTCCTCCCCTCTAATCCTTTTCCATTTCCTTGCAGCAATTATCTCAGCTACTCACCGTTGAATGGTAGACTTAGCCACAAAGTCAGGGAATGAATTTGAATTCTTCAAATTGGAGTTTGTTTGGCCACATTTGATTCACATTTGAATTGAAATTCAAATTCAGTTTTGAATTAATCCAAATATAGCTCACGACAAGATGAACTCCAATGAGGATGAAAATTGGTGGACTAACTCATAAAAATGTGCTGAGTTTGAATATGAAGTCAACTCTTGAACCCAAGTGATGAAAGTGGCTGAAATTTGAATTTGCATTCAAATAGCCTTTTTTGCATTTATATCCAAAAGTGCCTCAAAATGGTTTATATTTGCATGGAACTTGGCCTGAGCATTCCCAAGAAGGTTTAGGGCCTAATGGAGAGCTCAGCCCCTCATGTTTATAGTTATGAGACCCTACTTTTGTATTTGTGAGTTCTCCCTCTAATCCACCTCTTGATGGTGTTTACTTGCTGTTCACATGTGTTCATGAGCTATCCATGAAAATGAGTTGGTTTGTGGTGATGTGATGAACACTCTAACAAGTAAATTCTTGGGCTTTTACACATATAGGGTTTCAAATCCTTCTTAATGCTTCTTTCTACGCGGTTGATGTTGTCTGGATTGGTGAAAAGGTAGATATCTTCATATTGATTATATTCCTCTTAATTATCTCCCACATTCTCAACCCCAACAATATTTTGCTTTCCAGAAACAACTACGTGCATCTTCTCAGTTCCTGGATCCTGTACATAAAAAACTTGTGCAACGCGATCGGCGAGAATCCACGGATCATCTTTATAACCCACTTTGTTCAAGTCTACCAGTGTCAGCCCGTAGTTGTCCACTTTCACACCATCAAGATGTTTGACTCATTGGCACTTAAACACGGGCATTTGCATTCTTTCGCCATAATCAAGTTCCCATGTTTCCTCTATGAACCTGAAGTATGTGGTCTTCTGCCCTTGTGGATCATAAGCCTCTATACGAACACCACTATTTTGTGCAACACTCTTACCGTCTTTTTCCTTAGTGTAAAATGTGTAACCATTGTTGTCATATGCTTGCCATGATGTCTAAAGCAGATGGGCCAGAAGCTAACTTCTTCATTGTTGCCTCTTCATTAGAGTCTCCGTATGGTATATTTTTATCCATTAAATATACAGTGAAACGTCTTCTGTGTTCTTTCATGATCCAGTCCTCTGTGCAGCCTTGGTTTTTTCTACAAAGCTAAATTTCATGTTCCTTGATGTACGACTCAGCTATTGCGAGCTGTTGTAGTACACCAAAATATGCACGGTGTACTAATTTGTATCCTGAACGATAAAAGTTTTCTTACCCACTTTGCCTCTCCCACATAGTCTACCCTCATGTACTGGTATAGGCACACCTATCGGCTTTCCATCTTTGATGTAATTAGCGTAACCCTCAATCACTTCTTCAGTAGTGTATCCTTCCATAATTGAACCCTTTGGGTGAGCACCGTTCCGCACATAACCCTTTAATACTCCTAAATATCTCTCCAATGGAAACATATGATGTAAATATAGTGGCCCCAATGCTTTTATCTGATCAAAAAGATGTATGATTAGGTGTACTTGAATATCAAAAAAGGATGGTGGGAACACATCTCAAGCTTGCACATAGTCTCGACGATGTACGTTTTCAAATAGTGTAAGTCTTCCCAGGCTATCACCTTTTGCAATACTGCATTGAAGAAGTAACACAAACGTGTGATGACAACTTTTACATGCTCAGGTTTGATGACCCTTGTTGCAATGGCAAGGAACACTGTCATCATCATGTGACAGTCGTGAAAATTATAACGGAATAAAGACAAGTCTTTCATCGAGACTAGTTTGCGGATATTGGATGAGAAACTCTTGGGCACTCTGATCCCACGCAAGCATTCGCAAATTGCCTTTTTCTTTTGTAGTGTCAAGTTGTAGCTGGCTAGCGAAAGGTAATGCTTCCCGTTGGCCTTTTCTATCGGGTGAAGCTCTGGTCTCATATCACGATGTACTAGGTCCATATGTGATTTTAATCCATCCTTTGTTTTCCTCGGCATGTCCAGCAAGGTTCCAATGATGCTGTCAAATACATTCTTTATAACGTGCATCAAATCAATACTATGGCAAATTTCAAGGTTTTCCAGTATAGAAGATACTTGAAAAAAATCAATTGTTTCTTGAAAGACATGTCAGTTGTATCACCCGAAGATGTAGTTTTCTTTCTCTTTGTTCCTTTACATTTTTTGCTCTTACCGAAAGCAACATGAATGTTCTTGACCATTTCGAACACGAGTTTTCCACTGTAAGATTTTGGTGCAGTATCTTTTTTGATTGTGTTATCAAATTGTTGTTTCATCTTCCTGTACTTGTGTGTATCTGTCAAGAACCACCGGTGTCTCATGTACACCGTCTTTTTAGATGAAGTGAGGTACAAAAATCCAGTTCCGTACACGCACCTTACATAACCTTTCTTCCCTTTCACTTGTCCCGATAATATAAACAGTCCGGGATAACCATGCACGGTAACGAATAGAATTGCTCTTAGCGTGAAATACTCCCGCTTGTACTCATCTCATGTACATACCCCTTGATGAGTACATCTCTCCTTTGCATACAATGCAAGGACCGATCACTAGACCACGTGCACGACAATTGGATCTCCAGGTACGTTCTAACCTTGTCAATTGTTTTTCAGAACTTAAGCTTGTTTCCATGCATGTTCTATTGATTAGGAACAATGGAGAGGACCAGCAAGGACTGGGAGGAGTCCAAGGAGTCAAGGAGGAGGAGATAGGACGTGCACACCAAGGAGGAGCCCAAGTACAACTCGACTTCGACTCCACCTCGGGTTCCAGGAGCTGCCTTCACAAAAACTGACGTCCCGGACACATACGGAGTTGGATTTGGACGTTCTATATATGGTTGGAACCATGATTTCATAAAGCTTCCAATGGAACCAGTCCCACCTCAAAATTTCTTCTAAGTTAACGAGAATCAGCGAAACAAGTGGGCATCCAGAATCTGTCCGGTGCTGCGCCACCGCCTTTTGGGCTGCTGGCCCGTGTATTGTGTGGAAGCCCATTAGGGTTGCGTCCAGGGGTCTTGCACGCCCCTAAACTCCTTTTATACAGTAGCCGTCACCACATTAGGGTCGGGTTTTGCTTAGTTACAATCTGTCATTGAACAGTGTCACCGATCATCGGTTGTGAGACCCCAAATTCGCGATCAATTCAGTTTTGATTGCAACTTCTCTGTTCTTGCTTGTGTTCTTGATTGCGCTTGCAGGGATAATCCTTCGTGGCGAGGTCATTCGTGTGACACGGGTGATAACCAACGGAGCAGTGTGTAGTGATTGCGGGGTTTTGTTCGTTCGGAGCCTTGGATCATCAACGTCGAGATCTCCACCCAATCAAGTTTACCCTACCTCTCAGAAGATCGGGACTCATCCTCCTATCAATTGGTATCAGATTTCTAGGTTCACCGTGAGGTATACTTGTGTGCCCTTTAGATTTATTTTGTTTCAGTCCTATCATCCACAAAAAGCCACAAAAAAAGTTTTAGTTTCCCTGACCTACAACCCCCGCTCAACCTTTTGCACAATTTAGTTTCGGAGTCCGTAGTTCTGAGTTCGTGTCCTAGGTTGAGTATGGTTGCTGGTTTAGATTTGTTTTGGTTCAGTTTTGTTTTTTCCATCCGCTGCCATCTACAAAAAACCAATCTACAAAAAATTCCATCCACCGATTTGTTTCTGTTGCAGTTTCCACCACCACCAAAACCTGATTCGGGGTATCCTCCTTAAAATGGGCATAACTTTTCGCTCGTAACTCTGATTGAGACGCATTTTTTTCCCGGAAAGGTCTCGAAAAAGTCCACATACAATACACCAGCTACGTCGGTCACGGCGATTTCAAAAAAATTAAAAAAAAATTAAGAAGGCCCTCGTTTCGAACTCCGAAGTTCCAGCACCAGTTTTTCCAATCGCTCCTGAATTTGTGCCGATCTCATCTTTCATCGGTTTGAGCTAATACTTGGTGCTGTTTCTATTCTTGTGCCCCTGGTTGAGAAAAAAATATCAAAAAAATAAAGAGAAAAAAAAAGATTTTGATTTCTACTAGTGCTTCAAGACAAAAAAACAGGAGGCTAAGGGGTTTTCTAGTTGTGCTATTTCTGTGTGAGTGCTGGATACTTGTTGATATTATCCTTGTTTTCATCATCATTCATCCTTGTCCTTGCTTGTTGCCACAACTGTTCTAATACATTCTTAGGCCAGCAACTAGGTGAAATTCTTTGGACACTTATTCAGCATTGCTATCTGTTACTAACTTGTGTGCCACATACATATACTGCATTTGATCCTTCCAAGCTCCACCTTCTCTCGAGCAGAACAGGTAACCTTTGCAATCACACCCACGCTCTGCTTGCTTTACACCGGTCACCGTTGGCCACCTGCAGTGCTGGTAAGAAACTTGTAAGAGCGGGGTAAGACGCATCTTACTGATCGATTTTCCACCCACTTCGGAGAGCGTAGTAATAGGGTTCTTCACGATCTTTTTGTCTTTGTTTCTATTTTGTACTAACAATGACAGGAAAGAAGCCTATGGATAAGACCTCTGGTTCTACACCTCTGGATGATGATAAGTGCGTGTTCCATATGGAACTAAGGGACATGATGCAGGCAATGACCGAAGCTTTCAACAATTACCAGACCACTACAACAGCCACCTTTCAGAGGCACCATACAAGTGTTGCTGGTCTGACCACACGGTTGGACGAGATGGAGACTCGTCTTCCCCAACAAGCTACACCCTCTATCATCCTTGATGGTGATGCACATGCTCACTATGACACAGAGGATGACTTCAATAACGATGAGGTTGATGCACAACAGCGCCGTTGCCCTCGACGAAATCGTCAAGGTATGGGAGGTAGACCTCGTCCTCATGCTCCTGAACAAGATAATGATCCTTATGCTAAGATTAAGTTTTCTATTCCAACATTTTATGGATCTTATGATGCTGAGACTTACTTGGATTGGGAGATGACGGTAGAACAAAAATTTAGCTCTCATCTTGTTCCTGAGCGACATAGAGTTAGACAAGCCACTAGTGAGTCTAAAGATTTTGCTATAATTTGGTGGAATGAACTTGTCAATACACGTAATGCACCACAGACATGGGCTGCGTTAAAAGAAGAGATGCACGCTAGGTTTGTTCCTCCTTCATATAGACGTGATCTTCTTAAGAAATTGCAACGCTTTGATCAGGGTGACATGACTGTCCAAGAGTACTACGAAGAGTTGCAGAAAGGTATGCTTCGTTATGGGGTAGTTGAGGATCAGGAAGACCAAATTGTTAGGTTTTATGGGGGCTTGCAGCGTGAGATCTAGGACATAGTTGACTACAAGGAATATCATTCTATTCAACACTTATTTCAACTTGCTATGTTAGCAGAAAAAGAAGTGCAGGGTCGCCAACAGCAGCGGCGGAACAACACCTTCACGCCACGACAATTTCCGGTGCCATCCAAAGCAGCGCCCTCCTCAAGCGTACGTGCTTCTACACCACCCTCCACGGGTGTTGTACGCAGCAGCATCGCACCTTCTACATCACGGAGACAAGATAACAGCAAGTCCCAGATGCCTCCAGGTGTTGCAGCAAAGGCGGTTGCACCCAACACTTCGACAAGTCGCAGCTCTGACATCAAGTGCCACCGCTGCCAGGGACTTGGCCATATGCAGCGAGATTGCCCCAGCAAACGGGCGATCATTGCCACTGCTGATGGTGGGTATGTTAGTGCTTCTGATATTGAAGATGAAAATATTATTGCAACTAACATTTCAGGTTCGGATGATGGTGCTGAGGAGGTTCTTGGTACATCTGCGACAAACAACTATAGGACTTTGATTGTGCAGCGAGCTTTGAGTACCACGGTTCGAGAGGACGACAACCGCCAACGTCACAACCTTTTCAACATGTTTCTCGTCGTCAAGGACTGCCATGTACATACCATCATTGATGGTGGTAGCTGCAACAATTTGGTGAATGTTGAGGTGGTCAAGAAGCTTGGCTTGACCACACGGGAGCATCCCCACCCTTATCACATTCAATGGTTTAACAACAATGGTAAGGTTAAGGTAACACAAACAGCAAGGATACATTTTTCCATTGGTTCTTATCATGATTTTGCTGATTTTGATGTGGTACCTATGGATGCTTGTTCTCTTTTGTTGGGACGTCCTTGGGAGTTTGATACTGATGCTATTCACCATGGTCGATCTAATAAGTATACTCTCATGCTTAAGGGCAAGAAAATTGTGTTGCTTCCTATGAGTCCCACTGAAATTGTACAATTTGAGCAGGAGAAAAAGAATAATGCTAAGCAAAAGGGTGTTTTCAGTTATGAAATTCAGCAACCTATTAAGTTGAAAAATCCTATTTTGCTTGCAACTAAATCTGATCTTGATGATTTATATGCCTCTAATGGAACTTGCTATGCTTTGGTGTGCAAACATGCTTTATATTCCATTGAGGATACATCCATTGTCTTGCCACCTGCTGTTGCTAACCTTTTGCAGGAATATATGGATGTTTTTCCATCAAAGATACCCCCTGGATTACCACCTGTGCGAGGCATTGAGTACAAGATTGATTTGGTTCCAGGGGCGAGCTTGCCAAACCGTGCTGCCTATAGGACCAACCCCGACGAGACTAAGGAAATTCAGCGACAAGTCCAAGATCTTCTGGACCGCGGGTACATTCGTGAGAGCCTTAGTCCTTGTTCTATTCCTGTTCTTTTGGTTCCAATAAAAGATGGCACTTGGCGCATGTGTGTTGATTGTAGAGCCATCAATAACATTATCATTCGTTATCGCTATCCTATTCCTAGATTGGATGACATGCTTGATGAGTTGAGTGGCTCTGTTATTTTCTCCAGGATTGATTTGCGTAGTGGGTATCATCAGATTCGTATGGCTTTAGGTGATGAATGGAAAACTGCTTTTAAAACTAAATTCGGACTTTATGAATGGTTAGTCATGCCATTTGGTTTAACTAATGCGCCCAGCTTTTTCATGAGGCTGATGAATGAGGTTTTACGTGCTTTCATTGGTAAATTTGTGGTGGTTTACTTTGATGATATCCTTATTTACAGCAAGTCATATGATGAGCATCTTGAACATTTGCGTGCTGTTTTTAATGTCTTGCGCGATGCACGTTTATATGGTAACCTTGAGAAGTGCACCTTTTGCACCGATCGTGTGTCTTTTCTTGGGTATGTTGTTACTTCGCAGGGCATTGAGGTGGACGAGGCAAAGATTGTTACCATCACGAGCTGGCCACTTCCGACTACGGTCACACAGGTTCGGAGTTTTCTTGGTCTCGCAGGTTTCTACCGGCGTTTTGTGCGGGATTTCAGCACCATTGCGACACCTCTCCACGAGTTGACAAAGCATGGAGTGCCGTTTCGATGGGGACCAGCACAACAACAAGCTTTTGATGTTCTCAAGTCGAAGCTCACACAAGCACCATTGCTACAACTTCCTGATTTTGAGAAGACCTTCGAGCTTGAATGTGACGCGAGCGGCATTGGCATTGGAGGAGTGCTACTACAAGGAGGTAAACCTGTTGCCTTCTTTAGTGAAAAATTGCATGGGCCTTCGCTGAATTATTCTACATATGACAAAGAACTTTATGCTTTAGTGCGTGTCTTGCAAACTTGGCAACATTACCTATGGTCTAAAGAATTTGTCATACATTCAGATCATGAGTCTTTGAAGTATCTTAAAGGACAAGCTAATCTGAACAAACGCCATGCTAAATGGATTGAGTTCTTAGAATCATTTCCTTACATCATTAAACATAAGAAAGGGGAAGACAATGTGATTGTCGATGCTTTATCTAGACGTTATACCATGTTGTCCTAACTTTCTCATAAAATCTTTGGTTTGGAAACCATAAAGAGGTTATATGCTACTGATTTGGACTTCAAAGATGCCTTTGAAAATTGTAGAGAGGGAAGAACGTGGCAAAAATTCCTGCTGCATGAAGGCCTTCTCTACCGGTGCTAACAAGTTGTGTGTTCCAGCTAGCTCCGTTCGTCTTTTATTGTTGCAGGAAGCGCATGGAGGTGGTTTGATGGGACATTTTGGTGTTAAAAAGACAGAGGATGTGCTGGCCGCTCACTTCTTTTAGCCACGAATGAGGCATGATGTGGAGCGCTACGTTTCACGTTGCACGACATGCAACAAAGCTAAGTCTCGACTTAACCCACATGGTCTTTATATGCCTCTTCCGGTTCCTAGTGCACCTTGGGAGGATATTTCTATTGACTTTGTTTTAGGATTGCCTAGAACAAAGAGGGGGAGGGATAGTGTCTTTGTGGTTGTTGATCGTTTCTCTAAAATGGCTCATTTTATACCCTGCCAGAAGACCGATAATGCTTCACATGTTGCTGATTTGTTCTTTAATGAGGTTGTGCGTTTGCACGGTGTTCCCAATACTATTGTTTCTGATAGGGATGCTAAGTTTTTGAGTCACTTTTGGAGAACTTTATGGTATAAATTGGGAACAAAGTTACTGTTTTCTACTACTTGTCATCCACAAACTGATGGGCAAACGGAGGTAGTTAATCGTACCTTATCTACTATGTTGCGGGCTGTTTTGAAAGATAATTTGAGGTTGTGGGAGGAGTGTTTGCCACATATTGAGTTTGCTTATAACAGGTCTATTCACTCCACAACCAAGTTAAGTCCGTTCATGGTAGTCTATGGTTTCAATCCTCGTGCTCCAATTGATTTGCTACCTTTACCACATACTGAAATTGTGAACTTAGATGCTACACAACGTTCTGAATTTATTCTTAAGTTGCATGAAACTACTAAGTTACAAATTAAAAAATGAATGAAAAGTATCGCATTGCTGCTAGTAAAGGTAGGAAGGAGGTAAAATTGGAACCCGGTGATTTGGTATGGTTCATTTGACAAAAGATAGGTTCCCGGATTTGAGAAAGTCCAAACTCATGCTACGTGCCGCTGGACCTTTTATGGTTCTTGAGAAGATAAATGACAATGCATATAAACTTGAGTTGCCTCCCGAGTTTAGGGTTAGTCCCACATTTAACATTTCAGATTTGAAGCCATACTTGGGTGAGGAAGATGAGCTTGAGTCGAGGACGACTCCAATTCAAGAGGGGGAGGATGATGAGGACATCTCTCCTTTGCATACAACGCAAGGACCGATCACTAGAGCACGTGCACGACAATTGGATCTCCAGGTATGTTCTAAACTTGTCAATTGTTTTTCAGAACTTACGCTTGTTTCCATGCATGTTTTATTGATTAGGAACAATGGAGAAGACCAGCAAGGGCTGGGAGGAGTCCAAGGAGTCAAGGAGGAGGAGATAGGACGTGCACACCAAGGAGGAGCCCAAGTACAACTCGACTTCGACTCCACCTCAGGTTCCAGGAGCTGCCTTCATCAAAACTGACGTGCCAGACACATACAGAGTCGGATTTGGATGTTCTATATATGGTTGGAACCGTGATTTCATAAAGCTTCCAATGGAACCAGCCCCACCTCAAAATTCCTTCTAAGATAATGGAAATCAGCGAAACAAGTGGGCGTCCAGAATCTGTCCGGTGCTGCGGCACCGCCTTTTGGGCTGCTGGCCCGTGTATTGTGTGGAAGCCCATTAGGGTTGCGTCCAGGGGTCTTGCACGCCCCTAAACTCCTTTTATACAGCAGCCGTCACCACATTAGGGTTGGGTTTTGCTTAGTTACAATCTGTCATTGAACAGTGTCGCTGATCATCGGTTGTGAGATCCCAAATTCGTGATCAATTCAGTTTTGATTGCAACTTCTCTGTTCTTGCTTGTGTTCTTGATTGCGCTTGCAGGGATAAGCCTTCGTGGCAAGGTCATTCGTGTGACACGGGTGATAACCAACGGAGCAGTGGTGTAGTGATTGGGGGGTTTCGTTCGTTCGGAGCCTTGGATCATCAACGTCGAGATCTCCACCCAATCAAGTTTACCCTACCTCTCGGAAGATCGGGACTCATCCTCCTATCACCCCTTCATTCTACAGTTTTGCCATATCTTCTATTAGAGGTTCCAAGAACACATCGATTTCATTGTCGGGTTGTTTCGGACCTTGTATAAGAATAGATAACAAAATATATTTCCTTTTGTGACACAACCACGTCGGTAGGTTGTACATCATTAATACCACGGGCCATGTGCTGTGTATGCTCCTTTTTTTCACCAAACAGATTCATTCCGTCTGTACCCAAGGCAAACCTTATATTTCTGACTTCCTTTGCAAACTCTGGATACTGAATATCAAAAATTTTCCACTGGGTTGGATCACCAGGGTGTCAAATATGTTTTTCATTCTTCCCGCGTTGCTCGGAATGCCAACGCATATGTTCAACCTCCCTAGGGTTTGAGAACAAACGCTTCAAGTGATCAATTACTGGAAGGTACCACATCACCAAGGCAGGAATTTTCCTCTTATTCTTCTCGCCTGCATTGTCATAAGTATCGTCATCGTCACCTTTAGGGCCAATAATATTCTTTTTATTCTTCAGGGTATTATTCATGTTGGTAACGTACTGGTGATTATAGTCCTTCTTGTATCTACTGACACCGTAGATGGGGCATCTAGTTGCGAGCTCATGCTCTTTGAGATACAGAATACAATGGTTCACACAAGAGTGTATTTTTTCACACCTAGTGACATCGAGTAAAGAAGTTTCTTCGCTTTATAAGTGCTTCTAGTTAGTTTATTGGGATTTAGAAGAATTTCTGTCAAAAGATTCAAAAGATCAGAGAAACTACAATTGGACCATCCGTGTGTGGCTTTCAACTTTAGTAGTTCTAGGACTGCACGCAATGTAGTAAACTCTTTATTACAATACTTTGATTCATCATATAAGAGCTCCTTCGCCGCATTCTGCAATGTCTCCATTTTACTTAAACCTTTACTTGCTCCCATAGAAATCAATAGATGTGGTTCGATGTGACGTAAAATCTCCTCGCAATCAAACTCATCATCATCATCCTGATTGTCACTACCATAATCGATATGAGAATTATAGTCATCAAAACCTCTCTCATCACTTTTATCCACCTCATTCGTATCTAACTCACCATGCATGTCCATATTGTGTAGTCTTTTTTGAAACCCCTTTTCACCAAATGATATTGGATTATTATAGTATCTATCCAAGCAATCTTATTTTCACAGTCAATACATGGACATAATATGTCATATATCTTTTGCAACTTCGCATTTCTCTTGGACGCTTCAATAAAGTTTGCAATATTTTGAATGTACATAGGATCAGGTCTTGGTATGTTGTACATCCACGCTCGGCGGTCCATCTTCTATGTCAAACTGTAAAAATAAAAATATAATAATTACCATTTCTTGAATGCAGGTGAAGGCTGAAAGTTGAACACAAGGTTCATAAAGCTAGCGTACAGTGATGGCACTTAGAGGTGAGGACGATGACGTGTGCGTACTTGGAGGCAAGGGCGAGGACGGCGATGTTGGCTCGGCAGCGAGGGAGAGGACGGCGGCGGCGACGGCTAGGATGGCGGAGGCGGTGGCGAGGGGCAAATGTATTTTTTGGCAGCCTGTCGGCGTCGATGTGAAATCTCCCGAGTAAGGATTTTGCGGTGCCCGAGCGGTGCTTTATATAGTCGTCCATTACCACAGTCGGGTATTAAGGAGGTTCTATATTAAAAACCATCTGCGATAATTGCCTCTTATAGGTCTGCTCTTCAGTTTCTTCTTCCTTTGCTTCATTTTTTATCTAGATTCCAAAGTAAATACTCAAATATGTATAGATTCTGCAAATTAAGTCCAAACTCGATGATTCCTTTTCTATATTCTTCAAAAATTAATATATACTAGATGGAACAAAAAGTTTAAAACTTATATAGTTAACATTTTTATGTTTTGGTAAATATAGCATTAATTTATATGAACATATTATTTAGATTGTCATATCACCTAACAAATGGATCTTCCACTGAAATTTGGTTTTTATGAACATATTGTATTATTTATACATGTATGAATTTTGTCATTTTTTAAAGCAATCCAACATGACAAAATTCAGATTGTCCCTCATTCTAATAAAATGCTCATATACATTGAGGCATTTTTCAAATTTTGAACACACATTGATTCAAACAATTTTGTAAAAATCTGAAAAAAAAATAGAGCTTGGTATGATGACTAAAAAGTCCCATAGAAAAATACACTCAGAAAATCAATGTATTATGCAAGATACAAAAATAATAAATATCATATTTATTTGTTTTCCATATTCTGACCAATGAAATAGGTTTTACCAAGTGAAATTTAATGGGCACCTGTAATACTAAATCATATTATAAGAACTTGGAATTTGGGCTTTTACAAGCCCCCTTATTTTGATCAAGGATATTAATTAATCCTAAACTTAGTAAACGTGTTTCAGAGGCGGTTCTATATTAAAAACCGCATGCAATAATTGCCTCTCCATAGGTCTGCTCTTCAGTTTCTTCTTCAATTGCTTCATTTTTTATTTAGATTCCAATGTAAATAATCAAACATATATAGATTCTGCAAATTAAGTCCAAATTCGATGATCTTTTTTCTATATTCTTCAAAAATTAATATATATATCTTATGGAACAAAAAGTCTAAAACTTATATAGGTAACATTGTTATGTTTTGGTAAATATATCATTAATTCATATGCACATATTATTCAGATTTTCATATCTCCTAAAAAATAGATCTTCCACTGAAAGTCGGTTTTTATGAACATATTGTATTTTTTATACATGTATGAATTTTGTTATTTTTTAAAGCAATCCAACTTGGAAAAATTCAAATTATCCCTCATTCTAATGAAATGCTCATATACATATGAGTCATTCTTCAAATTTTGAACACACATTGATTCAAACAATTTTGTAAAAATCTGAAGAAAAAAATCATAGAGGTTGGTATGATGACTAAAAAAAGTCCCATAGAAAAATGCACTCGGAAAATCAGTGTATTATGCAAGATACAAAAATGACAAATATCCTATTTATTTGTTTTCCATGTTCTGACCAATTTCAGAGGTTTTTCCAAGTGAAATTTAATGGGCACCTGTAATACTAAATCATATTACAAGAACTTAGAATTTGGGCTTTTACAAGCCCCCTTATTTCGATCAAGGATATTAGTTAATCCTAAACTTAGTAAATTTGTTTCACAGACGATTCTATATTAAAAACCGCCTTCGATAATCGCCTCTCCGTAGGTCTGCTCTTCAGTTTCTTCTTTCTTTGCTTCATTTTTTATTTAGATTCCAATGTAAATACTTAAACATGTATAGATTCTGCAAATTAAATCAAGACTCAATGATTCTTTTTTCTATATTCTTCAAAAATTAAAATACCAAATGGAAAAAAACTATAAAACTTATATAGGTAACATTGTTACATTTTGGTAAATATAGCATTAATTTATATGCACATATTATTCATATTGTCATATATCCTAAAAAATGGATCTTCCACTAAAATTCAGTTTTTATGAACATATTGTCTTATTTATACATGTATGAATTTTGTTATTTTTTTAAAGCAATCCAACATGGAAAAATTCAAATTATCCCTCATTCTAATGAAATGCTCATATACATATGAGGCATGCTTCAAATTTTGAACACACATTGATTCAAAAAAATTTGTAAAAATCTGAAAAACATCATAGAGGTTGGTATGATGACTAATAAGTCCCATAGAAAAATACACTCACAAAATCAATGTATTATGCAAGATACAAAATGACAGATATTCTATTTATTTGTTTTCCATGTTCTGACCAATTTCAGAGGTTTTTCCAAGTGAAATTTAATGGGCACCTGTAATACTAAATGAAATTACAAGAACTTGGAATTTGGGTTTTTACAAGCCCCCTTATTTTTATCAAGGATATTAATTAATCCTAAACTTAGTAAACTTGTTTCACAGGCGGTTCTATATTAAAAACCGCTTGTGATAATTATCCATCATTCAGTTATGGCGCTTCTTCGACGGTGCTGCAACCGCTAAAATCTGAAACGCCTTTATAATAAGCAGTTGCCGCGCCCTTCCTCATATTCCTCGTAGCGCTCTTCCTCATTCTTCCTCGCAGCGCCCTTCCTCATCTTCCTCACAGTGCCCTTCCTCATCTTCCACGCAGCGCCCTTCCATCTTCCTCGCTCTTCACAACCATGGCGTCTGTAGGATCCTCGTCCTGCCTCCCCGCTGGTGATCATGATCAAGGCAGAAAATGCAAGCAGTCGTCACTGGCGCTCCCGGAGTCAAGCGCTGGAGCCAAGCGGCAACCTTCTGGTGGCTAGCCGGCGAACAACAAGGGAGCCAAGCTGCAATATTCTGGTGGCCCAGCGGTGAACCGCTCCCGATAGCCGTCGTCTCTGGTCCCGATGGCTCCGCCAACACAGTAGGTGACCTATACCACCGAGGTCATGTTGAACGGCACCGTGATCGAGACCACCATCATGTCCTCTGGCGTCGATGTCAAGTGCTTCCTTTCGCAGGTTCGCGGGAACAACCCGGAGCCCCTCATCGTCGGCCTGGACACAGAGTGGTACGACGACAAGAACTCAGACGGGTGCAAGTCGTACAAGACGGCCGTCCTGCAGCTCTGCGTGGGCCGCCACTGCCTTGTCTTCCATATCATTCACGCGGACTATGTCCCGGAGAGTGCCATGAAAATTTCTTCGCCTATCCGCACAACAGATTTTCCGACGTCAGTATCAGTAGCGCGTAAAGCGGTTGCACGAGGACTACAGCTTCGAGGTAGCAAATGTGGTTTTCTTTCTTTATTTCTCATGTTCTACATTTAGTCCTTTTTGCACCACTGGTGCGAAAATTGTAATTTAACTCTAATCCACATAATGCAATGATCCCGGCTTGTCCGGCTTTTGAAAAAAAGGTAGTAAATGTGGTTGAGCTTCGGGACCTCGCCGTGAAGGTGCTGCACCGGTCGGAACTCATGTCGGTGCCGCTCAAGACCCTGGCGCTCGAGGTGATGTATGTTCACATCGACAAGGCGAAGGACATCAAGTGTGATAAGTGGGATAAGGTGATCTTGTCGCCACAACAGGTGGAGTATGCCTGCATCGATGCATTTACCTCTTACGAGATTTGTGTGCTGCTGCTATCCCGTCAGGCTTCCTCGCCATCTTCTCCGGTTAGGGAGCAGTGCCCCTCGCCAGGGTATGTCAGCACGGACTCTGATGATGATAGGTATCATGGCTACAAATTGCCAGTCACACGCGGCGATGATCTGTGCGTCATCGAGCACCCCAGCGGCTACCAGATATGCCCAGTCTGTCCCAACTTGAAGCGCAAATGGAAACGGGAAGACATCAACTCCATCCAACGTCATGTTGTGGAAGTTGGGCTCTCCAATTCCGAAAGACATAGTGATAAGAAGAAGAGCCGGCACCATCGAATGGCGAGGAACCATGGCTGGATGTGATAACTCCTCGACGTGCTTTCATATTAGTTATTCTGTTCTGAACAATGTATGTGGACAATGTATGTGGATAATGTATGTGGACTGGATATTTGTGTAGTACCCTTAATAGCCTCTTCTGAAATACTTTCTCGGATGGATGTGCCCATGGTAATCCTACTTTGTTTTCCTCTTACTTAACTATGATCCTGATGCAACATTTTCCTGTTGTTTTTTAGTATAATTATTGGAATGATCTATTCAAGATTAAAGAAAAAGTAAAAACACTTGTACGTATGTTATCTTTGATATGTCCCGTGTTATTCTGGTCGATGTTACCATATGTTTGTTCCCTGTTACTCTTCTAACTAGTTGTTACTGCTCTCGTTAATCCTAAACTTAGTAAACTTAGTAAACTTTTTCACAGGCGGTTCTATATTAAAAACCGCCTGTGATAATACATCTTCGTAGGCGGTGTTTAATTCACCTTCGAGGAGGAAGGAAATTAAGTTCTCTACAGCTCTTCCTCCTCGTACCGCTCGTCTCCCTGTGTTAACAATGGAAAGACGCGCTTTTTATCTCGCCCATCTCTTCACCACCAGCCGCAATTAAGTTCTCCGCACCTCCTCCTCCTCGGGCCGCACGTTTCCCTTCCGTCCAACTCCAGCCGCTCTCTCTTTTTTCACATGCGGTTCTATATTAAAACCCGCCTGTGATAATACATCTTCGCAGGTTGTGTTTAATTCAGCTTCGAGGACGGAGGAGGGTCTCGCACGCCGATCGCACTTATCTGCACCACTGTACCGCCCAAAATTATGTTCTCCGCAGCTCTTCCTCCTCGGACCGCTCGTCTCCCTTTGTCAACAATGGAAGACTCGCTTTTATCTCGTCCGTCTCTTCACCACCGGCCGTAATTAAGTTCTTGCACGTCCTCCTCCTCGGGCCGCGTGTTTCCCTTCCGTCCAACTCCAGCCGCTATCTCTTCGAACTCTTTAGCGATCGACCAACTCCAGTGCGACCACCACCTGCCGTCCACTCTTCGCCATCGCCGTCATCATCGTCGCCTTCACTACTCCCTCCTATTCTACATCATCATCGACGTTCATGGCTTGGAACATTGTTAACGACTTGGCGCATGGCCGACTCAAGGAGGAGTGCTTGGCGTGGCATAAGAACCTCCCCCATGTACGTATATTGCACAGCGGTCGCTCTGCACTTTTGCTTTTCCATCTTGTTTGTTTTTGGTATTTTCAATTTCATGGCTCGCCATTTACGTCACTTGTTGTCCAATTTCTCAGCGAAGCCTGAGTCGGGAGACTATATGAAGTGGCAGTGCATCGTCCCCGGTAGAGAAGGGGTAAGTCATGAAGAATAAGCACAACCCAGTATAACCATCGTCCCCCTCATTAATGAATTTTCTTTGTAGACTGACTGGGAAGGTAGTTACTACCCACTGACAATCTCCTTCTCGGATTACTATCCCTTGGTACCTCCGAGATGCGCCTTTCCACCTGGTTTCTTCCACCCGAATGTCCATCGCTCAGAATTTCTCTGCCTTGGGGTTCTTGATCAAGAGATTGTAAGATAGACTTATTTTGCTCAGGTATTTAGTAATTGTTGCCGAACTTATTTGAAGTGGTTTCTTATGTTGCTTAAATTGATATTTCGTAGGGGTGGTGTCCTAGTATTAATGTCAGAATTTTACTACTTGAAATTCAGCGTTTGCTTCATCAGCCAAATGCGCCCGATGTTGAAAATGATATGTTATAATCTACTTATTGTGGGGACCCAACGCCGCCCGTTCAGTCACGGGGACAGGGCACCCGCCCGGGAATCACATTGGGTGGTGCCGTGTTATGCGGCACCCAACAGCACACATATAAGGAAAATTGTATTACATAAATCAAAAGCGGAAGCTTACAAATGTTCTTTGTAAATAATTTACATCAAATAACTACAGCGGAAGACTACAAACCACTCACGTTGAATAACTAATGAGCACTCAAGAGGAGGTCCATCCCGCGGACTCCTCTCGCTAGCAACACGAAGACATGGCAGCGGCTAGGTTCTCCATGTGTAACAGGACTCGGAAGTCTCCGAGTCTCACCAGACAACCTTCTTTATATGCGTCGATATTAACCTGCAAAACCACTCATATAGCAAGAGTGAGCACAAAGGCTCAGCAAGACTTAACCGTCTCTCCTAAGGCATGCAACTCTACATGAAAGTAACTTAAGACCTAAACATGTAATTTGCAAAAAGACTCGCCTACATGTTCATCCTTAACTTTCAGATTTTAGCCATCACAGTAGCGACCTTGCGCCCAGCAACATTGGAACGCCACAATCAAATAAGAAACGCTTCATTCCAATGTTACTTGTCTAAGGTGGAAATTAACTTTAGTTTGTTGTGTCTCTACTTCAAACAGGGTTTTCATGCAATTTACAATAATCATAGCAGCAATTAAAACTTTGCAAACTGTTCCCACACAACTTGCTTACTTCTTCACAACACAGTGAGCAAGCGGTATTCAATAACCGCGTGGGACGGTGATTCAAATCAAACACTACCCGGATAACTCGACACATACGCCCGCCTCTGAAGACCCAAATCTGGTGTCCTTCATTACGCCGTATGTGGCAACCTTTTGCAGGACACTCGACTGTAGAACCGGTCACGCCGTCTTGGGCTCATAGGTCTAACGAGACGATGTGGTATGCCTCTAATCTAGTGAACCTGGTACATCGGTTTCCTGGTTCCCATATAGCAGTAAGCATCCGGTACACAACTCAATACTTGCTCAGCAGGGCTGCACACGCTTCGGTCCTTAACCGACACAGGCAGAGCTACTCGACCAAGACCTCGTCTTGTCGCTGCCTAACCCTCCTGCCTGGTCTCATCTTTAGAAATATAAACTTTAGTTTGCCTCTTTTCCAACTACACCCATGCAATCCCGACTATAACTCGCGAGTAGATTCCAACTACTCGACTTCTACCGGATGTCATACCCTATTTAGCCCAGCATTATTCTACAGCGGTGACAATTTTCTACCCTTGAATCCAGGGTCCCTTTTGGTTATGCAAGTGGAGTATAAAACATACTTGACCTAATGCACATACAAACTCTAACCATAATTGTAAACAAAGTAAAACTTTAGAAAACAACTTAAATGCAAACCAGAGCTTGCCTTTGTTTTGCAGGTGACTAAATTCAGATAATTATGAAGTTAGTTGCTGATGACTTGAATCTTAATCACTGCCCTTCTTGCTCCTTGATCCAAGCTTTACTTCTCCTCCACTTTTCCACGTTTAATCACTACACGTTATGAATATGCATATATGTTTAATTTTAAAGATTTTGCTAACAAGTTCTAAATACAAGTTTAAAACTGGAACTCTGTTTCAGAATTTAAAATGACACTGGGGCTAGTGGTTTAGGTTTTGGTTTAAGCACTATGATCAAGTGATAAGTATTTCTCATCACTTGTGTGTGTTGATCATCTAAGAGGTTAAATAGAACAGTACTGATTCAGGACTCCAATGGAGCTGAAAAACTTCTTGTGAGTTCCTTGTCACAAGAAAGTCATATGGACAAAAATTTAGAATTTTTCAGTGAGTAGATCACTCAGAACAATTCCCTAAGCATTTAAGGAAAAAGGAATTAATTCTGAATAAATTTGCACTTTCATCCAAATTCAAGTGAACCACAATTTCAAACATAGCTCAGGGAGCATGCATGAATGTTCCTAGGATTTTTGGAACTAGGAATTGCCCAGAACTGAATTTCCAAGTTTAGGAAATTCTCTGAAAATGTTTCTGTATTCATTTGAACACAGAAACTTGAAATCAGAATTATACTAACTAAATCAACTCCAAATGATATTAAACTTTTATACAAGATCACTAACACCCTAAAGAATATTCTGGCAAAATTTGAAGATTTTTGGATGAACCAAACTCCCTCTAAAATTATTTTGCTGAAAGGCTTTAAAGAATTTTCCAGAATTTAATAATGATTTTCAAACAATTGGGTTGCATATTTGGATAGAATTTATCAACCTGAATCCAACCAAATTTGAATCACTAAATTTGGAGCTTCCTAACAAAAGTTATGAGGTTCTAAAGTTTGAATTAAATTTGGGGATTCAAATAGACCGGGAAATGTTTAAATCCTGGATGTGGGTCCAGGGCACAGGTGTCACTCTCTGGAACAAGCCACACGGGGCCACAGAACCTTTCCCGCGCAGCCACAAGGGATCCCAGATCTGCAGCAGATCAGCAATTTAAATTTTTGTCACTGACACGCGGGACCCGCCCGGTCTTCTTCAACCATCGGCCAGCCGCGCCCGCGCGCCGCCGGGCTCGCAGGAGATCACCAGATTTTGGCCTCCCGGCCACCTCTCGGCCTGGTGCCGCCGCCCGGGGGTTTTTGGGGTCGGAAAAGCCATTGGTGGGGTCGGCCCAAGCTACCTATGGCCGGAACTAGGTCGGCGGCGTGCGAAGGCTTCGGTGAAGCTTAGGCGCCGATGACCGATCACTTCAGCCCACAAAAACCTCGAGTGATTGGCTCTACAGCATCAGTGACACCTAAGGAAGCTCGACGTGGGCACAAAGTAGAGTGGGAACGGTAGTGATTAGGGTTTCACCGGGCACCCGATCGTTCCCGCCATGGCCGCCGCTCACAAAATGTGAAATGGGCCGCTGACACCGGGTTTCAAGCTAGGATTGTTAAGGGGATTGCATCGCCATCGAGTCTAGATCATTTGAGAATGATTTGATGATCTCTAAGTGAGAATTAAGTGTGAATTTTGGAGATCCTTACCAGAGGGTCCGTGGTTGTGCACCGGGAGAAAAACTTTGAATTCGGCCGCTAGAGATCACCGCTTGAGTTGAGCTTCAGGGAGAAGCATCACGGTGGTCCAGCACCTCTGAGCGTCTTTGCTTGAGCGTGAAACTCACTGTGGTGAGCTGTCCACGTGAGCTTGCTCGTCGGTTACCCTCGGCTTGCCGCAACACCCCCTGTTCTAGGGTGGGGAACGCCGGGAGCTGCGGTCTGTCGCGCTGAGGGGGTGAAGGGCGACCAGCCTTTGCCGTTTTTCAGCTCGGGAAGGCGGTGTGTGCGAGTTTCTGCCGATTTTTTATCGGAGCACAGAGGCGGCGGCAAAGTGCTGTCCTGCTGTTGCTCGAGGAAGAGGCAGGGCACCGCAGCTCAGGTTAAGGACAAACTTAACACGCTGAGAAGCGAGTGGAACGCCGAGCAGGTCGCCAGCGCGAGAGTAGAACCAGGAGGTGTCCTCCCCGTGAAGTCTCAGTGGCGCCCGCAGCCACTTCGGTGAGTTCGTGTGCAAACCGATCAAAATCAACAGAGACTTTGATTGTTTCCTCCTCTCCCACTATTTTTCTCTCCCAAATATCTCCAATTTTTGGCACAGGGCAAATTTAAATCATGAGGGCCTAACATTGAAACCCATTTGGCAAGTTGACCAAGTTTTACCTCAGTTTTAAATTTTGAATTCAAATTTCAAGGAAATTCATAAGCCCCTTTGATATTCATATCAAAACAACTCCAAACTTTCTCAAAATTTGTATTCTCACTAATTCAAACCTGAAGAATTTGAATATGCCCTCTGATCTGTGAGTTGGCCACTGCAAATACAAATTCTTAAACAACAGCTTGAATTTCCTTTTTGGAAATGGCCCCTTTTCCCTTGAAGTGAACCCTTTATTTCAAACTGAATTTAAAGTCCTCTTGCACATGACAACAATTACATGTTTAAACAAAAGTTTTTGCAAGTCCCATTTCTTGGATTTAACTCGACTTTATTTACCACTAAATTTTTCCATTTACAAGTTTTTGGGACTTTTACATTCCTCCCCCCTTAAAAAGAATCTCGTCCCGAGATTCATGATTAAGAACAATGTGGGGAGGATGACTAGTGTACATAAGCCTCTAACAACTCCGGATGATTGCATTGAAAATACTCCTCGCTTTCCCATGCAGCTTCGTCGGACGTGTGATTTTCCCATAGCACCTTGAAAAATCGCAGCGTCCGGTTTTTGGTCTCGTGAGTCTTTTCATCAATTATCCGGTTTGGACGCTCAACATAAGTGAGGTCCGGCTTCAAATCTGCCATGCCTTCCATGAGAATCTCTGTTGGAACTTTCAAACACTTCCGCAACAGAGATATGTGGAAGACGTTATGAACTCCGGCTAAGGCTGCTGGTAACTCCAAACGGTATGCCACGGGTCCACATCTTTCGATGATAGCGAAGGGACCAATAAAACACGGAGCTAATTTTCCTTTCACTCCGAATCGGTGAATTCCCCTCATAGGAGATACGTGGATATATACGTGGTCCCCAACATGGAAGTCTAGAGGACGACGTCTCCTATCCGCATAGCTCTTTTTTCTGGACTGAGCGGCTTTAAGATTTGCTTGAATAAGCCTTACCCGCTCTTCAGCTTCATTTACGAGGTCAATCCCGTAAATCACTCTCTCGCCAGATTCACACCAGTTCAAGGGTGTGCGGCACGTCCGGTCGTAGAGAGCTTTATACGGTGCCATTTTGATGCTCGCTTGATATCCATTGTTATAAGTGAATCCCACCAACGGTAGATGATCGTCCCATCCTTTACTGTGGTGAATGGCACATGCTCGAAGCATATCTTTGAGAACTTGATTCACCCTCTCCGTTTGCCCATCGGTTTGAGGATGATATGCAGAGCTTCTAATCAATTTGGTCCCCAGTGAGGCATGTAGCTGCTCCCAGAAACGAGCAACGAACAACGCGCCTCGATCGGAGATGATCGTCTGGGGAACTCCATGTAGGCATAGTATTCTTCCAATATATAGCTCCGCATACTTCTTGGCATGGAATCCCATATGTACCGGGATGAAATGCGCTGACTTGGTTAACCGATCCACGATTACCCAACCGAGTCATGCTTATTAGCCGTGAGAGGTAGTCCAACAATGAAGTCCATACTAATATCCTCCCACTTCCATGCCGGAAAACTTAGAGGTTGCAAGGTTCCCGCTTTCTTCATGTGGTCGGCTTTAACTCGCCGACACGTATCGCATTCTGATACGTATTTAGCACCTCTTGCTTTATTTGGGTCCACCAAAATTTAGTCTTCAATTCCTGGTACATCTTGTTGCTGCCCGGATGAATAGAAAATTTGGATAAGTGAGCCTCATCCAAAATTTTCTTCCGCAGCCTCATATCACGGGGTACGACTATCCGGTCCTTGAACCATAAGGTACCTTCATCATCTAACCGGAAACATTTTACTTCCCCGTTCTTCAACCTTCTTCTGATATGAGACATGCCCTTGTCTCGCTTTTGAGCTTCCATAACCTCCTCTTTAAATGTGGGTATGAGAGCTAGATTATGTAGAGCTCCATATGGAACCAAGTAGAGACTCGGTTCTTCCTCTTCTATCGGCGTAATGGTCAAATTATGAACATGAGACTTCCAGCTGAGTTGTGACACCCTCATTTTTGGTTTCTGCATGTATTCATGCTTCATGTAGAGAAAACATTTTAGAAGAAGTGGGAACAAAGAAAGAATCAAAAGGATAGCCAAAAAGAGCAAAATCCAGTTCACCAAGAGCGCCGAAGACAACTTCCGTGGCCCGCTGGCCACGTGGCGCCTTCGGAGCTCATCTCCGCAAATGGGGAGAGGTCCACCGCTAAACTGGCTACGTGGCTGGCTCGGGGCTCATTCCCGCAAGGGGGGGGGGAGAGGTCCGACCCTGTGGGCACGTGTTGCCCCCGGAGCTAACCTCTGCGAAGAAGCAAGGCCAGCCGCAGGACACATGTCACCTTCGGAGCTAGTCACCACGGAAATCAGAGGACCAGTCGTGCGGGATACGTGTCGATCTCGAAGCTCACCTCCGAGAAGTCCGGTTCTATTGGACACGTGTCGCCACCGGAGCTTATCTCCGGGAGGTCCATCACTATTGGACATGTGTCAACCTCGGAGCTCGTCTCTGAGAAGAAAGGAAGTCTGGCGCTGTTAGGATACGTGGCACATCCGGAGCCACCTCCGAGGAGAGGGAAGGTCCGGCACTGACACGTGGCGTGCGTGGAGCCACCTCCGAATAGAGAGGAGGTTCCGACCGCCAGGATACGTGGTGCACGCGGAGCTCACCTCCGAAGGAGAGGGAGGTCTCGCTCGCTTGACACACGGCACAACCAGAGCTTGCCTCTGCAGAAAAAGGGAGACCAGGCCCCGGTAGACACGTGGAGCTTCCGGAGCTCATCACCGCGGAGGTAACGAGTTCTGGAGCGGTTTCTGGATTCTGTACGCGTAGAAATATCGGTACAAAGAGGAAACCGAACTGAATTCCACAATGTTACCGCACCAAATCAACTGAAGATAAGTTGTTAAGATTCAACGATAATCTGAATAGGACGCTTATTCAAAATACAATCAGATTAGGACTCTTCTTCTCCCGATTATAAATAGAACCCAGAACCCTGGGCTGAAAACCATGAACTTCTTTTCCACCTCCTGAGCCAACGACTTAGATCCCTAGCCAAAACTCGCCGAGTAAGCCCATCGCCGGAGTTCAGTCGAGGAAGATCGCCGGAAGAAAGCCCCAACAATCTGTCTTGCTAAGAGAAGGACCCCGAGACCACGAAGAATGTAAGGCAGGTCTCCAATATCACCTTACGACATCATTGTGTTTTTTTTGCATCTGTTCTTTGATTCCTTTCGAACAGAAGCTTTCTCGTGGACAGATCACTTGTTGATCGGGTTGATCTAAAGACAAGATCATCGCCACGTCCACATTTGATCCGAACACCTCTGTTCATCATAAAACCATGCAAGCCATGCAAGAACACGTACTAACTGATCTGATAAAAACTGATCATAGGATAGCATGCATATGCATCATCGCATCTAGTTAAAGTTTATGCATGATATTGATTGCTATGAATCTTGTATGTGTGTGATCCTGTATAGAGGGACAAGCTCAGGGAGCTGTCTACGACGAGCTGCAACAACAAGGTTTCGAGATCCAAGAGCAACCAGAACCGCAAGAACAAGGCAAGTGCCCCTTGACCATATTTATCCCATGTTTTGGAAAACTGTTTTGTTTTGTGAAAAGGTGTGTGTGTGCTGAGTCAAACATGATGGGAAACCCTTTTATAGGAGTTTACTAGTTTTGGTTAAACCACCCTTGTCGCCAGGGAAGTTTATGAGTCGGGTATGGTTTTTGCTTTTAAGCTTCGCTGAGTCCATGGGATTGGGAAGCGAGATAGATGTGTCTAGCTAACTGCACTCGTAATGATAATGAGAAAACTGATGTTGTTAATGAACATGGATCAGAGGGAGATCTAGGCAAGACTGGGTTTGTGAATGAGGTAGCATGAGATGGTGGTTTACTTGCCATAGATCTAAGAACCGGTTCATGCGAGCACATGCCAGGATAACAGTGCCACCACAAGGCCAAGTATGGGTGCGGCTTAGCTGACTAATTAGGTAAGTTGCTAGATTGTTATGGACCGTGGAAGGCGCAGGGAATGGGAGTCGAGTGAGGACTGCCCTGGGAACCGCATGGAACAAGAGGGGGCCTGTGGGTGGGAGAATTGGAGATTCTATCCTGCCGGTGAAACCTTAGTGAGTCCATACATCTAGTAGCCCCTTTATAAAGGCTATTTTGTGATCTCTTGGCCATACACCGACGGTTGTGTACCGGTATAATGTAGGTTCTGCAGTCGCCGACGGGTGACGAAATCACAAACTTGTGGGTAAAGAGGTGCAAACTCTGCAGAGTCTAAAACTATCATGATAGCCGAGCTTACGGTCACGAGCGCCTGGCCAACTTCCATGATTAGTTGGGATGGTTATTGGGTATGGTTTTGGTTATGGTTTGGTTTTGGTTATGTTTTCGGGACTGTTAAGTCCGGGTGATAAGATGGGTTGCATGACTGTTGAGTCATGGCAACGAGGTTGGTCTCGGTGTGAGACAAAATTGTTTATGAGATGAAATGGTAGCAAATACGAGATGGTATTCGTGAGATGGTAGCGGATACGAGAAGGTATTCGTGAGCAAGAATGAGATTTATTAATGTCTGGTTGGGACATGGAAGGTAATGAACATAATGGAGGTATGATTGGTATCTTAATACATGTTTGGATTATATTCACTTAAAGATAAGTTGTTGTTTTATCATGGTTTTGATAAATAACTTTGCTTTCTGCAAATGAGCCTTTTTATATCTACCTTGTTGAAAGCTACATATCATATTTTCCCGCACTTGCTGAGTACACCATTGTACTCAAACTTGCATTATTATTTCATCATCAGCAACAGGAGAAGATTACTATGAAGACCAAGTGGAGCATTAGGCGTGTAATCTGTTCTCAACCTTGTCTGTGGGGATGGAGTAGAGATGGAGGGCACTGCTGCTTAGAATTGCTTCCGCATTAGTTAGAAGACTTCCTCTGCTAGAATAAAGACTTCCGCTGTTAGATTAAGACTTCCGCTGTGAGCATGAGTCCAAGACTCATGAGACATTGTAATAAACTCTATTATTCGTGGTTATATATATTCTGAATTCAGTTTGTGGAACATATGTGTATGTGAGATGAACATCCTAGGCACACATATGCATCAGTTCTCGGTTCCGTGGTTTTTCCACAGAATTAAGGGCGTCACAGATTGGTATCGGAGCCACGGTTGAGGGTAGATTACACACCTAGATACAATCACAGATTGGTGTCAAAGCCACGGGTTGACGGTAGGTTACACGCTTAGATAGATCACAGATTGGTATCCGACACAGATTGGTAGCTAAGCCACGCTGACATAGGATGCAAGCCTAGGAAAGGCCATAGTTGGATCACAGATTGGAAACACCCTAAGCCATATAGGACCCCCATTGAACAAAGCCTTGAATAGGAGTTGTGTGAGCCCTTGTGATGATTGTTTGTGATTGTGTGCTTAGTGTGAGTTGTGGGACGTCTCAAAACATTGTTCATACCCACACATAAGTAAAAAAAAGAGGAGTGAGATGCTTAGGCACTTGTTCACATCCTCATATGGGCTAATATATATAAGTCCAACCCACCTTGATGCATATAGTTGAGGGGATCTACCTAACCTCTAACCTTCTATTCTCTTTTGTTCTCTCTCACAGATGGTGAGAGGAAACGCCGGCCGAAGGAACGTCCGTGACAACCAAGAGGATGCCACGATGAAGTTCCTGTTAACCCCGGAGCTGGTGAGAACAACCTGGAACAGTTGATGGCCATGCAGAATCAACTTATGCAAACCATGGTCCAAACTTTGGGTCAGTTGCAGGCCAACAACAACAACCCCATTCCGGCACCACCGCCGGCTCATAACAGACTGGGTGAGTTCATGAGGACTCGACCACCCACCTTTGCTCAAGCTAACGACCCCGTGGAGGCCGACGACTGGTTCAAATCCATGTTGAAGAAGCTTGCCATAGTGCAGTGCAATGACCGAGAGAAGGTTCTTTTTGCGTCGCACCAACTCATGGGAGCTGCCGCTGACTGGTGGGATGCCCTATGCAACACATGCCAACGGGTGAAGGCCGAACATCAAAGACCCGCTGGATTGTTGCAACCCTTGAAGGTACCCGAGTGGAAGTGAGAGGACATCAGTATGGATTTCATTGTCGGATTGCCACGTACCCAGTCGGGCTATGACTCTATCTGGGTTATCGTGGACCGATTGATGAAAACAGCCGATTTTCTCCCTATAAGGGCCAAGTACAATGTTGCGCAATTAGCCGAGTTGTACATGGAGCAGATCGTGTGCCGCAATGGAGTTCCGAGGAGGATAGTCTCAGATCGAGGTTCTCAGTTTACCTCTAGATTCTGGAGGAAGCTACAGAAAGCTATGGGTACACGACTGGATTTTAGCTCCGCCTATCACCCACAAACTGATGGACAAACCGAAAGGACAAACCAAATTTTGGAGGACATGTTGAGATCTTGCGCCTTGAAACGTGGGTATAGTTGGGATAGGAGTTTACCGTACACCGAATTCTCCTATAACAACAGCTATCAAGCTAGCTTGAAGATGTCGCCTTTCGAAGCATTATATGGTAGACGGTGTAGAACACCGCTGTTCTGGAATGAGACCGGCGAGAACCAGGTGTTTGAACCTGAAGTGCTACAAGAAGCTGAAAAGCAAGTCCAAACGATACGGGAGAACTTAAAGGCTGCTCAGTCATGACAGAAAGGCTATGCGGACAATAGGCGAAGGAAGTTGACCTTCGAAGTAGGAGACTTCGTATACCTTAAGGTATCGCCTATCCGTGGCCAACGACGTTTCAACGTCAAAGGCAAGCTAGCACCTCGCTACATTGGACCATTTAAGATTTTGGACAAGCGAGGAGAAGTAGCCTATCAACTAGAGCTCCTAACATATCTCTCCGACGTACATGACGTGTTTCATGTATCCCAACTCAAGAAGTGCTCGAGAGTACCAGAGGAGCAAATACCAATGGAAGAGCTTGAACTTCAAGAGGATCTAACCTATGCAGAGCACCCTGTCCGAATTTTGGACGTAAAGGAAAGGGTCACAAGGAACAAAGTGATCCGATGGTGCAAGGTACAATGGAGCCATCACACCGAAGCTGAAGCCACATGGGAGCGTGAAGAAGACATCAAGGCAGAATTCCCTCATCTATTCTCTACTAACGAATCTCAAGGGCGAGATTCAATTTAAGGGGGGTAGATTTGTGACACCCTCATTTTTGGTTTCTGCATGTATTCATGCTTCATGTAGAGAAAACATTTTAGAAGATGTGGGAACAAAGAAAGAATCAAAAGGATAGCCAAAAAGAGCAAAATCCAGTTCACCAAGAGCGCCGAAGACAACTACCGCGGCCCGCTGGCCACGTGGCGCCTTCGGAGCTCATCTCCGCAAATGGGGAGAGGTCCACCGCTAAACTGGCTACGTGGCAGGCTCGGGGCTCATTCCCGCGGGGGGGGGGGGGGAGGTCTGACCCTGTGGGACACGTGTTGCCCCCGGAGCTAACCTCTGCGAAGAAGCAAGGCCAGCTGCAGGACACATGTCGCCTTCGGAGCTAGTCACCACGGAAATCAGAGGACCAGTCGTGCGGGATACGTGTCGATCTCGGAGCTCACCTCCGAGAGGTCCGGTTCTATTGGACACGTGTCACCACCGGAGATTATCTCCGGGAGGTCCGTCACTGTTGGACATGTGTCAACCTCGGAGCTCGTCTCTAAGAAGAAAGGAAGTTTGGTGCTGTTACGATACGTGGCACACCCGGAGCCACCTCCGAAGAGAGGGAAGGTCCGGCACTGACACGTGGCGTGCACGGAGCCACCTCCGAATAGAGAGGAGGTTCCGACCGCCAGGATACGTGGTGCACACGGAGCTCACCTCCGAAGGAGAGGGATGTCTCGCTCGCTTGACACATGGCACAGCCGGAGCTTGTCTCTGTGGGAAAGGGGAGACCAGGCCCTGGTAGACACGTGGAGCTTCCGGAGCTCATCACCGCGGAGGTAACGAGTTCTGGAGCGGTTTTTGGATTCTGTACACGTAGAAATATCGGTACGGAGAGGAAACCGACCTGAATTCCACAATGTTACCGCACCAAATCAACTGAAGATAAGTTGTTAAGATTCAACGATAATCTGAATAGGACTCTTATTCGAAATACAATCAGATTAGGACTCTTCTTCTCCCGATTATAAATAGAACCCAGAACCCCTGGCCGGAAACCATGAACTTCTTTTTCACCTCCTGAGACGACGACTTAGAGCCCTAACCCCAACTCGCCGAGTAAGCCCATCGCCGGAGTTCAGTCGAGGAAGATCGCCGGAAGAAAGCCCCAACGATCTGTCTTGCTAAGAGAAGGACCCCGAGACCACGAAGAACGTAAGGTAGGTCTCCAATATCACCTTACGACATCATTGTGTTTTCTTTGCATCTGTTCTTCGATACCTTGCGAACAGAAGCTTTCTCGTGGACAGATCACTTGTTGATCGGGTTGATCTAAAGACAAGATCATCGCCACATCCACATTTGATCCGAACACCTCTGTTCATCATAAAACCATCCAAGCCATGCAAGAACACGTACTAACTGATCTGATAAAATCTGATGATAGGATAGCATGCATATGCATCATCACATCTAGTTAAAGTTTATGCATGATATTGATTGCTATGAATATTTTATGTGCTTGATCCTGTATAGAACGACAAGCTCAGGGAGCTGTCTACGACGAGCTGCAACAACAAGGTTTCGAGATCTAAGAGCAACCGGAACCGCAAGAACAAGGCAAGTGCCCCTTGACCATATTGATCCTATGTTTTGGAAAACTGTTTTGTTTTGCGAAAAGGTGTGTGTGTGCTGAGTCAAACATGACAGGAAAACCTTTTATAGGAGTTTACTAGTTTTTGTTAAACCACCCTTGTCGCCAGGGAAGTTTATGAGTCGGGTATGGTTTTTGCTTTTAAGCTTCACTGAGTCCATGGGATTGGGAAGCAAGATAGATGTGTCTAGCTAACTGCACTCGTAATGATAATGAGAAAACTGATGTTGTTAATGAACATGGATCAGAGGGAGATCTAGGCAAGACTGGGTTTGTGAATGAGGTAGCATGAGATGGTGGTTTACTTGCCATAGATCTAAGGACCGGTTCATGCGAGCACATGCCAGGATAAAAGTGCCACCACAAGACCAAGTATGGGTGCGGCTTAGCTGACTAATTAGGTAAGTTGCTAGATTGTTATGGACCGTGGAAGGCGCAGGGAATGGGAGTCGAGTGAGGACTGCCCTGGGAACCGCATGGAACAAGAGGGGGCCTGTGGGTGGGAGAATTGGAGATTCTATCCTGCCGGTGAAACCTTATTGAGTCCATACATCTAGTAGCCCCTTTATAAAGGCTATTTTGTGATCTCTTGGCCATACACCGACGGTTGTGTACCGGTATAATGGAGGTTCTGCAATCGCCGACGGGTGACGAAATCACAAACTTGTGGGTAAAGAGGTGCAAACTCTGCAGATTCTAAAACTATCATGATAGCCGAGCTTACAGTCACGAGCGCCTGGCCAACTTCCATGATTAGTTGGGATGGTTATTGGATATGGTTATTGGGTATGGATTTGGTTATGGTTTGGTTTTGGTTATGTTTTCGGGACTGTTGAGTCCGGGTGATAAGATGGGTTGCATGACTGTTGAGTCATGGCAACGAGGTTGGTCTCGGTGTGAGACAAAATTGTTTATGAGATGAAATGGTAGCGAATACGAGATGGTATTCGTGATATGGTAGCGGATACGAGAAGGTATTCGTGAGCAAGAATGAGATTTATTAATATCTGGTTGGGACATAGAAGGTAATGAACATAATGGAGGTATGATTGGTATCTTAATACATGTTGGGATTATATTCACTTAAAGATAAGTTGTTGTTTTTATCATGGTTTTGATAAATAACTTTGCTTTCTTCAAATGAGCCTTTTTATATCTACCTTGTTGAAAGCTACATATCATATTTTCCCGCACTTGCTGAGTACACCATTGTACTCAAACTTGCATTATTATTTCATCATCAGCAATAGGAGAAGATTGCTATGAAGACCAAGTGGAGCATTAGGCGTGTAATCTGTTCTCAACCTTGCATGTGGGGATGGAGTAGAGATGGAGCCACTGCTGCTTAGAATTGCTTCCGCATTAGTTAGAAGACTTCCGCTGTTAGATTAAGACTTCCGCTGAGAGCATGAGTCGAAGACTCATGAGACATTGTAATAAACTCTGTTATTTGTGGTTATATATATTCTGAATTCAGTTTATGGAACATATGTATATGTGTGAATAACATCCTGGGCACACATATGCATCAGTTCTCGGTTCCGTGGTTTTTCCACAGAATCGAGGGCATCAGATGAGTGCATCGGCAACCACATTTGCCTTGCCCGAAGATAATGAATTTCAATCTCATAGTCCTTGATCAGCTCCAACCATCGCTGTTGTCGCATATTCAACTCTTTTTGAGTGAATATGCACTTCAAGCTTTTGTGGTCGGTGTAGAGATGAACCAGATTTCCCAATAGGTAATGTCTCCACATCTTCAATGCTAATACCACGGCAGCAAGCTCGATATCATGAGTTGGATAATGTTGCTCATGATTCCGTAATTGTCGTGATCCATATGCAACCACACGTCCTCCTTGCATGAGCACACAACCAAGTCCGATGCCGGACGCATCATAATAAACATCAAAGGGCTTGGTTGTATCCGGTTGAGCTAGAACCGGGGCTGTTGTGAGGTGTTTCACCAACGCTTGAAAAGCTTCCTGACACGGCTTGCTCCAATCATATTTGATGCCCTTTTTCAGTAGCTCCATCATAGGTTTCGAGATTTTTGAGAAGCTCGGGATGAATATCCGATAATATCCCACCAAACCCAAGAAGCTACGAACTTCATGCACTGATGTTGGAGACTTTCATTGCAGCACTTGTTCAATCTTTCTTGGATCAACAGCAATTCCTTCCGCTGAAATAATATGTCCAAGAAATGGCACTTGGTTGATCCAGAATTCACATTTACTAAACTTTGCATAGAGCTTGTGATCTCTCAAGCGTTGGAGCACAATATGCAAATGTTTAGTGTGTTCCTCTTCTGATTTGGAATAGACCAAGATGTCGTCGATGAATACCATGACGAAATGATCCAGCTCCGGCATGAACACCGAGTTCATAAGATACATAAAGTGATCCGGAGCATTGGTCAACCCAAATGACATGACAAGATACTCATAGAGTCCATATCTTGTCGAGAATGCTGTTCTCGGGATATCCTCCGCCCGAATCTTGATTTGATGATATCCCGACCTTAAGTCCATTTTGGAGAAGACTTTAGCACCCACTAGCTGATCGAAAAAATATCAATTCTTGGTAGTGGATAATTGTTCTTTATCGTCACAGCATTTAACGGACGATAATCGACGCATAGCCTCAGCGTCTCGTCTTTCTTCTTCACAAATAAAGCCGAGCAACCCCATGGTGATGAACTTGGATGGATGGACCCCTTGTCCATCATATCTTTGAGTTGCTCCTTCAATTCTGCTAATTCATTTAGAGCCATTTTTTATGGTCTCCGAGAGATCGGCGTGGTTCCCGGTATCAACTCTATTTTGAATTCCACCTCGCGTTCAGGTGGTAAGCCTGGAAGATCTTCGGGAAACATGTCCGGATATTCACGGACTACCGTAATGTCTTATAACTTGCAAGCTTCGGCATTACCTACTTCCGGATCTTTGGAAACAGCTTTGCCGAGATACAATGTATGACGCCCGTTAAGTGGAGAGTCCAAGTGAATACTCCTGTTTTCGATATCCAGAACAACCTTATGGAAGGTCAACCATGATATTCCAAATATGGCATCGATTCCTTGATCTTCGAGAATGATAAGGGTGGTAGGATAAAATTTTCCACCCAAACAAAGTTGTGCTTTAGGAACGACTTCATTAGTCAATATGTCTCCACCTGGCGAATAAATAAGGTATGAACCTTTTGTGATCATTGTGGAAATCTGATCCCGGATCACCGTCTCCATGCTAATGAAGTTATGTGTTGCCCCAGAGTCGAATAGAATGACAACCGACTTGTCATCTAAGGTGAACCTGCCTGCAAGAACAGGTCCTCCCTTTGGCAGATCATCGACTGACACATAATTCACAGTTCCCACTTTGGACATGGCTTTCCTTTGCTGTCCAAGATCACTCTTTGGAACTGGACCCGCAGACATTCTGTTGATGCTCGGTTCAGTTGCTTCATTGACGATGAGTTCATTGTCAATTTGAAGTGGAATACAACTCGGTACATCTGAGAAATCATCGTGATCGTCTTCAACATCTTGGGGGAAATAACCTTCTGGTGCATCTTGTTGGTACTGGGGTGCACAAGAAATAGTTTGTTGCTGCGGTGGAGGTAAATAAAACCTCTGTTGAGTATACGAGTCGTCATACTCCAAGAATGACTGCACCTCTTGTGGAACCTCTCGACCGGAAGGTGAACGGATTACCCACCGATACTTCTGAGGCAGATGATTGCATTCATCCTGTGATGAGTCCCTCTCCCTCTTTTCTTTAAGGTAGAGATTGGAATAATATTCCTGAGTGATAGCACAGCTAACAAACTCATCAAAATTCTCTTGGCTAACTTGAGCCAACTCACATCGTAGCCTAGCAGTCAGCCCTCGATAAAAATGATAACCCCTCATGGATGGTGATTTCACATAATCAGGGACATATTGAGCTAAGCGATTGAATTCCCTCGCATACTCAGTAACATTCATTTCTCCTTGTTTTAGATTCCAGAATTCATCCAGACTTGTTTGCATTATGCCCGCAGGAACGAAACGAGCACGAAATGCATCCTGGAACTCCGCCCATGTGACACGATGCCCTGCTGGTTGGATAGCAAGGTATTCTGCCCACCATGCTCTAGCAAAGACGTGAATCTGCTGAGCAGCAAATAGAGTCTTCTGGAATTCATCACATTGAATCAACCCAAACTTGGACTCAATGACACGTAAAGTGATTAGCTTCACAATGGTCAGCCGCTTCGGAGAATACCGGCGGTTGTGTCGCCAAGAAATCCAGATAAGTGCTCGGGGTTGGCATGTGATGTTGAGCTTCTCTATTTATTCCTTGCTGAACTAGAATTTGAAGAGTTTCATTCATCTTTACCATAATTTCAGCCAATCCGGTTGGCGATGGCTCTTGTGATGAAATCGAGTCATTCCCACCTCGACTTGAACCTCCAATCTCCATTTGAGAATGTGCGCGTACCATACTGCACGAAACAAAATTTTGAGTTAATCGAAACTCTATCTCAGTAGTGAGTAAAGATAATTAAAACATGAACATGTCATGAACTTTATAAAAGCATAACCACATTCATGTTTAAACAAATCTTAAGTATGCTAAACTAATCAGCTGGACCACCCTAACCAGTTCACACCAACTCCAAAATTTACTCAAGTTAACTACAGATTCTTGACTTGAGTTCAATACCAAAGTTTTAATAAAGTTCAGTATCTTTCTAACGAGTACACATAGGCTCCTTAAAGATTTTCTACAGGAATTTATGGCTTAAAAACAGAAAGGTCCAGAGAGGTTCTGCTGCTGTCCTGGTTCTGAACAGTTTGCCTTCAACTGGACTTTTCACCAATTTAACGTGTGGTTTTGCTCTGGAGGTCTACAAAGAAGTTGTAGATCACTTGAAAATATTTCCAGAACTGTATCATACACCTGAATTGGTTAAATCTACTCAGAGTTATGCTCTGTCAAAATCAAGCAAGAATTCCTGCCAGAAAACAGAGCACTCTGTTTTTGAAATCTTTGAAGCCTAGTTATTCTCTCATTTGAATCTTAGCTCAAAATAAGAGTTCAGTAACTAATATTTGTTTCAAACTTCCATTTTTAGTTGAAAGTTAGTTCATGAATCATTTCTTCATAGAGAAGAGGTTATCAAGTGTAATACGGTGTCGATGCACCGTAAGAAACATGTCGGTCCTACGTAGCCCCACCAAAGAAAATCCTAAACCGGATTATACCGGAATATCCGTTTTATCAGTGGCACTAAGAAGGACTCTCACACACGTGTACTGCATGGGAAACGTACGTGGTTAGTACCTGCAGAAAAACACTCAATAGTGGTGCACTCAAGGGTTGTTTTCATTTCAGACAGGTCCATATTTGAAAGTAAGTACATACGCCCGTATCATTGTCATACGGCCGTCCTTGAGTTAAGCCACGTCTCAAGCTACATGATGGTATTTTTTACACCACATGACGGGGAACCCGAGTAGAGTGTGAACGGGTCGTCACGGTTGGGAATTTTATCACCCCAACAGATACCACCTACTGCCCTGCAGGTCACGCCGATGGCAAGCGCTGCATATGTCCTCCTAGGCTATTTCAAGAGTTTCATATTAACGTCTCACACCAATCTGTGAGACCTATCCCTGAACCACTTTCCTCGTCAGGGGAGCTAACCAAAATCGAATCGCTTTTGGTGGCGTTCCTTACCATGCTTACCTGAACGTAGGTGCGTCGTTACATCATCAAAATTCAGAATTATAGCAAGTATGTTAGTCATGCCACTTTAAGTAACTATACTACTATAGTCCTTATGTGGGCCTAATACCGTTTCCTCACCGTATCCTAAGTTTTTGTCGTAATGCGATCCTTATTTCATACGCTATTACCAATGCAGCTCTGATACCACGCTGTGGGGACCTAACGCCGCCCGTTCAGTCACGGGGACGGGGCACCCACCCGGGAATCGCATTGGGTGGTGCCGTGTTATGCGGCACCCAACAGCACACATATAAGGAAAATTGTATTACATAAATCAAAAGCGGCAGCTTACAAATGTTCATTGTAAATAATTTACATCAAATAACTACAGCGGAACACTACAAACCACTCCCGTCGAATAACTAATGAGCACTCAAGAGTAGGTCCAGCCCGCGGTCTCCTCTCGCTAGCAACACGAAGACATGGCAGCGGCTAGGTTCTCCATGTGTAGCAGGACTCGGAAGTCTCCGAATCTCACCGGACAACCTTATTTATATGCGTCGATATTAACCTGCAAAACCACTCATATAGCAAGAGTGAGCACAAAGGCTCAGCAAGACTTAACCGTCTCTCCTAAGGCATGCAGCTCTACATGAAAGTAACTTAAGACCTAAACATGTAATTTGCAAAAAGACTCGCCTACAAGTTCATCCTTAACTTTCAGATTTTAGCCATCACAGTAGCGACCTTGCGCCCAGTAACATTGGAACTCCACAATCAAACAAGAAACGCTTCATTCCAATGTTACTTGTCCCAAGGTGGAAATTAACTTTAGTTTGCTCTGTCTCTACTTCAAACAGGGTTTTCATGCAATTTACGATAATCATAGCAGCAATTAAAACTTTGCAAACTGTTCCCACACAACTTGCTTACTACGTCACAACACAGTGAACAAGCGGTACTCAATAACCGCGAGGGACGGTGATTCGAATCAAACACTACCCGGATAACTCGACACATACGCCCGCCTCTAAAGACCCAAATCTGGCGTCCTTCATTACGTCATATGTGGCAACCTTTTGCAGGACACTCGACTGTAGAACCGGTCGCGCCGTCTCGGGCTCATAGGTCTAACGAGACGATGTGGTATGCCTCTAATCCAGTGAACCTGGTACATCGGTTTCCTGGTTCACATATAGCAGTAAGCATCCGGTACACAACTCAATACTTGCTCAGCAGGGCTGCACACACTTCGGTCCTTAATCGACACAGACAGAGCTACTGGACCAAGACCTTGTCTTGTCGCTGCCTAACCCTCCTGCCTGGTCTCATCTTTAGAAATATAAACTTTAGTTTGCCTCTTTTCCAACTACACCCATGCAATCCCGACTATAACTCGCGAGTAGATTCCAACTACTCGACTTCTACCGGATGTCATACCCTATTTAGCCCAGCATTATTCTACAGCGGTGACAATTTTCTACCCTTGACTCCAGGGTCCCTTTTGGTTATGCAAGTGGAGTATAAAACATACTTGACCTAATGCACATACAAACTCTAACCATAATTGTGAACAAAGTAAAACTTTATAAAACAACTTAAATGCAAACCAGATCTTGCCTTGGTTTTGCAGGTGACTAAATTCAGATAATTATGAAGTTAGTTTCTAATGACTTGAAGCTTAATCAATGCCCTTCTTGCTCCTTGATCCAAGCTTTACTTCTCCTCCACTTTTCCACATTTAATCACTACACGTTATGAATATGCATACATGTTTAATTGTAAAGCTTTTGCTAACAAGTTCTAAAGACAAGTTTAAAATTGGAACTCTGTTTAAGAATTTAAAATGACACTGGGGCTAGTAGTTTAGGTTTTGGTTTAAGCACTATGATCAAGTGATAAGTATTTCTCATCACTTGTGTGTGTTGATCATCTAAGAGGTTAAATAGAACAGTACTGATTCAGGACTCCAATGGAGCTGAAAGTTTTCTTGTGAGTTCCTTGTCACAAGAAAGTCATCTGGACAAAAATTTAGAATTTTTCAGTGAGTAGATCACTCAGAACAATTCCCTAAGCATTTAAGGAAAAAGGAATTAATTCTGAATAAATTTGCACTTTCATCCAAATTCAAGTGAACCACAATTTCAAACATAGCTCAGGGAGCATGCATGAATTTTCCTAGGATTTTTGGAACTAGGAATTGCCCAGAACTGAATTTCCAAGTTTTGGAAATTCTCTGAAAATGTTTCTGTATTCATTTGAACACAGAAATTTGAAATCATAATTATACTAACTAAATCAACGCCAATTGAGATTAAACTTTTATACAATATCACTAACATCCTAAAGAATATTCTAGCAAAATTTGGAGATTTTTGGATGAACCAAACTCTCTATAAAATTCTTTTGCTGAAAAGATTTAAATAATTTTCTAGAATTTAATAATGATTTTCATACAAATTGGTTGCATATTTGGATAGAATTTTTCAACCTGAATCCAACCCAATTTGAATCACTAAATTTGGAGCTTCCTAACGAAAGCTATGAGGTTCTAAAGTTTGAATTGAATTTGGGGATTCAAATAGACCGGGGAATGTTTAAATCCTGGATGTGGGTCCAGGGCACACGTGTCACTCTCTGGAACAAGCCACACGGGGCCACAGAACCTTTCCCGCGCAGCCACAAGGGATCCCGGAGCCGCAGCAGATCAGCAATTTAAATTTTTGTCACTGACACATGGGACCCGCCCGGTCTTCTTCAGCCTTCGGCCGGCCGCCCGCGCGCCGCCGGGCTCGCCGGAGATCGCCGGATTTCGGCCTCCCGGCATCTCTCGACCCGGTGCTCGCCGCCCGGGGGGTTTTAGGGTCAGGAAAGCCATTGGTGGGGTCGGCCCAAGCTACCTATGGCCGGAACTATGTCGGCGGCGTGCGAAGGCTTCGGTGAAGCTTAGGCGCCGATGACCGATCACTTCAGCCCACGAAATCCTCGAGTGATCGGCTCTACAGAATCAGTGACACCTAAGGAAGCTCGACGTGGGCACAAAGTAGCTCGGGAACGGCGGTTACTAGGGTTTCACCGGGCACCCGATCATTCCCGCCATGGCCGCCGCTTGCAAAACGTGAAATGGGCCGCTGACACCGGGTTTCAAGCTAGGATTGTGAAGGGGATTGGATCGCCAACGAGTCTAGATCATTTGAGCACGATTTGGTGATCTCTAAGTGAGAATTAAGCATGAATTTTGGAGATCCTTACCGGAGTGTCCGTGGTCGTGCACCAGGAGAAAAACTTTGAATTCGGCCGCTAGAGATCACCGCTTGAGCTGAGCTTCAGGGAGAAGCACCACCGTGGTCCAGCGCACCTCTGAGCATATTTGCTTGAGCGTGAAACTCACTGTGGTGAGCTGTCCACGTGAGCTTGCTCGTCTGTTACCCTCAGCTTGCTGCAACACCCCCTGTTCTAGGGTGGGGAAAGCCGGGAGCTGCGGTCTGTCGCGCTGAGGAGGTGAAGGGCGACCAGGCTTTGCCATTTTTCTGCTCGGGAAGGCGGTGTGTGCGAGTTTCTGCCAATTTTTGATCGGAGCACGGAGGCGGCGGCAAAGTGCTGTTCGGCTGTTGCTCGAGGAAGAGGCAGGGCACCGCAGCTCGGGTTAGGGGCAAACTGAACACATTGAGAAGCGAGTGGAATGCTGAGCAGGTCGCCAGTGCAAGAGTAGAACCAGGAGGTGTCCTCCCCGTGAAGTCTCGGTGGCGCCTGCAGCCACTTCGGTGAGTTCGTGTGCAAACCGATCAAAATCAACAGAGACTTTGGTTGCAAGTTTCCTCCTGTCAATGACAATTGGGTCCCACTGTTTTTCTCTCCGAAATATCTCCAATTTTTGGCACAGTGCAACCTTCAATCATGAGGGTCTAACTTTGAAACCCATTTGGCAAATTGAACAAGTCTTACCTCAGTTTTAAATTTTGAATTCAAATTTCAAGGAAATTCATAGGCCCCTTTGATATTCATATCAAAACAACTCCAAACTTTCTCAAAATTTGTACTCTCACTAATTCAAACATGAAGAATTTGAATATGCCCTCTGATCTGTGAGTTGGACACTACAAATACAAATTCTTAAACAACAGTTTGAGTTTCCTTTTTGGAAATGGCCCCCTTTTCCTTGAAGTGAACCCTTTATTTCAAACTGAATTTAAAGTCCTCTTGCACATGAAAACAATTACATGTTTAAACAAAAGTTTTTGCAAGTCCCATTTCTTGGATTTAACTCAACATTATTCACCACTAAAGTTTTCCATTTACAAGTTTTTGGGACTTTTACACTTATCAAGGTTAGTAACTTTGTGTTAGTGAGCAACCTAGGTTATATATCATTCTGCATTCTACATTTGTCAATTTTAGAGAATGTAAAAGTTATTTTCAGGGTCCAGAGGAATATAAGAGACGTATTTGGGTGCAAGCTCGATGGTACAGTTTAGATCGATCGATGGGAGCTTCATAGGAATACAAGTCTAAAATGTATAGTTTAGACGGCACACAATGTGTATAGACTATGAAATGTTAATGTTTATCTCTAAATTGCAATGTGATTGCGGTTCTATATATTCATTATGGCAACGATGCACATTTATTATCTCTGCGCGCGAAGTGGCAACGGACAAATATAATTTAAATATTTTTCACAGGCAGTGTTTAACTAAGAGCCGCCCGTGAAATATGCGCCTATATAAGACCGCATAGAAATAATGTAATTTAAACATTTTTCACAGGCAGTGTTTAACTAAGAGCCGCCTGTGAAATCGCGCCTATATTAAGCCGCTCAAGCGGTTCTAAATTACAATTTATAAATCATCTGCACTAATACATCTTCACAGGCGGTGTTTAACTAAGAGCCGCCTGTGAAAATATGCGCCTATATAAGGCCGCTCGGTCTACTCGAAAAAACCCAACCCTGGAGATTTCATTTAGACTCCATCAGGCTGCCAAAATATTCCTTTGCCACCAAAACCCTCGCTGCCAAGCTTCGTCCTTGCCGCCGAGCTTCGTCCTCGCTGTCCTCGCCACCGAGCTTCGTCCTCGCCGCCGAGCTTCGCCGCTGTCGCCATTGTTGTTGACGTCCGCCTCTTTCCTCCCTTCTCTGTACCCTGTGCCGCCTCCTTCCCTCCCCCTCCCCGTGCCGCCTCCATCCTCGCCCTTGCCGCTGGCCGAGTGTCGTCCTCGCCCTTGCCGCCGCCTCCCTCCCCCTTTTCTGTCCCCCTCCGGCACCATCGCCGCCGCACCCCCACACCTTAATCCTCCCCGTGTTGCCTCCTCCTTCCCGGCATCTACCCCCAATGAGCACTGCCCCCTTCCCCATCGTCCCCCACTGCCAGTGCTCTCCCACTGCGCCGACCCCCCCCCTTTTAGATTGTTTAGATTACTTGTTTAGAGACCTTGACAATTGCTTAGATTAATTGTTTAGATTTTGTTTGAAGGTGGAGTAGAGAGAAAATTGTTTAGAGAGCAAATTAATTGTTTACATCAGAAAGCAAAGCAAATTTAGCTCAATTGTTTCTTCTACATTTTCAGTGTGTGTTCATACCTGCACCAATTAGTTTTGTTTAGAATAGTTGTGTTAAAAGAGATAGTCTTGTTATGCTAACAGGTAGTCCATGTTGTCTTTGTAATCACCGATTACTATAACAGGGATGTAAAAGTGTGTTCGACTAATATAAACTTGTTCAACTGTGACAAAACTAGTATAAATTGTAGAGAATCAAGTCACAAAGACGTCACAACAAGAATCATGAAAATCCATTGAGAGAAACTCAAGTTACGATCGAAAGATCGAACAAAGGTCAATCTGTCCTACGCGAGAAAAACAGTTCTGGAATACTGCAAAGAAACTCGTGTAGATCAGAAACCAAAAATTAAATGACCGTGAAATTTTCATAGATGATAGATAATCAAGTTGTGAAGACAACCCAAAAAGAATCACATCAATTGGATCTGTAAAACTCGAGTTATGATAAAACCACCGAAGCAAGGTAGTGTTGAATAGAAACTCGACGAGAAAAACTTGTCTGAAACAAGTTGGACGAACAAGGCACAAAAGTTTCTTTAGAATACGAATTTTATTTATGAAAACACAAGAGGAACAGCCCCAAAGTCATGCACCACAAGCTCTGGCCTCCCTTTCTTATATAACCAGCTCTAAGACCAACTCAACTCAAACTAGGACTCCTACTCCTACTTGGATTCCAACTGTAACTTTCCAATACTGCTCAAGACTCTTCTACACGCAGATAGAAGCAATCTTAAGACTTCCAAACACCTTAGTAACGCCCCAAACATTCCTAAAACAACTCAAATTCGTGACCCACACGAAATCCTATCATAACCAACTCAAAACTTTCCATATTTGAGTCAAACATGACTCAGCCGCAGCCTGAGTCCATAACCTAGTCGGTTGGACCTTTCCGACCAATTCTTTACGTCCACATCTCTTCATCATGCCTTGGAACCATGCAGCCACGTCCATGCACTCCTTGCACACGTGCAAACATCTTCCAACGACGTCCATGATACCTTCATATGCATTGTTCTTGATTCAAACATACTGCGCAACCTCCCGATCAACTCAACCACAATTCCTCCCGAACTTGGTTGTTGAACCTCATCTTCTCCCTAAGACTAGTTCAATGGATCCCGTCACCAGCCATGTCTTGAACTCAAGCAACACCTGCACATGAATAAACAACCAATACTTCCGAGCACAAGTCCTCGACTTGACTCTCGTTAGTTCCGAAACTACAACATCTTACGTGAGCACCTCACATAAGCATGTTATAAACCATAGCTAAATGATATCAGCCATAACCACCAAAACACACCAAAAACTTAGTAAAATAATACTACGCAAACTTTCCATAAGAGTAAAGAAGGTTCAAAACATTGCAAGTTAAAAGCAGAACTGACACGACCCCACGGTCTTTTCGAGCCAGGATCACGCTGAGGGGTATTGCGTTGCACAGCACCGAATAACACACAATAAAGGTACAAAGCGGAAGCAAAATTTTATTACATAAACGGGTTTATGAACATTTTTACAACAAAATATGTTCAGTCTATACTCTCGGGCGTAGACTACACATCAAGTTCACGTTCAGCCCATGAACGTGTCCTTGCTAGCACACACGCACAGTAACACGGCGGCCTGCACGACTCCCACTCGACGGGGTTCCACTCCTGGGGTTCCGTCTCCTCCTCGGGAGTCCCTTCCTCATAGAACCCTGCAAAAGCTTCAAACACAAGCAGTGAGCACGAAGACTCAGCAAGTCTGACCCGTCTCGCCTAAACATGAAACTTCTATATGAGGGATGATAGGTACAGGAGGTAAAAATCAGTTGCAAGGACTTGTCTAATTAGTGGAACCTTACTTTCAAGTTTTAGCAGCAAATTGTGGAGAACCTTACGCTAAGTCACATGAGAGAGCCGCAATCAAACAAGAAACACATTTCTCTCATGTACTTTGCCCAAAGTTGAAAAGAACTTTAGTTAGCTCTAAACTACAGCAATCATTAACAATCAAAGTCCATCTTTCAATCAGCAACATTTTAACATGTAACTAGCCTGTTCTTTCTACGTCACGGTACAGTGAACAAGTGGTACTCACTGACCGTGAGGACAGTGATTATAATCGATTTACACCTGCAGGGTTACCCGAATAACCCATCACGTACGCCCGTACTCGATGTTGCCTACAGCAACCATCACGGACGCCGTACGCAACCACCTAGCGATGTGCCTCTAGCCTATTCTCGCGAGTAGTTCCAACTACTCGACTTGTACCTAATCCTACTCTATCTTAGCATTGCAGTGGTTAACGAGGTTTTCAATCTTAATCCCAACCATGGTTTTCTTGGCTATGCATTTCGGTTTCAAACAAGACTCTAATGCAAGAAATAAATGGTACTCAAAGGAAGTTCTCAAAACAATAGAAATTTGTAAAGAGGTTAATGCAAACCGGAGCTTGCCTTGCTGCTCTTGGTCATAAGCTAGCTGCTCTTCCGGAGTAACGAAGTCTAAGACTTCGGGTTTCTCCTCGACCTTAGCGACTACATGAGATAATAAGTACATGTATTAATTTAAATGCATTTGAATTGAATTTAAACTTGTGAAGGTTGTAAGTCTTAATAGACAGACCCAACGACTCTGCAATTTTTACTGTGGTTGGTTTACAACCTAAACAGAGACTTGGCCAAGTTTTATTTGCAGCAAAGCTCATTTGAGCTCTCCACAAATAATTATGTCCTTGACCCTAATTGGAACTCTTAGGGTGTTCTATGGATTTTCATGGAGCAAGCTATGACTTTCTGAAAACTAGATTTTCAGAGGATTCTAATGGAGTTGGTCTCACTTAATTTGAAGGTTCCTAGCTAAATATATGAGCTAAACAATTTCAGAGAAATTCTGAAAATGTTTCTGAACATTTTCTATTTTCTCTGGAATAGTTTTATTAATCACACCATTAGGTGGACCAAATGGGCTCAAATGGATCTGAAATTTTTATGGTAGCTCAGGGATATTTTGGTGAACATCCTGGCAAAATTTCAGAATTTTCCTCCAAAGGGTTCTCCAGTTAAAATTCTAAATACTTTAAATTTTGAGGAATTAATTCTGGAGAATTATGGATTTTCATGAAGTGAAACTTGATTTTCTGGAAATTACTCAGAGAGCTGAATCCAACAAATTTTGGTTCACTTGATTTGGAGTTTCCTAGCCAAAGTTATGAGTATTTGAAGTTTGAATGAAATCTGAAAATCGGGAAAAGTTTAAATCTGCCGGTGGGTCCACGGGGACACGTGTCGAGCGCTGGGGCGACGGCACACCGGGGTCCACGGAGTTTTTGCGCGCCAGCACACCAGATCTGAGCCGCAGACCGATCCCGATTTAAAATCCGAGCCGCTGACAGCCGGGACCCACCCTTTCGTCTACCTCTCGACGCCCGCGTTCGGCCGCCGCGACACCTCACCGGAGAGCTCGCCGGCAGCCTCTGTGGTGCTCCAAACTTCATGATTCCGGCCGCCTCTGCCTAAGTCCACTCAGGGAACGTGATCCTGGGCTTATCTCGTCATGAAAACAGCCGGCACATGGTCGGCGACGAGCGGCGGCCTCGGGAGAACTTCGGCCGTGTAGGCCGACCTCCCTAGCACCTCAATCGATCGAGCAAACGGTCGGGAAGCATCAGTGGACCTTAGGGAAGGTGTACATGAGCTTGAAGCAGCTCGGGGGAGGTCCGAAGTAGGCCCCCACCGTGCGGCCGATGCTTCCCACAGGATCCGTCGTTGGCAAGCTTCGAAATACGTCGTGTACAGGGGTTCTCCGGCTAAAGGTTGTGGAGGCAACTTGTGCGCTACCAGGTCTAGTCCGTGTAGGAGCAAATTGAGACTCTCTAACCCTTCCTAGAGTGTGAATTTGCCAGAACCGCACCCGAAGGTCGGTCTGTACCGAGAAAGGGGAAAACTGGAAATTCACCGCCGGCGATCAAGCACTCGGGCTGTGGCTCGGGGTTGAGCAGCACCGATCACCAACGCATCTAGGGACGCCTTAGCTCGGGCGTGAAAACCTCCCGGTTGGGCTGTCCACGGGAGCCCGAACTTCATCTCTATCGTGCCGAGCCAGTTGTCCGCATCGAGGGGTTCATCCGCCCTTGAGAATACCGGGGGATGAGTTGCTTGGAAGTCGGAGTAGGAGCTCTGTTGGCGCTCCTCACGATCTTGACGCCTCTCTGGTCGAGACGTATTGGCAATCAGAGTTTGCAGCAACTCCGTGTGCTGCTGATGAGAACCCGCCATTGCCGCAACAATGTCGGCCAATGTAACCGTTGGCGGTGGCGGTGGCGGTGTTTGCTGTTGCTGCTGTTGCTGCTGCTGTCCCGAGGAGTCCTCGGGAGGCTGTTGGGAGGTTTCTCCCCCTTGACTAGAACCCCCAACGTCTGGGTTGGCACGAGTACGATTCATTCTGAAATTCAAAACAGCAGCGATCAGCACATGTCATACTTAAAAATTCCATATGAAACAGTAGGTATTAAAGTGACGCATGAATAATTTGCACAACATTCACATATATTGATAAAGCATAAACTTTATACAAGATACATTATTCTCAGTCTCCGAGAAGTCGTGCTCATGTCGTCACTACCTATACATACGCTACTGTCTACGTGACATGTCACTGGTTACAGAAGTTTGGGTTACACTACTCTGGTCGCCCTACTTGGCAACGGTAACCTCCTACTCGGAGTAGAACTCGACCTCCTGTGGGTCGTCCTCCTCCGGTACCTCTGCTGGTGGCTCCGGATCTACAACCTCCTCTCCCATCTCGGGTTCTCCCATTGCCGGAAGACCCAAGACCACCGGTATGCCCAATACCAGAGGTACGAGATCCTGCAACGCGTGGACCTCGTCCATGGCCTGGTTGTAGTCTTCTTCCCAGCCTTGCCCTTCCTCAATAGCATCATCTCGCTCTTGAGTAAGGTCCTCGTTCTGCTGGGTTAGAGTCTGCACCAGTTCTTGCAACGCCGCGATGTCGACATGGCTCTTCTTCTTCGCCTTCTTTAGACGATGCAACTGATTATGTTGTTCGTTTAGTCGCTTGATCGTCGGAAGGTGCGGAGTGCGCTGTGAGCACTCTCGAAATGGTCTCCACGGCTTGTGCTCTCCTTGAGCTTTGCAGCGAGATGCCCCGTATGAACAGTTTGGCTGTCCATCACGGCCTTTCCCGCCCTCATTTGGAGGCTGAGGTTCGCCACCGTGGGGCTGTACCTTGGGCAACCCGGATCGGTTGCCACCCTGTACCTCCCTTCCCACACATGATTCGCCCGTCCCTCCACCGGAACGAGCGCGTATGGAGTGCCCTCCATCACTCTCACGTGTAGCTGGCAGAAACGTGACATGGTGTCACGGGCTGCCACTTGCCACATTTCCTCAGGTCGTCTACCTCTCACCGTGACGGTGAACGGCGCCCACCCAGGTGGTGTAGGTCCTGCAGGAACCTCGACATGGATTGTCCACGTCTTGTTCCCCTCCTCGCCTTCTTCCTTGGCGAAGTACTGCGGCATCTGGTTGTATCCGAAGTATTGAAGCATCTGCCTCAGTGCTTCCGGATAGCCGCTGTGGTGAGAACAGTGAGATTCCACCCACCCGTTCTCGAACTGTTTATCCGCTGTCATCTGTAAAAATATATTTGAGAAATGTCGACTATTTATTTGAACAGTAAACCATTGAGTTAGAACACCAAACATGTCATTGAACCCATAAAACTTGGAAATATAGTTCAAATTTAAACAAATTTGACTTCTGATCTGCTGCCCAACATGACAGCCCTGATCAGTTTCCATTTCAACCTGATTTAGACCATACTAAAGCAAAACCAATTCTGGAGCTCAACATCAAAGTTAAAGCTAACTTCCATAAATTTCCAGAAAGTACTTGCTTGGCCTAAGATCTGTCCTGGTTCAAAAGTTATGAGATGCCAAAGTTAACAGAATTTCTGGAGAAAATTGGACAGCACCTCCCTGCTTTAGGTACTGGTTTGATCCAAGAATTCCAGTTAATTCTACTCCCAGTCTGACAAAACTTTCTGTTACAAAGTTGTAACCCATATCATAAGATTTCCATAACTACCTCATTTTCTATTTTTGGATTTTTATGCAGGATGTTATGCTCAATTTACAGAGAGTTACAGAGAGTGTTTGCTCTGCCCTGTTTTCTGGACAGTTTCAATCTCTACTGCATTTTTCGATTGGTTAAGGGATGAAACACCTCTGAACCTCAACATAAAAGTTGTAAAGCTCTTCCAAAGCTTTCCATAAATGTATCATATGACCCCAACCTCGAAAGAACTCAACCTCTAACCTATGATTAACTTCAGCCTTCAATCAGCTGAAAACAGGGGACTCTGTCCTTAGTCTCCTATAAGTTGAAAACTTATTAACTTTGAATATCCTGATTAAGGGAAGGAGTTACATCAAGTTTTAATGCTTTGGATCCAAACTTTCAAGTTTTATAATGAAGTTGCTCATTTAATGGAGTGTGACGTCGACGCGTCACCAGATCATGTCGGTACTACGTCCTCACAAAGAAAAACCTATACCGGACTTAGCCGGCTTCGTTAGTTCAGTGGAACTAAACGTCTCTCACACACGGGTACAACACGTCTACCATTTCGTGGTTATACTACCTGCAGATAATTCGCACAATCGTCATACTCGGATGCACACCGAGCCCGGTATCCAAACAGTTCGTACACCCGGCCATCATCACTCGCCCGGATGTTCTCAAGCCAAACACGCCTTGAGCTACGTGTTCACGTTTCAGACCATGTGACGGGGTCTCCCAAATTGCACCATGCACGCCAGGGACAGACGTTGCTCGAATACCCCAAACGACATGAAGGGTCGTAGAGGATATTAAAGCGAGTCGGGTTACCTGCCACCCGTGGGGCTCCACCCTTCAGCTTGTGCGCACTGGTGGACAGCGCTTACGTGCACCCCCCAAGACATAAACGTCCCGAGATGCACGATTTTCCAACATAGTCACATAGGTTAGTATGCCACTTTCTATACACTAATAACATCCTTATATGGGCTACTAACTCGTTCCTCACTGGATTTTTGAAAAAGATGACCCTTTTTGTGCATTAAACCTCAAGCGAGCTCTGATACCAACGCTGACACGACCCCACGGTCTTGTCGAGGCAGGATCACGCTGAGGGGTACTGCGTTGCACAGCACCAAATAACACACAACAAAGGTACAAAGCAGAAGCAAAATTTTATTACATAAACGGGTTTATGAACATTTTTACAACAAAATATGTTCAGTCTACACTATCGGGCGTAGACTACGCATCAAGTACACGTTCAATCCGCGAACGTGTCCTTGCTAGCACACACGCACAGTAACATGGCGGCGTGCACGACTCCCACTCGACGGGGTTCCCCTCCTGGGGTTCCGTCTCCTCCTCGGGAGTCCCTTCCTCATAGAACCCTGCAAAAGCTTCAAACACAAGCAGTGAGCACGAAGGCTCAGCAAGTCTGACCCGTCTCGCCTGAACATGAAACTTCTATATGAGGGATGATAGGTACAGGAGGTAAAAATCAGTTGCAAGAACTCGCCTAATTAGTGGAACCTTACTTTCAAGTTTTAGCAGCAAATTGTGGAGAACCTTACACTAAGGCACATGAGAGAGCCGCAATCAAACAAGAAACGCATCTCTCTCATGTACTTTGCCCAAAGTTGAAAAGAACTTTAGTTAGCTCTAAACTACAGAAAACATTAACAATCAAAGTCCATCTTTCAATCAGCAACATTTTAACATGTAACTAGCCTGTTCTTTCTACGTCACAGTACAGTGAACAAGTGGTACTCACTGACCGCGAGGGACGGCGATTAATCGATTTACACCTGCAGGGTTACCCGAATAACCCGTCACGTACGCCCGTACTCGATGTTGCCTACAGCAACCATCACGGACGCCGTACGCAACCACCTTTCACCCGTTAGCCAAATGTTGAACCGGTCCAATCGTCCCGAGCAAGAGGTCTCTGCATGCGCATCTCAGTGCCGCCAGCTGATTTACACCTCGAGCTCTCAACCTACCCTCTGAACGACCAGCTATGCCTCAACACCCAGCTACCCGAGTTACATCGGTTTCCCAGTTCCCATATAGCTGGTAGGTCTTCGGTACTGTTCTAGCTTGTTCAACAGGCCCACGCACGGCTCGGTCCTCAATCGACACAAGCAGAGCTATAGCACACAGGCCCCAAAGTCCTGCTGCCCTTACTCTCCGCTCGGTCTCATTTTTCTTGCCATCTGTTTCATTTGCTATCTTTACCCCAGCGATGTGCCTCTAGACTATTCTCGCGAGTAGTTCCAACTACTCGACTTGTACCGAATCCTACTCTATCTTAGAATTGCATTGGCTAACGAAGTTTTCAATCCAAATCCCCACCCATGGTTTTCTTGGTTATGCCTTTGGTTTTCAAATAAGACTCTAATGCAAGAAATAAGTGATGCTCAAAGAAGGTGCTCAAAACAATAAAAATTTGTAAAGAGGTTAATGCAAACCGGGGCTTGCCTTACTTCTCTTGGTCGTAGGCTAGCTGCTCTTCCGGAGTAACGAAGTCTAAGACTTCGGGTTCCTCCTCGACCTTAGCGACTACATGATATCACAAGTACATGTATTAATTTAAATGCATTTGAATTTAATTTAAACTTGTGAAGGTTGTAAGTCTTACTAGATAGACCCAATGACTCTAAAATTTTTACTGTGGCTTGGTTACAACCTAAACAGAGACTTGGTCAAGTTTTAGTTGCAGCAAAGCTCATTTGAGCTCTCCACAAATAATTATGTCCTTGAACCTAATTGGAACTCTTAGGGTGTTCTAGGGATTTTCATGGAGCAAGCCATGACTTTCTGAAAACTAGATTTTCAGAGTATTCTAATGGAGTTGGTCTCACTTAATTTGAAGGTTCCTAGCTAAAGATATGAGCTAAACAATTTCAGAGAAAATTCTGAAAATATTTCTAAACATTTTCTATTTTCTCTGGAATAGTTTTATTAATCACACCATTAGGTGGATGAAATGAGCTCAAATGGATCTGAAATTTTTATGGTAGCTCAGGGATATTTTGTTGAATATCCTGGCAAAATTTCAGAATTTTCCTCCAAAGGGTTCTCCAGTTAAAATTCTAAACAGTTTAAATTTTGAAGAATTAATTCTGGAGAATTAAGGATTTTCATGAAGTGAAACTTGATTTGCTGGAAATTACTCAGAGATCTGAATCCAATAAATTTTGGTTCACTCGATTTGGAGTTTCCTAGCCAAAGTTATGAGGATTTGAAGTTTGAATGAAATCTGAAAATCGGGAAAAGTTTAAATCTGCCGGTAGGTCCACGGGGACACGTGTTGGGCGCTGGGGCGATGGCACACTGGGGTCCATGGAGTTTTTGCGTGCCAGCACTCCAGATCCGAGCCGCAGACCGATCCTGATTAAAATCCGAGCCGCTGACAGCCGGGACCCACCCTTTCGTCTACCTCTTGACGCCCGCGTTCGGCCGCCGCGACACCTAGCCGGAGAGCTCGCCGGCAGCCTCTGTGGTGCTCCAAACTTCATGATTCCAGCCGCCCCTGCCTAAGTCCACTCAGGGAACATGATCCTGGGCTTAGTTCATCATGAAAAAACAGCCGGCACATGGTCGGCGACGAGCGGCGGCCTCGGGAGAACTTCGGCCGTGTCGGCCGACCTCCCTAGCACCTCGATCGATCGAGCAAACGGTCGGGGAGCATCAGTGGACCTTAGGGAAGGTCTACATAAGCTTAAAGCAGCTCGGGGGGGGTCCGAAGTAGGCCCCCACCGTGCGCCCGATGCTTCCCGCAGGATCCGCCGTTGGCAAGCTTCGAAATACGCCATGTACAGGGGTTCTCCGGCTAAAGGTTGTGAAGGCAACTTGTGCGCTACAAGGTCTAGTCGGTGTTTGGAGCGGATTGAGACTCTCTAACCCTTCCTAGAGTGTGAATTTGCCAGAACAGCACCCGAAGGTCTGTCTGTACCGAGAAAGGGGAAAACTAGAAATTCACCGCCGGCGATCAAGCACTCGGGCTGTGGCTCGGGGGTGAGCAGCACCGATCACCAACGCGTCTAGGGACGCCTTAGCTCGGGTGTGACAACCTCCCGGTTGGGCTGTCCACGGGAGCCCGAAGTGCGGCGGCTTTAGGTCTCTGAATGGAACTCTCGGTATAGCCGAGATCAACCGGTTTCAGCCGATTTCTAGCGACGGGAAAAAAGAAGGAAGGTTCCTAATACCTTGTTGTAGCTCTGGAGGGAGCAGGGTGGCTGTGATCGGGGCTCTCCGATCAGTTCCGAGCGGCGGAGGGAAGAATCCCGGTTCTGTGTTCTTGCGAGGGGAAAACGGTGAGGGGGCTTTGGCCGAGGAGTGGGGCGCCTTAAGAAGGGCTCCGAACCGACTTGTGCCCGCGCGTGGCCAAGCAGCTGGTGGCGCGGCGGCCTCCCTCGGTGGCGATCACTGCTGAAGCCCGAAGACCCGAGTGAGAAAGTCTTCAGTCGGTTGAATCACTTCAGTGGCTGACATGTGGGTCCCACTCCCCTTTTAACCTCTGAACTTAACTCCATATTGCTGGTGTAAACAGTAATCCCCACAATGCCCATGGTGATTTGAATTATTCACTCCTGAGCCTTTTGAATTGGTTAGAATTCAAATTGGGTTTGGTTTGACTAAATTTCAGCACATGTTCAGTTTGAAATTCAAATAAAGTTTGAATTTGCTACACTTAGATCATGTCAAGATCAACTCCAAATGGAGTGAAAATTTGTGTGTGAGCTCACAAAAATGTGCTGAGTAAGAATATGCCTCCCACTTTTGAATTCATGGGATAAACACAGTTTGAATTTGAGTTCAAACTACCCTCTTTCTAGCTATACCCAAAAGTACCTCAAAAAGGTTTTGAATTGGGGTGAAACTTGGCATGGACATTACTAGCAAAGTGTAGGAGTTTTTCATATGTCCAGCCCCTAGATGATGCATGTGGGAAATGCCACTTTTGCATTGTGTGAGTTTGTTCTCTAATGATCATGTTGATAATGGTTACTTGCTCTTCAAATGTGTTCATCAACTTTCTTCAAATGAGGTTTGTGTGTGTGATGATGAACACTTTGGAATGTGTCAAAAACTGAGGCCTTTACAAGAACCATTGCAATCAAGCTCCGAACCTTACCAAAGCTAACCGGAGCTTACCAAAGCTAGTCGGACCTAGCGCCGGAGCTTACTAAAGCTTAGTCGGACCTAGCACGGAACTTACCAAAGCTAGTCGGACCTAGCACCGGAGCTAGCAAAAACAAGACGGACCTAGCCAAAATAAGTCAGACCTTGACAAATCAAGTCAGACCTTACGTCGGACCGATCGGGGACCTTGCAGGAGCTCGGACCTAGAGTTGGACCTTGTTAAAAAGGTGTTTTGGTAGTATTCAAAACTTTTATCATCAAAGCCAATGTATTCAGCACACATAGGTCCCACAATCTCCCCCTTGATGAATGCATTGGCAACACCACTTAAAATCCAAACATTGGCTTATTCACATGAAAAGTTTTGAAAACAGTTTCTCCCCCTTTGTAAATCAGAAGTAAAATGAGAAGAAAAACAGAAATACCAAAAATTCTCCCCCTGAGAAGAATCGTGCCAAAACACTTGTGAATGTGTGCAATGTGTGATCAATTTCTCCCCCTTTGACAATGTATTCAGCAAGGTACAAAAGAGAAATTTTAATTTGTTATGAGCACATTATAACATATACATATAAAACAAAGCTCATCCAAATCATACTATCAAGTAACTTACACTATGACATCAATGAGATACATAAAGTAGTGTAAGCCATGCTAGAGATCAAGTGTAATTTTCAATTTAAGCAAGTCATGATCTCACAAACTTAACTATTTCAAGATCTGAAAGCATGACACTTGTTGCTGCATTTTATTTATCATTTAAAGCACAAATTTTGATCTTAAGACATTTGCAAGAGATTATATGCAGCATCAGCTTTATTTTAACCAACCAAGCAAAGCCTATGTCATTTGACAGTCAGAAGCTTAAGGACATGGTTTTAGTCATACACAACCCTTTTCAAGTTCATATCTAAGTGCAATGATAAGCCATCTCAAAAGAAGAAGTGCGATGCATGCATATTCTCTTGATCTTTTCTCATTTTTTATTTGAACATAAAAACTCAACATGTGAGTTGATTACTTGATTAATTCTTTATGATTAAAAGCACTTGTGAGCATGCAACAAGTTCAAAACAGCAAGAAAGTTTGACCATGACCAGATTTAGTATAAGTAATTATTCCAATTACTAGACATGGTAAAAACTACAAAATGTATAACACGAGTAATGTAGTAAGAACTTTCAGCATGAAAAAGGAATCACAAAGTCATATATGCATGAAATACTATGCTCATATTATTTTAACTTCAGATTTACACATAGACTTCCCAAGTTTCAAAATTCTCCCTCAATTTAAGCCATGAGGATGCATAACCCCTATTTCACTACGAATGTAACAAAAACGAGTGAAATCCCAAAGGTTTTGTAAAAATATCAGCCAATTGTTGTTCGGTATCTACATGGTGAAGCACAATGTTCCCTTTTTCGACATTATCACGGAGAAAGTGATACCTAATGTCAATGTGCTTAGTTCTCCAATGTTGCACGGGGTATTTAGCAATGCAAATGGCACTATCACAAAACAGTGGAACACTATCTAGATCAACCCCATAGTCCTTAAGTGTTTGAACAATCCATAGAATTTTTGAGCAAGCACTAGCAGCAGCTACATATTCAGATTCGGCTGTGGATTGTGCAACTGACCTTTGTTTTATAGAGGACCAGGCAACAAGTGAATTACCAAGAAAATGACAATCACCATAAGTACATTTCCTATAAATCCTACAACCCCCAAAATCAGCATCGAAAAAAGCTTTCAAAGTAACGGTTGAGGAAGAAGGAAGAAAAATGCCAAATTCTTGAGTTCCATGTAAGTAACTGAGAATCCTTTTGACGGCTTGACGATGTGAAGCATGTGGGGAGGCTTGAAACCGTGCACAAAGACATACGCCGAATTGTATGTCCGGTCTTGATGCCGTGAGATACAAAAGTGATCCGATCATGCTTCTATATTCTTTTTTATCAATGGGATCACAATCTTCATCAAGTTCAAGTGTTGTTGCTGTTCCCATTGGTGTCCGAAGAGGCTTGCTTTTGTCCATGTTGAAGCGCCTTAGGAGATCTTTTGTATACTTTGTTTGATGCACAAAGGTACCCTCCTTGGTTTGCTTGATTTGCAGCCCCAAAAAGTACGTGAGTTCTCCCATCATACTCATCTCAAATTCTGAACTCATCATAGCTGAAAACTTGGACACAAGATCATGAGACGCACAACGAAAGATAATATCATCCACATACACTTGAACGAATAATGAGTCATTGCCATGCTTAAGCACAAAAATAGTTTTATCAACCTTGCCCATGGTAAACCCCTTTTCAAGTAAGAATGTTTTTAACCTATCATGCCATGCTCTAGGGGCTTGTTTGAGACCGTACAAGGCTTTGGACAGTTTGTAAACATGATTAGGAAAATTTGGATTTTCAAAACCAGGTGGTTGTTTGACATAAACCTCCTCATCTATGTAGCCATTAAGAAAAGCACTTTTAACATCCATTTGATATAGCTTAAAACCTTTAGATGCAGCAAAAGCTAACAAAATTCTTATGGCTTCTAATCTAGCAACAGAAGCAAAAGTTTCATCAAAATCTAGACCTTCAACTTGTGTGAAACCTTGAGAAACCAACCTAGCCTTATTCCTAACCACAACCCCATCCTCACTTTGTTTATTTTTAAACACCCATTTAGTTCCAATTAAAGTGTGACCTTGAGGTGGAGGTACAAGTTTCCAAACATTATTTCTTTCAAAATTTTCTAACTCTTCTTGCATGGCAATAATCCAAGATTCATTAGTGAGTGCGTGTGATATATCTTTGGGTTCAAAAGAAGCAACAAAAGCAGAATGAGCATGAGAATTGGGATCGAAAAACCTGGATCTTGTAACTCGTTCATGCAAGCTTCCAATAATTTGTTGTGGAGGATGACTTTTGAGAATTTGGAGGGGAGTGGACACTTCACAAGCTTCTTATTCATGTTCATCACAAATAGATGAGCTTGTGACGTGAGGAGGATCTGGACCAGCAATGGTGGTCGTCGGTGCTGGCTGTGAATCAAGATCAGGAGCTGGAACAATGTCATTAGCTGCTGAATTTTTGGGCAGCAGCACCACTTCTTCCTCTTCTTCAACGAAAATACTCTCCCCCTGCAGATATGGATCCGGACCTTCAATATTTGAACTAGTACCTGGGCTAGCTTCATCAAAAGAAACCTCACAAGTCTCCACAATTTTGTTAGTATCAAGTAAAAGCACACGGTAGCCTCTAGTATGAGATGGATAACCAAGAAACATGCCATCAACAGATCTAGCTTCAAATTTATCAAGATTACCATGTTTCTTAACAAAGCATTTGCAACCAAAGACCCAAAAGTGTGTGACACTAGGCCTATGTCCAAACCTTAGCTCATATGGTGTTTTACCTAGCATAGCACGCAAGAAAACACGATTTGAGACATAACAAGCGGTTGCAATTGCATCAGCCCAAAATTTCCTAGGAGTTTGATAGTCATCAAGCATAGTCCTAGCCATCTCAACTAAGGTTCTGTTCTTTCTCTCTACAGCACCATTTTGTTGAGGTACATATGGTGAAGAAAATTGATGATCTATTGCATTGTCAGCACAAAAGTGATCAAACGATTGATTTTTAAATTCGGTTCCACTGTCACTTCTAATTGCTCTTAAAGATCCTGGGTGATCAATTGATAATCTAAGAAATAAAGTTCTAAAGTGACTAAAAGCTTCATTCTTAGATGCCATAAAGTAAACCCAAGAGTATCTAGAATAGTCATCAACAGTCACACGAACATACCATTTACCTCCGAAGGATTGAACACGTGAAGGTCCTACGGTGTCAAGGTGTAAAAGTTGACCCAGTTCAGTTGTCATGGTCATTGTGAGAGGAGCATGTGAACCTGCAACCATCTTAGCATGTCTACAAGAAGAGCACACAATTTCTTTGTCCCCTTTAAGCTTAGGCAGCCCACGTATGCGATCAAGAGCACTAACACGCGTGAGATGATCAAAGCCTATGTGACCAAGTCTACGATGTCAAAAATATAAATCTTTGGAATCATTTTCAACTAGACATCTATGCTTAGAGGAAGACATACCAAAATCATCTTTAAAAACTCTTCCAAACCGAGACATGTTAAAAATAAGCTCACTATTTGAAACTACAACTTTGCAGCAGTTTTTATTGAAAATAATTTCCAGATTTTCATCTAGCAATTGTGAAACAGAAATCAAGTTGTATTTCAATTTTTTGACAAGTGCCACATTCTTCAAAGTGTAGTGATCATTTACTCTAACCGAACCCTTAGCGATTATAGGAGTTGAAGAATTATCGGCAAAAGTAACATTCTCTACACATGACACAAAAGAGATAGAGGAGAACCATTCTTTGTTACCGGTCATGTGGCGTGATCAACCTGAATCCACAATCCAAATGTTCTCCTTCCTCAAGTGTGTAACCTACATAGAAGCACAATACGTCGATGGCTCAATACTGGGGTTAGTTAAAAGGCATTTAGGAATCCAGTACTGAGTCACACGACGTCCAGCAGGAATGACATGCGAAAGCTGAGATAAAACAGCAGGTTTATGAGCCAAAGTTTGAGATTTTTTGTTCTTAACTACTGACCTATGAGGTGTTACTTGTGTAGCACGAAAATCAGTTGCTCCGGAGGCAAAAACTGAAGCTCCGGAGGCAAAAACTGAAGCTCCGGGGGTAAACTTGAATATTTCTGACTCATAGCTGCAGGTTGCATGTTCCTGACATTCGGTTTAGTATGTGCAGCAAATTTTGCATGAGAGTTATAAGATCGAGCTTGCATTCTTTCCTTTTTATGTTGTTTAGCTAGTCTATAACAAAAATCTATGACATGACCATCTCTACCACAATAGGTACAATAAAATTTAACTTTGTGTTCATGTCTAGATGAGCATGCAGTATGCTTATTTGAACCCGAATGTGACAACACTCCTGCAGATTTAAAAACCAATTCTTTTTGTTTAGGAACTGTTTGAATCAAACCACTTCCTAATGATTTTACAATTTTAGGTGGATGTTCCTTAGCATGAGCATGTGAATCAAAACCTAAACCAGTTTTATCATTGCAAGACTTGGAAGAATTCAGTAGCAAGTTTAGGTTCTTATTCCCATTACAAAACCGATCTAATGTCCTATGCATGTTATCAAGTTTATTTGATAGATCAAGGCAATTTTCACATGAATGTTTTCCTTTTAATTTGCAATTGGAACAATATTTAACTTCATGAGAATGTAAAGCAGTGTTCAATATAGAAATTTCTTTCATAGCATCTTGTAGTTTCTTATCAAGATCATCGCAAGTAGAACAATGCAAATCAATTGTAGAACAACAAGCATCTTTCAAGTTTTTATCATTAAGTGCAGCAAGCTTTTTGTTCTTTTCGATTTCAAGTTCAAGTTTATCAAGTGTGGAGGTGTGTGCACTTCTTAGAGAGGATAATTGTTCATATATTAAATCACATGAGGAACAAGAATCATCACTAGGAATCAAGGATTTTAAACGATTAATTTCAGATTCTAGTGACTCAATTTTAACAGCATTGTCCCTAAGCTTTTTGTCCTTTTTTAACAATAATAGTGGCACGAGAAATAGCATCACACATTTCTTCGCAAGTAAGACATACCTCTTCGTTGTCACTGTTGTGTTCTGCATCCTCCATACTTGATTTTGATTTGCCCGCCATGAAGCACAAGTTTGCCAGATCATCTTCATCACTTCCAATGTCTACATCACTCGAGCCAAGTTCTTGAAGTGCGGTGATGAAACTGTTTATCAGTTTGCGTCCTGTAAAACCCTTCTTTTTCTTGTTGGTGTTGCCAAAAGAGGACTTGACTTTATTCTGCTTTTCATCACGGTTAGAAGGACCTGAAAGGTTAGGGCAATCTGTACGAAAGTGTCCTGTCTTACCACATTCAAAGCATCGTTGAGGTCCGGAGCTTCCTCTCCTTCTAGTTCTTACATTTTGCAATGCTTTTGAGAACCTAGTAGAAAGAAGTACTAGCTCCTCCTCTGGAAACTCCTCAATCTGTTCTAGGGTTAGTGAAGACAGCAAAGCAAGTGTATTGTTAGATGATTGGCCAGAGCTAGGCATATCACGTTGTGAGACAAATGCAATAGTCTTATTTGGGTTCTTACGTGATATAATGTCAATTTCATGAGTTTTAAGCTTAGAATAAAGCACGTCTAATGTAAGATTACTCATGACAGTGGATTCACGTATGGATGTTACTTTCATCTCCCAAATTGACATGTCTAATGCACTTAGTAATTGCCTAGCATTTTCAGCATCTGAAAAATTAACATTGACGCTACGCAAGTTACTAAGAATTTTATTAAAACGAGCAAAGAGGTCATCAATGGACTCACCGGGTTGCATCTCAAAGCGCATGTATTCTTTCTTGAACATATCCTGTCTTACCTCCTTGATCGTGTTGGATCCTTCGTGGTAGTCACAAAGTGCTCTCTACGCATCATACGCCGATCGGAGGTGTGCAACACGGTCGAAGTCGCTCTGAGTTAGTCCTTGTATGATCAAGTTCCGAGCCTTGTTGTTGTCGACATCTCTCATGTTTGTAACCGTGACTTGATCGTTTGAAGGCACATCGTAAGGCTTGTACACCTTTTCCCATATTGCAAAGCCTTGCGCCTGGATGAAAGCTTCCATGTGTGCCTTCCAAACCTGAAAATCTAACACACAAGGTTTGGCGGAGTATTTCTCCATGATGATTACTAAAAACACGTGCAAATCACAAAGATTAGAGCAACCTAGCTCTGATACCAATTGTAGGATCGAAGTACACGTGTAAAGCTACCAGGGGGGGTGAATGGTAGATAAAAACTTTTCAGCGGAAGCAACAAAACACCCCTCAGCAGAAAACCGATCTGTTAAAGAAAACGTGTGTGCGACTAATCTAAATGTGTTCAACTTTGACAAAAGTAGTATAGATTGTAGAAAATCAATTCACAAAGACGTCACAACAAGAATCATGAAAATCCGTTGAGAGAAACTCAAGTTACGATCGAAAGATCGAACAAAGGTCAATCTGTCCTACGCGAGAAAAACAGTTCTGGAATACTGCAAAGAAACTCGTGTAGATCAGAAACCATAAATTCAATGACTGTGAAATTTTCACATATGATAGATAATCAAGTTTTGAAGACAACCCATAAATAATCACATCAATTGGATCTGTAAAACTCGAGTTATGATAAAACCACCGAAGCAAGGTAGTGCTGAACAGAAACTCGACGAGAAAAACTTGTCTGAAACAAGTTGGACGAACAAGGCACAAAAGTTCCTTTAGAATACGAATTTTATTTATGAAAACACAAGAGGAACAGCCCCAAAGTCGTGCACCACGAGCTCTGGCCTCCCTTGATTATATAACCAGCCCTAAGGCCAACTCAACTCAAACTAGGACTCCTACTCCTACTTGGATTCAAACTGTAACTTTCCAATACTGCTCAAGACTCTTCTACATGCAGATAGAAGCAATCTTAAGACTTTCAAACACCTTAGTAACGTCCCAAACATTCCTAAAACAACTCAAATTCGTGACCCAAAGGAAATCCTATCATAACCAGCTCAAAACTTTCCATATTTGAGTCAAACACGACTCAGCTGCAGATTGAGTCCATAACCTAGTCGGTTGGACCTTCCCGACCAATTCTTTACGTCCACATCTCTTCATCATGCCCTGGAACCATGAAGCCACGTCCATGCACTCCTTGCACACGTGCAAACATCTTCCAACGACGTCCAAGATACCTTCATATGCATTGTTCTTGATTCAAACATACTGCACAACCTCCCGATCAACTCAACCACAATTCCTCCCGAACTTGGTTGTTGAACCTCGTCTTCTCCCTAAGACTAGTTCAATGGATCCCATCACCAGCCATGTCTTGAACTCAAGCAACACCTGCACATGAATAAACAACTAATACTTCCGAGCACAAATCCTCGACTTGACTCTCGTTAGTTCCGAAACTACAACATCTTACGTGAGCACCTCACATAAGCATGTTGTAAACCATAGCAAAATGATATCAGCCATAACCACCAAAACACACCAAAAACTTAGTAAAATAATACTAAGCAAACTTTCCATAAGAGTAAAGCAAGTTCGAAACATTGCAAGTTAAAAGAAGAACAATTGCAATCAAGCTCCGAACCTTACCAAAGCTAACCGGACCTTGAACCGGAGCTTACCAAAGCTAGTCGGACCTAGCGCCGGAGCTTACTAAAGCTTAGTCGGACTTAGCATGGAACTTACCAAAGCTAGTCGGACCTAGCACCGGAGCTAGCAAAACAAGTCGGACCTAGCCAAAATAAGTCAGACCTAGACAAAGCAAGTCGGACCTTACGTCGGACCTATCGTCGGACCTTGCAGGAGCTCGGACCTAGAGTCGGACCTTGTTAAAAAGGTGTTTTGGTAGTATTCAAAACTTTTATTGTCAAAGCCAATGTATTCAGCACACATATGTCTCACAGTTTCACGCACAACAAAACCACGGATAAGGTTGGTTATCACCTCCCCTTGCTGTCCATCAAGTCTGGGATCATTTCATAGGACAACCTAGTCAGAATTTAGGTTTTCCTCATGGTGGTTTGTTTGGGCCGCCAGCTCCAAACCGTGAAATTCTCCTCCAAGGCGTAGGGGCTCTCAATTATGTTCCGGGGTCATGATCCTTAGCCTCCTACGGACCTCCTCTGACCAAACAGAGCACGATTCCTTCAACCCTAGCCGGAGAACGTCGAGTTCTTCTCCGCCGCCGTGAAAAACGTCTCGGGCGCACGGTGACGGCATAGCTAGCAGCCTCCCCAAGAAAATTTGTGTACATGTCGATGAGCTACACCCTCCACTGATGCTGTAGGATCAGAAGCTCTCGGGTTTGGGGGTCTAGAGAGGGCGCGTAACGTTGCCGGAGCAAGAACCGAGCCGCCACACGTCGCCCGGTGGTTTAGATCCATCGCCGGCTTCTAGTGAGCACGGGGACGAGCTCCTCATGGTCGAATTGGGGCTAGCGGCAAGTTTCCAGCTGTGATTCCATCAGGGAAACGGGAATCAGTGGAGCGCCGCCGCGCCGGCAGGGGGGAGCGCGCTCGGGAAAGGGGGGCTCGGGAGGAAGAAGACGCCTACGGTCCCACCGGTCAGTGGATGTTAGTTGAACCCGGGATCTGCTGGGGCTATATTATTTTCTGTGGCTACAGCCGAAGAACCTGTGAACCACGGTGTGGCTGCACCGAGGAGCTGACACGTCACACAGGACCCATGGTCAGAATTTAAATGTTTCCCGGTTTATTTGAACCCCCAAATTCAGTTCAAATTTAAGAACCTCATAACTTTTGCTAGGGAACTCCAAATTTAGTGACTCAAATTGGGTTGGATTCAGATTGAAAACTTATATCCAAATATGCCACCAAATTTGTAATAAAATCATTATTTAATTCTGGAAAAATTCTTTAAAGCTTTTGAGCAAGAGAATTTTAGAGGGAGTTTGGTTCATCAAAAAATCCTCAAATTTTGCCAGAATATTCTTTAGGGTGTTAGTGATCCTGTAAAAGTTTCAGCTCTTTTGGAATTGATTTGGTTAGGAGAATTCTGATTTCAAGTTTCTGTGTTCAAATGAATACAGAAACAATTCCAGAGAATTTCCAAAACTTGGAAATTAAGTGCTGGACAGTTCCTAGTTCCAAAATTCCTAGGAAAATTCATGCATACTCCCTGAGCTATGTTTGAGATTGTGGTTCACTTGGATTTGCATGATAGTGCAAATTTATTCAGAATTAATTCCTTTTTGCCTAAATACTTAGGGAATTGTTATGGATGAACCACTAATTGAACAATTCTGAATTTTGGTCCAGATTACTTTCTTGTTTCAAGGAACTCACAAGAAAAATTAAGCTCCCTTAGAGCTATGGATCACCACTGTCCTGTTTAACCTCTTAGATGAGTAACATACAAGTTATGAAATACACTTATCACTTGATCATGTTGCTTAACCCAAACTCAAACCACTAGCACCGGTGTCATTTTAAATTCTTAAACAGACTTCCAATTTTAAACTTATCTTTAGAACTTGTTAGCAAAAGCTTTACAATTAAACACATATGCATATTCATAACGTGTAGCATCTACGTGAAGATTGTGAAGCAATCGAAGTGGAGATCAAAGAGGGAGGAAAGCGAGTGCTCAAGCCTCAAGTGGTCTTCACTAACTGATTTGAATCACCATGTCTCGCGGTTATGAGTACCACTTGCTCACTGTGTTGTGACGTAGTAAGCAAGTTGTGTGATAACAGTTTGCAAGTTTTAATTGCTGTTATGATTATTGGAATTGCATGAAAACCTTGTTTGAAGTAGAGATAGAGCAAATTAAAGTTAATTCCCACCTTGGGACAAGTAACATTGGAATGAAGCGTTTCTTGTTTGATTGTGGATTTCCAATGTTGCTCGGCGCAAGGTCACTACTGTGATGGCTAAAATCTAAAGGTTAAGGATGAACGTGTAGGCGAGTCTTTATGTAACTTAATTGTTTACTGTCTTAAGTTACCTTCATGTAGAGTTGCATGCTTTAGGATAGACGGTTAAGTCTTGCTGAGCCTTTGTGCTCACTCTTTCTATATGAGTGGTTTTGCAGGTTAACATAGATGCGTATAAAGAAGGTTGTCCGGTGAGACTCGGAGACTCTGAGTCATGTAACACTTGGGAAACCAGCCGCTGCCATGTCTTGGTGTTGCTAGCGAGAGGAGTCCGCAGGCTGGACCTCTTCTCAAGTGCTCATTAGTTATTCGACGTGAGTGGTTTGTAGTCTTCCGCTGTAGCTATTGATGTAAATTATTTGCAAAGAACATTTGTAAGCTTCCGCTGTTGATTTATGTAATACAGTTTCCTTATATGTGTGCTGTTGGGTGCCGCATAACACGGCACCACCCAATGCGATTCCCGGGCGAGCGGCACGGCCCTGTGATATGGGTCGGGGTCCCCCTCACAGCGTGGTATCAGAGCCGCATTGGTAATAGAGCATGGAATAAGGATCGTATTACGACAAAAACTTAGGATACGGTGAGGAAACTATATTAGACCCACATAAGGACTATAGTAGAATAGTTACTTAAAGTGGCATGACTAACATATGTGTTATAATTCTGAATTTTGATTATGTAACGACGCACCTACGCTCAGGTAAGCATGGTAAGGAACGCCACCGAAAGTGGTTCAATTTCGGTTAGCTCCCCTAACGAGGAAAGTGGTTCGGAGATAGGTCTCACAGCTTGGTGTGGGACGTTAATATGAAACTCTTGAACTCTTCATGTTTCTGAGTCCATATGAAATGCTGGTCCCTGGCGTTCATTAGCCAAGAAAGTGGAAACCCCATCATGTGGTCGGTAACGCGATAGTGTGTTCTTCTGGAAATAGCCTAGAAGGACATACGCAGCGCTTGCCATCGGCGTGCCATGCAGGGCAGTAGGTGGTATCTGTTGGGTTGATAAAATTCCCAACCGTGACGACCCGTTTGCATTCTACTCGTGTTCCCCGTCGTGTGGTGTGAAAACACGATCACGTACCTTGAGACGTGGCTTAAATCAAGGACGGCCGTATGGTAATGATACGGGCGTATGTATTTACTTTCAAATATGGACCTGCCTGAAATGACAACAACCTTTGAGTGCATCACTATTGAGTGTTCTTCTGCAGGTACTAACCACGTATGTATTCTGAGTAGCACACGTTTGCGAGTGACCGCCTTAGTGCCACTGATAATATGGATATGCCGGTATAATCCGGTTAGGATTTTCTTTGGTGAGGCTATGTAGTACCGACATGTTTCTTACGGTGCATCGACACCGTACTACACTTAATAACCTCTTCCCTATGAAGAAATGATTCATGAACTAACTTTCAACTAAAAATGAAAGTTTGAAACAAATATTAGTTACTGAACTCTTATTTTGAGCTAAGATTCAAATGAGAGAATGTTTAGACTTCAAAGGTTTCAAAAACAGAGTGCTCTGTTTCTGGCAGCAATTCTTTCTGGACTTGAACAGAGTGTAACTCTTAGTATATTTACCCAATTAATGTGTATGATACAGTTATGGAAATATTTTTTAAGTTCTCTACAACTTATCTGTAGACCTTCATAGCAAAAACACATGTGAAGTTGGTGAAAAGTCCAGTTGAAGGCAAACTCTCCAGAACCAGGACAGCAGCAAAACCTCTCTGGACCTTTCTGTTTTAAGCCATAACTTCATGTAGAAAAATCCTTAAGGATCCTATGATACACAGTTGGAAAGGTTATGAAATTTTCAACATTTTTGTAATTCAAAGCTTGTTCAGATTCTTATTGTATTTGCATATACAACTGTGATAAATATAGCCACATACAAAGGAGATGTTGGCAAATTTTATCCAGGAATTCTTTTAAATTTGGAAAATCATAACTTTTGATCTAGAAAAGATCTAGAGGCATATGAATAAGCATTGGAAAGATACTGAAGTCTACTAAAACTTTGGTATTGAACTCAAGTCAAGAATCTGTAGTTAACTTGAGTAAATTTTGGATTTTGTGTGTACTGGTCAGGGTAGTCCAGCTTATTAGTTTAGCATACTTAAGATTTGTTTAAACATGAATGTGGTTATGCTTTCATAAAGTTCATGACATGTTCATGTTTTACTTATCTTTACTTACTTCTAGGATATAATTTTGATTGACTCAAAAATTGTTTCGTGCAGTATGGTACACACACATTCTCAAACAGAGCTTGGAGGTTCAAGTCGAGGTGTGGATGACTCGACTTCATCACAAGAGCCATCGCCAACTGGATTGGTGGAGATTATGGAGAGATGAATGAAACTCTCCAAACTCTAGTTCAGCAAGGAATAAATAGAGAAGCTCAACATCACATGCCAACCCCGAGCACTTATCTGGATTTCTTGGCGACACAACCGCCGGTATTCTCTGAAGCGGCTGACCATTGTGAAGCAAATCACTGGTTACGTGTCATTGAATCCAAGTTTGGGTTGATCCAATGTGATGACTTCCAGAATACTCTATTTGCCGCTCAGCAGCTTCATGGCTTTGCTGGAGCCTGGTGGGAAGAATACCTTGCTATCCAACCAGAAGGACATCGTGTCACGTGGACGGAGTTCCAGGATGCATTCCGTGCTCGTTTTGTTCCTGCGGGCATAATGCAAACAAGTCTTGATGAATTCTGGAATCTGAAACAAGAGGAAATGAGTGTTATTGAATATGCGAAGGAATTTAATCGCCTAGCTCAATATGTTCCTGATTATGTGAAATCACTAGCCATGAAGGGTTATCATTTTTACCGAGGGTTGACTGCTAGGCTGCGATGTGAGTCGGCTCAAGTTAGCCAAAAGAAATTTGATGAGTTTGTTAGCTGTGCTATCACTCAGGAATATTATTCCAATCTCTACCTTAAAGAAAAGAGGGGGAGGGACTAATCACAGGATGAATACAATTATCTTCCTCAGAAGTATCGGTTGGTAATCCGTTCACCTTCCGGTCGAGAGGTTCCTCAAAAGGAGAAGTCATTCTTGGAGTATGATGACTCTTATACTCCACAGGGGTTTTATTTACCTCCACCGCAGCAGCAACTTATTTCTCATGCACCTCAGTATCAACAAGGTGCACCAGAATGTTATTTCCCTCAAGAGGTTGAAGACGGTCAAGGTGATTTCTCAGCGGAACCGAGTAGTATCCCACTTCAAATTGAAAATGAACACATCGTCAATGAAGCAACTGAACCGAGAAGCAACCTGATGTCTGCGGGCCCAGTTCCAAACAATGATATTGGACAGCAAAGAAAAGCTATGTCCAAAGTGGGAACTGTTAATTATGTGCCAGTCGATGATCTGCCCAAGTGAGGACCTGTTCTTGCGGGCAGGTTCACCTTAAATGACAAGCCGGTTGTCATTCTATTCGACTCTGGTGCAACACATAACTTCATTATCAAGGCGACGGTGATCCGAGATCAGATCTCCACAATTATCACAAAAGGTTCTTACCTTATTCATTCGCCAGGTGGAGACATATCGACTAATGAAGTCGTTTCTCGAGCACCACTTTGTTTGGGTGGAAAAATTTATCCTACCACCCTCATTATTCTCGGAGATCAAGGAATTGATGCCATATTGGGAATATCATGGTTAACTTTCCATAGGGCTGTTCTGGATATCGAGAACAAGAGTGTTCATTTGGACTCTCCACTTCATGGGCGTCATACATTGTATCTCGGCAAAGCTGTTTCCAAAGTCCCGGAAGTATGTAATGCCGAAGCTTGTAAGTTAGAAGATGTTCCGGTAGTCCGTGAATATGCGGACGTGTTTACCGAAGATCTTCCAGTCTTACCACCGGAGCGTGAGGTGGAATTCAAAATAGAGTTGATACCGGAAACCACACCGATCTCTCAGAGACCATACAAAATGGCTCTGAATGAATTAGCTGAACTGAAGGAGCAACTCAAAGATCTGATGGACAACGGGTTTATTCGTCCAAGTTCATCACCGCTCGGCTTTATTTGTGAAGAAGAAGGATGAGACGCTGAGGCTATGCGTCGATTATCGTCCGTTGAATGCTGTGACGATAAAGAATAAGTATCCACTACCAAGAATTGATATTCTTTTCGATCAACTAGTGGGTGCTAAAGTCTTCTCCAAGATGGTCTTAAGGTCGGGATACCATCAAATCAAGATTCAGGCGGAAGATATCCCGAAAACAGCATTCTCGACAAGATATGGACTCTACGAGTATCTTGTCATGTCATTTGGGTTGACCAATGCTCCGGCTCACTTTATGTATCTTATGAACTCGGTGTTCATGCCGGAGCTGGATCAGTTCGTCATGTTATTCATCGATGATATCTTGGTCTATTCCAAATCAGAGGAGGAACACGCTAAACATTTGCATATTGTGCTCCAACGACTGAGAGATCACAAGCTCTATGCAAATTTTAGTAAATGTGAATTCTGGATCAACCATGTGCCGTTTCTTGGACATATTATTTTAGTGGAAGGCATCGCTGTTGATCCAAGAAAGATTGAACAAGTGCTGCAATGGAAGTCTCCAACATCAGTCCATGAAGTTCGTAGCTTCTTAGCTTTGGCGGGATATTATTGGAGGTTCATCCTGGACTTCTCAAAAATCTCTAAACCTATGACAGGGCTACTGAAAAAGGGCATCAAATATGATTGGAGCAAGCCATGTGAGGAACTTTTCAAGCGTTGGTGAAACACCTCACAACAGCCCCGGTTTTAGCTCAACCGGATACAACCAAGCCCTTCGATGTTTATTGTGATGCGTCCAGCGTCGGGCTTGGGTGTGTACTCATGCAAGGAGGACGCATGGTCGCATATGGATCACGGCAATTACGGAATCATGAACAACATTATCCAACTCATGATCTAGAGCTTGCTGCCGTGGTGCTAGCTTTGAAGATGTGGAGACATTACCTATTGGCAAATCTGGTTCATCTCTACACCGACCATAAAAGCTTGAAGTACATATTCACTCAAAAAGAGTTGAATATGAGACAACGGCGATGGTTGGAGCTGATCAAATACTATGAGATTGAAATTCATTATCATCCAGGCACGGCAAATGTGGTTGCCGATGCACTCAGCCGGAAGTCTCATATTCATAATCTGACCATTACGCCAATGAAGAGGAAGAACCGAGTCTCTACTTGGTTCCATATGGAGCTCTACATAATCTAGCTCTCATACCCACATTAAAAGAGGAGGTTATGGAAGCTCAAAAGCAAGACAAGGGCGTGTCTCATATTAGGAGAAGGTTGAAGAACGAGGAAGTAAAATGTTTCCTGTTAGATGATGAAGATACCTTATGGTTCACGGACCAGATAGTCGTACCCCGTGATATGAGGCTGCGGAAGAAAATTTTGGATGAGGCTCACTTATCCAAATTTTCTTTTCATCTGGGCAGCAACAAGATGTACCAGGAATTGAAGACTAAATTTTGGTGGACCCGGATGAAGCGAGAGATTGCTAAATATGTGTCAGAATGTGATACGTGTCAGCGAGCTCAAGAAAAACCCCGAGGTGAGATCCCCGACCTCCCCTCTACAGTTCTATGCCATGAAATCCCAGTTTTAGGAAGTATAGACGAAGATCCGAAGTTTTCCGGCGAGATCACCGCCTCCCGCCGCCGGGCAGCGCTGCCCGCGCACGGTCAGGGCGACGTGGCCGCTTGTGCGCCGTCTATTTTAAATCGCACGGTAGAAATAAAACCCCCGCGTACCGGTTCGGCGATCTAATCTCAGCCGTCTATTTTAAATCGGACGGTCCACATCAGCCCCGCATTATAAAGGCCGGCATTCTTACGCGCTACCCCCTGGGGATCTCGGAAAACACGAGCTAGCCCCGGAAATTTCTGATCTAGCCCCTGGAACTTCAGAAATTCATGTAAATTCATTTAAAAATCAGTTTTAGCCCCTGGACTTAATAAAAATTAGGAAAACCCCTCTGTTATGTGTAGCTAGACCCCTGGAAATTTATGAAATAATAAATTAGACCCTGTAGTAGGGTGGATTTATCTTTTTGACCCTATATGATATTAAATTCAGAAAATTGAATATGTGATTAGGATTTAAATTTAAAAAGGTGAGGCAAACACATTGTAAATTCAAATTTAAACTCTCCTAGCACTTGGAAAACTTTAGAATGAGTTAAAAGTAGATTTTAAGCTGAAATGAATCTGTCTAATTGATTGTTCACATTTATTAGTTATAGGGACACATTTTTAGGTTAGGAAATAATTCTGAAAATTGGTAAAATAAATTTAAATTAGTTCACATCAGAGGAGAAGTTCAAAAATATATTATTTAATATTTTAGATCAGAACCTATTCTGTTTATATGAGGTGTCTTACTATTTTCATAATAAAGTTCATTTAGGCATAGAAAATAAATCTGAAAATATAGGAAAATAGGTATGCATAACTAGGAAATGATAAATGAAGTTTCCAAATCCAAAGATTTCAGTTTAGGATTTGGTAGAAGATCTGAAAACCCATTTGGAGTAGGAAAATACCTTCCATGCGAACTTGGTAGTTAAGAAGCATATTAATTAAATATAAAGAATTTATTCAAATTGAAAATTCATATATAGTGTGCAAACAGAAATCTGAAATACAAAAGTTAGAAATCATATACATATGTTTAAAAGTGCATGAAGGCTAAAAATCAACACAGCTAGAGTACACACAACACTTAGAAATGTGAATGACTATCATATGTATGTATGTGTGGGGTGAAAGTGTGAACTATGTCTTATGGATTGTTGTTTTCTTTTGCTATGTGTGTTGGCATGAGTAGAATCTGCCCCAGAGCAAGTTCTTCCCTTCCAATATCAGGACTATCCATTCCCAGAGCAGCAGGAAGAAGGCAAGTGTCCTTGACCACTTTGATCCTATGCTAGGATGTGTAGATAGAATTATTTGCATTGACAATTGAAATATGAAACCCATGCTAGGAAGTTTCCCTAGAATTGCATTATCTTGTTTCCTTGTAGCTTGGGTTGGGATTTATTTTATCATGTCATTTATTTATATGTTTATGCTTAGCCATGCTTAGAATGGGATAATTGGGGTATGAGATCATCAATTTATTTACCTTACTCTTGAATGAGACATTATGAGTTATGTAGAGGTAGGGATCGAGGCAAGTTGGATGATTTGGTTGGTGCTGGGTGCACGAGACTCGGGTTTGTGTTTAGTACTTGCTTGGATCCTAAGGACCGGTTCATGGAGCATGTAACTTGGCTTTACCGTGCCAACCACATGCTGAGATGGGGCAGCTTGGCCAATTAATTAGGTGTATCCCCGGCGTAGTATGAGTGTGTTGGATGGTGCGGGGAATAGGTGTCAGCTGGACTACCATATGAACCGCAAGGCTCAAGAGGGGGCCACTGCAGCGGGGTTGGAGCCTCTTGTATGCTGTTAGGGGTGAAACCACAGTGGGCCCACGCTCGTCGGGAATCTCTTTGTAAAGGCTTCGTAGTGATCTCCTGGCTACACACCTGGGAAGTGTGAATGTGGTTCGTGGCCACTGGCATAATGGAGGTTCTTTTAGTCCACCCGGCAACGGGGGATGAAATCACTACAGATGGGTACAGTGGTGCAAACTCTGCATAGTCAAAACTGTCATGACAGCCGTGCTCACGGTCAAGAGCAGCTTGGACTTATTCATGATTAGAGGATGATGGCTTTGGAAGTTGTGGATGTTAAGTGGGGAGCTTAACATTGAAAATGATGTTATGGTTATTTGATTATGATGATGGGATGGGAGATTGGGACCATTTCACCTATGTAGTAATGTAGGTGCTTAATAAGCTAAGGTGATAGGTATCAATTGCGTAGTGCTTTAACCATGAGTTCAACCTCTCCTTGCTCTAGCCATGCATGACATAACTTTCCCACACTTGTTGAGTACCAACGGTACTCAAACTTGCATATTTGTTGGTTTAAGTTGCTGCTAGGCCAAGGGGAAGAGGTGGTGTTTAATGACCAAGACTTCGGACCCGAAGAAGGATGCTAGGTTCATGGAGTCCCCCGGGCAACGCCTGTGACGGAGCCCACAAGAATAATATTTCCGCTGCTAGTTTATTTACATGTTATGAACTTATTATCGTCCATCGAGACGTATGCTTTGTAAGACATATTTATATTCGACACCTGGCTTGTAATAAATGATGCTTCACTATTTGTCATCACATGTAAGAGAAAATGATCCTGGCATACATGTGATATTCACTCGGTTGTTCTTCGGAGAAACCGGGTGTGACAACGAGTGAAAGCCGACCACATGAAGAAAGCGGGAACCTTGCAACCGCTAAGCGTTCCGGCATGGAAGTGGGAGGATATTAGTATGGATTTCATTGTTGGACTACCTCTCACGGCTAATAAGCATGACTCAGTTGGGGTGATCATTGATCGGCTAACCAAATCAGCACATTTCATCCCGGTACATACGGGATTCCATGCCAAGAAGTATGCGAAGATGTATATTGCAAGAATATTGTGCCTACATGGAGATCCCCAGACGATCATCTCCGATCGAGGCGCGTTGTTTGTTGCTCGTTTATAGGAGCAACTACATGCCTCACTGGGGACCAAATTGATTAGAAGCTCTGCATATCATCCTCAAACCGATGGGCAAATGGAGAGGGTGAATCAAGTTCTCGAAGATATGCTTTGAGCATGTGCCATTCACCACGGTAAAGGATGGGACGATTATCTACCATTGGCGGAATTCGCTTATAACAATGGATATCAAGCGAGTATCAAGATGGCACCGTATGAAGCTCTCTACGGCCGGAAGTGCTGCACACCCTTGAACTGGTGTGAATCTGGCGAGAGAGTTATTTACAGGATTGATCTCATAAATGAAGCTGAAGAGCGGGTAAGGCTTATTCAAGCAAATCTTAAAGCCGCTCAGTCCAGACAAAAGAGCTATGCAGATAGGAGACGTCGTCCTCTGGACTTCCATGTTGGGGACCACGCATATCTCCGCGTATCTCCTATGAAGGGAATTCACCGATTCGGAGTGAAAGGAAAATTAGCTCCACGTTTTATCGGTCCCTTCGCCATCATCGAAAGATGTGGACCCGTGGCCTACTGTCTGGAGTTACCGGCGGCCTTAGCCGGAGTTCATAACGTCTTCCACATATCTCAGTTGCGGAAGTGTTTGAAAGTGCCAATGGTGATTCTCATGGGAGGCATAGCAGATTTGAAGCCGGACCTCACTTATGTTGAACATCCAACCCGGATAATTGATGAAAAGACTCGCGAGACCCGAAACCGGATGCTGCGATTTTTCAAGGTGCTATGGGAAAATCACACGTCCAACGAAGCTACATGGGAAAGCGAGGAGTATTTACAACGCAATCACCCGGAGCTGTTAGAGGATATGTTCGATAGTCGTCCTCCCCACATTGTTCTTAATCCTGAATCTCGGGACAAGATTCTTTTTAAGGGGGAGGAATGTAAAAGTCCCAAAAACTTATAAATGGAAAACTTGAGCTGTGCATAAAGTTGAGTTCAAATTCAAGAAATGGGACTTGTTTAAACTTTTCCACATACGATAATACACATGAGAGTTCTTCTTAAACAAGCTTATGGTCATTTATAGGCTTGGACCCTAGGTGGATTAAAACCACATATTTGAAGTCTCATATGCAATGGAAAGTCTAAAAATTGGATTTTGAGCTAAATGTTCAACTCGAAGTTCAAATGAGGGAACTACAATAGGAATTTCAAACTGTTGTGTTCAAAAGCTCAATTGCGGCAACCAAATTTAAAATCAGATTACATATTTGAATTCCTTGGGTCCAAATAAGTGGGTATGCAAAGTTTCATGAATTTTTGAAATGTTTTGCTACTCATTTTTCCAAAAGGACTCTAAATTGCAATGAATTCAAATACACATTTGAATTTGGATGAAAATTGGCCAAATTCTACAAATGCACTTCAGTTTTGAACTTCCCACAATTAAACTTCAACATTTGCAAAATTTGAGAGATTTTGGAGAGGATAAGGGGACAGTGGGGCCCACTGGTCAGTACACTCAAATATCTGGAAATTTTGAGTCGGTTCTCTGTTTCTATGTTCAGACCCAAACTCGAATCAAACACAGCGCAGGCCGACACCGAGACAAGCCGGCGACACCTCCCGAGCAGCTGCTGGATTTTCCCTCGCCCTTATCAGCTTCCACCGGGGGTGTGCACCTCACAACACTGAAAACACGCTCGTGCTACGCCTCCTCCACGCAACAGCGCTGTTCCCTGGAGTTCTTGCCGCCACCGAGCTCACACAACCGGTTCTCCGTCGCCAACAATCTTCGCGAGCTTTGACACCCGGACAAACGTGGAAGCGGTGTCGCCCACGCTCCCAGAAGCCTTTCAAAGCAAGTTTCGAGTGTGCAGCGGGCTACAATCACCTTGGTGAGCATTTTCTTCTCTGGCGGACCGACCTCGGTGACTTCACGTCAAACCGAGTCTCTCTGGTGTTTCACGCACAACAAAGCCACGGATAAGGTTGGTTAGCACCTCCCCTTGCTGTCCGTCAAGTCTGGTATCATTTCATAGGACAACCTAGCCGGAATTTAGGTTTTCCTCATGGCAGTTTCTTCGGGCCGCCGGCTCCAAACAATGAAGTTCTCCTCCAAGGCGTAGGGGCTCTCAATTATGTTCCAGGGTCATGATCCTTAGCCTCCTACGGACCTCCTTGACCAAACAGAGCACGATTCCATCAACCCTAGCCGGAGAACGTTGAGTTCTTCTCCGCCGCCGCGAAAAACGTCTCGGGTGCACGGTGACGACATAGCTAGAGGCCTCCCCAAGAAAATTTGTGTACACGTCAATGAGCTACACCCTCCACTGATGCTGTAGGACCAAAAGCTCTCGGGTTTGGGGGTCTAGAGAGGGTGCGCAACGTCACCGGAGCAAGAACTGAGCCGCCACACATCGCCCGGTGGTTTAGAGCCATCGCAGGTCTCTGGTGAGCATGGGGACGAGTTCCTCATGGTTGAATTGGGGCTAGAGGCGAGTTTCCGGCCGTGATTCCATCGGGGAACGGAAATCAGTGGAGCACCGCAGTGCCGGCTAGGGGGGAGCGCGCCCGGGAAAGGGGGGCTCGGGAGGAAGAAGACGCCTATGGTCCCACCGGTCAGTGGCTGTTAGTTGAACCCGGGATCGGCTATTTGATTTTCTGTGGCTACAGCCGAAGAACCTGTGAACCACGGTGTGGCTTAACCGAGGAGCTGACACGTCACACGGGACCCACGGTCAGAATTTAAATGTTTCCCGGTTTATTTGAACCACCAAATTGAGTTCAAACTTTACAACCTCATAACTTTTGCTAGGGAACTCTAAATTTAGTGATTCAAATTGGGTTGGATTCACATTGAAAACACAATCCAATATGCCACCCAATTTGTATGAAAATCATTATTTAATTCTGGAAAATTCTTTAAAGCTTTTCAGCAAAAGAATTTTAGAGGGAGTTTGGTTCATCCAAAAATCCTGAAATTTTGCCAGAGTATTCTTTAGGGTGTTGGTGAACTCCTGTAAAGGTTTCAGCTCTTTTGGAGTTGATTTGGTTAGGAGAATTCTGATTTCAAGTTTCCATATTCAAATGAATGCAGAAACAATTCCAGAGAATTTCCAAAACTTGGAGATTCAGTTCTGGGCAGTTCCTAGTTCCAAAATTCCTGGGAAAATTCATGCATACTCCCTGAGCTATGTTTGAGATTGTGGTTCACTTGGATTTGCATGAAAGTGCAAATTTATTCAGAATTAATTCTGTTTTGCCTAAATACTTAGGGAATTGTTCTGGATGAACCACTAATTGAACAATTTTGAATTTTGGTCCAGATTACTTTCTTCTGACAAGGAACTCACAAGAAAATTTTCAGCTCCATTGGAGCTCTGGATCACCACTGTCCTGTTTAACCTCTTAGATGAGTAACACACAAGTGATGAAATGCATTTATCAATTGATTGTGTTGCTTAAAACCCAAACCACTAGCACCAGTGTCATTTTAAATTCTTAAACAGAATTCCAGTTTTAAACTTGTCTCTAGAACTTGTTAGCAAAAGCTTTACAATTAAACACATATGCATATTCATAACGTGTAGCATCTACGTGAAGATTGTGAAGCAATCAAAGTGGAGATCAAAGAGGGAGGAAAGCGAGTGCTCAAGCCTCAAGTGGTCTTCACTAACTGAATAGATACTTAGTCACCTGCAAAACCAAGGCAAGCTCCGGTTTGCATTTAAGCTGTTTTATAAAGTTTTTACTTTGTTCACAATTATGGTTTAAAGTTGCATGTGCATTAGGTCAAGTATGTTTTATACTCCACTTGCATAACCAAAATAGACTCTGGAGTTAAGGGTAGAATAGAGTTTCCCCGCTGTAGAATAATGGCATGCTAAATAGGTTAGGACATCCGGTAGTAGTCGAGTAGTTGGAATCTACTCGTGAGCTATAGTTCAGGATCACACGGTATAGTGGAAAGAGGCAAACTAAAGTTTATATTTCCAAAGATGAGACTGGGCAGGAGGGTTAGGCAGTGACAAGACGAGGTCTTGGTCGAGTAGCTCTGCCTGTGTCGGTTAAGGACCGAAGCGTGTGCAGCCCCGCTGAGCAAGTATTGAGTTGTGTACCGGATGCTTACTGCTATATGGGATCCAGGAAACCGATGTACCAGGTTAACTGGGCTGTAGAGGCATACCACATCGTCTCGTTAGACCTATAAGCCCGAGACGGCGCGACCGGTTCTACAGTCGGATGTCCTGCGAAAGGTTGCCACATACGACGTAATGAAGGACGCCGGATTTGGGTCTTCAGAGGCGAGCGTATGTGTCGAGTTATCTGGGCAGTGTTTGATTTGAATCACCATCCCTCGCGGTTATGAGTACCACTTGCTCACTGTGTTGTGACGTAGTAAGCAAGTTGTGTGATAACAGTTTGCAAGTTTTAATTGCTGTTATGATTATTGGAATTGCATGAAAACCTTGTTTGAAGTAGAGATAGAGCAAATTAAAGTTAATTTCCACCTTGGGAAAAGTAACATTGGAATGAAGTGTTTCTTGTTTGATTGTGGATTTCCAATGTTGCTCGGTGCAAGTTCACTACTGTGATGGCTAAATCTAAAAGTTAAGGATGAACGTGTAGGCGAGTCTTTATGCAACTTAATTGTTTACTGTCTTAAGTTACCTTCATGTAGAGTTGCATGCTTTAGGAGAGATGGTTAAGTCTTGCTGAGCCTTTGTGCTCACTCTTGCTATATGAGTGGTTTTGCAGGTTAACATAGTGTAAGTGCATCTAGGATATCCCTTGTGGGTTTTGGCTAATTGATGACGAACATATGAGATCCTAATGAAACTATTAAGATGATTGCAGGATAAACAAAGTGAACTGGCTCGGCACACACAAAAAGGTGAGAAATAGAGTGGTGCCCGAAAAGGAAGACTTTAGTGGAATTTAGAAGAGCAAAGTAGATATAAATGTATAGGTTGTGTGTGAGAGACATATCCCAAGAGCTCATGACTTTGTGTAAGGGTAAGGGCTAATAATTAACTAAAATCCACTGAACACCGGACTAGTCCGTCCATGGATCGGACTAGTCCGGTCAGCTTACTGGAACTCAACCGGACAAATCCGGTTTTGGACCAGACTAGTCCGGGCATGTCTCTGTTGTCCTCTTTAGAGGACTGCGGACTAGTCCGCTGAAGGTTCTGGAACCCCATTTCAGATAGCACCGGACAAGTCCGGTTTGTGGACCGGACTAATCCGGTTAACCCACTGGAAGTAGACTGGACAAGTCCGATCATATACCGGACTAGTCCGGTAGTAGGTTTAACAACGGTAACTTCTTTGGAAACCCTATAAAAAGAGGTCCTACGTTGTTTCTATAGAGAGACACGTCTCATACTGTCAAAAACTGAAACCCTAGCGCCGCCACCTGTCCCAAGAGCCCAAAAACACGTCTCCCCACACATCTAAGGTGCAAAAAGGTGAAGATCAATCAAATACTTGGATTTGGGATTGGGAGATCGTCGTTCCTTCGTTGTGAGCTCTTGGGGTTTGATTTCTCTACACTCATATCCTGCATTGTAATCTTTTTGAGTGTATTTGATCACCTTCTCTGTAATTCTTGTGGGAGCCCTCAACGTGTGAGGTTGCCTCACAAACTCGGTGATTACCCGTGATAGTGGAGTCAAGTCGGCCTTTGTGGTGACTTGAAGAGGGAAAGGGTTGGGAACCCGGCTCTGTGTGATCTTCCGCAACGAGGACGTAGATCTCTTGGTGAGATCGAACCTCGGTAAAAATTTGTGTCTCTTGTCTCTCATTTGTTTTACATTTTGATACATTAGATCACTAGTTTGCTAGTCATCGTTTTGAGTTCCTTATAAGTTTGCATGTGCATCCATACAATAAATTTAATTTATAAAAACTGTTGTTCTCATTCCGCTGCTAAAAGATTAAATTTGTGAGACACGCTTAATTAACTCAAATAATTCAGCACACCGGACTAGTCCGCCCACACAACCGGACTAGTCCGGTCAGTCAAGTTTCTGATAACTTTATTAAGTGTGCAGGAATCCTTTAAAGGCCTATTCACCCCCCCCTCTAGGCCACATTCAATTGGTATCAGAGCCAAGTTCTCCACCAACGAGACTCACATCTCGGAGAGATCAATGGCCTCTGAGAAGAACAATGATATCCCGAAGACGAACAACAACGATGAGGAGCAAGAAGCCAAAGCCTTCGATGTGCTAAAAGAAAGTCCACATGACGATGATGAAGTGAGACAGCTAAAGGCATTACTGAGAAAGAAATTAATGGCACGAAAGGGAAAAGAGGAAGAAAAGACTATGGGGAGTGGTCATCACGACTACTCCCGGTATCCTTACAACTACAACCGTCTCAATTCAAATAATCATTATCTCTCTATTCCCATGGGAAGGCCCCCTCAGTTTGACGGAAGTGACTACACCATGTGGAAGTACAACATGAAAATGCATCTAATATCCTTGAACCCCAGCCTTTGGCATATTGTCTGCACAGGAATAGATATCCCAGACACGGATGAAGAACTCACTCCGGAACAAGAACAAGAGATTCACAGGAATGCACAAGCCGTTGCAGTAATCACATCGTCACTGAGCAGAGAGGAATTCACCAAGATCGATGGACTAGAAAGTGCAAAAGAAATCTTGGATACACTCAAAACTGCTCATGAAGGAAATAGGTCTGTACGTGAAGCCAAAATTGAGATGCTAGAAGGAGAATTGGGGAGATTTGCTATTGAAGAAGGCGAATCACCTCAAGACATGTACAATCGGATGAAGGCACTCATCAACAAAATTCGTGCCTATGGAAGTAAGAAATGGACTGATCACGAGGTGGTCAAAAGGATGATAAGAGCCTTCATGCCAAGAAACGTCACACTTTGCTCAATGATTAGAGAAAGCCCCGGGTTTCACAAAATGACTCCCGATGAGTTATTGGGAAAGATCATAAATCATGAAATGATGGAGAAAGAAGCTCAATACGTCAAAGACTTAGCCGAGCTCACCTCTTCTAAAAAGAAAGAAGTTGCTCTCAAAGCAACGTGCAGACCCAAACTCAAAGAAACTCGTGAAGACCAAGACGATGGGGATACAAGCGACGAGAGCACCGATCTTGATGACGAATAAATGGTACTCTTCATCAAAAAGTTCAAACGCATGATGAAGAGAAGACACGGCAACAATTCACATGAAGGCAAAAGCAAGGATAAAGGAAAATCCAAGGCTCGACGCACTTGCTACAACTGCGGAGAGTATGGTCACTTCATGGTGGATTGTACTTATGAAGAAAACAAAAAGAAGAAGGAAACAAGATCTCAAGAAAAGAAAAATTTCAGAAAAAGAAGACAAGCCCATCAAGCTCACATTGGGAAGGAGTGGGACTCAAACGACGAGTCCTCCTCCGATGAAGAAGAAGAGATGGCCACTATCGCAGTCAAGAAACCAACTATGAGAGCCACACTCTTTTCGAACATGGGAGGACGGGACATGAACAACCACACTTGTCTTATGGCTAAGGAAGGCAAGAAAAAGGTTCGACTTACTCCTCCTGTGCTAAATTCCTCCATTGATGACTTTGATAGCTAGTGATAATGAAGAATTGTTTAGAGGGCTAAGTAAAATTGCTTTAAAGAAAATGGAAATGTTGTCAAACGAAATCTTTGGAAAGGAGGAACTTGTCAACCGACAAGAAGATATGCTCATCCGTGAGAGAAAGAGATATCAAGAAGTTGAAAAGCTTCTTGAGCTTGAAAGAGAGAATAATGAGTCACTTGAGTTAGAGCTAGCCTTGAGTAAGGAAACTTACTCAAAGTTAGAAGACTCGCACATTGCAATCAAGGAAGAACTTGCTAACTTGTCAAAAGTTAACAAAATCCTTGAGGTGCAAGTTGAGTCGCTCAAACAAAGTGACTCCTCTTCCTCCAAAAGCTCTTCCTCCAAAGACATGAGTTCGACAAAAATAAGAACCTGCACTTGCTCTAGTAAGAAAAATGTAATTTCTAATGCTTCAACCTCTCATGACATGCATTCTTCTCAAAACGGCATCTTTGATAAGGAGAAGATCAAATATGCACGAAGTGCATATATGATCACTAGACCTCCCAATGTCAAAGATGGTCTTGGCTTTGACAGGAACAAACACATGTCTACTTCTAATCATGCTAAGAATAGAATCATTTTTGTTAAAGAAATATCCCATGAATCTGAGCTACAAACACTGTTCCATGCGTTTGATACTTCTTATGTTCTCATGAAAAACAAGTATGGAAAAGTCATTGCTAAATATACAGGGCCACACCACAAGAACTTAAAAACTTGTGTGTGGGTGCCCAAGACTCTTGTGACTAACCTGAGAGGACCCAAGCAAGCTTGGGTACCTAAAACCCAGAAATAATTCTATTTTGCAGGCTTACACCTCCGGCGGATCTAAGTGGGTGCTAGATAGCGGATGCACAAATCATATGACCGGAGAGAGAGGTATGTTGTGGAATACGAGTGCAACAAGGATCCAAGTGAAGGTATATACTTTGGAGACAACAGCCAAGGAAAGGTCCTTGGTAGTGGTAACATTGAAATATCCTCTCAACACACCTTATCTAATGTTTTACACGTAGACTCTCTAGATTATAATCTTTTATCAATATCTCAACTATGCGACAAAGGTTACAACTGTTTATTAACTAATGAGGGTGTGACCGTCTTTAGAAGAAGTGATGGCTCGATTGCATTCAAGGGATTGTTGAAGGGAAAGCTTTATCTTGTTGACTTCAACAAAGATAAAGCCGAACTCAACACTTGCTTGGTTGCAAAGACCAACATGGGATGGCTGTGGCATAGACGACTAGCCCATGTTGGAATGAGAAATCTGCAGAAACTTCTAAAAGGTGGTCACATCCGTGGTCTTAAGGATGTGGTTTTTGAAAAAGACAGGCCGTGCAGCGCTTGTCAAGCAGGAAAACAGGTTGGAGCACCACACCCCGCCAAGAATGTGATGACCACCACTAGACCGCTGGAACTTCTTCACATGGATCTCTTTGGTCCAATTGCGTACATCAGCATCGGCGGTAACAAATACGGTTTAGTAATTGTTGATGATTTTTCAAGATTTACCTGGGTATTTTTCTTGTATGATAAATCAGAAACTCAGGGAATCCTCAAGCAGTTCTTGAAAAGAGCTCAGAATGAATTCTCATTAACCGTAAAGAATATCAGAAGTGACAATGGGACAGAATTCAAGAACACCCAAGTTGAAGAATATCTCAATGAAGAAGGTATAAAGCATGAATTCTGGGCACCCTACTCTCCTCAACAGAACAGGGTGGCCGAAAGGAAGAACAGAATATTAATCGAAATGGCGAGAACAATGTTGGATGAATACAAGACGTCAGACCGATTTTGGGCAGAAGCGGTGAACACCGCTTGTCATGCCACAAATCGGTTGTACCTTCATCGACTACTGAAGAAAACTCCATATGAGCTACTCACGGGTAAAAAGCCTAATGTTTCTTATTTCAAAGTTTTTGGTTGCAAATGTTTTATCCTGAACAAGAAACCAAGGGCCTCGAAGTTTGCTTCGAAGTCCAATGAAGGATTCTTGCTCGGATTTGAATCGAATGCCTACGCCTATCGTGTCTTCAACAAGGTGTCTGGCCTTGTTGAAGTAGCACGTGACGTAGTGTTCGATGAAACTAACGGCTCACAAGTGGAGCAAGTCGATAGGTCTATGCTAGATAAGGAGGAAGCCCCATGTGAAGCGCTGAAGAAAATGGCACTTGGTGATATCCTACCACGAGAGGAGACACAAGATGAATTTCAACAAGGAAGCAATGATCAAGGGGGAGCTCCTACACAAGATCAGGTTGAGGAAGATCAAGAAAATCAAGATGATCATGGAAGCAATGATCTAGGGGGAGACATGACACATGAAGACAATGAAGAACAAGCAACTATACAAATTCCACACCCAAGAGTACATCAGTGTGTGCAAAGAGACCATCCTGTCAACAATATCATTGGAGATATTGCTAAGGGAGTAACTACTAGATCTCAAATTGCAAATTTTTGTGAACACTATTCTTTTGTGTCTTTTCTGGAGCCATACAGGGTAGAAGAAGCCTTAAGGGATCCAGACTGGGTGATTGCGATGCAAGAGGAGCTGAACAACTTCAGAAGAAATGAAGTGTGGGAGCTGGTGGAAAGACCAAGGGCGAACATCGTTGGAACCAAATGGGTCTTTCGGAACAAGCAAGATGAACATGGAGTAGTGACAATAAATAAAGTGAGTTTGGTGGCCAAAGGTTATTCTCAGGTGGAAGGTTTGGACTTCGATGAAACTTTCGCTCCTATAGCTAGACTTGAGTCCATTCGCATTTTATTGGCATATGCTACTCACCATAATTTTAAATTGTATCAAATGGACGTCAAGAGTGCCTTCCTCAATGGTCCGATAAAGGAGGAAGTCTATGTGGAGCAGCCACCGGGGTTCGAAGATCAGGAGTATCCCAACCATGTCTATAAACTGCGTAAGGCTCTCTATGGCCTCAAACAGGCTCCTCGAGCCTAGTATGAGTGCCTTAGAGACTTTCTGACTCAAAATGGATTCAAAATTGGTAAAGCTGACTATACACTCTTTACTAAACATTTTGATGATCATTTATTCATATGTCAAATTTATGTTGATGACATTATCTTTGGATCCACTAACAAGTCCTTCTGTGAAGAATTTAGCAAAATAATGACAGACAGGTTCGAGATGTCAATGATGGGTGAATTGAAGTTCTTCTTGGGATTTCAAGTGAAGCAACTGAGAGAAGGTACATTTATAAGCCAAACTAAACATACACAATACATTCTCAAGAAATTCAATATGGACAAAGCCAAGCCCATCAAGACACCCATGGCCATCAACGGACATCTCGACCTCAATGAAGACGGTCCAAATGTGGACCAAAAGGTATATCGGTCCATGATTGGCTCCTTACTATACTTATGTGCATCTAGGCCAGATATTATGCTTAGTGTTTGCATGTGTGCAAGGTTTCAAGCCGCACTTAAAGAGTGTCACTTAATTGCTGTAAAAAGAATCCTAAGGTACCTTGTGCACACACCCAACTTGGGCCTTTGGTATCCCAAAGGATCCAAGTTTAACTTGATAGGGTATTCCGACGCCGACTATGCAGGATGCAAAGTCGATAGAAAGAGCACGTCAGGGACTTGTCAATTTCTTGGTAGGTCCCTAGTTTCTTGGTCATCTAAAAAGAAAAACTCCATTGCTCTTTCCACAGCGGAAGCGGAGTATGTTGCAGCCGGTAGTTGCTGTGCGCAACTACTTTGGATGCGACAAACCCTTAGGGACTACGGCTACAATCTAAGTCATATCCCGCTTCTATGCGATAATGGAAGTGCTATAAAGATTGCACACAACCCTGTAGAGCACTCAAGAACTAAACACATAGATATCCGTCATCACTTTCTTAGAGATCATTCATTAAAAGGTGACATTGCTATTTCACATGTTAGGACTGAAAAACAACTTGCGGATATTTTTACCAAACCATTAGATGAGAAAAGCTTCTGTGAACTAAGAAATGAGCTAAACATTCTTGACTCTCGAAATGTGGCTTGAAACATTGCATACCTGGTTGCAACTCAAAATGTTACTTTGTATTATCAAAATGCTCCTCTTCTCCTTTTCCACTCAGAAAACTATTTTAATGAAGAAATCTTGTGGATTATGACCATTGTTTGATTGCTGATTGCCTACTGGTCGTAATCACCAAGACTACTTGCAAAATTATTATCCTTGGATCACTATTAATTATCTATATATGTATCAAGTCTGTTGGAAACGGACTAGTCCGATTTCCAATCGGACTAGTCCGGACTGACAACAACTAGGTTAACTCAGGGGTACCGGACTAGTCCGCTACCATGACCGGACTAGTCCGGTCAGTCGCATATAGAAGCACTTGGCCGGCCCAGACCTCTCCCTCACCCCTCATTAGACTTGCTCTCCCTCTCCTCTTCCAAACCCTAGCCCCCAAAGTGATTTTCTGGTTGAACCCTCAAAATCGAGTTTTTCTCCGCGAAAAAGACTCCCCTTGACGAGTGGTCTCCCTCCTCCGGACTGATTTCCACTTCTTCGACGCGAATCTTCAAATCTTGGTAAATTTCCCCCTTTAAACCAAAATCTCAACTTTTCTAGTTCTAGCTAGTTTTCTTTGATTTCAAAAGGATGTACATTGCCTCAATAGATGTATTCCTACCATGTTCCTACCCTTGTGCCCTTAGATAGGAGATTTGATTCAAATGAAACATTAGGGTTCTTATGCCAGGCCGGACTAGTCCGGCGCACAGAGGCGGACAAGTCCGGTCCACCGGACAAGTCCGCACTCTGAAAACCGGACAAGTCCGGTCTTTGACAGTTGAACCCCTACATTCCCATTTGAAGTCGATAATGAGTCCATTTGCATCTAATCCTTGAACTCCTTATCAGGCATCATGTCTTCAGGCTCAGATGACAGCTCCTTTCACATTGATGAAGACGTTCAACGCAAGAAAGTGAGGAGGACCAAGGAGAGAGTTATGAAGAAGAGACAACATCCACTCTCCACCCTCCGACGACAATCAACCTAAGAAGAGGAAAGTCATTGGCAAAAGGCCTCTAAGGAAAGATGCTGCTGAGGGCTCGTCAGGGCCAAAAAGAATTCTCAATAAAGGGAAGGGACTTGCTAGTGGTCCCCTTGGGCCCTTGAAGATGAAAAACCCTATTCACCGCAACAGGCAGCCTTCAAGTGAGGATTTCACTGGAAAAGGGAGTGAGCTAGCTGATAATTTCAGGAAGATTCAAGTGTATGACCGACCTAAGCAATGCTCTGATCCAAGGTTCTGGAGCAACTTCCATGCAGACTACTACGAGCATGTGTACATGAAGATGAAGAACCCTGTAGTAGAGAGTCAATGGCTAAATGTTGAATATCTGAAGTCGAAGAGGTATCCTGCCTTTCGTGAGATGGTGGAGGCGTTAGAGAGGCACAGTCTGACGGACCTGCTATCCTTTGAGTATGACTGGAACAATGAAGTAATTACCCAGTTTTACTCCACTCTCTACTTTGCTCGGGATGATGGAGACAGTCTTACTTGGATGACTCATGGTTCAAGGTATAGTATCACGTATGATGAATTTGCTAGGATTCTTCACCTCCAACACACTTTGGATCATGAATTGGTCATTCATAATCTGAAACCCCTGGAGAAGGAGGAACTTGAATTTCTCTATGACACAAGGATGCCATATGTTCCTCCCACCATTAAATATCTAAAGCCCTTCTTTGTGGTCCTAAATAGAGTCTTGAGAAAGACTATAGCTCCGAAGAATGGAGATGCAGGAACTATACAAGGAACCTTGAGGACTCTCATGAAGGTCATTAGTGGGAGGAGACCATTCAATGTCTTTGAGTATATCTACAACGACATTGTGAACATCTCAATTACCCCCAATAGGTCCTGTGGATACGCACCGTATATCATGTACATGATTGAGAAAGTGACGGGACTCAAGTTTGTCAAGGATGTCAAGCATACGGGGTTGAAGCCTCAAAAACCACCGAGTACACTCTCCCTCCGGCTCCAACTGCCCCGTCCTCTCCACCAGTGGAGAGGAGATCAAAGCAAGTCCATGATGACACTAGATCTGCAGCTGCTCCTCCTGGATCTCCAACTGCCCAAGAATCATCCAGCGGCATCCTCAAGATGCTCTCCTCCATCTTTGCCTGCTGCCGTAAGATCGAAGATAGGCAGCGTAAAGAAAAACTTGCAAGGAAGAAACATCAACAGTACGTCAATGCCAATATCAAGTCTATCTGTGCAAAGCTTGAGATTGAGCCCGTTGGATCACCGCCCGCCTCCGAGGACTCAGAGGAAGATCCTGCTCCCGTGGATGCTGAAGATGAAGATCAGACTGAGACTGGCGGAGGAGGCAGCGATGAGTGATTCCCCTCAACTTTTCCCTTTTTGGTGCCTTGATGCCAAAGGGGGAGAGATTGAGATTAGGGAAGATTGAGATTAGATTTGGACTATTTCTATCTAGTATTAGTAATTAAGATCTTTTGTGATCAAGGACATGTACCTATTTTAAAATCTTGTAATGCACTATTTCTTTTCTTATGTGTGATGTACTATGCTCTAATGCCTACTTATATGTTCACTAATGTTTGTCTTTAATTTATCACATTTTGTTTATCACACACCTGTGAGGCACCCCACCATAAGGTGTGTGCATATGTGAGAAGTTTTTTCTGTGAATTCTTTATTATTCTCATATGTGCACACCTTATGAAAATCAACTTTTTATTCTCAATTGTGATATCTCAAAGAGTTGTCATCAATCACCAAAAAGGGGGAGATTGTAAGTGCATCTAGGATATCCCTTGTGGGTTTTGGCTAATTGATGATGAACATATGAGATCCTAATGAAACTATTAAGATGATTGCAGGATAAACAAAGTGAACTGGCTCGGCACACACAAAAAGGTGAGAAATAGAGTGGTGCCCGAAAAGGAAGACTTTAGTGGAATTTAGAAGAGCAAAGTAGATATAAATGTATAGGTTGTGTGTGAGAGACACATCCCAAGAGCTAATGACTTTGCGTAAGGGTAAGGGCTAATAATTAACTAAAATCCACTGAACACTGGACTAGTCCGTCCATGGATCGGACTAGTCTGGTCAGCTTACTGGAACTCAACCGGACAAGTCCGGTTTTGGACCGGACTAGTCCGGTCATGTCTCTGTTGTCCTCTTTAGAGGACTGCGGACTAGTCCGCTGAAGGTTCTGGAACCCCATTTCAGATAGCACCGGACAAGTCCGGTTTGTGGACCGGACTAATCCGGTTAACCCACTGGAAGTAGACCGGACAAGTCCGATCATGTACCGGACTAGTCCGGTAGTAGGTTTAACAATGGTAACTTCTTTGGAAACCCTATAAAAAGAGGTCCTACGTTGTTTCTATAGAGAGATACGTCTCATACTGTCAAAAACTGAAACCCTAGTGCCGCCACCTGTCCCAAGAGCCCAAAAACACGTCTCCCCACACATCTAAGGTGCAAAAAGGTGAAGATCAATCAAATACTTGGATTTGGGATTGGGAGATCGTCGTTCCTTCGTTTTGAGCTCTTGGGGTTTGATTTCTCTACACCCATATCCTGCATTGTAATCTTTTTGAGTGTATTTGATCACCTTCTCTGTAATTCTTGTGGGAGCCCTCAACGTGTGAGGTTGCCCCACAAACTCGGTGATTACCCATGATAGTGGAGTCAAGTCGGCCTTTGTGGTGACTTGAAGAGGGAAAGGGTTGGGAACCCGGCTCTGTGTGAGCTTCCTCAACGAGGACGTAGATCTCTTGGTGAGATCGAACCTCGGTAAAAATTCGTGTCTCTTGTCTCTCATTTGTTTTACATTTTGATACATTAGATCACTAGTTTGCTAGTCATCGTTTTGAGTTCCTTATAAGTTTGCACGTGCATCCATACAATAAATTTAATTTATAAAATCTGTTGTTCTCATTCCGCTGCTAAAAGATTAAATTTGTGAGACACACTTAATTAACTCAAATAATTCAGCACACCGGACTAGTCCGCCCACACAACCGGACTAGTCCGGTCAGTCAAGTTTCTGATAACTTTATTAAGTGTGCAGGAATCCTTTAAAGGCCTATTCACCCCCCTCTAGGCCACATTCACATAGATGCGTATGAAGAAGGTTGTCCGGTGAGACTCGGAGACTCCGAGTCATGTAACACTTGGGAAACCAGCCGCTGCCATGTCTTGGTGTTGCTAGCGAGAGGAGTCCGTAGGCTGGACCTCTTCTCGAGTGCTCATTAGTTATTCGACGTGAGTGGTTTGTAGTCTTCCACTGTAGCTATTGATGTAAATTATTTGTAAAGAACATTTGTAAGCTTCCGCTGTTGATTTATGTAATACAGTTTCCTTATATGTGTGTTGTTGGGTGCCGCATAACACGGCACCACCCAATGCGATTCCTGGGCGAGCGGCATGGCCCCGTGATACGGGTCGGGGTCCCCTTCACAAGGGATACATGTTGTCTTTGTAAATCCACCATGTTCACTCTATTTTATATATTAGGATGTGATTTTACATATTAGGATGTCTTTGTAATCACTGAGTACTATAACAAGAAACCCCTTCTATTGGTTTTCAAGTTCTAACATGGAAAGCCCTAAGAAGACTGGTGCTGGTAGTAACAATGAAGCCAACGATGTTGAGTTTAGTGACTCCAGCAGTTCAGGCTCGTATCACAGTCCATCGAATCCTTTTCCAAATATAAAAATTAAAAAGACTTCAGAGGATCTCGACCCAGAATATGATCCTGTCGACGAGGTATGGATCATGAATCTTAACTCCAGCAGTTTAAGTTAATGTTGGTTATCAAGTATATGAAGTCTTATAATTATTTTCTACCTAGATTAATTGCCAAGACAACGACGAGGTGACTTCGGCTCCTAAAACTGCAGAAGGATCTCCAATGGTTGAATCCTCAAATTCAGTCAAGCGAAAACGAGAGCAACGAGGTCATAATAAGGGTCCATTGAACCGCATCATATACATAACAAGTGTCGGTCCAGGTGAGCTTCCCCAAGAACCACTGGATTCAGTTACAAAGTACCAAAATACATGCGGTTGTCTTGTTATAGAGCTCGTGTCGATCACAACCGAGAATTGGAGAAAATTCTCAGAGGCAGACAAGAATGAGGCGGACATTTCGTATTTGCTTTTCTTACTACACGCATACACATGTCATGCAATTATAACTATTTCGTACTTATTCAATAGGATGCAATACATGGATAATGAAAATTTGAAGTCCAAGACAGGTATCCTTGACCCTACAGTGATTGTAAAGTCGAATTTCGACTTTCAGGTGCAATGGGACTCAGAACAGTACAAGCGCATGATAAAAAAAAACAATTTGAAAAATCAATCGCAATCCAAATGAGGGATAAAAAGACAATGGTTGCAGCCTACATAGGACATGCCATGTTTAACTTTGTCAGAGATGGCAAGGACCTCATAAAGGCTCCGTACCACTTCGAGTAAGTTTGACACATGGCATAGAAATTGCAATTATTGCTAATTTTTAACTTAACATGCGTGTTTGTACGTGTGCAGTAAACACTACATAATGATCTTCTTCAAGCCAACGTAGGGTTTGGCAATGGTCTTGGACTCAGCTGATTACTCACAAGATACTTATAAAGATTTCCTTGATATTTTGAGAAAGTACGGTTATTCGATACTTTTAATATACACGCATATATATAGGTTGGCAACTCTTATATGACATTCCTTGTATGACAGCACTTGGCGGTTTTACGTGAAAAAACATTGTGGTCAGAGACCTGCTAATAAGGATGCACTGCATATATCAACATATTATCCTTGTGCCAAGCAGCCTTCTGGGAGCGTCTTATGCGGGTGTTATGTATGTGAGCATCTTCTGACCGCTTGCAAATATCGAGCGAATAGTGAGGATGTAAGTTAGTTATCCTTAATGTCAATATTGTATTTTCCTTACCTTTGAGTTTCATTTTCATTGTAACTAGCGTATTTTAATACTATTATGTTATCGTTGTCACCAACACATTCTAACCATTGTTATGTGTTTTATTGCAGCACACGAAGAATGTGGGCGAAGAATGGCCGGTTTCTAGAGATATGCCTGGTGGAGGAGCTGAGAAGATTGCAAATGAATTGTGTACCTTCATGCGTCATGAAATTTTCCACCGAAAAGGGCAGTTCTTCGATGACGCAGGTGTAATAGCTGATGTGCCAGAACTTTGCCAGTATACTGATCAATTTGGTATATGAATTGAGATATATTGTACTTACATAGATGTATATGAGATGACTTTTTGGTGATATTGTGTCGATGATGCTTGTTAGAATATATTGTTTCTACTATGTGTGAATGTGCATATGAAATTGACCTGGAATAATAGCATGTAGTACCTAACAAACCGCCTGTGATAATATAATTTCACAGACTAGTCGTAGGTAAAGAACCGTCTGCGATATTGAGTTACACAGGCAGATAATCTTACGTTACAAACCGCATGTGATAAAGATTCTTCACAGACGGCTAGTCGTTGGTAAAGAACCGCCTGCGACAATAGAGTTACACAGGCGGATACTCTTATGTTACAAACCGCCTGTGATAAAGATTCTTCACAGGTGGCTAGTCGTAGGTAAAGAACTGCATGCGATTATAGAGTTACACAGGTGGATACTCTTTACATTACAAACCGCCTGTGATAAATATTCTTCACAGGCGGCTAGTAGTAGGCATTGAACCGCCTGCGATAATAGAGTTATCACAGGCGGATATTCTTACGTTACAAACCGCCTGTGATAAAGAGTCTTCACAGGCGGCTAGTCATAGGTATAGAACTGCCTGTGATAATAGAGTTACACTTGCGGATACTCTTTACGTTACAAACCGTCTGTGATAAAGATTCTTCACAGGCGGCTAGTAGTAGGTATTGAACCGCCTGCGATAATGGAGTTATCACAGGAGGATACTCTTACATTACAAACCGCCTCTGATAAAGAGTCTTCAAAGGCGGCTAGTCGTAGGTATAGAACCGCCTGTGATAAACTTTTTCACAGGCGGTTTAAGTTTTCGCCTGTGAAAATTCCTGATTGTCACAGGCTCTTAGTTTCAGGCGGTTTTGAAAACCGTGTGTCATAATACGTTTAGTGCCGCCTGAGATGAAGCTTGTTGTAGTAGTGGTTATGAACGTTCATTCTCATTCTTTAGTTTTGTGCAAGTTAGTTTAGTATCTGTTTTACTCCATTTTAATCCCGTAGATCTAGTTGCTAGCGGTCTTAGAAACAAATAGTTTGGACCCATGCTAGCAGGTCAATCGTGTCAGGGAGGTGAGCCTTTTCGTGGCAGGATCCCAACCGGACTTTGATGCTAGAATGTTAGAAACTTAGATGCATGGGAGCAACAAAACTGAAGGTCTATTTATTCTAAAGGGACTATGTAACAGCCCTAACTTTTGTAAAGTTGTATTTCACTTTATGAAGAAAAGTTGAGGATAAGAAATACTAAGTATGTGCCACATAAAATGATAACACACAATGGACATGTGAGGGAGCTAATTTTTTTTTCTTTAACTCATGATTAGCACATGTTAACATGGGGAGTGGACTTTGCTACATGATTTAAACTCATGTAAACAACCACTATGAAGAGAGTGAGGAAATTTAAACATAATTTGAGTTCTTTTAAAAGGATTCATATTCAAATTGTACAAATGCATACAAGTGAATCAACCAATGAATTTCACATGTATCAAAGAGCTTCTCTTCCAAATTTGGAAACTTTTGGAGCTCATATAGTCTTTATTCAAAGGAATAATTGAGAGAGCATTCAAATTCAAATTTGAATCTGAATCTGAACCAAACTTGGTCAATTTCAAAATCTGATTTCATAGTTGAGTTCCACGTATTTTTATGAGCATACCCTCCAAATTTTGTGAATTTTGGACAAAGAATGTGTGGGAATCTCAAAGCACAGAGAAGGCAAATTGTAGGGGCTGTGGACCCCACATGGCAGCCTCTCAGTACAGAACCGCCGCTCCCGTTTGCTCAGCGCGCGCCACCGAGCGGAGCAGCTGTCGGCGCAAGCTGCCTGCCTGGGCTCTCACTCATAGGCGCTCCCGATCTTTTGCTCGCTCTCATCTCTCACGCACCGAGTGCAGCAGCCGGTCATCTCCCTCTCTCGCCCCCTCTCTGTTTTTTTCCCAGGGCAGAAACTTTCTGCTCTCACGTGGACAGCTCTGTCCGGGGCGTCTCAAGCTCAAACAAACAGACCCTGAGGTGCGCCTGAGTCCCCTAATACTCCTCTCCAAAGCTCAGCTCGATTGGTGCAGCATCAAGCAAGAATTTCCAAGAATTCCTCCACTCAGTCAGAACTGACTCTGGTACGAATCTTCAAAATTCTCCCAGCTCACTACAAATATTGCAAATCTGATTTAGCTACGGGCTGTGGAACCCTGGGCACAACCATCAGTGAATTTGCATGATGAATCATGGACTTTAGCCCTACATATCGAGTTTTCCCTACTGCCATGTGAAAAAGTGCGCCTGCGCATGGTGTACCCTATGTTAGGCCGTGTTTCTATCAAAACCAATACCATGCCGCTCTTCCTCATACTCTAGTGATGCTCCACTTGAGGTGTAGAAGTCCAAATTTTCTCAAATAAATTTCGTTAGAATCCTCTTGAGGAGTACTATTCAGGGATGCATCATAATTTTTATGAAAGCCCCTGGATTTGGCTCATTAATTCCTTTAAGAAAAATCTTAAGGAATTAATTACAGGAGTTATGTTAATTGGAAATTTCCAAAATTTGGTAAGAACCTTCCTCCAAATATATTTGAATTCCAGTAAAAATTTTAGAGACATTGGACCTCAATTGCTAGGCCAAATGATGTTTCAATCTTGTATGTCTCTGAAAAATAGGAAAAATAACAGAAACTTTTCAGAGTGTTGCCCAATCTTGTAAATTCCATATCTCCATGTAGGAAACTCCAAAAATAATGAAACCAAGTCCTATAGACTCATGGTAATGTGTACTTCACAAAAAGTCCATTTCTCAGCATGTCAACACTCTAGAATTGTTCTGTTAGGTCAGAGAAGCATAATCACCTAAGAATTTCTTAAGACCACATTTTTATCATCTTCCTCTGAAATTTGGCAGGCAGTCTCTGAGGTTTCTTTGAACTACTGTAAAAATTTCAGAGGCATTAGAATTCATCTTCCACTGTTTTCAGCCATATCATTCCAGATGCTTGCATATGTCCATCAAATGACATATGTATGCATTAGACCCAAAAAAACCATGGGATTAAAACACTTAGAGTTTTCTTCTTTATTGCTGTAGATCCAACAACAGAAACCTCGTTGTTGTTCCCTTATTAGTCATAGTTAACTTGTAAAACAGAGTTAAAGCATTTTCTAAATTGCTTTTGAAATTTTATGCATTTGCATCTCAATAGCTCACGTGACGTTGCCGCTCGACGAGGAGTTCAACTCAGAGGCGACGATCTCCATCTCATGACTGATTTGGTGGATTCTCCGGTGGAAGACTAACTCACAGAGTCTCTAACAAAACCGTTGAGCAAGGCAAGCCGCGGTCTGCATAACTTTATCAATTTTGCTTTTCTTTCACCTGATGTTGACTAGATTTGATATTGTGCATTATGTCTAGGATGTTTGATACCCACTTGCATGACTATTATATCCCTGAGTAGAAAGGTTAGTATAGGATTTCCGTCATTGTAGTTTGCTATGATAATGTTGTAGCTAGTCCGGAAGAAGACGGGTAGTTGGAATCTAATCGCAAGAAAGGTCGAGTAGCGGAGTCTACTCACGAGAAGTCGTTGATAAGAGCACCATCAAAGAAAGTGAGATGTGGACGGGGAGTTTATGTAGGATGAAACGCTCAAGGTTGTCTTGACCCGATGGGTGTGACAATGCTTGGGACCACATTTGGCCTGGGCCGGTTATGGTAAGGTCAATGTGGAGGTTGGGAAGTATCCCCATCTGTGTCGGTTAAGGACCGCGCCGTATGCGGCCCTGCTGCACAAGTTTGAGCTGTACCGGATATATAATGGTGTATGGGACCCATGAAACTGATGTAACTCGATGGACCGTGGTGTAGAAACTCATACTTTGTCTGGGAATAGCGTTGAGAAGGTGGGAGGTGTAAATCCTTTAGCGGGCCACTCCGACGTGTCCGTGTAGAGGACCATCTTGCTCGGTACAAAGCGTGTTTCAATGTCGGGGTGTCGTGTGAAAGGTTGATGCATACAATGTAAGAAAGAGTTTTTGAGTGAGTCTTTCGAGGTGGGTGTATGTGCCGTGTATTCCGGGTTGTCATTGATTCGAAACACCGTTGCTCGCGGTTAAGGATTGAGCACACTTGCCCATTGTGCTGTGACGTAGTAAGTAAGAGGAACGGAAGCTCTTAAAAATATTGTTCGATGCTTAATCATTGTATGAAAACCTTGGGTGTATTAACAATAGTGCAAACTAAATTTCTATTCCACCTTAGGCGAAGCAACATCGGAATAAGCGTTTCTTGTTTGATTGTGGACTTCCGGTATTGTGAAGCATGAGGACCATTAAACTTGTTGCAATAATAATCTGAAAATAAGTATCAACAATTAGTCAAGCTTTATTATGAAAATTCAGATTCCTATCTTCTTACAACCCCTGCATGTAGAGTTGTGTTTAGGATTGTTGGTTAAGTTTTGCTGAGCCTTTGTGCTCATGGTTGCATTCGTAGGTTTTTTTGTGGGTATATGATAGGATGACGGTTGTTCGGTGAGACATCGAACCCTACGGTTCGTATAGCTCATCGGAAACCTTTGCCGCTGCCTTACTCTTGCGAAGCTAGTGGGAAGCATCCACGGGCTGGACGGCTTCTCTTCGGCGTAGTTAGGATCGAGAGTGAGTATGTATCTAGTTTCATTTCCGCTGCGTATGTGCATTCTTTGTACATTATGTTGTAAAAGACCTTATCTTGAGAAATAAAGAATTTGGTATGTTTATACTATCTTTTTGTGTATGTTGTTGGGTGCAGCATCGCACGGCACCACCTATGTGATTCCTAGAGTGTGGACCTGGATGGTGTTCTTCATAGGCGTGGTATAAGAGCCGTATTGGGAACAACACGCATGAAAAGAGTCTATTTTCGGAAACTTAGACGTATATGAGTGAGGAACGGATAGTAAGCCCGTATAAGGACTATAATAGCATAGTTACTTAAGGTGGTAAGCTAACTTTGTGTTACTATTCCGTATTTCAATTGTGTAACGACGCACCTACGTGGAGGTAAGCATGATAAAGAACACCACCGAAAGCGGATCAGTTTCGGTTAGCTCTCCCATACGAGGAAAGTAGTGTGGGATGTCCCATTCAATGGACAGGGAGTGAATATGTTTTCTAAGAATCTCCATGTCTTAGAGACATATGAAATGCACTAGCCTCAAGTGTGGAAACCCAGGGGCAATAGGAGGAGACCTCATCGTGTGGTTTGTAACACGAAGTATGTTCTCTAGGACTCTTCATGTCCTATGAGGCATATGAAAATGCTGGTCCACCGGTGCGCTTAATTGCAAAGGTGTGGAGCCCTCTGTTGGGTGGTGAATAACCCAATCATGTACCTTGACACGTGGACTTACTCAAGGACGACCGGTATGGCAATGATACGGGGCGTATGTTTTTACTATGACATGGACCTGCCTGAAATGTTAAAACCTTGTGCGCCTCACTACTGAGTGGTTTTATGCAGGTACCATGACACCGTTAGAACATTGCGTTTAGAAAACGTGTGTGAGTGACCGTTTTTAATGCCACCACATGAGACGTATATGCCGGTATAACACCAATTAGGATTTTTGAATTTGTGAGGAAACGTAGTACCGAGATGTGTTCTTAATTGCATAAAAAGGAATTTCACAAAGAAAAGAGTAAATTTGGAGCTTAGGATTCAATTAGGGGTTATTGAACTCCCATATTAAACTAAGAGTCAATTGGGAGTATATATTCATTATAAAAGACTTAGGAACAACCTACCCTATTTTCGGCAGAATTTTTGCTTAAATTGAACAGGATATCATTTTTGTTAGGTTGAACCAATGGATGAGTGTGATACATTTATGTAAAGATTTTAAAGTCTTCTACAACTTTTATGTAGAATTCCAGAACAGAATCACCTTCCAAGTGGATGAAAATCTCAGATGAGTGTGAACTGTCCAAAAACAGGGCAGGCAAAATAACTCTCTGGAATTTTGTGTATTTCGACCATAACTTCTTGTAGAAAATTTTCTAAGGGTCATGTAAGACACCTTTAGAAAGTATATGATATGTGTTACAATTTTGTAGTTTAAAGTTTCTCCATATTTGGGGTAGAATTATATGAAATCTTGCGGACAAAACAGCCACTTTCAAAGGAGGTGCTGTCAAAAATTTTCTAGATTTCTGTCAACTTTGAAATATCATAACTTTTGATACAGAACTTATATGAAGGCAAATATATACTTGTTGGAAACGTATTGAAGTTATATATAACTTTTCTATTCAACTTGAGACACGAAATTGCCATTTTCATATTCAAATTCTGGGATTAAGGCCAACTGGTCATTCTGAACAGAGTATTGCTCATTGGCCATTTAACATTGGACTTGTTGTGGACAGGAATGTTTTATACTTCTCTAAGTTCCATAACATGTTCTTTGGTTATATGTCATTTTTCCGACTGTTGGAATTACGGTTTGAGAAACTTGCTAAAGTTTGGTAGATATTAGAATTGTCAAAATCCGTGTTATCCGGGGTAGTGCTGCAATATTTATGTGATGCTTTTATGGTTAATGTTTTTGAATTCAAGTTGAGTTATAACTTTGAATTTTAACCGTAAATTGCTCACTCTTTCAGTATGGATCGCACTCATTCCAGGGGTGAGGTTGGTGAGTCGAGTCACGGAAGAAATAATTCGTCACAACAAGTGCCGACATAATCAACCGGATTGGCGGAAATTTTGGGAAAGATGGCTGAGTGTAAAAGCCCCAAAAACGTGAATGCCAAGGGACGGATGTTTGAGCATCATTGTGTTTTGGGTTCATGGAAAAGGGGACTTACAAAAACTTTCTTACACAGGGTGGTATACGTGGGGTTTAACAACACGGGTTCAAGCATTAATTTGGATGTGTTGGACCAAGGTGGAGTTAAACTCATGTGTGATCATACATGTGTATGAGGAAGAATTAAAAGCAGCTCTTTAGACTCAAGTGCTCACCTCAAAGTGCCACCAAATTCTTGTACACACATGGGACCTCCCACATTTGAAGGTGAGGAGAGTTAGGGTGACAACTTTCTGTTTTGAGAGTGAGCTAGAGAGGAGTGAATTATGATCATGTTTGAATTCATGTTAAATTCAAACATGTTAAGGCAAAGGAATGACTTGAGTTTGTGTCACATGAAATGATGAACACAAACATGGACATGTGGGGAAAGCTAACATTTTCTTTAGCTTGTCCTGAAACATGTTGACCCAGGGAGAGAATTTCACTCCTAAAGATCTAACTCATGTGTACATCCTCTATGAGTAGAGGGGAGGGAAATTTAAACCCAAATTGGAATCTTGGCAAAGAATTCATGTCTAGATTGGCCAAGGGCCCATATGTGAGGTGACCATTGCATTTCTCGGGTATTAAAGAGCTTAAGTTCCAAATTTGGAGAAATTTTGATCTCATATACCAATTGTTCAAGCATTTTTTGAGATCACATTCAAATTCAAATTTAAATTTGGAAACTGAACCAAACGTGCTCAATTTTGAAATCTGAGTTCAGATTCTAACTCCTCACATCATATTCGGCCTACCCTCCAAATTTAGTCAAATTTGGATCACAGTTGTGTGGGAATCTCAAAGTGCAGTGGAGAAATATCAAATGAGGGGGGGTGGCCCACATGGCAGCGAGCGAAGGAGACTTGCACCCGAAGTCTTCACGCGCGGATCAGACGCGAACCCCGTGCAGCCGAGAGCGCGCCACCGAGGAGGGTGTGCCGCCACCTACCAGCTGCTTGAGCAGTGCTGGAGAGCAACTCGTGGGCTGCTTTAGCGCGGCGTGATCCATTTCCCCGGTGACCGAGCTCCCGGTCGCCGCTTAACCGTCACACGCGAACGAAACAGAGCCGATGCTCGAAACCGCCTCGGCCGGTCGATCAGAAAACCGCCAGACTCGCGCCACCGGTCCTCCCAAGCTGAGAAACGGCACCAGGGGACGTTCCTCTACCTGCTGGGCACAAGCCCGAGAAATTTCGCGCTGCCCTGGCCAAAAATGACGTCGGCCTGCAGCGACCCGAGGACAAACAATGATCGGTCTCCCGTGGACAGCTCCACAGAGAGCTTCTCGTGCCCGAGCAAGAACACTTTCGGATGCGCTGGTCCTCGGTGATGCTCACCTCCAAAGCACAGGCCATGACATGGACGACAGAGCACGAATTCGAGAAAAGATCTCCGGCGGCCATAAACCGACCTTCCGGTAATGAACTCTCAAATTCGATCTCAATCTTCACTCTTCGTTCCCCAGATCTTGCACAAAGGGCCGAAACTAGTCGGCGAACAATTGTTCTTCACAACCCTAGCTTAGAAACGCATGTAGACCGCCTAATTTCTGAGTTTTCCGAGCTCAAACCTGGAAGGCGTCTCGGGTGCACGGTGAAGAACCATTTGCCGCTGTTGCCGAGCAATTCCAAGGCTATGCCGAGCTTCCCTAGTATCCAAGGATGCTGTAGAGCCAATTCCTCGCAAGTTTGGCGGGCTAGGATCACCTGTCGACGGCGCCGGACTTCTCCCGAGATGGCCGCACGTCGCCGGCACATTTCCGGTGATCTAGCACCCACGCCAACCCCGCCAACGTGCTCCCCGACCCTGAGAACCCCCGGGCGGCGAGTCTCCGGCCGGGAGATGGCCGGAAACACCGGCCCGGTGAGCTCCGGCGAAGGTCCGGCATCGGAACAGCGCGGGGGAGGGAAATGGCCCGAGGAAGAAGATGATCCGGGCGGGCCCCATGTGTTAGCGACCGAGAGTTTAAAAACTGATCAGCTGTGGCGCAGTGATCCAGTGTGGCTGCGCGCCAGAATGGTGTGGCCCGGTGTGGCTGGAATCTCACTGGCTATAATTTAAAACGTGGGCCCAAGTCATTTTCAATAGCAAAACAATTCCAGTTTCAGCTCCAAGTTTGAAAAAATTCATAACTTTGTGTAGGAAACTCCAAATTGGGTTGAATTCCTTTTGCAAAGATATATCCAAATATGAACCCAAATCTGTATGAAAGTCAATATTGAATTCTGGATAATTCTTTAAATTTTTCTGTAAAAGAATTATTGAGAGAGTTTGGTTTATCCAAAAATCCTCAATTTTTGCCAGAATATTATTTGGGATATTATTGGACTTTCAGCAAAGTTTCAGATCAATTGAAGATGATTTGTGTAGGAATTTCCAGAGTACAATCTGTTGTACTCAAAACTATCCAGAAACTTTTCCAGAAAATGGTTTTCCTTTGTAAAAATCAGTTCTGGGAAATCCTTAGTTCCAAAAATCATAGGAAAATTCAGACATGCTCTATGAGCCATACTTGAAATGGTAGTTCACCTTATTAGGCATGAAAATGCACCTTACTTCAGAATTAAATCCTAGTAGCATAATTTCTTATAGAATTATTCTGGAGGAACTGCACAATGAAAAGTCCTTAATTTTGGTCCAGAACACTTTCAGGTGACCAGGAACTCACCTGTAAAGTTTCAGCTCAAATTGAAATTTAGATCTACCTGTTCTTGTTCTCCATGCTTATGTATATGAGCAACACATAGAGAATTATAGTGGGAATTATGGAAGACACAACTTCCACTCACATTAGCTGCAATTTGGCAAGCTAAGTCTCTATGGAATGTATGACTTCAGGTGAAAATTTTGAAGTCATTGGAGATCAGGACCTTTAGTTCCTTTCAACTCATGTCACATGTCCATTAGGAACCATAGAACATGTTAATGGAAATTCTTATGGACATGTGGTTTCTTCCCTAATCCCTCTGCACAACAGGGACAGGAACTTCATTCTTAGTACTCCCACACAGTTCCCTGTTATTAACAAGTTGAGTCTTTACCTCTTCAAATTGCATTATAAGAACATATGCATATACATATCAATAGGACTTACGACGGAGGCAACCAATAGAGAAGTTCGACGGAGTGATTCCATTGAAGTGGACCAGTTGATCAAGCCTCAAGGGAGACAAGATTCTAACTGAATTATATACTATTAGACCCTGCAAAACAGGCAAGCCCCGGTTTGCATTTTACTACCACTAAGTTTTTACTTTTTATACAATACGTCGGTTAGGATGAATTGTGCATTAAGTCTAGATGTTTGATACTACTCTTGCATGACCAGAAAACCTATGGAGTATTTGGGTAGGTGTCCCTCCACCGTGTAGAATATGCCATGCTTAAGTAGGCCTCGGTAGAAGTCGAGTGGCTGGACGCTACTCACGAGTATTGGAATTTGGGAGCACAGGGGATTGGTTCAAATGGTTGTTAGTAAGTTGAAATGAGACCGGGCAGGGTGTAGGGGCAACAGGACATGGGGGCCTGGGTGCTTAGACCTGTCCGTGTCGGTTGAGGACCGATCTATGTGCGGCCCACGCTGATCAAGTTTGAACGTACCAAAGGCATATCGGATATATGGGACCCGATAAACTGATGAAGCCTAAACCTCCGGGCGCCGAGGCATAACGCACCGATTTATAGGTGTAGGCTGAGGGCAGCAAGGTGGAAATCTGCCAACGGGCATAGAGAGATGCTCCGTGTGGGGAACCTCCTGCTCGTTTCGGTGCGACCGGTTCGACGTTTGGACTGTTGGGTGAAAGGTTGTCCCGTACGACATCGAGTGAGCGTGCTGTGCAGCTCCACGGATGGGCGTACGTTACGTGCTCTTTGGGTTTTCCCTGCAGGTGTATATCGAGTCGATTCGCCGTCCCTCGCGGTGAAGGGTAGCACTTGGTCACTGAGTCGTGACGTAGAGGTAACTTGCACTGAGATAAGAAATAAGCACCATTGGTTTGAAGTCAATACTAGTAATGTAATGTCATGTTTTGTGAATAGGCTAGTGCAAATTCGATTCATTCTCACCATGAGCAAGTTACATCGGGAGAAAGCGTTTCTTGTTTGATTGTGGACTCCCGATGTGAGGTGTCCAAGGTTATGCTTAATTGCTGCTAATAACATTTGAAAGTAAGGATCCATTTATAGGTGAGTTCATATGCAATGTGCTATCCTATGTTAAGTTTTTACCATCATGTAGAGTTTCATGCTTAGGGCTGACAGTTAAGTCTTGCTGAGCGTTATGCTCACAGATACTATACAAGTTGTTTTGCAGGTAGTAACACTATGCTACGGAGTATGGTTGTCCGATGAGACTCGGAACTCTCCGAGTGGTAAACTCATGGAAACCCTTGCCGCTGCTGTTGTCATCGTGATGCTAGTGAGAAGGGTCCGCGGGCTGGATGTCTTCTCTGTTGCTTAGCACAGATATGAGACGTGAGTTGTATCAGTCTTCCGCTGTAGATTATTTTCAGGAGTAATTGTAAAGTTAACTCTTTACAAGCTTCCGCTTATTTTATGTAATATGATGCTTTATGAAGTGTGTTGTTGGGTGCCGCATCGCACAGCACCACCCAATGCGATTCCCGGGCGAGGTGCCCCGTCCCCGTGAACTGGAACGGTGGGTCCTCACACTCAGTCTCTTGATATGTTGGTGCAACAAAGCATACGACAGGAGACACTACAGCATAATCCCCCGCCCAGTACTTATTTGGCTTTCCTGGCGATACAACCACCGGTTTTCTCGGAAGCGAAAGAACCATTGGAGTTGACCTATTGGCTCCAACGTATTGAAGCTAAATTCGAGATGTTCGAGTGCAATGAGTATCAAAAAGTGTTATTTGCAGCTCAACAACTTCATGGAGCCGCTGGAGCTTGGTGGGCAGAGTATATCACAATTCCTAAAGGTCATCGTGTGACATGGGATGGATTTCGGAACGTTTTCCGTGCACGTCACATTTGTTCAGGAATCCTTTGAACAAAGTTTCAAGACTTTCTAGACTTAAAGCAAGTAGAAATGAGTGCATACGAGTATTTCAAGGAGTTTGACTACTTGATGCAATACGCCACTCGTATTGTAGACTCAGAAGCTATCAAGTGTGACTATTACTTCCGAGGCTTGAATGTCGAACTTAAGGAGCAAGTGGCTTTGTTCAATAATGGTAATTACAACGAGTTGGTAGATGCCGCTATTATCAAAGAGGATATGCATCTCCGTTGCAAAGCGGAGCTGAAGAGGAGTATACCACCGGACAGTGATAGTGAGATTCCTCCGAACTATAGAGTGCGGTGTTACTTTCCAGTCGCTCAGGAAATTCAGTCTATGGTGCAACCATCACAAGCACAGCTGAAATTAATCAGTCATGAGTCTCCACCTCAACAGCAGAAATTAGATGTTATTCATGCAACCCTACCACAACCAGCTGGGCACGGATTATCTCCACCTCGTGTTAGTAGAAAGCATAGGATTTCCTTGGCACAAAACTGTCGTGGAGTTGAGCAGAGCCACAATCAGGTTCCGTCTCACAAATTCTCAGATCTGCGCCATGAACATTCAAAGAAAGTTCTTTCAAAAGTTGTCAGGTTAAATATGTTGCGATTGAGGACATTTCAAACGGAACCAGTTTTAGCGGGCATGTTCACTTTACATGAACAACCCACTTTTATTTTATTCGACTCCGGTGCCACCCACAACTTTATTAGCAACGACTTTGTGCTGAAGAATCATCTCCCATTCAGCATGGTCAAACATCCATTCCATATTAGCTCACCCGGAGGCAAGATATCAACTGATGAAATAGTCTCTCGGGCACTTTTGTGTTTGGGTGGAAACGTTTATCCTGCGATCCTTATCATACTCAAGGATCAATGGATTGATGTTATCTTGGGGATGTCATGGTTGACACATTATGGAGCTATCTTTGACATCAGATCTCGGATTGTTCAACTAAATTCCCCAATCTTGTGGATCCATCACAACAAGTTGCAGCAGTGTATCATATTGAAGCTCCTAAACTTGGATATTCCAGTGGTATGTGAATATTCATATGTGTTTCCCGACAATTTACAGGGCATGCCGCCCGAACGTGATGTGGAGTTCAAAATAGAACTAGCACCGGGAACCACACCAATTTCTCGGCGACCATACAAAATGGCACCGAAGGAGCTAGCAGAGTTGAAGGGCCCATTGTCAGCCATTTAAACAATTCCAATTCTTTTCAGTTGTCAATTCAAACTTCAAATGGCCATAACTTTGGGTATAGAAGTCCGAAAATTCTCAAACAAATTTCGTTAGAATCCTCTTGAGGAGTACGATCCAGGGGTGCATCATAATTTTTATGAAAGTCCCTGAACTTGGCTCATTAATTCCATTAAAAAATCTTAGGGAATTAATTGTAGGAGTTCTGTTAATTGAAATTTCCCAATTTTGGTCGGAACCTATCTCCAAATATACTTAAACTCCAGTAAAACTTTCAGAGGCATTGGACCTCAATTGCTAGGCCAAATGATGTTTCAATCTTGTATGTCTCTGAAAAATAGGAAAAATAACAGAAACTTATCAGAGTGTTGCCCAATCTTGTAAGTTCCATATCTCCATGTAGGAAACTCCAAAAATAATGAAACCAAGTCCTAACTCATGGTAATGTGTACTTCACAAAAAGTCCATTTCTCAGCATGTCAACACTCTAGAATTGTTCTGTTAGATTAGAGAAGCACAATCACCTAAGAATTTTTGAAGTCCACATTTTTATCATCTTCCTCTGAAATTTGGCAGGTAGTCTCTGAGGCTTCTTTGAACTACTGTAAAAATTTCAGAGGCATTAGAATTCATCTTCCACTATTTTCAGCCATATCATTCCAGATGCTTGCATATGTCCATCAAATGACATATGTATGCATTAGCCCCGAAAAAAACCATGGGATTAAAACACTTAGAGTTTTCTTCTCTATTTGTGTAGATCCAACAACAGAAACCTCGCTGTTGTTCCCTTATTAGTCTTAGTTAACTTGTAAAACAGAGTTAAAGCATTTTCTAAATTGCTTTTGAAATTATGTGCATTTTCATCTTAATAGCTCACATGACGTCGCCGCTCGACGAGGAGTTCAACTCAGAGGCGATGATCTCCATCTCGTGACTGATTTGGCATATTCTCCGGAGGAATACTAACTCATAGAGTCTCTAACAAAACCGTTGAGCAAGGCAAGCCCCAGTTTGCATATAATCGCCTTTACCAATTTTGCTTTTCTTTCACCTGATGTTGACTAGATTTGATATTGTGCATTATGTCTAGGATGTTTGATACCCACTTGCATGACTATTATATCCCTGAGTAGAAAGGTTAGTATAGGATTTCTCTCGTTGTAGTTTACTAGGCTACTGTTGTAGCTAGTCCGGTAGAAGACGGGTAGTTGGAATCTACTCGCGAGAAAGGTCGAGTATCGGAGTCTACTCGCGAGAAGTCGTTGATAAGAGCACGCTCAAAGAAAGTGAGATGTGGACGGGGAGTTTCTGTAGGATGAAATGCTCAAGGTTGTCTCGATCCGATGGGTATGACAATGCTTTGGACTACATTGGGCCTGGGCCAGTTATGGTAAGGTCAATGTGGAAGATGGAAATTAGCCCCGTCTGTGCCAGTTAAGGACCGCGCCGTATGTGGCCATGCTGGACAAGTTTGAGCTGTACCGGATACGTAATGGTATATAGGACCCATGAAACCCATGTAACTCGATGGACCGTGGTGTAAAAAATCATCCTTCGTCTGGGAATGGCATTGAGAAGGGGGAGGTGTAAATCCTTTACCGGGCAACTCTGACGTGTCCGTGTAGAGGACCATCCTGCTCGAGACGAAGCGTGTTTCTATGTCGGGGTGTTGTGTGAAAGGTTGATTCATACAATGTAAGGAAGAGCTCTCGAGTGAGTCTTTCGAGGCGGGTGTATGTGTCGTGAATTCCAGATTGTCATTTATTTGAATCACCATCTCTCGCGGTTAAGGATTGAGCGCACTTGCCCATTGCACTGTGACGTAGTAAGTAAGAAGAATGGAAGCTCTTAAAAATAGTGTTTGATGCTTAATCATTGTATGAAAACCTTGGGTGTATTAGCGATAGTGCAAACTAAATTTCTATTCCACCTTAGGTGAAGCAACATCGAAATAAGCGTTTCTTGTTTGATTGTGGACTTCCGGCGTTGTGAAGCATGAGAACTATTAAACTTATTGCTATAATAATCTGAATATAAGGATCAACGATTAGTCAAGCTTTATTATGCAAATTCAGATTCATATCTTTTTACAACCCCTGCATGTAGCGTTACCTGTTTAGGATTGTCGGTTAAGTCTTCCTGAGCCTTTGTGCTCACGGTTGCATTCGTAGTTATTTTTGTAGGTATATGATAGGATGATGGTTGTTCGGTGAGACATCAAACCCTACGGTTTGTATAGCTCATCGGAAACCTTTGTCGCTGCCTTACTCTTGTGAAGCTAGTGGGAAGCGTCTACGGGTTGGACAGCTTCTCTTCCACGTAGTTTGGATCGAGAGTGAGTATGTATCTAGTTTCATTTCCGCTGCGTATGTACATTCTTTGTACATTATGTTGTAAAAGACCTTATCTTGAGAAATAAAGAATTTGGTATGTTTATACTATCTTTTCGTGTATGCTGTTGGGTGCCGCATCGCGCGGCACCACCCAATGCAATTCCTGGAGTGTGGACCCGGATGGGGTTCCCCACAAACTATTACCAACATTATATAGATTACCCTCAACATGACTGCTATTAGAACTCTATCTACTATAGTTACAATCGGCTTCAGGCAAAACTCTTTCAAGTGTATCTGCCTACAGCCTAAACCAGGCATGTAACGCCTGGTCCATGTTGTTAATCTCAGGATCATCTAACATCCTGCTACACTGGCGGTGGAGGCGGAGAGGAGTAGCTGAACACCAGTGCTGGAGAGGAATAGCTGAACGCCGTACGTCAGCGGCGTACCAGCGCCTGGAGTCAGGACGCAGTTTGGCAAAGCCGTGAAGGGACGGTGGCGGAGAGTTTGTGGTGTGACAGCGTCGCCGTAAGGGCATGTTTGGGTAATAATAAATCCCTTAGAAGTGGAATGGAGTGAAGAATAAATTATTTTTTACTTCAATTCTCATTATATCCACTCTGAATGGAGAGCATTCAATGTTATTCAAATAAAGGCTAAGGAGGCATGATGGGTGTGGGATATGAGGGGAGTGGTAGTGATTGTGCTGCAGGTGCTCTGGCCTCACAACTCACGCTCCTGTTAAAAAACTAACAAGCATTATTAATTTTTGAATGGTAACTGACGGTAAAATAATTGCCGAGCACAAGAAAGAGAAAATTCACGAATGAAGCACGCTACGGCACTATAGTGTAGTGAGTGTAAGATAATAATAATACTACCTTGCCTATTGTACCAAGAGAGGTCCTCTGACCCTCTACAAATATGTACTCACCCCTTTGGAGGTTTTATCAATCTAATCATTATTTTCCCTCATTATTCTATAATGGTATCTCAGAGGTTTCATCCCTAGGACCTCTCTTCCGCAGCCCTAGCCGTCGCCGTGACCCACGGCTGCGCGCCCTCTCCCTCCCCTCGCCGTGCCGCCGTCTTGCCGGTGCACCGCCCTTCTGCGGTCCGACCGCCAGCTCAACTGTGGTCCAGCCGCCACCGACACGTGGTGCCCGCCCGCGCAGTCCACCTAACCCTAGCCGCCGCCGTTCCGAGGCGGCACCTGCTCACGGTCCGACCGCCAGCCTGACACGTGGCGTCTGCCCGCGTTGTCCACCTAACCCTAACCCTAGCCGTCGCCTGCCCGCAGTCCGACCACCGCCGTCCAATGTCCCACCGCCAACCATCCAGATTGTGATCTGATGCCATCCAAAGGCGCCCCTGATATCAATGGCGCCGTCGACGCCCAAGCAGCTTTACAGGATGTTGCCCTCGTGACCGAGTTAACTCTGTTAACCATGAGGCCGATCGTCTCGCTATCGAGGCAGCATGTGCACGTGCAGCGGCCGACGAGGCACGTCGTGCCTTGCTCGTCGTAGCTGATGAGGTTAGTCGTGACCTGGCCAATCACGACCCCCCTCCTCCAGCGTCCAGCGACATTGCTTCACTCCACAGTCAAGGAATCACTGTGCTTAACATCAAGACGATGATCCCCGTCGTCCTCAACAACCTTTCACCGCACTACAATCGGTGGAAGGCCCTCTTCCTCAACACCCTCGGCAGGTACGAGTGCTCCGATGACGTTCTCACCGACGTGGATCACGACGTCGTCGACCCTCATTGGTGTCGTATGGACTACACCGTCATCTCCTGGCTTCACGGCACCGTCTCCTCCGATCTCATTGAGATCGTCTCGACGGGCTACCCACAGCTCATTCCATATGGCTCGGGCTTCAGTAGCAGTTCATAGGTAACCAGGAAACTCATTCTATAATTGTTGACGTCGAATTCTGCACGTTCATCCAGGGGGATCTCTCCATCACCGACTATTGCCGCCGCCTCAAGTCGACGGCCGACGCGCTAGGCGACTTGGGGGAGGCTGTCCCCGACCGCAGCCTCATCCTAACAACGCTTCACGGCCTGAACAGGTGGTTCTCTGACATGGCGTCTCTCCTCAAGTGGCAGCGCCCCTTCCCTACCTTCACCGAGGTCCGCAATGCCCTCCAGCTTGAGGAGATTGAGATGAAGTCTAAGCCGGGGAACACCAGTGACTGGGCTGCCACTTCATCAAGTGCAGGACGTCCCCTGCCACCAGCATCACCGAGTGAACCTCCTCCACGCGCTCTAGCTTCCGGCGCTCCACCTTCCGGTGCCCCGGCCTCCGCTGCTCCGTCTTCTAACCGGGGCCGGAACTGGTGCAACCGGAACCGGCGTAACGACATGCGGAGCGACAGCGGATTTCTCACTCTGGGGAATCCATGGAACGGGACCTTGCAGCTATCGAGAGGTGCTGTGCCCCGTCTTCCACCAGGCTTTCCAGCACGTCCCAGCACGACTACTCCTCCGCAGCAGGCCTTCCTAACGCATGGGGGCCCTAGGCATTTTCTGGCCGTTTGGCAGTCCCATCACGCCCTACGGTGGTCTGAACGCCCCGGGCACTGCTCCGACCGCTCCCTACTCCAGCGCTCCAACCGCCTCCCATGGCAGTCTGACCGCCAGCTCTCTGTACGGGGGAGATTCTACCTACGGGGAGCCTTCTACCACATGGGATCAGAACGAGTTGGCCAACTAGTTCAACACCATGTCGCTGACACCACCGCCATCTGTTGAATGGTACATGGACTCTGGTGCTGATAGCCACATGAGCTCCTCTTCCGGTAACCTCTCGTCCTCCCAACCTCCCTCCTTTTTGACCCCTTTATCTATCGTTGTAGGTAACGGGTCATTGCTGCCCGTTACCTCCACTGGTCACACATGTTTTGCTACTCGTGCTCACTCTTTACATTTGCACCGTGTTCTTGTATCTCCTCACATTATAAAATATTTGGTTTCCGTTCGTCAGTTTACCACTGACAATAATGTTTCCATTGAATTTTTTCCTTTTGGTCTTTCTGTGAAGGATTTGGACACCAAGAACATAATTGCACGGTGCAACAGCTCTGGGCAACTCTAACCTATTTCCCTAACGCCACTTTTGCCTTCACATGTCTTAGCTACAATTACCACACCGTCTACGCTTTGGCATCGTCGTATCGGTCATCTAGGTTTTGAGGCATTGTCTAGATTATTTCCACAATGTAATAAACAGGAACTTGACAACCTTTGTCATGCCTGTCAGCTTGGTCGTCATACACGTCTTACTTTTGCTTTGTCAAATTCTCGTGCTTCAAACAATTTTGATTTAATACATTGTGATTTGTAGACCTCTCCCTTGCAAAGCGTTTCCGGTCATAAGTATCATCTTGTTGTTCTTGACGACTGTTCGCACTATTTGTGGACTTTTCCTCTTCGCCGCAAATCCGATGTTTTTTCAACCTTTTCACAGTTATTTGCCTACGTCTCCACTCAGTTTAGCCGCACTATAAAGGCAATTCAATGTGACAATGGTGGTGAATTCAACAATTCTGCATCATGTGCATTCTTTCTTCGTCTTGGTGTTATATTGGGACTTTTCTGCCCTCACACGTATCCTCCAAATGGATGTGCTGAGCATATTATTCGCACGACCAAGGACAGTATGCGCTCGATCATGTTCCAAGCTAGTGTTCCAGCTGGCTATTGGGTAGAAGCGCTTCACACTGCTACACACTTAATAAACTTGGGACCATCCAAAACGCTTTCTTTTGCCAACCCGCATTTTGCTCTCTTTGGCTCCCATCCCGATATTTCCTATCTTCGTGTTTTGGTTGCAAGTGCTATTCAAACCTCTCCGCCACCGCTGAATACAAGCTAGCTCCTCGTTCCACCGTTTGTGTCTTTCTCGGCTACCCATCCGATCAAAAAGGATATCGATGCCTAGACTTAGCCACAAATCGTCTCATCATCTCTCATCATGTAACCTTTGATGAGTCCTCCTTTCCCTTTGTGGAAATATCTAGCCCTCCTTCATCCCACTTTGATTTTCTTTCCAATACAGACGATTCATTGATGCCCTTTAGCACTGATTGTTTTGCAGGTACTCGTCGATGCATGCCTCCACCGGTCTTCTCTGCCCCCAACGGTTAGACCGTGCGCCATATGGCGATCCGGACGCCGCTCACAGGCGGTATGACCACACCCTATGGTGGCCTGACCGTGCACGCGTACCGAGGCATCCTCGGCCTCTGTCCACCCCTTCGCGGTCCGACCGTTCCCCGTGGCGGTTTGATCGCCACACCCAACCAAGGCTAGGCGGGCCTATGTTCCCCTCGCGGTCAGACCGCGCGCAGCGGTGGTTCGGCAGCCACGCCCAACACAGGCCAGGCGGGTCTCTGTTCCCCTCGTAGTCCGACCGCCACCTGTTGCGGTCTGAACGCTAGCCCTGTCGGTCTGACCGCGAGCCCACGCGGTGCAACCTCCATGCCATCCAGAGACTCTGGATGTTTCTGTTCGAGCGGCGGTCCAACTGCCACAGTAGGCGGTCCGACCGGCCCGTGCTCAGTACCGCACTCAGCTTCCTCCCGCGGTGCTCCACCAGGCTTTGGATCTCCTACGGCTCCTCTGACTGCCCTTCATCAGCAGTTGGACTTCGCTCATGTCCCACAATCCATCCTCGAGGTTCCTCCTGTGAACAACGAGCACACCATGCGGACCCATGGGAAGATCGGTCTTCGCCTCCTGATACAGCGCCTGAATCATCAGGCATCGACGCTGTCACCAATATCGAAGACTTACCATGACGCTCTCGCTGATCCCAATTGGCGAGAGGCCATGACCGAGGAGTTCACCGCACTACAGGCCAACAACACTTGGGATCCCATGCCTTGTGCTTTAGGTACGAATGTCGTGACTGGCAAGTGGGTTTTTCGCCACAAGTTTCATCCAGATGGCTCTCTTGATCGCTAAAAGGCTCGTTGGGTGCTTTGCGGTTTTACTTAGCAGTCTGGTATTGATTGTGGTGAAACTTTCAGCCCTGTGGTGAAGCCTTCTACAGTCCGTACTGTTCTGTCCATTGCTCTCTCTCTCTCGTGATTGGTATGTTCATCAACTTGATGTGAAGAATGTGTTTCTGCATGACACTTTATCGAAGAGTTTATTGTGAGCAGCCTTCTGGTTTTCCTGACTCAGCTCACCCGGACTTCTTGTGCCACCTCAACAAATTTTTTATGGTTTGTGATGAGGACATCACAACAGTGGATACTCACATTGATATACAAGGACCAATCACAAGAGGACGAGCACGGTTACTAAATCAGCAGGTGAACTCGTTCCTAACTTCCTACCCATGTGATTTTGAGAATGGATTGCTATTGAATGATTTAATTGTTATTAGGAACCATGGACACGATCAATAAGTAAAGGGAGGAGGATTTGGGGATGTGGAGAATCATATGGGACGTCCACAAGTTGATGGAAACAGTCACCAACTCGGACTCGAGTTCAACTCGGAGTCCAGAAGCAGTACATCTTAAAATGGACGCCCAGGATGCATACGGACTCCGTTTTTGACGTTCTACATATGCATGGAAATATGAGAAGATAAACTTTCCAATGGTTCTGGTCCCACATTAAAATTCGCTGGGAATCGTTGGGAGTTGTCTAAACAAGTTGAATTCAGAGTTCTGTCCGGTGTTGCACCACCGTATTGGGCTTTTGGGCCTTGTGTCCCGTATGAGTCCATTAGGGACGTGTCTAAAGGTCTTATGGTCGAAACCTAGCCTTTAAATACTGCAGCCGCCAGCCATATTTGGTGGGTTTTGCTCAGATAAACAGCTGCCGTTCTACGGTTTGTGTGGAACCCCAACTTCGTGATTTTTAGATCACATCTTCTACGTTCTTGCTCGTGTTCTCGGTTGCACCTGCAGGGATTAGCCTTCTTGGCAAGGTCAAGTGTGTGCTGCACGTTTGAAACCAACGGAGCAGTGGTGTAGTGATTGCAGGGGTGTTCGAACTGCTCGAGTGCCGCGGATCATCAACATCGAGTTCTCCACCTCAATCGACCTACCTTTCGGAAGATCGGGCCTAAACCACTCATCATTTGATATCAGATTTCAGGTTGCCCGTGAGGTACTTTGATTTCCCACTAGATTAGTTTTTGTTTTTCATACCTAGAGTCCACAGAAAAAGCCACAAAAAAACATATCGTGTTACCGATTCCTAGACTTTAGTGCCTGCAAGTTTTCGTTTTTCAGTTTGCATTGTTGAGTTTGCATTCGTGTGGTCGAGTCTTGTTGCTGGTTTAGCTTTGTGTTTTTGGGTCGTAGTTATCGTTTTTCTTCCTTGTTTTTCTTGCTGCTCACCTATTCCACAATCCCTAAACAACAAACCGAGCCACCAAGATCATCGGTTTGCCCTAGCTAGCCGCCTTGCGTGAACTCCCGCATCGCCAGCCCTAGAACAGGTGACAAACCATTGTGCCAGTCCTCCTTGATTCATCACACAAAATCCCATCAGCCGTCGTTGCTAAATTCTGATTGTTTTTCACATCCTATTGCGAGATCTTTTTCAAAACCGAGTTTGAATCAACATAAGAAAACAGTAACTCGGGTAGCCTACCTTAAAACGGCCATAACTTTTGCATACGAACTCGAAATCGGGTGATTTTTTTTCAAATTGATCTACTCAAAATTTCGCAACTGATTATCCATAGCTTCCCCGTGTTCGGCGAAATTTGTTTGGCCAAATTCCCCTCGGAAGATAGACTATCCGGCCTCCGAAGTTTCAGCATAAATTTTAAAGAATCTTCCTGGTTTTCTATAGGCCACATCTTACATCCAATTGAGCTGCAAAGTTGTGTGCTTCGTATTTTTGTGCTCTCAAGTAAACAAAAATATCAGAAAAATATTAAAAAAAGAAAAAATAGTGAAGAGAGCACAGCATTGACAACACACACTTGAAACAGTTGGCATATACACTTGTGCTGTACTTATTGCTTATATCTTCCTGATCTTCTATTTGCCTCTCTACCGCCTTGTGTTGTGCTAGGCCTAGAACACTTGTTAACCAGCAACAGTTCCTACATTGAATACTTATTCAACTTTTGTTTTGCTGTTAAAGATTTTCTTTGCTTATTAGCCACTATATTGTGTCATCCAAGCTCCACTTTTCCTCTTGAGCAGAACAGTTACCTTTGCAATCACTCCACGCTTCATTGGTTCTCACCGTCCACCGTTTACCACCTGCTGTGTCACTAAGAACACTTGTAAGAACGTGGTAAGACGCTTGAGAGAGAGAGAAATTGTTTCCTTCCTTCCATTTTTCACATTGCCACTATCCTTCGTAGTTGATAGGGATAACATCTTTTTGTTGTCTTTTGTTTACTACTAACAATGGCAGAAGATAAAAGAGATGATGAATGTGTTCAACATGCTAAGTTGCGTGACATGATGAGGGAAATTACAGATATGTTCACCAAAACCCAAGCATCGACAGAGGCGTCATTGACGACCTTGAATCGCCAACTTGCTGATCTTGTTGTTCGGATGGATACTCTTGAGGCGTGGCTGCCTCTCGCTGAAGATCGTGAAGACGATGCTTATAATATGGAAGATCATAACAATCAACCACGACTTCCACGTTATCTACGAGGTATGGGAGGTAATAATCGTTATAATTACAATGATCGTCATAACAATTTTAATCGCCCTCTTGATGATCCTTTTGCTAAAGTCAAATTTACTATACCCTCTTTTTCTGGTGCTTATGATGCTGAGGCATATCTTGATTGGGAGATGACAGTAGAGCAGAAATTTAATGCCCACCTTGTTCCTGAACAACATAGAGTTCGTCAACCCACTAGTGAGTTTAAGGATTTTGCTATCATATGGTGGAATGAACTTGTTAAAACTAGAACTGATCTTCCAACATGGGATAGATTAAAGGAAGCTATGCGTATTCGTTTTGTTCCTCCTTCTTTTCAGTGGGACCTTCACAAAAAATTGCAGCGCTTAGACCAAGGTAACATGTCCGTAGAGGAGTATTATCAAGAGTTACAAAAGGGTATGTTGCGCTGTGGAGTAGCAGAGGACATGGATGATAAAATAGCTCGTTTTTATGGGGGTTGAGGCGTGAAATTCAGGACATTGTTGATTATAAGGAATATGATACTGTTAATAGATTATTTCAGCTGGCTATGTTGGCAGAAAAAGAATTGCAGGGCCGCAAACAGCAGCAGCACCAACGCATGAGAAGCACATTTACACCGCGTTCGACATCTACACCATCCAAAACAGCACCATCTTCGAGTTTTCCTACTGCCACTACACCATCCAATGGTGGCCAACGAACTTCATCCACTGCTCCATTTCCTCGCGCGCTGGAGGGCAGCAAGACGACACCATTCAATCCTACGTCTTCCACTCCTTCCACAAGTCGAGCTTCCAACATTAAGTGTCACCGCTGCCAGGGAGTTGGTCATGTGATGAAAGATTGCCCTAGCAAACGAGCATACATAGCACAAGATGATGGCGGGTATGATAGTACTTCGGATGTTGAAGATGAATATTCTCTTGCTACTAACGTTGCAGGACCAAAACATGACCACTACAGCACAGATGAAGAGGTACTTGGTACTGCAGCAACGGAAAATTATAGAAGCATAATTGTGCAGCGTGCTTTGAGCTCCAAAGTTGAGGCGGATGACAAGCTACAACGACACAATCTTTTTCACATGTTTCTCATCGTCAAGTACTGCCGCGTGCACACTATAGTTGATGGAGGAAGCTGCAACAACTTGGTGAACACGGATGTGGTCAAGAAACTTGGGTTGACAATAAGAGCACACGCTCATCCATACCACATTCAGTGGTTCAACAACAGCGGTAAGGTTAGGGTAACACAAACAGCGAGGTACATTTTTCAATTGGTTCTTACCATGATTTTGCTGATTTTGATGTCGTACCTATGGATGCTTGTTCTCTTTTGTTGGGACGTCCTTGGAAATTTGATACGGATGCTATTCATCATGGTAGAACTAATAAATATACTCTGATGCATAAAGGAAAGAAAATCACTTTGCTTCCTATGACTCATGCTGAAATTGTACATTTTGGGAAAAGTAAAAAACGTGATGATAAGGCAACAAAATCACTAGACTCTGAAAAACAGCAAGTAATTAAGTTAAAATCACCTTCGTTGCTCACAACTAAATCTGACCTTGCTGATTTATTTAATACCAAGGGGATGTACTACGTATTAGCATGCAAAGAAGCCATGTTTTCAATTCATGAAGTGTCCATTGCATTGCCCCCTGATGTTGCTAACCTTTTGCAGGATTTTGCGGATGTGTTTCCCCCCGAGATACCCCCTGGATTACCACCTATGAGGGGCATTGAACATAAGATCGACTTGATTCCAGGGGCAAGCTTGCCAAATCATGCGCCGTACAGGGCGAATCCGGAAGAGATAAGGGAAATTCAGCGACAAGTTCAAGATCTTTTGAACCGTGGGTATATTCGTGAAAGCCTTAGTCCTTGTTATGTTCCTGTTCTTTTAGTTCCTAAGAAAGATGGTAGTTGGTGCATGTGTGTTGATTATAGAGCGATTAATAACATCACCATTCGATATCGTTATCCTATTCCTCGATTAGATGACATGCTTGATGAATTGAGTGGTGCTATTATTTTCACAAAAATTGACTTGCGTAGTGGTTACCACCAAATTAGAATGGCACTAGGAGATGAATGGAAAACTGCATTTAAAACCAAGTTTGAACTTTATGAGTGGTTAGTAATGCCTTTTGGTTTAACTAATGCACCTAACACTTTTATACGATTAATGAACGAGGTTTTACGTGCTTTTATTGGAAAATTTGTGGTGGTTTACTTCGATGATATCCTCATTTACAGCAAGTCATAGGATGAACATCTTAATTATTTACATGCTATTTTCAGTGTCTTGAGAGATGCACGTTTGTTTGGTAACCTCGAAAAGTGTGTCTTTTGCACCAATTGAGTTTCGTTTCTTGGATATGTCGTTTCATCGCAGGGAATTGAGATGGATGAGGCAAAAATTGTGGCGATCACTAGCTGGCCAACTCCATCGACCGTCATGCAGGTGCGTAGTTTTCTTGGTCTTGCAGGTTTTTATCGACGCTTTGTGCGGGATTTCAGCACCATTGCAGCAACTCTCCATGAACTGACGAAGAAGGGAGTGCAGTTTCAATGGGGCGAACAGCAGCAACAAGCTTTTGATGTTCTCAGATCAAAGCTTACACAAGCACCATTGCTACAACTTCCTGATTTTGATAAGACATTTGAGCTAGAATGTGATGCAAGCGGCATTGGTATTGGAGGTGTTCTCATACAAGGAGGTAAACCCGTTGCATTTTTTAGTGAAAAATTGCATGGTCCTTCTCTGAATTATTCTACTTATGATAAGGAATTGTATGCCTTAGTGCGAGTTCTACAAACTTGGCAACATTACCTTTGGTCTAAGGAGTTTGTCATACATTCCGATCATGAATCTTTGAAGTATCTTAAGTGCCAAAACATTCTGAATAAACGACATGCTAAATGGATTGAGTTCATAGAATCATTTCCATACATCATTAAGCATAAGAAAGGGAAGGAGAATGTTATTGCAGATGCATTATCTAGACGTTACACCATGCTGTCCCAACTTGATCATAAAATATTTGGTTTAGAAACAATAAAAGGATTATATCCTACTGATTTGGACTTCAAAGATGCCTTTGAAAATTGTAGAGAAGGAAGAACATGGAATAAATATGTACTACAGGAGGGCCTCCTCTATCGTGCTTACAAGCTATGTGTTCCTGCTAGTTCCGTTCACCTATTACTTTTGCAGGAAGCACATGGAGGAGGTTTGATGGGACATTTTGGAGTGAAGAAAACGGAGGACGTGCTGGCCACACACTTCTTTTGGTCAAAGATGAGATGTGATGTCGAGCGCTACGTGTCACGATGCACTACTTGCAATAAAGCTAAGTCTCGACTTAACCCACATGGTCTTTATATGCCTCTTCCTGTTCCTAGTTTACCTTGGCAGGATATTTCCATGGATTTTGTTTTGGGATTGCCTAGGACTAAGAGGGGGAGGGATAGCATTTTTGTGGTTGTTGATCGTTTCTCCAAAATGGGACATTTTATACCTTGTCATAAGAATGATAATGCCTCATACATTGTTGATTTGTTTATGACGGAAATTATTCGTTTACATGGTGTACCAAATACCATTGTTTCTGATCGTGATGCAAAAATTTTAAGTCATTTTTGGAGAACTTTGTGGTATAAATTGGGAACCAAGTTGCTGTTTTCAACCACATGTCACCCACAAACCGATGGACAAACTGAGGTAGTAAATCGTACTCTATCCACTATGTTGCGGGCTGTTTTAAAAACAAATTTAAAGGGTTGGGAGGATTGCTTATCACATATAGAATTTGCTTACAACAGGTCAGTTCACTCTACTACAAAGGTAAGCCCATTCCAGGTAGTGTACGGTTTTAATCCCCGTGCTCCTATTGATTTATTACCTTTGCCTCTTTCTGAAACTATAAATTTGGATGCTACACAACGATCTGAATTCATTCTTAAGATGCATGAAACTACAAAGAAAAATATTGAAAGGATGAATGAGAAGTATAGAATTTCTGGTAGTAAAGGTAAAAAAGAAGTAAAACTTGAACCAGGGGACTTGGTATGGCTACATTTGAGAAAAGAACGATTCCCTCACTTGAGAAAATCTAAACTTATGCCACGAGCTGCTGGTACTTTTAAGATTGTTGAAAAGATCAATGACAATGCATATAAGCTTGTGTTGCCTCTTGATTTTGGGGTTAGTCCCACATTTAACATTTCAGATTTACGACCATACTTGGGGGAAGAAGATGATCTTGAGTCGAGGACGACTCCGATTCAAGAGGGGGAGGATGATGAGGACATCACAGCACTGGATACTCACATTGATATACAAGGACCAATCACAAGAGGACGAGCACGGTTACTAAATCAGCAGGTGAACTCGTTCCTAACTTCCTACCCATGTGATTTTGAGAATGGATTGCTATTGAATGATTTAATTGTTATTAGGAACCATGGACATGATCAACAAGTAAAGGGAGGAGGATTTAGGGACGTGGAGAATCATATGGGACGTCCACAAGTTGATGGAAACAGCCACCAACTCGGACTCGAGTTCAACTCGGAGTCCAGGAGCAATACATCTTAAAACGGACGCCCAGGATGCATACGGACTCTGTTTTTGACGTTCTACAAAAGCATGGAAAGATGAGAAGATAAACTTTCCAATGGTTCTGGTCCCACATTAAAATTCACCGGGAGTCATTGGGAGTTGTCTAAACAAGTTGAATTTGAAGTTCTGTCCGGTGTTGTACCACCGTATTGGGCTTTTAGGCCTTGTATCCCGTATGAGTCCATTAGGGACGCGTCTAAAGGTCTTATGGTCGAACCCTAGCCTTTAAATACTGCAGCCGCCAGCCATATTTGGTGGGTTTTGCTTAGATAAACAGCCGCCGTTCTACGGTTTGTGTGGAAGCCCAACTTCGTGATTTTCAGATCACATCTTCTACGTTCTTGCTCGTGTTCTCGGTTGCACCTGCAGGGATTAGCCTTCTTGGCGAGGTCAAGCGTGTTCTGCACGGTTGATAACCAATGGAGCAGGGGTGTAGTGATTGCAGGGGTGTTCGAACTGCTCGAGTGCCGCGGATCATCAACGTTGAGTTCTCCACCTCAATTGACCTACCTTTCAGAAGATCGGGCCTAAACCACTCATCAATTTGAAGCAAGCTCCTCGTGCTTGGTACAATCGGTTTGCTTCTCATATTACCACACTTGGATTTGTTGGCGCTCGGTCAGACACTTCTCTTTTTGTCTACCGACACGGTGTAGAAATGGCTTATTTGTTGCTTTATGTGTATGATATTGTTCTGACTGCTCCTCAGTACCGCTGCTTCGTCGCATTATTGATGCTCTTGCTGTAGAATTTTGATGAAGGACTTGGGCAGCCTACATCATTTTCTGGGCATTTCTGTTACTCGGAGCAGCACAGGCTTCTTTCTCTCACAACGGTAGTATACGGATGGTATTCTTAAGAGAGCTGGCATGGCTGATTGCAATCCATGTTCTACTCTGGTCGACACGTCTGCAAAGCTTTCATCCGATGGAGCTCCTGTTTCGGATGCCACTCACTATAGAGGCCTTGTCGGAGTGCTTTAGTATCTCACTTTTACTCGACCAGATATTGCATATGGTGTTCAGCAGGTGTGCCTCTATATGCATGACCCTCGTGAGCCTCATTTTGCGTTGGTGAAATACATTCTCCGATACATCCGAAGCACTTTGGATCTTGGTATACAGATTCACCGATCCTCCATCAGTGAATTGATCGCGTATTCTAATGCTGATTGGGTTGGATGTCCCGACACACGCCGTTCTACCTCCGGATATGGTGTCTTCCTCGGTGATAATCTGGTCTCCTGGTCTTCGAAGCGCCAGCACACGGTGTCCCGCTCCAGCGCAGAAGCGGAATATTGTGCCGTCGCTGAGGCTTCTTAGTTGCGTCAGCTACTAGAGGAACTACATTGTCTATTGTAGAAGGCCACCTTGGTTTATTGTGATAATGTGAGTGCAGTTTGTCTCTCGACCAACCCGGTGCAACATCAACGCACCAAGCATATCGAGATTGATTTGCACTTCGTTAGGGAGAAGGTGGCTGCTAGAGCAGTTTGGGTTCTACACGTTCCTACTAGTTTGCAGTACGCAAATATCTTTACTAAAGGCCTCCCATCTTTGGTGTTTATGGAGTTCCGATCCAGTCCGAATGTTCTAGATAGTAGACATTCAGACTGCAGGGAAGTGATAATAATAATAATACCACCTCGCTTATTGTATTAAGTGAGGTCCCCTGACCCCTATAAATATGTACTCACCCCTTGGGGGTTTATCAGTCTAATCATTATTTTCCCTCATTATTCTATCGGTGAGGCTGAATCTTAGACAGTCAAGAATGTTTGAGTAAGACACCATCTAGCCTATGATGCTATGAATTTATGATACAAGAACAAGAACAGGAAATGCAGCACGAGTTGCCGAGCAATAAGAATTGAAGAAGCTTGAGGCCAGGAGCGCTGCGTGAAGAAGGCAGCAAAGAAGATGCAGATGCAGGCCACACGCCTGGAGTACGCCTTACTTCCGTCCATGGCGTACATTACATAAGCTCTCTCTACGCAGCAGCTACAGACGAATGTTGCTTGTCAATGTTCCAGCCATAGCGTTGGATGCCCTTAGACTATTCGCAGTCGTGGACCTTTATATCAAACCTTTAAAGGAATATTTTTAGCTTTTTACAGGGAACTCTAAAAGATCCTACCTTTACACATTTTCTCTGCACTCGTTCACCTCTAAATCAGACTTCTATATCAACTGTCGGAGTGTGAGCTGCGACACCCCTCCCGGCCTGCTCGGAAGCAGACCGCGAGGTTTTTTTTTCGGAGGGGGCATGGCGCCCTTCGCGACCTGGGCTCGAGGGAGCGGATGAACACGGGGATTTACGTGGTTCAGGACGCCGGAGTGTAATACCCTACGTCTATGGGTGTGCTTGTTCTATTGCTTGAGCGCGAGCGCTTGTGCGTTCTGTGATCTCGAGTGTGGGGAGTCGGACCCTCTGTAGGGTGGTCATCCCGGTCCTTTTATAGTTCAAGTCCGGGGTGGTTACAATGATGCTTGGGACCCGACAGGTGGCCCCAAAGCTTTGAGTGTCCTATACACGATCTAGGGCTTCCTCCTCTGAGTAGAGTCGCAGGCAGAGGAGTTAAGCCCCTTCATCTGGTGCGCAGGGTGCCCCTGACCGTGTGTAAGGTGATGATGAAGATGTCGTCTTGTTGTTGCGTCTCCTCGTCCTGCTTGGGCAGCTGCATGCCGTTGGGCGGCACTGTTCCACTGTCATGCCTCGCCATCCTGTCTTGTCACTGTTATGGCGAACGGGCAAGGGACGGAGGCGTGTGCTATGCGCCATGCTTCTGGGGAAGGCGCGAGCCTTGAATGTGAAGTCTGACAGCGCACTTCCTTCTTGACTTCGTCGACCCACGGCCCACAATGGATCGTGGGGTACGTGGCGGCTCTGGAGTCCTTATCGACAGTCTTGGTGTCTGGGGACACATGGCGGCTCCGGACCTCACCTCAGCAGGGAGGCCCGGACCGGAGCCCGGGGAACGTGTCAGCACCGGAGCTGTCCTCGGCGGGGAGGTGGCTCGGAGCCAAGGGACACGTGTCAGCTCCGGACCTTACCTCAGCGAGGAGGTTCGGCCAGGGGCACGTGTCAGCACCGGAGCTGTCCTCAGCAGGGTGGAGGCTCGGAGCCAGAGGACGCGTTTCAGCTTTGGACCTCACCTCAGCGGGGAGGCTTAGGCCAGAGCTCGGGCCACGTGCCAGCCCCGGTGTTGTCCTCTTCAGGGAGGTGGCTCGGAGCCAGGGACACGTGGCAGCTCCAGACATCACCTCAGCGGGGAGGCTTAGGTCGGAGCCCAGGGCACGTGTCAGCTCCGGAGCTCAGGCGCACGCGGTAGCCCCGGGGTTGACCATGGGGCCCAGGGCATGTGGCTTTTTTTGGTGCCCGCCTCAGCAGTGAGGCGGGGTCCAAACTGTCTTTTACCCACTACGCGGGGGTACCCGGTTCGTAGAGTACTGACAATGGCCCCTAGGCCCATCTCGGGGGAGGCATTGAGCCCATAGGTGGGGCCTCCATCTCTCCCGCGTGGTGGTTTTGAACTTGTGCTTTTGAAAACCAAAGTGGTGGCGAGATTTTTGCGTTGTGGACGAGTGGCTGTACCTGGGAGACGAAAAGGTTTCATGTCCTTGGTGTAGTGGGCATACTCGCCAGTCGAAGTGGCAGCACATTGCCGGTGTAGTGGACGCGTGCTCGCCCCTAAATGGAGGGTCGTGGCGACGTGCTCGAGGGGTTGCCCCAGGGAAGTTACTGCAGCAGCCTTTGAGTCAGCTGCTGCAGCTCTACCATGCTGCTTTTCTCAGGAACCGCCGGACGTTCCCAAAAAGTTACCCGCCTGGCCCCCAGTGTCTGACGGGTGGACCTGGGTCCTACTCATCATTGGGGGAGGCAGGTAACCCGTGGCGCGGCACGATGGAAACCCAAACGTTGTGCCTATTGCCCTGCCGGGGGTTGCGGACGTATAAAGGGAACCCTTCTGGAGAAGGACAATTCCCTTCTGTATTTTGCAATCTTCACCTACCTCCTGCACGCTCGAAGCCTCTGCTCCCCAGCGCTCACAACCTTTCCTCGCCACCATGTCTTCCGGTCTCTGTTCATCCAGGCTCAGGAGCGATGGCGACATCGCTATTGTGAGGCACCTGCTCGGCTAGAAGTCAGCCAGGTTCGACGGAAAGATCTGCCACGGGAGGGTCTCGCTGACCGATATGCGACCCGGCGAGGTGGTACTCTTCACCTTGTACGTGTTGTCCGGATTCATGCTCTAGCTGACATCCTTCCTCCTCACCCTGCTGGAGGTGTATGGGCTCCAGCTGCAGCACCTCACGCCGCACGCTCTCGCGCTAGTGGCCGTCTTTGTCCACTTCTGCGAGATGTTTGTGTGCGTACGGCCTTCGGTGTGGCTCTTCAGGGTGTTCTTCTTATTAAGGGCCTCAGGGAGAAGCATGAGCCAGCTGGGGGTTTATTACTTCCAACACCGTGGAAGGCACTCCGCCCCCTACATCACGCCCTTCACTCCCGGGAAGTGGGAGGACTGGAGGGAGGACTGGGTCATTGCCCAGACTGACGTCCATGATCGCCTGGAGCTGTCGAGCGGCCTGCCAATGTCCAAGGTGGCCATTGGGGATGTGGTCCCCGACCTGTAGGACGCCTACATGCCGGTGCTGGAGAGAATCAAGTACTTGGCGGAGGAATGCCTGACCTCACTGATGGTCTTGGCTGACTTCCTGTCCTGCCGGATCGCTCCCCTCCAGCAGCGTGTCCGGGCAGCTTGCCAGTACACGTGGGAGGGCGACATGACCCGGTTGGAGCACGGAGCAGGGTCGTTGCCGAGTCAGGAGATGCTGGAGGTAGTGCTGCAGAAGCTCTCCTGTGACCCGATTACCGATGACTCCATCACCCCACCGGCGAGCTGCCAGCCCGACTACCCTCAACCCGCAGGCGCGATCGATGCTGCTGAGGGAACTGCCAACACTGGACGAACTCAATGTCGCAGTGCGACAGATTGGGGATCCCTCACGGGGCATCGAGATCCCCGGAACAGATGGCACCGGTGGTCCGTCAGGGCCTGCATCGAACTCACTCCCAGGCAGGAGGGAGTCGGCAGGGAGGCCTGAGTCTGTGGCGCGCCCCCATTCGCCACCCAAGGATGCCCCAGAGACTCCGCTGCATCCAGGGAGTCCGAACTGGAGGAGCGGGCTGCACGGCTGGCCACCAGGGAGTAGGCCCTGGTTGCTCTAGAGCAGAGGCTAGCCGCTCAGAAACAGAAGCTGGCAATGAGGAGTTCCGTGGGGGAGCTGGCTTCTTCCATCAAGGAGGCCGAAGATCTCCGGGCTTCTCATGATGCTGAGGCAGAGAAGGTCTGGGACTTCCTCGGCCGCGCAGAGGCGGCCCTGGAACCCTTCGGCTTCGGCCCCTTGCGCCCCGGAGGGCCGGTCCAGGAGGTGAGGCAGGTGCTCCCTGCCCTGAACTCAGCCGGAGAGGAGCTCCTGACACTAGAGAATGTCATGGGGGAGCACCTGGAGGCCGAAGGCAACGCTCTGGCTCAGATGGTGGCAGGGCATGTGCTCACCTGCCTTCGGAGCTCTGACCCCGACATCTCCCTAGAACCTGTGGTGAAGGTCCACAGCGCAGAACTGTCGGAGGCGGTGCAGTCTTCCGTGGAGGAAACCACCTGACTAGTAGCTGCTAGGTTCCAGCGTGGGTAGCTCCTAGGTCTCCTGCTCACTTTGTATCCTCCTGTGTATGCCAGAGCTCTGCTGTTATTAAAGACTTTTTGTTTCAAGTCTTATGATACCTTGAGTTGTTGATGTAGAATTCGGACCCTTGGCAGCGCAAAGGTCCGAAATAACCTAGCCGATGTGGGTAGCTCTTTGCCGATGCTCTGAGCTTGTTTCTCTAGGTCCTTAGCAGCGTAAGGACCCAGGGTACTCCGGCGGTGTGTCTACCACTCCTTCTGGGTCCTTGATGGCATAAGGACCCAAGGGAAGTTCGGCCCTTATCTTCGGCTTGCTGTAGTCGGCGCTCTGACTCTTCTGCTTGCTGCTGCAGTGGTCCGACGTCCTGCCCGCATGGTTCACCATGATGGCCCCCTGGTAGATGTGGCCCTCGTGTTGGGGCGCACCTACCACTGGATGGGGCAGGGCATCAGCATCGGGCCCCCTGGGAGGTCCGAAATGCTAGGGACTTGTGTGGACCTCCAGTCATGGCAGAAAGAAGAAGTAGGCGTGCTCTCTGGTCACCCTTCCATGCTTGGTAGCTTTGTTGTGGCTTACGGTCCTTAGTTAAGTTGCGGGGCTTGGGTAATTTGATGCGGGTCGTCTGGGTTATGGTTAAAGCCTTGCCCAGAGGTATTGGCCATCCGGTTCCCCGGTACCAAGCCGTACCGCTGGAGAGGCAGGGTACGCACGCTAAGGGTACGGAACCAGGCATAGTAGGCTACGCCCCTAGACCTCCCTCTAGCGTAAGCATTTCAGGGGATGACCATTAGGCGCCATAGGGGCCCCAGGCAATGAGACAACCAAAGATCCCTTAAGTTACGGTCAAGACTTTGCTCGGGGGTATGAGCCGTCCAGCTCCCAGGTACCGAGCTATAGCGATGGAGAGGTAGGGTACGCACGCTAAGGGTACGGAACCAGGCATAGCAGGCTACGCCCCTGGACCTCCCGCTGGCGTAAGCTTTTCAGGGGAGGGACCATTCAGCGCCATAAGGCCCCCGAGCAACGAGACAACCGCAGGATCCCCAGGTACACCACAGGTACTTAGCGCATACCCACCAATACAAGGATAGCACAGCTCTTGCTACGGTCGGACACAAGAAAAAGTGACTGGCCACATGGCTGGAGCGTTATGAAAAGAAAACACAAAAAGAATGGGGGGAATGTCCGGGTCCGGTTACTTCTCTTGTCCGTAGGCGTGTTCCTTCTGGCCCCCAAGTACTTCGTTGTAGTGTTGGGGAAGCAGGATGTGCACACTAAGGGTGCGAAACCAGGCATAGCAGACTACACACCCTGGACCTCCCGCGGGCATTAACCTTTCAGCGAGGAGACCTTCCAGAGGCACAGGACCTAGGACAAGTGTGTAGGACAGGCTCCGGACATGCCGTTTACAGTTGTTGTGCATGAGCTAGCACAAACTGTATATAAAGTGCGTAGGGTAGGATAAATTTTTCTTATTTCTAGCTTCCTTCAGGTAATAGGAGGTAGCAAGCCGCGTAAGAAGGCAGCGATCCGCCCCAGATGACAAGAGTAGCTAGACCCCTCCGGGACTTAGCTGTTCTAAGTATTGTTCCTAGACACTATGACACCCTTACAAGAAAGAGAAAAAGAAAAAATATCCTACCACTGCGCTAAGGATAGAACTTACAAAGGTGTTCTATGTCCTGTGGTCTAGGTAGAGATACCCATCCCCTGCAGCCAGGCGGGCGCACCTGGAGCGGCATACTTGTACTGGTCGGGAGGGACCCTCCCAGCTGGGGGAGGGTTTGTCACCCCTCCTCGAGAAATCATTGGTCGAGGCACCAGGTGGCCCTACCTTGGGCTGCCTACTTTGCGAGTACCATTGATATAGTGTTTTGCGGTGTAGCGCATTTCGAGTAGCCTCTAGCCATGTTGCCTCGTCGACGAGGTTGATTTCTTCACCTAGAAGTTGATCCTGCATGGCTTCATCGTATGTCTGGACGTCGAGTGAGCCCTTGGTGTGTTCTGGGGGGGAGGGCGGCCTCGACCCCATACACCAGTGTAAGAGGGTGTTTTCCCTTGTTGCATGACGGAGGGGGAAAAGCCTGGTTAGGCGTGGAGCGTCTTGCGTTGCTCGCTGTGATTGCTGGAGTCGGAGTCAGAGTGGCCGTAGACGGATTTCAACGCCCTCTCGCCATCATGATACTCCATACCCTGATCAGCGTCAGCCTCAGGTTTGGCCTTTTGTTTGCCCTCTCGCTGGTGGGAGGGTGCACCGTCTTGGCGCGGCCGCTGCCGTTGCAGCTCGCGGAAGCATTCCTCGAGCTTATTGATCTCGCGGCAGTCATTAGCGCCGTGGCTGCCGGTGTTGTGCAACGGGCACCACTGGCCGTCGTCCCTAGCAGACGACGGTCGCGGGTGCTTGTATGGGTGCGGGGCTCGGCCCCCACCGGCAGCTGCTAGGGCTGCAGTGGGTGCCCCGGCCAGAGGCTTGGTCCTGCCTCCGGTCTTGTTCTTCTTGCTGCCGCGTGAAGCAGCAGCCTCTCCGACACTCCCCGCCACGGAGGCGGGTCGCGAGTGCCAGTCTCGGCCTTCCGCCGCCCTGGCACATTTTGCGGCCAGGCTGAAGAGCTCAGAGACGTCTTGCACGTCATGCGTGGCTAACTTCTTGAGCATCTTCTTGGTGTGAACACCTTGCCGGAAGGATACGACGATGGAAGCATTGGAGATTCAGGGGATGGTGTTCCTGACATGGGAGAACCGCTGGATGAAGGATCGCAGCGACTCCCCATCATGCTGAAGCACGGTATGGAGGTCGAGCTCGGTGTCGGGGCGTGTGTAGGAACTCCCAAAGTTGGCTATGAATCTCCAGCACAACTCTTCCTAGGATGTGATGGATCCTGGGGGAAGATTCATGAGCTATGACCGGGCTGTGCCGGTCAAAGCCACGGGGAAGTAGTTGGCCATGACAGCCTCATCCCCTCCTACAGCTAGGATGGAGGTGGAGTAGATCAGTAGGAGGGCGGGATTGATTGTTCCGTTGTATTTTTCCGGCAGGTGGACCGGAACTTGGGTGGCCAGACTACCATACGAAGATGCGAGGCGAGCTCCATGCAGCCTCCTACTGCCCCGGAGAGGCAGGGGCAGGGGAGCGCGACCCGCCGGTACCGCGCTCGGAGAGAGGTACCCTTCTTCGAGGTTGCGACGCCTCTCACAGCGTCGCTCGATGGTGGTGCGACCATCCTTGCTCGCGAGACGACTATTCAACTCGACCCTAAGGTCGGTTGTGGCCGTCGCGCGCGGGGCTGCTACCCCACGGGGCACCTTCGGCGTACGCGACTAGGTCAGCGAGGGTTCAGCCGGCTGTCTCCTGTAGGCAGGAGAGTTCATGGCGGCGGCGACGAGATGGTCGATGTCATGCCACCACTGCTCCGCCGCCTCGGGGGTGACACCCTCACTCGGAGGGTTGTGGAGTAGAGCGCGTGCTGCAGCCAGCACACTTTCCCGACTCGGCCGTGGCGGTGTTGTCGCCACTGCCAGGGAAGAGGGTGGTCGGGAGGAAGCGACCACCTGTGGTGTGAAAGCCAATGGAGAACCACCCGCACGATTGTCGGTCCGTTTCGACCTGGGCGCCTCAGGAGCTCTAGCGTTCCTATCACCGGTCTGGCCGGATTTAGGCGCTGGGGCCCCTGGTGGCACGACGGTCGTATGACCGCCAGACTGACCAGACCTACCCACCCTGGAGCGGGAGGTAGCTTCATCTTCTCCTGTCTGGAGATGACGGCGAGGTGGGCAGAAGTCTCACCATGGGAAGTGATGTTCACCATGGTTCGCGAGGAGAGCACGTAAAAACCCTCCTTCCTGGTGCGCCATATTTTGGAGTGTGAGTAGAGACACTCCTCCCGGCCTTCTCGGAAGCAGCCCGCGAGGTTCTTTTTTTCCGGAGGGGGCTTGGCGCCCTTCGCGACCTGGGCTCGAGTGAGCGGATGAACACGGGGATTTACGTGGTTCGGGTCGCCAGAGCATAATACCCTACGTCCACGGGTGTGCTTGAGCGCGAGCGCTTGTGCGTTGTGTGATATTGAGTGTGGGGAGTCGGACCCTCTGCAGGGTGGTCGCCCCGGTCCTTTCAGTTCAAGGCCGGGGTGGTTACAATGATGCTTGGGGCCCGACAGGTGGCCCCAAAGCTTTGAGTATCCTATACATGATCTAGGGCTTCCTCCTCTGAGTAGAGTCACCGGCGGAGGAGTTAAGTCCCTCCGTCTGGTTCACCTGGCGCCTCTGACCGTGTGTCAGGTGATGATGAAGACGTCGTCTTGTCGCTGCGTCTCCTCGCCCCGCTTGGGCGGCTGCATGCCGTTGGGCGGCACTGTTCTGCTGTCATGCCTCGCCGTGCTGTCTTGTCACCGTTATGGCGAACGGGGCAATGGACGGAGGTGTGTGCTTTGCGCCATGCTTTTGAGGAAGGCGCGAGCCTTGAATGCGATGCCTGACGGCGCACTTCCTTCTTGACTTCGTCGACCCACAGCCCAGGACGATCGTGGGGTACGTGGCGGCTCTGGAGCCCTTATCGACGGGCTTGGTGTATGGGGACACGTGGTGGCTCCGGACCTCACCTCAGCAGGGAGGCCCGGACCGGAGCTCGGGGCACGTATCAGCACCGAAGTTGTCCTCAGCGGGGGGCGGCTCAGTGCCAAGGGACACGTGTCAGCTCCGGACCTTACCTCGGCGGGGAGGTTCGGCCCGGAGCCCGGGGCACGTGTCAGCACCGGAGTTGTCCTCAGCGGGGAGGCGGCTCGGAGCCAGAGGACACGTGTCAGCTCCGGACCTCACCTCAGCGGGGAGGCTTAGGCCGGAGCTCGGGACACGTGCTAGCCCCGGTGCTGTCCTCTTCAGGGAGGTGGCTCGGAGCCGGAGACACGTGGCAACTCTGGACCTCAACTTAGCGGGGAGGCTCAGGTCGAAGCCCAGGGCATGTGTCAGCTCCGGAGCTGAGGCGCACGCGGTAGCCCCAGGGTTGACCATGGGGCCCAAGACACGTGCCTTTTGTTGGGGCCTACCTCAGCAGGGAGGCGGGGCCCAGACTGTCTTTTACCCACTACGCGGGGTAACCGGTTCGCAGAGTACCGACATCAACTATCACATATTTTATATTAGATAATACAATTTTCTTGTATTTTATAATACTTTATAGAAATAATATTATATTTGTAACTAATAAAAAATCACCAAATTATTTTTCGCTTCCTTTTCCTCTATTTTCTTCTTATTCTTTCCTTTTTCCTTTTCCCTCTATTTTTCTTCCTTTCTTTTCTCCCTTTTCCCTCCTTTCTTCCTTTTTCTCCTTTTCTTTTTTCCTTCTTTCTTTTTCCCTCCCTCTTCTCTATACAGGCGCTACAATCGCTCTTTACTTCTAGTGGCTGCATGTAGCAGCTGCTAACTTCCAGGTACGCCACTGCAGCCGACTGGTACAGCCACGCCTTAGGAATTTGTCGTCTAGGTGGTCGTACCTGACGCCGGTTCGAGCAGCCTTAACACTATCCGCACTCATGTATTCTAAAAATCTACTCTAAAAATATATTCACTCTCATTTACACCACACTCTAAAAGATTATCTTTTTTTACGTAGTGCCGCACTCATAGTACTCTGAAATTTTACTCAATAGCAACTAACACCAATTCTTTAATAATTTTCACCATTTTTCTTTCTTTTTTCCTTCTATTTTCTTTCTTTTTTCCTTTCCTGTTTTTTTAATTTTTTTTTCTTCACGATCCTTCTGGGTGCTTGCCTCTGCTCTCGCCGGGCCTACCTCCACACCACCGCCGCCCGCCTCCACCATGGGTGATCCAGCCTCCGCAGCCGCCCTCGCCCTTCGCCACTACAAGCGACCTCCCTCCTCGGCTCCGCCCCCGCCGGTCTCGCCTCCACCGCAGTCGCTAGCCTCCGCCCCTACCGGTCCCGCCTTCTCCCCGCTCTAGCCCTCAGCCACCACAAAAACAGCCCCGTCGCCATCCGCCAGCTTTTCTCACGTCGCGCCTCCGCTCCAGTCGTGCCTCCTCTGTCAGCGTCCTGTCGATCGGACTCCTCCACGCGCGAAGCAACGAATCCCACTCACGTCTGCGTACTCTTGCTTGAGCATTGTCCTGTAGCGTGCTCCTTCTTGGAATATGCCGTCGCGGACACCTTTTTCCTAGGCAGCACCAAATGAGGTGTCCCGCACGTCCACCATTACAGCGGTGCAGACAGTCTTATTTTGGTAGCAGCCTTGCCCATGGCCAGGTTGAAGGAGGTGGACACACAACAAAAGCCATGCAAAGCTGACCGAGGCGAGTGGCGGTAGTGAAAGAATGGAGTCGCTTGCATGCGTGAGCTTTTGCAAGATCGTTGGTGGCTGGAAGAGTATCGCAGTATGGAAATGATTGTATTCGTTGGTGATCTTGAGGTTCCTGACCCTCCTGCCTGCTTTTCTCCTTTTGCAATCTTGGCACATATGCTTGCTTCTCGGTTCGCCAGAGAGATGCACGCCGGGTAGCCGCTACTTTTTCATTTACATGGGGTCCCACTAAATACAAGACCCACTCAAAACAGAGCATTACTTTACTATTGTTAGATGTTCAGTTTTGACCAGTGCATGATACGCTATGTTGATTGTAAACATATCAACAACCATTCGAGGAAGACATTATGGGTGCACTAAAAACTATCGCCACTAAAAACCAAGCAGAACAATAAGACTTCCATGAATATATTCGACATTCCTAGTAACGAACAGACATCAGACTGGAACGTCCCATACTGTATTCTAGACATTCTAGAGAATAAATTATTAAAAGCAGTAACATTTTTCAGTTTACCCTCCTCATAATGGACTAAAACAAACCAGGCTACAATCGGCACAAAACATCAGGTTACAATCCACAGGCAACTGCCGCACTTCATCAGATTCCCAATATTGGGGCAACGGACCAAATAATTTCTAAAGAATAACTTTCTTTTCATCACACAGCTGTAAAGACAGATAAATGCTGAACACTATCCAAATATGATCAGCACATTCTTCCAACTTTAGTAACTCCATTCACTAGCTAACTAAACAAAGAACAGGGCTGGCTCCTATCGAGGATACACACAGGTGAGTCCATTGGCGAATTGCAGTTGACAATTTATCAAGTACAAAGGCCCAGATTCTTCATAGGGCCATGCGTCCAGCAAGCCGGCTTTCTGATATTCTTCGATCAATTGCCGCGTCAAGAGAGTGCATCTGTTCACAAATTGTGAAACAGAGATGTTAGATATGACATGTCTTAAAACGGAAAAAACCCAAGCATTTAAACTTCATCTCAAGCTCAATGGTCAAACGAAAGCTGACCTGGAACAAAACTCTTGGCACATTCTTGAGCAAAATTAAGTTACAATATATGCTACTGAATGGGCGGAACCTCAGCCACCTAATTGTTGTTAAAAACCCATACTTGCATGCGTGAATCACTAATGAATAGAAATAATGCTTCAATTGAAATTAATACATACATATTTGCGAACTGTCCAAGGCTTTGGTCGATAACACGATAACCCTCAGGCCATTAGCATAGCACCATGAGATTTGTCAGATTATAAAGAAACTTACTAGTAGAAAGAATTTTGTAAATACCTACTTGGAATTCCTGATGTGTGTGAAAGCAGCAGGAAATATATGGTAAATAAAACAAACAACAAGGAAATTACAAAGGTAGCATAGAAAACATATCTCACATATGCATCTGAATGATGCTTATGTCATATTCCTCACTGACATTTGAAAATCACATGAATGGCTACAGTTCAAGATTTAGTATGTTGCACAAACCCCAAACATTTTAAACAGAATCAAATATGACACTTGTAACTAAAATCACATAATAATTTGCTACAAACCGAGATGTTTTTGTTGTGTACTCAAATAATAGGCTCAGATAATTGTTTACATTACCAATGCTGGATTGCATTTGTCACGTCCATAGTATATGCCAAGGAAAAAGATAAATTCAACAACCACCTGGTTTATCCTATCACCCTAATTGAGCATTGCGCCAGAAAAGATAATGTTATGATGCATACACCAAAGCACTAATTGGACGGAAACGTAAGAAATTCCTATCGCTATTTCTAAGTGCAGACTGAGTAATCAAAACCTTTTGTTTGAAGCAAACAGCAAAATGTTCAACAGTTAAGAGTTACAGATATTTAAACTTAGTTGCCTACGGACAAATAAGAGTAGAATCAATAAAAACACAACTTACCTGTCTGGTTTCATCATGCACCAGATATTTGGGCAGCGACAACCTTCTTTCCTCCTACACAAGTCAACAAACATTGAGAAGTCATATCAGTACAATGTACCAAATGTGCAAGTAACCTAAAGAGCAAGAGGGTACCATTGACATTGCTTCATCATCCCACACCAAATAGACCTCATTTGCCGCTGGTTGGGTACCAGATGTTTTATTATTCGCTACAGAGGATGGAGAACTAACTGCTCCTGTGCCTGAAACAGATACACACACATGTAAATCCATTAAGAGCATAGTTTACACCATGAACTAAAATACAAGTGTTGGAACCAATATTGTTTTTTGGAATAGTGAGAGTCGTATTAGGATAGAAGTTTATAAATAAGGCAGGAAATTCATACATAAGGTAGGTCATATTAAAGGAAAGGTTGCTGCCATTTAGATTAGGAAAGAGTCCTACATGGAAATGAAACCAGGGTGTAACCAGCTATATAAGGCCAGCATATCATTGGAATAAAGAATCCACTCATTATTGCTGATTCCTCTCCTCCGGATTTCCAACACTTGGTATATAGAGCTTTAGCATCTAATCCCGCTGCCTCCGGGAGGACGTGCTACCAAGGGGGCAATCTAGGTCGGCATCACCTAGAGACTCATCTACGAGTAGTATAGGGGCAGGAGCAACGATGGCTGGGTCTTCCTGTCACCGAAGGCATGCGGCCAACACAGAAGAATGAAGACGAGCTGTGGAGGCGGCTAGGGAAGATGGACTGTGACCTGCTCTAGATCGACAGCGAACATCTCTTCAGAGTAATCAACGCGCGTGAGGACAGCCAGCAACGCCAAATATGCTGAGCTCACAGCACCCGAGTGGTGGATCCGGGCAACAGGCCATGGAGAGACACAACGCGGCACGCAGGCCAGGTGGCAGTGTGGGGACTTGACTCGCAGGGTGATAGCTTAACACGGATCAGGTATGATGGCGACAGATCTGGCCAAGGATGACAGTGACCCATCACGTGCGGCTGGCTAGAGACGTGCATCACGCAGGGCTAACCAGGCCTGGGCATGGATCCAAACGATGCAGAAGGTACACAACTGCAAGCGGACGTCCAGCTCAGGTGGGGCGCAGGCCTGCTCTCGTGGTCACCATGTAGAGATTATAAAGAAAAACAAGATCAAGGAGGTGATTGTTGGAATTAATCTTGTTTTTTAGAATATCGAGTTGCATTAGGATCTCCGCCTATGCCTTTCTAGGTATAGCTGGTCCCAAGCCCGGGTAAAGAAGGAGGGTTATGATAGGCTTCGTGAGCCAGCATCAAAACCAGCCATTCCTATGGATATGAAATCCAGTTTAGGTTTTATATCTAGCCTACCTCAACGTGCTTGAGACAAAGGCTTTGTTGTTGTTGTACTGAGTCGTATTAGGATAGGAGCAGGGTTTGCAATGACCGCCTGGACGCCTAGGCGCTTGCCGGACGCCTGGACGCCCAGGCGCCCGCCTAGATGCCCGGCCAGGCGCCCGACAGCGGCGAGCCAAGGAGGGAAGGCGGCGGCGGGTCGAGGAGGGAGGCGGCGGCGAGTCCAGGAAGGGAGGCAGCGGCAGCGAATCGAGGAGGGAGGCAGCGGCGGCGGCGGGGCTGAGAGCGTCGACCATTTGGGCTTGGGCCAGGGGATCCAGTTGATGAGGACTGTCGGATGAGATCCGACGGTCCTCCTTTCATATCAGGTTTATAAAACCCCATCCTCACTGTTGACCTAGCCCTAAAATCTTCCCTCCTCTCCTCTCCTCTCCACCCGACGGCTGCGGCGACGGTGACCCAGTGGTGGCGGGCGGAGGCGGCGCTGGTGGCGCCGGCAGCCAGGCGAGGCGAGCCGCCTTGGCGTCCGCTCGCCAGCGACTGGACGCTTAGGCGACGCCATGAAAACGCTGGATAGGAGTCTATAAATAAGGCAAGCAATCCATAGATAATGCAAGTCATATAAAAGGAAAGATTTCTTCTATTTAGATTAGTAAGGTAGAGTACTAGTAGATTAGGAACGTAGATCCTAGTAAATTAGGAAAAAAAGAGTCCTAGATAGAAACAAAATCAAGATGTAACCGGCTATATAAGGCAGCATATCATTGGAATAAAGAATCCCCTCATTATTGCTGGTTTCTCTCGTACGAATTTCAAACAATCAGATGGACCAACATCATCCACGCAACATTGATGTTATTAGAAGTAACATGAAACATGGATCATTTGATATTGAACTAGTTTTTTCTTTCAGCAATAAGAACATTTAAGAAAATGCTTCTTTTAAGTCATGATCATAATAGCATTTACATGTCTAGATGTGTATCTGATTTCTTCTACATAGTCAACGGCACACAAACAATGTTTGAGAAAACAGCCGTGAAAAGCGAGCGGAGGAGCTCTGCCTAGCGCCTAGGCGTTTCGCAAGAGGCAGAGTCAAGTCTATATATATTTCGTTATATACTGCAAAAATTTAATTTGAAAAGGATGAATACTTAAATGAGAAAGTGCACAAAAGCAGTAAAGAAGTGATCGAACGTGGCAAGAAGCTGCCAAAAGTGGCAAAAAACGTGCCTTTCAGTGCTTAAGCATTTAGCAGCTTAATAGCGGCCACTTTTATGAAAGCGACATGTTGGGGCACCGCTCAGTGCTAGGCATCATGCCTAGGCGGCACTTTTTGAGACGGGTCAGGTACCTACTGAGACAGCGCTCAGCTCATGATACCACTTGCCACAACTCTATTACCAACTGAGACAGGCCACTCGGCCGAGAATCGCATTGGGTGGTGCCGTGTTGTGCGGCACCCAACAACACACAAACAAGGAACAATATATTACATAATACAACAGCGGAAGCTTACAAATTTTTCTTTGTAAATAATTTACATCAAATAGCTACAGCGGAAGTTTATAACAACTCACGTCGAGTAACTAAGAGCACTCGAGATGAAGTTCAGCCCGCGGACTCCTCTCGCTAGCAACACGAAGACAAGCAGCAGCGGTTGGGTTCTCCATGTGTTACCTGACTCGGAAGTCCCCGAGTCTTACCGGACAACCTCCATCTTAGCATCGATGTTAATCTGCAAAACCACTTATATAGCAAGCGTGAGCACATAGGCTCAGCAAGTCTGACCCATCTCTCCTAAACAAGAAACTCTACATGCACGACGGTTACAATTAGGTTAGCTAGATTTGCATAAAGGACTCGCCTAAACTTGGTCCTTAACTTTCAGATTTTAAGCCTCATTTTGCAAACCTTGAGCCGAAAAGCATCGCAACTCCACAATCAAACAAGAAACGCTTCGTTATGATGCTCCTTGCACAAAGTGAAAGTAATGTTTAATGAGCATATCTCTAATTCAATCATGGTTGCAATACAAGTTACAGCACAGCCTTATCAAGTTCAAAAGATAACCGGTTCCAGTTGTTACTTCGTCAAGACGCAGTGGGCAAGTATGCTCATATAACCGCGAGCGACGGTGATTCAAATCAGTACATGCCCGGACTACACGACACGTACACATACGAGTTGCTGGCAGCAAACTCGACTGACGTTGTACCCGCACCTTCCCGCCATAGCCGCTTTCGGAGAGACCGGAAATACGCCGTGCACCGTGCATTTCATGCGAGGCTTCAAAAGCAAACTGGTGCGCCCTCAGGTCTAGCCCTCGTGTGTGAAGTTTCGTGCTATCTAAACATCAATCAACCGGGAATTTCACGGAAACGTACCGGAAGGTCGGTTTGCACCGATCGGGAGAAATCTCGAAGTTCCCTGCCGATAATCCACGGTTGATCCTGAGCTTCGGGGGTGAGTTGCCTGGACGTCGTGCACGTCCAGAAGTGGCCTAGCTTGGCCGTGACACGCTGCGGTTGAAGCTGTCCACGAGAGCACTTGCTCTCGGTTCTATGGCGGCCGCCGCGGAAACCGGTTTATCTTGGTTTGGGAGGGCGGAACTCACGTAGGAATGGCGCGAGGACGTTGGAGGAGAGTCTGTGGTGTCGTTTGGCTGCTCAACCGAAGCTTTGCACGCAAGCTATGGTGGTGGCCGATCGAGCGGACGGGCGTCGGCAGCTTCGGCTGTTTCTCGCGCGAGGGGGAAAGAACAGCGTCGTTCTTCGGTACCGTGGAATAAAAGGAGCACGGCAGTGGGTAAGGACGCCCAGGCAGCTCTGCAGCGCACTGGAAATCAACAGGAGGTGGTTGTCGGCTGCCCCTCGGTGTCACTCGCGGAGGAGTCGGCTCTGTCCGAGTTACTTCGCGTAGGAGGTAAACAAACGGAGACTGTGTGCTTCACTGAAGATCTTTTGCAAATTTTCAGTTCCATCACTGACATGTGGGTCCCACAGTTCAGAGCATCCTCATCCTCTAAAATATCTCCCAAAATTGGCAAATAATGGAATTCAATTGTGGGAGTTTAAATCTGAGAGACATTTGGACAATTGGGCAAGTTTTATCCAAATTCAAATATGTATTTGAATTCTTTGTTATTTAAAGTCCATTTTGGAAAATGGGTTGCAAATCATTTCCATAAATTATGAAACTTTGCACACCCCCTAATTTGGACCCAAGGAATCCAAATATGAAACCTGATTTTTATTTTGGCTGCTGCGAACGGGATTTGTAGCACAACAGTTTTGAATTCCATTGTGTTGTTCTCATTTGAATTTTGAGTTTGAACAAGTTTGTTCCAAATCTGACTTTAGTTTTCTCACACACATGGGAACTTCCCATCTTAGTTTTTGACCCCTCTTGGTTCCAAGTTTCCAAATAAACATTTGAACTTGTGTGAAGAAAACCCTCATGTGTGTTATCACATGTGGAAAAGTTTTAACAAGTCCCAAATTTCACTCATATGAAACAAACTTTTGCAAACAAGTGTTTCTCTGTATTCACATTTTTGGGACCTTTACACTTTTTTAAATATTGTACATATGAAATGAAGATCTAGCATAATACACCACACAAAGGGTTACAAGCTGTATGAATATTAACACACCTTGGTAATTGGTTCCATATGCTCCTGCAGCAGTAACTGGTGCTGGAGAGCTTGACTGGATGGTCCCAGGCGCAACTGATGCTGCAAATGGAGAACTTGCTTCTCCATTGACAGAGGAAGTATTAACAGGAAACAAAGGCTGAGAAACCTGAGGGACAACTGGTGAAGGCATTCCAGGAGGGGCCATAGGAAATGATGTTGGCGCTGATGTCATAGGAGAAGGCACATTCTGTATGGGAAACAGTGGCTGTTGTGGCTGCACAACAGTGGCCATTTGAGGAACTGAAACTGCTGGTTGCTGTGGATATACCAGTTGTTGTGGATACCAAGCTTGTGGTGGTCGAGGAGGCCAAACTGGTGGCTGGGCCATTAAAGGATTCAGTGCCAGGTTATAGCTGCCATCAAATATGAAATATTTAGAAGAAAAAAAACATCCCAAGTGAGTGCTCACAGTATGACAGAAACAAAAGTTTTAAATTGTTCTAAGTAGAAATGAGGAAAGAGAGAACATACACTAGAGGCGCTACACCATAAGCTGGCCGTGGAGGAAATGGCACGCCAAGCAGATTAGTAGGCATAACAACAGGCCTTACCTGTGGGATTTCCACTTTGGCTACCTTGGATGAAGGATCCTCTTCTGCAAGTGAAAGGTAGGTCGGCAAATGCTACAATTGAAAAAAAAATTGCAGGGAAAAAATAGTATAAATAGCAAGTTCAAACATCGTAGTGAGAGATAAACTGAACAAACATTACCATGCAAAAAAAGATGATACAGAAACAATGCTCTTATAAACCACAGTAGTTCAAGACTCTAATTTTTTAATATAATAGAGAGGATCAAAACAAACATACAATAATATGGTACTCCCTCCGTGCTTAAATTGTTGTCGTTAGGAAAACAACTTTAGTTCAATTCTTGAACTACATTCCTTATCCTGACGCAATCAATTTGAGAACAGAGGCAGTATAAAAGCAGGAGGTGTGGTACCTTCTCCATAGTGCGCAGCAAGCACATCTGCAGGAATCCCTTGCATTCCGAAGATCTCAATCTCTGTTGATTCCCGACCAGGTTTTGCATTAGGAACACTGCAGCCAAAATGGGTTTATACATCTGTAGGTGACACGTTGGAGTTGTCAATGGTGCAAATATAAAAGTTATAGATGGATAAACTGCACTGACGGAGGCAGTAGTTGAATAAGTGTAAATTCATCTAAACTAACACGGCCACATTAAGAAAAACATGAATTTCTGATGCCAACAAAAGCATATTGCCAGGAACTGGACTCTAGTTTTTTGGTATGTATCCTCGTAGTAAACAGGACACCGACGAGACACTTAACAAGGTATTAAAAAAATTTGGTGGCACCCGTGCAGATCCTCTAAAATCCAAGAAACCAGAGACAAGCACTAATCATGCGCACGTGCAATTCATCGACTACGCCAACAATAAGGGGATAGCAGATCAAATCAGGCGGCAAAAGCACCGTTCTTTTACTGGATGCAATCCGCAGCGCCTGCTTCCAAATCTAACAACAGCCGAGCGGGTGCAGCAAAGAGCCCGGCGTGTGGGATCGACGCAGATGCAGATCGAGATGGGAGAGGTGGAGGAGAGACTTACTTCGTGACGGATTCCTTGTGGACCTGGAGGACGTGGATGGACATGCCGGAGGCGGTGGAGAGCTTCTTGTGGCAGACGTGGCACTTGAAGTGCTTGGCCTTCTGGTGCTGGACGAGGATCTTCTCGTCGTCGAACTCACGGTCGCAGTAGTAGCAGAAGACCTTGTCCACGCGCTTCTTCTTCTTCCCCATCGTCCGCCTTGTCTTGCGCTCTCCTCCTCTCCGACGAGATCGCCTTAGGGTTAGGGTTTCTGTGAGGTCGCTGACGCGGGGAGGAGGGACGGCACCGCTGCTCTCGGGTCTGGCCAGCGAGCGGCTCGGTTAACTCGGTGCCAGATTTGGAGGCCTTCGGGATAAATATACCGGATGGTTTCCGTCTCTGATGTGTGGGGCTCGGTGGACTTTCCTTTTTTCATGCGCGCCTACTAGCGTCGTACAAAATTTATTTTACAACAGATGGGCTGCGAGTTGGGCCTGACTTGACGTGACGATCCGACGGGCACGACGAGGCTTGCGACGCCTGTTCCGTAGTCAACACGGCTTATAAGCATGTGTTTGGTTCGGTGACAAGATGTTCCGTTGTCAACATTGGAATTGTTTTAATTTTAGCACGGTACGATAATTATTTAATATTAATATCATTCACAAATTTTTTTGTCAAAATAGCCATTCTGTCGTCTACAGAGTGGACGATTTGTCCACGTGGACAACCTGTCATCTATCCCGTGGACGACAGGACACCGGCCTACGTGACAGCCACGTCGGCCCAACGGTCACGGGACCGTTGGACCGACGTGTCCTGGATGACCTGGACGACAGAGTCTATTATATAAGCCGGTCGACCGGAGCTGTCTCTCCCACACAAACACAAGAGAGCAGAGGAGAGGAGATGAGAGGAGAGGAAAGGAAGAGAAGAAAAGAAAAGAAAAAATGAAAAGAAAAAAGAAAAACCTGAAGGTATAATTTTTGAAATATAATTAGGATTTTAAAATGTAGTTATTTTAATTATGCTTAGAATAATTTTGTGTTGTATAATTACATTTAGTTTAGATTGAATTTAGTGTTAGGATTTAGGTTAGTTAAAATTTAGGTTTAGATTAGTGTAAATATAGTTTTATGTAAGTTTTTAGTTTGTTTTTAAGATTTAGTTTAGTTTGAATTTAGTTTCGGACTTTTATGTTAGGGTTTACGGTTTAGTTTAGTTTGAATTTAGGGGTTAGGGTTAGGATTTAAGTTAGATTAAATTTATGTTTACGTTAGTTTAAATATAGTTTTATACATGTTTTTAGTTTATTTTTAAGATTATACTTAATTTGAATTTAGTTTCATACTTTTATGTTAGGGTTTAGGGTTTAGTTTAGTTTAGTTTGAATTTAGGGTTAGGGTTATGATTTATATTTGTTTCAATTTATGTTTAGTTTAGTTTAAATATAGTTTTATGTTAGTTTTAAGTTTTTTTAAAAAATAGCTTATTTTGAATTTAGTTTCGGACAGATTAAGTTTTGGACGTTTAGGTTTAGTTGTTTAAATTTTAGAATTTAGGTTAGTTTTATAATATTATTATATATAACCAACTTATAGCTAAGTTTTTATATTCCTTATGTTACATATCAGTTTTTAATTTCTGTATTTATATTTCTATTGTATGGTAATGTTAAATACATAGTAGTTTACATTTCTATATTTAGATTATATTTTGTATTACCATTTTTGTTTCTATGTTTTTTATACTTTATATATTTACACTTCTATGTTTTGTAATTATTAAATTGAATATGTCGAAGTGTGAGCTGCGACACTCCTCCCGGCCTGCTTGGAAGTAGCCCGCGAGATTCTTTTTTCCCGGAGACACTACAGGAAAGATTACCATTTACGACGGCTAAAATAATTTACGACGGCTTTAAGGTTAGCCGTCCTAAACAATAGTATTTACGACGGCCAAATCCGGCCAGCGCACAACCGTCGTAAGTTAGCCTCAACTTACTACGGCCAACCCTAGTGTCGTCGTAATTTAACGGGCCGTCGTAAGTTACCCCTTATTTACAACGGCTAAGCCCGTGGCCGTTGTAAATGTCGGGTATATACCCGTCCGGGTCGGGGTCGGCGTGGGCATTTACGCTCGCGCCGACCCCGACCCGCCACCACCGCCGCACCCGCCTGAGAGCCGCCGCCACTGCCTGAGAGCTGGGCGCCACCTCTCGGCCTCCCCGGCCCGCGCCGAGTCACCCGGCGCGCCACCACCGCCGCTCGGCCCCGTGCCCGCCTCGCGCTTGCCGCCACTTCGAGGTAAGTGCAATATAATTTTGTATTAGTTGTATAATTAATTAATTAGTTCATTTATTAATTAATCTAGTTACTTTACTAATCAGTTTAGTTAATAAGTTAACTTTTGTTTAATTTAGTTACTTATTTATAGTTTAGGTTACAATTAAGTTAGTTTAGTATTTATTTAGTTTAATATTAAGTCAGTTTATTATTAATTAGTTAATTATTTAGTTTAGTTGAATAATCTTGGTGATTGTTTATTTGTTTAATTAGTTAGTTGTATGGTTAATTGGTTAGTTAAATTACTTAGGTTATTAATTAGTTAATTTATTTTATTATGTAGTTGTAAATTATCTTTTATTATTATTTAGTGTGTTCATTTATTAATTAATTATTTAATATTATTATTTAGTTGAAAATTGTTATAAAATTGAGTGTAATTATTTGCTTTATTACGGTTAATTAGCTATATACACCAATATGAGAGCAAGCATAATATGTTATTTAGGACAGTAATTAGTATAACAACTTCGAGGTGGGCACGGAGGTGAACAAGACCGGTGAGGACACCAAGCACTCATTGGCGTCGCCGCTCTGCGCGCTCCCTGTTCGGATGCTAATCCGAAATGAGCCGTGAATTTGAAGACAAGAAAGCTCATTGGATTGAAAAGTCATGATTATCACATGATTATGGAAAGACTCCTACGTGTTATATTTCGCGGCTATTTTGTTGATGCGGTGTGGAAGGTGCTAGCCGAGATTAGCTACTTCTATAAACAGCTATGTGTTAAAGAAATCACGATAGAGATGATGAATAAGTTGGAGAAGCAGATACCAATACTGTTATGTAAGATGGAAAAAATTTTCTTCAGGCTTCTTCAATCTAATGCAACATCTACTTATCCATCTTCCATATGAGGCTAAAGTGGGCAGTCCTGTGCAATATAGATGAATATATCACATTCAAAGAGTACTTAGATATCTGAAGCCAATGGTTGGCAACCGAGCAAGGGTGGAAGGGTGCATCGCCGAAGCTTTTACCCTTAAGTGGGATACTTTTCAAGTGTTTACTTTACAGAGCAACACGATGTAAATACTTTGGCGATGCGATACAATATAGATGAACATCCACCTTGCAGCAATCTCTCTATTTTTGCAAGGAAGAGCACTACTGTTGGTGGTTAGTCGGAGCTACAATTGTACTGCAAATAAAAGAACGGTCACTTTACTCTACATGTATGCTAATATAGATGGGATGGACAAATATTTCAAGTAAGTTTTTGTCCTAACATTGATGCTTATCGGCATATAATGCAACTTTTATATTAATGAAAGTTTTTTCCGTCTAGTGAGTTCCACAAGTAAAATTGGACATATAGGCATCAACCTACAAGCAAACAAGTAGAAACGATGCGACGAGGTAGCGCGGCCTTCAATTGTTGATGGAGTTGTCGACTCGAGGGTAGCGCGACCTTCGATCGTCACTCTATCGACCGAGGGTTCCTCTATCGAGCATACAAGTCGTCGTCCCTTACAGAGCCAGATAGAGGAGCTCCTTAGGGAGAGAGACGAGATCCAGAGAGAGAGGGAGGAGTTCCAGAGGGAGAGGGATCTAGCCTGGGCCGCACAGGAGCAGCAAGCCACCTACATGGCAAACTACATGACTCAAATGCAGGCGGCGATGGAGGTAAGTATTTGAATACAAATTAATTTAAGTTCCTAACATTGCATTAGTTTATTTGTTTTAATATTTTGCAATTACAGGCCTTAGCTCGACAGAGTGGGCAGCAGATCTCGATCCCAATGTGGCAGCCGTCAGAGTTGGCCCCGCCACAAGTGCCCCCACCACATGCACATTCAGATGTCCATGTAATGTGTTTTTTATTTGCTATTTTCTAATCTAAGAAAAACTTAGTGTAGTTGAGGGGAGAGAGTGGGAGTAAGAGTGAGGGGGGAGAGGGAGAGAGTGAGAGTAAGAGATAGTGGTAGAGAGGGGGAGGGAGAGGGAGAGATAGTGAGAGTGAAAAGGGAAAGAGGGAGGGAGAGAGAAAGATTGGTAGAGATAGACGGTGAGAGAGAGAGGTAGTCGTAGAGAGAGGGGGAGGGAGAGGGCGAGGGAGAAAGTGAGAGTGAAAGGGGGAGAGGGAGGGAATGAGAGTAAGAGATAGTGGTAGGGAGAAGGAGAGAGAGTGAGAGTGAAAAGGGAAAGAGGGAGGGAGAGAGAGACAGAGTGGTAGAGATAGGGGGTGACAGAGAGGGAGTCGTAGAGAGAGGGGGAGGGATAGGGCGAGGGAGAAAGTGAGAGTGCGGGGGAGGGAGAGAGCCCTACAAGTTCAAACTCACTTTATCTATTTATTTGAATTGCAGAGATCGACAACGGGGGCTTAAACTCCACCGCCACATCTACCGGCACCGGGAGGAGGGCGCGGAGACGGATTCTTCGACTCCGGAGCAAGTGGTGGAGCCAGTGGAAGGGGTAGTGTTTAACCTCTTTTGTTTTATATTTTGGATGATTATAGTGGAATATCTGTCTTGTTGTGTATATGATGAAGCTGTTCTGTGAGCTGGCCATTGTGCAAGGGTAGCTGTTTTCTGATTTTTTAAAAAAAATTAAAAATCTTATTTACGACGACCACCTGTACAGGGCCGTTGTAAGTTAACCTAATTAACTTACGACGCTCAGGGCTAGGTCGTCGTAAGTTAACCTAACTAACTGACGACGGCCAGGGTCCCGGTCGTCGTAAGTAAGACGCCCAGCTCGCCACGTGGCGCGGCAATGGCGACGACCCTTTACTTACGACGACCGTTCCCAGCCGTTGTAAGTTTGTTATTTACGACGGTTACCGTCGTAAATAATATTATTTACAACCTAAAACTTGGAATGACTAGAAACCGTCGTAAATAACAGAAAACCGTCGTAAGTTAGTTATTTACGACGATTTTCTCTTATGTATGATGGTTTCTGGCCGTCGTAAGTGTGTTGCATTTGTAGGATCGAAGAGCACGTGGAAAGCTACCAGGGGGGGTGAATGGTAGATTAAAACTTTTCGCAGCGGAAACAACAAAAACCCCTCAGCAAAAAATCAATTGGTTAAATAAACCGTGTGTGCAAGTGTTTTCAAACGTGTTCAACCGTGACAAATCAAGTAGAGAGGTAGAGAATCAAGTCACGGATCTAACGCAACAAGAATCACTTGAAAACACGAAGTAAAACTTGAGATACAATCAAAACATTAAACGAAGATCAATCTGTTCTACCCGATATAAAACAGATCTGCAACGCTGCAAAGAAACTCGTGTATCTCAAAAACTAAAGATCGGAAGCTCGTGAAAATTTCACAGATGATAGATAATTGAGTTGTGAAGACAACCTAAAAAGAATCACGTCAATTGGATCTGTAAAACTTGAGTTATGAACGAAACACCGAAGCAACGTCGGTCTGTCCAGAAACTCGGCGAGAAAGACTTGACGAAAAACAAGTCGGACGAACAAGGCACAAAAGCTCCTCGAAACTATGAACTTTATTCAATAGAAACACAAGAGGAACAGCCCAAAGTTCTCTACCCATGAGAGCTCTGGCATCCCTTGCTTTTATAGCCAGCTCTCAGGCTAAACAATCCAATCTAGGACTCCTACTCCTAATTGGACTCGTATCCTAACTTACCATAACTGCTCAGGACTCTCCTATTCGCAGATAGAAGCAATCGTGAGACTTCCAAACACCTTAGGAACGTCCTAAACATTCCTAAAACAACTCAACTTCGTGCCTAGCACGAAATCCTATCATAACCAACTCAAATCTTCCATATTTGAGCCATATCCGACTCAGCCTGAGTACGCAATCCAGCCGGTTGGACCTTTCCGACCAATTCTTTACGTTCACTTCTCTTCATCACGCCTTGGAACAATGTTGCCACGTCTATGCACTCCTTGCACATGCGCAAACACCTTCCAACGACGTACACGCAACCTTCATATGCACTGCCCTTGATCCAAACATGCTGCGCGACCTCCCGATCAACTCAACCACATCTCCTCCCGAACTTGGTTGTTGGAACCTCATCTCCTCCCTGAGACTAGTCCAAGGATCCCGTCACTAGCCATGTCTTGAACTCAAGCAATAGCTGCACATGACTCACGTTAGTTCGAAAACCACGACACCTTACATGAGCACGTCACATAAGCATGTTGCAAACCATATCAAATGATAATAGCCATAACCACCAAAACACACCAAAAACTTAGCAAATTAATACTAAGCAAACCTTCCCATAAAGCAAGTTTGAAACATTGCGAGTTAAAAGCAAAAACAAGACGTTGCAGTTCTACGAGTTGAACTTCACGGGAGCTCCCTAAAAACAAGCTTCGGACCTCACAGAAGCTCTTCGGACCTTGCAGGAGCTCTCCGGACCTTGCGTCGGACCTTGCCAACACTTGGCGGACCTAACAAAGAACTTGTCGGACCTTGCCACAGAAGAATGTTTTGGCAATATTCAAAACTTTGAATGTTAATGCTAACTTTTATCCTAATTACCAATGTATTCAGCACACATAGGTCTCACAATCTCCCCCTTGATGAATGCATTGGCAACACCAATTAAAATCCGAACATTGGCCTATGAAAAATTTTGAAAAGCTTTGAAAACTTATTTCTCCCCCTTTATTAATTTCTCCCCATTTTTTAAAATCAGAGAAGGAAGAAAGTGTATAACATATGCAAAGTGTAAAAAAAATCTCTCCTTATACATATTTCTCCCCCTTTGACAATGTATTCAGCAAGGTTCAAAAGAGAAATTTTTAAATGTTATGAGCATATTATAACATATACATACAAAACAAAGCTCATCCAAGTCATACTATCAGGTTACTTACACTATCACATCAATGAGATACATAAAGTAGTGTAAGCCATGCTAGAGATCAAATGTATTTTTCAGTTTAAGCAAGTCATGATCTCCCTTACTCAACTATTTCAAAACCTGAAAACATGACACTTGTTGCTGCATTTTTATTATTCATAATCATTTAAGGCACAAAGTTGATCATTTGATATTTGCAAGAGATTATATGTCGCATCAGCCTTATTCTAACCAACCAAGCCAAGCCTATGTCATTTGACAATCAGAAGCTTAAGGACATGGTTTTAGTCATACACAATTCCGTCCAAGTTCATATCTTAGTGCAATGATAAGCAATCTCAAAAGAAGAAGTGTGATGCATGCATATTCTCTTGATCTTTTCTCAATTTTTTATTTGAAAACTCAACATGTGAGCTGATCACTTGATTAATTTTTTATGATTAAAAACACTTGTGAGCACGCAACAAATTCAAAACAGCAAGAAAGTTCGATCATGACCAGATTTAGTGTAAGTAATTATTCCAATTACTAGTCATGGCAAAAACTACAAAATGTATAACATGAGTAATGTAGTAAGAACTTTCAGCCAGTAAAAGGAATCACAAAGTCATATATGTATGAAATACTATAATCATATTATTTTAGTTTCACATTCACACATAGACTTTCAAAGTTTCAAAAACTCCCCCTCAATTTAAGCCATGAGGATGCATAACCCCTATTTCACTACGAATGAAACAAAAACGAGTGAAATCCAAAGGTTATGTAAAAATATCAGCCAATTGTTGTTCGGTATCGACATGGTGAAGCACAATGTTTCCTTTTTCAACATTATCACGAAGAAAGTGATACCTAATGTCAATGTGCTTAGTTCTAGAGTGTTTCACGGGGTTTTTAGCAATACAAATTGCACTAGTGTTATCACAAAACAGTGGAACACTATCTAAATCAACCCCATAGTCCTTAAGTGTTTGAACAATCCAAAGAATTTATGAGCAAGCGCTAGCCGCAGCTACATATTCAGATTCAGCCGTGGATTGTGCAACTGAACTTTGTTTTCTAGGGGACCAAGCAACAAGTGAATTACCAAGAAAATGACAAGCATCCGAAGTACTTTTGTATCAATCCTACAACTCCCAAAATCAGCATCCGAAAAAGCTTTCAAAGAAACGGTTGAGGAAGAAGGAAGAAAAATGTCAAATTCTTGAGTTCCATGTAGGTACCTGAGAATCCTTTTGATGGCTTGGCGATGTGAAGCACGTGGAGAAGCTTGAAAACGTGCACAAAGACATACGCTGAATTGTATGTCCGGTCTTGACGCCGTGAGATACAAAAGTGATCCAATCATACTTCTGTATTCTTTTTTATCGACCGGGTCACCATCTTCGTCAAGTTCAAGTGTTGTTGCTGTTCCCATTGGTGTCCGAAGAGGCTTGCATTTGTCCATGTTGAAGCGCTTAATAAGGTCCTTTGTATACTTAGTTTGATGCACAAAAGTTCATTCTTTTGTTTGCTTGATTTGCAGACCCAAAAAGTATGTGAGTTCTCCCATCATACTCATCTCAAATTCTGAACTCATCATAGCTGAAAACTTGGACACAAGATCATGAGAAGCACAACCAAAGATAATATCATCCACGTACACTTGAGCGAATAATGAGTCATTGCCATGCTTAAGGACAAAAAGAGTTTTATCAACCTTGCCCATGGTAAACCCCTTTTCAAGTAAGAATGTTTTTAACCTATCATACCATGCTCTAGGGGCTTGTTTTAGACCGTACAAGGCTTTGGACAGTTTGTAAACATGATTAGGAAAATTTGGATTTTCAAAACCCGGTGGCTGCTTAACATAAACCTCCTCCTCTATATAGCCATTAAGAAAAGCACTTTTAACATCCATTTGATATAACTTGAAACCTTTAGATGCAGCAAATGCTAATAAAATTCTTATAGCTTCTAATCTAGCAACAGGAGCAAATGTTTCGTCAAAATCTAGACCTTCAATTTGAGTGAAACCTTGAGCAACCAACCTAGCTTTATTCCTAACCACAACCCCATCTTCACTTTGCTTATTTTTAAATACCCATTTAGTTCCAATTAATGTGTGACCTTGAGGTGGAGGTACAAGTTTCCAAACATTATTTCTTTCAAAATTTTCTAACTCTTCTTGCATGGCATTAATCCAAGATTCATTAGTGAGTGCGTGTGATATATCCTTGGGTTCAAAAGAAGCAACAAAAGCAGAATGAGCATGAGAGTTTGGATCGCAAAACCTGGACCGAGTGACTCGTTCATGCAAGCTTCCAATGATTTGTTGTGGAGGATGATTTTTGAGTACTCGGAGGGGAGTAGACACTTCACAAGCACCTTGTTCTTCATGTTCGGACCTTTGATTAGGAGAGCTTGTTGATTGAGGAAGGTCCGAACCAGCAGTAGTGACTGTTGGTGCTGGTTGTGGTGCAAAATCAGCAGCTTGATCGTTATTTACTTCTGAGTTTTCGTGCAGCAACACCACTTATTCATCTTCTTCAATAAAAATACTCTCCCCCTACGGATATGGATCCGGACCTGCAATATCGGAGCTAGTACTTGGGCTAGCTTCATCAAAAGAAACCTCGCAAGTCTCCACAATTTTGTTAGTGTCAAGTAAAAGCACACGGTAGCCTCTAGTATGAGATGGATAACCAAGAAACATGCCATCAACAGATCTAGATTCAAATTTATCAAGATTACCATGTTTCTTAACAAAGCATTTGCAACCAAAAACCCTAAAGTGTGTAACACTAGGACTATGTCCAAACCAGAGCTCATATGGGGTTTTTCCAAGCTTAGCACGCAAGAAAACACGATTTGAGACATAACAAGCGGTTGCAATTGCATCAGCCCAAAATTTCCTAGGAGTTTGATATTCATCAAGCATAGTCCTAGCCATCTCAACTAAGGTCCTGTTCTTTCTTTCTACGACACCATTTTGTTGTGGTACATAGGGTGAAGAGTATTGATGATCTATTCCATATTCAGCACAAAAGTGATCAAAGGATTGATTTTTAAATTCAGTTCCATTATCACTTCTAATTGCTTTTAATGATCCTGGGTGATCAATAGATAATCTAAGAAATAAAGTTCTAAAATGACTAAAAGCTTCATTCTTAGATGCCATAAAATAAACCCAAGAATATCTGGAATAATCATCAACAATCACAAGCACATACCATTTACCTCCGAAGGATTGAACACGTGCCGGACCTACTGTGTCAAGATGTAAAAGTTGTCCCGGTTCAGCTGTCATGGTCATTGTGAGAGGAGCATGTGAACCTGCAACAAACTTAGCATGTCTACAAGAAGAGCACACAATATCATTGTCCTTTTTAAGCTTCGGCATCCCACGTATGCGATCGAGAGCACTAACACGAGTGAGATGATCAAAGCCTATGTGACCAAGTCTACGATGCCAAAAATATAGATCCTTTGTATCATTAGCAACTAGACACCGATGCTTAGAAGTTGACAAATCAAAATCGGCTTTAAAAACTCTTCCAAACCTAGACATGTTAAACAAAAGCTCACCTTTTGAATCTACAACCTTGCAGCAATTTTTAGCAAAGCTAACCTCTAGATTTTCATCTAGCAATTGTGAAACCGAAAGCAAGTTGTATTTCAAATTTTTAACAAGTGCCACATCTTTCAAAGTGTAGAGATTGTTTACTCTAACCGAACCTTTGGCAATTATGGGAGTATAAGAGTTATCGGTGAAAGTAACATTTTCTACACGTGACACAAAAGAGAGAGAGGAGAACCATTCTTTGTTACCGGTCATGTGGCGTGAGCAACCTGAATCCACAATCCAAATGTTCTCCTTCCTCAAACGTGAAACCTACACAGCAGCACAATACGTCGATGACTCAATACTGGGGTTAGTTAAAAGACTTTTAGGAATCCAGTACTGAGTCACACGACGTCCAGCAGGAATAACACGCGAAAGCTGAGAAGGTACAACAGGTTTATGAGCCAAACATCGAAATTTTTTGTTCCCAACTACTGACTTAGAAGATGTGTTATATGTAGCACAAAAACACAGTAGGTCCGGGAGCAAGTTTTTGACTCATTACAGTAGGTTGCAAGCTCCGAACATTTGGTCTAGCAGATTTTGCTTGGTTGTTATGTGATCTAGCAAGTATTCTTTGTTTCTTATCGTGTTTAGCTAGTCTATAACAAAAATCCATGACATGACCATCTCTACCACAGTAGGTACAATGAAAAATAACCTTATTATCATGTCTAGATGAGCCAACACGTTTATTAGAACCCGAATGGGACAGTACTCCTGCAGATTTGAAAATCACCTCTTTTTGTCTAGGAGCTGTTTGAATCAAACCGCTTCCTAATGACTTTATGTAACACCCCAAAAATATTGTTAAGACCCTAAATCATGTTAAGAGGGGAATTTAAAATTTTTTGGACGTGTTGCATGTTTTGCAAAAATTCAAATTCAAACTGGAATTCAAATTAAACTCAAAACAGAAAAGAAATAGAAAAAGAAAAAAAGGAAAACAGAAAAAACCGGCCAGTGGGCCGAAACCCACCAGCCGGCCCAACCAGCCCCCGCGCCAGCCCGCAGCCGCGAGCGCCTCTTCCTCCCACTGACAGGCGGGGCCCGCCAACCCTTCTTCTACCTCGCGGCCGCGCCGGGATTCTCTCACCCTGGATCAAAACCGACCCGGATTCCTGCGCATCCCCGCCGAATTCCGTTCGTAGGCGACGCAAACTCGATATAAACCACCCCGCCGCCCTCCCCCGTCTATAAAAACCCCGACCTCGTTCTATTTTTCCCACGCGATCCGCCGTTTTTACTCCGGTGAGAACCCGAGCCTTCTCTGGCGAATTCTAACCGATCTAAGCTCGGAAATTCTGATCTAACTCGTCGGTCTTGATCCACCGCCTCCGGGGAACCCTACAGGTGAAGAAAACTCGGTGACTTGCGGTTCAAACACAGCGCCGACGAGCCTCGCCGTGGTTTCAATTCGGACCTCGTCGCCGACCGCCTTCCAGGACCTCCGAGCTCGAGAAAACCCGTGAGGTGAGATCCCCGACCTCCCCTCTACCGATCTATGCCATAAGATCACCGTTCTAGGAAGAATTCTCGAAGATCCGAAAGTCTCCGGCGAGATCACCGCTTCCCGCCGCCGTGCGCCGCCGGGCAGCGCCGCCCGCGCTCGATCAAAGCGACGTGGCCGCTTGTGCGCCGTCTATTTTAAATCGCACGGTAGACTTTAAATCCCCGCGTACCGGTTCGGCGTTATAATCTCATCCGTTTGTTTTAAATCGGACGGTCCACGTCAGCCCCGCGTTATAAAGACTGGAAATCTTACGTGCTACCCCCTGGGGTTCTTGGAAAACAAGAGCTAGCCCCGGAAACTTCTGATCTAGCCCGAGGAACTTCAAAAATTCATGTAAATTCAATTAAAAATCAGTTTTAGCCCCTGGACTTGATAGAAATTAGGAAAAACCCCTCTGTTATGTATAGCTAGACCCCTGAAAATTGTTAAAATAATATTATAGACTCTATAGTGGGGTAAGTTTATTTTTTAGCCCTGTTTAATATTTAATTTAGGAAATTGAATATGTGGCTAGTGTTTAAAATTTAAAAAGTGGGACAAACATACTGTCAAAATTAAATTAAAAACTTTCTCAGTATTTAGAAAACTTTAGAGTGAGATAAAAACATATTTTGGGCTGAAGTGAATCTGTTTAATTTATTATTCACATTTAGGGACACATTTCTAAGTAAAAGAATAGCTCTGGAAAAAAGGGAAAATAATTGTAAAATAGTTTACTTCAGAGGAAAAGGCCAAAAATATATTAGCAAATATTTTAGATCAGAACCTATTCTGTTTAGATGATGTGTCTTGTTATTTTCATAATAAAGTTCACATTTAGGCATAGGAATTAAATCTGAAAATATAGCAACTAGTAAATGATAAATGGAGTTTCTAAAATCCAAAGAATTCAGTTTAGGGTTGGTAGAAATTCTGTAGACACATATGGGGAAGGAAAATACCTTTCATGCATACTTGGTAGAAAAAAGGTGTAGTAATTGAATATAAGGAAAATTACTTAAATTGGAAACTCATGTATAAAGTATGCAAGCATAAGTGTGAATACAAAAGTAGGAATCATATACACATGATTAAAAGTGCATGCAAGCCACAAATCAACACACATAGAGTAACCACAAGACATATAATGGTGAATGACTTTCATAAATATGAATGTGTGGTTTGTATGAAGTGGAAGTGTGAACTATGTCTTATGGATTGTTGTTTTTCTTTTGCTATGTGTGATGGTATGATGTAGAACCTGCTCAAGAGCAAGTTATTTCTTTCCAAGGTCAGGACTACCTATTTCAAGAGCAGCAGGAAGGAGGCAAGTGTCCTTGATCACTTTGATCCTATGCTAGGATGTGTAGATAGAATTATTGCATTGTCAAGTTAAATATGAAACCCATGCTAGGAAGTTTCCCTAGTATTGCATTACCTTGTTTCCTTGTAGCTTGGGTTGGGATTTATTTTATCATGTCATTTATTATTATGCAAATGCTTAGCCATGCTTAGAATGGGATATTTGGGATATGAGATCATCAGTTTATTTTACCATACTCTTGAATGAGATATTGTGAGTTATGTAGAGGTAGGGATCAAGGCAAGTTGGATGTTTTGGTTGTGTGCTGGGTGCACGAGACTCGGGTTTGTGTTTAGTACTTGCCTGGATCCTAAGGACCGGTTCATGGAGCATGTAACCTGGCTTTACCGTGCCAACCACATGCTGAGATGGGACAACTTGGCCAATTAATTAGGTGTATCCCCGGCGTAGTATGGGTGTGTTGGATGGTGCGGGGAATAGGTGTCAGCTGGACTACCATATGAACTGCAAGGCTCAAGAGGGGGCCACTGCAGCGGGGTTGGAGCCTCTTGTATGCTGTTAGGGGTGAAACCTCAGTGGGCCCACGCTCGTCGGGAATCCCTTTGTAAAGGCTTCGTAGTGATCTCGTGGCTACACACCTGGGAAGTGTGTATGTGGTTCGTGGCCACTGGCATAATGGAGGTTCTTTTAGTCCACCCGGCTACGGGGATTAAATCACTACATGTGGGTACAGTGGTACAAACTCTGCAGAGTCAAAACTGTCATGACAGCCGTGCTCACGGTCAAGAGCGGCTTGGACTTATTCATGATTAGAGGATTGATGGTTTTGGAAGTTGTGGATGTTAAGCGGGGAGCTTAACATTGGAAATGATGTTATGGTTATTTGATTATGATGATGGGATGAGAGATTGGGACCATTTCACCTGTGTAGTAATGTAGGTGCTTAATAAGCTAAGGTCATAGGTATTAATTGCGTAGTGCTTTAACCATGAGTTCAACCTCCCCTTGTTCTAGCCATGCATGACATAACTTTCCCACGCTTGCTGAGTACCATCGGTACTCAACCTTGCATATTTGTTGGTTTATATTGCTGCTCAGGTCAAGATAATGAGGTGGTGTATAATGACCAAGATTTTGGAACCGAAGAAGGTTTCTAGGTTCATGAAGACCCCCGGGCAACGCCTGTAATGGGGCCCACAAGAATAATATTCCGCTGCTAGTTTATTTACTTGTGATGAACTTATTATTGTCCATCGAGACATTTGCTATGTAAGACTTATTCATATTTGACACCTCGCTTGTAATAAATGATGCTTCACTATTTGTCATCACATGTATGAGAAAATGATCCTGGCATACATGTGATATTCATCTTAGTTGTTCTTCGGAAAAACCGGGTGTGATAGAAGTGGTATCAGAGCCAAGGTTGCCCGTAGGAACGTGGACCTAGGTAGAAATGGACGTATTTAAGGGCCCTATTTTCTTAAAAACTATTTTACAAGGTGTGTGTTGAACAGTGTTATTTAATGAGTCACTTTCTTCATCTTACCCCAACTTTCATTCAAAATAGGATTTTTGTTTAAAAGTTTATCTAACCTAAGTTTAAATGCTTTCTGTTTTAAATGGTTCGCATGATTCGCACCGCTCGCAAGTCCACAGGAGGGAGAGTTCCCGTAGTTGCCCTTGCCGAAAGAGAGGAGAGCCGTCCGGTGACGTACCTTTCCTACGGATTGGCAGTAGGAGGCTTGTTGCGTCGTCTTCGATGTATGCTCAAAGCTGCTGGCAATACGGGCAAGCTAATCATCCACTATAACTCCACCAGGACCATCCGTGAGAAGAGGGAAGAATGGAGTTCAGAAATGAGGATTATACACCAAAATCGGCTGCTTAAGATCCACCGCTCTCCAGCTTGTAGAGCGACACAGGTCGATGCGGAGAAGGATGTCACCTGGGAGGCCATCACCTGCCAGAGTCACATCTATCGTCGCCACCTGGACAGGACTGAGTACATGTATGTCCTCCAGCGTGAGAGTGGTACCACGGAATACAAGTACCCGCCAGTGCAGCAAGGGACTTCCCATGAGCACATGGACTTGTGCTTGGAGGATGCTGCTATGCTCAGCACTCGACTGCAGGAGTGTCAGCAAGAGCTTCAGGATGTCTGGGACACCCTGAAGGAAACGGAGGCGTTGCTGCGAGCCTGCTTAAGGGCGAGAGAAAGAGGAGATGGGAATGAACTGTGTGTCACCGTGAATGATACATGGACTCCTGACTCCCCGGATCGCCGAGCGATCAGGCGTCGTCGCACTTCTCCACCAGCAGCCTCCCCACCCAAAGCAGAGTCAGAAGGCAGCCGAAATGATGAGGAAGATCCCGAGGAGCCTGCTCAAGAAAACGAGTAGTGTAGAATCCTTCCCTTAGCTAGCAAGATGTCGCATAGTCGAGTTGTTACGTTAAGTAATGGTGTGTTAATGCTTGGTGTGTGACGTGAGTATTGGAAGCCATGAGCAATTGTCCACAGCCTCGTCTTTAGATTGTTTTGCTTTGGTGCGTGAACCCACATGAAATAATATTGCATTTATTTTTGGTGTGAGAAATGAACCCTCAGAAAAGTATAACAAAGCCTCAACACTTCAAAGTACAAACAAATGAAATTAGTAAGATGATCCTAAATGCTTTCAAATTAACATTGGTTGATTCTGCCAGACGACCGGAAGAGGAAAAGGACGTGCTGCCAACCCCGCCAACAACAACGATGAGGCATGCAACCCTCATCTTTCTGGAGGCCAGGACCGGGGTGGTCGCCGTGAAGGAGTTGATCCCCTCCACCAAATGCTGGAGAATCAGAATCAGCTCATCCAGAACTTGACTCAAGTGGTGGCCAACTTGCATCAAGTTCCACCTCCACAAGTTGCACCACGCCAACTAAGGTTGAGTGAGTTTCTAGGAACTCAACCTCCAAAGTTTGCAAGTGCTGCTGAACCTCTGGAGACAGATGATTGGCTTAAGACCATTGAGAGCAAGATGAGGATCATACAGTGCCAAGGGCATGAGAGGTTGTTGTTTGTCTCTCATCAATTGCATGGATCTGCTGCTGATTGGTGGACCGCCTACGTGGCTGCCCATCATGACCCTGAGAACATCACTTGGGAAGAGTTCAAGCGTGGCTTCCGCAACCATTACATCCCAAGAGGTGAACTCAAAAACAAGAGGAAGGCCGGGTGGTCACACCAAGCCTCAGGGAGCAACACCCGCCCACATCTGATGCAGCAACCTGTAGGGCAGACAAACCGTGCTGCGGTACCCTACTCAGCACCAAGAGGGTACAACCCGAACTACAGGCCTCCCGCAGCACCAACACAGCCACAACGTCAGTTTGTACAGCAGCCTCGCCCCGCATATCCACCTCGACCAGCAGTGCAAGGACCCCCAAACCAACCCCAAGACAACAAAGGCCAGACACCTAAGGTTGGGGTGCAATGTTTTAGCTGTGGTGAAGTAGGGCACTATGCCCATAAGTGCCCAAAGAAGAAGCCCGCACAGCCACAACAGCAGAATGTAATGAGAGGACGGGTGAACCACGTCACTATGGAGGAAGCACAAGAGGCACCCGTCGTGGTAGTTGGTAAGTTTCCTGCCAATTTACACCTTGCAACCCTGCTGTTTGATTCTGGTGCTACCCACTCGTTCATTGCTCAAGGGTTTGTTAAGAAGTATGACCTAGCAACAATACAAATGAACCATATGCTAGCCGTAAACTCTCCAGGTGGAGAAATAAGGACAAGACAAGTGTGTCCCAAAGTGAACCTAGACATTAAGGGGGTGGTATTTACTGCTAACCTCATAGTGATAGATTCACAAGGGATAGATATTATCTTGGGTATGGATTGGTTGACAAAACATAAAGGAATCATCCATTGTTCGACCAGAACGGTGGAACTAACTCACCCTAGTGGCACAAGAGTAAAGTTCATAACAATACACGAGCCTAGGATGGACATTAAATTAAATCAAGTTGAGGTGAAAGTTGAGGAAATCAGAACCATCAGGGAATATCCAGATGTTTTTCCGGAGGAGTTGCCAGGTATGCCTCCCTATCGTGAAGTGGAATTCGCAATTGAGCTAGTACCTGGAACAGCCCCGATATACAAGAGACCTTATCGGATGGACTCCAAGCAGCTAGAAGAACTCAAGGATCATTTAAGAGAATTGACGGAGAAGGGGTATATTCGTCCTAGTTCCTCACCATGGGGAGCTCCGGTGATATTTGTGCCCAAGAAGGACGGAACCCAAAGGTTATGCGTGGATTACCGTGCCTTGAATGAGGTAACCATAAAAAACAAGTACCCATTACCCCGCATTGAAGACTTGTTTGATCAGTTGAGGGGAGCTTGTGTGTTCTCGAAAATTGATCTTAGGTCGGGATACCACCAACTCAAGATAAGGGAATCTGATATTCCCAAGACAACTTTCGTATCTCGGTACGGACTGTATGAATACACTGTCATGCCTTCCGGCATACTTCATGTATCTCATGAACAAGGTATTCATGGAATATCTGGATAAATTTGTGGTGGTTTTCATAGATGGCATTCTTGTCTTCTCCAAAGATGAAGAAGAACATGAGAAACATCTAAGGTTGGTGTTGCAGAGGCTGAGAGAACACCAACTATATGCCAAGTTGAGCAAGTGTGAGTTTTGGCTGAAGAGAGTTCCCTTCTTAGGACATATAATCTCGGAGGGAGGAATCTCCGTGGATCCTGCCAAATCGAGGATATACAGAAGTGGAAGACCCCTGAAAATGTCGGGGAAGTTCGAAGCTTCTTGGGATTGGCTGGATACTATCGACGGGTCAGATCGTTAGGCTCTCTTCCGGCGATCTTCCTTGTTGAACTCTGACGATGGCTTTCTCGGCGAGTTGAGGCTAGGGCTCTAAGTTGTCAGCTTAGGAGTTGGAAAAGAAGTTCGTGGTTTTGGTCAGAGGTTTTGGGTTCTATTTATAATCGGGAGAAGAAGAGTCCTATTCTGATTGAATTCCGAATAAGAGTCCTATTCAGATCATCGTTGAATCCTAACATATTATCTTTAGTTGATTTGGTGCGGTAACATTTTTGAATTCATGTCAGTTTCTTCTCCGTACCGATATTTCTACGCGTACAGAATCCAAAACCGCTTCAGAACTCGTTACCTTCTCGGTGATGAGCTCCGGAAGCTCCACGTGTCCATCGGGCCTGGTCTCTCCTTTTCCGCAGAGACGAGCTCCGGTGGTGCCGTGTGTCAAGCGAGAAAGACCTCCCTCTTCTTCGGAGGTGAGCTCCGCGTGCGCCACGTATCCTAGCGATCGGGACCTCCTCTCTTATTTGGAGGTGGCTCCGCACACGCCACGTGTCAGTGCTGGACCTTTGCTCTCTCCGAAGGTAGCTCCAGTGCCAGACTTCCTTTCCTCTCAGAGACGAGCTCCGAGGTTAACACGTGTCCAACAGTGATGGACCTTCCGGAGATAAGCTCCGGTGGTGACACGTGTCTGATAGAACCGGACCTCTCGGAGGTGAGCTCCGAGATCGACATGTACCCCGCACGACTGGTCCTCTGACTTTCGTGGTGACTAGCCTCGAAGGTGACAGGTGTCCTGCAGAAATGCCTTTGCTTCTTCCGCAGAGGCTAGTTTCGGAGGCAACACGTGCCCCACAGGGTCGGACCTCTCCCCCTTTGCGGAGATGAGACCCGAGCCTGCCACGTTGCCAGTTTAGTGGCGGACCTCTCCCCACTTTGCAGGGATGAGCTCCGAATACGCCACATGGCCAGCGGCCGCGGTGAGTTGTCTTCGGTGCTCTCAGTGAACTGGATTCGGCTCTTATTGGCTACCTTTTGATATTTTTCTCTGTTCCTACTTCCTTTGAAATGTTTTCTCTTAATGGAACGTGAGTATATGCAGAAACCAAAAATGAGGGTGTTATAGGTCTGATGCCGGACGACACCCCTATCGCAGGGGCGATCTCTGAAGCCGGTCGCCACCCCAAGGGGTGAACACCGAAGCGGGACCTAGCGCCCTACACTGGGCTGAGGTCCGATGCCGGACCTCACCCCTATCGCTGGGGCAATCTCCGAAGATGGTCGCCACCCCCAGGGGTGAACACCGAAGCCGGACCTTGCACCCTACACTAGGCTGAGGTCCGATGCCGGACGACACTCCTATCGCAGGAGCGATCTCCGAAGCCGGTCGCCACCCCCAGGGGTGAACACCAAAGCCGGACCTTGCGCCCTGCACTGGGCTGAGGTCCGATGCCGGACGACACCCCTATCGCAGGGGCGATCTCGGAAGCCGGTCGCCACCCCTAGGGGTGAACACCGAAGCTGGACCTTGCGCCCTACACTGGGCTGAGGTCCGATGCCGGATGACACCCGTATCGCAGGGGCGATCTTCGAAGCCGGTCGCCACCCCCAGGGGTGAACACCGAAGCCGGACCTTTCGCCCTACACTAGGATGAGGTCCGATGCCGGACGACACCCCTATCGCGCGGGCGATCTCCGAAGCCGGTTGCCACCCCCAGGGTGAACACCGAAGTCGGACCTTGCGCCATACACTGGGCTGAGGTCTGATGCCGGACGACACCCCTATCGCAGGGGCGATCTCCGAAGCCGGTCACCACCCCCAGGGGTGAACACCGAAGCCTGACCTTGCGCCCTACATTTGGCTGAGCTCCGATGCCGGACGACACCCCTATCGCAGAGGTGACCTCCGAAGCCGGTCACCACCCCCTCCGCAGGGGTGAACACCGAAGCCGAACCTTATGCCCTACATTGGGCTGAGCTCCGAAGACGCACATCACCCCCTCCGTAGGGGTGAACTCTGATGTCGGACCTCCCCTCTTCTCAGAGGCTGAGCTCCGATGATCTTCCGGACCTCCCCTCTTCTCGGAGGCTGAGCTCCGATGACCTTTGGGCCTTCCCTCTTCTCAGAGTCTGAGCTCTGATGACCTCCCGGACCTCCCCTCCCGCGAGGCTGAGCTTTGATGACCTTCCAGACCTCCCCTCTTCTCAGAGGCTGAGCTTCGATGACCTCGGACCTCAAGCCCTCCGTGGACCTGAGCTCCGATGCCGGCTCTTGCCCTCTTCTCAGTGGTTGAGCCCCGATGCCAGACCTCACGCCCTCCGCTGGCCTGAGCTCCGATGACCTCCCGGACCTCTCCTCTTCTCAGAGGCTGAGCTCCGATGCCGAACCTCACGCCCTCCACCGGCCTGAGCTCCGATGCCGACCCTCGCCCTCTCCCTAGAGGCAAGCTCCGAAGCCGGACCTCACCCTCTCCTCAGAGGCTGAGCTCCGATGACCTCCGGACCTCACGCCCTCCGTGGGCCTGAGCTCCGATGCCGGCCCATGCCCTCTCCTCAGGGGCGAGCTCCGAAGCCGGACCTCACCCTCTCCTTAGATGCGAGCTCCGAAGCCGGACCTCCCCCTATCACAAGGGATGAGCTCTGATGCCAAGCTTCACCCTCTCCTTAGAGACTGAACTCCGAAGCCATCGAGACCCTGCCAGCACAGGGAGTACTCAAGACAAGAAAGTGTGCGGGTATAAGAAGGCCCCAAATCGGGCTCGTTACCTCCCCCGAGATGAGCCCGGGAGCCACTGTTGGTACCCTCAATACCGGGTACCCCCGCGCACATGGTAAAACTGCCTAAGGACCTCACCCCCTCCGCAGGGGCGAGCTCTGAAGGCACCACGTGTCCAGCGGGGCCGGAACTCCCCTCCCCTCGGAGGATAGCTCCGGGCCTGCCACGTGGCCCAGGAGGCCGGACCTTGCCCCCTCCACAAGGGCGAGCTCCGAAGGCTCCACGTGTCCAGCGGGGCCAGAGCTCCCCTCCCCTCGGAGGATAGCTCCGGGCCTGCCACGTGGCCGAGAAGGCCGGACCTCGCCCCCTCTGTGGGGGTGAGCTCCGAAGGCTCCACGTGTCCAGTGGGGGCGGAGCTCCTCTCTCCTCAGAGGTGAGCTCCGGGCCTAACACGTGGCCAGCAGAGCAGCGCTGCCCGCCTGGCGCGATAGGCAGCGGGAGTAAAGGTGCGCCATGCCTTTACCGTACGAAGCATTCAAGACCCGTGCCTTCCCAGGACGAAGAGGCATGGCGCACGCCTGTTAGGAGGTGCTGTGACCCGTCACAGTCAAGACAGGCGCACAGTGTCTGAAGCTGCAGACCATTGAAGGCAGCGACAAGACATGGACAAGACTTACCCTGCCGCCCCTGCCGTCACCAACGGCTACACTTAGCCTACGGCATAGGAAGGTTTGTAGGACGATCACCTCGAAGCCAGCGCCAAGACTATCTAGCTGGTAGGAAGTCACCCCGGGGCCACCTGTCGGGTTCCCGGGGCCCACCTTATAAGCCGCCCAAGTCTTGGACTATAAAAGGCTCGGGTAGGCAACGTTACAAGGGGTTCGGCTTTTTGCACACTCTCACGCTAGGTTCGCCCTCTAGGGTTCGGCATTTTGGCTCAACACCCTGATTCAGAATTCTAGCACTCAGCTCATCCTCAAGCTCACAACTCCGGTTCTGAGCACCAAGCAATACAACGAGCACCTCTGCTCACCGTGGACGTAGGGTTTTATGCTCCGGCGGCCTGAACCACGTAAAAAATCTCTGTGTCAACCTTCTCCTTCCTTTGTCCCTAAAGCTCAAGCTCTCAATGAGGGTATAGCCCCTCCGAAAAAGAACCACCGCGGGCTGCCCAGTGCAGGCCCGGGGGAAGTGTCGACAGCTACATTTGGACACGTGGTTTTCCACAAAATTGAGGGCGTCACAGATTGGTATCAGAGCCACGGTTGAGGGTAGACTACACACCTAGATAGAAACCACAGATTGGTATCAACCTACCACGGTTGATCACAGATCACACAAGCCAAGATAGAAAACACAGATTGGTATCAACCCGCCATGGGTAGATCGAAGATCACACAACCTAGATAGGTCACAGCTTGATATTAAAGCTGCCATGCCTAGTCACGGATTTGTACAATCCACAGATTGGTACCAAGCTACCACGATTGACTGTAGGTCACAAATCTAGAATGATCACAGATTGGTGTTAGAAGCCACGCTGACCATAGGACGCAAGCCTAGGATGCATAGATTGGCATTGGAACCACCTTGACATAGGATGCAAGCCTATGAGAAGCCATAGTTGGATCACAGATTGGTGTCGCCCCAAACCACCTCGATATAGGGTGAAGTCACAGATTGATATCACCCTAAAACCCCATAGGACTCCTGTTGGAAAAGCCTTGAATAGGAGTTGTGTGAGCCTTTGTGATGATTGTTTGTGATTGTATGCTTAGTGTGAGTTGTGGGACGTCTTAAGCGTTGTCCGTATCCACACATAAGTAGAGAGAGATGTGAGATGCCTCGACACTTGATTCACATCCTCATATGGGCTGATATATATACGGTCCATCCACCTTGATGCATATAGATAGGGGAGGGATCCATCTAACCTTCTAACCTCAATTCTATTCCATTCTCTCTCACATATGGTGAGAGGAAACGCCGGCCGCCAAGGAAGGAACGTCGGTGGCGACTCAGAGGATGGCCACGATGAAGTTCCTGTTAACCCCGGAGCTGGCGAGAACAACTTGGAGCGGTTGATGGCCATGCAGAATCAGCTTATGCAGACCATGATCCAAACTTTGGGTCAGCTGCAGGCCAACAACAACAACCCTGTTCCGGCACCACCGCCACCAACCGCCGGCTCATAACAGTCTGGGAGAGTTCATGAGGACTCGACCGCCCACCTTTGCTCAAGCTAATGATCCCATGGAGGACGATGATTGGTTGAAGTCCATGGAGAAGAAGCTTGCCATAGTTCAGTGCAATGACAGAGAGAAGGTTCTCTTTGCATCGCACCAACTCATGGGAGCTGCCGCTGACTGGTGGGATGCCCTGTGCAATGCTCATGTCGACCCGGAGACGATCACTTGGACTGAGTTCAAGGAGAATTTCCACTCTCATTACATCCCTGCTGGTGTAATGATGCTCAAAAGACAAGAGTTTGAGGGTCTCCGCCAAGGACAGAAAAGTGTGAATGAGTACCTTAACAAGTTCATGTAGCTGTCAAGGTACGCCCCCAAATATGTCAACTCGGACCAACGGAAGCAATACCTGTTCATGAGAGGGTTGAACAATGAGATCCAGGTTCAACTTCTCAACAATGGCTATGCTAACTTCCAGAAGCTGGTTGACAAGGCTATTGTGGTTGAAAGCAAGATCCGAGAGATCGAGCGGGAGGGCAAGAGGAAGATGCCATACCAGCCGCAAGAGAGCAACGTACGCCGTCGGTACATGCCCCCAACTTCACCGCAGTATGGATCGACCGCTCATGCATACCGCCCTAACCAGCCACCACAACAACGACCCGTCGCACAAGCACCTCGTGTGCCTTTGCCTCCAGTGCCCTGTCCCAATATGGGCGCTCCTGTTCAAAACCCCTGCCCCAACATACCTGCTGCCTTGGGCAACAGGGCATGCTTTGCATGCGGGGAGACAGGACACTTTGCGAGCCAATGCCCGAGGAGAGGTCCTGGACAGCAAGGCAACGTCCCCAAGCAGAACCCACGGCCGAACGGAGGAGCCAATCAAGGCAACTGTGTACAGCAGAACTATGCTCGCGGCAACGTGAACCATGTCTCTGCTGAGGAAGCGCAACAAGCCGATGATGTCGTGATTGGTATGTTCCTTGCCAACTCCAACCCAGCCACCATCTTATTTGATTCTAGAGCATCACATTCCTTCATATCATCCAAGTATGTTGCCAAGTACAATCTACCCATATCACACTTAAAATATACTATGTTGGTTAATTCTCTCGGTGGAGAGATGAGGACTAATATAGTATGTCCGAAAGTACACCTTAATATAAGCGGGGTAGACTTCCTTGCCAATCCCATTGTCTTGGATTCCCAAGGGCTTGACATAATACTCGGAATGGATTGGTTAAGCAAGCACAATGGAGTAATCCAATGTGCTGAGAGAAGCGTGCAGTTGAGAAATGAGCACGGTACCCGTATCGAGTTCGAGTCAGCCCAGACAACAACCGAGAAGGCCACGTTGAACCACGTCGAAGGAGCAACATTGGTAGACATTCCGATGGTTCAAGAGTTCTCGGACGTGTTCCCAGAAGAACTTCCCGGTATGCCACCCGACCGGAATATCGAGTTTTCCATTGACCAAGTACCCGAAACCGCACCTATAGCAAAGAGACCATATAGGATGCCCGTCAACGAACTCGTGGAGCTCAAGAAGCAAATCCAAGAGCAGCAAGAGAAGGGTTTTATACGTCCAAGCTCGTCACCATGGGGAGCCCCCGTGCTCTTCATAGATAAGAAGGATGGAACCCAAAGGATGTGCGTGGACTATAGGTCTCTCAACGAGGTGACGATCAAGAACAAGTACCCTCTGCCCCGTATAGAGGACCTGTTCGACCAAATGAAGGGAGCCCGAGTGTTCTCCAAAATTGATCTTCGGTCAGGATACTTCCAACTGAAGATTAATCCCTCTGATATACCCAAGACTGCCTTTCGAACACGGTATGGTTCATATGAATATACCGTTATGTCTTTTGGGTTAACGAATGCACCCGCAGACTTCATGTACCTCATGAACAAGGTCTTCATGGAGTACTTGGACAAGTTCATCGTGATTTTCATTAACGACATCAGGGTGTATTTGAAAAGTGAGGAAGAACATGAAGAACACTTGAGATTGACAATACAGAAGCTGCGGGAGCATCAGCTGTATGCCAAGTTTAGCAAATGTCAATTTTGGCTAAAGGAGATATCGTTCCTAGGCCACATCATCTCCGAGGAAGGAGTATCGGTTGATCCCGGAAAAGTGGGAGATGTTCTGAAGTGGAACCAACCAAAAAACGTGAGGGATATTCAGAGTTTTCTTGGGATGGCTGGATATTACGCCGGTTCATCAAGGACTTCTCTAAGATAGCAAAGCCTATGACGGAGTTGCTAACGAAGGAAAAAGCCTTCCAATGGACACCAGCGTGCCAAGATAGCTTTGAGGAGCTCAAGAAGAGGCTAACCACAGCGCTGGTTTTGGTATTGCCGGACGTAAGCAAGAGCTTGACATATATTGTGACGCATCCAGACAAGGGCTTGGATGTGTGCTCATGCAAGAAGGACAAGTGGTAGCCTATGCCTCAAGACAACTCAAGAAGCACGAGCTCAATTACCCTACACATGACTTGGAGCTAGCAGCCGTGGTGCATGCATTGAAGATTTGAAGACATTATATCCTTGGTCATCGATGTGAGATCTATACGGATCATAAGAGCCTTAAGTACATATTCACTCAAACGGATCTGAATTTGAGGCAACATTGATGGTTGGAACTTATCAAGGATTATGATGTTGGAATCAACTATCACCCCGGAAAGGCCAATGTAGTAGCCGATGCATTGAGCCGGAAGGGAGCATGTCACCAACTTACGGTTCGGGAGCTACCACCCGAGCTACGAAAGGAGTTCGAACGGTTACATCTCGGTTTCTTGAACGAGATGGAAGTGATGGAACTCCACTCATCATTGGAACAAGAAATAAGAGACGGCAAAGTTACAGATGAGGAGATCAAGGAGATCTAGGAAAGGATCCAACAAGGAATAGAGGACTTCAAGGAAGACGAAAAGGGTACGCTTTGGCTAGTAAAAAGGATTTGTGTGCCTAACGTGAAGCACATCCGCGACTCGATATTAAAAGAGGCACATGACTCACTTTATTCCATACATCCGGGAAGTACCAAGATGTACAAGGTCCTGAAGACTTGCTATTGGTGGGATGGTATGAATAGGGACATAGCCGAGTATGTTGCCCTATGCGACACATGTCAATGGGTGAAGGCCGAACATCAAAGACCCGCTAGATTATTGCAACCCTTAAATTTACCCGAGTGGAAGTGGGAAGACATCAGTGTGGATTTCATCGTCGGATTACCACGTACTCGGTCGGGTTATGACTCCATATGGGTTATCGTGGACTGACTGACGAAAACAGCTCATTTTCTTCCTGTTAAAACCACGTACCGCGTGGCAGATCTAGCTGAGCTGTACATGGAGCAAATCGTGTGCCGCCATGGAGTCCCGAAGAGGATAGTCTCAGATCAGGGTTCTCAGTTTACCTCTAGGTTTTGGAGGAAGCTGCAGAAAGCTATGGGTACACGACTGGATTTTAGCTCCGCCTACCACCCGCAAACCGATGGACAAACCGAAAGGGCAAACCAAATTCTGGAGGACATGTTGAGAGCTTGCACCTTGAAACATGGGCGTAGTTGGGATAGGAGCTTGCCGTACGCTGAATTCTCCTATAACAACAGCTATCAAGCTAGCTTGAAGATGTCACCTTTCGAAGCATTATATGGTAGACGGTGTAGGACACCGCTGTTTTGGAACGAGACCGGAGAAAACCAAGTGTTTGGACCCGAAGTGCTACAAGAGGCTGAGAAGCAAGTCCAAACGGTACGGGAGAACTTGAAGGCTGCTCAGTCACGTCAAAAGGGCTACGCGTACAATAGGCGAAGGAAGTTGACTTTCAAAGTAGGAGACTTCGTATACCTTAAGGTATCGCCTGTCCGAGGCCAACGACGTTTCAACGTCAAAAGCAAGCTAGCACCTCGATACATTGGACCCTTCAAAATTTTGGACAAGCGAGGAGAAGTGGCCTATCAACTAGAGCTCCCGGTGCACCTCTACGACGTACATGACGTGTTTCATGTATCCCAGCTCAAGAAGTGCCTGAGGGTACTGTAACACCCCAAAATCCTGTTAAGAGGGGAATTTAAAAATTTTTGGACATATTGCATGGGCTGCAGAAATTCAAACTTAGTTGGAATTCAAATTCAAATTCAAACCAGAAAAGAAATGGAAAAAGAAAAAAAACAGAAAAAACCGGCCAGTGGGCCGAAACCCACCAGCCGGCCCACCCCATCCCGCGCCAGCCCGCAGCCGCGCGCCCCCCTTCTTCCCACTGACACGTGGGGCCCGCCAACCTTTCTTCCTCCTCGCGCTCGCGCCCACGCTCGGCCGGACTCTTCTCACCCCGAATCAAAACCGCCCCGGATCCTCGCGTATCCCAGCCGGATTTTGTTCGTGGGCGACGCAAACTCGATCACAACCGAACGCCGCCCTCCCCCGTCTATAAAAACCCCGGCACCGTCCTGTTTTCCCCCACGATCTGCCGATTTTCTCTCCGGTGAGAACTCGAGCCCCTCCGGTGAATTCTGCTCGATCTACGCTCGGGAATTCTGATCTACCTCGCTGGTCTTGATCCACCGCCTCCGGGGAACCTTGCAGGTGCAGAAAACTCGGTGACTTGCGGTTCAAACACAACGCCGACGAGCCTCGCCATGAATTCACCTCGGACCTCGTCGCCGATCGCTTTTCGGGACCTCCGAGCTCAATAAAACCCCCGAGGTGAGATCCCCGACCTCCCCTCTACCGATCTATGCCATAAAATCATAGTTCTAGGAAGAATTTACGAAGATCCGAAACTCTCCGGCGAGATCGCCGCCTCCCGCCGCCGTGCGCCGCCAGGCAGCGCCGCCCGCGCTCGATCAGAGCGACGTGGCCGCTTGTGCGCCGTTTATTTTAAATCGCACGGTAGAGTTTAAATCCCCGCGTACCGGTTCGATGTTATAATCTCAGCCGTTTGTTTTAAATCGGACGGTCCACGTCAGCCCCGCGTTATAAAGACTGGAATTCTTACGCGCTACCCCCTGGGGTTCTCGGAAAATAAGAGCTAGCCCCGGAAACTTTTGATCTAGCCCCTGGAACTTCAGAAAATCATGTAAATTCATTTAAAAATCAGTTTTAGCCCCTGGACTTAATAAAAATTAGGAAAAACTCCTCTGTTAAGTGTAGCTAGACCCCTGGAAGTTCTTAAAATAATATAATAGACCCTGAAGTGGGGTGAGTTTACCTTTTTAACCCTAGTTAATATTAAAGTTAGGAATTTGAATATGTGGCTAGTATTTAAAATTTAAAAGGTGGGACAAACATATTGTCAAAGACAAACTAAAAACTTTCCCAGTACTTAGAAAACCTTGGAGTGAGATAAAAATAGATTTTTGGCTGAAATGAATCTGTTTAATTGATTAATCACATTTATTGATTATAGGGACACATTTTTAAGTATAGAATAATTCTGAAAATTAGTAAAATAAATGTAAAACAGTTCACATCAGAAGAGAAGTTCAAAAATATATTATTTAATATTTTAGACCCAAAACCTATTCTGTTTAGATGAGGTGTCTTACTATTTTCATAATAAAGTGCACATTTAGGCATAGGAAATAAATCTAAAAATATAGCAAACTAGGTAGGAATAACTAGAAAATGATAAATGAAGTTTCCAAAATCCAAAGAATTCAGTTTAGGGTTGGTAAAAGGTTTGAAGACACATATGAAGTGGGAAATACCTTTCATGCATACTTGGTAGCTAAAATGTGTATCCATTAAATATAAGTGATTTATTTAAATTAGAAATTCATATATAGTATGCCAACATGAATATGAATACAAAAGTAGAAATCATATACACATGTTTAAAAGTGCATGTAAGCCAAAAATCAACACACATAGAGTAACCACAACACATAGAATTTGTGAATGGCTTTCATAAATGTGAATGTGTGGTTTATATGAAGTGGAAGTGTGGACTATGTCTTATGGATTGTTGCTTTTCTTTTGCTATGTGTGATGGTATGATGTAGAACCTGCTTCAGAGCTAGTTCTTCCTTTCCAAGATCAGGACTACCCATTCCAAGAGCAGCAGGAAGGAGGCAAGTGTCTTTGACCACTTTGATCCTATGCTAGGATGTGTAGCTAGAGTTATTTGCATTGTCAAATTAAAATATGAAACCCATACTAGGATGTTTCCCTAGAGTTGCATTACCTTGTTTCCTTGTAGCTTGGGTTGGGATTCATTTTATCATGTCATTTATTTACATGCTTATGCTTAGCCATGCTTAGAATGGGATATTTGGGATTTACCATACTCTTGAATGAGAAATTGTGAGTTATGGAGAGGTAGGGATCAAGGCAAGTTGGATGATTTGGTTGGTGCTGGGTGCACGAGACTCGGGTTTGTGTTTGGTACTTGCCTGGATCCTAAGGACCGGTTCATGGAGCATGTAACCTGGCTTTACCGTGCCAACCACATGTTGAGATGGGGCAGCTTGGCCAATTAATTAGGTGTATCCCCGGCGTAGTATGGGTGTGTTGGATGGTGCGGGGAATAGGTGTCAGCTGGACTACCATATGAACCGCAAGGCTCAAGAGGGGGCCACTACAGCGGGGTTGGAGCCTCTTGTATGCTGTTAGGGGTGAAACCTCAGTGGGCCCACGCTCGTCGGGAATCCCTTTGTAAAGGCTTCGTAGTGATCTCCTGGCTACACACCTGGGAAGTGTGAATGTGGTTGTGGCCACTGGCATAATGGAGGTTCTTTTAGTCCACCCGGCAACGGGGGATGAAATCACTACATGTGGGTACAGTGGTGCAAACTCTGCAGAGTCAAAACTATCATGACAGCCGTGCTCACGGTCAAGAGCGGCTTGGATTTATTCATGATTAGAGGATGATGGCTTTGGAAATTGTGGATGTTAAGCGGGGAGCTTAACATTGGAAATGATGTTATGGTTATTTGATTATGATGATGGGATGGGAGTTTGGGACCATTTCACCTGTGTAGTAATGTAGGTGCTTAATAAGCTAAGGTGATAGGTATTAATTGTGTAGTGCTTTAACCATGAGTTCAATCTCCCCTTGTTCTAGCCATGCATGACATAACTTTCCCACACTTGTTGAGTACCATTGGTACTCAACCTTGCATATTTGTTGGTTTATATTGCTGCTCAGGTCAAGATAATGAAGTGGTGTTTAATGATCAAGACGGGCGGTGGCAAAGCAGTCATCGCGCGTGTGTGTATCTCTCCCCGAGAAGAGGCGAGTCTCGAAGCCAGTGTTTCTCAGTTTTCTTCCTGACTTTGGGTATTAGCCGCGACATTCGTGTTGATGTCCTGGACCAACTTTCTAATAGGGTGAACTAGCCCAAGAACTTTAGTTGGATACTCGATCTTGCATTGCATAAATAACAAGTCGAAGCCAATAGAATCCAGAGATTCTCTTCATAGCGGATAAGTAATCCCAGATAGGTGTTCTCGATCACCTTTCTATGTAATTTTAGATCAAGATTGGACCATCTTTAAATCTAAACATGTCAGAATGGCCAGTTTCCTAATCCATATCGGCCTTTTTCAATATCCATAGAGAAAAAATGTAGGACCCGAAGAAGGTTTCTAGGTTCATGAAGTCCCCCGGGCAACGCCTGTGACGGAGCCCACGAGAATAATTATTCCGCTGCTATTTTATGAAATTATTATTGTCCATCTAGGCATATGCTATGTAAGACTTATTTATATTCGACACCTGGCTTGTAATAAATGATGCTTCACTATTTGTCATCACATGTATGAGAAAATGATCCTGGCATACATGTGATATTCACTTGGTTGTTCTTCGGAAAAACCGGGTGTCACAGAGGTGGTATCAGAGACAAGGTTGCCCGTAGGAACATGGACCTAGGTAGAAATGGACGTATTTAGGGACCCTATTTTCTTAAAAACTATTTTACAAGGTGTGTGTTCAAAAGTGTTATTTAATGGAGTCACTTTCTTCATCTTACCCCAACTTTCATTCAAAATAGGATTTTTGTTTAAAAGTTTATCTAACCTAAGTTTAAATGCTTTCTATTTTAGATGGTTCGCATGATTCGCACCGCTCGCCAGTCCACAGGAGGGAGAGTTCCCGTAGTTGCCCTTGCCCAAAGAGAGGAGAGCCGTCCGGTGACGTACCTTTCCTATGGATTGGCAGTAGGAGGCTTGTTGCGCCGTCTTCGACGTATGCTCCAAGCCGCCGGCAATACGGGCAAGCTAATCATACACTATATCTCCACCAGGACAATCCGTGAAAAGAGGGAAGAATGGAGTTCAGAGATGAGGATTATCCACGAAAATCAGCTGCTCAGGATCCACCGCTCTCCAGCTTGTCGAGCGACACAGGTCGATGCGGAGAAGGATGTCACCTGGGAGGCCATCACCTGCCAGAGTCACATCTATCGTCGACACCTGGAAAGGACTGAGTACATGTGTGTCCTCCAGCGCGAGAGTGGTACAACAGAGTATAAGTACCCGCCAGTGCAGCAAGGGACTTCCCATGAGCACATGGACTTGTGCTTGGAGGATGCTGCTATGCTCAGCACTCGACTGCAGGAGTGTCAGCAAGAGCTTCAGGATGTTCGGGACACCCTGAAGGAAACAAAGGCGTTGCTGCGAGCCTGCCTGAGGGCGAGAGAAAGAGGAGATGGGAATGAACTGTGTGTCACCATGAGTGATACATGGACTCCTGACTCCCCAGATCGCCGGGCGATCAGGCGTCGTCGCACTTCTCCACCAGCAGCCTCCCCACCCAAAGCAGAGTCAGAAGGTAGCCGCAATAATGAGGAAGATCCCGAGGAGCCAACTCAGGAATACGAGTAGTGTAGAGTCTTTCCCTTAGTTAGCAAGATGCCGAATAGTCAAGTCATTACCTTAGTAAATGGTGTGTTAATGCTTGGTGTGTGTGTGACGTGAGTTGTGGAAGCCATGAGCAATTATTCACAACCTCGTCTTCAGATTGTTTTGCTTTGGAGTGTGAACCCACATGAAATAATAGTGCATTTATTTTTGTATGAGACATGAACCCTCAGAAAGTATAACAAAGCCTCAACACTTCAAAGTAAAAACAAGTGAAAGTAGTAAGATAATACGTAATACCTTAAATTAACATTTGGTTGATCATGCTAGATGGCCGGAAGAGGAAAGGGTCGTGCTGCCAACCCCGCCAACAACAATGATGAGGCCGGCAACCCTCATCTTTCTGGGAGCCAAGACAGGAGTGGACGCCGTGAGGGAGTTGATCCCATCCACCAAATGCTTGAGAATCAAAATCAGCTCATCCAGAACCTGACTCAAGTGGTGGCCAACTTGCATCAAGTTCCACCTCCACAAGCTGCACCACGCCAACCAAGGTTGAGTGAGTTTCTAGGAACTTAACCTCCAAAGTTTGCAAGTGCTGCTGAACCTCTGGAGGCAGATGATTGGCTAAAGACCATTGAGAGCAAGATGAGGATCATACAGTGCCAAGGGTATGAGAGGGTGCTGTTTGCCTCTCATCAATTGCATGGACCTGCTGCTGATTGGTGGACCGCTTACGTGGCCGCCCATCATGACCCTGAGAACATCACTTGGGAAGAGTTCAAGTGTAGCTTCCGCAACCATTACATACCAAGGGGTGAACTCAAAAACAAGAGGAAAGAGTTTTTGGGGTTGCAGCAAGGTAACATGACTGTGAGGGAATACCTCACTAAATTTACTCAACTCTCCCGTTATGCCCCACGGGACATAGAGACTGATGAGCAGAAACAAGATTGTTTCGTGGAAGGACTTACCGCAGAAATGCAGTGTGCAATGTCCTCCAATGAGTATGAAAGCTTCCAAAAGATGGTGGACAGAGCGTTTGTGGTAGAAAGGAAGCTGAAGGCCTTGGAAAATGAGAACAAGAGAATGGCCGGGTGGTCACATCAGGCCTCAGGGAGCAACACCCGCACACGTCTGATGCAGCAACCCGCGGGGCAGACGAACCATGATGCGGTACCTTACTCAGCACCAAGAGGGTACAACCCGAACTACAGGCCTCCGGCAGCACCAATACAGCCACAACACCAGTTCGTACAGCAGCCTCGCCCTACATATCAACCTCGACCAGCAGTGCAAGGACCCCCAAGACAGCAAAGGCCAGGCACCTAAGGTTGGGGTGCAATATTTCAACTGTGGTGAAGTGGGGCACTACGCCCATAAGTGCCCAAAGAAGAAGCCCACGCAGCCTCAACAGCAGAATGTAATGAAAGGACGGGTGAACCACGTCACCATGGAGGAAGCGCAAGAGGCACCTGATGTGGTAGTTGGTAAGTTTCCTGTCAATTTACACATTGCAACCCTGCTGTTTGATTCTGGTGCTACCCACTCGTTCATTGCCCAAGGGTTTGTTAAGAAGCATGACCTAGCAACAACACAAATGAACCATATGCTAGCAGTAAACTCTCCAGGTGGAGAAATAAGAACAAGACAAGTGTGTCCCAAAGTGAACCTAGACATTAATGGGGTAGTATTTACTGCTAACCTCATAGTGATAGACTCACAAGGGATAGATTTTATCTTGGGCATGGATTGGTTGACCAAACATAAAGGAATCATCCATTGTTCGACCAGAACGGTGGAACTAACTCACCCTAGCGGCACAAGAGTAAAGTTTATAACAATACAAGAGCCTAGGAGGGACATTAAATTAAATCAAGTTGAGGTGAAAGTGGAGGAGATCAGGACCATCAGGGAATATCCCGATATTTTTCTGGAAGAGTTGCCAGGTATGCCTCCTGATCATGAAGTGGAATTCGCAATTGAGCTAGTGCCTGGAACAGCCCCGATATACAAGAGACCTTATCGGATGGACTCCAAGCAGCTGGGAGAACTCAAGGATCATTTGAGGGAATTGACAGAAAAGGGGTATATTCGTCCTAGTTCCTCACCTTGGGGAGCTCCAGTCATATTTGTGCCCAAGAAGGACGGAACCCAAAGGTTATGCATAGACTACCGTGCCTTGAATGAGGTAACCATCAAGAACAAGTACCCATTACCCCGCATTGAAGACTTGTTTGATCAGTTGAGGGGAGCTTGTGTGTTCTCAAAAATTGATCTCAGGTCGGGATACCACCAACTTAAGATAAGGCAAGCCGATATTCCAAAGACAACTTTCGTATCTCGGTACGGATTGTATGAATACACCGTCATGCCTTTCGGCCTAACTAATGCCCCGGCATACTTCATGTATCTCATGAACAAGGTGTTCATGGAATATCTGGACAAATTTGTGGTGGTTTTCATAGATGACATTCTCGTCTTCTCCAAGGATGAAAAAGAACATGAGAAACATCTAAGGTTGGTGTTGCAGAGGCTGAGAGAACACCAACTATATGCCAAGTTGAGCAAGTGTGAGCTTTGGCTGAAGAGAGTTCCCTTCTTAGGACATATCATCTCGGAGGGAGGAATCTAAGTGGATCCCACCAAAATCGAGGATATACAGAAGTGGAAGACCCCTGAAAATGTCGGGGAAGTTCGAAGCTTCTTGGGATTGGTAGGATACTATCGACGGTTTATTGAGGGATTCTCTAAAATCTCGAGACCTCTCACCAAACTGTTGGAGAAGGGAATCGCATTCACATGGACGCCGCAATGCGAGACGAGTTTTCAGGAGTTAAAGAAAAGATTGACAATAGCCCCAGTGCTAGTTATGCCAGATATGCAGAAGAACTTTACGGTGTATTGCGATGCCTCTAGAAACGGGTTGGGATGCGTTCTCATGCAAGAAGGGCATGTCGTGGCTTATGCATCCCGGCAGCTCAGGAAGCACGAGAAGAACTATCCTACAGATGACCTAGAACTAGCCGCAGTGGTACACGCGTTGAAAATTTGGCGGCACTACTTAATGGGGAAGAGGACAGAGATATATACGGATCATAAGAGTTTAAAGTACATTTTCACACAGCCAGATCTCAACCTCAGACAAAGGAGATGGTTAGAGCTAATCAATGACTTTGATGTGGGCATCAACTATCATCCTGGGAAAGCAAACGTCGTGGCAGATGCTTTAAGTCGGAAAGTGCAGGTCAATAAGTTGAGCTTGAAGGACATGCCTGCAGAATTGAAGGACGAGGTTATAAGGCTCAATCTATGCCTTGTGAATAATGGTGAAGCCATTGCCATGGAAGTGGACTCCACACTAGAGCAAGAAATACGCGAGGGTCAAAAGGATGACGAGAATATACAAGAAATCAGGCAACTCATCAAGGAAAATAAAGCCCCTGGTTTCAGAGAGGATGAACAAGGAACGGTGTGGCACGGGAAAAGAATATGTGTGCCAGAAGTAAAGAAGATCTGTGAATTGATTTTGAAGGAGGCTCACGACTCTGACTATTACATTCATCCTGGGAGTACGAAGATGTACCAAGACCTCAAGAGCAGGTATTGGTGGTATGGTATGAAGCGAGATGTCGCGGAACATGTTGCCCTATGTGACACATGTCAGTTGGTGAAAGCAGAACATCAACGACCCGCGGGATTATTGCAACCACTCAAAGTGCCTGAATGGAAATGGGAAGAAATCGGTATGGATTTCATAGTGGGATTGCCTAGGACCCAATCAGGATATGATTCAATATGGGTCATCATCGACAGGCTAACCAAGGTAGCTCACTTCATCCCTGTGAAGGAAAGCTACAGTGGATCCAAATTGGCGGAGTTGTACATGTCAAGGATCGTGTGTTACCATGGAGTGCCAAAGAAGATTGTGTCGGATCGAGGGACACAGTTCACCTCAAGGTTCTGGCAGAAGTTGCATGAAACCATGGGGAACCATCTGAATTTCAGCTCGGCCTATCATCCCCAAACTGACGGGCAGACGGAAAGGACCAATCAGATTCTCGAGGATATGCTGAGAGCGTGTGCACTCAAAAACAATCGGAGTTGGGATAAGAACTTACCGTACGCGGAGTTTTCCTATAACAACAGCTATCAGGCTAGTATGAAGATGTCACCGTTCGAAGCTTTGTACGGGAGGAAGTGCAGAACTCCCCTATTTTGGAACCAAATAGGAGAAAGTAAAGTGTTTGGTCCCGAAGTACTACAAGAAGCCGAGTCGAAAGTGAGGGAAATTCGCAACAACTTGAGGATAGCGCAGACACGACAAAAGAGCTATGCCGATGTACGGAGAAGAGAGCTCGTTTTCAATGTGGGAGACTATGTCTATCTCAAGGTGTCCCCTATCCGAGGACTTCGTCGGTTCAAGGTGAAAGGGAAGTTGTCACCTCGATACATCGGACCCTTTCAAGTTCTAGAGAGAAAAGGCGAAGTGGAGTATCAACTAGAATTATCGGCTCGCCTATCGGATGTGCACGATGTATTCCATGTGTCACAACTCAAGAAATGTCTGAGAACGCCTGAAGAGGTGTTACCCATGAATGAGGTGGACGTAGCTGAGGATTTGTCTTATGCCGAGCAACCAATCAAGATTTTGGAGACAATGGAACGCCTCACCAGAAATAAAAGAATCCGGATGTGCAAGGTGCAGTGGAAGCATCACTCGGAAGAGGAGGCCACATGGGAGCGAGAAGATGAGCTTAAGGCACAATTTCCGGAATTGTTTTCTTAGAAACAACAATCTCGAGGATTAGATTTCTTTTAAGGGGGGTAGAGCTGTAACACCCCAAAATCCTGTTAAGAGGGGAATTTAAAAAATTTTGGACGTATTGCATGGGCTGCAGAAATTCAAACTTAGTTGGAATTCAAATTCAAATTCAAACCAGAAAAGAAATGGAAAAAGAAAAAGAAAAACAGAAAAAAAAAACGGCCAGTGGGCCGAAACCCACCAGCCGGCCCACCCCATCCCGCGCCAGCCCGCAGCCGCGCGCCCCCCCTTCTTCCCACTGACACGCGGGGCCCACCATACTTTCTTCCTCCTCGTGCTCGCGCCCACGCTCGGCCGGACTCTTCTCACCCCGAATCAAAACCGCCCCGGATCCTCGCGTATCCCAGCCGAATTTCGTTCGTGGGCGACGCAAACTCGATCACAACCGAACACCGCCCTCCCCCGTCTATAAAAACCCCGGCACCGTCCCGTTTTCCCCCACGATCCGCCGATTTTCTCTCCGGTGAGAACTCGAGCCCCTCCGGCGAATTCTGCTCGATCTACGCTCGGGAATTCTGATATAACTCGCTGGTCTTGATCCACCGCCTCCGGGGAGCCTTGCAGGTGCAAAAAACTCGGTGACTTGCGGTTCAAACACAACGCCGACGAGCCTCGCCGTGAATTCACCTCGGACCTCGTCGCCGATCGCTTTTCGGGACCTCCGAGCTCAAGAAAACCCCCGAGGTGAGATCCCCGACCTCCCCTCTACCGATCTATGCCATAAAATCACAGTTCTATGAAGAATTTACGAAGATCCAAAACTCTCCGACGAGATCGCCGCCTCCCGCCGCCGTGCGCCGCCGGGCAGCGCCGCCCGCGCTCGATCAGAGCGACGTGGCCGCTTGTGCACCGTTTATTTTAAATCGCACGGTAGAGTTTAAATCCCCACGTACCGGTTCGATGTTATAATCTCAGCCATCTGTTTTAAATCGGATGGTCCACGTCAGCCCCGCGTTATAAAGACTGGAATTCTTACGCGCTACCCCCTGGGGTTCTCGGAAAATAAGAGCTAGCCCCGGAAACTTCTGATCTAGCCCCTGGAACTTTAGAAAATCATGTAAATTCATTTAAAAATCAGTTTTAGCCTCTGGACTTAATAAAAATTAGGAAAAACTCCTCTGTTAAGTGTAGCTAGACCCTGGAAGTTCTTAAAATAATATAATGGACCCTGAAGTGGGGTGAGTTTACCTTTTTAACCCTAGTTAATATTAAAGTTAGGAATTTGAATATGTGGCTAGTATTTAAAATTTAAAAGGTGGGACAAACATATTGTCAAAGACAAACTAAAAACTTTCCCAGTACTTAGAAAACCTTGGAGTGAGATAAAAATAGATTTTTGGCTTAAATGAATCTGTTTAATTGATTAATCACATTTATTGGTTATAGGGACACATTTTTAAGTATAGAATAATTCTGAAAATTAGTAAAATAAATGTAAAACAGTTCACATCAGAAGAGAAGTTCAAAAATATATTATTTAATATTTTAGACCCAAAACCTATTCTGTTTAGATGAGGTGTCTTACTATTTTCATAATAAAGTGCACATTTAGGCATAGGAAATAAATCTGAAAATGTAGCAAACTAGGTAGGAATAACTAGAAAATGATAAATGAAGTTTCTAAAATCCAAAGAATTCAGTTTAGGGTTGGTAAAAGGTTTGAAGACACATATGAAGTGGGAAAATACCTTTCATGCATACTTGGTAGCTAAAATGTGTATCCATTAAATATAAGGGATTTATTTAAATTAGAAATTCATATATAGTATGCCAACATGAATATGAATACAAAAGTAGAAATCATATACACATGTTTAAAAGTGCATGTAAGCCAAAAATCAACACACATAGAGTAACCACAACACATAGAATTTGTGAATGGCTTTCATAAATGTGAATGTGTGGTTTATATGAAGTGGAAGTGTGGACTATGTCTTATGGATTGTTGCTTTTCTTTTGCTATGTGTGATGGTATGATGTAGAACCTGCTCCAGAGCAAGTTCTTCCTTTCCAAGATCAGGACTACCCATTCCAAGAGCAGCAGGAAGGAGGCAAGTGTCCTTGACCACTTTGATCCTATGCTAGGATGTTTAGCTAGAGTTATTTGCATTGTCAAATTAAAATATGAAACCCATACTAGGATGTTTCCCTAGAATTGCGTTACCTTGTTTCCTTGTAGCTTGGGTTGGGATTCATTTTATCATGTCATTTATTTACATGCTTATGCTTAGCCATGCTTAGAATGGGATATTTGGGATTTACCATACTCTTGAATGAGAAATTGTGAGTTATGGAGAGGTAGGGATCAAGGCAAGTTGGATGATTTGGTTGGTGCTGGGTGCACGAGACTCGGGTTTGTGTTTGGTACTTGCCTAGATTCTAAGGACCGGTTCATGGAGCATGTAACCTGGCTTTACCATGCCAACCACATGCTGAGATGGGGCAGCTTGGCCAATTAATTAGGTGTATCCCCGGCGTAGTATGGGTGTGTTGGATGGTGCGGGGAATAGGTGTCAGCTGAACTACCATATGAACCGCAAGGCTCAAGAGGGGGCCACTGCAGCGGGGTTGGAGCCTCTTGTATGCTGTTAGGGGTGAAACCTCAGTGGGCCCATGCTCGTCGGGAATCCCTTTGTAAAGGCTTCGTAGTGATCTCCTGGCTACACACCTGGGAAGTGTGAATGTGGTTGTGGCCACTGGCATAATGGAGGTTCTTTTAGTCCACCCGGCAACGGGGGTTGAAATCACTACATGTGGGTACAGTGGTGTAAACTCTGCAGAGTCAAAACTGTCATGACAGCCGTGCTCACGGTCAAGAGCGGCTTGGACTTATTCATGATTAGAGGATGATGGCTTTGGAAGTTGTGGATGTTAAGCGGGGAGCTTAACATTGGAAATGATGTCATGGTTATTTGATTATGATGATGGGATGGGAGTTTGGGACCATTTCACCTGTGTAGTAATGTAGGTGCTTAATAAGCTCAGGTGATAGGTATTAATTGCGTAGTGCTTTAACCATGAGTTCAATCTCCCCTTGTTCTATCCATGCATGACATAACTTTCCCACACTTGCTGAGTACCATTGGTACTCAACCTTGCATATTTGTTGGTTTATATTGCTGCTAAGGTCAAGATAATGAAGTGGTGTTTAATGATCAAGACTTTGGACCCGAAGAAGGTTTCTAGGTTCATGAAGTCCCCCGGGCAACGCCTGTGACGGAGCCCACGAGAATAATTATTCCGCTGCTATTTTATGAACTTATTATTGTCCATCGAGTCATATGCTATGTAAGACTTATTTATATTCGACACCTGGCTTGTAATAAAAGATGCTTCACTATTTGTCATCACATGTATGAGAAAATGATCCTGGCATACATGTGATATTCACTTGGTTGTTCTTCGGAAAAACCGGGTGTGACAGGTACCTGAAGAACTAGTACCAATGGACGAACTAAAACTTCAAGAAGATCTGACCTATGCAGAGCACCCCATCTGAATTTTGGACGTAAAGGAAAGGGTCACGAGGAATAAAGTGATCCGCTGGTGCAAGATACAATGGAGCCATCACATAGAAGCAGAAGCTACATGGGAACGTGAAGAAGACATCATGGCAGAATTCCCTCATCTATTCTCTACTAACTAATCTCGAGGGCGAGATTCAATTTAAGGGGGGTAGATTTGTGACACCCTCATTTTCGGGTTCTGCATGTATTCATGTAGAAAAACACTTTTAAAATAAGTTGAAATTGAGAAAGAATCAAAAGGTTAGCCAAAGAGAGCAAATTCCAGTTTACAGAGAGCGCCAAAGACAACTCCCGCGGCTCGCTGGCCACGTGGCGTGTTCGGAGCTCATCTCCGCAAATGGGGAGAGGCCCGCCGCTAAACTGGCTATGGCAGGCTCGGGGCTCATTCCCGTAAAGGGGGAGAGGTCCGACCCCATGGAACACGTGTGCCCCCAGAGCTAGCCTCTGCGGAAGGAGTGAGGCCAGTCCCAAAGGACACATGTTGGCTGCAGAGCTAGCCACCGCAGAAATGAGAGGACCAGCCGCGTGGGACACGTGTCGCTCTCGGAGCTCACCTCAGAGAGGTCCGGCCCCACCAGACACGTGTCGCTCTTAGAGCTCATCTCCGGGAGGTCCGACACTATCGGACATGTGTCACCTCCAGAGCTCGCCTCCGGGAGGTCTGACGCTGATGGACACGTGTCGACCTCGGAGCTCGCCTCCGAGCAGAAAGGAAGTCTGGTGCTGTTAGGACACGTGGCACATCCGGAGCCACCTCCGAAGAAAGGGAAGGTTTGGAATTGACACATGGCACCCCCGGAGCTACATCCGAAGAGAGGGGAGGTCCGGAATAGACATGTGGTGTTCGCGGAGCTCGCCTCTGTTGAAAGGAGAGGTCCCGACCCGCCAGGACACGTGGCGCACGTGGAGCTCACCTCTGAGAAAGGGGGAGGTCTCGCCCGCTTGACACGCGGCACAACCGGAGCTTGTCTCTGTGGAAAAGGGAGCCACGTTCCCACAGGACACATGGAGCTTCTGGAGCTCACCGCCGCCAAGGTAACGCGATTCTGAAGCGGTTTTCCTCTGTACGAGTGGGAATCCCCGGTACTGAGGAAACCGACGCGATTTCCACAATGTTACCGCACCGAATCAATCTAGGATAAGTTGTTAAAATCTAAAAAAACAGTTTGAATGGGACTCTTATTCGAAGTCCAATCAGATTAGAACTCTTCTCTTTCCGGTTATAAATAGAACTGAAAACCTCTAGCCAAAACCACGAACTTCTTTTCCAACTCTCGAGCAGACAACTTAGAGCCCTAGCCCCTAGCTCGCCGAGTAAACCTCTTCGCTAGAGTACAACCGCTGGAAGAGACCGCCGACGAGCCTGCATCACGATCGACATCACCGGAGGAGCCCCGGCGATCGGTTTTGCTAGGAGGGAGGACCAAAGAGAGTAAGGTAGGTTTCCAATACCACCTTACAACATCATTGCGTTTTCTTTGCATCTGTTCTTCGATTCCTTTTGAACAGAAGCTTTTTCGTGGGCAGATCACGTGTTGATCGGTTTGATCTAAAGTCAAGATCGTCACCACGTCCACATTTGATCCGAATACCTCTATTCATCATAAAAACCCATGCAATCCATGCTAGAACACGTACAAACCGATCTAATAAAAACTGCATCATAGGAATTAACATGCATACACATCATAGCATCTTGATTAGAGTTTGTGCATAATATTGATTGCTGTGAATCTTGTATGTGCGTGATCGCGTATAGAAGGACAAGCTCAGGGAGCTACCTACAACGGACTACTTCAGCAAGAGTTTGAGGAACTGGAATCGCAAGAATAAGGCAAGTGCCCCTTGACCATATTGATCCTATGTTTTGGGAAACTATTTTGTTTGTGAAAAGGTGTGTGTGCTGAGTCAAACATGATGAGAAACCCTTTCATAGGAGTTTACTAGTTTTGTCAAACCATCCTTGTCATCAGGGAAGTTTATGAGTCGGGTATGGTTTTTTACTTTTTGCTTTGTTGAGTCCACGGGATATTGGGAAGCGAGATAGATGTGTCTAGCTAACTGCATCGTAAGAATAATGAGAAACTGATGTTGTTAATGAACATGGATCGGAGGGAGATCTAGGCAATCCGGGTTTGTGAATGAGGTAGCATGAGATGGTGGTTTTACTTGCCGTAGATCCAAGGACTGGTTCATGCCAGCCATGCCAGGATAACAGTGCCACTACAAGGCCAAGCATGGGTGCGGCTTAGCTGAGTAATTAGGTAAGTTGCTAGATTGTTATGGACCGTAGAAGGCGCAGGGAATGGGAGTCGAGTGAGGACTGCCCTAAGAACTGCATCGCACAAGAGGGGGCCCGTGGGTGGGAGAATTGGAGATTCTAGCCTGCCGGTGAAACCTTAGTGAGTCCATACATCTAGTAACCCCTTTGTAAAGGCTATTTTGTGATCTCTTGACCATACACCGATGGTTGTGTACTGGTATAATGGAGGTTCTGCAGTCGCCGACGGGTGACGAAATCACAAACTTGTGGGTAAAGTGGTACAAACTCTGTAGAGTCTAAAACTATCATGATAGCCGAGCTTACGGTCACGAGCGCCTGGACAACTCACATGATTAGATGGGATGGTTATTGGGAGGTTATGGTTTTTTTGGTTATGGTTTGATTATGGTTTTGGTTTTGGGACTGTTGAGTCCGGATGATAAGATTGGTTGCATGACTGTTGGGTCATGGCGACGAGGTTGGTATCGGTGTGAGACGGAATTGTTGTGAGATGAAATGGTAGCGAATACAAGATGGTATTCGTGAGATGGTAGCGAATACGAGAAGGTATTCGTGAGCAAATTTGAGAAGAATTAATGTCTGGGTGAGACATGGAAAGTGATGAAACATTATGGAGGTATGTTGGTATTTTAATACATGTTGGGGTTACATTCACTTAAAGTTAAGTTGCTGTTTTATCGTGGTTTTGAGAAATAACTTTGCTTTCTACAATGAGCCTTTTTATACTTACCTTGTTATGAGCTACATACCATATTTTCCCGCACTTGCTGAGTACATCATTGTACTCAAACTTGCATTATTATTTCATCATTAGCAACAGGAGAAGATTTCTATGAAGACCAAGTGGAGCCTTAGGCGTGTAATCTATCCTCAACCTTGCTTGTGGGGATGGAGTAGAGATGGAGCTGCTGCTGCTGCTTAGATTGCTTCCACACTAGAATAAAGACTTCCGCTGTTAGATTTAGACTTCCGCTGCTTAGATAAGACTTCCACTGCCAGCATGAGTCCAAGACTCATGAAACTTGTAATAAACCCTGTTATTCGTGGTAAAATATATTCTAAATTCAGTTTGTGAAGTATATGTGTATGTGTGATGAACATCCTGGGCACACATACGCATCAGTTCTCGGTTCTGTGGTTTTCCACAGAATTGAGGGCGTCACACATGCACGTGATCCCGCTCCTGAGTCTGCTTCCTGCTCTGACGACTGTCTCACAGTCTCTGGCTCCTCCCTATACAACTCCTCGTCTGTCAGCCTTGAACCTCCTGCAGGCTCGCTCAAACTCGGCTGTGCCAAACAACCCATAAAATGCCTCTTTCTCTGCTCATTGTAGCTACTACCCTACAAATATAAATAAACATGTAAGTAACAATAGATAGTTCATGTTGTTATCGACATGTAGTTAAAATATGTAACTATCTGAAAAGGATTTGTGTGGCCTGAACTGGAATTGGGCGTCATGGACGAAGATCCACTACCTTTCTTGCCCTTCTTCTTCCCCAAAAGCTTCAACATCTACACAATTTTTTAAAAAAACGATTAGTGTACAATAGTAAGTAATAAATGTTAAAGAATAAAAATTATCTTAGAGAATGCATACTATACGAATTAAAAATCATCAGCATCAGAATCTGCTTCTGTCACACGTGTATTAATATGTTTATGTATCTCTTCTTCCATCTCTTCTTTGAACTCTTCTTCTTCGCTGTCCTCTTGTTCCATAATCCTTCTGTGCCTTTCAAGAATCCTTTGTGACTGCCGAACACGTTTTCTGGAAGGACCAGGTTGTTCTTCAGCCATCAACTCTAGCGTAGCACTAGCTATTTCGGTGATTTCTGTTACACAGGATATCCTAAAATCTTGTACTTCCTCGACTTCATCTTGATAGACACTATCATCATGGTCTTCATGATCCTCTATGTACCCATCATAACGATGAGGATGCACTTCACGGTTGACTCTATACACAACCCACCAATTTTTTAAACTTGGGTGAGGATAACTTAAATAGTACACTTGTTCCACTTGACTCGCAAGTACAACATTGTTATTATGGGCTGTGTATCGTGAGTTGTGGTTGACCTCCACCATTCGAAAGTCATCCACTCGTGTGCCCGATGTTGGATCAAACCATTGACAATCAAAAATCACGAGTTGCAGTTCTTTTAGGCCGTCAAATGTGTACTTAATTATATTTTGAAGAACACCGTAATATTCTTTCACTTCTCCACTACCCTCTGTGGCTGTTATCAATACTCCACTATTTGTAGTGGCTGCAAGTGGACGATTTTCTTCTAAATTAGCCGTCCGAAAACGATATCCGTTTATATCGTGTCGATTAAATTCTCTTGCTCTCAGTTGACCATGCGACATTTGTCTCAAGTCATCAGAGATGTTGACATCCTTCATACACTACATAGTTAGACAAAGTTAGCATCTTATGATAAAAGAAAAATACTTGTGAACTATAATTGAAAAACGGATAGAAAAATTACATGTTCACGAAACCAGTTGGCAAAACATGGCCCACCGCTTGTGCCATGCTGGCGTAGCTTATCCAATTGACTTTGCGTTGGTTTTCGTGAAGATGTCCAATACAGCTTATCAAACATTTCAAAATATGGTAACACCTCCTCCACGTTGAAAAATGTAAAACATTGTGTAGTTTCTCTCTTCCTCCGAAATATAATGAGAAGTAGCAGCTCCAACACCTTTACCCTTACAATGAAAAATTTTAAGGTCACTCGTAGGTTGCTCTTCTACATTATGATATCTTGTGGCAGATGCATTCACGTTGTTGGCACATGAAAAATATTTGCTAGAGAAGTTAGTAACCTCTTTAGCTGCAAATGCCTCTGCAATGCACCCCTCAACACTTGCCTTGTTGCGCACTATAGCTCTAAGTTTTTTCAATTCTCTTTCTTAACTGTACATCCACCTGAATTGTGCAGGACCTGCTATCAAAGCTTCATAAGGTAAATGCACCAGTAAATATTGCATAACATTCATAAATCCAGGCGGGAAGACTTTTTCCATCTTACATACAAGCACAACAATTTCTTTCTCCCACTGCCGCATCATCTTTTTCAACAATTCCTGTCACACCCGGTTTCTCCGAAGAAAACTCAAGGAATATCGCATGTATGCCAGGATCATTTTCTCATACATGTGACGACAAATAGTGAAGCATCATTATAATACAAGCCAAGTGTTCGAATATAAATAAGTCTAACATAGCATACGTCTCGATGGACAATAATATGTTTATAACATGTAAATAAAGCAGCGGCGAAATATAAATCTTGTGGGCTCCGTCACAGGTGTTGCCTGGGGGACTCCATGAACCTAGAATCCATCTTCAGGTCCGAAGTCTTGGTCATTGAACACCACATCATCCCCTTGACCTGAGCAGCAATTTAAACCAACAGAAAAGCAAGGTTGAGTACCGTTGGTACTCAGCAAGTGTGGGAAAGTTATGTCATGCATGGCTGGAACAAGGAGAGGTTGAACTCATGGTTACAGCACTACGCAATTAATACCTATCACCTTAGCTTATTAAGCACCTACATTACTACATAGGTGAAATGGTCCCAATCCCTCAACCCATCATCAATATCAAGTAAACATAGTCTCATCTCCGATGTTAAGCTTCCCGCTTAACATCCTCAACTTCCCAATCCACCATCCTCTAATCATTAATAAGTCCAAGCCACTCTTGACTGTGAGCACGGCTGTCATGACAGTTTTGATTCTGCAGAGTTTGCACCACTGTACCCACATGTAGTGATTTCATCCCCCGTTGTCGGGTGGACTAAAAGAACCTCCATTATGCCAGTGGCCGCGAACCACGTTCACACTTCCCAAGTGTGTAGCCAGGAGATCACTACGAGGCCTTTACAAAGGGATTCCCGACGAGGGTGGGCTAACTGAGGTTTCACCCCTAACGGCATACAAGAGGCTCCAACCCTGCTGCAGTGGCCCCCTCTTGAGCCTTGCGGTCTATATGGTAGTCCAGCTGACACCTATTCCCCGCACCATCCAAAACGCCCATACTACGCCGGGGATACACCTAATTAATTGGACAAGCTGCCCCATCTCAGCATGTGGTTGGCATGGTAAAGCCAGGTTACATGCTCCATGAACCAGTCCTTAGGATCCAGGCAAGCACTAAACACAAACCCGAGTCTCGTGCACACAGCACCAACCAAATCATCCAACTTGCCTCGATCCCTACCTCTACATAACTCATAATATCTCATTCAAAAGTAAGGTAAATAAGTTGATGATCTCATATCCCAATTATCCCATTCTAAGCATGGCTAAGCATAAGCATATAAATAAATGACATAATAAAATAAATCCCAACCCAGGCTACAAGGAAATAAGATAATGAAAATCTAGGGAAACTTCCTAGCTTGGGTATCATATTCCAAATTGACAATGCAAATTAATTCTAACTACACATCCTAGTATAGGATCAAAGTGGTCAAGGACACTTGCCTTCTTCCTGCTGCTCTGGGAATGGAAAGTCTTGGTCTTGGAAGGTGAGAACTTGCTCTGGGGCAGGTTCTACTCATGCCAATACAAATAGCAAAAGAAAACAACAATCCATAAGCCATAGTCCACACTTTCACTCATGCAAACCAGACATACATACATATTAAAGTCATTCATATGTTTAAGTGTTGTGGTTACCCTAGATATGTTGATTTTAGGCCTACATACACTTTAAACATATATATATATATATATTATTTCTAGCTTTTGTATTCTAGTTGCACACTATATATTAATTTCCCATTTGAACAAATTCTCTATATTTAATTAATACACTCCTTAGCCACAAAATTTGCATGAAAGAAAGTTTCCTACTCCAAATAGGTTTTTAGATCTTCTACAAAATCTTAATTTGAAGGTTTTGAAAAGAAAGACCTCATGTATTTCTAATTATGCATACTTATTTTCCTATATTTTCAGATTTATTTTCTATGCCTAAAAGTGAATTTTAATATTAAAATAGTAAGACATATCATCTAAACAGAATAGATTCTGATCTAAAATATTCAATAATATATTTTTGAACTTCCTCTCTGATGTGAACCAATTTAAATTTATTTTACCAGTTTTCAGAATCATTTCCTAGCCTAAAAATGTGTTTCTAGAAATAATAAAAATGAGCAGCACTTAGGCAGATCTCATTTCAGCCTAAAATCAATTTTTAACTCATTCTAAAGGTTTTCCAAGTGCTAGGAGAGTTTAAATTTGTATTTGCACATGTGTTTGCATCACCATTTAAATTTAAATCCTAATCACATGTTCAAATTTCTGAATTTAATATCCTATAGGGTCTGAATTGCAAACCCACCCTACTGCAGGGTCTAATTTTCTATTTCCTAAATTTTCAGGGGCCTAATTACACAAAACAGAGAGGTTTTCCTAATTTTTATTAAGTCCAGGGGCTAAAACTGATTTTTAAATGAATTTACATGAATTTCTGAAGGTCCAGGGGCTAGATCAGAAGTTTCCGGGGCTAGCTCGTATTTTCTGAGATCCTCAGGGGGTAGCGCGTAAGATTCCCGGCCTTTATAATGCGGGGCTGACGTGGGCCGTTGGATTTAAAACAGACGGCTGGGATTATAACGCGAAGCGGTACGGGTTAGATCTAATAGGGACCGCACGATTTAAAATGGACGGGCCTCAGGGGGCCACATCGCCCTGGCCGTGTGCGGGCGACGCTGCCCGGCGGCGCGCGGCGGCGGGAGGCGGCGATCTCGCCGGAGAACTTCGGTTTTTGTCTATACTTCCTAAAACTTGGATTTTTTGGCATAGAACGGAAGAGGGGAGGTCGGGGATCTCACCTTGGGGTTTTTCTTGAGCTCGGAGGCCCTGGAACGCGGTCGACAACGAGGTCCGAGGTGAAAACGCAGTGGTGCTCACCGGAGCTGTGTCTAGAGCGCAAAACACCGGGTTTCCTTCACCTGCAAGATTCCCGGAGGCGGTGGAACATGATCAGCACGTTAGATCAGGAAATCCGAGCGAGGATCGAAGGAAAACGGCGGTGGAAGCTTTGGTTCTCACCGGAGAGAAAAATGGCCGATCGGGGAGGAAAAAGGGGCGATTGTCGGGGTTTAAATGGGCGAGGGAGGGCGGCTGGGGTTTGTTTAGGTGTGCCGCAGCGCGTGGACTGGAGATCGCGGCTCCGGAGCAAGGAAATCGGCGTGGCTGCGGCAATCGGCGCGGAAGTTGCGCGACAGTTGGGCACGCATGCAAGGAGGGGGATGACACGCGGGCCCCACGCGTCAGAGAGAGAGAGAGAGGGAGAAACGCGCGCGCGGGTTTTGGGCCGGCTGGCGCGCGCGGGGTTTGGGCCGGCCGAGTTGGCTTTCGGCCCACTGGTCGTTTTTCTTTTTCCTTTTCCTTTTCTTTTTCTGTTTTGATTTGAATTTGAATTCTAGTTTGAATTTGAATTGCTTTACCACATGCATTACGTCTAAAAATTTTTAAATTCCCCTCTTTAGCAGGTTTTGGGGTGTTACAGCTCTACCCCCTTAAAAAAAATCTCGTCCTCGAGATTGGTGATTCTAGGAAAACAAATCCAGAAACTGTGCCTCAAGCTCGTCTTCTCGCTCCCATGTGGCTTCTGATTCCTAGTGATGCTTCAACTGCATCTTGCACATCCGGATTCTTTTATTTCTTGTGAGGCGTTCCATTGTCTCCAAAATCTTGACCGGTTGCTCGGCACAAGAAAGATCCTCTCATACATCCACCTCATTCACGGGTAATATCTCTTCGGGTGTCCTTAAACACTTCTTGAGTTGTGACACATCGAATACATCGTGCACATCTGATAGACGAGCCGGTAGTTCTAGTTGATATGCCACTTCGCCTTTCCTCTCCAGGATCTGGAAGGGTCGATGTATCGCGGTGATAATTTCCCTTTCACCTTGAACCGACGAAGTCCTCGGATAGGGGACACCTTGAGATAGACATAGTCTCCCACGTTGAAAATAAGCTCTCTTCTCCGTACATCGGCATAACTCTTTTGTCGGGTCTGGGCTATCCTCAAGTTGTTGTGAATTTCCCTCACTTTCGCCTCGGATTCTTGTAGTACCTCGGGCCCAAACACTTTACTTTCCCCTGTTTGGTTCCAAAATAGTGGAGTCATGCACTTCCTCCCATACAACGCCTCAAATGGTGACATCTTCATACTAGCCTGATAGCTGTTGTTGTAGGAGAACTCCGCATATGGTAAGTTCTTATCCCTACTCCTATTGTTCTTGAGTGCACAAGATCTCAGCATATCCTCAAGGATTTGATTGGTTCTTTCCGTCTGCCCGTCAGTCTGGGGGTGATAGGCAGAACTAAAATTCAGATGAGTTCCCATGGTTTCATGTAACTTCTGCCAGAACCTTGAGGTGAACTGTGTCCCTCGATCTGACACTATCTTCTTTGGCACTCCATGAAAACACACGATCCTTGACATGTACAATTCCACCAATTTTGATCCACTGTAGCTTTCTTTCACGGGGATGAAATGAGCTACCTTAGTTAGCCTGTCGATTATGACCCATATCGAATCATATCCCGATTGGGTCCTGGGTAGTCCCACTATGAAATCCATACCGATTTCTTCCCATTTCCATTCAAGCACTTTGAGTGGTTGCAATAGTCCCTCGGGTCGTTGATGTTCTGCTTTTACCAACTGACATGTGTCACATTGGGCAACATGTTCCGCGACATCTCGCTTCATGCCATACCACCAATATCTGCTCTTGAGGTCATGATACATCTTCGTACTCCCAGGATGAATGGAATAGTCAGGATCATGAGCCTCCTTCAAAATTAGTTCACGGATCTCCTTCACCTCAGGCACACAGATTCTTTTCCCATGCCACACCGTTCCTTGTTCATCCTCTCTGAACCCAGGGGCTTTATTTTCTTTGATGAGTTCTCTAATTTCTTGTATCTTCTCGTCATTCTTCTGACCGTTGCGTATGTCTTGCTCTAACGTGGAGTCCACTACCATGGCGATGGCCTCACCACTATTCGCCAGACATAGATTGAGTTTTGCAATCTCTTCCTTCAATTCTGTAGGCATGTGTTTTAAGCTCAACATGTTGACCTGCACCTTCCGGCTTAAAGCATCAGCCACGACGTTCGCTTTCCCAGGATGATAGTTGATGCCCACATAGAAGTCGTTGATTAGCTCTAACCATCTCCTTTGTCTGAGGTTGAGATCTGGCTGTGTGAAAATGTACTTTAAGCTCTTATGATCCGTATATATCTCTGTCCTCTTTCCCATCAAGTAATGCCGCCAAATCTTTAATGCGTGTACCACTGCAACTAGCTCTAGGTCATGCGTAGGATAGTTCTTCTCGTGTTTCCGGAGCTGCCGGGACGCATAAGACACGACATGCCCCTCTTGCATGAGAACACATCCCAACCCGTGTCCAGATGCATCGCAATACACTGAAAAATTCTTCTGCATATCTGGCATAACTAGCACTGGGGCTGTTGTCAATCTTTTCTTCAGTTTTTGAAAACTCGTCTCACACTGCGGTGTCCATGTGAATGTGATTCCCTTCTCTAACAATTTGGTGAGGGGTCTCGAGATCTTGGAGAAACCCTCAATGAACCGTCGATAATACCCAGCCAATCCTAAGAAGCTTCGAATTTCCCCGACATTTTCAGGGGTCTTCCACTTCTGCACATCCTCGATCTTGGCGGGATCTACAGAGATTCCTCCCTCCGAGATTATATGTCCTAAGAAGGGAACTCTATTTAGCCAAAACTCACACTTGCTCAGCTTGGCATATAGTTGGTGTTCTCTCAGCTTTTGCAACACCAGTATTAAATGTCTCTCATGTTCTTCTTCATCTTTGGAAAAGACGAGAATGTCATCAATGAAAACCACCACAAATTTATCAAGATATTCCATGAATGCCTTGTTCATGAGATACATGAAATATGTCGGGGCATTAGTTAGTCCAAATAGCATGATGGTGTATTCATACATCCCGTACTGAGATACGAAAGCTGTCTTTGGAATGTCGGTTTGCCTTATCTTCACTTGGTGGTATCCCGACCCGAGATCAATTTTTGAGAACACACAAGCTCCCCTCAACTGATCAAATAAGTCTTCAATGCGGGGTAATGGGTACTTGTTCTTGATGGTTACTTCGTTCAACGCACGGTAGTCTACGCATAACCTTTGGGTTCCATCCTTCTTAGGCACAAATATCACTGGAGCTCCCCATGGTGAGGAACTAGGACGAATATACCCCTTCTCTGTCAATTCTCTTATATGCTCCTTGAGCTCTTCCAGCTGTTTGGAGTCCATCCGATAAGGCCTCTTGTATATTGGGGCTGTTCCAGGTACTAGTACAATTGCGAATTCCACTTCACGATCGGGAGGCATACTGGGCAACTCCTCTGGAAAAACGTCTGGATATTCCCTGATAATCCTTATCTCTTCTACTTCCACCTCAACTTGATTGAGTTTAATGTCCCTCCTAGGTTCTTGCACGGCTATGAACTTCACTTTTGTGCCACTAGTGTGAGTTAGTTCCACCGTTCTTGTCGAACAGTGGATGATACCTTTATGTTTGGTCAACCAATCCATGCCCAAAATGATATCTATCCCTTGGGAGTCTATCACTATGAGGTTTGCAGTAAATACTACCCCATTAATGTCTAGATTCACCTTGGGACACACTTGTCATGTTCTTATTTCTCCCCCTGGGGAGTTCACTGCTAACATATGGTTCATTCGTGTTGTGGCTAGATCATGCTTCTTAACAAACCCTTGAGCAATGAACGAGTGGGTAGCACCAGAATCGAACAATAGGGTTGCAATGTGTAAATTTGCAGGAAACTTACCAATTACCATGTCAGGTGCCTCTTGCACTTCCTCCATGGTCACGTGGTTCACCCGTCCTCGCATCACATTCTGCTGCTGTGGCTGCGTGGGCTTCTTCTTTGGACACTTATGGGTGTAGTGCCCCACTTCACCACAGTAGAAGCATTGTACCCCAACTTTAGGTGTCTGGCCTTTGTTATCTTGGGGTTGGTTCGGTGGTCCTTGTCCTGCTGGTCGAGGTTGATATGTGGGGAGTGGCTGTTGCACAAACTGACACTGCGGCTGTACTGGTGCTGATGGAGGCCTGAAGTTCGGGTTGTACCCTCTCGGTGTCGGGTAGGGTACCATAGCACGACTCGTCTGCCCTGCAGGTTGCTGCATCAGACGTGGACGTGTGTTGCTACTTGATGCTTGGTGTGACCATCCCGCCTTCCTCTTGTTTTCAGTCTCCAAGGCCTTCAGCTTCCTCTCCACGACAAATGCTCTTTCTACCATCTTTTGGAAGCTTTCATACTCGTTAGAGGACATTGCACATTGCATCTCCATGGTAAGTCCTTCCACAAAACAGTCCTGTTTCTGCTCATCGGTTTCGATGTCCCGGGGTGCATAACGGGATAGTTGGGTGAACTTAGTGAGGTATTCCCTCACGGTCATGTTGCCTTGCTGCAGTCCCAAGAACTCATTTCTCTTGTTTTTGAGTTCACCCCTTGGTATGTAGTGGTTGTGGAAACTGCGCTTGAACTCTTCCCAAGTGATGTTCTTGGGGTCGTGATGGGCTGCCACGTAAGCGGTCCACTAATCAGCAGCAGGTCCATGCAATTGGTGAGAGGCAAACAGCACCCTCTCATACCCTTGGCATTGTATGATCCTCATCTTGCTCTCAATGGTCTTTAGCCAATCATCTGCCTCCAGGGGTTCAGCAACCCTTGCAAACTTTGGGGGTTGAGTTCCCGGAAACTCACTCAACCTTGGTTGACGTGGTGCAGCTTGTGGGGTTGGAGCTTGGTGCAAGTTGGTCACCACTTGAGTTAGACTCTGGATGAGCTGATTCTGATTTTCGATCATTTGATGGATAGGATCAGCTCCTTCACGGCGACCACCCCTGTCTTGTCCTCCAGAAAGGTGGGGATTGCCGGCCTCATCGTTGTTGTTGTTGGGGTTGGCACCACGACCTTTTCCTCTTCCAGCCATCTATCATGATCAACCAAATGTTAACTTAAAGCATTATGTATTAACTTCCCAAATTGCTTGTTTAAACTAAACTTTTGAGGCCTTAATATTTAAACAATTTCTTAAGATTTCACGTAGATCTTTGGGCGTCACGTCTCCCGCGAAAATAAAATGCACTATTGATTCATAAGGGTTCACACCAAAGCAAAGCAACCTAGAGACGAGGTTGTGGACAATTGCCCAAGGCTTCCACAACTCACGTCACACACCAAACATTAACACACAAATAAATAGGGTATTGACTCGACTACTCGATAACCTGCTAAAATAAGGGAAATGACTCTAAATAACTCGTATCACTGAGCTGGCTCGTTAGGGTCTTCCTCATTATTGCGGCTGCCCTCTGATTCTGCTTTAGGTGGGGAGGCTGCTGGTGTAGGAGTGCGGCGACGCTTGCTCGCCCGGCGGTCAGGGGAGTCAGGAGTCCATGTGTCATTTACGGTGACACACAGTTCATTCCCATCTCCTTTTTCTCTCGCCCTCAAGCTGGCGCGAAGCAACGCCTCAGTCTCCTTCAAGGTGTCATGAACATCCTGAAGCTCTTGCTGGCACTCCTGCAGTCGAGTGCTGAGCATAGCTGCATCCTCCAGGCACAGGTCCATGTGATCGTGGGAAGTCCCCTGCTGCACTGGCGGGTACTTGTACTCCGCGGTGCCACTCTCACGCTGGAGGACATACATGTACTCAGTCCTGTCCAGGTGGCGACGGTTGATGTAACTCTGGAAGGTGATGGCCTCCTAGGTGACATCCTTCTCAGCATCGGCCTGAGTCACCCGACAAGCTGGAGAGCGGTGGATCTTGAGCAGCTGATTTTCATGGATAATCCTCATCTCTGAGCTCCATTCTTCCCGCTTCTCACGGATGGTCCTGGTGGAGCTGTAGTGTATGATCAGCTTGCCAACATTGCCGGCGGCATGGAACATACGCCGAAGACGGCGCAACACGCCTCCTACTGCCAACCCGTAGGAGTGGTACGTCACCGTACGGTTCTCCTCTCTCAAGTCAAGGGTAACTACAGGAACTCTCCCTCCGGTGGACTTGTGGGCGGTGCAAATCATGGGAACCATCTAAAACATAAAGCATTTTAAAATCAAGTTAGATAAGAATTAAATAAGGATTGTATTTTGAATAAAAGTTGGGACAAGGTGAATAAAGTGACCCCATTAAATAACTCTTTCAACCCACACCTTTGTAAAATAGTTTTTAAGAAAAATAGGGTCCTTAAATACGTCCATTTCTACCTAGGTCCACGTTCCTACGGGCAACCTTGGCTCTGATACCACTTCTGTCACACCCGGTTTCTCCGAAGAACAACCGAGTGAATATCGCATGTATGCCAGGATCATTTTCTCATACATGTGACGACAAATAGTGAAGCATCATTATAATACAAGCCAAGTGTTCGAATATAAATAAGTCTAACATAGCATACGTCTCGATGGACAATAATATGTTTATAACATGTAAATAAAGCAACAACGGAATATAAATCTTGTGGGCTCCGTCACAGGTGTTGCCCGGGGGACTCCATGAACCTAGAATCCATCTTCGGGTCCAAAGTCTTGGTCATTGAACACCACATCATCCCCTTGACCTGAGCAGCAATTTAAACCAACAGAAAAGCAAGGTTGAGTACCGTTGGTACTCAGCAAGTGTGGGAAAGTTATGTCATGCATGGCTGGAACAAGGAGAGGTTGAACTCATGGTTACAGCACTACGCAATTAATACCTATCACCTTAGCTTATTAAGCACCTACATTACTACATAGGTGAAATGGTCCCAATCCCTCAACCCATCATCAATATCAAGTAAACATAGTCTCATCTCCGATGTTAAGCTTCCCGCTTAACATCCTCAACTTCCCAATCCACCATCCTCTAATCATTAATAAGTCCAAGCCGCTCTTGACTGTGAGCACGGCTGTCATGACAGTTTTGATTCTGCAGAGTTTGCACCACTGTACCCACATGTAGTGATTTCATCCCCCGTTGCCGGGTGGACTAAAAGAACCTCCATTATGCCAGTGGCCGCGAACCACGTTCACACTTCCTAGGTGTGTAGCCAGGAGATCACTATGAGGCCTTTACAAAGGGATTCCCGACGAGCATGGGCCCACTGAGGTTTCACCCCTAACAGCATACAAGAGGCTCCAACCCCGCTGTAGTGGCCCCCTCTTGAGCCTTGCGGTTTATATGGTAGTCCAGCTGACACCTATTCCCCGCACCATCCAAAACGCCCATACTACGCCGGGGATACACCTAATTAATTTGCCAAGCTGCCCCATCTCAGCATGTGGTTGGCATGGTAAAGCCAGGTTACATGCTCCATGAACCGGTCCTTAGGATCCAGGCAAGCACTAAACACAAACCTGAGTCTCGTGCACACAGCACCAACCAAATCATCCAACTTGCCTCGATCCCTACATCTACATAACTCATAATATCTCATTCAAAAGTAAGGTAAATAAGTTGATGATCTCATATCCCAATTATCCCATTCTAAGCATGGCTAAGCATAAGCATATAAATAAATGACATAATAAAATAAATCCCAACCCAGGCTACAAGGAAATAAGATAATGAAAATCTGGGGAAACTTCCTAGCTTGGGTATCATATTCCAAATTGACAACGCAAATTAATTCTAACTACACATCCTAGTATAGGATCAAAGTGGTCAAGGACACTTGCCTTCTTCCTGCTGCTCTCGGAATGGAAAGTCTTGGTCTTGGATGGTGAGAACTTGCTCTGGGGCAGGTTCTACTCATGCCAATACACATAGCAAAAGAAAACAACAATCCATAAGCCATAGTCCACACTTTCACTCATACAAACCACACATACATACATATTAAAGTCATTCATATGTTTAAGTGTTGTGGTTACCCTAGATGTGTTGATTTTAGGCCTACATACACTATTAAACATATATATATATATATATATATATATATTATTTCTAACTTTTGTATTCAGATTTCTAGTTGCACACTATATATTAATTTCCCATTTGAACAAATTCTCTATATTTAATTAATACACTCCTTGGCCACAAAATTTGCATGAAAGAAAGTTTTCTACTCCAAATAGGTTTTTAGATCTTCTACAAAATCTTAATTTGAAGTTTTTGAAAATAAAGATCTCATTTAACATTTTCTAATTATGCATACTTATTTTCCTATATTTTCATATTTATTTTCTATGCCTAAAAGTGAATTTTAATATTAAAATAGTAAGACATATCATCTAAACAGAATAGGTTCTGATCTAAAATGTTCAATAATATATTTTTGAACATCCTCTCTGATGTGAACCAATTTAAATTTATTTTACCAGTTTTCAGAATTATTTCCTAGCCTAAAAATGTGTTTCTAGAAATAATAAAAATGAGCAGCACTTAGGCAGATCTCATTTCAGCCTAAAATCAATTTTTAACTCATTCTAAAGGTTTTCCAAGTGCTAGGAGAGTTTAAATTTGTATTTGCACATGTGTTTGCATCACCATTTAAATTTAAATCCTAATCACATGTTCAAATTTCTGAATTTAATATCCTATAGGGTCTGAATTGCAGACCCACCCTACTGCAGGGTCTAATTTGCTATTTCCTAAATTTTTAGGGGCCTAATTACACAAACACAGAGAGGTTTTCCTAATTTTTATTAAGTCCAGGGGCTAAAACTGATTTTTAAATGAATTTACATGAATTTCTGAAGGTCCAGGGGCTAGATCAGAAGTTTCCGGGGCTAGCTCTTGTTTTCCGAGATCCCCAGGGGGTAGCGCGTAAGATTCCCAGCCTTTATAACGCAGAGCTGATGTGGGCCGTTGGATTTAAAACAGAGGATGGGATTATAACGCGAAGCGGTATGGGTTAGATCTAATAGGGACCGCACGATTTAAAATGGACGGGCCTCAGGGGGCCACATCGCCCTGGCCGTGTGCGGGCGGCGCTGCCCGGCGGCGCGCGGCGGCAGGAGGCAGCGATCTCGCCGGAGAACTTCGGGTTTTCGTCTATACTTCCTAAAACTTGGATTTCTTGGCATAGAACGGAAGAGGCGAGGTCGGGGATCTCACCTCGGGGTTTTTCTTGAGCTCGGAGGCCCTGGAACGCGGTCGGCGACGAGGTCCGAGGTGACAACGCAGCGGTGCTCACCGGAGCTGTGTCTAGAGCACAAAACACCGGGTTTCCTTCACCTGCAAGATTCCCCGGAGGCGGTGGAACATGATAAGCACGTTAGATCAGGAAATCCGAGTGAGGATCGAAGGAAAACGGCGGTGGAAGCTTCGGTTCTCACCGGAGAGAAAAATGGCCGATCGGGGCGGAAAAGGGGTGATTGTCGGCGTTTAAATGGGCGAGGGAAGGCGGCTGGGGGTTTGTTTAGGTGTGCCGCAGCATGTGGGCTGGAGATCGCGGCTCCGGAGCAAGAAAATCGGCGTGGCTGCGGCGATCGGCGCGGAAGTCGCGCGGCAGTTGGGCGCACGCGCGAGGAGGGGGATGACACGCGGGCCCCGCGCGTCAGAGAGAGAGAGGGAGAAACGCGCTCGCAGGTTTTGGGCCGGCTGGCGAGCGCGGGGTTTGGGCCGGCCGAGTTGGGTTTCGGCCCACTGGTCATTTTTCTTTTTCCTTTTCCTTTTCTTTTTCTGTTTTGATTTGAATTTGAATTCCAGCTTGAATTTGAATTGCTTTACCACATGCATTACGTCCAAAAATTTTTAAATTCCCCTCTTTAGCAGGTTTTGGGGTGTTACAATTCCTTAGCACATATCTGTCTAAAAAAGTAGCTAAGATTGGCAAACATCTTCCACAAATCAAGTTTGAAGTAGCCACGGAACATTACTGGTACAAGTCTCTCCATGATTATGTGGTAATCAAGGCTCTTCAACCCATTCAGTTTATCGGTGTTGAGATTAACACATCATTTTATGTTAGCTTCATAGCAGTCTGGAAACTTCAATGTTTTCAACCAGCTAAGTATTTGCTTTCTTTCTTCGGGCTTGACACAGTATGGAGCTCGTGGCCTACTTTCATTTCCACTTGCATTTGTTATAACCTCAAGACCAGGACGATTACAAATATCAGCTAAGTCTTTCCTCGCACTGAAATTATCTTTGGTTTGACCAGTAAAATCAAAACACATGCTTATGATTCTTTCAGCGACATTACACTCCTGGTGAATCAAATCTATGTTGTGTGGTAGAAGCAGCGCCTTTGCGTATGGCAGCTCCCAAAGAAAAGAAATATGAGTCCAATTGTATTCTTTACCATATCCTTCAAAACCACCTTCTGCGGACTCTTTTAACTTTGCATGCCATGCCATTTTTTGTTCGCCTGTCAATCGACGAGGTGGTCCTTCTGTAACCCTCCTGGCTTTTCGGAATGATTGTGTATCATTCCTAAAAGGATTATTTGAAGGAACGAATCGTCGATGACATTCAAAGAAGCTGACTTTTTTTTCCATACTTCAACCTGATTGCATCAGTGTCAGCCATACATATAGGACAACACAACTGTCCATGAACACACCAACCAGACCAAATGCCATATGCCGGTAAATCATGTATAGACCATAGATACGCAGAACGTAAAGTAAATTCACATTTCTGATGACTGTCATATGCCTTTACACCATTCCATAGCTCTTTCAACTCCTCAATCAACGGTTGCATAAATACATTAATTTTCTTACCAGGATGTTCAGGACCAGGAATGATGGCCGCAAGGAATATGTATCCTTGTTTCATGCACATGTTAGGAGGGAAGTTGTAAGGCATAATAAAAACAGGCCAACAAGAGTACGGGTTGTTACTGGTGCTGAAAGGAGTGAAACCATCTGTTGACAATCCAAGACGAACATTTCTAGGATCTCTTGCAAACTCCGGATCAAAACGATCCAGAGCTTGCCAAGCAGCGCCATCTGAAGGATGCACCATAACATCTTTGTTATCGATGTCACGTATTCCTTCAGAATGCCACCTCATCTGCTTTGCTGTTTCTTGGGACACAAACAACCGTTTAAGCCTAGATGTGATAGGCATGTACCGAAGCTGTTAGATTGGTACTTTTGTAGTTATTGTTTCTCCATCATCATTCAAAAACTTCACATGTCTAGAGGCATTGCAATGCAGACAACGAGTATCGTTCTTGTGTTCCTTCCAAAACAGCATGCAATTATTCTCGCACGCATCAATCTTCTCATAACTCATGCCCAGACCAGCCATAAGCTTCTTAGACTGATATATGTCTTTCGGCATCTTATGATTTGACGGAAGGAGATCACTGATCAAATCTAAGAAACCATTGTAGCAATTGTTTGCAAAATTGTACTTAGACCTCAACGACATAAGTCGTGTCACCGCCTGTAGAACATTCACATTGGTGCCCTCATGCACTTTTTCATCTGAGGCGGCAACAAGCCTGTAAAACTTTTGCACCTCCTCCGGCGGTAATTGCTCTTCGTACTCTCGACCAATATCTGCCATCATGCCATCCATCCGATCTTCATCCTCGTTTCTGTCTGACTCAGTAGTAGGATCTATCTCACCATGTTCACGCCACACTAGGTAGTTCGACATAAATCTGTGCTTGCAAAGGTGCAGCTCAATTTCAGACTTATTCAGAAACCGACGATTCTGGCACCTACTACACGGACACTTCACATAACGAGCACCACTAACAAATGCTTGATTCACAAAAACATTTGCAATATGAGCCCATTCCAAAGTTTGTGCACCAGTTGAACTCCATCCATCATACATCACCTGACGGTCGTCACCCATTTTTCAGCTTGTCCCTTCAAATCATATAAATCATTATCAGTTTATTTTTATGTCATGTGATGGCCCCTACAACTAGGCAGATAGGTTCTAAACCCACCCAAGAGTGACCGAGCAGAACGTGCTTATGACGACACATGTAATCTGAATCTAGACGAAATTTCGGCAGCATAACCCCGCTGTTCTCCACTGCACGCCCAAAAATGGTGCAGCGGAGAACAACAGGGTAATGCTGTCGAAATATCGTCTAGATTCTGACCCGCGTCTCATCCAAAGTCACGCCCCCTCGGTCACTCTCAGTCTGTCCAAAAAGGGATAATTCTGAACCTTCACGTTTCAAATGCCAATAGCATGTGCAACGTGCCGATTCAAAACGGGTAATGAAATTCTATAGGTTTCGTTGCTCATTTTCATTTTTCAATCATTTACGAGTGAGGAAAGAATGAGACAGAAGGGGGAAAGTTGGTCAGAGTTGAAAGTTCCAAGTCCAGGTCCACCGTCCACGCGCGGATAATTGGTTGTCCTAATTGTCGTTGCACACCTTCGTACTCGTCTTGACACATATGTTACGACTAGAGTAATCTCTTATGGAACAAACACATTTAATGTGTTTCATACCGGTACATACATAATATGTTAATACATTTATAATAAACATGTACATGATAAACTTGGAATGAAGTAGTTATAATTTAGCAACACATAGATGTAATTTAAAATTTAACAACGCATAGAAGTAATTGAAATTTAGGAACATTGAAACTAAACATTCCTACAACAATTAAGCAACATATACATGATAAACTAAATAAACTTTATATGACATACAACGATTTAGCAACACATAGAAATAATTTAATAACTAAACTTTGAAATTTGCATTTCTACTAAATACTTGACACGACCCCAACAGTCTTGTCGAGCCAGGATCACGCTGAGGGGTGCTGCGTTGCACAACACCGGATAACACACGTCAAAGGTACAAAGCGGAAGCGAAATTTTATTACATAAACAAGTTTATGAACATGTTTACATCAAAATAGTTCCAGTCTACACTCACGGGCATAGACTACGCATCAAGTTCACGTTCAGCCCTTGAACGTGTCCTTGCTAGCACACACGCACACTAACTCTGCGGCATGCACGACTCCCACTCGACGGGGTTTCCCTCCTGGGGTTCCGTCTCCTCTTCGGGAGTCCCTTCCTCATAGAACCCTGCAAAAGCTTCAAACACAAGCAGTGAGCATGAAGGCTCAGCAAGTCTGACCCGTCTCACCTAAACATGGAACTTCTACATGAGGGGTGATGGGTTACATGAGGTAAAAATCATTTGCAAGGACTCGCCTAATTAGTGGAACCTTACTTTCAAGTTTTAGCAGCAGGTTGTGGAGAACCTTACGCTAAGGCACATGAGAGAGCCGCAATCAAACAAGAAACGCATTTCTCTCATGTACTTTGCCCAAAGTTGAAATGAACTTTAGTTAGCTCTAAACTACAGCAAATCATTAGCAATCAAGTCCATCTTTCAATCAGCAGCATTTTAACATGTACTAGTCTGTTCTTTCTACGTCACGGTACAATGAACAAGTGGTACTCACTGACCGCGAGGGATGGCGATTATAATCGATTTACACCTGCAGGGTTACCCGAACAACCCGTCATGTACGCCCGTACTCGATGTTGCCTACAACAACCACCACGGACGTCGTACGCAACTACCTTTCACCCGTTAGCCAAATGTTGAACCGGTCCAATCGTCCCGAGCAAGAGGTCTCTGCACGCGCATCTCAGTGCCACCAGCTGATTTACACCTCGAGCTCTCAACCTACCCACCGAATGACCAGCTATGCCTCAACACCCAGCTACCCGAGTTACATCGGTTTCCCGGTTCCCATATAGCCGGTAGGTCTTCGGTACTGTTCTAGCTTGTTCAACAGGCCTGCACACGGCTCGGTCCTCAATCGACACAAGCGGAGCTACAGCACACAGGCCCCAAAGTCCTGCTGCCCTTACCCTCCGTTGGTCTCATTTTCTTGCCATGTGTTTCATGTGCTATCTCTACCCGAGTCGAGTGCCTCTAGCCTATGCTCGCGAGTAGTTCCAACTACTCGACTTGTACCGAATCCTACTCTATCTTAGCATTGCAGTAGCTAATGGGGTTTGCAATCCTAAACCCAACCCATGGTTTTCTTGGCTATGCAATTGGGTTTCCACACAAGACTCTAATGCAAAGAATAATATTATTCAAAGATGTGCTCAAAACAATAAACATTTGTAAAAAGGTTAATGCAAACCGGAGCTTGCCTTGCTGCTCTTGGTCGTAGGCTAGCTGTTCCTCCGGAGTAACGAAGTCTAGGACTTCGGGTTCCTCCTCGACCTTAGCGACTACATGATAGAGGAAATACATGTATCAATTTAAATGCATTTGTATTAAGTTTGAACTTGTGAAGCTTATAAGTCCCACTAGACAGGCTCACTGACTATGAAACTTTTACTGTGGCTTGGTTACAACCTAGACAGAGACTTGGTCAAGTTTTAGTTGCAGCAAAGCTCATTTGAGCCCTCCACAATTAATTATGTACTTGACCTTAATTGAAGGCTTTTAGGGTGTTCTAAGGATTTTCATGAAACAAACTATGACTTTCTGAAAACTAGATTTTCAGAGGGTTCTAATGGAGTTGGTCTCACTTAATTTGAAGGTTCCTAGCTAAGGATATGAGCTAAACAATTTCAGAGAAAATTCTGGAAATGTTTCTGAAACTTTTCTATTTTCTCTGGAACAGTTTCACTAATCACACCATTAGAAGGACCAAATGAGCTCAAATGGGTCTGAAATTTTTATGGTAGTTCATGGATATTTTGGTGAATATCCCAGTAAAATTTCAGGATTTTCCTCCAAAGGATTCTCCAGTTAAAATTCCAAACAGTTTAAACTTTGAGGAATTAATTCTGGAGAAATAAGGATTTTCATGAAGTGAAACTTGATTTGATGGAAAGTGCTCAGAGAGCTGAATATAGCAAAATTTGGTTCACTCGATTTGGAGCTTTCTAGCCAAAGTTATGAGGATTTGAAGTTTGGAAGAATTCTCAAAATCGGGGGAAAAAGTTTAAACTCTCGGGGGTTGAGCGCGGAGGTGTCCGGCACACCGAGGCCCACAGGGTATTTGCGCACCAGCACAGCCGATCCCGGCCACACCCGATCCCGATTTAAAATTCTTCAGCCGCTGACACGTGGGCCAGCCGGCTTCGTCTTCCTCCCGCCGCTCTCTCACGCCCGCGCCGCCGACCTCGCCGGAGCAGAACCGGAGCTCGCCGGCTCACCGCTGCCGGACCTCCCATTGTCTGAAACTCGCCGCCAGGGGGTTTTCGACGTCGAGGAACACGTCGGTGGTGTCAGGTCGGGCTGGGGGTGACCGGAAATAGCCCGGCGACGTGCCGCGGCCTCGGTTGAGGTTCGGCGCCGTCGACCGTGGGTTCTAACCCGCCAACACCTCGAACAAACGGTCCTACAGCATCAGTGTACTTCTGGGAAGCGTGACAAGGTGTCAAAATGGTTCAGGGATGGCGGCAAGTCGGTCGGCACCGTGTGACCGATCGTGCCCGCCATGACCGCCCTTGATCGAGCTCAAAATTCATCACTCCTAGAAAGTTTCACGCCATGAATGCAGAAAAGAACTTGATCGCCGGCTAGTCCAGCGTCTATGTGCAAGATTTGATAACCACCAAAAGATCATAGAGCGAGAATTTGAAGAATCCGTACCGGAAGCTCGGTTTACGGTCGCCGGAGCAAAAACTGGAAATTCTCTGTGCATTCTTCACGGTTTGCTTCCAAACTTGGAGGAGAGCAGCACGGTGGTCGCGCGCTCCTGTTGCCTCTCTTGCTGGACTGTGAAAACGCCTGTTTAACGCTGTCCACGGGCGCCTGACTCTCGGCTGAGGCTAGGTCGCCGCGGTGGCGATCGTTTTCGGGCAAAGGAAGTCGGAACTCGGGGTTTCTGGCGTTGGGGAGGTGGAGTGCGACCTCAGGTTGCTGTCTAGCAGCTCAGGAACGAAGGAGGAGATTGTTTTGCTGGTTTTCCCGATTGAACAGAGAGCTGCGGCGAGAAACAATGCCGCTGCTCGGGTTTGCCCGCGAGAAGATAAAGCCGGCCGACTCCTGCTCGGTTGAGGCGGTGCCGGTCGCATGGGGGCGCGAGCAAGCCACCCTGGGCGCCAGCGCGCGTAGAGGGGAAGCAGCTGGTGGCGCCGGTGGCTGCTCGGTGGCACATCCGACAGCTGCTCGGTGGAATTTCCCACCGAGGCTGTGACTTTGTGTGCAAGTTTTGCCTCCTTCTCTCTATGACATGTGGGTCCCACCCAGGGTTTTAACCTCTGAAATTTACTCCTAATCACTGTTGTAAACAGTGAGCCCCATAATACCCCTGGTGATTCAAATTATTCACCCATGAGCCATTTGAATTGATTAGAATTCAAATTGGGTTTGGTTTGAATGAATTTCAGCACAAGTTCAGTTTTGAATTCAAATAAATTTGAATTTGTCCCACTTAGCTCATGTCAAGATCAACTCCAAATGGAGTGAAAATTGGTGTGTGGGCTCACAAAATTGTGCTGAATAAGAATATGCCTCCCACTTTTAAATTCATGGGATAAAAACAGTTTGAATTTGAATATGGTTTCAAACTGCCCTCTTTCTAGATATACCCAAAATGACCTCAAAAAGGTTCTGAATTTGGGTGAAACTTGGCATGGACATCCTTAGCAATGTGTAGGAGTTTTCATATGTCCATCCCACCTATATCACATGTGGGAAATACCACTTTTGCAATATGTGAGTTTGTTCTCTAATGAGCATGTTGATGGTGGTTACTTGCTCTTCATTTGTGTTCATTATCTTCCCTCAAATGAGGTGTGTGTGTATGGTGATGAACACTTCAACTATGTGTCACAAACTGAGGCCCTTACATTCCTCCCCCTTAAAAGAATCTCGTCCCGAGATTATAAGGTGAAAATGAGAGAGAGGACGGTGGAAATTACCGGATATGCGACGTGAAAAAGTCGGGGTAGTTAGCGCGAAGAAATCCTTCGCTCTCCCATGTCGCTTCGTCCATGGAGTGATTACTCCATAGAACCTTGTAGAACCACAACGTATGGTTGCGTGTGGTTCGGGCCTTTTCATCAATAATCTGCACCGGTTCCTCCCGATAGGTGAGATCCGGTTGTAGTTCTTCAATATCTTCCAGCTGAACGGTAGTTGATAGCTTAAGACACTTCCTCAGCTGGGCAATGTGAAAGACATCATGCACACCGGAAAGTGCTTCTGATAATTTCAGCCGGTATGCCACTGATCCACATGTTTCGGTAATCTAGAATGGACCGATGAATCGGGGTGCCAACTTTCCTCTCACCCCAAATCTGTTTACGCCCTTCATTGGAGACACCCGTAGATATACGTGATCTCCAACTTCGAATTGTAATGGGCGCCTCCTCAGGTCCGCATACTGTTTCTGATGGGATTGAGCGGCTTTTAGGTTCGCTTGAATCAGTCGAACCTTTTCTTCCGCGTTGTTGACAAGGTCAATCCCGAAGGTAACCCTTTCGCCAGACTCACACCAGTTCAATGGTGTGCGGCACTTCCTACCGTATAGCGCCTCGTAAGGTGCTATCTTGATGCTGACTTGGTACCGATTATTGTACGAGAACTCGGCTAACGGCAAGTGATCATCCCAATTCTTGCCGTGGTTGATAGCGCAAGCTCGTAGCATGTCTTCTAGGATCTGATTTACCCGCTCTGTTTGCCCATCCGTCTGCGGGTGGTATGCTGAACTACGGATCAACTTCGTCCCCAAGGCAGCGTGCAGCTGCTCCCAAAAACAGGACACAAATAAAGTGCCCCGATCCGATATGATCGTACGGGGTACGCCGTACAAGCATAGTTGGTGTTGACCGGGATGAAATGGGCAACTTCGGTGAGCCGATCGACGATCACCCACACAGAATTATGTTTCTGCAAGGTGGTGGGTAAACCGATGATGAAGTCCATGCTCACATCCTCCCATTTCCAGGCAGGAATACCCAGTGGTTGCAGCAGTCCTGGTTTCCGCATATGGTCTGCCTTCACCCTTCGACATGTATCACACTCGGACACGTATTTTGCAGTCTCACGCTTCATCCATGTCCACCAAAACTTGCTTCTGAGTTCTTGATACATCTTGTTGCTGCTGGGGTGAATAGAAAACTTTGACAAGTGAGCCTCATCAAAGATCTTCTTCCGTAATTCCGGGTTACGGGGTACGACGATCCGGTCCTTGAACCATAGGACGCCATCTCCGTCCTTCCGAAACATTTCAACTCCCCACTATCTACACGTCTCCGCAAATGCGACATGCCCTTGTCATTCTTCTTGGCTGCCGCTATCTCTTCACGGATGGTGGGGATCAAAGCTAGGTTGTAGAGAGCTCCGTGTGGAATCACATGTAGTGGTGGTTCGCTCTCTTCCAACGGTGTGATGGCCAGATTGTTGACGTGTGACTTGCGGCTCAGCGCATCTGCCACTACGTTTGCCTTGCCCGGATGATAATGGATCTCTATTTCGTAATCCTTTATCAATTCTAACCATCTTCGCTGCCTCATGTTTGACTCCTTCTGAGTGAATATGTACTTGAGGCTTTTGTGGTCGGTATATAAATGTACAAGGTTACCCAGTAGGTAGTGCCTCCACATTTTTAGTGCAAGTACCACGACAGCGAGCTCCAAATCGTGAGTTGGATAATTTTGCTCATGGTTTCTAAGCTGTCGTGACCCATACGCGACCACCCTTCGGTCTTGCATCAGCACACATCCGAGCCCAATGCCGGATGCATCGCAGTACACATCAAACGGTTTTGTTGTGTCTGGCTGCGCCAAAACCGGTGCTGATGTAAGGTGCTTGACTAAAGCCTTGAACGCTGCTTCACATGCTGGACTCCAAACACATTTGGTAGTCTTCTTCAGCAGCTCTGTCATTGGCTTGGCAATCTTTGAGAAGTTCAGAATGAACCTCCGATAATATCCCGCGAGTCCGAGGAAACTCCATACCTCGTGAACAGTTCTCGGGGATTTCCAATTCAGCACTTGAGTGATCTTGCTCGGGTCTACAGTGATACCCTCCGCTAAGATGATATGCCCGAGAAAAGGCACTTGCGATATCCAGAATTCGCATTTGCTGAATTTCGCGTATAGCTTGTGATCCCGCAGCCGTTGCAAGACTATACGCAGATGCTTCTTGTGATCTTCCTCCGACTTGGAATATACCAGTATGTCGTCGATGAAGACCACGACAAACTTGTCCAGCTCCGGCATGAATACCGAGTTCATCAAGTACATGAAGTGAGCTGGAGCGTTGGTAAGGCCGAAGGACATGACCAGGTACTCATAAAGTCCGTACCTTGTCGAGAAAGCTGTCTTTGGAATGTCCTCAGCCCTTATCTTAATCTGATGGTACCCGGATCTTAAATCCATCTTGGAAAAGATCTTTGCTTCGACCAACTGATCAAACAACATGTCGATCCGTGGCAACGGGTACTTGTTCTTGATGGTTACGGCATTTAATGGACGATAGTCCACGCAAAGCCGTAACGTCTCATCCTTCTTCTTGACAAATAATGCCGAACAGCCCCATGGCGAGGAGATCGGCCTAATAAAACACTTCTCCAGAAGGTCCGTGAGCTGAGTCTTCAGTTGAGCCAACTCCTTGGGCGCCATCTTGTACGGCCTTCGGGATATTGGCATGGTTCCCGGTGCAAGTTCAATCTTGAACTCCACCTCTCTATCGGGTGGCATCCCCGGCAAATCGTCCGGGAATACATCAGGGAACTCTCGGACCACTGGAATATCTTCCAATCTGATGGTTGTGGTTTGATAGACACTTGAAAGTTTTATTTCTGGACTGTCCAGAAATAATGAGTGAGACTCGTGCACTCCTGAGTTCAAGTGCACAACTCGGAGGACGGTGTCTAAAACAGCGCCGTGGCGGGTTAACCACGACATCCCTAAGATGGCATCGACCTTTTGTCCCTCTAAAATTATGAGAGACGTAGGGTAAACTCTACCCTCTAAGCACAATGGCGCTTTTGGGACCATCGTGCTTGCTGAAATTTTCCCACCCGGTGAACAGATCACATAAGGACTATCGGTGGGTAGTATTTGCAAGCTATACTTATCAATGAAAGCTTGGCTAATGAAGCTATGCGTGGCGCCTGAATCAAATAATATTATAGTGGGATGCTGGTGGAGTTGGAACATACCCGCAAGGATTGGCTCGCCCTCCGGCACATCCTCTATGGCAAGCTGGTGGACAGTGCCGGGCCTAGGGTTTGCCCACTGCGCATTAGTAGAGTTCCGGGGTTGATTCCTCCCCGGAAACTGTGGTGCCACTCCGCCGCCTTGCCTCTCGGGGCAACTGCTCGCGAAGTGTCCTGGACGACCACACCTGTAACATGTGGCCGCTGCTGGTGTAGTGCTCGGGGGATGAAAGCCCGGCATGTGCTGCTGAGGTGCATACGCACGCGGCATCGCCCGCTGCTGCTGTTGTTGCGGAGGTGGTACTGGCAGTGCCGGCCTGAATGCCGGTGAAGAGTACGGCCAACTGCGGAATGGCATCGACCGCTGTGGTGGCTGCCAGCGTGGACCTGATGGTGGGTGATTCACCATCCGAAACTTCTGAGAAGGACCGTATCCTTCTCCGCTGCTCTGCGGCGTGCTTCGTTTCCGCCCCGCCGCTGCCAACTCCTTGCCGGAGTCCTCTTGAACAATCGCAGCATCAATTGTGTCGTTGAGGCTGCCGCGATTGAACATCACCAATTTGTCCTTCAGGAGCGGATTAAGCCCCTGGTAAAAGTGGTCCCGCCGCTTCTCGTCAGTATCTACGTGATACGACGCGTAGAGCGCGAGATCGTTGAACGTCCTGGAGTATTCCAGCGCGTTCCGGCTCCCTTGTTGCAGGTGCAAGAATTCCTGCGTCTTCCTCTTCATTAGACCTGGCGGTATGTGATAGGCCCTGAAGGCCGTCCGGAACTCCGTCCAGGTCATAACTCGATCGGTGGGCTGTGAAGCACAGAAGTTTTCCCACCACGCGCTCGCGGATCCTTGGAGCTGCTGGACCGCGAACTGAGTCTTGCGCTGCTCACTTATCTGGAGCAGCCCGAACTTCATCTCTATGGCGCGGAGCCAGTTGTCCGTGTCAAGAGGTTCATCCGCCCTTGAGAATACCGGGGGATGAGTAGCCAGGAAGTCGGAGTAGGAGCTCTGTTGACGCTCCTCACGATCTTGACGTCTCTCTGGATGAGACGTATTGGCGATAAGCGTTTGCAGCAACTCCGTGTGCTTCTGATGTGAACCCGCCATTGCCGCGACGATGTCGGCCAGTGTAACCGTTGGCAGTGGCGGTGGCGGTGTTTTCTGTTGCTGTTGCTGTCCCGAGGAGTCCTCGGGAGGCTGTTGGGAGGTTTCTCCCCCTTGACTGGTACCCCCAACGTCCGGGTTGGCATGAGTATGCGTCATTCTGAAATTCAAAATAGTAGCAATTAGCACATGTCTTACTAAAAATTCCATATGCAACAGTAGGTATTGAAGTGACACATGATTAATTTGCACAACATTCACATATATTGATAAAGCATAAACTTTAGACAAGATACATTATTCTCGGGTCTCTGAGAAGTCGTGCTAATGTCGTCACTACCTATACATACGCTACTGTCTACACGACATGTCACCGATTACAAAATTTGGGCTACACTACCCTGGCTGCCCTACATGGCAACTGTAACCCCCTACTCGGAGTAGAACTCGAGCTCCTGTGGGTCGTCCTCCTCCGGTACCTCTGCTGGTGGCTCTGGATCTACCACCTCTTCTCCCATCCCGGGTTCTCCCATTACTGGAAGACCCAAGACCACCGGTATGCCCAATACCGGAGGTACGAGGTCCTGCAAAGCATGCACCTCGTCCATAGCCTGGCTGTAATCTTCTTCCCAGCCTTGCCCTTCCTCAATAGCGCTGTCCCGCTCTTGAGTAAGTTCCTCGTTCTGCTAGGTCAGATTCTGTACCAGTTCTTGCAACGCCGCGATGTCGACACGGCTTTTTCTCTTCGCCTTCTTCAGACGATGCAACTGATTATGTTGTTCATTCAGTCGCTTGATCGTCAGAAGGAGCACATTGCGGAGTGCGCTGTGGGCACTCCCGAAATGGTCTCCACGGCTCGTGCTCTCTTTGAGCTTCATGGCGAGATGCTCCGTGTGAACAGCTTGGCTGTCCATCACGGCGTTTCCCGCCCTCATCTGGAGGCTGAGATTTGCCTCCGCGGGGTTGTATCTTGGGCAACTCGGGTTCGTTGCCTCTAGGTACCTCTCTTCCCACACATGTTGAGCTTGTCCCTCCACCGGAACAAGCGCGTATGGAGTTCCCTCCACAGCCTGCAGTGTAGTTGGCAGAAACGTGACATGGTGTCACGGGCTGCCACTTGCCACATCCCTTCCGGTTGTCTTCCTCTCACCGTGACGGTGAACGGCACCCAACCGGGTGGCGTAGGTCCTGCAGGGACTTCGACATGGATCGTCCATGTCTTGTTCCCCTCTTCTCCTTCTTCCTTGGCGAAGTACTGCGGCATCTGGTTGTACCCGAAATATTGGAGCATTTGCCACAATGCTTCCGGGTAGCCGCTACGGTGAGAACAGTGGGACATCACCCACCCGTTCTCCAATTGCTTATCTGCTGTCATCTGTAAAAATATATTTGAGAAATGTCAAATATTTATTTAAACAGTAAACCTCTGAGTTATAACATAAGACATGTCATTGAACCCATAAAACTTGGAAACATAATTCAAATTTTAAACAAATTTGACTGCTGATCTGCTGTTCCCATGACAGCCCTGACCAGTTTCCATTTCAACCTGATTTAGGCCATGTTGAAGGCAAAACCAATTCTGGAGCTCAACATCAAAGTTAAAGCTAACTTCAATATCTTTCCAGAAAGTATTTTCTTGGCCTAAGATCTGTCCTGGTTCAAAAGTTATGAGATGCCAAAGTTAACAGAATTTCTGGAGAAATCTGGACAGCACCTCCCTGCTTTAGGTACTGATTAAATCCAAGAATTCCAGTTAATTATGTTCCTAATATGACAAAACTTTATGTTAAAAAGTTGTAACCCATCTCATAATCTTTCCAGAACTACCTCATTTTATATTTTTGGATTTTTAAGCAGGAAGTTATGCTTAATTTACAGAGAGTTTACAGAGAGTGTTTGCTCTGCCCTGTTTTCTGGACAGTTTCAACTCTACTGCATTTTTCGATTGGTTAAGGGATGAAACACCTCTGGACCTCAACAGAAAAGTTGTAAAGCTATTCCAAAGATTTCCAGAAATGTATCATATGACCCCAACCTCGAAAGAACTCAACCTCTAACCTCTGATTAACTTCAGCCTTGATTCAGCTGAACACAGAGTGCTCTGTCCTTAACAACCTATAAGTTGAAAACTTGTTAACTTTGAATATCCTGTTCAAGGGAAGGAGTTACATCAAGTTTTACTACTTTGGATCAAAACCTTCAAGTTTTAAATGAAGTTGTTCATTTAGTGGGGTGTGATGTCGATGCGTCACCAGATCATGTCGGTACTACGTCCTCACAAAGAAAATCCTATACCGGACTTAGCCGGCTTCGTTATTTCAGTGGCACTAAACGTCACTCGCACACGGATGCTACACGTCTACCGTTTCGTGGTCAGACTACCTGCAGAAACTCAAACAATCATCAGACTCGGCTGCACACCGAGCCCGGAATCCATGCAGTTCGTACACCCGGCCGTCATCACTCGCCTGGATGTTCTCAAGCCAAACATGGCTTGAGCTACGTGTTCATGTTTCAGACCACATGACGGGGTCTCCCAAGTTGCACCACGCACGCCAGGGACATACGTTGCTCGTATACCCCAAACGACATGAAGAGTCATAGAGGATATCAAAGCGGGTCGGGTTACCTGCCACCCGTGGGGCTCCACCCTTCAGCTTGTGCGCACTGGTGGACAGCGCTTACGTGTACCCCCCAAGACATAAACGTCCCGAGATACACGATTTTCCGACATAAGCAAATAGGTTAGTATGCCACTTTCTATATGCTAATAACATCCTTATACGGGCTACTAACTCGTTCCTCACTGAATTTTTGAAAAAGATGACCTTTGTAGTGCGTTAAACCTCAAGCAAGCTCTGATACCAACGCTGACACGACCCCAACGGTCTTGTCGAGCCAGGATCACGCTGAGGGGTGCTGCGTTGCACAACACCGGATAACACACGTCAAAGGTACAAAGCGGAAGTGAAATTTTATTACATAAACAAGTTTATGAACATGTTTACATCAAAATAGTTCCAGTCTACACTCACGGGCATAGACTACGCATCAAGTTCACGTTCAGCCCTTGAACGTGTCCTTGCTAGCACACACGCATACTAACTCTGCGGCGTGCATGACTCCCACTCGACGGGGTTCCCCTCCTGGGGTTCCGTCTCCTCTTCGGGAGTCCCTTCCTCATAGAACCCTGCAAAAGCTTCAAACACAAGCAGTGAGCACGAAGGCTCAGCAAGTCTGACCCGTCTCACCTAAACATGGAACTTCTACATGAGGGGTGATGGGTTACATGAGGTAAAAATCATTTGCAAGGACTCGCCTAATTAGTGGAACCTTACTTTCAAGTTTTAGCAGCAGGTTGTGGAGAACCTTACGCTAAGGCACATGAGAGAGCCGCAATCAAACAAGAAACGCATTTCTCTCATGTACTTTGCCCAAAGTTGAAATGAACTTTAGTTAGCTCTAAACTACAGCAAATCATTAGCAATCAAGCCCATCTTTCAATCAGCAGCATTTTAACATGTACTAGCCTGTTCTTTCTACGTCACGGTACAGTGAGCAAGTGGTACTCACTGACCGCGAGGGACGGCGATTATAATCGATTTACACTTGCAGGGTTACCCGAACGACCCGTCACGTACGCCCGTACTCGATGTTGCCTACAACAACCACCACGGACGCCGTACGCAACTACCTTTCACCCGTTAGCCAAATATTGAACCGGTCCAATCGTCCCGAGCAAGAGGTCTCTGCATGCGCATCTCAGTGCCGCTAGCCGATTTACACCTCGAGCTCTCAACCTACCCTCTGAACGACCAGCTATGCCTCAACACCCAGCTACCCGAGTTACATCGGTTTCCCGGTTCCCATATAGCCATTAGGTCTTCGGTACTGTTCTAGCTTGTTCAACAGGCCCGCACACGGCTCGGTCCTCAATCGACACAAGCGGAGCTACAGCACACAGGCCCCAAAGTCGTGCTGCCCTTACCCTCCGCTTGGTCTCATTTTTTTGCCATGTGTTTCATGTGCTATCTCTACCCGAGTCGAGTGCCTCTAGCCTATGCTCGCGAGTAGTTCCAACTACTCGACTTGTACCGAATCCTACTCTATCTTAGCATTGCAGTAGCTAACGGGGTTTGCAATTCTAAACCCAACCCATGGTTTTCTTGGCTATGCAATTGGGTTTCCACACAAGACTCTAATGCAAACAATAATATTATTCAAAGATGTGCTCAAAACAATAAACATTTGTAAAAAGGTAGTTCATGAGGACTCGATTGCCCACCTTTGCTCAAGCTAATGACCCCATGGAGGCCGATGATTGGTTAAAGTCCATGGAGAAGAAGCTTGCCATCGTCCAGTGCAATGACAGAGAGAAAATTCTCTTTGCGTCGCACCAACTCATGGGAGCTGCCGCTGACTGGTGGGATGCCCTTTGTAACGCTCACGTCGACCTGGAGACGATCACTTGGACTGAGTTATGGGAGAGTTTTGATCTCATTACATCCCTGCTGGTGTAATGATGCTCAAGAGACAGGAGTTTGAAGGTCTCCGCCAAGGACCAAGGACAGAAAAGTGTCAATGAGTACCTCAACAAGTTCACACAACTGCCCCGGTATGCCCCCGAAGATGTCAACTCAGACCAGAAGAAGCACTACCTGTTCATGAGAGGGTTGAACAATGAGATCCAGGTTCAGCTCCTCAACAATGACTACGCGAGCTTCCAGAAGCTGGTTGACAAGGCTATAGTGGTTGAAAGCAAGATCCGAGAGATCGAGCGAGAGGGCAAGAGGAATATGCCATACCAGCCACAAGGGAGCAACGTACTACCTCGGTACATGCCCCCAGCCGCACCGCAGTATGGATCGACCGCTCCGGCATACCGCCCTAATCAGCCACCACAACAACGACCCGTTGCACAAGCACCTCGTGTGCCTTTGCCTCCTGCGCCCCGTCCCAACGTGGGCGCCCCTGTTCAAAACCCCCGCCCCAACGTACCTGCTGCCGTGGGCAACAGGCATGCTTTGCAGGAAACGGGACACTTCGCAAGCCAGTGCTCGAGGAGAGGTCCTGGACAGCAAGGCAATGTCCCCAAGCAGAACCCACGACCAAACGAAGGAGCCAACCAAGGAAACCGTGGACAGCAGAACTATGCTCGCGGCAACGTGAACCATGTCTCTGCTGAGGAAGCGCAACAGGCTGAGGACGCCGTAATTGGTATGTTCCTTGCCAACTCCAACCCAGCCACCATCTTATTTGATTCTGGAGCATCACATTCCTTCATATCATCCAAGTATGTTGCCAAGTATGATCTACCCATATCACACTTGAAATATACTATGTTGGTTAATTCTCCCGGTGGAGAGATGAGGACTAATATAGTATGTCCGAAAGTAAACCTTAATTTAAGGGGGTAGGCTTCCTTGCCAACCTCATTGTCTTGGATTCTCAAGGGCTTGACATAATACTCGGAATGGATTGGCTAAGTAAGCACAACGGAGTAATCCCATGTGCCGAAAGGAGCGTGCAGTTGACAAACGAGCACGAAACCCGTATCGAGTTTGAGTCAGCCCAGCCAACAGCCGAGAAGGCAGAATTTCTTCATCTATTCTCCACTAGCGAATCTCGAGGGCGAGATTAGATTCAAGGGGGTAGATTTGTGACACCCTCATTTTCGGGTTCTGCATGTATTCATGTTTCATGTAGAAAAACACTTTTAAAATAAGTTCAAACCGAGAAAATATTAAAAGGATAGCCAAAAAGAGCCAATTCTAGTTCACAGAGAGCACCGAAGACAACTCCCACGGCTCGCTGGCCACGTGGCATGTTCGTAGCTCATCTCCGCAAATGGGGAGGGGTCCGTCGCTAAACTGGCTACGTGGCAAGCTCAGAGCTCATCCCCGCAAAGGGGGAGAGGTCTGACCCCGTGGGACACGTGTTACCCCCGGAGCTAGCCTCTACGAAAGGAGCGAGGCCAGTCCCGCAGGACACGTGTTGGCTGCGGAGCTATTCACCGCAAAAAAGAGAGGACCAGCCGCGCGGGACATGTGTCGCTCTCGGAGCTCACCTCCGAGAGGTCCGGCCCCGCTAGACACACGTCGCTCTCGGAGCTCACCTCCGAAAGGTCCGACACTACCGGACACGTGTCACCTCCGAAGCTCACCTCTGAGAGGTCCGACGCTGATGGACACGTGTCAACCTCGGAGCTTGTCTTTAAGGAGAAAGAAAGTCTGGCGCTGTTAGTGTGACACACTCATTCCTGATGTCAGCATATATTCATGTTTTATAAAGAGAAAACATTTTAAAGAGGAAGTAGGAACAGAGAAAAATATCAAAAGGATAGCCAATAAGAGCCGAATCCAGTTCACCGAGAGCTTCGAAGACAACTTCCACGGCCCGCTGGCCACGTGGCGTGTTCGGAGCTCATTCCTGCGGAGTGGGGAGAGGTCCGCCGCTAAGCTGGCTACGTGGCAGGCTCGGGGCTCATCCCCGCAAAGGGGGAGAGGTCCGACCCTGTGGGACATGTGATTACCCTGAGCTAGCCTCTGCGGAAGAAGCAAATGTGTTTTCCGCATGACACATGTCACGTTCGGAGCTAGTCAGCACGGAATCAGAGGACCAGTCGCACGGGATACGTGTCAATCTCGGAGCTCACCTCCGAGAGGTCCAGTTCCATTGAACACATGTCGCCACCGGAGCTTATCTCCGGGAGGACCGACACTGTTGGACACATGTCAACCTCGGAGCTCGTCTCTGAGAAGAGAGGAAAGGTCCGACACTGACACGTGGCGTGTGCGGAGCCACCTCCAAATAAGAGAGGAGGTCCCGACCGCCAGGATATGTGGCGCACGCGGAGCTCACCTCCGAAGAAGAGGGAAGTCTTGCTCGCTTGACACGCGGCATAACCGGAGCCCGTCTCTGTGGAAAGGGAGAGACCAGGACCGGTGGACAGGTGGAGCCTCCGGAGCTCATCACCGAGGAGGTAACGAGTTCTGGAGCGGTTTTTGGATTCTGTACGCGTAGAAATACCGGTACGGAGAAGAAACCGACCCGGATTCCACAATGATACCGCACCAAATCGACTAGATATAAGATTAAGATTCGACAACAATCTGAATAGAACTCTTAAATTGAAGTCCAATCAGATTAGGACTCTTCTCTTCCCGATTATAAATAGAACCCAGAACCTCTGGTCGAAACCACAAACTTCTTTTCCAACTCCTGAGCCGACGACTTGGAGCCCTAGTCCCAACCTGCCGAGTAAACCATCGCCGGAGTGCAGCAGGGAAGATCGCCGGAGAAAAGCCCAACGATCTGACAAGGACCTCGAGACCAATAAGAACGTACGGTAGGTCTCCAATACCACCTTACGACATCGTTGTGTTTTCTTTGCATTTGTTCTTTGATTCCTTTCGAACAGAAGCCTTCTCGTGGACAGATCACTTAATGATCAGGTTGATCTAAAGACAAGATCATCGCCACGTCCACATTTGATCCGAACATCCATTCAAGCCATGCAAGAACACGTACAAACCAATCTAATAAAACTAATCATAGGATAGCATGCATGTGCATCATCACATCTAGTTTAAAGTTTGCGCATGATATTGATTGATGTGAATCTTGTATGCACGTGATCCTACCTAGCAGGACAAGCTCAGGGAGCTGTCTACGACGAGCTGCAGCAATAAGGTTTTAAGATCCGGGAACAACCGGAACCGCAAGAACAAGGCAAGTGCTCCTTGACCATATTGATCCTATGTTTTGGGTAAAACTGTTTTGTTTTGCGAAAAGGTGTGTGTGCTGAGTCAAACATGATGGGAAACCCTTTTATAGGAGTTTACTAGTTTTGGTTAAGCCACCCTTGTCGCCAGGGGAGTTTATGAGTCGGGTATGGTTTTTGCTTTATGCTTCGCTGAGTCCATGGGATTAGGAAGCGAGATAGATGTGTCTAGCTAACTGCACTCGTAACGATATGAGAAACTGATGTTGTTAATGAACATGGATCGGAGGGAGATCTAGGCAAGTCTGGGTTTGTGAATGAGGTAGCATGAGATGGTGGTTTACTTGCCATAGATCTAAGGACCGGTTCATGCATGCACACGCCAGGATACCAGTGCCACCACAAGGCCAAGTATGGGTGCGGCTTAGCGGAGTAATTAGGTAAGTTGCTAGAGTGTTATGGACTGTGAAAGGCGCGGGGAATGGGAGTCGAGTGAGGACTGCCCTGGGAACTGCATGGCACAAGAGGGGGCCCATGGGTGGGAGAATTGGAGATTCTAGCCTGCCGGTGAAACCTTAGTGAGTCCATACATCTAGTAACCCTTTTGTAAAGGCTATTTTGTGATCTCTTGGCCATACACCGACGGTTGTGTATTGGTATAACGGAGGTTCTGCAGTCGCCGACGGGTGACGAAATCACAAACTTGTGGGTAAATAGGTACAAACTCTGCAGAGTCTAAAACTATCATGATAGCCGAGCTTATGTTCACGAGCGCCTGGCCAACTGCCATGATTAGTTGGGATGGTTATTGGGATGGTTCTTGGTTATGGTTATTGATTTTGGTTATGGTTTGGTTTTGGGACTGTTGATTCCGGGTGATAAGATGGTTGCATGACTGTTGAGTCATGGCAACGAGATTGGTCTCGGTGTGAGACGAAGTTGTTTATGAGATAAGATGGTAGCGAATACGGGAAGGTATTCGTGAGATGGTAGCGGATACGAGGAGGTATTCGTGAGTAAGAATGAAGTTGGTTGATGTTCGGGTGGAACATGGCAAGTGATGGAGGTATGTTGGTAATTTAATACATGTTGGGATTACATTCATCTAAAGTTAAGTTATTGTTTTTTTATAAATCTGCTTTTCTGCAAATGAGCCTTTTTATACCTACCTTGTTATGAGCTACATATCATGTTTTTCCCGCACTTGCTGAGTACATCATTGTACTCAAACTTGCATTATTTCGTCATCAGCAGCAAGAGAAGCCTACTATGAAGACCAAGTGGAGCATTAAGGCGTGTGATCTATCTATTCTCAACCTTGCCTGTGGGAATGAAATAGAGATGGAGTCATCGCTGCTTAGATTTGCTTCCACATTAGTTAAATTGCTTCCGCATTAGAATAAAGACTTCCGCTGCATAGAAACAAAGACTTCCGCTGTGAGCATGAGTCCAAGACTCATGAGACATTGTAATAAACTCTGTTATTCGTGGTTATATATATATTCTGAATTCAATTTATGGAATATATGTGTATGTGTGATGAACATCCTAGGCACACATATGCATTAGTTCTTGATTCCGTGGTTTTCCACAGAATTGAGGGTGTCACAGTTAGGACACGTGGCACATCTGGAGCCACCTCCAAAGAAAGGGGAAGTCTGGAACTGACACGTGGCATTCGCGGAGCTCGCCTCTGTTTAGAGGGAGGTCTCGCCCATCTGACACGCGGCGCAACCGAAGCTGGTCTCTGCGGAAAAGGGAGCCCAGGTTCCCGCAGGACACGTGGAGCCTCCGGAGCTCATCACCGCGTAAGAACACGATTCTGAAGCGGTTTCTCTTCTGTACGCGTGGGAATCCCCGGTGCTGAGGAAACCGACACGATTTCCATAATGTTACCGCACCGAATCAATCTAGGATAAGTTGTTAAGATCTAAAAACAGTTTGAATGTGACTCTTATTCGAAGTCCTATCAGAGTAGAACTCTTCTCTTCCCAATTATAAATAGAACCTAAAACCTCTGGCCAAAACCACGAACTTCTTTTCCAACTCTCGAGCAGACAACATAGAGCCCTAGCCCCTAGCTCACCGAGTAAAACCCTTCACCGGAGTTTGACCACCAGAGAGATCGCCGATGAGCCCAGAGACGATTGCCATCGCCGGAGGAGCCCCAACGATCTGTTTGCTAGGAAGGAGATCCCGAAGAACATAAGGTAGGTTTTCAATACCACCTTATGACATCATCGTGTTTTCTTTGCATCTGTTCTTCGACTCCTTTCGAACAGAAGCTTTTTCGTGGACAGATCATGTGTTGATTGGTTTGATCTAAAGTCAGGATCATCACCACGTCCACATTTGATTCGAATACCTCTGTTCATCATAAAAACCCATGCAATCCATGCTAGAACACGTACAAACTGATCTAATAAAAACTGCATCATAGGAATTAACATGCATACGCATCATCGCATCTTGATTAGAGTTTGTGCATGATATTGATTACTGTGAATCTTGTATGTGCGTGATCACGTATAGAAGAACAAGCTCATGGAGCTACCTATGACGGACTGCTTTAGCAAGAGTTTGAGCAACCGGAACCACAAGAACAAGGCAAGTGCCCTTGACCATATTGATCCTATGTTTTGGGAAACTGTTTTGTTTGCGAAAAGGTGTGTGTGCTAAGTCAAACATGATGGGAAACCCTTTCATAGGAGTTTACTAGTTTTGTCAAACCACCCTTGTCACCAGGGAAGTTTATGAGTCGGGTATGGTTTTTCTTTTATGCTTCGCTAAGTCCATGGGATTGGGAAGTGAGATAGATGTGTCTAGCTAACTGCACTCGTAAGAATAATGAGAAACTGATGTTGTTAATGAACATGGATCGGAGGGAGATCTACGCAAGACTGGGTTTGTGAATGAGGTAGAATGAGATGGTGGTTTTACTTGCCGTAGATCTAAGGACCGGTTCATGCGAGCCATGCCAGGATAACAGTGCCACCACAAGGCCAAGTATGGGTACGGCTTAGATGAGTAATTAGGTAAGTTACTAGATTGTTATGGACCGTGGAAGGCGCGGGGAATGGGAGTCGAGTGTGGACTGCCCTGGGAACTGCATGGCACAAGAGAGAGCCCGTGGGTGAGAGAATTGGAGATTCTAGCCTGCTGGTGAAACCTTAATGAGTCCATACATCTAGTAACCCCTTTGTAAAGGCTATTTTGTGATCTCTTGACCATACACCGACGGTTGTGTACTGGTATAATAGAGGTTCTGCAGTCGTCGACGGGTTACGAAATCACAAACTTGTGGGTAAGATGGTACAAACTCTGTAGAGTCTTAAAACTATCATGATAGCCAAGCTTACGGTCACGAGCGCCTGGAAAACCCACATGATTAGTTGAGATGGTTTTGGTTATGGTTTTGGTTTTGGGACTGTTGAGTTTAGATGATAAGATTGGTTACATGACTGTTGGGTCATGGCAACGAGGTTGGTCTCGGTGTGAGACGGAATTGTTGTGAGATGAAATGGTAGCGAATACGAGATGGTATTCGTGAGATGGTAGCGAATACGAGAAGGTATTCGTGAGCAAAGATAAAGTTGATTAATGTATGGTTGAGATGTGAACAGTGATGAAACATAATGGTGGTATGTTGGTATTTTAATACATGTTGGGATTACATTCACTTAAAGCTAAATTACTGTTTTATCGTGTTTTCGAGAAATAACTTTGCCTTCTGCAATGAGACTTTTATTATCTTCGTTGCTGTGAGCTACATATCATATTTTCCCGTACTTGCTGAGTACATCATTGTACTTAAACTTGCATTATTACTTCATCATCAGCAACAAGAGAAGAATACTATGAAGACTAAGTGGAGCCTTAGACGTGTGATCTGTCCTCAACCTTGTCTGTGGGGATGGAGTAGAGATGGAGCCATTGCTGCTGCTTAGATTGCTTCCGCACTAGTTAGGAGACTTTCGCTGCATAGAAATAAGACTTCCGCTATAAGATTAGACTTTCGCTGCCAGCATGAGTCTAAGACTCATGAAACTTTGTAATAAACCATGTTATTCGTGGTAAAATATATTCTGAATTCAGTTTGTGAAGTATATGTGTATGTGTGGTGAACATCAACATCCTGAGCACACATACGCATCAGTTCTCGGTTCCGTGGTTTTCCACAGAATTGAGGGCGTCACACGACCCCCGATAGGCAAGAGGTAGGTGGCCTTCAATGCGGAGCAGGCGCCACCCTGGCCAAGTGGGAGGGCACTTGAGTGTCTTCCCTGGCTTCGGTATTGAATACCCGTCACCTCCGATGGAACCGAAAAGGAGTGGTACGCGTGACGCGTGTGCGCCTCATTATGGTCTACCCCGACGACAAGATAGGAGCGGGCGTAGCGGCAGGCTATGGATATGGTGGCTTCATTGAGTGCCCTGTCAAGCTTACGATGGGACAAGCTATCCCTGTTCCGACGACTTTCTCCCCACTTGTAATACGAGAGAAGGTGAAGGAGAGAGTATGAATAGAGGGACATGTCGACGCCAAGAGGACAAACTCTCGCACTTGTAAAAGAACCACCCCCATTCTTGAGAAAGAACAGAGAGACGCCCCAAACCGGACTAGGGCACCTTGACTTAACCAGCATAAATCCTTTGTGTTCTTAGATAGGCTAACTCAAGGAAGAACGCGCGATACTTTAGTTACTAGCCGAAAATTGGAACGCGGACATAAGGACACTTTGTATTTTAGCATGTGGTTCCACATCGTTGTAGGCTTCTAATGGAACAAGAGCAACTTAAAAGAGCTCTTAAAAATAGATCTGATTCTACAAGGTATCAAAAAGAGGTTCGCAATCAAAATTAGCCTAAAAAAGGGCACATTTGCAATTGCTCCCAACCGTAAATTTCAAAATGAAGATGTTGCTCCACTGTAGCGACTTCTACACATTTCCACAATTATTTGAAATGGCAGTCTTTTTTTGAAATTTACAATTTAAAATATATTATTTTTAAAAAATGCACAAATCGGAACGTGGTAACACCGGATAGTTTGGGCCAGGCCACGTGAAGTATATCGACACCAGCCCACGAACCGCAAGGGTACGGGCTGTGCGGCTGTGCCCGAGCAGAACCAGACCCATAGCATCTATCGGTCGATCGAAACCGTCGTTGCCCCGCACCCGCACGTCTCCGATGGCCGCCGCCGCCGCTCCGCTCCGCAGGCTCCTGCTCCGCTTCCGCGACCCGCCGCCGCTTCCGGCCATCCCGCTGCTCACCCGCCTCGCCCCGCGAATCCAGCAGAACTCCTCTTCGGCCCCTGTACCGCTCTTCCCGGACTCGGCGCCGAGCGAAATGCCGCCACCGAGCCTCCGTGACGCCCTCTTATCCTTCCACGCGGGCCTCCAGATACGCCCGTGCCTGGATCCGATCGGCGAAGACAATGTCAGCGGCGGGGTAGCGGAGGTATGGGCTGACAGCGTCAAGAAAAAGCGCAAGCGCAAGATGAACAAGCACAAGCTGCGCAAGCTCCGGAAGCGCCTGCGCCGCCAGACATGAGTAGGTCGTCCTCCCCCTACTTCGACTTGCCTCTCCACTCCGCATCTTTGCTGCGAATCGAGTTGTTGATCCATAGAGTGAAACAGTGGAAAATGTCGTGGGTGATAGATAAGATCATAAGAGAGCTGTGTACTGACTAATCATATTCATTTGGGTTGTACCATTTTTCATATGCGAGGGAATTTTTACATTGAGCTGTAGTTGTCTCACTAACTAATCAAATGCATTTTTCATGATGCATATGAAATTCTATGCTTCTGTGATTTTTGTTTCTGCACAATAGGTAGACCTGTTTGTCACAGTTTTAACTTGTTAGAAAAGCAGTTTATTTAGAAAGCTGTGAAAACCATAATAAACTTATATACTGCTTTAGTTCATTTTGAAAAGCAGCTGAACCAATAAGCTGCTAGAGAAGTTAGTTGTTTGACACACTTCCTGCTTATTTTTTTTTTAAGAAAGCTGGTTCAGAAACTATGCCAAACGGGGCCGAGGTTTTACCGAGTGATGCGTGTTGCATTTCTTTAATGCGGTGTGGTGCTACTACAGCAGAGATGTAAGTGGGATAACACGATTCACAAGCAGGCAGTGATGTAGCTTGAATGTTCTATTGCTTCTCTGTTGCAAAGCTCTGCGGCGCTAGGGATATTGTTTTTAGATGATGGAACAGCTTCTACTTTTACTAAAGGCAACACAGCTCTCTAGTACATTAACGAGCAAATATGCTGCAAGCTCAAATAAGAAAGTTCTTGAAAAATAAACCACAAGCTAGCTAAAGAGAAAGGATCGAGAGGTTACACTTCAATTCTATTTTGAAACTTCCACCTAAACTTTGCAAAAAACTTCCATAATAATCGTCTCTAGCATTCGGCATCCATTCTTGAGGTTTATTCTTGCCTCATCCTTATGCAACAATGGCCATTGGCGGGTCCAGTAGGTTTCCCTGAAAATTACGTGCAAAAAGGTGTTTTGAATACTATATTGTTTCTACGCAACCACATAGCATAAAGCAGGAGCACCCACTAACAATTGATTTCTGAGTTTGTGACGAAGCCACGAATCTAAGAATGAAACATATTTTGCTATGCTAGAAGGGGCTGAATTCCAAAGGTGATATAAGCGTATTCCAAATAAACCGAGCAAAATGACAATAAAAAAGATGTATTGTCTCCGTAGAGCTACAAAAACAACACTTAATACTACCTTCCCATTTCCTTTTTGCTAAGTTACCCTGTTACACCTTTTAGCAAATACTAAAGGAAAATTTTAATCTGAATGGGACCTTGATGGTTCAAGGTGCATTTTTGGGAGGGCTAGGGATATAAATATATATAAAGTGACCCTTGGTATTTGTCGTACCAAATATATTGTCCATGCACAATTCACAGCTTTGTCGAGGAATCAATCAGTTTCCACCCTCTCTTGTGCTAGCCATTGCCTTGGTAGGCTAGTTATTTTCACCTATATATAACCAGTGAGCTATAATTTAATCTCATCGCAGGGAAGAAATATCTGTACTTTTGGATAGCCCTTTCAGGCCTTAGTTGTGCGTTAGAACTATTAGTTTGTTGTAATGCGTATTTGTGCTGATTTCTGCAGCATAAACCTTAACGCAGCTGCCTAACTCATAAGCAATATTTAATCTCCGGCACAAAAAAGTTAATGTGCTAGCTTATGTTCTTCGGGACCCTTTTTTTTTTGTTTATCTCGAGTAGGCTTGAAGATGGTGCTTCAAACCAAAGTCTCCAGTGCTGCTGCCCATGACTTGTACCATTTTTCCCTTGCAATCGGATGTATGGTTCAGTAGCACCCATGGATTGTTGGGACTAACAACCTAGAAACTATGCCAGAATACTAATGGAAACCAGCTACAGTATGGTTCGTCTGAGTCTTAATTTATGTTCAATAAAGCCGCAGATCTGGTTGATTTGCCATTCTTTTCTCCCAATTCTGATAACTGCTGTAATTAACAAAACTTAATACTCGCCTTGACTTTTTGGGGACTGTCCATATATTGATTTGGGTTGGCTTGAGTTCACGAATGCTATTCAGTGTTCTTTCTGCGCAACTGTCAGATATGTACCTCGCAAACTTGTCTCATTTGGGCGTGGTTGGATGTAAAGTTCACACCTAATAAAGTCGTACTGTTTACATTTGGATTTTGAAGCATAACTTGTTTGAATGATAGAATGATACTAAAAGACCTTGGGTTCGGACAAAATCTGTTGGCAGCTTGGGGAGTGAACAAATTTGCTAATTGGTTTCGTCAATGATATTACTTATACTGGTTTGGTATGCGCCAGTTCACTTTCAGGCAACCTAATACTCCGTCAGTGAATGACGAATAAATTCATCCATTGTCCAGCAAATTCATCCGTCCTTTTATTGTCTCCATGGGTTTCCTGCTCAATATGATGTGCACGTAACTGTGCGCAATGATTAGATAAATAGCTGTCTCCGTCGTGACAAAATGCAGCCGGTTGTTTTACATCTTGGGTAAATATGTACACACAATATGAATAGCAGGGGATGCTGCTACAAGTGAGAAGTGCATTCCCTCGTCTACAGAAAGAAAAAATGCGATCAAATTCTCCTCTTCCAACTTCCGTACAGACGAACCTGAGATACAACGCTTATTCCACTAGCTGGTATGCCACTATGCTCAAATAAAAAACGTACGCCATGGCTGGTGCTGCTTAATATACTAGTCAACCCCAAACAAATGATGGCTTGGCAAATGCTTTTCCCGGCCGCTGCTCTCATGTGCATTTCTGTTTTTGATGCTCTCAGATGATATTGGGGTAATATGAAATGGTGCAAGGTTTGAATCACTACTATGGTATAATCCTAACAGTATTGTATGGGTCCATCCAAGCTACCAGATGCAAACTGCAAGTCACAAGTAATAGAAGAAACTTTAGCATGCTTGACAATATTGAAAATGTAGAGTGTACGGAGGGTCCTACAATTGCATAAACAAAAAATAATTTTAGCACGCTTCAAAACATTAGAAATGTAGCATGTAACCTGTTGAACGATTGGGTTAGTCGATGTCATAAACTCATGTGCCATTCCTTCCCAAACTATCTTCCCCTCATGGAGAAACAACAACCTGCACAGAACATATCAGATAACCGGCCCAACAATGGGCAACAGAAGCCACAAAATGAAGAATATGGTATTGCCATTACCTGTCAACAGCTCTTCTTATTGTGCTATGCTGATGTGTGACAACCGCATAAGATGCAATTTTTCCTGGTTTACCAAGTGCATCGCGTCCTACCATATGCATAGAGCGTATAAGGTCTTCCACAACAGTTGATGCTATCGGATCGAGCCCAGCTGTAGGTTCATCGTATAAAAGGACCTACCAGAGGAGGAAATTTGAAGTGAGTAAACTTAGAAGGTAATAAAAATAATTATTTTAAATTTATAATCTTTTCCAAGGCAAAGTGTTACAGGTGATAAAAGGATCAAAGGACCTAAGCTCATAATCAGTCAAGGGCATACCTCTGGCTCAATTTCTTCCTTTGCATCATCAAATATTATTGAACGAGCTAGAGCAACACGCTTTTTCATGCCACCAGACAATTCAGATGGCATACGATCTTCAACACCCTGCATACATAATGATTATGTTTTATTTGACTAGCTGTCTAGCTCTAACATGGTTTGCTCCTGGCCAATATTACAGAATTGATTAATGGATTTGTGCTCCTCTCAAATGAAGAGAGTGCAAATCAGCCCAACAGCTCACTTATTCAGAATCTGCTTCGGTAGAAGCTAAAGCATCTAGCAACAACTCTTCTCTGGTTCTCAACCAACAAAGAAACTTATGTTCTGACAACTAGCATTGTACATAAGCTTTAAAAGTTCCCTCTCCCTGCTATTAGCCTATTATTAGAACGCATCTCTAGTTAGATCTCCACATTTGGATCCACAAAAGATAGAAAAAATAGCAGATTAGGTAAATAATGAATTGGTTGTCAAGCTTATTGCAAATACTACTACTCAATTTGATAACATATATAAAGCTCACCTTGAGTCCTACAGCAGCCAACGTTTCTGTCACTAATTTACTAATACGGTCCTCAGGTAAGCTGGAATTTTCATATCTAAATCAAAGAATGGGTGAATTAGCTATGCAAACAGAACAAATGCCGATTGTTGAAAAGGAAAATGTCTTTCCAAAATGAATATATCCTTACAGAAGGAATCCAACATTTTCACGAACAGTAAGAGAATCAAAAAGCGCTGCACTTTGAAAGACCTGTTTTAATAATCCCATATCAGAATGTACAATCATGAGTAGATATAAAGAAATACCATTCTTTCTTGTTTCTCCAAATACAATGAAGTTCAGCTAAAACATACCAAACCAATGCGGAGGCCCGAAATGTCTTCATCGCTAACTAGACCGTGCCTTTTCCTTCCACAAATAATAACATCACCCTGCATGTTGTTATGACAAAGTAAAAAATGAAAAAACAACCACGATTAGCTTCCAGTACAAATGTAATGGTGTACTGCTGCAGTAGGGACAAATCAAGAAGATGAACAACCTTGTCTGGAGCTAGCAGCCCAGCCATAACCTTCAAAATAGTTGACTTGCCAGTTCCTGAAGGTCCAATTATTCCAACTGCTTCACCATGCCTAATCTACAGAACAATGTAAATTTTGAACCACAACTGACTACAGGCCAAATCTACTGAGACTAAACTACCAACTACCATATGTAACAGTAAACATAATGTGTGCAACTGGAAACTGACAGTTACATACTAATATGATGGTATACTTACAATAACATCATCTCAGCAATACTTGTGCCAAACACTGGTTCGAGTTTAAGTTACAATAGCCATGGAAAGGAAAGAAGACCCGACCTTGAAGCTCACACCTCTTAAAACATGCTTATCTCCAAATGACTTATGAACATCCCTACATTCAATGAACACTTCACGATCATCATTAGCCTCACTGCTGTAATCCCAGCTCCTAGATAGGCTTGAACTCTACAAACAAGTGTGAAATATGATACACTTTATCAAGATGAACTTCATTACATAACAAATCAACTAAATACCCTAATATCTCAACAAAATTGTAAATGCAAACCTTGTTCAGATTGTCGACATTGCCCAAACCAGGACTCCTTGACGCCAAAACACTACCAAAACATGTCTGGTACCTTCTCATTTGAAAATCCCCTGATCTGCCAAAGCAACATTATATGAGAAGAAACACCGCATCCTCTTTTTATGACATCAGTGCCATAACAACTAACCAGCTAGAGTAGTTGTAACACCCTAAATTTGAAAATTTTGAAATTTAAAGGAAAATAATCCAAAATTTGCCAATTCCAAACATTACATGGGCTGAAATTCGCTTTTTGGGCCGTGTCTTCCATTTTTTATTCCTTCTGGGCGAAGCCCGCAGCCCAACCGCACCCAACCCAGCTTCCCTCACCTCCCTCTCCTCTCTCGGCCGACGGGGCCCGCTTGTCAGCGTGGCCTTCGTCTTCCTCTCCCCTTCCCCCGATCTCCCTCAAACGGATGAGCGCAATCAACACCGGAGAAACTGAAAACGGCCAAATTGATTCGGGAATTCAGTGCTCGGCCACTACTCCCACAAGCTGCTCCCTTCTATAAACGCGCCGCACACTTCTAGGGTCGCCCCCTTCGGCAAAAACTCGCCGCCACCACCGCCATCTTTTCGGTGAGCAGCCATTGCCGTCAATTAGGGCCCAATTCGCCGCCGTTTTACGCGCTCACGTGCTCACACGATCGCAGGGACGCCGGTGCTCCTCCTTCCCCCGTCCCGAGTCGCGCCGACGCTCCAAACCCTAGCCTAGGCAACCACCAGTGAGTTCCTCCACTTTTCTTCGTGTTCCGATGATTTGGGTGCCTAATTCCCCGAATTGACGGCTCCATCGGCTTCACCGTATCTCAGAACACGTCGACGATGTGATGAACGCGAGGGAATCGCCGTTGACGCCGTTGCCGACGAAGAACCGAGAGTCCCCGCCGCACTCCTCCGTCGCGAGACCATTTGCGCCGTCTCCGACCTCCAAAACCACCCTAGGTGAGCTCACCGTGCCCCCTCCTTCGTATTTGGCAGCTAGCTTAGAGTTTCGGGCACGGGAACGTGAATCCGAGGGATCTCCGGTGAGATCCGGCCACGCGCATGGCGTGCCGCCGCACGCCGAGTCGATGGCGACCGGCTAAGGAGGGAAAGTGTCCCCGCCGTCGGATCTCGGATGAACGGTTAGGATTAGAAGAGTGTGTACCCCTTCGATTATTTAAATCAGAACCGTAGACTAAAGATCCAACCGTCCCAGTTAGGCCACGTTTACTCTTTTGTTATTTTAAATCTGGACCCGCCGATTTCAATCCAACGGCTCCAGTTTAAACCCAGTTTTCCCGCTGGCAGTTTTACGCTGGGCCCCCTGAAAGTTTCAGTGAGCAGCAAAGGGGCCCCTAATACTTGTAAAAACACCTCCAGGCTCTCTGAAAATTGGATATTTCACTGTAAATTGAGTTAAAAGTCCCTGGACAGTTCTATTTTTGCACAAGACACCCCCATATACACTGATTTTTGCAGAGACACCCCTGGAATAGGCAGAAATGATGTTTAGGCCCCTGTAATTAACTGGTTTACCAGATTGACCCCTGTAATTAGCTGATTTAGCAGTTTAGCCCCTGCAGAAGCTAGAATTTTGTAGAAAACACATGTATAGTGCTAATTTCACCCAATTGACCCCACCCCATGATTATTTTTGCAACTAGGACCCTGCAGTACTCTGTTTTACAGTTTTGACACTTAATATATACTGAAAAATTACCAGAATGCTCCTGGGGTAACTGTTTTATAGATTTACCCCTGTAAGTTAATTTTATTAGGTTCTAGCCTCTGTGTTATGCTGAAAATAAGTAGAAACACCACTGCCCATGCTAATAATTACCCAAAGCCCCTTAAAGTTGGCTAAAATTATTTAATAACCTTGCATAATGCAATTTTCACTAAATTAACCTTCATCAGATGCTGATTTTACACCTAGGCCCAAAGTAATTGTTCATTTTACATAAAGCAACTTCATAAATGTTCATATTAACTTTCAATGTTGATTTTAACATCATAAATATATTTTTAACAAAGTAAAGGTTTAGTTTTAAGGATAGTGCTTATATGTTTATGTGGATTGAACACTTTAATACCCTATCTTATTTGTTTCTTGTTATTTGGCTATGTGTATGATGAATTGGGTAGAGCCAGTCCCGGAGCAGCCATTTAATTTGCAAGATCAAGACTTTACCGTCGAATAGCAACAACTACTTTCCGGAGGCGAGTGTCCTTGACCACATTGCTCCCGTTTTAGTAATTTAGTTAGAATTTGCATGCAATGTCTTAATATGAACTCCCATGATAGAAAGTTTACTAGAAATTCAATATTATTCCTTGTAGACTGGAAAAGGGATTTGGTTGGGATTTACTTTAAGTCATTTACTCATTGCTTAGCCCTGCTTAGATAAATGGGATGGGAGAAACTTTACATTAATGCTATTATCATCATCTTTGAAGTATTGTGTGGTGCTATGTATGGTATATACATGGTTAGTAGTGATAGGAGTCTAGCGGGCTGGTTGATATACGGTTGGTGCGTATGCATGAGACTCGGGTTGAAGATTAGTGCCTGTGTAGATTCTAAGGACCGGTTTGTGATATCCTGTGATCTAGCTATGTCGTGCCACCACAAGACCAGTATGGAACGGTTTGGCCAATTAAGTTGACTTCTACCTTATCTTGTATACACCATTGAGATATTTGTATGGCGCAAGAGGGTTCTGCAGCGGAGGTAAAATAGACTCCAAGTATGTTGTTAGTGGTGAAACCTTAGCGGGTGTACAGGGATTTGGCAGTGCAATGTAAAGGCCTCATAGTGATCCCCTGGCCACACATCATAGGAATTGTGAGATGTGACTCGTGATCACGGGCAAACAGGGAGATTTTAGTCTACTTGGTGACAAGAGACGAAATCACGACTTGTGGGTAAAGGGTACAAAATCTGCAGAGTCTAAAACTGTCTAGACAGCCGTGCTCGCGGTCAAGAGCGGGCTAGTAACTACTTCATGATTAGTTGGTTATGGGGAGGTTGGTTGTACTTGGTTGGCAGTGGGAATGAATTTTGGGATGACACCTGGCGAGAGAATCACTTAGTAAATAGGGTGCTATTACAACTTTGGAATAGGATGTTGCGTAGTGCTTTAGCCGAGTTAGTCTCCCTTGAATTTGCCTACATGTCATATCATTTCACTCACTCGTTGAGTACTCTAAGTACTCATGTGTTTTTGTTGCTTCTCTTTGGAAATAATTGTTGCTCAGGCCATGGAGGAGTGTTGTACGATGAAGATGATGGCTTCAACCCCGATGCGCAGTACTAGGCGGGCGTGCTCTCGGACAACGCCTGTGATGGAGCTCTACACTTAGATTATCCGCTGCTATGTACCTTTTCTTTTTAGACTACGAGTTCATTATGAGATTGTAATAAACTTAGCTTATATATATATATATATATATATATATATATATGATACATCATTTCCGTTAACACATGTATGGTATAACTGATCCTGGCATACATGTGTAGCCCGTCTGGTTGTCATACAGGAACTAGGCGTGACAGAATTGGTATCAGATCCGAGGTTGTCCGTAGAACGCAAGGCTAGTTAGAAACGGTTGCGAATTTAGAACTATATCGACATATGTGGATCACCTTTTTGTAGAAACCGTAAAAGTTGACATTTTGTGTCACTTAATGTTATGGGATGCTTTGTTTAAAAAATTGATAAGGATATGTTGACATGCTATATTTCAATTATTTATATATGAGCCTTTATTTTAATTATTCTTTTCAATTATTTAGTCTTAACGCTGGTTCTCATTATCTGGCACTATATATGTATATATCAGATGGCAGGCAGGGGACGTAGACGAAGTCGTGGCCGCGGGATGCCCGAGGAGGGTAATGCTCCTCCCGCATTCCAGATTCCACCGTGGAATGGTCAAGGTGCTCGCGGGGGAGCTGTTCCAATGGGGATGCAGCAGATGATGACTATGCAGACCCAGATTCTGCAGAATCTGACTCAAGTGGTGGCCAACATGAATCAATCTCCTCCACTTCCACCACCTCCATTACCTGAACCACAGCCTAAACTGAGGGACTTTCAGAGTACTCATCCACCAATGTTTTCTAACTCCGTGGAGCCACTAGATGCTGATGACTCGTTGAAGTCCATTGAAAGCAAGCTGCAGATAGTTAAGTGTCAGGGTCGGGAGAGGGTGTTGCTCGCCTCCCACCAGCTTTCAGGTCCCGTAGCAGACTGGTGGACAGCTTACACGTCCGCCCATGAGGACCCACAAAGTATCACTTGGGAGGAGTTCACACGGAGCTTTCGCAGTCACTACGTGCCAGCTGGGGCCATAAAGATGAAGCGGAAGGAGTTTTAGAGTCTGAGGCAGGGTAACATGACAGTTCATGATTACCTTCAGAAGTTCACGCAACTGTCTCGTTACGCGTATGAAGATGTCAACACTGATGATAAGAAGCAGGACTACTTTATCCAGGGGCTAGATGAAGAATTGAAAAATGCACTTTTCTCCATCTACTACGAGACTTTCCATAAGATGATTGATAAAGCTTTTGTCATGGAGAAGCAGAGGCCCGAGTTAGAAGCACACAGGAAACGAAAGACGTCTTGACAGGGCCAGTCTTTCGGCAGCAGCAGTCGCACCCGTTTTACGCCAACGCCGGTGGGGCAGGTGAGCCGTCCCATGGGCTTGTATCAGGCGCCGAGGTACCCTACCCCGACTTTCAGGTAGTCAGCGCTGCAGACTCAGCAGCAACGTCCACAATTTCAGCGGACGCGTCCTACTTTTCCACCCCGTCCGGCTGATCATTTCTAGCCGAGTCAGCAACAGGGCAGCAAGACTCAGAGTGGCAGGATCATTGGGTCGTGTTACACTTGCGGCGAGAATGGGCATCTCTCCAACCGTTGCCCGAAGAAGAAACAGCCACAGCAGCAACAGCAGAATGTCATGCATGGTCGTGTGAACCATGTAGCTTTGGAGGAGGCTCAGGGTGCTCCAGATGTGGTGATTGGTATGTTCTGCATCGATTCCCATCCCGCTACAGTCTTGTTTGATTCGGGTGCTACTCATTCTTTCATTGCTAAGGATTTCGTCCAGAAGCATAATATGAATACTACATCTATGACCCGTATGCTAGTGGTCAACTCTCCTAGGGGAGAACTCAAGACAAACGTAGTATGCTCAAAAGTGAGTCTTGACATCATGGGGGTGATCTTCTCTGCAAACCTTCTTGTGTTGGAGTCACAGGGCCTAGATATCATATTGGGGATGGATTGGTTGGCCAAGTATAATGGTGTGATACATTGCGCGTCGAAGACTGTCAGTTTGACTCATACCGACGGCAACAAGGTGGAGTTAAAGTCAGTTCGTGTGACATATAAGAAGATTCAGCTTAATCAACTCGAGACAACGGAGGGAATCCGGGTAGTTAGTGGGTTTCCGGATGTTTTTCCTGAGGAGTTACCAGGTATGCCACCATATCGTGATATTGAGTTCATTATCGATTTAGTACCTGGCACAGCTCCTATATATAAGAGGCCGTACAGGATGGATGCTAATCAGTTGGCAGAGCTCAAGGAGAATATTCAAGAGCTGCTAGATAAGGGGTATGTTCGACCTAGTTCCTCAACTTGGAGAGCCCCGGTTATATTCGTGCCAAAGAAAGATGGGACTCAGAGGTTATGTGTCAACTATCGAGCTCTTAATGCAGTGACCATCAAAAACAAGTACCCGTTGCCACGCATCGAGGACTTGTTTGATCAATTGAGGTGAGCAAGTGTATTCTACAAAATTGATCTTCGCTCAGGGTATCATCAACTGAAGATTTGAGCCTCAGATATCCCGAAGACAACATTTGTTACTCGCTATGGTCTATACGAGTACACGGTCATGTCGTTCGGGTTGACTAACACCCCAGCCTACTTCATGTACCTTATGAATAAGGTGTTTACGGAGTATTTGGACAGATTTGTGGTGGTGTTCATTGATGACATTCTGGTTTTCTCGAGAAATGAAAAGAGCATCAAGAACATTTGAGGTTGGTGTTGCAGAAGCTTCGGGAGAACCAGTTATATGGCAAACTTAGCAAGTGCGAGTTCTGGTTAAAGGAAGTGGCTTTCTTAGGGCATGTCATCTCAGCGGGTGGGATATCTGTTGATCCAAGCAAGGTAGCCACTGTGATGCAGTGGAGTGTGCCAAAGAACGTGGGGGAGATCAGAAGCTTCTTGGGTATGGCAGGGTATTATCGCCGCTTTATTGAGGGATTCTCAAAGATAGCCCGACCACTCACTAAAATGCTTGAAAGGGGGGCAGTTTTTAGATGGACGCCCGAGTGCGAGAAAAGCTTTCAAGAATTGAAGAAGAGGTTGACTTCAGCTCCCGTATTGATCATGTCAGACATGCAGAAGGAGTTCTCAGTCTACTGTGATGCTTCTGGGCAGGGACTGAGATGTGTCCTTATGCAGGAAGGACATGTCGTGGCCTACGCTTCCAGACAGCTCCAGAAGCACGAGAGAAATTATCCGACGCATGATTTGGAACTGGCAGCTGTTGTCCATGCATTAAAGATTTGGAGGCATTACTTGATGGGAAAGAGGACAGAGATCTACACAGATCATAAGAGCCTCAAGTACATATTCACGTAGCCAGATCTGAATCTCAGGCAGCGCAGATGGTTGGAGCTTATTAATGACTTTGATGTGGGGATTAATTACCACCCAGGAAAGGCCAATGTGGTAGCCGATGCCTTGAGCTGAAAGGTGCATTGCAATATTTTGATATTGCAACCCCAGTTATGTGAAGAGTTTACAAAGCTTAATCTCAGCTTGGTGTCTAGCACAGAGGCAGTGGTCATGGAAGTGGACTCCACTTTGGAGCGCGAGATTCGAGAGAGACAGAAGAATGATGAGAAGCTTCGGGAGATCAGGCGATTAATGAAGGAAAACAAGGCTCCCGGTTACCGAGAAAACGAGCAGGGGACATTGTGGCTGGGTAAGAGGATATGTGTACCTGATGATAAGAGCATATAGAGCATACGGCAGACGATATTGCGAGAGGCTCATGACTCAGAGTACTCCATTCACCCAGGGAGTACTAAGATGTATCAAGACTTAAAAGACCGTTATTGGTGGCATGGTATGAAGCGAGATGTTGCAGAATATGTGGCTCTATGTGACACGTGTCAACTCGTGAAGGCAGAGCATCAGAGACCTGCAGGGTTGCTGCAACCACTTAAGGTGCCAGAGTAGAAGTGGGAATAAATCAGCATGTACTTTATCGTTGGGTTACCTATGACCCAGTCGGGGTATGACTCAATATGGGTAATTGTGGACCGATTAACTCTTGCTCATTTCATCCCAGTCAAAGAGAAGTACAATGGGTCACAGTTGGCAGAATTGTACATGTCAAGGATTATGTGCTTGCATGGGGTTCCTAAGAAGATCGTGTCTGATAGGGGTACACAGTTCACTTCAATGTTCTGGCAGAAGTTGCATGAACATATGGGTACCCATCTTAATTTCAATTCGGCCTATCACCCTCAGACGGACGGCCAGACTGAACGCACTAATCAGATACTAGAGGACATGTTGAGGGCATGTGCTTTGAAGAATAGTAGGAGCTGGGACAGGAATTTATGTTATGCGGAATTTTCCTACAACAACAGCTATCAGGCTAGCTTGAAGATGTCACCCTTTGAGGCATTGTACGGGAGAAGATGCAGGACGCCACTATTTTGGAGTCAAACTGGAGAAAGCCAGGTATTTGGGCCAGAATCATTGAGACAAGCTGAGAGGCAGGTATAAGAGATTTGGAAGAACCTAAGAACAGCTCAGTCTAGGCAGAAGAGCTATGCTGACAGGAGACGACGAGAGTTGACTTTTGAGGTTGGAGACTTTGTGTATCTCAAAGTGTCACCCATCAGAGGGATTCGACGATTCAAAGTAAAGGGCAAGCTTGCACCTAGGTACATTGGACCATTCAAGGTGCTACGTAGAAGGGGAGAAGTTGCATACCAGTTGGAGTTGCCACCTCGCTTGTCAGACGTGCACGACATGTTTCATGTGTCGCAATTGAAAAAGTGTCTCAAGGCACCCGAAGAACAGTTGTCGATAGATGATCTCACAGTGGAGGAAGACCCGTCTTATGCTGAATACCCTGTCAAGATTCTCGAAAGGACAGAGCGCATCACCAGAAACAAGAGGGTTCTCATGTGCAAGGTTCAATGAAAACACCATTCTGAGCAGGAAGCCACTTGGGAGAGAGAAGAAGATCTCCAGACAGAGTTTCCTCACCTCTTCTCGTAAGTCTACTAATCTCGGGTCGAGATTCCTTGTTAGGGGGGTAGAGTTGTAACACGCTAAATTTGAAAAACTTGAAATTTAAAGGAGAACAATCAAAATTTGCCAATTCCAAACATTAGATGGGCTGAAATTTGCTTTTTGGGCCGTGTCTTCCATTTTTTATTCCTTCTGGGCCAAGTCCGCAGCCCAACCGCGCCCAGCCCAACTTCCCTCACCTCCCTCTCCTCTCTCTGCCGACGGGGCCCGCTTGTCAGCGTGGCCTTCGTCTTCCTCTCCCCCCCTCCTGATCTCCCTCAAACGGATAAGCGCAATCAACTCCGGAGAAACTGAAAACGACCGAATTGATTCGGGAATTCAGTGCTCCGCCACTACTCCCACGAGCTGCTCCCTTCAATAAATGTGCCGCACACTTCTAGGGTCGCCCCCTTCGGCAAAAACTCGCCGCCGCCATCTTTTCGGTGAGCTGCCATTGCCGTCGATTAGGGCCCAATTCACCGCCGTTTTGCGCGCTCACGTGCTCACACGATCGCAGGGACGCCGGTGCTCCTCCTTCCCCCGTCCCGAGTCGCGCCGACGCTCCAAACCCTAGCCTCGGCAACCCCCGGTGAGTTCCTCCACTTTTCTTCGCGTTCCGATGATTTGGGTTCCTAATTCCTCAAATTGACGGCTCCATCGGCTTCGCCGTATCTCAGAACACGTCGACGACGTGAACAACGCGAGGGAATCGCCGCTGACGCCGTTGTCGACGAAGAACCAAGAGTCCCCGCCGCACTCCTCCGTCGCGAGACCATTTGCGCCGCCTCCGAGCCTCCAAAACCACCCTAGGTGAGCTCACCGTGTCCCCCTCCTTCGCTTTTGGCAGCTAGCTTAGAGTTTCGGGCATGGGAACGTGAATCTGAGGGATCTCCGGCGAGATCCGGCCGCGCGCATGGCGTGTCGCCGCACGCCGAGTCGCCGGCGGTTGGCTGAGGGAGGGAAACGTGTCCCCGCCGTCAGATCTCGGATGAACGGTTAGGATTAGAAGAGAGTGTACTCCTTCAATTATTTAAATCGGAACCGTAGGCTAAAGATCCAACCACCCCGGTTAGGCCACGTGTACCCTTTTGTTATTTTAAATCTGGACCCGCCGATTTCAATCCAACGGCTCAAGTTTAAACCCAGTTTTCCCGCCGGAAGTTTTACGCCCGCCCCCCTGGAAGTTTCGGTGAGCAACAAAGGGGCCCCTGATACTTGTTAAAACACCACCGGTCTCTCTGAAAATTGGATATTTCACTGTAAATTGAGTTAAAAGTCCCTGGACAGTTCTGTTTTTGCACAAGACACCCCCATATACACTGATTTTTGCAGAGACACCCCTGGAATAGGCAGAAATGATGTTTAGGCCCCTGTAATTAACTGGTTTAGCAGATTGACCCCTGTAATTAGCTGATTTAGCAGTTTAGTCCCTGCAGAAGCTAAAATTTTGTAAAAAAACCCTGTATAGTGCTAATTTCACCAAATTGGCCCCACCCCATGATTATTTTTGCAACTATGACCCTATAGTACTCTGTTTTGCAGTTTTGACACTTAATATATACTGGATAATTACCAGAATGCCCCTGGGGTAACTGTTTTGCAGATTTACCCCTATAAGTTAATTTTATTAGGTTCTAGCCTCTGTGTTATGCTGAAAATAAGCAAAAACACCCCTGCTCATGCTAATAATTACCCAAAGCCCCTTAAAGTTGGCTGAAATTATTTAATAACCTTGCATAATGCAATTTTCACTAAATTGACCTTTCTCACATGCTGATTTTACACCTAGGCCCAAAGTAACTGTTCATTTTACATAAAACAACTTCATAAATGTTAATATTAACTTCCAATGTTGATTTTAACATCATAAATATATTTTTAACAAAGTAAAGGCTTAGTTTTAGGGGTAGTGCTTATGTGTTTATGTGGATTGAACACTTTAATACCCTATCTTATTTGTTTCTTGTTATTTGGCTATGTGTGTGATGAATTGGGTAGAGCCAGTCCCGAAGCAGGCCTTTAAGTTGCAAGATCAAGACTTTGACGTCGAAGAGCAGCAACTATTTTCCGGAGGCGAGTGTCCTTGACCACATTGCTCCCGTTTTAGAAATTTAGTTAGAATTTGCATGCAATGTCTTAATATGAACTCCCATGATAGAAAGTTTACTAGAAATTCCATATTATTCCTTGTAGCATGGAAAAAGGATTTGGTTGGGATTTACTTTATGTCATTTACTCATTCTTAGCCCTGCTTAGATAAATGGGATGGGGGAAACTTTACATTAATGCTATTATCATCATCTTTAAAGTATTGTGTGGTGCTATGTATGGTATATACATGGTTAGTAGTGATAGGAGTCTAGCAGGCTGGTTGGTATACGGTTGGTGCGTATGCATGAGACTCGGGTTGGAGGTTAGTGCCTGTGTAGATTCTAAGGACCTGTTCGTGATATCCTGTGATCTAGCTATGTCGTGCCACCACAAGACCAGTATGGAACGGTTTGGCCAGTTAAGTTGACTTCTATCTTATCTTGTCTACACCATTGAGATGTTTGTGTGGCGCAAGAGGGGCTTCTGCAGCGGAGGTAAAATAGACTCCAGATATGTTGTTAGTGGTCAAACCTTAGCGGGTGTACAGGGATTTGGTAGTGCAATGTAAAGGCCTCATAGTGATTGCCTGGCCACACACTATAGGAAGTGTGAGATTTGATTCGCGATCACGAGGAAGCAGGGAGATTTTAGTCCACTTGGTGACAAGTGACGAAATCACGACTTGTGGGGTAAAGGGTACAAACTCTGTAGAGTCCAAAACTGTCTAGACAGCCGTGCTCACGGTCAAGAGCGGGCTAGTAACTACTTCATGATTAGTTGGTTATGGGGAGGTTGGTTGTACTTGGTTGGCAGTGGAAATGAATTTTGGGGTGACACCTAGCGAGAGAATCACTTAGTAAATAGGGTGCTATTACAACTTAGGAATAGGATGCTGCGTAGTGCTTTAGCCGAGTTAGTCTCCCTTGAATTTGCCTACATGTCATATCATTTCCCTCACTCGCTGAGTACTCTAAGTACTCATGTGTTTTTGTTGCTTCTCTTTGGAAATAATTGTTGCTCAGGCTATGGACAAGGAGTGGAGTTCAATGAAGATGATGGCTTCAACACCGATGCGCAGTACTAGGCGGGCGTGCCCCCGGACAACGCCTGTGATGGAGATCTACGCTTAGATTATCCGCTACTTTATACCTTTTCTTTTTAGACTATGAGTTCATTATGAAATTGTAATAAACTTGGCTTATATATATATATATATATATATATATATATATATATATATATACAACAATCAAGCCTTTATCCCAAGCATGTTGGGGTCGGCTAGACATGAAACCCAATATCAATGAAGTAAAAGAGAGGAAGAGATATAAGAACAAGGAAAAAAGAAAAAAAAAAGAAAAAGAAAAAAAAAGAAAAAGAAAAAAGAAAAAGAAAAAAACAAGACTATGATTCTGGCACATGAATTGCTACTTTCCATGCGGTCCTATCATGAGCTAAGTCTCTGGATACATTCCAATCTCTCAAATCTCGTTTTACCGCCTCCTCCCAGGTCAACCTTGGTCGTACTCTACCCCTCCTAATATTTTCTCTACCTCTTAAAATCTCACTGTTAACCGGTGCTTCTGGAGGTCTCCGTTGGATATGTCCAAACCACCTAAGTCGATGTTGGACTAACTTCTCTTCAATCGGCGCCACCCCTACCCTATCACGAATCGCCTCATTCCTTATTCGGTCTCTTCTCGTGTGCCCGCACATCCACCGTAGCATGCACATCTCTGCGACACTCATTTGTTGGACATGTTGCCGTTTAGTTGGCCAACATTCCGCCCCATAGAGCATCGCGGGTCTGATCACCGTCCTATAGAATTTCCCTTTTAGCTTTTGTGGGACTTTCCTATCACATAGGATTCCAGATGCTTGTCGCCATTTCATCCACCCTACCTTGATCCTGTGGCAAACATCCTCATCAATATCACCATTGCTTTGTAACATTGATCCTAAGTATCGGAAAGAGTCTCTTCTAGGTACTATTTGTCCTTGTAGACTAACATTTCCCTCTTCACGACCAACACCACTGAAGTCATACCTCATATACTCGGTTTTGGTCCTACTAAGTCTAAACCCCTTGGACTCTAAAGTTTGTCTCCATAACTCTAATTTCTTATCAACACCATCTCTAGTTTCATCTACCAGCACTACATCATCAGCAAAGAGCATACACCAAGGGATATCCCCTTGGTTATCCTTCGACACCTCATCCATCACCAAGGAAAAGATGTATGGGCTCAAAGCTGATCCTTGATGTAGTCCTACCGTGATAGAAAATGCATCAGTCTCACTATCACTTACGCGCACACTTGTCCTAACATTATTGTACATATCCTTGATAAGCGTAATGTACTTTGTTGGCACTTTATGTTTCTCTAGTGCCCACCACATGACTGGCATTGGTATCTTGTCGTACGCCTTCTCCAAGTCGATAAACACCATATGCAAGTCCTTCTTCTGCTCCCTATATCTCTCCATAAGCTGACGAAGCAAGAAAATCGCCTCCATTGTAGACCTCCCAGGCATAAAACCAAACTGGTTTTTAGTGACATTGGTCACTTTCCTCAGACGGTGTTCATCACTCTCCCAAAGCTTCATAGTATGACTCATAAGCTTAATACCCCGATAATTAGTACAACTTTGAATATCTCCTTTATTTTTGAAGATAGGTACTAATATACTTTTCCTCCATTCTTCAGGCATCTTGTTTGACTGAAAAATATGGTTGAATAGCTTTGTGAGCCATACTATTGCCACGTCCCCAAGACATCTCCACACCTCAATAGGGACATCGTCAGGGCTGAGGGCCTTTCCTCCTTTCATCCTTTTTAAGGCCTCCTTAACCTCAAACTCTTGTATCCTCCGCACGAACCGCATGTTGGAGTCATCAAAGGAGTCATCCAACTCAACCATAGTGCTCCCATTCCCATCATTGAATAGCCCATTAAAGTAATCACATCATCTATTCTTAATCTCTTCATCCTTCACTAGAATGCGGTCAGTCTCATCTTTGATGCATTTAACTTGATTGGAATCCCTCATCTTTCTCTCACGGATTTTTGCTATTTTGTATATGTCCTTTTCACCTTCTTTTGTCTCTAGTCTCTCATATAACTTATCATAGGCCTGTCCTCTTGCCTTACTCACAGCCCGTCTTGCATTCTTCTTAGCCTCTTTGTACTTAAGCATGTTGCTTGCACTTCTATCATTATGCCAACTCTTGTAACACTCCTTCTCCTTAATGGCCTTTTGTACATCCTCATTCCACCACCAAGTGTCTTTATCTACAAGTTTCTTTCCTTTTGTCACACCGAACACCTCACTAGCTACCTTCCTAATGCAAGTTGCCATCTTCAACCACATACTATCTACATCTCTATTTTCTACCCAGGGTCCTTCTGTGATCACCCTATTTTTAAAGGATTCTTATGATTCTACTTTCATCTTCCACCACTTTGTTCTTGTGATTTTGACACCTTTGTCCCGCAAAGAACATATATGGAAGCGAAAGTCAGCTACCACAAGCTTATGTTGTGTCACAACACACTCCCCGTGGATCACCTTACAATCTAGACACTCTCGTCTATCCTTTCTCCTAGTGAGGACAAAGTCAATCTGGCTAGAGTGTTGGGCACTACTAAAGGTCACTAGGTGAGATTGTCTCTTACTAAAGAGGGTGTTAGCTACCAACAGATCATAGGCTACGGCAAAGTCTAGGATGTCCTTACCCTCTTGATTTCTATCGCCGCATCCAAAGCCTCCATGTACTCCCTCAAATCCTAGGTTAGTTGCACCCACGTGACCATTGAGATCTCCCCCTATGAGGAGTTTCTCGGTTATCGGTACACTACTAACCATATCCTCCAAGTTCTCCCAAAATTGCCTCTTAGCACTCATGTTGAGCCCAACTTGTGGGGCATAAGCACTAATGACATTCAAGACAATGTCCCCAATTACTATCTTGATTAAGATGATCCTATCCCCTCGTCTTCGAACATCCACTACTCCATCCTTAAGACTCTTATCTATTAGAATACCTACGCCATTCCTAGTCCCAGTCAAACCAGAATACCAAAGCTTGAAACCGGTATTCTCGACTTCTCTTGCCTTTTGACCCGCCCATCTAGTCTCTTGTACACAAAGGATATTTACTCGTCTCCTAATGGCAACATCTACTAACTCACGTAGCTTCCCCGTCAAGGATCCTACATTCCAACTACCCACCCGAAATCTATGTTCCTCGGCTAGCTTCCTTACGCTTTGCACCCGTCGAGTAAGATGCAAAGACCCTTGCTCACTTATCACTACATCCGGGCGATGATGTAGCGCGCTACTAAGGTGGTGGCGATCCGGCCCTTGCTCATTTAACACCATATCTGGGTTTCGATATGGCGCACCACTAAGGCGGTGGCGACCCGGCCCTTGCCCACTTAACACCATACCCGGGTTCCGATATGGCGCGTCGCTAAGAGGGTTACGCCCCAACGAATTTCTATTGGGTTTCATTTCCATGAGAATGGCTAAGTGTAGTTGTTGGCTCGCCAAGCCTATCACAACCCCTCCTCCTTTACCCGGGCTTGGGACCGGCTATATATATATATATATATATATATATATATATATATATATATATATATATATATATATATATCATTTCTGTTAACATTAACACATGTATGGTATAACTGATCCTGGCATACATGTGTAGCCTGTCTGGTTATCATACAGGAACCAGGCGTGACAGTAGTATAGCAACACATATATGGTTTAACAAGCAAGGTACTGACTGAGAAGGACTTGAGCCTAACTCGGTTCAAGATGTGGATGTCGAGCTATGTTGGAAATCCGTGGGTAATTATTCTCAAAATTTTCTCTAATTACTCTCCTCTTTTCTCTTGATTTATTCTCAATAGGGGGAGGTTGTATATATAGCCGCAATTACAATAGACTCCTAGTCCAATACTACTAGACTCTTACTCTAATTTAGAGATAGACTTAGGTTCTATCTCTAACTCTATCCTAATCTCTAGAAAAACGGGATTATTGCTAACAATCACTCCCTAATCTCGTTTTTCTAGATCACACTCACACTATATAGGATGGAGATACACTTCCACCCTACACACACATTTGGGGTGGACACTACACCCCCAGGATGGTCACTTCACCCTACACACACTAAAGGATGGGCACTACATCCCCCGAGATGGGCACTACACCCCGAACACGAATTTGGGTTGGGCACTACAACCCTAGAGTGGACACTACACCCCTGAGGTGGGCACTACAGCTCGAACGCTCAATCTTGGGATGGGCACGTCTTCATCCCAAGGATGGTCGCATCTTCACCCTACACACAAATTCGGGTTGGTCACATTTTCAACTCCAGGTGGGCTCATCTTCATCCTGCACTCAATCTCGGAATGGGTGCATCTTCATTCCGATCACATACTCGAGATAGTCACATCTTCATCTTGAGCACACCTCGCATTGGCTTGCTCTTCCTTACACGATGAAACACACAATATTCTTCTTCTTCTTCGCTGCCATGTTCTTTCCTTGGACTGTATCACAAGACCTAGCCTAGGCCCACCAAGCCCAGCTAGCTCAGTCAAAATAATCCTTAGGTCAGCTTAGCCCAGCTGCCCCAACCGACCCACTTCTTTCTCTCAAAAACCCTAGCAGCCTCTGTCCAACTTCCTCCTCCTCTCTCTGAGAAACCCTAGAGCCGCCGCTTCCTCTGGTTCCGGCGCCTCGCTCGCGCTGCCTCCCTCTGCTTCCGCACCTGTCAATCTCACGCCGCACGAAACCAGTTGCTGAGCAGAGAGTCCCCCGCTGGCCACGTTCGATCGCTTCTCGCCGCATGTGGGATGGAGGCGATGAACCGCACCAAGATGCAGGCTCCGGCGAGCCCCTCCATTGACCTACCGCTGATGAAGGCGCCAACCCCCCGGCCGCCTATGCCAGTGTCGCTGCAGCCCGAGTCCCCGGACTTCTTCAGCATCGTGGCCGCCTGGAGATTCACCACGCGCAACCGCCTTCTCGAATCTCAGCGGCAATTCCTGAGTCGGCGGTGTTGGAAATCCGGGGTTAATTTCCTCTAAACTGTTCTCTTTTTTATTCTCAACGGGGGGGGGGGGGGGGGGGGGGGGCTGTATATATAGCCCCAAATTACAGAGTCCTTATCTAATACTAACTCCTACTCTTATTGGACTAGGACTCTATCTCTAACAGCAATTATTCTAGAAAAACGGGATTATATCCAACAATCACCCCCTAATCTCGTTTTTCTAGATCACACTCACACTAATTAGGATGGAGACATACTTCCACCCTAAACACACTTTCGGGATGGACACAACTGCACCCCCAGGATGGTCACATCTACACCCTGCACAACTCAATTTTGGGATGGGCACGTCTTCATCCCCAGGATGGCCGCATCTTCATCCTGCACACAAATTCGGGTTGGTCACATCTTCAACTCCAGGATGGACTCATCTTCATCCTGCACACGCATTTAGGTTGGTCACATCTTCAACCCCAGGATGGACTCATCTTCATCCTGCATATGATCTCGGAATGGACGCATCTTCATTCCGACCACATACTCGAGATGGTCACGTCTTCATCTCGAGCACACCTCGCATTGGTCTGCTCTTCCTCACGCGACAGAGCACCCAATATTCTTCTTCGTCACCTTCATCGTCGTGGCGATAGCACCTTGGGTCAGTGATCTCGTACTCCTCCAAGATCCATCCCGTGCTACGACGCTTCCCGAGTTCTCCGCGGATGTAGAAGCAAAACTTGACCATACGTCACTGCACCACAACTCCCATGTTGGAAATCGGCTGTGCACACTTGGTCACGCTATGCTTCCAGATGCCGCCGCCGCCGGACCGCTGTACTCGAGGCTTGCTCTGCCTGCGTAATGTGAAGAAATATCTCAAGTCGCGCAGGTTGTAGTTTGCCAACAGGTCCTACGGCATCACATCGTAGAAGTTTGCTTCTATCACAATGTGTGACATACGTGGTGAAAAACCGAGCAGCGGCTTCTGAACCAGTCACCATATTCCATGTACACCTCCTGTGTATTTCTAGCAAAGAAGAGAAGAACTCCGGGTACATCTTGTGTGCACCTAACAAATCCTCAAATTTTTCTCTATCCTTCCTCACGGGAGCATCCTCCTTCCTCACGTGAGCACAGCACGGATTCTTTTCCTGAATCAGACTTACTTTGGGTCTGCTGCTCACCCACGTGGTCTCTACCAAGTCTGACACCTTCTTTTCTTTGCTGCACATAGCAACACGCCACCACTTTTCTTTCCAGCCTGTGCTCAGCTCCAAGGTGCGCTGCCCCAACGCGACCCGAGCAGCTCACGCCCAAACACCCAGCCTCGGGTTGCACCCCACCTCAGCGCCCCTCTGGTCCATCCTTCAATTCATGCCAACTGAGGCCCCTTTGTGCTGTACAGCTGTTGCATTTGTAGAGCACCTGCCGCTCAACCTTTGCGACAACTCGCACCCGTCTATGCACTTCTCCCACGCCACGAACTCCTTAGCACGTCGATCCGAGCCGCATCGCCCGGGATTTGCCTCGATCCGCGTCGGGAGCACCTCAATCTCTCCGCCAGATGCGTCTCCGCGCTCCTCCACGCCGCCCTGGACCACCAGGACCTCGGCCTCCTCGACGGCGGCCTTCCGCGCGGCAGCAGCTGTTGCCCAGCTCGAGCACAGCGGGCCCAGTTCCGCTGTTGTTGCCACCTTCCGACCGCTCGCCCGCCTTGGACAACCCCGGTCTGGGGACCTTCCTCCTCAAGCAGGCGCGTGACGCCATGGTCTCCGAGGACCCCGAGCCGCTGCGGCACTCGAGCGCCCGTGGCTCCGAGCTCAATCTCGTCATGAGCCTCTGCGTCGACCGACGGGGAAGCCGACCGCAGGGACCGCCGGAGCGCTGCACCGCCTACCAGCCTACCCTCGACGCGCTCCTCGCCCATCTGAGGTACGCTCATCCCTTGATCCGCCTGCCTCGGCGCGGTACCCTCCCTCTGCTCAGTCGCCGCCTCTTCTGCCTTGCACACCGCGCAGCCCTGCACGGCCTCCTCCCCTCCGACAGCCACCGAGCTCCCCCTGTGAGATCCCGTTGGCCACGTTCGATCGCTTCTTGCTGCCGGGTGTCAGCAGCTCCGCGCCAGCACAGCCGCCGCCGAGGACGCCTCCCGCAGACCGTGCGCCCGCCGCCCTTGCAGCTTGTGCCCGCCCGGCCACCTGCGCTGCCTCCTCCACGCGCCTAGGGGTTGGCCGCCCCGGGAGCATGTTCTCCCGGGGCAGCACAGGGTTAGATCCTAAACCCTAGCTCTGATGCCAATTGTTGGAAATCCGGGGTTAATTTCCTCTAAACTGTTCTCTTTTTTATTCTCAACGGGGGGGGGGGGGGGCTGTATATATAGCCCCAAATTACAGAGTCCTTATCTAATACTAACTCCTACTCTTATTGGACTAGGACTCTATCTCTAACAGCAATTATTCTAGAAAAACGGGATTATATCCAACAGGCGGCGCCCTCACCCGCGTTGTTCGTTGCTGGATCCAAGCCACCTCGACGTCGATTCCACCCAAGCCACTCGCGCGCGTGCCGGCGTCGCCCTTCCGCTCGCTAGGGCCACGCGCATCGGCATCGCCCCCACCTTAAACCGAGCCTGGGCCACCTCCTGCTATCGCGAGCGTGCCCGATCCACGGTCGCGGGGTTGGGAATCCGCCAAAATGAGCACCCTCCTTGAGGTACGCTCGTCCCTGGTGATCCCCACCTTCTTGGGTTAGCTGCCCCTCGGTGCCGCACTGGCGACCACGACCACCTAGAAGTGTCGTTGGCCACCTGCCCCCTAGCACGTCCTCCCGGAGAGGTAGGATCTAAAACCCTAGCTCTGATACCAATTGTTGGAAATCCGTGGTAATTAGTCTCAAAATTTTCTCTAATTACTCTCCTCTTTTCTCTTGATTTATCCTCAATAGGGGGAGGTTGTATATATAGCCCCAATTATAATAGACTCTTAGTTCAATACTATCTAGACTTCTACTCTAATTTAGAGATAGACTTAGGTTCTATCTCTAACTCTATCCTAATCTCTAGAAAAATGGGATTATTGCTAACAAGCTAAACCATCATAATTCGAGCCCTCTTTGATACAAACTTGGATGCCTATTTCTTTTTATTAAAAACCACCTAGTTTCTCCTAAGTTGATGTGGTTGTTTTTAATTACTGACACAGAGTTGCTAACAGAACTTGATGATACTGTAAGCAATCGATCTTGCTTCACTCATGAATCATGTAATAGTTTCAATTATTTATAAACTGAATTGTTTAACAATAAAATCTTGAACGCACTGCGGCCTTGCCTCCGTCTTTCAATCAACTCCATCCACTGGAGAGTTGCATTTCAAGATACGAAAAAGGTCCAGTTACAACACAGCCACACCCTCTTCCGTTATTTAGATTATATTCGCTCACGCTCAATTTGAAACAAACATAAATTGTTCTAATTGTAGGACTAGAACATCATACTTCAGACAGAACCTGATCCATTAACATGAGCCTGCATCTGATTCATTAGCAGACAGTAGAAAACTAAGGGAACACGAGGTCCATTCTACCACGCAGGATCGACCTCAACAAATAACTTATGAATTGTATATTGCAACAAAAAAATTTACCGCAGAAGGTTGCGAGAAACAAGACGAGGCTACAAGAAAAGAACAGTCTCTGATAAATAACCATGCCTGAATGGCAGCACGGAGCGCGAAGTTGGGTTCCTGGACGAGTGGAAGAGGAAACAGGCAACGGCGGGAGGATGCGGGTGGACAAGCGCGGTGGGGATGGACGGCGACGCCATGGTGGTGGTGGAGCTTGGTTTGGTGGCGCCGCGTGGTGGGTGCGGGGGAAAGCGATGACCGGTGTGGATGGAATCGCCCGCCTCCGCTGCAAGGAAAGGTGAGAACGGGGTGGCAAATATATAATTTCCCAGGGCGCTGTAAAGTTTAGTCTGGCTTGTGGGGCCACGGATTCCTCTCGCGAAGCTCAATCCGGCCATATGAACCACTAGTTTTGAATCCAAGGGTTCGCGCAAATCTCTGTACTAGGTGAAAACAGTCTGAGGTTAAATTATTTTGAAAATAGAATTAAAAACAGTACCATCAGAAATAGATATGATATCAGAAATTTCAAAAATATCAGAAACGGATATATCGAAACGGAAACATGTTGATATCGGAACATTTTCGATTTTTTTTGAAAATAACACACTAAAGGCCAAAGTATTATCTTAATTATTTAAAATGACATAAGCAAATAATGATAATAACTTCACACTAGCAAACGCGTCGAACGTTGAAGGCCTTGCCACCTCGAGGCCGGGTAACTTGGCGATAGGGCTCAGGGCGATGCGAGCGCGGTGGGATTCTGCTTGGCTGACGGTTTCTTCTCACCTTTAACTAATATCTGACATAGGCTGTCTCGGTTCGGGCTCTCGGCATCTTGGACCGTTAAACATTGGGCCAAGGCCCATTGGTGTTTTAGAAATGAAACAAAAATTTTCAAATAAATATGGAATTCCGAGTATTCGATCGAAAATCTGTCGAAATCATTTTTGGTCCCATATCTAAATTTTCATTTTTGGTTTTTGACCAATTTTCGAATAATTTCATTAAAAACGGAAAACGGTTGGATAATTCTAAAACACAGTATAAGATGATTTTCGTGCATACTTTACCCCTACTCGGTAACACAAAAAAATCTGAACGCAAATTACTCAATTAACCCAAATGTGCCCGCCCCCCAACTCCGGCGACGACCCCTCTGATGGCCTCCGCCGCCGTGACCCTCCGGCGAGCAAACGCTCGCGTCAGCCATGCTGCGAATCACTCTGGTGGATTTTGGAGATTGGCAGGACGCGCACCTCGAGGTGCGCTACTCCGAAGCGGACTACCTCGTCTTCTCCAATGCCACAGCCTCCGCCACCCGCCGGTGGATCCCCGTTCGCCCGTGCAACTTACCACTACTTGCGCTCCTGGCATTCCTTATTATTCCGAACTCACTACTCCACGCTGCCTGGGGCAAGCTCATCTTCTCCGCCGCAGGTAACCCCACTCTGCCCGCACAATTCAGTTGCTTCACTATTTTACAACTCTAATTAAGCGGCTTCAACGAAATAGCAGTGGGCTTCGATGAAATGCCATTTTTAAATTTGACACAACATTAAAATATAATTATAGTTTAATTAACTCCTTTTAACAATTTTTATTTTCTTTTATTATTTTTAGAGCATCTGAATTGACCATATTACCTCAAATCTGCAATTGGCTCCTGTTGTGACGTCATTGGTAACTAATGTTTATAGATATTTAACAGTACATTTGTTTCTTGAGTGTGTCCCTGATTCAAGTTTCATTATTGTTAGGTACTCGGGATGTATGGGTTTGTTCTGAAAAAGCTAATTGCTAATTTCTACCAATCGGGATGCATTGGGACAATGACATCGTGCTCATTAAACTTTCGAGCATTTGACTGAGCTAAGATGCTGAATCTAGAGCTTTCTAAACTCTCTGCATGTTTTCTACAACGAATTTTTCTGAGTTTCTTTGGCTAGATTTTTTCGTTTTGGCTGCATATTGCAGTTAAAACTGATTTTTTTGTTGCATATTGCAGTTGAAACTCAAATGGTAGACCACTTGTTCAACAAAGTGAAGTCAAGAGCCATAAAGCGGACACGGAAGAACTTTGTTGGAAGCACAAAAAATAGCTTGTTGGAAGAATTTTGTATTCCTGTCTCAATATCTGAAAACATGCACTCGGTCATTCCTTGAACGGAAAGGGTAAAAATTCGATCTTCTCAATATCTAAAATTTTTGTTGAACATCTTTCTGGTTTCTTACTAGATGATGGCTGTGATGAACATCTTTCTATGGCAGGCATGCACCGGCTAGCTTACTACACCCAACATCAAGCGATTGCTTGTTCAAATTCAAAATAAGAAGAAACGCGGTGTGCAGGTTTCCTTGTTTTCTCGATAATTCTAGCAAAGTGCTTCTCTCTATTCCTGCGTTTTGAAATCCCATAGGATTGGAAACCATGCCGCTTCCATACATGTGTTTTTCATGTTCCAATTTTTTCTATCCTGTGTTCCGAAGGACTAAATCTTGTTTGCTATTAGGTTGGTCTATTTAAGCAGAGAGAGAGAGAGAGAGAGAGAGAGAGAGAGAGAGAGAGAGAGAGGCGAAGGAAATTCAAAAACTGAGAAGCTACGCGTGTTGCTTGTACTACTGTATGTTCAACGAATAGAACGCTCTGTGTGTGCTGTCTGTACTGAATCCATGGACATAAGATTGTATAAAGCAGGCAGCAGGTTCGACCGGCGTGTAGAGATTGCAATAGGTAGGTAGAGCAAAAATCCGTCTGAAATAAAAGAGATTGCGCGTAGAATTTAAGACCCGTACCCGCACTTGTCGGGTTTCAGGCGGGTTTTGGGTGTTCGTTGAGTTTGATTTTTTTATAAACATACTAAAACGTTTAATAAATAAGTCTAAAAAATCATTCATTTCGAATGACATTACAACATAAAATGTTTAGTTGTTTATAAAAATTATGAATATAGGTTGCGATAAGTAATATGAAACAATTAAATTATAGAAAGCAATCAAATTAGACTTTAAAATTATAAATATAAATGATTTTGGGTATTTACGGGTGTAAAACCCGCGATAAGTCGGGTCGGGTGCGGGTTAAATCCGTGGGTGGAAAGCCCCACCCGCCCCCGCACCCGTTAGGTGCAAAACCCGTCGGGTATCCGCACCCGCGGGTGGGATTGCCATCCGTACCTGTGTGGCGTTGAAGGTGACAGAGACGGAAGGATCGGTGCGGAGTGTGGCGTTTCAATTTTGTGGGCATGCTCGGGAGGAGTTTCTGAATGAGAGGAATTGGACATGTAGTGTCTCACTACCAAGAGTGCACTCCTTTTTCTCTAAACATGATAGGCCTTTAGTGAGATCGAGTTCAAATTGGCACACTGAAACAAAACATTTGAAATCATTATGGGCTATTCAAGTTCCAGACAAAATGAAAATTGTTGTATGGTACATAATTATTTATCTACAGGTGAGCAATTATTGCATATACATATTACAAATGAGAAAAATGGCTGCATTTTTTATAGCTAAGACGAAGGAGTGGAGCATATCTTACTTCTGTGTTACTATACAAAAGAAATATGAAAATATGTAAAAGAACGCTTCCATCTCAACTTATGCATAAAGAATGTCTAATGCAAAACAGTGGTTTTTGCTGCCGTGACAAGAGAATCAGATGTGAATGTCGTGGTTATTACTGTTACAATATGACATATTTAGGAGGCTCGAAATCAAGCTAAAAATAATGTTGAATTCCTTAATCCCATTAGAGTGGCTACAAAGATCTTTGCATATGTTCAGATGATACTATTGCACTCTTTCAAGCGCAACGGGTTGTCTCAAATAAAAGACATGCTATCTAATTCTCATTTTTAATATTGCACAACAAGATCATGTATGCGTCAATGTGGATGTTGCCTTATTTTCAGTACCAAATGGGATGGGGTATGGTGATTTGTAACCATATGGGAGTCCACCTTTGCTGCAATGAATATGTGAATATGTTTTCATCACCCTCACATGGGTGAAGGCATTGCAATCCGTCAAGCACTATTGATCGTAAAAAATCATGATTTCTTTAAAATAAACTTATTTTTGGACTGTCTATACATGATTCATAGAATAAAATTTGTTGTCCATAATAGGTCAATCATGAGAGCTATTGTAGGAGACATCAAATAACATGGCTTCACGGATTGAATCTTGTTCTATTAAGTTTTCTAGTTGTGAATCAAATGTATTAGCACATAAGTTGGCTCATTCTGCCACTTTTTTTATCTGTAATATTTCAGTAGGTGCTATTCCAAATTATATCGATCATGAAATATGTAATGATGTTACTTAATCAATAAAATGACGTTTTGTCTAGAAAAAAAACCGTGGCGGTAGGTGTTTCTGCATGCATGCTCTCCTCTGTCGCCAGTTGCTGGTAGCAATGAAGCAGGATGTAAACGAGGGTGGGGAGGGAAGACAGGTTGACTCACATAGGATGCACAGGATGTGTTGCAACTGTAATCCCGTATGGGTAAGGTTTTTGAGATGACGTGGCCTTACGAGAAGCCAACTTTATAGCAATTAGGTGTTATCGTGTTGTGCTTATATAAGATATTTAGACAAGGCATATGATTAAATATATTATTGGATGGTGAGCCAATTAAAAAATTAAAAATACACCTTGTCGGCGTTTGGATTTATGACTAGTAACTAATGTGTTGCGCGTTCGTCCTCGAGTTGCCCTAGCTAAGAACATGAAGAGATTTTACTGGTTCAAGCAAGATGCCCTACGTTAGGTCTGGGGTGTTTCGCTGTTGTTTATTGAAAATGGTGGTGGTTCTCCTACAGGTGTGAAAGCTTCTCCTTTGAAGGTCGATCAGATCCTCGCTTTATACTCGCTCGCCTCTCTCTTTTCAAGTGGGGTGGAGATCATGGGCACATGGACAGCTTATCCCGTCGTACGTCGGCCGGAGTACTCGATGGAGTCATCGCCTTGGGAGTCCACCGCCTCGGGAGTCTTCCGACCCGCCTACTCTCGTCTTGTTGCCGGGGTCAGTCGTACCAGAGCGCACGCGCGCTCCTCACATTACTTCTCTTATGTTTCATTGGAAGGGACGAGCATTCAATGCTCCCGTTAGGGGCGGCACTCGAGTGCCTTGCCACTTGGCTATGATGGCGACCGCTCCGTGTTGAAGGCCGTCTACCTCTCCCCTACACGAGGTCGGGCTCGGGCTTCCCCTCCGAGGTCTTCTCTTTGCCTTGACGCCTGGGGAGGAGAGGCTCGCCGCTCGCCCCTAGGGGGTCGGGGTTGGGAACCGTCAGTAGCCCTCGAGTCGTTGATCGATCTCGCCAATTGACAAGGGGGTGAACATCGGTCGGCTTCGATCCTGCATAGTTAAAAACAAGCAGAAGATCGTTAGTGCGTGATTTATCTGGTGTTGCGTGCTGAATGAACCTCCGACGGCCGGTCACGACTTCCAGTCGTTCCCACCGGGGTCCTACGGCTAGTCCCCGGGCCCTCTTTCGAGAGGACGAGTAGTTGTTATGGCGAGTTTGTCTCGCTCTCCATCCGTGAATCGTTCGTGATTCGGAGGGGTCGGGCCAATCGGGGGCTTTCCTCGATAATCGAGCAACCGGGCGAGGGGAGTTGTCTATCGGATAGAACCGAGTGAAACCCACCCATCCTGTTCGTTTGGACGGTCGGATTCACTGGCCCAGCTTCGCGGTGTGGGGCTTTATGGTCGTGGCTCGGTGCATGCGTTTCATAAGATCCCCGCTCGAGGCGTGCGTGTGGTTCCCGAGCTCATTGTCGGCTCGAGAGGCTCGATGCCAACCCTTCGAGGGGTTACGTCGATGCTCGCGAGGCTGGGACTCCACTACAGTCTTAGAGGTGTCGGGTGGATTCGTCCTTCATGAGGTCGTCTCTATCGCGGACAGCCTCGCATCGCCTGCCCCTCACTCGTGGGCACCCTGGGCGGCCTCTAAGCCCTTCGTAGGCCAGCCTTCGAACCCGGTGTGTGACACCCTTATTTTCGGGTTCTGCATGTATTCATGTTTCATGTAGAAAAACACTTTTAAAATAAGTTGAAATCGAGAAAGGATAAAAAAGTTAGCCAAAAAGAGCAAATTCCAGTTTACAGAGAGCGCCAAAGACAACTCCCGCGGCTCACTGGCCACGTGGCGTGTTCGGAGCTCATCTCCGCAAATGGGGAGAGGTCCGCCGCTAAACTGGCTACGTGGCAGGCTCGGGGCTCATCCATGCAAAGGGGGAGAGGTCCGACCCTGTGGGACACGTGTTGCCCCCGGAGCTAGCCTCTGCGGACAAGCGAGGCCAGTCCCGCAGGGCACGTCTCACCTTAGGACATCGGGCGTTGGTTGCGTCGATCTCGGCCCCACCACAAGGGACTCGACCTCATATGCTTTGTGTCGTCTTCTGACGCTGGAGCGATCATCGACAGCGGGCGAGGGGGGCGTCGGAGTCGAGTCCGGTGACGCCTCGGGACCGGAGGAGCGGAGGCAAAGGAAGAGGACATGTGCTTCTTTTGCTTCCAGCTTGTCGGGGTTCGGTCGGGTCTCTCGGCGGAGTGCGGGCGTCGGGACGTCGTGCTCGAACGGTTGCGAGGTATGCCTAACGGGCTGGTAAGACTTTTCTTTCTTTTTCTCCTTCCTTTTGATGAAAGCTCTTGGGTTTTGATTAGGGGTTTCGTTTTTTCGGCAGGAACTGGTTCGCCGAGCTGCCGAGGAGTCGCGACTTCTCCTTGAGAGTGAAGACCGTCAGTGTCGTGCAGGAGCCGAACTGGTTGAGGTGAGGGGCGAACTCGAGAGGATCTAGGCCGCTGCGGGGAAGCGGCTCATGCGGTGGCGGTCACGACGGAGGGGGCGGCGTCGTTGTCGGACGAACTCACCCGCTTCCGTGCTGCCGTTGATACCGCTCGAAGTGGCGTGTCCCGAGCTGTGGAAGAGCTGGCAGACCATGGTCAGGATATTCGGGATGCCCGGGCTGTAACACCCTCAAATTCATTACCATGCATTGCATACATTTTTCATGTAGAGAAGCATTGTAAAAGAAGTAAAATGGAGAAAGAACCCTAGAAAAGGAGAAAGAACTATAGAAATAGAGAATGAACCATAGAAATGGAGAAAGAACCATAGAAATGGAGGAAGAACCATAGAAATGGAGAAGGGAATATAGAAATGGAGAATGGGACATAGAAATAGAGAGAGGAATATAGAAATGGAAAAAAGATAGCTGAAATGAGCCATTCCCAAATTCCCCCCAAATTTCCCCCCAAAATTTCCAAATTCCCCAATTCAACAAAAGGGGAATTTTCCCCACATTTGGGGGAATTTAATCCCCAATGCTGCCGCAGCCAAAAAGGGGGAAAGTCACTAGGACTCTTTGGTTGAGTTCCAAATTGACTAGGACTCTTGGTTGAGTTCCAATTGGATTAGGACTCCTCTTTTCTCCCTCTTATAAATACAACCCCAGCCCCCCTCCCCCCCCCCCGCGTGGTCGCAGCCCTCCCCCCCAAGTTGCCGAGTTGGAGCCCCCCTCCAAGTCGCCGAGTTGGCCACCCCCCCTGCCGGAGTTTGGTTGCCGGTGAGCCCCGCCGACGAGCCCCGCCGTCGAGCCCCGCCGTCGAGCCTCGTCGTCGAGCCCCGTCGTTGAGACCCGCCGACGAGCCCCATCACGCCTTGCCGTCGCTGGAAAAGAAGCCGGCGATCTGTCCTACCCTAATCTTCCATAGAAAAATTCCCCGATGTTGCCGTTGCTAGGAGAAAGGCCCTGCCACAAGGAGGAAGTGAGGTAGGTTTTTATTACCCATATTACGACGTAACCGCTGTTTCTGCGCATCCGTTTTCTTCGCCCCCCTTCGAGCAGAAACTTTTTCGTGTGGACAGATCGTGTTTTGATTGATTTTTAACGATGGAATTGATCTAGATCTTGAGTAAAGATCATTACCACGTCCACACTTGATTCCTACACCCTTTTTCATCATAAAACCCCATGAAAGCCCATTAAAACATGCAAGAACACATACAAACTAGTTTAATAAAACAACACCATAGGATTTGCATTCATCTACCCATTGCATGTTGAGTAAAGTTCGTGCATGATGATTGATTGCTGTAAATTTTGTATGTGCGTGGTCGTGAGTAGAAGGACAAGCTCAAGAGGTCATCTACGAGGAACTAAATCACCAAGACTTTGAGACGCTTGAGCAACAAGAGCCATGGGAGCAAGACAAGTGCCCCTTGACCATATTGATCCTATGTTTTGAAACTGTTTTGCTTGCGAAAACGTGTATGCTTGATTCAACTTAATGGCACACCCTTTTTATAGAAGTTTACTAGTTTTGTTAACCATCCTTGCCGCCGGGAAAGTTGATGAGTCAGGTATGGTCGTTTTTCCTTTTTGCTTCGCTTAATTTATGAGATACAGGAAGCTGAAATAAAATATGGTTAGCTACTGCACTCATATGAATAATGATGATGAGAACTTGATGATGTTAATGAGCATGGAATTGTTGAGATCTAGGCAAGCTTGGTTCGTGGATGTTGGTAGATGAGATGGTGGTTTACTTGCCGTAGATCTAAGGATCGGTTCATGCGAGAATATGCCAGGAAAACAGTGCCACCATAAGGCCAAGTATGGGTACGGTTTAGCTGATTAATTAGGTGTGTTGCTAGCTTGTTATGGACCGTTGGATGGCACGGGGAATAGGAGTCGAGGAGGACTGCCCCGGGAACTGCATGGCACAAGAGGAGGCCCGTGGGTGGGAGAATGGAGATTCGAGCCTGCCGGTGAAACCTCAGTGGGTCCGTATATCTCGTAGCCCCTTTGTAAATGCTATTTTGTGATCTCTTGACCATATACCGACAGTTGTGTACTGGTATAATGGAGGTTCTTTTTAGTCACCGATGGGTGACGAAATCATAAACTTGTGGGTAATGTGGTGCCACCTCTACAGAGTGTAAAACTATCATGATAGCCGTGCTTCCGGTCACAAGCACCTGGCCAATTTCCATGATTAGATGCAAAACTTAGGATGGATGTTATGGTATGGTCATTGGGATTGGTTTTGGGACTGTTTTGAGTCATAACAATGAAATTGGTTTTGGTTATATAATATGAGATGACTATGAATATTCATGTCACACCCAGTTTTTCCGAAGAACAACCGAGTGAATATCACATGTATGCCAGGATCATTTTCTCATACATGTGATGACAAATAGTGAAGCATCATTTATTACAAGCCAGGTGTCGAATATAAGTAAGTCTTACATAATAAATGTCTCAATGGACACTAATGCTTCATCACAAGTAATTAAACTAGCAGCGGAATATTATTCTTTAGTGCTCCATCACAGGTGTTGCCCGGGGGTCTTCATGAACCTAAAAACCATCCTTGGGTCCAAAATCTTGGTCATTATACACCACCTCATTATCTTGACCTGAGCAGCAATATAAACCAAGAAATATGCAAGGTTGAGTACCAACGGTACTCAGCAAGTGTGGGAAAATTATATCATGCATGGCTAGAACAAGGAGAGGTTGAACTCATGGTTAAAGCACTACGCAATTAATACCTATCACCTTAGCTTATTAAGCACCTACACTACTACACAGGTGAAATGGTTCCAATCTCCCATCCCATCATCATCCAATAACCATAACATCATTTCCAATGTTAAGCTCCCCGCTTAACTTCCAAAACCATCAATCCTCTAATCATGAATAAGTCCAGGCCGCTCTTAACCGTGAGCACGGCTGTCAAGACAGTTTTGACTCTGCAGAGTTTGTACCACTGTACCCACAAGTAGTGATTTCATCCCCCGTTGCCGGGTGGACTAAAAGAACCTCCATTATGCCAGTGGCTACGATCCACATTCACATCTCCCAGGTGTGTGGCCAAGAGATCACTACGAAGCCTTTACAAAGGGATTCCCGACGAGCGTGGGCCCACTGAGGTTTCACCCCTAACAGCATACAAGAGGCTCCAACCCCGCTGCAGTGGCCCCCTCTTGAGCCTTGCGGTTCATATGGTAGTCCAGCTGACACCTACTCCCCGCACCATCCAACACACCCATACTACGCCGGGGATACACCTAATTAATTGGCCAAGCTGCCCCATCTCAGCATGTGGTTGGCACTGTAAAGCCGGGTTACATGCTCCATGAACCGGTCCTTAGGATCCAGGCAAGTACTAAACACAAACCCAAGTCTCGTGCACCCAGCACACAACCAAAACATCCAACTTGCCTTGATCCCTACCTCTACAGAACTCTCAATAGCTCATTCAAGAGTATGGTATAATAAACTGATGATCTCATATCCCAAATATCCCATTCTAAGCATGGCTAAGCATATGCATGTAAATAAATGACATGGTAAAATAAATCCCAACCCAAGCTACAAGGAAACAAGGTAATGCAATTCTAGGGAAACTTCCTAGCATGGGTTTCTTATTTCATTTGACAATGCAAATAATTCTATCTACACATCCTAGCATAGGATCAAAGTGGTCAAGGACACTTGCCTCCTTCTTGCTGCTCTTGAAATGGGTAGTCCTGATCTTGGAAAGTGATAGCTTGCTCTTGAACAGGTTCTACTTCATACCATCACACATAGCAAAAGAAAAATAACAATCATAAGACATAGTTCACACTTCTACTTCATACAAATCACACATTCACATTTATGAAAGTTCTTTACCATTATATGTGTTGTGGATACTCTATGTGTGTTGATTTGTGGCTTGCATACACTTTTATTTATATGTGTATGATTCCTACTTTGGTGTTCACATTTATACTCACATACTATATATATATATATGTATATATGTGTGTTTCAGTTTTAAATAAATTCCTTATATTAAACTACCAAGTATGTATGAAAATATTTTTCTTCTCCATATGTGCCTTCATAATTTCTATCAACCCTAAACTGAACTCTTTGAATTTTAAAAACTCCATTTATCATTTACTAGTTGCTATAATTTCAGATTTATATTCCTATGCATAATTGTGTATTTTATTATGAAATTAGTAATACACATCATCTAAACAATATAGGTTCCGGTCCTAAATAATTTAATAACATATTTTGACCTTGGCCTCTGATGTAAACTATTTCATAATTATTTTCCCTATTTTTCTACAACTATTCTTTACTTAAAAATGTGTCCCTATACTAATAAATGTGAATAATAGATGAAACAGATTCATTTCAGCCCAAAAATATATTTTTATCTCACTCCAAAGTTTTCTAAGTACTGAGAAAGTTTTTAATTAATTTTGACAATTATGTTTGTCCCCCTTTTTAAATTTTTAAATACTAGTTACATATTCAATTTTCTAAATTAAATACTAAACAGGGCTAAAATAATGAATTGACCCCATTACAGGGTCTATAATATTATTTTCATAATTTCCAGGGGTCTAGCTACACTTATCAGAGGTGTTTTTCCTAATTTCTATTAAGTCCAGGGGCTAAAACTGATTTTTAAATGAATTTACATGATTTTCTGGAGTTCCAGGGGCTAGATCTGAAGTTTCCGGGGCTAGCTCTCAATTCCAGAGAACCCCAGGGGGTAGCACGTAAGAATTCCAGTCTTTATAATGCGGGGCTGACGTGGACCGTCTGATTTTAAACCGATGGCTGAGATTATAACATCGAACCGGTACGCGGGGTTTTAAAGTCTACCGTGCGATTTAAAATAAACGGCGCACAAGCGGCCACGTCGCTCTGATCGAGCGCGGGCGGCGCTGCCGGCGGCGCACGGCGGCCGGAAGCGGCGATCTCGCCGGAAACTTTCGGATCCTCGAGAATTCTGCCTAAAACTGTGATCTCATGGCATAGATCGGTAGAGGGGAGGTCAGGGATCTCACCTCGGGGGTTTTCTCGAGCTCGGGGGTCCTGGAAAGTGATCGGCGGCGAGGTCCGAGGCAAAACCACGACGAAGCTCGTCGGCGCTGGATTTACACCGTAAGTCTTCGGGTTTTCTGCACCTGCAAAGTTCCCCGGAGGCGGTGGATCAAGACCAGCGAGTTAGATCAGAGTTTCCGAGCTTAGATCGGCCAGAATTCACCGGCGAAGTCTCGGTGCTCACCGGAGTGAAAATCGGCGATCGCGTGAGAAAAACTGATCGGATCGGGGGTTTTTATAGCCGGGGAAGGGCGGTGGGTCTGTTGTGATCGAGTTGGAGTCCTCTGGGACCAGAATTCGGCTGCGGGACGGGCTTTCTTGGTCGGTTGCGATTTCGCGCGCTCGGGAGAAAAGTCCGGGGTCGCGGGGGCTCGGGGTTAGGGATGACATGTGGGTCCCACCCGTCGGTGAGGGGCAGCGCGGCGCGCGCAGGGGCGGGCTGGTGCGGGGGTTTGCTGGGCCGGCTGGGGTTTCGGCCCACTGGCCAGTTTTTTTCCGGTTTTCCTTTTTCTTTTTCCATTTCCTTTTCTGTTTTGAGTATAATTTGAATTCCAGTTTGAATTTGAATTTTTGCAAAACATGCAACACGTCCAAAAATTTCTAAATTCCCCTCTGAACATGGTTTATGGTTCTAAATCAAAATTTGAGTTTTGACTAAAAATTTGGGGTGTTACAGCTCTACCCCCCTTAAAAGAAATCTCGTCCTCGAGATTGGTGTTTCTAAGAAAACAATTCCGGAAATTGTGCCTTAAGCTCATCTTCCCGTTCCCAGGTAGCTTCCTCTTCTGAGTGATGCTTCCACTGCACCTTGCACATCCTGATTCTCTTATTTCTGGTGAGGCGTTCCATTGTCTCCAAAATCTTGTATGGTTGCTCGGCATAAGACAAATCCTCAGCTACATCCACTTCATTCATGGGTAACACCTCTTCAGGCGTCCTCAGGCATTTCTTGAGTTGTGACACATGGAATACATCGTGCACGTCCGATAGATGAACCGGTAACTCTAGCTGGTACGCCACTTCGCCTTTTCTTTCCAAAACTTGAAAGGGTTCGATGTATCGAGGTGACAACTTCCCTTTCACCTTGAACCGACGAAGTCCTCTGATAGGGGACACCTTGAGTTAAACATAGTCTCCCACGTTGAAAACGAGTTCTCTTCTTCGTACATCAGCATAACTTTTCTGGCGTGTTTGTGCTATCCTCAAGTTGTTGCGAATCTCCCTCACCTTTGCCTCGGCTTCTTGTAGCACTTCGGGACCAAACACTTTACTTTCTCCTGTTTGGTTCCAAAATAGGGGAGTTCTGCACTTCCTTCCATACAAAGCTTCAAACGGTGACATCTTCATACTAGCTTGATAGCTGTTGTTATAGGAAAACTCCGCATACGGTAAGTTCTTGTCCCAACTCCTATTGTTTTTGAGTGCACATGCCCTTAACATATCTTCAAGGATCTGATTGGTTCTCTCCGTCTGCCCGTCAGTTTGGGGATGATAGGCAGAGCTGAAATTCAGATGGGTTCCCATGGTTTCATGCAACTTTTGCCAAAACCTCGAGGTGAACTGCGTCCCTCGATCCGACACTATCTTCTTCGGCACTCCATGGTAACACACAATCCTTGACATGTACAATTCTGCCAATTTGGATCCGCCGTAGCTTTCTTTCACCGGAATGAAATGAGCTACCTTGGTTAGCCTATCAATAATGACCCATATTGAATCATACCCGGATTGGGTTCTAGGCAATCCCACGACAAAATCCATGCTGATTTCTTCCCACTTCCATTCAGGCACTTTGAGTGGTTGCAATAATCCCGCGGGTCGTTGATGTTCGGCTTTCACCAACTGACATGTGTCACATAGGGCAACGTATTCCGCGACATCTCGCTTCATGCCATACCACCAATACCTGCTTTTGAGGTCCTGGTACATCTTCGTACTCCCAGGATGAATGGAATAGTCAGAATCATGAGCCTCCTTCAAAATTAATTCACGGATCTTCTTTACTTCTGGCACACAGATCCTTTTCCCGTGCCACATCGTTCCTTGTTCATCCTCTCTAAAACCAGGAGCTTTATTTTCCTTGATGAGCTGTCTGATCTCTTGTATCTTCTCATCATTCTTTTGGCCCTCGCGTATGTCTCGCTCAAGTGTGGAGTCCACTTCCATGGCGATGGCTTCACCACTATTTACTAGACATAGATTGAGCCTTATAACCTCGTCCTTCAATTCTGCAGGCATATCCTTCAAGCTCAACTTATTGACCTGCACTTTCCGACTCAAGGCATCGGCCACGACGTTTGCTTTCCCGGGATGATAGTTGATGCCCACATCAAAGTCATTGATTAGCTCTAACCATCTCCTTTCTCTGAGGTTGAGATCAGGCTGTGTGAATATGTACTTCAAACTCTTATGATCCGTATATATCTCTGTCCTCTTCCCCATCAAATAGTGCCGCCAAATTTTCAACGCGTGTACCACTGCGGCTAGTTCTAGGTCATGTGTAGGATAGTTCTTCTCGTGCTTCCGAAGCTGCCGGGATGCATATGCCACGACATGTCCTTCTTGCATGAGAACACATCCCAACCCATTTCCAGAGGCATCACAGTACACTGTGAAATTCTTCTGCATATCTGGCATAACCAGCACTGGGGCCGTTGTCAATCTCTTCTTTAGCTCCTGAAAGCTCGTATCGCACTGTGGCGTCCAGGTGAACGTGATTCCCTTTTCCAACAGTTTGGTGAGAGGTCTCGAGATCTTGGAGAATCCCTCAATAAACCGTCGATAGTATCCAGCCAATCCCAAAAAGCTTCGAACTTCCCCTACATTTTCAGGGATCTTCCACTTCTGGATGTCTTCGATTTTGGCGGGATCTACGGAGATTCCTCCCTCCGAGATTATATGTCCTAAAAAGGGAACTCTCTTTAGCCAAAACTCACACTTGCTCAACTTGGCATATAGTTGGTGTTCTCTCAGCCTCTGTAACACCAACCTTAGATGTTTCTCATGTTCTTCTTCATCTTTGCAGAAGACGAGAATATCATCTATGAAAACCACCACAAATTTGTCCAGATATTCCATGAATACCTTGTTCATGAGGTACATGAAATATGCCGGGGCATTGGTTAGCCCAAAAGGCATGACAGTGTATTCATACAGTCCGTACCGAGATACGAAAACTGTCTTGGGAATATCTGATTGCCTTATCTTGAGTTGGTGGTACCCCGACCTGAGATCAATTTTCGAGAACACACAAGCTCCCCTCAACTGATCAAACAAGTCTTCAATGCGAGGCAATGGGTACTTGTTTTTGATGGTTACCTCATTCAAGGCACGGTAATCCACGCATAACCTTTGGGTTCCGTCTTTCTTGGGCACAAATATCACCGGAGCTCCCCATGGTGAGGAACTAGGGCGAATATACCCCTTCTCCGTCAATTCTCTCAAATGATCCTTGAGCTCTTCTAGCTGCTTGGAGTCCATTCGATAAGGTCTCTTGTATATCGGGGCTATCCCCGGTACTAGCTCAATTGCGAACTCCACGTCACGGTCGGGAGGCATACCTGGCAACTCCTCCGGAAAAACATCTGGATATTCCCTGATAGTCCTGATTTCCTCAACTTTCACCTCCACTTGATTTAATTTAATGTCCCTCCTAGGCTCGTGTATCGTTATGAACTTTACTCTTGTGCCACTAGGGTGAGTTAGTTCCACCGTTCTGGTCGAACAATGGATGATTCCTTTATGTTTGGTCAACCAATCCATACCCAAAATAATATCTATCCCTTGTGAATCGATCACTATGAGGTTAGCGGTAAATACTATCCCATTAATGTCTAGGTTCACTTTGGGACACACTTGTCTTGTCCTTATTTCTCCACTTGGAGAATTTACCGCTAGCATATGGTTCATTTGTGTGGTTGCTAGGTCATGCTTCTTAACAAACCATTGAGCAATGAACGAATGGGTAGCACCAGAATCAAACAGCAGAGTTGCAAGGTGTAAATTGGCAGGAAACTTACCAACTACCACGTCGGGTGCCTCTTGTGCTTCCTCCATAGTGACGTGGTTCACCCGTCCTCTCATTACGTTCTGCTGCTGTGGCTGCGTGGGCTTCTTCTTTGGACACTTATGGGCGTAGTGCCTCACTTCACCACAGCTGAAACATTGCACCCCAATCTTAGATGCTTGGCCCTTGTTGTCTTGGGGTTGGTTTGGGGGTCCTTGCGCTGCTGGTCGAGGTGGATATGCGGGGCGAGGCTGCTGTATAAACTGACGTTGCGGCTGTGCTGGTGCTGCGGGAGGCCTGTAGTTTGGGTTGTACCCTCTTGGTGCTGAATAGGGTACCGCAGCACGGCTCGTCTGCCCCGTAGGTTGCTGCATCATACGTGGGCGGGTGTTGCTCCCTGAGGCTTGATGTGACCACCCAGCCTTCCTCTTATTCTCATTTTCCAGGGCCTTTAGCTTCCTTTCTACCACAAATGCTCTATCCACCATCTTTTGAAAGCTTTCATACTCATTGGAGGACATTGCACACTGCATCTCTGCGGTAAGTCCTTCCACAAAACAATCTTGTTTCTGCTCATCAGTCTCTATGTCTCGTGGAACATAACGGGATAGTTGAGTAAATTTAGTGAGGTATTCCCTCACCGTCATGTTTCCTTGCTGCAGTCTCAAAAACTCCTTCCTCTTGTTTTTGAGTTCACCTCTTGGGATGTAATGGTTGCGGAAGCTACGCTTGAACTCTTCCCAAGTGATGCTCTCAGGGTCATGATGGGCGGCCACGTAGGCGGTCCACCAATCAGCAGCAGGTCCATGTAATTGATGAGAGGCAAACAGCACCCTCTCATACCCTTGGCACTGTATGATCCTCATCTTACTTTCAATGGTCTTCAGCCAATCATCTGCCTCCAGAGGTTCAGCAGCACTTGCAAACTTTGGAGGTTGAGTTCCTAGAAACTCACTCAACCTTGGTTGGCGTGGTGCAGCTTGTGGAGGTGGAACTTGATGCAAGTTGGCCACCACTTGAGTCAAGTTCTGGATGAGCTGATTTTGATTCTCCAGCATTTGGTAGAGAGGATCAACTTCTTCACGGCGACCACCCCGGTCCTGGCCTCCAGAAAGATGAGAGTTGCATGCCTCATCATTGTTGTTGGCGGGGTTGGCAGCACGTCCTTTTCCTCTTCCGGCCATCTGGCAGAATCAACCAATGTTAATTTGAAAGCATTTAGTATCATCTTACTACTTTCACTTGTTCGTACTTTGAAGTGTTGAAGCTTTGTTAAAATTTTACGAGGGTTTATATCTCACACCAAACAAATGCACTATTATTTCCTGTGGGTTTACACACCAAAGCAAAACAATCTGAAGACGAGGCTGTGGACAATTGCTCATGGCTTCCACAACTCACGTCACACATCAAGCATTATCACACCATTAACTACGTAACGACTTGACTACTCGACCTCTTGCTAGCTAGGGGAAAGACTCTACACTACTCGTCCTCTTGAGCTGGCTCCTCGGGATCTTCCTCCTCATTTCGGCTACCTTCTGACTCTGCTTTGGGTGGGGAGGCTGCTGGTGGAGAAGTGCGACGACGCCTGATTGCTCGGCGATCCGGGGAGTCAGGGGTCCATGGATCACTCACGGTGACACACAGTTCATTCCCATCTCCTCTTTCTCTCGCCTTTAAGCAAGCTCGCAGCAATGCCTCCGTTTCCTTCAGGGTGTCTCGGACATCCTGAAGCTCTTGTTGACACTCCTGCAGTCGAGTGCTGAGCATAGCAGCATCCTCCAAGCACAAGTCCATGTGCTCATGGGAAGTCCCTTGCTGCACCGGTGGGTACTTGTACTCCGTGGTGCCACTCTCACGTTGGAGGACATACATGTACTCAGTTTTGTCCAAGTGGCGACGATAGATGTGACTCTGGCAGGTGATGGCCTCCCAGGTGACATCTCTCCGCGTCAACTTGTGTTGCTCGACAAGCTGGAGAGTGGTGAATCTTAAGCAGCTGATTCTCGTGTATAATCCTCATCTCCGAACTCCATTCTTCCCTCTTCTCACGGATGGTCCTGGTGGAGTTATAGTGGATGATGAGCTTTCCCGTATTGCCGGCGGCTTCGAGCATACGTCGAAGACGGCGCAACAAATCTCCTACTGCCAATCCGTAGGAAAGGTACGTCACTGAACGACTCTCCTCTCTTTCAGCAAGGGCAACTACGGGAACTCTCCCTCCCGTGGACTTACGAGCGGTGCGAATCATGCGAACCATCTAAAACAAAAGAATTAAAAATTAGGTTAGATAAAATTTCAAACAAAAATCCTATTTTTGAATGAAAGTTGGGGTAAGATGAAGAAAATGACCCTTTTAATAACACTTTTTCACCCACACCTTGGAAAATAGTTTTTAAGAAAATAGGGCCCTTAAATACGTCCATTTCTACCTAGGTCCACGTTCCTACGGGCAACCTTGGCTCTGATACCACCTCTGTCACACCCAGTTTTTCCGAAGAACAACCGAGTGAATATCACATGTATGCCAGGATCATTTTCTCATACATGTGATGACAAATAGTGAAGCATCATTTATTACAAGCCAGGTGTCGAATATAAGTAAGTCTTACATAATAAATGTCTCAATGGACACTAATGCTTCATCACAAGTAATTAAACTAGCAGCGGAATATTATTCTTTAGGGCTCCATCACAGGTGTTGCCCGGGGGTCTTCATGAACATAAAAACCTTCCTTGGGTCCAAAATCTTGGTCATTATACACCACCTCATTATCTTGACCTGAGCAGCAATATAAACCAACAAATATGCAAGGTTGAGTACCAACGGTACTCAGCAAGTGTGGGAAAATTATATCATGCATGGCTAGAACAAGGAGAGGTTGAACTCATGGTTAAAGCACTACGCAATTAATACCTATCACCTTAGCTTATTAAGCACCTACACTACTACACAGGTGAAATGGTTCCAATCTCCCATCCCATCATCATCCAATAACCATAACATCATTTCCAATGTTAAGCCCCCCGCTTAACTTCCAAAACCATCAATCCTCTAATCATGAATAAGTCCAGGCCGCTCTTAACCGTGAGCACGGCTGTCAAGACAGTTTTGACTCTGCAGAGTTTGTACCACTGTACCCACAAGTAGTGATTTCATCCCCCGTTGCCGGGTGGACTAAAAGAACCTCCATTATGCCAGTGGCTACGATCCACATTCACACTTCCCAGGTGTGTGGCCAAAAGATCACTACGAAGCCTTTACAAAGGGATTCCCGACGAGCGTGGGCCCACTGAGGTTTCACCCCTAACAGCATACAAGAGGCTCCAACCCCGCTGCAGTGGCCCCCTCTTGAGCCTTGCGGTTCATATGGTAGTCCAGCTGACACCTACTCCCCGCACCATCCAACACACCCATACTACGCCGGGGATACACCTAATTAATTGGCCAAGCTGCCCCATCTCAGCATGTGGTTGGCACTGTAAAGCCGGGTTACATGCTCCATGAACCGGTCCTTAGGATCCAGGCAAGTACTAAACACAAACCCAAGTCTCGTGCACCCAGCACACAACCAAAACATCCAACTTGCCTTGATCCCTACCTCTACATAACTCTCAATAGCTCATTCAAGAGTATGGTATAATAAACTGATGATCTCATATCCCAAATATCCCATTCTAAGCATGGCTAAGCATATGCATGTAAATAAATGACATGGTAAAATAAATCCCAACCCAAGCTACAAGGAAACAAGGTAATGCAATTCTAGGGAAACTTCCTAGCATGGGTTTCTTGTTTCATTTGACAATGCAAATAATTCTATCTACACATCCTAGCATAGGATCAAAGTGGTCAAGGACACTTGCCTCCTTCTTGCTGCTCTTGAAATGAGTAGTCCTGATCTTGGAAAGTGATAGCTTGCTCTTGAACAGGTTCTACTTCATACCATCACACATAGCAAAAGAAAAACAACAATCATAAGGCATAGTTCACACTTCTACTTCATACAAACCACACATTCACATTTATGAAAGTTCTTTACCATTATATGTGTTGTGGATACTCTATGTGTGTTGATTTGTGGCTTGCATACACTTTTATTTATATGTGTATGATTCCTACTTTGGTGTTCACATTTATACTCACATACTATATATATATATATGTATATATGTGTGTTTCAGTTTTAAATAAATTCCTTATATTAAACTACCAAGTATGTATGAAAAGTATTTTTCTTCTCCATATGTGCCTTCATAATTTCTATCAACCCTAAACTGAAGTCTTTGAATTTTAAAAACTCCATTTATCATTTACTAGTTGCTATAATTTCAGATTTATATTCCTATGCATAATTGTGTATTTTATTATGAAATTAGTAATACACATCATCTAAACAATATAGGTTCCGGTCCTAAATAATTTAATAACATATTTTGACCTTGGCCTCTGATGTAAACTATTTCATAATTATTTTCCCTATTTTTCTACAACTATTCTTTACTTAAAAATGTGTCCCTATACTAATAAATGTGAATAATAGATGAAACAGATTCATTTCAGCCCAAAAATATATTTTTATCTCACTCCAAAGTTTTCTAAGTACTGAGAAAGTTTTTAATTAATTTTGACAATTATGTTTGTCCCCCTTTTTAAATTTTTAAATACTAGTTACATATTCAATTTTCTAAATTAAATACTAAACAGGGCTAAAATAATGAATTGACCCCATTACAGGGTCTATAATATTATTTTCATAATTTCCAGGGGTCTAGCTACACTTATCAGAGGTGTTTTTCCTAATTTCTATTAAGTCCAGGGGCTAAAACTGATTTTTAAATGAATTTACATGATTTTCTGGAGTTCCAGGGGCTAGATCTGAAGTTTCCGGGGCTAGCTCTCAATTCCAGAGAACCCCAGGGGGTAGCACGTAAGAATTCCAGTCTTTATAATGCGGGGCTGACGTGGACCGTCTGATTTTAAACCGACGGCTGAGATTATAACATCGAACCGGTACGCGGGGTTTTAAAGTCTACCGTGCGATTTAAAATAAACGGCGCACAAGCGGCCACGTCGCTCTGATCGAGCGCGGGCGGCGCTGCCGGCGGCGCACGGCGGCGGGAAGCGGCGATCTCGCCGGAAACTTTCGGATCCTCGAGAATTCTGCCTAAAACTGTGATCTCATGGCATAGATCGGTAGAGGGGAGGTCAGGGATCTCACCTCGGGGGTTTTCTCGAGCTCGGGGGTCCTGGAAAGTGATCGGCGGCGAGGTCCGAGGCAAAACCACGGCGAAGCTCGTCGGCGCTGGATTTACACCGTAAGTCTTCGGGTTTTCTGCACCTGCAAAGTTCCCCGGAGGCGGTGGATCAAGACCAGCGAGTTAGATCAGAGTTTCCGAGCTTAGATCGGCCAGAATTCACCGGCGAAGTCTCGGTGCTCACCGGAGTGAAAATCGGCGATCGCGTGAGAAAAACTGATCGGATCGGGGGTTTTTATAGCCGGGGAAGGGCGGTGGGTCTGTTGTGATCGAGTTGGAGTCCTCTGGGACCAGAATTCGGCTGCGGGACGGGCTTTCCCGGTCGGTTGCGATTTCGCGCGCTCGGGAGAAAAGTCCGGGGTCGCGGGGGCTCGGGGTTAGGGATGACAGGTGGGTCCCACCCGTCGGTGAGGGGCAGCGCGGCGCGCGCAGGGGCGGGCTGGTGCGGGGGTTTGCTGGGCCGGCTGGGGTTTCGGCCCACTGGCCAGTTTTTTTTCCGGTTTTCCTTTTTCTTTTTCCATTTCCTTTTCTGTTTTGAGTATAATTTGAATTCCAGTTTGAATTTGAATTTTTGCAAAACATGCAACACGTCCAAAAATTTCTAAATTCCCCTCTGAACATGGTTTATGGTTCTAAATCAAAATTTGAGTTTTGACTAAAAATTTGGGGTGTTACAATTCATGAGTATGAGATGAACTTGAGAAAGATTATTGGCTGGTTCAAACTTGATAAATGGTGATTTATGATGAAAGAATGTTGCTGATTTTACTTGGTTATATTGGGAATTAATTCATCTAGACTTAGTTGCTGTTTTACCATGTTTGTGAAATAAAATTTGCTTGCTGCAATGAGCCTTTTTATTTTCTACCTTGTTGAACACCGCCTGAGGAAAGTGACCAATGTCACTAAAAACCAGTTCGGTTTTATGCCTGGGAGGTCTACAATGGAGGCGATTTTCTTGCTTCGTCAGCTTATGGAGAGATACAGGGAGCAGAAGAAGGACTTGCATATGGTGTTCATCGACTTGGAGAAGGCGTACGACAAGATACCAAGGTCAGTCATGTGGTGGGCACTAGAGAAACATAAAGTGCCAATAAAGTACATTACCCTTATCAAGGATATGTACAATAATGTTAGGATAAGTGTGCGCGTAAGTGATAGTGAGACTGATGCATTTCCTATCACGGTAGGACTACATCAAGGATCAGCTTTGAGCCCATACATCTTTTCCTTGGTCATGGATGAGGTGTCGAAGGATATACAAGGGGATATCCCTTGGTGCATGCTCTTTGCTGATGATGTAGTGCTGGTAGATGAAACTAGAGATGGTGTTGATAAGAAATTAGAGTTATGGAGACAAACCTTAGAGTCCAAGGGGTTTTGACTTAGTAGGACCAAAACCGAGTATATGAGGTGCGACTTTAGTGGTGTTGGTCGTGAAGAGGGAAATGTTAGTCTACAAGGACAAATAGTACCTAGAAGGGACTCTTTTCGATACTTAGGATCAATGTTACAAAGCAATGGCGATATTGATGAGGATGTTTGCCACAGGATCAAGGTAGGGTGGATGAAATGGCGACAAGCCTCAGGAATCCTATGTGATAGAAAAGTCCCACAAAAGCTAAAAGGGAAGTTCTATAGGACGGTGATCAGACCCGCGATGCTCTATGGGGCGGAATGTTGGCCAACTAAACGGCAACATGTCCAACAAATGAGTGTCGCAGAGATGCGCATGCTACGGTGGATGTGTGGGCACACGAGAAGAGACCGAATAAGGAATGAGGCGATCCGTGATAAGGTAGGGGTGGCGCTGATTGAAGAGAAGTTAGTCCAACATCGGCTTAGGTGGTTTGGACATATCCAACGGAGACCTTCAGAAGCACCGGTTAACAGTGGGATTTTAAGAGGTAGAGAAAATATTAGGAGGGGTAGAGGACGACCAAGGTTGACCTGGGAGGAGGCGGTAAAACGAGATTTGAGAGATTGGAATGTATCCAGAGACTTAGCTCATGATAGGACCGCATGGAAAGTAGCAATTCATGTGCCAGAATCGTAGTCTTGTTTTTTTTCTTTTCTTCTTTTCTCTTTTTCTTTTCCTTTTTTCTTATTTCTTTTTTCTTATTTCTTTTTTCCTTTTTTTCTTTTTCCTTTTTTTTCTCTTTTTTTTCCTTGTTCTCATATCTCTTCCTCTGTTTTACTTCATTGATATTGGGTTTCATGTCTAGCCGACCCCAACAGGCTTGGGATAAAGGCTTGGTTGTTGTTGTTTTGTTGTTGTTGTTGTAAGATACATGTCATACTTTTTCTGCACTTGCTGAGTACGACATGTACTCACCCTTGCATTCCCACATATACATCAGCTACAGGAGAATAATATTTTGAGGAACATGTGGAGTATTAGGCACGCGCACTACCGTCAACATGCCTGTGGAGTTGAAGATTGGAGCCTGCTGTCTTAGTCATTTTCCACTGTCGTTTAGAGTCTTCCGCTGCAAGAATAAGTTAGATATTCATGAGTGAGACATTGAGTCATTGTAATAAAGTACTTAAAGAATATTTATTCATGGTTATATTCTGAATTTAGTTTGTGGATTACATGTGTATGTGTGATGAACATACTGGGCACACATATGCATTCACTTGGTTCTATTTTCGGAATCGGATGTCACATGGGACGCTGTGGCAAAGGCGAAGGACCACCACAGGTTGTTCCTTTCCCTTCGTCCTTCTTCTAGTTTTATCGGCCTGCGTTTGTCTGATGCTCTTCTGGTATGTTCCGTGCAGAGACACGGGGATGTATCACGATTACTGGTGATTTGGTCGAGGCTCGGGAGGAGAGCATCTGGGATCTTCACGCTCGGGTTTCTCCACCGCAGAGCATAAGTTGGAGAGAGTTCGACATTCGGTGGCAGCGGCTTACGACTGGATGCTGGGCTCGATGTTGCGACCACCTCCGCGGTCCTTGCTTCTTCGGAATCGTGACTTCGGCAGGTTCCCGATCATATTGCGGCGCTTCAGTCGGAGCTTATCGGGCTCTAGGATGTTGGGCGGTCGGTATGTGACTTGGTGCTCGAGGACCGAGCCGGAGTCAAGATCGCCAATCGGCTAGCTCGTTTGCCTGACCAGGTGGACAATCGGCGGCTGGCCGTCGGGGACGCCAGAGTCTTCTGCGGGGCTCGGGTTGCGCTGGGCGTCGTTCTATTCTACTACCTCGGCCTCGACCTTCAGCTTCTTCATGGCTTTCACAAAGACAGGCTGGCGGTGAACTCTAGAGAGCTCGGCGACGAGATCGCTTCTGCCACGTTCTCCTTGGCCGAGCTTGTCTTGGGAAGGGAAATCAAGGAGGAGGCGGACAAGAGCTAGTGGCCAAGCGACCCTTCTTCGTAGTTAGGACTTGTTCTTGATTTGTATCTCGACCTTGTGACTTGCTCGAGCTGTAACTTATTATTTTGTATGTATAAAGGAGGCGTTTTTGATGTCTTGGTGGTGAATTGCAAAGGTGGTTGGAACTTTTGTTGTGTTGTTTTTATTGAATGGCGTGTTTGAGCTCTACATGGATGGGTAGCCCTCGAGCGTCGTGTGAGGGTTGGTTCGTCCCTTCCGTTGCACGATGCTTTTCTACTTTCTAGGGGATCATATGGTGCCGGAGGCCTGGTCTGGTCAAGTAGTGCAAGGAAATCGAAAGTATGGAAAAGAAAATGCAATCCAGACATCTATAAATTATGGCTACCCAACTTGGGGTTTTACAGATAGGTATGGTGACGCCTAGACTACGTTTTGCGATGATTGGCGCCTCTTTTCAGTTGTCGTGTGGGGCGGATGTTTTCCGTGTCGCCTTTGTCGAGTCCCGGGACAAACATCGACCATCCCTGTGTCCTTTGGGGAACTGGTTGAGTGTAGGTCGGGAGTAGTTCCTGCCATCACTCGATGAGTCAAGCTGGGCCCTGCTGCCTCGGCCGCTGCTGCGGCCAATTTGCAACTGTGTTGCTCGTGCGGCAAGGCCTACAAGAACTTCGCATCCACTGTGATGATTCCCTTAGGGCCGGGCATCTTCAACTTGAGGTAGATGTAGTTTGGGATAGCCAGGAACTTCGTGTAGGCGGGCCTTCCTAGAATGGCGTGGTAGGCGCCATCGAAGTTGGAGACATCGAAAGTGAGGGTCTCTATGCGGAAATCGGATTTCTCTCTAAATGTGACGGGGAGGTCGATTTTCCCAATGGCATCTATTGCTGGTCGGGAATGACACCGTGGAAGGGACACGCATCAGGCGGAGGCTAGAACGTGGTATCCCCAAGGCGTCGAGGGTCCCAATATAGAGGATGTTGAGACCGCTCCCCCCGTCCAATAGGATCCTGGTCAGGCGTTTTGGAACTATGACCGAGTCCACGACCAGGGGGGAAACACCCGGGCTGTGGTATAAGGTCGGAGTGGTCCGATCGGTCGAAGGTAACCGCTGCTACGGACCATCGAAGGAAGGTTGGGATGGCGGGAGCGAGAATACTAAACTCTCGGGCTGTCAGCTTTCGTAAGCTTGACTTCCTCTATAGATCATGAGGCAGCCCTCCTGCGTGGGGAAGTTTGGCTCATCGGGTTCGGGATTTGACTCGACGGGCTTCTTGACGTCGCCCACTGCGTATGGTTCCGTGCTGACGAAGCGCTTCAGGAGGGCATATTTTTTAGGGCGTTCCTCACCAGGTAGGCGTGTTTGGTGCACAGCTTCTCGAGGAGTTTCTCGAAGTAGTCCATTTTCCCCGTGGCTGGTCTTTTTCCTTCGCGGCGTTCGACGGCCGCGACGAGGTCCGAACCACTGTTGGCCGGATATTGTCGCCTAGCGTCATCTGCTCGCCTCCTCTTGTCGCCTTTGTGAGACACCTATTTGCTCCCTATGTTAGGGTTCTTCGGCTTTCATTTGTCAAAGATGACCCCAACTTCTTCCTCGTCAAAAGCGTGATTCCAGGCAATGTCAAGGAGGTCCCTTGTGCTTCTAGGCTTAACGTAGTCGAGCTTGTGTACGAGGGATTCACAGGTCTTCCCCGAGAGGAAGGCTGTGACGACGTCGGCATCAACGACGTCGGGGAGCTCGTTGCCCTTCTTCGAGAAGTGCTGGATATATTGCCGCAGGGATTCGTCCAGCTTCCGTCGGCAACCCTCGAGATCCCAAGAGTTCTCGGGGTGCGCATAGGTCCCCTAGAAGTTGCTAAATAACATCTCTTGGAGCTCAACCCAGTTTTTGATGCTCTTTGGCGGATGGTACTCGAGCCACACCCGGGCTGGCTCGGCTAGGTAAATGGGGAGGTACTTGGTGATGAAGTCATCTTACTCTGCCCCGCGAGCCCGACAGGCCAAGCGGTAGTCTTCCAGCCATACGCCGGGGTTGATCTCCCCGTCGTATTTCCCAATATTGGTCGGAGCCCAGAACCATTGCAGAAAGGACACATTGCGTATACGTTTTTTGAGGGCTCTAGGACTCGAAGGACCGAGGCTCTTGCTCCGATCTCTTCCATGGCCGTGGTTACTATTCCGACGGGGTTGTTGGGGCCGAGAATTGGATGGTGAGTCCGTACGGCCTTCCCGGGTTTGCCACCTGACCTCGAGATTTCGGCAGAGTTTACAAGACCCCCACACGCTCGTGCACCGAGTTACCTGACGGGGTTGACGATCCGACCCTCTTGGGTTGGATTGTCCGACTCGGTGTGTGGGTTTCGGCATGGTTCGTTACACCTCCGTCGTGCCTTCGACTCTGGCTGGGGGTTGATGAACCCCGTCCACAGGCGAAGGAGCTTCAGGCCGACTGGGCTGCGGCTGAGGCCAGGAGCGCCTGGAGGTCCAGTTGAGTCCGCCAAGATTCGTGGTCCGCGGGTTCGGGAATGTTGCGTAGTATGGTGGCATCGGCCGCCACATTTTGACTGGCCCGTTGAAAGTGAGGGGCCCGACCGTTGTTGATTATGTCGGCTTGGACCTGGCGGGCGCAGAGGCGTGCCACGTCGAGCCCGAGCTGAGGCCGGGGCGTGTAGATGTTGCAAACACGGTGGCGTTCGTGTTGAGCCGAGCTCGGTCACCATCGAGGCGACGCGTTGCGCCAGAGCTGGTCGGCCAACTTGCGGTGTCGTGCTTCTGATGGCTGGGGGTCGCCTCGTGGCTAGCGCTAGTTGGTGTAGCGATCTGGGAGGCATTGGCTGTTTCGGCGACGTGGTACTCACGAGAGGGGTGCTCGCTCCCCTCAGTGTTGTCGTCAGAGCTGAAGTTGTACTCCAAGATGCGGTGGAGGGATGTTGGAGCGTGTTCGATGATCCCTGTGAAGGTTGACGCTGGGGCGTCGTACATGGCGTACACGCCGTTGGGGATCTGGAGGATACCGGAGCTACTTGCGAAGAAGTCCAGACTCCCAAAGCGGAGGGTATGGCAGGTGAGGGCCAAACGGGACTTCACTTCGTCACCTGCGGTGGCGATGAACTCGAAGTCGCCGACGGAGATTCTCACTCGGAGCGAGATTCAATCATGGAAGAGCCATCGAGGATGCAAAATCATAAACGGTAATGTGCGGCAGTCCCACTTCCTTGCGCGCCAACTGTCGGCTTTCGGATTTCTGACTAGTAACTAATATGCCGTGCGGTCGTCCTCAAGTTGGCCTAGCTAAGAACACAAAGAGATTATACTGGTTCAGGCAAGATGCCCTACATCAGGTCTAGGGTGTGTCACTGTTCTTTCTTGAGAATAGGGGTGTTTCTCTTATAGGTGCGAAAGTCTCTCCTTTGAAGGTTGATCGGCTCCTCGCTTTATACTCGCTCCCATCGTCTCTCTCTTTTCAAGTGGGGTGGAGATCATGGGGACAAGAACAACTTGTCTCGTCGTACATCGGCTGGAGTACTCGATGGAGTCGCCGCCTCGGAAGTCTGCCGCCCTGCCTACTCCCGTCTTGTCGCCAGGGTCAGCCATACCGGAGCACACGCACGCCCCTCGCATTACTTCTCTTCTGTTCGATCGGAAGGGACGGGCATTCAATGCTCCCGTCAGGGGCGGCAACCGAGTGCCTTCCCACTTGGCCACGATGGCGCCTGCTCCGCATTGAAGGTCATTTACCTCTCGCGTATCTGAAGTCAGGCTCGGGCTTCCCCTCCGAGGTCTTCTCTTTGCCCGGACGCCTGGGGAGGAGAAGCTCACAGCTCGCCCCTAGGGGGTCGGGAACCCCACACACCTTCACTCTAAAATAATGAGTTAACTTGACATAGACACAACTATTTAGTTTCTTATTTCATAAACAATAATTTATGAAACGAGTTTAAAAAACAAAACTATTTATGCTCTCCATATCACAAACACAGGACTTTTGATTACGGCTCCATATGTCTAACTAGCATGTCGAACGAGGATCAAAAGCTATGTTTGTGATATAAAGGGTGCAAATATATGTAGGTGGAACGTAGTGTCTTGGATTCAATTATAAAACAAAATACAAGAAGAATGGCGCAAGTTGGAAACGAAGGTCATGCAAATCTTCAAACCCTCTATCAGTGGAAGAGCAGTAAACCATGGATGACGCTTTAGTTATAGAACCGATTCTTAATAATTTCTCTCATTCAAACTGTGTACGACCTTTTGATTTATGGATGTCGGATGCAGATGGATGTGCTCCAAGTTTGTAGTAATGATCTAACCTCTTTTGAGGTCAATGCTGAGACATTTTTCCATTATCTAAAAAAAGATGCAAAAAAATTGTTGTTTGTGAAACTAGTTCTAGAAGTTGTGTTTTCATGAAACAAGGGACTGTTGTTTAAATTTTGATCAATTGAAAAATAATTACTTAAATTTTTAAATGAACAGAGACAAGTTATTGTAAAGCTTGTCTAGACAAGTAATGAAATGCACCAACTTCTCGTACAGGGCAGGCTGAATGAACACGGCTTCCCTCCTTCCATACCGTCCTCCCATGCTTACTCCATTACACTAGAATAAAAGAGATCCAATAAGTATTCGCTACGTTGACACACATGGCAGGAGGGTATTGGAGGAGGGAAGCTGCATTCTGGCTTGATAACACTTTTCTCTCGGCGTGGAGGAGAATGTCATAGCCAGATACCCTCTCACTCGCTGACTGCCAGGTGGCGTTCATTGTGAAATCAAAAAGGCTAGCAAGTGGAGCTGGAATCCACACGAAGGAAATGAGAGAGAATTTAAACTTTTGAATTGGAAGGTTGAGCTCCAAGTGCTATGGTAAACGTGTCATAATGTCTCAACACGAAGACCTAAGCTTACCATATGGTTCTTCACATATCCACGGGTAGGCGGCAAATTTTCAGCTCATTTAGAAAAGATTTCCTATTTGTTGGAATTTAAACGGGAGACAATTCAAATTTGAATTCAAACTTCAGTTTAAAATTCTGACTTCACTGAAATTTAAATTTGCGAGCACCATTGTGTTCCTCATATTCCTTTTGGCTTTTCCTCCAAGTTTGATCAAATTTGGAGTTTGTTTGCTAGTTCAAATGCAATTGGAAAGAAAAAGAAGAGGGGAAGGGGGCCCACTGGTCAGTAGACTTACAACCGAAGTCTACCCGGGTTGCACTCGAGCAGCAGCCGCCACCTCCCCGACGCTCGGCGGCAAACCGACGTTGCCTCACGCCACCTCCTGCTCGGGGAATAAGGACGCCGAGTGCAGCACGTGATCAGCACGCCGGCCCACATGAACCATTTGCTCACTTCTCCACCCTTCTCCCTCGCACAACCGAAGAACCCCACCACCGGCCGATCCCTCTGCTCACCGGCGTCCGGGCGATACAAACGCTTTCGTGCCCGACGAGCTACACGAAAAGGGTCCGCTCTAAGGTGCTGATCACAACCATGCCGACCTCACCCACTCTCTCACATGATCGGTAGAGAATTTTGGTGATTAGTGCGTCGGTAGGCTTACAACCGAGCCACATAAAATTCAGAATTTCGTAGTGATCCTTCTACCATCACGGGTACTGAGCTATAGACACAATATACACCCTCCCACGCTCTTCTAGTATCAAAAATCATAGAAAATCATCACATGTAGGCGTTATTCTTCGAGAATTTTGAGCCGGCACCGATTTTCACCCTAGGTCGCCGATGAGCTCGTAGTTGCAGCCTCTTTTGAGCTGATTTGAGCTCATGCCTGTGCTTAGGATGCCACCACGGTGCTCTAGGAAGAAAGACTGAAGGCTTTGAGCCCTCCTAGCACGAGTGCGACGCTGCCGAACTCCAACTGCCGCTGCCGCCCGTCGCCGAAGGGTTTCCGGTGACTGGGGTCCCCGGCCGACCACGGGGATGAGTTGCCCGTGGTCCAAAATGGGGAGGCGGTAATTTTTGGGGCAGGGGAAGGTCAGAAAGGTGTCTTCCGAGGGGCTCACCGGAGAGCACCGCCGCAGCTCGGCTGTTGGCGCGAGGAGGAAGAAAGCACTGTGCTGTGGGGCCCGTACGCAGAGTTTAAACATTTCTAGGATTTTCCAGTTTTGGGTCAAACTTAAACTGGCTATAACTTTTGCTAGGAAGATCCAAATTTAGTGAACCAAATTTTGTTGGATTCAGCTTTTAGAGTAATTTCCAGAAAAACAAATTTCAGCTCATGAAACTTATTATTTTTTCCAGAATTAATTCCCCAAAATTTAAACTGTTGGGAATTTTATCTGGAGAATTATTTTATGGAAAATTCTGAAATTTGGCTGGGATGTTCATTTGAAAATCCTTGAGTCACAAGAAAAATTTCAGATCCATCCATGTTCATTTAGTCCCCCTAATAGTGTAATTAAGTGAACTACCCTGAGAAAATGGAAAATATACAGAAACATTTTTCAGATTTTCTCAAATCTTGTTTAGGGCATAACTTTAGCTAGGATCTTAAAATGACATGAAACCAATTCCATTATAACCATCTCAAATTCTAGTTTCCAGAAAGTAATGGGTTGAACCATGAAAATCCCTGGAAATCCTTAGAAGCTCCAGTAATGACCAAATAGACTTTTATTTGTACAAAGCTCAAATGAAGTTTGTTTCAAATGAAACTTGGTCAAGTCTCTGGTTATGACCCTACCAAGCCACCATAAAAATTTCAGAGCCAAAGGGAAGGTCTAGCTAGAGTTATGGTATTTACATATTCAGTTCCAAACATTACATTTAAATTGACATATAGTATATTGCTTATGTGTAGTCGCTAAAGGCGAGGAAACTCCGGAAGTGCTGGACTTTATTCTTCCGGACGAAGCACTAACCACTGACCAGCAGCAACAAGGCAAGCCCTGGTTTGCATTAACAAATTTTACAAAGTTTTGCTTTATGTATACTTAGCATGAGGTATGTATGTGCATTAGGTGTAGGATGGATGAAACCCCAAGTGCATAACTAGATTTTTCCTACAAGAGCGCATCTAAGTCCTCGAGTAGTCAGGCTATGCTTAATATTCATAGAACTTTGGTACAAGTCAAGTAGTTGGAATCTACTCGCGAGTATAGGAGTCGGGACACACGGGATTGTTTCGAGTGATGCGAGATCACTTTAGTAAGAAAATGAGACTAGGCAGGGGCTAGGGCGCAGCAAGTGGAAGTCTTGTGGGTGCAGCCCTGTCCATATCGATTGAGGACTGATCCGTGTGCGGCCCGCTGAACAAGTATTGAACGTACTGAAGGCATATCGGATATATGGGCCCCGATAAACCGATGTAACCTAAACCTCCGGGCGTCGAGGCATAGCACACCGATTTATAGGGGTAGGTTGAGGGCAGTAAGGTGGAAATCTGCTAACGGGCATAGAGAGATGCTCAATGTAGGGAACCTGCTGCTCGTCTCGGTGCGACCGGATCGACGTTTGGGCTGTTGGGTGAAAGGTTGTCCCGTACGACACGGGGTGAGCGTGCTGTGTGCAGCTCCACGTGTGGGCGTACGTGACGTGCTATTTGGGTATCCGTGCAGGTGTATATCGAGTCGATTCGCCGTCCCTCGTGGTGATGAGTACCGCTTGTTCACTGAGTCGTGACGTAGGTTAATATATGAAATGATATGATTCAATATTGCTGTCATGATTAACTTGTATTGCTACATGTGTGCCACCAAATATTGCTTACTAAATTTCAGATTCCATGAACTGTTAACTTTTGGCTAAAATATGAATTAAGGATGAACTTGTAGGTGTGTCCTTTGCTGCAATGTGCCATCCCATGTTAGTGATAAACTGCATGTAGAGTTTCATGTGTAGGTGAGTCGGTTAAGTCTTGCTGAGCCATCGTGCTCACGGTTGTTGCTATGAGTGTTTTCAGGTGAGGACTACCCCACGGACTCGGGGTACGAGTCCACCGATGAGGGCTACCCTCCGTCGGGGACCACGGCTGAGTGGGAGCCGTACACGCCGTGCTGAGCTGAGGAGTGCAGCTAGTGTGGGTTGTCCATAGGGCTGGGCAACTGACTTTTGCTAGGTAGATGGGCGTGAGTTGTATAAACTTAGCTTCCGCTGTTGTAATCTCAATACTTAGTTTGTAACTAAAGTCTTGTACTACTTTGTACATATTCAGTTGTTTTCTATGTAATACAATGTCGTTCTTATGCTGTGTGCTGTCGGGTGTCGCATCGAGCGGCACCACCCTCTGAGATCCTGTTAGTGCGGATTCCGGTCCGTCACAGGCTGGTATCAGAGCTGCTTAGGGTATAGCACACTAATTAAGGACTGTATTACGGGAAAACTTAGGATCACGGTGAGGATTTGCTAGTATGCCCAAATAAGAACTATAGTAGTATAGTTACTTGAAGTGGCATAACTAACATACTTGTTATAATTCTGAATTTTGATTATGTAACGACACACCTACGCTCAGGTAAAAAAATGGTAAGGAGCGCCACCGAAAGCGGTTCAATTTCGGTTAGCTCCCCTGACGAGGAATGTGGTTCAGGGATAGGTCTCACAGCTTGGTGTGAGACGTCAATATGAAACTTTTGAACTCTTCATGTTCCTGAGTTCATATGAAACTCTGATCTCTAGCGTGCATTAGGCAAGCAAGTGGAGACCCCATCATGTGGTCAGTAACGCGATAGTGTGTTCTTCTGGAAATAGCCTAGGAGGACATACGCAGCGGTCGCCATCGGCGTGCCCTGCAAGGCAGTAGGTGGTATCTGTTGGGGTGATAAAATTCCCAACCGTGACGACCCGTTCGCGCTTTACTCGGGTTCCCCGTCGTGTGGTGTAAAGACACGATCACGTACCTTGAGACGTGGCTTAACTATAGCACGGCCATATGACAATGATACGGGCGTATGTATTTAATTTCAAATATGGACCTGCCTGAAATGAAAACAACCTTTGAGTGCATAACTATTGAGTGTTCTTCTGCAGGTTCTAACCACGTACGTATCCCATGTAGTACACGTGTGCGAGAGACCGTTTAGTGCCACAATTGAGACATATATGCCGGTATAATCCGGTTAGGATTTTCCTTTTTATGAGGAACGTAGTACCGACATATAATAGGCATTTGAATCAAAGATATAACAAGGAACTAAAATAACCAAGTTTCAAGATTTAGGACCCTGGTTGGGTAGAAAAATTCAATAGTTGATTAGTTAGCTCAAAGGGATTGAAAAACAGAGTGCTCTGTTTTGACAGCAAGTTTGCTGAACTTTAACAGAGCATAACTCATAGTTTATTTAGCCAATGGAGGTGTGAGATATAGTTCTGGAAAGAGGATTAAGTGCTCTACAACCTTGTTGTAGAATTCCAGAGCAGAATCACACATTAATCTGGTTGAAATTCCAGAGGATTGTAAACTGTCCAGAACCAGGACAGATTCAAAACACTCTCTGGACTGTTCTGTTTTTCAAGCATAACTTCCTGTATAAAAATTTAAAATTATCATATGATACATTTTTGGAAAGGGTAGGAGATGTCTTACATCTTTGTAATTCAAAGTTTCTGCAATTGCAGCACGAAATTCGGTGGAATATAGAATTGAAACAGCGACTTCCAAGGGAGGTGCTGTTGAAATTCTTCCAGAATTCTGTTGACTTTGAATTATCATAACTTCTGAACCAGAGCTGATCTGGGGGAAAATAAATACTCGTTGGAAAGCTACTGAGTTAACTTTAACTTTGGTATTCAACTTGAGTTATGAAAATGCCAGGTACCAGGTCAAATCTGGGATATGTAGGAACTGGTCATTCTGGGTAGGGGGATGGACAGTCGAACTCATTGAGAGATTGTTATACCCTAGGGGGTTTAATTACTTCCAAGGGGGTAGCACATACTCATGAATTGTTATATTCAACTAGTGAAGGGTTTGAGTATATGTCCTTCTCAAGTTTGTTTTGCTAGAGACCATGTTTGTGTCGTATTGAAGAAAAAGGGGTAATATACGTGATGACAAAGCGGTATTAACGTCTCGTAGTGACCAAATCTAGTTGAGATGAACTTCCAAAGAGGAAGTCCATCAAGTTGGATTTGACTAGTTTGTATTTGGTATGGTAAGGGTGTAGCTTGTGCAAAGTTATTACATTATCTTCATACGAGATGTATCGCATGTTTACTGTCATTTTGTTTCTACGCCTATTTTATTGGACTCCATGATGTATGTTGCGGGACTGATCTTTATTGTCTTATGGTTGCAGATGGTTCGTACACGGGCCACGCATGAGGTCGGGGGCTCTAGCCAACAGGGGGGTGATGACTCCCAGCCACCTGCCTACGACAGTACCCCGCAGCAACAACAACCACCGCCACCTCTGCTTACACTAGCGGATGTGATCATGGCCCTGGTGGGTAATCATGAGGAGCAGACCGATCTGCTCCGCACGATCGTGCAAAATACATCCCAGGCGGGGGGGGGGGGCGTCAAGAGAGGGGGCCTCATGAGCCCCACACTGTGACGTACTCGGATTTCATGAGTACACACCCTCTGGTGTTACCGAAGCGGCAGAACCACTGGAGGCCGACAACTAGCTGCGGACGATTGAGTCCAAGTTCGGGCTGCTCCAATGCACGGAGCGGCAGAAGACTCTCTTCGTGGCGCAGCAACTTCACGGTGCCGCTGGTGCGTGGTGGGCGAACTATGTCGCCTCACTACTGTAAGGGCCTAAGTTTTTGGTACATATTCAAGTGTTCATCACCCCACACGCACACTTCATTTGAAGAAACTTGATGAACACATTTGAAGAGCAAGTAAACAACATCAACATGATCATTAGAGAACAAACTCACACCATGAAAAAGTGGCATTTCCCACATGCATCATATAGGGGCTGGGCATATGAAAAGCTCCTACACCTTGTTAGGAATGTCCATGCCAAGTTTCACCCAAATTCAAAACCTTTTTGAAGTCCTTTGGGGTATAGATGGAAAGAGGGTGGTTTGAACTCAATTCAAATTCAAACTGTTTCCATCCCATGAATTCAAAAGTGGGATGCATATTCTTACTCAGCACATTTTTCTGAGCTCACACACCAATTTTCATTCCAATTGGAGTTGATCTTGACATGAGCTAAGTTTAGCAAATTCAAACTTTGTTTGAATTTCAAACTGCATATGTGCTGAAAATATATTCAAACCAAACCCAATTTGAATTTATCCTATTCAAATGGCCCAGGGGTAGATAATTCAAATAACCATGGGTATAAGGGGGATTACTGTTTGTAACAGTGAGAGGAAGTTAATTTCAGAGGTTAAAAAGGGGGTGGTACCCACATGTAAGGCTATATAGCAATTCAACCGACTGAAGTCACCGGGCTCGGTTACTCACGCGCAAGCCAGCAGCCGCCACGGCGAGAGAGCGATCGGGACAGCAGGTGCTTGCCGCACCGACCCGCGGAACCACCTCACGGTCTTCTTATCCCCGCAGCCGAGCCAGCCGGAGGCAAAACCGATCAGTCCCTCGCCTCCTCGCGCAAGAAACTGATCAGAGCAGCCTCTGCTCCTCCGAGCGTCGGCCACCCGCAAATCTCGCACACAAGCCTCAGCTGAGCAGCAAAACAGCACCACAGTACCCTCCACTACCCCCTCAAACCATCATCCAGTGATCTCGTGCTCTCTACCCCGAGAATCACACTGATCCGTGGCAGTCGCCACCAAGCCGAGAAGAGGTGCTCTCGTGGGCAGCCTCATCCCGTGCCTGTCACGATCAAGCCAAGCTGTGTTCGGACGCGCAAGCACCTCCTGCAACTCATCTCCAAAGCCTGAGCCAAGAGGTTGAGCGTCGACGGCAAAATTTGCAGTTTGCTTCCAGCCGGTGCAAAGTCACCTTCGGGTAAGAAACATTGAAATTACCGTTTGATGTTCGTTTAAATCCCCTCAAACTTCGCACACAGGAGCTAAAATTAGGGGCGCACAAGTTGGCTTTACAACACATAGCGTAAGAACCCATGTACATGGCAAAATTCCGAGCTTGCTAACGGCGGCTTATTCGGGCAGCATCGAGCGCACGGTGAGACCCACTTGGGAGACCTCCCTGAGCCTACCCATCGCCATGTTGAGCTTCCCGAGCCACCAATGGTTCTGTAGAGCCGCTTCACCAGGCGTTTGGCAGGCTAGTACGCCGGGACAACGTCAACGGACTCTTCCCGAGCCGCTGCGCCGTCGCGAGCTCGGTTAGAGCCAACGTTGATGAGGGGAAACCCTCGCAACGTGTTCAGCGCACCAAATTAGGGGCTAGAGGCGAGTTGGAGCTCAGGAGCTGACCGGACGGTCGAGTTCGGCGGTGCTCCGGCGACCCCGGCGGCGCTACCGCGCAGGAGGCGCGAGGTTGAAGACGACCGAGCCAGGCCCGCTGTCAGTGGGAGGAAACCGGGGGGTTTGATCTTCTGTGGGAACGGATCGACTGTGGCAGCATGGGAATTAAACCTGTAGCCCAGTGTGCCGTCGCCTCGGCGCCCGACACGTGTATCCGTGGACCCACCGGCAGGTTTAAACATTTCCCCGATTTTCAGATTTAGTTCAAACTTCAAACCCAACTTTGGCTAGGAAACTCCAAATCGAGTGAACCAAATTTTGTTAGATTCAGCTCTCTGAGTATTTTTCAGAAAATCAAGTTTCACTTCATGAAAATCCCTATTTATCCAGAATTAATCCTTCAAAGTTTAAACTGGTTAGAATTTTAACTGAAGAACCCTTTGGAGAAAAATTCTAAAATTTTGCTGGGAGGTTAATCAAAATATCCCGGAGCTACCATAAAATTTCAGATCCATTGGAGCTCATTTGATCCACCTGATGGTGTGATTAATAGAACTGTTCCAGAGAAAATAGAAAATGTCTAGAAACATTTTCAGAATTTCTCTGAAATTGTTTAGCTCATATCTTAGCCTAGGAACCTTCAAATTAAGTGAGACCAACTCCATTAGAACCCTATGAAAATCTAGTTTTCAGAAAGTCATGGCTTACTCCATGAAAATCCCTAGAACACCCTAGAAGCTCTAATTTAGGTCAAGTATATAATTATTTGTGGAGAGCACGAATGAGCTTGCTGCAAATAAAACTTGGCCAAGTCTCTGTTTAGGTTGTATCAAAACCACAGTAAAAATTTCAGAGTCATTGGGTCTGTCTAGTAGGACTTATAGGGCTCACAAGTTGAAATTCAATTCAAATACACTTAATTAACACATATACTTGTTAAATCATGTAGTCGCTAAGGTTGAGGAGGAACCCGAAGTCTTAGACTTCGTAACTCTGGAAGAGCAGCTAGCCTACGACCAAGAGCAGCAAGGTAAGTTCTGGTTTGCATTAACCTTTTTTTACTGTTTTGAGCACTAACTTCGAGGACCATTACTTCTTGCATTAGAGTCTTGTTTAAAAACCCAAATGCATAGCCAAGAAAACCATGGGTTGGGATTAGGATTGAAACCCCGTTTAGCTACTGCAATGCTAGGGTAGGGTAGGATTCGGTACAAGTCGAGTAGTTGGAACTACTCGCGAGGATAGGCTAGAGGCACTCGACTTGGGTAGAGATAGCAAATGAAACACATGGCAAGAAAAATGAGACCGAGCGGAGAGTAAGGGCAGCAGGACTTTGGGGTCTGGGTGCTATAGCTCCGTTTGTGTCGATTGAGGACCGAGCCGTGTGCAGGCCTGTTGAACAAGCTTGAACAGTACCGAAGACCTACCGGCTATATGGGAACCGGGAAACTGATGTAACTCGGGTAGCTGGGTGTTGAGGCATAGCTGGTCGTTCTCACGGTAGGTTGAGAGCTCGAGGTTTAAATCGGCTGGCGGCACTGTAGATGCGCGCGCAGAGACCTCTTGCTCGGGACGATTGGATCGGTTCAACATTTGGCTGACAGGTGAAAGGTGGTTGCGTACGGTGTCCGTGATGGTTGCTGTAGGCAACATCGAGTACGGGCGTACGTGACGGGTTATTCGGGTAACCCTGCAGGTGTAAATCAATTATAATCGCCGTCCCTCACGGTCAATGAGTACCACTGGTTCACTGTACCGTGACGTAGAAAGAATAGGCTAGATACATGTTAAAAGTTTGCTGATTTGAATGTTATACTATGTTTGTTAATTCCTTATTATAGCTTAGAGCTAATTAAAGTTCTTTTCAATTTTAGGCAAAGTACATGAGAGAAATGCATTTCTTGTTTGATTGCGGCTCTCTCATGTGCCTTAGCGTAAGGTTCTCCACAACCCGCTGCTAAAACTTGAAAGTAAGGTTCCACTAATTAGGCGAGTCCTTTGCAACTTATTTTACCTCATGTAACCTATTAACATTCATGTAGAAGTTTCATGTATAGGAGAGACGGGTCTTGCTGAGCCATCGTACTCACTGCTTGTGTTTGAAGCTTTTGCAGGGTTTTATGAGGAAGGGACTCCCGAGGAGGAAACGGAACCCAGGAGGGGAACCCCGTCGAGTGGGAGTCGTGCACGCCGCCGTGATAGTGTGTGTGCGTGCTACCGGGGACACGTTTACGGGCTGAACGTGAACTCGATGCATAGTCTACGCCCATGAGTGTGGACTGGAATATTTTGTTGTAAAAATGTTCATAAACTGGTTTATGTGATAAAACTTTGCTTCCGCTTTGTGCCTTCGATGTGTGTTATCTGGTTCTGTACAACGCAGCATCCCTCAGCGTGATCCTGGCTCGACAAGACCGTGGGGTCGTGTCAGCGTGGTATCAGAGCTCGCTTGAGGTTTAACGCACTACAAAGGTCATCTTTTTCAAAAATACAGTGAGGAACGAGTTAGTAGCCCATATAAGGATGTTATTAGTGTATAGAAAGTGGCATACTAACCTATTTTCTTGTGTCGGAAAATTGTGCATCTCGGGACGCTTTATGTCTTGGGAGGTGCACGTAAGCGCTGTCCACCAGTGCACACAAGCTGAAGGGTGGAGCCCCACGGGTGGCAGGTAACACAACCCGCTTTAATATCCTCTATGACTCGTCATGTCGTTTGGGGTATTCGAGCAACGTCTGTCCCTGGCGTGCTTCGGGCAATTTTGGAGACCCCGTCACGTGGTCAGTAACGTGAACACGTAGCTCAAGGCGTGTTTGGCTTGAGAACATCCGGGCGAGTGATGACGGCCGGGTGTACGAACTGTATGGATACCGGGCTCGGTGTGCAGCCGAGTATGACGATTGTGTGAGTTATCTGCAGGTAGTCTAACCATGAAACGGTAGACGTGTAGCATCCGTGTGCGAGTGACGCTTAGTGCCACTGAACTAACGAAGCCGGCCAAGTCCGGTCTAGGTTTTTCTTTGTGAGGACGTAGTACCGACATGCTCTGGTGACGCATCGATGTCACACCCCACTAAATGAGCAACTGCATTATAAAACATGAAAGTTTTAATCCAGAGTACTAAAAACTTGATGAAACTCCTTCCCTTTATCAGGATATTCAAAGTTAACAAGTTTTCAACTTATAGGATACTAAGGACAAAGTCCCCTGTTTTCAGCTGAATTAAGGCTGAAGTTAATCAGAGGCTAGAGGTTGAGTTATTTCGAGGTTGGGGTCATATGATACATTTCTGGAAAGTAGTGGAAGGGCTTTACAACTTTTCTGTTGAGATCCAGAGGTGTTTCATCCTCTAACCAATCGAAAAATGCAGTAGAGTTGAAACTGTCCAGAAAACAGGGCAGAGCAAACACTCTCTGTAACTCTCTGTAAATTGAGCATAACTTCCTGCATAAAAATCCAAAAATAGAAAAAGTGGTAGTTCTGAAAAGTCCATGACATGGGTTACAACTGTGTAACATAAAGTTTTGTCATATTGGGAGTAGAATTAACTGGAATTCTTGGATCAAATCAGTACTTAAAGCAGGGAGGTGCTGTCCAATTTTCTCCAGGAATTCTATCAACTTCAACATCTCATAACTTTTGAAACAGGACAGATCTTAGGCTAAGCAAATACTTTCTGGAAAGCTATTGAAGTTAGCTTTAACTTTGATGTTGACCTCTAGAATTGGTTTTGCATTTAGCATGGTCTAAATTAGGTTGAAATGGAAACTGGTCAGGGCTGTCATCTTGGACAGTAGAGCAGTAGTCAAATTTGTATAAATTTGAACTATGTTTCCAAGTTTTATGAGTTGAATGACATGTTTTACGTTATAACTCAATGATTTACTGTTCAAATAAATATTTGACATTTCTCAAATATGTTTCTACAGATGACAGCGGATAGACAGTTGGAGAACGGGTGGGTGGTGTCCCACTGTTCTCACCGCAGCGGCTATCCGGAAGCATTGAGGCAAATGCTTCAATATTTCGGGTACAGCAAGATGCCGCAGTACTTCGCCAAAAAAGAAGGCGAGGAGGGGAACAAGGCATGGACGATCCATGTCGAAGTTCCTGCAGGGCCTACGCCACCCGGTTGGGCGCCGTTCACCGTTACGGTGAGGGGCAGACAACCAGAGGGAATGTGGCAAGTGGCAGGCCGCGACACCATGTCGCGTTTCTGCCAGCTACACGTGAGAGCTATGGAGGGCACTCCATACGCGCTCGTTCCGGTGGAGGGATGGGCTAATCATGTGTGGGAAGGGAGGTACATGGAGGCAACAGATCCGGGTTGCCCAAGGTACAATCCCGCGGAGGCAAACCTCAGTCTCCAGATAAGGGCGGGAAAGGCCGTGATGGACAGCCAAGATGTTCATACGGAAAATCTCACCATGAGGCTCGAGGAGAGCAACAGGCGTAGAGACCATTTCGAGAGAGCTCACAGCGCACTCCGCAATGTGCTCCTTCCGACGATCAAGTGACTGAACGAACAATATAATCAGTTGCATCGACTGAAGAAGGCAAATAGGAAAAGCCGTGTCGACATCACGGCTTTGCAACATGTGACGCCCTCAATTCTGTGGAAAACCACGGAACCGAGAACTGATGCATATGTGTGCCCAGGATGTTCATCACACATACACATATGTTCCACAAACTGAATTCAGAATATATATTACCACAAATAACAGAGTTTATTACAATGTCCCATGAGTCTTGGACTCATGTTCACAGTGGAAGTCTTATTCTAACAGCGGAAGTCTTATTTCTATGCAGCGGAAGTCTTCTAACTAGTGCGGAAGCAATTCTAAGCAGCAGTGGCTCCATCTCTACTCCATCCCCGCAGGCAAAGTTGAGAACAGATTACACGCCTAATGCTCCACTTGGTCTTCATAGTAATCTTCTCCTATTGCTGATGATGAAATAATAATGTAAGTTTGAGTACAATGATGTACTCAGCAAGTGCGGGAAAATATGATATGTAGCTCATAACAAGGTAGGTATAAAAAGGCTCATTGCAGAAAGCAAAGTTATTTATCAAAAACCACGATAAAACAACAACTTATCTTTAGGGGAATGTAATCTCAACATGTATTAAAATACCAATCATACCTCCATTATGTTCATTACCTTCCATGTCCTATCCAGACATCAATCAACCTCATTCTTGCTCACGAATACCTCCTCGTATTCGCTACCATCTCATGAATACCATCTCGTATTCGCTACTATTTCATCTCATAAACAATTCCGCCTTACACCGTCCAACCTCGTTGCCATGACTCAACAGTCATGCAACCCATATCATCACCCGGACTCAACAGTCCCCAAAACATAACCAAAACCAAACCATAACCAAAATCCAATAACCATCCCAACTAATCATGGAAGTTGGCCAGACGCTCGTGACCGTAAGCTCGGCTATCATGATAGTTTTAGACTCTGCAGAGTTTGCACCTCTTTACCCACAAGTTTGTGATTTTGTCACCCGTCGGTGATTGCAGAACCTCCATTATACCAGTACACAACCTTCGGTGTATGGTCAAGAGATCACAAACTAGCCTTTACAAAGGGGTTACTAGATGTATGGACTCACTAAGGTTTCACCGGCAGGCTAGAATCTCCAATTCTCCCACCCACGGGCCCCCTCTTGTGCCAGGCAGTTCCTAGGGCAGTCCTCACTCGACTCCCATTTCCCGCGCCTTCCACTGTCCATAACAATCTAGCTACTTACCTAATTAGTCAGCTAAGCCGCACCCATACTTGGCCTTGTGGTGGCACTGTCATCCTGGCATGTGCTCGCATGAACCGGTCCTTAGATCTACGGCAAGTAAACCACCATATCATGCTACCTCATTCACAAACCCAGTCTTAACTAGATCTCCCTCCGATCCATGTTCATTAACAACATCAGTTCCTCATTATCATTACGAGTGCAGTTTAGCTAGACACATCTATCTCGCTTCCCAATCCCATGGACTTAGCGAAGCTTAAAAGTAAAAACCATACCTGACTCATAAACTTCCCTGGCGACAAGGGTAGTTTAATAAAACTAGTAAACTCCTATAAAAGGGTTTCCCATCATATTTGACTCAGCACACACACACCTTTTCGCAAAACAAAACAGTTTTCCCAAAACATAGGATCAATATGGTCAAGGGGCACTTGCCTTGTTCTTGCGGTTCCGGTTGCTCTTGGATCTCGAGACCTTGTTGTTGCAGCTCGCCGTAGACAGCTCCCTGAGCTTGTCCTGCTATACAGGATCACACACATACAAGATCCACAACAATCAATATCATGCATAAACTTTAACTAGATGCGATGATGCATATGCATGCTATCCTATAATCAGTTTTATTAGATCGGTTTGTATGTGTTCTTGCATGGCTTGCAGGGTTTTACGATGAACAGAGGTGTTCGAATCAAATGTGGACGTGGCGATGATCTTGTCTTTAGATCAACCCGATCAACAAGTGATCTGCCCACGAGAAAGCTTCTGTTCGAAAGGAATCGGAGAACAGATGCAAAGAAAACACGATGATGTCGCAAGGTGATATCGGAGACCTACCTTACGTTCTTCTTGGTCTCGGGGTCCTTCTCTAATCAGACAGATCGTTGGGGGTCTCTTACGGCGATCTTCCTCGACTGAACTCCGGCGATGGGATTACTCGGCGAGTTGGAGTTAGGGCTCTAAGTCGTCGGCTCATGAGAAGTTCGTGGTTTTCGGCCAAGGTTCTGGGTTCTATTTATAATCGGGAGAAGAAGAGTCCTAATCTAATTGTATTTCGAATAAGAGTCCTATTCAGATTATCATTGAATCTTAACAACTTATCTTTAGTTTATTTGGTGTGGTAACATTGTGGAATTCAGGTCATTTTCTTCTCCCTACCGATATTTCTACGCGTACAGAATCCAAAAACCGCTCCAGAACTCGTTACCTCCGTGGTGATGAGCTCCGGAAGCTCCACGTGTCCACCGGGGCCTGGTCTCCCCATTTCCGCAGAGACGAGCTTCGGTTGTGCCGTGTGTCAAGCGAGCGAGACCTCCCTCTCCTTCGGAGGTGAGCTCCGCGTGCGCCACGTATCTTGGCGGTCGGGACCTCCACTCTATTCGGAGGTGGCTCCGCACACGCCACGTGTCAGTGCTGGACCTTCCCTCTCTTTGGAGGTGAGCTCCGTGAATGCCACGCGTCAAGTAGCACCGGACTCCCTTTTTCCTCAGAGACGAGCTCTGAGGTCGACACATGTCCAACAGTGTCGGACCTCCCGGAGATAAGCTCCGATGGCGACATGTGTCCAATAGAACCGGACCTTCTCGGAGGTGAGCTCCGAGATCGACACGTATCCTGCGCGACTAGTCCTCTGGTTTCCGCAGTGACTAGCTCCGAAGGTGACATGTGTCCTGCGGCCGGCCTTGCTTCTTCGCAGAAGCTAGCTCCGGGGGCAACACGTACCCCACAGGGTCGGACCTCTCCCCCTTTGCGGAGATGAGCCCCGAGCCTACCACGTAGCCAGTTTAGCGGCGGACCTCTCCCACTTTCACAGGGATGAGCTCCGAACACGCCACGTGGCCAGCGGGCCGCGGGAGTTGTCTTTGGCGCTCCCTGTGAACTAGATTCGGCTCTTTTTGGCTATCTTTTTGATATTTTCTCTGTTCCCACTTCTTTTAAAATGCTTTCTCTACATGAAACATGAATACATGCAGAAACCACAGATGAGGGTGTCACAAATCTACCCCCCTTAAATTGAATCTCGCCTCGAGATTCGTTGGTAGAGAATAGATGAGGAAATTCCGCCTTGATGTCTTCTTCACGCTCCCATGTGACTTCAGCTTCGGTGTGATGGCTCCATTGTACCTTGCACCATCGGATCACTTTGTTCCTAGTGACCCTTTCCTTTACGTACAAAATTTGGACAGGGTGCTCTGCATAAGTCAGGTCCTCTTGAAGTTCAAGCTCTTCCATTGGTACTTGCTCTTCTGGTACTCTCAAGCACTTCTTGAGCTGAGATACATGAAACAAGTCATGTACGTCGGAGAGATGCGTTGGGAGCTCTAGTTGATAGGCCACTTCTCCTCGCTTGTCCAAAATCTTAAATGGTCCGATGTAGCGAGGTGCTAGCTTGCCTTTGATGTTGAAACGGCGTTGGCCACGAAGGTATACGAAGTCTCCTACTTCGGAGGTCAACTTCCTTCGCCTATTATCCGTATAGCCTTTTTGTCGTGACTGAACAGGCTTTAAGTTCTCCCGTATCGTTTGGACTTGCTTTTCAGCTTCTTGTAGCACTTCGGGTCCAAACACCTGGTTCTCTCTGGTCTCGTTCCAGAACAGTGGTGTTCTATACCGTCTATCATATAATGCTTCGAAAGGCGACATCTTCAAGCTAGCTTGATAGCTGTTGTTATATGAGAATTTGGCGTATGGTAAACTCCTATCCCAACTACGCCCACGTTTCAAGGCGCAAGCTCTCAACATGTCCTCCAAAATTTGGTTTGTCCTTTCGGTTTGCCCATCGGTTTGTGGATGATAGGCGGAGCTAAAATCCAGTCGTGTACCCATAGCTTTCTACAGCTTCCTCTAGAATCTTGAGGTAAACTGAGAACCTCGATCTGAGACTATCCTCCTCGGGACTCCATGACGGCACACGATCTGCTCCACGTACAACTCGGCTAATTGTGCAACGTTGAACTTGGCCCTTATAGGGAGAAAATGGGCGGTTTTCGTCAATCGGTCCACGATAACCCAGATGGGGTCATAACCCGACTGAGTACGTGGCAATCTGACGATGAAATCCATACTGATGTCCTCCCACTTCCACTCGGGTACCTTCAAGGGTTGCAACAATCTAACGGGTCTTTGATGTTCGACCTTCACCCATTGGCATGTGTCGCATAGGGTAACGTATTCGGCTATATCCCTTTTCATACCATCCCACCAATAACAAGTCTTCGATTCCTTGTACATTTTGGTACTCCCGGGATGTATGGAATAGGGTGAATCATGTGCCTATTTTAATATCATGTCGCGAATGTGCTTCACGTTAGGCACACAAATCCTTTTTCCTAGCCAAAGTGTACCCTTCTCATCTTCTTTGAAATCCTTCTCTATTCCTTGTCGGATCCTTTCCTTGATCTCCTTGATCTCCTCATCCGTTGCTTGGCTATCTCTTATCTCTTGCTCCAATGAAGAGTGGATCTCCATCACTTCCATGTTGTTCAAGAATTCGAGGTGTAACCGTTCGAACTCCTTACGTAGTTCGGGTGGTAGCTCCCGAACCGTGAGTTGGTGACATGCTCCCTTCCGGCTCAATGCATCAGCTACTACATTGGCCCTTCCAGGGTGGTAGTTGATTCCAACATCATAATCCTTGATGAGTTCCAACCATAGACGTTGCCTCAAATTCAGGTCCGTTTGTGTAAATATGTACTTGAGGCTTTTATGATCCGTATAGATCTCGCATCGATGACCAAGGATATAATGTCTCCAAATCTTCAATGCATGCACTACTGCTGCTAGCTCCAGGTCATGTGTAGGATAATTAAGCTCGTGCTTCTTTAATTGTCGTGAGGCATAGGCTACCACTTGTCCTTCTTGCATGAGCACACATCCGAGCCCTTGTCTAGATGCGTCACAATATATGTCAAAGCTCTTGCTCACGTCCGGCAATACCAAAACCAGCTCTGTGGTTAGACTTTTCTTGAGTTCCTCAAAACTTTCTTGGCATGCTGGTGTCCATTTAAAGGCTTTTCCCTTCGTTAGCAACTCCGTCATAGGCTTTGCTATCTTAGAGAAGTCCTTAATGAAGCGTCGGTAGTATCCAGCCATCCCAAGAAAACTCCGAATATCCCCACGTTTTGCTGTTGGTTCCACTTCAGAACATCTCCCACTTTTCCGGGGTCAACCGATACCCCTTCCTCGGAGATAATGTAGCCTAGGAACGATATTTCCTTTAGCCAAAATTGACACTTGTTAAGCTTGGCATACAATTGATGCTCACGCATTTTCTACAAGGTCAATTTCAAATGTTCTTCATGCTCCTCCTCACTTTTTGAATACACCATAATATCGTCGATGAAAACCACGACGAACTTATCCAAGTACTCCATGAAAACCTTGTTCATAAGATACATGAAGTATGCGGGTGCATTTGTTAACCCAAAAAACATGACGGTATATTCATACGAACCATACCGTGTTTGAAAGGCAGTCTTGGGTATATCGGAGGGCTTTATCTTCAGTTGGAAGTATCCCGACCGAAGATCAATCTTGGAGAACACTCGGGCTCCTTTCATTTGGTCGAATAGGTCCTCTATACGGGGCAGAGGGTATTTGTTCTTGATTGTCACCTCGTTGAGAGACCTATAGTCCACGCACATCCTTTGGGTTCCATCCTTCTTGTCTACGAATAGCACAGGAGCTCCACATGGTGACGAGCTTGGACGTATAAAACCCTTCTCCAGCTGCTCCTGAATTTGCTTCTTGAGTTCTACTAGTTCATTGAAGGGCATCCTATAGGGTCTCTTTGCTATGGGTGCAGTTCCGGGTACCAAATCAATGGCAAACTCAATGTCCCGATCAGGTGGCATACCTGGAAGCTCCTCTGGAAACACGTCCGAGAATTCTTGAACCACTGGAATGCTGTCTAATGTTGCTCCTTCGACGTTGTTCAAGATTGCCTTTTCGGTTGTTTGTTGGGCTGACTCAAACTCGACCCGAATACCGTGCTCATTTGTCAAATGCACGCTTCTTTCAGCACATTGGATTACCCCGTTGTGCTTGCTTAACCAATCCATCCCGAGTATTATGTCAAGCCCTTGGGAATCCAAGACAATGAGGTTGGCAAGGAAGTCTACCCCCTTATTTTAAGGCTTACTTTCAGACATACTATATTAGTACTCGTCTCTCCACCGGGAGAATTAACTAACATAGCGCATTCTAAGTATGATATGGGTAGATTATGCTTGGCAACAAACCTGGATGATATGAAGGAATGTGATGCTCCAGAATCAAATAAGATGCTGGCTGGGTTGGAGTTGGCAAGGAACATACCAATTACGACGTCCTTAGCCTGTTGTGCTTCCTCAGCAGAGACATGGTTCACGTTGTCGTGAGCATAGTTCTGCTGTCCACGGTTTCCTTGATTGTCCCCGCCGTTCGGTCACGAGTTCTGCTTGGGCACGTTGCTTTGCTGTCCAGGGCCTCTCCTCGGGCACTGGCTCGTGAAGTGTCATGTCTCCCCGCATGCAAAGCATGCCTTGTTGCCTATGGAAACAGGTACGTTGGGGCGGGGGTTTTGAACAGGAGCGCCCATGTTGGGTCAGGGCATAGGGGGCAAGGACACACGAGGTGCTTGTGTAACGGGTCGTTGCTGTGGTGGCTGACTAGGGCGGTATGCAGGAGCGGTCGATCCATACTGCGGTGCGGCCGGGGGCATGTACCGAGGTCGTACGTTGCTCCCTTGGGGCTGGTATGACATCTTTCTCTTGCACTCTCGCTCGATCTCTCGGATCTTGTTTTCAACCACTATAGCCTTGTCAACCAGCTTTTGGAAGCTCGCGTAGTCATTGTTGAGGAGTTGAACCTGGATCTCATTGTTCAACCCTCTCATGAATAGGTATTGCTTCTTCTGGTCTGAGTTGACATCTTCGGGGGCATACCGGGACAGTTGTATGAATTTGTTGAGATACTCATTCATGCTTCTCTATCCTTGGCGGAGACCTTCAAACTCCTGTCTCTTGAGCATCATTACACCAGCAGGGATGTAATGAGAGCGAAAACTCTCCTTGAACTCAGTCCAAGTGATCGCTTCCGGGTTGACATGAGCGTTGCATAGGGCATCCCACCAGTCAGCGGCAACTCCCATGAGTTGGTGCGACGCAAAAAGAACCTTTTCTCGGTCATTGCACTGCACTATGGCAAGCTTCTTCTCCATGGATTTCAACCAGTCGTCGGCCTCCATGGGGTTGTTAGCTTGAGAAAAGGTGGGTGGTCGAGTCCTCATGAACTCTCCCAGCCTGGTTGTTGTTGTTGGCCTGCAACTGACCCAAAGTTTGGATCATGGTTTGCATAAGTTGATTTTGCATGGCCATCAACCGTTCCAGGTTGTTCTCACCAGCTCCGAGGTTAATAGGAACTCCATCGTGGCCATCCTCTTGGTTGTCACGGACGTTCCATCGGCCGGCGTTTCCTCTCACCATCTGTGAGAGAGAACGAAGTAGAATAGAAGGTTAGAAGGTTAGGTAGATCCCCTCAACTATATGCATCAAGGTGGGTTGGACTATATATATATTAGCCCATATGAGGATGTGAACACGTGCCGAAGCATCTCACACCACTTTCTACTTATGTGTGGATATAGACAACATTTTGAGACGTCCCACGACTCACACTAAGCACACAATTCACAAACAATCATCACAAGGGCTCACACAACTCCTATTCAAGGCTTGTTCAGTGGGGGTCCTATGGTCAGCGTGGCTTAGCTACCAATCTGTGTCTGATACCAATCTGTGATCTATCTAAGCATGTAACCTACCGTCAACCCGTGGCTTTCGATACCAGACTGTGTTTCCTATTTAGGCATGTAACCCACCGTCAACCGTGGCTCTGATATCAATCTGTGACACCCTCAATTCTGTGGAAAACCACGGAACCGAGAACTGATGCATATGTGTGCCCAGGATGTTCATCACACATACACATATGTTCCACAAACTGAATTCAGAATATATATAACCACAAATAACAGAGTTTATTACAATGTCCCATGAGTCTTGGACTCATGTTCACAGCGGAAGTCTTATTTCTATGCAGCGGAAGTCTTCTAACTAGTGCGGAAGCAATTCTAAGCAGCAGTGGCTCCATCTCTACTCCATCCCCGCAGGCAAAGTTGAGAACAGATTACACGCCTAATGCTCCACTTGGTCTTCATAGTAATCTTCTCCTGTTGCTGATGATGAAATAATAATGTAAGTTTGAGTACAATGATGTACTCAGCAAGTGCGGGAAAATATGATATGTAGCTCATAACAAGGTAGGTATAAAAAGGCTCATTGCAGAAAGCAAAGTTATTTATCAAAAACCACGATAAAACAACAACTTATCTTTAGGTGAATGTAATCTCAACATGTATTAAAATACCAATCATACCTCCATTATGTTCATTACCTTCCATGTCCCATCCAGACATCAATCAACCTCATTCTTGCTCACGAATACCTCCTCGTATTCGCTACCATCTCATGAATACCATCTCGTATTCGCTACCATTTCGTCTCATAAACAATTCCGCCTTACACCGTCCAACCTCGTTGCCATGACTCAACAGTCATGCAACCCATATCATCACCCGGACTCAACAGTCCCCAAAACATAACCAAAACCAAACCATAACCAAAATCCAATAACCATCCCAACTAATCATGGAAGTTGGCCAGGCGCTCGTGACCGTAAGCTCGGCTATCATGATAGTTTTAGACTCTGCAGAGTTTGCACCTCTTTACCCACAAGTTTGTGATTTTGTCACCCGTTGGCGATTGCAGAACCTCCATTATACCAGTACACAACCGTCGGTGTATGGTCAAGAGATCACAAACTAGCCTTTACAAAGGGGTTACTAGATGTATGGACTCACTAATGTTTCACCGGCAGGCTAGAATCTCCAATTCTCCCACCCACGGGCCCCCTCTTGTGCCAGGCAGTTCCCAGGGCAGTCCTCACTCGACTCCCATTTCCCGCGCCTTCCACGGTCCATAACAGTCTAGCAACTTATCTAATTAGTCAGCTAAGCCACACCCATACTTGGCCTTGTGGTGGCACTGTCATCCTAGCATGTGCTCCCTTGAACCGGTCCTTAGATCTACGGCAAGTAAACCACCATATCATGCTACCTCATTCACAAACCCAGTCTTGCCTAGATCTCCCTCCGATCCATGTTCATTAACAACATCAGTTCCTCATTATCATTACGAGTGCAGTTTAGCTAGACACATCTATCTCGCTTCCCAATCCCATGGACTCAGCGAAGCTTAAAAGTAAAAACCATACCCGACTCATAAACTTCCCTGGTGACAATGGTGGTTTAACAAAAACTAGTAAACTCCTATAAAAGGGTTTCCCATCATGTTTGACTCAGCACACACACACCTTTTCGCAAAACAAAACAGTTTTCCCAAAACTTAGGATCAATATGGTCAAGGGGCACTTGCCTTGTTCTTGCGGTTCCGGTTGTTCTTGGATCTCAAAACCTTGTTGTTGCAGCTCGTCGTAGACAGCTCCCTGAGCTTGTCCTGCTATACAGGATCACGCACATACAAGATCCACAGCAATCAATATCGTGCATAAACTTTAACTAGATGCGATGATGCATATGCATGCTATCCTATAATCAGTTTTATTAGATCGGTTTGTATGTGTTCTTGCATGGCTTGCAGGGTTTTACGATGAACAGGGGTGTTCGGATCAAATGTGGACGTGGCGATGATCTTGTCTTTAGATCAACCCGATCAACAAGTGATCTGCCCACGAGAAAGCTTCTATTCGAAAGGAATCGGGGAACAGATGCAAAGAAAACACGATGATGTTGCAAGGTGATATCGGAGACCTACCTTATGTTCTTCTTGGTCTCAGAGTCCTTCTCTGATCAGACAGATCGTTGGGGCTCTCTTCCGGCGATCTTCCTCGACTGAACTCCGGCGATGGGCTTACTCGGCGAGTTGGGGTTAGGGCTCTAAGTCGTCGGATCAGGAGAAGTTCGTGATTTTCGGCCAAGGTTCTGGGTTCTATTTATAATCGGGAGAAGAAGAGTCCTAATCTGATTGTATTTCGAATAAGAGTCCTATTCAGATTATCGTTAAATCTTAACAACTTATCTTTAGTTGATTTGGTGCGGTAACATTGTGGAATTCAGGTCGGTTTCTTCTCCGTACCGATATTTCTACGCGTACAGAATCCAAAAACCGCTCCAGAACTCGTTACCTCCGCGGTGATGAGCTCCGGAAGCTCCACGTGTCCACCGGGGCCTGGTCTCCCCTTTTCCGCAGAGACGAGCTCCGGTTGTGCCATGTGTCATGCGAGCGAGACCTCCCTCTCCTTCGGAGGTGAGCTCCGCGTGCGCCACGTATCCTGGCGGTAGGGACCTCCTCTCTATTCGGAGGTGGCTCTGCGCATGCCACGTGTCAGTGCCGGACCTTCCCTCTCTTTGGAGGTGAGCTCCGTGAATGCCACGCGTCAAGTAGCGGCGGACTCCCTTTTTCCTCAGAGACGAGCTCCGAGGTCGACACGTGTCCAACAGTGTCGGACCTCCCGGAGATAAGCTCCGGTGGCGACATGTGTCCAATAGAACCGGTCCTTCTCGGAGGTGAGCTCTGAGATCGACACGTATCCCACGCGACTGGTCCTCTGATTTCCGCGGTGACTAGCTCCGAAGGTGACATGTGTCCTGCGGCCGGCCTTGCTTCTTCGCAGAAGCTAGCTCCGGGGGCAACACGTGTCCCACAGGGTCGGACCTCTCCCCCTTTGCGGAGATGAGCCCCGAGCCTGCCACATAGCCAGTTTAGCGGCGGACCTCTCCCCACTTTCGCAGGGATGAGCTCCGAACACGCCATGTGGCCAGCGGGCCGCGGGAGTTGTCTTTGGCGCTCGCTGTGAACTAGATTCGGCTCTTTTTGGCTATCTTTTTGATATTTTCTCTGTTCCCACTTCTTTTAAAATGTTTTCTCTACTGAAACATGAATATAGGGGCTGGGCATATGAAAAGCTCCTACACCTTGTTAGGAATGTCCATGCCAAGTTTCACCCAAATTCAAAACCTTTTTGAAGTCCTTTTGGGTATAGATGGAAAGAGGGTGGTTTGAACTCAAATTCAAATTCAAACTGTTTCCATCCCATGAATTCAAAAGTGGGAGGCATATTCTTACTCAGCACATTTTTGTGAGCTCACACACCAATTTTCATTCCAATTGGAGTTGATCTTGACATGAGCTAAGTTTAGCAAATTCAAACTTTGTTTGAATTTCAAACTGCATATGTGCTGAAAATATATTCAAACCAAACCTAATTTGAATTTATCCAATTCAAATGGCCCAGGGTAGATAATTCAAATAACCATGGGTATAAGGGGGATTACTGTTTGTAACAGTGAGAGGAAGTTAATTTCAGAGGTTAAAAAGGGGGTGGTACCCACATGTCAGCCTCTATAGCAATTCATCCGACTGAAGTCACCGGGCTCGGTTACTCGCGCACAAGCCAGCAGCCGCCACAGCGAGAAAGCGATCGGGACAGCAGGTGCTTGCCGCCCCGACCCGCAGAACCGCCTCACGGTCTTCTTATCCCCGCAGCCGAGCCAGCCGGAGGCAGAACCAATCAGTGCCTCGCCTCCATGCGCAAGAAACTGATCAGAGAAGCCGCTGCTCCTCCGAGCGTCGGCCACCCGCAAATCTCGCGCACAAGCCTCAGCTGAGCAGCAAAACGGCACCACAGTACCCTCCACTACCCCCTCAAACCATCATCCAGTGATCTCGTGCTCTCTACCCCGAGAATCACACTGATCCGTGGCAGTCGCCACCAAGCCGAGAAGAGGTGCTCTCGTGGGCAGCCTCATCCCGGGCCTGTCACGATCAAGACAAGCTGTGTTCGGACGCGCAAGCACCTCCTGCAACTCATCTCCAAAGCCTGAGCCAAGAGGTTGAGCGTCGACGGCAAATTTTGCAGTTTGCTTCCAGCCGGTGCAAAGTCACCTTCAGGTAAGAAACGTTGAAATTCCTGTTTGATGCTCATTTAAATCCCCTCAAACTTCACACACAGGAGCTAAACTTAGGGCCGCACAAGTTGGCATCACAACACATAGCGTAAGAACCCTTGTACATGGCAAAATTCCGAGCTTGCCAAAGGCGGCTTATTCGGGCAGCATCGGGCGCATGGTGAGACCCACTTGGGAGACCTCCCCGAGCCTACCCATCGCCATGTCGAGCTTCCCGAGCCACCACTGGTGCTGTAGAGCCGCTTCACCAGGCGTTTGGCAGGCTAGTACGCCGGGACAACGTCAACAGACTTTTCCCGAGCCGCTGCGCCGTCGCGAGCTCGGTTAGAGCCAACGTCGACGAGGGGAAACCCTCCCAACGTGTTCAGCGCACCAAATTAGGGGCTAGCGGCGAGTTGGAACTCGGGAGCTGACCGGACGGTCGAGTTCGGCGCTGCTCCGGCGACCCCGGCGGCGCTACCGCACGGGAGGCGCGAGGTTGAAGATGACCGAGCCGGGCCCGCTGTCAGTGGGAGGAAACCGGGCGGTTTGATCTTCTGTGGGCACGGATCGACTGTGGCAGCGTGGGAATTAAACCTATAGCCCGGTGTGCCGTCGCCTCGGCGCCCGACACGTGTATCCGTGGACCCACCGGCAGATTTAAATATTTCCCCGATTTTCAGATTTACTTCAAACTTCAAAACCACATAACTTTGGCTAGGAAACTCCAAATCGAGTGAACCAAATTTTGTTGGATTCAGCTCTCTGAGTACTTTTCAGCAAATCAAGTTTCACTTCATGAAAATCCCTATTTCTCCATAATTAATTCTTCAAAGTTTAAACTGGTTAGAATTTTAACTGAAGAACCCTTTGGAGAAAAATTCTGAATTTTTTTCTGATAGGTTCACAAAATATCCCGGAGCTACCATAAAAACTTCAGATCCATTGGAGCTCATTTGATCCACCTAATGGTGTGAGTAATAAAACTGTTCCAGAGAAAATAGAAAATGTCCAGAAACATTTTCAGAATTTCTCTGAAATTGTTTAGCTCATATCTTAGGCTAGGAACCTTCAAATTAAGTGAGACCAACTCCATTATAACCCTATGAAAATCTAGTTTTCAGAAAGTCATGGATTACTCCACGAAAATCCCTAGAACACCCTAGAAGCTCTAATTAAGGTCAAGTACATAATTATTTCTGGAGAGCTCAAATGAGTTTGCTGCAAATAAAACTTGGCCAAGTCTCTGTTTAGGTTGTACCCAAACCACAGTAAAAATTTCAGAGTCATCGGGTCTGTCTAGTAGGACTTATAGGCCTCACAAGTTGAAATTCAATTCAAATACATTTAATTAACACATATACTTGTTATATCATGTAGTCGCTAAGGTTGAGGAGGAACCCGAAGTCTTAGACTTCGTAACTCCGGAAGAGCAGCTAGCCTACAACCAAGAGCAGCAAGACAAGCTCCGGTTTGCATTAACCTTTTTCAAATTTTTACTGTTTTGAGCACTTACTTCGAGTACCATTACTTCTTGCATTAGAGTCTTGTTTGAAAACCCAAATGCATAGCCAAGAAAACCATGGGTTGGGATTAGGATTGAAACCCCGTTTAGCTACTGCAATGCTAGGGTAGGGTAGGATTCGGTACAAGTCGAGTAGTTGGAACTACTCGCGAGGATAGGCTAGAGGCACTCGACTCGGGTAGAGATAGCAAATGAAACACATGGCAAGAAAAATGAGACCGAGCGGATAGTAAGGGCAGCAGGACTTTGGGGCCTGGGTGCTATAGCTCCGTTTGTGTCGATTGAGGACCGAGCCGTGTGCGGGCCTGTTGAACAAGCTAGAACAGTACCGAAGACCTATCGGCTATATGGGAACCGGGAAACCGATGTAACTCGGGTAGCTGGGTGTTGAGGCATAGCTGGTCGTTCAGAGGGTAGGTTGAGAGCTCGAGGTGTAAATCGGTTGGCGGCACTGTGGATGCGCGCGCAGAGACCTCTTGCTCGGGACGATTGGACCGGTTCAACATTTGGCTAACGGGTGAAAGGTGGTTGCGTACGGCGTCCGTGATGGTTGCTGTAGGCAACATCGAGTACGGGCGTACGTGACAGGTTATTCGGGTAACCCTGCAGGTGTAAATCGATTATAATCGCCGTCCCTTGCGGTCAGTGAGTACCACTTCTTCACTGTATCGTGACGTAGAAAGAATAGGCTACATACATGTTAAAAGTTTGCTGATTTGAAAGTTATACTCTATTTGTTAATGCCTTGTTGTAGCTTAGAGCTAATTAAAGTTATTTTCAACTTTGGGCAAAGTACATGAGAGAAATGCGTTTCTTGTTTGATTGCGGCTCTCTCATGTGCCTTAGCGTAAGGTTCTCCACAACCTGCTGCTAAAACTTAAAGTAAGGTTCCACTAATTAGGCGAGTCCTTTGCAACTTATTTTACCTCATGTGACCTATCAACCTTCATGTAGAAGTTTCATGTATAGGAGAGACGGGTCAGTCTTGCTGAGCCATCGTGCTCACTGCTTTTGTTTGAAGCTTTTGCAGGGTTTTATGAGGAAGGGACTCCCGAGGAGGAGATGGAACACCAGGAGGGGAATCCCGTCGAGTGGGAGTCATGCACGCCGCCGTGATAGTGTGTGTGCGTGCTAGCGGGGACACGTTCACGGGCTGAACGTGAACTCGATGCATAGTCTACGCCCGTGAGTGTGGACTGGAATATTTTGTTGTAAAAATGTTCATAAACTGGTTTATGTAATAAAACTTTGCTTCCGCTTTGTGCCTTTGATGTGTGTTATCTGGTGCTGTACAACGCAGCATCCCTCAGCGTGAAAATCCTGGCTCGACAAGACGTGGGGTCGTGTCAACTACCCGCTGCCCACGCTGTGGAATGGGAAGAATTCCGGGAGGCGTTCCGCGCCTACCATATCCCTCTCAGGATAATGAAGCGGAAGTTCCAAGAGTTCTTGGAGCTGAAGTAGGGCGGGAGGAGTGCCCACGACTACTCCCGTGCCTTCAACCATCTGGTGCAGTATGCGTCGGATTATGTCTCCACCGAGGAGAAGAAGCGAGAGCAGTTCTATTGGGGGTTAAATCCCGAGATGAAGACGCATCTCGTACAATGCAATCGCGGCACATTCAACGATCTTGTCAACGTCGCGATCATGCAAGAAGATGCTCAGTGGGAATTGGCGGCTGAGCAGAGAAAGCGCAGCACTCCACCCAGGAGTGGGGGTGGAGCTCCTCAAAAATACCGCATGGTGTATCAGACACCATCCGATCAGCAGTGGCATCCTCCGGCACGACCTCAGCAGTTCGGGGGTCATCCTTTCCAGCCACCCCATTCCGACCGCTGATGCCACCACCACGACCGCAACAACAGCAGCAGATGGTACCCTGGGCGTTTCCACCGCCACAACGCGCCACGGGGGTTTCCGTCCGCCGATCAGCGGAGGACCGCCTCACTACAACTGCTACACGTGTGGCCTGGAGGGCCATTTCTCGAAGGACTGTCCCCAGGGGCAGCAGAGCAGCGGGCAAGCCCAATATCAGGGCCGTGCTCGAGGCTGACCTCCGGTCAAGAAGGATGGTCAGCGAACCGGGGCGTTCGCAACCTCAACAATGAGGACGTCCCGGAGGGAGAAAACATGCTGGCCAGTACGTTCACTCTCAACGACCAAGCAATCATCATTTTATTTGATTCGGGTGCAACCCACAGTTTTATAAGTGCATCCTATGTGGCTAAGCATCAACTGCAAGTCTTCCCAACCGACTGCTCATATATGATCTGCTCACCGGGAGGGAAGATTTCAGTAAATATGATGATTCCAAAAGCACCACTGTGCTTAGGTGGGAAGATATATCCCACCACCTTGACAATCCTTACGGGAGAGAAGATTGATGCAATCTTAGGGATGTCATGGTTATGCTACCATGGCGCTATCCTAGAAACTCTATCATGGACGGTCCATTTGAATTCTCCATTCCACCGTCCGCATTCAATGGTATTAGACAACCCTGTCCCGGAAGTTTCAGCAACTTATAATATTGAAGCTCTCAAGTTAGAGGACATCCCCGTAGTCCGGGAATACCCCGACATGCTTCCGGATGATCTCCCGGGCATGTCACCGGAACGGGATGTGGAGTTCAAGATAGAACTTGCACCCGGGACTACTCCCATATCACGGAGACCGTACAAAATGGCTCCGAACGAGCTGGCAAAATTGAAAGCACAGATCAATGATTTGTTGAGCAAGGGTTTCATTAGGCCGAGTTCCTCGCCTTGGGGATGCTCGGCGCTGTTTGTCAAGAAGAAAGATGAAACCTTGAGGCTGTGTGTGGATTACCGGCCGCTCAACGCCGTCACCATCAAGAACAAATATCCACTTCCCCGTATTGGCATCCTGTTTGATCAGCTTGTGGGTGCAAGTGTGTTCTTGAAGATGGACCTTCGCTCTAGGTATCATCAAATAAAAATCCTGGCAGAGGATATCCTGAAGACAGCCTTCTCGACGAAATATGGCTTATACGAATATCTCGTCATGTATTTTGGTCTCACTAATTCCCCAGCACATTTCATGTATCTCATGAACTCGGTGTTCATGCCGGAGCTGGACAAGTTCATTGTGGTGTTCATTGATGATATCTTGGTGCACTCTAAGTCAGAAGCAGAACACGCAAAACACTTGAGAATCGTTCTTCAACGATTGTGGGACCATAAACTCTATGCCAAGTTCAGCAAATGTGAGTTTTGGATCAGTCAAGTGCCATTTTTAGGACATATCATCTCAGCGGAAGGCATTGCGGTTGACCCAAGCAAAATTGAATAAGTGCTGAAATGGAAAGCCCCCACTTCTGTCCATGAAGTCAGAAGCTTCCTCGGTTTAGCGGGATATTCCAGAGATTCATTCCATGTTTCTCCAAGCTTGCTAAGCCGATGACAGAATTATTGAAAAAGGGAACAAAGTATGTTTGGAACTCAACATGTGAAGGAGTGTTCCAAGCATTGGTGAAGCATCTCACAACAGCCCCGGTCTTAGCTCAACCGGATACGACCAAGCCCTTCGACGTGTATTGTGATGCGTCCGGTATCGGGCTCGGCTGCGTGTTATTGCAAGAAGGACGTGTGGTCGCATATGGCTCACGCCAACTTCGAAACCATGAGCAGCATTACCCAACTCATGATCTTGAGCTCGCTGCTGTGGTTTTGGCGCTGAAGATGTGGAGGCACCATCTCCTGGGGAATTTGGTACATCTCTACACCGACCACAAGAGCTTGAAGTATATCTTCACCCAGAAGGAGTTGAATATGAGGTAAAGGAGGTGGTTAGAACTAATCAAAGATTATTAGATTGAGATTCATTACCACTCTGGCAAGGCGAATGTGGTTGCCGACGCGCTGAGTCGGAAATCACATGTCCGTAACCTCACCATTACACCGGTGGAAGAGGAAGAGCCGAGTTTATACTTGGTTCCTTATGGATTGCTCTACAACCTTGCCCTCATTTCTACCATTAGGGAAGATATCATTGCAGCTCAGAAAGTTGACAAGGGCATGGCACATCTCCGGACACGGATAGACAATGGGGAAATCAAATGTTTCCAGAAAGATGATGAGGGGACGTTGTGGTTCAATGACCGCATAGTCGTACCCTGGAATATGGAGCTGAGGAAAAAGATGCTTGATGAAGCTCACTTATCTAAATTCTCCATTCATCCGGGCAGCAACAAAATGTACCAAGATTTGAAGAGAAAATTTTGGTGGACACGGATGAAGCGGGAAGTGGCTAAATATGTATCTGAGTGTGATACATGTAGACGAGTGAAAGCGGATCACATGAGGAAATTAGGGCTGTTGCAACCCCTGAAAATCCCGGCATGGAAATGGGAAGATGTGAGCATGGATTTCATTGTGGGATTACCCCTGACTTCCAACAAGCACGATTCCATTTGGGTAATTGTTGACCGATTAACCAAGTCGGCTCACTTCATTCCCGTGCATACACATTGCCATGCCAGCAAATATGCGGAGTTGTACATTGCAACGATTCTATGCTTACATGGGGTACCCAAGACCATAATCTCAGATCGAGGCACACTATTTGTATCTCGTTTCTGGGAGCAGTTGCACGCTGCATTGGGTACTAAGCTGATTAGAAGCTCCGCCTATCACCCTGAGACAAATGGGCAAACTGAGAGGGTGAACCAAGTACTAGAAGACATGTTGAGAGCGTATGACATCCACCACGGTAGAAACTGGGATGATCATCTGCCGTTGGCGGAATTCTCGTACAACAATGGCTATCAAGTGAGTATCAAGATGGCACCATATGAGGCTCTCTACGGTCGCAAATGCCTTACCCCATTGAACTGGTACGAGTCCGGTGAAAGGGTCACGTTTGGGGTTGATGTGGTGAACGACGCCGAAGAGCGCGTTCGGATGATTCAAGCCAACTTGCAGGCCGCCCAATCCTGACAGAAAAGTTACGCTGATAAGAGGCGTAGGCCGCTACACTTCGATATCGGGGAACACGTATACCTCCGTGTATCTCCGATGAAAGGCGTGCACCGATTCGGCGTGAAGGGGAAGCTCGCTCCCCGATTTATTGGACCCTATGCTATTACTGAGAAGTGTGGACCAGTGGCGTATAGACTGGAGTTACCGGCACCTCTCGCTGGTGTTCACGATGTTTTCCATGTTTCACAACTACGGAAATGTCTGAAATATATGGCTGCTGTTCCCACCGAAAACATTGGCGAGCTGCAACTGGATTTGACATATGCTGAATATCCGGTGGCGATTATTGATGAGAAGGCCCAGACCACACGCAATCGAACGTTGTGGTTCTACAAGATTTCGTGGAGCAACCACACCGCTGAAGAAGCGACGTGGGAGAGCGAGGAATTCCTTCACTCCAACTACCCGGATTTCATGGCAGCTCATCACGGGTAATTCTTCTCACCTCTGTGTCTCTTCTTTTGTAATCTCGGGACGAGATTCTTTTAAGGGGGAGGGATGTGAAATCCCAAAAGGCTAGCAAGTGGAGCTGGAATCCACACCGAGGAAATGAGAGAGAATTTAAACTTTTGAATTGGAAGGTTGAGCTCCAAGTGCTATGGTAAACGTGTCACAATGTCCCAACACGAAGTCCTAAGCTTACCATATGGTTCTTCACACATCCACGGGTAGCCGGCAAATTTTCAGCTCATTTGGAAAATATTTCCCATTTATTGGAATTTAAACGGGGGACAATTCAAATTTGAATTCAAACTTCAGTTTCAAATTCCGACTTCACTGAAATTCAAATTTGAGAGCACCATTGTGTTTCTCATATTCCTTTTGGCTTGTCCTCCAAGTTTGATCAAATTTGGAGTTTGTTTGCTAGTTCAAATGCAATTGGAAAGAAAAAGAAGAGGGGAAGGGGGCCCACTGGTCAGTAGACTTACAACCGAAGTCTACCCGGGTTGCACTCGAGCAGAAGACGCCATCTCCCCGACGCTCAGCGGCAAACCGATGTTGCCTCACGCTAACTCCTGCTTGGGGAATGAGGACGCCGAGTGCAGCACGTGATCAGCATGCTGGCCCACGTGAACCATTCGCTCACTTCTCCACCCTTCTCCCTCGCACAACCGAAGAACCCCACCACCGGCCGATCCCTCTACTCACCGGCGCCCGGGCGATACAAACACTTTCGTGCCCGACGAGCTACACGAAAAAGGTCCGCTCCAAGGTGCTGATCACAACCATGCCGACCTCACCCTCTCTCTCACACGATCGGTAGAGAATTTTGGTGATTAGTGCGTCGGTAGGCTTAGAACCGAGCCACAGAAAATTCAGAAATTAGTAGTGATCCTTCTCCATCACGGGTACTGAGCTATAGACACGATCTACACCCTCCCACGCTCTTCTAGGATCAAAAATCATCGAAAATCATCACGTGTAGGCGCTGTTCTTTGAGAATTTTGAGTCGGCACCGATTTTCACCCTAGGTCGCCAATGAGCTCGTAGTTGCAGCCTCTTTTGAGCTGATTTGAGCTCATGCCTGTGCTTAGGATGCCACCATGGTTCTATAGGAAGAAAGACCGAAGGATTTGAGCCCTCCTAGCATGAGTGCGATGCTGCCGAACTCCAATCGCCGCTGCCGCCCGTCGCCGAAGGGTTTCCGGTGACCGGGTCCCCGGCCGACCACGGGGATGAGTTGCCCGTGGTCCAAAATGGGGAGGCGACAATTTTTGGGACAGGGGAAGGTCGGAAAGGCGTCTTCTGAGGGGCTCGTCGGAGAGCACCGCCGCAGCTCGGCTGTTGGCACGAGGAGGAAGAAAGCACTGTGCTGTGGGGCCCGCACACAAAGTTTAAACATTTCTGGGATTTTCCAGTTTTGGGTCAAACTTAAACTGGCTATAACTTTTGCTAGGAAGCTCCAAATTTTGTTGGATTCAGCTTTTCGAGTACTTTCCAGAAAAACAAATTTCAGCTCATGAAACTTATTATTTTTTCAGAATTAATTGCCCAAAGTTTAAACTGTTGGCAATTTTATCTAGAGAATTCTTTTATGGAAAATTGTGAAATTTGGCTCGGATGTTCATTTGAAAATCCTTGAGTCACAGGAAAAATTTCAGATCCATCCATGTTCATTTAGTCCCCCAGATGGTGTGATTAAGTGAACTACCCTGAGAAAATGGAAAAATATACAGAAACATTTTTCAGATTTTCTCAAATCTTGTTTAGGGCATAACTTTAGCTGGGATCCTTCAAATTACGTGAAACTAATTCCATTAGAACCATCTCAAATCTAGTTTCCAGAAAGTAATGGGTTGAACCATGAAAATCACTGGAAATCCTTAGAAGCTCCAGTAATGACTAAATAGACTTTTATTTGTACAGAGCTCAAATGAACTTTGTTTCAAATGAAACTTGGTCAAGTCTCTGGTTAGGACCCTACCAAGCACCATAAAAATTTAAGAGTCAAAGAGGAGGGCTAGCTAGAGTTAGGGTATTTACATATTCAGTTCCAAACATTGCATTTAAATTGACATACAGTATATTGCTTACGTGTAGTTGCTGAAGGCGAGGAAACTCCAGAACTGCTGGACTTTCTCCTTCCGGACGAAGCACTAACCACTGACCAGCAGCAACAAGGCAGGCCCCGGTTTGCATTAACAAATTTTACAAAGTTTTGCTTTATGTATACTTAGCATGAGGTATGTATGTGCATTAGGTGTAGGGTGGATGAAACCCCAAGTGCATAACCAGATTTTTCCTACAAGAGTGAGTGTAGCATCTAAGTCCTTGAGTAGTCAGGCTATGCTTAATGTTCATAGAACTTCGGTACAAATCGATTAGTTGGAATCTACTCGCGAATATAGGAGTCGGGACACACGGGATTGGTTCGAGTGATGTGAGATCACTTTAGTAAGAAAATGAGACTAGGCAGGGGCTAGGGCGCAGCAAGAGGAAGTCTTATGGGCGCAGCCCTGTCTGTGTTGATTCGATCTGTGTGCGGCCCCGCTGAACAAGTATTGAACGTACCGAAGGCATATCGGATATATGGGCCCCGATAAACCGATGTAACCTAAACCTCCATGCGTCGAGGCATAGCACACCGATTTATAGGTGTAGGTTGAGGGCAGCAAGGTGGAAATCTGTTAACGGGCATAGAGAGATGCTCCATGTAGGGAACCTCCTGCTCGTTTCAGTGCGACCGGTTCGACGTTTGGGCTGTTGGGTGAAAGGTTGTCTCGTACGACACGGGGTGAGCGTGTTGTGTGCAGCTCCGTGTGTGGGCGAACGTGATGTGCTATTCGGGTATCCCTGCAGGTGTATATTGAGTCGATTCACCGTCCCTCGAGCTGATGAGTACCACTTGTTCACTGAGTCGTGACGTAGGTTAATATATGGAATGATATGATTCAAAATTGCTGTCATGATTAACTTGTATTGCTACACGTGTGCCACCAAATATTGCTTACTAAATTTCAGATTCCATGAACTGTTAACTTTTGGCTAAAAGATGAATTAAGGATGAACTTGTAGGCGTGTACTTTGCTGCAATGTGCCATCCTATGTTAGTGAGAAACTGCATGTAAAGTTTCATGTGTAGGTGAGTTGGTTAAGTCTTGCTGAGCCATCGTGCTCATGGTTGTTGCTATGAGTGTTTTTCAGGTGAGGACTACCCCATGGACTCGGGGTACGAGTCCACCGGCGAGGGCTACCCTCCGTCGGGGACCACGGCTGAGTGGGAGCCGTACACGCCGCGCTGAGCTGAGGAGTGCAGCTAGTGTGGGTTGTCCATAGGGCTGGGCAACTGACTTTTGCTAGGTAGATGGGCGTGAATTCAATACTTAGTTTATAATTGAAGTCTTGTACTACTTTGTACATATTCAGTTGTTTTCTATGTAATACAATGTCGTTCTTATGCTGTGTGCTGTCGGGTGTCGCATCGAGCGGCACCACCCTCTGAGATCCTGGTAGTGCGGATTCTGGTCCGTCACATTCATGACGTCACAGATCGAAGGTGGCGGAGCCTATGGCGGCTGCCTGGGCAGTGAGCGCCCGCCTGGTACAGCGAGGGGTGCACCCATTCCTGTGCACACCATCACCGTCTGCCCCCTAGGACCCCAGCTGCCTCTGCCCTTTCCTCCCGCTGGGGGCCCTGAACCCTTTGTCGTCATCGTTTTTACCCCCCCTCCCACATCTCCGCATTCACCAAGCACTACCTTCCTCCCACCTCCTCGTCTCGGACGCGGCCTCTCTATGCTCCCCTTTGCTGTCGCCACACATGGCAGGGACGTGGATGTTACACCCTATAATTTGTAATATGTGATGTGAATACTTTTAAAGCTTTTATCAAAATTTTGAATCGTTATCCTAATATTTTATTTAGATTTATTTAAATCAAATAGAATCTTGGTTGTGTGATGGAAGTGTGATAAAAAGTACTAGGTTGGATGAAATACTTATCCCAATAATTCCATATTTCTTAAAATCATATAATTATTTATCTCTATAATTATAAAATCCAAATTAAAAATAAAAAATGATTCTTTGGGTCAAATCCATCATAACCAACTGCTATTAATCGCCCTTCATGGCCACCAATAGGACTGGACATAAAAGTTGGGACAGAAAAACCGAAGTTGAAAAAATCGAGATCAGAAACGAAAAGACTGACATACCGGGTATCGAGGTCATGTTTGGATAATGAATCTAAATAATTGATATATAAGTTTTGGGTTTTGGTACCACCCTTGGGTACTCGAATACCCAAATTTTCTTACTTATCATTTAATAGCTTTACATTATATATTCTGCTACCACAAATATGAACCTTATTTTTTTCTATACTTTTCTTGATTTTCATTTCATAATCGATTAAAGAATATAATGACCAAGAGAAAGGTAAACACAAGATTGATGAGTCCTTTTCAATGTTAAATTATGGTATATAAACCATAAAATCAGAATTTTGATATCTCAGTTGTGAATTGTGATGCGTGAAGTTGTGACATTCAACTGTTTATTTGTGATTTTTCATTAATAAACTTATAATTTTTTTGCTCATGAGATTAAATTCATGAATAATATTAGAGTATTTAGAGCTTAAGATAGATACAATGTACAACTCGGATACTTTAGGTAACCAAAATATAGGGACCTGGAATTTTCGGATACCCCATTCAAATAGTGATTTAAGAAATAAAACTAAAAAAATTGAAATACCCGGATCGAAAGACCGGTATACCAAATGCCCAATCCTAGCCAAGAATGACCATTAACCGCCGTTCATAGCCGCAAATGGCCATTACTACAGCTAGCCCCACATCCTGGCCATCCATCGCCAATCATCCCCTATAATTCATCCTGATATGTCCCTAGACCCCCACTCCTTGCCCGGCAGCGTCAAAACCTAGATGCTCATCTAAAAATCATCACCATCGTGTTCTTTTATCTCTAACTACGGTAGCTCGTGCTGCTGCGCGATCTCAACAACTGAACTGTATACACTCTCTTTGACCCCTTGAAAGTGCATCTAGGTTATCCCTTGTGGGTTTCGGAGAATTGATGACAAGCATATGAGATCCTAATGAAATGATTACAGGACAAACAAAGTAAACTATCTCGATGCATACAAAAAGGTGAAAAATAGAGTGCTGCCCGAAAAGGAAGACTTTAGTGGAATTTAGAAGAGCAAAGTAGATGTAAATGTATAGGGTGTGTGTGAGAGACACATCCCAAGAGCTCATGACTTTTCGTAAGAGTAAGGGGTTAATAATCAACTAAAATCCACTGGACACCGGACTAGTCCATTCATGGACCAGATGTCACACCCGGTTTCTCCGAAGAACAACCGGGTGAATATCACATGTATGCCAGGGTCATTTTCTCATACATGTGATGACAAATAGTGAAGCATCATTTATTACAAGCCAGGTGTCGAATATAAATAAGTCTTACATAACATATGTCTCGATGGACGATAATAAGTTCATAACAAGTAAATAAAATAGAAGCGGAATATTATTCTTGTGGGCTCCGACACAGGCGTTGCCCGGGGGACTCCATGAACCTAGAAACCTTCTTCGGGTCCAAAGTCTTGATCATTAAACACCACTTCATTATCTTGACCTGAGCAGCAATATAAACCAACAAATATGCAAGGTTGAGTACCGATGGTACTCAGCAAGTGTGGGAAAGTTATGTCATGCATGGCTAGAGCAAGGAGAGGTTGAACTCATGGTTAAAGTACTACGCAATTAATACCTATCACCTTAGCTTATTAAGCACCTACATTACTACACAGGTGAAATGGTCCCAATCTCCCATCCCATCATCATAATCAAATAACCATAACATCCTTTTCAATGTTAAGCTCCCCGCTTAACATCCTTAACTTCCAAAACCATCACTCCTCTAATCATGAATAAGTCCAAGCCGCTCTTGACCGTGAGCACGGCTGTCATGACAGTTTTGACTCTGCAGAGTTTGTACCACTGTACCCACATGTAGTGATTTCATCCCCCGTTGCCGGGTGGACTAAAAGAACCTCCATTATGCCAGTGGTGACAAACCACATTCACACTTCCCAGGTGTGTAGCCAGGAGATCACTACGAAGCCTTTACAAAGGGATTCCCGACGAGCGTGGGCCCACTGAGGTTTCACCCCTAACAGCATACAAGAGGCTCCAACCCCGCTGCAGTGGCCCCCTCTTGAGCCTTGCGGTTCATATGGTAGTCCAGCTGACACCTATTCCCCGCACCATCCAACACACCCATACTGCACCGGGGATACACCTAATTAATTGGCCAAGCTGCCCCATCTCAGCATGTGGTTGGCACGGTAAAGCCAGGTTACATGCTCCATGAACCGGTCCTTAGGATCCAGGCAAGTACTAAACACAAACCCGAGTCTCATGCACCCAGCACCAACCAAAACATCTAACTTGCCTTGATCCCTACCTCTACATAACTCACAGTATCTCATTAAAGAGTATGGTAAAATAAACTGATGATCTCATATCCCAAATATCCCATTCTAAGCATGGCTAAACATATGCATAATAATAAATGACATGATAAAATGAATCCCAACCCAAGCTACAATGAAACAAGGTAATGCAATTCTAGGGAAACATCCTAGCATGGGTTTCATATTTTTAATTGATAATGCAAATAATTCTAGCTACACATCCTAGTATAGGATCAAAGTGGTCAAGGACACTTGCCTCCTTCCTGCTGCTCTTGGAATGGGTAGTCCTGATCTTGGAAAGGAAGAACTTGCTCTGGAGCAGGTTCTACTCATACTATCACACATAGCAAAAGAAAACAACAAGTCATAAGACATAGTTCACACTTCCACTTCATACAAACCACACATTCACATTTATGAAAGCCATTCACAATTCTATGTGTTGTGGTTACTCTATGTGTGTTGATTTTTGGCTTACATGCACTTTTAAACATGTGTATATGATTTCTACTTTTGTATTCACATTTATGTTTGCATACTATATATGAGTTTCCAATTTAAATAAATTCCTTATATTCAATTACTACACCTTTTAGCTACCAAGTATTCATGAAAGGTATTTTCCTATTCCCTATGTGTCTTCAGACCTTCTACCAACCCTAAACTGAATTCTTTGGATTTTGGAAACTTCATTTATCATTTTCTAGTTATTCATACCTAGTTTGCTATATTTTCAGATTTATTTCCTATGCCTAAATGTGCACTTTATTATAAAAATAATAAGACACATCATCTAAATAGAATAGGTTTTGGGTCTAAAATATTAAAAAATATATTTTTGAATTTCTCTTCTGATGTGAACTATTTTACATTTATTTTACTAATTTTCAGAATTATTCTGTACTTAAAAATGTGTCCATATTACTAATAAATGTGAATAATCAATTAAACAGATTCATTTCAGCCAAAAATCTATTTCTATCTCACTCCAAAGTTTTCCAAATACTAGGAAAGTTTTTAATTTGAATTTACAATGTGTTTGTCCCAACTTTTAAATTTTAAATACTAAACATATATTCAAATTCCTAAATTTAATATCACATAGGGTTAAAAAGGTAAACTCACCCCACTACAGGGCCTATTATATTATTTTAAGAATTTCCAGGGGTCTAACTACACATAACAGAGGGGTTTTTCATAATTTTTATTAAGTCCAGGGGCTAAAACTGATTTTAAATGAATTTACATGATTTTCTGAAGTTCCAGGGGCTAGATCAGAAGTTTCCGGGGCTAGCTCGTATTTTCCGAGAACCCCAGGGGGTAGCACGTAAGAATCCCGGCCTTTATAACGCGGGGCTGACGTGGACCGTCCGATTTAAAACAGACGGCTGAGATTATAACATCGAACCGGTACGCGGGGATTTAAACTCTACCGTGCGATTTAAAATAGACGGCGCACAAGCGGCCACGTCGCTCTAATCGAGCGCGGGCGGCGCTGCCTGGCGGCGGGAGGCGGCGATCTCGCCGGAGAGTTTCGTATCTTCGTCAATTCTTCCTAAAACTGTGATTTTATGGCATAGATCGGTGGAGGGGAGGTCGGGGATCTCACCTCGGGGGTTTTCTTGAGCTCGGAGGTCTTGGAAAGCAATCGGCGACGAGGTCCGAGGTGAATTCATGGCGAGGCTCATCGGCGCTGTGTTTGAACCGCAAACTACCAAGTTTTCTGCACCTGCGAGGTTCCCCGGAGGCGGTGGATCAAGACCAGCGAGTTAGATTAGAATTCCCGAGCGAAGATCGAGCAGAATTCTCCGGAGAAGCTCGGGTTCTCACCGGAGAGAAAAACGACGGATCGTGGGGAAAAACGGGACGATGCCGGGGTTTTTATAGACGGGGGAGGGCGGCGGGTTGGTTTAGATCGAGCTGGAGTCTTCTGGGACCGGGAGTCGGCTGGGAACGCGCGGTTTTCCGGTCGGTTACGATCGCGCGTGCGCGGGGGAAACAGTCCCGGGTTCGGACGAGCGGGGGTTAGGGATGACAGGTGGGTCCCGCCTGTCTGTGAGAGGGGGCGCGGGTGCGCGGCTGCGGGCTGGCGTGGGGGTTGGGTGGGCCGGCTGGTTGGTTTCGGCCCACTGGCCGGGAAGGTTTGTTTTTTTCTTTTTCTTTTTCATTTCTGTTTTGAGTTTAATTTGAATTCCAGTTTGAATTTAAATTTTTGCAACACATGCAACACGTCCAAAAATTTTTAAATTCCCCTCTTGACAGGATTTTGGGGTGTTACACCAGACAAGTCCGGTCAGCATACTAGAATGCAACCGGACAAGTCCGGTTTTAGACCGGACTAGTCTGCTCATGTTTCTGTTGTCCTCTTTAGAGGACTGCGGACTAGTCCATCCATGCGACAGGACTAGTCCGCTAAACTTTCTGGAACCCCACTTCACATAGCACCGGACAAGTACGGTTTTAGACCGGACTAGTCCGGTTAACCCACTGGAAGTAGACCGGACAAGTCCGATCATATATCGGACTAGTCCGGTATTAGGTTTTACAACGATAACCTTATTGGAAACCATATAAATGGGTGATCCACGACCTTCCAACAAGTGGACACGACTCATCCTGCTTGAAACAAAAACCCTAGCGCCGCCACCTGTCCCAAGAGCCCAAAAACACATCTCCCACACATCTAAGGAACAAAAAGGTGAAAATCAATCAAACACTTGGATTTGGGATTGGGAGATCGTCATTCCTTCGTTGTGAGCTCTTGGGGTTTGATCTCTCTACACTCATATTCTGCATTGTAATCTTATTGAGTGTATTTGATTGCTTTCTCATTGTAATTCTTGTGGGAGCCCTCAACGTGTGAGGTTGTCCCACAAACTCGGTGATTACCCGTGCTAGTGGAGTCAAGTCGGCCTTGTGTGGTGACTTCAAGAGGAAAGGGTTAGAGACCCAGCTCTGTGTGCGCTTCCTCAACGAGGACGTAGATCTCTTTGTGAGATCGAACCTCGGCAAAATTTGTGTCTCGCATGCCTCCTTGTTTTTGTTGATTATAACATCTAGTTGCTAAACTTCATAATTTGAGTTGCTAAGTCTCATTCACGGGCATAATCACACCTCACATTGTAAAATCAAAATAGAATAACTGTTGTTCTTATTTCCGCTGCTAAACAAGTTAATTCTCCTGCACAACACTTATACAATCTACACACTTCAGGCACACCGGACTAGTCCGCTCACACAACCGGACTAGTCCGGTCAATCAAGTTTTTGACAACTACTTTAAGTGTGCAGGAAACTCTATAAGGCCTATTCACCCCCCTCTAGGCCACATTCAATTGGTATCAGAGCCAAGTTCTCCGTCAACGAGACTCACATCTCGGAGAGATCAATGGCCTCTGAGAAGAACAACAATATCCCGAAGACGAACAACAACGATGAGGAGCAAGAAGCCAAAGCCTTCGATGTGCTGAAAGAAAGTCCACATGACGATGAAGAAGTGAAACAGCTAAAGGCACTACTGAGAAAGAAATTAATGGCACAAAAGGGAAAAGAGGAAGAAAAGACGATGGGGAGTGGTCATCATGACTACTCCCGATATCCTTACAACTACAACCGTCTCAATTCAAATAGTCATTATCTCTCCATTCCTATGGGAAGGCCCCCGCAGTTTGACGGAAGTGACTATACCATGTGGAAGTACAACATGAAAATGCATCTAATATCCTTGAATCCCAGCCTTTGGCATATTGTCTGCACAGGAATAGATATCCCAGACACAGATGAAGAACTCACTCCGGAACTAGAACAAGAGATTCATAGAAATGCACAAGCCGTTGCAGTAATCACATCGTCACTGAGCAGAGAAGAATTCACCAAGATCGATGGACTAGAGAGTGCAAAAGAAATCTGGGATACACTCAAAACAGCTCTTGAAGAAAATAGGTCTTTACGTGAAGCCAAAATTGAGATGCTTGAAGGAGAGTTGGGGAGATTTGCTATTGAAGAAGTCGAATCACCTCAAGACATGTACAACCGGATGAAGGCACTCATCAACAAAATCCGTGCCTATGGAAGTAAGAAATGGACTGATCACGAGGTGGTCAAAAGGATGATTAGAGCCTTCATGCCAAGAAACGTCACACTTTGCTCAATGATTAGAGAAAGCCCCGGGTTTCACAAAATGACTCCCGATGAGTTATTGGGGAAGATCATAAATCATGAAATGATGGAGAAGGAGGCTCAATATGTCAAAGACTTAGCCGAGCTCACCTCTTCCAAAAAGAAAGAAGTTGTTCTCAAAGCAACGTGCAGACCCAAACTCAAAGAAACCCGTGAAGACCAAGATGACGGAGATACAAGCGACGTGAGTACCGACCTAGATGATGAGGAAATGGTACTCTTTATCAAAAAGTTCAAGCGCATGATGAGGAGAAGACATGGCAACAACTCAAATGAAGGGAAAAGCAAGGATAAAGGAAAATCCAAGGCTCGACGTACTTGCTATAATTGTGGAGAGTACGGTCACTTCATGGTGGAATGTACTTATGAAGAAAATAAGAAGAAGAAGGAAACAAAAGCACATGAGAAGAAAAATTTCAGAAAAAGGAGACAAGCTCATCAGGCTCACATTGGCAAGGAGTGGGACTCAAACAATGAGTCCTCCTCCGATGAAGAAGAGGAGATGGCCACCATTGTCGTTAAGAAACCCACCATGAGAGCTACACTCTTCCCAAACATGGGAGGATGGGATATGAACAACCATACTTGCCTTATGGCTAAAGAAGGCAAGAAAAAGGTTCGACTTACTTCTCCTGCGTTAAATACCTCTATTGATGACTTTGATAGCTCTAGTGATAATGAAGAAATTTTTAGAGGATTAAGTAAAATTGCTTTAAAGAAAATGGAGATGTTGTCGAACGAAATCTTTGAAAAGGAGGAACTTGTCAACCGACAAGAAGATATGCTCATCCGTGAAAGGAAGAGATATCAAGAGGTTGAAAAACTTCTTGAGCTTGAAAGAGAGAAGAACAAGTCACTTGAGGTTGAGCTAGCCTTGAGTAAGGAGACTTACTCAAAGCTAGAGGACTCACATATTGCAATCAAGGATGAGCTTGCTAACTTGTCAAGAGTTAACAAGATCCTAGAGGTGCAAGTTGAGTCGCTAAAGCAAAGTGACTCATCTTCCTCCAAGAGCTCTTCCTCCAAAGATATGAGTTCGACAACAATTGGAACCTGCACATGCTCTAGTAAGAAAAATATCATTTCTAATACTTCAACTTCTCATGATGTGAATCCTTCCCAAATCGGCATCTTTGATAAGGAGAAGGTTAAATATGCACATAGCGCATATATGGTCACTAGACCTCCCAACGTCAAAGATGGTCTTGGGTTTGACAGGAACAAACACATATCCACTCTTAATCATGCAAAGAAAAGAATCACCTTTGTTAAGGAAAAATCACATGAATCTAATTTACAAATATTGTTTCGTACATTTGATGCTTCCTATGTTCTTATGAAAAACAAATATGGAAAAGTTATTGCTAAATACACAGGGCCACGCCACAGGAACTCGAAAACTTGTGTGTGGGTGCCCAAGACTCTTGTGACTAACCTGAGAGGACCCAAGCAAGCTTGGGTACCTAAAACCAAGGAATAATTCTGTTTTGTAGGCTTACTCCTCCGGTGGATCTAAGTGGGTGCTAGATAGCGGATGCACAAATCACATGACCAGAGAGAGAGATATGTTTGTGGAGTACGAGTACAACGAGGATCCAAGTGAAGGCATATACTTTGGAGACAACAGCCAAGGAAAGGTCCTTGGTAGCGGTAACATTGAAATATCTCCTCAACACACTTTATCTAATGTTTTACATGTAGACTCCTTAGATTATAACCTTTTGTCAATATCTCAACTATGCGACAAAGGTTATAACTATTTATTCACCAATGAGGGTATGACCGTTTTTAGAAGAAGCGATGGCTCGATTGCATTCAAGGGAATGTTGACGGGAAAGCTTTATCTCGTTGATTTCAACAAAGATAAAGCCGAACTCAACACTTGCTTGGTTGCTAAAACCAACATGGGATGGCTGTGGCATAGACGGCTAGCCCATGTTAAGATGAGAAATCTGCAGAAAATTCTAAAAGGTGGTCACATCCGAGGTCTAAAGGATGTGGTTTTTGAGAAAGATAGGCCATGCAGCGCTTGCCAGGCGGGAAAACAAGTCGGGGCACCACACCCCGCCAAGAACATAATGACCACTACAAGACCACTGGAACTTCTTCATATGGATCTATTTGGTCCAATTGCTTACATAAGTATCGGCAGTAACAAATACGGTTTAGTAATTGTTGATGATTTTTCAAGATTTACCTGGGTATTTTTCTTGTATGATAAATCAAAAACTCAGGAAATCCTCAAGAAGTTCCTGAAAAGAGCCCAGAACGAATTCTCATCAACCATGAAGAACATCAGAAGTGACAACAGGACAGAATTCAAGAATACACAAGTTGAAGAGTATCTCGATGAAGAAGGGATAAAGCATGAGTTATCGGCACCCTACTCTCCTCAACAAAACGGGGTGGCCGAAAGGAAGAACAGAACATTGATTGAAATGGCAAGAACAATGTTGGACGAACACAAGACATCAGATCGATTTTGGGCAGAAGCGGTGAACACTGTTTGTCATGCCACAAATCGGCTGTACCTTCACCGACTACTGAAGAAAACTCCATATGAGCTCCTTACCAGTAAAAAGCCTAATGTTTCTTATTTCAAAGTTTTTGGTTGTAAATATTTTATTCTGAACAAGAAACCGAGGGCTTTGAAGTTTTCTTCGAAGTCCGATGAAGGGTTCTTGCTCGGCTATGAATCGAATGCCTACGCCTATCGTGTCTTCAACAAGGTGTCCGGCCTTGTTGAAGTAGCACGTGACGTAGTGTTCGATGAAACTAACGGCTCACAAGTGGAGCAAGTCGATAAGTGTATCATAGATAAAGAGGAAGCTCCATGTGAAGCGCTGAAGAAAATGTCACTTGGTGATATTCTACCACAAGAGCAAACGCAAGACTCAAATGCACAAGGTGAACCTCAACAAGGGAGCAATGATCAAGGGGGAGCTTTTACACAAGATCAAGTGGAGGAAGATCAAGAAGATCAAGATAATCATGGAAGCAATGATCTAGGGGGAGACAATGAACATGAAGATGATGAAGAACAAGCAGCGACACAAGTCCCTCACCCAAGAGTACATCAGAGTGTACAAAGAGACCATCCTGTCAACAATATCATTGGTGATATTGCTAAGGGAGTAACTACTAGATCTCGTGTTGCAAATTTTTGTGAATACTATTCTTTTGTCTCTTTTCTGGAACCATACAGGGTAGACGAAGCCTTAAGGGATCCAGACTAGGTGATGGCAATGCAAGAAGAATTGAACAACTTCAAAAGAAATGAAGTGTGGAAGCTGGTGGAAATACCAAGGGCGAACATCGTTGGAACCAAATGGGTCTTTCGGAACAAGCAAGATGAACATGGAGTAGTAACAAGAAATAAAGCGAGGCTGGTGGCCAAGGGTTATTCTCAGGTCGAAGGTTTGGACTTCGACGAAACTTTCGTTCCCGTAGCTAGACTTGAGTCCATTCGTATTTTATTGGCATATGCTACTCACTATAATTTTAAGTTGTATCAAATGGACGTCAAAAGTGCCTTCCTCAATGGTCCAATAAAGGAGGAAGTTTATGTGGAGCAGCCACCAGGATTCGAAGACCAAGAGTATCCTAACCACGTCTATAAACTGCGTAAGGCTCTCTATGGCCTCAAACAAGCTCCTCGAGCTTGGTATGAGTGCCTTAGAGATTTTCTAACTCAAAATGGATTCAAAATTGGTAAAGCTGACTATACACTCTTCACTAAACATTTGTAAAAGCCCAAGAAAAGGGACTTGCAAAATTTTTCTTCACCTCACAACACCACAGTTCTTGTTGTGGATAGATAGTGAAAAAGTGGGAAGAGCAAGTAACCTCCATCAAAAGAGTGGTTAGAGGGGAAGCCTACACTTTCACAAAGTGGGAATTTTACACATGACACATGAGGGGGTGATTCAAAACTGTTGCATTCAAACTCATGGTTGCAGCAGCTAAAACAAAGATTAAAGTGCATAATTGGATTCCTCAGGTCCACATTAGTGGGGAGGCAAAGTTTCAATAATTTTTGAAAAGGTTTGCTACCCATTTGTCCAAAAAGGATCCAAATGTGCAAGAATTCAAATATACATTTGAATTTGGGGGAGATTTGCCCAACCATACAAATGTAGGTCAGTTTGAAACTCCAAACATTTGAATTCATCTCTTGCCAAGTTTTGGAGATCTTTTGAGGGGTGGGGGAGCACTGAGAAGTGGGTCCCACATGTCATTGGGGAGGATCAAATTGCACAAAAGTCAACAGCCTTAGGGGCTAAGTATTGCACTCGGAACAGAGCCGAGGCTCCACCGAGCGACACCGCGGGGGAAAGCCGGACGCCACCTCCTGCTGAATCGCACACGCTGGCGAGCTCCTCGTGGGGGGGGGGGGAGGCTTAACTCTCAGCCGGGCTCAGCGAGCCACAGCACCGAGAGAAGCCCGTTCCCTCACTCTCACCGCCAGAGAACAGAGGCGCCGCCGCCATTACCAAATTGCTCAGGAGCGATTGCAGCTCGCATGAAAGCATCGGCAGCTCAGCAAACCAGCATTCCCAGACCTCCCACGCACTCCCCGCACCACTTCCGATCGAGCTGAGCCACCACAAACCGCGTAAACGACGTTCTTCGCGGCAGCCGGGAAGAACCGAGCCAAGGTGCTCCCGTGGGCAGCTCGGTAGAGGACTTGTCACGACCAAGAAGGAGCGGTTTTGGACGCGCCTAGGCTCCACGCTGTTCGACCCCAAAGCCTAGAACCAGTGACCGATCATCGCTGGCGAATTTCGCAAAATATCTCCAACCGGTGCAGAACTACCCTCGGGTAAGAAACCCACAAATTCCCGACATATGCTTGCTTAGAGTTTATCAAACTGCACTCACAGGAGATAGACTTGATGGCGCCCAAGTTTGCTTCGCAACCCTAGTTTAATTTTGGCTGTAGCCGGCGTATTTCCCGGTTTTCCAGTCGCGGTTATGGCGGGAAAGGTCGGGATCACGGTGACGGCTAGGTTAGAGCTCTCCCCGAGCCCTGGCATGGCCTTGTAGACCTTCTCTGAGATTCCCCGGTGCTGTAGAGCCCTTCCACAGAGGTTTTGGTGGGCTGAGCTGGCCGGGTGGCATAACCGAAGGGAGTCCGAGCCGCTGCACCGTCGCCGGCTAGGTTAGGGCCACCGCCGACCGGAGCAGTCGGTACCATCGTGTTCAGCGCGTGAAAGTAGGCCCAGGCGGCGAGTTTCCGGCCGGGAGGCGGTCGGGAAGCCAAGTCCGGCGAGCTTCCGAGGTGTGCCAGCGAGGGGGCGGCGCGGGAAAAAGGGCGGGTGCGAGGAAGAAGACGAGCCGGCCGGGCCCGCTCGTCAGTCCCTCAAGGCACAGCGTGGGGATTTTCTGTTGCACCGGATCAGCTGTGAACACGCGGAAAACAGTCCTGTGGCCCCGTGTGGCGCATCCGATGTGGTGACATGTGGGGGCCGAGCCCGCTGTCAGAAATTTGAACTTTTTCCCCGGTTAATTCAAATTCCAGAAATCCCCCAAACTTTAGAACCCCATGACTTTTGCTAGGAAGCTCCAAATTTAGTGATTCAAATTGTGTTGGATTCATCTTGCCTAGCTCTGTCCAAATATACAACCCAATTTGTATGAAACCCATTAATTAATTCCGGAAAATTCTTTAAAGCTTTTCAGAAAAAGAATTTTAGAGGGAGTTTGGTTCATCCAAAAATCCCCACATTTTGCCAGAATGTTCCTTAGGATGTTAGTGAACCCTTGTAAAAGTTTCACACCATTTGGAGTTGATTTGGTCAGAGCAATTCAAATGTGAAGGTGCTGTGTTCATTTGAACACAGAAACATTTTCAGGGAATTTCCAAAACTTGGAAATTCAGTTCTGGGAAAATCTTAGCTCCAAAAATGATAGGAAAATTCATGCAAACTCTATGAGCTATAATTGAAATTGTAGTTCACTAAGTTGGGCATGAACAGGGGTGTTACCTCAGAATTAATTCTTCTTTGCTTAATTGCTAAAAGAATTATTCTGAGCAAACCACTCATTGAAAAGTGCTAATGTTTGGTCCAGAGGGTTTCCTTGTGACAAGGAACTCACACAAAAATTCTCAGCTCCATTGGAGCTATGGATCACCCCTGTCCTGTTTAACCACTTGAGGGATTAATATGAAAAAGGGGGAAACCACTTAGCACTTAACCATGTACTTAGGTCCAGACCCAAACCACTAAACCCCAGTTCATCTTTAAATTCTTAAACAGAGTTCCAGTTGTTAGAAACTGGTTATTAGAACTAATAGCAGCAGTATTACAATAAACTTGTATGCATAGTCATTAACATGTAGTATTTCAATAACGTGTAGTCGCTGAAGGCGAGGAAGCTCCGGAGGTTCTCGACTTCCTACTTCCAGAGAAAGAACTGACTCCCGACCAGCAGCAACAAGGCAAGCCCCGGTTTGCATTAACTCTTTTATAAAGTTTTTACTTTGTTTACATACCTAGGGTGAAGTATGTATGTGCATTAGGTATAGGATGATTGCAACCCCACTTGTATAACCAAAGGTTCCTAAAAAAGTGAGGGTAGTGTCTAAGACCTCGAGTAGACAGGCTATGCTTAATGTTTCATAGGACTTCGGTACAAGTCGAGTAGTTGGAATCTACTCGCGAGTTTAGGCTTGGGAACACACGGGTTCGGTTGAGTGATGTGAGATCACTTTAATAATGAAAATGAGACTAGGCAGGGGCTAGGGCGCAGCAAGAGGAAGTCTTGTGTGCGCAGCCCTGTCCGTGTCGATTGAGGACCGAGCCGTGTGCGGCCCTGCTGAACAAGTATTGAACGTACCGAAGGCATATCAGATATATGGGCCCCGATAAACCGATGTAGCCTAAACCTCCGGCCATCGAGGCATAATGCACCGATTTATAGGTGTAGGCTGAGGGCAGCAAGGTGGAAATCTGCCAACGGGCATAGAGAGATGCTCCGTGTGGGGAACCTCCTGCTCGTTTCGGTGCGACCGGTTCGACGTTTGGGCTGTTGGGTGAAAGGTTGTCCCGTACGACATCGAGTGAGCCTGCTGTGCAGCTCCACGGGTGGGCGTACGTGACGTGCTCTTTGGGTTTCCCTGCAGGTGTATATCGAGTCGATTCGCCATCCCTCGCGGTGACGAGTACTGCTTGTTCACTGCGTCGTAACGTAGACTAATGAATGAAATGTTATGATTCAATATTGCTGTTATGATATAATCGTATTGTTACCTGTGTGCCACCAAATATTGCTTACTAAATTTCAGCTTCATGAACTGTTAACTTGTTGCTAAAAGACGAACTAAGGATGAACTTGTAGGCGTGTCCAATTGCTGCAACATTGCTATCCTATGTCATTGTACACCTCATGTAGAGTTTCATGCTTAGGTGAGTCGGTTAAGCCTTGCTGAGCCTTCGTGCTCACGGTTGCTGCTTAAGTGTTTTTCAGGTGAGGAGCCACCCACGGACTCGGAGTACGAGTCCACCGGCGAAGGTTACCCTCCGTCGGGGACCACGGCTGAGTGGGAGCCGTACATGCCGCGCTGAGCTGAGACATGCAGCTAGTGTGGGTTGCCCTAGGGCTGGGCAACCGACTTTTGCTAGATAGGCGGGCGTGAGTTGTACAAAAGAAACTTCCGCTGTGTAATAAAAGACCCTAGTTTGTAACTGAGAAGTGTACTAATTTGTACATTCAGTTTGTTTTCCCATGTAATATAATGTGTTCTTATGATGTGTGCTGTCGGGTGTCGCATCGTGCGGCACCACCCTCTGCGATCCTGGATGAGCGGATCCCGGTCCGCCACAGCCTGGTATCAGAGCTGCATTGGGGATAGCACAGTACTTAAGGACTGTATTATGGGAAAACTTAGGTTTACGGCAAGGAATCGGTAGTTGCCCAAGTAAGGACTATATTAGAATAGTTACTTAAAGTGGCAAGACTAACCTATGTGTTATAATTCTGAATTTTCATTATGTAATGACGCACCTACGCTCTGGTAAGAAGGGTAAGGAACGCTACCGAAAGCGGTTCAATTTCGGTTAGCTCTCCCTGACGAGGAACGTGGTTCAGGGATTGATCTCACAGCTTGGTGTGAGACATCAATATGAATCTCTTGGACTCTTCATGTCCCTGAGTTCATATGAAACGCTGATCCCTAGCGTGCATTAGGCAAGTAAGTGGAGACCCCATCGCGTGGTCAGTAACGCGAGAGTGTGTTCGTCTGGAAATAGCCCAGGAGGACATACGCAGCGCTTGCCATCGGCGTGCCCTGCAGGGCAGTAGGTGGTATCTGTTGGGTTGATAACATTCCCAACCGTGACGACCCGTTCATGACATACTCGGGTTCCCCGTCGTGTGGTGTTGAAACACGATCACATACCTTGAGACGTGACCTAACTCAAGGACGGCCGTATGACAATGATATGGGCATTTGTATTTACTTTTAAATATGGAACCGCCTGAAATGAACAACCATTGAGTGCACCATTATTGTGTGGTCTTCTGCAGGTACTAACCACGTATGTATCCGTGTAGAAAACGTGTGTGAGAGACCGTTTACTGCAACATTTGAGACGTATATGCCGGTATAATCCGGTTAGGATTTTCCTTTGTTGAGGAACGTAGTACCGAGATATTGTAGGCATATGCATGAAAATAATGATAACAAGGAATTAAAATCACTAGGATCAACATCTAGGACTCTGGTTGGGTAGAAAAGTGATAATTGATGAGTGTAGTTCCAAAAGACTGAAAAACAGAGTGCTCTGTTTCGGGCAGCAAGGGTGCTGATATTCAACAGGGCATAACTCACAGGTCTTTTAGCCCAGGGAGGTGTGGTATATAGTTCTGGAAAGGTATTTGAGTACCCTATAATTTTGTTGTAGACTTCCAGAGCTGAAACACACGTTAAGATGGCTGAAATCCCAGAGGAATGTAAACTATCCAGAACCAGGACAGAGTAAAACATTCTCTGAACTGTTCTGTTTTTCAAACATAATTCCCAGTAGAAAAAATAAAAAATTGTCATATGATACATCTTTAGAAAGGGTAGAAGATGTGTTACATCTTTGAAATTCAAAGTTTCTGAAATTTCAGCACAGAATTCAGTGGAAAAATGGTCAAGATAGAGGGTCTCGTGAGCCTCGGGAAGTGTCGTACTCGGATTTCATGAGTACGCACCCTCCAGTGTTCACAGAAGCAAAAGAACCACTGGAGGCTGACAACTGGCTGCGGACCATTGAGTCCAAGTTCGGGCTGCTCCAATGCACGGAGCGGCAAAAGACTTTGTTCGCAGCGCAAGAACTCCACGGTGCCGCTGGTGCGTGGTGGGCGAACTATGTCGCCTCACGTCCGGCTGACCATGCCGTGGAATGGCAAGAGTTCCGGGAGGCGTTCCACGCCTATCACATTTCTCCCGGGATCATGAAGAGGAAGTTCCAAGAATTCTTGGAGCTGAAGCAGGGCGGGAGGAGTGCCCACGACTACTCCCGTGCCTTCAACCATCTGGCGCAGTACGCGTCAGACTATATCTCCACTGAGGAGAAGAAGCGGGAGCACTTCTATTGGGGGTTACACCACGAAATGAAGACACATCTCGTTCAGTGGAATCGCGGCACATTCAACGACTTAGTCAATGCCGCGATCATGCAAGAGGATGCTCAGCGGGAGTTGGCAGCTGAGCAGCGGAAGCGCAGCGCTCCACCCAGCGGTGGGAGTGGCGCTCCCCAGAAGTACCGTATGGTGTATAGGACACCATCCGGGCAGCAGTGGCGACCAACGGCGCAGCCTCAACAGTTCGGGGGACGTTCGTTCCAAGCACCCCCGTTCCGACCGCCGATGCCACCACCAAGACAGCAGCAGAAGCAGCAAACGGTACCCCGGGAGTTTCCACCGCCACAACGCGCCCAGGGATTCCGTCCACCGATCAGCGGGGGACCGCCCCGTTTCACCTGCTTCACGTGTGGCCAGGCGGGCCACTTCGCGAAGGACTGTCCCCAGGGGCAGCAGAGCAGCGGGCAAGCCCAGTTCCAGGGCGGTGCTCGAGGTTGACCTCCGGTGAAGAAGGTTGGTCAGCGGACTGGGGGTGTCCGCAACCTCGACAATGAGGACGCCCCAGAGGGAGACAACGTGCTGGCGGGTACGTTTACTCTCAATAATCAAGCCATCATCATACTTTTTGATTCTGGTGCAACCCAGAAATTTATAAGTGCATCATATGTGGTTAAGCATCGACTGGAAGCCTTTCCAACCGAGTGTTCGTATATGATCTGCTCACCGGGAGGAAAGATTTCAGCAACGATGATGGTTCCGAAAGCACCACTGTGCTTAGGTGGGAAGATATATCCCACCACTATGATTATCCTTGAGGGGCAGAAGATTGATGCAATCTTGGGAATGTCATGGCTAAGCTACCATGGCGCTGTCCTGGAAACCCTATCACGGACGGTTCACCTCAACTCCCCATTACACCGTCCGCAGTCCCTCTTATTAGATAATCCAGTCCGGGAAGTTTCAGTGATCAATAATACTGAAGCTCTCAAGTTGGAGGACATCCCCGTAGTCCGGGAGTATCCCGACATGTTCCCGGATGATCTTCCGGGCATGCCACCTGAGCGGGATGTCGAATTCAAGATCGAGCTCGCACCCGGGACTACGCCCATATCACGGAGACCATACAAGATGGCTCCAAATGAGCTGGCGGAACTGAAAGAACAGCTCAATGATCTGTTGAGCAAGGGTTTCATTAGGCCGAGTTCCTCGTCTTGGGAATGCTCGGCGCTGTTTGTAAAGAAGAAGGATGAAATCCTGAGGCTGTGTGTGGACTACCGGCCGCTCAACGCCGTCACCATCAAGAATAAGTACCCACTGCCCCGCATTGACATACTATTTGATCAACTGGTGGGTGCAAGTGTACTCTCCAAGATGGACCTTCGCTCTGGATATCATCAGATAAAGATCCGGGTGGAGGATATTCCGAAGACGGCCTTCTCGACGAGATATGGATTATATGAATATCTCGTCATGTCCTTTGGTCTCACAAACGCTCCAGCCCATTTCATGTATCTCATGAACTCGGTGTTCATGCCGGAGCTGGACAAGTTCGTGGTAGTGTTCATCGACGATATCTTGGTTTACTCCAAGACAGAAGCCGAACATGCCGAACACTTGCGGATCGTTCTTCAACGATTGCGAGACCACAAGCTCTACGCCAAGTTCAGTAAATGCGAGTTTTGGATCAGCCAAGTGCCATTCTTGGGACATATCATCTCAGCAGAAGGCATTGCGGTTGACCCAAGCAAAATAGAGCAAGTGCTGAAATGGAAAGCTCCCACTTCAGTCCATGAAGTCAGAAGCTTCCTCGGGTTAGCGGGATACTATCGGAGATTCATTCCAAGCTTCTCCAAGCTCGCTAAACCAATGACAGAATTGCTGAAGAAGGGGACGAAATATGTTTGGAACACGGCGTGTGAAGGAGCATTCCAAACATTGGTGAAGCATCTCACCACAGCCCCGGTATTAGCTCAGCCGGATACAACAAAGCCCTTCCACGTGTATTGTGACGCGTCTGGTATCGGGCTAGGCTGCGTGTTGATGCAGGAAGGACGTGTGTTCGCTTATGGCTCACGCCAACTTCGGAACCATGAGCAGCATTATCCGACTCATGATCTTGAGCTTGCTGCCGTGGTGTTGGCGCTAAAAATGTGGAGGCACTATCTCCTGGGGAATCTGGTGCATCTCTACACCGACCACAAGAGCTTAAAATACATTTTCACCCAGAAGGAGCTGAACATGAGACAACGGAGGTGGTTAGAATTGATCAAAGATTATGAAATTGAGATCCATTACCACCCCGGCAATGCGAATGTGGTTACCGATGCGCTGAGTCGGAAATCACATGTCCATCACCTCAACATTACACCGGTGGAGGAGGAAGAGCCGAGTTTATACTTGGTTCCTTATGGGTCGCTGTACAACCTCACCCTCATCCCTACTATTAGGGAGGACATCATTGCAGCTCAGAAGACGGATAAAGGCATGGCACATCTCCGGAGACGGATAGACAATGGAGAGATCAAATGTTTTCAGAAGGATGAGGAGGGGACGCTATGGTTCAATGACCGCATAGTCGTACCCCGGGATATGGAGTTGAGGAAAAAGATCCTCGACGAAGCGCACTTGTCTAAGTACTCCATTCTTCCGGGCAGCAATAAAATGTACCAAGATTTGAAAAAGAAATGTGGTGGACACGGATGAAGCGGGAGGTAGCTAAGTACGTATCCGAGTGCGATACGTGCCGATGAGTGAAAGCTGATCACATGAAGAATCAGGGCTGTTGCAACCCCTGAAGATCCCGGCATGGAAATGGGAAGATGTGAGCATGGATTTCATTGTGGGATTACCCCTAACACCCAACAAGCATGATTCCATATGGGTAATCATTGATCGGTTAACCAAGACAGCTCACTTCATCCCGGTAAATACACGTTACAATGCCGGCAAATATGCGGAGCTGTACATAGCAAAGATTTTGTGCTTATACGGGGTACCCAAGACCATCGTCTCAGATCGAGGTGCATTATTTGTATCTCGCTTTGGGGAGCAGCTACACGCTGCTTTGGGTACTAAACTGATTAGAAGCTCCGCCTACCACCCTCAGACAGATGGCCAGACAGAGAGGGTGAATCAAGTATTAGAAGACATGTTGAGAGCATGTGCCATCCACCATGGTAGGAACTGGGATGATCACCTACCATTGGAGGAATTCTCGTACAACAACGGCTATCAGGCGAGTATCAAGATGGCACCCTACGAAGCTCTCTACGGTCGCAAATGCTGCACCCCATTAAATAGGTGCGAGTCGGGTGAAAGGGTCACATTCGGGGTTGATGTGGTGAACGACGCCGAAGAGCGCGTTCGGGCGATTCAAGCTAACTTGAAGGCCGCTCAATCCCGGCAGAAGAGCTACGCTGATAAGAGGCGTAGACCGTTGCACTTTGACGTTGGGGAACACGTGTACCTCCGCGTGTCTCCAATAAAAGGCATGCACCGGTTCGGTGTGAAGGGGAAGCTCGCTCCCCGTTTTATTGGACCCTATGCTATCACCGAGAAGTGCGGACCAGCGGTGTATCGATTGGAGTTACCGGCATCTCTCTCTGGTGTCCATGATGTTTTTCATGTTTCGCAACTGCAAAAATGTTTAAAGCATACAGCTGCTGTTCCTATTGAAGACATCGGCGAGCTGAAACCGGATTTAACATATGAGGAATATCCGGTGGAAATTCTTGATGAGAAAGCCCGAACCACGTGTAGCAGAACGTTTTGGTTCTACAAGATCCTCTGGAGCAACCACACCGCTGAGGAAGCGACGTGGGAGAGCGAGGAGTTCCTTCGCTCAAATTACCCGGAGTTCATGGCTTCTCAATACGGGTAAGTCCCTACTACATCGCTATCTCTTCTTTTGTAATCTCGGGACGAGATTCTTTTAAGGGGGGAGGGATGTAAAAGCCCAAGAAAAGGGACTTGCAAAATTTTTCTTCACCTCACAACACCACAGTTCTTGTTGTGGATAGATAGTGAAAAAGTGGGAAGAGCAAGTAACCTCCATCAAAAGAGTGGTTAGAGGGGAAGCCTACACTTCCACAAAGTGGGAATTTTACACATGACACATGAGGGGGTGATTCGAAACTGTTGCATTCAAACTCATGGTTGCAGCAGCTAAAACAAAGATTAAAGTGCATAATTGGATTCCTCAGGTCCACATTAGTGGGGAGGCAAAGTTTCAATAATTTTTGAAAAGGTTTGCTACCCATTTGTCCAAAAAGGATCCAAATGTGCAAGAATTCAAATATACATTTGAGTTTGGGGGAGATTTGCCCAACCATACAAATGTAGGTCAGTGTGAAACTCCAAACATTTGAATTCATCTCTTGCCAAGTTTTGGAGATATTTTGAGGGGTGGGGGAGCACTGACAAGTGGGTCCCACATGTCATTGGGGAGGATCAAATTGCACAAAAGTCAACAGCCTTAGGGGCTAAGTATTGCACTCGGAACAGAGCCGAGGCTCCACCGAGCGACACCGCGGGGGAAAGCCAGACGCCACCTCCTGCTGAATCGCACGCGCTGGCGAGCTCCTCGGGGGGGGGGGGGGGCTTAACTCTCAGCCGGGCTCAGCGAGCCACAGCACCGAGAGAAGCCCGTTCCCTCACTCTCACCGCCAGAGAACAGAGGCGCCGCCGCCATCACCAAATCCTCAGGAGCGATCGCAGCTCACGTGAAAGCATCGGAAGCTCAGCAAACCAGCATTCCCAGACCTCCCACGCACTCCCCACACCACTTCCGATCGAGCTGAGCCACCACAAACCGTGCAAACGACGTTCTTCGCGGCAGCCGGGAAGAACCGAGCCAAGGTGCTCCCGTGGGCAGCTCGGTAGAGGACTTGTCACGACCAAGAAGGAGCGGTTTTGGACACGCCTAGGCTCCACGCTGCTCGACCCCAAAGCCTAGAACCAGTGACCGATCATCGCCGGCGAATTTCGCAAAACATCTCCAACCGGTGCAGAACTACCCTCGGGTAAGAAACCCACAAATTCCCGACATATGCTTGCTTAGAGTTTATCAAACTGCACTCACAGGAGCTAGACTTGATGGCACCCAAGTTTGCTTCGCAACCCTAGTTTAATTTTGGCTGTAGCCGGCGTATTTCCCGGTTTTCCAGCTGCGGTTATGGCGGGAAGGGTCGGGCTCACGGTGACGGCTAGGTTAGAGCTCTCCCCGAGCCCTGGCATGGCCTTGTCGACCTTCTCTGAGATTCCCCGGTGCTGTAGAGCCCTTCCACCGAGGTTTTGGCGGGCTGAGCTGGCCGGGTGGCATAACCGAAGGGAGTCCGAGCCGCTGCACCGTCGCCGGCTAGGTTAGGGCCACCGCCGACCGAAGCAGTCGGTACCATCGTGTTCAGCGCGTGAAAGTAGGCCCAGGCGGCGAGTTTCCGGCCGGGAGGCGGTCGGGAAGCCAAGTCTGGCGAGCTTCCGAGGTGTGCCGGCGAGGGGGCAGCGCGGGAAAAAGGGCGGGCGCGAGGAAGAAGACGAGCCGGCCGGGCCCGCTCGTCAGTCCCTCGAGGCATAGCGTGGGGATTTTCTGTTACACCGTATCAGCTGTGAACACGCGGAAAACAGTCCTGTGGCCCCGTGTGGCGCAGCCGATGTGGTGACACGTGGGGGCCGGGCCCGCTGTTAGAAATTTGAACTTTTTCCCCGGTTAATTCAAATTCCAGAAATCCCCCAAACTTTAGAACCCCATGAATTTTGCTAGGAAGCTCCAAATTTAGTGATTCAAATTGGGTTGGATTCATCTTACCTAGCTCTGTCCAAATATACAACCCAATTTGTATGAAACCCATTAATTAATTCTGGAAAATGTTTTAAAGCTTTTCAGCAAAAGAATTTTAGAGGGAGTTTTGTTCATCCAAAAATCCCCAAATTTTGCCAGAACGTTACTTAGGATGTTAGTGAACCCTTGTAAAAGTTTCAGATCATTTGGAGTTGATTTGGTCAGAGCAATTCAAATGTGAAGGTGCTGTGTTCATTTGAATACAGAAACATTTTCAGAGAATTTCCAAAACTTGGAAATTCAGTTCTGGGAAAATCTTAGCTCCAAAAATGATAGGAAAATTCATGCAAACTCTATGAGCTATAATTGAAATTGTAGTTCACTAAGTTGGGCATGAACAGGGGTGTTACCTCAGAATTAATTCTTCTTTGCTTAATTGCTAAAAGAATTATTCTGAGCAAACCACTCAATGAAAAGTGCTAATGTTTGGTCCAGAGGGTTTTCTTGTGACAAGGAACTCACACAAAAATTCTCAGCTCCATTGGAGCTATGGATCACCCCTGTCCTGTTTAACCACTTGAGGGATTAATATGAAAAAGGGGGAAACCACTTAGCACTTAACCATGTACTTAGATCCAAACCAAAACCACTAAACCACAGTTCATCTTTAAATTCTTAAACAGAGTTCCAGTTGTTAGAAACTGGTTATTATAACTAATAGCAGCAGTATTACAATAAACTTGTATGCATAGTCATTAACATGTAGTATTTCAATAACGTGTAGTCGCTGAAGGCGAGGAAGCTCCGGAGGTTCTCGACTTCCGGCTTCCAGAGGAAGAACTGACTCCCGACCAGCAGCAACAAGGCAAGCCCCGGTTTGCATTAACTCTTTTATAAAGTGTTTACTTTGTTTACATACCTAGGGTGAAGTATGTATGTGCATTAGGTATAGGATGATTGCAACCCCACTTGCATAACCAAAGGTTCCTAAAAGAGTGAGGGTAGTGTCTAAGACCTCGAGTAGACAGGCTATGCTTAATGTTTCATAGGACTTCAGTACAAGTCGAGTAGTTGGAATCTACTCGCGAGTTTAGGCTTGGGAACACACGGGTTCGGTTGAGTGATGTGAGATCACTTTAGTAATGAAAATGAGACTAGGCAGGGGCTAGGGTGCAGCAAGAGGAAGTCTTGTGTGCACATCCCTGTCCGTGTCGATTGAGGACTGAGCCGTGTGCGGCCCTACTGAACAAGTATTGAACGTACCGAAGGCATATCGGATATATGGGCCCCGATAAACCGATGTAGCCTAAACCTCCGGGCGTCGAGGCATAACGCACCGATTTATAGGTGTAGGCTGAGGGCAGCAAGGTGGAAATCTGCCAACGGGCATAGAGAGATGCTCCGTGTGGGGAACCTCCTGCTCGTTTCGGTGCGACCGGTTCGACGTTTGGGCTGTTGGGTGAAAGGTTGTCCCGTACGACATCGAGTGAGCGTGCTGTGCAGCTCCACGGGTGGGCGTACGTGACGTGCTCTTTGGGTTTCCCTGCAGGTGTATATCGAGTCGATTCGCCGTCCCTCGCGGTGACGAGTACCGCTTGTTCACTGCATCGTAACGTAGACTAATGAATGAAATGTTATGATTCAATATTGCTGTTATGATATAATTGTATTGTTACCTGTGTGCCACCAAATATTGCTTACTAAATTTCAGCTTCATGAACTGTTAACTTGTTGCTAAAAGACGAACTAAGGATGAACTTGTAGGCGTGTCCAATTGCTGCAACATTGCTATCCTATGTCATTGTACATCTCATGTAGAGTTTCATGCTTAGGTGAGTCGGTTAAGCCTTGCTGAGCCTTCGTGCTCACGGTTGCTGCTTAAGTGTTTTTCAGGTGAGGAGCCACCCACGGACTCGGAGTACGAGTCCACCGGCGAAGGTTACCCTCCGTCGGGGACCACGGCTGAGTGGGAGCCGTACACGCCGCGCTGAGCTGAGACATGCAGCTAGTGTGGGTTGCCCTAGGGCTGGGCAACCGACTTTTGCTAGATAGGCGAGCGTGAGTTGTACAAAAGAAACTTCCGCTGTGTAATAAAAGACCCTAGTTTGTAACTGAGAAGTGTACTACTTTGTACATTCAGTTTGTTTTCCCATGTAATATAATGTGTTCTTATGACGTGTGCTGTCGGGTGTCGCATCGTGCGGCACCACCCTCTGCGATCCTGGATGAGCGGATCCCGGTCCGCCACAGCCTGGTATCAGAGCTGCATTAGGGATAGCACAGTACTTAAGGACTGTATTATGGGAAAACTTAGGTTTACGGTGAGGAATCGGTATGTTGCAGCAGGTAGTTGTTGTGCACAACTACTTTAGATGCGATAGACTCTTAGAGACTACGACTACAATCTAAATCATATCCCGCTTCTATGTGATAATGAAAGCGCGATAAAAATTGCACACAACCCAGTAGAGCACTCAAGGACTAAGCACATAGATATTCGTCATCACTTTCTTAGAGATCACTCATTAAAAGGTGACATTGAAATTTCACATGTTAGAACTGAAAAACAACTAGCAGATATTTTTACCAAACCATTAGATGAGAAAAGGTTTTGTGAGCTAAAAAATGAACTTAATATTCTTGACTCTCGAAATGTGGCTTGAAACGTTGCATACCTGGTTGCAACCTCAAATGTTACATTTTATTGTAAAAACCGCTCCTCATCTCTTTTTCTTCTAAGAAAACTATTTTAATGAAGAAATCTTGCGAAATATGACCATTGTTTGATTGTTGCTTGCCTACTGGTCGTAATTACCAAGATTATTTGCAAAAATTAGTGTCCTTGGATCACCTCTAAACTCTACTATCTGCATCAAGTCTGTTGGAACCGGACTTGTCCGGCTGTCGACCGGACTAGTCCGGACAGACAACACAATTAGGTTAATTCAGAGGCACCGGACTAGTCCGCTACCATGACCGGACTAGTCCGGTCAATCGCATATAGAAGCAGTTGGCCGGACCAAACCCCTCCCTCTCCACTCATAAGCACTTTGTCTCACCCCCTCTCCTAAACCCTAGCTCCCAAAGTGATTTTCAAGTTGAGCCCTCAAACTCGGAGTTTTCTCCGTGAAAAAGCCTCTCCTCGACGAGTGGATTCTACTCTCCGGACTCATCCGAATAGACTCTTGCTCCTTCAACGCGAATCTTCAAATCTTGGTAAATTCCCCCCTAAAACCAAAATCTCAACTTTTCTAGTTCTAGCTAGTTTCCTTTGATTTCAAAAGGATGTACATTGCCTCAATAGATGCATTCCTACCACTTTCCTGCCTTTGTGTCCTTAGATAGGAGATTTGATTCAAATGAAACATTAGGGTTCTTATGCCAGGCCGGACTAGTCCAGCGCACACATGCGGACAAGTCCGGTCCACCGGACAAGTCCGTACTCTGAAACCGGACAAGTCCGGTCTCTTACAGTTGAACCCCTACATTCCCATTTGAAGTCGATAATGAGTCTATTCGCATCTAATCCTTGAACTCCTTATCAGGCACCATGTCTTCAGGCTCAGATGACGGCTCTTTTCACCTTGACGAAGAGGTTCAACGTGAAAGAGTGAGGAGAGACAAGGAGGGAGTGATGAAGAAAAGACATGATGTCAATGTCCACTCTTCACCTTCCGACGAAAATTTGCCTAAGAAGAGGAAAGTAATTGTGAAGAAGCCTCAAGGGAAGGCTATGGCCGAGAGCTCCTCAGGACCTAAGAGGACTCTCAATAAAGGGAAGGGGCTTGCTAGTGGCCCCATTGGGCCTCTGAAAATGAAAAATCCCGTTCATCGCAACAGGCAACCTTCAGATAATGATTACACTGGAAAAGGGGGTGAACTAGCTGACAAGTTCGGAAAAGCAGAAGTGTATAATCAGCCCAGAGAGTCAGCTGACCCTAGATTTTGGAGTAATTTTCATGCTGATTACTATGAACATGTGTATCGGAAGATGAAGCATCCCGTTGTCGAAAGTCAGTGGGTTGATATTGATTATCTACAGTCCAAGAGATGTCAAGCTTATCAGGAGGTTGTGACAGCCCTCGAGCTTCATGGACTAAAAGAACTATTCTCCTTCCAGTGTGACTGGAATGACGAAGTCATCAGGCAATTCTACTCCATTCTCTACTTCGCTCGTGATGACAACGACAGGATGGTTTGGATGACACATGGGTCTCAGTACAGTGTCACATATGAAGAATTTGCAAGGATCCTTCATCTTGAGGACACCTTAGACAATGAACTTGTGATTCACAACCTGAAACCACTGGAGAAAGATCAGCTGGACTTTCTCTATGATACACGAATGCCATTCAAGCCTCCCACCACCAAATACATGAAGCCCTTCTTTGTAGTCCTCAATCGGATATTGGGGAAGACTATAGCTCCCAAAGAGGGAGATGCAGGGACTGTTCAGGGCACCCTCAGAACCTTGATGAAGGTCATAAGCAAGAATAGAAAATTCAATGTGTTTGAGTACATCTACAATGACATTGTCAATATCTCTATCAATCCCATCCGGTCTTGCGGCTATGCACCCTACATAATGTTCATGATTGAGAAAGTGACAGGACTGGAGTTCGTAAAGGATGTGCCTCATACTAGACTTAGGCCCCAAAAGCCCACTATATATTCTGCTCCTTCTGCTCCTGCCTCACCCGGAGAAGAAAGAAGATCCAAGAGAGCTCAAGAGGAGCCAAGATCTGAGGCTGCAGCTACCACTCATGCAACCTCCTCTACTCGGGAATCCTCAAGTGGCATCTTCAAGATGCTATCTTCTATATTTGCCTCTTGCCGCAAAGTTGAAGTTAAGCAACATGAAGAGAGATTGGCCAGGAAGAAGCATCAAAGATATGTAAAAGCCAACATCCAAGCCATCTGTGCCAAACTGGAAATTGAGCCACAAGGGTCACTTGAGGTTTCTGACGACTCAGCTGAAGACTTCACTGAAATGCCAACCTTCACTGACCAAGAGCTGAGCTCCCTTGGGTTTGGTGGTGGTTCAGCTGCTAACCCTCTACATGGTCAAGATGATGAAGAGCAAGGTGAAGAGGAAGATAGGACTGAGAGTGAAAGTGGGAATGGCGATGAGTGATTCCACTCGATTTTTCCCTTTTTGGTGCCTTGATGCCAAAGGGGGAGAGATTATCTAGGATAAGTTATTAAGGACTTGTGATCGAGGACTTGTACTTATTTTTAAAACTATTGTAATTTGACTATTTACCTTATGTGTGATGCTTACATCTATGGTTGTTATCTTTTATCCTCGTTCATCACATTTTTGTTGATCACACATTTGTTAGGCACCCCACCATAAGGTGTGTGTATATGAGAGAAGTTTTTCTTGTTAGTTATTCATTATTCTCATATATGCACACGTTATGAAAAATCAATTTTTTCTCTTAATTGTGATATCTCAAATGGTTGTCATCAATCACCAAAAAGGGGGAGATTGAAAGTGCATCTAGGGTATCCCTTGTGGGTTTTGGAGAATTGATGACAAGCATATGAGATCCTAATGAAATGATTGCAGGACAAACAAAGTATACTAGCTCGGTGCACACAAAAGGGTGAAAAATAGAGTGCTAACCGAAAAGGAAGACTTTAGTGAAATTTAGAAGAGCAAAGTAGATGTAAATGTATAGGGTGTGTGTGAGAGACACATCCCAAGAGCTCATGACTTTTCGTAAGAGTAAGGGGTTAATAATCAACTAAAATCCACTGGACACCGGACTAGTCCGTTCATGGACAGGACTAGTCCGGTCAACTTACTGGAATGCAACCGGACAAGTCCGGTTTTAGACCGGACTAGTCCGCTCATGTTTCTGTTGTCCTCTTTAGAGGACTGCGGACTAGTCCATCCATGCGACAGGACTAGTCCGCTAAACTTTCTGGAACCCCACTTCACATAGCACCGGACAAGTCCGGTTTTAGACCGGACTAGTCCGGTTAACCCACTGGAAGTAGACCGGACAAGTCCGATCATATACCGGACTAGTCCGGTATTAGGTTTTACAATGATAACCTTATTGGAAACCATATAATGGGTGATCCACGGCCTTCCAACAAGTGGACACGACTCATCCTGCTTGAAACAAAAACCCTAGCGCTGCCACCTGTCCCAAGAGCCCAAAAACACATCTCCCCACACATCTAAGGTGCAAAAAGGTGAAAATCAATCAAACACTTGGATTTGGGATTGGGAGATCGTCGTTCCTTCGTTGTGAGCTCTTGGGGTTTGATCCCTCTACACTCATCTTCTGCATTGTAATCTTTTTGAGTGTATTTGATCGCTTTCTCATTGTAATTCTTGTGGGAGCCCTCAACGTGTGAGGTTGCCCCACAAACTCAATGATCACCCGTGCTAGTGGAGTCAAGTCGGCCTTGTGTGGTGACTTGAAGAGGGAAAGGGTTAGAGACCCGGCTCTGTGTGAGCTTCCTCAACGAGGACGTAGATCTCTTTGTGAGATCAAAACTCGGCAAAATTTGTGTCTCGCATGCCTCCTTGTTTTTGTTGATTATAACATCTAGTTGCTAAACTTCATAATTTGAGTTGCTAAGTCTCATTCACGGGCATAATCACACCTCACATTGTAAAATCAAAATAGAATAACTGTTGTTCTTATTTCCGCTGCTAAACAAGTTAATTCTCCTGCACGACACTTATACAATCTACACACTTCAGGCACACCGGACTAGTCCGCTCACACAACCGGACTAGTCCGGTCAATCAAGTTTTTGACAACTACTTTAAGTGTGCAGGAAACTCTATAAGGCCTATTCACCCCCCCCCTCTAGGCCACATTCACCCCTCTCTCTTCTAGCACCCTATGGCGCTTTTTCGGGGAGCTTCGACCATGGAGCCACCACCTTCTTCCACGTCAGACCACCCTCGACCATCCATCCTCGAGACAATGGCCAAGATTAGACTGACCAATACCCTTTTGTTTTTATTTATAATCAAACTATAATAATTTCTATTCCTTGTTTCATATTCGTGGTATACTGTTTTTTATTGTTGTTGCTTTATTTTTTGTCGATACTTTATACAAGTACAAGTCACGGTCCAAAAGCAACATGAGGATCTTGAAGACCAAATATTAAATCAAGAAGACTGAGCATCTATATATGAAAACACATGTGTCCTTGCACATTTTGCTTCTATTTTAGGGAAGAAGTTAGTCTTTTTGCATACTTGTCTAAATATTGAATCTTGTTTTAGGGGTTTTACTAGTTTTATCTATTTTTCTTAAGCCATGTTGGGGAGTCTATGTGTATGGCCAGGTAGTATTACACGTCTCCATGCTATAGCATTTAGGAGGGAATACTAAGATTTTACAAATTGATTTAATGTTATGTTTAAATTAAGTGGGAATGGTGATAGACCTGTACTATAGAAAAATATAAATCTATGTAGACTGAATTGTTTGGTATGGTGCATGCGCACATGAGACTGTAGTTTGTGCTAGTGCATGTACTAGATTCTAAGGAACGGTTTGTGAATAAAGTAGCATAGCTTAACGGTGTCACCATAAGGCTGACATGGAACAACATGCCCAACTAATTAGGCATACTCGTGATACTATATAAGTGTTTGGTTGATGCAGTAAATGAGAGTCAGAGGAACCATTTTAGTATTGCAAGCCTCATGAGGGGGCTTGTGCACTAGAGGTAAAATAAACTCCACGTGATGTTGCTAGTGGTGGAATCTTAGTGAGGTTGTACTTATTGGAAGACTCTTTGTAAAGGTCTCGTGGTGATCCCGTAGTCACACACTAAAGGAAGTGTGAAAGCGACATGATGATGTTTTAGTGTTCGATGGATGATAAAATCATGACTTGAGGTAAAGTGGTATAAACTCTACAGCGTAACAAAAATGTATAGACAATCGTGTTCATAATTAACAAGGGCTTAGTTGAGGTAGTATTGTTTTGTTAGCTAGGTGTTGTACCCTAATGAATCAGTATTCAGATTTGAAAGATTCAATAAGTAGTTGGTGTTTGAAGGATAGCACTTAGTAAAGAGGATATTAATACAATTTAATACATAGGATTTTACTGTTTTAGTGCTTAACCATGAGTTAGCCTTTTTTCTTGATTATTTGTATGTTATATATTTTTACACTTGCTGAGTTCATTAGATACTCACACTTACTATTTTTGCTATAATATATGCTACTCGGTAAAAGAAACAATTAGGGAAGCGTGTCAACTGAAGACGGTGTATAGAAGGTCGCATTGCTGCTAGTAGATTTGACTCTAGTGTGTCCTAATGCTTTTCGTCTTACGCTGTTTTTAAAATTCTAGTGTTTTTTAAAGTTATCTTATATTTGATATAAAACTATTAATAACTATTCATTTATAATAAAATTAATCTTGATGTATATTTATTTTGCAGCTGATTTATATTTTATATTATCATTCATATGTTACAGCGTACCTGACAGCGCCTTCCTCTCGTAGCTATGCGGCGACACCGTAACTGTCCTCATCCTGGATGTTCCCACTCCGGCCGGGATCGTGGAGGTCGTGGCCCTAAGGCTCGGCCGCCACATGCCCCGCCCCATCCTGGGCATCATCAGTCTCTGCCTGCCACCAGACATGCCGAACTGGCTCGAGGCAGCCGCGTGGGTGGCCTTGCGCGCGCTGGCGTACACCAAGTGCTGGGCTGACACTACCTGTGCCGAGGCTGGTCGTGGACATCGTCGCGCTTAACGCCATCGTGTTATAGATGACCATGCCGGCCAGGCTAAATGGGACAACATGAGGCACACCTATTTTTGCCACAGGCACGAGCACGGTCCAGCATATAGTATAACTGGCCCGAGTCAGAACGAAGCTCGTCACATGCCATGCTTGGCCCGAGGCAGAAGACCGTTGAGCTAGCGCGACACAATCCGTTTATCCTATGGCTCGCTGTAACGCCTACCGATCCTGCGGTGCGTGGCCCAAAATATGCGTGGCCTGTGAAGGCCTGGCTAGGGTATATAAGGGCCCTTGCCAAACACCCAAACACTAATCCCCGACCCCACGCCCCCAACCCGTCACTCCCCTCGGTGTCCCCTCCTCTCTGCCTCGGCCGCCCCCTCCTCGCCTCTCCCCTCACTGCATTTGGCCCCTCGGTGCCCCCTCCTCTCCACCTAGCCCCCGCGTGTCGCTCCCCTTGCCGCATTGGCACCTCGACACCCCCCTCTGGCCTGCCCCCTCCTCTTCACTTGGCCGCCTCGGTGCCTCCGCCACCGACCACTGCTCCCTTAAACCCTAGCCCCCAGTGCGCTGCTCCCCTCACTGCATCGGCACTCCCTCATCTCCAACTCCCCCCTCCTCTCCGCCTCTTTGCCTCGGTGCCTCCGCCATTGCTCTCCATTCCACTAAATCCTAGCACCTCACCAAATTGGTACCTCTGATAACCACTATGGAGCGCACCTCTTCGTCGACTCTAATGGAGGGATACATCAACAAAGACCTTCGCATGCAAGGGCTCCATGGCAACAACTATGACAATGATGTTGTTGCAGGTGTCGACGCCTTGTTTGGGACGGGTGGGTCTTCATTGAAGGTGGACATGGACGCGATCCCAACGACAAGCACCACCATCAAGAGGCAGAGGATGAGGATGTCGGCCTCTGACGTGTGGCAAGATGTGCAGGAGCTCAATAATGCCATCAACTGTAAGGAAGTTAGGTATGGTGCTCGTTGCAACTATTGTAAAACTGAACTTTCTGCTAAATCAAGTAGTTGAACTAGTCATTTGCTTTGTCATATTGCATCATGTAAGAGGAAGGTTGTAGCTGCAAGCTCGTCTTCTGAATTGCATTTGCATTTTAGTTCTGATGGTGTTGTTCATCATTTTTAATATGACGTCAAGATTGCTAGAACTGAACTTGTTATATTGATTGCTAGACTCTATATGCCATTTAATATTGGTGCTAGTTCTGCATTTGAGGATTACATTAGGATTGCACATAACATAGTTTTAGAAATGTATCTAGGTAGTCCACTACTAGAGATCTTAAGGCATTTTGTCATTTGAAGAGGTATAGTGTGATTGATCTATTGAATGAAGCTTTTGTGTGTGTTTTACATCTAATATTTGGTATGCTAATGCTGAGGGGGACTACCTTAGTGTGGTGCTTCATTTTTCACTAATGAGTGGGAGTCAGAGAAAATAATTGTTGGCATGGAATTGATTGATTGTTCTCGTTCAAGACTAGACATTGTTGATTGTATTTCTAATGTTGTTTCTGAGTATGGCATAAGTTCTAAAGTTGTTTCTATTACACGTGATAATACTTCTGCTAATGCCTGTGTTGTATAAGAGTTAACTCCATTCATGTCACCGTATGTTGGCTTTGGTTTGTTGCATCAACGTTGTGCATGTCATATCATCAATCTTATTGTCAAATCTGGGCTTAAACATATAAATATTTATCTTGAGAATTTTAGTACGGATATCTCTTTTCTCAATTCCTATAACCAACGCATTGCTTCTTATAAAGATCTTTGCTTATCAATGAGGGTGCGTCCTCGTAAGTTTTGTTTGGACATGGATGTTAGATGGAATGCAACTTATTTTATGCTAAAACATCTTGTGTCATACAAGGATACCTTTTCTGTTTTTATTCAAACTCATTACCAGGTTTAGGTTGGAGGAGACCGTTGCTAAAAGAAGCACATTGGTATGTTGCTGAACATATGTTAAAATTTCTAGTTTTGTTCTATCTTTCTAAAGTTTTACTTTTTGGAGTATACTATCCAACATTTCCATTGATGATGCATGCTATTCTATAAATTGTTGATCATTAGAACAAGTACAAAAGAGATGATATTCTTAGATTTGTTGTTGTTTGTTGCATTCATTTTGGATCCTACAGCTAAGCTAAATAGTTTTAACAATACACTTCAACTTCTTGCTCAGTTTCTAAACCGTTATTATTATGTTTATTACAATCAAGTCAGACCTGAGTTAGCTACCTTATTTTCCAAATATGAGAACAAATTTGATTCTATAAGATTGTAGAGACCGGCTGTAAAAGTTCCAAAAATGTATATAAATAAAAACTGAGGTTTGAATTCATATGTGTGGCAAAGTCATGAAAAATGGGACTTGCTAAAACTTTTCTTCATGCAAAGTGTTACATGGATGATCATCCAAAATGAGGCTCACATTTTTATTTGAAGGTGTTGAACCAATAAGGATTTAAATGCCTCTTTGCATGAAAGTTTAAAAATCAGATTTAAAACTTCAAAGTTCACACCAAATTGTGGTCAGAAAATTTGAAGACTTATGCAGCCTATATCTTGGAAGCGTGGAAGTTTAGGGTGGCAAAAAATTTCATTTTTAGGGTGGGCTCCAAAAAGGAATTAAATGGAAGCATTTTCAACTTTCAAACCAAATTCAACTTTGCTATGCAAATTCAAACTGAGTTTGGGGGAATTCAAATGCTAGCCCACTTTTCAAATTCAAAACTGTCAAGACATGAGAAGATATTTGTGGGAGGAAATCTGGGGTGGACCCCACATGTCATTGGGCTGAAATTGGAAACTTGCACACCAAGTATAGCTCTCTGTTTAAACTCCACGAGTACCTTCTCACCCGGGCGCCACCGAGGGCTCAACGGCGCCACCTCCTGCTCATTTCTCCCACGCGCTGGTGATCGGTGGACTGCCCTCTCGTGCATTCTATGTGATCCTTACCTCTCAGACGAAGCAAAACGCCTTTGCCTTCTTCTCCTCACGAGAAACACGATCACAGTGCCTCTCACCGATGCTGCCTCGGAAGCAACCGGGAAACCGACAGAAACACCCGCGCCCACTGCCTCCAAGCTGCAAAACACCACGGCGCAACCGTTGCGCACCTCCCCGACCCAAAAACTAGCGAGCTCCGGCCTCCCTTGCTTTTCAAACACCCACTCCGCTGCGACCTAACTCAAACCGGTGATTGGGCGCTCGTGGACAGCTCGCCACGGTGGATTTCACGGCCGAGCAAGCACGGCGACGGGAGCGCACGGCCACCGTGCTGCTCTCACCCAAAGCTCAAGCCACGCCGTGAGGTATCGACGGTGAATTTCCGGATTTTGCTCCGGCGGCTTCAACCCGAGCATCCGGTACGGGAACCCCAAATTCTCCACCTCTATTTGTTCTTAGCGTGTCAAACTTTGCACAGAGGAGCTGGACTAGCCGGCCATCAATTCTCCTTTAGCAACCCTAGCATGAAATCACCTTGGTCAAACTTTGCACAGAGAAGCTGGACTAGCCGGCGATCAATTCTCCATTAGCAACCCTAGCATGAAATCACCTCGGAGCAGAGGATTCTGAGGTCTACCGAACACTTCTTTGGTGGGACCGATCGGTCGCATGGTGAAACCTTATTTGCGGCCATTCCCGAGCTAGTTTGAAGCCCTATCGAGCTTCCTAGTCGTGCCCTAGTGCTGTAGAGCGTTTTGGACGACGTTTTGGCGGGCTAGAACCCACGGTCGACGGTGCCGAAGGGCATCCGAGGCCGCCGCACGTCGCCGACCATCTTCCGGTCACTGGCAGCCCTGGAACGCCCCACCATCGTGTTCCTCAACGTCAATAACGCCCTAGCGGCGAGCCCCAGCTCTGATGGTGGCCGGAAACGGTCGTCCGACGAGCAGCCGGTTACTCCGGCGAGGAGGAGCGCGCAGGCGCGGGAAAGAAGCCAGAGGAAGAAGAAGGAGCGTGGGTCCTGGCTGTCAGTGACTCAGTGTTTAAATTCAGGATCAGCTGTGGCTCGGGGAACCGGTGTGGCTGAGTTCTGATTGGCTGGAGTTTAAATAGCGGGCCCAGTTGAATTTCAATAAGAAAAACAATTTTAGAGATTGTTCCAACTTTGGAAAATCATATCTCCATGTAGAAACCTCCAAATTGAGTGATTCCAATTGGGTTGGATTCATTTTGCATAGATCTATCCAAATATGAACTCCAATTTGTACGGAAGTCAATATTAAATTCTGGAAAATTCATTGAAAATTTTTGAAAAAGAATTATTGAGGGAGTTTGGTTCATCCAAAAATCCTCAAATTTTGCCAGAATATGCTTTAGCATATTTTTGACATTCTAGCAAATGTTCAGCTCATTTGAAGATAATTTGGGTAGAATTTGCTAAATACAAACTGCTGTGTTCATAAGAGTCCAGAAACATTTTCAGAAAATGTTGCCCACTTGTAAAATCTGTTCTAGGCAATTCATATCTCCTAATATCATAGGAAAATTTAGGCAAGCTCTCTGAGACATACTTGAAATTGTAGTTCCCTTAATTGGGCATGAAAATGCACATTTCTCCAGAATTAATTCTTTTGAGTAGAAATGCTTAAGGAATTATTCTGTGAGAACTACTCAAGTAAAAGGTCTGGATTTTGGACTAAATTACTTTCATGTGAACAGGAACTAACATGTAAATTATCAGCTCAAATTGAGCATTAGAACTCCCTGCTCTTGTTCTCCATACTTATGTATATAGGAAATACATAAGGGACATTGTAAGAATTATGGAGAACCTATTTGACTCCACATTAGCTGCAATTTGGCAAGCTAAATCTCTAAGTAGTATAGAAGCTGCTGTAAAAGTGTTGAAGCCATTGGAGTTCTTGTTCTTCAGTTGCATTCAAATCTTTTCAGCTCATCTCTTATGGTCATTAGGAAAGTTAGTTAGTGTTTAGCTAAAACACTAAGACCAATTTAGTTCTTTCATAATTCTTTGCACAACAGGGGCAAACCAAGGCATTCTTGGCGTTTCCACACAGCTTCTGTTCCTAAGAGATCTAATCTTTAATTCTTTCCATTGCATTCTATAAAAATTGTGCATATACATTTCAATAGGAATCACAACGAAGGGGATTCGAAGGAGCGATTCATTGAAGTGGATCAAACTCCAGAGAATCCAGGGTTGATCAGCCAAGATCACTAACTGATTATATACGACTACCCTGCAAAACAGGCAAGCTCCGGTTTGCATTTAACAACTTTTAAGTTTTTACTTTGTATTCACTTTCGGTTAAGATATGAAATGTGCATTAGGTCTAGTTGTTTGATACTCATCTTGCATGACCAAATAAACCCAGGGAGTATTGGGTATGTGTCTTTACACCGTGTAGAACTGCCATGCTTAAGTAAGCGGTAGAAGTCGAGTGGTGAGATGCTACTCGCATGATCAGGAACAACAGAGGCATACGGGATTGGTTCAGAAAATGTGTAGCAAGTTAAAGTTGAGACCGGAAGGTTGTAGGGGCAGCAGGACATAGGGGCCTGGGTGCCATAGACCTGTCCATGTAGGTCAAGGACCGATCCTTATGCGGCCCTGTTGAACAAGTTTGAGTTGTGTACCGGACTCATGCTGGCTATATGGGACCCAGTAAATCGATGTACCTCGGGAAGCTTGCGTTGAGCCTTTTCGGGTCGCCTCAGGCGAGACGGCCGGTGTGCAGTATGTGGGTAACATTCTCATGACATCTCATGTCGGTAGGTGTACCATGAGAGTGGCTACTGTACGGGGCGACTTGATCGATTCAACGGGAGTGAAACGGGAGAAAGGATGCCACGTACGACGCCAGTGATGGTTGCTGTAGGCAACGTCGAGTACGTGCGTACGTGTCCTGTAGTCCGGGTGTTATTGGTTCGAATCACCGTCGCTCGTGGAATGGACAGAGCATACTTGTTCTCACAGTCGTGACGTAGTAAGAACTTGCATGAGAAAGGAACTAATCGCATGGGTTTGAAGTTTATACTATCTTCGTGATGTATCTTTGATAAATAGCTAGTGCAAACACGATTCTTTTACGCCATGAGCAAATTACATCGGAGGAAAGTGTTTCTTATTTTATTGTGGACTCCCGATGTGGCTTGCCCAAGGTTACTCTTAAATTGCTGCAAATAATACTTGAAAGTAAGGATTCACTTTTAGGCGAGTTAATATGCATTATGCTATCCTACTTTATGTCCATATCCTCATGTAGAGTTTCATGACTAGGGTGACGGTTAAGTCTTGCTGAGTCTTATGCTCACGGATGCTATCCGAGTTGTTTTGCAGGATTGACTTCATGCTTATGAAGGGATGCCGATGAGACTCGGAAACCTCCGAGTGGTTACTCAAGAGCATCCTCGCTGCTGCAGATTGTTCTTTGTGTTGCTAGTAAGAAACATCCGTGGGCTGGACTGTTTCTTTGTTGCTAAGTTAGAAATGAGTCGTGAGAGTTATAGTCTTCCGCTGTAGCTTATTATGAGATAAGTATATGTAAAATACTTTTGTACGCTTCCGCAAATGATTTATGTAATGTGATGTGTTTTTCTCGACCCGTGTGCTGTTGGGTGCCGCATATCACGGCACCGCCCGATGAGGTCCTGGCGGGGCGTCGTTTGTCGGCGTTCCCCCACAGCGTGGTATCAGAGCTTCATTGGGAATAGCGCACAGATTGAGCATCATATTACGATAAAAACTTAGGATACGGTGAGGTAACGGTATTAGGCCCACATAAGGACTACTATATTAGCATATTATGAAGGTGGCAATCTAACCTATTTGCTATGTCGGAAAATCGTGCATCTCGAGACGTTCTATGTCTTGGGGGTGCACGTAAGCGCTGTCCACCAGTGCGCACAAGCTGAAGGGTGGAGCCCCACGGGTGGCAGGTAACCCGACCCGCTTTAGTATCCTCTACGACTCTTCATGTCGTTTGGGGTATTCGAGCAACGCCATTCCCTGGTGTGCTTCGGGCAAGTATGGGAGACCCCGTCCTGTGGTCAGTAACATGAACACGTAGCTCAAGGCGTGCTTGACTTGAGAACACCCGTGCGAGTGATGACGGACGGGTGTACAAACCGTATTGGGCCCGCGTTCGGTGTGCAGCCGGACCTGATGATTGAGTATGTTTTATGTAGGTACTAACCACGAAAACCATAGTCGTGTAGAATATGTTTGCGAGTGACCGTCTTAGTGCCACCTAAGGATATGTATATGCCGGGGTAATCCGGTTAGGTTTTTCTTTGGTGAGGCAATGTAGTACCGTCATATGTCTTACGGTGCATCGCCACCGTACTACACTTGATAGTCTTCTTTCCTATGGAGAAATCATTCATGTCTAACTTTAAAACTAAAAATGGATGTTGTAAAGCACATAGTAGTTACTGAGCTCTTCATTTGAACTAAGCTTCAAAGAAGAGACTTGCTAGGCTTCGTTTGATCCAAAAACAGAGTGCTCTGTTCTGGCAGAAATTTTTGCTGGACTTTGACAGAGCATAACTCTAAGTAGCTTTACCCAATGGAGGTGTATGATACAGTTCTAGAAAGTTTTTTAAGGGCTCTACAACTTTTCTGTAGACCTCCAGAGCAAAATCAGACGCCAAACTGGTTGAATGTCAAGTTGAATGCAAACTGTCCAGAAAACAGGACAGCTACAAATCTCTCTGGATGTTTCTGTAAATTAGCCATAACATTCTGTAGAAAATTTCAAAGGGTCATATGATACACCATTGAAAAGGTTATGAAATTTGCAACGATTTTGTATTTCATAGTTTGTTCAGAATTGTACTCCATTTTTATGTACAACTGTGATGAAAACAGCCACATACAAAGGAGGTGCTGGCAAATTTTATCCAGAAATTCTGTCAACTGTGAACAATTATAACTTTTGATCCAGAAAAGATCTAGGAGCATATGAGTACTCGTTGAAAAGATACTGAAGTTAACTTTAAATTTGGTATTCAACTTGAGTTATGAAAATGCTGATAACTGGATCAAAATCTGGGTTTGGTACAGAACAGGGGACTGATTATATTGGCTTTAGGAAGATGTGTAAACATGAAATTTTGCTAAGATTTCATAAAGTTTTAGCATGTTCATGTTTTACATACTTTCACATACTGCTGAGATCAAGTTTGACTCCTCTCAAAAATTATCTTTTTGCAGTATGGTGCATACTAGTTCGCCGAGTAGGGCTCAAGGTTCTCGCTGAGACGGCGATGACTCAACTCCACCACGGGCACCGCCATCAACGGTATGGGCGGATGTCATGGCTCAGATGGTCGAGTCAAGTCAACAGAACACAAGACTACTCCAAGCCTTGGTACAACAGGGCCTACTCCAACGTACACAACAGGTCGTTCCACCTCGGAACGTCTATTTGGACTTCTTGGCGACACAACCGCCAATTTTCACGGAAGCCAACGAACCAGTGGAAGCTGATCAGTGGCTTCAGATTATGGAGTCCAAGTTTGGAGTGTTCGAGTGTGATGAATATCAGAAGACGTTATTTGCAGCTCAACAGCTCCATTGAGCCGCCGGAAATTGGTGGTTCGCTTATCTCTTCACCATCCCGGAAGGCCATCAATTGGAATGAACGGAATTTCGTGAAGCATTCCGTGCTCGTCACATTCCTACGGGTTTTATAAAGGCCCAGCAGCAGGAATTCAGGAACTTGAAGCAGGGGGACATGAGCGTCCTTGATTATGTCAAACGGTTCAACCATTTGGCACAATATGCTCCTGATTATGCAACGAGCGAAGCTGCAAGGTGTGACTATTTCTTCCAGGGCCTGAGTGCCATATTAAAAGATAGGCTTGCTTTGTTCAATCAAGGCAATTACACCAAGTTGATCAGTGCTGCCCTGCTGCAAGAACAAGCAACACTTGAGTGTCAAGCAGAGAAGAGGGACCGAAATGATGTGCAAGAAGACACACCAGTTGTTCCTCGTAAATATCGTGTGGTGTATCGCACACCATCCGATGAAATATAGCAAGCACCAGTAGGATCAACTCAGTACAGATTTCCTGCTCAAGAATCAGGTCTTGAAGAAACACCATTGCCGCATCAACGATTGATTTCCGGTGCATCATTGCTGCAGCCAAGTACATAAACTTCTCAACCACAAGTCAACGGAGAACCGGGCAAACATCCGTGTTCTTATTGCCACCGTTCTGGGCATTTTAGGGAAGAATGCTGGGAGAAGTTGTTGAACAGCGGACAACCATCATCATCAGGTGGTATGCCGCCACATGCTCAAGTCAGTATAACAGCATTGCAATCCGGGAGTGTGCAACATCTTGCTATTGAGGATGTCCCGGAGGGAGCACCGGTGTTAGCGGGCATGTTCACTCTTAAAGACGTGCCCGTGCTTGTACTTTTTGATTCCGGTGCAACCCATAATTTTATCAGCAAAACATGCATGGATCAGCACCAATTATCCACTAATACTCCCACAACGAGTTATCTTATACGTTCACCGGGAGGAAATATCTCTGCTAATCAGATTGTGTCCCAAGCATCTTTGTGTTTGGGCGGGAAAATATACCCAACATCGATGATTATGTTGGATGGGCAGAAGATAGACATCATATTGGGGATGTCTTGGTTAAACCATCACGGTGCCATTCTCAATATCGGTAACCGGACTGTCCAGATTGATTCGCCGATTCACGGACAGCACACGCTGTTTTTAGACAGCGAAGACCCAGATATGGTAGAGGCCTACCACACGGAAGCGCTTAAACTTGAAGATATTCTGGTGGTACGTGATTATCACGACGTGTTTCCCGATGATTTACCGGGCGTGCCGCCGAATGGGACGTCGAGTTCAAGATTGAACTGGCACCGGGAACAACACCTATCTCACGAAGGCCTTACAAGATGGCACCTAACGAGCTAGCGGAGTTGAAGGAGCAGCTAAATGAACTCATGAGCAAGGGTTTCATACGACCAAGTTCCTCACCTTGGGGTTGCTCTTCGCTGTTCGTTAAGAAGGACAAAACACTGCAGTTATGTGTTGATTACCGTCCTCTAAATGCTGTCACAATAAAGAACAAGTATCCTTTGCCCCGCATCGACATATTATTCGATCAACTTGTGGGTGCAAAGGTATTCTCGAAGATGGATCTTCGGTCTGGATATCATCAAATCAAGATCTGACCAGAGGACATACCGAAGAAAGCTTTCTCGACGAGATACGGACTCTATGAGTACCTCGTCATGTCATTTGGGTTAACCAACGCTCCGGTACACTTCATGTACTTGATGACTTCGGTGTTCATGCTGGAGTTAGACAAGTTCATCATGGTATTCATCAACGACATATTGGTTTACTCTAAATCTGAAGAAGAGCATGCTGAACATTTGCGTATCGTGCTACAACGGTTGAGGGAGCACCATTTATATGCCAAGTTCGGCAAGTGCGAGTTCTGGATTGATCAAGTGCCTTTCCTAGGCCATATTATTTCAGCAGACGGCATTGCCGTGGACCCCAGCAAAATTGAACAAGTGCTGAAGTGGGAACCTCCCAAATCAGTCCACGAGGTCCGAAGTTTCCTAGGTTTAGCAGGGTATTATCGGAGGTTCATTCCAAGCTTCTCAAAAATTGCTAAACCAATGATGAAGCTGCTGAAGAAGGGTACTAAATACATGTGGAATGCAGCATGTGAAGCTGCATTCAAAACTCTGGTGAAACATCTCACAACAGCTCCAGTTCTTGCTCAGCCGGACACAACGAAGCCATTTGATGTATATTGTGATGCATCCGGCATCGGTCTCGGCTGTGTTCTAATGCAAGAAGGGCGTATAGTCGCCTATGGGTCTCGTCAACTGCGAAACCACGAGCAGCATTATCCAACTCATGATCTCGAGCTTGCTGCGGTGGTGTTGGTGTTAAAGATGTGGAGGCATTATCTACTTGGCAATCTTGTCCACCTCTACACCGACCATAAAAGCTTGAAGTACATCTTCACACAGATTGAGCTGAATATGATACAACAGAGGTGTTTGAAGCTCATCAAAGATTATGAAATTGAGATCCACTACCATCCGGGTAAAGCGAACGTGGTTGCTGACGCGCTTAGTCGGAAAGTCCACGTTCATAACTGTGGCGGACCGGGATCCGCTCATCCAGAATCGCAGAGGGTGGTGTCGCGCGATGCGCACCCGACAACACAAGTCATAATTACACAATATATTGCATGGGAAAAACAACTGAACTGTACAAACAGTACAAACTCCAGTTACAAAATATTATTTATCTTACACAGCGGAAGTCTACACTATACAACTCATGCCCGTCTAGTCTATCTAGCAAAAGTCGGCTGCCCAGCCCTAGGGCAACCCACACTAGCTACACTCTTCAGCTCAGCGCGGCGGGTACGGCTCCCACTCAGCCGTGGTCCCCGACGGAGGGTAACCCTCGCCGGTGGACTCGTACTCCGAGTCCGTGGGTGGCTCCTCACCTGAAAAACACTTAAGCAGCAACCGTGAGCATGATGGCTCAACAAGACTTAACCGACTCACCTAAGCATGAAACTCTACATGAGGTGTACAATGAGCATAGGATAGTCATATTGCAGCAAATGGACACGCCTACAAGTTCATCCTTAGTTCATCTTTTAGCAACAAGTTAACAGTTCAGGAATCTGAAATTTAGTAAGCAATATTTGGTGGCACACATGTAGCCATACAATTATATCGTAACAGCAATATTGAATCATCATATTTCATACATTAGCCTACGTCACGACTCAGTGACCAAGTGGTACTCTTCACCGCGAGGGACGGCGAATCGACTCGATATACACCTGCAGGGAAACCCAAAGAGCATGTCACGTACGCCCACCCGTGGAGCTGCACAGCACGCTCACTCGATGTCGTACGGGACAACCTTTCACCCAACAGCCCAAACGTCGAACCTGTCGCACCGAAACGAGCAGGAGGTTCCCCACACGGAGCATCTCTCTATGCCCGTTGGCAGATTTCCACCTTGCTGCCCTCAACCTACACCTATAAATCGGTGTGCTATGCCTCGACGCCCGGAGGTTTAGGCTACATCGGTTTATCGGGGCCCATATATCCGATATGCCTTCGGTACGTTCAAACTTGATCAGCGTGGGCTGCACACGGATCGGTCCTCAATCGACACGGACAGGGCCGCGCACACAAGACTTCCTCTTGCTGCGCCCTAGCCCCTGCCTAGTCTCATTTTCATTACTAAAGTGATCTCGCATCACTCAACCGAACCCGTGTGTTCCCAAGCCTTTCTCGCGAGTAGATTCCAACTACTCGGCTTGTACAGAAGTTCTATGAAACATTAAGCATAGTCTGTCTACGCGAGGTCTTAGACACTACCCTCACTCTTATGGAAAATTTCTGGTCATGCAAGTGGGGTTCCATCCATCCTATACCTAATGCACATTCATACTTCATATGACACATGTAAACAAAGTAAAACTTATAAAAAAAGTTAATGCAAACCGGGGCTTGCCTTGTTGCTGCTGGTCAGGGGTTAGTTCCTCTTCTGGAAGCAGGAAGTCGAGTACCTCCGGAGCCTCCTCGCCTTCAGCGACTACACGTTAATACAATACTACATGTTAATGAATATGCACATGAGGTTATGGTAATACTTCTTTATTAGTTTTGATAACCAGTTTCTAACAACTGGAACTCTGTTTAAGAATTTAAAGATGAACTGGTTGTTGGTGGTTTGGGCTTAGACCTAAGCACATGGTTAAGTGCTAAGTTGTTCCCCCCCTTTTCCATATTAATCTCTCAAGTGGTTCAACAGGACAGGGGTGATCCAGAGCTCCAATGGCGCTGAGAATTGTTGTGTGAGTTCCTTATCACCAGACAACTCTCCGGACCAAAATTTAGCACTTTTCATTTAGTGGTTTGCTCAGCATAATTCCCTTAGCAAATAAGCAAAGAAGAATTAATTCTGAGGTAACACCCCTGTTCATGCCCAACTTAGTGAACTACAATTTCAATTATAGCTCATAGAGTTTGCAAGAATTTTCCTAGCATTTTTGGAGCTAAGGTTTGTCCAGAAATGAATTTCCAAGTTTGTGGAAATTCTCTGAAAATGTTTCTGTATTCAAATGAACACAGAACCTTCAAATTTGAATTGCTCTGATCAAATCAACTCCAAATAGTCTGAAACTTTTACAGGGGTTCACTCATATCCTAAAGAACATTCTGGCAAAATTTAGGGATTTTTGGATGAACCAAACTCCCTCTAAAATTCTTTTGCTGAAACTTTTTAAAGAATTTTCCAGAATTAATTAATGGGTTTCATACAAATTGGGTTGTATATTTGGACAGAGCTAGGAAAGATGAATCCAACCCAATTTGAATCATTAAATTTGGAGCTTCCTAGCAAAAGTTATGGGGTTCTAAAGTTTGGGGAAATTCTGGAATTTGAATTAACCTGGGAAAAGTTCAAATTCCTGACAGCGGGCCCGGCTCCCACGTGTCACCACCTCGGCTGTGCCACACGGGGCAACAGAACTGTTCTCTGCATGGTCACAGCTGATCCAGTGCAACAGAAAATCCCCACGCTGTGCATCGAGGGACTGACGAGCGGGCCCGGCCGGCTCGTCTTCTTCCTCGCGCCCGCTCTTTTTCCCGTGCCGCCCCCTCGCTAGCACACCTCTGAAGCTCACCGGACTTGGCTTCCCGACCGCCTCTCGGCCGGAAACTCGCCGCCTGGGCCTACTTTCGTGCGCTGAACACGATGGCACCGACTGCTCCGGTCGACGGTGGCCCTAACCTAGCCGGCGACGGTGCAACGGCTCGGACTCCCTTCGGTTATGGCACCCGGCCAACTCAGCCTGCCAAAACCTCGGTGGAAGGGTTCTACAGCACCGGGGGATCTCAGAGAAGGTCGAAAAGGCCATGTCAGGGCTCGGAAAGAGCTCTAACCTAGCCGTCACCGTGAGGCCGACCCTTCCCGCCATAACCGCAGTTGGAAAACCGGGAAATACGCCGGCTACAGTCAAAATTAGGCTAGGGTTGCGAAGCCAACTTGGGCGCTGTCAAGTATAGCTCATGTGGGTGCAGTTTGATAAACTCTAAGCAAGTATATGTCGGGAATTTGTGGGTTTCTTACCCGAAGGTATTTCTGCACCGGCTGGAATTGCTTTGTGAAATTCGCCGGCGATGATCGGTCATTGGTTCTAGGCTTTGGGGTCGAGCAGCGTGGGGCCTAGGCGCGTCCAAAACCGCTCCTTCTTGGTCGTGACAAGCCCTCTGCCGAGCTGCCCACGGGAGCACCTTGGCTCGGTTCTTCCCGGCTGCCGCGAAGAACGTCGTTTGCTCGGTTTGTGGTGGCTCAGCTCGACCGGAAGTGGTGCGGGGAGGGCGTGGGAGGTCTGGGGGTGCTGGTTTGCTGAGTTGCCGACGTTGGTATGCGAGAGATGATCGCTCCCGAGTGACGGGATCACAGCGGCGGCTCCTCGGCGTTCTGTCGTCCGAGAGGGCGGTGGCTGGGGATCAGCTCGTAGTTGTGGCGAGCTGGGGCACGGCTGGGAGTTACTGCGCCCCCACGAGGAACTCGCCAGCGTGCGAGGGGAGAGCAGTGGTGGCGCCCGGCGTTTCTCGGTGTGTCACGGTGGAGCCTCGGCTCTGTTCCGAGTGCAACACTTAGCCCCTAAGGCTATTGACTTTTGTGCAATTTTAACCTCCCCAATGACATGTGGGACCCACTTGTCATGGTTCCCCCACCCCTCAAAAGATCTCCAAAACTTGGCAAGGAATGAATTCAAATATTTGGAGTTTCAAACTGACCTACATTTGTATGGTTGGGCAAATTTCCCCCAAATTCAAATGTATATTTGAATTCTTTGCATATTTGGATCCTTTTTGGAAAAATGGGTAGCAAACCTTTTCAAAAATTATTGAAACTTTGCCTCCCCACTAATTTGTACCTGAGGAATCCAATTATGCACTTTGATCCTTGTTTTAGCTGCTGCAACCATGAGTTTGAATGCAACAGTTTTGAATCACCCTCTCATGTGTCATGTGTAAAATTCCCACTTTGTGAAAGTGTAGGCTTTCCCCTCTAATCACTCTTTTTATGGAGGTTACTTGCTCTTCACACTTTTTCACAATCTATCCACAACAAAACTGTGGTATTGTGAGGTGATAAAAAGTTTTTTGCAAGTCCCTTTTCTTGGGCTTTTACATCCCTCCCCCCTTAAAAGAATCTCGTCCCGAGATTACAAGAGAAGAGATAGTGATGTAATAGGGACTTACCCGTGTTGAGATGCCATGAACTCCGGGTAATTTGAGCGAAGGAATTCCTCGCTCTCCCACGTCTCTTCCTCAGCGGTGTGGTTGCTCCAGAGTATTTTATAGAACCACAACGTTCTTCTACGCGTGGTTCGGGCTTTCTCATCAAGAATTTCCACCAGATGCTCATCATAGGTCAAATCCGGTTTCAGCTTGCCGATGTCTTCAGTAGGGACAGCAGCTGTATGCTTTAAACATTTTTGCAGTTGCGAAACATGGAAAACCTCATGGACACCAGCAAGGGATGCCGGTAGCTCCAATCGATACGCCGCTGGTCCACACTTCTCGGTGATAGCATAGGGTCCAATAAAACAGGGAGCGAGCTTCCCCTTCACACCGAACCGGTGCACGCCCTTCATCGGAGACACACGGAGGTACACATGTTTACCGACGTCAAAGTGCAACGGTCTACGCCTCTTATCAGCGTAGCTCTTCTGCCGGGATTGAGCGGCCTTCAAGTTAGCTTGGATCATCCGAACACGCTCTTCGGCGTCGTTCACCACATCAACCCCGAATGTGACCCTTTCACCGGACTCGCACCAATTTAATGGGGTGCGGCATTTGCGACCGTAGAGAGCTTCGTAGGGTGCCATCTTGATACTCGCCTGATAGTCGTTGTTGTACGAGAATTCCACCAATGGTAGGTGATCATCCCAGTTCCTACCATGGTGGATGGCACATGCTCTCAACATGTCTTCCAGGACTTGATTCACCCTCTCTGTCTGGCCATCTGTCTGAGGGTGGTAGGCGGAGCTTCTAATCAGTTTAGTACCCAAAGCAGCATGCAACTGCTCCCAGAAGCGAGATACAAACAATGCACCTCGGTCTGAGACTATGGTCTTGGGTACACCATGCAGGCATAGAATCCTGGCAATATATAACTCCGCATATCTGTTGGCATGGAAATGTGTATGCACGGGAATGAAGTGAGCTGACTTGGTTAGTCGGTCAACGATCACCCAAACGGAATCATGTTTGTTGGATGTTAAGGGTAATCCCACAATGAAATCCATGCTCACATCTTCCCATTTCCATGCTGGGATTTTCAGGGGTTGCAATAGCCCTGACTTCCTCATGTGATCAGCTTTCACTCGTCGGCACGTATCGCACTCGGATACGTACTTCGCTACCTCCCGCTTCATCCGTGTCCACCAAAATTTCTTTTTCAAATCTTGGTACATTTTGTTGCTTCCCAGATGAATGGAGTATTTAGACAAGTGGGCTTCGTCAAGGATCTTCTTCCTCAGCTCCATATCCCGGGGTACGACTATGCGGTCATTGAACCATAGCGTCCCCTCATCATCCTTCCGGAAACATTTGATATCCCCATTGTCTATCCGTCTCCGGAGATGTGCCATGCCTTTATCAGTCTTTTGAACTGTCATGATGTCCTCCCTAATAGTAGGGATGAGGGCAAGGTTGTAAAGCGACCCATAAGGAACCAAGTATAAACTTGGCTCTTCCTCCTCCACCGGTGTAATGGTGAGGTGATGGACATGTGATTTCCGACTCAGCGCGTCGGCAACCACATTCGCCTTGCCGGGGTGGTAATGAATCTCAATTTCATAATCTTTGATCAGTTCTAACCACCTCCTTTGCCTCATGTTCAGCTCCTTCTGGGTGAAAATGTATTTCAAGCTCTTGTGGTCGGTGTAGAGGTGCACCAGATTCCCCAAGAGATAGTGCCTCCACATTTTTAGCGCCAACACCACTGCAGCAAGCTCAAGATCATGAGTCGGATAGTGCTGCTCATGGTTCCAAAGTTGGCGTGAGCCATAGGCGACCACACGTCCTTCCTGCATCAACACGCAGCCGAGCCCAATACCGGACGCGTCACAATACATGTCGAAGGGCTTTGTTGTATCCGGCTGAGCTAAGACCGGGGCTGTTGTGAGATGCCTCACCAATGCTTGGAACGCTCCTTCACACGCCGTGTTCCAAACATACTTCGTCCCTTTCTTCAGCAATTCTGTCATCGGCTTAGCGAGCTTGGAATAAATCTCCGATAGTATCCCGCTAACCCGAGGAAGCTTCTGACTTCATGAACTGAAGTGGGGGCTTTCCATTTCAGCACTTGCTTTATTTTGCTTGGGTCAACCGCAATGCCTTCAGCTGAGATGATATGTCCCAAGAATGACACTTGGCTGATCCAAAACTCGCATTTACTGAACTTGGCGTAGAGCTTGTGGTCTCGCAATCATTGAAGAATGATCCGCAAGTGTTCGGCATGTTCGACTTCTGTCTTGGAGTAAACCAAGATATCGTCGATGAACACTACCACGAACTTGTCCAGCTCCGGCATGAACACCGAGTTCATAAGATACATGAAATGGGCTGGAGCATTTGTGAGACCAAAGGACATGACGAGATATTCATATTATCCATATCTCGTCGAGAAGGCCGTCTTCGAGATATCCTCCGCCTGGATCTTGATCTGATGATATCCAGAGCGAAGGTCCATGTCGGAGAACACACTTGCACCCACAAGTTGATCGAACAATATGACGATGCGGGGCAGTGGGTACTTATTCTTGATGGTGACGGCGTTGAGCGGCCGGTAGTCCACACACAGCCTCAGGGTTTCATCCTTCTTCTTTACAAACAGCGCCGAACATCCCCAAGGCGAGGAACTCGGCCTAATGAAACCCTTACTTAACAGATCATTGAGCTGTTCCTTCAGTTCAGCCAGCTCATTTGGAGCCATTTTATATGGTCTCCGTGATATGGGCGTAGTCCCGGGTGCAAGTTCAATCTTGAACTCAACGTCCCGCTCAGGTGACACGCCCGGAAGATCATCCGGGAACACGTCGGGATACTCCCGGACTACGGGGATGTCCTCTAACTTGAGAGCTTCAGCATTATTAATTGCTGCAACCTCCTAGACTGGAGTGTCTAACACCATGGAATGCGGACGGTGGAAGGGAGAGTTTAAATGAACCGTCCGTGTCCGAGTCTCCAGGACAGCGCCATGGTATTGTAGCCATGACATCCCTAAGATTGCATCAATCTTTTGCCCCATAAGGATTATCAAGGTTGTGGGATATAGTTTCCCACCTAAGCACAGAGGTGCCTTTGGGATCATCATATTTGCTGAGATCTTCCCTCCCGGTGAGCAGATCATATAGGTGCAGTCGGATGGGAAGACTTGCATTTGATGCTTAGCCACATAGGATGCACTTATAAAGCTGTGGGTTGCACCAGAATCAAACAATATGACGATGGCTTGATTGTTGAGAGTAAACGTACCCGCCAGCACGTTGTCTCCCTCTGGGGCGTCCTCATTGTCGAGGTTGCGGATGCCCCCAGTCCGCTGACCAACCTTCTTCACCGGAGGTCGGCCTCGAGCACCGCCCTGGAACTGGGCTTGCCCGCTGCTCTGCTGCCCCTGGGGACAGTCCTTCGCGAAGTGGCCCGCCTGGCCACACGTGAAGCAGGTGAAACGGGGCGGTCCCCCGCTGATCGGTGGACGGAATCTCGGGGCGCATTGTGGCGGTGGAAACGCCTGGGGTACTGTCTGCTGCTGCTGCTGCCTTGGTGGTGGCATCAGCGGACGGAACAGAGGTGACTGAAACGAACGTCCCCCGAACCGCTGAGGTCGCGCCGGTGGATGCCACTGCTGCCCGGATGGTGTCCGATACACCAAACGTTACTTCTGAGGCGCGCCACCACCACTGCTAGGTGGAGCGCTGCGCTTCCTCTGCTCAGCTGCCAACTCCCGCTGAGTGTCCTCTTGCATGATCGCGGCATTAACTAGGTCGTTGAAGGTGCCGCGATTCCACTGAATGAGGTGTGTCTTCATCTCGGGGTGTAACCCCCGATAGAAGTGTTCCCGCTTCTTCTCCTCAGTGGAGATATAGTCTGACGCGTATTGCGCCAGATGGTTGAAGGCACGGGGGTAGTCATGGGCACTCCTCCCGCCCTGCTTCAGCTCCAAGAATTCTTGGAACTTCCTCTTCATGATCCCGGGAGGGATATGATAGGCGTGGAACGCCTCCCGGAACTCTCCCCATTCCACAGTATGGCCAGCCGGACGTGAGGCGACATAATTCGCCCACCACGCACCAGCGGCACCGTGAAGCTGCTGCGCTGCAAACAGAGTCTTCTGCCGCTCTGTACATTGGAGCAGCCCGAACTTGGACTCGATAGTCCGCAGCCAGTTGTCGGCCTCCAGTGATTCTTCAGCTTCGGTGAACACTGGAGGGTGCGTACTCATGAAGTCCGAGTACGACACTTCACGGGGCTCACGAGGCCCTCTGTCTTGACGTCCCCCCGCCTGGGACGTATTCTGCACGATCGTGCGGAGCAAGTCGGTCTGCTCCTCACGACCTCCCACCAGTGCCGCTATCACATCCGCTAGGGTAAGCGGAGGCGGCGGTGGTGGCTGCTGCTGCGGGGTGCTGTCGTAGGCCGGTGGCTGGGAGTCATCGCCTCCCTGCTGGCTAGACCCACCAACCTCGTGCGTGGTCCTAGTGCGAACCATCTGCAACCATACGACAATAAACATCAGTCCCGCAACATATTGCATGCAGTCCAATAACAATAAGCGTGGAAAACATAATGACACTAAAACATGCGATACATCTCGTATGTAGATAATGTAATAACTTTGCACAAGCTACACCATTACCAGACCAAATACAAGCTAGTTTAATCCAACTTGATGAACCTCCTCTTTGGAAGCTCACCACACTAGGTTTGGTCACTACGAGACATTACTATCGCGTTATCATCACGTATACCACCCTTAGGGTACAACACCCTCTCCAATAAGTTCAACTGTCACTCCTCTGTCAGAATGACCAGTTTCTACCTATTCCACATTTTTATCTGATCCTGGGCATTTTCATGACTCAAGCTGCACAACAAAGTTAAAGTTAACTTCAGTATCTTTCCAAAGAGTACTCATTTGCCCACAGATCAGCTCTGGTTAAAAAGTTATGGTCATTCAAAGTCAACAGAATTTCTGGAAGAATTTTAACAGCACCTCCAAGAGAAGTTGCTGTTTTCAACTCTGGTTTCCACTGAAATCTGTGCTGAAATTTCAGAAACTTTGAATTGCAAAGATGTAACACATCTTCTACCCTTTCTAAAGATGTATCTTATGAAAATTTTTGATTTTTCTACTAGGAGTTATGTTTGAAAAACAGAACAGTCCAGAAAGTGTTTAACTCTGTCCTGAATCTGGACAGTCTACATCTCTCTGGGTTTTAAGCCATCTTAAGGTGGGTTTCAGCTCTGAAAATCTACAAAAAAGTTGTAGAGTACTTAGATATCTTTCCAGAACTATATACCACACCTCCCTGGGCTAAAATACCTGTGAGTTATGCCCTGTTGAAGATCAGCAAACTTGCTGCCCAAAACAGAGCACTCTGTTTTTCAGTCTTTTGGAACTACACTCAACACTAACCAATTTGTCTACCCAACCAGGGTCCTAAATGTTGAAACTAATGATTCTAATTCCTTGTTATAATTATTTCATGCATATTCCTACCATATCTCGGTACTACGTTCCTCACAAAGAAAATCCTAACCGGATTATACCGGCATATACGTCTCAAGTGTGGCACTAAATGGTCTCTCGCACACGTTTACTGCACGGATACATACGTGGTTAGTACCTGCAGAAGACCACACAATAGTGATGCACTCCAAGGTTTTGTTTCCATTTCAGGCAGTACCATATTTGAAAGTAAATACAAACGCCCGTATCATTGCCATACGGCCGTCCTTGAGTTAAGTCACGTCTCAAGGTACGTGATCGTGTTTCAACACCACACGACGGGGAACCCGAGTATGTCATGAACGGGTCATCACGGTTGGGAATGTTATCAACCCAACAGATACCACCTACTGCCCTGCAGGGCACGCCGATGGCAAGCGCTGCGTATGTCCTCCTGGGCTACTCCCAGACGAACACACTCTCGCGTTACTGACCACGCGATGGGGTCTCCACTTACTTGCCTAATGCACGCTAGGGATCAGCGTTTCATATGAACTCAGGAACATGAAGAGTCCAATAGTTTCATATTGACGTCTCACACCAAGCTGTGAGACCAATCCCTGAACCACATTCCTCATCAGGGGAGCTAACCGAAATTGAACCGCTTTCGGTGGCGTTCCTTACCATTCTTACCAGAGCATCGGTGTGTCGTTACATAATTAAAATTCAGAATTATAACACATAAGTTAGTATTTGCCACTTTAAGTAACTATGCTAATATAGTCCTTACTTGGGCAAACTACCGATTCCTCACCGTAAACCTAAATTTCCCATAATACAGTCCTTAAGTACTGTGCTATCCCCAATGCAGCTCTGATACCAGGCTGTGGCGGACCGGGATCCGCTCATCCAGGATCGCAGAGGGTGGTGCCGCGTGATGCGCACCCGACAACACAAGTCATAAGGACACAATATATTGCATGGGAAAAACAACTGAACTGTACAAACAGTACAAACTCCAGTTACAAAATATTATTTATCTTACACAGCGGAAGTCTACACTATACAACTCATGCCCGTCTAGTCTATCTAGCAAAAGTCGGCTGCCCAGCCCTAGGGCAACCCACACTAGCTACACTCTTCAGCTCAGCACGGCGGGTACGGCTCCCACTCAGCCGTGGTCCCCGACGGAGGGTAACCCTCGCCGGTGGACTCGTACTCCGAGTCCGTGGGTGGCTCCTCACCTGAAAAACACTTAAGCAGCAACCGTGAGCATGATGGCTCAACAAGACTTAACCGACTCACCTAAGCATGAAACTCTACATGAGGTGTACAATGAGCATAGGATAGTCATATTGCAGCAAATGGACACGCCTACAAGTTCATCCTTAGTTCATCTTTTAGCAACAAGTTAACAGTTCAGGAATCTGAAATTTAGTAAGCAATATTTGGTGGCACACATGTAGCCATACAATTATATCGTAACAGCAATATTGAATCATCATATTTCATACATTAGCCTACGTCACGACTCAGTGACCAAGTGGTACTCTTCACCGCGAGGGACGGCGAATCGACTCGATATACACCTGCAGGGAAACCCAAAGAGCATGTCACGTACGCCCACCCGTGGAGCTGCACAGCACGCTCACTCGATGTCGTACGGGACAACCTTTCACCCAACAGCCCAAACGTCGAACCTGTCGCACCGAAACGAGCAGGAGGTTCCCCACACGGAGCATCTCTCTATGCCCGTTGGCAGATTTCCACCTTGCTGCCCTCAACCTACACCTATAAATCGGTGTGCTATGCCTCGACGCCCGGAGGTTTAGGCTACATCGGTTTATCGGGGCCCATATATCCGATATGCCTTCGGTACGTTCAAACTTGATCAGCGTGGGCCGCACACGGATCGGTCCTCAATCGACACGTGTCCACACGGATCGGTCCTCAATCGACACGTGTCACACCCGGTTTTTCCGAAAAACAACCAAGTGAATATCACATGTATGCTAGGATCATTTTCTCATACATGTGATGACAAATAGTGAAGCATCATTTATTACAAGCCAGGTGTCGAATATAAATAAGTCTTACATAGCAGATGTCTTGATGGACAATAATAAGTTCATCACAAGTAAATAAACTAGCAGCGGAATATTATTCTCGAGGGCTCCTTCACAGGCGTTGCCCGGGGGTCTCCATGAACCTAGAAACCTTCTTCTGGTCCAAAGTCTTGGTCATTATACACCACCTATTATCTTGACCTGAGCAGCAATATAAACCAACAAAATATGCAAGGTTGAGTACCGATGGTACTCAGCAAGTGTGGGAAAGTCATGTCATGCATGGCTAGAACAAGGGGAGGTTAAACTCATGGTTAAAGCACTACGCAATTAATACCTACGACCTTAGCTTATTAAGCCCCTACATTACTACACAGGTGAAATGGTCACAATCTCCCATCCCATCATCATAATCCAAATACCATAACATCATCTCCAATGTTAAGCTCCCCGCTTAACATCCACAACTTCCAAAACCATCAATCCTCTAATCATGAATAAGTCCAAGCCGCTCTTGACCGTGAGCACGGCTGTCATGACAGTTTTGACTCTGCAGAGTTTGTACCACTGTACCCACATGTAGTGATTTCATCCCCCGTTGCCGGGTGGACTAAAAGAACCTCCATTATGCCAGTGGCTATGAACTACATTCACACTTCCCAGGTGTGTAGCCAGGAGATCACTACGAAGCCTTTACAAAGTGATTCCCGACGAGCGTGGGCCCACTAAGGTTTCATCCCTAACAGCATACAAGAGGCTCCAACCCCGCTGCAGTGGCCCCCTCTTGAGCCTTGCGGTTCATATGGTAGTCCAGCTGACACCTATTCCCCGCACCATCCAACGCACCCATACTACGCCGGGGATACACCTAATTAATTGGCCAAGCTGCCCCATCTCAGCATGTGGTTGGCACGGTAAAGCCAGGTTACATGCTCCATGAACCGGTCCTTAGGATCCAGGCAAGTACAAAACACAAACCCGAGTCTCGTGCACCCAGCACACAACCAAAACATCCAACTTGCCTTGATCCCTACCTCTACATAACTCACAATATCTCATTCAAGAGTATGGTAAAATAAACTGATGATCTCATATCCCAAATATTCCATTCTAAGCATGGCTAAGCATATGCATAATAATAAATGACATGATAAAATAAATCCCAACCCAAGCTTCAAGGAAACAAGGTAATGCAATTCTAGTGAAACTTCCTAGCATGGGCTTCATATTTTAATTTGACAATGCAAATAACTCTAGCTACATGTCCTAGTATAGGGTCAAAGTGGTCAAGGACACTTGCCTCCTTCCTGCTGCTCTTGGAATGGGTAGTCCTGATCTTGGAAAGGAAGAACTTGCTCTGGAGCAGGTTCTACATCATACCATCACACATAGCAAAAGAAAAACAACAATCCATAAGACATAGTTCACACTTCCACTTCAAACAAATCACACATTCACATTTATGAAAGTCATTCACAATTATATGTGTTGTGGTTACTCTATGTGTGTGGATCTTTGGCTTACATGTACTTTTAACCATGTGTATATGATTCCTACTTTTGTATTCACATTTATGCTTACATACTATATATATGAGTTTCCAATTTAAATAAATTCCTTATATTTAATTACTACACCTTTTAGCTACCAAGTATGCATGAAAGGTATTTTCCTACTCCATATGTGTCTTCAGAATTTCTACCAACCCTAGACTGAATTCTTTGGATTTTAGAAACTTCATTTATCATTTACTAGTTGCTATATTTTCAGATTTACTTCCTATGCCTAAATGTGAACTTTATTATGAAAATAACAAGACACATCATCTAAACAGAATAGGTTCTGATCTAAAATATTTAATAATATATTTTTGACCTTTTCCTCTGATGTAAACTATTTTACATTTATTTTCCCTATTTTCAGAACTATTCTTTACTTAAAAATGTGTCCCTATAACTAATAAATGTGAATAATAAATTAAACAGATTCATTTCAGCCCATAAATATATTTTTATCTCACTCCAAAGTTTTCTAAGTACTGAGAAAGTTTTTAATTAAATTTTGACAATATGTTTGTCCCACTTTTTAAATTTTAAATACTAGCCACCTATTCAATTTCCTAAATTAAATATCAAACAGGGTTAAAAAGGTAAACTCACCCCACTACAGGGTCTATAATATTATTTTAACAATTTTCAGGGGTCTAGCTACTCATAACAGAGGAGTTTTTCCTAATTTTTATTAAGTCCAGGGGCTAAAACTGATTTTTAAATGAATTTACATGATTTTCTGAAGTTCCAGGGGCTGGATCAGAAGTTTCCGGGGCTAGCTCTTATTTCCCGAGAACCCCAGGGGGTAGCACGTAAGAATTCCAGTCTTTATAACGCGGGGATGACGTGGACCGTCCGATTTAAAACAGACGGCTGAGATTATAACGCCGAACCGGTACGCGGGGATTTAAAGTCTACCGTGCGATTTAAAATAGACGGCGCACAGGCGGCCACGTCGCTCTAACCGAGCGCGGGCGGCGCTGCCCGGCGGCGCACGGCGGCGGGAAGCGGCGATCTCGCCGGAGATTTTCGGATCTTCGAGAATTCTTCCTAGAACTGTGATTTTATGGCATAGATCGGTGGAGGGGAGGTCGGGGATCTCACCTCGGGGGTTTTCTTGAGCTCGGAGGTCCTGAAAAACGATCTGCGACGAGGTCCGAAGCGAAACCATGGCGAGGCTCGTCGGCGCTGTGTTTGAACCGCAAGTCACCGAGTTTTCTGCACCTGCAGGGTTCCCCGGAGGCGGTGGATCAAGACCAGCGAGTTAGATCGGAATTTCCGAGCGTAGATCGGCCAGAATTCGCCGGAGAAGGCTTGGGTTCTCACCAGAGTAAAAACAGCAGATCGCGTGAGAAAAACGGGAGAGGCCGGGGGTTTTATAGACGGGGGAAGGGCGGCGTTCGGTTGTGATCGAGTTTGCGTCGCCCACGAGCAAAATTCGGCTGGGATACGCAGAAATCCGGGTCAGTTTGGATTCGGGGTGAGAGAGTCCGGCCAATCGCGGGCGCGGGCGCGAGGTAGAAGAAGGGCTAGCGGGCCCCGCCTGTCAGTGGGAAGAAGAGGGCGCGCGCGGCTGCGGGCTGGCGCGGGTGCTGGGTGGGCCGGCTGTTGGGTTTCGGCCCACTGGCCGGTTTTTTTTCTGTTTTCCTTTTTCTTTTTCTATTTCTTTTCTGTTTTGAGTTTAAATTGAATTCCAGTTTGAATTTAAATTGTTGCAAAACATGCAACACGTCCAAAAATTTTTTAAATTCCCCTCTTAACATGATTTTGGGGTGTTACAGGTCTACCCCCCTTAAAAGAAATCTCGTCCTCGAGATTGGTGGTTCTAAGAAAACAATTCCGGAAATTGTGCCTTGAGCTCATCTTCCCGTTCCCAGGTGGCTTCCTCTTCTGAGTGATGCTTCCACTGCACCTTGCACATCCGGATTCTTTTATTTCTGGTGAGGCGTTCCATTGTCTCCAAAATCTTGTATGGTTGCTCGGCATAAGACAAATCCTCAGCTACGTCCACTTCATTCATGGGTAACACCTCTTTAGGCGTCCTCAGGCATTTCTTGAGTTGTGACACATGGAATACATCGTGCACACCCGATAGGCGAGCCGGTAATCTAGTTGATACGCCACTTCGCCTTTCCTTTCCAGAACTTGAAAGGGTCCGATGTATCGAGGTGACAACTTCCCTTTCACCTTGAACCGACGAAGTCCTCTGATAGGGCACACCTTGAGATAGACATAGTCTCCCACGTTGAAAACGAGCTCTCTTCTTCGCACATCGGCGTAGCTCTTTTGGCGTGTCTGTGCTATCCTCAAATTGTTGCGAATTTCCCTCACCTTCGCCTCAGGCTTCAAACCGTGACATCTTCATACTAGCTTGATAGTTGTTGTTATAGGAAAACTCCGCATACGGTAAGTTCTTATCCCAACTCCGATTGTTTTTGAGTGCACATGCCCTCACCATATCTTCAAGAATCTGATTGGTTCTTTCCGTCTGCCCATCAGTTTGGGGATGATAGGCAGAACTAAAGTTCAGATGGGTTCCCATGGTTTCGTGCAACTTCTGCCAGAACCTTGAGGTGAACTGTGTCCCTCGATCCGACACAATCTTCTTTGGCACTCCATGGTAACACACGATCCTTGACATGTACAACTCTGCCAATTTGGATCCGTTGTAGCTTTCTTTCACGGGGATGAAATGAGCTACCTTGGTTAGCCTGTCAATGATGACCCATATCGAATCATATCCTGATTGAGTCCTAGGCAATCCCACGATGAAATCCATGCCGATCTCTTCCCATTTCCATTCAGGCACTTTGAGTGGTTGCAATAATCCCGCGGGTCGTTGATGTTCTGCTTTCACCAACTGACATGTGTCACATAGAGCAACATGTTCCGCGACATCTCGCTTCATGCCATACCACCAATACCTGCTCTTGAGGTCCTGGTACATCTTTGTACTCCCAGGATGAATGGAATAGTCGGAATCGTGAGCCTCCTTCAAAATCAATTCACGGATCTCCTTTACTTCAGGCACACAGATTCTTTTCCCGTGCCACATCGTACCTTGTTCATCCTCTCTGAAGCCAGGGGCTTTATTTTCCTTGATGAGTTGTCTGATTTCTTGTATCTTCTCGTCATTCTTTTGACCATCGCGTATGTCTCGCTCTAGTGTGGAGTCCACTTCCATGGCGATGGCTTCACCACTATTCACAAGGCATAGATTGAGCCTTATAACCTCGTTCTTCAATTCTACAGGCATGTCCTTCAAGCTCAACTTATGGACCTGCACTTTCCGACTTAAAGCATCGGCCACGACGTTTGCTTTCCCAGGATGATAGTTGATGCCCACATCAAATTCATTGAGTAGCTCTAACCATCTCCTTTGTCTGAGGTTGAGGTCTGGCTGTGTGAATATGTACTTCAAACTCTTATGATCCGTATATATCTCGGTCCTCTTCCCCATCAAATAGTGCAGCCAAATTTTCAACGCGTGTACCACTGCGGCTAGTTCTAGGTCATGTGTAGGATAATTCTTCTCGTGCTTCTGAAGCTGCCGGGATGCATAAGCCACGACATGCCCTTCTTGCATGAGAACACATCCCAACCCGTTTCCAGAGGCATCGCAGTACACCGTAAAGTTCTTCTGCATATCTGGCATAACTAGCACTGGGGCTGTCATCAATCTTTTCTTTAACTCCTGAAAACTCGTCTCGCACTGTGGCGTCCATGTGAATGTGATTCCCTTCTCCAACAGTTTGGTAAGGGGTCTCAAGATTTTAGAGAATCCCTCAATAAACCGTCGATAGTATCCAGCCAATCCCAAGAAGCTTCGAACTTCCCCGACATTTTCAGGGGTCTTCCACTTCTGTATATCCTCGATTTTGGCAAGATCCACGGAGATTCCTCCCTCCGAGATTATATGTCCTAAGAAGGGAACTCTCTTCAGCCAAAACTCACACTTGCTCAACTTGGCATATAGTTGGTGTTCTCTCAGCCTTTGCAACACCAACCTTAGATGTTTCTCATGTTCTTCTTCATCTTTGGAGAAGACGAGAATGTCATCTATGAAAACCACCACAAATTTGTCCAGATATTCCATGAATACCTTGTTCATGAGATACATGAAGTACGCCGGGGCATTAGTTAGCCCGAAAGGCATGACAGTGTATTCATACAGTCCGTACCGAGATACGAAAGTTGTCTTGGGAATATCAGATTGCCTTATCTTGAGTTGGTGGTATCCCGACCTGAGATCAATCTTCGAGAACACACAAGCTCCCCTCAACTAATCAAACAAGTCTTCAATGCGGGGTAATGGGTACTTGTTCTTGATGGTTACTTCATTCAAGGCACGGTAATCCACGCATAACCTTTGGGTTCCGTCCTTTTTGGGCACAAATATCACCGGAGCTCCCCATGGTGAGGAACTGGGGCGAATATACCCCTTCTCCGTCAATTCTCTCAAATGATCCTTGAGTTCTCCCAGCTGCTTGGAGTCCATCCGATAAGGTCTCTTGTATATCGGGGCTGTTCCAGGCACTAGCTCAATTGCGAATTCCACTTCACGATCGGGAGGCATACCTGGCAACTCCTCCGGAAAAACATCTGGATATTCCCTGATGGTCCTGATCTCCTCCACTTTCACCTCAACTTTATTTAGTTTAATGTCCTTCCTAGGCTCGTGTTTTGTTATCAACTTTACTCTTGTGCCACTAGGGTGAGTTAGTTCCACCGTTCTGGTCGAACAATGGATGATTCCTTTATGTTTGGTCAACCAATCCATACCCAAAATAATATCTATCCCTTGTGAATCTATCACTATGAGGTTAGCAGTAAATACTACCCCATTAATGTCTAGGTTCACTTTGGGACACACTTGTCTTGTCCTTATTTCTCCACCTGGAGAGTTTACGGCTAGCATATGGTTCATTTGTGTTGTTGCTAGGTCATGCTTCTTAACAAACCCTTGAGCAATGAACGAGTGGGTAGCACCAGAATCAAACAGCACGGTTGCAATGTGTAAATTGGCAGGAAACTTACCAACTACCACGTCGGGTGCCTCTTGTGCTTCCTCCATAGTGACGTGGTTCACCCATCCTCTCATTACATTCTGCTGTTGTGGCTGCGCGGGTTTCTTCTTTGGGCACTTATGGGCATAGTGCCCCACTTCACCACAGCTAAAACATTGCACTCCAACCTTAGGGGTTTGGATCTTTATTGTCTTGGGGTTGGTTTGGAGGTCCTTGCACTGCTGGTCGAGGTGGATAAGCGGGGCGAGGCTGCTGTACAAACTGACGTTGTGGCTGTGCTGGTGCTGCGGGAGGCCTGTAGTTCGGGTTGTACCCTCTTGGTGCTGAGTAGGGTACCGCAGCACGGTTCGTCTGCCCTGCAGGTTGCTGCATCAGACGTGGGCGGGTGTTGCTCCCTGAGGCTTGATGTGACCACCCGGCCTTCCTCTTATTCTCATTTTCCAAGGCCTTTAGCTTCCTTTCTACCACAAACGCTCTGTCCACCATCTTTTGGAAGCTTTCATACTCATTTCAGGACATTGCACACTGCATTTCTGCTGTAAGTCCCTCCACGAAACAATCTTGTTTCTGCTCATCAGTCTCTATGTCCCGTGGGGCATAACGGGATAGTTGAGTAAATTTAGTGAGGTATTACCTCACCGTGATGTTTCCCTGCTGCAGTCCCAAAAACTCCTTCCTCTTGTTTTTGAGTTCACCTCTTGGGATGTAATGGTTGCGGAAGCTACGCTTGAACTCCTCCCAAGTGATGTTCTCAGGGTCATGATGGGCGGCCACGTAGGCGGTCCACCAATCAGCAGCAGGTCCATGCAATTGATGAGAGGCAAACAGCACCCTCTCATACCCTTGGCACTGTATGATCCTCATCTTGCTTTCAATGATCTTTAGCCAATCATCTGCCTCCAGAGGTTCAGAAGCACTTGCAAACTTTGGAGGTTGAGTTCCTAGAAACTCACTCAACCTTGGTTTGCGTGGTGCAGCCTGTGGGGGAGGAACTTGATGCAAGTTGGCCACCACTTGAGTCAAGTTCTGGATGAGCTGATTTTGATTCTCCAGCATTTGGTGGAGGGGATCAACTCCTTCACGGTGACCACCCCTGTCCTGGCCTCCAGAAAGATGAGGGTTGCAGGCCTCATCATTGTTGTTGGCGGGGTTGGCAGCGTGACCTTTTCCTCTTCTGGCCATCTAGCATGATCAACCAAATGTTAATTTAAAGTATTACGTATTATCTTACTACTTTCGCTTGTTTGTACTTTGAAGTGTTGAAGCTTTTTTATACTTTTCTGAGGTTCCATATCTCACACAAAAATAAATGCAATATTATTTCATGTGGGTTACACACCAAAGCAAGAAAATCTGAAGACGAGGCTGTGGACAATTGCTCATGGCTTCCACAACTCACGTCACACACCAAGCATTAACACACCATTAACTAACGTAATGACTCGACTACTCGACATCCTTCTGCTTTAAGGAAAAGGCTCTACTCTACTCGTTTTCTTGTGCTGGCTCCTTGGGATCTTCCTCGTCATTTCGGCTGCCTTCTGACTCTGCTTTGGGTGGGGAGGCTGCTGGTGGTGAAGTGCGACGACGCCTTATCGCCCGGCGATCTGGGGAGTCAGGAGTCCATGTATCATTCACGGTGACACACAGTTCATTCCCATCTCCTCTTTCTCTCGCCCTCAAGCAGGCTCGCAGCAACGCCTCCGTTTCCTTCAGGGTGTCCCGAACATCCTGAAGCTCTTGCTGACACTCCTGTAGTCGAGTGCTGAGCATAGCAGCATCCTCCAAGCACAGGTCCATGTGCTCATGGGAAGTCCCTTGCTGCACTGGTGGGTACTTGTACTCCGTGGTACCACTCTCACGCTGGAGGACATACATGTACTCAGTTCTGTCCAGGTGGCGACGATAGATGTGACTGTGGCAGGTGATAGCCTCCCAGGTGACATCCTTCTCCGCATCAACCTGTGTCGCTCGACAAGCTGGAGAGCGGTGGATCTTAAGCAGCTGATTTTCGTGTATGATCCTCATCTCTGAACTCCATTCTTCCCTCTTCTCATGGATGGTTCTGGTGGAGTTATAGTGGATGATTAGCTTACCCGTATTGCCGGCGGCTTCGAGCATACGTCGAAGACGGCGCAACAAGCCTCCTACTGCCAATCCGTAGGAAAGGTACGTCACCGGACGGCTCTCCTCTCTTTCGGCAAGGGCAACTACGGGAACTCTCCCTCCTGTGGACTTGCAAGCAGTGCGAATCATGCAAACCATCTAAAACAAAAAGCATTTAAACTTAGGTTAGATAAACTTTTTAACCAAAAATCCTATTTTGAATGAAAATTGGGGTAAGATGAAGAAAGTGACTCATTGTAACACCCCAAAAATATTGTTAAGACCCTAAATAATGTTAAGAGGGGAATTTAAAAAATTTTGGATGTGTTGCATGTTTTGCAAAAATTCAAATTCAAACTAGAATTCAAATTAAACTCAAATCAGAAAAGAAATTAAAAAAAAAGAAAAAAGAAAACAGAAAAAAACCGGCTAGTGGGCCGCAACCCACCAGCCGGCCCAACCAGAACCCGCGCCAGCCCGCAGCCGCGCGCGCCCCTTTCCTCCCACTGACAGGCGCGGCCTGCCAGTTCTTCGTCTACCTCGAGCCCGCGCCGGACTCTCTCACCCCGAATCCAAACCGATCCGGATTTCTGCGAATCCCAGCCGAATTTCGCTCGGGGGCGACGCGAACTCGATCTAAACCACCCCGCCGCCCTCCCCCGTCTATAAAAACCCCGGCCTCGTTCTGTTTTTCCCACGCGATCTGTTGTTTTTCCTCCGGTGAGAACCTGAGTCTTCTCCGGCGAATTCTGGCCGATCTACGCTCGGAAATTCTGATCTAACTCGCTGGTCTTGATCCACCGCCTCCGGGGAACCTTGCAGGTGCAGAAAACTCGGTGACTTGCGGTGTAAACACAGCACCGACGAGCCTCGCCGTGAATTCACCTCGGACCTCGTCGCCGATCACCTTCCAGGACCTCCGAGCTCAAGAAAACCCCCGAGGTGAGATCCCTGACCTCTCCTCCACCGATCTATGCCATAAGATCACAGTTCTAGGAAGAATTCTCGAAGATCCGAAAGTCTCCGGCGAGATCGCCGCTTCCCGCCGCCGTGCGCCGCCGGCAGCGCCGCCCGCGCTCGATCAGAGCGACGTGGCCGCTTGTGCGCCGTTTATTTTAAATCACACGGTAGGGTTTAAATCCCCGCGTACCGGTTCGACGTTATAATCTCAGCCGTCGGTTTAAAATCGGACGGTCCACGTCATCCCCGCGTTATAAAGACTGGAAATCTTACGTGCTACCCCCTGGGGTTCTCGGGAAATAAGAGCTAGCCCCGGAAACTTCTGATCTAGCCCCTGGAACTTCAGAAAATCCTGTAAATTCATTTAAAAATCAGTTTTAGCCCCTTGACTTAATAAAAATTAGGAAAAACTCCTCTGTTATGGGTAACTAGACCCCTGAGAATTCTTAAAATAATAGTATAGACCCTGTAGTGGGGTGAGTTTACCTTTTTAGCCCTGTTTAATATTTAATTTGGGAAATTGAATATGTGGTTAGTGTTTAAAATTTAAAAAGTGGTACAAATATATTGTCAAAATTAAATTAAAAACTTTCTTATTATTTAGAAAACTTTGGAGTGAGATAAAAACATATTTTGGGCTGAAGTGAATCTGTTTAATTTATTATTCACATTTAGGGACACATTTTTAAGTAAAAAAAATAGTTCTAGAAAATAGGGAAAATAATTGTAAAATAGTTTACATCAGAGGAAAAGGTCAAAAATATATTAGTAAATATTTTAGATCAGAACCTACTCTGTTTAGATGATGTGTCTTGTTTTTTTTATAATAAAGTTCACACTTAGGCATAGGAAATAAATCTGAAAATATAGCAACTAATAAATGATAAATGGAGTTTCTAAAATCCAAAGAATTCAGTTTAGGGTTGGTAGAAATTATGAAGACACATATGGAGAAGGAAAATACCTTTCATGCATACTAGGTATCTAAAAGGTGTAGTAATTGAATATAAGGAATTTATTTAAATGGGAAACTCATATATATAGTATGTAAGTATAAATGTGAACACAAAAGTAGGAATCATATACATATGATCAAAAGTGCATGCAAGCCACAAATCAACACACATAGAGTAACCACAACACCTATAATTGTAAATGACTTTCATAATTGTGAATGTGTGGTTTGTATGAAGTAGAAGTATGAACTATGTCTTATGGATTGTTGTTTTTCTTTTGCTATGTGTGATGGTATGATGTAGAACCTGCTTAAGAGCAAGTTATTCCTTTCCAAGATCAGGACTACCCATTTCAAGAGCAGCAGGAAGGAGGCAAGTGTCCTTGACCACTTTGATCCTATGCTAGGATGTGTAGCTAGAATTATTTGCATTGTCAATTAAAATATGAAACCCATGCTAGGAAGTTTCCCTAGAATTGCATTACCTTGTTTCCTTGTAGCTTGGGTTGGGATTTATTCTATCATGTCATTTATTATTATGCATATGCTTAGCCATGCTTAGAATGGGATATTTGGGACATGAGATCATCAGTTTATTTTACCATACTCTTGAATGAGATATTGTGAGTTATGTAGAGGTAGGGATCAAGGCAAGTTGGATGTTTTGGTTGTGTGCTGGGTGCACGAGACTCGGGTTTGTGTTTAGTACTTGCCTGGATCCTAAGGACCGGTTCATGGAGCATGTAACCTGGCTTTACCGTGCCAACCACATGCTGAGATGGGGCAGCTTGGCCAATTAATTAGGTGTATCCCCGGCGTAGTATGGGTGTGTTGGATGGTGCGGGGAATAGGTGTCAGCTGGACTACCATATGAACCGCAAGGCTCAAGAGGGGGCCACTGCAGCGGGGTTGGAGCCTCTTGTATGCTGTTAGGGGTGAAACCTCAGTGGGCCCACGCTCGTCGGGAATCCCTTTGTAAAGGCTTCGTAGTGATCTCCTGGCTACACACCTGGGAAGTGTGAATGTGGTTCGTAGCCACTGGCATAATGGAGGTTCTTTTAGTCCACCCGGCAACGGGGGATGAAATCACTACATGTGGGTACAGTGGTACAAACTCTGCAGAGTCAAAACTGTCATGACAGCCGTGCTCACGGTCAAGAGCGGCCTGGACTTATTCATGATTAGAGTATGATGGCCTTGGAGGGTGTGAATGTTAAGCGGGGAGCTTAACATTGGAAATGATGTTATGGTTATTTGATTATGATGATGGGATGGGAGATTGGGACCATTTCACCTGTGTAGTAATGTAGGTGCTTAATAAGCTAAGGTGATAGGTACTAATAGCGTAGTGCTTTAACCATGAGTTCAACCTCTCCTTGTTCTAGCCATGCATGATATAATTTTCCCACACTTGCTGAGTACCATTGGTACTCAACCTTGCATATTTTGTTGGTTTATATTGCTGCTCAGGTCAAGATAATGAGGTGGTGTATAATGACCAAGACTTTGGACATGAAGAAGGTTTCTAGGTTCATGGAGACCCCCGAGCAACGCCTGTGACGGAGCCCTCAAGAATAATATTCTGCTACTAGTTTATTTACTTGTGATGAACTTATTATTGTCCATCGAGACATTTACTATGTAAGACTTACTTATATTCGACACCTGGCTTGTAATAAATGATGCTTCACTATTTGTCATCACATGTATGAGAAAATGATCCTGGCATACATGTGATATTCACTGGGTTGTTCTTCGGAAAAACCGGGTGTGACAGAAGTGGTATCAGAGCCAGGTTGCCCGTAGGAACGTGGACCTAGGTAGAAATTGACGTATTTAAGGGTCCTATTTTCTTAAAAACTATTTTTACAAGGTGTGTGTTGAAAAGTGTTATTTAATGAGTCACTTTCTTCATCTTACCCCAATTTTCATTCAAAATAGGATTTGTGTTTAAAAGTTTATCTAACCTAAGTTTAAATGCTTTTTGTTTTAGATGGTTTGCATGATTCGCACCGCTCGCAAGTCCATAGGAGGGAGAGTTCCCGTAGTTGCCCTTGCCGAGAGAGAGGAGAGTCGTCCGGTGACGTACCTTTCCTACGGATTGGCAGTAGGAGGCTTGTTGCGCCGTCTTCGACGTATGCTCGAAGCCGCCGGCAATACGGGCAAGTTAATCATCCACTATAACTCCACCAGGACCATCCGTGAGAAGAGGGAAGAATGGAGTTCAGAGATGAGGATGATACACGAAAATCGGCTGATGAAGATCCACCGCTCTCCAGCTTGTAGAGCGACACAGGTCGATGCGGAGAAGGATGTCACCTGGGAGGCCATCACCTGCCAGAGTCACATCTATCGTCACCACCTGGACAGGACTGAGTACATGTATGTCCTCCAGCGTGAGAGTGGTACCACGGAGTACAAGTACCCGCCGGTGCAGCAAGGGACTTCCCATGAGCACATGGACTTGTGCTTGGAGGATTCTGCTATGCTCAGCACTCGACTGCAGGAGTGTCAATAAGAGCTTCAGGATGTCCGGGACACCCTGAAGGAAACGGAGGCGTTGCTGCAAGCCTGCTTAAGGGCGAGAGAAAGAGGAGATGGGAATGAATTGTGTGTCACTGTGTATGATACATGGACTCCTGACTCCCCGAATCGCCGAGCGATCAGGCGTCGTTGCACTTCTCCACCAGCAGCCTCCCCACCCAAAGCAGAGTCAGAAGGCAGCCGAAATGATGAGGAAGATCCTGAGGAGCCAGCTGAAGAAAACGAGTAGTGTAGAGTCCTTCCCTTAGTTAGCAAGACGTCGAATAGTCGAGTCGTTACGTTAAGTTAATGGTGTGTTAATGCTTGGTGTGTGACGTGAGTTGTGGAAGCCATGAGCAATTGTCCACAGCCTCGTCTTTAGATTGTTTTGCTTTGGTGTGTGAACCCACATGAAATAATATTGCAATTATTTTTGTGTGAGAAATGAACCCTCAGAAAAGTATAACAAAGCCTCAACACTTCAAAGTACAAACAAATGAAAGTAGTAAGATGATACTAAATGCTTTCAAATTAACATTGATTGATTCTGCCAGATGGCCGGAAGAGGAAAAGGACGTGCTGCAAACCCCACCAACAACAACGATGAGGCATGCAACCCTCATCTTTCTGGAGGCCAGGACCGGGGTGGTCGCCGTGAAGGAGTTGATCCCCTCCACCAAATGCTGGAGAATCAAAATCAGCTCATCCAGAACTTGACTCAAGTGGTGGCCAACTTGCATCAAGTTCCACCTCCACAAGCTGCACCACGCCAACCAAGGTTGAGTGAGTTTCTAGGAACTCAACCTCCAAAGTTTGCAAGTGCTGCTGAACCTCTGAAGGCAGATGATTGGCTAAAGACCATTGAAAGCAAGATGAGGATCATCCAGTGCCAAGGGTATGAGAGGGTGCTGTTTGCCTCTCATCAATTGCGTGGACCTGCTGCTGATTGGTGGACCGCCTACGTGGCTTCCCATCATGACTCTGAGAACATCACTTGGGAAGAGTTCAAGCGTAGCTTCCGCAACCATTACATCCCAAGAGGTGAACTCAAAAACAAGAGGAAGGAGTTTTTGGGACTGCAGCAGGGAAACATGACGGTGAGGGAATACCTCACTAAATTTACTCAACTATCCCGTTATGCCCCACGGGACATAGAGACTGATGAGCAGAAACAAGATTGTTTCATGGAAGGACTTACCGCAGAGATGCAGTGTGCAATGTCCTCAAATGAGTATGAAAGCTTCCAAAAGATGGTGGACAGAGCATTTGTGGTGGAAAGGAAGCTGAAAGCCTTGGAAAATGAGACCAAGAGGAAGGTCGGGTGGTCACATCAAGCCTCAGGGAGCAACACCCGCCCACGTCTGATGCAGCAACCTACAGGGCCGACGAACCGTGCTGCGGTACCCTACTCAGCACCAAGAGGGTACAACCCGAACTACAGGCCTCCCGCAGCACCAGCACAGCCACAACGTCAGTTTGTACAGCAGCCTCGCCCCGCATATCCACCTCGACCAGCAGTACAGGGACCTCCAAACCAACCCCAAGACAGCAAAGGCCAGGCACCTAAGGTTGGGGTGCAATGTTTTAGCTGCGGTGAAGTGGGGCACTACGCCCATAAATGCCCAAAGAAGAAGCCCGCACAGCCACAACAGCAGAATGTGATGCGAGGACGGGTGAACCACGTCACTATGGAGGAAGCGCAAGAGGCACCCGACGTGGTAGTTGGTAAGTTTCCTGCCAATTTACACCTTGCAACCCTGCTGTTTGATTCTGGTGCTACCCACTCGTTCATTACTCAAGGGTTTGTTAAGAAGCATGACCTAGCAACCACGCAAATGAACCATATGCTGGCCGTAAACTCTCCAGGTGGAAAAATATGGACAAGACAAGTGTGTCCCAAAGTGAACCTAGACATTAATGGGGTAGTGTTTACTGCTAACCTCATAGTGATAGATTCCCAAGGACCGATATTATTTTGGGCATGGACTGGTTGACCAAACATAAAGGAATCATCCATTGTTCGACCAGAACGGTGGAACTAACTCACCCTAGTGGCACAAGAGTAAAGTTCATAACAATACAAGAGCCTAGGAGGGACATTAAATTAAATCAAGTTGAGGTGAAAGTGGAGGAGATCAGGACCATCAGGGAATATCCAGATGTTTTTCCGGAGGAGTTGCCAGGAATGCCTCCTGATCGTGAAGTGGAATTCGCAATTGAGCTAGTGCCTGGAATATCCCCGATATACAAGAGACCTTATCGGATGGACTCCAAGCAGCTAGAAGAGCTCAAGGATCATTTGAGAGAATTGACGGAGAAGGGGTATATTCGCCCTAGTTCCTCACCATGGGGAGCTCCGGTAATATCTGTGCCCAAGAAGGACGGAACCCAAAGATTATGCGTGGATTACCGTGCCTTGAATGAGGTAACCATCAAGAACAAGTACCCATTACCCCGTATTGAAGACTTGTTTGATCAGTTGAGGGGAGCTTGTGTGTTCTCGAAAATTGATCTCAGTTTGGGATACCACCAACTCAAGATAAGGCAATCTGATATTCCCAAGACAGCTTTCGTATCTCGGTATGGACTGTATGAATACACTGTCATGCCTTTTGGGCTAACTAATGCCCCGGCATACTTCATGTATCTCATGAACAAGGTATTTATGGAATATCTGGACAAATTTGTGGTGGTTTTCATAGATGACATTCTCGTCTTCTCCAAAGATGAAGAAGAACATGAGAAACATCTAAGGTTGGTGTTGCAAAGGCTGAGAGAACACCAACTATATGCCAAGTTGAGAAAGTGTGAGTTTTGGCTGAAAAGAGTTCCCTTCTTAGGACATATAATCTCGGAGGGAGGAATCTCCGTGGATCCTGCCAAAATTGAGGATATACAGAAGTGGAAGACCCCTAAAAATGTCGGGGAAGTTCGAAGCTTCTTGGGATTGGATGGATACTATCGACGGTTTATTGAGGGATTCTCCAAGATCTCGAGACCCCTCACCAAACTGTTGGAGAAGGGAATCACATTAACATGGACGCCGCAGTGCGAGACGAGTTTTCAGGAGCTAAAGAAAAGATTGACCACAGCCCCAGTGTTGGTTATGCCATATATGCAGAAGAATTTCATAGTGTACTGCGATGCCTCTGGAAACGGGTTGGGATGTGTTCTCATGCAAGAAGGGCATGTCGTGGCATATGCATCCCAGCAGCTTCGGAAGCACGAGAGAAACTATCCTACACATGACCTAGAACTAGCCGCAGTGGTACACGCGTTGAAAATTTGGCGACACTATTTGATGGGGAAGAGGACAGAGATATATATGGATCATAAGAGTTTGAAGTACATTTTCACACAGCCAGATCTCAACCTCAAACAAAGGAGATGGTTAGAGCTAATCAATGACTTTGATGTGGGTATCAACTATCATCTTGGGAAAGCAAACGTCGTGGCCGATGCTTTAAGTCGGAAAGTGCAGGTCAATAAGTTGAGCTTGAAGGACATGTCTGCAGAATTGAAGGACGAGGTTATAAGGCTCAATCTATGGCTGGTAAATAGTGGGGAAGCCATCGCCATGGAAGTGGACTCCACACTCGAGAAAGAAATCCGCGAGGGTCAAAAGAAAGACGAGAAGATACAAGAAATCAGGCAACTCATCAAGGAAAATAAAGCCCCTGGTTTTAGAGAGGATGAATAGAGAACGGTGTTGCACGGTAAAAGGATCTGTGTGCCTGAAGTAAAGGAGGTCCGTGAATTAATTTTGAAGGAGGCTCACGAGTCCGACTATTCCATTCATCCTGGGAGTACGAAGATGTACCAGGACCTCAAGAGCAGGTATTGGTGGTATGGTATGAAGCGCGATGTCGCGGAACATGTTGCCCTATGTGACACATGTCAGTTGGTGAAAGCAGAACATCAACAACCCACGGGATTATTGCAACCACTCAAGTGCCTGAATGGAAATGAGAAGAAATCAGTATGGATTTCATAGTGGGATTGCCGAGGACCCAATCAGGATATGCTTCGATATGGGTCATCATTGACAGGCTAACCAAGGTAGCTCATTTCATCCCCGTGAAAGAAAGCTACAGCGGATCCAAATTGGCAGAGTTGTACATGTCAAGGATCGTGTGTTACCATGGAGTGCCAAAGAAGATTGTGACGGATCGAGGGACACAGTTCACCTCAAGTTCTGGCAGAAGTTGCACGAAACCATGAGAACCCATCTGAACTTTAGTTCTGCCTATCATCCCCAAACTGATGGGCAGACGGAAAGAACCAATCAGATTCTTGAAGATATGCTGAGGGCATGTGCACTCAAAAACAATCGGAGTTGGGATAAAAACTTACCATATGCAGAGTTTTCCTATAACAACAGCTATCAAGCTAGTACGAAGATGTCACCGTTTGAAGCCTTGTACGGGAGGAAGTGCAGAACTCCCCTATTTTGGAACCAAACGGGGGAAAGTAAAGTGTTTGGTCCAGAAGTACTACAAGAAGCCGAGGCGAAGGTAAGGGAAATTCGCAACAATTTGAGGATAACACAGACACGCCAAAAGAGTTATGCCGATGTATGAAGAAGAGAGCTCGTTTTCAACGTGGGAGACTATGTCTATCTCAAGGTGTCCCCTATCAGAGGACTTCGTCGGTTCAAGGTGAAAGGGAAGTTGTCACCTCGATACATCGGACCCTTTCAAGTTCTGGAAAGGAAAGGCGAAGTAGCGTATCAACTAGAGTTACCGGCTCGTCTATCGGATGTGCACGATGTATTCCATGTGTCACAACTCAAGAAATGCCTGAGGATGCCTGAAGAGGTGTTACCCATGAATGAAGTGAACGTAGCTGAGGATTTGTCTTATGCCGAGCAACCATGCAAGATTTTGGAGACAATGGAACGCCTCACCAGAAATAAAAGAATCCGGAAGTGCAAGGTGCAGTGGAAGCATCACTCAGAAGAGGAAGCCACCTGGGAGCGGGAAGATGAGCTAAAGGCACAATTTCCGGAATTGTTTTCTTAGAACCACCAATCTCGAGGACGAGATTTCTTTTAAGGGGGGTAGAGCTGTAACACCCCAAAAATATTGTTAAGACCCTAAATCATGTTAAGAGGGGAATTTAAAAAATTTTGGACGTGTTGCATGTTTTGCAAAAATTCAAATTCAAACTGGAATTCAAATTAAACTCAAATCAGAAAAGAAATAGAAAAAAGAAAAAAAAAGAAAACAGAAAAAAACCGGCTAGTGGGCCGCAACCCACCAGCCGGCCCAACCAGAACCCGCGCCAGCCCGCAGCCGCGCGCGCCCCTTTCCTCCCGCTGACAGGCGGGGCCCGCCAGTTCTTCGTCTACCTCGAGCCCGCGCCGGACTCTCTCACCCCGAATCCAAACCGATCCGGATTTCTGCGAATCCCAGCCGAATTTCGCTCGGGGGCGACGCGAACTCGATCTAAACCACCCCGCCGCCCTCCCCCGTCTATAAAAATCCCGGCCTCGTTCTGTTTTTCCCACGCGATCTGCTGTTTTTCCTCCAGTGAGAACCCGAGTCTTCTCCGGTGAATTCTGGCCGATCTACGCTCGGAAATTCCGATCTAACTCGCTGGTCTTGATCCACCGCCTCCAGGGAACCTTGCAGGTGCAGAAAACTCGGTGACTTGCGGTGTAAACACAGCGCCGACGAGCCTCGCCGTGAATTCACCTCGGACCTCGTCGCCGATCACCTTCCAGGACCTCCGAGCTCAAGAAAACCCCCGAGGTGAGATCCCCGACCTCTCCTCCACCGATCTATGCCATAAGATCACAGTTCTAGGAAGAATTCTCGAAGATTCGAAAGTCTCCGGCGAGATCGCCGCTTCCCGCCGCCGTGCGCCGCCGGCAGCGCCGCCCGCGCTCGATCAACTCCTTCACGGTGACCACCCCTGTCCTGGCCTCCAGAAAGATGAGGGTTGCAGGCCTCATCATTGTTGTTGGCGGGGTTGGCAGCGCGACCTTTTCCTCTTCTGGCCATCTAGCATGATCAACCAAATGTTAATTTAAAGTATTACATATTATCTTACTACTTTCGCTTGTTTGTACTTTGAAGTGTTGAAGCTTTGTTATACTTTTCTGAGGTTCCATATCTCACACAAAAATAAATGCAATATTATTTCATGTGGGTTCACACACCAAAGCAAGACAATCTGAAGACGAGGCTGTGGACAATTGCTCATGGCTTCCACAACTCACGTCACACACCAAGCATTAACACACCATTAACTAACGTAACGACTCGACTACTCGACATCCTTCTGCTTTAAGGAAAAGGCTCTACGCTACTCGTTTTCTTGTGCTGGCTCCTCGGGATCTTCCTTGTCATTTCGGCTGCCTTCTGACTCTGCTTTGGGTGGGGAGGCTGCTGGTGGTAAAGTGCGACGACGCCTTATCGCCCGGCGATCTGGGGAGTCAGGAGTCCATGTATCATTCACGGTGACACACAGTTCATTCCCATCTCCTCTTTCTCTCGCCCTCAAGCAGGCTCGCAGCAACGCCTCCGTTTCCTTCAGGGTGTCCCGAACATCCTGAAGCTCTTGCTGACACTCCTGTAGTCGAGTGCTGAGCATAGCAGCATCCTCCAAGCACAGGTCCATGTGCTCATGGGAAGTCCCTTGCTGCACTGGTGGGTACTTGTACTCCGTGGTACCACTCTCACGCTGGAGGACATACATGTACTCAGTTCTGTCCAGGTGGCGACGATAGATGTGACTCTGGCAGGTGATGGCCTCCCAGGTGACATCCTTCTCCGCATCGACCTGTGTCGCTCGACAAGCTGGAGAGCGGTGGATCTTAAGCAGCTGATTTTCGTGTATGATCCTCATCTCTGAACTCCATTCTTCCCTCTTCTCACGGATGGTTTTGGTGGAGTTATAGTGGATGATTAGCTTACCCGTATTGCCGGCGGCTTCGAGCATACGTCGAAGACGGCGCAACAAGCCTCCTACTGCCAATCCGTAGGAAAGGTACGTCACCGGACGGCTCTCCTCTCTTTCGGCAAGGGCAACTACGGGAACTCTCCCTCCTGTGGACTTGCAAGCGGTGCGAATCATGCGAACCATCTAAAACAAAAAGCATTTAAACTTAGGTTAGATAAACTTTTTAACCAAAAATCCTATTTTGAATGAAAATTGGGGTAAGATGAAGAAAGTGACTCATTGTAACACCCCAAAAATATTGTTAAGACCCTAAATATTGTTAAGAGGGGAATTTAAAAATTTTTGGATGTGTTGCATGTTTTGCAAAAATTCAAATTCAAACTGGAATTCAAATTAAACTCAAATCAGAAAAAAAATTAAAAAAAGAAAAAAAAAGAAAACAGAAAAAAACCGGCTAGTGGGCCGCAACCCACCAGCCGGCCCAACCAGAACCCGCGCCAGCCCGCAGCCGCGCGCGCCCCTTTCCTCCCACTGACAGGCGGGGCCCGCCAGTTCTTCGTCTACCTCGAGCCCGCGCCGGACTCTCTCACCCCGAATCCAAACCGATCCAGATTTCTGCGAATCCCAGCCGAATTTCGCTCGGGGGCGACGCGAACTCGATCTAAACCACCCCGCCGCCCTCCCCCGTCTATAAAAACCCCGGCCTCGTTCTGTTTTTCCCACGCGATCTGTTGTTTTTCCTCCGGTGAGAACATGAGTCTTCTCCGGCGAATTCTGGCCGATCTACGCTCGGAAATTCCTATATAACTCGCTGGTCTTGATCCACCGCCTCCGGGGAACCTTGCAGGTGCAGAAAACTCGGTGACTTGCGGTGTAAACACAGCGCCGACGAGCCTCGCCGTGAATTCACCTCGGACCTCGTCGCCGATCACCTTCCAGGACCTCCGAGCTCAAGAAAACCCCCGAGGTGAGATCCCCGACCTCTCCTCCACCGATCTATGCCATAAGATCACAGTTCTAGGAAGAATTCTCGAAGATCTGAAAGTCTCCGGCGAGATCGCCGCTTCCCGCCGCCGTGCACCGCCGGCAGCGCCGCCCGCGCTCGATCAGAGCGACGTGGCCGCTTGTGCGCCGTTTATTTTAAATCGCACGGTAGGGTTTAAATCCCCGCGTACCGGTTCGACGTTATAATCTCAGCCGTCGGTTTAAAATCGGACGGTCCACGTCAGCCCCGCGTTATAAAGACTGGAAATCTTACGTGCTACCCCCTGGGGTTCTCGGGAAATAAGAGCTAGCCCCGGAAACTTCTGATCTAGCCCCTGGAACTTCAGAAAATCCTGTAAATTCATTTAAAAATCAGTTTTAGCCCCTTGACTTAATAAAAATTAGGAAAAACTCCTCTGTTATGGGTAGCTAGACCCCTGAGAATTCTTAAAATAATAGTATAGACCCTGTAGTGGGGTGAGTTTACCTTTTTAGCCCTGTTTAATATTTAATTTGGAAAATTGAATATGTGGTTAGTGTTTAAAATTTAAAAAGTGGTACAAATATATTGTCAAAATTAAATTAAAAACTTTCTCATTATTTAGAAAACTTTGGAGTGAGATAAAAACATATTTTGGGCTGAAGTGAATCTGTTTAATTTATTATTCACATTTAGGGACACATTTTTAAGTAAAAAAATAGTTCTAGAAAATAGGGAAAATAATTGTAAAATAGTTTACATCAGAGGAAAAGGTCAAAAATATATTAGTAAATATTTTAGATCAGAACCTATTCTGTTTAGATGATGTGTCTTGTTTTTTATAATAAAGTTCACAATTAGGCATAGGAAATAAATCTGAAAATATAGCAACTAATAAATGATAAATGGAGTTTCTAAAATTCAAAGAATTCAGTTTAGGGTTGGTAGAAATTATGAAGACACATATGGAGAAGGAAAATGCCTTTCATGCATACTAGGTAGCTAAAAGGTGTAGTAATTGAATATAAGGAATTTATTTAAATGGGAAACTCATATATATAGTATGTAAGTATAAATGTGAACACAAAAGTAGGAATCATATACATATGATCAAAAGTGCATGCAAGCCACAAATCAACACACATAGAGTAACCACAACACCTATAATTGTAAATGACTTTCATAAATGTGAATGTGTGGTTTGTATGAAGTGGAAGTGTGAACTATGTCTTATGTATTGTTGTTTTTCTTTTGCTATGTGTGATGGTATGATGTAGAACCTGCTCAAGAGCAAGTTATTCCTTTCCAAGATCAGGACTACCCATTTCAAGAGCAGCAGGAAGGAGGCAAGTGTCCTTGACCACTTTGATCCTATGCTAGGATGTGTAGCTAGAATTATTTGCATTGTCAATTAAAATATGAAACCCATGCTAGGAAGTTTCCCTAGAATTGCATTACCTTGTTTCCTTGTAGCTTGGGTTGGGATTTATTCTATCATGTCATTTATTATTATGCATATGCTTAGCCATGCTTAGAATGGGATATTTGGGACATGAGATCATCAGTTTATTTTACCATACTCTTGAATGAGATATTGTGAGTTATGTAGAGGTAGGGATCAAGGCAAGTTGGATGTTTTGGTTGTGTGCTGGGTGCACGAGACTCGGGTTTGTGTTTAGTACTTGTCTGGATCCTAAGGACCGGTTCATGGAGCATGTAACCTGGCTTTACCGTGCCAACCACATGCTGAGATGGGGCAGCTTGGTCAATTAATTAGGTGTATCCCCGGCGTAGTATGGGTGTGTTGGATGGTGCGGGGAATAGATGTCAGCTGGATTACCATATGAACCGCAAGGCTCAAGAGGGGGCCACTGCAGCGGGGTTGGAGCCTCTTGTATGCTGTTAGGGGTGAAACCTCAGTGGGCCCACGCTCGTCGGAAATCCCTTTGTAAAGGCTTCGTAGTGATCTCCTGGCTACACACCTGGGAAGTGTGAATGTGGTTCGTAGCCACTGGCATAATGGAGGTTCTTTTAGTCCACCCGGCAACGGGGGATGAAATCACTACATGTGGGTACAGTGGTACAAACTCTGCAGAGTCAAAACTGTAATGACAGCCGTGCTCACGGTCAAGAGCGGCTTGGACTTATTCATGATTAGAGTATGATGGCCTTGGAGGGTGTGAATGTTAAGCTGGGAGCTTAACATTGGAAATGATGTTATGGTTATTTGATTATGATGATGGGATGGGAGATTGGGACAATTTCACCTGTGTAGTAATGTAGGTGCTTAATAAGCTAAGGTGATAGGTATTAATAGCGTAGTGCTTTAACCATGAGTTCAACCTCTCCTTGTTCTTGCCATGCATGATATAATTTTCCCACACTTGCTGAGTACCATTGGTACTCAACCTTGCATATTTTGTTGGTTTATATTGCTGCTCAGGTCAAGATAATGGGGTGGTGTATAATGACCAAGACTTTGGACCCGAAGAAGGTTTCTAGGTTCATGGAGACCCCCGGGCAACGCCTGTGACGGAGCCCTCAAGAATAATATTCCGCTGCTAGTTTATTTACTTGTGATGAACTTATTATTGTCCATCGAGACATTTACTATGTAAGACTTACTTATATTTGACACCTGGCTTGTAATAAATGATGCTTCACTATTTGTCATCACATGTATGAGAAAATGATCCTGGCATACATGTGATATTCACTGGGTTGTTCTTCGGAAAAACCGGGTGTGACACTCATTAAATAACACTTCTCAACACACACCTTATAAAAATTGTTTTTAAGAAAATAGGATCCTTAAATACGTCCTTTTCTACCTAGGTCCACGTTCCTACGGGCAACCTTGGCTCTGATACCACTTCTTGTCACACCCGGTTTTTCCGAAGAACAACCAAGTGAATATCACATGTATGCCAGGATCATTTTCTCATACATGTGATGACAAATAGTGAAGCATCATTTATTACAAGCCAGGTGTCGAATATAAATAAGTCTTACATAGCAAATGTCTCGATGGACAATAATAAGTTCATCACAAGTAAATAAACTAGCAGCGAAATATTATTCTCGAGGGCTCCTTCACAGGCGTTGCCCGGGGGGTCTCCATGAACCTAGAAACCTTCTTCGGGTCCAAAGTCTTGGTCATTATACACCACCTCATTATCTTGACCTGAGCAGCAATATAAACCAACAAAATATGCAAGGTTGAGTACCGATGGTACTCAGCAAGTGTGGGAAAGTCATGTCATGCATGGCTAGAACAAGGGGAGGTTGAACTCATGGTTAAAGCACTACGCAACTAATACCTACCACCTTAGCTTATTAAGCCCCTACATTACTACACAGGTGGAATGGTCCCAATCTCCCATCCCATCATCATAATCCAAATACCATAACATCATCTCCAATGTTAAGCTCCCCGCTTGACATCCACAACTTCCAAAACCATCAATCCTCTAATCATGAATAAGTCCAAGCCGCTCTTGACCGTGAGTACGGCTGGCATGACAGTTTTGACTCTGCAGAGTTTGTACCACTGTACCCACATGTAGTGATTTCATCCCCCGTTGCCGGGTGGACTAAAAGAACCTCCATTATGCCAGTGGCTACGAACCACATTCACACTTCCCAGGATTGTAGCCAGGAGATCACTACGAAGCCTTTACAAAGGGATTCCCGACGAGCGTGGGCCCACTGAGGTTTCACCCCTAACAGCATACAAGAGGCTCCAACCCCGCTGCAGTGGCCCCCTCTTGAGCCTTGCGGTTCATATGGTAGTCCAGCTGACACCTATTCCCCGCACCATCCAACACACCCATACTACGCCGGGGATACACCTAATTAATTGGCCAAGCTGCCCCATCTCAGCATGTGGTTGGCACGGTAAAGCCAGGTTACATGCTCCATGAACCGGTCCTTAGGATCCAGGCAAGTACTAAACACAAACCCGAGTCTCGTGCACCCAGCACACAACCAAAACATCCAACTTGTCTTGATCCTTACCTCTACATAACTCACAATATCTCATTCAAGAGTATGGTAAAATAAATTGATGATCTCATATCCCAAATATTCCATTCTAAGCATGGCTAAGCATATGCATAATAATAAATGACATGATAAAATAAATCCCAACCCAAGCTTCAAGGAAACAAGGTAATGCAATTCTAGGGAAACTTCCTAGCATGGGCTTCATATTTTAATTTGACAATGCAAATAACTCTAGCTACATGTCCTAGTATAGGGTCAAAGTGGTCAAGGACACTTGCCTCCTTCCTGCTGCTCTTGGAATGGGTAGTCCTGATCTTGGAAAGGAAGAACTTGCTCTGGAGCAGGTTCTACATCATACCATCACACATAGCAAAAGAAAAACAACAATCCATAAGACATAGTTCACACTTCCACTTCAAACAAAGCACACATTCACATTTATGAAAGTCATTCACAATTATATGTGTTGTGGTTACTCTATGTGTGTGGATCTTTGGCTTACATGTACTTTTAACCATGTGTATATGATTCCTACTTTTGTATTCACATTTATGCTTACATACTATATATATGAGTTTCCAATTTAAATAAATTCCTTATATTTAATTACTACACCTTTTAGCTACCAAGTATGCATGAAAGGTATTTTCCTACTCCATATGTGTCTTCAGAATTTCTACCAACCCTAGACTGAATTCTTTGGATTTTAGAAACTTCATTTATCATTTACTAGTTGCTATATTTTCAGATTTACTTCCTATGCCTAAATGTGAACTTTATTATGAAAATAACAAGACACATCATCTAAACAGAATAGGTTCTGATCTAAAATATTTAATAATATATTTTTGACCTTTTCCTCTGATGTAAACTATTTTACATTTATTTTCCCTATTTTCAGAACTATTCTTTACTTAAAAATGTGTCCCTATAACTAATAAATGTGAATAATAAATTAAACAGATTCATTTCAGCCCAAAAATATATTTTTATCTCACTCCAAAGTTTTCTAAGTACTGAGAAAGTTTTTAATTAAATTTTGACAATATGTTTGTCCCACTTTTTAAATTTTAAATACTAGCCACCTATTCAATTTCCTAAATTAAATATCAAACAGGGTTAAAAAGGTAAACTCACCCCACTACAGGGTCTATAATATTATTTTAACAATTTTCAGGGGTCTAGCTACTCATAACAGAGGAGTTTTCATAATTTTTATTGAGTCCAGGGGCTAAAACTGATTTTTAAATGAATTTACATGATTTTCTGAAGTTCCAGGGGCTAGATCAGAAGTTTCCGGGGCTAGCTCTTATTTCCCGAGAACCCCAGGGGGTAGCACGTAAGAATTCCAGTCTTTATAACGCGGGGCTGACGTGGACCGTCCGATTTAAAACAGACGGCTGAGATTATAACGCCGAACCGGTACGCGGGGATTTAAAGTCTACCGTGCGATTTAAAATAGACGGCGCACAGGCGGCCACGTCGCTCTAACCGAGTGCGGGCGGCGCTGCCCGGCGGCGCACGGCGGCGGGAAGCGGCGATCCCGCCGGAGATTTTTGGATCTTTGAGAATTCTTCCTAGAACTGTAATTTTATGGCATAGATCGGTGGAGGGGAGGTCGGGGATCTCACCTCGGGGGTTTTCTTGAGCTCGGAGGTCCTGAAAAACGATCGGCGACGAGGTCCGAAGCGAAACCACGGCGAGGCTCGTCGGCGCTGTGTTTGAACCGCAAGTCACCGAGTTTTCTGCACCTGCAGGGTTCCCCGGAGGCGGTGGATCAAGACCAGCGAGTTAGATCGGAATTTTCGAGCGTAGATCGGCCAGAATTCACCGGAGAAGGCTCGGGTTCTCACCGGAGTAAAAACAGCAGATCGCGTGAGAAAAACGGGACGAGGCCGGGGTTTTTATAGACGGGGGAAGGGCGGCGTTCGGGTGTGATCGAGTTTGCGTCGCCCACGAGCAAAATTCGGCTGGGATACGCAGAAATCTGGGTCGGTTTGGATTCGGGGTGAGAGAGAGTCCGGCCGATCGCGGGCGCGGGCGCGAGGTAGAAGAAGGGCTGGCGGACCCCGCCTGTCAGTGGGAAGAAGAGGGCGCGCGCGGCTGCGGGCTGGCGCGGGTGCTGGGTGGGCCGGCTGGTGGGTTTCGGCCCATTGGCCGGTTTTTTTTCTGTTTTCCTTTTTCTATTTCTTTTCTGTTTTGAGTTTAAAGTGAATTCCAGTTTGAATTTAAATTGTTGCAAAACATGCAACACGTCCAAAAAAATTTTAAATTCCCCTCTTAACAAGATTTTGGGGTGTTACAACACGGACAGGGCCGCGCACACAAGACTTCCTCTTGCTGTGCCCTAGCCCCTGCCTAGTCTCATTTTCATTACTAAAGTGATCTCGCATCACTCAACCGAACCCGTGTGTTCCAAGCCTATCTCGCGAGTAGATTCCAACTACTCGTCTTGTACCGAAGTTCTATGAAACATTAAGCATAGCCTGTCTATGAGAGGTCTTAGACACTACCCTCACTCTTATGGAAAATTTCTGGTCATGCAAGTGGGGTTCCATCCATCCTATACCTAATGCACATTCATACTTCATATGACACATGTAAACAAAGTAAAACTTATAAAAAGTTAATGCAAATCGGGGCTTGCCTTGTTGCTGCTGGTCAGGGGTTAGTTCCTCTTCTGGAAGCAGGAAGTCGAGTACCTCTAGAGCCTCCTCGCCTTCAGCGACTACACGTTAATACAATACTACATGTTAATGAATATGCACATGAGGCTATGGTAATACTTCTGTTATTAGTTTTGATAACCAGTTTCTAACAACTGGAACTCTGTTTAAGAATTTAAATATGAACTGGTTGTTGGTGGTTTGGGCTTAGACCTAAGCACATGGTTAAGTGCTAAGTTGTTTCCCCCCTTTTCCATATTAATCTCTCAAGTGGTTCAACAGGACAGGGGTGATCCAAAGCTCCAATGGAACTGAGAATTTTTGTGTGAGTTCCTTGTCACCAGGCAACTCTCCAGACCAAAATTTAGCACTTTTTATTGAGTGGTTTGCTCAGCATAATTCCCTTAGCAAATAAGCAAAGAAGAATTAATTCTGAGGTAACACCCCTGTTCATGCCGAACTTAGTGAACTACAATTTCAATTATAGCTCATAGAGTTTGCATGAATTTTCCTAGTATTTTTGGAGCTAAGGTTTGTCCAGAACTGAATTTCCAAGTTTTTGGAAATTCTTTGAAAATGTTTCTGTATTCAAATGAACACAGCACCTTCAAATTTGAATTGCTCTGATCAAATCAACTCCAAATGGTCTGAAACTTTTATAGGGGTTCACTCACATCCTAAAGAACATTCTGGCAAAATTTAGGGATTTTTGGATGAACCAAACTCCCTCTAAAATTCTTTTGCTGAAAATTTCTAAAGAATTTTTCAGAATTAATTAATGGGTTTCATACAAATTGGGTTGTATATTTGGACATAGCTAGGAAATATGAATCCAACCCAATTTGAATCATTAAATTTGGAGCTTCCTAGCAAAAGTTATGGGGTTCTAAAGTTTGGGGAAATTCTGGAATTTGAATTAACCGGGGAAAAGTTCAAATTCCTGACAGCGGGCCTGGCTCCCACGTGTCACCACCTCGGCTGCACCACACGGGGCAACAGGACTGTTCTCCGCATGGTCACAGCTGATCCAGTGCAACAGAAAATCCCCACGCTGTGCATCGAGGGACTGACGAGCGGGCCCGGCCAGCTCGTCTTCTTCCTCGCACCCGCTCTTTTTCCCGCGCCGCCCCCTCGCCGGCACACCTCTGAAGCTCGCCGGACTTGGCTTCCCGACCGCCTCTTGGCCGGAAACTCGCCGCCTGGGCCTACTTTCGTGCGCTGAACACGATGGCACCGACTGCTCCGGTCGGCGGTGGCCCTAACCTAGCCGGCGACGGTGCAGCGGCTCGGACTCCCTTCGGTTATGGCACCCGGCCAACTCAGCCCGCCAAAACCTCGGTGGAAGGGTTCTACAGCACCGGGGGATCTCAGAGAAGGTCGACAAGGCCATGTCAGGGCTCGGAAAGAGCTCTAACCTAGCCGTCACCATGAGCCCGACCCTTCCCGCCATAACCACGGTTGGAAAACCAGGAAATACGCCGGTTACAGCCAAAATTAGGCTAGGGTTGCGAAGCCAACTTGGGCGCTGTCAAGTATAGCTCATGTGGGTGCAGTTTGATAAACTCTAAGCAAGTATATGTCGGGAATTTGTGGGTTTCTTACCCATAGGTATTTCTGCACCGGCTGGAATTGCTTTGTGAAATACGCCGGCGATGATCGGTCACTGGTTATAGGCTTTGGGGTCGAGCAGCGTGGGGCCTAGGCGCGTCCAAAACCGCTCCTTCTTGGTCGTGACAAGCCCTCTGCCGAGCTGCCCACGGGAGCACCTTGGCTCGGTTCTTCCTGGCTGCCGCGAAGAACGTCGTTTGCTCGGTTTGTGGTGGCTCAGCTCGACCGGAAGTGGTGTGGGGAGGGCGTGGGAGGTCTAGGGGTGCTGGTTTGCTGAGTTGCCGACGTTGGTACGCGAGAGACGATCGCTCCCGAGTGACGGGATCACAGCGGCGGCTCCTCGGCGTTCTGTCGTGCGAGAGGGCGATGGCTGGGGATCGGCTCATAGTTGTGGTGAGCTGGTGCACGGCTGGGAGTTACTGCACCCCCACGAGGAGCTCGCCAGCGCGCGAGGGGAGAGCAGGAGGTGGCGCCCGGCGTTTCTCGGTGTGTCACGGTGGATCCTCGGCTCTGTTCCGAGTGCAACACTTAGCCCCTAAGGCTATTGACTTTTGTGCAATTTTAACCTCCCCAATGACATGTGGGACCCACTTGTCAGGGCTCCCCCACCCCTCAAAAGATCTCCAAAACTTGGCAAGGAATGAATTCAAATGTTTGGAGTTTCAAACTGACCTACATTTGTATGGTTGGGCAAATTTCCCCCAAATTCAAATGTATATTTGAATTCTTTGCACATTTGGATCCTTTTTGGAAAAAAGGGGTAGCAAACCTTTTCAAAAATTATTGAAACTTTGCCTCCCCACTAATTTGTACCTGAGGAATCCAATTATGCACTTTGATCCTTGTTTTAGCTGCTTCAACCATGAGTTTGAATGCAACAGTTTTGAATCACCCTCTCATGTGTCATGTGTAAAATTCCCACTTTGTGAAAGTGTAGGCTTTCCCCTCTAATCACTCTTTTGATGGAGGTTACTTGCTCTTCACACTTTTTCACAATCTATCCACAACAAAACTGTGGTGTTGTGAGGTGATAAAAAGTTTTATGCAAGTCCCTTTTCTTAGGCTTTTACAATAACTTGGCGGCTGCTGAGTTGGAAGATGAAGAACCAAGTCTCCGTGTCATTCCATATGACGCGCTTTGTAATCTCGCGCTCATTCCAACAATCCATGAAGAGATTGTTGAGGCTCAAAGAAGAGACCGTGGTATATCTCACATACGGAGAAGACTAGACAACGGATAGGTGAAATGTTTCCGGTAGGATGAGAACGGTACGATATGGTTTAACGACCGTATAGTGGTACCGCGTAATATGAAACTCCGAAAGAAGATCTTGGATGAAGCCCACCCGTCAAAGTTTTCCGTCCATTCCAGAAGTAACACGATGTACCAAGATTTGAAAAGAAATTTTGGTGGACGAGGATGAAGAGGGAAATTGCTAAATACGTATCCAGTGTGATACATGTAGACGGGTCAAGGCTGATCATATGCGAAAAGCCGGACCGCTACAACCACTTAAGATACCGGCATGGAATTGGGAGGATAGGAGTATGGATTTTATCGTCGGATTACCGCTCACATCCCAGAAGCATGACTCGATATGGTTGATCATCGACCGGTTGACGAAATCAGCTCATTTCATACCGGTGAAGACTCATTTTTGAGCCAAGCAATATGCGGAGTTATACATATCCAGAATTATATGATCACATGGTGTCCCAAAGACCATCGTTTGAGATCGAGGTGCGCTGTTCATTGCTCGGTTTTGGGAGCAGCTGCACGCCTCGTGGGGCACCAAGCTGATTAGAAGCTCCGCATATCACCCTCAAACCGTTGGACAAACTGAGAGGGTGAACCAAGTGCTTGAGGACATGTTGAGAGCGTGTGCCATCCACCACGGTAAGAATTGGGATGATCACTTACCGTTGGCGGAGTTTTCATACAAGCGAGTATTAAAATGGCATCGTATGAAGCTCTCTATGGCCGGAAGTGTCGCACACCTCTGAATTGGTGTGAGTCCGACAAAAGAGTTCTGTTCGGGGTTGATCTTGTGAATGAAGCCAAAGACCGAGTTCGGTTGATACAAGAGAATTTGAAGGCTACACAATCCCGACAGAAGAGCTACGCTGATCAAAGGCCTAGGCCATTGCATTTTGACATCGGAGAGCACGTTTATCTTCGTGTTTCTCTGATGAAGGGAATTCACCAGTTCGGTGTAAAGGGGAAACTCGCTCCCCGCTTTATAGGTCCTTTTGTTATCACGGAGAAGTGCGGACCCGTAGCCTACCGGCTGGAACTACCAGCAAGTCTTGCGTGTGTTCGTGATGTATTTCATGTGTCACAGCTGCGGAAGTGCCTCAAATTCACCGCGGCTGTACGCACCGAGGAAGTCGACGAGTTGAAGCCGGACCTTACCTACACCGAGCGACTGGTTCAGATTATAGATGAAAAGGCCCGGGTAACCCGGAACCGAACGATCAAATTTTACAAGGTTCTGTGGAGTAATCATACCCCGGAAGAGGCGACGTGGGAAAGTGAAGATTATCTCCGCACCAATTATCCGGAACTTTTATCGTTGTACAGTTTGTAATTATTGAAATTGCCTAGAGGGGGTGAATAGGCTAAAATTCCTGAAATGACTTAATTAAACAAGATTAGAACACAGGGGCCGGACTAGTCTAGCTCAGGGGCGGACTAGTCCGATCAACCTGCTGGAAAAGCCTAAAAGGCCGGACTAGTCTGGCTTAGGGGCGGACTAGTCCGGTTAGACTGCTGAAAAGCCTAAACTTGATTTTTATGGGTTTTTCTTCAGATTTTAGTTTAATGAAATGCAGATAAACTATCTAGCAATCTAATATAACAAATATGACAAAGTATTAAAGTGGATTGCAAGATTGCAACCTGAAATATTATAAGAGTGAAATGATCGAACGAACCTTAAGCAATTCTAATGATCAATGAAATGTAAGTGCAAAGTGACACGAAGATTTTTGCCTGAGGTTCGATTCCACTCAGGAATCTACGTCCCCGTTGAGGAGTCCACAAAGGACCAGGTTTAACAACCCTTCCCTCACCAAGTCGCCACTAAGGACAACCCGGTTCTTCACTATCTCAAGGGTGAACTTATAAAGTGTTGGGGTTGCTCACAATCTGAGGCTCCCACTTGATCTCGTCCACAAAACTCCACCAATCTTACAAACCACAGGTCACACCAAGTGCACGAGATCACTCCGAGAGCCTTAAACGCGAAGTTCTTCCTTCTCCTCTCCTCACACACCCAAATCCACTCAAGAATTGGTTCTAGAGGGTGTGTAGGTAAGAGAGAAGGTTTAGGGGGGCTCTAGGATCGCTGTGGCGGCGCTAGGGTTCCAGTTTTTCTCTAAATGAAGTCGGGACATCTCCTTTTATAGATGTCCTGAAGCCAACCGTTTCCACCTACAGAAAGTCTGGACTAGTCCGCCTCACACCGTACTAGTCCGATCTTACACAGGAACTATTTGTCCGGGTGAGAACGGACAAGTCTGGAGGACCCGGACTAGTCCGACCACTGAGGCGGACAAGTCCGGTCTACCAAGACTTAGCCGTGGGAGCTCTCATCTCACACCCATACGGACTAGTCCGCCTTAGAACGGACTAGCCCGAACTCACATAGGAACTCTTAGTCCGTGTGAAAACGGACAAGTCTGGCTAGCCCGGACTAGTCCGGCCACTGAGGCAGATAAGTCCGGTCTACCAGGACTTAGCCCCAAAAACACTCTCACCAAGAGAGAAACGGACTAGTCCGTCCCAAAATGGACAGGTCCGATCTCAGTCAGGAACTCTCAGTCCGCCCCAAAACAGACTAAGTCGTACGACTTCCGGACTAGTCCAGCCTCTTCCCCGGACAAGTCCGGCCTGCCCAACTTTATCTCTCTACCTCTCTCCACTAAGGATTTGACACTTCTAACGCTTTGAGCTCTTTTCTATGATCTCAATGCACTTGACACACACACTCTTTCTTTTACACGGCTAGCCTACTAAAGACTCAAGTGAAACCCTAATTTCTACTCTTCGAGTCATTAACGCCGTTCTTCATCTTTTTCCTTTTTGAGAGTTTAGGTGTCCGCCTTGGAAATGTCCTGTGCTTATGATCATCTCAGTGCATTAGTCTCTTAATTTGTCATCATCAATCATCCAAAACCCACGGGGGTGCCTAGATGCACTTACAATCTCCCCCTTGTTGGTGATTGATGACAACACATTAAGTTTCAACATAAGAGGTAAAAAATTTATTTTTATAACAAGTGTACGTATGCAAAACTCCCCCTGAATGTATGCAAGAGTAAAAGAGGGGAGTTGGCATACATTCACATGTTATGGTGGGGTGCCTATGTGTTGTGCTAAAAAATGTGATAAGACAATAAGCATAAAACAGCCATAAAATCCAACACGTAGTTTTACACAAAAGATAGTCATGCATGAAACATAAAACATAGATAGCCATGTCCATAGATCTATTACAAGATAGTCATGTCCAAAAGATCTATTACCGGATAGTCATGTCCAAATGATCTATTACAAGACTAGAAGATGATAAAAAATAGGACATCCTTTTCACATTTCTCCCCCTTTGGCATCAATGCACCAAAAAGGAAAAGAGGGAAGAAGATACGCCTAAGTCTACTCGTCATCTTCTTCGTCTTCTTCTTCATCGCCATTTTTATCGCTCTCCGTAGCCTCCATATCCTCTTCTTCTTCGTCGGTGGTGGTGGATGGAGGCACGGCCTTGGAAGAGCTTCCCTCTTCACTGAACTGGGCGAGCTCATCAGCGGTGAACTCTGGATATGGACTGAGTTCCCCATCACTCTCCTCAGGGGGAGACATGGGTACCTCAAGCTTGTCACACACAGCCTTGAGGTACTTCTCCTGACGCCTCTTCATGCGTGGAGTCTGGACCTCCCACGCCAACAAGAGGCGAAAAGTGCGTCGAAGCACTTGAAGAATCCACTCATGGACTGTGGAGGAGGAGATGATGGGGGAGCCGCTGAGCTAGAAGGGGCCGCTGAGCTGGACGGAGATTGAGCATTTTTCCTCCTTGAGGGTTCTGGCACAATGGGGGGTAGCTGAGGACGGAGAGGTCGATGAGTGACATCCTTGACAAAGACTATCCCCGACACCTTCTCAATTAGGCACATGATGTACGGTGCATAACCACATGAGCGGTTGGGAGTGTGAGAGATGTTGAAGATGTCATCATAAATGTGCTCAACAAGGTTGAACTTCTCTTCACCATCTATCAAGAGGAGGATATGCCTTAAGTTTCCTTGAATTACCCCTGCATCTCCATCCTTGGGGGCAATGGTCCTCCTCAGAATCCGGTTGAGGATGCTATAGAACGGCTTGATGTTCCTAGCAAGCCCGGCCTCATAGGGAACATGACTAGGATACATATAGTCAAGCTGATCCCTGTCCACTGCCTTGAGATTGGAAATGATAATCTCATGATACAAGTGCTCCTCAAGGCTAAGTATATGTGCAAACCTCTCATAGGTGACTGAGTACTGCTCTCCATGAGTCATCCAGGTGATTTTCCGGTCACCGTAGGTGGAGAAGTACACAGTGGTGTAGAACTGCACAATTACCTCAATGTTCCAGTCATACTTGAAGCTCATGATTTCCTTGATTCCATGGCACTCTGTGGCTTCAATCACTGCATCAAAAGCTTTGTGCTCCCTTTTGGCCATGTAGTCCCAATCTACCCATTGAGCTTGAGTGACTGGGGTCTTCATTTTTAGGTACACCAAGCGGTAGTAATCGCAGTGAAAGTCACACCAAAACCTAGGGTCGGCTGTGTGCTTCTCATAGTCATAGACTTTATCCATCATCAGCCTTCTCGCCTTTTCATCCCCCTTTCCTTTGAATACAAATGCCGGATTGTTGGGCTGCCGGTTTGGGTCTCTAGCAGGGGCAGCCATCTTTAAGGGGCTGATGGCCTTCGGTTGCCCTTTCTCTCTGATTTTTATCCCTCCTGCTCTGTTTGTCGGTGCTTTGGCAGTTTCCTTTTGTTCTTGGGCTCCTCAGGAAGTGGAGCCTTACCCTTCTTTGGATCACGAGGAACCCTACCCTCAGATTCCTTTTCCTTCTCCCGTTCCCGCTCTTTATCTCCCAAGGTGACCAGCCTCTTTCTCTTGGGCTCTGAGGCACTAGCAGCTTGGGAGCTTTGGGCTTCACGTTTGACCCTTTTCTTTCTCCGTTGATCCTTCAAGGATTCTTCAATGGCTTGGGCAATTTGTGCCTCTTCGTCGAGATCATGCTTCTTCTTTGTTCTTGCTTCTCGACGGAAGGCTTCTTTAGCCGCTTGGGCCTCCTTTGCTGTCCTTTCTTTGGCAACACGCCGATGAAGGGCTTGTCGAGCCTCCTCGGCCGTGGGACTTGGAAGGGGAGAGCTTTGGTCGGAGTTTGACATATTTTCTGAGATACAGTATATTAGAGGTCAAGGAAGTGGAATATTGCAAGAGAATTCACTAAAAATGGCTAAAGTTGGAGTTTGTTCTGTGTAAACAGGACTTGTTCGTTAAAGGACCGGACTAGTCCGCTCAAGAACGGATTTGTCCGCCCAAAACCGGATTAGTACGGGTTATACAGGAAGAAACCTAACCCTAACAATTTTTCGCAAAAACTTCGAATTAAGTTGCAATACTCCTAGGCTATGATCGCATCGACACTAGTAAAAGCATTTGTGAAGAGGTTTCTAGCAAAAGACCTAAGAATGAAGAAAAGGAAGGATTTTTGGTTAGGTCCAGAGTACCTCTTGAAATCATCAAATGTGATGAATTTGGAGTCGAAACTTGAGCAACGAAGCCCGGGGAAGGGTTTCCGCACTCCTTAGGTCTCAAAGCCGTGGATTGGACGAGATTTTTGGTGGAGGAAAGCAAAAATCGCCAATTTGTGGGTGCTTCCGGCTTGAGAGAGGATGTGAGCAGACTAGTCTGTGAAGAGAGAAGTCTGGCCGCTCCTGGGAGGTTAAGTCCCCAGGGGCCGGACTAGTCTGGCTTGGTGTCCAGACAAGTCCAGTTGGCGGACCAGAGCCAGACTTCTCTGGCGCCGGAATTGTCTGCCCCCCCAGGCAGACTAGTCCGGTTTGGACTTGTCCGCTGCGAAGTCCGACCCTGCCACGTGGCCACTGCCAGGGTGAGCTCCAAAGGCACCACGTGTCCAGCGGGGCCGGGCCTCCCCTCTCCTCAGATGCAAGCTCCGAGGGCGCCACGTGTTCGGCAGGGCCGGACCTCCCCTCTCCTCAGAGGCGAGCTCCCGTGGCGACACGTGTCCAGCGGGTCGGGGCCTCTCCTCTCCTCATAGGTGAGCTTCGGTGGCGACACGTGTCCTGCGGGCCGGGGCCTCTCCTCTCCTCAGAGGCGAGCTCCATGGGTGCCACGTGTCCGGCGGGGCCGGACCTCCCCTCTCCTAAGAGGCGAGCTCCCGTGGCAACACGTGTCCAGCGGGCCGGGGCCTCTCCTCTCCTCAGAGGCGAGCTCCGGTGGCGACACATGTCCAGCGGGCTGGGGCCTCTCCTCTCCTAAGAGGCGAGCTCCGGTGGTGACACGTGTCCCACGGGACCAGACCTCATCCCTTCCACTGGAGTGAGCTCCGGTGGCGACATGTATCCCGCGGGACCGGACCTCATCCCTTCCACAGGGGTGAGCTCCGGTGGCGACACGTGTCCAGCGGGCCGGGGCCTCTCCTCTCCTCAGAGGCGAGCTCCGGTTGTGACACGTGTCCCGTAGGACCGGACCTCATCCCTTCCACTGGGGTGAGCTCCGATGGCGATCCGGTCACGCGTAGCTACAAGCTGAAGTTCATATAATTTGAGTTTTAGCTCAAGAATATGATCCTTTTGGACAAGTTTTTGCAAATATTTTTGGCAAACATGGTCAGTAAGCATACATCAAACAAACAATGACCATATTTGACGAAGAGTCCTTTTGAACATAGTTTTTATAGAGTAAAAGAGATTAGCGTAATATGTTGAAAACATGCAGTTTTTGAAGTTTATAAACAAGCAACAAACAGATGTGCACACTTCAAGCAACATTTCGAGAATCTAGGATATTCAGTTCACTCCTTAGGTCACAAAAGTGTTTCTTCATCAATGGGTTTTGTGAAGATGTCCGCCAATTGCTTCTCACTCCTAACATGAGAGATAACGATATCTCCCTTGATAGAGTGATCTCTCAGGAAATGGTGACGGATATCAATATGTTTGGTTCTAGAATGCTCCACGGGATTGTGAGCAATCTTGATGGCACCCTCATTGTCACATAGGAGTGGAATATGGCTCAAAGTGTAACCATAGTTCCTAAGAGTTTGTCGCATCCATAGGAGTTGTGCACAGCAACTCCCGGCTGCGACATACTCTGCTTCGGCTATGGATAAGGCAATGTAGTTTTGTTTCTTTGAAGACCACGAAACCAAGGACCTACCAAGAATTTGACAAGTCCCTGACGTGCTCTTCCTATCTACCTTACAACCGGCATAATCGGCATCGGAGTATCCAATGAGATTGAACTTGGATCCCTTGGGATACCAAAGTCCTAGGTTAGGAGTGTGAACCAAATATCTAAGAATCCGCTTAACGGCCATCAAGTGGCACTCCTTAGGAGCGGCTTGGAACCGTGCACACATACACATACTAAGCATTATGTCGGGCCTAGATGCACAAAGGTAAAGAAAAGAGCCTATCATGGAACGAAATACCTTTTGGTCCACACTTGGACCATCTTCATTAAGGTCAAGATGTTCGTTGGTTCCCATGGCAGTCTTGATGGGTTTAGCTTTGTCCATGTCAAACCTCTTAAGTATGTCTTGAGTATACTTGGTTTGACTTATGAACGTTCCTTCCTTGATTTTTTTGACTTGGAATCCTAGGAAGGACTTCAATGCCCCCATCATTGACATCTCGAACCTTTCAGTAATTATCTTTGAAAACTCATCACAAAAAACTTTGTTAGTAGAACCAAATATAATGTCATCAACATATAGTTGGCACATGAATAAATCATCGTTAAAATGCTTAGTGAAGAGTGTGTAGTCGTCTTTTCCTATCCTAAAACCATTTTTAATAAGAAAATCTCTAAGACACTCATACCAAGCTCTAGGAGCTTGTTTGGGGCCATAGAGGGCTTTTCAAAATTTAAATACATGGTTAGGATACTTATTGTCCTCAAATCTGGGTGGTTGCTCCACGTACACTTCCTACTTGATTGGACCATTGAGGAAAGCGCTTTTCACATCCATTTGGTATAGCTTGAAATCATGGTGAGTTGCAAAAGCAAGCAACATACGAATTGATTCAAGCCTAGCTACGGGAGGAAAAAGTTTCATCATAATCCAAACCTTCTACTTGTGCATATCCCTTTGCAACAAGTCTTGCCTTGTTTCTTGTTACAACCCCATACTCGTCTTGCTTGTTGCGGAATACCCACTTGGTTCCCACAACATTTGCGTTGGGTCGCTTCACAAGATCCCACACTTGATTTCTTTCAAAATTATTGAGTTCCTCTTGCATGGCCACCACCCAATCCGGATCTTGTAGTGCTTCTTCTACCTTGCGGGGCTCCAAAGAGGAAACAAAAGAGTAATGTTCACAAAAATTAGCCATTCGAGAGCGAGTGGTCACCCCTTTGGAGATATCTCCTAGTATGTTGTCGACGGGATGATCCCGTTGAACACTTTGGTGCACTCTTGGGTGAGGTGGTTGAACTCTTTGATCTTCATCTTCATTGTCACTCTTTTCTTTGTCTCCCCCTTTATCCAATCCTCTATCTTGACTTTGATTGTTTTGATCTTGTTGAGGTTGGCCTTGCTCATCTTGAGCTTGATCATGGGAGGGAGACATATTTTCGTTTGTTGGATGATCATTTGAGTCTTGAGGTTGTTCTTGAGGAAAAAATTTTCCAAGTGCCATCCTTTTAAGTGCTTCTTGTGGAGCCTCTTCTTTATCTAGCACACTTTGATCAACTTGCTCCACTTGGGAGCCATTAGTCTCATCAAACACTACATCCCTTGCTATTTCAACAATTCCGGAAGTTTTGTTGAAAACACGATAGGCGTAGGTGTTTGAGTCATAACCAAGCAAGAAACCTTCATTAGACTTTGAGGCAAATTTCAAAGTCCTAGGCTTATTGTTGAGAATATAACACTTGCTCCCAAAGACACAAAAATAAGAGATGTTTGGTTTGTTACCGGTTAGAAGTTCGTAAGACGTCTTCTTCAAAAGTCAATGAAGATACAACCGGTTTATGGCATGGCAAGCGGTGTTAACCGCTTTCGCCCAAAACCGGTCTGACGTCTTGTACTCATCAAGCATGGTTCTTTCCATCTAATGAGAGTTCTATTCTTCCTCTCAGCAACCCCATTTTGTTGAGGGGAGTAGGGGGCTGAAAACTCATGCTTGATGCCTTCTTCATCCAAGTATTCTTCCACTTGAGTGTTCTTAAACTCGGTGCCGTTATCGCTCCTTATGTTCTTAATTCTTAATGAGAACTCGTTTTGAGCTCTTCTCAAGAATTTCTTGAGCACACCTTGAGTTTCTCCTTTGTCATGCAAAAAGAACACCCAAGTGAAACGAGAATAATCATCTAGAACAACAAGACCATTTTTGTTACCGCCGATGCTTATGTAGGCGATTGGGCCGAAGAGGTCCATGTGAAGTAGCTCCAAGGGTCTTGTGGTCGTCATGACATTTTTGGATGGATGTTGAGCTCCAACTTGCTTTCCGGCTTGACAAGCACTACATGGCCTATCCTTATCAAAAACAACATTCTTCAAGCCTCGAATGTGTTCTCCCTTGAGAAGTTTTTGCAAGTTCCTCATCCCAACATGGGCTAGCCTTCTATGCCACAGCCATCCCATGTTGCTCTTCGCCATTAAGCACGTGTCAAGTTGAGCTTTATTCGGGTGAAATCCACAAGGTAAAGCTTTCCCTTGAGTACGCCCTTAAAGGCGATTGAGTCATTGCTTATTCTCAAGACAGTCACACCCTCGTTAGTGAACATACAATTATAACCGTTATCACATAATTGGGATATGGATAGAAGGTTATAATCAAGGGAGTCAACATGCAAAACATTTGAAAGAGTATGATGGGGAGAGATAGCAATTTTACCGGTGCCAAGGATTTTCCCTTGGCTATTGTACCCAAAGTATATTCCTTCACTTGGATCTTCGTTTTCCTCATATTCCACAAACATCTTTCTCTCTCCGGTCATATGGTTTGTGCATCCACTGTCGAGCACCCATTTTGATCCACCGGAGGAGTATACCTACAAAATAGAGTTATGCCTTACCTTTTGATACCCAAGCGAAGTTGGGTCCTTTCATGTTAGTCAAGAGGCACTTGGGCACTCACACACAAGGTTTTGGACTCTTGCGGAGTGGCCCAACATACCTAGCACAGATCTTTCCAAATTTGTTTCTCAATAAAACATATGAGGCATCAAAATCATGGAACAAAGGATGAGATTTATTTTTAGGCATGTTAGATGAGTTTGCAATGTTCTTTACATTTTCTTTGTTGGATGAACCTTCCTTGACAAATACAGTCAAGTCTTTTCCCTTCTTGGGGGTTTTAGCATGTTGCCTCCACTCCTGAGAATAGCCAAGACCATCTTTGACATGTGGAGGTCTTACATTGGTATATACACTTCGTGCATATGCCACTTTTTCCTTGTCAAAGATACCACCTTTCGGTGACTGCTTGTTTTGTGCCAACTTAAGTTCATCTTTGAGTTTTAGGATTAAGTTTGAGCACTTGCAAGTTTGAGTTGCTTCGGGAGATTTCTTTGAGGAGGGTGAAATCATAGAGGAAGAAGGTGCATTGATCTTAAGAGACTCAACTTGTGTTTCAAGGATCTTGTTGACTTTTGTCAAGTTAATAATTTCATCCTTGAGCACTACAGTTGTGTCTTCAAGATTTGAGCAAGTTTCCTTGCTCAAAGCGAGTTCACGCTCAAGTGCCTTGCTTCTTTCCCTTTCAACCTCAAGAAGCTCTTCAAGCTCATGGCATCTCTCCTTTTCAAGGATGAGCATGTCTTCGTCCTTCTAATTACGACCACACACATACAAGATTCACAACAATCAATCATCATGCACAAACTCTACTTTAAGATGCAATGATGCATATGCATGTTAATCCTATGATGCAGTTTAGTTTGTACGTGTTCTTGCATGGCTTGCATGGGATTTTACGATAAACAGAGGTGTAAAGATCAATTGTGGACGTGGCGATGATCTCATTACAAGATCTAGATCACACCGATCAACACGTGATCTGTCCACGAAAAAGCTTCTGTTCGAAAGGAATCGAAGAACAGATGCAAAGAAAACGCGATGATGTCGTAAGGTGGTATTGGAAAGCTACCTTACTTCCTTTGGGTCCTTCCTCCTAGCAAGACAGATCGTTGGGGCTCTCTTCCGGCGGCGGAATCGTGTCTGGGCTCGTCGGCGGTCTCTCCGGTGGTCAAACTCCGGCGAAGGGGTTTAGCTCGGCGAGTTTAGGGCTAGGGCTCTAAGTTGTCGGCTCAGGAGGTGGAAGGAAGTTCGTGGTTGCGGCCAAAGGTTTTCGGTTCTATTTATAAGAGGAAACGAAGAGTCCTATTTTGATCGGAATTCGAATAAGAGTCCTATTCAAATTGTTTCTGAATCTTAACAACTTATCTCTTGCTGATTTGGTGCGGTAGCAACGTGGAATTCATATCGGTTTCCTCCCGTACCGGTATTCCCACGCGTACAGAAGCAAAAACCGCTTCAGATCTCGTAACCTCCGCGGTGATGAGCTCCGGAGGCTCCACGTGTCCTGCGGAGGCCTGGTAATCAACTTGATGGGAAACCCTTTCATAGGAGTTTACTAGTTTTGTTAACCACCCTTGTCGCCGGGAAAGTTAATGAGTCGGATATGGTTTTTGCTTTTATGCTTCGCTGAGTCCATGGGATAGGAAGCGAGATAGATGTGTCTAGCTAACTGCACTTGTATGAATAATAAGAAACGGATATTGTTAATGGACATGAATCGGAGGAAGATCTAGGCAAGCTTGGTTTGTGGATGAGGTAGTATTAGATGGTGGTTACTTGCCGTAGATCTAAGGACCGGTTCATGCGAGCCATGCCAGGATAACAGTGTCACCACAAGGCCAAGTATGGGTGCGGCTTAGCTGAGTAATTAGGTAAGTTACTAGATTGTTATGAACCGTGGAAGGCGCAGGGAATGGGAGTCGAGTGAGGACTGCCCTGGGAACTGCATGGCACAAGAGGGGGCCCGTGGGTGGGAGAATTGGAGATTCTAGCCTGCCGGTAAAACCTTAGTGAGTCCATACATCTAGTAGCCCCTTTGTAAAGGCTATTTTGTGATCTCTTGGCCATACACCGACGGTTGTGTACTGGTATAATGGAGGTTCTGCAGTCGCCGACGGGTGAAGAAATCACAAACTTGTGGGTAAAGTGGTACAAACTCTACAGAGTCTAAAACTATCATGATAGCCGAGCTTACGGTCACGAGCGCCTGGACAACCCACATGATTAGATGGGATGGTTTTTGGATGGTTTGGTTTTGGTTATGGTTTGGTCTTTGGATTTGGTTTTCAGGACTGTTGAGTCCGGGTAATAAGATTGGTTGTATGACTGATGAGTCATGGCAATGAGATTGGGTCTCAGAATGAGACAGAATTAAATATGAGATGAAATGGTAGTGAATACGAGATGGTAGTGAATACGAGATGGTATTCATGAGCAAAGTTGAGAAAGATTTATGTCTGGTTGAGACATGGAAAGGGATGAATCATAATGGAGGTATGTTAATGTTTAAATACATGTTGGGATTACATTCACTTAAAGCTGAGTTATTGTTTTTATCGTGTTTGTGAAATAAATTTTGCTTTTATGCAATGAGCCTTTTTATACCTTCCTTGTTGTAAGCTACATATCATATTTTCCCGCACTTGCTGAGTACATCATGTACTCAAACTTGCATTATCATACATCATCAGCAACAGGAGAGGAGTACTATGAAGACCCCGTGGAGTACTAGGAGTGTGAACCCCGTCAACTTGCCTGTGGGGATGGAGTAGAGATGGAGCCGCTGCTGCCGCTTAAATTGCTTCCACACTAGTTAGAAGACTTCCGCTGCTAGAATAAATACTTCCACTACTAGATTAATACTTCTGCTGCTAGCATGAGTCCAAGACTCAAGAAACATTGTAATAAACCCTGTTATTCATGGTTATATATATTCTGAATTCAGTTTGTGAAGTATATGTGTATGTGTGACGAACATACTGGGCACACATCCGCATCAGTTCTCGGTTCTGTGTTCTATAGAATCGAGGGCGTCACATGTTGCCACTTTCTCTTCATCCTTGGAGGATGAGTTTTCGTTTGAGTCCCATTCCTTCCCAAGATGAGCATGTCTTGATGGCTTCTTCTTCTTGAAGAATTTCTTCTCTTGAGACTTGCCATCTTTCTCCTTCTTACTCTCTTCATATAGACAATCCACAATGAAGTGTCCATATTCACCATAGTTGTAGCATGATTTTTTCGTCTTGGGCTTGGACCTTTCCTTGTTCTTGTTCTCATAATGGTTGCCCCCTTCCTTCTTCTCATCATCCTCTTGAACTTTTTGATGAAGAGCGCCTCTTCTTCATCGGTGTCGAGGCCCTCCTCATCACTTGCTTCAAAGTCTTGTAATGAGTATGTTGCTTTGAAAGTAACATCTTTCTTCTTTCAGGAGGCGAGCCTTTGGAGGTATCTGTAGAACATGGCTTCCTTCTCCATCATCTCGTTGTTGATGATTCTTCCAAGCACTTCCTCCAGGGTCATTTGAGCATATCCCGGGCTCTCACGGATCAAGGAGCAAAGAGCAATGTTTTGAGGCATGAATGCCCGAAGCATCCTCTTCACCACCTCATGATCCATCCACCGGGTGCATCCATAAGATCGGATCTTGTTGACGAGGACCTTGAGACAGTTGCACATGTCTTGAGGGGACTCACCATCCATGATGGTGAACCTCCGAAGCTCTCCTTCAATCATCTCGATCTTGTCTTTCCTAATGACTCGGTTTCCTTCATGCGCTGTCTTGAGTGTGTCCCACATGTCTTTGGCCACCTCCAATCCATCGACTCGGTTGAACTCTTCTCGAGTCAAGGATGAGGTGATCACCCCAACTACTTGAGCATCACGATGAAGTAGAATGGCTTGCTCCAGGGTAACGTCTTCTTCATTTCTTGGAAGATGGATACCTGTTAAGACAATTTGCCACAAGCTAGGGTTTAAGGATATTAGATGCATCTTCATATTATGCTTCCACATTGAGTAATCCTTTCCATCGAATTGAGGAGGTTTTCCAAGAGGAATAGATAAGTAGTGATTGTTGGAAGTCAATCGCTCATAGTTGAAAGGATATTGGGAGTAGTCCGGTTGACCACTCCTTTCTTGATCCTTCGCCTTCTTCTTCTCTTTACTTGAGTGACCTGGCTTCTCGCGAAGTCGTGCCTTGAGCTGGCGAACTTCTTCATCGTCACTCGAGTGGTCTTGCAGCACATCCGTATTCTTTTTCTTGTCATATGTGTTGTCACCTTGTGACATCGACGGAATCTCGTATCCCTCCACTCCGGTCATCTTCTCTCCGAGTGGTTAGACTCTTGATGGAGAGACCTGCTCTGATACCAATTGAAATTGCCTAGAGGGGGGTGAATAGGCTAAAATTTCTAAAATGACTTAATTAAACGAGATTAGAACACAGGGGCCGGACTAGTCTAGCTCAGGGGCGGACTAGTCCGATCAACCTGCTGGAAAAGCCTAAAAGGCCAGACTAGTATGGCTCAGGGGCGGACTAGTCCGGTCAGACTGTTGAAAAGCCTAAACTTGATTTTTATGGGTTTTCTTCAGTTTTTATTTTAACGAAATGCAGATAAACTATCTAGCAATCTAATATAACAAATATGACAAAGTATTGAGGTGGATTGCAAGATTGTAACCTGAAATATTATAAGAGCAAAATGATCGAATGAACCCTAAGTAATTCTAATGATCAATGAAATGTAAGTACAAAATGACACGAAGATTTTTGCCCAAGGTTCGATTCCACTCAGGAATCTACGTCCCCATTGAGGAGTCCACAAAGGACCGGGTTTAACAACCCTTCCCTCACCAAGTCGCCACTAAGGCCAACCCGGTTCTTCACTATCTCAAGGGTGAACTTACAAAGTGTTGGGGCTGCTCACAATATGAGACTCCCACTTGATCACGTACACAAAACTCCACCAATCTTACAAGCCACAGGTCACACCAAGTGTACGAGATCACTTCGAGAGTCTTAAACGCGAAGTTCTTCCTTATCTCCTCACACACCCAAATCCACTCAAGAATTGGTTCTAGAGGGTGAGTAGGCAAGAGAGAAGGCTTAGGGGGCTCTAGGATCGCTGTGGCAGCGCTAGGGTTCCAGTTTTTCTCTAAATGAAGTTGGGGCATCTCCTTTTATAGAAGTCCCGAAGCTAACTGTTGCCCCCTACCGAAAGTCCGGACTAGTCCGCCTCACACCGGACTAGTCTGATCTCACACAGGAACTATTTGTCCGGGTGAGAATGCACAAGTCTAGAGGACCCGGACTAGTCCGGCCACTAAGGCGGACAAGTCCGGTCTACCAAGACTTAGCCGTGGGAGCTCTCATCTGACACCCATACTGACTAGTCCGCCTTAGAATGGACTAGCCCGAACTCACACAGGAACTCTTAGTCCGCGTGAAAACGGACAAGTCTGGCTAGCCCGGACTAGTCCGGCCACTGAGGCGGATAAGTCCGGTATACCAGGACTTAGCCCCAAAAACACTCTCACCAAGAGAGAAACGGACTAGTCCATCCCAAAACGGACAGGTCCGATCTCAGTCAAGAACTCTCAGTCCGCCCCAAAACGGACTAAGCCGTAGGACTTCCGGACTAGTCCGGCCTCTTCCCCGGACATGTCCGGCCTGCCCAACTTTACCTCTCTACCTCTCTCCACTAAGGATTTGACACATCTAACGCTTTGAGCTCTCTTCTATGATCTCAATGCACTTGACACACACACTCTTTCTTTTATATGGCCAGCCTACTAAAGACTCAAGTGAAACCCTAATTTCTACTCTTCGAATCTTTGACGCCGTTCTTCATCTTTTTCCTTTTTGAGAGTTTAGGTGTCCGCCTTGGAAATGTCCTGTTCTTATGATCATCTCAGCTCATTAGTCTCTTAATTTGTCGTCATCAATCATCCAAAACCCACGGGGGTGCCTAGATGCACTTACAATTACCTCTCCCGTCTCGTTCTTCTTTTGTAATCTCGGGACGAGATTCTTTTAAGGGGGGAATGTAAAAGTCCCAAAAATGTATATGAATAATAACCGAGGTTTGAATTAATATGTGTGGCAAAGTCATGAAAAATGGGACTTTCTAAAACTTTTCTTCATGCAAAGTGCTACATGGATGATCATCCAAAATGAGGATCACATTTTTATTTGAAGGTGTTGAACCAATAAGGATTTAAATGCCTCTTTGCATGAAAGTTTAAAAATCAGATTTCAAACTTCAAATTTCACACCAAATTGTGGTCAGAGAATTTGAAGACTTATGCAGCCTATATCTTGGAAGTGTGGAAGTTTAGGGTGGCAAAAATTTTCATTTTTAGCGTGGGCTCCAAAAAGGAATTAAATGGAAGCATTTTCAACTTTGAAACCAAATTCAACTTTGCTATGCAAATTCGAACTGAATTTGGGGGAATTCAAATGCTAGACCACTTTTCAAATTCAAAACTGTCAAATGGAATAGGTTGACATGAGAAGATATTTGTGGGAGGAAATCTGTGGTGGACCCCACATGTCATTGGGCTGAAATTGGAAACTTGCACGCCGAGTATAGCTCTCTGTTTCAACTCCACGAGTACCTTCTCACCCGGGCGCCACCGAGGGCTCAACGGCGCCACCTCCTGCTCATTTCTCCCACGCGCTGGCGATCGGTGGACTGCCCCTCGTGCTTTCTACATGATCCTTACCTCTCAGACGAAGCAAAGCGCCTTTGCCTTCTTCTCCTCGCGAGAAACACGATCACAGAGCCTCTCACCGATGCTGCCTCAGAAGCAACCGGAAAACTGGCAGAAACACCCGCGCCCACTGCCTCCAAGCTGCAAAACACCATGGCGCAACCGTTGCGCACCTCCCCGACCCAAATACTAGCAAGCTCCGACCTCCCTTGCTTTTCAAACATCCACTCCGTGGCGACCTAACTCAAACTGGTGATCGGGCGCTCGTGGACAGCTCGCCACGGTGGATTTCGCAGCCGAGCAAGCATGGCAACAGGAGCGCACGGCCACCGTGCTGCTCTCGCCCAAAGCTCAAGCCACGCCGTGAAGTATCGACGGTGAATTTCAGGATTTTGATCCAGCGGCTTCAACCCGAGCATCCGGTACGGGAACCCTGAATTCTCCACCTCTATTTGTTCTGAGCGCGTCAAACTTTGCACAGAGAAGCTGGACTAGCCGGAGATTAATTCTACTTTAGCAACCCTAGCATGAAATCACCTCGGAGCAGAGGATTCCGAGGTCTACCGAACACTTCTTCGGCGGGACCGATCCATCGCATGGTGAAACCTTATTTGCGGCCATTCCTGAGCTAGTTTGAAGCCTTGACGAGCTTCCTAGTCGTGCCCTGGTGCTGTAGAGCATTTTGGTCGACGTTTTGGCGGGCTAGAACCCACGGCCGACGGTGCCGAAGGGCATCCAAGGCCGCCGCACGTCGCCGACCATCTTCCGGTCACCGGAAGCCCTGGAACGCCCCACCATCGTGTTCCTCTACGTCAATAACGCCCTAGCGGCGAGCCCCAGCTCGTATGGTGGCCAGAAACGGTCGTCCGGCGAGCAGCCGGTTACTCCGGCGAGGGGGAGCGCGCGGGCGCGGGAAAGCTGTGGCTCAGTGTTTAAATTCGGGATCAGCTGTGGCTCGGGTATCTTCTGTGGCTGCATGCCAAAACACTGTGAACCGGTGTGGCTGAGTTCTGATTGGCTGGAGTTTAAATAGCGGGCCCAGTTGAATTTCAATAGGAAAAACAATTCCAGAGATTGTTCCAATTTTGGAAAATTATATCTCTGTGTAGGAACCTCCAAATTGAGTGATTCCAATTGGGTTGGATTCATTTTGAAGAGATCTATCCAAATATGGACTCCAATTTGTATGAAAGTTAATATTAAATTCTGGAAAATTCTTTGAATGTTTTCTGAAAAAGAATTATTGAGGGAGTTTGGTTCATCCAAAAATCCTCAAATTTTTACAGAATATTCTTTAGCATATTGTTGACATTCTAGATTATCTTCAGCTAATTTGAAGATGATTTGAGTAGGAATTTGCTAAATACAAACTGCTGTGTTCATAAGAGTCCAGAAACATTTTCAGAAAATGTTGCCCACTTGTAAAATCTATTCTAGGCAATTCATAGCTCCAAAAATCATAGGACAGATTAGGCAAGCTCTCTGAGACATATTTTAGTTTACTTAATTGAGCATGAAAATGCACATTTCTCCAGAATTAATTCTTTTGATTAGAAATGCTTAAGGAATTATTCTGGGAGAACTACTCAAGTAAAATGTCTGAATTTTGGACCAAATTACTTTAATGTGACCAGGAACTCACATGTAAATTATCAGCTCAAATTGAGCATTATAACTCCGTTCTCTTGTCCTCCATACTTACGTATATAGGAAATACATAAGGGACATTGTAAGAATTATGGAGAACACTATTTGACTCCACATTAGCTGCAATTTGGCAAGCTAAATCCCTAAGTAGTATAGAACCTGTTGTAAAAGTGTTGAAGCCATTGGAGTTCTTGTTCTTCAGTTGCATTCAAATCTTTTCAGCTCATCTTTTGTGGTCATTAGGAAAGTTAGTTAGTGTTTAGCTAAAACACTAAGACCAATTTAGTTCTTTCATAATTCTTTCCACAACAGGGGCAAACCAAGGCATTCTTGGCATTTCCACACAGCTTCTGTTCCTAAGACATCCAATCTTTAATTCTTTCCATTGCATTCTATAAAAATTGTGCATATACATTTCAATAGGAATCACAACGAAGGGGATTCGAAGGAGCGATTCATTGAAGTGGATCAAACTCCGAAGAATCCAGGGTTGATCATCCAAGATCACTAACTTATTATATACGACTACCCTGCAAAACAGGCAAGCTCCGGTTCGCATTTAACAACTTTTAAGTTTTTTACTTTGTGTTCACTTTCGGTTAAGATATGAAATGTGCATTAGGTCTAGTTCTGTGACGCCCTCAATTCTGTGGAAAGCCACGGAACTGAGAACTAATGCATATGTGTGCCCAGGATGTTCATCACACATACACATACGTTCCACAAACTGAATTCAGATATATATAACCACGAATAACAAAGTTTATTACAACGTCTCCTGAGTCTTGGACTCATGCTCTCAGCGGAAGTCTTTATTTCTACGCAGCGGAAATCTTTATTTAAATGCAGAAGCAAAAACTAATGCGGAAGCAAAACTAAGCAGAAGTGGCTCCATCTCTACTCCCTCCACAGGCAAGGTTGAGAACAGATCACACGCCATAATGCTCTACTCGGTCTTCATAGTAGTCTTCTCTTGCTGTTGATGAAGAAATAATAATGCAAGTTTGAGCACAATGATGTACTCAGCAAGTGCGGAAATAACACATGATATGCAGCTCATAGAACAAGGTAGGTACAAAAGGTTTATTCGCAGAAAAGCAGTTTTATAAAACCATGACAAAACAGCAACTTAACTTTAGATGAATGTAATCCCAGCATGTATTAAATTACCAACATACCTTCATCACTTCCCGTGTTCCATCCGAACATTAACCAATCTTTTATTCATACTCACGAATACCTCCTCGTATTCGCTACCATCTCACCTCATAAAACAACCTCGTCTCGCACCGAGACCAATCTCATGTCATGACCCATCAGTCATGCAACCATCTCATCTCCCGGACTCAACAGTCCCAAACCAAACCATAACCAATAATCATAACCAAGAACCTTCCCAATAACCATTCCAGTAACCATCCCATCTAATCATGGCAGTTTAGCCAGGTGCTCATGACCGTAAGCTCGGCTATCATGATAGTTTTAGACTCTGCAGAGTTTGCACCTCCTTACCCACAAGTTTGTGATTTCGTCACCCGTCGGCGACTGCAGAACCTCCATTATACCAGTACACAACCGTCGGTGTATGGTCAAGAGATCACAAAATAGCCTTTACAAAGGGGTTACTAGATGTATGGACTCACTAAGGTTTCACCGGCAGGCTAGAATCTCCAATTCTCCCACCCACGGGCCCCCTCTTGTGCCATGCAGTTCCCAGGGCAGTCCTCACTTGACTCCCATTCCCCGCGCCTTCCACAGTCCATAACACTCTAGCAACTTACCTAATTACTCAGCTAAGCCGCACCCATACTTGGCCTTGTGGTGGCACTGTTATCCTGGCATGTGCATGCATGAACCGGTTCTTAGATCTATGGCAAGCAAAACCACCATCTCATGCTACCTCATTCACAAAACCAGGCTTGCCTAGATCTCCCTCCGAACCATGTTCATTAACATCATCAGTTTCTCATTACCATTACGAGTGCAGTTAGCTAGACACATCTATCTCGCTTCCCAATCCCATAAACTCAGCGAAGCATAAAGCAAAAACCATACCCGACTCATAAACTTCCCAGGCGACAAGGATGGTTTAATCAAAACTAGTAAACTCCTATAAAAAGGGTTTTCCCATCATGTTTGACTCAGCACACACACCTTTTCGCAAAACAAAATAGTTTTACCCAAAACATAGGATCAACATGTTCAAGGAGCACTTGCCTTGTTCTTGCGGTTCCGGTTGTTCTTGATTCTCAAAACCTTGTTGCTGCAGCCCGTTGTAGACAGCTCCCTGAGCTTGTTCTGCTATGTAGGATTCACATGCATACAAAATTCACAGCAATCAATATCATGCACAAACCCTAAACTAGATGTGATGATGCACATACATGCTATCCTATGATTTTTATTAGATTGGTGCGCCCTTGCATGGCTTGCATGGACAGAGGTGTTCGGTTCAAAGGTGGTCGTGGTGATGATCTTGTTTTTAGATCAAACTGATCATCAAGTGATCTGCCCACGAGAAAGCTTCTGTTCGAAAGGAATTGAAGAACAGATGCAAGAGATGAACACCATGATGTCGTAAGGTGGTATTGAAGTCCTACCTCACGCTCTTCTTGACTTCGAGGTCCTCCTCAGACCACTCGGTTCTTCTCCGATGATCTCCCTTGTTGCGCTTCGGCGATGTTTTGCTCGGCGAGTTAGGGATAGGGCGCTAAGTCGTCGGCTCAGGAGTTGAAAGAGAAGTTCTTGGTTTCAGCCAGAGGTTTTGGGTTCTATTTATAATCGGGAAGAGAAGAGTCCTAATCTGATTGGATCCCGAATAAGAGTCTTATTCAGATCTTTGTTAGATCCTGACGTCTTATCTTCGGTAACCATTGTGTATTTTAGATCGGTTTCTGTTGCGTACCGGTGTCCTTACGCGTAACAGCTGCTTCAGAACTCGTTACCTCCGTGATGATGAGCTCCAGAAGCTCCACGTGTCTTCCGGGCCTAGCATCTCCTCATCCGCAGAGACGAGCTCCGGTTGTGCCGCGTGTCACGAGCGAGACCTCCCTCTTCTTCGGAGACGAGCTCCGCGCACGCCACGTGTGGGTGCCGGTCTTTCCGCTCTCCTTTCCTCAGGGACATGCCCCGAGGTTGACACGTGTTTAGCTGTGACGGACCTTCCGGTGATAAGCTCCGGTGGTGACACGTGTTCGATAGACCCGGACTTCTCTGAGATGAGCTCCGATATTGACACGTATCCCCCGCGACTGGTCCTCTTATTTCCGCGAGGACTAGCTCCGTGGATGACACGTGTCCTATGAAAAATGCATTTGCTTCTTCCGCAGAGGCTATCTCCGCGGGCAGCACATGTCCCACAGGGTCGGACCTCTTTCCAATTGCGGAGGTGACCCCCGATCCTGCCACGTATCCAGTTTAGCGTCGGACCTCTCCTTATCTCTCGGGAATGAGTTCCGAACACGCCACGTGGTCTGCTGGTCGTGGAAGTTGTCTTCGGTGTTCTTGGAGAGTTTTATTGGCTATCCTTTTGATACTTGTCTCTGTTCCTTCTTTTCTTAAAATGTTTTTCTTCTTCATAAAACATGAACATATGCTGACACCCAAGATGAGGGTGTCACAAGTTGTTTGATACTCCTCTTGAATGACCAAATAAACCCAGGGAGTATTGGGTAGGTGTCTTTACACCGTGTAGAACTGCCATGCTTAAGTAAGGTTCGGTAGAAGTCGAGTGGTGAGATGCTACTCGCATGATCAGGAACAACAGGGGCATACGGGATTGGTTCAGAAAATGTGTAGCAAGTTAAAGTTGAGACCGGAAGGTTGTAGGGGCAGCAGGACATAGGGGCCTGGGTGCCATAGACCTGTCCGTGTCAGTCAAGGACCGATCCGTATGTGGCCCTGTTGAACAAGTTTGAGTTGTGTACCGGACTCATGCTGACTATATGCGACCCAGTAAACCGATGTACCTCGGGAAGCTTGCGTTGAGCCTTTTCGGGTCGCCTCAGGCGAGACGGCCGGTGTGCAGTATGTGGGTAACATTCTCATGACATCTCATGTCGGTAGGTGCACCATGAGAGTGGCTACTATATGGGGCGACTTGATCGATTCAACGGGAGTGAAATGGGAGAAAGGCTGCCACGTAGACGTCAGTGATGGTTGCTGTAGGCAACATCGAGTACGGGCGTACGTGTCGTGTAGTCCGGGTGTTATTGATTGAATCACCATTGCTCGCGGAATGGACCGAGCATACTTGTTCTCACAGTCGTGACGTAGTAAGAACTTGCATGAGAAAGGAACTAATCGCATGGGTTTGAAGTTTATACTATCTTCGTGATGTATCTTTGATGAATAGCTAGTGCAAACTCAATTCTTTTATGTCGTGAGCAAATTACATCGGGGGAAAGCGTTTCTTGTTTGATTGTGGACTCCCGATGTGGCTTGCCCAAGGTTACTCTTAAATTGCTGCAAATAATACTTGAAAGTAAGGATTCACTTTTAGGCGATTTAATATGCATTATGCTATCCTACTTTATGTCCATACCCTCATGTAGAGTTTCATGACTAGGGTGACGGTTAAGTCTTGCTGAGTGTTATGCTCACGGATGCTATCCGAGTTGTTTTGCAGGATTGACTTCATGCTTATGAAGGGATGCCGATGAGACTCGGAAACCTCCGAGTGGTTACTCAAGAGCATCCTCGGCTGCAGATTGTTCTTCGTGTTGCTAGTAAGAAACGTCCGCGGGCTGGACTGTTTCTTTGTTACTAAGTTACAAATGAGTCGTGAGAGTTATAGTCTTACACTATAGCTTATTTTAAGATAAGTATTTATAAAACACTTTTGTACGCTTCCGCAAATGATTTATATAATGTGATGTGTTTTTCTCGACCCATGTGCTGTTGGATGCCGCATATCACGGCACCACCCGATGAGGTCCTGGCAGGGTGTCGTTCATCGGCGTTCCCCCACACGGCACAACCTAATAGTGCAGCACGTAAGTTCATTGCATAGAATATTTGGTATGCCTCCAACACCATCTACTACACCGTCTGTTCCCAATCCACCCTTTGTCTTGCAATTTTTATGAATTAACTTTTTATTTGAATAGTGATTGTGTTACCCAGTTTCATGATTCATTTAATATACTTAGTTGGTGGTGATATCATAAAGAACCTATTATGTTTTCTATATTCTAACTAAACAATATTATGAATGTACCTACTTCTACTATATCTTTGGAATCTACATTTAGTTTGTGCGGCAAGTTAATTAAGGGATGTCAACTAAGGCTTACACTAGAGCATGTGGAGATGTCCCTACTGAAGAGTTGGGAGCAAGAAGATGCTCCACAACAGAACAACATGATGAACTTGAGGAGAATATGGCCAATATGTACCTGGACGTGGATCGAGCTGGAGCTGGAGGAGGAGAACAGACAACTTGAGCTTGATGTTTCATTGGTGAGTGGTTAAGTGTTTGCTAGTTGCTTAAGTGGCTCGGATCACTAAAAGAGCTGAGGATATACTTTTTTCATTTAGGGTTTTCTTCTCATGTAGTTAAACAAGATTTTATCAAAAGATTTTTAATGAGACAGACACTTTTGTAAACTGTAAAACTAGTCAACTCTTTCTAAAGTATGATCTGTTGAGGATTGAGATGGTTATAAATATTATGAGTTTCTGATCATGATTTAATGAAATTTGAAAATTTGGAAAAAATAATCTGTTGCCCAGCTTCGAGGCGGCACAACACAAAAGGCCCGCCCGAGCTAGACACGACACAGTTCGTATAGCATGTGTCGTGTCACGGAGGAGGTGCAGACCCATGTTGGTGTGGGGACCACCGTCCCGACATTTCAGGAATCGCATTGGATGGTGTCGTGCGATGCGACACCTACCAGCGCATGACCGAAAAGAACACATACACACATATGTATTTAATACATGTCATTCTCACATTTTACAAATAATGTACAGGCGTACACTGCAGCGGAAAGATAAGAATACAACTCATGAACTATAGCCTACGCTAAGCAAAAGAAAGCCATCCTGCCCGCGGATGCCTCACACTAGCACACACACAACCACGGCAGCGTGCAGGGATCCAAGTGAGACTCACACCCCTCATTGGGTGCTGCCCCGCTCGGATCACCTTCCTCCCTAACGTTGCCATATGCAACGTCACATGCAGAGCAATGGATCAACAAACCGTGAGCTTATGCTCAGCAAGACTTAACCGTAACCCTATACATGAAACTCCAAATTCTAGAAATAGAGGGCTGAATAGAGAAGTTTGCATAAACGATAAACTTGAGCTAACAGAGTCCTTACTTCTAGTTTTTAAGCAGATTTTATAAGTGTCGAAGTGTGAGCTGCGACATTCCTCCCGGCCTGCTCGGAAGCAGCCCGTGAGGTTCTTTTTTCCGGAGGGGGCTTAGCGCCCTACGCGACCTGGGCTCGAGACAGCGGATGAACACCAAGATTTACGTGGTTCGGGCCGCCGGAGCGTAATACCCTATGTCCACGGGAGTGCTTGTTCTATTGCTTGTGAGTGAGTGCATGTGCTTTGTGGGATCTGGGATGCGAAATTGGGGACCCTCTACAGGGCAGTCACCCCGTTCCTTTTATAGCTCAAGGCCGGGTGTCACAGCTCTGAAACCACGCTGTGAGGGACAGGACCTCGTCGGGTGGTGCCGTGATATGCGGCACCCAACAGCAGACGGGTCGACAAAACACACATCATATTACATAAATAGTTTAGCGGAAGCGTACAAGAGTGGTTTACAAATAAGTATATCAGAGTAAACTACAGCGGAAGACTTTAACTCTCACGACTCATCTCTAACTTAGCAACAAAGAAACAGTCCAGCACGCGGACTGTTCCTTACTAGCAACACGAAGACAGTCTGCAGCGGCGAGGATGCTCTTTGAGTAAGCACTCGGAGGTTCCCGAGTCTCATCGGCATCCCTTCTCTTAAGCACGAAGTCAAATACCTGCAAAACAACTCGGATAGCATCCGTGAGCATAACGCTCAGCAAGACTTAACCGTCACCCTAAACATGAAACTCTAAGTGAGGTTATGAACCTAAAGTAGGATGGCATAAGCATAATTAAACTCGCCTAAATGTGAGTCCTTACTTTCAGATATTAATTGCAGCATTTTAAGTAACCTTGGGCACGCCACATCAGGAGTCCACAATCAAACAAGAAACGCTTTCCCCCAATGTAAATTGCTCATGGCATAAAAGAATCGAGTTTGCACTAGCCTATTCATCAAGATCCAATATAAAGCTAGTATGAAACTTCAAACCAATGTGATTAGTTCCTTTCTCATGCAAGTTCTTACTACGTCACGAATGTGAGAACAAGTATGCTCGGTCCATTCCACGAGCGACGGTGATTCGAATCAATAACACCCGGACTACACGACACGTACGCCCGTACTCGACGTTGCCTACAACAACCATCACTGACGTCGTACATGGCAGCCTTTCCCCTGTTTCACCCCCGCTGAATCGATCAAGTCGCCCCGTACAGTAGCCACTCTCATGGTGCACCTACCGACGTGAGATGTCGTGAGAATGTTCCCCACATACTGCACACCGGCCGTCCGCCTGAGGCGACCCGAAATGTCCCAACGACAGCTTCCCGAGGTACATCGGTTTGCTGGGTCCCATATAGACAGCATGAGTCCGGTACACAACTCAAACTTATTCAACAGGGCCGCATACGGATCGGTCCTTGACCGACACGGACAGGTCTATAGCACCCAGCCCCTATGTCCTGCTGCCCCTACAACCTTCCGGTCTCAACTTTAACTTGCTAATTCATTTATGAACCAATCCCGTATGCCCCTGTTGTTCCTGAACCTGCGAGTAGCATCTCACCACTCGACTTCTACCGAACCTTACTTTAGCATGGCAGTTCTACACAGTGAAAGACACCTACCCAATACTCCATGGGTCATTTGGCTATGCAAGAGGAGTATCAAACACTAGACCTAATGCACAATTCCTATCTTAACCGAAAGTGAATACAAAGTAAAAACTTAAAGTTGTTAAATGCAAACCGGAGCTTGCCTGTTTTGTAGGGTAGTCGTATATAATCAGTTAGTATCCTTGCTGATCCACCCTTGATTCTACGGAGCTTGATCCACTTCAATGAATCACTCCTTTGAATCCCCTTCGTTGTGGTTCCTATTGAAATGCATATGTACATGTTTTATAGAATGTAATGGAAAGAAGTTATAGAATGAAGTTCTTAGGAACAGAGGTTGTGTGGAAAAGCCAAGAATGGCTTGGGTTGCCTCTGTGGTGCAAAGAAGCAGAATTGATCTACTTGATTTTACTATCTTAGCTATACACTAACTATTTTCCCTAATGAACACCATAGATGAGCTGAACAGATTTGAGGGCAACTGAAGAATAAGAACTCCAATGGCCTCAAAAGTTTTACAGCAAGTTCTATACTACCTAAGGATTTAGCTTGCCAAATTGCAGCTAAGGTGGAGATAAATTGTGTCCTCTATAATTCTCACAAGGTCTCTCATGTATTTCCACCTATACATAAGTATGGAGAATAAGCACAGGGAGTTCTAGGCCTCAACTTGAGCTGATAATTTACATGTGAGTTTTTGGTCACATGAAAGTAATCTGGTCCAAAATTTAGCCCTTTTACTTTAGTAGTTCTCCCAGAATAATTCTTTAAGCAATTCTACTCAAAAGAATTAATTCTGGAGTAATGTGCATTTTCATGCCCAATTAAGTGAACTACAATTTCAAGTATGTCTCAGAGAGCTTGCCTAAATTTTCCTATGATTTTTGGAGCTAGGGATTTACCAGAATAGATTTTTGAAGTGCGAAACATTTTCTGAAAATGTTTCTGGACTCTTATGAACACAGCAGTTTGTTTTTGGCAAATTCCTACTCAAATGGGCTGAACTTTTGCTAGAAGATCAACAATATGCTAAAGAATATTCTGGCACAAACTGGGGATTTTTGGATAAACCAAACTCCCTCAATAATTCTTTTTCAGAAAACATTCAAAGGATTTTCCAGAATATAATATTGACTTTCAGACAAATCTGAGTTTATATTTGGATAGAACTCAGAGAGATGAATCCAACCCAATTGGAATCACTCATTTTGGAGTTTTCTACAGGGAGCTATGATTTTCCAAAGTTTGAGCCAACTCTGGAATTGTTTTCCTACTGAAAATTCGGCTGGACCCACTGTTTTAAATCCCAGCCAATCAGGATTGGGCCACACCGGGGGCCAAAGCTTCCCAGCGCGCCAACACACTGGATCCCAGCCACAACTGATCACGGTTTAAATTTTCTGCTGCTGACAGACGGGGCCCATGCTTTCTTCAACCTCCCGACCGAATTCCCGCGCGCGCCGCCGCTACCTCGCCGGAGCAAATCCCCCCTCGCCGGATCACTGCTGCCGACCACCGCACGAGCTAGGACTCGCCACCAGGGAGTTTGTGACACCGAGGAATACGACTGTGGGGTCGGTTTAGGCTGCCGGCAGCCGGAAAATGGCCGGCGACGTGTAACGGCCTCTGTTGTGATTCGGCACAGTCGCCCGAGGTTCTCAGCCCGCCAAGGCCTGTGCAGACGAGCTCTACAGCACCAGCGCACCTCTAGGAAGCTCGGCACGACTTCAAAGTAGCTCGGAAGTGGCTGCAATTAGGTTGTCATCGTGCGACCGAATGGGTCCGCCATGAACACCCCTAGTAGAGCTCGAATTCCGTCGCTCTGAGGCGTTTTCGTGCGATGGATGCAAAAGGGAAAATGATCGCCAGATAATCCAGCTTCGCTGTGCCAAATTTGATACCCTAAGAAGGATTGGAGAGCAGGAATTTTAAGGAACTGTACCGGAAGCTCGGGTTGAGGCCGCCGGAGCAAAACTTCAAAATTCGCCGTCAATAGCTCACGGCATGGCCTGATCTTTGGGTGAGAGCAACACGGTAACCGTGCGCTCCCGTTGCCGCCCTTGCTCGATCGTGAAGACCGCTGTGGCGAGCTGCCCATGTGCGCCCGATCACTTTCTTGAACTAGGTCGCCGCTGTGGCGGTTATTCTCAGGCTCGGGTGGCCGAAGCTCACTTGGTTGCGGCTCAGGGAGGTGGTGGCCGAGCTCGCGACAAGGTTAGCAGCTCAGGGGAGGTAAGAGCATGGTGGTTTTTCCGTTCTTGCGCTCGGCTGAGCAGCGAGGGAACGGAACAGCTCTGTCCGGTGTCGCCCGTGAGGAGGAGAAGACGAATGAGCTTTGCTTCGGCCAGGGGGGTGATCAAGCCGCTGAACCGCCTCTAGGCGCCGTGCATGGGGAATGAAGCAGCTGGTGGCGCTGCCGAGCCTCCCAGTGACTCCACGGTAGAAGCTGCTCGTGGCTCACGCGAGCTGTTCGGTGGAATTGCCCACCGAGGCTGAGACTTAGTGTGCAAGGCACCCTCTTTTGCTCTATGACATATGGGTCCCACTCCACATTTATCTCCCAAATATCTTCTCAAGCTGATCCTCTCAATTCCTAGAATTCTGAGTTTAAAAAGGGTGGCTAGAATTTGAGATCTCCAAATTCAGTTTGAATTTGCATGACAAATTTGAATTTGGCTAGAATTTGCAAATGCTACTCTTTAACTCCTTTTTGAGCCCACCCTACAAATGAAAAGTTTGTGATCAAACTTTTCCCTATCATTTCAACTATATGGCTGCATGTTTATTCAAAGTTTTTGGTCACCACATGTGTAAACTTTGAATTCCAAATCTGATTTTTAAACTTACATGCAAAGAGATATTTAACTCCTTAGTGGTTCAACCCTTTCAAATAAAAATGTGAACCTCATTTTGGATGCTCATCCATGTATTACTTTGCATGAAGAAAGTTTTTGCAAGTCCCATTTTCCATGTCTTTGCCACACATATGAACTCAAACCTTAGTTTTTATTCATACACATTTTTGGGACTTTTACACCGGGGTGGTTACAATGAGGCCTAGGGCCCGATAGGTGGCCCAGAGGTAAGTGAACCCTATACACGATCTAGGGCTTCGTCCTCTGAGTAGAGTGGTCAGCGGAAGAGTTAAGTCCCTCTGTCCAGCGCACTGAGCGCCCCTGACCGCGTGTCAGGTGATGATGAAGACGCTCTCTTTGTCGCCGCATCTTCTTGCCCTGCTTGGGCGGCTTCGTGCCGTTGGGCGACACTATACTGCTGCCACACCTTGCCGTCATATCTTTTCACCGTAATGGCAAACGAGCAAGGGACGGAGGCGTGTGATGTGCACCATGCTTCTGGGGAAGGCGCGAGCCTTGAATGCAAAGCCTGACAGCGCACTTCCTTCTTGACTTCGTTGACCCACGGCCCATGACGGATCGTGGGCCACGTGGTGGCTCTGGAGCTCTTATCGACGGGCTTGGTACCAGGGTGCACGTGGCAGCTCTGGACCTCACCTCAGCGGGGAGGCTCCGGCCGGAGCCCAGGGCACGTGTCTGCACCGGAGCCGTCCTTAGCAGGGAGGCGGCTCGGGGAGACAGGGGACACGTGGCAGCCCTAGACCTCACCTCAGCGGGGAGGCTCGGGCCAGAGCCTAGGGCACGTGTCTGCACTGGAGATGTACCCAGCTAGGAGGCGGCTCGGAGCCAAGGGAAATGTGTCATCCCCTGACCTCACCTCAGTGGGGAGGCTCGGGCCGGAGCCCAGGGCACGTGTCAGCTCCAGAGCTCATGCACACGTGGCAGCCCCAGGGCTGACCATGGGGCCAAGGCACGTGGCTTACGCTAGGGCCTGACTCAACGGGAAGGCGGGGCCCAGGCCATCTTTTACCCACGACGCGGGGGTACCCGGTCTGCAGGATACCGACAATAAGCCTCGTACAATTTACATAGAGACTCCATACTTAAACAAGAAACGCTTCATCTCGATGCCACTTGCCCGAGGAGAAAGGTAAATTTAGTGAGGGCTACACTAGACCAATACATACCTTGCGCCATCAACATCGAGACTCCATGATCAAACAAGAAATGCTCCATCTTGATGCTACTAGCCCAAGGTAGAAAGTAAATTTGTGAATTGTATTGATCATCTATCCTTCCCAATATGAGGAATAATCACTGTCGGAGTGTTTGAGCTGCGACACTCCTCCCAGGCTGCTCGGAAGCAGCCCACGAGGTTCTTTTATCAGAGGGGGCTTGGTGCCCTATGCAACCTAGGCTCGAGGGAGCGGATGAACACTGAGATTTACGTGGTTCGGGCCGCCGGAGCGTAACACCCTACGTCCACGGGAGTGCTTGTTCTATTTCTTGAGCGTGAGTTCTTGTGTGTTGCGGGATCTGGAATGCGGACCCTTTGCAGGGTGGTCACCACGGTCCTTTTATAGTTCAAGGTCGGGGTGGTTTCAATGAGGCTTAGGGCCCGACAGGTGGCCCTAGAGCTATGTGAACCCTATACATGATCTAGGGCTTCGTCCTCTGAGTAGAGTGGTCTGCGGGGTAGTTAAGTCCCGCCATACGGCGCGTTGAGCGCCCCTGACCGCGTGTCAGGTGATGATGAAGATGTCGTCTTGTCGCCGTGTCTTCTCGCCCTGCTTGGACGGCTTCGTGCCGTTGGGCGGCATTGTACTTCTGTCAACCTTCGCCCTATCTTGTCACCATAATGGCGAACGGGCCGAGGAGGGAGGCATGCACAGTGCGCCTTGCTTCTGGGGAAGGCGCGAGCCTTGAATGCAAAGCCTGACAGCGCACTTCCTTCTTGAGTTCGTCGACCCATGGCCAACGACGGATCGTGGGGCACATGGCGGTTCTGGAGCTCTTATCGACGGGCTTGGTGCCAGGGAACACGTGGCAGCTCCAGACCTCACCTCAGCGGGGAGGCTCGAGCCGGGGCCCAGGGCACGTGTCTGCACCAGAGCTGTTCTCAGCGGGGAGGCGGCTCGGAGCCAGGGGACATGTGGCAGCTCCAGACCTCACCTCAGCAGGGAGGCTCTGACAGGACCCCAGGGCACGTGTCAGCACCAGAGCTGTCCTCAACAGGGAGGTGGCTCGGAGCTAGGGGACACGTGGCAGCCCCAGACCTCACCTCAGCAGGGAAGCTCGGACCGGAGCCCAAGGCACGTGTCAGCCCCGGTGCTGTCCTCAGCAGGGAGGTGGCTCGGAGCCAGGGGACACGTGGCAGCCCCGGACCTCACCTCAGCGGGTTTGCTCAGACTGGAGCCCAGGGCACATGTCAGCCCTGGAGCTCAAGCGCACATGGCAGCCCCAGGGCTGACCATGGGGCCAAGGGCACGTGGCTTACGCTAACGCCCGCCACAGTAGGGAGGCGGGGTCCAGGCTCTCCTTTACCCACTACGCGGGGGTACCCGGTCTGCAGGGTACCGACAGTGGCCCCCAGTCCCATCTCGGGGGAGGCATCGAGCCCGTAGGTGGGGCCCCCATATCTCCCGCATAGTGGTTTTGAATCTGTACTTTGGGAACCAAAGCGGCGGCGAGATTTCCGCGTAGTGGATGAGTGGTCGTACCTGGGAGACGAAAACGTTGCACGTCCTTGGTGTGGTGGGCATAATTGTCAGTAAAAGCAGCAGTGTGTCGTTGTGTCTACTCTTGATTGACGGGCCACGATAACGCACTCAAGGGGTTGTCTCGGGGTAGTTACTGTGGCAGCCCATGGGTCGTAGGCCTATCGCGCTGCTCTGCTCGGGAACCGCCAGACGTTCCCGAGATGTTACACGCCTGGCCCCCAGTGTCTGACCAGTGGACCGGGTCCTACCTATCATTGTAGGGGCGAGTGCCAAGGCGACGTGCTCGAGAGGTTGCCTCAGGGCACTTACTGCGGCAACCAATAGGTTGGTCTCCACAGTTCCACCGCACCGCTCTTCCAAGGAACCGTCGGGTGTTCCCAAGATGTTACTTGCCTAGCCCCTAGTGTCTGATGGGAGGACCTGGGTCCTACCCACCATTGGGGGAGGCGAATGACCCGCAACGTGCAGAGGTGGAAGTCCGATCGTCGCACCTTTTTCCCTGCCAAAGGTCACGGTTCTGTATAAAAGGAGGCCTTCTTATGTTGGATGGCACCCACCCTCACCATGTGGCCTTTGTTCTATTCTTGCTTGCTGGAAGCCTCCACTTCTCAGCACTTTCACCCACTAGATGCTCTTACATCGGTAGCTGTCTTCGTCCACTTTTGCGAGATGTTCGTGTGTGTGTGTAGCCTTCAGTGCGGCTCTCTGAGGCGTCCCTCTCCTTGACGGTCCTGGATAGAAGCACAAGCCATCCTGACGGCATGCCGATTAGAAGGGAGGTCGTCGGGGACAGGATCCTCGACTTGCAGGGAGTCTCTACGCCAGTGTCGTGTGGGACATGTCTTCTAGGCGCCTTGCCGAAGAAGGGTGATCTGCCGGCACCAAGGAAGGTTAAGTCCAGAGTGATCAAGTCTTCCTCCAGGTACTGTTGTGGACAACCAAATCTGCCATAGATGTCGTTTGGCCCACACGATACTGGTTGTCACCGTTGCCTCGGTCCAGCATAAGTTGTTGTTGTCCTCGGTCTTATATAAGGTGACCGTCTCTCTGTGCAGAGATTGGCTTGGGGGTCAACCATGTATGCCACGGAGCAGTAGATTGCTCAACTTGTAGCTGTTGAGTTCCTTAGTTGCCTTGTATCCCCTTTTGTATGCCAGAACCCTGTCATTAATGAAGACTTTTTGTCTTTTGTGTTGTCGATGTAGGCTTCGGATCCTTAGCAGAGCAAGGGTCCGGAATGACTTAGCCAATGTCTCGAGCTTGCGCCTCCGGGTCCTTAGCATTGTAAGGACCCAGGGCGCTCCGTCAGTGTGGCTACCACTCCTTCCGGCTCCTCGGTGGTGTAAGGACTCGAGGGAAGTTCGGCCCTTGTCTTCAGCTTGCCGTAGCTGGTGCTCTGAGTCTTCTGCTCGCTGCTGCAGTGGTCCGACGTCCTGCCTGTGTGGTTCACCTGATGGCCCCCTAGTAGGTGAGGCCCTTGTGTTGGGGGCACCTACCACTGTATGAGGCAGGATGTCAGCATCGGGCCCCCTCAGAGGTCTGGAATGCTAAGGACCTGTGCGGACCTGCAGTCATGGAAGAAAGAGGGAGTAGTCGTGCTCTCTCGTCACTCTTCCTTGTTTGGTAGCTTTGTCGTGGCTTACGGTCCTCAGTTAAGCAGTGGGTCTTGGGTAATTCGATGTGGGTCATCCGGGCTATGGTTAAAGCCTTGCCCAGGGGTATGAGCCATCCGGTTCCCTGGTACCAAGCTGTAGCGCTGGAGAGGCATGGTATGCACGCTAGAGGTTCGAAAGCAGACATAGCAGGCTGCGCCCCTGGACCTCCCGCTGGTGTAAGCTTTTCGAGGGAGGGCCATTAGGCGCCATAGGGCCCCCAGGCAATGAGACAACCAAAGCTCCCTAAGTTATTGCTAAGACTTTGCTCAGGGGTATGAGCCGCCCGGCTCCCCGGTACCGAGCTGTAGCGCTGGAGAGGCAGGGTACGTACGCTAGGGGTACGGAACCAGGCATAGTAGGCTACACCCCTGGACCTCCCGCTGGGGTAAGCTTTTCGGGGGAGGGACCATTCGGCGCCATAGGCCCCCTGAGCAACGAGACAACCGCAGGACCCCGGGTACGCCACAGGTACTTCAAGCAGACCCGCCTGCATAAGGATAGCACAGCTCTTGCTACGGTTGAACACAAGTAAAAGTGACTAGCCACACGGCCGGAGCGGTATGGGAAGAAAGGAAGAAAAGTATGGGGCAATGTACGGGGTCCGGTTATTTTCTTGTCCGTAGGCGTGTTCTTTCTTGCCCCCAAGTACTCAGTTGTAGCGCAGGAGAGGCAGGATGTGCACGCTAGGGGTACGGAACCAGGCATAGCAGGCTACACACCCTGGACCTCCCGCAGGCGTTAACCTTTCAGCGAGGAGACCTTCCAGTGCTACAGGACCTAGGACAAGTGTGTAGGACAGGCTCCGGACATACCATTTACAGTTGATATGCATGAGTAAGCACGAATTGTAAATAAGGTACGCAGGGTAGGATAATTTTTTCTTACTTCTGGCTTCCTTTGGGTGATAGGAGGAGACATGCCGTGCAAGAAGGCAGCGACCCACCCGGATGACAAGAGCAGAAGGACCCCTCCGGGGCTTAGCTGTTCTAAGCGTTGTTCCTAGATATTATGACACCTTTACAAAGAAAGAGAAAAAGAAAAAAAATACCCTGCTACTACACTAAGGGTAGAACTTTTAGAGGTGTTCTATGTTCCGTGGATTGAGTAGAGGTACCCATCCTCCATGGCCAGGTTTGTGCACCTGGGGCAGCGCACTTGTGTAGCTCATAAGGGACCTTCCCAGCTGGGGGAGGATTTGTGACCCCTTCTGAGAAAGTGTTTAGCCAAGGCACCAAGTGACCCTGCCTTGGGCTGTCTACTCCACGTGTACCATTGCTGATATCGCCAGAGCGCTTAGCGGTGTAGCGCGTTTCGAGCAGCCTCTAGCCACGTTGCCTCGTCGACGAGGTCTGTTTCTTCACGCGGAAGCTGGTCCTGCATGGCTCTGTCGTATGTCCGGACGTGGGGTGAGCCCTTGATGTGTTCCGGTGGGAGGGCGGCCACGACCCCCTACACCAGTGTAAGAGGGTGTTTCCCTTGTCACACAGCGGGGGAAACATCTGGTTAGACGTGGAGCGTCTTGCGTTGCTCTCTGTCGGTGCTGGAGTCAGAGTCGGAGCGGCCATAGACAGCTTTCAACGCCCTCTGAGCGTATTGATACTCCATCCCCTACTCAGCATTGGCCTCGGGATTGGCCTTTTGTTTGCCCTCCCGCTGGCGGTAGGGCGCGCCATCTTGGAGCGGCCGCTGTTGTTGCAGCTCGTGGAAGCGTTCCGCAAGCTTCTTGATCTCGTGGCAGTCGCTAGCGCCGTGGTGGTCGGTGTTGTGCACCGAGCCCCACTGGCCGTTGTAGCTGGCAGACGATGGTCGTGGGAGCTTGTCAGAGTGCAGGGCTCGTCCCCAAAGGCTTCTTCCTGCCTCCGGTCTTGTTCTTCTTCCTTCTGCACAGAGCAGCAGCCTCTCCAGCACTCCCTGCCGCAGAGGTAGGTCGCCAGTGCCAGTCTCGGCCTTCCGCCGCCCTGGCATATTTGTTGGCCAAGCTGAAGAGATCAGAGACGTCTTGCACGTCGTGCGTGGCTAACTTCTCGAGCATCTTCTTGTCGCGGACGCCTTGCCGGAAGGCGACGACGACGGAGGCATTGGATATGCGAGGGATGGTGTTCCTAACCTGGGAGAACTGTTGGATGAAGGATCACAGCGACTCCCCATCACGCTGTCGCACGGCGTGGAGGTCGAGCTCAGTGCCGGGGCGCGTGTAGTAACTCCCGAAGTTGGCTGTGAACTTCCAGCACAACTCTTCCCAAGACGTGATGGAGCCTGGGGGAAGGTTCATGAGCCCTGACCGGGCTGTGCCGGTCAGGGCGACAGGGAAGTAGTTGGCCATGATGGCCTCGTCCCCTGCTGCAGCTAGGATGGAGGTGGAGTAGATCTTCAGGAACTCGGCGGGATTGACTGTCCCATCGTATTTTTCTGGGAAGTGGGGCCAGAACTTGGGTGGCCAGACCACCATACAAAGGTCTGGGGTGAGCGCCATGCAGCCCCCTACTGCCCCCGGAGAGGCAGGGGTAGGTGGAGCGCGGCCCCCTGGTACGGCGCTCGGAGAGCAGTACTCTCCTTCGAGGTTGTGACGCCTCTCTCGGCGTCGCTCGATGGTGGTGCGACCATCCTCGCTTGCGAGGCGACGGTTCAGCTCGACCCTGAGGTCAGCCGTGGTTGTCGCGCGTGGGGCTGCTGTCCCGCAGGCCACCGTCAGCGTACGCGACTGGGCCAGCGAGGGTTCATCCCGCTGTCTCCTGTAGGCAGGAGAGTTCATGGCTGCGGCGACAAGATGGTTGACATCGTGTCGCCACTGTTCTGCCACCTCGGGGGTGGCACCCTCGCCCGGAGGGTTGTGGAGCAGAGCACGTGCTGCGGCCAACACACTCTCCGGGCTCGGTCATGTTGGAGCTGTCGCCACCATTGGAGTAGAGGGCTGCAGAGAGGAAGTGGCCTCTGCCGGTGCGAGCACCGGCGGCACATCGTCCGTGCGGTCACCGGCTCGCCCTGACCTAGGCGCCGTGGGCACCACAAAGGCACCAGTGATCTGGACGCCAGTTCGGCCGGATTTGGGCGCAGGGGGCACCGCTGGTACGCCGGTTGTCTGATCGCCGTCCTGTCCAGACCAGCCCGCTCTGGAGCGGGGGTAGCTTCGTCGTCACACGTCTGAAAACAACAGCGAGCTGAGCGAGGAGGCTCACCATGGGAGGTGATGTTCACCATAGTCGCGTGGAGAGCGCGGAAAGCCCCCCTACCTGGCACGCAAAATATCAGAGTGTCTAAGCTGCGACACTCCTCCCGGCCTGCTTGGAAGCATCCCGCGAGGTTTTTTTTTCGGAGGGGGCTTGGCGCCCTATGCGACCTGGGCTCGAGGGAGCGGATGAACACCGAGATTTACGTGGTTCGGGCTGCCGGAGCGTAGTACCCTACGTCCACGGGAGTACTTGTTCTATTGCTTGAGCGTGAGTGCTTGTGTGTTGCAGGATCTGGAATGTGAACCCTTTGCAGGGTGGTCACCCCGATCCTTTTATAGTTCAAGGCCGGGGTGGTTACCATGAGGCTTGGGGCCCGACAGGTGGCCCCATAGCTATGTGAACCCTATACATGATCTAGGGCTTCGTCCTCTGAGTAGAGTGACCGGCGGGGAAGTTAAGTCCCGCTGAACGGCGCGTTGAGCGCCCCTGACCGCGTGTCAGGTGATGATGAAGGTGTCGTCTTGTTGCCGTGTCTTCTCACCCTGCTTGGGCGGCTTCATATCGTTGGGCGGCACTGTACTGTTGTCACGCCTTCGCCTTGTCTTGTCACCGTAATGGTGAACGGGCTGAGGACGGAGGCGTGCGCAGTGTGCCTAGCTTCTAGGGAAGGCGCGAGCCTTGAATGCGAAGCCTGGCAGCGCACTTCCTTCTTGACTTCGTAGACCCACGGCCACGACGGATCGTGGGGCACGTGGCGGTTCTGGAGCTCTTATCGACGGGCTTGGTGCTAGGGAACACGTGGCAGCTCCGGGCCTCACCTCAGCGGGGAGGCTCGAGCTGGGGCCCAGGGCATGTGTCTGCACCGGAGCTGTCCTCAGCGGGGAGGCTCGGAGCTAGGGGACACGTGGCATCTCCAGACCTCACCTCAGATGGGAGGCTCGGACCGGAGCCCAAGGCACGTGTCAGCACCGGAGCTGTCCTAAGCAGGGAGGTGGCTCGGAGCCAGGGGACACGTGGCAGCCCCGGACCTCATCTTAGCGGGGAGGGTCAGACCGGAGCCCAGGGCATGTGTCAGCCCCGGTGCTGTCCTAAGCAGGGAGGTGGCTCGGAGCCAGGGGACACATGGCAGCCTCGGACCTCACCTCAACAGGGAGGCTCGGACTGGAGCCCAGGGAACGTGTCAGCCCTGGAGCTCAAGCGCATGTGGCAGCCCTAGGGCTGACTATGGGGCCAAGGGAACGTGGCTTACGCTGGGGCCCGCCTCAGCAGGAAGGCGGGGGCCAGGCTGTCTTTTACCCACTATGCGGGGGGTACCTGTTCTACAGGGTACCGACAATCACCAAGCATATTTAACCAATCCCTCAGTTCTTACTACATCACGACTCAGTGTATAAGTATGCTAACTACCGCGAGCGACGGTGATTTAATTCACTAACACCCGGATGACACGACATATATGCCCGTCTGAGAAAGGTGATCAACCAATCCCCTCAACGTCGTATGTGGCAACCTTTCACAAGACACCCACATGTCAAACCGGTCCCACCGACCCAAAGTAAGCCTCACCTACGGCAAACCATCATAGTGATGACTTCTCTCTCCTTTCAGCAATCGGCATAGGATGGTGGGGATTGCCTCGACACCCAGGTTAACAAGTTACATCGGTTTCCTGGGTCACATATGTCCAGTATGCATCCGGTACAAGTTCAAACTTGTCCAGCGGGGCCGCACACGAGAACAGTCCTCAATCGACTCAAGCAGTGACTATGCCAATGGGACCATGTTCTTGAGCGTTCTATCCATCCTGCCCGGTCTCCATTCTCCTCTTAAGTGGATCAATCCCAAATCCTCCGATTGATCCCCCTTAATTCTTGTTCACGAGTAGGTAACCACCTACTCGAGTTATGCCTCTTTAATCCACCTTTATCGTATAAATTATAATTAAGTGAAATCCTAACCTAACCAATACTCTGGGGATTTATTGGGTCATGTATGTAGAGTGTCATACAAACCTAGACTTATGCAAAATAACAATTCTAGACAATATAAAGTGTGTACAAAGATAAACTTGTACAAAAATTTTATGCAAACCAGGGCTTGCCTTATTGTTGACCCCGACTAGTGTTTCTGTCAATATAATCAAGTCAGCAGCCAACGAAGTCTTCTCGAGGAATTCCTCTATCGCAATGATCAATATAAGAATGTGTCACTATGAATTAATTCTATATATACAACTACAGAACCAAAATATATGAAGATAGATGATTCTATGGTTGAAATTTTTACAGGAGCTTTCTAAACTCATGATAGGAGTATGATAAAATTTTCAGAAGTTTTTGATGAAGGAATAAGCCACAATAATTCTTGGCAGATTTAACATAAATTGGTTTACGGAAAATTAATCAGATTTTCTCATATTGAATAATGTGATATTTTGAAAGGTCTGGACTTAAGGGTTCTAGGAAATTTTGTTTCAAAATTTTCTAAGTTTTCTGCTAGCCAGAATTGATTGTGAAAGTTTAATCTATTTTCTGGAAATTACTTCTGTTGTTTTTCAGCTGATTTAATTAACCCTGAGAAAACCTACTGATTAAGCCCTCTTAATCAGCTCCAAAAATTCTAAGATTTATACTGAAGATCAGGAACTAGGAGAAAGATTTTCTGACCAAAATTGGGAATGTTTCATAAAGAAACATTTCTGGAATCACTCCGTAAAGGAATAAGTAAAATGGCTTCTACAGAAAATACTGGGCATTTTCATAGCGAGTAATTTTCTCCTCTGCAAAGTACTCCTGATGAGAATTCCAGCAAAGTTTTTTTTCACTCTTTTTGAAGCTTCCTACAATGAGTTATGGACTTGCAAAGTATAAGCATTTTCTGGATTTATTTGGCTAAAGAAAATTCCCTCACACGCTGACAGTGGGTCCCCCCGGTCAGATGCTTCTTCAACCTCTCGACCAGGGCGTCGCGCGCACAGGCCAGGGTGGTGGCGCGCCTTGTTCTTCGCCAATTCTTGATCATTTTCGACGAGTTTTCGACCTACACGATCCTCAAAGCGTAGCACAGCCGTCGGACAACTTTTTGGAGCGTGGAATCGCCGGAAAGGAGGCCGGCGGCGACGGTCGGCAGCGCGGCGCCAACGGTGCACACAAAATTCCAAGCCTATTCTGACGAGAAAACTTGCCGTACAGCACCACTAGGGTTCGTGGAACATGATTCTACACCCTATCCGAGCAGCAAACGTCGGGAACATGGGTGTCAACAGTGAACTGACCCGTTTTGGCCGGCGGCGACTAATTACGTCGCACCACTCGAAGGATGGTCAGTTTTCTTAGGTACATAGTCCATGTGATCGTCAGGAGCCCGAGTTTCTATGGCTTGAACAGAAGTAAGGGTGATCAAACACACACGGAGAATTTCCCATTTTGAATTCCCTCGGTTCTACACGTCTACGGTCACAAAAATCCAAATTCCAGCTCACCGGCGTTGAGAGGGGGCAAGGGGGTCCGGGATGAGGAACTAGATATTGTGGCGAACCTTTTTGCGTGTTGGGTCAGGTAGAACTCGCTACAAACTGGCCGCGCGATGATCAACCGTGAGGCGTGACTTTGTGCTAAACGGAGGAGCGGAAAACACCATGGCACAGCTCGGAGGACGCCAGGAATGACTTGGTGATGTGTGGCGGACGTCGAGGATTGATCGGCGCAGCTCCTGGGTAGCTCAACCGGGCGTCAAAACTTGCAGAAGTCGATCGACGATGAACAGCGGATGAGGCGGGTGCTCGATGTTTCTTTCGGGTGAGCGTGCGAGCAGAGAACAAAGACTTCGCTTGTGCATCGATGATCCTTATCGACCAGCCTCCGGGAGTGTATTGAACCGCCATCAGAAGAAGTAAGGGCGCAGGCAGATCATTTGATGCAGCGGTGGCTGCATGCCCTTCGGTGTCGAGCTCACACAGAAGAGGAAAGATGGATGGCTCTGTTTCAATCACAAGTGGGTCCCACCAGCAGTCTCTCCCCAAATAACAGTGGCTTCTAAATTCAAATTCAAATTTTTCAGCAAATTCCAAAAAGCTGAATTTGATTCCAGTAGGGTTAGTTTTCTCTCATGCCCCTAATTCAAATTATGTGATTTACCTCCTTTTTGCTAAATTTTCTTTACAGTAGTCTATCCTTTATTCCATGTAGCAAAATTCTAAATTCAAAAACCTAATTTAGAAAGACTAACCTTGCTGATTTAAATTCTACAGAAAAACTAGCAATGCTCAAAGTGGGATTTTACAATCCTCCCTCCTTAAAAGAATCTTGTCCCGAGATTAGTAAAAGAACGAGATGGAGAAGAATGTTACCAGTTATAGTTCGATAACAGTTCCTGATAATTTATCCGAAGAAAATCATCGCTTTCCCACGTAGCCTCGTCGTCGGTGTGGTTATTCCATAAAACTTTGTAAAACCGCAACGATCGACACATTGTTTCACGAGTCTTTTCATCAATGATCTGTATTGGTTTCTCGATGTAGGTGAGATCCGGTTGTAATGTTTCCATGCCTCACGAAAGAACCTCTGTCGGCTCCTTCAAACATTTCCTCAGTTGTGAGACGTGAAAGATGTCATGTATGCCCAACAATGATGTGGGTCGCTTCAAATGGTACGCTACCGGTCCACACCTTTCTGTAATAAGAAACGGACCAATGAAATGGGGAGCTAGCTTTTCCTTCACCCCGAATTGATGAATTCCTTTCATCGGAGATACTCGGAGATAGACATGATCTCTGATTTCAAAATGCAAGGGTCGGCGTCGCTTGTCCGCATAACTTTTCTGGCGAGATTGAGCGGCTTTGAGATTTGCTTGAATAAGCTTGACCCGCTCTTCGGCTTCTTTAACAATATCAATGCCGAAAGTCACTCTCTCACCGGATTCACACCAATTGCGTGGTGTGTGACATTTTCTCCCATAGAGCGCTTCATATTGTGCCATTTTAATACTTGATTGATAACCATTATTGTAGGAGAATTCTGCTAATGGAAAATGGTCATCCCAATTCTTTCCATGATCTCAGCATATCCTCTAGAATTTGATTCACCCTTTCAGTCTGACCGTCGGTCTGAGTATGGTATGTTGAGCTTCTAGTTAACTTTGGTACCAGAGATTAATGTAGATGCTTCCAGAAACGAGGAACAAATATAGACCCTTGGTCGGATATGATGGTTTTGGCGACTCCGTGTAAGCACACAATTCTTGAGAGATACAACTCTGCATATTGCTTAGTATGAAATCCCGTATTCACTGGGGTGAAGTGGGCTGATTTTGTTAGCCGATCAACAATCACCCAAATGGAGTCATGCTTTCTGAATATGAGAGGCAGACCAACAATAAAGTCCATGCTGATGTCCTCCCATTTCCATGCCTAAATACTTAATGGTTGCAGCATTCCCGCTTTCTTTATCTGGCCGGCTTTGACTCGCCGACATGTATAACACTCGGATACATACTTAGCAATTTCTCGCTTCATCCGAGTCCACCAAAATTTCGTCTTGAGATCTTGATACATCTTATTGCTTCCCGGATGCATCGAGTACTTCGACATATGAGCTTCATCCAAGATTTTCTTCCTTAGCTTCATGTTCTGGGGTACCACAATTCGGTTGTTAAACCATAGAACACCTTGATCATCTTCCCGGAAACATTTCATCTTCTCATCCTTGATCCTCGTTCGAATATTCCGCATTGCTTGATCTCTCTTTTGTGCTCGTACAATCTCCTCTCTAGTGGTAGGTACGAGCGCAAGATCATACAACGCCCCATACGGAACCACTCTCAAACTTGGTTATTTTTCCTCATCCGGAATAACTGACAAGTTATTTACATGAGACTTGTGACTGAGTGCATCAGCCACCACGTTAGATTTTCCCGGATGGTAATGGATCTCAAGTTCATAATCCTTGATTAACTCCAACCATCTCCGCTTCCCCATATTGATATCTTCTGAGTGAATACTTACTTGAGGCTCTTATGATCGGTACAGAGATGCACTAAATTTCTGAGTAAGTAGTGCCTCCACATTTTCAACGCGAGCACCACCGCAGCGAGTTCTAAGTCATGAGTGGGGTAGTGCTGCTCGTGGTTGCATAGTTGGCGTGATCCATACGCGATCACGCGTCTATCTTGCATTAACACGCAGCCAAGTCCAATGCCTGATGCATCACAATAAACATCGAACGGCTTAGTCGTATCCGGTTGAGCTAGAACCGGTGTCGTTGTGAGATGTTTCTTCAGAGTTTGAAATGCCTCTTCACAGGCCTTAGTCCATGCATACTTGCTGCTCTTCTTCAATAATTCGGTCATTGGCTTAGCAATCTTCGAGAAGCTGGGATTAAATCTCCGATAGTAGCCCGCTAGTCCTAAAAAACTGTGGACTTGATGAACGGATGTTGGAGACTCCCACTTCAATACTTGCTAAACTTTTGTTGGATCTACGGCCACACCTTCTGCTGAAATAATGTGGCCTAAGGAGGGTACTCTGCTGATCCAAAATCCGCACTTGCTGAATTAGGCATACAGCTTATGTTCTCGTAATCGTTGGAGCACAATGTGGAGATGTTTAGCGTGCTCTTCCTATGATTTGGAGTATACGAGAATGTCGTTGATGAATACCATGACGAACTAATCCAACTCTAGCATGAATACGGAATTCAATAGGTACATGAAGTGTGCTGGTGCATTCGTCAGACCGAAAGACATGACTAGATACTCATAGAGACCGTATCTAGTCGAGAATGTTGTTTTCGGTATATCCTTCGCTCTAATATTTATATGATGATAACCTGACCTCAAGTCCATCTTGGAGAATACTCTGGCACCCACTAATTGATCAAACAATATATCGATCCGTGGCACTGGATATTTATTCTTGATCGTCATTGCATTCAGCGGCCGATAGTTTACACATAACCGTAGCGATTCATCCTTTTTCTTCACAAAGAAGGCCGAACAGCCCCAGGGTAAGCAGTTTGTCCCTTTGAATCCTCTGTCCATTAAGTCTTTTAGCTGCTCTTTCAGTTCAGCTAATTCCTTCGGAGACATTTTGTACGGCCTCCGAGATATAGGTGTGGTTCCCGGTGCTAACTCGATCTTGAATACCACGCCTCGTTCAGGCGGCATCCTTGTGAGATCGTTGGGGAACACATCTAGGTACTCACATATCACTGGAATGTCCTCCAGTTTCATGGCCACACTGTGGTACGCTGCTGGAATTTCATAATCCACGTCTTCAAGTATGAGTGTATGAAGACTGTAGAACGGAGAGTCCAATCAAATAATCCATGGACCGATGTCAAGAACAACCCCATGGTAGTTCATCCACGCCATTCATAATATCACATCAATCCGCTGGCTCTCTAACACAATGAGGGTTGTAGGGTATAATTTCCCACCTAAGCACAGGGGTGCTTTGACCACTACTTCATTAGCAGCTATGTTTCCACCGGGTGAGCTGATAATGTAGTGACCCTTTGGTGTAGTGGTGAGGAGCTTAGATTTCCACACAAATGGTCTGCTGATAAAATTATGTGTCTCACGAGTCGAATAGAATTATTGCTGGTAGTTCGTTGAGTGTGAACATCCCCGCTAGCACAGGTTCACCTTCCGGCACATCCTCTATAGTTGTATGATAGATGCATCCGGACTTTGGTGCTGTTTTTTGGAGCTGAGCATGGGGATGATTTGTACCCTGCCCTAGTATATTTCCGTTGTGCTGTTTCCTTTCTGGACACTTCCTGCTGATGTGACCTAAATAACCGCATGTGAAGCACGATTTCTCAGCCGGTTCTCTATCACTCTGAGTACGGACTCGGGGTGCATCCTGTTGTTGCACGAACACGTGAGGAACAGAATGTTCCAGCTGCATATACCGCTGTTGCTGCTGTCCGAATTCAGAATATTGAGATGAACGACCCGAATATTGCAGGGGTCATCTAGCCGGCTGCATCAGCTGACCGCTCAATATATTGTCTACCAGCCGGTATTTCCGAGGAGCAGTATTGCTACTATCCGGTGGTATACTACTCTTTCTTTTCTCTGCCTGAACTTCTCATTGAGCATCTTCAACCATAATGCCAGCACTCATTAACTCGTTGAAGTTACTTCGATCTGCTAAGACCAGTCTTTCCTTTATCTTGGGATTGAGGTTGTGAAAGAACCATTCGCATTTTCATGCCTCCGTGTTCACGAAGTCAGGCTGCACTGTACCGGTTGATTGAACACTTGCGAATGCTCGTAGGCATCCCTCCCTCCTTGTTTTAAGATTAGAAACCCCTCGAGCTTCCTCTGGATTATTCCGGAAGGGACATGGTAAGCAAGGAATGTCTTCCGGTATTCCATCCACGTGATCTGATGTCCCGCTGGTAGGGAGGTGAGTTGATTTGCCCACCATGCACTGGCGGAGCCGTGAAGTTGTTGCGCCGCGTACAGTACTTTTAATGTTCAGTGCATTGAAGCAACCCGAATTTAGACTCGATGATACGGATCCAGCTATCCGCCGCCAAAGGATCCTCGGCCTCTATGAAGACCAATGGCTGAGTCGCCAAGAACTCAAAGTATGAGCTCGGTTGAGGTTGATGAGAGCTTTCGTCTTGACGTCCCCCTTGACGGGACGTATTTAGCACAAGGGTGTGGAGAAATTTGGTTCGCTCGTTGCTTGCACCAGACATGGCAGCCATAACGTCCGCCATTGTGAACGTAGGTGAAGGTCCTGGTGGTTGCTGCTGTTGCGGAGCTCACTGCTCCGGATGTGGAGAGTCATCACCACCATGACCACTGGAACCACCCACATCATACATGGAACAAGTTCGCACCATTCTGCATTGCAAGAGTTCACTATCAGCTTAACACTATCACTCGACTTATTCTATAAACAAAGTAGTTAAATACTGATAATGAAGTCTTAACATGTAAAAATAATAATTTATGTGCAAACATGGTCCAACTAACAACAATGGTTTAAGAAATAACTGGAATAGTCACAATTATGGTCATTCTGCCTTAGATTGACCAGTCCTCAAACAAACCAGATTCCCATTGTCAAAACAACAGTTTTCATGGCTTGGGTTAAATACCAAAGTTGTATATAATCTCAGTACCTTTCCAGAAAGAATTTATTTGCCCCCAACTAAGTTCTAGATAGAAAGTTATAAGTTTCTAAAGTTGACAGAAATACTGGAAGAATTTCAGCAGCACCTCCCCTGTAAGTGCTCACTTTGGGTTAACTTTTCCATACAGTTATAAACATATATGTACCAAAATCGTAATTACAAAGTTGAAGAACAATTCATAATATTTCCAGAATTGTAAGATTTCATGACATGACCCCACGGTCTTGTCGAGCCAGGATCACGCTGAGGGGTGCTGTGTTGCACAGCACCGGATAACACACATCAAAGGTACAAAGCGGAAGCAAAGTTTTATTACATAAACCAGTGTATGAACATTTTTACAACAAAATATGTCCAGTCTACACTCACAGGCGTAGACTACGCATCGAGTTCACGTTCAGCCCGTGAACATGTCCCCGCTAGCACGCACCCACACTAACACGGCGGCGTGCACGACTCCCACTCGACGGGGTTCCCCTCCTGGGGTTCCATCCCCTCCTCGGGAGTTCCTTCCTCATAGAACCCTGCAAAATCTTCAAACACAAGCAGTGAGCACGAAGGCTCAGCAAGACTGACCCGTCTCTCCTAAACATGAAACTTCTACATGGAAGGTTATAGGTTACATGAGGTAAAATAAGTTGCAAGGACTCGTCTAATTAGTGGAACCTTACTTTCAAGTTTTAGCAGCAGGTTGTGGAGAACCTTACGCTAAGGCACATGAGAGAGACGCAATCAAACAAGAAACACATTTCTCTCATGTACTTTGCCCAAAGTTGAAAGGAACTTTAGTTAGCTCTAGACTACAGAAAATTATTAACAATCAAAGTTCATCTTTCAATCAGCAACATTTTAACATGTATCTAGCCTGTTCTTTCTACATCATGGTACAGTGAACAAGTGGTACTCACTGACCGTGAGGGACGGAGATTATAATCGATTTACACCTGCAGGGTTACCCGAATAACCCGTCACGTACGCCCGTACTCGATGTTGCCTACAGCAACCATCACGGACGCCGTACGCAACTACCTTTCACCCGTTAGACAAATATTGAACCGGTCCTATCATCCCGAGCAAGAGGTCTCTGCACACGCATCTCAGTGCCGCCAGCCGATTTACACCTCAAGCTCTCAACCTACCCTCTGAATGACAGGCAATGCCTCAATACCCAGCTACCCGAGTTACATCGGTTTCCCGGTTCCCATATAGCCGGTAGGTCTTCGGTACTGTTCTAGCTTGTTCAACAGGCCCACACACGGCTCGGTCCTCAATCGACACAAGCGGAGCTATAGCACACAGGCCCCAAAGTCCTGCTGCCCTTACTCTCCGCTCGGTCTCATTTTTCTTGCCATGTGTTTCATTTGATATTTTTACCCGAGCGATGTGCCTCTAGCCTATTCTCGCGAGTAGTTCCAACTACTCCACTTGTACCGAATCCTACTCTATCTTAGCATTGCAGTGGCTAACGAGGTTTTCAATCTTAATCCCAACCCATGGTTTTCTTGGCTATGCATTTGGGTTTCAAACAAGACTCTAATGCAAGAAATAAATGGTACTCAAAGGAAGTTCTCAAAACAATAAAAATTTGTAAAGAGGTTAATGCAAACCGGAGCTTGTCTGCTTTGTAGGATAGTAGTATATAATAGAAGTTAGTGATCTTCAATCTCTTGATCTTTCTGAACTTGCTCACTGATCCACACGTCAAGGGATGGCTCCGTCGAAGTCCTTCATCATGAACCTTATCAACATGTATATGCATAGTATTTTATAATGTAATTAAAGGCTTAGAGATTAAAACTTCTTAAAAACAGAGGCTGTGTAGAGATCCTAGGATGAAGTGGTTGCCTCTGTTGTGCAAAGAACTCAAAGAAAATAACTTTACCTTAGATGTTTCATTACATCTCTAGCTAAGTTTCTAATAACATATAAGATGAGCTCTAATGATTTGGACATAACTAAAGATCCTAATCTCCAATGACTTCGAAATTTTTACAGGAAGTCATACACTACACAGGGATTTAGATTGCCAAATTGCAGCTAAGGTGGAAGGAAATTGTGTCTCCCACAATTTCCACACTAACCCTATGTTGTTCTTTACATCCAATAGAATGGAGAACAAGGACAGGGAGACTCAAGGCTCAATTTGATCTGAAAATTTGCATGTGAGTTTCTGGTCACATGAAAGTGCTCTGGACCAAAAATGAACACTTCTTATTGGGTGTTTTATTCAGAACAATCCTCTAAGCAATTAAGTAAAAAGAAGTTAATTCTGAATTAACTCCCATGTTCATGCCCAACTTAGTGAACTACAATTTCAATTATAGATCATAGAGTCTGCATAAATTTTTCTAGGATTTTTAGAGCTAATAATTGCCCAGAAATGATTTTTCTAACTCTGGGACAATTTCTGGAAAGTCTTTGTATTCCTTTGAATACAGTACATTGAAATCTAAATTCTCCAACATAATTCAACTCCAAATGAGCTGAAAGTTTTACAGGAGTTCCATAACATCCTAATGATTATCCTGGCAAAATTAGAAGATTTTTGGATAAACCAAACTCCCTCTAAAATTCTTTTACTGATCTGCTTCAATGAATTTTCCAGAATTAATTATTGACTTTCATACAAATTGGGTTGCATATTTGGATAGAGTATTTCAATATGAATCTAACCCAATTTGAATCACTAAATTTGGAGGTTTCAACACAAAGATATGAGCTCCACAAGAATTGGGGAAAATCTGGAAATGAGCTCTGTTCTATTTTTCAAATTTTCAGAGACATAAGGAATTAACAATACATTTGTCCAAGAAAATGAGGTCCAATGCCCCTGAAAATTTTACTGGAGCTCCAGGAGTTTTGGAAGAACCTTCTGCCCAACTTTGGGAATTTTCCAACACACAGAACACCTGGAATAAATCCCACACGATTTTCCTTATATGAATTAATGAGCCAAATCCAGGGATTTTCATAAATATTGGGATGCGCCCCTGGATAGTACTCTTTGAGAGGAATCCAACTAAATTTGTTTCACAATTTTTGGACATTCCTACACAAAGATATGGCTCTTCAAAGGTTGAACTGAAAACTGGAAATCCTAAAATGTTTAAACGCTGACTGTGGGTCCGGGCTACGTGTCACTCACAGAAACAAAGATACACGGGGCCACACGTTTCCATATGTGCAGTCGCACCGGATCCCACCGTCACAGAAGATCGGGTTTTTAAATTTTCTCTCACTGACGGCTGGGCCCGCCTGAACCTTTCTTCAACCTCGGTCTGTTCCCGTGCCCGCGTGCCCGCGCCGGAGATCGCCGGAAACCGGTCTCCCAGCTTCTGCCCGAGCCCCTGCTCTCCGCTAGGGCCTAACCCGCCACGCTGAGCACGATGATGAGGTTTCCCCGAGCCGGCGCAAGGCCTCTACGGTGGCTAGCGACGGTGCGGCGGCTCGGTACACCATCGGCGACTTCGGCCGGCCGTCCTAGCGCGCCAACAGCTCGGTAAAATGGCGCTACAGCACCATTGAACTATGAGGGAGCTCGATCTAGCCTCAAATGGAACGGTGGCAAATAGGGTTTCACCGTGCGACCGCGGTCCCCCGCCTCGGTTGCCGTTAGAAAACCGCGAAATACCCGACCTAGGTGCAGTTTCAAGCTAGAAATGTGAAGAGCAAAGGATCGCCTACTACCTTGGGCCCCTTGTGCAAACTTTGAAGAACTAAGAATGAGAATTGAGGTGTAATTTAGGATTACTGTGCCGGAAGGTTGATTTGAGCACGCTGGAGAAACTTTTCCAAATTCTCTCTCAGTGGTTCATGGCATGGCCTGAGCTTGGGAGGAGAGCAGCACGGTGCCTTGGCACATCCAAGGGCGCCAGTACTCGGTCATGACAAGCATCGGGTTGAGCTGTCCACGGACGCCTCCTCATCGGCGTAGCTTACGGCCGCCACGGAAGCTCGGCGTTCTTGGCTTGGGAAGGCTGTGCTCCCGTTGAACCGGCACAAGGATGTCATGGGAAGTTCTGCGGTGTGGTTTTGCTGCTCAGCTAAGGCTCGCACGTGAGTTTTTGTTGTGGCCGATCGATCGAGCGAACGGCGGCTGTTTCGGTCTGTTCCTCGTGCGAGGGGAAACGGAAGATGGCCTCGGTGCTGTGGGTGCTCTGAGGTGATGAGGACGGAAGCAACAGCTCGCCAGCGCAACCGATGAAGAAGGTGGTGGCTCAAGAGCTGTCTCGGCGGCGCCTCTGTGTCGCACGGCGACAGCGTCGGTTGCCCGGTTGCTTCGCGTGGGGGATGAGAAACAGAGACCAAACACTGCACAGTTGAAGATCTTTTGCCAATTTAAACTGTTTCATTGACATGTGGGTCCCACAGCTCAGTCCCTCCTTATCCCTCTCCAAAATATCTCCCAAAGTTTGAATATGGTGGAATTCAATTGTGGAAATTCAAATCTGATGTGCATTTGGACAATTTGGCAAGTTTCATCCAAATTCAAATGGGCATTTGAATTCTTTGCAATTTAAAGTCCATTTTGGAAAATGAGTTGCAAAATATTTCAACAAATCATGAAACTTTGCATACCCACTAATTTGGACCTAAGGAATTCAAATATGAAATCTGATTTTTAATTTGGCTGCTGCAAATGAGATTTTTAGCACAACAGTGTTGAAATTCATTGTGTTGTTCTCATTTGAATTTTGAGTTGAACAATTTGTTCCAAAATCTAAATTTAGCCTTCTCACACATATGGGAACTTACCACCTTTGTTTCAAACCCCTTTTTGGTTCCAAGTTTTCAAATAAATATTTGAACTTGTGTGAAGAGAGCTCTCATGTGTATTATCACATGTGAAAAAGTTTAAACAAGTCCCATTTTTCATACATATGAAACCAACTTTGTGCAAAAACGAGTTTCTTTGTATTTATATTTTTGGGATCTTTACATTTCACCTTTTTCAATTCTTATACAGGAAGTTATAAGCAAAATCTAATCAGTACAGAAACTATGCACAGACTTTGGTTACTCTGGACAGTTTCATTTGTACTGCGAATTGCACCACTTTACAGGAGGATTCTGCCCTGAGGTTGAACAGAAACATTGTAAGGAACATCCCAAGCTTTCCAAAAATGTATTTATATGACCCCTTTGCATTCCTGTATCAAAAGATATGATGGTTCAAAGTTAACAGAAATTCTGGAAGGATTTTGACAGCACCTCCCCAAATGTATTCTACTCGTAATACGGATACGCGGTTAGTCTACCTGCATAAAACCACTCAATAATAAGGCACACAATTTTTATCATTCCTGGCAGGTCCATATCATACTAAAAACATATGCTCCGTATCATTGCCATACAGGCCGTCCTCGGTAAAGCACATCTCAAGGGATGCAATCGTGTTTTCACACCACATGATAAGGGACTCGAATAGAGCGTGTACGAGTAAACACGGTCGGGAATTTCACCAACCCAACGGATACCACCTACTGCGCACCAAGGCACGCCGATGGTGAGCGCTGTGTATGTCCTCCTAGGCTAATTCCAGAAGAATACACTATCTAGTTACCGACCACAAGATGAGGTTTCCACTTTCATTCCTAATGCACGCCAGGGACCAGCGTTGCATATGAGCTCAGGAACATGAAGAGTTTAAGAGTTATCATATTGACGCCACACCCCAAGCTGTGAGACCTATTCTCTGAACCACTTTCCTCCTAAGAGGAGCTAACTGAAATTGATCCACTTTCGTTGGTGTACCTTACCTCTTACCTGGTCGGCGGTACGTCCTTACCAAATAGAATAATAAGTTAGTTTGCCACCTTACATAACTTATGCTACTAGTAGGTCTTATGTGGGCCTAGTACCAAATTCTCACATGTAGACTCAAAAGTTTTGAAAATACGTGTCTTTTTAGGTGCGCTATTCCCAATGCGGCTCTGATACCATGTCTATGGGGACCACCGTCCTGACATTCTAGGAATCGCATTGGGTGGTGTCGTGCGATGTGACACCTAACAACACATGACTGAAGAACACATACACAACAACATATGTCTTTAATACATATCTTTGTCACATTTTACAAATAATGTACAGGCGTACATTGCAGCGGAAAGATAAGAATACAACTCATGAACTATAGCCTACGCTAAGCAAAACGAAGCCATCCTTCCCGCGGATGCTTCACACTAGCACACACACAACCACGACAGCGTGCAGGGTTCCAAGTGAAACTCACACACCTCATTGGGTGATGCCCCGCTCGGATCACCCTTCGTCCCTAACGTTGTCATATGAAACATCACCTGCAAAACAACAGATCAACAAATCTTGAGCTTATGCTCAGCAAGACTTAACCATAGCCCTAAACATGGAACTCTAAATGCTAGAAACAGAGGGTTGAATAAAGAAGTTTGCATAAACGATAAACTTGAGCTAACAGAGAGTCCTTACTTCTAGTTTTTAAGCAGGTTTTATAAGCCCCGTACAATTTACATCGAGACTCCACAATCAAACAAGAAACGCTTCATCTCGATGCCACTTTCCCGAGGAGAAAGGTAAATTTAGTGAGGGCTACACTAGACCAATACATACCTTGCGCTATCAACATTGAGACTCTACAATCAAACAAGAAACGCTTCATCTCGATGCTACTAGCCCAAGATAGAAAGTAAATTTAGTGAATTGTACTTATCATCCATACTTCCCAATATGAGGATTAATCACCAAGCATATTTAACCAATCCCCCAGTTCTTACTACGTCACGACTCGGTGTACAAGTATGCTCACTACCTCGAGTGACGATGATTCGGATCGATAACACCCAGATGACACGACATATACGCCCGTCTGAGAAAGGTGATCAACCAATCCCGTCAACGTCGTATGTGGCAACCTTTCACAAGACACCCACATGCTGAACCAGTCCCACCGACCCGGAGTAAGCCTCACCTACGGCAAACCATCGTAGTGACGACTTTTCTCTCCTTTCAGCTATTGGCATAGGACGGTGGCGATTGCTTCGACACCCAGGTTAACAAGTTACATCAGTTTCCTGGGTCACATATGTCAAGTATGCATCCGGTACAAGATTAAACTTGTCCAGTGGGGTCGCACACGAGAACGGTCCTCAATCGACTCAGCCAGTGACTATGTACACAGGACCACATCCTTGAGCGTTCTATCCATCGCGCACGGTCTCCATTCCCCTCTTAAGTGGATCAATCCAAAATCCTCCGATTGATCCCCCTTAATCCTTGTTCACGAGTAGGAAACCGCCTACTCGAGTTATGCCTCTTTAATCCACTTTTATCTACTTCATCATAGCAATTATAATTAAGCGAAATCCTAATCTAACCAATACTCTAGGGATTTATTGGGTCATGCATGTGGAGTGTCATACAAACCTAGACATAATGCAAAATAACAATTCTAGACAATATAAAGTATGTACAAAGATAAACTTATAATTTTTTATGCAAACCGGGGCTTGCCTTATTGTTGATCCTGACTAGTGTTTCTGTCAATATAATCAAGTCAGCGGCCTCCGAAGTCTTCTCGAGAAATTCCTCTATCGCAATGATCAATAAAATAATGCGTCACAATTTAAATGAATGCTATATATACAACTACAGAACCAAAATATATGAAGATAGATGATTCTGTGGTTGAAATTTTTACAGAAGCTTTATAAACTCATTATAGGAGTATGATAAAATTTTCAGAAGTTTTTGATGAAGTAATAAGCCACAATAATCCTTGGCAGATTTAACATAAATTGGTTTACAGAAAATTAATCAGAATTTCTCATATTGAATAATGTGATATTTTGAGGGGTCTGGACTTAAGGGTTCTAGGAAAATTTATTTCAAAATTTTCTAAGCTTTCTGCTGGCCATAATTGATTGTGAAAGTTTAATATATTTTCTGGAAATTACTTTTGTTGTTTTTCAGCTGATTTAATTAACCCTTAGAAAACCTACTGATTAAGCCCTCTTAATCAGCTCAAAAAATTCTAAGATTTTTACTGAAGATCAGGAACTACGAGATTTCTGACCAAAATTGGGAATATTTCATAAAGAAACATTACTGGAATCACTCCCTAAAGGAATAAGTAAAATGGCTTCTACAGAAAATACTGGCCATTTTCATAGCGAGTAATTTGATCCTCTGCAAAGTACTCCTTATGAGGATTCCAGCAAAATTTGTTTTACTCTTTTTGGAGCTTCCTACAAGAAGTTATGTACTTGCAAAGTTTAAGCATTTTTTGGATTTATTTGGCTAAAGAAAATTCCCTCACACGCTGACAGTGGGTCCCCCGGTCAGATGCTTCTTCAACCTCTCGACCAGGGCGTCGCGCTCACAGGCCAGGGTGGTGGTGCGCCTTGTTCTTCACCAATTCTTGATCATTTTCGACAACGTTTCGACCTACACGATCCTCAGAGCGTAGCACAGCCGCCGGGCAACTTTTTAGAGCGTGAAATCGTCGGAAAGGAGGCCGGCGACGGCGGTGGCGGTCGGCAGCGCGGCGCCAACGGTGCATACACCATTCCAAGCCTATTACGACGAGAAAACTTGCCGTACAGCACCACTAGGGTTCGTGGAACATGATTTTACACCCTATCCGAGCAGCAAGCGTCGGGAACATGGGTGTCAACGGTGAACCGACCCGTTTTGGCCGGCGGCGAAAAAATTACGTCGCACCACTCAAAGGATGGCCGGTTTTCTTGGTCCATGTGATCGTCAGGAGCCCGAGTTTATATGGCTTGAACAGAAGTAAGGATGATCAAACACGCATGGAGAATTTCCCATTTTGAATTCCCTCAGTTCTACACGTCTACGGTCACAAAAATCCAATTTCCAGCTCACCGGCGATGAGAGGGGGCAAGCGGGGTCTGGGATGAGGAACTAGACGTCGTGGCGAACCTTTGTGCGTGTTGGGTCAGGTAGAACTCGCTGCGAACTGGCCGCGCGATGATCAACCATGAGGCACGACTTGGTGCTGAACCGAGGAGCGGAAAACACCGTGGAACAGCTCCGAGGACGCCGGGAACGACTTGGTGATGCGTGGGGGCGTCGAGGAACCGTCGGCATAGCTCCTGGGTGGCTCAACTGGGCGCCAAAAGTCGCGGAAGTCGATCGACGATGAACAGCGGATGAGGCGGGTGCTCGGTGTTTCTTTCGGGTGAGCGTGCCAGCAGAGAACAAAGACTTCGCTTTGTGCATCGATGATCCTTATCGACCAGCCTGTGGGAGTGGATTGAACCGCCATCCGAAGAAGCGAGGGCGCAGGTAGCTCGCTGGCTGCAGCGGTGGCTGCATGCCCTTCGGTGTCGAGCTCACACAGAAGAGGAAATCGATGGATGGACTGTTTCAATGACAAGTGAGTCCCACCGGCAGTCTCTCCCCAAACAACAGTGGCTTCCTAATTCAAATTTAAAATTTTCAGCAAATTCCAAAAAGCTGATTTTTATTTCAGTAGGGTTAATCCTCTCTCGTGCCCCTAATTCAAATTCTGTGATTTACCTTATTTTTGCTAAATTTTCTTTACAGTAGTCTATCCTTTATTTCATGTAGCAAAATTCTGAATTTGAAAACCTAATTTAGAAAGACTAACCTTGCTGATTTAAATTCTACGAAAAAACTAGCAATACTCAAAGTGGGATTTTACTCCTTCCGTATCGTGCCGTGTCTAGGCTGCCAAGGCCCGCTATACATCCTGGCCGAGACGGAGAGGCTGGACTCGGCGGGGTAGAGCTGGACCTGGACGTGGCTGACGACACGCTGGCTCGGCTGTGGGTCGCGCTCGGGCCGTTCACCGCCGACGGAGCCAGGAGGCTCGGCGTTGAGGTAATGAGGTATTGAGGTCGACGCCGTGAGCAACAGATTTAGCAACTTTCGTGGAGTTCTTGACGCCCTAGCCACAGCATTTTCTTTCCAAAAGATACCACACTAGATTTAATTTCGCATTTTTGTGGAAGGAAACACAGAGTTGAATTTGACCGATATAAGTTCCTAGCAACAAATTTTTGGTAGATATGCAAACGCGAGAATATATCATGTTCGACTTCACATGCAATAAGGTTTGGAAGAAAAATATACTCTAGTTCTGCATCTCTTTGTGCTTTGTTTTCTCTTTTCTTTTCTAAGGGAATGGTCCGAACGGAGCCGAAGTGCAGGCTGAGAAACAATTTATTGATGCATCCTGGTAGGGTATTCCTCAAGGCAAACTAGTACCAGCCAACAGGTCACGCTAAAAGCAGAGGATTTACATAGTTCTTTAGATATCATCTATTAAACTGAGAAACTTTGCAGAAATGAAAAATATTGCACCTAAAGCCAAAACAGAACTGAGAACCCAAACAAAAAAGGAAGAGAACTGCTAAGGCTAAATAATTTACAGCTACAACGGCATTTCACCAACTTCTTTACAAGAATTACAGTGAAAACAATGGTGTTCCCTCCGACATGCATCATAAAATCATTCCATCCAGAGCATAATCAGTAGCTCTGTCTGATGCTAATCTTCAAGGGGCCGCGCTCTGACTCTCAGCTCAACTTATGCTATCAACCTTGCCAAGGTCAAACTGTTCCAGAATGGCCAAACGTTCTTCAATGGCAGAATAACAGCAGCTCAAATCTTGGCTTTTTGGCTTATCTGGAGTGGCGGAATGCCAGGGATTTCAGGAATGGGGGACTTCTTCTTCTTTACTTTGTCAAACATCATAGCTTGGCTCATCAGAATTAGTCCTGCAATAGAAGAACAGTTCTGAAGAACGCATCTTGCAACCCTGCAAGGATCTACCACACCCGCATCAATAAGGTCTTCAAACTTGTCAGACATTGCATTATATCCAACTCGCCACTCACTGGCAAGAAGCTTCTCTACAATAGCAGAACCATCTACACCGGCATTATGAGCTATCGTCTTAGCAGGGACAAGGAGTGCCTGAAGCAAACAATTCACCATCTTCAGAAAATGATATAAGTATTAATAGATACAAATAACTAATAATAATCTTGCACTGCATTAAACTGAAAACCTGGAGCAAATAAATATGGTTAGTCTCTAAAGAGTTACTAGCATGTTGTCTTGGCGCTGCAATTTTTATGTTTGCAAAAGTAGGACACTCTTCCAACTGTGCGATGCATTAAGCTGAAAAGCTGAAGCAATTGGATCTGGTTAGTCCCTGAAGAGTTAATAGAATGTTGTCTTGATGATGGAATGTTTATGTTTGCAAAAGTAGGACACTCTTCCAACTGATGGAGATACAACATCAGCAGTGAAATAAACAATTGAAACAGTACATGCAGAAAGAAGCAGCAAGTGTTGGGGAACGGACAAACCAACCTTCCCAACTATATTCACACCAATCTTTTCATCTGGGTCATCCACAAGATTCATGATACTGGGAATATGCTTCGATAATTGAACATATGTTAAACCGCCACCAGGTGTTATGCCTTCACTAATAGCTGCAAAAGTTGCATTCTTTGCATCCTCCACTCTTAGTTTCCTATCCTCAAGTTCAGCTTCAGTGGCCGCCCCAACCTGAATAAAATGAACTCCCTTCAAATATTTGGAAACAAGAAAAATGTATATCACATTAAAATGATCACTGCATCACATAATTGTCAATTCTGAAAGCCTATGCGATACATATCAAGCTAATATTCATCATAAAATATGTTTACTGAGGTGCGCTGCACCTTGATAACTCCAACACCTCGTGAGAGTTTAGCAATTCTTGCAGAGAATTTTTCTTTTAGATAGGAACTTGTTGTCTCTTCAACATCTTTTTTGAGCTGCATGATTCTGGCCTCAATCTCTGGTCTCATTGAAGGATGTGCAATGATAGTTGTACATTCGCTCGTTATCGTGATCTTCTTAGCCATACCTAGCTGATCAGAGGTAATGCCCTGAAGACCCCAACCAAGGTCACTTGCAAAGAAATCTGCACCTGCTCGATTGAGGAAATATACTGAGGGACTAATAGCAGATGTTCAAATCAGTCAGCTTTTGAATGTGAACATGAAGTGTAATCCTTATGATGCTACTTAACACCAGCTACAATGGAAGGATAATGTTAGCAGTCCATTAGACTATTCGAGGAAACAAAACTTTGCCTCAATTTTTTTTTCTTTTCTTCTGGTGAGAACAGCAACTACAATGTGTAAAAACTAAAGATATTTCTAAGAAATACAACTGTACCTGAAGGTATTAAGTTGCAAAATACTAATCACGCATACTTACCTGTCATAATAGCAATGTCTTGGAGAATAGCCTTCTTTTCATCCCCCAGACCAGGACATTTAACAACTGCAACACTCAGTAATCCATTCAGTTTGTTGAGAACGAGGGTTGAATACACTGCGTGCGACATATCCTCTGCAATAATTAATAAAGGGACACTCAATTGGGTGGTCTTCTCCAACAAGGGAAGTATCTCCTGGACTTCATTCACCCTTTGATCAGTTACAAGAACTCTAGCATTTTCAAATTCAACAATTGCTTTGTCTGGATTGGTGATGAAATGTGGAGACACATAACCCTTGTCAATCTGAAACAATCAGTTGGTGAATAATAATCTTAGTTTGCACCTCCATATTGGTCCTCCACCCAGCAAAAAATGTTACAAGGCACTTTTTATCCTGTCATCTTGTTTAAAATAATTAAAATACTTGGTATTTATTTGACAGTCCCTAGGAGTTGGGCTCTGCCATTCTTGATTTTAAAGCATAGTTATTTGCATGTAATTTCAAATTTAAAGGAAAATATTTGTGATTACACAAATGTACCTTCATCCCTTCCTGCACCTCAACTGTAGTATATATGGATGATGACGACTCAATTTTGATTATCCCATCAGGACCTATCTTCTCCAATGCATCAGCAATGAGATTTCCAACATATTCATCATTGCCAGAGGATATCGAAGCAACAGCTGAAAATAAAATTTAGAGATTCACTATGGTGCAAACTGATAGGTCTGAATCCACAGATCTGTTCAACTGAACGTTTACACAATCATAACATTTCATATGGGGAGGTAACCTATTTCAAAAGGAACAAAAAGGGAAATATAACTCATTACTTTGAATATGTACAGGGTGTGATCCCATTTCTTGAATAGTCAAGTTACAGCTCTCCTTTCTATATACAATTACAAAGCACATAATACAAGCTTTACTGATGATAATACTTATAGCACTTGTCAATAATACTGTAGTGGTTGTTTCTTTACTTTTCTTTTTCAGTTTTTTGCTTTTGATTCTCACATGATTGCTAACTCCCCATGAGAGAAATGTTACCTTTTATATCCTCCTTTGTATTCACTGGAATACATTTACTCTTCAGGATCTTAACTAGTTCATCAACAGCTTTTTCAATACCCCTTCTCAAGGCAACTGGGTTAGCACCAGTGTCTACTGCCAACAGTCCGAGCTTGATGATTTCTCGAGCTAAAACAATAGCCGTTGTAGTTCCATCACCAACAGCACTATTTGTTTTGGATGCTATCTGGCTAGCACATTTCCAGTCAAAAAGCAGCATTGCTAATAACCAATTTAAGGATGCAAGGCATTCAGCATCTTACCTCTTGAAGTAGCACAGCACCTGCATGTTCAATGGCATTTGGTAGCTCTATAGCCTTGGCAATTGTTACACCATCATTAATTACTTTAGGGACATCATCTTGGTCGATAACAACATTCCTCCCTGTAACAAAATTCTGAGCTTTCAACAATCAATAGCACTACAAGAAAATGATCAAAATATTCAGTGATATATGCGAAATTATCTTAGAAGCCATTTGAAATAGAACCAAATTCATGACCCGGTTGGATTGGTAGCAATCTGCCACCAATTAGCTAAATAGCATAGTTTATAATCAAGCCCTCAGCATTTCTAGGTCCAAATTGCACAGGAAGTTCTCAGATCAACGATCCTTTAACTACATAAAGGAAAAAAGGAACTCTATCCATGACAGACTTCTATACCTCGATGTATCGTTGGCAAAAGTTGTGATAACAAATAACCAAATTAAGATACAGAAGACGAGAGAAGGAACAGAAGCAATCAAAGCACCCACCTTTGGGGCCGAGAGTGACCGCGACCGCGTCGGCTAGCTTATCGATGCCGGCAGCAAGCCCGCGGCGGCAGGCCACGCCGGTAGATATGACATTGACGTCTGCCCGCACCACCAAACGGCGCTGCACCCTGGCCAGCTTAGGTAGCCGACACGGCCATTTGGGTAGCAGATGACGGGAAGAGGAGAAGGCTCCAGCGAAGGAAACGGTCGTAATCGACTTGAAGGCCATGGCGGGATCAGAAATTGAGCACGCCAAGTGCCGAAGAACGGGCACCGCACGCCGGCGAGGAACCCAGAAGCGGGACGAGCGCGGATAGCTTAGCCGCAGGAGAGGAAGGCGGCACTCCCTCCGGCAAGGGGGCAGTCGAATCGGGTCGTATAGGCTGGCCGGCAAGCGCAACGGTCATGGAGGAGGCTGCCACTCTGGCGGCGGCGTTGGCGCAGACAGCCAGGGAAGGGGAGGAGGCGCGGGCGAGGTAGTGTGAGGGTTTAGCAAAGCTGAACGGTTTTATCTGCTTGCCCCATGTGTTTTTTTTTCCTTCCTTCGCCCTTCCATTTTGTGTTGCAATTTCTGGACAGCTACTCAGTGACACCGAGCTCTCAAAGAACTCCCTCCGGTCTGATTTAATTGACGTTTTCGACATACTTGTTAAAAATAAGAAAGTTGTAAAATGATAATTTTACCCTCCCACTAGACATTGCATCAGACCTCTCCATCCTTGTCGTACCGCAAGATTCCGATCCTCTCCATCCCTGTCGCCGCCGCAAGACTCCTCTCCATCTCTGTCGCCGGCGCAAGAGCCCGAATGCGCCATCACCGCTGCCGTCATACGCGACAGACGTGACCTAGTCAACGCTCCCACTGAGATTCCACGCGCCTCCGTCCCACACACTTCCGTCATCCCGTCAAGATCCGAAGCATCGTCTTCTCCGTCGATCTTCAAGTGGACTTGAGAAGGGATGAGAGAAGGAAGGAGAAGAGGATCAGAAAATTGAAGCAGGCAGAGTCCGCTGCTGTTTAGGAGACGCGGGTGAGAGAGGTAGTGTAGGCGGAGGACAAGAAAATCTGGTGGAGCTTGCTCATCCTGCTGTTGCGACAGAGTACAGGTGGGTTAGATCTTAAAAGTTTGCATGATTTTTCACATTATAGAATCATTGAAATTTGTTAGCAGGTTCAATATAGCGTGGACTTGGGCAATGTTTATATTGTTTTACTATTGCTTAGTCAGATCACAAATGCAGGAATTACATGGGTGATACTCATACTGAATCACTTAGTTAGAGATAGTTTTACCTATTGACCATTGATTAATAGTTTTTCGATAAATAGTGCATGGCAAGCTATATTTATTGATATACACAAATGAAAGAGTAAGTAAAACTAGGACAGAAAGGAAATAGTGGTCTAAAATAATTGAAGGCATCAATCTACTAATATACCAATATACATAGAACACTGAGCTTAAAATTACTGCACTTTCTAGAACACAATCTCTAAGGTTGTCTAAGTAACTGCATATAGAAAGCAATCGATCCTTTCAGTAATCTCATGAAAGAAACCTCTAATTTTAGCAAACCAGTAATCCAAGTTAGCCTCTAATTTTTAACAAAACCAACAGTCTAAATTGGCCTCTAATTTTAGCAAAACCAACAGTCCAAATCAGTGTCTCTGCAGTAGAACATGAAAAGATACACATCAAGACATTTCAAGTCAAGGAGTGACTTTATCACTGTAAAGCCAAAGCACTTTCATCACTCTTGTGCAATTTAGAGTCCAAACCAAAAAAAAAGGAACCCACTCAGAAAGAGCATACCTATTCACTGATGCTTGTGCATTCCTGATTCAGGAGTGACATTTGGACAAAGTAGAGGTGTAGAGTAGGTTCCAACAATCACATTGTTGCAGATGATAGCTGAGCTGCAACACAGTAGATTTTTTTTATGAAGTTGTCATCAAAGAAAAATCCTATTATTCATCTGAAGATGACATAAAAATTTTGTTTGAAGGATGTGGCAGTATGACAACAATTAATTGCATCACTTTTTCTGAGAGTAGAAAATTCAGGGTTATCACCATTCTCACGTTTAAGGTCAGCTTCAATGTCTGTTTTGCTTCTTTTAGTTTATATTAGATTGTCTACTCTTTGTACTACATCATATTTATTTGCATATCATACAACTTTAGACATTTGGTCACTGCATTACGCGGCAGATGGTTACTTGGCTTGTTAACAACTACAATTTGAAAGTTGTACATTTAGCAACTTCAGAATTTTTTATCAGTCTGTCTTTATGGCCTCTAATTCCATAAATTTTTCATTTGTATGGTCTCACTTCCATTTAATTTTGCATAATTGAACTAAATCGACTAGTTATCATATTGTAGCTTTGTTATATTTTCAGGGGCTGATGTGCTTTTGCTGAAGCTGTTAACACACTTATGATCTTCCATGGGGCGTCGTCCACGTTTTTACCCTCCCATGTTGTCCAATCGGTGCTCTGGTATGATGGCACCCGTTTCATCCCCACCATGCATTGGCGTTGGCGGTGAACCATGCGTTGCATCCGAGGTTAGCCTCACAAGGGTAGAGGGGTTGGTGCATCATCGAGTTCACGCAGGCATCATCACACGGATTCATCTTCTCCATCCCCAAGGTACATGTCTTGAATTTTCAGGTTTTGTAGTTTCTTTGATTTTTTGTCCACGTTTGATGATTTATAGACTAATCGATGCTCATGTAGGGTCATGCAAGGACAACTAAATTATCTAGAAGAAGGGCAAAGGAGCAAGAAAAGAAAGTCCCCTATAGTAACCATACCACTCTTTCAATCTCCATTAAGCAGAATGTTGTTGTCACCAAGGATGATGTCGCTATCAGCTTCAACAACTAATACAAGCTATCAAGGTCAAAGAGTAATGGGTGATATTGATTTAAATGTGGCACTAGAACGAGATGGTGAGGATGCCCAAGGGGGTGATGAGAATGTCCAAGGGAATGATGAAAATGTCCAAGTAAATACACGCAGATATGTAGTACCCAATGATGATCAACGAAGAGCAATATTTGATTCATTGCTAGCTAGGGCCAGAAATGGTAATTTGAGGGGCCATGAGACAATTGAAGTTTCTACACAATAGTCTGTACCTGTGCGAATAGTGCAGAGAATATGGAAATATGGAAAATCTTTCTTGGATAAAGGTGTATCGGTAGATGTTTCAAATCGAAGAAAGACAAGGTGCGGGCGCAAGAAGAAAGAGGTGGATGTATCAACAATTAGCAATCTTCCCATCTCAGAACGTACAACAATAGAACATGTGGCAAAACACCTCGGCATAAGTAAAAGCAAAATGCATCGGATGAAGAAAGCAGGTGAAATAAAGCATGTTTCAAACTCCCTAAAACCCCTCTTGACAGATAACAACAAGAAGGATAGGCTCAATTGGTGTTTGCACATGCTTGAACCAATAACCATACCACATGATCCCATGTTCCAAGGGCTCTTTGATTATGTCTACATCGATGAAAAGTGATTCAACATCACAAGAAAAAACATTGAGGTACTACACTGCCCCTAATAAGCAGCAGCCAATACGGACGTGCAAGAGCAAGAACTACATTCCAAAAATCATGTTTTTGGCTGTTGTAGCACGACCAAGGTTTGATTCAAATGGAAATTTCACTTTTGATAGTAAAATTGGTTGTTTCCCCTTCGTAACATATGTCCATGCTAAGAGATCAAGTGTTAATCAACCTGCAGGGACACTTGAGATGAAACCTATTGAGTCGGTAACTAAAGATGTGATGAGAGATTATATGATTGACAAGGTTCTACCAGCCATTCGTGCAAAATGGCCGTGTGAGGACATTGGAAAGACTATCTATATCCAACAAGATAATGCCAAGCCTCATATCTCTCTCAATGATAGACTCTTTTGTGAGGCGGCTCAGCAAGATGGGTTTGGCATTAGAATTGTTTGCCAACCAACTAACTCTCCAGATTTGAATGTATTGGACTTAGGATTTTTTAATGCCATTCAGTCAATACAATACAAAACAACAGCCTTAACAACAGAAGAATTGGTAGCCTCCATGGATAAGGCATTCAAGGATTATCCAACATGTAAGGCAAACCGATTTTTTTTGACTCTTCAAGGATATATGAAGGAAATCATGAGAGTTAGGGGTGGCAATGGGTATGATATTCCACACATAAGGAAATCAATGCTTGAGAGGCAAGGGTGCCTTCCTTTGCAACTCAAATGTGATGCCACATTGGTCAATGATGTTATGGAGATGCTTGAGAGGTAAGCACTTTGCATATTCTATTTTCTTTTGTCTTCTTATTCTTTTGGAACTGATATGATTATCTTTACCCTTGTTTCCAATTACGTAGAGATAACACGCACTGAGGCCGAGCTTTCCTGCTTGACTGCACACCCTTAGTTGTAACCAGTGTTTCTCTGATGTCGAGGTATTTGATCCTGTTTATGAAAATTTCATACTGTCATTTTCTGTCCTCTAAAGCAGATCCCATTTAAGTTAGATATTTTGTCTTCTACTCTCAATGCATCTATATTCTATTCCTGATAGAGAGCTTTACTCTGCATTATATCGGTCTTTATTCATGCAGTACCGATGGGAACAAAGCAATTCATGTTTTGTTACCAACCATCTTCCCCTTTTCATTTCTATAAGCTGCATTCATAACCTCGTCTCAAGGATTTTTGACATATATACAGAAAATATTGAGTGTTCAGTACGTGATTTCAGATTACTTTCACATATCTCCAGAGAGCAAGCACCTCATCTCAAAATTTTTTTACGCCAACCTAGAATTTGTGAGTTTTTAAAATTGTTTGTTGTATAGTATCACTTGCTTCTTCAGCTATGGGATACCATCTATTATTTGTTTTTTTAGAGTATCACCACGCCTGAATCTCGCAGCAGACCTCATGGATGATGCCACAATGAGCAGCCAATATGAGAAGGCTGACCATCTTATGCAGAACATGAATGAGATAATGTAGATTCTGGCGGAGGCAACCATACCAGCTGCTGACACGTGTGAAATGAATGAGTTCTTGTAATGACAGCCTTGACCTTGATGATAATATGGAGGATCTAGACTGGGACCTTGACATTGACATTGAGAGCAGCAGAGAGATAGTGTATGTCATGTGAAGTTTGTTTGTACTAATACATTTCTCATTGGTCTTCATTGCTTCATGAACTTGCAACAGCCATGTTGCTGATCAAACAACGTGGAATCTGCACACCTGGATATGTGTTGTATGCACTCGGGATATCTAAACGCGAAAACACAGATTTAGCTTCAGTGGTTAAGTTGAAGTTGATGACTTATTGACAAGTCGGTTCATGTCTTTTGAATTGTCTTGTTTACCTCTGTCTTGACTTTGTGAGCATTTGTCCTCTTCCGCAAAGCGTTATTTGCAGCTCCAGTCTCTGGCTTGCCTTTGTAAGCATCTGTTTTCTTCTGCCGAGTTTATTTGGAGAGCTGAAATTTTTCTTGTCTTGTTGATTTTTTTACCTTTTTAATCAGAATTGGCTGAGCACCATAGTGTTTTTTACTAAAGTGAACCAGTAAAAAAATTGGGAAGGCTAATTGATTAGTGTGAGTATGCCTCAAGTGAACCTGTTCAAAATGACATTGAATGTGCCGTGTTCGTTGGGGAAAAGTGGTTCCCTCTCGGACAGCTTGGCCCCACCAGCGCCGCCTCAGTCATCACGGTGTACGACGCGTGCGTGCTTTCTCGCCTCCGCTACATACCAGCAGACGTCGGGCAAAAAAGGAAAAACAATTTTGACACGACTACCGACGTCAAATAAAAAGACATTTTTTTCAATTGACTTACCACGTCAATTAAATCAGACCGGAGGGAATAACATGCTTCATGAGATTTGAAAATTTCCATCATCCGCCAAGGGAAAATATATATGTTACAAATCATAAAAAAAGTGATGCTAACATTCAACCGATTAAGATAGGTTCTTTTTCAATCTCTGAAAAAAAACTCTCACGCCAGTTTTCTCTACATAGATCGTCCGACACCCCTCCTTCATTCGTCCTCGACGGTGTTTCGGTTGTTGGGTCTGTACTTTCTTTTCCTATCACGCTAACTCGTCGATTGTATGCTTCTTCACCCGACCATTGTCCCAACCGCCATCTCCCATGACCAACGGTGCCCCACCACCTCGCCGTCCGACTTGCCCGCCACCACCGGTCCACCGCCTAACCTTCCCCTAGAACCCCTCTAAGTCTGGTAGCCATTGTCGGTGCCCAGTAGACCGGGTACCCCCGCGTAGAGGGTTGAAGACAGCCCAGACCCTGCCTCCCTGCTAAGGCGGGCGCTGGCGCGGCCGTGAGTCCTTGGCCTCGGGGTCGACCCCGGAGTTGTCACGTGTGCCTAGGCTTTGGAGGCGACACATGCCCTTGGCCCTAGAATGAGCCTCCACGCTGAGGTGAGGTGCCATGTGTATCTGGGCTCTGAACCTCCTCCCCGCTGACGAGGGCTCCGGAGCCAACACATGCCCTAGGTCCTGGACAAAGCCTCCCCACTGAGGTGAGGTCTGAAGCTGCCACGTGTATTCGGGCACGGAACCCCCTCCCCGTTGAGGGGGGCTTTAGCGCCAACACGTGCCCTTGGCCCCGGACCAAGCCTCCCCAGTGAGGTGAGATCAGGGGTTGCCACAAGTATCCGGGCTCCGAACCTCCTCCGCTTGTTAGGTGATGATGAAGACGCCGCCTTGTCGCCGCGTCTCCTCGCCCTGTTTGGGCAGATTAGTGTCGTTGGGCGGCACTGTACCGCTATCACGCTCCGCCGTCCTATCTTGGCACCGTAATGGCGAACGGGCAAGGGACGGAGCGTGTGTAGTGCGCCATGCTTCTGGGGAAGGCACGGGCCTTGAATGTGAAGCCTGGCAGCGCACTTCTCTTCTTGACTTCATCGACCCACGGCCCACGAAGGATCATGGCACACGTGGCGGCTCTGGAGCTCTTATCGATGGGCTTGGAGTCCGGGGACACGTGGCGGCTCCGGACCTTACCTCGGCGGGGAGACTTGGACCGGAGGCCGGGGCTCGTGACAGCACCGGAGCTGTCCTCAGCGGGGAGGCGGCTCGGAGCCTGGGGACACGTGACAGCCCCGGACCTCACATCAGCAGGGAGGCTCGGACTGGAGCCCGGGGCACGTGTCAGCACCGGAGCTGTCCTCAGCGGGGAGGCGGCTCGGAGCTAGAGGACATGTGTCAGCTCCGGACCTCATCCCAGTGGGGAGGCTTAGGCCGGAGCTCGGGGCACGTGCCAGCCCCGGTGCTGTCCTCTTCGGGGAGCTGGCTCGGAGCCGGGGACACGTGGCAGCCCTGGACATCACCTCAGCGGGGAGGCTCAGGTCGGAGCCCAAGGCACGTGTCAGCTCCGGAGCTTGGGCGCACACAGTAGCTCTAGGGCTGACCATGGGGCCCAAGGCACGTGGCTTTTGCTAGGGCCCGCCTCAGCATGGAGGCGGGGTCCAGGTTATCTTTTACCCACTACGCGGGGTACCTAGTCTGCAAAGTACCGACAATAAGTATTATATAATATTTTAATTTTCAATACACATCAAAATCGATATTTATATTGAATATAAAGAGTTTTATTTCGTAAATTGTTTAGTATAAAACATCTAATTTCAAATGACTGAAAATAAGTAAAGAAAGCTACATAGGATGCATGGGGAATGCTACTGCGAGTGAATACATTATAGGGGAGGGCACACTTAACTGTTGGCCGTAAAACCGAAATAAACCAAAATATGAGTTAACTAAAATTTTTGGTTAAATGCAGTTATCACTTTTGTATATTTTGGTTAACTAAATTTTATTCCGTTATCACATTGTATTAATCGAACAACCGATTTAGCCGAAATTTAATCTACACTACCTCACAACCTATAAAAACAAAGATCAATATTACTGATCATCACCCTCATCGATATTTTTCTCGTAGTCCAACCCAATCTTGATAATCTCCATCCATCACCGGTCAATACATGTAATTTATATATATATTTTTATTTTTAATATATTTATTATTATTTTTATTCAATAAATTATATGGTAGACCAAAATGCGGTTAATCTCAAAATCAAACAGAATTAATCGTAACAGAATTGTGGAGTTATAACTTTTTTAGACAGCGTTCGGTTATCAAATTTTCATAATCGAAATTTTTCTTAACTAAATTAATCAAACGCTCACCCCTATACATGAGCAACGTCTGAACCTTAAACGCCTCGAATATGGTGATGGCACAGCAACTGCAATGAACGCTGAAGTAGAATAACAACAGCAAATCCCCATAGAACAACTTCTCTTCCTATCTGTAGTGCATCGAATATCTAATCTGAATTCCTAACACGAAACATTTACATCAGCCAGTTCAGCGCACACTGAAAAAGGTTAGCGCTGACGCAATCTTTGTGCTCTGATTATGTCCTCCCAGCAGCATTGCATCTGCTTGTCCGTTTGGCAACCCCTGAAGAGCAGCGACACTTCCAGCTATTCATCAGGTTGGGCGCCAGCAAAGTTATGCCATCATCTCATACAAACTGTCATCAGCAGGTAAAGTCACTTATAAAATGGCGGATTCTTCTGAAAAGTCCGGGGAGCAGATACTGGTAGGGATCCCGTCCGCGCTCTCTCACCTAGGATATCATGCTGGAGAGCATTAGGATCTCGACTTCCTTCAAGGTGTGCTCTTGTGCCTGCATCATTCCTCCTTTGAGCATTGATACCAAGGGTACTCAGAATGATACCAATCTGTTCATCGACTGTCCAGTATATGTCAATCCCTGAAGGCATCGCTGAGGAGGAGGTATTCCCAGGAGCAGGATTTTTCCCATTGTGGCTAGGTTCACCACTTGGATTCGCCAAGAAACGTGGGTTTCGTGCAGGCAACTCAACTCCAGGTCCCAGACAACAGAGGATCTTCGGTTGTCCCGAATATAATATGTGGCTGATTGGAACATTGGGTTGATTATTTGTGTGGTAGGAACAGGTGGCCGCTGCATCCCTGGTGCAGGCCTTGCAGGAGGTGGAGGATGGGCTATTGGATTGAACTGAGAGTGTGGGGCGAGCTTGTGGATTTGGACTGGGCTGCTTAAGCTGCTTGCAATTGGTGTGTCTCACACCCGGTTTGTCCCCAAAGAATAAGTGAGTGAATATCACATATATGCCAGGATCATTCTCTCATACATGTGATAACAAATAGTGAAACATCATTTATTACAAGCCAAGCGTTCGAATATAAATAAGTCTTACATAGCTTATATCTCGATGGAAGATAAAATGTTCATAACATTTAAATAAAGCAGCAGCGGAATATAAATCTTGTGAACTCCGTCACAGGCGTTGCCCGGGGGACTCCGTGAACCTAGAATCCTTCCTCGGGACCAAAGTATTGGTCATTAAACACCACATCATTCTCTTGACCTGAGCAGCAATATAAACCAACAGAAAAGCAAGTTTGAGTATCATGCGTACTCAGCAAGTGTGGGAAAGTTATGTCATGCATGGCTAGAGCAAGGAGAGGTTGAACTCATGGTTAAAGCACTACGCAATTATTACCTATCATCTTAGCTTATTAAGCACCTACATTACTACACAAGTGAAATAGATCCCAATCCCTCAACCCATCATCATTTTCAAATAAACACAGTCTCATTTCCAATGTTAAGCTTCCCGCTTAACATCCACAACTTCCCGATTTATCATCCTCTAATCATGAATAAGTCCAAGCCGCTCTTGACCGTGAGCACGGCTGTCATGACAGTTTTGACTCTGCAGAGTTTGCACCACTGTACCCACATGTAGTGATTTCATCCTCTGTTGCCGGGTGCACTAAAATAACCTCCATTATGCCAGTGGCCGCGAACCACATTCACACTTCCCAGGTGTGTAGCCAGGAGATCACTACGTGGCCTTTACAAAGGGATTCCCGACGAGCGTGGGCCCACTGAGGTTTCACCCCTAACAGCATACAAGAGGCTCCAACCCTGCTGCAGTGGCCCCCTCTTGAGTCTTGCGGTTCATATGGTAGTCCAGCTGACACCTACTCCCTGCACCATCCAACACACCCATACTACGCCGGGGATACACCTAATTAATTGGACCAAGCCGCCCCATCTCAGCATGTGGTTGGCACGGTAAAGCCAGGCTACATGCTCCATGAACCGGTCCTTAGGATCCAGGCAAGTACTAAACACAAATCCGAGTCTCGTGCACACAGCACCAACCAAATCATCCAACTTGTCTCAATCCCTACCTCTACATAACTCATAATATCTCATTCGAGAGTAAGATAAATAAATTGATGATCTCGTATCCCAATTATCCCATTCTAAGCATGGCTAAGCATAAGCATATAAATAAATGACATGATAAAATAAATCCCAACCCAAGCTATAAGGAAACAAGCTAATGCAATTCTAGGGAAACTTCCTAGCATGGGTTTCATATTTTAATTGACCATGCAAATAATTCTACCTACATCCTAGTATAGAATCAAAGTGGTCAAGGACACTTGTCTTCTTCCTGCTGCTCTGGGAATGGAAAGTCTTGGTCTTGGAACGGGAGAACTTGCTCTGGGGCAGGTTCTACTCATGCCAATACACATAGTAAAAGAAAATAACAATCCATAAGACATAGTTCATACTTTCACTTCAAACAAACCACACATACATTTCTATGAAAGTCATTCACATTTCTAAGTGTTGTGGTTACTCTACATGTGTTGATTTTTAGCCTACATGTACTTTTAAACATATGTATATGATTTCTAACTTTTGTATTCAGATTTCTGTTTGCACACTATATATGAATTTCTAATTTAAACAAATTCTTTATATTTAATTAATACACTTCTTAGCTACCAAGTTTGCATGAAAGGTAATTTTCTACTCCAAATAGGTTTTCAGATCTTCTACCAAATCCTAAACTGGAGTTTTTGGATTTGCAGACTTCATTTATCATTTTCTAATTATGCATACCTATTTTCCTATATTTTTTATATTTATTTTCTATGCCTAAAAGTGAGTTTTAATATTAAATAGTAGGACATATCATCTAAACAGAATAGGTTCTGATCTAAAATATTAAATAATATATTTTTGAACTTCTCCTCTGATGTGAACTAATTTAAATTTATTTTATCAGTTTTCAGAATTATTTCCTAGCCTAAAAATATGTTTCTAGAACTAATAAATATGAACAACACTTAGGCAGATTTCATTTCAGCCTAAAATCTATTTTTAACTCATTCTAAAGTTTTCCAAGTGCTAGGAGAGTTTAAATTTGAATTTGCACATGTGTTTGCCTTACCTTTTAAATTTAAATTCTAGTCACATATTCAAATTTCTGGATTTAATATCATATAGGGTCAAAAAGGTAAATCCACCCTACTGCAGGGTTTAATTTATTATTTCCTAAATTTCCAGGGGTCTAACTACACATAACAGAGGGGTCTTCTAATTTTTATTAAGTCCAGGGGCTAAAACTGATTTTTAAATGAATTTACACGAATTTCTGAAAGTCTAGGGGCTAGATTAGAAGTTTTCAGGGCTAGCTCGTGTTTTCCGAAATCCCCAGGGGGTAGCGCGTAAGAATCCCCGCCTTTATAATGCAGGGTCGATGTGGACCGTCCGATTTAAAATAGACGGCTGAGATTATAACGTGAAGCGGTACGGGTTAGATCTAATAGGAACCGCACAATTTAAAATGGACGGGCCTCAGGGGGCCACGTCGTCCTGGCCGTGAGCAGGCGGCGCTACCCGGCGGCGTGCGACGGAGGGGGGCGGCGATCTTGCCGGAGATCTTTGGGTTTTTGTCTATACTACCTAAAACTTGGATTTTTTGGCACAGAACGGTAGAGGGGTGGTCGGGGATCTCACCTCGAGGTTTTTCTTGAGCTCGGAGGCCCTGGAAGGTGGTCGGCAGCGAGGTCCGAGATGAAACGCGGCGGTGCTCGCCGGAGCTGCGTCCAGAGCGCAAAACACCGGGTTTTCTTCACTTGCGTGACTCCCCGGTGGCGATGGAACATAATCAGCGCGTTAGATCAGGAAGTCCGAGCAAGGATCGAAGGAAAACGGTGATAAAAGTTTCGGTTCTCACCGGAGAGAAAAGTGGAGCGGCGCTGGGGAATTCGGCGAGTTTCCTTGCGTGAATTGTACGAGGAGAGGCGGCGGAGGATCGGTTTGGTTAAGTAGCAGCGTTCGGGGCCAAAGATCGGACTGGGGGCGCGGGTTTCCGGAGGTTGGTTTGGATTCGGGTGCGAGAGAGAGGGCGGTCGGTTGGGGCGCGCGGGAGGAGAGGTATGACACGCGGGCCCCGCGTGTCAGTGAGAGGGAGAGAGGGGGGCGCGGGTTCTGGCTGGCGGGGGGGGGGGGGTCTTGGGCCGGCTGGCGGGTTTCGGCCCACTGGCCGGTTCCGGGTTTCTTTTTCTTTTTCCTTTTCTTTTTCTGTTTTGATTTAAATTTGAATTTTAGTTTGAATTTGAATTTCTGCACCACATGCAATACGTCTAAAATTTTTTAAATTCCCGTCTTTAGCAGGTTTTAGGGTGTTACAGCTCTACCCCCCTTAAAAGAAATCTCGTCCTCGAGATTGGTGATTCTAAGAAAACAAATCCGAAAATTGTGCCTTTAGCTCGTCTTCTCGCTCCCATGTGGCTTCTATTTCCGAGTGATGCTTCCACTGCACTTTGCACATTCGGATTCTTTTATTTCTTGTGAGGCGTTCCATTGTCTCCAAAATCTTGACCGGTTGCTCGGCATAAGAAAGATCCTCTCGTACATCCACCTCATTCATGGGTAACATTTCTTCGGGCGTTCTTAGTCATTTCTTGAGCTCTGACACATGGAATACATCGTGCACATCCGATAGGCGAGCCAGTAGTTCTAGTTGATATGCCACTTCGCCTTTCCTTTCCAGAATCTGAAAGGGTCCAATGTATCGAGGTGATAATTTCCCTTTCACCTTGAACCGACGAAGTCCTCGGATAGGGGACACCTTGAGATAGACATAGTCCCCCACGTTGAAAATGAGCTCTCTTCTCCGTACATCGGTATAGCTCTTTTGTCGGGTCTGTGCTATCCTCAAGTTGTTGCAGATTTCCTCACTTTCGTCTCGGCTTCTTGTAGTACTTCAGGCCCAAACACTTTACTTTCCCCTGTTTGGTTCCAAAATAGTGGAGTTCTGCACTTCCTCCCATACAAAGCCTCAAATGGTGACATCTTCATACTAGCCTGATAGCTGTTGTTATAGGAGAACTCCGCATATGGTAAGTTCTTATCCCAACTCCTATTGTTCTTGAGCGCACACGCTCTCAGCATATCCTCAAGGATCTGATTGGTTCTTTCCGTCTGTCCGTTAGTCTGGGGGTGATAGACAGAACTAAAATTTAGATGAGTTCCCATGGTTTCATGTAACTTCTGCCAGAACCTTGAGGTGAACTGTGTCCCTCGATCTGACACTATCTTCTTTGGCACTCCATAAAAACATACGATTCTTGACATGTACAATTCTGCCAACTTGGATCCGCTGTAGCTTTCTTTCACGGGGATGAAATGAGCTACCTTGGTTAGCCTGTCGATGATGACCCATATCGAATCATATCCCGATTGGGTCCTGGGTAGTACCACTATGAAGTCCATACCTATTTCTTCCCATTTCCATTCAGGCACTTTGAGTGGTTGCAATAGTCCTGCGGGTCGTTGATGTTCCGCTTTCACCAACTGACATGTGTCACATAGGGCAACATGTTCCGCGACATCTCGCTTCATGCCATACCACCAATACCTGCTCTTGAGGTCCTGGTACATCTTCGTACACCCAGGATGAATGGAATAGTCGGAATCGTGAGCCTCCTTCAAAATCAATTCACGGATCTCCTTTACTTCAGGCACACATATTCTTTTCCCGTGCCACATCGTACCTTGTTCATCCTCTCTAAAACCAGGGGCTTTATTTTCCTTGATGAGTTGTCTGATTTCTTGTATCTTCTCGTCATTCTTTTGACCCTCGCGTATGTCTTGCTCTAGTGTGGAGTCCACTTCTATGCGATGGCTTCACCACTATTCACCAGGCATAGATTGAGTCTTATAACATCATCCTTCAATTCTGCAGGCATGTCCTTCAAGCTCAACCTATTAACCTGCACTTTCCGGCTTAAAGCATCTGCTACGATGTTTGCTTTCCCAGGATGATAGTTGATGCCCGCATCAAAGTCATTGATTAGCTCTAACCATCTCCTTTGTCTGAGGTTGAGATTTGGCTGTGTGAAAATGTACTTTAAACTCTTATGATCCGTATATATCTCTGTCCTCTTCCCCATCAAGTAGTGCCGCCAAATTTTTAACGCGTGTACCACTGCGGCTAGTTCTAGGTCATGTGTAGGATAGTTCTTCTCGTGTTTCCGGAGCTGCCGGGATGCATAAGCCACGACATGCCCTTCTTGCATGAGAACGCATCCCAACCCATTTCCAGAGGCATCGCAGTACACCGAAAAGTTCTTCTGCATATCTAGCATAACTAGCACTGGGGCTATTGTCAATCTTTTCTTTAGCTCCTGAAAACTCGTCTCGCACTGTGGCGTCCATGTGAATGTGATTCCCTTCTCCAACAGTTTGGTGAGGGGTCTCGAAATCTTAGAGAAACCCTCGATAAACCGTCGATAGTATCCAGCCAATCCTAAGAAGCTTTAAACTTCCCCGACATTCTCAGGGGTCTTCCACTTCTGTACATCCTCGATCTTGGCGGGATCTACGGAGATTCCTCCCTCCAAGATTATATGTCCTAAAAAGGGAACTCTCTTCAGCCAAAACTCACACTTACTCAACTTGGCATATAGTTGGTGTTCTCTCAGCTTTTGCAACACCAACCTTAGATGTTCCTCATGTTCTTCTTCATCTTTGGAGAAGACGAGAATGTCATCAATGAAAACCGCCACAAATTTGTCTAGATATTCCATGAATACCTTGTTCATGAGGTACATGAAGTATGCCGGGGCATTAGTTAGCCCGAAAGGCATGACGGTGTATTCATACAGTCCGTACCGAGATACGAAAGTTGTCTTTGGAATATCAGTTTGCCTTATCTTAAGTTGGTGATATCCCGACCTGAGATCAATTTTCGAGAACACACAAGCTCCCCTCAACTGATCAAATAAGTCTTCAATGCAGGGTAATGGGTACTTGTTCTTGATGGTTACTTCATTTGAGGCACGGTAGTCTACGCATAACCTTTGGGTTCCGTCCTTCTTGGGCACAAATATTACTGGAGCTCCCCATGGTGAGGAACTAGGACGAATATACCCCTTCTCCGTCAATTCTCTTAAATGATCCTTGAGTTCTCCCAGCTGCTTGGAGTCCATCCGATAAGGTCTCTTGTATATCGGAGCTGTTCCAGGCACTAGCTCAATCGCGAATTCCACTCCACGATCGGGAGGCATACCTGGCAACTCCTCCGGAAAAACATCTGGATATTCCCTGATGATCCTGATCTCTTCCACCTTCACCTCGACTTGATTTAATTTACTGTCCCTCCTGGGCTCTTGTATTGTTATGAACTTTACGCTTGTGCCACTAGGGTGAGTTAGTTCCACCGTTCTAGTCGAACAATGGATGATTCCCTTATGTTTGGTCAACCAATCCATACCCAGAATAATATCTATCCCTTGTGAATCTATCACTATGAGGTTAGCAGTAAATACTACCCCATTAATGTCTAGGTTCACCTTGGGACACACTCGTCTTGTCCTTATTTCTCCACCTGGAGAGTTTACTGCTAGCATATGGTTCATTTGTGTTGTTGCTAGATCATGCTTCTTAACAAACCCTTGGGCAATGAACGAGTGGGTAGCACCAGAATCGAACAACAGGGTTGCAATGTGTAAATTGGCAGGAAACTTACCAACTACCACGTCGGGTGCCTCTTGCGCTTCTTCCATGGTCACGTGGTTCACCCGTCCTCGCATCACATTATGCTGTTGCGGCTGCACGGGCTTCTTCTTTGGGCACTTATGGGCGTAGTGCCCCACTTCACCACAGTTAAAGCATTGCACCCCAACCTTAGGTGTCTGGCCTTTGTTGTCTTGAGGTTGGTTTGGGGGTCCTTGTACTGCTGGTCGAGGTTGATATGTGGGGCGAGGCTGCTGTACAAACTGACGTTGTGGCTGTGTTGGTGCTGACGGAGGCCTAAAGTTCGGGTTGTACCCTCTTGGTGTGGAGTAGGGTACCGCAGCATGGCTCGTCTGCCCTGCGGGTTGCTGCATCAGACGTGGGCAGGTGTTGCTACCCGAGGCTTGGTGTGACCATCCCGCCTTCCTCTTGTTTTCATTTTCCAAGGCCTTCAGCTTCCTTTCCACAACAAACGCTCTGTTCACCATCTTCTGGAAGCTTTCATACTCGTTGGAGGACATTGCACACTGCATTTCCGTTGTAAGTCCTTCCACAAAGCAGTCCTGTTTCTGCTCATCAGTCTCTATGTCCCGTGGTGCATAACGGGATAGTTGGGTGAATTTAGTGAGGTATTCCCTCATCGTCATGTTTCCTTGCTGTAGCCCCAAGAACTCCTTTCTCTTGTTTTTAAGTTCACCCCTTGGTATGTAATGGTTGCGGAAGCTACGCTTGAACTCTTCCCAAGTGATGTTTTCAGGGTCATGATGGGCGGCCACATAAGCGGTCCACCAATCAGCAGCAGGTCCATGCAATTGGTGAGAGGCAAACAGCACCCTCTCATATCCTTGGAATTGTATGATCCTCATCTTGCTCTCAATGGTCTTTAGCCAATCATCTGCCTCCAGAGGTTCAACAACACTTGCAAACTTTGGAGGTTGAGTCCCTAGAAACTCACTCAACCTTGGTTGGCGTGGTGCAGCTTGTGGAGGTGGAGCTTGGTGCAAGTTGGCCACCACTTGAGTCAGGTTCTGGATGAGCTGATTTTGATTCTCAAGCATTTGGTGGATGGGATCAACTCCTTCACGGCGACCACCCCTGTCTTGGCCTCCAGAAAGATGAGGGTTGCCGGCCTCATCGTTGTTGTTGGCGGGGTTGGCACCACGACCCTTTTCTCTTCCGGCCATCTATCATGATCAACCAAATGTCAATTTAAAGCATTACATATTATCTTACCAATTTGCTTGTTTTAAACTTAAAATTTTGAGACCTTATTATATTTATATTTTCTGAAGGTTTCATGTCTCATGTGAAATAAACGCACTCTTTATTTATAGGGGTTCACACATCAAAGCAAAACAATCCTGAAGACGAGGTTGTGGACAATTGCCCCTGGCTTCCACAACTCACGTCACACACCAAACATAATCACACCATTAACTAAGGAATTGACTCGCCTACTCGATAACCTGCTGAACTAAGGGAAAGGACTCTACACTACTCGTATCACTGAGCTGGCTCCTCGGGATCTTCCTCATTATTGCGGCTGCCTTCTGACTCCGCTTTGGGTGGGAAGGCTGCTGGTGGAGAAGTGTGACGACGCCTGATCGCCCGGCGATCGGGGGAGTCAGGAGTCCATGTGTCATTCACGGTGACACACAGTTCATTCCCATCTCTTTCTCTCGCCCTCAAGCTGGCTCGAAGCAACGCCTCAGTCTCCTTCAGGGTGTCACGTACATCCTGAAGCTCCTACTGACACTCCTGCAGTCAAGTGCTGAGCATAGCAGCATCCTCCAAGCACAAGTCCATGTGCTCATGGGAAGTCCCCTGTTGTACTGGCGGGTACTTGTACTCCGTTGTACCACTCTCACGCTGGAGGACATACATGTACTCAGTCCTGTCCAGGTGGCGACGGTAGATGTGACTCTGACAGGTGATTGCCTCCCAGGTGACATCCTTCTCCGCATCGACCTGTGTCGCTCGACAAGCTGGAGAGCGGTGGATCTTGAGCAGCTGATTTTCGTGGATAATCCTCATTTCTGAACTCCACTCTTTCCGCTTCTCACGGATGGTTCGGGTGGAGCTGTAGTGTATGATTAGCTTGCCCGTATTGCCGGCGGCTTAGAGTATGCGTCGAAGACGGCGCAACAAGCCTCCTACTGCCAATCCGTAGGAGAGATACGTCACCGGACGGTCCTCCTCTCTCAGGGCAAGGGCAACTACGGGAACTCTCCCTCCGGTGGACTTGCGGGCGGTACGGATCATGCGGACCATCTAAAACATAAAGCATTTAAAATTAAGTTAGATAAGATTCTGAACAAAAATCCTATTTTAAATAAAAGTTGGGGTAAGATGAATAAAGTGACCCCATTAAATAACACTTTTCAACCCACACCTTTGTAAAATAGTCTTTAAGAAAATAGGGTCCTTAAATACGTCCATTTCTACCTAGGTCCACGTTCCTACGGGCAACCTTGGCTCTGATACCACTTCTGTCACACCCGGTTTCTCCGAAGAACAACCGAGTGAATATCACATGTATGCCAGGATCATTTTCTCATACATGTGATGACAAATAGTGAAGCATCATTTATTACAAGCCAGGTGTCGAATATAAATAAGTCTTACATAGCATACGTCTCGATGGACGATAATAAGTTCATAACATGTAAATAAAATAGATGTGGAATATTATCCTTGTGGGCTCCGTCACAGGCGTGGCCCGGGGGACTCCATGAACCTAGAATCCTTCTTCGGGTCCGAAGTCTTGGTCATTGAACACCACATCATTCTCTTTTCCTGAGCAGCAATATAAACCAACAAATATGCAAGTTTGAGTACCATTGGTACTCAGCAAGTGTGGGAAAGTTATGTCATGCATGGCTAGAACAAGGAGAGGTTGGACTCATGGTTAAAGCACTATCGCAATTAATACCTATTACCTTAGCTTATTAAGCACCTATATTACTACATAGGTGAAATGGTCCCAATCTCCCATCCCATCATCATAATCAAATAATCATAACATCATTTCCAATGTTAAGCTCCCCGCTTAACATCCACAACTTCCAAAGTCATCGTCCTCTAATCATGAATAAGTCCAAGCCGCTCTTGACCGTGAGCACGACTGTCATGACAGTTTTGAGTCTGCAGAGTTTGCACCACTATACCCACATGTAGTGATTTCATCCCCCGTTGCCGGGTGGACTAAAAGAACCTCCATTATGCCAGTGGCTACGCACCACATTCACACTTCCCAGGTGTGTAGCCAGGAGATCACTACGAAGCCTTTACAAAAGGATTCCCGACGAGCGTGGGCCCACTGAGGTTTCACTCCTAACAGCATACAAGAGGCTCCAACCCCGCTGCAGTGGCCCCTTCTCGAGCCTTGCGGTTCATATGGTAGTCCAACTGACACCTATTCCCCGCACCATCCAACACACCCATACTACGCCGGGAATACACCTAATTAATTGGCCAAGCTGCCCCATCTCAGCATGTGGTTGGCACGGCAAAGCCAGGTTACATGCTCCATGAACCGGTCCTTAGGATCCAGGCAAGTACTAAACACAAACCCGAGTCTCGTGCACCCAGCACCAACCAAATCATCCAACTTGCCTTGATCCCTACCTCTACATAACTCATAACATCTCATTCAAGAGTAAGGTAAATAAATTGATGATCTCATATCCCAATTATCCCATTCTAAGCATGGCTAAGCATAACAATAAATGACATGATAAAATAAATCCCAACCCAAGATACAAGGAAACAACGTAATGCAATTCTAGGGAAACTTCCTAGCATGGGTTTCATATTTCAATTGATAATGCAATAAATTCTATCTACACATCCTAGCATAGGAACAAAGTGGTCAAGGACACTTGCCTTCTTCCTGCTGCTCTGGGAATGGAAAGTCTTGTTCTTGGAAGGGAAGAACTTGCTCTGGAGCAGGTTCTATTCATGCCAACACACATAGCAAAAGAAAACAACAATCCATAAGACATAGTTCAAACTTTCACTTCATGCAAACCACACATTCACATCTATGAAAGTCATTCACATTTCTATGTGTTGTGGTTACTCTATGTGTGTTGATTTTGGGCTTACATGCACTTTTAAACATGTGCATATGATTTCTAACTTTTGTATTCAGATTTATGTTTACACACTATATATGAATTTCCAATTTGAACAAATTCCTTATATTCAATTGATACACATCTTAGCTACCAAGTATGTATGGAAGGTATTTTCCTACTCCAAATGGGTTTTCACATCTTCTACCAAATCCTAAACTGAAATCTTTGGATTTGGAGACTTCATTTATCATTTGCTAGTTATGCATACCTATTTTTCTATATTTTAAGATTTATTTTCTATACCTAATTATGAACTTTATTATGAAAATAGTAAGACACATCATCTAAACAGAATAGGTTCTGATCTAAAATATTAAATAATATATTTTTGAACTTCTCCTCTGATGTGAACTAATTTACATTTATTTTACCAATTTTCAGAATTATTCTCTAACCTAAAAATGTGTCCCTATAACTAATAAATGTGAACAATCAATTAGATAGATTCATTTCAGCTTAAAATCTATTTTTACTCACTCCAAAGTTTTCCAAGTGCTAGGAGAGTTTAAATTTGAATTTACAATGTGTTTGTCCCATCTTTTAAATTTTAAATACTAATCACATATTCAAATCCCTAAATTTAATATCATATAGGGTTAAAAAGGTAAACTCTCCCCACTACAGGGTCTATTATATTATTTCATAGATTTCCAGGGGTCTAACTACACATAAGAGAGGGGTTTTCCTAATTTTTATTATGTCTAGGAGCTAAAATTGATTTTTAAATAAATTTACATGAATTTCTGAAGTTCTAGGGGCTAGATCAGAAGTTTCCGGGGCTAGCTCGTATTTTTCGAGATCCCTAGGGGGTAGCGCGTAAGAATACCAGTCTTTCTAACCTGGGGCTGACGTGGACCGTCCGATTTAAAATAGACGGCTCAGATTATAACGTCGAACCGGTACGCGGGGATTTCAATTCTACCGTGTGATTTAAAATAGACGGCGCACAAGCGGCCACGTCGCTCTGACCGAGCGCGGGCGGCGCTTCCCGGCGGCGCGCGGCGGCGGGAGGCGGCGATCTCGCTGAAAAACTTCGGATCTTCATCAATTCTTCCTAAAACTGGGATTTCATGGCATAGATCGGTGGAGGGGAGGTCGGGGATCTTACCTCGGGGTTTTACTTGAGCTCGGAGGTCCTGGAAGGCGGTCGGCGATGAGGTCCGAGGTGAATTCACGGCGATGCTCGTCGGCACTGTGTTTGAAGCGCAAACCACCGAGTTTTCTGCACCTGCGTGATTCCCCGGAGGCGGTGGAACACGATCGACGCGTTAGATCAGAGAACCCGAGCAAAGATCGAGAGAAAACGGTGATCAGAGCTTCGGTTCTCACCGGGAGGAAAAATAGCCGATCGCGGGTGAATATCGGGACGATGCGGGTGTTTATATAGCCGGGGAAGGGCGGCGTTCGGTTGTGATCGAGCTGGAGTCGTCCAGAACTGAAATTCAGCTGGGATATGTGGGTATCTGGGGTGGTTTCGATTCGGGGGAGAGAGAGGAGTCCCGGTCGGCCGAGCAAGCGCGCGAGGAGGAAGAATGGCGGGCCCCACACGTCAGTGAGAAGAAAATGGGGCGCGCAGCTACGGGCTGGCGCGGGGGTGAGGTGGGCCGGCTGGTGGGTTTCGGCCCACTGGCCGGGGGGGGGGGTTGTTTTTTTCTTTTTGTTTTTCTTTTCTTTTTGAGTTTAATTTGAATTCCAATTTGAATTTGAATTCCTGCACCACATGCAATACGTCCAAAAATTTTTAAATTCCCCTCTTAACAGGTTTTGGGGTGTTACAGGTGCAGCTTGTGGGGTGGAGCTTGGTGCAAGTTGGCCACCACTTGAGTTAGGCTCTGGATGAGCTGATTCTGATTTTCAAGCATCTGGTGGATAGGGTCAGCTCCTTCACGGCGACCACCCCTGTCTTGTCCTCTAGAAAGATGAGGGTTGCAGGTCTCATCGTTGTTGTTGGCGGGGTTGGCACCACGACCCTTTCCTCTTCCAGCCATCTATCATGATCAACCAAATGTTAACTTAAAGCATTACATATTAACTTCTCAAATTACTTGTTTAAACTTAAACTTTTGAGGCCTTAATATATTAACATTTTTTGGGGGTTTCACGTAGATTTTTGGGAGTCACGTCTCACGCGAAAATAATTGCACTCTTAATTCATAGGGATTCACACATCAAAGCAAAGCAACCTAAAGACGAGGTTGTGGACAAATGCCCATGGCTTCCACAACTCACGTCACACACCAAACATTAACACACAAATAACAAAGGTATTGACTCGACTACTCGATAACCTGCTGAAATAAGGGAAAGGACTCTAAACGACTCGTATCACTGAGCTGGCTCTTCGGGGTCTTCCTCATTATTGTGGCTGCTCTCTGATTCCGCTTTGGGTGGGGAAGCTGCTGGTGGAGAAGTGCGGCGACGCCTGCTCGCCCGACTATCTGGGGAGTCAGGAGTCAGGAGTCCATGTGTCATTCACGGTGACACAAAGTTCATTCCCATCTCCTTTTTCTCTCGCCCTCAAGCTGGCTCGAAGCAACGCCTCAGTCTCCTTCAGGGTGTCACGAACATCCTGAAGCTCCTGCTGACACTCCTGCAGTCGAGTGCTGAGCATAGCAGCATCCTCCAAGCACAGGTCCATGTGCTCATGGGAAGCCCCCTGCTGTACTGGCGGGTACTTGTACTCCACGGTGCCACTCTCACGCTGGAGGACATACATGTACTCAGTCCTATCCAGGTGGCGACGGTTGATGTAACTCTGGCAGGTGATGGCCTCCCAGGTGACATCCTTCTCAGCATCGACCTGTGTCGCCCGACAAGCTGGAGAGCGGTGGATCTTGAGCAGCTGATTTTCATGGATAATCCTCATTTCTGAACTCCATTCTTCCCGCTTCTCACGGATGGTCCGGGTGGAGCTGTAGTGTATGATTAGCTTGCCCGTATTGCCGGCGACGTGGAGCATACGCCGAAGACGGCGCAACAAGCGTCCTACTGCCAATCCGTAGGAGTGGTACGTCACCGGACGGTTCTCCTCTCTCAAGGCAAGGGCAACTACCGGAACTCTCCCTCCGGTGGACTTGCGGGCGGTGTGGATCATGCGAACCATCTAAAACATAAAGCATTTAAAATTAAGTAAGATAAGATTTAAATAAAAATCGTATTTTGAATAAAAGTTGGGGCGGTGGACTTTTCAACCCACACCTTTATAAAATAGTTTTTAAGAATATAGGGTCCCTAAATATGTCCATTTCTACCTAGGTTCACCATTACAGGATTCCCGTCAGCATACGACGGCTAAAACCGTCGTATATAAAGCAGAAGCCGTCGTATATAAACTATATACGATGGTAGTTGTTTATATATGACTGTTTGTGGCCGTCGTATATATTTTGTCGTATATATAGTTATATACGATGACACCGTCGTATATAACAGTATATATACGACGACCACTTATATACAACGGCCCGTTTCGTCTACTTGGCCCAGTGGACCGGGGCCTTTATATACGACGGCTGGGTCAAGACTGTCGTATATAAGCTCTTATATACGACAGCGCATCGGCCCTGGCTGTCGTATATACGAGCTTATATACGACAGCCGCTGGACCCTGGCTGTCGTATATAAGAGCTTATATACGACAGCCTGGCCCAGCCGTCGTATATAATTTATGCTTATTTACGACGACCCTGTATAGCAACCGTTGTATATAAACTATACAGGCCGTCGTATATAAGCTTTTCTATTTTTTTTAAAAACAGAAAATGGCTAACCTAGCTCGATGACCAGCTACACATCCAAATCAATAGACAACAACAAAACAGTTTGATATATAAATTCACAACAAAGTGCAATAGTACACATCGACAATCACGAAGTCTGACATCCACACAATCAAAAACAAAATCACAAATCTATTGATTACTAGCCCCTCCACTACCTCCGGGAGCGAAGCAGTCATCCTGCCGCGGCGAACCTGGCGCCCTTAGCTGTGGCGATGGAGTCTGAGCCTCCGTCCCTGATCCCTGCGAAACACAGTGACATATGTATAAGTTTACAATTGTTTTTCTAGGTTCCTTAGGATTCTTAGAGGTTGGGGTTTCCACTTAATGTAACTTTCTTTTTATACCTGTACTCCAGGAAACTGCTCCTGTGGTGGCGACGGCTCCAGCACGAATGGAGGTGGCTGCCACAACGGTATCTGGATTTGCTTCCCTTGCTGTCGAGCTAGCGCCTGTCATTTCAAACATTACAATTTACAAAACTAATTGAAATACAATGTAATTAAATTATAATTGTATATTTCTTACTTCCATTGCCGCTTGCATCTGTGCCATATAGGACGCATGGTACGCCATGGCAGCCCTGTTGTTCTCTCGCTCTCTCGCCAAGGCCTCCTCCTGCCGAGCCAAGCTCTCCCGAAGCGCCATGACTTCGAGATCTCTCTCAGTGACACGGCGGCTGGAGGAGCCTGCGCCAGCAGCCGAAGACTGCGAGGAGCTGCCTCTCGCAGGTCGTGCCTCCCTAGAGTTGACGATTCCAGAGAATATGACAAGACTAAAAAAACGAATCAATTCAAGGTAAAATTAAATAATCTTGAATTGAAAACAATGAAAGTAAATGAATTCACCTTCCGTGTGCTTTTCCACCTCCGCTTGCATACGCGGCTTGAGGGTCGATGTTCGGGGAGTTTTCCCAATCGAACCCTTCGCCGTGTATCCTCACAGCCTCTTGCCCATACCTAGTCTGAAAAACAATGAAATTGTGTGAGTTCAACAACATATATAGTGTCAAATAATTTCAGAGGTCATGAAACTTACCAGGCGCTCCGCTGCGTACTGACTACACTGCTCCGGCTGAGAAGGGTCAGCATGACCTCTCCTATAGACCGCAGTAGCACTCGGTCGCACGTCGGTCTCCTTTTCCTGTGAACATATGTTAGTACGAACAATACTACATTATGAATATAATAAAAACTACCAAGAAACTTACCATCCGTTTAGCCATTCGCACAAAACCTTGGACGCCCATACCGTGCTTCCCTGAGCTCCCTCTGGCATCTCGAGCCTTCTTGGACTTAGCGATGAACTCATCGCTAGCCCAATACCTGCAAAGGGCTCGGTAATCTTCAGTTCGTCCCTGTAATCAAGGGACACTAACCTGCACACATGCGTAGTTCATTAGATGTTACTTAGCAAAATTAATATGAACAATTTAAAGATTACGCAACTTGCCTCTGCGTATTGCTCCTCCGTCAAGTAAGTGTCGGAGGCATCTCTGAACGACCCAACCTCGTGGTCGTGGAGCTTTAAGTAGTCGTTAACTACTTGACTCCGAGCGTTCGAAAGCATTTGCATAACAAGCTTCCGAGCGTTCACTTCTAACACGGAGCGGGCATGATCAATCTGCTCAGCCGGGTCCTCAAGGCGGTACCTGAGCTGTAGGAAGCCAACACAGTTTGACATATACGCACATTAATATTTGAAGGAACATAAAGAATTGAAACTTCAAATATTTATGAAAGTTACTTACCCAAAAATCTGCCCACACGTAGCTTCACGTCCATCGATCGCACCGGGGTAGTGCAGACGCACTAAGTTCTCAATGCAACCGTTCACCGTCCTGTGGTGTTTCTGCCCGTCGTACGAGAGGTCCTCCCAAGAACTAAAAAGACGTTTGTTAAGTCATTAAGTAAGATCATAGTCTTTGAGAACAAATAAAAATGAATACTTTATTAATGTGTTACCTGTCTCCAACCGGACGAATAATTACCGTCTCTCTAGGAATAGGTGGAGGACCAACAAAGTTACTCCTCCTCGTACGTCTCGTCTGCTGCGGCACCACGTCTGGTGACCCAGAAGACTGGTCACCGGACGTGTCCTCATGCTGGGTGCCCTCGGGCTCGCTGGGCAGACAACCCTGGGGGTGGCTGCCGGAGGGCTGGCTACCAGAGGGCTCGCTCCCCGAGGGCATGCTGCGTACCCGTCTCCTGAGGTGCCGCTCTGGCCTCGGACTCATAGTCCGAATCAGACTACAATGGTAAAGTAAGTAAGTTAAATTGAAAAAGTGATTTTAATAATTTTGTACGTTGTAGAAAAATTTACCTCTGTACGCTGCAAACTGACAACCCTGTCCCGCAACTCTGGACACGCACTTAACAGCTGAGTGCGTCTGCTCCCGCTGTAAGTGAAACCGTAGAAGTAGTCGTCTCTCTCCTACGAGGGGAGGAAACCCCTCACACTCGGCGCATTCTTCCCCTTCGAACCCTTTGAACACTTGCTTGACGACATCCTAATCAGTTTAAAAAAACATTACTCATAATCAGTTTCAAAAGTAATGTAAGCGATAATTAATGTCACTTTCATTTAAAAGAACATTACTCGTAATCAGTTTCAAAATTCATCAACATCATGATCATCAACATCACGATCATCAACATCGCGATCTGTCGTCTTGAGCTGTTTACGTTTCCGCTTTCGCATTGTAGATGTCTCTACATCTGCAACGTCTCCTACTAAGTTATCGAGTCCTGCACCAGGCTCGACGATAAAAGAGTCTGGCAACTCTTCGTCTTGGTAAACTTCTTCAGTGTCTCCACTATCATGATAACCATCATCTCCAGGAGTATACAAGCGCTCACGAGGATTCACTTTATATACCACCCACCAAGTGCTAAGCTTCTTACATGGATAAGGTAGATAATACACTTGTTCCATTTGATGTGCAAGAACGTATGTATCTAAACCTCGTAAGCGTTCGTTGTGATTCACTTCCACCATGCCAAATTGATTTTCTCGAGTTCCATGATTGTTATCAAACCAATCACAATCAAAGAACACCACTCAAAGTTCTTTATTCCCAGCGAAAGTAAATTCCAGAATTTTGTTAATGATTCCATAGTAATTGGTTTCTTTCCCTTGTGAGTCGATTGCTCTCGTCACAACTCCGCAATTCGATGTTGCTGCGAGAGGACGAAGAGTTTCGAATTGAGTTGTACGGAATCGGAAGCCATTTACGTCATATTGACCATAGCTTCTAACTTTCACTAATCCATAAGATAGTTGTCGTAAATCTTGATGGATGTCTAAGTTCGCTAATACATAAGCTCGAAACCAGGATAAGAAATTAGGCCCTCCATTAATTCCAGCCCGTCGCATCGTTTCTACTTGCTTTCTCGTTGGTTGATGCTTATGTTTCCAGTTTTGGTTGTGAAACTCACTGTACACACAAAACATATGTGATCGACATTAGCATACATGTATTGGTAAATACAGTAATCATCATAAATGTAAGAGAAACACTTACTCGAAATATTTCTCCATGCCATCGATATTAGCATACATGTAGAGTAAAGCAACAGTCCTTTCTCCTTCAGTAAAATCGTATGATGTGCTGCTGCCAACAGTAGTTCCCCTCGATTTAAAAATAGAGAGATCACTAACTGGTGGTTTGTCATCTATATTGTATCGCATTGCCGAAGTATTGACATTGTTTTCCTCTGCAAAGTAGAAACTAGAAAAGTAACCTACTTCCTTTAGAGTAAATGCTTCGGCAATGCACCCTTCAACCCTTGCTCTGTTGCCAACCATAGTTTTCAAATATCTCAATTCTCTTTCAATATGGTACATCCATCTATATTGCACAGGACCACCAACTTTTGCTTCGAATGGAAGATGTATAAGAAGATGCTGCATTGGATTGAAGAAACCAGGAGGAAATATTTTTTCCATCTTACATAAAAGTACAAGTATCTCCTTCTCTAACTTCTCCATCATGTCTTTCGTTATTTCTTTGGCACATAACTGCCTATAGAATAATGAGAGCTCAGCTAACACCTTCCACACCACATCATCCAGATATCCCCGAAACATAACAGGTAAGAGTCTTTCCATTATTATATGATAGTCATGACTCTTCAACCCAGTGAGCTTTCCCGTTTTAACATTCACGACTTGTCTCAAACTAGCAGCATAACCATCTGGGAATTTCAAAGTTTTCAACCATTCCATAACTTGTTTCTTTTCATTAGGTCGAAGCACGAAAGAAGCACGTGGCTTACCACCGCTTCCAGAGAGCTCAAGAGTAGGTCGACTACAAATCTCGGCCAAATCGTTTCGAGCCTTTAAGTTGTCTTTCGTTTTGCCCGTGATATCCATACACGTGCTTATGATACATTTGGCCATGTTACGCTCCTGATGCATTACATCGATATTATGCATCAGTATCAATGACTTCACATATGGTAGCTCCCAAACTCCACATACATGAGTCCAGTTGTGAACATTTCCGTAACCTACAAAGAATCCAGGGCGAGCTTCATCAGGGACTAGTGAGTCCAACACATCGGATACTTCACACCCGCTTAGGCGTTTAGGTGGTTCCTTAGTGACAACAGTATCTTTTCTGAAGACATTCCTCTGTTGCCTGAATGGGTGGTTTCGAGGAAGCCAACGCCTATGACAATCAAAGTAGCTTATCTTGCCACCGTATGTAAGTCGAAAACACTCTGTGTCAGACGCACATATGGGACACGATAAACGACCATGTGTGCTCCATCCAGAAAACATGCCGTACGCAGGGAAATCATGGACATACCACAAATAAGCAGCTCGAAGGTTGAATTTCTGCTTCTTGTAACAGTCATACGCTTCAACTCCAATCCACAATGTTTTCAATTCTTCAATCAATGGTTTCAACATCACATTGATACGTGATCCTAGATGATCTGGTCCTGGTATAATGAGGCTAAGAAACATAAGCTCGTACTTCATACAAAGAGAAGGTGGTAGGTTGTACGGAATAACAAAGACGGGCCAACAGGAGTATGGTGTGGCATTTGTACTGAAAGGTGAAAAACCATCCGTCGCTAACCAGATGCGAACATTTATCGCATCACTAGCAAAAGCAGGATCAAAAGAGTCCAAAGACTTCCATGCATCACCGTCCGACGGATGAGTCAACACATCTTTGTTCTCACGCACACCTTCTTTGTGCCATCTCATGTGTCTAGCAGATCTTTTAGAAAGAAACAACCGCTTCAACCGAGGTGTCACAGGCAAGTAACGCAATTGCTTATGTGCAACTTCTGTCATTACTTTATCACCATCGTCATTGACAACTTCGACAAACCTCGAATTTCCAGACTTTAAACAATTCTTCTCTTTGTCATGCTCTTTACAGAATAGCATGCAGTTATCTGGACACACGTCAATTTTTTCATATTTCATATCCAGTCGAGATAGTAATTTCTTTGAGTGATACATATCTTTGGGCAGTTTATGAGGTTGTGGAAGAGCATCGCTGATAAGTTTCATCATATCATTGTAGCAATTATTAGAGAAGAAATACTTAGATTTGATTGCCATAAATCTGGTCATGAAAGTAAGAAGAGTCATTTCAGTATGATCATGCAACACCTCTTCAGAAGCTTTCAAGAAATTAAAGAATGTGTCTGCCTCATTTGTGGGTGGATCCTCCGTTGTATATCTTGTAACATCTCATCAATCCTGTCAACACCCGGACAACCATCATCATTTTCCACTACATGGACGGCTCGAGGAGCAGACTCGCCGTGGAAACTCCAGACCTCATAATATGGCATGTAACCGTTTCTGCACAAGTGTAATGACAATATCGTTTTGTCCAAAAAATTAGTATTCCGACATTTCGCACATGGACAAACTTTATCGGTCGTAGACAACGAGAACACTCGATCAATAAAGTCGTCTGTCCCGGCATACCACTCATGTGAGTGACCAGTTGCCTTGTTCCAACCGGTATACATCCAACTACGGTCTTCACTCATGTTTAACTCTGCAGTTTTAAGTCAAAGAATTTATAGTTAGTTTATTATTTATTTATATCACAGACCTATACCTATTGGAAAGGATAGGTCCTAAACCCACCCAAGAGTGACCGAGACGAACATGCTTATGACAAGACACGAGGTCTAGATTCAGACGAAATTTCGGCAGCATAACCCCGCTGTTCTCCAACTGCACGTCCAAAAATGGAGCAGCGGAGAACATTAGGGTTACGCTGTCGAAACTACGTCCAAATCTAGACCCCGCGTCTCATTATAAGCACGCCCTCTCGGTCACTCCTAGGCTGTCCAAAAAGGGACAATTCCGAACCTACACGCCTCACATGTGTAACACGTGTAAGACGGGCCGGTTCGAAATGGGTGACGCATATTGTAAAGGTTTACGTCAATCTTTCATTTTTAAGTCATTTCAAAAAGAGAGAGGAAAGAACAATAGAGATAAGGAAAGAACCATAGTTGTTAAGGCGTCGCTTAAGCGGTAAGGCGCCTGGGGATCGTAAGGCGTCCCATCGCCTTAGATCCCGGTGTAAGGCAGGTGAATACGGCGGCGGCGCTTGCACATAGGGGAGGCGGCGCCGGCGCCCGCGCACAGGAGGTGATACATCTTCCGGGAAAGGAAGGGGCGGGGGTGGCGCCGTCGACGGAGGAAACCAATGTGGGGGGGGGTGGGAGAGGGGGAGCAGACTGACCTGCGTTCGTGTGAGGTTGAGCGCCGGCAGATCCGCGGCAGCCGGTCAATGGAGGCCGACGAGTGCCGGCAGATCGACAGTCCCGCGGCGGAGGAGGCCGAGCGCCGAAGGATTGGCAGTTCCGCGGCAGAGTGTCGGAGGTCGAATGCTGGCTAAGCCACGGGGGGGGGGGGAGGGGGATGGGGGATCGGAGGCCGAACGTCGCGAGGGGGGAGGGGGTGGGGGTAGGGCGAGGCGGCCTAGGTTGTTCACATCGTGCTTTTGTAGACATATACGTTACCACTAAATGGGTCGTATCGGGCCCTAAGCCCATTTATGTACATATAGTACTTTTAAACACTCAAACAATCGAAACAATAATCAATTAAACTATTAACTCATATGCATTAATCATCTAAGCAATTAACAACTCATCTAAACAAACATAATTACCGTAGTTAACAAGCTTATCAATTCTAAGCAATTAAAAAACACCTAGCTAGCAATTCAAAAAAACCTGGGCAATAATTAAACCTAAGCGTATCAATTCATCTAAATCTAAGGAATTAGCCACTAAACAATCAAAAATAAATAAGCATAATCTAAACAATTGGTAATTAAAAAACCAAACTTTCTACATGGGGAGGGAGGCGGGCGACTTACCTCACGGTGGAGGCGGCGCGGCGAGCGGCACACGGCGAGGCGGGGTAGCGGACGGCGCGGAGGCGGACCGGCACGGCGCGGCGGCGCACAGCGCGACGGGCGCAGGTCCGGGCGGTGCGGCGACGTGGCAGCGCGGTGGGGGCGGTGCGGCGAGGCTGCGGCGGCTGGGGCGGGGTGGAGGCTGGGGCGGGGACCTCCGGGGCGGCGGCGGCTGGCGGCGATGGCGGCGGTGGCGGCCGGGCGGCGGTGGCTGGCGGCGCGGTGGGGGCGGTGCGACGAGGCTGCGACGGCCGGGGCGGGGTGGAGGCTGGGGCGGGGACCTCCGGGGCGGCGGCTAGCTGGCGGCGGTAGCTGGGGGCGGTGGCGGCCGGGCGGCGGCTTGCGGGCGGGTGGCGGCCGGGGCGTTTAGGGCTGCGGGGGCTCGGGTCGGTGCGCCCGCGCCGATCCGGGCCCGCGGGTATATAAGCCTTATTTATGACGGCCCATGGTGTGGCCGTCGTACATAAGCTTATTTACGACAGCCTTGGTTTGGCTGTCGTATATAACTGCTATATACGACAGCCTAGGGTTGGCTGTCGTATATAACAACTATATACGACAGCCATATACTAAACGACGGCTGTACTGTCGTATATAAACTTATATACGACAGTCTCTACTGACCGTCGTATGTAAGTTTATATACGACAGTTAGCCGTCGTATGTTATACAGGCTATCGTATGTTGCCCTGTTTCCTGTAGTGCACATTCCTAAGAGCAAACCTGGCTCTGATACCACTTCTGTCACACCCGGTTTGTCCCCAAAGAACAACCGAGTGAATAGCACATGTATGCCAGGATCATTCTCTCATACATGTGATGACAAATAGTGAAGCATCATTTATTACAAACCAAGCGTTCGAATATAAATAAGTCTTACATAGCTTACGTCTCGATGGACGATAAAATATTCATAACATGTAAATAAAGCAACAGCGGAATATAAATCTTGTGGACTCCGTCACAGGCGTTGCCCGGGGGACTCCGTGAACCTAGAATCCTTCCTCGGGACCAAAGTCTTGGTCATTAAACACCACATCATTCTCTTGACCTCAGCAGCAATATAAACCAACAGAAAAGCAAGTTTGAGTACCATGGGTACTCAGCAAGTGTGGGAAAGTTATGTCATGCATGGCTAGAGCAAGGAGAGGTTGAACTCATGGTTAAAGCACTACGCAATTATTACCTATCACCTTAGCTTATTAAGCACCTACATTACTACACAGGTGACATGGATCCCAATCTCTCAACCCATCATCATTTTCAAATAAACACAGTCTCATTTTCAATGTTAAGCTTCCCGCTTAACATCCACAACTTCCCAATTCATCATCCTCTAATCATGAATAAGTCCAAGCCGCTCTTGATCGTGAGCACGGCTGTCATGACAGTTTTGACTCTGCAGAGTTTGCACCACTGTACCCACATGTAGTGATTTCATCCCTCGTTTGTCGGGTGGACTAAAAAAACCTCCATTATGCCAGTGGCCGTGAACCACATTCACATTTCCCAGGTGTGTAGCCAGGAGATCACTATGTGACCTTTACAAAGGGATTCCCGATAAGCGTGGGCCCACTGAGGTTTCACCCCTAACAGCATACAAGAGGCTCCAACCCCGCTGCAGTGGCCCCCTCTTGAGCCTTGCGGTTCATATGGTAGTCCAGCTGACACCTACTCCTCGCACCATCCAACACACCTATACTACGCCGGGGATACACCTAATTAATTGGCCAAGCTGCCCCATCTTAGCATGTGGTTGGCACGATAAAACTAGGTTACATGCTCTATGAACCGGTCCTTAGGATCCAGGCAAGTACTAAACACAATTCCGAGTCTCGTGCACACAACACCAACCAAATCATCCAACTTGCCCCAATCCCTACCTCTACATAACTCATAATATCTCATTCGAGAGTAAGGTAAATAAATTGATGATCTCGTATCCCAATTATGCCATTCTAAGCATGACTAAGCATAAGCATATAAATAAATGACATGATAAAATAAATCCCAACCCAAGCTACAAGGAAACAAGGTAATGCAATTCTAGGGAAACTTCCTAGCATGGGTTTCATATTTCAATTGACCATGCAAATAATTCTACCTACACATTCTAGTATAGGATCAAAGTGGTCAAGGACACTTGCCTTCTTTCTGCTGCTCTGGGAATGGAAAGTCTTGGTCTTGGAAGGGGAGAACTTGCTCTGGGGCAGGTTCTACTCATGCCAATACACATAGTAAAAGAAAACAACAATCCATAAGACATAGTTCACACTTTCACTTCATACAAACCACACATACATATCTATGAAAGTCATTCACATTTCTAAGTGTTGTGGTTACTCTACATGTGTTGATTATTGGCCTACATGTACTTTTAAACATATGTATATGATTTCTAACTTTTGTATTCAGATTTTGTTTGCACACTATATATGAATTTCCAATTTGAACAAATTCTTTATATTTAATTAATACACTTCTTAGCTACCAAGTTTGCATAAAAGTTAATTTCCTACTCCAAATAGGTTTTCAGATCTTCTACCAAATTCTAAACTGAAGTTTTTGGATTTGTAGACTTCATTTATCATTTTCTAATTATGCATACCTATTTTCCTATATTTTTCAGGTTTATTTTCTATGCCTAAAAGTGAGTTTTAATATTAAATAGTAGGACATATCATCTAAACAGAATAGCTTCTGATCTAAAATATTAAATAATATATTTTTGAACTTCTCCTCTGATGTGAACTAATTTAAATTTATTTTATCAGTTTTTAGAATTATTTTCTAGCCTAAAAATGTGTTTTTAGAACTAATAAATATGAACAACACTTAGACAGATTTTATTTTAGCCTAAAATCTATTTTTAACTCATTCTAAAGTTTTTCAAGTGCTAGGAGAGTTTAAATTTGAATTTGCACATGTGTTTGCCTTACCTTTTAAATTTAAATCCTAGTCACATATTCAAATTTCTGGATTTAATATCATATAGGGTCAAAAAGGTAAATCCACCCTACTGCAGGGTTTAATTTATTATTTCCTAAATTTTCAGGGGTCTAACTACACATAACAGAGGAGTTTTCCTAATTTTTATTAAGTCCAGGGGCTAAAACTGATTTTTAAATAAATTTACACGAATTTCTGAAAGTCCAGGGGCTAGATCAGAAGTTTCAGGGGCTAGCTCGTGTTTTCCGAGATCCCCAGGGGGTAGCGCGTAAGAATCCCAGCCTTTATAATGCGGGGTCGACGTGGACCGTCCGATTTAAAACAGACGGCTGAGATTATAACGTGGAGCGGTACGGGTTAGATCTAATAACAACCGCACGATTTAAAATGGACAGGCCTCAAGGGGCCACGTCGCCCTGGCCGTGCGCGGGCGGCGCTGCCCGGCGGCGTGCGGCGGCGGGGGGCGGCGATCTCGCCGGAGATCTTCGGGTTTTCGTTTATACTATCTAAAACTTGGATTTCTTGGTATAGAACGGTAGAGGGGAGGTCGGGGATCTCACCTCAGGGTTTTTCTTGAGCTCGGAGGCCCTGGAAGGTGGTCGGCGGCGAGGTCCGAGATGAAACGTGGCGGTGCTCGCGGAGCTGCGTCCAGAGCGCAAAACACCGGGTTTTCTTCACCTGCGTGACTCCCCGGTGGCGGTGAAACATGATCAGCGTGTTAGATCAGGAAGTCCGAGCAAGGATCGAAGGAAAACGGTGATAAAAGTTTCGGTTCTCACCGGAGAGAAAAGTGGAGCGGCGCTGGGGAATTCAGCGAGTTTCCTTGCGTGAATTGCACGAGGAGAGGCGGCGGAGGATCGGTTTGGTTAAGTAGCAGCGTCCGGGGCCGAAGATCGGGCTGAAGGCGCGAGTTTCCGTAGGTTGGTTTGGATTCGGGTGCGAGAGAGAGGACGGCCGGTTGGGGCGTGCGGGAGGAGAGGGATGACACACGAGCCCCGCGTGTCAGTGAGAGGGAGAGAGGGGGGCGCGGGTTCGGGCTGGCGGGGGGTCTTGGGCCGGCTGGCGGGTTTCCGCCCACTGGCCGGTTCCGGGTTTTCTTTTTCTTTTTCTTTTCTTTTCTGTTTTGATTTGAATTTGAATTTTAGTTTGAATTTAAATTTCTTCACCACATACAATACGTCCAAAAATTTTTAAATTCCCCTCTTTAGCAGGTTTTAGGGTGTTACAGTGTGCCAGTCTCGTAGTCATCCTGGCTTGCAAGACTCTGGGGATATGAGTTTTGAAGAGAACCTCAAGTCACTATTTGACTCCTTTGTGCCACTGTAGTCAATGCTTGTGCTACTCCTGATGCTGGCATTGCCACTGGAGATAACATCAGATTCATGAGGGAATCTAACGGTCGAAGAACTGAGGATGAAGCCCTAGCTTTTGCTGCAGCTTTCATTACTTCATTTTTATCCAGCTTTGCAAGACTCCAAGTACTGATTTTGACCGCCTTCTTGGCTTTGTTTGCTCTTTCAGCATACCCAGCAGCATCAGGGTCCATGGTTGAAGGCAACTTTCCTGGATCCAAATGTGGGATCACTTCATCCTGTTTGATAATTTCAGCAGAACTGTAAGTTAGTATATGATTTAAGGTCTGATTCAATAACATACAGGATTGTATTTCTTTTAGTTTGGAGTTTTCTTGTTAAACTCGAGATGAGCTTCTGTAAGCAGCGTACTTTTCCTATAAAGCAAAGAGGATTACCTGGTCAATAAATATCCTTGGAGGTGTACAACAAGCACCCTTGTGGTGAAGACCAAATGAACTTCCAACACTGAACCCAGTTGTTGCTGAATTTGTTGGAGAATAAATGATATTTGCTCCTTCCTCATCCTCTGGAGCTGCCTTACTCATAGCTCTCATGGCAACAACATAGTCATAGGTAGTGATCCCCTGATACACAACATGAATGTATAACTGACTAACTTAGCAATCAAGATGAATGCATATGTGTGACTCAACCACTGGAACTGCATGCAAACCTTTTTTATCAATATTATATGGAAGAAGAAAAGTTCCCCTAAAGGTATACATGCCACCAGTGAAAGTAATGTAAATATGCCCTACACATAGGAAATCAACTGTTAAATCAACTACCAGTCAAAATAATTATTTTATATTCTAATAAAAAATACTTCGGTGTTGCACAGTAGCTGTCTAAAATACTAACATGTGTTAAGAAAAGTGGTAATAATAGGTCAAATAACTAAGAGCATATAATTAAGTAAAAATATTAATAGGCTTTCTACCAATGGTGAACCACAAATAGCTATGTATTAAAGAGAAATTAGAAGCAAGCAGTGTTGAATATTTTATCAGGTACTGAAACTTGCAACTCCAAGCTTCTCATGGTCAAGAGGAGATTCGTAAGCCACTTACTACGATAACAGCAAATAGAACACAGGTCAAGCCATTCCCTAGCTTGTCTTGAATGTTTCTTGGTGAGTTCTTATTGATAAAGCAGAGTACAATAACAGTAACACCCGCGCCAAATTCAATCACAAGCTGTTGTGCAGGTGAATGTCAATTTTTGGTGTCATGAAAGAATAGCGAAAAATCACGCATACCATATGGGCAGAAAACTTAAGGAAATAGAATGAATCCATATTACATACCCAAATGAGACTGATTGCCATCAGAGCAAGGAACGTGAAACAGTTCTTACGCCCGACACAGTTATTCAGCCACTGCAAGATGTATTGTATCAGCTTGCTGATAAACAGGGAGGGGGGAGACCCCTTGGCTGCGCTTAGGGCTGCGCAGGGGAGAAACTAGCAGCGAGGAGACGTGGGGGCAGCTGCGCAGTATGTAACATGGGGGACAAAGTAGCTGGTCACGGCGGCTAGGTTTAGGGTTCGAAGCCACCGTGATCCAAGGAGAAGAACAGCCCTCAACGGGGATTCTTATTTTTTCCTGGATGCTCAAAACATGAGGGAGGGGGGCTGCTTATAAAGGGGGGACAGGACCCCCCCCCCCTTTGGCCGCACCCTACTCCTAGTCGGTTTGGGGACAATCCTCCTAAACTGACTAGGATTCTTTTCTTCCCTTTTTTTAGTCTATTTCTTTCTATCTAAACTGACTCAATCTATAACTCCCTTTTATTCTTAAACCTTATCTAATTAATTCTTCTAAATATCCTCCTGGTGCGGCTGCAGGGCCTGGCCGGCCTAGTTGTGAGCTTTGTGGGCCCCACGGCAACCATATTGGCGGCCCACAAACGCATCCACAACATTTCCCCCCTTCCCGACAAAGAGCTCGTCCTCGAGCTCAAAGGAGGGGTGCTTCATCCTGAAATCTTCTAGTTGCTCCCATGATGAATCAGCTTCAGAATGTCCTGCCCATTTGACGAGTAGCTCCCAGACACCTCTGTTCAAACGCGCCTTTTGTACTTTTTCAGGCGTAGGTACAACACGTCCATGGAGAAGTGGTGGTAAAGGCACCACCTGTATGGGAGCAGAACCTTCAAATTTCTTTAACAGGGACACATGGAAGACATCATGTATCCTTGCTTGAGGAGGCAGCTGAAGTTTATATGATACAGTCCCAATGCGTTGAATGATCTGATATGGTCCAAAATATTTGGTCCAATCTTTGAAGAAGGCGTCGCCATTACTCCCACAGCTGTCCTCTGATGAAGCCGCAACCAAATCCAATCACCGATCTGAAATTCCACCTCTCGGCGGAACTTATCTTCATAGCTTTTCATGGTGACTTGTGCTTGTACCAGCCTGTTTTTGATTTCAGCTAAGAATTCACCTCTATCCTTTAGCTGTTTATCCACTGTTGCTACTCTAGATACGCCCGGTTGGTAACCAACAAGAGCCGGAGTGTCCCTGCCATAGACCACTCTGAAGGGCGAGCATTTGAGGGCCGTCTGGTAGGAAGTGTTGTAGCAATACTCAGCCCAAGGAAGCCACTGCAACCAAGTCTTTGGTCGGTCACCAGCCAAGCAGCGGAGGTACACAGTGATGATCTTGTTGACGACCTCAGATTGGCTGTCAGACTGCGGGTGGAAGGCCGAGCTGAGCTGAAGTCGGACACCGGCTAGCCGGAACAAATCTGACCCGAAGAGGCTGGTGAAGACGGTATAAAGATCACTGACGATGGAGCAGGGAAAGCCGTGTATTCGTACAATGTCGTCGAAGAATGCCCGTGCCACTGATGCAACACTGTAAGGGTGGCTTAGGGGAATGGAGTGGGCATACTTGGAGAAGCGATCTATCACTGTCAAGATCACTGATTTCCCACCAACTTTCGAAAAACCTTCAATGAAGTCCATGGAGATATCACTCCAGACTTCTGACGGTATAGGCAGCGGTTGTAGCAGGCCGGCTGGATGAAGATGATCAGTCTTATTGCGCTGGCACGTAGCACACCCGTGGACATACTCATGCACCCGCCGTAGCAAGGACGGGTTGTAGAAGGAAAGGCGTAGCCGATGAAGTCTTCTGGATGCCTTCGTGGCCCCCATCATGCGCCTCAGCTAGGAGAGAGGGCCACAAGGAGGACTTGTCGGGAACAAAGAGCTTCCCCTTGTGAAGTAGAAGGCCGTCGCGTTCGGCCCAGTCAGCAGGTGCGACTCCCTCCCGGAGTTGGGCACATAGCTGTTGCGCCTGCTGGTCTGTAGCGATCTCCGCGCGGAGCGAGTCGAAGAGTGGAAAGACTGGCGCGGATATGGCGTGAATAGCTATGTCTTCCTCATCGCGGCGGGACAGGGTGTCAGCTGCCCCATTCAAGCGCCCCGGTCGGTACTCAACCTGCAGATCATAACCAAAAAGTTTGCTCACCCAAGCATGTTGGGGAATCGTTGTGAGTCGCTGATCCAGGATATATTTCAGGCTGAAGTGATCAGTCCGAACAGTGAAGGGACGACCCCACAAGTAAGGCCGCCAATGGCGTACGGCCTTCACAAGACCGATTAGCTCACGCTCGTATGCCGGTAGCTTATGATGGTGAGTCGCTACAGCGCGGCTGAAGAATGCTATGGTGTCGTCGCCCTGGTGTAGAACCGCCCCAAAGCCGGCGCCGGACGCGTCGCAGTCGACGATGAAGCGCTTGTCGAAGTCCGGCATTTAAAGTAGAGGCGCTGTCATCAGCGCCTGCTTGAGTTGGGAGAAAGCGTCCTGCGCATCATCAGTCCAGCGGAATGCTTCCCGCTTTAGGAGGGCGGTGAGGGGTGCGGCCACCGCACCATACCCCGCAATGAACTTGCGGTAGTAGCCGGTGAGCCCGAGGAAACCTCGCAAGGCTCGTAAGGACCGAGGTGTAGGCCAACGTTCCACGGCCTCCACCTTGGTCGGATCCATTGCCACGCCGTGAGCGGATATGATGTGTCTTAAGTAGGACACGGTCTCCTGGCCGAAAAAGCACTTAGATTTCTTCAGGAACAGCTTGTTTGCCCGTAGTGTCTGGAACACCTGCTTGACGTGCTGAAGGTGTTCGACCCAGGAGCTACTATACACCAATATGTCATCAAAGAAGACAAGCACAAATTTTCTGATGTAGGGGTCGAGGACGTCGTTCATCAACGACTGGAACGTGGACGGCGCATTGGTGAGGCCGAATGGCATCACCAAGAACTCATAGTGGCCTCGATGAGTTCGGAATGCTGTCTTTTCAATGTCGTCCGAGTGCATGCGCACTTGAAAGTAGCCGCTGCGGAGGTCAAGCTTGGTGAAGAACCTTGCGCCGCGAAGCTCGTCCAGTAGCTCGTCAACCACCGGGATCGGGAACTTGTCTTTCAAAGTTCTGGCGTTGAGCTCGCGGTAGTCGATGCAGAAGCGCCACGTGCCGTCGGCTTTACGGACCAACAGTACTGGCGAGGAAAATGCAGATGTGCATTCTCGGATGATGCCTTGGCGAAGCATCTCAGCGCATTGCTTCTCAATCTTGTCTTTAAGAAGCTGGGGGTAGCGGTACGGCCGGACAGCTACTGGAGTTGTGCCCGGCAGGAGCCTGATTTGGTGGTCGTGGCGCCATGCAGGAGGAAGCCCGCGTGGCTCGTCGAAGAGGTCCTGGAAGCCATCCAGGAGGGCGCCCATCATATCAGTAGGTGGTGCTAGAGGCACATACCGGGGCTGAACTTCGCAGCCCCGTCCAGATCACCTCACGGTCCCCGTGCCACAGTTTCATCGTGAGGTCCTCAAGGTTCCAGAGAATGGGTCCCAAAGATCGCAGCCACTAGACTCCTAGAACAAAGTCGAAGCCGTACAGTGGAAGTGCGTAGCATGTGACGTCGAAGCGATCCCCTGCAATCATCAAGGGTACACGTGGACAAATGCCTGTACAGGAGATAGAGTCGCCGTTGGCGACTCGGACGCCGACGCCTGGCCGTGGCAACATCATCAGGCCGAGCTCCTTGATGAGTGGTTCCCTGATGAAGGTGTGAGTGGACCCTGTGTCGACCAATGCTGTCAGTAGGTTGCCGTGGACGTAGACCTGGAGCTTCATTGTGTTGGCGAAGTCGATGCCGGTCAGGGCGTGTAAGGAGATGCCCATATCAGCTACGGCCGCGTCAACGTCATCATCGTCGTCAAGCTCTAGAAGGAAGATTCCTTTGCTGGCACACTTATGGTCCGGTGTGTACCGCTCAGGACAGTGATAGCACTCGCCGCTTGCCCGCTTAGCAGCCATCTCATCGGGTGTAAGGCGTTTGAAGCGCGGGCGAGAAGATGCCGTTGTCGATGATGTCGGGGCGGGTGCTGTAGAACTGTCACTTGAGGCCGTAGTAGAGGCGCGGGACACAACAGAAGAGCGCGTGGAGCGTTGAGAGGCGGCGCCCTTCTGTATTCCGCTATCTGTTATTGCCGCAAGTCGACGTCCAAAGGCTCTGGCCAGACTCATGGCGGTTTGTAGATTAGTGGGAAACTGCAGCTCCACATCCGTTCTAAGTGGCTCGCCGAGGCCAGCTGTGAAGAGGTTGATCTGCTGGCGCTGGCTGAGGTCCTCGCAACGACAAAGAAGGACCAGGAATTGACGTTGATATTCCTCAACCGTACCAGTACGACGGAGATCTTTAATTTCCGCCAGGTCGTTGGAGCGGAGCGGAGGCCCGAAGCGCATGTTGACGAAGTCCGCGAACCGTTCCCAGGACACGATGCCACAGTCACGTTCTAGAGCAGTGTACCACTCAGCCGTGACACCCTCCAGGTGGAGAGACGCGAGCCACACCTTTTCTTCTGGCATCATACGTGTCCCTCGGAAGTATGTCTCACACTTGGTGAGCCAGGGCAGAGGATCTGTTTCCCCGTCGAACTTGGGAAAATTGACCTTGTGACGACGCAGCCCGCTGTCGTCGAAGGTCGGGCGTCTCGGTGGGCGCCTGGTACTGTAGTGGTCGTCGTTGCCGCCATGGCCGCCGCTGCCACCGCCGCCGCCCTTGCCGCTGCCGCAGCTGCGGGGAAGGTTGCTGCCCTGCGGTGAGTTTTGTTGCAGGTCCTCGTCACCGGAGAGCTCCCGCTCCGGTGCCTTCTCAACGCGCGCAAGGCGCATATCGTGGCGGTCCAAGCGCTTGTTGATGGTGTCTATCTGCCCCATCATCTTGCTCATCATGTTGCCGAGATCTTGGAGGGTGAAAGTCCCAGAATTGTCTACGGGGCCAGACATGGTCGCTGCCCCGGAGTCTCTTGATACCAAATGCTGATAAACAGGGAGGGGGGAGACCCCTTGGCTGCGCTTAGGACTGCGCAGGAGAGAAACCAGCAGCGAGGAGGCGTGGGGGCAGCTGCGCAGTACGTAACGTGGGGGACAAAGTAGCTGGTCACCGCGGCTAGGTTTAAGGTTCGAAGCCACCGTGATTCAAGGAGAAGAACAGCCCTCAACGGGGATTCTTATTTTTTCCTGGATGCTCAAAACATGAGGGAGGGGGGCTGCTTATAAAGGGGGGACAGGACCCCCCCCCCTTGGCCGCACCCTACTCCTAGTCGGTTTGGGGACAATCCCCCCAAACTGACTAGGATTCTTTTCTTCCCTTTTTTTAGTCTATTTCTTTCTATCTAACTGACTCAATCTATAACTCCCTTTTATTCTTAAACCTTATCTAATTAATTCTTCTGAATATCCTCCTGGTGTGGCTGCAGGGCCTGGCCGGCCTAGTTGTGGGCTTTGTGGGCCCCACGCCGATCATATTGGCGGCCCACAAACGCATCCACAACACAGCTATACATAATAAAATATTACATGTAACAGACTAGTACAGTGTAAGAAAGGCACCCGACAATGATGGTCAAATCCCTCCACACATTTATTGCAACTTCCTGCAGTGTTTGCTGAATTTGCGAACCTTCGAAAGGAATTTAGTTGAGTAAACTGAAACAACAAGGTAACCCATTTTGCCATGACGAAAGGATAAATCAATGTACCTCAGCATCACATAATGTGCAAAACAGAGCATCTTCGCCATTTTCTTGTTGCTCTGAGTCATCAGGTTTTCGGCAGTCTTCCTTGACAAATAAAGCACACACAAGACCACCAAGGAACCAACAGCTTGTCTTTCTATAGGGCACCTGTGAGGCTAGATTTACGGTCGTCTCCCTTATAGATGAAACTCCCAGATTAGAACGCCCATCTAGAGAACTTCTGCAAGTAGATGTTGGGGAGTTTGTTCCAGTAGTATTGTTTGCTTTCTGGGGCAAATTCATGCCTTCTGCTCCAGCACTGTTGTTTGGTAAATTGATAAAGCCATCCTCAAACTTTGACATGATCCCAGGATCCGCTGGGTTTATACTTGTGCACCGGACGTAAAGGATGAAAACCGCAAGTATCTGAATGTATTGTGCAGGGGAGAAATGTATCATGACACCGCAATTGTTTCCAACAATGATGAAAATAAACTTAAGAGATGGACACTTACCACAGGAGTATAGACACCTATCGCAACATACTCGAGGACTTGTTTCCCCAGAAATGGGGCAAATAAGGCATAATATGCAACCAGCAGAAGGAAGAAAACCGTTATGGCAACAATCTGACAAAATGAGATGACATGTCAGTTACCAAATTTTCTAAAAGTATTTTAGTCGGAGTAGTTCAGAGCTTCTTAGATTCACAGTATAAACTCAAAGTGTGCTTCATTGCATAATATCTGCTGCACTTGGGTAAATTTTATAATCTCCTATAGGAAGTTAACAGAAGCATGCCTGTTCATCAATCCGTGTCATCTACAAAGCTTTTAGGGCGTATCATAACACCAAATATGACTAAGTGCAGTAAAAGGACTCCACCATTTATAATACTCCCTCCATTTTGAAATATTTGACGCTGATTAGTTTAATTTTGAACTAATAAGTGTCAAATAATTCAAAACGGAGGAAGTATAGCAATAAAACCTCCCCAAACGAACAGCCCTAGTAAAATCCTGCTTTGTTAGAGCAAATGGCCCAGTGACTGAACAGCCCTAGCGCTAGAAATCCTTGCGAGTAAAATTCATAAACGACTGATAGTGCGCAAGATTGCAACAATCCCGCACGAATAAGTCTGATGATTCACGTTAGCCTTTTTCTCTGCACTAAATCAAGCAACAAAGATGAAAATCACTACCAGAGTCCTTTCCTCGATAGGTCTCCACAACAAACACAAAATATCGCGAATTTATCACAGTGTAACCTCACGGGGACGGAACTATACAGAGGATCCTAGTCGATGCTCACACAAATCGCACGGAGGGTTCGTAATTTGGTTGCACCAATCCAGACACAGGACGCGTGGAGGAAGAGAGTGGGATTAGTGAGTGCAGTACCTGTAGGGTGTGGGCTGGGAGCTGCCACCCGTGCTTCCTTGCCATTGCTCCCTTCAGCCGCCACCCGCAGGAGTCCTCAGATCACCTCCCTTTCTCCCGGCGGGCAGTCGGCCGCAAAGCAAAGGGGGGGAGGCCTTTCCAGCGCCGTCAGATTGGTAGCCGGTAGTTAAGTAATAGTTACTAGGAAAGAACAAGGTTGGATTTCTATTTTGAGCCCCCCTCTCTCTACCTCTCCTCTCTTTCTATCAACTGTGAGTTTCTCTTTCCTTCTCAACGTGGATCGCTGCTGTTGCCTTCCATTTTCACAGTGCTGGTTGGTCTGTTGGAGAAAAGATTGGGTCAAAGACTTTCATGAGGACTGGGTTCCCGTGATTCTGGAATCCTATGCTTGACTAGTGTTCGTTCTCACACTCAGACTAATGCTAGGAATAGAGGAAATATCTTTGGAACCTAGCAATAAAAAACACAACAACAACCAAGCCTTTATCCCAAACCTGTTGGGGTCGGCTAGACATGAAACCCAATATCAATGAAGTAAAAGAGAGGAAGAGTTATAAGAACGAGGAAAAAAAGAAAAAAAAGAAAAAGAAAAAAGGAAAAAGAGAAAAGAAAAAAGAGAAAAGAAAAATAAAAAAGAAAAAGAAAAGAAAAAAGAAAATAGAAAAAACAAGACTACGATTCTGGCACATGGATTGCTACTTTCCATGCGGTCCTATCATGAGCTAAGTCCCTGGATACATTCCAATCTCTCAAATCTCGTTTTACCGCCTCCTCCCAGGTCAACCTTGGTCGTCCTCGACCCCTCCTAATATTTTCTCTACCTCTTAAAATCTCACTATTAACCGGTGCTTCTGGAGATCTCCGTTGGATATGTCCAAACCACCTAAGTCGATGTTGGACTAACTTCTCTTCAATCGGCGCTACCCCTATCTTATCTCGAATCACCTCATGCAAGCAATAAAAAAAACACGAGAATAGAAAAAAACACACAGCAATAGACAATGCGGGAATGGAGAAAGTGAGAAAACCACGGGAATTAGAAACAGAGGAAAAGAGAACCCTTTGTGTTTGTGTTTGGATTGCAGGAAATGATTGAACATTCAAATTTTCATGCAATTAGCCGTTGCTAGGGGTGAAAACGGATCAGGTATTTTTCAGTCCATCTATTACCGTTCTCGAAAATTTCCGATCCATATTCGTTTTTGTCAATATATTTTTTATATTAAGATATTCGATTTCGGGTATTGGATCGGAAACGATATGGATCAATATCCGACCAAATAGTGGAATATATCTGAATTTGATCCGTTTAATATTCGAACAGAAAGCAGCCCAATGGGCCTTAGCCCATATATTCAGGAAATTGCTAAATTCACACAAAAATTGCATAAAAGATATTATAAGATATATTTCTTGAATACATAAAACTATATAAAAATCTATAAAAAATAATATTTGATCTCTAAAGCATAATGCAAGGGATAATTGTTCAAAGATAAATTGTGGATACAAGTAAATTAACTATAACCATTTAATAATCATTTAAATACCAAGAAACTAAAAAAATTCACATGCAACCTTAAAATTAAATAATCGAATACATAAAATTATAGAAAAATCTCAAAAAAAATTTAACCTCTAGAGCATAATGCAAGTGATAATTATCCAAAATAAATTGTGGATACTAGTAAATTAACATAACCATTCAATAATCATTTAAATAAAAAGAAATTAAAAAATTTCACATGCAACCTCAAAATTAAGTAATATTTTCACCAATAATTTTCTATTGTGAACTTGAGGGATTGGAGTGAACTATATGTTCATGAAGTCTATTCACCATCCTACTATTTGCTATTTGTTTGTAAAGTCTATTTTATTGGTCATACCATTCAGAAAGTCTAGTACGACAAGGTATGTAAAAAGTTGTTCCCGAAATAAATATCGAGTCCGTTCGATATCGAAATGTTTCTGATCCAATTGATCCGTTCCCGATATATCTGACATATTCGATACCGAACCCGTATTCGATGATACCATTTTCGACTCTGATTCTAAAATTCATATATGAATTTGAAAACAGTTTAGCCTTTTATCCGACCTTATCCGGCCGTTTTTATCCCTAGCCGTTGCACACAGACTAGTTACACATATGCCCGGCCCATTGCACAACCTGCCAATATACTCAACCTTTTTGTTGCTATATAAGTCCCAAAGAGGATGCATAAAAGTTCATTCAGCATCCAGCAATACAAACCATATTTGTCACTCTTATTCATCCAACAGTTAAAAAATATTGTTCACCATACATGCATACAACAACATGCATTCATCACGAAACTCTGACAACAACCATATTTGCCTCTCATACATCTAGTATATATCAAACATCATTCCTTCCTATGGATCCAAACTGCCACCGTAGATAAAAAATGATGATGAATTCATTTTTTGCATACTGCCCATATACAAGAAGGTAGTTCTTCCCAAGAATCACAAAAACAGCCAATACATACATCCTGTAGGAATGGAGCCGTATATATGCATGAAACTCTAACTGGCCATGAAGCCGTGTGTAGAAGGAGATTTCACATGGAGAGAGATATTTTTGAAGCTCTGGCCCGAGAATGCGTGAAAGCAACCTTCTTGTTAATTCAAGGTATGTATCCGTGGAAGAGCAACTGGGTATATTTCTATATGCAGTGTCAAAGAATGCAAGCAATAGAACATTGGAAGATCAATTTCAGCATAGTGGAGAGACAATTAGTCGTCACGTTGGAGCAGTCCTCACTGCTCTAACTCAACTGACATGCAAGTATATACGCCCACCTTCTCTACACCCACATCGCATATTAAGACAACCAAAATTTTCTCCATACTTCCAGGTATTTTTTATCTACCATAGCAATAAAAGTTCTAATGATGCTTCTGATATAACTATATAAATAACATGTGCAGAATTGCATTGGCGATGTTGATGGTACTCACATCCTTGTGACTATTCCATTTGGACAACAAGAACCATATCGTAATAGAAAACAAGGTCTCTCACAAAATCACATGGTGGCATGTGATTTTGATCTAAAGTTTATACATGTACATGCTGGGGAGGGGTCAGCCTCTGATGCAAGAGTTCTTCAAGATGCACTTAACCATAGACTTAATGTGCCACCTGGTAAATTATATTTGTAAATGGAGGTTATGCTAACACACCAGAATTTCTTGCTCCATATCAGGTAACAAGATATCATTTACAAGAACAAGGAAGAGTGGCACAAAAACCACAAATTATAAAGAGAACTATTGGTATATTAGAAATGAGGTATCCCATACTGAAAGCTGCTACATTATATGACATCAATACACAAGTTGATATTACTGTAGCTTGTTGTGTAACTCACAATTATATAGCCGTATATAATTGTGAGTTACACAACAAGCTACAGTAATTTGGAGGGGGAATTTACTGTACTTTCGATATACTGCCTTGCAGATAATTTTAGTGACCATTCCTAGGGTTGACACTTGTAGAAATGCTCTCTATGACACATCCCTCGGTACCGCTACTGGAGCTGTCCGCGGAGTTTCATTGTTTGGAGGGGCTAATGTACCTAGATCGATCGAGTTTGAAGAACACGGATAAACACCAGGATTTACGTGGTTCGGGCCGCCGGAGCGTAAAACCCTACGTCCACGGGAGTGTGTGTTGTATTGCTTGTGCTTGCGTGTGTGAGAGTCTGAGGGTCAGAATCGGAATCGGATCCCCTTCTGTCGAAGGCTGCCCGATCCTTTTATGTCTCAAGGCCGAGCAATTACATTGAGGCACAGGGGTTCCGACAGATGGCCCCGTGTCCGTCTGTACCCTATACACGATCTAGGGTATTAATAGCTACTTATAGTGCTCGCTGTCGATGGAGTTAAGGCGCGCAGTTTGACACACCGGGCGCCTCAGACTGAGTAGCGGTTGATGATGGCGGGAGAAGGCTCCGTCTTGTCACCGCGTCCTACTCGATCAGCTATGCAGCGCTGTTCTGTTGCTTTCGTTGTCACGTCTCGCCGTCCTGTCACCGTAATGACTGAGTGGGTGGAGGCGTGCACGACCTCCTGGAACTGCCAGGCAGTCAGGTATGACGCAAACCTTAGGCTAAGCTGTATTCTTATTGCTGTTCTGCTTGTGTGATCGATTTCGACTTCTTTTTCGTAGAGCGTCGATGCAGGACGCGACACCTCCCGCACAGCAGCCCACGGGCCAGAGCCCTTTGTCGCTGGGGTTCTGGAGGTCAAGCGCCAGAGCTAGCGCCTAGACCAACCTGGGACACCGACTCTTGGGGCTGCTCCGCCGGAAGACAGTGAGCCTGTGGAGGCTATGGGGTGTCCTCGCTTGCAGATGCCGAAAGTGGTCCCCCTCCCCAAGGCCATGAAGGTAGCGCTCTCTAGCCTAGACCTGGTGCAAGAGGCGCTTGGCCGGGAGTGGGACGAGCTAAAGGCAGAGCGAGAGCGCCTCAGGGACTGGGGCGATATGCTGAAGGAGCAGTCCCAGGCCGCCAAGGAGAGGGTGAGGGCGAAGATGGAGCAGATGGAGATCATGCAGGAGGCGATCAACCTGGAGCGGGCCGCAGTCGGTAGGATCGACATGATGATCCGAAACCTCCTGTCCTAAGCCAGAAGACTCCACGCGGAAGCCAATTCCCACTCCGAAGCTCTCTCGAAGGCGCAGGAGGGCCTCATCCACCGGGAGCGGGAGCTGCAGGAGAGGGAGAGAGACCTCAACCTCCGTGATGGATCCCAGAAGGCGGAGCGGGGGCGCTTGGGGAAGTAGCTCTAGGACGTACACGAGCGTGAGCTCGCCACCTCATCCAAGGAGGCCTCCCTGGAGCGCCGTGTTGCGGAGCTGGTTTCCAGGGAGAGGGAGCTGGTGAACTAGGACTTGGTCCGGGATATGGCCGCCACTTGCAAGATGGTTGAGGAGCTCTGAGCTTCCCACGCTGTCGAGTCGGAGAAGGTTTGGGACTTCCTGGACCGCATGGAAACAGCGTTGGAGCCCTTTGGCTTCAGCCCCTTGCACTCAGGAGGTTCGGTGCAGGAGGTGAGCCAAGTGCTCCCTACGATGGACTCGACCGGAGCCAAGCCGTTGGCGCTGGAGGGCATTGTCGGGGAAGAGCTAGAGGCTGAGGGCAAGGCACTGGCTCAGCAAGTGGCGGAGCACGTACTCACGTGCTTCCAAAGCTGGGACCCCAACGTCTCCTTGGAGCCGGTGGTGTAGGGTCCCGTTGCAGAGGCGATGGAGGAGGCCAGGTCCAGTGTGGGGGACACCACCAAGCTCATAGCTGCGAGGTTCCAGTGCCAGTAGGCTCCTAGGACTCCCGGTTGTCTTGTGTGTCTGCCAGCCCTTGTATGTCCTTGTATATTGCTTTGACCAAAAACTTGCTGTTGAAGTTTTTATTCCTTGTGTTGCAGTTGCATCTCTTCGGGTCCTTAGCAGCGCAAGGGCCTGAAAAAACTTGGCCGATGTAGCTAGTCTTGCCGATGTTGTTAGCTTGTCTCCCCAAGTCCTTAGCAGCGTAAGAACCTGAAGAAGCTCCGACGGTGTTGTTAGCTTGTTGTAGTTGAAGCTCCGGGTCCCTGCTTGCTGCCGTGGTGGTCCTGACGTCCTGCCCGCGTAGATCACCATAGTGGCCCCTGGTAGGTGTGGCCTTTAGGTTGGGGCGCACCTACCAAGTAGACAGTTGAGGCAGGACGCGATGGCAGACCCTAGGGAGGTTCGGGACGCTAGGACCTGCACAAACATGAAAGAGAAAAGGAGTAAACATGCTCACTGGTCATATTTCCCTGCTCCTAGTTTTGTTGTGGCTTATGGTCCTTAGCCGAGCTGCGGGGCTTGGGTAATTCGGTGTGATAGTGTTCGGCTTATGGTTACTACGTTGCTCAGGAGCATGGGCCGCAACATTGGAGAGGCAAAGTGCACACGCTTAGGGTGCAGGACCAGGCTAAGCAGGCTGCACACTCTGGACCTCCCGCTGGCACTGGATTTTCAGGGAAGGGACCATTCGGCGCCATAGGACCCCCGAGCAAGGAAATAACCGAAGGACCCCGGGTACACCACATATACCTCAAGCGGACCCGCCTGCAGAAGGATAGCACAATTCCCACTATGGGTGATCGCAGAGAAAAGTGACGGGCCACACAACCGAAGCGGTATGGGAAAGTAAGCACGAAAATAAAAGAGGCGATGCCCGGGGTACGGTTATTCTCTTGTCCATAAGTGTGTGTCGTCCGACCCCCAAGTACTCAGTCGTAGCGCTAGGGAGGCAAAGCGTACAGGCTTATGGTATAGGAACTGGGTAAGCAGGCTGCATGCTCTGGACCTCCCGCGGGCGTTAAGCTTTCAGCGAGGGGACCTTCCAGCACCACGGGACTCCCAACAATTAGATAGGACGAACCCCGGACCCGCCATGAGACAGTTGATATGCGGAAGTAAGCATAAACTGCAACGTAATGAAAAGGAAGCAGGAACATGCAGAGTAAGATAGATTTTTCCCAAATTAGGGTATTTCATAGGAGGAGCCAGGCTTTACAAGAAGGCAGCGACTAGCTCCGGATGACAAGAGTAGCAGGACCCCTCCGGAGCTTGGCTGTTCTGAGCGCTGCTCCTAGTCTAAATGATACCCTAACAGAGAAAAAACGACCCTACCAAGTAGAACTTACGAAGGTGCTCTGTGTTCCAGGGATTGCGTAGAGGTACCCCATCCTCCGTGGCCAGGTGGACGCACTCGAGGCAGGATACTTGTGTTACTCGGAAGAGACCCTCCCAGCAGGGGGAGAGTTTGTTTGCCCCTTTGCGAGAAAGTATGCGCCGGAGCACAAGTTCGCTCACCTCGACCTGTCTACTACGCATGAATCGCTGGTGATAGCGTCAGAGTGCCTGGCGGGACCGTGTGTTTCAAGCAGCTGCTTGTCACTTTCACTCGTCGACAAGGTCGATGTCTTCACGCTAGATCTGGTCCTGCGCGGCTTCGTCATGTGCCTGGACACGGGGGGAGCCCATGGTGATCTCCAGGGGAGGACGGTCTCAGCCCTGTACACTAGGAAGAAGGGCGTCTCCCTTGTCACTGGGCTGGGTGATGTCTAGCTAGCCCACAGTGCGTACGGAAGCTCATCTGCCCAATTGGCACCATGTGTTCTTCAAGCAGTCGTAGGTGCGCGTCTTGAGACCCATGAGTATCTCGGCATTAGCCCTCTCGACTTGTCCATTGCTTTCTGGATGCGCAACCTATGTGTAGCAGATCTAGATGTCAAGATCTTTGCAGTACTTTTGAAACACTGCACCGGTGAACTGGGTCCCATTGTTGGTGATGATTCTGTTCGAGACCCCAAATCAGCAGATGATCGACTTGATGAACTTGACTGCTGACTGCTTGTTGATTGTGACTACAGGGGCTGCTTGTGGCCACTTGGTGAACATGTCTACGGCGACGTAGAGGTACCAGTACCCTCTGACAGAAGGATGCCCAATCCCCACACAACGAAGGGCCATGAGGGCGGGATCATTTGCAGCGTCTGTGCCGGTGTGTGGATCTGCTAGTCATGGAACTAGCACGCATTGCATCTCCTGATCAGCTCGACGGCATTCTAGAGAGCTATCTTGTGACGGACCAGAATCCGCTCGCCCAGGATCTCAGAGGGTGGTGCCGCACGATGCGACACCTGACAGCACACAGCATAAGGAAAACATTGTATTACATAGCAAAACAACTGAATATGTACAAAGTAGTACAAGCCTTTAGTTTACATCTAAATACAAAGTCTACAACTGCGGAAGCTAAATTTTTACAACTCACGACCACCTAACTAGCAGAAGTTGGTTGTCCATGCCTATGGACAACCCACACGAGCTCCACTCCTCAGCTTAGCGCGGCGTGTATGGCTCCCACTCAGCCGTGGTCCTCGACGGAGGGTAGCCCTCGCCGGTGGACTCGTACCCCGAGTCCGTGGGGTAGTCCTTACCTGAAAAACACTCATAGCAGCAACCGTGAGCGCGATGGCTCAACAAGTCTTAACCGACTCACCTATACATGAAACTCTACATGCAGTTCATAACCAACATGGGATGGCACATTGCAGCAAAGGACACGACTACAAGTTCATCCTTAATTCATCTTTTAGCCATAAGTTAACAGTTCATGAATCTGAAATTTAGTAAGCGATATTTGGTGGCACGCAAGTAGCAATACAAGTTAATCATAACAGCAATATTGAATCACATCATTTCATATATTAACCTACATCACGACTCAGTGACCAAGTGGTACTCATCACCACGAGGGATGGCGAATCGACTCGATATACACCTGCAGTGATACCCGAAGAGCACGTCATGTACGCCCACCCGTGGAGCTGCACAACACGCTCACTCGATGTCGTACGGGACAACCTTTCACCAAACAGCCCAAACGTCGAACCGGTCGCACCCAAACGGACAGGAGGTTCCCTACACGGAGCATCTCTCTATGCCCGTTAGCGGATTTCCACCTTGCTGCCCTCAACCTACAGCTATAAATCGGTGCGTTATGCCTCGACGCCCGGAGGCATAGGTTACATCAGTTTATCGTGGCCCATATATCCGATACGCCTTCGGTACGTTCAAACTTGATCAGCATGGGGCGCACACGGATCGGTCCTCAATCGACACGGACAGGGCTGCACCCATAAGACTTCCTCTTGCTGTGCCCTAGACCCTGTCTAGTCTCATTTTCTTACTAAAGTGATCTCACATCACTCGAACCAATCCCGTGTGTCCCAAGCCTATACTCCCGAGTAGATTCCAACTACTCGACTTGTACCGAAGTCTATAAACATTAAGGACAGCATGAGCTACGTGAGGACTTAAATACTACCGTCACTCTTGTTGGAATAATCTGGGTATGCATTTGGGTTTCATACATACTACACCTAATGCACATAAATACCTCAAGCTAAGTATGTATATAAAGCAAAACTTTATAAACTTTGTTAAATGCAAACCGGGCTTGCCTTGTTGCTGCTGGTCGGATGTTAGTTCTTCGTCCGGAAGTAGGAAATCCAAAACTTCCGGGGTCTCTACGCCTTCAGGGACTACACGTAAGCAATGTACGATATGTCAATTTAAATGCAATGTGTTAAATTGAATATGTAAAGACCATAACTCTATCTAGACATCCCCTTTGGCTATAAAATTTTTATGGTGGCTTGGTAGGGTCCTAACCAGAAACTTGACCAAGTTTCATTTGAAACAAAGTTCATTTGAGCTCTGTACAAATAAAAGTCTATTTGGTCATTAATAAAGCTTTTATGGATTTTCAGAGATTTTCATAGCTCAAACCATTACTTCTGAAAACTAGAGTTTGAGATAGTTCTAATGAAATTGGTTTCATGGCATTTGAAGAATCCTAGAGGAAGTTATGCCCTAAACAAGATTTGAGAAAATCTGAAAAATGTTTCTGTATATTTTCCATTTTCTCAGGGTAGTTCACTTAATCACACCATTAAAGGGATTAATGAACTTGAATGGATCTGAAATTTTTCCTGTGACTCAAGGATTTTCATATGAACATCCCAGCCAAATTTCAGAATTTTCCATAAAAGATTTGTCCAGATAAAATTCCCAACATTTTAAATTTGAGGGAATTAATTATGGAAAAAGGATAAGTTTCATGAGCTGAAACTTATTTTGCTGGATATTACTCGAAGAGATGAATCCAACAAAATTTGGTTCACTCAATTTGGAGCTGCCTAGTCAGATATATGGATTTTACAAGTTTGGAGAAATTCTCTGAAAAAGGTCTCTGTTATTTTTCCTAATTTTCAGAGCTCATAGAGGATTCAAACAATATTTGTCCAAGCAAATGGAATCCAATTCCTCCAAAATTTTTACTGGAGTTCAAGAATTTTTGGAAGAATGTCCTTCCCAAATCTGGGAATTTTCCAATACACAGAACTCCTGTAAAAATTCCTACAGGATATTTTAATTGAATTAATGAGACAAATCTATGGATTTTCATACCAATTGGGATGCACCCCTAGATAGTACTCACTGAGAGGAATCCAATGGAGTTTATTTCACAATTTTTGGAGGTTCCTATCAAAATTTATGAGCAATAGAAGTTGAACTAAACTGAAAAATGGAAAAAATGTTTAAATTCTTGCGCGCGGGCCCCACAGCACAGTTCTTTCTTCCTCCTCGCGCCAACAGCCGAGCTGCGGTGGCGCTCTCCGGCGAGCCCCACGGAAAGTGCCTTCTCGGCCTTCCCTTGCCCCCAAACTCACCGCCTCCCCCTTTTGGACCACGGGCAACTCATCCCCGTGGTCGACCGAGGACCCCGTCACCGGAAACCCTTCGGCGACGGGCGGCAGCGGCGGTTGGACTTTGGCGGCGTCGCACTCGTGCTAGGAGGGCTCAAATCCTTCGGTTTTTCTTCCTAGATCACCGTGGTGGATCCGTTGTCACCGGCACGAGCTCACATCAGCTCAAAAGAGGTTGCAAATACGAGCTCATCGACGACCTAGGGCCAAAACCAGTACCGGTGCAAAATTCTTGAAGAACAGCGCCAAAACTCGATGAAATTCGATGGTTCTTGATCCTAGAGAAGCGTGGGAGAGTCTAGATCATGTCTATAGCTCGGTACACGTGATGGTGGAAGGATCACTATGAATTTGGAAGATTGGTGTGGCTCGGTTCAATGAGTACCGATGTAATCATCGGCCAAATTCTCCACCGATCGTGCGAGAGAGAAGGGGAGGTCGGCATGGTTGTGTTTAGCACCTTATGGCAGACCTTTTTAGTGTAGGGCATCGACCACGAACAAGCTCCTAGCAGCCAGGCACCGGGGAGCAGAGAGGTCGGCCGGTGGTGCGGTTCTTCGGTTGTACGAGGGAGGACGGTGGAGAAGTGAGTGAATGGTTCACGTGGCCCAGCGTGCATTGATCACTGCAGCCGGTGCTTCCACGGCACAGCATGAGGGTGTGCGGTGTCTTCCTTGCTCGGGCGCGGGAGCAGGAGGTGGCGCGCGGGTGAGATCGGCTGCCAAGTGAAAACCAGCGAGGATTTACTTTGGTGTTAAGTCTACTGACCAGTGGGCCCCCTATTCCCTCTTCTTTTCTTTCCAATTCCTTTTGAGCTAGCAAACAAACTCCAAATTTGATCAAACTTGGAGGATAAGCCAAAAGGAATATGAGGAACACAATGGTGCTCTCAAATTTGAATTTCAGTGAAGTCAGAATTTGAAACTAAAGTTTGAATTCAAATTCGAATTGTCTCCAGTTTAAATTCCAACAAATAGGAAATCTTTTCCAAATGAGCTGAAAATTTGCCGGGCTACCCGTGGATGTGTGAAGAACCAAATGGTAAATTTAGATCTTCGTGTTTGGACATTGTTACACGTTTACTTTAGCACTTGGAGCTCACACCTTCCAATTCAGAAGTTTAAATTCTCTCTCATTTTCTCGGTGTGAATTCCAGCTCCACTTGCAAGACTTTTGGAATTTCACATATCGGCCAGTAGAAGCCATGCCGGAAGGATTTACCGACCAGCGTGTGGAAAGATGCTGGTTCCCATATCGCCTCCATGGATCTTTACGAGCAAGTCGCATCCCTCTTCCCGGGTTATGCACCACAATAGGACACCATTGGCACCAAGCCGATAAAGATCCTCCTCTACCAGCGTGTATCTCTTAGCCAACCGAACGATCCGTTCAGCGGATGAATGTTCATCAGGAAGGATGTTGTCTTTCAAGTAGTCCTAGATCTCCGTGATCCATGCATTGGGACCTAATTGAGCTTCTGGATCCTGAGCGTTGGGCTGCACAGAGTGCCCAGTGACGCTTACTATCCTTGGCGGGCTCCATGGTAGCAGGGCCGCTGGGACCGACAGCTTCAGTTGCTGGTCTCGCCCCCTTCGCCTTGTTCAGCGGGCTTGGCTGTAGATCACAACAACTTCCTTCCAAAGACCCCCTTAGGCAACGGAGCCCAGGTGGAAGCCTTTGTTGACAGGTCATCGGTGATTGTGTTGTTGGCACAAGGTACATGGCACAGGTCCAAGACTTGGAAATCCTTTTCTAGCTTTTGCACTTGGAGGAGGTAGGCTACAAGCTGTGGCTCATTGCAGCAGCATTCTCCCTTTACTTGCTTGATGATCAGATGGGAATCACCTTTGACCAACAACTGCTGGACGCTAAGAGACAACGCGGTCTTTAACCCGAAGATGAGAGCCTTATACTCCGCCATGTTGTTGGTTTCCTTGAAGTCAAGCCGCACCAGGTACTTGAACTGCTCCCTAGTCGGGGTGAGGAGCAGGACCCCGCTTCGGCACCTTGCTTGCACGAGGAGCCATCGAAGAAGAGCGTCGAGTGGGGCTCGGTGATGACCGGAGCTCTGGGCTCGGGCTCATCGTTGTCTTGGCACCTTGGGTGGCATGGTGGTGGTGTCCACTCGGCCACAAAGTCAGCCAGCACCTCACTCTTCACCGCATGGCGCGACAATAAGTCGAGCTCAAATTCTACCAGCTCGGCAGCCCATTTCGCCATGCTCCCGCTTGTGTTGGGGCTGTGGAGCACGACTTTCAATGGGTATGACGTGACCACTGAAATCTTGTGAGCTTGGAAGTAGTGGCACAACTTCCTTGATGCAATGAGGACTGCATAGAGAAGCTTGGGCACCTCCAAGTACCTTGTCTTGGCGTCGTGGATGACCTCGCTGATGTAGTAAATTGGATGGTCCAGACACTCCCTGGGGGCCCGGTGCGTCTTCTCGGAGAGTTACGAGACTCGAGGGGTCCTAGCCCCCGTGTCCAAGACTGCGCTCCGGGAGCTAGGACCCGAATGCACATTGGTCGTTAGGTCCGGGGGACTGGCCTGACTAGCTCCTCGCTGCGTGGCCCCCCTGCGAGGTCCGAGTCCTAGAACTCAGGACCTATGGCAAGAGCCTTGTCTCGGACTTCGGGTCACTGTGTTTCTGGCCGCTCCGCGACCAGGACCATGCTCAGGACCTCTGATCTGACGGTGATGTAGAGGAGTAGAGGCTCGCCTTGTTCTGGAGTCACCATGATAGGCAGCGTTGTGAGGTCCTTCTTCAGCTCCTAGAACGCCTCATCTGCTTCCTTAGTCTAGACAAAGGGTCCGGACTTGCACAGAAGCTTGAAGAATGGGAGAGCCTGCTCATATAGTCTAGAGATAAACCGACTGAGCGCAGCCAAGCAACCCGTGAGCTTTTGCACGTCCTTGATGTGGGCGGGTGGCCGCGTCACTTCGATTGCATTTATCTCTCTGAATTAGCTTCGATTCCCCGGTGTGAGACTAGGAAACCGAGTAGATTTGCAGTAGAGACCCTGAAGACACACTTGTCCGGGTTCAACTTCGTGCGTGTTGAACGCAACCTATCAAAGATTAAGGCGAGGTTGCCGAGCAAAGATGCATGCGACTTAACCTTAACGACGATGTCATCAACATAGACTTCTACTAGGTATCGAATGAGATTCCCAAATGTTTTATGCATGACACGTACAAAAGTGGGAAGAGCATTCTTAAGACCATAAGGTATGGATACAAAGAAAAATAGGCCATCTACTATTATGAAAGCAGTATGCTCCTCATCTTCTCTAGACATTGGTATTTAGTGAAGACCTGAGTAAGCATCTAGGAAGCACAGTAGATCGCAGCCGGATGTAGAATCCACTATTTGGTCTATGCGAGGGAGTGAAAAAAGGATCCTTTGGGCATGCCTTATTGAGAGTGGTGTAGTCAATGCACATCCGAAGCTTCCCTCCAGCCTTGGGGACAACAACTGGGTTGGCCAGCCATCGTGGATGGGAGACCTCTTGCATGAAGCCGACGTCGAGCAGCTTATTTATTTCTTCACGGATGAAGTTCTGCCGCTCAACGGACTGTTTCCGAGGCTTCTATTGTACCAGACAGGCGTCGTGGTAGATCTTCAGATGGTGCTCAATAACCACCCTGGGGATCCCGAGCATCTGTGATGGTTGCCACGCAAACACGTCTTGACATTAGCCTGGAGGAAGGTGACAAACGTGAGTTCCTATTTGTCACCCAGACTCCCTGCGATGCGGGTGGTCTGGGCGGCGTTGGAGCCGATCTGGACGACTTTGACAGGGACGTCCCCGCTGTCCGAGGGCTGCACACGGGGTGCAGATGTCGACCCTCGCTGGCGCGTGCTTGGAGGCGGCCGACTAGCTTCACCGTAGCCAGAAGCAGCCTCCTGCACTGCTGCCAGCATCTAGAGCTTCTCTGATGAGGACATCACAATAGTGGATACTCACATTGATATACAAGGACCAATCACAAGAGGACGAGCACGGTTACTAAATCAGCAGGTGAACTTGTTCCTAACTTCCTACCCATGTGATTTTGAGAATGGATTGCTATTGAATGATTTAATTATTATTAGGAACCATGGACATGATCAACAAGTAAAGGTAGGAGGACTTGGGGACGTGGAGAATCAGATGGGACGTCCACAAGTTGATGGAAACAGTCACCAACTCGGACTCGAGTTCAACTCAGAGTCTAGGAGCAGTACATCTTAAAACGGACGCCCAGGATGCATACGGACTCCGTTTTTGACGTTCTACATATGCATGGAAAGATGAGAAGATAAACTTTCCAATGGTTCTGGTCCCACATTAAAATTCGCCGGGAGTCGTTGGGAGTTGTAGAAACAAGTTGAATTCGGAGTTCTGTCCGGTGTTGCACCACCGTATTGGGCTTTTGGGCCTTGTATCCCGTATGAGTCCATTAGGGATGCGTCTAAGGGTCTTATGGTCGAACCCTAGCCTTTAAATACTGCAGCTGCCGGCCATATTTGGTGGGTTTTGCTTAGATTAAACACTTCCGCCGTTCTACGGTTTGTGAGACCCCAATTTCGCAATTTCAGATTGTATCTTCGTCGTTCTTGCTTGTGTTCTCGGTTGCACCTGCAGGGATAGCCTTCTTGGCGAGGTCAAGCATGTGAAGCACGGTTGATAACCAATGGAGCAGTGGTGTAGTGATTGCAGGGGTGTTCAGATCTGCTCGAGTTCCTCGGATCATCAACGTCGAGATCTCCACTTCAATCGACCTACCTTTCGGAAGATCGGGCCTAAACAACTCATCATTTGGTATCAGAGCTCAGGTTGCCCGTGAGGTATTTGATTTTCCACTAGATTAGTTTTTTTTTCATACCTAGAGTCCACATAAAAAGCCACAAATAAAACATATCGTGTTACAGATTCCTAGACTATAGTGCCTGCAAGTTTTCGTTTTTCAGTTTGCATTGTTGAGTTTGCATTCGTGTGGTCGAGTCTTGTTGCTGGTTTAGCTTTGTGTTTTTGGGTCGTAGTTATTATTTTCTTCCTTGTTTTTCTTGCTGCTCACCTATTCCACAATCCCTAAACAACAAACCGAGCCACCAAGATCATCGGTTTGCCCTAGCTAGCTGCCTTGCGTGAACTCCCGCATCGCCAGCCCTAGAACAGGTGACAAACCATTGTGCCAGTCCTCCTTGATTCATCACACAACATCCCATCAGCCGTTGTTGCTAAATTCCGATTGTTTTTCACATCCTATTGCGAGATCTTTTTCAAAACCGAGTTTGAATCAACATAAAAAAACAGTAACTCAGGTAGCCTACCTTAAAACGGCCATAACTTTTGCATACGAACTCGAAATTGGGCAATTTTTTTCAAATTGATCTACTCAAAATTTTGCAACCGATTTTCCACGGATTTGACGTGTTCAGCAAAATTTCTTTGGCCAAATTCTCCTCGGAAGATAGACTATCCGGCCTCCGAAGTTTCAGCACAAATTTTAAAGAATCTCCTGATTTTCTGTAGGCCACATCTTACATCCAATTGAGCTGCAAAGTTGTGTGCTTCCTATTTTTGTGCTCTCAAGTAAACAAAAAATATCAGAAAAATATTACAAAAAGAAAAAGTATAGTGAAGAGAGCACAAATATTAAAGCATTGGCATCACACACTTGAAACAGTTGGCCTATACACTTTTGTTGTACTTGTTGCTTATATCTTCCTGATCTTCTATTTGCCTCTCTACCGCCTTGTGTTGTGCTAGGCCTAGAACACTTGTTAACCAGCAACAGTTCCTACATTGAATACTTATTCAACTTTGTTTTGCTGTTAACGATTTTCTTTGCTTATTAGCCACTATATTGTGCCATCCAAGCTCCACTTTTCCTCTTGAGCAGAACAGATACCTTTGCAATCACTCCACGCTTCATTGGTTCTCACCGTCCACCGTTTACCACCTGCTGTGTCGGTAAGAACACTTGTAAGAATGTGGTAAGACACTTGAGAGAGAGAGAGATTGTTTCCATCCTTCCACTTTTCACATTGCCACTATACTTTGTAGTTGATAGGGATAACATCTTTTTGTTGTCTTTTGTTTACTACTAACAATGGCAGAAGATAAAAGGGATGATGAATATGTTCAACATGCTGAGTTGTGTGACATGATGAGGGAAATGACAGATATGTTCACCAAAACCCAAGCATCAACAGAGGCGTCATTGACGACCTTGATTCGCTAACTTGCTGATCTTGTTGTTCGGATGGATACTCTTGAGGCGCGGCTGCCTCTCGCTGAAGATCGCGACGACGATGCTTATAATATGGAAGATCATAACAATCAACCACGACTTCCACATTATCTACGAGGTATGGGAGGTAATAATCGTTATAATTACAATGATTGTCATAACAATTTTAATCACCCTCTTGATGATCCTTTTGCTAAAGTCAAATTTACTATACTCTCTTTTTCTGGTGCTTAAGATGCTGAGGCATATCTTGATTGGGAGATGACAGTAGAGCAGAAATTTAATGCCCACCTTGTTCCTGAACAACATAGAGTTTGTCAAGTCACTAGTGAGTTTAAGGATTTTGATATCATATGGTGGAATGAACTTGTTAAAACTAGAACTGATCCTCCAACATGGGATAGATTAAAGGACGCTATGCGTGTTCGTTTTGTTCCTCCTTCTTTTCAGCGGGACCTTCTTGCAGCGCTTAGACCAAGGTAGCATGTCCGTCAAGGAGTATTATCAAGAGTTACAAAAGGGTATGTTGCGCTGTGGGGTAGTAGAGGACATGGATGATAAAATAGCTCATTTTTATGGGGGTTGAGGCGTGAAATTCAGGACATTGTTGATTATAAGGAATATGATACTGTTAACAGATTATTTCAGCTGGCTATGTTGGCAGAAAAAGAATCGCAGGACCGCCAACAGCAGCAGCACCAACGCATGAGGAGCACACTTACACCGCGTTCGACATCTACACCATCCAAAACAGCACCATCTTCGAGTTTTCCTACTGCCACTACACCATCCAATGGTGGCCAACGAACTTCATCTACTGCTCCATTTCCTCGCGCACCGGAGGGCAGCAAGACGACACCATTCAAGTTTACGTCTTCCACTCCTTCCATGAGTCGAACTTCCAACATTAAGTGTCACCGCTGCCAGGGAGTTGGTCATGTGATGAAAGATTGCCCTAGCAAACGAGCATACATAGCACGAGATGATGGCGGGTATGATAGTACTTCAGATGTTGAAGATGAATATTCTCTTGCTACTAACGTTGCAGGACCAAAAGATGACCACTATAGCACAGATGAAGAGGTACTTGGTACTGTAGCAATGGAAAATTATAGAAGCATAATTGTGCAGCGTGCTTTGAGCTCCAAAGTTGAGGCGGATGACAAGCTACAACGACATAATCTTTTTCACATGTTTCTCATCGTCAAGGACTGCCGCGTGCACACTATAATTGATGGAGGCAGCTACAACAACTTGGTGAACACGGATGTGGTCAAGAAACTTGTCACACCCGGTTTTTCCGAAGAACAACCAAGTGAATATCACATGTATGCCAGGATCATTTTCTCATACATGTGATGACAAATAGTGAAGCATCATTTATTACAAGCCAGGTGTCGAATATAAATAAGTCTTACATGGCAAATGTCTCGATGGACAATAATAAGTTCATCACAAATAAACAAACTAGCAGTGGAATATTATTCTTGAGGGCTCCATCACAGGCGTTGCCTAGGGGTCTCCATGAACCTAGAAACCTTCTTCGGGTCCAAAGTCTTGGTCATTATACACCACCTCATTATCTTGACCTGAGCAGCAATATAAACCAACAAAATATGCAAGGTTGAGTACCGATGGTACTCAGCAAGTGTGGGAAATTTATGTCATGCATGGCTAGAACAAGGGGAGGTTGAACTCATGGTTAAAGCACTATGCCATTAATACCTATTACCTTAGCTTATTAAGCACCTACATTACTACATAGGTGAAATGGTCCCAATCTCCCATCCCATCATCATAATCAAATAACCATAACATCATTTCCAATGTTAAGCTCCCCGCTTAACACTCACACCCTCCAAGGCCATCATACTCTAATCATGAATAAGTCCAAGCCGCTCTTGACCGTGAGCACGGCTGTCATGACAGTTTTGACTCTGCAGAGTTTGTACCACTGTACCCACATGTAGTGATTTCATCCCCCGTTGCCGGGTGGACTAAAAGAACCTCCATTATGCCAGTGGCTACGAACCACATTCACACTTCCCAGGTGTGTATCCAGGAGATCACTACGAAGCCTTTACAAAGGGATTCCCGACGAGCATGGGCCTACTGAGGTTTCACCCCTAACAGCATACAAGAGGCTCCAACCCCGCTGCAGTGGCCCCCTCTTGAGCCTTGCGGTTCATATGGTAGTCCAGCTGACACCTACTCCCCGCACCATCCAACACACCCATACTACGCCGGGGATACACCTAATTAATTGGCCAAACTGCCCCATCTCAGCATGTGGTTGGCACGGTAAAGCCAGGTTACATGCTCCATGAACCGGTCCTTAGGATCCAGGCAAGTACTAAACACAAACCCGAGTCTCGTGCACCCAGCACACAACCAAAACATCCAACTTGCCTTGATCCCTACCTCTACATAACTCACAATATCTCATTCAAGAGTATGGTAAAATAAACTGATGATCTCATATCCCAAATATCCCATTCTAAGCATGGCTAAGCATATGCATAATAATAAATGACATGATAAAGTAAATCCCAACCCAAGCTACAAGGAAACAAGGTAATGCAATTCTAGGGAAACTTCCTAGCATGGGTTTCATATTTAACTTGACAATGCAATAATTCTATCTAAACATCCTAGTATAGGATCAAAGTGGTCAAGGACACTTGCCTCCTTCCTGCTGCTCTTGGAATGGGTAGTCCTGATCTTGGAAAGGAATGACTTGCTCTTGAGCAGATTCTACATCATACCATCACACATAGCAAAAGAAAAACAACAATCCATAAGACATAGTTCACACTTCCACTTCATACAAACCACACATTCATATTTATGAAAGTCATTCACCATTATATGTGTTGTGGTTACTCTATGTGTGTTGATTTGTGGCTTGCATGCACTTTTAATCATGTGTATATGATTCCTACTTTTGTGTTCACATTTATACTTACATACTATATATATGAGTTTCCAATTTAAATAAATTCCTTATATTCAATTACTACACCTTTTAACTACCAAATAAGCATGAAAGGTATTTTCCTTCTCCATATGTGTCTTCATAATTTCTACCAACCCTAAACTGAACTCTTTGGATTTTAGAACTCCATTTATCATTTACTAGTTGCTATATTTTCAGATTTATTTCCTATGCCTAAATGTGAACTTTATTATAAAAATAACAAGACACATCATCTAAACAGAATAGGTTCTGACCTAAAATATTTCATAATATATTTTTGACCTTTTCCTCTGATGTAAACTATTTTACATTTATTTTCCCTATTTTCAGAACTATTCTTTACTTAAAAATGTGTCACTAAATGTGAATAATAAATTAAACAGATTCATTTCAGCCCAAAATAATTTTTATCTCACTCCAAAGTTTTCTAAATACTGAGAAAGTTATTAATTTAATTTTGACCTCCCACTTTTTAAATTATAAACACTAGCCACATATTCAATTTCCTATATTAAATATTAAACAGGGCTAAAAAGGTAAACTCACCCCACTACAGGGTCTATAATATTATTTTAAGAATTTTCAGGGGTCTAGCTACTCATAACAGAGGAGTTTTTCCTAATTTTTATTAAGTTCAGGGGTTAAAACTGATTTTTTAATAAATTTACATGATTTTCTGAGGTTCTAGGGGCTAGATCAGGAGTTTCCGGGGCTAGCTCTTATTTCTTGAGAACCCCAGGGGGTAGCACGTAAGATTTCCAGTCTTTATAACGCGGGGCTGACGTGGACCGTCTGATTTTAAACCGACAGCTGAGATTATAAGGTCGAACCGGTACGCGGGGATTTAAACCCTACCGTGCGATTTAAAATAAACGGTGCACAAGCGGCCACGTCGCTCTGATCGAGCGCGGGCGGCGCTGCCGGCGGCGCACGGCGGCGGGAAGCGGCGATCTCGCCGGAGACTTTCGGATCTTCGAGAATTCTTCCTAGAATTGTGATCTTATGGTATAGATCGGTAGAGGAGAGGTCGGGGATCTCACCTCGGGGGTTTTCTTGAGCTCGGAGGTCCTGGAAGATGATCGGCGACGAGGTCCGAGGTGAATTCACGGCGAGGCTCGTCGGCGCTGTGTTTACACCGCAAGTCACCGAGTTTTCTGCACCTGCAAGGTTCCCCGGAGGCGGTGGATCAAGACCAGCGAGTTAGATCGGAATTTCCGAGCGTAGATCGGCCAGAATTCGCCGGAGAAGGCTCGGGTTCTCACTGGAGGAAAAACAGCAGATCGCGTGGAAAAACAGAACGAGGTCGGGGTTTTTATAGACGGGGGAGGGCGGTGGGTTTGTTTAGATCGAGTGGGAGTCCTCCGGAACCAGACTTCGGCTGGGATACGCGAGAATTCCCGATCGGTTTCGATTCGGGTGAGAGAGTTCGGTGCTGGCGCGAGGTAGACGAAGAACTTGCGGGCCCCGCCTGTCAGTGGGACGAAAGGGGCGCGCGCGGTTTCTGGTTGGGACGGCTGGTGGGTTTCGGCCCACTGGCCGGTTTTTTTTCTGTTTTCCTTTTTCTTTTTCTATTTCTTTTCTGTTTTGAGTTTAATTTAAATTCCAGTTTGAATTTGAATTTTTGCAAAACATGCAACACGTCCAAAAATTTTTAAATTCCCCTCTTAACATGATTTAGGGTCTTAACAAGATTTTTGGGGTGTTACAAAACTTGGGTTGACAACAAGAGCACACCCTCATCCATACCACATTCAGTGGTTCAACAACAGCGGTAAGGTTAGGGTAACACAAACAGCGAGGGTACATTTTTCGATTGGTTCTTACCATGATTTTGCTGATTTTGATGTCGTACCTATGGATGCTTGTTCTCTTTTGTTGGGACGTCCTTGGGAATTTGATACGGATGCTATTCATCATGGTAGAACTAATAAATATACTCTGGTGCATAAAGGAAAGAAAATCACTTTGCTTTCTATGACTTCTGCTGAAATTGTACATTTTGAGAAAAGTAAAACACGTGATGATAAGGCAAAAAAATTACTAGACTCTGAAAAACAACAAGTAATTAAGTTAAAATCACCTTCGTTGCTCACAACTAAATCTGACCTTGCTGATTTATTTAATACCAAGGGGATGTACTACGCTTTAGTATGCAAAGAAGCCATGTTTTCAATTCATGAAGTGTCCATTGCATTGCCCCCTGCTGTTGCTAACCTTTTGCAGGATTTTGCGGATGTGTTTCCCCTCGAGATACACCCTGGATTACCACCTATGAGGGGCATTGAACATAAGATCGACTTGATTCCAGGGGCAAGTTTGCCAAATCGTGTGGCGTACAGGGAGAATCCCGAAGAGACAAGGGAAATTCAGCGACAAGTTCAAGATCTTTTGAACCGTGGTTTTCTTGGTCTTGTAGGTTTTTATCGACGCTTTGTGCGGGATTTCAGCACCATTGCAGCACCTATCCATGAACTGACGAAGAAGGGAGTGCAGTTTCGATGGGGCGAACAACAGCAACAAGCTTTTGATGTTCTCAAATTAAAGCTTATACAAGCACCATTGCTACAACTTCCTGATTTTGACAAGACATTTGAGCTAGAATGTGATGCAAGCGGCATTGGTATTGGAGGTGTTCTCATACAAGGAGGTAAAACCATTGCATTATTTGTTGAAAAATTGCATGGTCCTTCTCTGAATTATTCTACTTATGATAAGGAATTGTATGCCTTAGCGCGAGTTCTACAAACTTGGCAACATTACCTGTGGTCTAAGGAGTTCGTCGTACATTCCGATCATGAATCTTTTAAGTATCTTAAGTGTCAAACCAATCTGAATAAACTCGTCGCGCAAGGGAAAAGCCCCCTACCTAGCGCGCCAAATGTCGAAGTGTTCGGTCGACACTTCCCCCGGGCCTGCACTGGGCAGCCCGCAGAGGTTCTTTTTTCGATGGGGCTAGTCCCTTGCGGAGAGCTTGAGCGTATGGACGAGTTAGTAAGAGCTTGACACGGCGAGTTTTACATGGTTCAGGCCGCCGGAGCGTAAAACCCTACGTCCACGGCGAGCTATGGAGCTCGCTGTTTTGCTTGCTGCTCAGAACCGGAGTCCTGAGCTTGAGGATGAGTTACAGCTTGGGGGTGAATGGCTAAAGTGCGAACCCAGGGTGCGAACCCCTGCTAACGTCGCCTACCCGAGCCTTTTATAGTCCAAGGCTCGGGTGGCTTACAAGGGGGGCCCGGGACCCGACAGGTGGTCCCGGGGAGATTTCCTGCAGACTATCGTATCCGCAGTTATGCCCGTAGTTGTCTCTGGCGAAGGCTTCTGAGTCTTCGTCTTGCTGCCCTGCCCATGCCGCACGCTAGTCGTAGTGGTTGATGATGGCAGAGGCGGCAGGGGATGTCTTGTCGCTGTGTTTATTGGCTGGCAGGTTCTGACACCGTGCGCCAGTCTGTGATGCGACTGGGTGCAACGCCACCTGACAGAGGCGTGCTCCACGTCTCCGCGTCTTGGGAAGGCGCGGGCCTTGAATACCTTGTACGGGCAAGGTATGGGGCGTCTTTACGCCCGCTGCCTACCGCTCGGGGGCAGGCAGCGCTGTCTGCTGGACACGTGGCGGGCCCGGAGCTCTCCTCTGAGGAGGGGGAGGTCCGGCCCCGCAGGACACGTGGAGCCTTCGGACCTCTCCCCCGCGGAGGGGGGAGGTCCGGCTTCTGTCGGCCACGTGGCGGGTCCGGAGCTCTCCTTTGAGGAGGGGAGGTCCGGCCCCGCGGGACATGTGGCACCTTCGGAGCTCTCCCCATGGAGGGGGGAGGTCTGGCTGCTGTAGGCCACGTGGCGAGCCCGGAGCTCTCCTCCGAGGGGAGGGAGGTCCGGCCCCACTGGACACGTGACGCCTCCGGAGCTTTCCCTGTGGAGAAGGGCGAGATCCTTAGGCATTTCCCCTGTGCGCGGCGGTACCCCATATCGCGGGTACCGACAGTGGCCCCCGGGCTCACCTCGGGGGAGGTAACGAGCCCGAGGTGAGGCCTTCTCCTATCCGCGTACTTTCTTGCCTTGAGTACTCCCTGTGCTGGCAGGGTCTTGACGGCTTCGGAGTTCAGCCTCTTAGGAGAGGGTGAAGCCTGGCATCGGAGCTCGGCCCGGCTGTTGGGGCGGAGGTCCGGAAGTCATCGGAGCTCAGGTCCACGAAGGGCGTGAGGTCCGGCATCAGGGCTCGCCTATGAAAGGAGGGCGAGGGCTGGCATTGGAGCTCGGCCCAGCTGTGGGGGTGGAGGTCCGGAAGTCATCGAAACTCAGGCCAGCGAAGGGCGTGAGGTCCGGCATCAGCGCTCGCCTCTGAAAGGAGGGCGAGGGCTGGCCTCGGAGCTCGGCCTGGCTGTGGAGGCGGAGTCCGGAAGTCATCGGAGCTCAGGCCAACGAAGGGCGTGAGGTCCGGTATCAGCGCTCGCCTCTGAAAGGAGGGCGAGGGCTGGCCTCGGAGCTCGGCCCAGCTGTGGGGGCGGAGTCCGGAAGTCATCGGAGCTCAGGCTAGCGAAGGGCGTGAGGTCCGGCATCAGCGCTCACTGATGACTTCCACCACGTCAAGGTGACACTCTACCGCTGAGTTATATCCCTTCCCCGTCCCATCGAGAACTCTGAAAGGAGGGCGAGGGCTGGCCTCGGAGCTCAGCCTGGCTGTGGAGGCGGAGTCCGGCAGTCATCGGAGCTCAGGCCAACGAAGGGCGTGAGGTCCGTCATCAGCGCTCGCCTTTAAAAGGAGGGCGAGGGCTGGCATCGGAGCTCGGCCCAGCTGTGGGAGCGGAGGTCCGGAACTGCTCAGTAGTCCCCCCTTTCCTGTCCCTTAGTCTCATTTGGCTTACTGTCCCAGGCCGGAGCACGGGGCTTGGGTAATCCAGTGCACTTGGTCCTAGAGGTCTGGCCCCAGCCCCAGTTAGGGTGTAACCGTCCGACCCCCTGGTACTCAGACCGCAGCGCCGGGGGGCAGAGTGCGCATGCTTTGGGTGCAAGACTGGGCAAAGCAAGGCTCCTGACCCCCCGGTCTAGCGTAGGTCTTTTCTCGGAGGAGACCAACTGGCGGTACAGTACCCTTACAGGGGGAGATCCAAAAGGCCACCGGGCCTATGGCAGGTACCCCAAGCACTACCGCCTTCGGCAGGACGGCAAATATCGACTATGCATGAGAGCAGGAAAGAGGAACCGAGTGTACAATGGACGCACACTGTCTAGAGCGTGGGGAGGTGCTCATATAAATTAATGCGTAATTTAAATAAACACCTAAGTAAGCATGGTGAACTTACTGGGGTGGCGTCGGAGCGCCTGTCTTCACGCAGAGCGGGTCATGCGTGGCTTCGTCGTACGCCGGACACGGGGGGACCCCCATGGCGATCTCAGGGGGAAGCACGGCTTCGGCCCCGCATACCATGTGGAAGGGTAGTTCCCGTGACCCGGCCCTGGGAAGTCCGGCAGGCCCTCGACATGGAGGAGCCGGTATCCCCCGACGGCTTTGGGTGCGCGTCTGCACCGGTTGTGTGGGTATGCTTGGCGTGGACCTGGAACGCATTGCATCCCTAACCGGTTTGACGGCGTCTAGGTGGCTCTCGGTCAGTAGGAGCCATGCCGGGTGGCTTAACCGACCAGCGTGCGGGACGATGAGCGTTCCCAGCACTTGCCTCCTTGGACTACTGCGAGCTATTCGCAGCCTTCCTCCTGGGTTATGCACTACAATAGGATGTCGTGGCGCCACGCCAGTAAAGATACCAGCGTGTAGCACTTAGCCATCCACACCACCCGTTCAGCGAATGCACGTTCATCAGGAAGGATGTCCTTCAAGGAGCCCCGGACCTCCGCGGTCCATGCATCGGGACTACTTGAGCTTCTGGATCTTGAGCCCTGGGTTGCACGGAGTCCCCAGTGACGCTTACGATCCTTTGGCGGCATCCATGGCTGCCGGGACTGCCTAGCTTCGAGGCACTGGTTCAGCCCCCTTCGCCCGGCTCGGCGGGCCGGGCTGTGGACCGCAGCAACGTCCTCTCGAAGACTCCTTCGGGCGCAGGGGCTCCGATGGAGGCCTTCGTTGAGAGGTCGTCAGCTGCGGCCTTGCCAGCGCGCGGTACATGGCGCAGGTCCAAGGCGAGGAAGTCTTTCTCCAACATCCGCACGTGGAGCAGATAAGCAGCTAGCTGTGGGTCATTGTAGGGGCGTTCACCCTTAACTTGCTTGATAACTAGCTGGGAGTCTCCCTGCGCCAACAACTGGCGAGCGCCCAGAGACAGGACTGTCTTTTAGGCTAAAGATGAGTGCTTCATACTCTGCCAAGTTGTTGGTTGCCTTGGAATTGAGACGCACCATGTACCCAGACTGCTCCCCCGATGGCATGAGAAGCAGTACGCCGGCACTGGCCCCCTGTTTTCGCGAGGAGCCGTCGAAGAAGAGCGTCCAGTGAGGCCCGGTGAAGACCGGAGCTTGGTACATTGGTTCACCGTCTTCGCAGCCCCCTGGGTCAGCCTTCGTTGGCGTCCACTCAGCCACAAAGTCAGACAGTGCTTGGCTCTTGGCTGTCTGACGTGGTCTGGAGCTCAGCTTGAACTCCGCCGTCTTCGGGCTGTCTTCCGGCTTCGGAAGCTGGCAGTGAGTCCCAATTCCGCCCTTCGGCTGCTCTGGCGCACTTGTCCGCCAGGCTGAAGAGCTCAGAGGCATCGCAGACCTCTCTGGTCACAAGCTTCTCAAGCATCTTCTCGTCCTAGACACCCTGCCGGAACGCTACCACCACAGAAGCACTTCGAATGTGCGGGATGGTGTTGCGTACCTGGGAGAACCGCTGGATGAAGGAGCGCAGTGACTCCCCAGGTTGTTGCTTCATGGCGTGGAGGTCAAGCTCCGTGCCGGGACGGGTGTAGGAGCTGGCGAAGTTGGCGATGAACTGCCGGCAGAGCTCTCCCCAGGAAGTTATGGAACCCTGAGGGAGGTTCATTACCAAGACCGGGCTGGGCCGGTCAAGGCGACGGGGAAGTAGTTGGCCATGACAGCCTCATCCCCTCCTGCGGCAAGTACGGCGGTGGAGTAGATTTGGAGGAACTCCGCCGGGTTGACGCTGCCGTCGTACTTTTCGGGCAGGTGCGGCCGAAACTTGCGCGGCCACCTCGCAAAGCGAAGATGGGGCGCCAGGGCCGCACATCCTGCTCCTGTCGCTGCAGGTGTTGGCGCCGCGAACGCTTGGTTCCCCGCTGGCACAGTGTACCCCGGTATGGGCAAGGCTGCTCCATAGACCGAGGGCGCCGTTTGCAGGGCATATGATTGTGGCATATGCTGCGTGGCGTACGCCTGGGGCAGAGCTCGCGTGGCGAAGATATGCCCTTCAGGCTGGGTCGAGGCTGACGTCATGCTGTCGCCAGCCTCTTGGATGCGACGCCTTTCTCGACGTCGCTCGAGGAACACTCGGGCTTCTTGACCCAAGTGGCATCGCTCCAGCTCTGCCCTCAGATCCGTTGACGGAAGCCTGGTGGAGCTGGAGTCCGCCGTCTGCCCGTCAATCGTTGGCGTGCGCGTCAGCGACTCAGCCGGTTGACCGGAGCGTCGTCCCCGCCGAAGTCGAGGGTTTGCAGCGGCGATGACGAGGCGGTCTACCTCTCGTATCCACTGCTGGGTTACTAAATGAGGTGCGTCACCAGCAGCTGGGTTGCGCAGTAGCGCTCTTGCTGCAGTTAGCGCACCCCTGTGGGGTTCGCTTATCGCTGCAGAAGATCTCATGCTGGTCGGAGCCTGCATTGCCGGGGTCGGCGCTGCCAGAGCCGGCTACTGGCTCCCAGCTTGAGCCGACACACTCCGTCCTGAGTGTGTCGACATGTACTCCCCCCTGGTCACGGTTCGCCGCGAATGCGGGGGAGGAGAGTTTGTCGCCAGCCTCTTGGTTGCGACGCCTTTCTCGGCGTTGCTCGAGGTATACCCGGGCATCTTGGCCCAAGTGACACCGTTCCAGCTCTGTCCTCAGATCCGTTGACTGGAGCCTGGTGGAGCTGGAATCTGCCGTCTGCTCGCCAACCATTGGCGTGCGCATCAGCGACACAGCCGGTTGGCCGGAGCGTCGTCCCCGCCGAAGTCGAGGGTTTGCGGCGGCGACGACGAGACGGTCTACCTCGCGAATCCACTGCTGGGTCGCTGCCTGAGGCGCGTCCCCAGCAGGCGGACTGTGCAGTAGCGCTCTTGCTGCAGCTAGCGCACCCCCACCAGGTACGCCCAGCGCTACTGAAGACCTGACGCTGGTTGGAGCCTGCATTGCCGGGGTCGGTGCTACCAGAGCCGGCTGCTGGCTCCCAGCTTGCTCCGACACACTCCGTCCTGAGTGTGTCGACATGTACTCCCCCCTGGTCACGGTTCGCCGTGAACGCGGGGGAGGGGAGTTTGCCGCTGAAGGAAGCTTGGTCATCTTCGTCGGCGGAAACTCGTCGCGCAAGGGAAAAGCCCCCTACCTGGCGCGCCAAATGTCGAAGTGTTCGGTCGACACTTCCTCCGGGCCTGCACTGGGCAGCCCGCGGAGGTTCTTTTTTCGGTGGGGCTAGTCCCTTGCGGAGAGCTTGAGCGTATGGACGAGTTAGTAAGAGCTTGACACGGCGAGTTTTACGTGGTTCAGGCCGCCGGATCGTAAAACCCTACGTCCACGGCGAGCTATGGAGCTCGCTGTTTTGCTTGCTGCTCAGAACCGGAGTCCTGAGCTTGAGGATGAGTTACAGCTTGGGGGTGAATGGCTAAAGTGCGAACCCAGGGTGCGAACCCCTGCTAACGTCGCCTACCCGAGCCTTTTATAGTCCAAGGCTCGGGTGGCTTACAAGGGGGGCCTGGGACCCGACAGGTGGTCCCGGGGAGATTTCCTGCAGACTATCGTATCCGCAGTTATGCCGGTAGTTGTCTCTGGCGAAGGCTTCTGAGTCTTCGTCTTGCTGCCCTGCCCATGCCGCACGCTAGTCGTAGTGGTTGATGACGGCGGAGGCGGCAGGGGATGTCTTGTCGCTGCGTTTATTGGCTGGCAGGTTCTGACACCGTGCGCCAGTCTGTGATGCGACTGGGCGCAACGGCACCTAACAGAGGCGTGCTCCACGTCTCCGCGTCTTGGGTAGGCATGGGCCTTGAATACCTTGTACGAGCAAGGTATGGGGCGTCTTTACGCCCGCTGCCTACCGCTCGGGGGCAGGCAGCGCTGTCTTCTGGACACGTGGCGGGCCCGGAGCTCTCCTCTAAGGAGGGGGAGGTCCGGCCCCGCAGGACACATGGAGCCTTCGGACCTCTCCCCCGCGGAGGGGGGAGGTCCGACTTCTGTCGGCCACGTGGTGGGTCCGGAGCTCTCCTTTGAGGAGGGGGAGGTCCGGCCCCGCGGGACATGTGGCACCTTCGGAGCTCTCCCCATGGAGGGGGGAGGTCTGGCTGCTGTAGGCCACATGGCGAGCCCGGAGCTCTCCTCCGAGGGGAGGGAGGTCCGGCCCCACTGGACACGTGACGCCTCCGGAGCTTTCCCTGTGGAGAAGGGCGAGATCCTTAGGCATTTTCCCCTGTGCGCGGCGGTACCCCATATCGCGGGTACCGACAGGAGGGATAGTATTTTTGTGGTTGTTGATCGTTTCTCCAAAATGGCACATTTCATACCTTGTCATAAGAATGATAATGCCTCACACATTGCTAATTTGTTTATGACGGAAATTATTCGTTTACATGGTGTGCCAAATACCATTATTTCTGATCGTGATGCGAAATTTTTAATTCATGTTTGGAGAACTTTGTGGTATAAATTGGGAACCAAGCTGCTGTTTTCAACCACATGTCACCCACAAACCGATGGACAAACTGAGGTAGTAAATCGTACTCTATCCACTATGTTGCGGGCTGTTTTAAAAACAAATTTAAAGGGTTGGGAGGATTGTTTACCACATATAGAATTTGCTTACAACAGGTCAGTTCACTCTACTACAAAGGTAAGCCCATTCCAGGTAGTGTAGGGTTTCAATCCCCATGCTCCTATTGATTAATTACCTTTGCCTCCTTCTGAAACTATAAATTTGGATGCTACACAACGATCTGAATTCATTCTTAAGATGCATGGAACTACAAAGAAAAATATTGAAAGGATGAATGAGAAGTATAGAATTTCTGGTAGTAAAGGTAGAAAAGAAGTAAAACTTGAACCAGGGGACTTGATATGGCTACATTTGAGAAAAGAACAATTCCCTCACTTGAGAAAATCTAAACTTATGCCACGAGCTGCTGGTCCTTTTAAGATGGTTGAAAAGATCAATGACAATGCATATAAGCTTGAGTTGCCTCCCGATTTTGGGGTTAGTCCCACATTTAACATTTCAGATTACGACCATACATGGGGGAAGAAGATGATCTTGAGTCGAGGACGACTCCGATTCAAGAGGGGGAGGATGATGAGGACATCACAACAGTGGATATTCACATTGATATACAAGGACCAATCACAAGAGGACGAGCACGGTTACTAAATCAGCAGGTGAACTCGTTCCTAACTTCCTACCCATGTGATTTTGAGAATGGATTGCTATTGAATGATTTAATTGTTATTAGGAACCATGGACATGATAAACAAGTAAAGGGAGGAAGATTTGGGGACGTGGAGAATCAGATGGGACGTCCACAAGTTGATGGAAACAGTCACCAACTCAGACTCGAGTTCAACTCGGAGTCCAGGAGCAGTACATCTTAAAACGGACGCCCAGGATGCATACGGACTCCGTTTTTGACGTTCTACATAGCATGTAAATATGAGAAGATAAACTTTCCAATGGTTCTGGTCCCACATTAAAATTTGCCGGGAGTCGTTGGGAGTTGTCGAAACAAGTTGAATTCGGAGTTCTGTCCTGTGTTGCACCACCGTATTGGACTTTTGGGCCTTGTATCCCGTATGAGTCCATTAGGGACGTGTCTAAGGGTCTTATGGTCGAACCCTAGCCTTTAAATACTGCAGCCGCCGGCCATATTTGGTGGGTTTTGCTTAGATTAAACACTTCTGCCGTTCTACGGTTTGTGAGACCCCAATTTCATAATTTCAGATTGCATCTTCATCGTTCTTGCTTGTGTTCTCGGTTGCACCTGCAGGGATAGCCTTCTTGGCGAGGTTAAGCGTGTGAAGCACGGTTGATAACCAACAGAGCAGTGGTGTAGTGATTGCAGGGGTGTTCGGGTCTGCTCGAGTTCCTCGGATCATCAACGTCGAGATATCCACTTCAATCGACCTACCTTTCGGAAGATCAGGCCTAAACAACTCATCATTCTCCAGTGCTGAGGGGCGCAGAGCAGTCTTCGCGGATCTTGAGTACGCCACTTGGAGTCGACATCTTCAAGACCAAGTAGCTGTAGTGGGATACAGCCATGAACCGGTACAGGGCTGGCCTGTCGATGATGGCGTTGAAGGGGAGGCTGACCTTCACAACGTCAAAGACGACGCTCTCTGAGGCGGTAGTTCTCAGGCGTCCTGAAAGTCACTGGGAGGGAAATGCTACCGTACGGCCACATAGGGTCTTGACCCACCCCCTAGAATAGACGCAAGGGGGTGAGCCTGGACATGGGGATCTGTAGCTTCTTGAAAGCTGCAAGGCTGATGACGCTGAGGGACGTCCCACCATTGATCAGCACATGGTAGTTCTTGACATTGGCGATGGTTGGAGCGACGAGGAGTGGAAGCAGCCCGGCACCCGCCACGTTCTTGGGGGCAGTCGGAGGCGTCGAAGCTGATCGACGTCTCCATCCACTTATGGTGGGGTGCCGGCCCAGGGGCAGGAGCAGCCGCTGCTACCACCCAACGCAGGGTCTTGATATCACGCTGGGATGTGATGTCCCAAGATCCCCCATACATCACGTGGAGCGTCTTGCATGCTCGTTTTTGGTGCAAGAGTCGGAGTCCACGTGGCCGTAGACGGCCTTCATCGCACGCCTAGCGTCCTAGTACTCCATCTCCTGCTCCGCGTCGGCCTCAGGGTCAACTTTCTGCTTGCCCTCCCGCTGGCGGAAGGGCGCATCGTCTTGGCGCTGCCGCTGCTGCTTGCGAAAGCACTCCACGAGCTTTTTGATTTCCCGGCACTCGCTAGCGCCGTGGTGGCCGGAGTTGTGCACCGGGCACCACTGGCCATCATCACTGACGGACGGCGGTCATGGGCTCTTATCGGTGCACGGCTACGGCCCCCACCGGCCGCTGCAGCGGCGACGGTGGGCGCTCTGGATAGAGGCTTGTCCTTGCCTCCAGCCTTCTTTCTTCTTGCTGCTGCTGCCTTGAGCAGCAGCTTCACCGGCACTCCCCGCCATGGAGGTTGGTCGCGAGTGCCAATCTCGGCCTTTCGCCGCCCTGGTTGTCACACCCGGTTTCTCCGAAGAACAACCGGGTGAATATCACATGTATGCCAGGATCATTTTCTCATACATGTGATGACAAATAGTGAAGCATTATTTATTACAAGCCAGGTGTCGAATATAAATAAGTCTTACATAACATATGTCTCGATGGACGATAATAAGTTCATAACAAGTAAATAAAATAGCAGCGGAATATTATTCTTGTGGGCTCCGACACAGGCATTGTCCGGGGGACTCTATGAACCTAGAAACCTTCTTCGGGTCCAAAGTCTTGATCATTAAACACCACTTCATTATCTTGACCTGAGCAGCAATATAAACCAACAAATATGCAAGGTTGAGTACCGATGGTACTCAGCAAGTGTGGGAAAGTTATGTCATGCATGGCTAGAGCAAGAAGAGGTTGAACTCATGGTTAAAGCACTACGCAATTAATACTTATCACCTTAGCTTATTAAGCACCTACATTACTACACAGGTGAAATGGTCCCAATCTCCCATCCCATCATCATAATCAAATAACCATAACATCCTTTTCAATGTTAAGCTCCCCGCTTAACATCCTTAACCTCCAAAACCATCACTCCTCTAATCATGAATAAGTCCAAGCCGCTCTTGACCGTGAGCACGGCTGTCATGACAGTTTTGACTCTGCAGAGTTTGTACCACTGTACCCACATGTAGTGATTTCATCCCCCGTTGCCGGGTGGACTAAAAGAACCTCCATTATGCCAGTGGCGACGAACCACATTCACACTTCCCAGGTGTGTAGCCAGGATATCACTACGAAGCCTTTACAAAGGGATTCCCGACGAGCGTGGGCCCACTGAGGTTTCGCCCCTCACAGCGTACAAGAGGCTCCAACCCCGCTGCAGTGGCCCCCTCTTGAGCCTTGCGGTTCATATGGTAGTCCAGCTGACACCTATTCCCCGCACCATCCAACACACCCATACTACGCCGGGGATACACCTAATTAATTGGCCAAGCTGCCCCATCTCAGCATGTGGTTGGCATGGTAAAGCCAGGTTACATGCTCCATGAACCGGTCCTTAGGATCCAGGCAAGTACTAAACACAAACCCGAGTCTCGTGCACCCAGCACCAACCAAAACATCCAACTTGCCTTGATCCCTACCTCTACATAACTCACAGTATCTCATTAAAGAGTATGGTAAAATAAACTGACGATCTCATATCCCAAATATCCCATTCTAAGCATGGCTAAGCATATGCGTAATAATAAATGACATGATAAAATGAATCCCAACCCAATCTACAAGGAAACAAGGTAATGCAATTCTAGGGAAACATCCTAGCATGGGTTTCATATTTTCAATTGATAATGCAAATAATTCTAGCTACACATCCTAGTATAGGATCAAAGTGGTCAAGGACACTTGCCTCCTTCCTGCTGCTCTTGGAATGGGTAGTCCTGATCTTGGAAAGGAAGAACTTGCTCTGGAGCAGGTTCTACTCATACCATCACACATAGCAAAAGAAAACAACAAGTCATAAGACATAGTTCACACTTCCACTTCATACAAACCACACATTCACATTTATGAAAGCCTCTCACAATTCTATGTGTTGTGGTTACTCTATGTGTGTTGATTTTTGGCTTACATGCACTTTTAAATATGTGTATATGATTTCTACTTTTGTGTTCACATTTATGTTTGCATACTATATATGAGTTTCCAATTTAAATAAATTCCTTATATTCAATTACTACACCTTTTAGCTACCAAGTATTCATGAAAGGTATTTTTCTATTCCCTATGTGTCTTCAGACCTTCTACCAACCCTAAACCGAATTCTTTGGATTTTGGAAACTTCATTTATCATTTTCTAGTTATTCATACCTAGTTTGCTATATTTTCAGATTTATTTCCTATGCCTAAATGTGCACTTTATTATAAAAATAATAAGACACCTCATCTAAACAGAATAGGTTTTGGGTCTAAAATATTAAATAGTATATTTTTGAACTTCTCTTCTGATGTGAACTATTTTACATTTATTTTACTAATTTTCAGAATTATTCTCTACTTAAAAATGTGTCCCTATTACTAATAAATGTGAATAATCAATTAAACAGATTCATTTCAGCCAAAAAATCTATTTCTATCTCACTCCAAAGTTTTCCAAATACTAGGAAAGTTTTTAATTTGAATTTACAATGTGTTTGTCCCATCTTTTAAATTTTAAATACTAAACATATATTCAAATTCCTAAATTTAATATCACATAGGTTTAAAAAGGTAAACTCACCCCACTACAGGGCCTATTATATTATTTTAAGAATTTCCAGGGGTCTAACTACACATAACAGAGGGGTTTTTCCTAATTTTTATTAAGTCCAGGGGCTAAAACTGATTTTTAAATGAATTTACATGATTTTCTGAAGTTCCAGGGGCTAGATCAGAAGTTTCCGGGGCTAGCTCGTATTTTCCGAGAACCCCAGGGGGTAGCACGTAAGAATCCCGGCCTTTATAACGCGGGGCTGACGTGGACCGTCCGATTTAAAACAGACGGCTGAGATTATAACATCGAACCGGTACGCGGGGATTTAAACTCTACCGTGCGATTTAAAAAAGATGGCGCACAAGCGGCCACGTCGCTCTGATCGAGCGCAGGCGGCGCTGCCTGGCGGCGGGAGGCGGCGATCTCGTCGGAGAGTTTCGAATCTTCGTCAATTATTTCTAAAACTGTGATTTTATGGCATAGATCGGTGGAGGGGAGGTCGGGGATCTCACCTCGGGGGTTTTCTTGAGCTCGGAGGTCCTGGAAAGCGATCGGCGACGAGGTCCGAGGTGAATTCACGGCGAGGCTCGTCGGCGATGTGTTTGAACCGCAAACCACCGAGTTTTCTGCACCTGCGAGGTTCCCCGGAGGCGGTGGATCAAGACCAGCGAATTAGATCAGAATTCCCGAGCGAAGATCGAGCAAAATTCTCCGGAGAAGCTCGGGTTCTCACCGGAGAGAAAAACGGCGGATCGTGGGGAAAAACGGGACGATGCCGGGGTTTTTATAGACGGGGGAGGGCGGCGGGTTGGTTTAGATCAAGCTGGAGTCTTCTGGGACCGGGAGTCGGCTGGGAACGCGCGGTTTTCCGGTCGGTTAGGATCGCGCGCGCGCGGGGGAAACAGTCCCGGATTCGGACGAGCAGGGGTTAGGGATGACAGGTGGGTCCCGCCTGTCTGCGAGAGGGGGCGCGGGCGCGCGGCTGCGGGCTGGCACGGGGGTTGGGTGGGCCGGCTGGTGGGTTTTGGCCCACTGGCCGGGAAGGTTTTTTTTCTTTTTCATTTCTGTTTTGAGTTTAATTTGAATTCCAGTTTGAATTTGAATTTTTGCAACACATGCAACACGTCCAAAAATTTTTAAATTCCCCTATTGACAGGATTTTGGGGTGTTACACTGGTGCACTTGTCCGCCAGGCTGAAAAGCTCGGAGACGTCTTAAACGTCATGCATGGCTAATTCCTTGAGCATCTTCTTGTCTCTCACGCTCTATCGAAATGCGACAATGACAGAGGCATTTGAGATGCGGGGGATGGTGTTCCGCACCTGGGAGAACCGCTGAATGATGGACCACAACGACTCCCCCTTGTGTTGTCGTACGGCGTGGAGGTCGAGCTCGTTGCGGGGGCACGTGTAGGAACTTTCAAAGTTGGCTGTGAACCTCCAGCACAACTCTTCCTAGGAAGATATGGAGCCTGGGGGAAGGTTCATGAGCCATGACCGGGCAGTGGCAGTCAGGTCCACGGGGATGTAGTTGGCCATGACGGCCTCATTCCCTCCTGCAACTAGGATGGAGGTAGAGTAGATCTGCAGGAACTCGGCGGGGTTGACAGTCCTATCGTACTTCTCTGGCAAGTGGGGCCAAAACTTTGGTGCCCAAATCACCATGCGAAGATGTGGGGCGAGCGCTGCGCAGCCTCCGCCTGCTACCGGAGAAGCAGGGGTCTGCGCAGCATGGCCCGCGGGTACGGCACTCGGAGTCCCATACTCGCCATTGAGGTTGCGGCATCTCTCGTGTCGTCGCTCGATGGTGACGTGAACGTCTTCGCTTATGCAGCGGTGATCGAGCTCGGCTCTGAGGTCGGCTATTGTGACACCCTCATCTCGGGTGTCAGCATATGTTCATGCTTTATGAAGAAGAAAAACATTTTAGGAAAATAAGGAACAGAGACAAGTATCAAAAGGATGGCCAACAAAGCTCTCCGAGAGCACCGAAGGCAACTTCCATGGCCAGCAGACCACGTGGTGTGTTCGGAGCTCATCCCCGAGAAATTTGGGAGAGGTCCGCCGCTAAACTTGCTACGTGGCAGGCTCGGGGGTCACCTCCGCAATTGAAAAGAGGTCCGAACCTGTGGGACACATGCTGCCCACGGAGATAGCCTCTGCGGAAGAAGCAAAGGCATTTTTCATAGGACACATGTCATCCCCGGAGCTAGTCCTCGCGGAAATAAGAGGACCCGTCGCGCGGGATACGTGTCAATCGCGGAGCTCACCTCCGAAGAAGAGGGGGGTCTCGATCAATTGACACGCGGCACAACCGGAGCTCGTCTCTGCGGACGAGGAGATACCAGGCCCGGAGGACACGTGGAGCTTCCGGAGCTCATCATCACAGAGGTAACGAGTTCTGGGGCGGCTGTTATGTGTAAGGACACCGGTACGCAACAGAAACCGATCTAAAATCCATGATGATTACCAAAGATGAGACGTTAGGATCCAACAAAGATCTGAATAAGACTCTTATTTGGGATCCAATCAGATTAGGACTCTTCTCTTCCCGATTATAAATAGAACCCAAAACCTTTGGCCGAAACCACAAACTTCTCTTTCAACTCCTGAGCCGACGACTTAGAGCCCTAGCCCTAACTCGCCGAGCAAAACATCACCGAAGCGCAACAAGGGAGATCATCGGAGGAGAACCAAGCGGCCTGAGGAGGACCCCGAAGACAAGAAGAGCGTGAGGTAGGACTTCCATACCACCTTACGACATCATTGTGTTCATCTCTTTGCATCTGTTCTTCGATTCCTTTCGAACAGAAGCCTTTTCGTGGGCAGAATACTCGATGATCAGTTTGATCTAAAGACAAGATCATCGCCACGTTCATTTTTGATCCGAACACCTCTGACCATGCAAGCCATGCAAGAACAACAGATCAATCTAATAAAACTAATCGTAGGATAGCATGCATGTGCATCATCGCATCTAGTTTAGGGTTTGTGCATGATATTGATTGCTGTGAATTTTGTATGCACGTGAATCCTACATAGCAGGACAAACTCAGGAAGCTGTCTACGACGAGCTGCAGCAACAAGGTTTTGAGAATCAAGAACAACCGGAACCGCAAGAACAAGGCAAGTACTCCTTGACCATGTTGATCCTATGTTTTGGGTAAAACTATTTTGTTTTGCGAAAAGGAGTGTGTGCTGAGTCAAACATGATGGGAATCCTTTTTATAGGAGTTTACTAGTTTTGGTTAAACCACCCTTGTCGCCAGGGAAGTTTATGAGTCGGGTATGGTTTTTGTTTTATGCTTCGCTGAGTCCATGGGATGGGGAAGCGAGATAGATGTGTCGAGCTAACTGCACTCGTACTGATAATAAGTAACTGATGAGGTTAATGAACATGGATCGGAGGGAGATCTAGGCAAGCTTAGGTTTGTGAATGAGGTAGCATGAGATGGTGGTTTTACTTGCCGTAGATCTAAGGACCGGTTCATGCATGCACATGCCAGGATAACAGTGCCACCACAAGGCCAAGTATGGGTGCGGCTTAGCTGAGTAATTAGGTAAGTTGCTAGAGTGTTATGGACTGTGGAAGGCGCGGGGAATGGGAGTCGAGTGAGGACTGCCCTGGGAACTGCATGGCACAAGAGGGGGCCCGTGGGTAGGAGAATTGGAGATTCTAGCCTGCCGGTGAAACCTTAGTGAGTCCATACATCTAGTAACCCCTTTGTAAAGGCTATTTTGTGATCTCTTGACCATACACCGACGGATGTGTACTGGTATAATGGAGGTTCTGCAGTCACCGACGGGTGACGAAATCACAAACTTGTGGGTAAAGAGGTGCACACTCTGCAGAGTTATTAAAACTATCATGATAGCCGAGCTTACGGTCACGAGCACCTAGCTAAACTGCCATGATTAGATGGGATGGTTACTGGAATGGTTATTGGGAAGGTTCTTGGTTATGGTTATTGGTTTGGTTTGGGACTGTTGAGTCCGTGAGGTGAGATGGTTGTATGACTGATGGGTCATGATATGAGATTGGTCTCGGTGCGAGACGAGGTTGTTTTATGAGGTGAGATGGTAGCGAATACGAGGAGGTATTCGTGAGTATGAATAAAAGATTGGTTAATGTTCGGATGGTACACGGGAAGTGATGGAGGTATGTTAGTAATTTAATACATGTTGGGATTACATTTAAAATTAAGTTGTTGTTTTATCATGATTTTACAGAACAGCTTTTCTGCAAATAAACCTTTTATGCCTACCTTGTTTATGAGCTGCATATCATGTGTTTTCCCGCACTTGCTGAGTACATCATTGTACTCAAACTTGCATTATTATTTCTTCATCAACAGCAAGAGAAGACTACTATGAAGACCGAGTAGAGCGTTATGGCGTGTGATCTGTTCTCAACCTTGCGTGTGGAGGGAGTAGAGATGGAGCCACTTCTGCTTAGTTTTGCTTTCGCATTAGTTTTTTCTTCCGCATTTAAATAAGGACTTCCGCTGTATAGAAATAAGACTTCCGCTGTAAGCATGAGTCCAAGACTCATGAGGTGTTGTAATAAACTCTGTTATTCGTGGTAATATATAATCTGAATTCAGTTTGTGGAAAGTATGTGTATGTGTGATGAACATCCTGGGCACACATATGCATTAGTTCTCGGTTCCGTGGCTTTCCACAGAATTGAGGGCGTCACAGATTGGTATCAGAGCCACGGGTTAACAGTAGGTTATACGCCTATATAGAAACCTTAGATTGATATTAGAGCCACGGGTTAACAGCAAGTTACACCCCTAAATAGAAGTCACAGGTAGCTAAGCCACGCTGACCAAAGGAAGCATCCTAGGGTGAATAGCCTAGATTGGCCTTTAAAACCACCTTGACATAGGAAACCATCCTTGAATAGGAGTTGAGTGGGCCCTTGTGATGATTATTTGTGAATATGTGCTTAGTGTGAGTTGTGGGACGTCTCAAAAACGTTGTCCATATACACACGTAACAAGAAGGAGGTGTGAGATGTTTCGGCACTTGCTCACATCCTCATAAGGGCTAATATATATATAGTCCAACTCACCTTGATGCATATAGATGAAAGGACCTACCTAACTTTCTAACCTTCTATTCTATTTCGTTCTCTCTCACAGATCGTGAAAGGAAACGCCAGCCGAAGGAACGTCCAGGAAGATGACCACGAGAAGTTCCTACTAACCCCGGAGCTGGCGAAAACAACCTAGAAAGGTTGATGGCCATGCAAAACCAGCTTATGCAAACCATGATCCAAACTTTGGGTCAGTTGCAGGCCAACCAACACCCCGTTCCGGCACCACCGCCACCACCACCGCCGGCTCATAACAGGTTGGGAGAGTTCATGAGGACTCGACCATCCACCCTTGCTCAAGCAAGCGATCCAATAGAGGCCGATGACTGGTTGAAATCCATGGAGAAGAAACTTGCCATTGTACGTTGCAACGACCGAGAGAAGGTTCTCGTTACGTCGCACCAACTGATGGGAGCATCTGCTGACTGGTGGGATGCCTTGAGCAACGCCCATGCCAACCCGGAGACAATCACTTGGACTGAGTTTAAGGAAAGTTTCCGCTCCCACTACATCCCTGTTGGCGTAATGATGCTCAAGAGGCAGAAGTTTGAAGGTCTCCGCCAAGGACAGAAAAGTGTGAACGAATATCTCAACAAGTTCATACAACTGTCCTGGTATGCCCCCGAAGATGTCAACTCAGATCATAGGAAGCAGTACCTGTTCATGAGAGGGTTGAACAATGAGATCCAAGTTCAGCTCCTCAACATTGACTACGTAAGCTTCCAGAAGCTGGTTGATAAGGCTATTGTGGTTGAAAACAAGATCCGGGAGATCGAGCGAGAATGCAAGAGGAAGATGCCATACCAGCCCCAAGGGAGCAACGTACGACCTAGATACATGCCCCCTGCACCGCAGTATGGATCGACCACTCCTACGAACCGCCCTGGTCAGCCACCACAGCAACGGTTCGTTGCACCGGCACCTCGTGTGCCCATGCCTCCTGCGCCCCGGCCTAACAATGGCACTCCTGTTCAAAACCCCCGCCCCAACGTACCTGCTGCCGTAGGCAACAGGGCATGCTTTGCATGCGGGGAAGTAGGCCACTTCGCTAACCAGTGCCCGAAGAGAGGCCCTGGACAGCAAGGTAACGTGCCCAAGCAGAACCAGCGACCAAACGGAGGGGACAACCAAGGGAACCGTGGACCGCAGAACTATGCTCGTGGCCACGTTAACCATGTCACTGCTGAGGAAGCACAACAGGCTGAGGACGTCGCAATTGGTATGTTCCTTGCCAACTCCAACCCAGCCACCATTTTATTTGATTCCGGAGCATCACATTCCTTCATATCATCCAAATATGTTGCCAAACATCATCTACCCGTATCCCACTTAGAATGTGCATGTTAGTTAATTCTCCCGGAGGAGAAATGAGGACTAGTATAGTATGTCCTAAGGTAAGCCTTAAAATAAGGGGGTAGACTTCCTTGCCAACCTTATTGTCTTGGACTCCCACGGAATTGACATCATACTTGGAATGGACTGGTTAAGCAAGCATAATGGAGTAATCCAATGCGCTGAGAGAAGCGTGTAGTTGACAAACAAACATGGTATCCGTGTCGAGTTTGAGTCAGCCCAGCAAGCAACCAAACAGGCGGATTTGAACCATGTTGAAGGAGTAGCATTGGACAACATTCCAGTGGTTCAGAAATTTTCGGACGTGTTCCCGGAAGAACTTCCAGGTATGCCACCTGACCAGGACATCGAGTTTGCCATAGATTTGGTACCTGGAACTGCACCCGTAGCTAAGAGACCATATAGGATGCCCGTCAACGAGTTAGTTGAACTAAAGAAGCAAATTCAAGAACAGTTGGAGAAGGGTTTTATCCGTCCAAGTTCGTCACCATGGGGAGCCCCGGTACTCTTCGTGGACAAGAAGGATGGAACCCAAAGAATGTGCGTGGACTACAGGTCTCTCAACGAGGTGACAATCAAGAATAAATACCCTCTGCCTCATATAGAGGACCCGTTTGATCAAATGAAAGGAGCCCAAGTGTTCTCCAAGATTGATCTTCGGTCGGGATATTTCCAGCTAAAGATTAAGCCCTCCGATATACCTAAGACAGCCTTTCGGACGCGGTATGGTTCATATGAATATACCGTTATGTCTTTTGGATTGACGAATGCACCCGCATACTTCATGTACCTTATGAATAAGGTTTTCATGGAGTACTTGGACAAGTTCGTCGTGGTTTTCATTGACGACATTATGGTGTATTCAAAAAGTAAGGAGGAGCATGAAGAACATCTGATATTGACCTTGCAGAAGTTGCGCGAGCATCAGTTGTATGCCAAGCTCAACAAGTGTCAATTTTGGCTAAAGGAAATATCCTTCCTAGGCCACATCATCTCCAAAGAAGGGGTATCAGTTGATCCCGGAAAGGTGAGAGATGTTCTAAAGTGGAACCAACCAAAGAGCGTGAGGGATATTCGAAGTTTTTTTGGGATGGCAGGATACTATCGGCGCTTCATTAAAAACTTCTCTAAGATAGCAAAACCTATGACGGAGTTGTTAATGAAGGGGAAGGTCTTTCAATGGACACAAGCCTGCCAAGAAAGTTTTGAGGAACTCAAGAAAAGGCTAACCACAACACCAGTTCTGGTATTGCCAAACGTAAGCAAGAGCTTTGACATATATTGTGACGCATCCAGACAAGGGCTCAGGTGTGTACTCATGCAGGAAGAACAAGTGGTAGCCTATGCCTCACGACAATTAAAGAAGCACGAGCTTAACTATCCTACGCATGATTTGGAGTTAGCAGCAGTGGTGCATGCATTGAAGATTTGGAGACATTATATCCTTGGTCATCAATGTGAGATCTATACGGATCATAAAAGCCTCAAGTACATATTTACACAAATGGACTTGAATTTGAGGCAACGTCGATGGTTAGAACTCATCAAGGATTATGATGTAGGAATCAACTACCACCCCGGGAAGGCCAATGTAGTAGCTGACACATTGAGCAGAAAGGGAGCATGCCACCAACTCATGGTTCGGGAGCTACCACCCGAACTACGTAAGGAGTTCGAACGGTTACACCTCGGATTCTTGAATAACATGGAAATAATGGAGATCCACTCCTCATTGGAGCAAGAAATAAGAAAGGGCCAAGCAACGGACGAGGGGATCAAGGAGATCAAGGAAAGAATCCGACAAGGGATAGAGAAGGATTTCAAGGAGGATGAAAAGGGTACGCTTTGGCTAGGAAAAAGGATTTGTGTGCCAAACATAAGACACCTTCGCGACATGATACTGAAGGAGGCACATGATTCACCCTATTCCATACATCCAGGGAGCACCAAAATGTACAAGGACTTGAAAACTTGCTATTGGTGGGATGGTATGAAGAGGGATATAGCCGAATACGTTGCCCTATGCGACATATGCCAACGGGTAAAAGCCGAACATCAAAAACCCGCTGGATTGTTGCAACCTTTGAAAATACCTGAATGGAAATGGGAGGACATCAGTATGGACTTTATTGTCGGATTGCCAAGAACTCAGTCAGGATACGACTCCATATGGGTCATTGTGGACCGGTTGACGAAAACCGCCCATTTTCTTCCGGTAAAGACCAGTTACAACGTTACACAGTTGGCGGAGTTGTACATGGAGCAGATCGTGTGCTGTCATGGAGTTCCGAAGAGGATAGTCTCAGATTGAGGTTCTCAGTTTACCTCTAGATTCTGGAGGAAGCTGCAGAAAGCCATGGGTACACGACTGGATTTTAGCTCCGCCTATCACCCACAAACAGATGGGCAAACCGAGAGGACGAACCAAATTTTGGAGGACATGCTGAGAGCTTGCGCCTTGAAACGTGGGCGTAGTTGGGATAGGAGTTTACCGTATGCCGAATTCTCCTATAACAACAGCTATCAAGCTAGCTTGAAGATGTCGCCTTTCGAAGCCTTATATGGCAGACGGTGTAGAACGCCGCTGTTCTGGAAGAAGACTGGAGAGAACCAGGTGTTTGGACCCGAAGTACTACAAGAGGCTGAAAAGCAAGTCCAAACGATACGGGAAAACTTAAAGGCTGCTCAGTCACAATAAAAAGGCTATGCGGACAATAGGCATAGGAAGTTGACCTTTGAAGTAGGAGACTTCGTATACCTTAAGGTATCGCCTATCCGAGGCCAACGATGTTTTAACGTCGAAGGCAAACTAGCGCCTCGCTACATCGGACCATTTAAGATTTTGGACAAGCGAGGAGAAGTAGCCTATCAACTAGAGCTCCCACACCACCTCTCCGACGTACATGACGTGTTTCATGTATCCCAGCTCAAGAAGTGCTTGAGAATGCCAGAGGAACAAGTGTCAATGAGAGAACTTGAACTTCAAGAGGACCTGACTTACGCAGAACACCCTATCCGAATCTTGGACGTAAAGGAAAGGGTCACCCGGAACAAGGTGATTTGATGGTGCAAGGTACAATGGAGCCATCACACTGAAGATGAAGCCACATGGGAGCGTGAAGAGGATATTAAGGCTGAATTCCCCTATCTATTTTCTACTAACGAATCTTGAGGGCGAGATTCAATTTAAGGGGGGTAGATTTGTGACACCCTCATCTCGGGTGTCAGCATATGTTCATGTTTTATGAAGAAGAAAAACATTTTAGGAAAAGAAGGAACAGAGACAAGTATCAAAAGGATGGCCAACAAAGCTCTCCGAGAGCACCGAAGGCAACTTCCACGGCCAGCAGACCACGTGGCGTTTCGGATCTCATCCCTGAGAAATTTGGGAGAGGTCCGCCGCTAAACTAGCTACATGGCAGGCTCGGGGGTCACCTCCGCAATTGAAAAGAGGTCCGACCCTGTGGGACACGTGCTGCCCGCGGAGATAGCCTCTGCGGAAGAAACAAAGGCATTTTTCATAGGACACGTGTTATCCCCGGAGCTAGTCCTCGCGGAAATAAGAGGACCCGTTGCGCGGGATACGTGTCAATCGCGGAGCTCACCTCCGAAGAAGAGGGGGGTCTCGATCGATTGACACGCGGCACAACCGGAGCTCGTCTCTGCGGACGAGGAGATACCAGGCCCGGAGGACACGTGGAGCTTCCGGAGCTCATCATCACAGAGGTAACGAGTTCTGGGGCGGCTGTTATGTGTAAGGACACCGGTACGCAACAGAAACCGATCTAAAATCCATGATGATTACCAAAGATGAGACGTTAGGATCCAACAAAGATCTGAATAAGACTCTTATTCGGGATCCAATCAGATTAGGACTCTTCTCTTCCCGATTATAAATAGAACCCAAAACCTTTGGCCGAAACCACAAACTTCTCTTTCAACTCCTGAGCCGACGACTTAGAGCCCTAGCCCTAACTCGCCGAGCAAAACATCGCCGAAGCGCAACAAGGGAGATCATCGGAGGGGAACCAAGCGGTCTGAGGAGGACCCCGAAGACAAGAAGAGCGTGAGGTAGGACTTCAATACCACCTTACGACATCATTGTGTTCATCTCTTTGCATCTGTTCTTCGATTCCTTTCGAACAGAAGCCTTTTCGTGGGCAGAACACTCGATGATCAGTTTGATCTAAAGACAAGATCATCGCCACGTTCATTTTTGATCCGAACACCTCTGACCATGCAAGCCATGCAAGAACAACAGATCAATCTAATAAAACTAATCGTAGGATAGCATGCATGTGCATCATCGCATCTAGTTTAGGGTTTGTGCATGATATTGATTGATGTGAATTTTGTATGCACGTGAATCCTACATAGCAGGACAAACTCAGGAAGCTGTCTACGACGAGCTGCAGCAACAAGGTTTTGAGAATCAAGAACAACCGGAACTGCAAGAACAAGGCAAGTGCTCCTTGACCATGTTGATCCTATGTTTTGGGTAAAACTATTTTGTTTTGCCAAAAGGTGTGTGTGCTGAGTCAAACATGATGGGAAACCTTTTTATAGGAGTTTACTAGTTTTGGTTAAACCACCCTTGTCGCCAGGGAAGTTTATGAGTCGGGTATGGTTTTTGTTTTATGCTTCGCTGAGTCCATGGGATGGGGAAGCGAGATAGATGTGTCGAGCTAACTGCACTCATACTGATAATAAGTAACTGATGAGGTTAATGAACATGGATCGGAGGGAGATCTAGGCAAGCTTGGGTTTGTGAATGAGGTAGCATGAGATGGTGGTTTTACTTGCCGTAGATCTAAGGACCGGTTCATGCATGCACATGCCAGGATAACAGTGCCACCACAAGGCCAAGTATGGGTGTGGCTTAGCTGAGTAATTAGGTAAGTTGCTAGAGTGTTATGGACTGTGGAAGGCGTGGGGAATGGGAGTCGAGTGAGGACTGCCCTGGGAACTGCATGGCACAAGAGGGGGCCCGTGGGTGGGAGAATTGGAGATTCTAGCCTGCCGGTGAAACCTTAGTGAGTCCATACATCTAGTAACCCCTTTGTAAAGGCTATTTTGTGATCTCTTGACCATACACCGACAGATGTGTACTGGTATAATGGAGGTTCTGCAGTCACCGACGGGTGACGAAATCACAAACTTGTGGGTAAAGAGGTGCACACTCTGCAGAGTTATTAAAACTATCATGATAGCCGAGCTTACGGTCACGAGCACCTGGCTAAACTGCCATGATTAGATGGGATGGTTACTGGAATGGTTATTAGGAAGGTTCTTGGTTATGGTTATTGGTTATGGTTATTGGTTTGATTTGGGACTGTTGAGTCCGGGAGGTGAGATGGTTGTATGACTGATGGGTCATGATATGAGATTGGTCTCGGTGCGAGACGAGGTTGTTTTATGAGGTGAGATGGTAGCGAATACGAGGAGGTATTCGTGAGTATGAATAAAAGATTGGTTAATGTTCGGATGGTACACGGGAAGTGATGGAGGTATGTTAGTAATTTAATACATGTTGGGATTACATTTAAACTTAAGTTGTTGTTTTATCATGATTTTACAGAACTGCTTTTCTGCAAATGAATCTTTTATGCCTACCTTGTTTATGAGCTGCATATCATGTGTTTTCCCGCACTTGCTGAGTACATCATTGTACTCAAACTTGCATTATTATTTCTTCATCAACAGCAAGAGAAGACTACTATGAAGACCGAGTAGAGCGTTATGGCGTGTGATCTGTTCTCAACCTTGCCTGTGGAGGGAGTAGAGATGGAGCCACTTCTGCTTAGTTTTGCTTTCGCATTAGTTTTTGCTTCCGCATTTAAATAAGGACTTCCGCTGTATAGAAATAAGACTTCCGCTGTAAGCATGAGTCCAAGACTCATGAGGTGTTCTAATAAACTCTGTTATTCGTGGTAATATATAATCTGAATTCAGTTTTGTGGAAAGTATGTGTATGTGTGATGAACATCCTAGGCACACATATGCATTAGTTCTCGGTTCCGTGGCTTTCCACAGAATTGAGGGCGTCACAGCTATGGCGACACTAACCGTGGTCGCCGCATGCACTGCGGCTGTCTTGCGGGCCACCATCGGTGTATGCGACTGCACGTGTGACGGCTCGGCCAGCTGTCTCTTGTAGGCGGGTGTGTTCATGGCGGCGGTGACGAGGTGGTCGACGTCGTTGCGCCACTGCTCTGCAGCCTCCGGGGAGCATCATCTCCTGAAGGGTTGTGGAGAAGAGCGCGTGTTGCGGCCAGCACGCTCTCCGAGCTTGCTACTGGTGGCGTTGTTGCCGCCATGGCGGTAGAAGGCCGCAATGTGTTGGCAGCAGTAGCTGCCTCGGGAACGGCAACCGTACGGTCACCTGCTTGGCCAGAATGACCCCCCTGGAGCGGAAAGTGGCCTCCTCCTCCCTCCCTTGGAGACGACAATGAGTGGGGCGAGAGGAGTCAACGATGGACTGGATGTTCATCATGGTGTTGATGCTCGATCGTCTAAAGAGCGTAAAGCCCCCCTTATTGGCGCGCCAAATGTCGAAGTTTCTCTACGACACTTCCCCCCAGTACCGCTTCTGGAGCTGTCCGCGGAGGTTTGTTGTTTGGAGGGGCTAACACCCCTAATCAATCGAGCTTGAAGAACACCAGGATTTACGTGGTTCGGGCCGCCGGAGGGTAAACCCCTACGTCCACGGGAGTGTGTGTTGCATTGCTTGTGCTTACGCGTGTGAGAGTCGGAGGGTCAGAATCGGAATCAGATCCCCTTCTGTCGGAGGCTGCCCGATCCTTTTATGCCTCAAGGCCTAGCAATTACATTGAGGCCCGGGGGCCCGACAGGTGGCCCCGTGGCCGTCCGTACCCTATATACGATATAGGGTATTAATAGCTACTTGTAGTGCCCACTGTCGATGGAGTTAAGGCGCGCCGCCTGATATGCCGGGCGCCTCAGACCGAGTAGCGGTTGATGAAGGCAAGAGAAGGCCCCGTCTTGTCGCCTGTCCTACTCGGTCAGCTGTGCATCATTGTTCCGTTGGTGCTGTTGTCACGCCGCACCGTCCTGTCACCGTAATGACTGCCAGGAGTGGGTGGAGGCGTGCGCTGTATGCCATTCTTCTTGGGAATGCGTGAGTCTTGAATGCGTGACCGGACTGCGCACGTCTTCCTTGACTCCTAAGGCCCACGACCTATGGCCGGTCGTGGGACACGCGGCGGCTCCGGAGCCCGCCTCAGCAGGGAGGCCGAGCTCAGAGCCAGAGGACATGTGGTACCACCGGACCTCGCCTCAGTGGGCAGGCCAGGTCCGGAGCTGGAAGACACGTGCCGGACCTCGCCTCAGCGGGGAGGCCAGGTCCGAGGCCGGAGGACACGTGACAGCTCCCGAGCTCTCCTCAGTATGGAGACCTGACTCGGAGCCAGGGGACACGTGGTAGCGTTGGACCTTGCCTCAGCGGGGAGGCCAGGTCCAAGGCCGAGGACACGTGGCAGCTTCGGAGCCCTCCTCAGTCGGGAGGTCAGGACCGGAGCCGAAGGACATGTGGCAGCGCCAGGCCTGGCCTAAGAGGGGAGCCCAGGTCTGGGGCCGGAGGGCACGTGGTGGCGCCAGAGCCCGCCTCAGCAGGGAGGCGGGGTCTGGAGCCTCTTCAAGCCTTCACGCAGGGGTACCCGGTCTGCAGGTTACCGACAACAGTAATCACCTGGTTTCATCTCTTAGCACAACAACCGTTCTACAAATCAGTCGCCAAGTCAGAGCAAATCATTTAAACCAGGGTGTGTAAGTTCCATTATGCTAGTAATTAGTCTTCCTTGCATGAACTAGAGGATCACAGGAAAGGAAACGGTAGTGTGTCCTTCAGGCACAACGCAGAAAATACAGATGGCACAAAAAAGCCCTTTAAAAAAGGCAGAATAGTCACTTGTGTCCTTTAACTTTGATGAGAAGCTCAATTTAGTCTCTCAACTATTAAAGAGACCAATTTCATCCATAAAATTTAAGATTCGGGTTCAATTTAGTCCTTTGTCTGAGTTGGCAGTCCACGTGTACAAGACTCATCCGAGCTGGACGTCCACGTCAGCTCTCCTGGTCAGCTCCAACCCTAACCATTCAAAAAATGTTTATTTTACCCTTAACTCTAACCCTAACTCAGACACATGGATTTTCCCTGCCCCTGTTTTTGTAGTCAGGAAAGAGTATCTTATAGTTTCACCCTATTAAATAATGTGGTGTACAATCTGTACTTATTTTATTTTAAATCTTTAAACATGTGTTGCTCATGTATTGCAAAGTCAATTACTTAAAAAATTATATTTTCTTTAATTATGTGACTGCCTGCTAGAATAAAACTGGCTCATGTAAAGAATAAATTTTGATGGAGCGTTATTGACATGGCCCCATGGCCTTGTCGAGCCAGGATCACGCTGAGGGGTGCTGCGTTGCACAGCACCGGATAACGCATATCAAAGATACAAAGCGGAAGCAAAGTTTTATTACATAAACAGGTTTATGAACATTTGTACAACAAAATATGTTCCACCTACACTCATGGGCGTAGACTACGCATCAAGTTCACGTTCAGCCCGTGAACGTATCCCGCTAGCACGCACACACACTAACACGGCGGCGTGCACAACTCCCACTCAATGGGATTCCCCTCCTGGGGTTCCGTCTCCTCTTCGGGAGTCACTTCCTCATAGACCCTTGCAAAATCCTCAAACACAAGCAGTGAGCACGATGGCCCAGCAAGACTGACCCGTCTCTCATATACATGAAACTTCTACATGAATGGTTTTAGGGTACATGAGGTAAAATAAGTTGCAAAGGACTCGCCTAATTAATGGAACCTTACTTTCAAGTTTTAGCAGAAGGTTGTGGAGAACCTTACGCTAAGGCACATGAGAGAGCCGCAATCAAACAAGAAACACATTTCTCTCATGTACTTTGCCCAAAGTTGAAAAGAACTTTAATTAGCTCTAAACTACAACAAGACGTTAACAAGCAAAGTATATCTTTCAAATCAGTAAACTTTTAACATGTATCTAGCCTGTTCTTTCTACGTCGTGGTACAGTGAACAAGTGGTACTCACTGACCGCAAGGGACGACGATTATAATCGATTTACACCTGCAGGGTTACCCGAATAACCCGTCACGTACGCCCGTACTCGATGTTGCCTACAACAAGCCTCACGGACGTCATACGCAACCACCTTTCACCCATCAGCCAAATATTGAACCGGTCCTATCGTCCCGAGCAAGAGGTCTCTGCGCGCGCATCTGCAGTGCCGCCAGCCGATTTACACCTCAAGCCCTCAACCTACCCTCTGAACGACAGGCAATGCCTCAATACCCAGTTACCCGAGTTACATCAGTTTCCCGGTTCCCATATAGCCGGTAGGTCTTCGGTACTGTTCTAGCTTGTTCATTAGGCCCGCACACGGCTCGGTCCTCAATCGACACAAGCGGAGCTATGGCACCCAGGCCCCAAAGTCCTGCTGCCCTTACTCTCCGCTCGGTCTCATTTTTCTTGCCACGTGTTTCATTTGCTATCTGTACCCGAGCAATGTGCCTATAGCCTATTCTCGCGAGTAGTTCCGACTACTCGACTTGTATCGAATCCTACACTATCTTAGCATTGCAGTAGCTAACGAGGTTTTCAAACCTAATCCCAACCCAGGGTTTTCTTGGCTATGCATTTGGGTTTCAAACAAGACTCTAATGCAAGAATTAAGTGGGTGCTCAAAATAAGTTCTCAAAACAGTAAAAATTTGTAAAAAGGGTTAATGCAAACCGGAGCTTGCCTTGCTGCTCTTGGTAGTAGGCTAGCTGTTCCTCTGGAGTGACGAAGTCTAATACTTCGGGTTCCTCCTCAACCTTAGCGACTACATATGATAAATATAAACATGTGTCAATTTAGATGCATTTGAATTGAAGTTAAACTTGTGAGGACTATAAGTCTTACTAGACAGACCCAATGACTCTGAAGTTTTTATTGTGGTTTGGATACAACCTAAACAGAGACTTGGCCAAGTTTCATTTGCAGTACAGCTCATTTGAGCTCTCCAGAAATAGTTATGTACTTGACCTTAATTGGAGCTCCTAGGGTGTTCTAGGGATTTTCATGGAGCAAGACATGACTTTCTGAAAACTAGATTTTCAGAGGGTTCTAGTGGAGTTGGTTTCACTTAATTTGAAGGTTCCTAGCTAAAGACATGAGCTAAACAATTTCAGAGAAATCCTGAAAATGTTTCTGGACATTTTCTATTTTCTCTGGAACAGTTTTATTAATCACACCATTAAGTGGGTCAAATGAGCTCAAATGGATCTGAAATTTTTATGGTGGCTCAGGGATATTTTGGTGAACATCCCAGCAAAAGTTCAGAATTTTCCTCCAAAGGGTTCTCCAGTTAAAATTCTAAACATTTTAAATTTTGAAGAAGTAATTCTAGAGAAATAAGGATTTTCATAGAGTGAAACTTGATTTGTTGGAAAGTACTCAGAGAGCTGAATCCAACAAAATTGGGTTCACGTGATTTGGAGTTTCCTAGCCAAAGTTATGTGGGTTTGAAGTTTGAACTAAAACTGAAAATCGGGGAAATGATTAAAACACTGCACGTGAGTCCCACGCACAGTGTCTTCGTCTACCTCCCGCCAGTGCCTGAGCGCGCGACGCCCAGCGACGTTGGCACGGTTCGTTCTCGGCCGCTACTGCCTAATTTTTGATACGGTTTCTTCCTACATGATCCTTGGAGCACGGCGCACACGCCGGGCAACTTCTCGGACCTCGACATCGCCGGAAACATGGTCGGCGACGGTGGAGGCGGAACATGAGCTCGGGTCCGACGGTTCTAGCTTGTTTCGATGGTGAACACGATCAACCAATGGGTCGCAAAGCACCACCGGGGCACGGGGAAGCTATCCCTGCCCTCACCTTGGCCGGAGATCGCCTGGAAAGTAGACTTCACCGGCGACCCGAGCCGTTTTCACTGGCGGTGGCCAAACTCAGGTGCTCTGCTCACTGGGTTGATCATCACCGCTAGGATTTGGCTGTCACACCCGGTTTTTCCGAAGAAACAACCAAGTGAATATCACATGTATGCCAGGATCATTTGCTCATACATGTGATGACAAATAGTGAAGCATCATTTATTACAAGCCAGGTGTCGAATATAAGTAAGTCTTACATAGTAAATGTCTCGATGGACAATAATAAGTTCATCACAAGGAAATAAACTAGCAGCGGAATATTATTCTTTGGGGCTCCATCACAGGTGTTGCCCGGGGGGGTCTTCATGAACCTAGAATCCTTCCTCGGGTCCAAAGTCTTGGTCATTATACACCACCTCATTATCTTGACCTGAGCAGCAATATAAACCAACAAATATGCAAGGTTGAGTACCAATGGTACTCAGCAAGTGTGGGAAAATTATATCATGCATGGCTAGAACAAGGAGAGGTTGAACTCATGGTTAAAGCACTACGCAATTAATACCTATCACCTTAGCTTATTAAGCACCTACATTACTACACAGGTGAAATGGTCCCAATCTCCCATCCCATCATCATAACCAAATAATCATAACATCATTTCCAATGTTAAGCTTCCCGCTTAACTTCCAAAACCATCAATCCTCTAATCATGAATAAGTCCAGGCCGCTCTTAACCGTGAGCACGGCTGTCAAGACAGTTTTGACTCTGCAGAGTTTGTACCACTGTACCCACAAGTAGTGATTTCATCCCCCGTTGCCGGGTGGACTAAAAGAACCTCCATTATGCCAGTGGCTACGTTCCACATTCACACTTCCCAGGTGTGCGGCCAAGAGATCACTACAAAGCCTTTACAAAGGGATTCCCGACGAGCGTGTGCCCACTGAGGTTTCACCCCTAACAGCATACAAGAGGCTCCAACCCCGCTGCAGTGGCCCCCTCTTGAGCCTTGCGGTTCATATGGTAGTCCAGCTGACACCTATTCCCCGCACCATCCAACACACCCATACTACGCCGGGGATACACCTAATTAATTGGCTAAGCTGCCCCATCTCAGCATGTGGTTGGCACTGTAAAGCCGGGTTACATGCTCCATGAACCGGTCCTTAGGATCCAGGCAAGTACTAAACACAAACCCAAGTCTCGTGCACCCAGCACACAACCAAAACATCCAACTTGCCTTGATCCCTACCTCTACATAACTCACAATGTCTCATTCAAGAGTATGGTAATATAAACTGATGATCTCATTTCCCAAATATCCCATTCTCAGCATGGCTAAGCAAATGCATGTAAATAAATGACATGACAAAATAAATCCCAACCCAAGCTACAAGGAAACAAGGTAATGCAATTCTAGGGAAACTTTCCTAGCATGGGTTTCATATTTCATTTGACAATGCAAATAATTCTATCTACACATCCTAGCATAGGATCAAAGTGGTCAAGGACACTTGCCTCCTTCTTGCTGCTCTTGGAATGAGTAGTCTTGATCTTGGAAAGAAATAACTTGCTCTTGAACAGGTTCTACTTCATACCATCACACATAACAAAAGAAAAACAACAATCATAAGACATAGTTCACACTTCTACTTCATACAAACCACACATTTCATATTTATGAAATTCATTCACCCTTATATGTGTTGTGGTTACTTTATAGGTGTTAAGTTGTGGCTTGCATGCACTTTTAACCATGTATATATGATTCCTACTTTTGTGTCCACATTTATACTTGCCTACAATGTGCCTTCACAACTTCTGTCAACCCTAAACTGAATTCTTTGTATTTTAGAAACTCCATTTATCATTTACTAGTTTCTATATGTTCAGATTTATATTCCTATGCATAATTGTATATTTTATTATTAAATTAGTAATACACATCACCTAAACAGATTAGGTTCTGGTCCTAAATAATTTAAAATCATATTTTGACCATGGCTTACGTTGTATACTATTTCATAATTATTTTTCCCTATTTTTCTATAACTATTCTTTACTTTAAAAATGTGTCCCTAATCTAAATAATGTGATTAATGAAACAGATTCATATCAGCCCAAAAATATATTTTTATCTCACTCCAAAGTTTTCTAAGTACTGAGAAAGTTTTTAATTAATTTTGACAATTATGTTTGTCCCACTTTTTAATTTTTAAACACTAGTTACATATTCAATTTTCTAATTTAAATACTAAACAGGGTTAAAAAGTAAACTCACCCATCACAGGGTCTATAATATTATTTTCATAATTTCCAGGGGTCTAGCTACACTTAACCGAGGTGTTTTTCTTAATTTCTATTAAGTCCAGGGGCTAAAACTGATTTTTAAATGAATTTACATGATTTTCTGAAGTTCCAGGGGCTAGATCTGAAGTTTCCGGGGCTAGCTCTCAATTCCAGAGAACCCCAGGGGGTAGCACGTAAGAACTCCAGCCTTTATAACGCGGGGTCGACGTGGACCGTCCGATTTTAAACCGACGGCTGAGATTATAACATCGAACCGGTACGCGGGGATTTAAAGTCTACCGTGCGATTTAAAATAAACGGCACACAAGCGGCCACGTCGCTCTGATCGAGCGCGGGCGGCGCTGCCGGCGGCGCACGGCGGCGGGAAGCGGCGATCTCGCCGGAAACTTTCGGATCCTCGAGAATTCTGCCTAGAATATGTGATCTTATGGCCTAGATCGGTAGAGGGGAGGTCAGGGATCTCACCTCGGGGGTTTTCTCGAGCTCGGGGGTCCTGGAAAGTGCTCGGCGGCGAGGTCCGAGGCAAAACCACGGCGAAGCTCGTCGGCGCTGAGTTTACACCGTAAGTCTTCGGGTTTTCTGCACCTGCAAAGTTCCCCGGAGGCGGTGGATCAAAACCAGCGAGTTAGATCAGAGTTTCCGAGCTTAGATCGGCCAGAATTCACCGGCGAAGTCTCGGTGCTCACCGGAGTGAAAATCGGCGATCGCGTGAGGAAAACTGATCGGATCGGTGGTTTTTATAGCCGGGGGAGGGCGGTGGGTTTGTTGTGATCGAGTTGGAGTCCGCTGGGACCGGAATTCGGCTGCGGGACGCGATTTCCCGATCGGTTGCGATCGCGCGCGCGGGAGAGAGTCCGGGGTCGCGGGGTTAGGGATGACATGTGGGTCCCACCCGTCAGCGAGGGGCAGCGCGGCGCGCGCGGGGCGGGCTGGCGCGGGGGTTTGCTGGGCCGGCTGAAGGTTTCGGCCCACTGGCCAGTTTTTTTCCCGATTTCCTTTTTCTTTTTCCATTTCTTTTCTGTTTTGGGTATAATTTGAATTCCAGTTTGAATTTGAATTTTTGCAAAACATGCAACACGTCCAAAAATTTCTAAATTCCCCTCTGAACATGGTTTAGGGTTTTGAATCCAAATTTGGGTTTTGACTAAAAATTTGGGGTGTTACATTGGCTGAGGTGACCATGACGTGATACTCTAGCTCAGTTCGACCAGAGTTACCAGTGATCAAGTAATCGAGATGAATTTTGAGTTTTGGTTCTTGGTGGTCTATACGGTGATCATCAGAAGAATTGAAATTCCGGCTAACTGGCGCTAAGAGGGAGCTAGGGAGTTCGGGGAGAGCTACTGGACTTCGGTGCTAACCTCAGAGACACGTTTTCCGTGCTGGGGAAGCTTAGAGCTGCTCGGACGGCAGCGTCGAGTTGGAGGGGCTGTCGGGTTGACAGAGCGATGGAAGATCGTCTCGGACAAGCTCAACCGAAGCTGATCACGAGCAGCTGAAGGCTGTAGCACGTCGAGCAAAGACCGGCGGTGCTGTTTGTGGCCTCAGCTTGCGGTTGAAGGAACTTCTTTGGCCGGTCGATGGCGAGGTGGTGAGGTGGGGGTGTGCGGCGACCTGCTCAGGTTTCTCGGCGCTGGAAATGTCGAGGCAGCGGGAAAACGGGCTGCTGCCGGCGGCAGCTCGAAGCTAAATAGCTGAGGACGTCGATTCATGGCTCTGATCAGCGACCAGGAGGTGGCAGCGGTCGTGCAGCGCTGTGGCGATCGCGTGGCCGCGCGCAAGAACCGAGCCTTGGTGACTTGAGTCGGTTAAAACACTAGTGAGGCTGACATGTGGGTCCCACTCCAGTTTTAACATCTGAAATTGAATTTTCCCCACTGCTCTAAACTGTAGAGACCCAAATACCCTTTTGTATTTGAATTATCTACCAACTGGCCATTTGAATTGGATAGAATTCAATTTGTAGAGTGTTTGAATATAATTTCAGCACATACGCAGATTGAAATTCAAATTGAGTTTGAATTTGCTAAAATTAGCTCATGTCAAGATCAACTCCAAATGGAGTGTAAATTGGTGTGTGAGCTCACAAAAATGCGCTGAGTAAGAATATGCCTCCCACTTTTGAACTTATGGGATGGAAGTGGTTTGAATTTGAATTTGGGTTCAAACTAACCCCTTTCTAATTATACCCAAAAATACCTCAAAAGGTTTTGGATTTGGGTGAAATTTGGCATGGGCATTCCTAGCAAGGTGTATGAGTTTTTTATATGCCCAACCCCTATATGATGCATGTGGGAAATGCCACTTTTGCATTTTGTGAGTTTCTCCTCTAATGACCATGTTGATGGTGTTTACTTGCTCTTCAAATGTATTCATAAAGTTTCCTCAAATGAGGGTTGTGTGGTGTGATGAACACTTTGAATGTGTGCAAAAACCTAGTCCCTTACATTCCTCCTCCCTTAAAAGAATCTCGTCCCGAGATTATAAGGTGAAAATGGGAGAGAGGACGGTGGAAAATTACCGTATATGCGACGTGAAAAAGTTGGGGTAGTTAGCGTGAAGAAATCCTTTGCTCTCCCATGTCGCTTCATCTACGGAGTGATTACTCCATAGAACTTTGTAGAACCACAACGTATGGTTGCATGTGGTTCGGGCCTTTTCATCAGTAATCTGAACTGGTTCCTCCCGATACGTGAGATCCGGTTTCAGTTCTTCTATATCCTCCAGCTAAATGGTTGTTGATAGCTTAAGACACTTCCTCAGCTGGGAGATGTGAAAGACGTCGTGCACACCGGAAAGTGCTTCTGGTAATTTCAGACGGTATGCTACTGATCCACATCTTTCTGTAATCTGAAAGGGACCAATGAATCGGGGTGCTAACTTTCCTCTCGCCCCGAATCTGTTCACGCACTTCATTGGAGACACACGTAGATATACGTGATCCCCGACTTCGAACTGTAATGGGCGTCTCCTCCGGTCCGCATACTGCTTTTGTCGGGATTGGGCGGCTTTTAGGTTTGCTTGAATCAGCCAAACCTTTTCCTCCGCGTTATTGACAAGATCAATCCCGAAGGTGACCCTTTCGCCAGACTCACACCAGTTTAGTGGTGTGCGGCATTTCCTCCTGTATAGCGCCTCGTAAGGCGTCATCTTGATGCTAGCTCGGTACCCATTGTTGTACGAGAACTCGACCAACGGTAAGTGATCATACCAATTATTACCGTGGTTGATAGCGCAAGCTCGTAGCATATCTTCTAAAATTTAATTTACCTGCTCGGTTTGCCCATCCGTCTGCGGGTAGTACGCTGAACTATGGATCAGCTTTGTCCCCAACGCAGCATGTAGCTGCTCCCAAAAACGGGACACAAATAAAGTGCCCCGATCCGATATGATGGTACGGGGTATGCCGTACAAGCATAGGATCCGTGAGATGTACAATTCAGCATACTTCTTGGCGTTGTAGTTGGTGTTGACCGGGATAAAATGGGCAACTTTTGTGAGCCGGTCGATGATCACCCACACAGAATCATGTTTCCGAAAGGTGGTGGATAAACCGACGATGAAGTCCATGCTCGCATCTTCCCACTTCCAGGCAGGAACGCCCAGTGGTTGTTAGCAGTCCCGGTTTCCTCATGTGGTCTGCCTTCACCCTTCGACATGTATCACACTCGGACACGTACTTTGCGATCTCCCGCTTCATCTGTGTCCACCCAAACTTGCTTCTGAGTTCTTGATACATTTTGTTGCTGCCGGGGTGAATAGAAAACTTTGACAAGTGAGCCTCATCAAAGATTTTCTTCCGTAACTCCGGGTTACGGGGTACGACGATCCGGTCCTTGAACCATAGGATGCTGTCTCTGTATTTCCGGAAACATTTATGCTCCCCACTGTCTATACGTCTCTGCAAATGAGACATGCCCTTGTCATGTTTCTAATCTGCCGCTATCTCTTCACGGATGGTGGGGATCAAAGCTAAGTGGTAGAGAGCTCCATGTGGAATCACATGCAGTGGTGGCTCGCTCTCTCCCAACGGTGTGATGGTCAGATTGTTGACGTGTGACTTGCGACTTAGCGCATCCGCCACTACGTTTGCCTTGCCGGGGTGATAATGGATCTCTATTTCGTAATCCTTTATCAACTCTAACCATCTTCGCTGCCTCATGTTCAGCTCCTTTCTTAGTGAATATGTACTTGAGAAATTGTGGTCGGTATATACATGCACGAGGTTACCGAGTAGGTAGTGCCTCCACATTTTAAGTGCGAGCACCACGGCAGCGAGCTCCAAGTCATGAGTTGGATAATTCTGCTCATGGTTTCTGAGCTGCCGTGATCCATACGCGACCACCCTTCGGTCTTGCATCAGCACACATCCAAGTCCAATACCGGATGCATCACAGTACACATCAAACGGTTTTGTTGTGTCTGGCTGCGCCAAAACCGGTGCTGATGTTAAGTGCTCCACTAATGCCATGAACGCTGCTTCACATGCTGGACTCTAAACATATTTGGTAGCCTTCTTCAGCAGCTCTGTCATAGGCTTGGCAATCTTTGAGAAGTTCAGAATGAACCTCCGATAATATCCCGTGAGTCCGAGGAAACTCCGTACCTCGTGAACAGTTCTCAGGGACTTCCAATTCAGCACTTGTGTGATCTTACTCGGGTCTACAGCGATGCCTTCCGCTGAGATAATATGCCTGAGAAAAGGCACTTGCGATATCCAGAATTCGCACTTGCTGAATTTCGTATATAGCTTGTGATCCTGCAGCCATTGCAAGACTATACGCAAATGCTTCTTGTGTTCTTCCCCCGATTTGGAATATACCAATATGTCATCGATGAAGACCACGACAAACTTGTCCAGCTCCGGCATGAATACCAAGTTCACCAAGTACATGAAATGAGCTGGAGCGCTGGTGAGGCCGAAGGACATGACCAGGTACTCATAAAGTCCGTACCTCGTCGAGAAAGCCGTCCTCGGAATATCCTCAGCCCGTATCTTAATCTAGTGGTACCCGGATCTTAAGTCCATCTTGGAAAAGATCTTTGCTTCGACCAACTGATCAAACAACATGTCGATCCGTGGCAACGGGTACTTGTTCTTAATGGTTACAGCGTTTACTGGACGATAGTCCACGCAAAGCCGCAACATCTCGTCTTTCTTCTTCACGAATAATGCCGAACAACCCCATGGCGAGGAGCTCGGCCTAATAAAACCCTTCTCCAGCAGGTCCGTTAACTGCGCCTTTAGTTCAGCTAATTCCTTGGGCGCCATCTTGTACGGCCTTCGGGATATTGGCATAGTTCCCGGTGCAAGTTCAATCTTGAACTCCACCTCTCGGTCGGGCGGCATCCCCGGTGCAAGTTCAATCTTGAACACGTCAGGGGACTCACGGACTACCGGAATATCTTCCAATCTGATGGTTGTGGATTGATATATACTTGGAAGTTTTATTTCTGGACTGTCCAGAAATAAAGAGTGAGACTCGTGCACTTCTGAGTTCAAATGCACGACTCGGAGGACGGTGTCTAAACCAGCGCCGTGGCGGGTTAACCACGACATCCCTAAGATGACATCGACCTTCTGTCCCTCTAAAACTATGAGAGACGTAGGGTATACTCTACCCGCTAAGCATAATGGTACTTTGGAAACCATCATGCTTGCTGAAATCTTCCCACCCGGTGAACAAATCAAATATGGACTTTCGGTGGGTAGTATTTGCAAGCTGTGTTTAGCAATGAAAGCTTGGCTAATAAAATTATGCGTGGCGCCTGAATCAAATAATACTATGGATGGATGCTGGTGAAGTTGGAACATACCCGCAAGGATGGGCTCTCCCTCCGGCACGTCCTCTATGGCAAGTTGGTGGACGGTGCTAGGCCTAGGATTTGCCCGCCATGCATTAGTAGGGTTCCGGGGCTGATTCCTCTCCGGAAACTGCGGTGCAACTCCGCCGCCTTGCCTCTCAGGACAATTGTTCGCGAAGTGTCCTGGGCGACCACATTTGTAGCATGTGGCTATTGCCTGGCCGGTGCTTGGGGGACGAAAGCCCGGCATGCGCTGCTGAGGTGCATACGCACGCGGCATCGCCCGCTGCTGCTGTTGTTGCTGCGGAGGTGGTGCTGGTAGTGCCGGCCTGAATGCCGGTGGAGAATATGGCCGACTGCGGAATGGCATCGGCCTATGGAGTGGCTGCCAGCGGGACCCGATGGTGGGCGATTCACCATCTGGTATTTTTTAGAAGGACCACCTCCTTCTCCACTGCTTTGTGGCACGCTTCGCTTCCTCTCTGCCGCCGCTAACTCCTTGCCGGAGTCCTCCTGAACAATCGCAGCATCAATAATGTCATTGAGGCTGCCGCAATTGAACATCGCCAGCTTGTCTTTCAGGAGCGGGTTAAGCCCCTGGTAGAAATGATCCTGCCGCTTCTTGTCAGTATCGGCGTGATACGAAGCATAGAGTGCAAGATCATTGAACACCCTAGAGTATTCCAGCGCGTTCTGGCTTTCTTGCTGCAGGCGTAGGAACTCCTGCGTCTTCCTTTTCATGATACCCGGCTGTATGTGATAGGCTCTAAAGGCCGTCCTGAATTCCGTCCAGGTCATAACTCGCTCAGTGGGTTGCGAGGCGCAGAAATTCGCCCACCAAGCGCTCGTGGATCCCTGAAGCTGTTGGACCGCGAATTGAGTCTTGCGCTGCTCACTCACTTGGAGCAGCCCAAACTTCATCTCCATCGTGCGGAGCCAGTTGTCCGCATCGATGGGTTCATCCGCCCTTGAGAGTACCGGGGGATGAGTAGCCAGAAAGTCAGAGTAGGAGCTTTGTTGGTGCTCCTCGCGATCTTGACGTCTCTCCGGCCGAGACGTATTGGCAATAAGTGTCTGCAGCAACTCCGTTTGCTTCTGATGAGAACCCTCCATAGCCGCAACGATGTCGGCCAATGTAACCGTTGGCGGTGGTGGTGGCGGTTGTTGCTGTTGCTGCTGTTGCTGTCCCGAGTAATCCTCGGGAGGCTGTTGGGAGGTCTCTCCCCACTGACTGGAACCTCCAACGTCTGGGTTGGCACGAGTGCGAGTCATTCTGAAATTCAAAACAGCAGCGATCAGCACATGTCATACTTTAAAATTCCATATGTAACAGCAGGTATTGAAGTGACACATGAATAATTTGCACAACATTCACATATATTGATAAAGCATAAACTTTATACAAGATACATTATTCTCGGGTCTCCGAGAAGTCGTGCTCATGGCGTCACTACCTATACATACACTACTGTCTACACGACATGTCACCGATTACAAAAGTTTTGGTTACATCACCCTCGCTGCCCTACTTGGCAACGGTAACCTCCTACTCGGAGTGAAATTTGACCTCCTGCAGGTCGTCCTCCTCCGCTACCTCTGCTGGTAGCTCCGGGTCCATGACCTCCTCTTCTGGTTCAGGTTCTCCCATTGCTGGAAGACCCAAAACCACAAGTACGGCACCCACCATTGGTATGCCCAATACCGGAGGTACGAGGTCCCGCAACGCGTGCACCTCGTCCATGTCCTGGTTGTAGTCCTCTTCCCAGCCTTGCCCATCCTCAATAGCGTCATCCCACTCTTGAGTGAGGACCTCATTCTGCTGGGTCAAGGCTTGCACTTGCTGTTGTAAAGCCGTGATATCGACGCGGCTTTTCTTCTTCGCCTTCTTCAGACGATGCAACTGATTATGTTGTTCGTTCAGTCGCTTGATTGTCGGAAGGAGAATATTGCGGAGTGCGCTGTGAGCACTCTTGAAATGGTCTCCACGGCTGGTGCTTTCTTTGAGCTTTGCAGCAAGACAACCCGTATGAACAGCTTGGCTGTCCATTATGGCCTTTCCTGCTCTCAACTGGAGGCTGAGGTTCGCCTCTGTGGGGTTGTACCTTGGGAAACCCGGATCTGTTGCCTCCACGTACCTCCCCCCACATGATTAGCTCGTCCCTCCACCGGAACGATCGTGTATGGAGTGCCCTCCATAGCTCTCACGTGTAGTTGGCAGAAACGCGACATGGTGTCGCGGGCTGCCACTTGCCACATTTCCTCCGGCTGTCTACCTCTCACCGTGACGGTGAACGGCGCCCAACCGGATGGCGTGGGTCCTGCAGGAACTTCGACATGGATCATCCACGTCTTGTTCCCCTCCTCGCCTTCTTCCTTGGCGAGGTACTGCAGCATCTCGACGTACCCGAAATATTGAAGCATTTGCTTCAACACTTCCGGATAACCGCTGCGGTGAGAACAGTGGGATACCAGCCACCCATTCTCCAATTGTCTATCCGCTTTCATCTGTAGAAACATATTTGAGAAATGCCAAATATTTATTTGAAGAGTAAAGCATTTATTTATAACATAAAACATGTCATTGAACTCATAAAACTTGGAAACGCAACTCAAACTTAGAACAATTTGATTGTTGGTCTGCTGCCCAAACTGACAGCCCTGACCAGTTTCCATTTCAACCTGATTTAGACCATGCTAACAGCAAAACCAATTATGTAGCTTAACATCAAAGTTAAATCTAACCTAAATAGATTTTCAGAAAGTATTTGCTTGTCCTAATATCTGTCCTGGTTCAAAAGTTATGAGATGTCAAAGTTGACAGAATTTCTGGAGAAAATTGGACAGCACCTCCCTACTTGAGGTACTGATTTGATCCAAGAATTCCAGTTAATTCTACACCAAATTCGACAAAACTTTATGTTACAAAGTTGTAACCCATCTCATGAACGTTTCATAACTACCTCATTTTGTATTTTTGGATTTTTATGCAGGAAGTTGTGCTCAATTTACAGAGAGTGTTTGCTCTGCCCTGTTTTCTGGACAGTTTCAACTCTACTGCATTTTTCAATTGGTTAAGGGATGAAACACCTCTGGTCATCAACAAAAAAGTTGTAAAGCTCTTCCAAAGATTTCCAGAAATGTATCATATGACCCCAACCTCGAAAGAACTCAACCTCTAACCTCTGATTAACTTCAGCCTTCTTTCAGCTGAAAGCAGGGGACTCTGTCCTTAGTATCCTATAAGTTGAAAACTTGTTAGCTTTGAACATCCTGATTAAGGGAAGGATTTACATCAAAGTTTTATTTCTATAGATTGAAACTTTTCAGTTTTACAATGAAGTTGCTCATTTAGTGGGGTGTGACGTCGATGCGTCATTAGTTCATGTCGGTACTACGTCCTCACAAAGAAAAACCTATACCGGACTTAGCCGGCTTCGTTAGTTCAGTGGCACTAAGCATCTCTCGCACACGGATACTACGTCTACCATTTCGTGGTTAGACTACCTGCAAATAACTCATACAATCGTCAGACTCGGCTGCACACTGAGCCCGGTATCCATACAGTTCATACACCCGGCCATCATCACTCGCCCGGATGTTCTCAAGCCAAACACGCCTTGAGCTACGTGTTCACGTTACAGACCATGTGACGGGGTCTCCCAAATTGCCCAAAGCATGCCAGGGACAGACGTTGTTTGAATACCCCAAACAACATGTAGAGTCGTAGAGGATATTAAAGCGGGTCAGGTTACCTGCCACCCGTGGGGCTCCACCCTTCAGCTTGTGCGCACTGGTGGACAGCGCTTACATGCACCCCCCAAGACATATGGCGTCTCGAGATGCATGGTTTTCCGACATAAGCAAATAGGTTAGTATTGCCACTTTCTATACACTAATAACATCCTTATATGGGCTACTAACTCGTTCCTCACCGAGTTTTTGAAAAAGATGGCCTTCTTAGTGCGTTAAACCTCAAGCGAGCTCTGATACCACGCTGACGCGGACCCACGGCCTTGTCGAGCCAGGATCACGCTGAGGGGTGCTGCATTGCACATCACCGGATAACGCACATCAAAGATACAAAGTAAAGCAAAGTTTTATTACATAAACAGGTTTATGAACATTTGTACAAAAAAATATGTTCCCTCTACACTCACGGGCGTAGACTACTGTAACACCTTCAAATTCATTTCCAAGCATTGCGTACATTTTTCATGAAGAAAAACATTATAAAAGAAATAGAAATGGAGAAAGAACTATGGAAATTGAGAAAGAACTATAGAAATGGAGAAAGAACTGTAGAAATGGAGAAAGAACCATAGAAATGGAGAAAAGAACCACAGAAATGGAGAAAGAACCATAGAAATAGAGGAAGGAACCATAGAAATGGAGAAAGAACCATAGAAATGGAGGAAGGAACCATGGAAATGGAGGAAAAACCACAAAAATGGAGAATGGAATATAGAAATGGAGAATGGGGCATAGAAATGGAGAAGGGCAATTAGAAATGGAGAATGGGACATAGAAATGGAGAGGGGAATGTAGAAATGGAGAATGGGACATAGAAATAGAGAGGGGAATGTATAAATGGAGAATGGGACATAGAAATGGAAAGGGGAATGTAGAAATGGAGCAAGTGACATAGAAATGGTGAGGAATGGGAAAAAGATAGCTGAAATAAGCCATTCCCAAATTTCCCCCCAAAATTTTCAAATTCTCCATTTTCACAAAAGGGGAATTTTCCCCACATTTGGGGGGGGATAAAATTCCCAAGGCTGCCGCAGCTAACTGAAAAGATAAGTTTGTTGAGATCCAAAATTGAGTAGGACTCTTATTTGAGCTCCAATTGAAGTAGGACTCCTCTTTTCCCCGTTATAAATATAACCCCCACCCCCTTGGCCGATCCCTCTCTATTTTGGACATCCTCCACCTGCTGCCAAGCCCCCTTCCTTGCTGCCAAGTCACCAAGTTCCCCCTCCCCTTGCTGGAATTTGGCCGCCGTCGAGCCCCGCCGTTGCCGGAGAAGAAGCCCGACGATCTGTCCTACCAAAATTTTCTATAGAAAAATTCCCCACTGCTGCCATTGATAGGAGGAAGGCCCTGCCACCAAAAGGAAGTGAGGTAGGTTCCCATTACCCATCTTACGACGTCGCCGCTGCTTCTACGCATCCGTTTTCTTCGCCCCCTTCGAGCAGAAACTTTTACGTGTGGACAGACCGTGTTTTGATCGGTTTTTGACGCTGGAATTGATCTAGATCTTGAGTCAAGATCATCACCACGTCCACACTTGATCTTTACACCCTTGTTCATCATAAAACCCCATGAAAGCCCGTTAAAACATGCAAGAACACGTACAAACTGGTTTAATAAAACAGCACCATAGGATTTGCATTCATCTACCCCATCGCATCTTGGGTAAAGTTTGTGCAGGATGATTGATTGATGTAATTTTTTTATGTGCGTGATCGTGAGTAGAAGGACAAGCTCAAGAGGCCATCTACGAGGAACTACAGCACCAAGACTTTGAGACGTTCGAACAACAAGAATCACGGGAGCAAGGCAAGTGCCCCTTGACCATATTGATCCCATGTTTTTGAAACTGTTTTGTTTGCGAAAACTCGTATGCTTGAGTCAACTTGATGGGACACCTTTTTATAGGAGTTTACTAGTTTTGTTAACCATCCTTGTCGCCGGGAAAACAGATGAGTCGGGTATGGTCATTTTTTTCCTTTTTGCTTCACTTAATTCACGGGATACGGGAAGCTGAAATAAAACATGTCTAGCTACTGCACTCATATGAATAATGATGATGAGATCTTGATGATGTTAATGGGCATGGAATCGGGGAGATCTAGGCAAGCTTGGTTCGTGGATGTTGCTGGATGAGATGGTGATACTTGCCGTAGATCTAAGGACCGGTTCATGCGAGAATATGCCAGGAAAACAGTGCCACCACAAGGCCATGTATGGGTGCGGCTTAGCTGATTAATTAGGCGTGTTGCTAGCTTGTTATGCACCGTGGATGGCGCGGGGAATGGAACTCGAGGAGGACTGCCCTGGGAACTGCATGGCACAAGAGGAGGCCCGTGGGTGGGAGAATGGTGATCCGAGCCTTCCGGTGAAACCTCAGTGAGTCCATACATCTAGTAGCCCCTTTGTAAAGGTTATTTTGTGATCTCTTGGCCATACACTTGTGGGTAAAGTGGTGCCACCTCTGCCAAGTGTAAAACTATCATGATAACCATGCTTCCGGTCACAAGCACCTGGCCAACTTCCATGAGTAGAGGGAAAACTTGGGACGGTTATTCGGTATGGTTGTGGTATGGTCATTGGGATTGGTTTTTAGGACTGTTTGAGTCATGACAATGAGTTTGACTTTGGCTATATGAATATGAGATGGTTATGAATATTTTATGAGCATGAGATGAACTTGAGAAAGATTAATGACTGGATGAGACTTAATAAATGGTGAATTATGATGAAAGAATGTTGTTGTTTTACTTGGTCATATTGGGATTTAACTCACCTAGAGATAGTTTCTGTTTTTATCATGTTTTGTGAAATAAAATTTGCTTGCTGTAATGAGCCTTTTTATTCCATACCATGTTGAAAGCTACATGTCATACTTTTCCCGCACTTGCTGAGTACGACATGTACTCACCCTTGCATTATCACATAAACATCAGCAACAGGAGAAGAGTACTTCGAGGACCATGTGGAGTACTAGGCATGCGAACTACCATCGACATCCCTGCTATTTAGTTATTTCCGCTTTCGTTTAGAGTCTTCCACTGCGAGAATAAGTTAGAGATTCATGAGTGAGACAATGAGTCGATGTAATAAAGTACTTAAACACTATTTATTCGTGGTTATATTCTGAATTCAGTTTGTGGATTACATGTGTATGTGTGATGGACATCCTGGGCACACATATGCATTAACTTGGTTCTGTTTTCGGAACTGGGTGTCACAACTACGCATCAAGTTCACGTTCAGCCCATGAACGTGTCCCCGCTAGCACGCATACACACTAACACGGCGGCGTGCACGACTCACACTGGATGGGATTCCCCTCCTGGGGTTCCGTCTCCTCCTCGGGAGTCCCTTCCTCATAGACACCTGCAAAAGCATCAAACACAAGCAGTGAGCACGATGGCCCAGCAAGACTGACTCGTCTCTCCTATACATGAAACTTCTACATGAATAGTTTTAGGGTACATGAGGTAAAATAAGTTGCAAAGGACTCGCCTAATTAATGGAACCTTACTTTTAAGTTTTAGCAGCAGGTTGTGTAGAACCTTACGCTAAGGCACATGAGAGAGCCGCAATCAAACAAGAAACGCATTTCTCTCATGTACTTTGCCTAAAGTTGAAAAGAAATTTAATTATCTCTAAACTACAATAAGACATTAACAAGAAAAGTATATCTTTCAAATCAGCAAACTTGTAACATGTATCTAGCCTGTTCTTTCTACGTCACGGTATAGTGAACAAGTGGTACTCACTGACTGTGAGGGACGATGATTATAATCGATTTGCACATGAAAAGTTACCCGAATAACCCGTTACGTACGCTCGTACTCGATGTTGCCTACAGCAACCCTCACGGACGTCGTATGCAACTACCTTTCACCCATCAGCCAAATATTGGACCGGTCCTATCGTCCCAAGCAAGAGGTCTCTGCGCATGCATCCGCAGTGCCGCCAGCCGACTTACACCTCAAGCTCTCAACCTACCCTCTGAACGACGGACAATGCCTCAATACCCAGCTACCCGAGTTACATCGGTTTCTCGGTTCCCATATAGCCGGTAGGTCTTCGGTACTGTTCTAGCTTGTTCAATAGGCCCGCACACGGCTCGGTCCTCAATCGACACAAGCGGAGCTATGGAACCAAGGCCCCAAAGTCCTGCTGCCCTTACTCTCCGCTCGGTCTCATTTTTCTTGCCATGTGTTTCATTTGCTATCTTTACCCGAGCAATGTGCCTCTAGGCTATTCTCGCGAGTAGTTCTGACTACTCAACTTGTACCGAATCCTACACTATCTTAGCATTGCAGTAGCTAACGAGGTTTTCAAACCTAATCCCAACCCAGGGTTTTCTTGGCTATACATTTAGGTTTCAAACAAGACTCTAATGCAAGAATTAAGTGGGTGCTCAAAATAAGTTCTCAAAACAGTAAAAGTTCATAAAAAGTGTTAATGCAAACCGGAGCTTGCCTTGCTGCTCTTGGTCGTAGGCTAGTTGTTCCTATAGAGTGACGAATTCTAAGACTTCGGGTTCCTCCTCAACCTTAGCGATTACATATGATAAATATAAACATGTGTCAATTTAGATGCATTTGAATTGAAGTTAAACTTGTGAGGACTATAAGTCTTACTAGACAGACCCAATGACTCTGAAATTTTTACTGTGGTTTGGATACAACCTAAACAGAGACTTGGCCAAGTTTAATTTGCAGTAAAGTTCATTTGAGCTCTCCACAAATAATTATGTACTTGACCTTAATTGGAGCTCCTAGGGTGTTCTAGGGATTTTCAAGGAGCAAGCCATGACTTTCTGAAAACTAGATTTTCAGAATGTTCTAATGGAGTTGTTTTCACTTAATTTGAAGGTTCCTAGCTAAATACATGATCTAAATAATTTCAAAGAAATCCTAAAAATATTTCTGGACATTTTCTATTTTCTCTGAAACAATTTTATTAATCACACCATTAGGTAGAACAAATGAGCTCAAATGGATCTGAAATTTTTATGGTGGCTCAGGGATATTTTGGTGAACATCTCAGCAAGATTTCAGAATTTTCCTCCAAACGGTTCTCCAGTTAAAATTCTAAAGAGTTTAAACTTTAAAGAATTAATTCTGGAGAAACGAGCATTTTCATAGAGTGAAACTTAATTTGTTGGAAAGTACTCAGAGAGCTGAATCCAACAAAATTTGGTTCATTTGATTTGGAGTTTTCCAGCCAAAGTATGTGGGTTTGAAGTTTGAACTAAAACTAAAAATCGGGGAAATGTTTAAAACACTGTACGTGGTCCCACGCACAGTGTCTTCGTCTACCTCCCGCCAGCCCTCAAGCGCGCGATGCCCAGAGACGGTGGCGCGGTTCGTTCTCGGCCGCTACTACCTAATTTTCGATACGATTTCTTCCTACGTGATCCTTGGAGCACGGCGCACACGCCGGGCAACTTCTCGGACCTCGACATCGCCGGAAACATGGTCGGCGACGGTGGAGGCGGAACATGAGCTAGGGTCCTACGGTGCTAGCTCATTTCGACGGTGAACATGATCAACCAATGGGTCGCAAAGCACCACTGGGGCACGGGGAAGCTATCCCTTCCCTCCCCTTGGCCGGAGATTGCCGGGAAAGTAGACTTCACCGGCGACCCGAGCCGTTTTCACCGGCGGTGGCCAAACTTAAGTGCTCTGCTCACTGGGTTGATCATCACACTAGGATTTGGCTGAGGTGACCGTGAGGTGCTACTCTAGCTTCAGCTCGACCAGAATTACCAGTGATCATGTGATCGAGACGAATTTTGAGTTTTGGTTCTCGGTGGTCTATAGGGTGATCATCGGAACAATTAAAATTCCGGCTAACCGGCGCTAAGAGGGAGCTAGGGAGTTCGACGAGAGCTACTGGACTTCGGTGCTAACCTTAGAGACACATTTTCCGCGCTGGAGAAGCTTAGAGTTGCTCGGACGGCGGCGTTGAGTTGGAGGGGCTGTCAGGTTGATAGAGCGATGGAAGATCGGCTCGGACAAGCTCAACCGAAGCTGATCACGAGCAGCTGAAGGCTGTAGCACGTCGAGCAAAGACCGGCGGTGCCGTTTGTGGCCTCAGCTTGCGGTGGAAGGAACTGCTTTGGCCAGTCGACGGCGAGGTGGTGAGGTGGGGGTGTGCGGTGACCTGCTCGGGTTTCTCAGCGCTGGAAACGTCGAGGCAGCGGGAAAACGGGCTGCTGCCGGCGGCAGCTTGAAGCTAAATAGCTGAGGACGTCGGTTCGTGGCTCTTATCGGCGACCAGGAGGTGGCAGCGGTCGTGCAGCGCCGTGGCGATCGCGTGGCCGCGCTCAAGAACCGAGCCTCAGTGACTTGAGTCGGTTAAAACACTAGTGAGGCTGACATGTGGGTCCCACTCCGGTTTTAACCTCTGAAATTGAATTTTCCCCACTGCTCTAAACAGTAGAGACCCAAATACCCTTTTGTATTTGAATTATCTACCAACTGGGTATTTGAATTGGATAGAATTCAAATTGTAGAGTGTTTGAATATAATTTCAGCACATACGCAGTTTCAAATTCAAATTGAGTTTGAATTTGCTAAAATTAGCTCATGTCAAGATCGACTCCAAATAGAGTGAAAATTGGTGTGTGAGCTCACAAAAATGTGCTGAGTAAGAATATGTCTCTCACTTTTGAACTTATGGGATGGAAGTGGTTTGAATTTGAATTTGGATTCAAACTAACCCCTTTCTAATTATACCTAAAAATACCTCAAAAGGTTTTGGATTTGGGTGAAATTTGGCATGGGCATTCCTAGCAAGGTGTAGGGGTTTTTCATATGCCCAGCCCCTATATGATGCATGTGGGAAATGCCACTTTTGCATTTTGTGAGTTTCTTCTCTAATGACCATGTTGATGGTGTTTACTTGCTCTTTAAATGTATTCATAAAGTTTCCTCAAATGAGGGTTGTGTGGTGTGATGAACACTTTGAATGTGTGCAAAAATCTAGGCCCTTACAGTTATGTAAAAACAGCACGTGCATGGCAACCATCACATACACATAAAAGCTAAAGGTAAAATAAACATTTTATCGATAGGTCAGGGTCCAATCTGACTAGGCGTGCTTATGCGGATGACCAGCTCATACAAAGAACTAAATTGGACTCAAACTCTAAATTTAAAGATGAAATTAGTCACTTTGATAATTGAGGAACGAAATTGATCTAATCAAAGTTGGAGGACGAAATCGACTATTCAACAGGAACCGGGTGGTCTAATTAAGATCGGAGCTGATACTGGATGTGACGTTGCTGTCATCAGTGTGAGCTGAGCTGGCTGGTCTCCTTAATGCGGAAATAATGTGCTGATGAATGAATGGACTGCTCTAGTGGACGCTATTTGGGTTGCGTGTTGCTGTCTTGCAGTTGCTGAAGCCAAATCTCATCAGATTTCTTCTCTTTTTTTTTGTTCGGTTTGCATTGCTCCAGTGGAGATTTGTGTCTGGTTGGCCATTCTATTGCTGTTTACATCCAAGAAAGACTGGTGGTTACCATCCCGTATTTAGCTCGCACTCACTTCAGGGGAGTTACATCTGCTTGCTTGCGTGTGATCCGTGTCCTACGCGCCTTTCGGTTCATGGTTACCACAGTTGCTCCAGCTAATTACCACCTAAGCGCCTTGCAGTTATGCACGGGCTTCATCAAAATGTACAAGCTCGAGTTTTTATCCATTGTTTAGGAGTAGCTCACATCATCCTTGGATAACTCAAAAGTCAAAATCATTGACTAATAGAATAATAGTTTTGTCATTAAAGTGTACCAATTGAGTTTAGAGCGCACCTTCCACTAATTCATTTCTTAATTATCGCAATGATTGAATTCGAGGCCAGATAAATCCGGGCCAAGTTCCAACGAATTTGCTCCACTCCATACTCTTAACCGTCAAGATCAAATCCAAACCTGCTACCGGCCAAGAATTCGCAAACAATTCTCCTATAAAAACCAGTTCTTTCCCCCCATCAGCACCGCGGTCATCCCTGTCCGGATCCATGATCTCACGCGGGTTCCTCTGCCACTTCCTCGTCGCCACGAGACAGATAACATCTGTCTACCGCGTGTGGTCCGCCTGCGGGACTAAGCTCTTCTCGATGGTCCGGGAGGTTCTTTCCCCAGCCCCGAGAATCTGAGCCGTGAATTGGGGGCCGTCTCAAAATTCCACCTTCGCCATGGCGCCGCTGGGTCGGGGGCTCGGAGCGCGCGAACCGGCTCGAGTTTTTGATCTTGCTGTCCTCTTGAGTCTGAAATCAAGTATTTTCTTGAGGTTTTCTTCTGAGTTTTGAATGTTAGCAACAGCTTGTGACTTCCATTTTGCCAGATACAGCGAAATGGCATCAAAACTTGACCATTTTTGCTACCTTATTTTCTATAATCTGTAACCCGGAAGCCTATGCTCAGAAGTACTCCCTCCGGTGCACAAAAAATTGTCGTTCTACATAGAAGCCATGAGTGCACAAAAAATTGACGTTGAAGCAGAACCGATTAGTTTGTCTCGTGAAAAAAACGTAATAAACACGTGATAATGTGTGTGGCTAGCTAGGAATTGAACTTGCATGAGAGGCCTGTAAACTAGTGAAGTAGACTAGTCAAGCTATTAAAGTGACTACGATAGTAATTAAAAGAAAGTTATTTAATACTTACTTGGTATGCGAGAACATGTCCAAAACGATAATTTTTTGTGCACCGGAGTAGTATGTATTTGATGTCCCATTTGCCCCGGTTGGAAAATACGGCCGCGCTTATGTTTCATGCTAAAATTTGTTATAATTCTAACGTTGGCTGTTTATAATAAAACCATGTGTCAGAATCAGCTTTCCTGGATTATGATTGTTATAGATCTAACGTTTTTTCAAAATTTGTTTCTGAGACAATAAAGAATCGGCCAGGCCTTGCTATCGAAATCCAATCATACTGTGCTCAAGTTTGTGATGTCTTTGGTAGCTTTGGAAAGAACAAATTGACTAATATATTCGTGATGCCTGCAGCCCCTAAGGCTAAGGTAGCGCTGCTGATTAGTCTGAACTCATGGACACTACTAGCTCGATAAATGAGCATTCCGGCAGGGGAGAAATGTGGGAGCTGGAAAAGAATCTTGATCAGCCCATGGACGTAGAGGCTGGGAGACTGAGGAATATGTACAGGGAAAAGGTAATCATCACTTATTAATTGCTTGCGAGATTTTTTTCTTTTTACTCCCTAAATTTTGATATGCTACCTTAGACGCAGGTTGGTTACTCCTCACTTGGTAGTCGCTAATAAAGTAACTTTGTTTGTCCCCTCGTTTGCCCTCTTCGAGACCTACCCAAAAAATTTGCTGTTACCACTAGCTTTCCAAAGCCTCGGTGTGGTGTTTGGAGATTTAGGAACATCACCTCTGTATGTTTTCTACAACATCTTTCCTCATGAAATAGAAGACACGGAACAAGTTATTGGAGCATTGTCACTTACTATATACTCCCTTACTCTGATTCCGCTTGTGAAATATGTCTTCATTGTCTTGAGGGCAAATGATAATGGCCAAGGTAAGAATTGCCTTACACTCTTGGTTACTTGAAATTTAGCGCATAAAGTATGAAATATCAAACTCTTTAAGGTAATATTTCTAGTTTTCCTAGACGATTCAATACACCATCTATAGTGCATTTGAAGATTGAAAAATAGTGGCACTACTTTATTATTGTTGGCACATGACCATATAAAGGAACTTCTAGTCAACTTGTTCCTAAGAAAAGAATGGAGGGTTGAAAATTGCGGTGTCACATTGTCAAAGATGTTTCCCATTTGTTTGTTTCCATGTAGACCAGCATGCTAACATCAAAATATACATGAAGAATTGCTTGTTAAATTTCTGTTGTGCCACTACGATCATTTTTAAAAAAAATAAAACAAGTGATGATTCCATTGAAATATGATCCAATCCTGATATTCTTTAGAGAATGAGCACTTGGAGAAAAGGTGCAAAGCTGTCTCTTCAACACATTTCTTACATAAAACACAACTGTAATAATTGTTATTCAATTTGTAATTCTTCCTTCCAAGAATATCCGACCAATCCCAGCATTCTTTAGAGAATGAGCACTTGAAGGAAAAGGTGCAAAGCTTGGAAGTTTAACTTTAAATTAGAAAATAAATTTCAGTCTTAAAGAATGAAGGATGGAGCCTACCCCAACGTGCTTGGGACAAAGGCTTTGTTATTTTTGTTGTATAGAATGAATTGGAAGGGTTTATCTCAATTAGGGTTTCCAATAGTGTATAGAGTACATATAGCCCTACACTTCATACATACACATTACAACACCCCCCCGCAGTCCTAACATCTAGACACGACAGATGTGGAGGCTGGACCGAAACTCAGAAAACAATGATGAAGGGAGACCCTTCATGAAGATGTCGGCGAACTGCGACGTCATCGGGACGTGGAGGACCCGGACCTCGCCACGGGCTACCCGCTCACGAACAAAGTGAAGATCAATCTCCACATGCTTCGTGCGCTGATGCTGGACTGGGTTGGTGGAGAGGTAGACGACACTGACATTGTCGCAGTAGACCAACGTGCTCCGGGCGATGGGTGAGTGGAGCTCCTGAAGCAGCTGCTGGAGCCAGGAAGTCTCAGCCACGCCGTTGGCTACGGCGCGGTACTCTGCCTTAGCGCTCGAGCTTGACACCACGGGCTGCCGCTTTGAGGACCAGGAGGCGAGGTTGCCCCCCAGGAAGACGGCGTAGCCAGAGGTGGACCGACAGGTGTCCGGGCAGCCCGCTCAATCAGCGTCGGTGTAGACGACCAACTCAGAAGCCGAGTCACCCCGAAGGAGAAGGTCGTAGTCGGGGGTGCCGCGCAGGTACCGAAATATCCGCTTCACAGGGGTGAAATGCGGCTCCCGTGGATCATGCATGTGGAGGCACACTTGCTGAACTGCATAGGAGATATCCGGCCTGGTGAAGGTGAGGTACTGGAGAGCACCTGCAAGGCTTCTGTAAATAGTGGGGTCAGCAACAGGAGCATCGGCGGCAGAGGAGACCTTCGCCTGGGTGTCCACCGGAGTAGAGCACGGCTTGCAGTCAGCCATGCCCGCTCGCTGGAGGATGTCCAAGCAGTACTATCGCTGGTGAAGAAACAGGCCACCCGATCGGTGCTCGACCGTCACGCCCAGGAAGTGGTGAAGCTGGCCCAAGTCCTTCATCGCGAACACACGTTGTAGGGCAGAGATCATGCGCTGAAGGAGCACCGAGTTGGACGCCGTGAGGATGATGTCATCGACGTACAAGAGGAGGTACACAGTGTCCCCCTCACGGTCGTAGACGAAGAGTGAGGTGTCCGACTTAGCCTCGACGAAACCGAGCGAGACCAGGAAGGAGGCGAACCGGCTGTACCAAGCCCGAGGCGCCCGCTTCAGGCTGTACAGAGACTTGTTCAGCCGGCAGACCATGTCTGGACGAGCTGAATCAACGAACTCTGTCGGCTGACTGCAGTATACCGTCTCTGTCAGTGTGCCGTGGAGGAAGGCGTTCTTGACATCCAACTGGTGGACAGGCCAAGAACACGAAAGAGCCAACGATAGAACGGTCCGAACCGTCGCCGGCTTCACCACCGGGCTGAAGGTCTCGTCGTAGTCAACACCAGGGCGCTGAGTGAAGCTCCGAAGAACCCACCGAGCCTTGTACCTCTCTAGGGACCCATCCGCCTTCCGCTTATGCGTGAATACCCACTTGCCCGTGACAACATTGCCACGACCAGGACGGGGAACCAAGTCCCAGGTCTGGTTGGCAAGCAGGGCCGCATACTCTTCTTCCATAGCCCAATCCCAGTTGGGATCGGCGAGGGCACTACGGAGAGAAGAGGGGATAGGCGAGATGGGCGAAGAAGCAGGCGGTGTGGAGGTCGTCGAGGAGAGGACGACCCCAGAAAACCGCTCCATCGGACGGAGAATCCCAGCCGCCCGTCGAGTCACCATCGGGTGGACGTGACTCGGGTCCCGATGGAGCAGTGGGGGGTGGTACAACAGAGACTCGGGGCGGAAAGAGGTCGGTTGTAAGGGCCTCAGTTTTTGACACACATTTGCAGTGTTCATCACCACACCACACACCTCATTTGAGGAAGGATGATGAACACAAATGAAGAGCAAGTAACAATTATCAACATGCTCATTAGAGAACAAACTCACACATTGCAAAAGTGGTATCTCCCACATGTGATATAGATGGGCTGGACATATGAAAACTCCTACACTTTACTAAGGATGTCCATGCCAAGTTTCACCCAAATTCAAAACCTTTTTGAGGTCATTTTTGGTATAGTTAGGAAGACGGCAGTTTGAAACCATATTCAAATTCAAACTGTTTTTATCCCATGAATTTAAAAGTGGGAGGCATATTCTTACTCAGCACATTTTTGTGAGCCCACACACAAATTTTCACTCCATTTGGAGTTGATCTTGACATGAACTAAGTGGGGCAGATTCAAACTTCATTTGAATTCAAAACTGCACTTGTGCTGAAATTCACTCAAACCAAACCCAATTCGAATCCTATTCAATTCGAATGGCTCAAGGGTGAATAATCTGAATCACCAGGGATATTATGGGGTTCACTGTTCACTACAGTGATTAGGAGTAAATTTCAGAGGTTAAAACCCCGGGTGGGACCCACATGTCATAGAGGGAAGAAGGAGAAACTTACAACCAAAGTCAGAGTCTCGGTGGGAAATTCCACCGAGCAGCTGTCGGCTGTGCCACCGAGCAGCTACCGGCGCCACCAGCTGCTTCCCCCTCCGTGCGCTGGCGCCCAGGGCAGCTTGCTCGCGCCCCCATGTGACCGGCACCGCCTCAGCCGAGCAGGAGTCGGCCGGCTTTATCTTCTCGCGGGCAAACCCGAGCAGCGGCATTGTTTCTCGCCGCAGCTCTCTGCTCAATCGGGAAAACCAGCAAAACAATCTCCTTCATTCCTAAGCTGCTAGACAGCCACCGGAGGTCGCACACCACCCTTCCAACGCCTGGACCACCGGGTTTCGGCCCCTGTTCCCGTGACCAACGACGACCGCCGCAGTTTAGCTGAAGGACGGCGATCGGTCTCACACGGGCAGCACGCTGCAACCACTTCCACGGCCGAGCAAGGGCGGCAGCAGGAGCGCATGGACTCCACACTGCTTCCACCTGAAGCTCAAGCCACGCCGTGAACTCTCGCCGGTGAATTCTCAGTTTTTGCTCCGGCAACCTTAAACTGAGCTTCCGGTACGGCTTCTTTAAATTCTCGCTCTATGATCTTTCGGAGGTCATCAAATCTTGCACGTAGACGCTGGACTAGCCGGCGATCAAGTTCTTTTCTGCATCCGTAGCGTGGAACTATCTAGGAGTGACGAATTTTGAGCTCGATCGAGGGCGGTCATGGCGGGCACGATCGGTCACACGGTGCCGACCAACTTGCCGCCATCCCTGAACCCTTTTGATCCCTTGTCGAGCTTCCTAGAGGTACACTGATGCAATAAGGCCGTTTGTTCGAGGTGTTGGCGGGTTTAGAAACCACGGTTGACGGTGCCGAACCTCAACCGAGGCCGCGGCACGTCGCCGAGCTATTTCCGGTCACCCCCAGCCCAACCTGACACCACCGACGCGTTCCTCGACGTCGACGACCCCCTGGCGGCGAGTTTCAGACCATGGGAGGTCCGGCAGCGGCGAGCCCCGAGTCTGCTCCGGCGAGGTCGGCGGCGCGGGCGCGAGAGAACGGCAGAAGGAAGACGAAGCCGGCTGACCCACGTGTCAGCGGCTGAAGAATTTAAATCGGGATCGGGTGTGGCCGGGGAGCCGCTGTGCTGGCGCGCAAATACCCTGTGAGCTCCGGTGTGCCGGACACCTCCGCGCTCGAAAAATGTGGTATCACCGGTGTGCCGGACACCTCCGCGCTCGACACGTGTCCCCGCGAGATTTAAACTTTTTCCCCGATTTCCAGAATTCTTCCAAACTTCAAATCCTCACAACTTTAGCTAGGAACCTTCAAATTAAGTGAGACCAACTCCAGTAGGACCCTCTGAAAATCTAGTTTTCAGAAAGTCATAGTTTGCTTCATGAAAATTCCTAGAACACCCTAAGAGTTCCAATTAAGGTCAAGGACATAATTAATTGTGGAGGGCTCAAATGAGCTTTACTGCGACTAAAACTTGACCAAATCTCTGTTTAGGTTGTAGCCAAGCCCCAGTAAAAGTTTCACAGTCATTGGGTCTGTCTAGCAAGGGTTATAGACTTCACAACTTCAAAGTTAATACAAATGCATTTAAATTGATACATATATTGCTTTTATCATGTAGTCGCTAAGGTCGAGGAGGAACCCGAAGTCCTAGACTTCGTTACTCCGGAGGAACAGCTAGCCTACGACCAAGAGCAGAAAGGCAAGCTCCGGTTTGCATTAACCTTTTACAAATTTTTATTGTTTTGAGCACATCCGTGTTTACTTTATTCTTTGTATTAGAGTCTTGTTTGGAAACCCAATTGCATAGCCAAGAACACCATGGGTTGGGTTTAGGATTACAAACCCCGTTAGCTACTGCAATGCTAAGATAGTGTACGATGCGGTATAAGTCGAGTAGTTGGAACTACTCGCGAGCATAGGCTAGGGGCACTCGACTCGGGTAGAGATAGCACATGAAACACATGGCAGGAAAATGAGACCAAGCGGAGAGTAAGGGCAGCAGGACTTTTGGGCCTGTGTGCTATAGCTCCGCTTGTGTCGATTGAGGACCGAGCCGTGTGCGGGCCTGTTGAACAAGCTAGAACAGTACGGAAGACCTACCGGCTATATGGGAACCGGGAAACTGATGTAACTCGGGTAGCTGGGTGTTGAGGCATAGCTGGTCGTTCAGAGGGTAGGTTGAGAGCTCGAGGTTTAAATCGGCTGGCGGCACTGAGATGCGCGTGCAGAGACCTCTTGCTCGGGACGATTGGACCGGTTCAACATTTGGCTAACGGGTGAAAGGTAGTCGCGTACGGCGTCCGTGATGGTTGTTGTAGGCAACATCGAGTACGGGCGTACGTGACGGGTTGTTCGGTTAACCCTGCAGGTGTAAATCGATTATAATCGCCGTCCCTCGCGGTCAGTGAGTACCACTTGTTCACTGTACCGTGACGTAGAAAGAACAGGCTAGTCACATGTTAAAATGTTGCTGATTGAAAGCTGGACATTGATTGTTAATGATATGCTGTAGCTTAGAGCTAACCAAAGTTCTTTTCAATTTTGGGCAAAGTACATGAGAGAAATGCGTTTCTTGTTTGATTGTGGCTCTCTCATGTTCCTTAGCATAAGGTTCTCCACAACCTGCTGCTAAAACTTGAAAGTAAGGTTCTACTAATTAGGCGAGTCCTTGCAACTGAATTTTTACCTCATGTAACCCATTACCCTCATGTAGAAGTTCCATGTTTAGGTGAGACGGGTCAGACTTGCTGAGCCTTCGTGCTCACTGCTTGTGTTTGAAGCTTTTGCGGGGTTCTATGAGGAAGGGACTCCCGAAGAGGAGATGGAACCCCAGGAGGGGAACCCCGTCGAGTGGGAGTCATGCACGCCGCAGAGTTAGTGTGCGTGTGTGCTAGCAAGGACACGTTCAAGGACTGAACGTGCACTTGATGCTTAGTCTACGCCCGCGAGTGTAGACTAATCTTATTTTGATGTAAACATGTTCATAAACCTGTTTATGTAATAAAATTTCCGCTTTCGCTTTGTACCTTTGACGTGTGTTATACGGTGCTGTGCAACGCAGCACCCCTCAGCGCGATCCTGGCTCGACAGGACCATTGGGGTCGTGTCAGCGTTGGCATCAGAGCTCGCTTGAGGTTTAACACATTACAAAGGTCTTCTTTTTCAAAAATCCAGTGAGGAACGAGTTAGTAGCCCGTATAAGGATGTTATTAGCCTATAGAAAGTGGCATATTCACCTAATTGTTATGTCGGAAAATCGTGTATCTCGGGACGTTTATGTCTTGGGGGGTACACGTAAGCGCTGTCCACCAGTGCGCACAAGCTGAAGGGTGGAGCCCCACGGGTGACAGGTAACCCGACCCGCTTTAGTATCCTCTACGACTTTTCATGTCGTTTGGGGTATTCGAGCAACGTCTGTCCCTGGCGTGCGTGGTGCAACATGGGAGACCCCGTCACGTGGTCTGAAACGTGAACACGTAACTCAGGGCGTGTTTGGCTTGAGAACATCCGGGCGAGTGATGATGGCCGGGTGTACGAACTGTATGGATTCCGGGCTCGGTGTGCAGCCGGGTCTGATGATTGTTTGAGTTTCTTCAGGTAGCCTGACCATGAAATGGTAGACGTGTAGCATCCGTATGCGAGTGACGTTTAGTGCCACTGAAATAACGAAGCCGGCAAAGTCCGGTATAGGTTTTTCCTTTGTGAGGACGTAGTACCGACATAATCTGGTGACGCATCGACGTCACACCCAACTAAATGAACAACTTCATTTAAAAACTTGAAGATTTTGATCCAAAGTAGTAAAACTTGATGTAACTACTTCCCTTGAACAGGATATTCAAAGTTAACAAGTTTTCAACTTATAGGTTGTTAAGGACAGAGCACTCTGTTTTCAGCTGAATTAAGGCTGAAGTTAATCAGAGGTTAGAGGTTGAGTTCTTTCGAGGTTGGGGTCGTATGATACATTTCTGGAAAGCTTTGGCAGAGCTTTACAACTTTTCTGTTGAGTTCCAGAAGTGTTTCATCCCTTAACAAATCGAAAAATACAGTAGAGTTGAAACTGTCCAGAAAACAGGGCAGAGCAAAGACTCTCTGTAAACTCTCTGTAAATTAAGCATAACTTCCTGCATAAAAATCCAAAAATAGAAAATGAGATAGTTCTGGAAATCTTATGAGATGGGTTACAACTTTGTAACAGAAAGTTTTGTCAGATTAGGAACAGAATTAACTGGGATTCTTGGATCAAATCAGTACCTAAAGCAGGGAGGTGCTGTCCAAGTGTTTCCAGAAATTCTATTAACTTTGATATCTCATAACTTTTGAACCAGGACAGATCTTAGGCCACGCAAATACTTTATGGAAAGCTAATGCAGTTAGCTTTAACTTTTATGTTGAGCTCCAGAATTAGTTTTGCTTTTAACATGGCCTAAATCAGGTTGAAATGGAAACTGGTCGGGGCTGTCATGGGAACAGCAGATCAGCAGTCAAATTTGTTTAAAATTTGAACTATGTTTCCAAGTTTTATGGGTTCAATGACATGTTTTATGTTATAACTCAGAGGTTTACTGTTTAAATAAATATTTGACATTTCTCAAATATATTTTTACAGATGACAGCAGATAAACAATTGGAGAACGGGTGGGTGATGTCCCACTGTTCTCACCATAGTGGCTACCCGGAAGCATTGTGGCAAATGCTCCAATATTTTGGGTACAACCAGATGCCACAATACTTCGCCAAGGAAGAAGGCGAAGAGGGGAACAAGACGTGGACGATCCATGTCGAAGTCCCTGCAGGACCTATGCCACCCGGTTGGGTGCCATTCACCGTCACGGTGAGAGGAAGACAACCGGAAGGGATGTGGCAAGTGGCAGCCCGTAACACTATGTCATGTTTCTGCCAACTACATGTGCAGGCTATGGAGGGTACTCCATACGCCCTCGTTCCAGTGGAGGGGCGAGCTCAGCATGTGTGGGAAGAGAGGTACCTGGAAGCAACGGACCTGAGTTGCCCAAGGTACAACCCTGCGGAGGCAAATCTCAGCCTCCAGATGAGGGCGGGAAACGCCGTGATGGACAGCCGAGTTGTTCATACGGAGCATCTCGCCACAAAACTCAAGGAGAGCACAAGCCGTGGAGACCATTTCGAGAGTGCTCACAGCGCACTCCGCAATGTACTCCTTCCAACGATCAAGCGACTGAATGAACAGCACAATCAGTTGCGTCGTCTGAAGAAGGCAAAGAAGAAGAGCCGTGTTGACATCGCGGCGTTGCAAGAACTGGTGCAGACCCTAACCCAGCAGAATGAGGACCTTGCTCAAGAGCGGGACGATGCTATTGAGTAAGGACAAGACTGGGAAGAGGACTACAACCAAGCTATGGACGAGGTGCATGCTTTGCAGGACCTCGTACCTCCGGTGTTAGGCGTACCGGTGGTCTTGGGTCTTCCAGCAATGGGAGAACCCGGAATGGGAGAAGAGGTGGTAGATCCAGAGCCACCAGCAGAGGTACCGGAGGAGGACGACCCACAGGAGGTCGAGTTCTACTCCGAGTAGGGGGTTACAGTTGCCAAGTAGTGCAGCTAGGGTAGTGTAACCCAATTTTTGTAATCGGTGACATGTCGTGTAGACAGTAGCGTATGTATAGGTAGTGATGACATGAGCACGACTTCTCGGAGATCCGAGAATAATGTATCTTGTATAAAGTTTATGCTTTATCAATATATGTGAATGTTGTGCAAATTAATCATGTGTCACTTCAATACCTACTGTTGCTTATGGAATTTTAAGTAAGACATGTGCTAAACGCTGCTGTTTTGAATTTCAGAATGACGCGTACTCGTGCCAACCCTGACGTTGGGGGTACCAGTCAAGGGGGAGAGACCTCCCAACCACCTCCCGAGGACTCCTCGGGACAGCAGCAGCAACAGCAAACACCGCCACCACCACTGCCAACGGTTACGTTGGCTGACATCGTCGCGGCAATGGCGGGCTCGCATCAGCAGCACAAAGAGTTGCTGCAGACTCTTATCGCTAATACGTCTCGCCCAGAGAGACGTCAAGACCGTGAGGAGCGTCAACAGGGCTCCTACTCCGACTTCCTGGCAACTCATCCCCCGGTATTCTCAAGGGCGGATGAACCACTTGACGCGGACAACTGGCTCCGCGCCATAGAGATGAAGTTCGGGCTGCTCCAGCTCAGCGAGCAGCGCAAGACTCAGTTCGCGGTCTAGCAGCTCCAAGGATCCGCGAGCGCGTGGTGGGCCAACTTCTGTGCTTCACAGCACACCGACCGAGTGATGACCTGGGCGGAGTTCCGGACGGCCTTCCGGGCCTATCATATACCGCCAGGTCTGATGAAGAGGAAGACGCAGGAGTTCTTACACCTGCAACAAGGGAGCCGGAACGCGCTGGAATACTCCAGGGCGTTTAACGATCTCGCGCTATATGCGTCGTATCATGCTGATACCGACGAGAAGCGGCGAGACCACTTTTACCAGGGGCTTAACCCGCTCCTGAAGGACAAGTTGGCGATGTTCAATCGTGGCAGCCTCAATGACATCATTGATGCTGCGATTGTTCAGGAGGACTCCGGCAAGGAGTTAGCAGCGGCAGAGAGGAAGCGAAGCGTGCCACAGAGCAGAGGAGAAGGAGGCGGTCCTTCTCAGAAGTTTCGGATGGTGAATCGCCCACCATCAGGTCCACGCTGGCAACCACCACCGCGGACGATGCCGTTCCGCAGTCGGCCGTACTCTTCATCAGCATTCCGGCCGGCACTGCCAGTAGCACCGCAACAACAACAGCAGCAGCGGGCGATGCCGTGTGTGTTTGCACCTCAGCAACGCATGCCGGGCTTTCGTCCACCGAGCACTCCACCAGCAGCGGCCACATGTTACAAGTGTGGTCGTCCAGGGCACTTCGCGAGCAGTTGCCCGGAGAGGCAAGGCGGCGGAGTGGCACCACAGTTTCCGGGGAGGAATCAACCCCGGAACCCTACTAATGCGCGGCGGGCAAACCCTAGGCCCAGCACCGTCCACCAGCTTGCCATTGAGGACGTGCCGGAGGGCGAGCCAATTCTTGCGGGTGTGTTCCAACTCCACCAGCATCCCGCTATAGTACTGTTTGGTTCAGGCGCCACGCATAGCTTCATTAGCCAAGCTTTCATTGATAAATATAGCTTGCAAATACTACCCACCGATAGTCCCTATGTGATCTGTTCACCGGGTGGGAAAATTTCAGCAAGCATGATGGTCCCAAAAGCGCCATTGTGCTTAGAGGGTAGAGTTTACCCTACGTCTCTCATAATTTTAGAGGGACAAAAGGTCGATGTCATCTTAGTGATGTCATGGTTAACCCGCCACGGCGCTGTTTTAGACACCATCCTCCGAGTCGTGCACTTGAACTCAGAAGTGCACGAGTCTCACTCATCAGATTGGAGGATATTCCAGTGGTCCGAGAGTTCCCTGATGTATTCCCGGACGATTTGCCGGGGATGCCGCCTGATAGAGAGGTGGAGTTCAAGATTGAACTTGCACCGGGAACCATGCCAATATCCCGAAGGCCGTACAAGATGGCGCCCAAGGAGTTGGCTGAACTGAAGACTCAGCTCACGGACCTTCTGGAGAAGGGTTTTATTAGGCCGAGCTCTTCGCCATGGGGTTGTTCGGCATTATTTGTCAAGAAGAAGGATGAGACGTTGCGGCTTTGCGTGGACTACCGTCCATTAAATGCCGTAACCATCAAGAACAAGTACCCGTTGCCACGGATCGACATGTTGTTTGATCAGTTGGTCGAAGCAAAGATCTTTTCCAAGATGGACCTAAGATCCGGGTACCATCAGATTAAGATAAGGGCTGAGGACATTCCGAAGACGGTATTCTCGACGAGGTACGGACTTTATGAGTACCTGGTTATGTCCTTCGGCCTCACTAATGCTCCAGCTCACTTCATGTACTTGATGAACTCGGTATTCATGCCGGAGCTGGACAAGTTTGTCGTGGTCTTCATCGACGACATCCTAGTATATTCCAAGTCGGAGGAAGATCACAAGAAACATCTGCGTATAGTCTTGCAACGGCTGCGGGATCACAAGTTATACGCAAAATTCAGCAAATGTGAGTTTTGGATATCGCAAGTGCCTTTTCTGGGGGCATACCATCTCAGCGGAGGGTATCGCTGTGGACCCGAGCAAGATCACGCAAGTGCTGAATTGGAAATCCCCGAGAACTGTTCATGAGGTACGGAGTTTCCTCGGACTCGTGGGATATTATCGGAGGTTCATTCCGAACTTCTCTAAGATTGCCAAGCCAATGACAGAGCTGCTGAAGAAGGCTACCAAATATGTTTGGAGTCCAGCATGTGAAGCAGCATTCAAGGCTTTAGTCAAGCACCTGACATCAGCACCGGTTTTGGCGCAGACAGACACAACAAAACCGTTTGATGTGTACTGCGATGCATCCGGCATTGGGCTCGGATGTGTGCTGATGCAAGACCGAAGGGTGGTCGCCTATGGATCACGACAGCTTAGAAACCATGAGCAAAATTATCCAACTCACGACTTGGAGCTCGCTGCCGTGGTACTTGCACTAAAAATGTGGAGGCACTACCTACTCGGTAACCTCGTACATTTATATACCGACCACAAAAGCCTCAAGTACATCTTCACTCAAAAGGAGCTGAACATGAGGCAACGAAGATGGTTAGAACTGATAAAGGATTACGAAATAGAGATCCATTATCATCCGGGCAAAGCAAACGTAGTGGCAGATGCGCTGAGCCGCAAGTTACACATCAATAATCTGACCATCACACCGTTGGAAGAGAGCGAACCACCATTACATGTGATTCCACACGGAGCTCTCTACAACCTAGTTTTAATCCCCACCATCCGTGAGGAGATAGCGGCAGCTCAGAAGAATGACAAGGGCATGTCACATTTGCGGAGACGTGTAGACAGTGGGGAGCTAAAATGTTTCCGGAATGACGGAGACGGCGTCCTATGGTTCAAGGACCGGATCGTCGTACCCCGAAACCCGGAGTTACGGAAGAAAATCTTTGATGAGGCTCACTTATCAAAGTTTTCTATTCACCCCGGCAGCAACAAAATGTATCAAGAACTCAGAAGCAAGTTTTGGTGGACATGGATGAAGCATGAGACTGCAAAATACGTGTCCGAGTGTGATACATGTCGAAGGGTGAAGGCAGACCACATGTGGAAACCGGGACTGTTGCAACCACTGGGCATTCCTGCCTGGAAGTGGGAGGACGTGAGCATGGACTTCATCGTCGGTTTACCCACCACCTTGAAGAAACATGATTCTGTGTGGGTGATCGTTGATCGACTCACCAAAGTTGCCCATTTCATCACGGTCAATACCAACTACAACGCCAAGAAGTACGCTGAACTGTACATCTCACGGATCCTATGCTTGTACGGCGTACCCCGTACTATCATTTCGGATCGGGGCACTTTATTTGTGTCCCGTTTTTGGGAGCAGCTGCACGCTGCCTTGGGGACGAAGCTGATCCGTAGTTCAGCATACCACCCGCAGACGGATGGGCAAACGGAGCGGGTAAATCAAATCTTAGAAGACATGTTACGAGCTTGCGCTATCAACCACGGCAAGAATTGGGATGATCACTTGCCCTTAGCCGAGTTCTCGTACAATAATGGGTACCAAGCCAGCATCAAGATGGCACCTTACGAGGCGCTATACGGGCGGAAGTGCCGCACACCACTGAATTGGTGTGAATCTGGTGAAAGGGTTACCTTCGGGATTGACCTCGTCAACAACGCGGAAGAAAAGGTTTGACTGATTCAAGCGAACCTAAAAGCCGCTCAATCCCGACAGAAACAGTATGCGGACCGGAGAAGGCGCCCATTACAATTCGAAGTTGGAGATCACGTATATCTACGGGTGTCTCCAATGAAGGGCGTAAACAGATTTGGGGTGAGAGGAAAGTTGGCACCCTGATTCATCGGTCCATTTCAGATTACCGAAAGATGTGGATCAGTGGCATACCGGCTGAAATTACCAGAAGCACTTTTCGGTGTGCACGACGTCTTTCACATTTCCCAGCTGAGGAAGTGTCTTAAGCTATCAACTACCGTTCAGCTGGAGGATATTGAAGAACTGCAACCGGATCTCACCTATCGGGAGGAACCGGTGCAGATTATTGATGAAAAGGCCCGAACCACATGCAACCGTACGTTGTGGTTCTACAAGGTTCTATGGAGCAATCACTCCATGGACGAAGCGACATGGGAGAGCGAAGAATTCCTTTGCACTAACTACCCCAACTTTTTCACGTCGCATATCCGGTAATTTTCCACAGTCCTCTCTCTCATTTTCACCTTATAATCTCGGGACGAGATTCTTTTAAGGGGGGATGAATGTAAGGGCCTCAGTTTTTGACACACATTTGCAGTGTTCATCACCACACCACACACCTCATTTGAGGAAGGATGATGAACACAAATGAAGAGCAAGTAACAATTATCAACATGCTCATTAGAGAACAAACTCACACATTGCAAAAGTGGTATCTCCCACATGTGATATAGATGGGCTGGACATATGGAAACTCCTACACTTTACTAAGGATGTCCATGCCAAGTTTCACCCAAATTCAAAACCTTTTTGAGGTCATTTTGGGTATAGTTAGGAAGAGGGCAGTTTGAAACCATATTCAAATTCAAACTGTTTTTATCCCATGAATTTAAAAGTGGGAGGCATATTCTTACTCAGCACATTTTTGTGAGCCCACACACCAATTTTCACTCCATTTGGAGTTATCTTGACATGAACTAAGTGGGGCAGATTCAAACTTCATTTGAATTCAAAACTGCACTTGTGCTGAAATTCACTCAAACCAAACCCAATTCGAATCCTATTCAATTCGAATGGCTCAAGGGTGAATAATCTGAATCACCAGGGGTATTATGGGGTTCACTGTTCACTACAGTGATTAGGAGTAAATTTCAGAGGTTAAAACCCCAAGTGGGACCCACATGTCATAGAGGGAAGAAGGAGAAACTTACAACCAAAGTCAGAGTCTCGGTGGGAAATTCCACTGAGCAGCTGTCGGCTGTGCCACCGAGCAGCTACCGGCGCCACCAGCTGCTTCCCCCTCTGCGCGCTGGCGCCCAGGGCAGCTTGCTCGCGCCCCCATGCGACCGGCACCGCCTCAGCCGAGCAGGAGTCGGCCGGCTTTATCTTCTCGCGGGCAAACCCGAGCAGCGGCATTGTTTCTCGCCGCAGCTCTCTGCTCAATCGGGAAAACCAGCAAAACAATCTCCTTCATTCCTAAGCTGCTAGACAGCCACCGGAGGTCGCGCACCACCCTCCCAACGCCTGGACCACCGGGTTTCGGCCCCTGTTCCCGTGACCAACGACGACCGCCGCAGTTTAGCTGAAGGACGGCGATCGGTCTCACGCGGGCAGCACGCTGCAACCACTTCCACGGCCGAGCAAGGGCGGAAGCAGGAGCGCACGGACTCCACACTGCTTCCACCTGAAGCTCAAGCCACGCCGTGAACTCTCACCGGCGAATTCTCAGTTTTTGCTCCGGCAACCTTAAACTGAGCTTCCAGTACGGCTTCTTTAAATTCTCGCTCTATGATCTTTCGGAGGTCATCAAATCTTGCACGTAGACGCTGGACTAGCCGGCGATCAAGTTCTTTTCTGCATCCGTAGCGTGGAACTATCTAGGAGTGACGAATTTCGAGCTCCATCGAGGGCGGTCATGGCGGGCACGATCGGTCACACGGTGCCGACCAACTTGCCGCCATCCCTGAACCCTTTTGACACCTTGTCGAGCTTCCTAGAGGTACACTGATGCAATAAGGCCATTTGTTCGAGGTGTTGGCGGGTTTAGAAACCACGGTTGACGGTGCCGAACCTCAACCGAGGCCGCGGCACGTCGCCGAGCTATTTCCGGTCACCCCCAGCCCAACCTGACACCACCGACGCGTTCCTCGACGTCGACGACCCCCTGGCGGCGAGTTTCAGACCATGGGAGGTCTGGCAGCGGCGAGCCCCGAGTCTGCTCTGGTGAGGTCGGCGGCGCAGGCGCGAGAGAACGGCGGAAGGAAGACGAAGCCGGCTGACCCACGTGTCAGCGGCTGAAGAATTTAAATCGGGATCGGGTGTGGCCGGGGAGCCACTGTGCTGGCGCGCAAATACCCTGTGAGCTCCGGTGTGTCGGACACCTCCGCGCTCGACACGTGTGGTATCTCCGGTGTGCCGGACACCTCCGCGCTTGACACGTGTCCCCGCGAGATTTAAACTTTTTCCCTGATTTTCAGAATTCTTCCAAACTTCAAATCCTCACAACTTTAGCTAGGAACCTTCAAATTAAGTGAGACCAACTCCAGTAGGACCCTCTGAAAATCTAGTTTTCAGAAAGTCATAGTTTGCTTCATGAAAATTCCTAGAACACCCTAAGAGTTCCAATTAAAGTCAAGGACATAATTAATTGTGGAGGGCTCAAATGAGCTTTACTGCAACTAAAACTTGACCAAATCTATGTTTAGGTTGTAGCCAAGCCCCAGTAAAAGTTTCACAGTCATTGGGTCTGTCTAGCAAGGGTTATAGACTTCACAACTTTAAAGTTAATACAAATGCATTTAAATTGATACATATATTGCTTTTATCATGTAGTCGCTAAGGTCGAGGAGGAACCCGAAGTCCTAGACTTCGTTACTCCGGAGGAACAGCTAGCCTACGACCAAGAGCAGCAAGGCAAGCTCCGGTTTGTATTAACCTTTTACAAATTTTTATTGTTTTGAGCACATCCTTGTTTACTTTATTCTTTGTATTAGAGTCTTGTTTGGAAACCCAATTGCATAGCCAAGAACACCATGGGTTGGGTTTAGGATTGCAAACCCCGTTAGCTACTGCAATGCTAAGATAGTGTAGGATTCGGTATTGGTCGAGTAGTTGGAACTACTCGCGAGCATAGGCTAGGGGCACTCGACTCGGGTAGAGATAGCACATGAAACACATGGCAAGAAAATGAGACCAAGCGGAGGGTAAGGGCAGCAGGACTTTGGGGCCTGTGTGCTATAGCTCTGCTTGTGTCGATTGAGGACCGAGCCGTGTGCAGGCCTGTTGAACAAGCTAGAACAGTACCGAAGACCTACCGGCTATATGGGAACCGGGAAACTGATGTAACTCGGGTAGCTGGGTGTTGAGGCATAGCTGGTCGTTCAGAGGGTAGGTTGAGAGCTCGAGGTGTAAATCGGCTGGCTGCACTGAGATGCGTGTGCAGAGACCTGTTGCTCGGGACGATTGGACCGGTTCAACATTTGGCTAACAGGTGAAAGGTAGTCGCGTACGGCGTCCGTGATGGTTGTTGTAGGCAACATCGAGTACGGGCGTACGTGACGGGTTGTTCGGGTAACCCTGCAGGTGTAAATCGATTATAATCGCCGTCCCTCGCGGTCAGTGAGTACCACTTGTTCACTGTACCGTGACGTAGAAAGAATAGGCTAGTCACATGTTAAAATGTTGCTGATTGAAAGCTGGACATTGATTGTTAATGATATGCTGTAGCTTAGAGCTAACTAAAGTTCTTTTCAACTTTGGGCAAAGTACATGAGAGAAATGCGTTTCTTGTTTGATTGAGGCTCTCTCATGTGCCTTAGAGTAAGGTTCTCCACAACCTGCTGCTAAAACTTGAAAGTAAGGTTCTACTAATTAGGCGAGTCCTTGCAACTGAATTTTTACCTCATGTAACCCATTACCCTCATGTAGAAGTTCCATGTTTAGGTGAGACGGGTCAGACTTGCTGAGCCTTCGTGCTCACTGCTTGTGTTTGAAGCTTTTGCAGGGTTCTATGAGGAAGGGACTCCCGAAGAGGAGACGGAACCCCAGGAGGGGAACCCCGTCGAGTGGGAGTCGTGCACGCCGCAGAGTTAGTGTGCGTGTGTGCTAGCAAGGACACGTTCAAGGGCTGAACGTGCACTTGATGCTTAGTCTACGCCCGCGAGTGTAGACTAATCTTATTTTGATGTAAACATGTTCATAAACCTGTTTATGTAATAAAATTTCCGCTTCCGCTTTGTACCTTTGACGTGTGTTATACGGTGCTGTGCAACGCAGCACCCCTCAGCGCGATCCTGGCTTGACAGGACCATTGGGGTCATGTCATCGGTGCACCAACCAGCGCTCGTCGCTGATAGACAAGAGCGGGGTCAGCGTACCGCGGCGCCGAGGCCGCACGGGGCGTAATAGTCGACGTCGGAGACGCCAGGGCCACGCGTGGCGCAGCGGGCGACGTCGGGGACTTTCACGCCCGGTATCTGCAACAGACACCAAGCGTACTCCCGCGTGTGCCAGGATCGAGTCACATCACACACGAGATAATAAAGAGCAAATGTATCATTATTTAATTAAGCCAAGTGCGGCGATTACATCATCCGAGTACATAAATGCCTCATGGGCTCAAAAAGAAAAGTACATCATGACAGCGGATATCTAAGTAGGGCATCCACAGGCGTCCGGCGGTACGCCAGCCTAGAACTGCGTGCCGGGGTCGAAACCGTCGTCCACGTCATCCTCAGCAGCCTCCTCGGGTCCTGAGCAGTACGAAAAAGAAAAGAGAGCCAAACGCCTGAGTACATAATGTACTCAGCAAGTGTGGGAAAGTTTATGCATGATGAGGAAAGAATCAAGGAAGGCTAAACATGACTTATGCACTACGCAACCTATTTCCTTAGTTTTATTAAGCATCCTATTTGTTAGTGTCACTCCCGCCCAACCCAACCATATCTCCAAGTACCTCCACTACCTCTGTAGTCTCAACCCAAACCTCCAACCCAACCCAAACCAAACCGAACCACACTAATCATGAGAGAGTTACCAGCCCGCTCTTGACCGTGAGCACGACTGTCTAGACAGTTTTGACTCTGTAGAGTTTGTACCCTTTACCCACAAGTCTTGTTTTCATCGCCCGTCGACGACTCAAGAAGCTCCTTCCCGCCATCTCACACAACCTATGGTGTGTTGCCAGGAGTACACGACAAGTCCTTTACATTGCACTACCCAACCTGTGCACATCCGCTAAGGTTTCACCGCTGCGGCACTCTGAAACCTCTGCCGCAGAAGCCCCCTCTTGCGCCACTCACACATCTCTATGGTGTACACAAGGAAAGATAGGAACAAGTTAATTGGCCACACTATCCCATAACAGTTCTTGTGGTGGCACGGTATAAGCCAGTTGACAGGTCTCACGAACCGGTCCTTAGGATCTACGCAGGCTAACTAACCACAAACCCCGAGTCTCGTGCACTCGGCACCCACCGTAAACCCACCAGCCTGCTAGATCCCTATACTACGCACCTCATACACAATATACATCACCACATCATCACAATCATCATGATATATTGCAATTTAAATGTAATAACTCCTATCCCAACATCTAAGCAGGACTAAGCATGAAAATAACGACATAAATGAAAACTCTAGACTACCATCCCGGCTACAAGGCACGTCATGGAAGTTCTAGTAAACGATCAATACATGGGTTTTCAAATTAATACCTAAGCATGCAATTCTAACTAAAAATCCTAAAAAGGGAGAAATATGGTCAAGGGCACTTGCCTCTCGAGAAGTGCTATGGCTCAGGGTCGTCGAAGTCTTGGGCTTGCAGGTCCAGCGTCGGCTCGGGGGCTGATTTGTCCATGTCGTAACAGATGAAGTGAAAATAACGAGGAACAAGTAAGCTAAAAACACCCATCATCTAACATAATAATCATCAAAGCACAAAAGTAAGATTACTCCCCGTACCATTATGTGTATATATTCATGTGAATGTATGTTGCAACGGCTAGGGATTTATTTGGGTCCTAAGTGTGGTTTTTAGCAAGTAGGAGGGTGTCCTTGTAAATTTTCAGCACATATTACATGGGTTAGAATGTGACTTCAGAGCTGTCAAGGGGGGTTTCCATGAAAATACAGCAGAGTACTTAAGTTATAATATCCATATTACATGTTCTAGGATGTTTAAATAATTTTCAGCACTAAAACCCTACCAAAAAGGTGAAACCCAGCCCATGCAGGGGCTTATCTGCTAAATGGCAGCAAGTATGGTGGGCTAGAATATTAAGACAGATTTTTTTAAGGGTCTAGATTGCAGAACAGGGCCTGCAGGGGTGTTTTGTGAACATACAAATTGGTGCAAGGGTTTAGCTGAAATTTTCAGAATGGCACATGGACCAAAAAGTGGAAACAGATTCATTTTAGGGGCCCAAATGTCATAACAGAGCATCCAGGGATATTTTTGGTAAATTTCCAGCATGCTCCAATGATGGAGGGGTAAAATTTCAGAATATACCAGGGTTCTAGTTGCAAAAGAAAAAACACAGAAACTTCAGGGGCCTAAAATGCTATTTCTCATGAGTTTCTGGAGCTACACATAATTTACAGGGGTCCTAGGGGTTTCTATGGGAATACAGAGGGTCCAGGGGGGCCTTTGGCAATTTTTCCCATAAGGCCTGGGGTCAAAATGCTAATACAGGGGGTCACCAGGGTCTAAACATCAATTTCCTACAAAAAGACCTAATTTCCAGTAATCCCGAGGTTCAAACCGCAATAACTGGGGCCTATTCGGGTAGAAACAGAAATTCCAGGGTGCTTTGCGCAAAAATCACCGCGGGAAAATGCACGTTCAACGTCGGCTGTCGGATCCCGCATCAGTGGCTGCGATTAAAAAGCTGGACCGGTATGCACTTGTTCTAATCAAGGCCCTTCGTCCAAAATCGGACGGTCCGGGTTAAGCCCGGGCGATTTCCGGTCGCTGGCGCTGCCGGCGCGCGGTGGCGCGCCATGGTCGCAGCCAAGTCCCCGCCAGAGCTCGCCGTTTAACGCCTATCCTGCGTCCTAGGCCTAGCTGGCTGTATGGAACGAGGGAGGAGGGCTAGGGGAAACTCACCAGAGGGGGGTTTTGGGCCTAGGCGACGTCGGTGCAGTTCTGCGGTGAGCGGCGGCTGTGGAGTTCTTCGGTGCTGACGGGGCCGGCGTCGGGGGCGTCTTGTTGGTGTTTCCTTCGTCCTCGACGTGCCCTAAGGTCCAATGAAACCATCGGTGAGGCTGGTTCGAGGTGAGACCGAGAAGATTCGGAGAGGCGAGGGGATAGGCGGGTAGCTTACCGGAATCGGGAACGATCGGGGTTTTGCGGCGCTCCGCGTCAGAGAAGGCTGGGGGGGTTGAGGTGGCTCCTGCGGTGAAGGTTGATGGGTTAGCTCGGAGTTTTCGTGGGCTACCGAGGAGAGAACGGCGACACGAGGGCTCACGGAGAGGGGTAGACAGGAGCTGCTCGGCTCCGTCCGTGGCGGGGAGAGCGGAGCGAGAATGGCTAGGGTTTTCGGACGGGGTTTTGTAGGCGGCGTAGGCGGGGGAATCCGAGGGGAATAAAGCAGGGGGGCTCGCTTTCGGTTGGGACCTCTGGCACCCGGCGCAGAGCGGTCGGCGACCGTGGAGGAAAAGAGGAGGAGGAGGGGGACCGCGGGGGAAGAAAGGTAACGGGAGGAAGGAGAACACCCGCTGACAGGTGAGGTCCGCTGGACAGAGAGAGAGGGAAAAGGACAGGGGCGCAGTGGGCTGGGCCGGCTGGGGGAAAGGAAATTAAGTGGGCGGCGGGAGAGAAAAGAAAAAGGGAGAGTGGGCTTTTGGCCCATTTCATTTCTGTTTTCTTTTTCTTTTTCTTTTCATTTGTTTCCCTCTTTGCTTCATTTCCCTTTTAAGTCTGGAATATTACAGTTCAGGTTCAAGCTTATTTGAAGAATTTTAAATTCTCCTTCTTTTTAAATGTAGGTCGTTACAGGGACACCGAGGCCACGCATGGCGCAGCGGGCGACGTCGGGGACGCCGGGGCCGCGCGTGGCGCAACGAGCGATGTCGGGGCCGGCGCGTGGTGCAGGAGGCAACGTCGAGGACGCCGGGGACGCACGTGGCGCAGCTCGAGACGCCGGGGCCGCGTGTGGCGCCGCGGGAGACGCCAGAGGCGCCGGGGCCGCATGTGGCGTAGCGGGAGATGCCGGGGGCGTCAGGGCCGCGTGTGGCGCAGCGGGTGAAGAACCTGCAGAGGGGAGAGAATAAGATCGCTGGATAGGAGCGGCCTCGAGGTCAGTAGAGAAAAGGGAATCCGACTCAGCGACAGAGTCAGAGGACAAAGTGGAAAAGGGAAAGGAAGACTCGTCGAAGACGACGTGTCGAGAGACCAAAATACGACGGGTAACAAGGTCAAGGCACCGGTACCCCTTATGATCAGGGGAGTACCCGAGGAAAACACACTGAGTGGAACGAGGCGCAAGCTTATGATGAGTTGTGGTGGACTGGTTAGGGTAGCATGCGCACCCGAAGACTCGAAGGTGATCGTAGAGAGGAGTGGTGCCCAAAAGAGCAAAGTGAGGAGTAGGGGCATTAATCGCCTTGGTAGGAAGGCGGTTAATGAGGTAAGTGGCGGTGTGAAGGGCCTCCACCCAGTACCTAGCAGGAATGGAGGCCTGAAACATCACGGAACGCATGACATTGTTAGTGGTACGAATCATGCGTTCGACCTTACCGTTCTGAGGGGAAGTGTACGGGCAAGATAGGCGCAACTGAACACCGCGGGAGAGAAGGAAGTCACAGAACGAAGAGTTATCGAACTCACGCCCGTTATCGCACTGGAGGGCTCGAATAATACACCCAAACTGGGTGGACACCCAAGCGAAGAAGTGAGAAAGAGTGACGAACGTATCAAACTTCTGTCGTAAAGGAAAAGTCCACGAATAGTGTGGAAAGTCATCAAGTATCACCAAGTAATATTTATAACCTGAAACACTGACAATAGGAGAAGTCCAAAGATCACAGTGAATCAGATCAAAAGGTCGCTCAACATGAGTAACAGAATGCGGGAATGGAAGCCGAACATGGCGACCAAGCTGACAACCATGACACACAGACTCATGAGTGCCCCTAGTACACGAAATCACTGAACTACTAGACAACTTAGACAGGACATCAACACCAGGATGGCCGAGCCGGTGATGCCAAGTCGTGGAAGAAGCTGTCGTAGCTAGAGCAAAAGGTGAAGCTGAAGCGGAAGCAGGAAGACGAAACGTATACAGGGGCCCTGAACTCTCACAGCGGTGAAGAAGACGTCGGGTAGTAAGATCCTTCACAGATAAACCAAAAGGATCAAACTCAATAGAAACATGGTTGTCAGTGGTAAAACGATGAACAGAAAGAAGATTTTGAATAATGTCAGGAGCAACGATAACATCTCTGAGCTGGAAAGAACCTGAAGAACCTAAGTCACCTACTGAGGTGACAGGAAGAACAGACCCATTCCCAACAACGATATATGAAGGATGAGAAGGGTGGGTAGAAGAGAGTATACCAACATCAGGAGTAGTGTGGTACGATGCGCCAAAATCAGCAACCCAGACAGGACCGGGTGGAGTGAGAGTCATTATGCTGAAGGAGGAAGCCAGCGCTTGATGGTCCCACCCGTCAGGAGTAGTGTGCGGCGCCGAGGACTCAGCACCCGAGCCCCAGTGGGTGGACGACCCACCAGAGGTCGGAGTCCAGTGTACGCCAGGTGGGTAGCCAGCCCCGCCGTGGGTAGGGGTGGCCATGTAGGCCGCCTAAGGTTGCGAAGGTCGAGGTGGCAGGAGACCCGGAGACGGCCCAGGCCACATGGAGATCTGGCCGGTCCACGGGTTGTAGGGAGTGGGCCAGGGTGGCAGAGCACTTGCGCCACTACCCTGACCGGTGCCACCACCACCAGTAGTACCACCTCCTCCTGTAAAACCTCCACGGCCATCTCGCTTACGTCAACCCCGACGACGATTACCACTGCCAGGGCTGGCAGGGGCCCCTGGAGTGGGAGGCGGACGCGGCGGCTGTCCCCCTGAAGGAGCAGCAGGTGGAGGAGGTCGGTAGGGCTGCCCAGAGCCGTAGAAGGCGGTGGCAGTCGAAGAGACGACAGGACCTCCAGAGGTGATCTCCTCGAGCTCGAGATCAGACCAGACCTTCTCGAAGGTCGGAAGCGGCTCCTCGCGCAGTCCGGAGGTGGGAGTAACGCTCGTTCAGACCCTGCAGGACCTGAAGAACGAGAGAAGTCTCTGGAATGTGGTCACCAAGATCGTGAAGGGAATCCACCATACCCTTCATCTGGCGACAGTAGGCGGAGATCGACAGGTCCCCCTGGACAGCAGCCCCGAACCACGCCCGGATGTGAAGAGCTCGGGTCGCGCGGTTCCCCTGGAAGCGCTGCTCGAGGATGAGCCACGCTTTACGAGCAGTGCCGCCACCACACTGCCCAACAATATCCTGCAGCTCCTCAGAGAGGGAACCGAGGATCCAGGCAAGGACCAGACTGTCCATGCTGATCCATGAATCATCCATCGGGGAGTTATCCCGGAGGACGTGATCGTCAAGACAAAAACGCCTCAACGTGAGGAGAAACAGGTGACGCCACTTGGAGTACGAGGTGGAGTCGGTGCTGAGGACAACCGGGACGAGTACCCGGATGTTCTGGACACCAGCTGTCTGAGCGTGGAGAGCAGCGATAAGGGAAGCCGTGTATGTACTGTAGGCAGCTCCGTCGCCTGGGGAGGGCTCACGGGTGGCACTCCACTGTGGGTGCGTGGCCTCCTTGAGCTGGTGAGTGAGAGCCGCCATGGACGCTCGCTTCTGCTCCAAGGCACGAGCGAGAGTCCGCTCATGCTCGCGAGCAGCCGCCAGAGCAGCGACAACGCCGGAGGTAGTCGCAGACGGCTGACCAGTACCACTGGCGGGAGCCACCGGATCGGGGAGGGTAGCGAAGACAGCGACCGGCGGCAGTGGGGACGAGGCAGTCGGCGGTGGCCACACATGAGGGGCTGGTAGCGGCCACACATCAGGAGCCGACGGCGATGGCCCAACAGGTGCCGGTGGCGGCTGGAGATGACCCGGCAGCGGTGCAGACGAGGCGGCGGCGGCGGCCCAAGGCGGCGCAGACGAGGCGGCAGCGGCCCAGGGCGGCGCTGGTGAGGCGTCAGCGGCCCAGGGTGGTGCTGGTGAGGCGGCAGCAGCCCGGGGCGGCGCTGTTGAGGTGCCGATGGCCCAGGGCGGCGCTGTCCAGCCGGCGGCGGCCGGCCTCGAGGGCGGGGCGGCGCCCCGCGGCGCTGGCCAAGCAGCGGCGGCCCATGTCGGCACGACCCAGCCCGTGGTGGCCGACCCCGAGGGCGGGGTGGCTCCGGGCAGCGATGTGGAGGCGGTGCCGGACCAGGGTGGTGCTGCCGAGCCGGCGGCGACCGGCCCTGAGGGCGGGGCAGCGGCAGCGGAGAGAGGGAAGGAAGGAGGAGAAGGGGCGGGGGCGGTCGGCGGCGGCCCGCTCGGGGTCATGTCGGGAGGGAGAGAGGGAGAGGAGAGAGAGAGCTGGCTGATACCAAATTGAAAGGGTTTATTTCAATTAGGGTTTCTAATAGTGTACAGAGTACATATAGCCCTAAACTTCATACATACACATTCCAACAGAATGAAGGATGGGGACAGAGATCTGTTTCTTTCTTGGATAGATAGTCTTCCTTAGTTCACCTCGTACTTTGGAATGGCTGCTATCTCTTGCTATGTAATTTCAGTATCATGTTTGTAAATATTTTGATTAATACATTTTAACAGTAGGGGTATCCCTGCTGTTTTCCCTTTCAAAAAAAGAGAAAAGAATGGAGGGTTATCGTAAATGTGTAGCTATCACTTTGAGACCTGAAAGTTTCTTCAGCTACCATTGCAAAATATATTATTTGGTTGTTAGCCGAAGAATATTGTTTTACAGCTCTCCCTCTGTTCTTATTTCCTCTCCTTCGTGCGTCTTCTGCAGTGTAAACTTTTGTGCACCACGAGATGTAATCACATTCAGTACTTAATAATAATTCATCATTTAAATGCAAAAAACTTGCGTAAATTTTCATTGTAAATGCGTCCAACTATACACTCATGGATACCAACATGACTGAGACTTATTGTAATGTCAGGTGGGACATTTGCTCTTTATTCACTGCTTTGCTGGCATGCAAAGATAAACATTATTCCCAATCAGCATAGAACTGATTAAGTGTTAGAGGTAGAAGGCAATTTACTGAACAATTCGGGAAAAAACATGGCAAACCAACAGCGAGAAACACTGCTCGATAATCGGAACGAGAATATTTGCGTACCGATTGGAAGCCGGAGAAATCGCTGTAACTCTGACGACGACTTGTCGCTGCAGGCGTTGGTGGCGTCGTTGGGCAGCAGTGCCTGATCTCGGCGGTAGACGACCCGTGATGAAAACGCGAGCAGTCACGCGAAGCGCTTCCCAAAAACCTTATTCGCCCTTTCCCGGTGCAGGATCGCTAGGGCGAGAGGTTCTGGAGACCTGCTCTCCCGATCGTCGGTGCACGCCGGCGCTCGAGATGGAGTAGGCTACAAAGGCGGCGCAAGGAACTCGAACGTGGGATCGTGATTGTGGGATGCCTCTCCCTGCCGCGCACACCCGCTATTTATAGAGTCCTGGAGAGGCTATCTGAACCGACTCGGTTCGGTTGTTGTAGACGCGTCCGTCTCCAATAGACCCGGCCCAATTCGAAGCCCAGAGTCCAACTCGTATTTCTTCTGCAGCAAAAATAAAAGTTGGGCTCGGCTCGAGGCTCGAATTCACACGAACACACGCGCGCGCGCGTGTGCGGGGCGAGGCGAGCGAGGAGGAGGAGCGCGCGTGGGCCACCCCTCTCATCTCATGTTCTCACTCACTCAAGTAGTGGTAGAACAACCTCCCTTATATGTAGGAGTTGCTCCCCTCCAACTTCCCATGTGGGACTAAACACACAACACCACTCACTTTGGCACTAATGGGCCTTTGAGATTTATTTGGAATTATTCAGAATTCCTATTGGGCCTAGCCCTAAATTCCAACAATCCCCCACCAGATCTCAAAGCCATTAGGAGAGACATTAATCTCGTTCCTTGTTTGACATACTAGTGTTTCAGCAGAGACTGTTAAGTTGAACTTCTGCCTAGATCTTCAAGTTACATCAATTCACAACTTGAACAATGGACTACGCCTTGAATTACAAGTTTTGTGCGAACCAATTTCACTCAAAGACCATTACTAGTACTTGACTACCAGTAGTCTACCCCGCGGGTGGAGCATATGCGTCGTACTCCCTGGTCTCTTCATGAGTTTTTCTAGAGATCACCCAAATCTCACAGATTGAGACGTTAGACAGTCGGAACTCATATAGGTGTGTTTCTTTCAAGATTGCCCTGTAGGACGGCATCTTTGCTACACATAGCCAACAGAAACACATTAAGGCTTAGTACCAACCTTCCTTACAGTTTGAGAGTACATTTGTGCATCTTCACATAGAGAGGGTCTCAACGAAGTACTCTCCTCAGTGAACCACTAGCTTGTTTATCCCATATCCTAATTCACGGGATCTCCGATCACATAGGCTGGGTTACCACTATGGTTTCATATCCATGGGTCTCAAACCCATCTCCCTCGATGCACTTTCTATCACATTACGTGATAGTCCCTTCGTAAAGGGATCTGCCAGGTTTTTATCTGTTTGTATGTACGAAACAGTAATAACTCCGGAGTTCCTCATTTTCCTGACAGATTTTAGTCGTCTCTTGACATGTCTTGATGATTTTGCATTATCCTTAGAACTGTTCACTTTGACAATGACAGTCTGATTATCACAGTTCATAAGGATTGCCGGCAATGGTTTCTCAACCACAGGCAAATCCATTAAGAGCTCTCGCAACCATTCTGCCTCCGCAGTTGCTGTCTCTAAAGCAGTGAGTTCTGCTTCCATGGTTGACCTCGTCAATATGGTCTGTTTACAAGACCTCCATGATACAGCGCCACCAGCTAGAGTGAACACATATCCACTCGTGGCATAGAGCTCATCAACATTAGAGATCCAGTTCGAATCACTATAACCCTCAGGCACGGCCGGATGCCCCGTATAGTGAATTCCATAACTCATCGTACCTTTCAAGTAGCACATAACCCTTTCAAGTGCATGCCAATGATCTATACCCGGGTTCGACATGAACCTGCTCAATTTGCTCACAGCAAATGAGATATCGGGACGCGTTGCGCTTGCTAAGTACATGAGTGAACCGATCATCTGAGAATATTTAAGTTGATCTCTTGGCTCTCTCTTGTTCTTTCTGAGTATCACGCTGGGATCATAAGGTGTTGGAGAAATCTTGCTATCCAAAAAGCCGAAGCGACTCAAGATTTTCTCAACATAGTGGGATTGCGTTAAAGTAATTCCACTCTCATCCTTATTTAGCTTAATGTTTAAAATAACATTAGCTTCTCCCAGATCTTTCATATCAAAACAATTTGATAGAAACGACTTGACCTCAGAAATTATATTAATGCTCATGCCAAAAATGAGTATATCATCCACATACAAGCATAATATAACACTATCGCCCCCACCATGGCGATAATACACGCACCGATCAGCCTCATTAATGACAAAGCCTGCAGACGTTAAAGTACTGTCAAACTTCTCATGCCATTGCTTAGGTGCTTGTTTCAGACCATACAAGGATTTCAACAATTTGCACACCTTTCTCTCTTCACCCTTTACTACGAACCCATCAGGCTGTTCCATATAGATTTCCTCTTCCAACTCTTCGTTAAGAAAAGCTGTCTTCACATCCATTTGATGGATGATCAGACCATAAGAGGCAGCCAAGGAAAGTAGTACATGAATTGTCGTCATTCTGGCGACAGGTGAATAGGTGTCAAAATAGTCTTCACCTTCCTTTTGAGTATAGCCTTTTGCAACTAGTCTCGCCTTGTACTTTTCGATAGTACCATCAGGCCTAAGCTTCTTCTTGAACACCCACTTACAACCTACTGGTTTGCACCCGTACGGTCGTTCAGTTAGCTCCCAAGTTCCATTAGAAAGAATTGAGTCCATCTCACTATGAACTGCTTCTTTCCATTCATCTGCATCAGGTGATGCATATGCCTCTGTTATGGATTTGGGAGTATCGTCCACAAGGTACACAATGAAATCATCACCAAAGGATTTTGCAATCCTTGATCTCTTACTCAACTGAGTTGTTTCATTGTGTTCCTCCTCCAGGACATTCTCAAATGTTTCAAGAAACTCACTAGTTGCGGTAGAATCAGGACAAATTTGAGATGAAATCCTAACAATGCTATGCATATCTTTCATAGGAAATATATTCTCAAAAAATGTTGCATCACGAGATTCCATAATAGTATCAACATGCATATCAGGTATCTCAGATTTAACTACTAAAAATCTATATGCGATGCTCCGCTGAGCATAGCCTAGAAAGATACAATCCACTGTCTTTGGTCCAAGCTTGCGTTTCTTGGTAAATGGAATATTGACCTTTGCCAAACATCCCCAAGTACGCAAGTATGAAAGTGATGGTTTTCTCCCAACCCATTCCTCATAAGGGGTTTTCTCTTTATTCTTGTTTGGAACACGATTTAGGACATGACATGAAGTCAATAGAGCCTCCCCCCACCATGCCTTAGATAAACCGGAAGTGTCTAACATGGCATTCACTAAGTCACACAGTGTTCGGTTTTTCCTCTCGGCTACCCCGTTTGATTGGGGTGAATAGGGAGGCGTCCTCTCATGTATAATACCGTGTTCCTCACAAAATTCATCAAATGTTTTGGGAAAATACTCTCCACCACGATCTTACCTAAGACGTTTGATATTTCTCTCTAACTGATTTTCTACTTCAGCTTTATAGATTTTAAAATAGTCTAACGCTTCATCTTTAGTTTGCAACAAGTAAGCATAGCAGAATCTGGTAGAATCATCTATTAATGTCATGAAATATTTCTTTCCACCTTTTGTCAACACACCATTCATCTCGCAAAGGTCAGAATGTATGAGTTCTAGTGGTGCCAAGTTTCTCTCCTCGGCTGCCTTGTGAGGCTTTCGAGGTTGCTTTGATTGCACACAACTATGGCATTTAGAACCTTTGACAATAGTGAATTCCGGAATTAATTTGAGACTAGATAGCCGATTCAATAAACCAAAATTAACGTGACATAAACGAGAATGCCAAAGACTTGCATCATCATCAACACTGCCACAAATATGGTTTACTGACTTATTATTAAACTCCAAAATAGAGAAGCGGAACAAGTCTCCGCACTCATAGCCTTTACTAATAAATTGTCCATGCCTAGACAAAACAATTTTATTGGACTCTAACACTACTTTAAACCCATCTCTACAAAGAAGGGTCCCGCTAACAAGATTCTTGTTCATAGTAGGGACATGCTGCACGTTCTTCAGTTGGACAATCTTTCCCGAAGTGAAATTCAGATCGACCGTGCCAACACCACGAACAAAAGCATGTGACCCATTCCCCATCAGCACGGAGGAATCCCGGACGAACTGGTAAGAAGTAAACATCGACATGTCAGAACATACATGAACATTAGCACCCGTATCAAACCACCAAGATGGTGTTTGAGAAACAGAAAGAACAGTAAAGGAATTACCGTACCCATCTACATTGCTAGATGTCACGACGTTGACATTCTTTTTCCCTCTACGGTCTGCCCTCTCAGGACAGTCCTTGGAAAAATGCCCGTGCTCGCCACAGGTATAGCAGCCCTCATTGGCTTTGTTTGGCTTATTCCTTTTCTTGAAAGCAGTGGTTTTGTTTGGCTTGTTATTCCCTTTATTCTTGACAATGGGTTTCTGCACCATATTGGCGCTAGATTGACCGTCACCTCCTTTCTCAGTGGCGTCCTTAGCCCGAGCCTTCTCCTCAACATCAAGAGATGCTATCAGGTTTTCAACTGATATTTCCTGTCTCTTGTGTTTGAGAGTTGTGGCGAAGTTCCTCCATGAAGGAGGCAACTTTGCAATAATGCAACCAGCCACAAACTTATCGGGTAAAGGACACTTAAGAAGGTGGAGCTCTCTCGCGATGCACTGTATCTCATGAGCCTGTTCCACTACGGGACGGTTGTTAACCATCTTGTAGTCATGAAGATTCTCCATGATGTACAGTTCACCGCCTGCATCGGCTGCACCATACTTAGCGTTTAGTGCGTCCCAGAGCTCTTTCCCATCTGTGACTGTCAGATAGACATCACAGAGTTTATTGTCAAGAACGCTTAAGATGCATCCTCTTAGGGCAGAATTGGCTTCCTCGAACTTTGTCTATTCTTCAACAGTCAAAGGACCTTGAGGCCTGCCCTCGGTTGCCCAGCAGATCTTAAGCACCTGGAGCCAGAGCGTGACTTTAACTTGCCACCTCATAAAGTGCACACCAGAGAACTTCTCCGGCCTCAGTGCATCGGCTTTAGTCATCATGTTCAACTCAGGAAATTGCCTAAATAAGGTTTTTGGATTGTTAGAGGTAGAAGGCAATTTACTGAACAATTCCGGAAAAAACATGGCAGACCAACAGCGAGAAACACTGCTCGATAATCGGAACGAGAATATTTGCGTACCGATTGGAAGCCGGAGAAATCGCCGTAACTCTGACGACGACTTGTCGCTGCAGGTGTTGGTGGCGTCGTTGGGCAGCAGTGCCCGATCTCGGCGGTAGACGACCCGTGATGAAAACGCGAGCAGTCGCGCGAAGCGCTTCCCAAAAACCTTATTCGCCCTTTCCCGGTGCAGGATCGCTAGGGCGAGAGGTTCTGGAGACCTGCTCTCCCGATCGTCGGTGCACGCCGGTGCTCGGGATGGAGTAGGCTACAAAGGCGGCGCAAGGAACTCGAACGTGGGATCGTGATTGTGGGATGCCTCTCCCTGCCGCGCACACCTGCTATTTATAGAGTCCTGGAGAGGCTATCTGAACTGACTCGGTTCGGTTGTTGTAGACACGTCCGTCTCCAATAGACCCGGCCCAATTCGAAGCCCAGAGTCCAACTCGTATTTCTTCTGCAGCAAAAATAAAAGTTGGGCTCGGCTCGAATTCACACGAACACACGCGCGCGCGCGCGCGGGGCGGGGCGGGGAGGAGGAGGAGCGCGCGGGCCACCCCTCTCATCTCATGTTCTCACTCACTCAAGTAGTGGTAGAACAACCTCCCTTATATGTAGGAGTTGCTCCCCTCCAACTTCCCATGTGGGACTAAACACACAACACTACTCACTTTGGCACTAATGGGCCTTTGAGATTTATTTGGAATTATTCAGAATTCCTATTGGGCCTAGCCCTAAATTCCAACATTAAGCACTGACAACATATAGCCGCCACACATATGATGAAAAATCTCTTGCTGCAAAGATCAAAAGATGGTTAGAGGGACACCAATTCAGAAAAATATCATTCTTTTACTCGTTCTTTTTGGTACTTGCATGGCGATTGGAGATGGGATCCTCACCCCTGCCATATCAGGTGAGCACCTCTGTCTTATTATTTCCTTTGTACCAAAACCTTTCATATCAATATTTGCCTGGAGAACATAGATCTGAAATTTTAGTTTGAAATTATCATATGAACTGGTAGACAGCATGTTTTAAACTAATATGACTTTACCGAACGCTAATATAATATAAAATCATTTGGCTACTGAAAATCCCTCCAATAAATGCATGCTAACAGCTACTTTTATCAATAAATGCATGCTAACAGCTACTTTTATACTTAACGGACACCTATTTGGCAATTAGGTAATTTCCCACAACCACATGAAGTTTAATTTTAACTATTTTCATGCTTAAGATATGAAAAACTTAGATCATGGTGATGTTCTGTTCTACTCTTTGTTTCTTTTGCTAAGATCACTAGGTTGCTGTATTGTAGAAAACAAAACTAATGTCGTTATAGTTTCCTTCCATCCCTCTAAGATTCTGATGCTTGTTACTTAACCTTTATCCAAGTTCAGTAACCTTAATATTGCCTTTCAATTTGCAGTTCTTTCTGCAACTGGAGGAATACAAGTGGAAGAGCCCAAAATGAGAAATGGTACATGCGATTTTTTAAAGGGACAACAGCAGGGCAGTCCTACTGTTAAATATATTAATATACAAAAAAACTGCACCAAAAAAATTAATGAAGAAAAAAAGAAAAAATAAAGCTAATCCCTGATGATCCTTTGATCCAATCTTCCCAGCTTATCCTATCTTGTTCTTTATATCTGTATGCTTGGATCGTGCATTCATTTCTAAAGTAATGCTGACAAGCCCTGATACTAGAAGGAATATTTTTGAAGATCCAGCTATTTCTCTGTTGCCAAATTGACCAACAAGCAATCATTAGTATTTCCATGAAGAATTTACTTGTCACATCCTCTTTTGCCTGTTGTATCATCTCAAAGAAAGGTGATTGAGTATTCCAGTTTATACCCGACCAATTTTAGATTTGAAAACTGAATGTGCATTTGAAATTTGGTATTTAGTATTGTTTTCTTATACCTTACATGTATTGCACTTCAGAGGATAATGCAATTTTCTTTCCTGATGTTAGTATCGACTTCTCTTGCACTTCGTAGGATGATGCGTTCTCGCAATCAATTTAACTAGAACCATGGATAACAACATCGAAGGGCGGACCTAGCGCAATGGTAGTGTGTCTTCACTTGTGTCCTGTGGTCTTGGGTTCGAACCAACCTCTCTGCAAAAGCAGCAGTAAGGCTGTCTAGAAATAACCCTTTGTCAGACCCTACATGTGTGGGAGCCTTCAACACTGGGTACGCCCGTGGATAATAGCATCAATAATTTGCCGTGCTGTTCTGTGTAGTCAAATGATAATCTTTTTCATGGCCCATTTAAATAATAGCATTGACATATCAACTTAGATTTGGAAAATTGTCTTTCATCCCTTGATTTTTGTATAGTGGTAGAGTGGTGATGGTGTTCATGCCATTTGTGGATTACAATTCTTACATTTGTCGTTCATATCAAATGTGGCTGTAATCGTCTCTGTGGTGATATTGATTGGATTATTCTGCATGTAGACTATGGTACTGACAAAGCCAGCTGGCTTTCTGCGCCAATAGTATTTGTTTGGTTCATACTCATTGGAATCCTGGGAGCTGTTAATATTTTCAGATACGACCAATCAGTTCTCAAGGCATTCAATCCTGTTTATGGGTATCGGTATTTTAAGCGAGGGAAGAGTAGTTGGGCTTCTTTAGGTGGAATTATGCTCAGCATTACAGGTATAAACCCCTTGACTTATTTCATAGTGTTGTAGACACATTCCTTGGAAAGTTTATAGCCACAGGAAGGGGAAGTCTCAGCCAAAAGTGGCTGAGTAGTAATCTGTTAGGACTCTAGTTATATCGCTTGCTACAGATAAGAGTTGTAATCAGATTTAGAGTCAATAATATTTAGAGTCCTGTCAGGAGTCCTGATCCTAGTAGTATTGTAAATAGGGGAGCTACCACTATATCAGGCTAAGCCAATTGAGAAGTATCAGGCTACAACTATGAGCCGCGTTCTTCCGGACCTGCGATGGCGGGAGTCGGTAGCGGGCAAGACCTGGCAGTGGCGCGGCCGCTCGCGCCGGTCGTGTCATGCCCTTCCAACGTGCCAACGTTGACACGCACAAACTACGCCAAGTGGAGTCTCCTCATGGAAGTAGGACAGCAGGCGAGAGGCCTGTGGCATGCGATAAAAGGAGCTGAGGACCTCGACGACGAGTACGGCTACCGCAACGATCGTGGCACTCTGGAGATGATCTGCCAATCACTGCCATCGGAGATGCTCCCGGTCCTGAGGAGAAACAAGACCTCAAAGGAGGTGTGGGACGCGATCCGTGCTCTGCGTGTCGGCTCTGAACGCGTTCGTGATGCCAGGGCGCAGACGCTCCGTGCCAAGTACGATCAACTGTCACACAAACCAGGTGAGTCCATCGATGATCTGGTCATGAGCTTGACAGGCTTGGCCTCATGGCCCGACGAGCTAGGAGATCCGATCAGCGAGAAGAAAGTGATTCAGAAGTGGCTCCGGATTGTTCCCAAGCGCTACACACAGCTCGCGGTCTCCATCGACAACCTTGTCAATCTAAACAACACATCGATCGAGGAGATCATTGGTCATTTCAAGGCGGTCGAGGAGTGCTACGAACTGGATGCCGAGGAAGAAGGCGACTCCAAGCTGCTGCTAACCGAAGAGGAGTGGCGAGCGCGTTATGCTCACCGCGGGCACGGTGGCTCATCCAGCGGTGGCTCAAGGGGTGGCAAGAAATCGTGTGGAGAGGCCAAGGCGATCGCGGCAAGGACGTCGCACGCCCGGTGGCGGCAGCAAAGCCGGCCCCAAGCGCACCGGAAACTGTCGCTACTGTGGCATCAGCGGCCATTGGGCCCGTGAGTGCCTCAAGAAGGAGCGGGACGAGGCCGCCGGCGCAGCACATGTGGCAGAGGTCGAGGACGAAGACCTTGCACTTCTCATGGCGCATGTGACGTCTCTGTCCGGGCAGCACGCAGCTCCGAATTGCGGCGACGAGCTTGTCCACTTGCACGAGGAGCGTGCCAAGATCTGTCTCGGCGCTGCCGAAAGGACCGAAGAGCCTAGTTGGCACCTGGACACAGGTGCGTCAAATCACATGACGGGGAACGTCACCGTCTTCTCCGAGCCGGATCGGCACGTCTCTGATACAGTACGCTTCGGTGATGGCTCGGTAGTCGACATCAAGGGACGTGGAACGGTTGTCTTTGTCACGCATGGTCGGCGCCACCGCGTGCTCTCCGGGGTGTACTACATTCCGCGCCTCCGTACTTCGATCATATCGGTCGGGCAGCTCGACAAGGTGGGCTGCTCCACTCTGGTCAGGAGCGGCATCATGATGGTGCACGACGGCCAGGAGAATCTCATCGGCAAGGTACACAGAACCAGAAATCGTTTGTACACCATCGAGCTGGAGATCACGCGCCCGGTGTGCTTGGCGGCGTCCACGGGCGAGGATGCGTGGAGGTGGCATGCACACTACGGCCATCTCAACTTCGACTCTCAGCTTGCCCAGGGTGACATGGTGCATGGCATGCCCCTGATCGAGCATGTTGATCAGGTGTGCGACGGCTGTCTCGTCGGCAAGCAGCGACACACGCCGTTTCTAGCGGTGGCTAGTTACTGAGCCAACGAGCATCTAGGCTTGGTACACGGTGATATCTGCGGCCCGATTTCACCTCCGAAGCATGGTGGAAAGACGTACTTTTTGCTTCTTGTCGATGACAAGTCACACTACATGTGGCTGGTTTTGTTGAGCAGCAAGGATGAGGCGCCGTTGGCAATCAAGCACTGGCAGGCCGGAGTTGAGGTTGAAACATCCGTCAAGCTTCACGTGGTGCGGATGGACAGGGGTGGAGAGTTCAGGTTGATGGAATTCGGCGAGTATTGTGTTGACCATGGCATTCAGAGACAACTCATGAAGCCGTACTCGCCACACTCAAACGGCATTGTAGAACGTCACAACCAGTCAGTTGTCGGCATGGCACGGTGCCTCCTGAAGACGAAGAACATGCCAAACGAGTTCTAGGAGGAGGCGGTGACCACTGCCGTCCGTCTGCTCAACTGCGCTCTGACGAAATCAGTGCAGGGCATGACGCCTTATGAGGCTTGGCATGGCAAGAAGCCAGCAGTGAGCTACTTCCGCATGTTTGGGTGCATCGCTCACGCCAAGGTGACACACCCAAATCTCAAGAAGCTGGATGACCGCAGACTGCGTACCGTCTTCATCGGCTACGAGCACGGTCACTCCAAAGCATGGCGCGTCTATGATCCGGTGGCCTAGTGTGTACATATTACACACAACGTTGTATTCAACGAGGCGGCAAGCTGGAACTAGGAGGCACAGGCAGAGGACCTAGGGTCCTCCGTCATCGACTACACGCCAACGGTTCCCCCCACAAATGCAGGAACAAAACAGTGGCTAAGGAGGCACGTCATCCACTCCCTAGGCGCGCCCAGACACGCCACTGCATGATCAAACTCCTGCACCTGAGGCGTAAAAAGGACGAGGCGTGGCAGAGGGATATGTCTCACCACCGCCCGATGCCACGCCAGACGCTGAACTCGTCGGAGAAGAGGCGCCGCGCCGCTACCGCACCCTCGACATCATTCTCGATACGCTGCACCAGTTCAAACGGCTTCTCTACTGCTCGCAGCAAATGAGGAGCCCAACACGTTTGAGGAAGCAGAGCCATACGCAGCGTGGCGTGCAGCGATGATGGAGGAGCTCCAGTCCATCGAAGAAACACAGGACGTGGACGTTGACCACACTCCCTGCTGGCAAGCAACAAATAGGCCTCAAATGGGTCTTCAAACTGAAGAAAAATTCAGCCGGCGATGTGGTTAAGCACAAGGCGAGCTCGTAGACAAAGGGTACATGCAGAAACCCGGGGTGGACTTCGATGAGGTGTTCACCCCAGTGGCACGCCTCGACATTGTGTGTCTTCTGCTCGTCATCGCAGCTCAAGCTGACTGGAAGGTACATCTTCTCGACGTCAAATCCGCGTTTCTCAATGGTGAATTGCAGGAGGAGGTGTACATGCAGCCACCTGGATTTGAGCGCCCTGGAGAAGAAGAGAAGGTGTTCCGCCTTTCCAAGACGTTGTACGGGCTGTGCCAGGCGCCGCTCGCCTGGAACATTAAGCTGAATGACACCCTGGTATCTCTTGGCTTTCAGAGGAGCCCATCGGAGAACACCGTGTACGTGCGTTGCGATGACAACGAGCGGCTGCTGCTGGGAGTGTACATTGATGATCTCATCGTCACTGGATCGAGCACAACGTCCATTGATCGGTTCAAGGAGCAAATGAATTCTGCGTTCTCCATGAGTGACCTCGAACTGCTGAGCTACTATCTCGGCATCTAGATGCACCAGGGGTCGGACGCAATCACTCTCAAGCAGACAAGCTACGCAACCAAGCTCCTAGACAAGGCCGGTTTGTCGAGTTGCAATCCAGTGCACGTCCCGATGGAGCCACGATTGAAGATGAGAAAGGAGAGCACGAGCCCGCCAGTGGACAGCAAGTTGTACCGCAGCATCGTCGGTAGCCTCCATTATCTGGTTCACACAAGACCGGATCTCACCTTCGCCGTCAGGTTTGTCAGCAGATTTATGGAGGCCCTCACAACAGAGCACTGAGCATCTGTTAAGCATCTACTAAGATACATCTCAGGCACTCTGAATTTTTGGTGCAGATACAAGAGGGGATCACCGGAGCCTTAGCTTGTCGGGTACAGCGATGCAGACTTTGCCGGCAACGTCGATGACAGGAACAGCACTTCCGGGACAGTGTTTTTCTACGGGGGGAGTGCGATCATCTGATAATCTCAGAAACAGAAGGTGATCGCTCTTTTCTCATGTGAAGCCGAGTACATCGCGGTGACCACAGCAGCGTGCACGGGTGTTTGGCTCTGGCGGATGCTTGGTGATTTGCTTGGAAAACCAGACAGGAGTACAATGCTCTTCATCGACAACAAATCGGCAATTCAGCTCTGCAACAACCCTGTCTTCCATGATAGGACCGAGCACATCGAGACGCGTTTTTATTTCATCCACGAGTGTGTGCAGGATGGAAGGATTGCTGTTGACTACGTCCACACCGGTGAGCAACTGGCTGACATGATGACTAAAGCACTGCCACGAGTGAAGTTCCAGGAGTTGCGCAAGAAGCTGGGCATTGTCGATATCAGCAGCTGATTAGGGGGGAGAATGTTAGCTAAACAGCTGCTGAAATTTTGGTTCCGTTTTTCAGTTAGCGTGAAATAAGCTGAGCTGTGACTCAGCCTAATTAGTGTGCTTTCAATGTTCCGTTACAGCTTGAATCGTGAATAAAAGAAAAGGAGAAGGCTAAAGTGGGTGCGGCTGCTACTCCAAAAATCTCTTGTTTGGTTTTCCTCTCGAGTGAGTTCGAGCAAACTACTCCAACATCTGTTTCTTTTTAGAAATTTTAAGACTGCGATTCAGGTTCTGGCTCTGTCGCTAACATGTATGCTGTGTAAATAGGTATTGCTGTGATAATGGTTATGCTTGTGACAACATTTCTCATGATCCCCACAATGCTACTGGTGTGGCGCAGCCACTTGATCTTGGTCATTCTTTTCACCGTGCTGTCACTGGTTGTTGAAATTCCTTTCTTCTCTGCTGTTGTACAGAAGATTGATCAGGGTGGTTGGGTTTCACTTGTGTTTTCTGCCACTTTCCTCATCATGTATGTATGGCACTATGGTACACTCGAGCGATATGAATTTGATATGCACAGCAAGGTGTCCATGGCATGGATTCTAGGCCTTGGTCCGAGGCTTGGTCTTGTCAGGGTCCCTGGAGTAGGCCTTGTATATACCGAACTGGCAAGTGGTGTTCCTCACATCTTTTCGCACTTCATCACCAACCTCCCAGCCATCCACTTCATCCTGGTTTTTGTCTGCGTCAAATACCTTCCTGTGTACACCGTGCCACCATATGAAAGGTTCCTTTTGAAGCGAATCGGTCCCAAGAACTTCCACATGTTTCGATATGTGGTGCGTTATGGCTACAAGAATATCTGTGAAAGCCCACATTTACACATTTGGTTTAGTACAAAAATTTGGGGGAGATAAATTTTTCTAAACTCATCAGCAACTACCTATTCACATATGCCACTAGCGCAAATTCAAATCTGAACTTTTCCCCAAAGTTTATCAAATTGCATATTGGATTTCACCAATATGTTCACCACATTTTAAATAGCACCTCTCAAAAATTCATACATTTTAGACTTTAGTTGCTATGTATTTTGAGCAATTGAAGAGGAGGGATTCAAATCAAAATTCAAATTCAAATGTCCAAATGCAATTCAAATTTAACCATCCGAAACTGAATTCATTTGAATTCCAATTTGAATCTATGACTCTGTGGTAAGTCTAGACTTTAATTATGAGTAGATGGTGAAAATATTAGCTGAAAAATTGAAAAGAATTAGAGGGGAGGGGGACCCACATGGCAGTGACCGAATGGAGGGCAAATCGACTCAACCGAGCTCGGGTTTCTCCCGGTTGATTACCACGTGGCCACGTGAAGCGCTCAGCCCCCAATCACTCCACCTCATGGTGGAAATCTTCGCCTCAAAATCCAGCACAATGGGTTGCACCGCCTGTTCTCATCGCTTCCGAGTCGAAACCAGCTCTCCCACGCGCTGTTCTTCGTTCCCGCGAGCGAGTTCTTTGCTGCCTCCCTCTGCTCATCGACGACCGGCTGATCCAGCCAGTTTCACATGCCGCTCTCGAAGAAGAAAAGGTGCGCCCGTGTATGCTGAAGCTGTAGGTGAAAGCCTCGTTTCAATTCATGGCATGTTGAGTGAGTATTTCCCATTTTACTCCACAGTGCACAATAGGAGTCGAGCTCGATCCTGGGGGAAATTCTCCTCCTACGTTCAACCCTTGCTCGAGTTGTGCACCGAACACGTTCTAGATCATCTAGCGCACCTCCTCGATCAAGAAGCATCGAGTTTCATCCACTAAAACCCTAGCTAGTCGAGTTTTTCATGCCGGTGGCCGAAAACAAGGCACCTCACTGGTGAGGTCTGTCGGCACTCTTCAGAATGGGTACCCCCGCGTAGTGGGTAAAAGACGGCCTGGGCCCCGCATCCCTGCTGAGTCGGGCCCCAGCATAAGCCACGTGCCCTGGGCCCCATGGTCAGCCCTGGGGCTACCGCGTGCGCTTGATCTCCAGAGCTCACACGTGCCCTGGGCTCCCGCCTCAGCCTCCCCATTGAGGTGAGGTTCGGAGCTGCCATGTGTCTCCGGCTCCGAGCAACCTCCCCGAAGAGGACAACACCGGGGCTGGCATGTGTCCCGGGCTCCAACCTAAGCCTCCCTGGTGAGGAGTGCACTACAGGAATATGAACAATTAACGATGGCTGGAAACCATCATTAATAAAGGGCAAACTGTCGTGAATAACTTATTAACGATGGGGAATCCTTATTCACGACAGTTTTCGGTCGTCACCGATAAATAGTCATAAATAAGTTTGTTAACGATGGCACCCGTCATAAATAAGATTATTTACGACGGCTATGAAATCCCTCCGTGAATAAGTTCCCCTGACTGCTGACACGACCCCACGGCCTTGTCGAGCCAGGATCACGCTGAGGGGTGCTGCGTTGCACAGCACCGAATAACACACATCAAAGGTACAAAGCGGAAGCAAAGTTTTATTACATAAACAGGTTTATGAACATTTTTACAACAAAATATGTTCAGTCTACACTCACGGGCATAGACTACGCATCAAGTTCACGTTCAGCCCGTGAATGTGTCCTTGCTAGCACGCACGCACGCTAATACGGCGGCGTGCACGACTCCCACTCGACGGGGTTCCCCTCCTGGGGTTCCGTCTCCTCCTCGGGAGTCCCTTCCTCATAGAACCCTGCAAAAGCTTCAAACACAAGCAGTGAGCACGAAGGCTCAGCAAGACCGACCTGTCTCTCCTAAACATGAAACTTCTACATGAGGGGTAATAGGTACATGAGGTAAAATAAGTTGCAAGGACTCGCCTAATTAGTGGAACCTTACTTTCAAGATTTAGCAGCAAGTTGTGGAGAACCTTACGCTAAGGCACATGAGAGAGCCGCAATCAAACAAGAAACACATTTCTCTCATGTACTTTGCCCAAAGTTGAAAAGAACTTTAGTTAGCTCCAAACTACAACAATTCATTAACAATCAAAGTCCATCATTCAATCAGCAACATTTTAACATGTAACTAGCCTGTTCTTTCTACGTCACGGTACAGTAAACAAGTGGTACTCACTGACCATGAGGGACGACGATTATAATCGATTTACACCTGCAGGGTTACCCGAATAACCCGTCACGTACGCCCGTACTCGATGTTGCCTACAGCAACCATCACGGACGCCGTACGCACCTACCTTTCACCCGTTAGCCAAATATTGAACCGGTCCTATTGTCCCGAGCAAGAGGTCTCTGCACGCGCATCTCAGTGCCGCCAGCCGATTTACACGTCAAGCTCTCAACCTACCCTCTGAACGACAGGCAATGCCTCAATACCCAGCTACCCGAGTTACATCGGTTTCCCGGTTCCCATAGAGCCGGTAGGTCTTCGGTACTGTTCTAGCTTGTTCAACAGGCCCGCACACGGCTCGGTCCTCAATCGACACAAGCAGAGCTATAGCACACAGGCTCCAAAGTCCTGCTACCCTTACTCTCCGCTCGGTCTCATTTTTCTTGCCATGTGTATCATGTGCTATCTCTACCCGAGTCGAGTGCCTCTAGCCTATCCTCACGAGTAGTTCCAACTACTCGACTTGCACCAAATCCTACACTATCTTAGTATTACAGTAGCTACGAGGTTTTCAATCTTAATCCCAACCCATGGTTTTCTTGGCTATGCATTTGGGTTTCAAACAAGACTCTAATGCAAGAAATAAATGGTACTCAAAGGAAGTTCTCAAAATAATAAAAAATTGTAAAGAGGTTAATGCAAACCGGAGCTTGTCTTGCTGCTCTTGGTCGTAGGCTAGCTGCTCTTCCGGAGTAACGAAGTCTAAGACTTTGGGTTCCTCCTCGACCTTAGCGCTACATGAGATAACAAGTACATGTATTAATTTAAATGCATTTGAATTGAATTTAAACTTGTGAAGTTTATAAGTCTTACTAGACAGACCCAATGTCTCTGAAATTTTTACTGTGGTTTGGTTACAACCTAAACAGAGACTTGGCCAAGTTTCAGTCGCAGCAAAGCTCATTTGAGCCCTCCACAAATAATTATGTACTTGACCTTACTTGGAGCTCTTAGGGTTTTCTAGGAATTTTCATGGAGCAAGCCATGACTTTCTGAAAACTAGATTTTCAGAGGGTTCTAATGGAGTTGGTCTCACTTAGTTTGAAGATTCCTAGCTAAAGATATGAGCTAAACCATTTCAGAGAAATCCTGAAAATGTTTCTGGACATTTTCTATTTTCTCTAGAACAGTTTTATTAATCACACCATTAGGTGGATCAAATGCGCTCGAATGGATCTGAAATTTTTATGGTAGCTCAGGGATATTTTGTTGAACATCCCAGCAAAATTTCAGAATTTGCCTCCAAAGGGTTCTCCAGTTAAAATTCTAAACAGTTTAAACTTCGCAGAATTAATTCTGGAGAACTATGGAGTTTCATGAAGTGAAACTTGATTTGCTGGAAAGTACTCAGAGAGCTGAATCCAACAAAATTTGGTTCACTCAATTTGGATGTCCCTAGCCAAAGTTATGAGGATTTGAAGTTTGAATGAAATCTGAAAATCGGGAAAAGTTCAAATCACTGCGCGTGGGATCCGGGGCTACGTGTCGGCTCCTCATCGGATGACACATGCGGCTACAGATTCCTTCGCGCGCAGCCACACCTGATCCGTGCCACAGCAGATCCTGGTTTTAAAATATCTGCCGCTGACAGCAGGGACCCACCCCCTTCGTCTTCCTCCCGCCTCCCGCGCTCGTCCGCCGCGACACCTCGCCGGAGAGGTCGCCGGTGGCCTCTGTGGTGCTCCAAACTTCATGATTCTGGCTGCCCCTGCCTAACTCCACTAGGGGAACATGATTCTGGGCTCAGCTCGTCATGAAAATCGCCGGCACACGGTCGGCGACGAGCTGCAGCTTCGGAAGAAGCACCCCAACCGACCGAGCAAAAGGCTGAAAAGCATCAGTGGTCCCTAAGGAAGCTCGGCATGGGCTCGAAGCAGCTCAGGAGAGGTCTGAAGTAGGCTCCCACTGTGCGCCCGATGCTCCCCGCAGGATCTGCCGTCGGCAAGCTTCGAAATATGCCGGGTACAGGGGTTCTCATGCTAAAGGTTGTGAAGGCAACTTGTGCGCCACCAAGTCTAGTCTTTGTAGGAACGGATTGAGACTCTCTACACCTCTCTGGAGTGTGAATTCGGCGGAGCCGCACCTGAAGGCCGGTCTGCACCGAGTGAAAGGAAAAACTGAAATTCGTCGCCGGCGATCCAGCACTCGGTCTGTGGCTCGGGGGTGAGCATCACCGGTCCCTAACGCGTCCAGGGACGCCTCAGCTCGGGCGTAACAACCTCCCGGTTGGGCTGTCCACGGGAGCCCGATGTGCGGCGGACTTAGGTCACTAAGAAGAACTCTCGGTATAGCCGAGATCGTCCGAGTTCAGCCGATTTCCAGCAAGGGGAAAGGAGAAGGGGAGTCCTTAGTACCTTGTTGTAGCTTTGGAGGGAGTGGAGGGGCTGTGATCGCGGCTCTCCGATCAGTTCCGAGCGATCGGCAGCGAGGTGGTGTTTCTGGTGCGGGGAAGCAGAAAAGTGAGTGGTTCTTCCTCCGATCAGGACGGCTGCGGAGATAAGAAGACCGCGAGGCGGTTCAGCAGGTCGTGGTGGCAAGCAGCTGCTGTCCCGATCGACCTCTTGCCGTGGCGGCTGCTGCCTCGCGCGCAAGTAACCGAGCTGGGTTTTCAGTCGGTTGTTTTTGCTTCAGTGGCTGAGATGTGGGTCCCATCTCCCTTTTAACCTCTGAACTTAACTCCCTCTTACTGTTGTGAACAGCAATCCTCCTTATACCCATGGTGATTTGAATTATCTACCCCTGAGCCATTTGAATGGAATAGAATTCAAATTTGTTTGTGTTTGACTAAATTTCAGCACATATGCAGTTTGAAATTCAAATAAAGTTTGAATTTGCTAAACTTAGCTCATGTCAAGATCAACTCCAAATGGAGTGAAAATAGGTGTGTGAGCTCACAAAAATGTGCTGAGTAAGAATATGCCTCCCACTTTTGAATTCATGGGATGAAAACAGTTTGAATTTGAACTTGAGTTCAAACCACCCTCTTTCTAGCTATACCCAAAAGGACCTCAAAAAGGTTTCGAATTTGGGTGAAACTTGACATGGACATTCCTAGCAAGGTGTAGGAGTTTTTCATATGCCCAGCCCCTAAATGATGCATGTGGGAAATGCCACTTTTGCACTGTGTGAGTTTGTTCTCTAATGATCATGTTGATGGTGATTACTTGCTCTTCAAATGTGTTCATCAACTTTCTTCAAATGGAGTGTGTGTGGGGTGTGATGAAACACTTTGAGTATGTGCCAAAAACTTAGGCCCTTACAACTGCCACGTGGCTGGAGGAATTTATTCACGACGGGCCATTGTGAATAGACCCATTATTTACGACGGCTGGTCTTGGCTGTCGTAAATACTAATGGCTTATTTACGACGGCCAGCACTAGGAAACCGTCGTAAATAAGTTCGGTAATTTTTTTAAAAATTAGAAAATACTGCCCTGGCTTTGAGGCCAGCCCTAGCTCGATGGCCAGCTCACACAGGCAGTCAACAACAACAACAACAACAATATGCAGTAAAAATATTATAAATATCTACACTAGCTAGACACACACACCACACTACCATGTGCGCTACCTCTAGAACCCGGGAACTCGTCCTCCAGCCTTCGTGCTCCCGGTAGCTGCGGCGATGGCGTGTGAGCCTCGGTCGCGTAGCCCTATTACGTATAAGTGTAGTTAGACAAGTTATAAGTTTTAAAATGCATATTTGCCTAAGTGAGCTTAATATAATCTAGAATTGATCAAGTAAACTAGTTTTGGCTATGTTTGACTAAGTTTGGTGATATTCTAATAAATTTGGCTAAATTTCAATAAATATGGCTGTGTTGTGGAAGTTTGAGTAAATTTGTACCTCTGCTCCTGTAAACGGGGCCTATGGCTCCTGTGGGGGCTAGCACTGTGGAAAGAAGACCAGCTGCCCTGCCGCCATAGCCTGTGAACAGAAAACATTATCATACAACCATCATTGATATGTTAGAAATATTAATTAAAATGACCGTTACATACCTGCATTGCCGTTTGCATCTGTAGCATGAACGAGTCTTGATACTCGTCCCGAGCCCTGCTTGCCGCGGCTTGACGCTCCCTTTCTTGCCGGAGCTGCTCCCTTTGTAACCGGAGCTCCTTCTGTGTCCTGCAGAGCTCATCCCGAACACTCTAGAGCTCTAGGGAGCTACGCTGTGTCGATCCTGCCTGCCGCGATGAAGAGCCACTCGAGGAAGGTCGTGCCTCCCTCGAGTCGACAACTCCATCAAATATGGCAAACCTACAAAAGAAGAAAGATTATTAAATTTTCGAATCTCAAATTCATTAACATTAAATAATAAAAAGAGAACTTACCGTCCGTGAGGTTTCCCGCCTTCGGGGGGCTCCCGAGATAATTAGCGCTCTACCAATCGAAGCCTTCATCGTGAAGCCGCTCCGCCTCCTGCCCATACTTTGCCTACAAAGACGGAAATATAATATCATCAAAACTATTTAAGAAAACTCAATACAAATACAAAACAACTCACCAGTGCGCCCGATGCCGCTTGAGAACATTACTGGTCAAGCTGTGACGGGTCCCCTGTGACCCCACTTTTCCTGTGATAATCATGAATTGTCAACCCAGTGAGCTTTCCCGTATTGACATTCACAGCTCGTCTCAGGCTAGCAGCATAACCATTAGGGAATTTAACCTTTTTCAACCACCGCAACACTTTTTTCTTTTCTTTAGGTCTAAGGCAAAAAGTAGCGCGTGGTTTGCCACCAGTTTTAGAGAGCTCAAGACTTGGATGGTTACAAACCTCTGCCAAATCTTTTCGAGTCTTAATATTGTATTTTGTTTTGCCTATCACATCCAAGCATGTGGTTATGATGCATTCGCTCATATTATGCTCCTGGTGCATGACATCAATGTTATGTATTAGAATTAAGGACTTCAAATACGGTAGTTCCCATAATACACATACATGAGTCCAATTGTGGTCCTCTCCGTAACCAACAAAATATCCAGGACGATTTTCATATGGCGCTAGCTTGTCCAACATGGATAATATATCTGACCCATTTAAATGTTGCGGTAGTCCTTTTGTGGCAACGGTGTTCTTTCTGAAGGCATTCCTCTGTTGTCTGAACATGTGTTTCGGAGGTAGCCAACGTCGATGACAATCGATGTAACATATCTTGCCACCATGGCTAAGATGAAAACATTTCGTGTATGCAGCACATATCGGACATGTCAAATGACCATGAGTAGTCCAGCCGGAAAACATGCCGTATGCTGGAAAATCATGAACAAACCACAAGTATGCAGCTCGAAGATTGAATTTCTGCTTTTTGTGACAATCGTACGCTTTGATTCCTGTCCATAACAATTTCAACTCTGCAATCAACGGCTTCAACATCACGTTGAGTCGTGAACCAGGATGATCTGGTTCAGGAACGATGAGGTAAAGGAACATGAATTCATACTTCATACAGAGAGATGGTGGTAAGTTGTATGGAATAATTAACACGGGCCAACATGAGTATTGTGTGGCGTTTGTACCGAACGGTGAGAAGCCATCTGTCTCTAACCCGATGCGAACATTTCTTGCATCGTTGGCAAAATCTGGATCGAAGCGGTCCAACGCCTCCATGCCTCACCGCCGGACGGGTGCACCATGACTCCGAGGTTCTCACGTACACCTTCTTTGTGCCATCTCATATGTCTGGCAGTTCCTTCCGAGAGAAACAAACACTTCAACTGAGGTGTGACAGGCAAGTAACGAAGCTGCTTATGTGCGACTTCAGTCTGTACACGCTCTCCTTCATCATTATCTACCTCGACAAACCTCGATTTGCCACATTATAAGCACTTCTTCTCGTTGGCGTGCTCTTTCCAAAAAAGCATACAATTGTCTGGGTAGACATCAATCTTCTCATATTTCATACCAAGACCAGAAATCAATTTATTGGATTGGTACATATCTTTCGGCATTTTATGCGGTTGAGAAAGGATCTCGCTGGTCAATTTGATGAGATCGTTGTAACAGTTGTTGGAGAAGAAATACTTAGACTTAATTTCCATAAGTCTGGTCATGAAATTAAGAAGAGTCACTTTTGTGTGTTCATGCAGCGGCTCTTCTAAAGCTTTGAGAAGCTCAAAGAATGTTTGAACCTTCGTTGTTTGAGCATCCTCCGTCAACTAAGGATCTATGGCTTCAAGCATCTCGTCCATCCTATCGACTCCCATGCTATCGTCCACCACTTCATCTTCTACAGCTTCAGAACGTGTCGCACCGTGAAAGTACCATACCTCATACTTTTGCATGAAACCGTTTCGACACAAGTGAAACGTCAACGTCACCTTGTCAAAAAATTTCCATTCTGACATTTGGTACGTGGGCACCACACCTTGCTGCTGTTGTGTGACACCTGGTTACGAAAATAGAACCAAGTGAATGCATATGTGTGCCCAGGATGTTCATCAAACATACACATGTAATCCACAAACTGAATTCAGAATATTACCACGAATAAATAGGGTTTAAGTACTTTATTACAATGACTCAATGTCTCACTCATGAATGTCTATCTTATTCTTGCAGAGGAAGACTCTAAACGACAACGAAAAGTGACTAAAGACTCCACAGGTATGTTGACGGTAGTTCGCACATCTAGTACTCCACATGGTCCTCAAAGTACTCATCTCCTGTAGCTGATGTATATGTGATAATGCAAGGGTGAGTACATGTCGTACTCAGCAAGTAAGGAAAAAGTATGACATGTAGCGTTCAACAAGGTATGGAATGAAAAGGCTCATTGCAGCAAGCAAATTTTATTTTATAAACATGGTAAAAACAGCAACTATCTCTAGATGAATTTAATCCCAATATAACCAAGTAAAACAACAACATTCTTTCATCATAATTCACCATTTATCAAGTCTCATCCAACCATTAATCTTTCTCAAGTTCATCTTATGCTTATAAATATTCATATCCATCTCATATTTATATAACAAAAACCAAACTCATTGTCATGACTCAAAATAATCCCAAAACCAATCCCAATGACCATACCATAACCATACTGAATAACCATCCCAAGTTTTCCCTCTAATCATGGAGGTTGGCCAGGTGCTTATGACCGGAAGGACGGCTATCATGATAGTTTTACACTCTGCAGAGGCGGCACCACTTTACCCAGAAGTTCGTGATTTCGTCACCCATCGGCGACTGCAGAACCTCCATTATACCAGTACACAACCTTTGGTGTATGGCCAAGAGATCACAAAATAGCCTTTACAAAGGGGCTACTAAATGTATGGACTCACTGAAGTTTCACCGGCGGGCTCGAATCACCATTCTCCCACTCACGAGCCCCCTCTTGTGCCATGCAGTTCCCAGGGCAGTCCTCCTCGACTCCCATTCCCCGCGCCATCCACGATCCATAACAAGCTAGCAAAACACCTAATTAATCAGCTAAGCCGCACCCATACTTGGCCTTGTGGTGGCACAGTTTTCCTGGCATATTCTCGCACGAACCGGTCCTTAGATCTACGGCAGATACCACCATCTCATCCAGCAACATTCACGAACCAAGTTTGCCTAGATCTCCCCGATTGCATGCCCATTAACATCATCAAGATCTCATCATCATTATTCATATGAGTGCAGTTGTAACACCCTCAAATTCATTTCCATGCATTGCATACATTTTTTATGTAGAGAAACATTATAAAAGAAGTAGAAATGGAGAAAGAACTATAGAAATGGAGAAAAACCATAGAAATGGAGGAAGGAACCATAGAAATGGAGTAAAAAACCACAGAAATGGAGAAGGGAATATAGAAATGGAGAATGGGGCATAAAAATGGAGAAGGGCAATGTAGAAATTGAGAATGGGACATAGAAATGGAGAGGGGAATGTAGAAATGGAGAATGAGACATAGAAATGGAGAGAGGAATGTAGAAATGGAGAATGGGACATAGAAATGGAGAGGGGAATGTAGAAATGGAGCAAGTGACATAGAAATGGTGAGGAATCGGAAAAAGATAGCTGAAATGAGCCATTCCCAAATTTCCCCCAAAATTTCTAAATTCCCCAATTCCCAAAAAAGGGAATTTGCCCCAATTTTTTGGGATAAAATCCCCAAGGCTGCCGCACCACAAGAGATAAGTTTGTTAAGATCCAAAAAAAATTGAATAGGACTCTTATTTGAGCTTCAATTGAAGTAGGACTCTCCTTTTCCCCCATATAAATATAACCCCCACCCCCTTGGCGCACTCCTCTCTCTTTTGGTCGTCCCCCCTGCATCCACGCCCCCTTCCTTGCTTCCAAGTCGCCAAGTTGTAACACCCCAAAATGTATCAAGAATGTGAATTCAAAATTTTTGGACGTAATGCATGTGGAGAAAAATTTAAACTAAAACTTGAATTCAAATTTGAATCAAAACATAAAAGAAAAAGGAAAAGGAAAAAGAAAAATGGCCAATGGGCCGAAACCCACCCCAGCCGGCCCAGCAGGCCACGGCTGTTTTCCCCCTCTCCCTCTCTCTGACGCGCGGGGCCCGCATGTCATCCCTTTCCCCCGCTCCCCCCAACCGCCACACATTTCCCGCGCCGATCGCCAGCCGCCAGCCGAATTCCACGCTCGCAACCAACTGATCCGCCCCCACGAACGTCAATTCCGCACGCACGTACCCACCCCGGGACTCCAGGCCGATTTAAACTTCCGCAAACCCCCTCTGCTCGCCACCTCGCTCGCGAACTTCCGCCACCGGTGAGCACCGCCGCCCAACCTCCAAATTCCCCTCAGTACAACGCCGTTCTGGTCCATCTAACCGGTTGTACTTCATCGCAGCATCGAACACTAGTCGGTGACGCCCACTCCGGAATGATTTGCTGCCGAGGCAACCAACGTCGTCGAGCTCCGGTGAGGTCTAGCCGCCGGTCATCTCTGAAGTCACCGAATTTCCATGACACGACCCTATCTGACCCTCGGTACACCTTCTGCTAACCACAGGGAGGCCTCACGACCGGAGAACTCGAAGGATCGCCGAACCAAACCGCTTGTGACACCCCCATTTCTGGTGTCAGCATATATTCATGTTTTATGAAGAGAAAACATTTTAAGAAAGGTAGGAACAGAGAAAATATCAAAAGGATAGCTAATAAGAGTCGAATCCAGTTCACCGGGAGCGCCGAAGACAACTTACCGCGGCCCGCTGGCCACGTGGCATGTTCGGAGCTCATCCCTGCGAAGTGGGGAGAGGTCCGCCGCTAAACTGGCTACGTGGAAGGATCGGGGCTCATCTCCGCTATGGGGGAGAGGTCCGACCCTGTGAGACACGTGTTGCTCGGAGCTAGCCTCTGCGGAAGAAGCAAAGGCATTTCCGCAGGACACATGTCACCTTCGGAGCTAGTCACCACGGAAATCAGAGGACCAGTCGCGCGGGATACGTGTCGATCTCGGAGCTCACCTCCGAGAGGTCCGGTTCTATCGGACACGTGTCACCACCGGAGCTTATCTCCGGGAGGTCCATCACTATTGGACACGTGTTAACCTCGGAGCTCATCTCTGGGAGGAAAGGAAGTCTGGCGCTGGAGCTACCTCCGGAGAGAGGAAAGGTCCGGCATTGACATGTGGCGTGTGCGGAGCCACCTCCGAATAAGAAAGGAGGTCCCGACCGCTAGGATACGTGGCGCACACGGAGCTCACCTCCAAAGGAGAGGGAGGTCTCACTCGCTTGACACGCGGCACCAGCGGAGCTCGTCTCTACGGAAAAGGAGAGACCAGGCCCAATGGACACGTGGAGCTTACGGAGCTCATCACCGAGGAGATAACGAGTTCTGGAGCGGTTTTGGATTCTGTACGCGTAGAAATATCGGTACGGAGAACAAACCGACCTGAATTCAACAATGTTACCGCACCAAATCAACTAAAGATAGATGTTAGGATTCAACGACGATATGAATAGGACTCTTATTCGGAATCCAATCAGAATAGGACTCTTCTCTTCCCGATTATAAATAGAACCCAGAACCTCTGGCCGAAACCACGAACTTCTTTTCCCACTCCTAAGCCGATGACTTAGAGCCCTAGCCCCAACTCGCTGAGAAAGCCATCGCCGGAGTTCAGCGAGGAAAAATCGCCGGAAGAGAGCCCAACGATCTGAGAAGGACCGAAGACCGAGAAGAACGTAAGGTAGGTCTCCAATACCACCTTACGACATCGTTGTGTTTTCTTTGCATCTGTTCTTCGATTCCTTTCGAACAGAGGCTTTCTCGTGGACAGATGACTTGTTGATCGGGTTGATCTAAAGACAGGGTCATCGCCACGTCCACATCTGATCCGAACACCCCTGTTCATCATAAAGCCATGCAAGAACATGTACAAACCGACCTAATAACACTAAACTGTATTATAGGGTAGCATGCATACGCATCATTGCATCTAGTTAAAAGTTTGTGCATGGTATTGATTGTTATGAATCTTGTATGTGCGTGATCCTGTATAGCAGGACAAGCTCAGGGAGCTGTTTACGACGAGCTGCAACAACAAGGTTTCAAGATCAAAGAGCCGCCAGAACCGCAAGAACAAGGCAAGTGCTCCTTGACCATATTGATCCTATGTATTGGGTAAAACTGTTTTATTTTGCAAAAAAAAGTGTGCGTGCTGAGTCAAACATGATGGGAAACCCTTTTATAGGAGTTTACTAGTTTTGGATAAACCACCCTTGTCGCCAGGGAAGTTTATGAGTCGGGTATGGTTTTTTAATTTTATGCTTCGCTGAGTCCATGGGATTGGGAAGCGAGATAGATGTGTCTAGCTAACTGCACTTATAATGATAATAAGAAACTGATGATGATGAACATGGATCGGAGGGAGATTTAGGCAAGACTGGGTTTGTGAATGAGGTAGCATGAGATGGTGGTTTACTTGCCGTAGATCTAAGGACCGGTTCATGCATGCACATGCCAGGATAACAGTGCCACCACAAGGCCAAGTATGGGTGCGGCTTAGCTGAGTAATTAGGTAAGTTGCTAGATTGTTATGGACTGTGGAAGGCGCGGGGAATGAGAGTCGAGTGAGGACTTCCCTGGGAATTGCATGGCACAATAGGGGGCCCGTGGGTGGGAGAATTGGAGATTCTAGCCTGCCGGTGAAACCTTAGTAAGTCCATACATCTAGTAACCCCTTTGTAAAGGCTATTTTGTGATCTCTTGGCCATACACCGATGGTTGTGTACTGGTATATGGAGGTTCTGCAGTCGCCGACGGGTGACGAAATCACAAACTTCTGGGTAAAGAGGTGCAAACTCTGCAGAGTTCTTAAAACTATCATGATAGACGAGCTTACAGTCACGAGCGCCTGGCCAACTGCCATGATTAGTTGGGATGGTTACAGGTTATGGTTTTGGATGGTTTGGTTATGGTTTGGTTTTGGGACTGTTGAGTCCGGGTGATAAGATGGGTTGCATGACTATTGAGTCATGGCAACAAGGTTGGTCTCGGTGGGAGATGAAGTTGTTTTATGAGGTAAAATGGTAGCGAATACAGGATGGTATTCTTGAGATGGTAGCGAATACGAGGAGGTATTCGTGAACGAGAATGAGGTTGATTGATGACTGGTTATGAGAATGATGGAGGTATGATTGGTATTTTAATATATGCTGGGATTACATTCACTTAAAGATAATGACACGGCCCCACGGTCTTGTCGAGCCAGGATCACGTTGAGGGGTGCTGCGTTGCACAGCACCAGATAACACACGTCAAAGGTACAAAGCAGAAGCAAAAATTTATTACATAAACAAGTTTATGAACATGTCTACATCAAAATAGTTCCAGTCTACACTCACGGGCGTAGACTACGCATCAAGTCCACGTTCAGCCCTTGAACGTGTCCTTGCTAGCACACACGCACACTAACTCTGCGGCGTGCACGACTCCCACTCGACGGGGTTCCCCTCCTGGGGTTCCGTCTCCTCTTCGGGAGTCCCTTCCTCATAGAACCCTGCAAAAGCTTCAAACACAAGCAGTGAGCACGAAGGCTCAGCAAGTCTGACCCGTCTCACCTAACCATGGAACTTCTAAATGAGGGGTGGTGGGTTACATGAGGTAAAAATCATTTGCAATGACTCGCCTAATTAGTAGAACCTTACTTTCAAATTTTAGCAGCAGGTTGTGGAGAACCTTACGCTAAGGTACATGAGAGAGCCGCAATCAAACAAGAAACGCATTTCTCTCATGTACTTTGCCCAAAGTTGAAATGAACTTTGGTTAGCTCTAAACTACAGCAAGTCATTAGCAATCAAGTCCATCTTTCAATCAGCAACATTTTAACATGTAACTAGCCTGTTCTTTCTACGTCACGGTACAGTGAACAAGTGGTAGTCACTGACCGCGAGGGACAGTGATTATAATCGATTTACACCTGCAGGGTTACCCGAACAACCCGTCACGTATGCCCGTACTCGATGTTGCCAACAAAAACCATCACGGACGCCGTACGCAACCACCTTTCACCCGTTAGCCAAACATTGAACCGGTCCCATCGTCCCAAGCAACATTGAACCTTCTAAGGGTTTCATGAAATAAACTATGACTTTCTGAAAACTAGATTTTCAGAGGGTTCTAATGGAGTTGGTCTCACTTAATTTGAAGGTTCCTAGCTAAAGATATGAGCTAAACAATTTCAGAGAAAATTCTGAAAATGTTTCTGAACATTTTCTATTTTCTCTGGAACAGTTTCACTAATCACACCATTAGGTGGATCAAATGAGCTCAAATGGGTCTGAAATTTTTATGGTAGTTCAGGGATATTTTGGTGAACATCCCAGCAAAATTTCAGGATTTTCCTCCAAAGGATTCTCCAGTTAAAAATTCCAAACAGTTTAAATTTTGAGGAATTAATTATGGAGAAATAAGGATTTTCATAAAGTGAAACTTGATTTTCTGGTAAGTGCTCAGAGAGCTGAATCCAACAAAATTGGTTCACTCGATTTGGAGCTTTCTAGCCAAAGTTATGAGGATTTGAAGTTTGGAAGAAATCTGAAAATCGGGGGAAAAGTTTAAACTCTCGGGTGCCCGCGGGGACACGTGTTGAGCGCGGAGGTTTCCGGCACACTGAGGCCCACAGGGTATTTGCGTGCCAGCACAGCCGATCCCAGCCACACCCGATCCCGATTTAAATTCTTCAGCCACTGACACGTGGGCCAGCCGGCTTCGTCTTCCTCCCGCCGCTCTCTCGCGCCCGCGCCGCCGACCTCGCCGGAGCAGACCCGGAGCTCGCCGGCTCACCGCTGCCGGACCTCCCATGGTCTGAAACTCGCCGCCAGGGGGTTGTCGACGTCGAGGAACACGTCGGTGGTGTCAGGTCGGGCTGGGGGTGACCGGAAATAGCCCGGCGACGTGCCGCGGCCTCGGTTGAGGTTCGGCGCCGTCGACCGTGGGTTCTAACCCGCCAACACCTCGAACAAACGGTCCTACAGCATCAGTGTACCTCTAGGAAGCTCAACAAGGTGTCAAAAGGGTTCAGGGATGGCGGCAAGTCGGTCGGCACCGTGTGACCGATCGTGCCCGCCATGACCGCCCTTGATCGAGCTCGAAATTCATTACTCCTAGACAGTTTCACGCCACGGATGTAGAAAAGAACTTGATCGCCGGCTAGTCCAGCGTCTATGTGCAAGATTTGATAACCACCGAAGATCATAGAGCGAGAATTTGAAGAATACGTACCGGAAGCTCGGTTTACGGTCGCCGGAGCAAAAACTGGAAATTCTCTGTGGATTCTTCACGGCTTGCTTCCAAACTTGGAGGAGAGCAGTACGGTGGTCGCACGCTCCTGTTGCCTCTCTTGCTGGACCATGAAAACACCTGTGGAACGCTGTCCACGGGCGCCTGACTCTCAGCTGAGGCTAGGTCGCCGCGGTGGCGATCGTTTTCGGGCAAAGGAGGTCGGAGCTCGGGGTTTCTGGCGTTGGGGAGGTGGAGTGCGACCCCAGGTTGCTGTCTAGCAGCTCAGGAACGAAGGAGGAGGTTGTTTTGCTGGTTTTCCCGATTGAGCAGAGAGCTGCGGCGAGAAACAATGCCGCTGCTTGGGTTTGCACGCGAGGAGATAAAGCCGGCCGACTCCTGCTCGGCTGAGGCGGTGCCGGTCGCATGGGGGCGCGAGCAAGCCGCCCTGGGCGCCAGCGCGCGTAGAGGGGAAGCAGCTGGTGGCGCTGGTGGCTGCTTGGTGGCACAGCCGACAGCTGCTCGCTGGAATTTCCTACCGAGGCTGTGACTTTGTGTGCAAGTTTTGCCTCCTTCTCTCTATGACATGTGGGTCCCACCAGGGGTTTTAACCTCTGGAATTTACTCCTAATCACTGTTGTAAACAGTGAGCCCCATAATACCCCTGGTGATTCAAATTATTCACCCATGAGCCATTTGAATTGATTACAATTCAAATTGGGTTTGGTTTGAATGAATTTCAGCACAAGTTCAGTTTTGAATTCAAATAAAATTTGAATTTGCCCCACTTTGCTCATGTCAAGATCAACTCCAAATGGAGTGAAAATTGGTGTGTGAGCTCACAAAAATGTGTTGAATAAGAATATGCCTCCCACTTTTAAATTCATGGGATAAAAACAGTTTGAATTTGAATATGGTTTCCAACTGCCCTCTTTCTAACTATACCCAAAATGACATCAGAAAGGTTTTGAATTGGGTGAAACTTGGCATGGACATCCTTAGCAACGTGTAGGAGTTTTCATATGTTCAGCCCACCTATATCACATGTGGGAAATACCACTTTTGCAATATGTGAGTTTGTTCTCTAATGAGCATGTTGATGGTGGTTACTTGCTCTTCATTTGTGTTCATCAACTTTCCTCAAATGAGGTGTGTGCGTATGGTGATGAACAATTCAAATATGTGTCAAAAACTGAGGCCCTTACAGATAAGTCGCTGTTTTATCGTGCTTTTGATAAATAACTTTGCTTTTCTGCAAATGAGCCTTTTTATACCTACCTTGCTATGAGCTTCATATCATATTTTCCCGCACTTGCTGAGTACATCATTGTACTCAAACTTGCATTATTATTTCATCATCAGCAGCAGGAGAAGACTACTATGAAGACCAAGTAGAGCATTAAGGCGTGTGATCTGTTCTCAACCTTGCCTGTGGGAATGGAATAGAGATGGAGACATCGCTGCTTAGATTTGCTTCCGCATTAGTTAAATTGCTTCCGCATTAGAATAAAGACTTCCGCTGCATAGAAATAAAGACTTCCGCTGTGAGCATGAGTCCAAGACTCATGAGACATTGTAATAAACTCTGTTATTCGTGGTTATATATATTCTGAATTCAGTTTGTGGAACATATGTGTATGTGTGATGAACATCCTGGGCACACATATGCATTAGTTCTCGGTTCCGTGGTTTTCCACAGAATTGAGGGCGTCACAGATTGGTATAAGAGCCACGGGTTGACAGTAGGTTACACGCCTAGATAGAAAGCATAGATTGATATTAGAGCCACAGTTGACAGTGGGTTACACACCTAAGTAGGAAACACAGAGTGGTATCAAAAACCATAGATAGGGGTAGATTACACACCTAGATACAATCACAGATTGGTATTGGACACATATTGCTAGCTAAGCCACGCTGACCCAAGGAAGCATCCTGAGACGACCCCACGTTCTTGTCGAGCCAGGATCACGCTGAGGGGTGCTGCGTTGCACAGCACCGGATAACACACATCAAAGATACAAAGCGGAAGCAAAACTTTTCTTACATAAAGTGGTTTATGAACATTTTTATATAAAAATAGGTCCAGTCTACACTCACGGGCATAGACTACGCATCAAGTTCATGTTCAGCCCGTGGATGTGTCCTTGCTAGCACACACGCACACTAACACGGCGGCGTGCACGACTCCCACTTGACGGGGTTCCCCTCCTGGGGTTCCGTCTCCTCCTCGGGAGTCCCTTCCTCATAGGACCCTGCAAAAGCTTCAAACACAAGTAGTGAGCACGAAGGCTCAGCAAGACTGACCCGTCTCTCCTAAACATGGAACTTCTACATGAGGGGTGATGGGTACATGAGATAAAAACAAGTTACAAAGGACTCGCCTAATTAGTGGAACCTTACTTTCAAGTTTTAGAAGCAGGTGGTAGAGAACATTACGCTAAGGCACATGAGAGAGCCACAATCAAACAAGAAATGCATTTCTCTCATGTACTTTGCCCAAAGTTGAAAGGAACTTTAATTAGCTCTAAACTACAGCAAATCATTAACAATCAAAGTCCATCTTTCAATCAACAACATTTTAACATGTAACTAGCCTGTTCTTTCTACGTCACGGTACAGTGAACAAGTGGTACTCACTGACCGCGAGGGACGGTGATTATAATCGATTTAAACCTGCAGGGTTACCCGAATAACCCGTCACGTACGTCCGTACTCGATGTTGCCTACAGCAACCATCACAGACGCCGTACGCAACCACCTTTCACCCGTTAGCCAAATGTTGAACCAGTCCAATCGTCCCGAGCAAGAGGTCTCTGCATGCGTATCTCCGTGCCGCCAGCCGATTTACACCTCGAGCTCTCAACCTATCCTCTGAACGACCAGCTATGCCTCAACACCCAGCTACCCGAGTTACGTCGGTTTCCCGGTTCCCATATAGCCGAGGTCTTCAATACTGTTCTAGCTTGTTCAATAGACCCGCACACGGCTTGGTCCTCAATCGACACAAACGGAGCTATAGCACACATGCCCCAAAGTCCTGATGCCCTTACTCTCCGCTTGGTCTCATTTTTCTTGCTATGTGTATCATGTGCTATCTCTACCCGAGTCGAGTGCCTCTAGCCTATGCTCGCGAGTAGTTCCAACTACTCGACTTGTACCGAATCCTACCCTAACTTAGCTTTGTAGTAGCTAACGGGGTTTGCAATCCTAAACCCAACCCATGGGTTTTCTTGGCTATGCAATTGGGTTTCCAAACAAGACTATAATGCAAGGAATCATAATACTCAAGTAAGTGCTCAAAATAATAAAAAATTGTAAAAAGGTTAATGCAAACCGGAGTTTGCCTTGCTGCTCTTGGTCGTAGGCTAGCTGCTCCTCCGGAGTAACGAAGTCTAGGACTTCGGGTTCCTCCTCGACCTTAGCGACTACATGATATAAGAAGTACATGTATCAATTAAATGCATTTGGATTGAGTTTTAAATTGTGAACCTTCTAAGTCTCACTAGACAGACCCAAAGACTGTGAAACTTTTACTGTGGCTTGGTTACAACCTAAACAGAGACTTGTTCAAGTTTTAGTTGCAGCAAAGCTCATTTGAGCCCTCTGCAATTAATTATGTACTTAATCTTAATTGAAGGCTTTTAGGGTGTTCTAAGGATTTTCATGAAACAATCTATGACTTTCTGAAAACTAGATTTTCAGAGGGTTCTAATGGAGTTGGTCTCACTTAATTTGAAGGTTCCTAGCTAAAGATATGAGCTAAACAATTTCAGAGAAAATTCTGAAAATGTTTCTAAACATTTTCTATTTTCTATGGAACAGTTTCACTAATCACACCATTAGGTGGATTAAATGAGATCAAATGGATCTGAAATTTTTATGGTAGTTCAGGGATATTTTGGTGAACATCCCAGCAAAATGTCAGAATTTTCCTCCAAGGGATTCTCCAGTTAAAATTCCAAACATTTTAAATTTTGAGGAATTAATTCTGGAGAATTAAGGATTTTCATGAAGTGAAACTTGATTTGCTGGAAAGTGCTCAGAGAGCTGAATCCAACAAAATTTGGTTCACTCAATTTGGAGTTTCCTAGCCCATGTTATGATGATTTGAAGTTTCAATGAAATCTGAAAATCGGGGAAAAGTTTAAATCTGCCGGTGGGCCACGGGGACACGTGTTGCACGCTGATACTGTAGGATCGAAGAGCACGTGAAAAGCTACCAGAGGGGGGGGGGGTGAATGGTAGATTAAAACTTTTCGCAGCGGAAACAACAAAAACCCCTCAGCAAAAAATCAATCGGTTAAAGAAACCGTGTGTGCAAGTGTTTTCAAACGTGTTCAACCGTGACAAATCAAGTAGAGAGGTAGAGAATCAAGTCACGGATCTAATGCAACAAGAATCACTTGAAAACACGAAGTAAAACTTGAGATACGATCAAAACATTAAACGAAGATCAATCTGTTCTACCCGATATAAAACAGATCTGCAACGCTGCAAAGAAACTCGTGTATCTCAAAAACTACAGATACGAAGCTCGTGAAAATTTCACAGATGATAGATAATTGAGTTTTGAAGACAACCCAAAAAGAATCACGTCAATCGGATCTGTAAAACTCGAGTTATGAACGAAACACCGAAGCAACATCGGTCTGTCCAGAAACTCGGCGAGAAAGACTTGACGAAAAACAAATCGGACGAACAAGGCACAAAAGCTCCTCGAAACTATGAACTTTATTCAATAGAAACACAAGAGGAACAGCCCAAAGTCCTCTACCCATGAGATCTCTGGCCTCCCTTGCTTTTATAGCCAGCCCTCAGGCTAAACAATCCAATCTAGGACTCCTACTCCTAATTGGACTCGTATCCTAACTTACCATAACTGCTCAATACTCTCCTATTCGCAGATAGAAGCAATCGTGAGACTTCCAAACACCTTAGGAACGTCCTAAACATTCCTAAAACAACTCAACTTCGTGCTTAGCATGAAATCCTATCATAACCAACTCAAATCTTCCATATTTGAGCCATATCCGACTCAGCCTCATCCTGAGTACGCAATCCAGCCGGTTGGACCTTTCCGACCAATTCTTTACGTCCACTTCTCTTCATCACGCCTTGGAACAATGTTGCCACGTCCATGCAGTCCTTGATCACGTGCAAACACCTTCCAACGACGTACACGCAACCTTCATATGCACTGCCCTTGATCCAAACATGCTGCGCGACCTCCCGATCAACTCAACCACAGCTCCTCCCGAACTTGGTTGTTGGAACCTCATCTCCTCCCTGAGACTAGTCCAAGGATCCCGTCACCAGCCATTTCTTGAACTCAAGCAACACCTGCACATGAATAAACAACCAATTCTTCCGAGCACAAGTCCTCGACTTGACTCACGTTAGTTCGAAAACCACAACACCTTACATGAGCACGTCACATAAGCATGTTGCAAACCATATCAAATGATAACAGCCATAACCACCAAAACACACCAAAAACTTAGCAAATTAATACTAAGCAAACCTTCCCATAAAGCAAGTTTGAAACATTGCGAGTTAAAAGCAAAAACAAGACGCTGCAGTTCTACGAGTTGAACATCACGGGAGCTCCCTAAAAACAAGCTCCGGACCTCACAGAATCTCTCCGGACCTTGCGTCGGACCTTGCCAACACTTGGCGGACCTCACAAACAACTTGTCGGACTTTGCCACAGAAGAATGTTTTGGCAATATTCAAAACTTTGAATGTTAATGCTAACTTTTATCCTAATTGCCAATGTATTCAGCACACATAGGTCTCACAATCTCCCCCTTGATGAATGCATTGGCAACACCAATTAAAATCCGAACATTGGCTTATGAAAAGTTTTGAAAAGCTTTGAAAACTCATTTCTCCCCCTTTATTAATTTCTCCCCATTTTTTAAAATCAGAGAAGGAAGAAAGTGTATAACATATGCAAAGTGTAAAAAAATCTCTCCTTATACATATTTCTCCCACTTTGACAATGTATTCAGCAAGGTTCAAAAGAGAAATTTTTAAATGTTATGAGCATATTATAACATATACATACAAAACAAAGCTCATCCAAGTCATACTATCAGGTTACTTGCACTATCACATCAATGAGATACATAAAGTAGTGTAAGCCATGCTAGAGATCAAATGTATTTTTCAGTTTAAGCAAGTCATGATCTCCCTTACTCAACTATTTCAAAACTTGAAAACATGACACTTGTTGCTGCATTTTTATTACTCATAATCATTTAAGGCACAAAGTTGATCATATGATATTTGCAAGAGATTATATGCCGCATCAGTCTTATTCTAACCAACCAAGCCAAGCCTATGTCATTTGACAATCAGAAGCTTAAGGACATGGTTTTAGTCATACATAATTCCTTCCAAGTTCATATCTTAGTGCAATGATAAGCAATCTCAAAAGAAGAAGTGCGATGCATGCATATTCTCTTGATCTTTTCTCAATTTTTTATTTGAAAACTCAACATGTGAGCTGATCACTTGATTAATTTTTTATGATTAAAAGCACTTGTGAGCACGCAACAAGTTCAAAACAGCAAGAAAGTTCGATCATGACCAGATTTAGTGTAAGTAATTATTCCAATTACTAGTCATGGCAAAAACTACAAAATGTATAACATGAGTAATGTAGTAAGAACTTTCAGCCTGTAAAAGGAATCACAAAGTCATATATGTATGAAATACTATGCTCATATTATTTTAGTTTCAGATTCACACATAGACTTTCAAAGTTTCAAAAACTCCCCCTCAATTTAAGCCATGAGGATGCATAACCCCTATTTCACTACGAATGAAACAAAAACGAGTGAAATCCAAAGGTTTTGTAAAAATATCAGCCAATTGTTGTTCGGTATCGACATGGTGAAGCACAATGTTTCCTTTTTCAACATTATCACGAAGAAAGTGATACCTAATGTCAATGTGCTTAGTTCTAGAGTGTTTCACGGGGTTTTTAGCAATACAAATTGCACTAGTGTTATCACAAAACAGTGGAACACTATCTAAATCAACCCCATAGTCCTTAAGTGTTTGAACAATCTAAAGAATTTGTGAGCAAGCGCTAGCCGCAGCTACATATTCAGATTCGGCCGTGGATTGTGCAACTGAACTTTGTTTTCTAGAGGACCCAGCAACAAGTGAATTACCAAGAAAATGACAAGCACCCGAAGTACTTTTCCTATCAATCCTACAACCCCCAAAATCAGCATCCGAAAAAGCTTTCAAAGAAACGGTTGCGGAAGAAGGAAGAAAAATGCCAAATTCTTGAGTTCCATGTAGGTACCTGAGAATCCTTTTGATGGCTTGGCGATGTGAAGCACGTGGAGAAGCTTGAAAACATGCACAAAGACATATGCTGAATTGTATGTCCGGTCTTGACGCCGTGAGATACAAAAGTGATCCAATCATACTTCTATATTCTTTTTTATCGACCGGGTCACCATCTTCGTAAAGTTCAAGTGTTGTTGCTGTTCCCATTGGTGTCTGAAGAGGCTTGCATTTGTCCATGTTGAAGCGCTTAAGAAGGTCCTTTGTATACTTAGTTTGATGCACAAAAGTTCCTTCTTTTGTTTGCTTGATTTGCAGCCCCAAAAAGTATGTGAGTTCTCCCATCATACTCATCTCAAATTCTGAACTCATCATAGCTGAAAACTTAGACACGAGATCATCAGAATCACAGCCAAAGATAATATCATCCACATACACTTGAACGAATAATGAGTCATGTAAGGGCCTCAGTTTTTGACACACATTTGCAGTGTTCATCACCACACCACACACCTCAATTGAGGAAGGATGATGATGAACACAAATGAAGAGCAAGTAACAATTATCAACATGCTCATTAGAAAACAAACTCACACATTGCCAAAGTGGTATTTCACACATGCGATATAAGGGGGGGGGGCTGGACATATGAAAACTCCTATACATTGTTAAGGATGTCCATGCCAAGTTTCACCCAAATTCAAAACCTTTTTGAGGTCATTTCGGGTATAGTTAGGAAGAGGGCAGTTTGAAACAATATTCAAATTCAAACTGTTTTTATACCATGAATTTAAAAGTGGGAGGCATATTCTTACTCAGCACATTTTTGTGAGCCCACACACCAATTTTCACTCCATTTGGAGTTGATCTTGACATGAGCTAAGTGGGACAAATTCAAACTTCATTTGCATTCAAAACTGCACTTGTGCTGAAATTCACTCAAACCAAACCCAATTTAAACTTTGATCAATTCAAATGGTTCATGGGTGAATAATTTGAATTACCAGGGGTATTATGGGGCTCACTGTTTACAACAGTGATTAGGAGTAAATTTCAGAGGTTAAAACTGGAAGTGGGACCCACATGTCAGCCACTGCTCAGATCAAACCGACTGAGACTTTTCTCACTCGGGTCGCCGAGCCGCCGCTGCGATCGCCACCGAGGGCAGCCGCCGCGCCAGCAGCTGCTTGCCCACGCGCGGGCGTGAGGCGGTGCAGAGCCTTCTTAAGGCGCCTGCCCCCCTCCTCGACCGAGGCATCGCCGTTCTTCCCCGCAAGAACTCAGCGCCGGCCGAAGTTTTCCGCAGCTTGGAATCGATCGGAGAACACCGATCATAGCTCCCTCCGTCCACTCCAGAGCCCCAGCAAGGTACTAGAGACCTACTCCGTCCTCCCCGCGGCTAGAATTCAGTTGAAACCGATTGATATCGGCTGTGCCGAAAGATCAAATTCGGGACTTGGAACTGCCGCACTTCGGGCTCCCGTGGACAGCCCAACCAGGGCGTTGTCACGCCCGTGCCAAGGCACCCTTGGACGCGCCGGTGACCGGTGCTGCTCACCCCCAAGCCACAGCCCGAGTGGTTGCTCACCGGCGGCGAATTTCCATTTTTCCCCTTTCTGTGTGCAGAACGACCTTCAGGTGCGAGACTGTTTAATTCGTGCTCCAGAAAGGGTTAGAGGGCCTCAATCCGCTCTCACACAAGCTAGACACGGTAACGCACAAGTTGCCTTCACAACTCTGGGCCGGAGAACCTCTGTACCCGGCGTAATTCGAGGTCTACCAATGGCGGAATGAACGGGCGGCATCGGGCGCACGGTGAGGACCTATTTTGGGCCTTCCCCAAGCTGCCTCAAGCTCATGTCGACCTTCTCTGAGGTCCACTGATGCTTCCCGACCGGTTTCCCAAGTAGTTGAGGTGCTAGGGAAGTCAGCCGACATGGCCGAAGTCGTTCCGAGGTGGCGGCCCGTCGCCGACCATGCTCCGGCCATTGTCATGAGCAGCTGACCCTAGAATCCTGTTCCTCGAGTAAAAGTAGGCAGGGGCGGCCAGAATCGAGAAGTTTGGAGCTGTACAGAAGCCGGCGGCGAGCTCTCCGGCGAGGTCCCTCGGTGGCGGAGCGCGGGCGTCGCGAGGTTGAAGAAGGGGGTGGACCCCAGCTGTCAGCGGGAGATATTTTGAATCGGGATCCGGCTGTGGCCGGGATCGGGTGTGCTGGCGCGCAAAGTCCTTGTGGGCCGCGGTGTGCTGTCGCCTCAGCGTGCGACGCGTGTCCCCTGGGCCCACGCGCGAGTTTAAACTTTCCCCGATTTTCAGATTTCCGTCAAACTTCAAATCCTCATAACTTTGGCTAGAAAGCTCCAAATTGAGTGAACCAAATTTTGATGGATTCAACTCTCTGAGTACTTTCCAGCAAATCAAGTTTCACTTCATGATATTCCTTAATTATCCATAATTAAATCCTCAAAGTTTAAAGTGTTTGGAATTTTAACTGGAGAATCCTGTGGAGGAAAATCCTAAAATTTTGCTGGGATGTTCACCAAAATATCCCTGAACTACCAAAAATTTCAGACCCATTGGAGCTCATTTGATCCACCTAATGGTGTGATTAGTGAAACTGTTCCAGAGAAAATAGAAAATGTTCAGAAACATTTTCAGAATTTTCTCTGAAATTGTTAGCTCATATCTTTAGTTAGGAACTTCCAAATTAAGTGAGACCAACTCCATTAGAACCCTCTGAAAATCTAGTTTTCAGAAAGTCATAGTTTGTTTCATGAAAATTCCTAGAACACCCTAAGAGTTCCAATTAAGTTCAAGGACATAATTAATTGTGGAGGGCTCAAATGAGCTTTGCTGCAACTAAAACTTGACCAAGTCTCTGTTTAGGTTATAACCAAGCCACAATAAAAGTTTCACAGTCATTAGGTCTGTCTAGCAAAGGTTATAAGCTTCACAAGTTCAAACTTAATATAAATGCATTCAAATTGATACATATATTGCTTCTATCATGTAGTCGCTAAGGTCGAGGAGGAACCCGAAGTCCTAGACTTCGTAACTCCGGAGGAGCAGCTAGCCTACGACCAAGAGCAGCAAGGCAAGCTCCGGTTTGCATTAACCTTTTTACAAATTTTTACTGTTTTGAGCACATACATGAATACCTTATTCCTTGCATTAGAGTCTTGTGTGGGAACCCAATTGCATAGCCAAGAACACCATGGGTTGGGTCTAGGATTGCAAACCCCGTTAGCTACTGCAATGCTAAGATAGTGTAGGATTCGGTACAAGTCGAGTAGTTGGAACTACTCGCGAGCATAGGCTAGAGGCACTCGACTCGGGTAGTGTTAGCACATGAAACACATGGCAAGAAAACAAGACCAAGCGGAGAGTAAGGGCAGCAGGACTTTAGGGCCTGTGTACTGTAGCTCCGCTTGTGTCGATTGAGGACCGGGCCGTGTGCGGGCCTGTTGAACAAGCTAGAACAGTACCAAAGACCTACCGGCTATATGGGAACCGGGAAACTGATGTAACTCGGGTAGCTGGGTGTTGAGGCATAGCTGGTCGTTCAGAGGGTAGATTGAGAGCTCGAGGTGTAAATCGGCTGGCGGCACTGAGATGCGCGTGCAGAGACCTCTTGCTCGGGACGATTGGACCGGTTCAACATTTGGCTAACGGGTGAAAGGTAGTCGCGTACAGCGTCCGTGATGGTTGTTGTAGGCAACATCGAGTACGGGCGTACGTGACGGGTTGTTCGGGTAACCCTGCAGGTGTAAATCGATTATAATCGCTGTCCCTCCCGATCAGTGAGTACCACTTGTTCACTGTACCGTGACGTAGAAAGAACAGGCCAGTCACATGTTCAAATGTTGCTGATTGAAAGATGGACATTGATTGTTAATGATATGCTGTAGTTTAGAGCTAACTAAAGTTCTTTTCAACTTTGGGCAAAGTACATGAGAGAAATGCGTTTCTTGTTTGATTGCGGCTCTCTCATGTGCCTTAGCGTAAGGTTCTCCACAACCTGCTGCTAAAAATTGAAAGTAAGGTTCTACTAATTAGGCGAGTCCTTGCAAATGATTTTTACCTCATGTAACCCATTAACCCTCATGTAGAAGTTCCATGTTTAGGTGAGACGGGTCAGACTTGCTGAGCCTTCGTGCTCACTGCTTGTGTTTGAAGCTTTTGCAGGGTTCTATGAGGAAGGGACTCCCGAAGAGGAGACGGAACCCCAGGAGGGGAACCCCGTCGAGTGGGAGTCGTGTACGCTGCAGAGTTAGTGTGCGTGTGTGCTAGCAAGGGCACGTTCGAGGGCTGAACGGGCACTTGATGCTTAGTCTACGCCCGCGAGTGTAGACTGAACTTATTTTGATGTAAACATGTTCATGACTTGTTTATGTAATAAAATTCCGCTTCCGCTTTGTACCTTTGACGTGTGTTATCCGGTGCTGTGCAACGCAGCACCCCTCAGCGTGATCCTGGCTCGACAAGACCGTGGGGTCGTGTCAGCGTGGTATCAGAGCTCGCTTGAGGTTTAACACAGTACAAAGGTCTTCTTTTTCAAAAATCCAGTGAGGAACGAGTTAGGAGCCCGTATAAGGATGTTATTAGCATATAGAAAGTGGCATATTAACCTATTTGTTATGTCGGAAAATCGTGCATCTCGGGACGTTCATGTCTTGGGGGGTGCACGTAAGCGCTGTCCACCAGTGCGCACAAGCTGAAGGGTGGAGCCCCACGGGTGGCAGGTAACCCGACCCGCTTTAGTATCCTCTACGACTCTTCATGTCGTTTTTGGTATTCGAGCAACGTCTGTCCCTGGCGTGCGTGGTGCAACTTGGGAGACCCTGTCACGTGGTCTGAAACGTGAACACGTAACTCAAGGCGTGTTTGGCTTGAGAACATCCGGGCGAGTGATGACGGCCGGGTGTACGAACTGTATGGATTCCGGGCTCGGTGTGCAGCCGAGTCTGATGATTGTTTGAGTTTCTGCAGGTAGCCTGACCACGAAACGGTAGACGTGTAGCATCCGTGTGCGATTGACGTTTAGTGCCACTGAAATAACGAAGCCGGCTAAGTTCGGTATAGGTTTTTCTTTGTGAGGACGTAGTACCGACATAATCTGGTGACGCATCGACGTCACACCCAACTAAATGAACAAATTCATTTAAAACTTGAAAGTTTTGATCCAAAGTAGTAAAACTTGATGTAACTCCTTCCCTTGAACAGGATATTCAAGGTTAACAAGTTTTCAACTTATAGGTTGTTAAGGACAGAGCACTCTGTTTTCAGCTGAATCAAGGCTGAAGTTAATCAGATGTTAGAGGTTGAGTTCTTTCGAGGTTGGGGTCATATGATACATTTCTGGAAAGCTTTGAGTTCCAGAGGTGTTTCATCCCTTAACCAATCGGAAAATGCAGTAGAGTTGAAACTGTCCAGAAAACAGGGCAGAGCAAACACTCTCTGAAAACTCTCTGTAAATAAAACATAACTTCCTGCATAAAAATCCAAAAATAGAAAGTGAGGTAGTTCTGGAAAGCTTATGGGATAGGTTACGACCTTGTAACTGGAAGTTTTGTCAGATTAGGAACATAGGTAACTGGGATTCTTGGATCAAATCAGTACCTAAGGCAGGGAGGTGCTGTCCAAATGTTTCCAGAAATTCTGTTAACTTTGACATCTCATAACTTTTGAACCAGGACAGATGTTAGGACAAGCAAATACTTTCTGGAAAGCTATTGAAGTTAGCTTTAACTTTGATGTTGAGCTCCAGAATTGGTTTTGCCTTCAACATAGCCTAAATCAGGTTGAAATGGAAACTGGTCAGGGCTGTCATGGGAACAGCAGATCAACAGTCAAATTTGTTTAAAATTTGAACTATGTTTCCAAGTTTTATGGGTTCAATGACATGTCTTATGTTATAACTCAAGGGTTTACTGTTTAAATAAATATTTGACATTTCCCAAATATATTTTTACAGATGACAGCGGATAAGCAATTGGAGAACGGGTGGGTGGTTTCCCACTGTTCTCACCGTAGCGGCTACCCGGAAGCATTGTGGCAAATGCTCCAATATTTCGGGTACAACCAGATGCCGCAGTACTTCGCCAAGGAAGAAGGCGAAGAGGGGAACAAGACGTGGACGATCCATGTCGAGATCCCTGCAGGACCTACGCCGCCCGGTTGGGTGCCATTCACCGTCACGGTTAGAGGAAGACAACCGGAAGGAATATGGCAAGTGGCAGCCCGTGACACTATGTCACGTTTCTGCCAACTACACGTGCAGGCTATGGAGGGCACTCCATACGCGCTCGTTCCGGTGGAGGGACGGGCTCAGCATGTGTGGGAAGAGAGGTACCTGGAGGCAACGGATCCGAGTTGCCCAAGGTACAACCCCGCGGAGGCAAATCTCAGCCTCCAGATGAGGGCGGGAAATGCCGTGATGGACAGTCAAGCTGTTCATACGGAGCATCTCGCCACAAAGCTCAAGGAGAGCACAAGCCATGGAGATCATTTCGAGAGTGCTCACAGCGGACTCCGCAATGTGCTCCTTCTGACGATTAAGCGACTGAATGAACAGCATAATCAGTTGCATCGTCTGAAGAAGGCGAAGAGAAAAAGCCGTGTCGACATCGCGGCGTTACAAGAACTGGTACAAAATCTGACCCAGCAGAATGAGGAACTTACTCAAGAGCGGGACGACGCTATTGAGGAAGGACAAGGCTGGGAATAAGATTACAACCAGGCTATGGACGAGGTGCATGCTTTGCAGGATCTCGTACCTCCGGTATTGGGTGTACCGGTGGTCTTGGGTCTTCCAGCAATGGGAGAACCCGGAATGGGAGAAGAGGTGGTAGATCCAGAGCCACCAGCAGAGGTACCGGAGGAGGACGACCCACAGGAGATCGAGTTCTACTCTGAGTAGGGGGTTACGATTGCCAAGTAGGGCAGCTAGGGTAGCGTAACCCAACTTTTGTAATCGGTGACATGTCGTGTAGACAGTAGCGTATGTGTAGGTAGTGACGACATGAGCACGACTTCTCGGAGATCTGAGAATAATGTATCTTGTATAAAGTTTATGCTTTATCAATATATGTGAATGTTGTGCAAATTAATCATGTGTCACTTCAATACCTACTGTTGCTTATGGAATTTTAAGTAAGACATGTGCTAATTGCTGCTGTTTTGAATTTCAGAATGACGCGTACTCGTGCCAACCCTGACGTTGGGGGTACCAGTCAAGGGGGAGAGACCTCCCAACCACCTCCCGAGGACTCCTCGGGACAACAACAGCAACAGCAGCAACAGCAACAGCAAACACCGCCACCGCCACTGCCAACGGTTACATTGGCCGACATCGTCGCGGCAATGGCGGGTTCACATCAGCAGCACACGGAGCTGCTGCAAACTTTAATTGCGAATACGTCTCGTTCAGAGAGACGTCAAGACCGTGAGGAGCGTCAACAGAGCTCCTACTCCGACTTCCTGGCAACTTATCCCCCGGTATTCTCAAGGGCGGATGAACCACTTGACGCGGACAACTGGCTCCACGCCATAGAGATGAAGTTCGGGCTGCTCCAGATCAGCGAGCAGCGCAAGACTCAGTTTGCGGTCCAGCAGCTCCAAGGATCTGCGAGCGCGTGGTGGGCCAACTTCTGTTCTTCACAGCCCACCCACCGAGTGATGACCTGGACGGAGTTCCGGACGACCTTCAGGGCCTATCATATACCGCCAGGTTTAATGAAGAGGAAGATGCAGGAGTTCTTACACCTGCAACAAGGGAGCCGGAACGCGCTGGAATACTCCAGGGCGTTTAACGATCTCGCGCTATATGCGTCGTATCATGCTGATACCGACGAGAAGCGGCGGGACCATTTCTACCAGGGGCTTAACCCGCTCCTGAAGGACAAGTTGGCGATGTTCAATCACGGCAGCCTCAACGACATCATTGATGCTGCGATTGTTCAGGAGGACTCCGGCAAGGAGTTGGCGGCGGCAGAGCGAAAGTGAAGCGCGCCGCAGAGCAGCGGAGAAGGAGGCGGTCCTTCTCAGAAGTTTCGGATGGTGAATCGCCCACCATCAGGTCCACGATGGCAACCACCACCGCGGTCGATGCCGTTCCGCAGTTGGCCGTACTCTTCACCGGCATTCAGGCCGGCACTGCCAGTACCACCGCAACAACAACAGCAGCAGCGGGCGATGCCGCGTGCGTATGCACCTCAGCAACGCATGCCGGGCTTTCGTCCCCCAAGCACTACACCAGCAGCGGCCACATGTTACAAGTGTGGTCGTCCAGGACACTTCGCGAGCAGTTGCCCGGAGAGGCAAGGCGGCGGAGTGGCACCACAGTTTCCGGGGAGGAATCAACCCCGGAACCCTACTAATGCGCGGCGGGCAAACCCTAGGCCCGGCACCGTCCACCAGCTTGCCATTGAGGACGTGCCGGAGGGCGAGCCAATCCTTGCGGGTATGTTCCAACTCCACCAGCATCCCGCTATAGTACTATTTGATTCAGGCGCCACGCATAGCTTCATTAGCCAAGCTTTCATTGAAAAATATAGCTTGCAAATACTACCCACCAAGTGCTTATGTGATTTATTCACCGAGTGGGAAAATCTCAGCAAGCATGATGGTCCCAAAAGCGCCATTGTGCTTAGAGGGTAGATTTTACCCTACGTCTCTCATAATTTTAGAGGGACAAAAGGTCGATGTCATCCTAGGGATGTCGTGGTTAACCCGCCATGGCGCTGTTTTAGACACTGTCCTCCGAGTCGTGCACTTGAGCTCAGAAGTGCACGAGTCTCACTCGTTATTTCTGGACAGTCCAGAAATAAAACTTCCAAGTGTCTATCAAGCCACAACCATCAGATTGGAGGATATTCCAGTGGTCCGAGAGTTCCCTGATGTATTTCCGGACGATTTGCCGGGGATGCCGCCTGATAGAGAGGTCGAGTTCAAGATTGAACTTGCACCGGGAACCATGCCGATATCCCGAAGGCCGTACAAGATGGCGCCCAAGGAGTTGGCTGAACTGAAGACTCAGCTCACGGACCTTCTGGAGAAGGGTTTTATTAGGCCGAGCTCCTCGCCATGGGGCTGTTCGGCGTTATTTGTCAAGAAGAAGGATGAGACGTTGCGTCTTTGCGTGGACTATCATCCATTAAATGCCGTAACCATCAAGAACAAGTACCCGTTGCCACGGATCGACATGTTGTTTGATCAGTTGGTCGAAGCAAAGATCTTTTCCAAGATGGATTTAAGATCTGGGTACCATCAGATTAAGATAAGGGCTGAGGACATTCTGAAGACGGCTTTCTCGACAAGGTACGGACTTTATGAGTACCTGGTTATGTCCTTCGGCCTCACCAATGCTCCAGCTCACTTCATGACACGACCCCATTGGTCCTGTCGAGCCAGGATCACGCTGAGGGGTGCTGCGTTGCACAACACCGTATAACACACGTCAAAGGTACAAAGCGGAAGTGGAAATTTTATTACATAAACAAGTTTATGAACATGTTTACATCAAAATAGTTCAGTCTACACTCGCGGGCGTAGACTAAGCATCAAGTGCACGTTCAGCCCTCGAACGTGTCCTTGCTAGCACACACACACACTAACCCTGCGGCGTGCACGACTCCCACTCGACGGGGTTCCCCTCCTGGGGTTCCGTCTCCTCTTTGGGAGTCCCTTCCTCATAGAACCCTGCAAAAGCTTCAAACACAAGCAGTGAGCACGAAGGCTCAGCAAGTCTGACCCGTCTCACCTAAACATGGAACTTCTACATGAGGGTAATGGGTTGCATGAGGTAAAAATCATTTGCAAGGACTCGCCTAATTAGTAGAACCTTACTTTCAAGTTTTAGCAGCAGGTTGTGGAGAACCTTACGATAAGGCACATGAGAGAGCCGCAATCAAACAAGAAACGCATTTCTCTCATGTACTTTGCCCAAAGTTGAAAAGAACTTTAGTTAGCTCTAAGCTACAGCATATCATTAACAATCAATGTCCATCTTTCAATCAGCAACATTTTTAACAGGTGACTAGCCTGTTCTTTCTACGTCATGGTACAGTGAACAAGTGGTACTCACTGACCGCGAGGGACGGCGATTATAATCGATTTACACCTGCAGGGTTACCCGAACAACCCGTCACGTACGCCCGTACTCGATGTTGCCTACAACAACCATCACGGACGCCGTACGCGACTACCTTTCACCCGTCAGCCAAATATTGAACCGGTCCCATCGTCCCGAGCAAGAGGTCTCTGCACGCGCATCTCTGTGCCGCCAGCCGATTTACACCTCGAGCTCTCAACCTACCCTCTGAACGACGGGCAATGCCTCAATACCCAGCTACCCGAGTTACATCAGTTTCCCGGTTCCCATATAGCCGGTAGGTCTTCGGTACTGTTCTAGCTTGTTCAACAGGCCCGCACACGGCTCGGTCCTCAATCGACACAAGCGGAGCTACAGCACACAGGCCCCAAAGTCCTGCTGCCCTTACTCTCCGCTCGGTCTCATTTTCTTGCCATGTGTATCATGTGCTATCTCTACCCGAGCAATGTGCCTCTAGCCTATTCTCGCGAGTAGTTCCAACTACTCGACTTGTACCGAATCCTACTCTATCCTAGCAATGCAGTGGCTAACGGGGTTTTCCATCCTAAACCCAACCCATGGTTTTCTTGGCTATGCAGTTGGGTTTCCAATCAAGACTCTAATGCAAAGAACAATATTCAAAGATGTGCTCAAAACAATAAACATTTGTAAAAAGGTTAATGCAAACTGGGGCTTGCCTTACTGCTCTTGGTCGTAGGCTAGCTGTTCCTCCGGAGTAACGAAGTCTAGGACTTCGGGTTCCTCCTCGACCTTAGCGACTACATGATGAGAGCAATATATGTATTAATTTAAATGCATTTGTATTATCTTTGAAGTTGTGAAGTATATAACTTTTGCTTGATAGACCTAATGACTGTGAAACTTTTACTGTGGCTTGGTTACAACCTAAACAGAGACCTGGTCAAGTTTTAGTTGCAGCAAAGCTCATTTGAGCCCTCCACAAATAATTATGTCCTTGACCTTACTTGGAACTCTTACGGTGTTCTAGGAATTTTCATGAGACAAACTATGACTTTCTGAAAACTAGATTTTCAGAGGGTTATAATGGAGTTGGTCTCACTTAATTTGGAAGTCTCTAACTACATATATGAGCTAAACAATTTCAGAGAAAATTCTGAAAATGTTTCTGAACATTTTCTATTTTCTCTGGAACAGTTTCACTAATCACACCATTAGGTGGACTAAATGAGCTCAAATAGATCTGAAATTTTTATGGTAGTTCAAGGATATTTTGGTAAACATCTCAGCAAAATTTCAGGATTTTCCTCCGAAGGATTCTCCAGTTAAAATTCCTAACCGTATAAACTTTAAGGAATTAATTCTGGAGAAATAAGGAATTTCATGAAGTGAAACTTGATTTTCTGGAGAGTACTCAGAGAACTGAATCCAGCAAAATTTGGTTCACTCAATTTGGAGCTTTCTATCCAAAGTTATAAGGATTTGAAGTTTGAACTGAAATCTGAAAATCGGGGAAAAGTTTAAACTCGCGCGTGGGCCCAGGGTACACACGTCGCACGCCTAGGCGATGGCACACCGCGGCCCACAAGGATTTTGCGCGCCAGCACACCCGATCCCGGCCGCAGCCGGATCCCGATTCAAAATATCGGCCGCTGACAGCTGGGGTCCACCCCCTTCTTCAACCTCGCGACACCCGCGCTCCGCCGCCGAGGGACCTCGCCGGAGAGCTCGCCGCCGGCTGCTGTACAGCTCCAAACTTCTTGATTCTGGCCGCCCCTGCCTACTTTTACTTGGGGAACAGGATCCGAGGGTCAGCTGCTCATGACAACGGCCGGAGCATGGTCGGCGACGAGCCGCCATATCGGAATGACTTCGGCCATGTCGGCTGACTCCCCTGGTACCTCAGCTACTTGGGAAATCGGTCGGGGAGCATCAGTGGACCTCAGAGAAGGTCGACATGAGCTCGAGGCAGCTCGGGGAAGGCCCGAAATAGGTCCTCACCGTGCGCCCGATACCCCCCGTTCGTTCCGCCATTAGTAGACCTTAAATTATGCCGGGCACAAAGGTTCTCCGGCCCAGAGTTGTGAAGGCAACTTGTGCGTTACCGTGTCTAGCTCGTGTGGGAGTGGCCTGAGGCCCTCTAATCCTTTCTAGAGCACGAATTAAACAGAATCGTACCCGAAGGTCGTTCTGCACACAGAAAGGGGAAAAGTGGAAATTCGCCGCCGGTGAGCAACCACTCGAGCTGTGGCTCGGGGATGAGCAGCACTGGTCACCCGCGCGTCCAAGGGTGCCTTGGCTCGGGCGTGACAACGCCCAGGTCGGGCTGTCCATGAGAGCCCGAGGTGCGGCGGTTCCAAGTTCCGAGTTTGATCTTTCGGCACAGCCGATATCACTCGGTTTCAACCGAATTCTAGCAACGGGGAGGATGGAGGAAGGTCTCTAGTACCTTGCTGGGGCTCTGGAGTGGAAGGAGGGAGCTGCGATCGGCGTCCTCCGATCAAGTCCTAACTGCGGAAACTTTCGGCCAGTGCTGGGTTCTTGCGGGAAAACACGTCGGTACCTCGGCCGAGGAGGGGGGCAGGCACCTTAAGAAGGCTCTGCACCGCCTCATGCCCGCGCGTGGGCAAGCAGCTGGTGGCGCGGTGGCTGGCCTCGGTGGCGATCACCGCTGCGGCTCGGCGACCCGAGTGAAAAGTCTCAGTCGGTTTGTGTTGAAGTAGAGGCTGACATGTGGGTCCCACCCTTCCTTTTAACCTCTGAAATTTACTTCTAATCACTGTTGTAAACAGTGAACCCCATACTACCCTTGGCAATTCAAATTATTCCCCCATGAGCCATTTGAATTGATCAAAGTTCAAATGAGGTTTGGTTTGAATGAATTTCAGCACAAGTTCAGTTTGAAATTCAAATAAAGTTTGAATTTCTCCCCCTTAGCTCATGTCAAGATCAACTCCAAATGGAGTGAAAATTGGTGTGTGAGCTCACAAAAATGTGCTGAGTAAGAATATGACTTCCACTTTCAAATTCATGGTATAAAAACAGTTTGAATTTGAATATGTTTTCAAACTGCCCCCTTCCTATCTATACCCAAGATGACCTCAAAAAGGTTTTGAATTTGGGTGAAACTTGGCATGGACATCCTTAGCAAAGTGTAGGAGTTTTTCCTATGTCCAGCCCATCTATATCACATGTGGGAAATACCACTTTTGCAATGTGTAAGTTTGTTCCCTAATGAGCATGTTGATAATTGTTACTTGCTCTTCATTTGTGTTCATCATTCTTCCTCAAATGAGGTGTGTGGTGTGGGGATGAACACTACAAATGGGTGTCAAAAACTGAGGCCCTTACATTCCCCCCCTTAAAAGAATCTCGTCCCGAGATTATAAGGTGAAAATGAGAGAGAGGACGGTGGAAAATTACCGGATATGCGACGTGACAAAGTCGGGGTAGTTGGTGCGAAGGAATTCTTCGGTCTCCCATGTCGCTTCGTCCATGGAGTGATTACTCCACAGAACCTTGTAGAACCACAACGTACGGTTGCGTGTGGTTCGGGCCTTTTCATCAATAATCTGCACCGGTTCCTCCCGATAGGTGAGGTCCGGTTGCAGTTCTTCAATGTCTTCCAGCTGCACGGTAGTTGATAGCTTGAGACACTTCCTCAGCTGGGAAATGTGAAAGACGTCGTGCACACCGGAAAGTGCTTCTGGTAATCTCAGCCGGTATGCTACCGATCCACATCTTTCGGTAATCTGGAATGGACCGATGAATCGGGGTGCCAACTTTCCTCTCACCCCAAATCTGTTTACGCCCTTCATTGGAGACACCCGTAGATATGCGTGATCTCCAACTTCGAATTGTAATGGGCGCCTTCTCCGGTCTGCATACTGTTTCTGACAGGATTGAGCGGCTCTTAGGTTCGCTTGAATCAGTCGAACTTTTTCTTCCGCGTTGTTGACAAGGTCAATCCCGAAGGTAACCCTCTCGCCAGACTCACACCAGTTCAGTGGTGTGCGGCATTTTTTTCCGTATAGCGCCTCGTAGGGCGCCATCTTGATGCTGGCTTGGTACCCATTGTTGTACGAGAATTCGGCTAACGGCAAGTGATCATCCCAATTCTTGCCGTGGTTGATAGCGCAAGCTCGTAGCATGTCTTCTAGGATTTGATTTACCCGCTCAGTTTGTCCATCCGTCTGCGGGTGGTAGGCTGAACTACGGATCAGCTTCGTCCCCAAGGCAGCGTGTAGCTGCTCCCAAGAACGGGACACAAATAAAGTACCTCGGTCCGATATGATGGTACGGGGTACGCCGTATAAGCATAGGATCCGTGAGATGTACAGTTCAGCGTACTTCTTGGCGTTGTAGTTGGTGTTGACCGGGATGAAATGGGCAACTTTGGTGAGCCGATCGACGATTACCCACACAGAATCATGTTTCTGTAAGGTGGTGGGTAAACCGACGACGAAATCCATGCTCACGTCCTCCCACTTCCAGGCAGGAATGCCCAGTGGTTGCAGCAGTCCCGGTTTCCGCATGTGGTCTGCCTTCACCCTTCGACATGTATCACACTCGGACACGTATTTTGCAGTCTCTCGCTTCATCCGTGTCCACCAAAACTTTCTTCTGAGTTCTTGATACATTTTGTTGCTGCCGGGGTGAATAGAAAACTTTGATAAGTGAGCCTCATCAAAGATTTTCTTCCGTAACTCCGGGTTTCGGGGTACGACGATCCGGTTCTTGAACCATAGGACGCCGTCTCCGTCCTTCCGGAAACATTTCAACTCCCCACTGTCTACACGTCTCCGCAAATGTGACATGCCCTTGTCATTCTTCTGGGCTGCCGCTATCTCTTCACGGATGGTGGGGATCAAAGCTAGGTTGTAGAGAGCTCCGTGTGGAATCACATGTAGTGGTGGTTCGCTCTCTTCCAACGGTGTGATGGTCAGATTATTGACGTGTGACTTGCGGCTCAGCGCATCTGCCACAACATTTGCCTTGCTCGGATGATAATGGATCTCTATCTCGTAATCCTTTATCAGTTCTAACCATCTTCGTTGCCTCATGTTCAGCTCCTTCTGAGTGAATATGTACTTGAGGCTTTTGTGGTCGGTATATAAATGTACGAGGTTACCGAGTAGGTAGTGCCTCCACATATTCAGTGCAAGTACCACGGCAGCGAGCTCCAAGTCGTGAGTTGGATAATTTTGCTCATGATTCCTAAGCTGCCGTGATCCATACGCGACCACTCTTCGATCTTGCATCAGCACACATCCGAGCCCAATGCCGGATGCATCGCAGTACACATCGAACGGTTTTGTTGTGTCTGGCTGCGCCAAAACCGGTGCTGATGTCAGGTGCTTGACTAAAGCCTTGAATGCTGCTTCACATGCTGGACTCCAAACATATTTGGTAGCCTTCTTCAGCAGCTCTGTCATTGGCTTGGCAATCTTCGAGAAGTTCGGAATGAACCTCCGATAATACCCCGCGAGTCCGAGGAAACTCCGTACCTCATGAACAGTTCTCGGGGATTTCCAATTCAGCACTTGCGTGATCTTGCTCGGGTCCACAGCGATACCCTCCGCCGAGATGATATGCCCGAGGAAAGGCACTTGCGATATCCAAAACTCGCATTTGCTGAACTTTGCGTATAACTTGTGATCCCGCAGCCGTTGCAAGACTATACGCAGATGTTTCTTGTGATCTTCCTCCGACTTGGAGTATACTAGGATGTCGTCCATGAAGACCACGACAAACTTGTCCAGCTCCGGCATGAATACCGAGTTCATTAAGTACATGAAGTGAGCTGGAGCATTGGTGAGGCCAAAGGACATGACCAGGTACTCATAAAGTCCGTACCTTGTCGAGAAAGCTGTCTTTGGGATGTCCTCCGCCCTTATCTTAATCTGATGGTACCCGGATCTTAAATCCATCTTGGAAAAGATCTTTGCTCCGACCAACTGATCAAACAACATGTCGATCCGTGGCAACGGGTACTTGTTCTTGATGGTTACGGCATTTAATGGGCGGTAGTCCACGCAAAGCCGCAACGTTTCATCCTTCTTCTTGACAAATAATGCCGAACAGCCCCATGGCGAGGAGCTCGGCCTAATAAAACCCTTCTCCAGAAGGTCCGTGAGCTGAGTCTTCAGTTCAGCCAACTCCTTGGGCGCCATCTTGTACGGCCTTCGGGATATTGGCATGGTTCCCGGTGCAAGTTTAATCTTGAACTCCACCTCTCTATCGGGTGGCATCCCCGGCAATTCGTCCGGGAATACATCCGGGAACTCTCGGACCACTGGAATGTCTTCCACTCTGATGGTTGTGGCTTGATAGACACTTGGAAGTTTTATTTCTGGACTGTCCAGAAATAATGAGTGAGAACCGTGCACCTCTGAGTTTAAGTGCACGACTCGAAGGACGGTGTCTAACACAGCGCCGTGGCGGGTTAACCACGACATCCCTAGGATGACATCGACCTTCTGCCCCTCTAAGATAATGAGAGACATGGGGTACACTCTACCCGCTAAGCATAATGGTGCTTTGGAGACCATTACGCTTGCTGAAATCTTCCCACCCGGTGAACAAATTTAATATGGACTATCGGTGGGTAGTATTGGCAAGCTGTGTTTAGCAATGAAAGCTTGGCTAATAAAATTATGCGTGGCGCCTGAATCAAATAATACTATAGCGGGATGCTGGTGGAGTTGGAACATACCCGCAAGGATTGGTTCGCCCTCCGGCACGTCCTCAATGGCAAGCTGGTGGACAGTGCCGGGCCTAGGGTTTGCCCACCGCGCATTAGTAGGGTTCCGGGGTTGATTCCTCCCCGGAAACTGTCGTGCCACTCCGCCGCCTTGCCTCTCCGGGCAACTGCTCGCGAAGTGTCCTGGACGACCACACTTGTAACATGTGGCCGCTGCTGGTGGAGTACTCGGGGGACGAAAGCCCGGCATGCGTTGCGGAGGTGCAAACGCACGCGGCATCGCCCGCTGCTGCTGTTGTTGTGGCGGTGGTACTGGCAGTGCCGGCCGGAATGCCGGTGAAGAGTACGGTCGACTGCGGAACGGCATCGACCGCTGTGGTGGTTGCCAGCGTGGACCTGATGGTGGGCGATTCACCATCCGAAACTTCTGAGAAGGACCACCTCCTTCTCCGCTGCTCTGCGGCGCGCTTCGCTTTCGCTCTGCCGCCGCCAACTCCTTGCCGCAGTCCTCCTGAACAATCGCAGCATCAATTATGCCTTTGAGGCTGCCGCGATTGAACATCGCCAGCTTGTCCTTCAGGAGCGGGTTAAGCCCCTGGTAAAAATGGTCCCGCCGCTTCTCGTCCGTATCTGCGTGATACGACGCGTAGAGCGCGAGATCGTTAAACGCTCTGGAATATTCCAGCGCGTTCCGGCTCCCTTGTTGCAGGTGTAGGAATTCCTGCGTCTTTCTCTTCATCAAACCGGGCGGTATATGATAGGCCCTGAAGGCCGTCCGGAACTCCGCCCAGGTCATCACCCGATCGGTGGGCTGTGAAGCACAGAAGTTGGCCCACCACGCGCTCACGGATCCTTGGAGCTGCTGGACCGCGAACTGAGTCTTGCGCTGCTCGCTGATTTGGAGCAGCCCGAATTTCATCTCTATGGCGCGGAGCCAGTTGTCCGCGTCAAGTGGTTCATCCGCCCTTGAGAATACAGGGGGATGAGTCGCCAGGAAGTCGGAGTAGGAGCTCTGTTGGCGCTCCTCACGATCTTGACGTCTCTCTGGGCGAGACGTATTGGCGATGAGAGTCTGCAGCAACTCTGTGTGCTGCTGATGCGAGCCCGCCATTGCCGCGATAATGTCGGCCAATGTAACCGTTGGTAGTGGCGGTGGCGGTGTTTGCTGTTGCTGCTGCTGTTGCTGTCCCGAGGAGTCCTCGGGAGGTGGTTGGGAGGTCTCTCCCCCTTGGCTAGTACCTCCAACATCAGGGTTGGCACGAGTACGCGTCATTCTGAAATTCAGCACAGCAGCAATTAGCACATGTCTTACTCAAAATTCCATAAACAGCAGTAGGTATTGAAGCGACGCATGATTAACTTGCACAACATTCACATATATTGATAAAGCATAAACTTTATACAAGATACATCATTCTCGGATCTCCGAGAAGTCGTGCTCATGTCGTCACTACCTATACATACGCTACTGTCTACACGACATGTCACCGATTACAAAAATTGGGTTACGCTACCCTAGCTGCCCTACTTGGCAACCGTAACCCCCTACTCGGAGTAGAACTCGACCTCCTGTGGGTCGTCCTCCTCCGGTACCTCGGCTGGTGGTTCGGGGTCTACCACCTCTTCTCCCATTCCGGGCTCTCCCATGGCTGGAAGACCCAAGACTACCGGTACGCCCAATACCGGGGGCACGAGGTCCTGCAATGCATGCACCTCGTCCATAGCCTGGTTGTAGTCCTCTTCCCAGCCTTGTCCTTCCTCAATAGCGTCGTCCCGCTCTCTAGCAAGGTCCTCATTCTTCTGGGTTAGGGTCTGCACCAGCTCTTGTAACGCCGCGATGTCAACACGGCCCTTCTTCTTTGCCTTCTTCAGACGACGCAACTGATTGTGTTGTTCATTCAGTCGCTTGATCGTCGGAAGGAGCACATTGCGGAGTGCGCTGTGAGCACCCTCGAAATGATCTCCACGGCTTGTGCTCTCCTTGAGCTTGGTGGCGAGATGCTCCGTATGAACAGCCTGGCTGTTCATCACAGCGTTTCCCGCCCTCATTTGGAGACTGAGATTTGCCTCCGCGGGGTTGTACCTTGGGCAACTCGGGTCTGTTGCCTCCAGGTACCTCTCTTCCCACACATGCTGAGCTCGTCCCTCCACCGGAACGAGTGCGTATGGTGTGCCCTCCATAGCCTGCACATGTAGCTGGCAGAAACGTGACATAGTGTCACGGGCTGCCACTTGCCACATCCCTTCCGGTTGTCTTCCTCTCACCGTGACGGTGAATGGCACCCAACCGGGTGGCATAGGCCCTACAGGAACCTCGACATGGATCGTCCACGTCTTGTTCCCCTCTTCGCCTTCTTCCTTGGCGAAGTATTGCGGCATCTGGTTGTACCCGAAATATTGGAGCATTTGCCACAATGCTTCCGGGTAGCCGCTACGGTCAGAGCAGTGGGAAACTACCCACCCGTTCTCCAACCGTTTATCTGCTGCCATCTGTAAAAATATATTGGACAACTGTCAAATATTTATTTAAACAGTAACCCATTGAGTTATAACATAAGATATGTCATTGAACCCATAACACTTGGAAACATAGTTCAAAATTTTTAAACAAATTTGACTGCTGATCTGCTGTTACCATGACAGCCCTGACCAGTTTCCATATCAATCGGATTTAGGCCAGGTTAAAAGCAAAACCAGTCCTGGAGCTCAACATCAATGTTAAAGTTAACTTCAATAGCTTTCCAGAAAGTATTTGGTTGGCCTAAGATCTGTCCTGGTTCAAAAGTTATGAGATGTCAAAGTTAACAGAATTTCTGGAAACAATTGGACAGCACCTCCCTGCCTTAGGTACTGATTTGATCCAAGAATCCCAGTTAATTTTGTTCTTAATCTGACAAAACTTTCTGTTACAAAGTTGTAACCCATCTCATTAGATTTCCAGAACTACCTCATTTCCTATTTTTGGATTTTTAAGCAGGAAGTTATGCTTAATTTACAGAGAGTTTACAGAGAGTCTTTGCTCTGTCCTGTTTTCTGGACAGTTTCAACTCTACTGCATTTTTCGAGTGGTTAAGGGATGAAACACCTCTGGAACTCAACAGAAAAGTTGTAAAGCTCCTCCAAAGCTTTCCAGAAATGTATCATACGACCCCAACCTCGAAAGAACTCAACCTCTAAACTCTGATTAACTCCAGCCTTGATTTAGCTGAAAACAGAGTGCTCTGTCCTTAACATCCTATAAGTTGAAAACTTGTTAGCTTTGAATATCCTGTTCAAGGGAAGGAGTTACATCAAGTTTTACTACTTTGGATCAAAACCTTCAAATTTTTAAATGAAGTTGTTCATTTAGTTGGGTGTGACGTCTATGCGTCACCAGCTTATGTCGGTACTACGTCCTCACAAAGGAAAACCTATACCGGGCTTAGCCGGTTTCGTTAGTTCAGTGGCACTACTCGTCACTCGCACACGGATGCTACACGTCTACCGTTTCGTGGTAAGGCTACCTGCAGAAATTCAACCAATCATCAGACTCGGCTGCACACCGAGCCCGGAATCCATACAGTTCGTACACCCGGCCGTCATCACTCGCCCGGATGTTCTCAAGCCAACCACGCCTTGAGTTACGTGTTCACGTTTCAGACCACGTGACGGGGTCTCCCATATTGCACCACGCACGCCAGGGACAGACGTTGCTCGAATACCCCAAACGACATGAAGAGTCGTAGAGGATACTAAAGCGGGTCGGGTTACCTGCCACCCGTGGGGCTCCACCCTTCAGCTTGTGCGCACTGGTGGACAGCGCTTACGTGCACCCCCCAAGACATGAACGTCCCGAGATGCACGATTTTCCGACATAACAAATAGGTTAATAAGCCACTTTCTATATACTAATAACATCCTTATACGGGCTACTAACTCGTTCCTCACTGGATTTTTGAAAAAGAAAACCTTTGTACTGTGTTAAACCTCAAGCGAGCTCTGATACCACGCTGACACGACCCCATTGGTCCTGTCGAGCCAGGATCACGCTGAGGGGTGCTGCGTTGCACAGCACCGTATAACACACGTCAAAGGTACAAAGCGGAAGCGGAAATTTTATTACATAAACAAGTTTATGAACATGTTTACATCAAAATAAGTTCAGTCTACACTCGCGGGCGTAGACTAAGCATCAAGTGCACGTTCAGCCCTCGAACGTGTCCTTGCTAGCACACACGCACACTAACCCTGCGGCGTGCACGACTCCCACTCGACGGGGTTCCCCTCCTGGGGTTCCGTCTCCTCTTCGGGAGTCCCTTCCTCATAGAACCCTGCAAAAGCTTCAAACACAAGCAGTGAGCACGAAGGCTCAGCAAGTCTGACCCGTCTCACCTAAACATGGAACTTCTACATGAGGGTAATGGGTTGCATGAGGTAAAAATCATTTGCAAGGACTCGCCTAATTAGTAGAACCTTACTTTCAAGTTTTAGCAGCAGGTTGTGGAGAACCTTACGCTAAGGCACATGAGAGAGCCGCAATCAAACAAGAAACGCATTTCTCTCATGTACTTTGCCCAAAGTTGAAAAGAACTTTAGTTAGCTCTAAGCTACAGCATATCATTAACAATCAATGTCCATCTTTCAATCAGCAACATTTTTAACAGGTGACTAGCCTGTTCTTTCTACGTCACGGTACAGTGAACAAGTGGTACTCACTGACCGCGAGGGACGGCGATTATAATCGATTTACACCTGCAGGGTTACCCGAACAACCCGTCACGTACGCCCGTACTCGATGTTGCCTACAACAACCATCACGGACGCCGTACCGACTACCTTTCACCCGTCAGCCAAATATTGAACCGGTCCCATCGTCCCGAGCAAGAGGTCTCTGCACGCGCATCTCTGTGCCGCCAGCCGATTTACACCTCGAGCTCTCAACCTACCCTCTGAACGACGGGCAATGCCTCAATACCCAGCTACCCGAGTTACATCAGTTTCCCGGTTCCCATATAGCCGGTAGGTCTTCGGTACTGTTCTAGCTTGTTCAACAGGCCCGCACACGGCTCGGTCCTCAATCGACACAAGCGGAGCTACAGCACACAGGCCCCAAAGTCCTGCTGCCCTTACTCTCCGCTCGGTCTCATTTTCTTGCCATGTGTATCATGTGCTATCTCTACCCGAGCAATGTGCCTCTAGCCTATTCTCGCGAGTAGTTCCAAGTACTCGACTTGTACCGAATCCTACTCTATCCTAGCAATGCAGTGACTAACGGGGTTTTCCATCCTAAACCCAACCCATGGTTTTCTTGGCTATGCAGTTGGGTTTCCAATCAAGACTCTAATGCAAAGAACAATATTCAAAGATGTGCTCAAAACAATAAACATTTGTAAAAAGGTTAATGCAAACTGGGGCTTGCCTTGCTGCTCTTGGTCGTAGGCTAGCTGTTCCTCCAGAGTAACGAAGTCTAGGACTTCGGGTTCCTCCTCGACCTTAGCGACTACATGATGAGAGCAATATATGTATTAATTTAAATGCATTTGTATTATCTTTGAAGTTGTGAAGTATATAACTTTTGCTAGATAGACCTAATGACTGTGAAACTTTTACTGTGGCTTGGTTACAACCTAAACAGAGACCTGGTCAAGTTTTAGTTGCAGCAAAGCTCATTTGAGCCCTCCACAAATAATTATGTCCTTGACCTTACTTGGAACTCTTACGGTGTTCGAGGAATTTTCATGAGACAAACTATGACTTTCTGAAAACTAGATTTTCAGAGGGTTCTAATGGAGTTGGTCTCACTTAATTTGGAAGTCTCTAACTACATATATGAGCTAAACAATTTCAGAGAAAATTCTGAAAATGTTTCTGAACATTTTCTATTTTCTCTGGAACAGTTTCACTAATCACACCATTAGGTGGACTAAATGAGCTCAAATAGATCTGAAATTTTTATGGTAGTTCAAGGATATTTTGGTGAACATCTCAGCAAAATTTCAGGATTTTCCTCCAAAGGATTCTCCAGTTAAAATTCCTAACCGTATAAACTTTAAGGAATTAATTCTGGAGAAATAAGGAATTTCATGAAGTGAAACTTGATTTTCTGGAGAGTACTCAGAGAACTGAATCCAGCAAAATTTGGTTCACTCAATTTGGAGCTTTCTAGCCAAAGTTATAAGGATTTGAAGTTTGAACTGAAATCTGAAAATCGGGGAAAAGTTTAAACTCGCGCGTGGGCCCAGGGTACACGCGTCGCACGCCTAGGCGATGGCACACCGCGGCCCACAAGGATTTTGCGCGCCAGCACACCCGATCCCGGCCGCAGCCGGATCCCGATTCAAAATATCGGCCGCTGACAGCTGGGGTCCACCCCCTTCTTCAACCTCGCGACACCCGCGCTCCGCCGCCGAGGGACCTCGCCGGAGAGCTCGCCGCCGGCTGCTGTACAGCTCCAAACTTCTTGATTCTGGCCGCCCCTGCCTACTTTTACTTGGGGAACAGGATCCGAGGGTCAGCTGCTCATGACAACGGCCGGAGCATGGTCGGCGACGAGCCGCCATATCGGAATGACTTCGGCCATGTCGGCTGACTCCCCTGGTACCTCAGCTACTTGGGAAATCGGTCGGGGAGCATCAGTGGACCTCAGAGAAGGTCGACATGAGCTCGAGGCAGCTCGGGGAAGGCCCGAAATAGGTCCTCACCGTGCGCCCGATACCCCCCGTTCGTTCCGCCATTAGTAGACCTTAAATTATGCCGGACACAGAGGTTCTCCGGCCCAGAGTTGTGAAGGCAACTTGTGCGTTACCGTGTCTAGCTCGTGTGGGAGTGGCCTGAGGCCCTCTAATCCTTTCTAGAGCACGAATTAAACAGAATCGTACCCGAAGGTCGTTCTGCACACAGAAAGGGGAAAAGTGGAAATTCGCCGCCGGTGAGCAACCACTCGAGCTGTGGCTCGGGGATGAGCAGCACTGGTCACCCGCGCGTCCAAGGGTGCCTTGGCTCGGGCGTGACAACGCCCAGGTCGGGCTGTCCACGAGAGCCCGAGGTGCGGCGGTTCCAAGTTCCGAGTTTGATCTTTCGGCACAGCCGATATCACTCGGTTTCAACCGAATTCTAGCAACGGGGAGGATGGAGGAAGGTCTCTAGTACCTTGCTGGGGCTCTGGAGTGGAAGGAGGGAGCTGCGATCGGTGTCCTCCGGTCAAGTCCTAACTGCGGAAACTTTTGGCCAGTGCTGGGTTCTTGCGGGAAAACACGTCGGTACCTCGGCCGAGGAGGGGGGCAGGCGCCTTAAGAAGGCTCTGCACCGCCTCATGCCCGCGCGTGGGCAAGCAGCTGGTGGCGCGGTGGCTGGCCTCGGTGGCGATCACCGCTGCGGCTCGGCGACCCGAGTGAAAAGTCTCAGTCGGTTTGTGTTGAAGTAGAGGCTGACATGTGGGTCCCACCCTTCCTTTTAACCTCTGAAATTTACTTCTAATCACTGTTGTAAACAGTGAACCCCATACTACCCTTGGCAATTCAAATTATTCCCCCATGAGCCATTTGAATTGATCAAAGTTCAAATGAGGTTTGGTTTGAATGAATTTCAGCACAAGTTCAGTTTGAACTTCAAATAAAGTTTGAATTTCTCCCCCTTAGCTCATGTCAAGATCAACTCCAAATGGAGTGAAAATTGGTGTGTGAGCTCACAAAAATGTGCTGAGTAAGAATATGCCTTCCACTTTCAAATTCATGGTATAAAAACAGTTTGAATTTGAATATGTTTTCAAACTGCCCCCTTCCTATCTATACCCAAGATGACCTCAAAAAGGTTTTGAATTTGGGTGAAACTTGGCATGGACATCCTTAGCAAAGTGTAGGAGTTTTTCCTATGTCCAGCCCATCTATATCACATGTGGGAAATACCACTTTTGCAATGTGTAAGTTTGTTCCCTAATGAGCATGTTGATAATTGTTACTTGCTCTTCATCTGTGTTCATCATTCTTCCTCAAATGAGGTGTGTGGTGTGGCGATGAACACTACAAATGGGTGTCAAAAACTGAGGCCCTTACACTTCATGTACTTCATGAACTCGGTATTCATGCCGGAGCTGGACAAGTTTGTCGTGGTCTTCATCGACAACATCCTCGTATATTCCAAGTCGGAGGAAGATCACAAGAAACATCTGCGTATAGTCTTACAACGGCTGCGGGATCACAAGTTATACGCAAAATTCAGCAAATGCGAGTTTTGGATATCGCAAGTGCCTTTCCTCGGGCATATCATCTCAGCGGAGGGTATCGCTGTGGACCCGAGCAAGATCACTCAAGTGCTGAATTGGAAATCCTCGAGAACTGTTCATGAGGTACGGAGTTTCCTCGGACTCGCGGGATATTATCGGAGGTTCATCCCGAACTTCTCGAAGATTGCCAAGCCAATGACAGAGCTGCTGAAGAAGGCTACCAAATATGTTTGGAGTCCAGCATGTGAAGCAGCATTCAAGGCTTTAGTCAAGCACCTGACATCAGCACCGGTTTTGGCGCAGCCAGACACAACAAAACCGTTCGATGCGTACTGCGATGCATCCGGCATTGGGCTCGGATGTGTGCTGATGCAAGACCGAAGGGTGGTCGCGTATGGGTCACGGCAGCTTAGAAACCATGGGCAAAATTATCCAACTCACGATTTGGAGCTCGCTGCCGTGGTACTTGCACTAAAAATGTGGAGGCACTACCTACTCGGTAACCTCGTACATTTATATACCGACCACAAAAGCCTCAAATACATATTCACTCAGAAGGAGCTGAACATGAGGCAATGAAGATGGTTAGAACTGATAAAGGATTATGAGATAGAGGTCCATTATCATCCAGGCAAGGCAAACATAGTGGCAGATGCGCTGAGCCGCAAGTCACACGTCAATAGTCTGACCATCACACCGTTAGAAGAGAGCGAACCACCACTACATGTGATTCCACACGGAGCTCTCTACAACCTAGCTTTGATCCCCACCATCCGTGAAGAGATAGCGGCAGCCCAGAAGAATGATAAGGGCATGTCACATTTGCGGAGACGTGTAGACAGTGGGGAGCTGAAATGTTTCCGGAAGGACGGAGACGGCGTCCTATGGTTCAAGGACCGGATCGTCGTACCCCGAAACCCGGAGTTACGGAATAAAATCTTTGATGAGGCTCACTTATCAAAGTTTTCTATTCACCCCGGAAGCAACAAAATGTATCAAGAACTCAGAAGCAAGTTTTGGTGGACACGGATGAAGCGAGAGACTGCAAAATACGTGTCCGAGTGTGATACATGTCGAAGGGTGAAGGCAGACCACATGCGGAAACCAGGACTGTTGCAACCACTGGGCATTCCTGCCTGGAAGTGGGAGGATGTGAGCATGGACTTCGTTGTCGGTTTACCCACCACCTTGCAGAAACATGATTCTGTGTGGGTGATCATCGATCGGCTCACCAAGGTTGCCCATTTCATCCCGGTCAACACAAACTACAACGCCAAGAAGTACGCTGAACTATACATCTCACGGATCCTATGCTTGTACGGCGTACCCCGTACCATCATATCGGATCGGGGCACTTTATTTGTGTCTTGTTTTTGGGAGCAGCTACACGCTGCCTTGGGGACGAAGCTGATCCGTAGTTCAGCATACCACCCGCAGACGGATGGACAAACCGAGCGGGTGAATCAGATCTTGGAAGACATGCTACGATCTTGCGCTATCAACCACGGCAAGAATTGGGATGATCACTTGCCATTAGCCGCATTCTCGTACAACAATGGGTACCAAGCCAGTATAAAGATGGCGCCCTACGAGGCGCTATACGGTAGGAAATGCCGCACACCATTGAATTGGTGTGAGTCTGGCGAAAGGGTTACCTTCGGGATTGACCTCGTCAACAACGCGGAAGAAAAGGTTCGACTGATTCAAGCGAACCTAAAAGCCGCTCCATCCCGACAGAAACAGTATGCGGACTGGAGAAGGCGCCCATTACAATTTGAAGTTGGATATCACGTATACCTACGGCTGTCTCCAATGAAGGGCGTAAACAGATTTGGGGTGAGAGGAAAATTGGCACCCCGATTCATCGGTCCATTCCAGATTACCGAAAGATGTGGATCAGTGGCGTACCGGCTGAAATTACCAGAAGCACTTTCCAGTGTGCACGACGTCTTTCACATTGCCCCGCTGAGGAAGTGTCTTAAGCTATCAACTACCGTTCAGCTGGAGGATATTGAAGAACTGCAACCGGATCTCACCTATCGGGAGGAACCGGTGCAGATTATTGATGAAAAGGCCCGAACCACACGCAACCGTACGTTGTGGTTCTACAAGGTTCTATGGAGTAATCACTCCATGGACGAAGCGACATGGGAGGGCGAAGAATTCCTTTGCACTAACTACCCCGAATTTTTCACGTCGCATATCCGGTAATTTTCCACCGTCCTCTCTCTCATTTTCACCTTATAATCTCGGGACGAGATTATTTTAAGGGGGGAGGAATGTAAGGGCCTCAGTTTTTGACACACATTTGCAGTGTTCATCACCACACCACACACCTCATTTGAGGAAGGATGATGATGAACACAAATGAAGAGCATGTAACAATTATCAACATGCTCATTAGAAAACAAACTCACACATTGCCAAAGTGGTATTTCACACAAGCGATATAAGAGGGGGGGGCTGGACATATGAAAACTCCTATACATGGTTAAGGATGTCCATGCCAAGTTTACCCAAATTCAAAACCTTTTTTAGGTCATTTTGGGTATAGTTAGGAAGAGGGCAGTTTGAAACCATATTCAAATTCAAACTGTTTTTATCCCATGAATTTAAAAGTGGGAGGCATATTCTTACTCAGCACATTTTTGTAAGCCCACACACCAATTTTCACTCCATTTGGAGTTGATCTTGACATGAGCTAAGTGGGACAAATTCAAACTTCATTTGCATTCAAAACTGCACTTGTGCTGAAATTCACTCAAACCAAACCCAATTTGAACTTTGATCAATTCAAATGGTTCATGGGTGAATAATTTGAATTACCAGGGGTATTATGGGGCTCACTGTTTACAACAGTGATTAGGAGTAATTTTCAGAGGTTAAAACTTAATGTGGGACCCACATGTCAGCCACTGCTCAGATCAAACCGACTGAGACTTTTCTCACTCGGGTCGCCGAGCCGCCGCTGCGATCGCCACCGAGGGCAGCCGCCGCGCCAGCAGCTGCTTGCCCACTCGCGGCGTGAGGCGGTGCAGAGCCTTCTTAAGGCGTCTGCCCCCCTCCTCGGCCGAGGCATCGCCGTTCTTCCCCGCAAGAACTCAGCGCCGGCCGAAGTTTTCCGCAGCTCGGAATCGATCGGAGAACGCCGATCACAGCTCCCTCCGTCCACTCCAGAGCCCCAGCAAGGTACTAGAGACCTACTCCGTCCTCCCCGCGGCTAGAATTCAGTTGAAACCGATTGATATCGGCTGTGCCGAAAGATCAAATTCGGGACTTGGAACCGCCGCACCTCGGGCTCCAGTGGACAGCCCAACCAGGGCGTTGTCACACCCGCGCCAAGGCACCCTTGGACGCGCCGGTGACCGGTGCTGCTCACCCCCAAGCCACAGCCTGAGTGATTGCTCACCGGTGGCGAATTTCCATTTTTCCCCTTTCTGTGTGCAGAACGACCTTCGGGTGCGAGTCTGTTTAATTCGTGCTCTAGAAAGGATTAGAGGGCCTCGATCCGCTCTCACACAAGCTAGACACGGTAACGCACAAGTTGCCTTCACAACTCTGGGCCGGAGAACCTCTGTACAAGGCGTAATTTGAGGTCTACCAATGGCGGAATGAACGGGCGGCATCGGGCACACGGTGAGGACCTATTTCGGGCCTTCCCCGAGCTGCCTCGAGCTCATGTCGACCTTCTCTGAGGTCCACTGATGCTTCCCGACCGGTTTCCCAAGTAGTTGAGGTGCTAGGGAAGTTAGCCGACATGGCCGAAGTCGTTTCGAGGTGGCGGCCCATCGCCGACCATGCTCCGGCCATTGTCATGAGCAGCTGACCCTAGAATCCTGTTCCCCGAGTAAAAGTAGGCAGGGGCAGCCAGAATCGAGAAGTTTGGAGCTGTACAGAAGCCGGCGGCGAGCTCTCCGGCGAGGTCCCTCGGCGGCGGAGCGCGGGCGTCGCGAGGTTGAAGAAGGGTGTGGACCCCAGCTGTCAGCGGGAGATATTTTGAATCGGGATCCAGCTGCGGCTGGGATCGGGTGTGCTGGCGCGCAAAGTCCTTGTGGGCCGCGGTGTACTGTCGCCTCAGCGTGCGACGCGTGTCCCATGGGCCCACGCGCGAGTTTAAACTTTTCCCTGATTTTCAGATTTCCTTCAAACTTCAAATCCTCATAATTGGCTAGAAAGCTCCAAATTGAGTGAACCAAATTTTGCTGGATTCAGCTCTCTGAGTACTTTCCAGCAAATCAAGTTTCACTTCATGAAATTCCTTAATTCTCCATAATTAAATCCTCAAATTTTAAACTGTTTGGAATTTTAACTGGAGATTCCTGTGGAGGAAAATCCTGAAATTTTGCTGGGATGATCACCAAAATATCCCTGAACTACCATAAAAATTTCAGACCAATTGTAACTCATTTGATCCACCTAATGGTGTGATTAGTGAAACTGTTCCAGAGAAAATAGAAAATGTTCAGAAACATTTTCAGAATTTTCTCTGAAATTGTTAGCTCATATCTTTAGTTAGGAACTTCCAAATTAAGTGAGACCAACTCCATTAGAACCCTATGAAAATCTAGTTTTCAGAAAGTCGTAGTTTGTTTCATGAAAATTCCTAGAACACCCTAAGAGTTCCTATTAAGGTCAAGGACATAATTAATTGTGGAGGGCTCAAATGAGCTTTGCTGCAACTAAAACTTGACCAAGTCTCTGTTTAGGTTATAACCAAGCCACAATAAAAGTTTCACAGTCATTAGGTCTGTCTAGCAAGGGTTATAAGCTTCACAAGTTCAAACTTAATATAAATGCATTCAAATTGATACATATATTGCTTCTATCATGTAGTCGCTAAGGTCGAGGAGGAACCCGAAGTCCTAGACTTCGTAACTCTGGAGGAGCAGCTAGCCTACGACCAAGAGCAGCAAGGCAAGCTCCGGTTTGCATTAACCTTGTTACAAATTTTTACTGTTTTGAGCACATACATGAATACCTTATTCCTTGCATTAGAGTCTTGTGTGGGAACCCAATTGCATAGCCAAAAACACCATGGGTTGGGTCTAGGATTGCAAACCCCGTTAGCTACTGCAATGCTAAGATAGTGTAGGATTCGGTACAAGTCGAGTAGTTGGAACTACTCGCGAGCATAGGCTAGTGGCACTCGACTCGGGTAGTGTTAGCACATGAAACACATGACAAGAAAATGAGACCAAGCGGAGAGTAAGGGCAGCAGGACTTTGGGGCCTGTGTGCTGTAGCTCCGCTTGTGTCGATTGAGGATCGAGCCGTGTGCGGGCCTGTTGAACAAGCTAGAACAGTACCAAAGACCTACCGGCTATATGGGAACCGGGAAACTGATGTAACTCGGGTAGCTGGGTGTTGAGGCATAGCTGGTCGTTCAGAGGGTAGGTTGAGAGCTCGAGGTGTAAATCGGCTGGCGGCACTGAGATGCGCGTGCAGAGACCTCTTGCTCGGGACGATTGGACCGGTTCAACATTTGGCTAACGGGTGAAAGGTAGTCGCGTACGGTGTCCGTGATGGTTGTTGTAGGCAACATCGAGTACGGGCGTACGTGACGGGTTGTTCGGGTAACCCTGCAGGTATAAATCGATTATAATCGCCGTCCCTCGCGGTCAGTGTGTACCACTTGTTCACTGTACCGTGACGTAGAAAGAACAGGCTAGTCACATGTTAAAATGTTGCTGATTGAAAGATGGACATTGATTGTTAATGATATGCTGTAGTTTAGAGCTAACTAAAGTTCTTTTCAACTTTGGGCAAAGTACATGAGAGAAATGCATTTCTTGTTTGATTGCGGCTCTCTCATGTGCCTTAGCGTAAGGTTCTCCACAACCTGCTGCTAAAACTTGAAAGTAAGGTTCTACTAATTAGGCGAGTCCTTGCAAATGATTTTTACCTCATCTAACCCATTAACCCTCATGTAGAAGTTCCATGTTTAGGTGAGACGGGTCAGACATGCTGAGCCTTCGTGCTCACTGCTTGTGTTTGAAGCTTTTGCAGGGTTCTATGAGGAAGGGACTCCCGAAGAGGAGACGGAATCCCAGGAGGGGAACCCCGTCGAGTGGGAGTCGTGCACGCCGCAGAGTTAGTGTGCGTGTGTGCTAGCAAGGGCACGTTCGAGGGCTGAACGGGCACTTGATGCTTAGTCTACGCCCGCGAGTGTAGAATGAACTTATTTTGATGTAAACATGTTCATAACTTGTTTATGTAATAAAATTCCGCTTCCGCTTTGTACCTTAGACGTGTGTTATCCGGTGCTGTGCAACGCAGCACCCCTTAGCGTGATCCTGGCTTGACAAGACCGTGGGGTCGTGTCAAGTCATTGCCATGCTTAAGTACAAAAAGAGTTTTATTAACCTTGCCCATGGTAAACCCCTTTTCGAGTAAGAATGTTTTTAACCTATCATACCATGCTCTAGGAGCTTGTTTTAGACCGTACAAGGCTTTGGACAGTTTGTAAACATGATTAGGAAAATTTGGATTTTCAAAACCCGATGGCTGCTTAACATAAACCTCCTCCTCTATGTAGCCATTAAGAAAAGCACTTTTAACATCCATTTGATATAACTTGAAACCTTTAGATGCAGCAAATGCTAATAAAATTCTTATAGCTTCTAATCTAGCAACAGGAGAAAATGTTTCATCAAAATCTAGACCTTCAATTTGAGTGAAACCTTGAGCAACCAACCTAGCTTTATTCCTAACCACAACCCCATCCTCACTTTGCTTATTTTTAAATACCCATTTAGTTCCAATTAATGTGTGACCTTGAGGTGGAGGTACAAGTTTCCAAACATTATTTCTTTCAAAATTTTCTAACTCTTCTTGCATGGCATTAATCCAAGATTCATTAGTGAGTGCGTGTGATATATCCTTGGGTTCAAAAGAAGCAACAAAAGCAGAATGAGCATGAGAGTTTGGATCGCAAAACCTGGACCGAGTGACTCGTTCATGCAAGCTTCCAATGATTTGTTGTGGAGGATGACTTTTGAGTACTCGGAGGGGAGTAGACACTTCACAATCACCTTCTTCTTCATGTTCGGACCTTTGATTAGGAGAGCTTGTTGATTGAGGAAGGTCTGAACCAGCAGTAGTAACTGTTGGTGCTGGTTGTGGTGCAAAATCAGCAGCTTGATCGTTATTTACTTCTGAGTTTTCGGGCAGCAGCATCACTTCTTCATCTTCTTCAATAAAAATACTCTCCCCCTGCGGATATGGATCCGGACCTGCAATATCGGAGCTAGTACTTGGGCTAGCTTCATCAAAAGAAACCTCGCAAGTCTCCACAATTTTGTTAGTGTAACACCCCAAATTTTGATCCAAAACCCTAAACCATGTTCAGAGGGGAATTTAAAAATTTTTGGACGTGTTGCATGTTTTGCAAAAATTCAAATTCAAACTGGAATTAAAATTATACTCAAAACAGAAAAGAAATGGAAAAAGAAAAAGAGAAACGGGAAAAAACCGGCCAGTGGGCCGAAACCCGCCAGCCGGCCCAGTTTCCCCCGCGCCAGCCCGCCCCCGCGCTGGCCGCGCTGTCTCTCACAGACAGGTGGGACCCACATGTCATCCCTAACCCCGCGACCCCGGACTCTCTCCCACGCGCGCGATCTTAACCGATTGAAAACCGCGTCCCTCAGCCCGAATTCCGGTCCCAGAAGAATCCAACTCGATCACAACTGACCCACCGCCCTCCCCCGGCTATAAAAACCCCAGCCCCGATCGGTTTTTCCCACGCGATCGCCGATTTTTACTCTGGTGAGCACTGAGACCTCGCCGGTGAATTCTGGCTGATCTAAGCTCGGAAACTCTGATCTAACTCGCTGGTCTTGATCCACCGCCTCCGGGGAGCTTTGCAGGTGCAGAAAACTCGGAGACTTACGGTGTAAATCCAGCGCCGACGAGCTTCGCCGTGGTTTTGCCTCGGACCTCGCCGCCGATCACTTTCCAGGACCCCCGAGCTCGAGAAAACCCCCGAGGTGAGATCCCTGACCTCCCCTCTACCGATCTATGCCATAAGATCACAGTTCTAGGCAGAATTCTCGCGGATCCGAAACTTTCCGGCGAGATCGCCGCTTCCCGCCGCCGTGCGCCGCCGGCAGCGCCGCCCGCGCTCGATCAGAGCGACGTGGCCGCTTGTGCGCCGTTTATTTTAAATCGCACGGTAGACTTTAAAACCCCGCGTACCGGTTCGATGTTATAATCTCAGCCGTCGGTTTAAAATCGGACGGTCCACGTCAGCCCCGCGTTATAAAGACTGGAATTCTTACGTGCTACCCCCTGGGGTTCTCGGGAAATAAGAGCTAGCCCCGGAAACTTCAGATCTAGCCCCTGGAACTCCAGAAAATCATGTAAATTCATTTAAAAATCAGTTTTAGCCCCTGGACTTAATAAAAATTAGGAAAAACACCTCTGATAAGTGTAGCTAGACCCCTGGAAATTATGAAAATAATATTATAGATCCTGTAATGGGTGAGTTCATTATTTTAGCCCTGTTTAGTATTTAATTTAGGAAATTGAATATGTAACTAGTGTTTAAAAATTAAAAAGTGGGACAAACATATTGTCAAAATTAAGTTAAAGACTTTCTCAGTGTTTAGAAAATTTTGGAGTGAGATAAAAACATATTTTGGACAGAATTGAATCTGTTTAATTTATTATTCACATTTAGGGACACATTTTTAAGGAAAGAATAGCTCTAGAAAAATAGGGAAAATAATTATGAAATAGTTTACATCAGAGGCCAAGGTCAAAATATGTTATTCAATTATTTAGGACCAAAACCTATACTGTTTAGATGATGTGTATTACTAATTTCATAATAAAATACACAATTATGCATAGGAATATAAATCTGAAAATATAGCAACTAGTAAATGATAAATGGAGTTTTTAAAATTCAAAGAGTTCAGTTTAGGGTTGATAGAAATTATGAAGGCACATATGGAGAAGAAAAATACTTTTCTTACATACTGGGTAGTTTAATGTAAGGAATTTATTTAAAACTGAAACACACACACATATATATATATAGTATGTAAGTATAAATATGAACACCAAAGTAGGAATCATACACATATAAATAAAAGTGTATGCAAGCCACAGATCAACACACAAAGTAACCACAACATATATAATGGTGAATGAATTTTCATAAATATGAATGTGTGGTTTGTATGAAGTAGAAGTGTGAACTATGTCTTATGATTGTTGTTTTTCTTTTGCTATGTGTGATGGTATGAAGTAGAACCTGTTCAAGAGCAAGTTAACCCTTTCCAAGATCAGGACTACCCATTTCAAGAGCAGCAAGAAGGAGGCAAGTGTCCTTGACCACTTTGATCCTATGCTAGGATGTGTAGATAGAATTATTTGCATTGTCAAGTTAAATATGAAACCCATGCTAGGAAGTTTCCCTAGAATTGCATTACCTTGTTTCCTTGAATCTTGGGTTGGGATTTATTTTGTCATGTCATTTATACACATGCATATGCTTAGCCATGCTTAGAATGGGATATTTGGGATATGAGATCATCAGTTTATATTACCATACTCTTGAATGAGACATTGTGAGTTATGTAGAGGTAGGGATCAAGGCAAGTTGGATGTTTTGGTTGTGTGCTGGGTGCACGAGACTTGGGTTTGTGTTTAGTACTTGCCTGGATCCTAAGGACCGGTTCATGGAGCATGTAACCCGGCTTTACAGTGCCAACCACATGCTGAGATGGGGCAGCTTGGCCAATTAATTAGGTGTATCCCCGGCGTAGTATGGGTGTGTTGGATGGTGCGGGGAATAGGTGTCAGCTGGACTACCATATGAACCGCAAGGCTCAAGAGGGGGCCACTGCAGCGGGGTTGGAGCCTCTTGTATGCTGTTAGGGGTGAAACCTCAGTGGGCCCACGCTCGTCGGGAATCCCTTTGTAAAGGCTTCGTAGTGATCTCCTGGCTGCACACCTGGGAAGTGTGAATGTGGATCGTAGCCACTGGCATAATGGAGGTTCTTTTATTCCACCCGGCAATGGGGGATGAAATCACTACTTGTGGGTACAGTGGTACAAACTCTGCAGAGTCAAAACTGTCTTGACAGCCGTGCTCACGGTTAAGAGCGGCCTGGACTTATTCATGATTAGAGGATTGATGGTTTTGGAAGTTAAGCGGGGAGCTTAACATTGGAAATGATGTTATGGTTATTGGATTATGATAATGGGTTGGGAGATTGGGACCATTTTTCCTCTGTAGTAATGTAGGTGCTTAATAAGCTAAGGTGATAGGTGTTAATTGCGTAGTGCTTTAACCATGAGTTCAACCTCTCCTTGTTCTAGCCATGCATGATATGATTTTCCCACACTTGCTGAGTACCATTGGTACTCAACCTTGCATATTTGTTGGTTTATATTGCTGCTCAGGTCAAGATAATGAGGTGGTGTATAATGACCAAGATTTTGGACCCGAGGAAGGTTTTTAGGTTCATGAAGACCCCGGGCAACGCCTGTGATGGAGCCCTAAAGAATAATATTCCGCTGCTAGTTTATTTACTTGTGATGAAGCATTAGTGTCCATTGAGACATTTGTGATGTAAGACTTATTTATATTCGACACCTGGCTTGTAATAAATGATGCTTCACTATTTGTCATCACATGTATGAGAAAATGATCCTGGCATACATGTGATATTCACTTGGTTGTTCTTCGGAAAAACCGGGTGTGACAGTTAGTGTCAAGTAAAAGCACACGGTAGCCTCTAGTATGAGATGGATAACCAAGAAACATGCCATCAACAGATCTAGCTTCAAATTTATCAAGATTACCATGTTTCTTAACAAAGCATTTGCAAACAAAAACCCTAAAGTGTGTAACACTAGGCCTATGTCCAAACCGGAGCTCATATGGGGTTTTTCCAAGCTTAGCACGCAAGAAAACACGATTTGAGACATAACAAGCGGTTGCAATTGCATCAGCCCAAAATTTCCTAGGAGTTTGATATTCATCAAGCATAGTCCTAGCCATCTCAACTAAGGTCCTGTTCTTTCTTTCTACGACACCATTTTGTTGTGGTACATAGGGTGAAGAGTATTGATGATCTATTCCATTTTCAGCACAAAAGTGATCAAAGGATTGGTTTTTAAATTCAGTTCCGTTATCCCTTCTAATTGCTTTTAATGATCCTGGGTGATCAATAGATAATCTAAGAAATAAAGTTCTAAAATGACTAAAAGCTTCATTCTTAGATGCCATAAAATAAACCCAAGAATATCTGGAATAATCATCAATAATCACAAGCACATACATTTACCTCCGAAGGATTGAACACGTGCCGGACCTACTGTGTCAAGATGTAAAAGTTGTCCCGGTTCAGCTGTCATGGTCATTGTGAGAGGAGAATGTGAACCTGCAACAAACTTAGCATGTCTACAAGAAGAGCACACAATATCATTGTCCTTTTTAAGCTTCGGCAGCCCACGTATGCGATCGAGAGCACTAACACGAGTGAGATGATCAAAGCCTATGTGACCAAGTCTACGATGCCAAAAATATAGATCCTTTATATCATTAGCAACTAGACACCGATGCTTAGAAGTTGACAAATCAAAATCAGCTTTAAAAACTCTTCCAAACCTAGACATGTTAAACAAAAGCTCACCTTTTGAATCTACAACCTTGCAGCAATTTTTAGCAAATCTAACCTCTAGATTTTCATCTAGCAATTGTGAAACCGAAAGCAAGTTGTATTTCAAATTTTTAACAAGTGCCACATCTTTCAAAGTGTAGAGATTGTTTACTCTAACCGAACCTTTAGCAATTATGGGAGTAGAAGAGTTATCGGCGAAAGTAACATTTTCTACACGTGACACAAAAGAGAGAGAGGAGAACCATTCTTTGTTACCGGTCATGTGGCGTGAGCAACCTGAATCCACAATCCAAATGTTCTCCTTCCTCAAACGTGAAACCTACACAGCAGCACAATACGTCGATGACTCAATACTGGGGTTAGTTAAAAGACTTTTAGGAATCCAGTACTGAGTCACATGACGTCCAGCAGGAATAACACGCGAAAGCTGAGAAGGTACAGCAGGTTTATGAGCCAAACATCGAAAATTTTTGTTCCCAACTACTGACTTAGAAGATGTGTTATATGTAGCACAAAAAACAGTAGGTCCGGGAGCAAGTTTTTGACTCATTACAGCAGGTTGCAAGCTCCGAACATTCGGTCTAGCAGATTTTGCTTGGTTGTTATGTGATCTAGCAAGTATTCTTTGTTTCTTATCGTGTTTAGCTAGTCTATAACAAAAATCCATGACATGACCTTCTCTACCACAGTAGGTACAATGAAAAATAACCTTATTATCATGTCTAGATGAGAAAGCAACACGTTTATTAGAACCCGAATGGGACAGTACTCCTGCAGATTTGAAAATCACCTCTTTTTGTCTAGGAGCTGTTTGAATCAAACCGCTTCCTAATGACTTTACAACTTTAGGTGGGTGTGCCTTAGCATGAGCATGAGAATTAAAACCTAAACCAGTTTTATCATTACAAGACTTGGAAGAATTTAGCAGCAAGTTTAGGTTCTTATTTGCATTAGAAAACCGATCTAGTGTCCTATGCATGTCATCAAGTTTATTGGACAGATCAAAGCAGTTTTCACATGAAGTTTTTCCTTTTAGTTTGCAGTTTGAACAATATTTAACTTCATGCAAACGTAAAGCATTGTTCAAAATAGAAATCTCATTCATAGCATCATTTAGTTTCTTATTCAGATCATCACATGAAGAACAATGCAAATCAATTGTAGAACAACAAGCATCTTTCATATTTTTATCATTAAGTGCAGCAAGCTCTTTGTTCTTTTCAATTTCAAGTTCAAGTTTATCAAGTGTAGATGCGTGTGGACTTCTTAAAGAGGATAATTGTTCATAAATCAAATCACATGAGGAACAAGAATCATCACTAGGAATCAAAGTTTTTAAACGATTAATTTCAGATTCTAGTGATTCAATTTTAACAGCATTGTTCCTAAGTTTTTTATCCTTTTTCTTTAATATAACAGTGGCACGAGAAATAGCATCACACATTTCTTCACAAGTGGGACATACCTCTTCATCGTCGCTTTGTGTTCTGCCTCCTCGGAGCTTGAACTTGACTTGCTCGCCATGCAGCACATATTTTCCATAGCTTCTTCATCTTCATCACTACCGGTGTCCACATCACTTGAGCCAAAATCTTGAAGTGCAGAGATCATACTATGCACTATGTTGCGCATTGATAAATCTTTCTTCTTCATATTCTTTGCAAACGGTTTCTTCGGCCTTGTTTGCTTTTCTTCACGTGAAGTTGGACCTGAAAGGTTAGGGCACTCCGTACAAAAATGTCCTGTCTTACCACATTCAAAACATCGTTGAGGTCCGGAGCTTCCTCTCCTTCTAGTTCTCACATTTTGCAATGCTTTTGAGAACCGAGTAGAGATGAGTGCAAGCTCCTCCTCTGGAAACTCTTCAATCTGTTCAAGGGATAGAGAGGACAGCAAAGAGAGTGCACCACTAGATGATGATTGACTAGAACTAGACATGTCACATTGCGAAACAAATGCAATAGACTTGTTTGGGTTTTTACGTGAGATGATGTCAATTTCATGAGTTTTCAATTTAGAATAAAGCACGTCTAAAGTAAGAGAACTCATGACAGTAGATTCACGAATAGATGTAACTTTCATCTCCCAAATTGACATATCTAATGCTCCTAACAATTGTCTAGCATTTTCAGCATCTGAAAAGTTAACATTGACACTATGCAAGTTGCTGAGAATTTTATTAAAGCGAGCAAAAAGGTCGTCAATTGAATCACCGGGTTGCATCTCAAAACGCATGTATTCTTTCTTGAACATATCTTGCCTTACCTCCTTGATCGTATTGGATCCTTCATGGTAGTCACAAAGAGCTTTCCAAACATCATATACAGATCGGAGGTGTGCAACACGGTCGAAGTCGCTTTGAGTAAATCCTTGGATGATCAAGTTGCGAGCCTTGTTGTTGTCAACATCTCTCATGTTCGCAGCCGTAACTTGATCGTTGGGTGGTACATCAAAGTTACGGTAGACCTTTTCCCATATGGCGAAGCCTTGCGCCTGTATGTAGGCCTCCATCCGCGCCTTCCAAACCTGAAAATCGATGCCATTGAACACACAAGGTTTTGCGGAGTACTTCTCCATGATGGTTAGTCAAAACACGTGCAAATCACAAAGATTAGAGCACCTTGGCTCTGATACCAATTGTAGGATCGAAGAGCACGTGAAAAGCTACCAGAGGGGGGTGAATGGTAGATTAAAACTTTTCGCAGCGGAAACAACAAAAACCCCTCAGCAAAAAATCAATCGGTTAAAGAAACCGTGTGTGAAAGTGTTTTCAAACGTGTTCAACTGTGACAAATCAAGTAGAGAGGTAGAAAATCAAGTCACGGATCTAATGCAACAAGAATCACTCGAAAACACGAAGTAAAACTTGAGATACAATCAAAACATTAAACGAAGATCAATTTGTTCTACCCGATATAAAACAGATCTGCAACGCTGCAAAGAAACTCGTGTATCTCAAAAACTACAGATCCGAAGCTCGTGAAAATTTCACAGATGATAGATAATTGAGTTGTGAAGACAACCCAAAAATAATCACGTCAATCGGATCTGTAAAACTCGAGTTATGAACGAAACACCGAAGCAACGTCGGTCTGTCCAGAAACTCGGCGAGAAAGACTTGACGAAAAACAAATCGGACGAACAAGGCACAAAAGCTCCTCGAAACTATGAACTTTATTCAATAGAAACACAAGAGGAACAGCCCAAAGTCCTCTATCCACGAGAGCTCTGGCCTCCCTTGCTTTTATAGCCAGCCCACAGGCTAAACAATCCAATCTAGGACTCCTACTCCTAATTGGACTCGTATCCTAACTTACCATAACTGCTCAGTATTCTCCTATTCGCAGATAGAAGCAATCGTGAGACTTCCAAACACCTTAGGAACGTCCTAAACATTCCTAAAACAACTCAACTTCGTGCCTAGCATGAAATCCTGTCATAACCAACTCAAATCTTCCATATTTGAGCCATATCCGACTCAGCCTCAGCCTGAGTACGCAATCCAGCCGGTTGGACCTTTCCGACCAATTCTTTACGTCCACTTCTCTTCATCATGCCTTGGAACAATGTTGCCACGTCCATGCACTCCTTGCACACATTTAAACACCTTCCAACGACGTACACGCAACCTTCATATGCACTGCCCTTGATCCAAACATGCTGCGCGACCTCCCGATCAACTCAACCACAGCTCCTCCCGAACTTGGTTGTTGGAACCTCATCTCCTCCCTGAGACTAGTCCAAGGATCCCGTCACCAGCCATGTCCTGAACTCAAGCAACACCTGCACATGAATAAACAACCAATTCTTCCGAGCACAAGTCCTCGACTTGACTCACGTTAGTTCGAAAACCACAACACCTTACATGAGCACGTCACATAAGCATGTTGCAAACCATATCAAATGATAACAGCCATAACCACCAAAACACACCAAAAACTTAGCAAATTAATACTAAGCAAACCTTCCCATAAAGCAAGTTTGAAACATTGCGAGTTAAAAGCAAAAACAAGACGCTGCAGTTCTACGAGTTGAACTTCACGGGAGCTCCCAAAAAACAAGCTCCGGACCTCACAGAAGCTCTCCGGACCTTGCGTCGGACATTGCCAACACTTGGCGGACCTAACAAAGAACTTGTTGGACCTTGCCACAGAAGAATGTTTTGGCAATATTCAAAACTTTGAATGTTAATGCTAACTTTTATCCTAATTGCCAATGTATTCAGCACACATAGGTCTCACAGATACGTCGGCACACCGGAGTCTACGGGGTTTCTGCGCGCCAGCACACCGGATCCGAGCCGCAGCCTGATCCCGATTTGAATTTTTAAGTCACTGACAGCCGGGCCCCGCGTCTTCTTCTTCCTCCCACCCTCTGCTTCGCGCCCGCGCGCTCCCCCCTCGCCGGAGCAGACGGCTGCTCGCCGGACCGGTGTTCCCGGCCGCTACCCAGCCCGAGACTCACCGCCAGAGGGTTCAGGGCATCAAGGAACATGTTGGTGGGCTCTGTTTGGGCTGCCGCTGGCCGGAACCAGCTCCGCGACGTGCGGCGGCTACTGCTGTGGTTCGGCACCGTTGTCCGAGGTCTCTAGCCCGCCATCGCTTGCGCCGATGGGCTCTACATCACCAGTGCAGCTCTAGGAAGCTCGGCATGACCTCAGAGTAGCTCGGGAGTTACCGCAAATACGGTTTCACCGTGCGACCGAACGGTTCCGCGGCGGACACTCCTAATAGAGCTTAAATCCCGCCGCTCTAAGGCGTTCTCATGCGATGGATGCTAAAGGAGAATTGATCGCCGGCTAATCCAGCATACATGTGCAAAATTTGATGACTCAAGGAGGAATATAGAAGGAGAATTTTAAAGAACTCTACCAGAAGCTCGGGTTGAGGTCGCCGTAGCAAAACCTCGGAATTCGCCGGCGAGAGCTCACGGCGTGGCTTGAGCTTCAGGTGGAAGCAGCGTGGAGTCCTTGCGCTCCTTTTGCCGCCCTTGCTCGTCCGTGGAAGTGGCTGTAGTGTGATGCCCACGTGAGACCGATTGCCGTTCTTCAGCTAAGTCGCGGCGGTCGTCGTTGATCACGGGAACAGGAGCCGAAACCCGGTGGTTCAGGCGTCGGGAGAGTGGTGCTTGAGTTCAGGGTGCTGCCTAGCAGCTCGGGGGAATGAGGGCATGGCTGTTTGCTCCGTTCTTCCGATCGACCGAGAGCTCGGGTAGAAGGAATGCCGCTGCCCGCTGTCGCCCGCGAGGATAAGAAGGCAGCCGGGTCTTCGTTCGGCTGAGGCGGTGAGGGTCGCGTGGGGGCACGAGAAGGCCGCCCTGGCCGCCAGCGCACGAAGGAGGAAGCAGCTGGTGGCGTCGGTTCCTCCTCGGTCGCACACCCGGCGGCTGCTCGGTGGAATTTCCCACCGAGGCTGTGACTTTGTGTGCAAGTCACCCCCTCTTAGCTCTATGACATGTGGGTCCCACCCTCAATTTTAACGTCTGAACTTAACTCAAATTCACTGTTGTAAACAGTAGTTCCCACAAAGCCCCTGGTGATTTAAATTATCAGCCTTTGAGCCATTTGAATTGGTTAGAATTCAAATTGGGTTTGGTTTGGATAAATTTCAGCACATGTTCAGTTTGAAATTCAAATACAGTTTGAATTTGCCCCACTTAGCCCATGTCAAGATCAACTCCAAATGGAGTGAAACTTGGTGGGTGAGCTCACAAAAATGTGCTGAGTAAGAATATGTCTCCCACTTTTGAATTCATGGGATAAAAACAGTTTGAATTTGAATGTAGTTTCAAACTGCCCTCTTTCTAGATATGCCCAAAATGACCTCAAAAGGTTTTTAATTTAGGTGAAACTTGGCATGGACATTCCTAGCAATGTGTAGGAGTTTTTCATATGCCCAGCCCCTATATATTACATGTGGGAAATACCACTTTTGCAATATGTGAGTTTATTCCCTAATGAGCATGTTGATGGTGGTTACTTGCTCTTCAAATGTGTTCATCAACTTTCTTCAAATGAGGTGTGTGTGTGGTGATGAACACTTTAAATATGTTTCCAAAAACTGAGGCTCTTATATCCCCCCCTTAAAAGTATCTCGTCCCGAGATTATAAGGTGAGATGAGAGAGAGGACGGTGGAAAATTACCGGATATGCGATGTGAAAAAGTCGGGGTAGTTAGCGCGAAGAAATCCTTCGCTCTCCCATGTCGCTTCGTCCACGGAGTGATTACTCCATAGAACTTTGTAGAACCACAACGTGCGGTTGCGTGTGGTTCGGGTCTTTTCATCAATGATCTGAACCGGTTCCTCCCTATAGGTGAGATCCGGTTGCAGTTCTTCAATGTCCTCTAGCTGAACGGTAGTTGATAGCTTAAGACAGTTCCTCAGCTGGGAAATGTGAAAGACGTCATGCACACCGGAAAGTGCTTCTGGTAATTTCAGCCGGTATGCTACCGATCCACATCTTTCGGTAATCTGGAATGGACCGATGAATCGGGGTGCCAACTTTCCTCTCACCCCAAATCTGTTTACGCCCTTCATTGGAGACACACGTAGGTATACGTGATCCCCGACCTCGAACTGCATTGGGCGTCTTCTCCGGTCTGCATACTGTTTCTGTCGGGATTGGGCGGCTTTTAGGTTCGCTTGAATCAGTCGAACCTTCTCCTCCGCGTTGTTGACAAGGTCAATCCCGAAGGTAACCCTTTCACCAGACTCACACCAGCTCAATGGTGTGCGGCATTTTCTTCCGTATAGCGCCTCGTAGGGTGCCATCTTTATGCTGGCTTGGTATCCATTGTTGTACGAGAACTCGGCTAACGGCAAGTGATCATCCCAATTCTTGCCGAAGTTGATAGCGCAAGCTCGTAGCATGTCTTCCAGGATCTGATTTACCTGCCCGGTTTGCCCATCTGTCTGCGGGTGGTATGCTGAACTACGGATCAGCTTCGTCCCCAATGCAGCTTGCAGCTGCTCCCAAAAACGGGACAAAAATAAAGTGCCCCGATCCGATATGATGGTACGGGGTACGCCGTACAAGCATAGGATCCGTGAGATGTACAGTTCAGCGTACTTCTTTTCGTTGTAGTTGGTGTTGACCGGGATGAACTGGGCAACTTTGGTGAGCCGGTCGACGATCACCCACACAGAATCATGCTTCTGAAAAGTGGTGGGTAAACCGACGATGAAGTCCATGCTCACATCTTCCCACTTCCAGGCAGGAACGCCCAGTGGTTGCAGCAGTCCCGGTTTCCGCATATGATCCGCCTTCACCCTTCGACATGTATCACACTCGGACACGTACTTTGCGACCTCCCACTTCATCCGTGTCCACCAAAACTTGCTTCTGAGTTCTTGATACATTTTGTTGCTGCCGGGGTGAATAGAAAATTTTGATAAGTGAGCCTCATCAAAAATTTTCTTCCGTAGCTTTGGGTTACGGGGTATGACGATCCGGTCCTTGAACCATAGGACGCCGTCTCCGTCCTTTGGAAACATTTCAGCTCCCCACTGTCTACACGTCTCCGCAAATGCGACATGCCCTTGTCATGTTTCTGAGCTGCCGCTATCTCTTCACGGATTGTGGGGATCAAAGCTTGGTTGTAGAGAGCTCCGTGTGGAATTACATGCAGTGGTGGTTCGCTGTCCTCCAACGGTGTGATGGTCAGATTGTTGACGTGTGACTTGCGGCTCAGCGCATCTGCCACTATGTTTGCCTTGCCCGGATGATAATGGATCTCTATTTCGTAATCCTTTATCAATTCTAACCATCTTCGCTGCCTCATGTTCAACTCCTTTTGAGTGAATATGTACTTCAGGCTCTTGTGGTCGGTATATAAATGCACGAGGTTACTGAGTAGGTAGTGCCTCCACATTTTCAGTGCTAGTACCACGGCAGCGAGCTCCAACTCGTGAGTTCGATAATTCTGCTCATGGTTTCTAAGCTGCCGTGACCCATACGCGACCACTCTTCGATCTTGCATCAACACACATCCGAGCCCAATGCCGGATGCATCGCAGTACACATCGAACGGTTTTGTTGTGTCTGGCTGCGCCAAAATCGGTGCTGATGTTAGGTGCTTAACTAAAGCCTTGAATGCTGCTTCACACGCTGGACTCCAAACATATTTGGTAGCCTTCTTCAGCAGCTCCTTCATTGGCTTGGCAATCTTCGAGAAGTTCGGAATGAACCTCCGATAATATCCCGCGAGCCCGAGGTAACTCCGTACCTCGTGGACAGTTCTCGGGGATTTCCAATTCAGCACTTGAGTGATCTTGCTCGGGTCTACAGCAATACCCTCCGCTGAGATGATATGCCCAAGGAAAGGCACTTGCGATATCCAGAATTCGCACGTGCTGAATTTCACGTATAGCTTGTGATCCCGCAGCCGTTGCAAGACTATATGCAGATGCTTCTTGTGGTCTTCCTCCGACTTGAAATATACCAGGATGTCGTTGATGAAGACCACGACAAACTTGTCCAGCTCCGGCATGAACAACGAGTTCATTAAATACATGAAGTGAGCTGGAGCATTGGTGAGGCCGAAGGACATGACCAGGTCGAGAAAGCCGTCATCGGAATATCCTCAGCCCGTATCTCGTTGAGAAAGCCGTCATCGGAATATCATCAGCCCGTATGTTAATCTGATGGTACCCGGATCTTAAGTCCATCTTGGAAAAGATCTTTGCTTCGACCAACTGATCAAACAACATGTCGATACGTGGCAACGGGTACTTGTTCTTGATGGTTACGGCATTTAATGGACGATAGTCCACACAAAGCCGCAACGTCTCATCCTTCTTGTTTACAAATAATGCCGAACAGCCCCATGGCGAGGAGCTCGGCCTAATAAAACCCTTCTCCAGCAAGTCCGTTAGCTGGGTCTTCAATTCAGCCAATTCCTTGGGTGCCATCTTGTACGGCCTTCGGGATATTGGCATGGTTCCCTGTTCAAGTTCAATCTTGAACTCCACCTCTCTATCTGGCGGAATCCCCGGCAAATCGTCCGGGAATACATCAGGGAACTCTCGGACCACTGGAATATCTTCCAATCTGATGGTTGTGGCTTGATAGACACTTGGAAGTTTTATTTCTGGACTGTCCAGAAATAAGGAGTGAGATTCGTGCACTTCTGAGTTTAAGTGCACAACTCGGAGGATGGTGTCCAAAACAGCGCCGTGGCGGGTTAACCACGACATCCCTAAGATGACATCGACCTTTTGTCCCTCTAAAATTATGAGAGACGTAGGGTATACTCTACCCTCCAAGCACAATGCCACTTTTGGGACCATCATGCTTGCTGAAATTTTCCCACCCGGTGAACAGATCACATAAGGACTATCGGTGGGTAGTATTTGCAAGCTATATTTATCAATGAAAGCTTGGCTAATGAAGTTATGCGTGGCGCCTGAATCAAACAATACTATGGCGGGATGCTGGTGGAGTTGGAACATACCCGCAAGGATTGGCTCACCCTCCGGGACGTCCTCTATGGCAAGCTGGTGGACAGTACCGGGCCTAGGGTTTGCCCACCGCGCATTTGTAGGGTTCCGGGGTTGATTCCTCCCCGGAAACTGTGGTGCAACTCCGCCGCCTTGCCTCTCCGGGCAACTGCTGGCGAAGTGTCCTGGACGACCACACTTGTAACATGTGGCCGCTGCTTGTGCGGTGCTCGGGGGACGAAAGCCCGGCATGCGCTGCTGAGGTGCATACGCATGCGGCATCGCCCGCTGCTGCTGTTGTTGTTGTGGAGGTGGTGCTGGCAGTGCCGGCCTGAATGCCGGTGAAGAATACGGCCAACTGCGGAACGGCATCGGCCTCTGGGGTGGTTGCCAGCGGGGACCTGATGGTGGGCGATTCACCATCCGAAATTTTTGAGAAGGAACGCCTCCTTCTCCGCTGTGTTGCGGCGCGCTTCGCTTTCTCCCCGCCGCCGCTAACTCCTTGCCGGAGTCCTCCTGAACAATCGCAGCATCAATGATGTCGTTGAGGCTGCCGCGATTGAACATCGCCAGCTTTTCCTTTAGGAGCGGGTTAAGCCCCTGGTAAAAGTGGTCCCGCCGCTTCTCGTCAGTATCGGTGTGATATGACGCATAAAGCGCGAGATCGTTGAACGCCCTGGAGTATTGCAGCGCGTTCCGGCTCCCTTGCTGCAGGTGTAGGAATTCCTGCGTCTTCCTCTTCATCAGACATGGCGGTATGTGATAGGCCCTGAAGGCCGTACGGAACTCCGCCTAGGTCATAACTCGATCGGTGGGCTGTGAAGCACAGAAGATTGCCCACCACGCGCTCGCGGATCCCTGGAGCTGCTTGACCGTGAACTGAGTCTTGCGCTGCTCACTTATCTGGAGCAGCCCGAACTTCATCTCTATTGCGCGGAGCCAGTTGTCCGCGTCGAGAGGTTCATCCGCCCTTGAGAATACTGGGAGATCAGTAGCTAGGAAGTAGGAGTAGGAGCTCTGTTGACGCTCCTCACGGTCTTGACGTCTCTCTGGCCGAGATGTATTGGCAATAAGAGTTTGCAGCAACTCCGTGTGCTGCTGATGAGAACCCGCCGTTGCCGCAACGATGTCGGCCAATGTAACCGTTGGCAGTGGCGGTGGCGGTGTTTTCTGTTGCTTTTGCTGCTGTTGTCCCGAGGAGTCCTCGGGAGGCTGTTGGGAGGTCTCTCCCCCTTGGCTAGTACCCCCAACGTCCGGGTTGGTACGAGTACGAGTCATTCTGAAATTCAAAACAGCAGTGATTAGCACATGTCATACTTAGAATTCCATATGCAACAGTAGGTATTGAAGTGACACATGAATAATTTGCACAACATTCACATATATTGATAAAGCATAAACTTTATACAAGATACATTATTCTCGGGTCTCCGAGAAGTCGTGCTCATGTCGTCACTACCTATACATACGCTACTGCCTACACGACATGTTACCGGTTACAAAAGTTGGGTTACACTACTCTAGCTGCCCTACTTGGCAACTGTAACCCCCTACTCGGAGTAGAACTCGACCTCCTGCGGGTCGTCCTCCTCCGGTACCTCAGCTGGTGGCTCCGGATCTACCACCTCTTCTCCCATCTCGGGTTCTCCCACTGCCGGAAGACCCAAGACCACCGGTATGCCCAATACCGGAGGTACGAGGTCCTGCAATGCATGCACCTCGTCCATGGCTTGGTTGTAGTCTTCTTCCCAGCCTTGCCCTTCCTCAATAGCGTCGTCCCGCTCTTGAGCAAGGTCCTCATTCTGCTGGGTTAGGGTCTGCACCAGCTCTTGCAACGCCGTGATGTCGACACGGCTTTTCTTCTTCGCCTTCTTCAGACGATGCAACTGATTATGTTGTTCGTTCAGTCGCTTGATTGTCGGAAGGAGAACATTGCGGAGTGCGCTGTGGGCACTCTCGAACTGGTCTCCATGGCTTGTGCTCTCCTTGAGCCTTGCGGCGAGATGCTCCGTATGAACAGCTTGGCTGTCCATCACGGCGTTTCTCGCCCTCATCTGGAGGCTAAGGTTTGCCTCCGCGGGGTTGTACCTTGGGCAACTCGGTTCTGTTGCCTCTCGGTACCTCACTTCCCACACATGATGAGCCCGTCCCTCCACCGGAACAAGCGCGTATGGAGTTCCCTCCATCGCTCTCACGTGTAGTTGGCAAAAACGTGACATGGTGTCACTGGCTGCCACTTGCCACATCCCTTCCGGTTGCCTACCTCTCACCGTGACGGTGAACGGCACTCAACCGGGTGGCGTAGGTCCTGCAGGGACTTCGACATGGATTGTCCCCGCCTTGTTCCCCTCTTTGCCTTCTTCCTTGGCGAAGTACTGCGGCATCTGGTTGTATCCGAAATATTGAAGCATCTGCCTCAATGCCTCCGGATAGCCGCTATGGTGAGAACAGTGAGATTCCACCCACCCATTCTCAAACTGTTTATCCGCTGTCATCTGTAAAAATATTTTTGAGAAGTGTCAAATATTTACTTGAACAGTAAACCATTGAGTTCTAACATGAAACATGTCATTGAACCCATAAAACATGGAAACATAGTTCAAATTTAAACAAATTTGACTGCTGATCTGCTGTCCAACATGACAGCCCTGACCAGTTTCCATTTCAACCTTATTTAGGCCATGCTAATGACAAAACCACTTCTGGAGCTCAACATCAAAGTTAAAGCTAACTTCAATAGCTTTCCAGAAAGTGTTTGCTTGGCCTATGATCTGTCCTGGTTCAAAAGTTATGAGATGTGAAAGTTAACAGAATTTCTGGAGAAAATTGGACAGCACCTCCCTGCTTTAGGAACTGATTTGATCCAAGAATTCCAGTTAATTCTACCCCCAATATGACAAAACTTTCTGTTACAAAGTTGTAACCCATCTCACAAGATTTCCAGAACTACCTCATTTTCTATTTTTGGATTTTTATGCAGGAAGTTATGCTCAATTTACAGAGAGTTTCCAGAGAGTCTTTGCTCTGCCCTGTTTTCTGAACAGTTTCAACTCTACTGCATTTTTCGATTGGTTAAGGGATGAAACACCTCTGGACCTCAACAGACGAGATGTAAAGCTCTTCCAAAGCTTTCCAGAAATGTATCATATGACCCCAACCTCGAAATAACTCAATCTCTAACCTCTGATTAACTTCAGCCTTAATTCAGCTGAAAACAGAGTGCTCTATCCTTAGCAACCTATAAGTTGAAAACTTGTTAACTTTGAATATCCTGATTAAGGGAAGAGGTTACAGCAAAGTTTTAATGCTCCAGATTAAAACTTTAAAATTTTACAATGAAATTGTGAATGTGGCCTAGAGTGGGGTGAATAGGCCTTACAGAGTTCCCTGCACACTTAAAGTAATTGTCAAAAACTTACTTGACCGGACTAGTCCGGTTGTGTGAGCGGACTAGTCCGGTGTGCCTGAAGTGTGTAGATTGTATTAAGTGTTGTGCAGGAGAATTAACTTGTTTAGCAGCAGAAATAAGAACAATAGTTATTTCATTTTGAGTTTACAATGTGAGGTGTGATTATGCCCGTGAATGAAACTTAGCAATTTAAAATATGAAGTTTAGCAACTAGATGTTCTAATCAACAAAAATAAAGAAGCATGCAAGACACAAATTTTACCGAGGTTCGATCTCACCAAGAGATCTACGTCCTCGTTGAGGAAGCTCACACAGAGCCGGGTCTCTAACCCTTTCCCTCTTCAAGTCACCACACAAGGCCGACTTGACTTCACTAGCATGGGTAATCACCGAGTTTGTGGGGCAACCTCACACGTTGAGGGCTCCCATGAGAATTATAATGAAAATGCGATCAAATACACTCAAGAAGATTACAATGCAGAATATGAGTGTAGAGAGATCAAACCCCAAGAGCTCACAACGAAGGAACGACGATCTCCCAATCCCAAATCCAAGTGTTTAATTGATTTTCACCTTTTTTCGCACCTTAGATGTGTGGGGAGATGTGTTTTTGGGCTCTTGGGACAGGTGGCGGTGCTAGGGTTTGAGTTTCTAGCAGTATGAGTCATGTCTCTCCGTTGGAAGGCCGTGGATCACCAATTTATATGGTTTCCAAAAAAGTTATCGTTGTAAAACCTAATACCGGACTAGTCCGGTGTATGTTCGGACTTGTCCGGTCTACTTCCAGTGGGCTAAGCGGACTAGTCCGGTCTAAAATAGGACTTGTCCTGTGCTATGTGAAGTGGGATTCCAGAAAGTTTAGCGGACTAGTCCTGTCCCATGGACGGACTAGTCCGCAGTCCTCTAAAGAGGACAACAGAAACATGAGCGGACTGGTCCGGTCTAAAAACCGGACTTGTCCAGTGCATTCCAGTAAGCTGACCGGACTAGTCCGGTCCATGAATGGACTAGTCCGGTGTCCAGTGGATTTTAGTTGATTTTTAAACCCCTTTCTCTTATGCAAAGTCATGAGCTCTTCGGATGTATCTCTCACACACACCCTATACATTTAAATCTACTTTGCTCTTCTAAATTCCACTAAAGTCTTCCTTTTCGGGCACCACTCCATTTTCACCTTTTTTGTGTGCACCGAGCTAGTTCACTTTGTTTGTCCTGCAATCATTTCATTAGGATCTCATATGCTTGTCATCAATTCTCCAAAACCCACAAGGGATACCCTAGATGCACTTTCAATCTCCCCCTTTTTTGTGATTGATGACAACCATTTGAGATATCACAATTAAGAAAAAAAATTGATTTTTCATAAAGTGTGCATATATGAGAATGATGAATAACTAACAAGAAAAACTTCTCTCATATACGCACACCTTATGGTGGGGTGCCTGACAAAGTGTGTGATCAACAAAAATGTGATGAACAAGGATAAAGGATAACAACCATAGATGTAAGCATCACAATACTATGAAGCTTCACACATAAGGTAAATAGTCAAATTACAATAGTTTTAAAAATAATTACAAGTCCTCGATCACAAGTCCTTAATAACTTATCCTATATAATCTCTCCCCCTTTGGCATCAAGGCACCAAAAAGGGAAAAATCGAGTGGAATCACTCATCACCGTTCCCACTTTCACTCTCAGTCCTATCTTCATCTTCCTCTTCACCTTGATTTTCATCATCTTGACCATGTAGAGGGTTAGCAGCTGAACCACCACAAAACCCAAGGGAGCTCAACTCTTGGTCAGTGAAAGTTGGCATTTCAGTGAAGTCTTCAGCTGAGTCCTCAGAAACCTCAAGTGACCCTTGTGGCTCAATTTCCAGTTTGGCACAGATGGCCTGGATGTTGGCTTTTACATATCTTTGATGCTTCTTCCTGGCCAATCTCTCTTCATGTTGCTTAACTTCAACTTTGCGGCAAGAGGCAAAGATAGAAGATAGCATCTTGAAGATGCCACTTGAGGATTCCCGAGTAGATGAGGTTGCATGAGTGGTAGCTGCAGCCTCAGATCTTGTCTCCTCTTGAGCTCTCTTGGACCTTCTTTCTTCTCCGGGTGAGACAGGAGCAGAAGGAGCAGAATATATAGTGGGCTTTTGGGGTCTAAGTCTAGTGTGAGACACATCCTCAAGTGTCACTTTTTCAATCATGAACATTATGTAGGGTGCATAGCCGCAAGACCGGATGGGATTGATAGAGATATTGACAATGTCATTGTAAATGTACTCAAACACATTGAATTTTCTCTTCTTGCTTATGACCTTCATCAAGGTTCTGAGGGTGCCCTGAACAGACCCTGCATCTCCCTCTTTGGGAGCTATAGTCTTCCTCAATATCCGATTGAGAACTACAAAGAAAGGCTTCATGTATTTAGTGGTTGGAGGCTTGAATGGCATTCGTGTATCATAGAGAAAGTCCAGCTGATCTTTCTCCAGTGGTTTCAGGTTGTGAATCACAAGTTCATTGTCCAAGGTATGCTCAAGACGAAGGATTCTTGCAAATTCTTCATAGGTGACACTGTACTGAGACCCATGTGTCATCCAAATCATCCTGTCGTTGTCATCACGAGCGAAGTAGAGAGTAGAGTAGAATTGCGTGATGACTTCATCATTCCAGTCACACTGGAAGGAGAATAGTTCTTTTAGCCCGTGAAGCTCGAGGGCTGTCACAACCTCCTGATAAGCATGACATCTCTTGGACTGAAGATAATCAATATCAACCCACTGACTTTCGACAACTGGATGCTTCATCTTCCGGTACACATGTTCATAATAGTCAGCATGAAAATTACTCCAAAATCTGGGGTCAGCTGACTCTCTGGCTGATTATACAGTTCTACTTTTCTGAACTTGTCAGCTAGTTCACCCCCTTTTCCAGTGTAATCATTATCTAAAGGTTGCCTGTTGCGATGAATGGGATTTTTCATTTTCAGAGGCCTAATGGGGCCACTAGCAAGCCCCTTTCCTTTATTGGGAACCCTCTTAGGTCCCGAGGAGCTCTCGGCAACAGCCTTTCCTCGAGGCTTCTTCACAATCACCTTCCTCTTCTTAGGTAAATTTTCATCGGAAGATGGAGAGTGGACATTGAGATCATGTCTTTTCTTCATCACTCCCTCCTTGGCTCTCCTCACTCTTTCACGTTGAACCTCTTCATCAAGGTGGAAAGAGCTGTCATCTGAGCCTGAAGACATGGTGCCTGATAAGGAGTTCATGGATTAGATACGAATGGACTCATTTTCGACTTCAAATAGGAATGTAGGGGTTCAACTGTCAGAGACCGGACTTATCCGGTTTCAGAGTGTGGACTTGTCCACATCTGCACGCCGGACTCGTCTGGCCTGGCATAAGAACCCTAACGTTTCCATTTGAATCAAATCTCCTATCTAAAGACACAAAGGCAGAAAAGTGGTAGGAATACATCTATGGAGGCAATGTACATCCTTTTGAAATAAAGGAAACGAGCTAGAACTAGAAAAGTTTGAGAGTTAGGTTTTAGGGGGGAATTTACCAAGAATTGAAGATTCGCGTTGAAGTAGCAAGAATCTATCCGGATGAGTCCGGAGAGTAGAATCCACTCGTCGAGGATAGACTTTTCCACGGAGAAAACTTCGAGTTTGAGGGCTCAATCCGAAAATAACTTTGGGAGCTAGGGTTTAGGAGAGGGGGGGGGGAGACCAAATGCTTATGAGTGAAGAAGGAGGGGTCTGGGCCGGCCAAATGCTTACATATGCGACTGACCGGACTAGTCCGGTCATGCCAGCGGACTAGTCTGGTGCCCCTGAGTTAACCTAACTATGTCGTCTGTCCGGACTAGTCCGGTCGACAACCAGACAAGTCCGGTTCCAACAGACTTGATGCAGATAGTAAAGTTTAGAAGTGATCCAAGGACACTAATTTTTGCAAATAATCTTGGTAATTACGACCAGTAGGCAAGCAACAATCAAACTATGGTCATATTTTGCAAGATTTCTTCACTAAAATAGTTTTCTTAGAAGAAAAAGAGATGAGAATCAGTTTTTACAAATAAAATGTAACATTTGAGGTTGCAACCAGGTATGCAACGTTTCAAGCCACGTTTCGAGAGTCAAGAATATTAAGTTCATTTCTTAGCTCACAAAACCTTTTCTCATCTAATGGTTTGGTAAAGATATCTGCTAGTTGTTTTTCAGTTCTAACATGTGAAATTTCAATGTCACCTTTTAATGAATGATCTCTAAAAAAGTGATGACGAATATCTATGTGCTTAGTTCTTGAGTGCTTTACTGGGTTGTGTGCAATTTTTATAGCGCTTTCATTATCACATAGAAGCGGAATATGATTTTGATTGTAGCCGTAGTCTCTAAGTGTCTGTCGCATCCAAAGTAGTTGTGCACAACAACTACCTGCTGCAACATACTCTGCTTCCGCTGTTGAAAGAGCAATAGAGTTTTGCTTTTTAGATGACCAAGAAACTAGGGATCTGCCAAGAAATTGACAAGTCCCTGAAGTGCTCTTTCTATCGACTTTGCATCCTGCATAGTGGGCATCGGAATAACCTATCAAGTTAAACTTGGATCCTTTGGGATATCAAAGGCCCAAGTTAGGTGTGTGCACAAGATACCTTAGGATTCTTTTTACAGCTATTAAGTGACACTCTTTAGGTGTGGCTTGAAACCTTGCACACATGCATACGTTAAGCATAATATCTGGCCTAGATGCACATAAGTAAAGTAAGGAGCCGATCATTGACCTATATACCTTTTGGTGCACATTTGGACCTTCTTCATTGAGGTCGAGATGTCCGTTGATTGCCATGGGTGTCTTGATGGGCTTGGCTTTGTCTATATTGAATCTCTTGAGGATGTCCTGTATGTATTTGGTTTGGCTTATAAATGTGCCTTCTCTCAGTTGCTTCACTTGGAATCCCAAGAAGAACTTCAATTCGCCCATCATCGACATCTCGAACCTATCTGTCATAATTTTGCTAAATTCCTCATAGAAAGACTTGTTAGTGGATCCAAAGATAATATCAGCACTGTAAATTTGACATACAAATAGATGATCATCAAAATGTTCGGTGAAGAGTGTATAGTCATGTTTACCAATTTTGAATCCATTTTGAGTTAGAAAATCTCTAAGGCACTCATACCAAGCTCGAGGAGCTTGTTTGAGGCCATAGAGAGCCTTACGCAGTTTATATACGTGGTTAGGATACCCTCGGTCTTCGAATCCTGTTGGCTGCTCCACATAAACTTCCTCCTTTATCGGACCGTTGAGGAAGGCACTTTTGACGTCCATTTGATACAACTTAAATTTATGGTGAGTAGCATATGCCAATAAAATATGAATGGACTCATGTCTCGCTACGGGAGCGAAAGTTTTGTCGAAGTCCAAACCTTGGACCTGAGAATAACCCTTGGCCACCAGCCTCGCTTTATTTCTTGTTACTACTCCATCTTCATCTTGCTTGTTCCGAAAGACCCATTTGGTTCCAACGATGTTCGCCCTTGGTCTTTCCACTAGCTCCCACACTTCACTTCTTTTGAAGTTGTTCAATTCTTCTTGCATTGCAATCACCTAGTCTGGATCCCTTAAGGCTTCATCTACCCTGTATGGTTCCAGAAAAGAGACAAAAGAATAGTATTCACAAAAATTTGCAACGTGAGATCTAGTAGTTACTCCCTTAGCAATATCACCAATGATATTGTTGACAGGATGGTCTCTTTGTACACTTTGATGTACTCTTGGGTGAGGAACTTGTGTAGCTGCTTGTTCTTCATCATCTTCATGTTCATTGTCTCCCCCTAGATCATTGCTTCCATGATTATCTTGATCTTCCTCCACTTGATCTTGTGTAAAAGCTCCCCCTTGATCATTGCTTCCTTGTTGAGGTTCACCTTGTGCATTTGAGTCTTGCGTTTGCTCTTGTGGTAGAATATCACCAAGTGCCATTTTCTTCAGCGCTTCACATGGAGCTTCCTCTTTATCTAGCATACACTTATCGACTTGCTCCACTTGTGAGCCGTTAGTTTCATCGAACACTACGTCACGTGCTACTTCAACAAGGCCGGACACTTTGTTGAAGACACGATAGGCGTAGGCATTCGATTCATAGCCGAGCAAGAACCCTTCATCGGACTTCGAAGCGAACTTCGAAGCCCTTGATTTCTTGTTCAGAATGAAACATTTACAACCAAAAACTTTGAAATAAGAAACATTAGGCTTTTTACCGGTAAGGAGCTTATATGGAGTTTTCTTCAGTAGTTGGTGAAGGTACAACCTATTTGTGGCATGACAAGCAACGTTCACCGCTTCTGTCCAAAATCGATCTGATGTCTCGTATTCGTCCAACATTGTTCTTGCCATTTCAATCAATGTTCTGTTATTCCTTTCGGCCACCCCATTTTATTGAGGAGAGTAGGGTGTCGAGAACTCATGTTTTATCCCTTCTTCATCGAGATACTCTTCAACTTGTGTATTCTTGAATTCTGTCTCGTTGTCACTTCTAATGTTCCTCACGGTTGATGAGAATTCGTTCTGGGCTCTTTTCATGAACTTCTTGAGGATTCCCTGAGTTTCTGATTTATCATACAAGAAAAATGCCCAGGTAAATCTTGAAAAATCATCAACAATTACTAAACCGTATTTGTTACCGGCGATACTTATGTAAGCAATTGGACCAAATAGATTCATATGAAGAAGTTCCAGTGGTCTTGTAGTGGTCATTATGTTCTTGGCGGGGTGTGGTGCTCCGACTTGTTTTCCCGCCTGGCAAGCACTGCACGGCCCGTCTTTCTCAAAAACCACATCCTTTAGACCTCGGATGTGACCACCTTTTAGAAGTTTCTGCAGATTTCTCATCCCAACATGGGCTAGCCGTCTATGCCACAACCATCCCATGTTGGTTTTAGCAACCAAGCAAGTGTTGAGTTTGGCTTTATCTTTGTTGAAATCAACAAGATAAAGCTTTCCCTTCAACATTCCCTTGAATGCAATCGAGCTGTCGTGTAGGATCGAAGAGCACGTGAAAAGCTACCATACGGAGGTGAATGGTAGATTAAAACTTTTCGCAGCGGAAACAACAAAAACCCCTCAGCAAAAAATCAATCGGTTAAAGAAACCGTGTGTGCAAGTGTTTTCAAACGTGTTCAACCGTGACAAATCAAGTAGAGAGGTAGAGAATCAAGTCACGGATCTAATGCAACAATAATCACTTGAAAACACGAAGTAAAACTTGAGATACGATCAAAACATTAAACGAAGATCAATCTGTTCTACCCGATATAAAACAGATCTGCAACGCTGCAAAGAAACTCGTGTATCTCCGAAACTACAGATCCGAAGCTCGTGAAATTTTCACAGATGATAGATAATTGAGTTTTGAAGACAACCCAAAAAGAATCACGTCATTCGGATCTGTAAAACTCGAGTTATGAACGAAACACCGAAGCAACGTCGGTCTGTCCAGAAACTCGGCGAGAAAGACTTGACGGAAAACAAATCGGACGAACAAGGCGCAAAAGCTCCTCGAAACTATAAACTTTATTCAATAGAAACACAAGAGGAACATCCCAAAGTTCTCTACCCACGAGGGCTCTGGCCTCCCTTGCTTTTATAGCCAGCCCTCAGGCTAATCAATCCAATCTAGGACTCCTACTCCTAATTGGAATCGTATCCTAACTTACCATAACTGCTCAGGACTCTCCTATTCGCAGATAGAAGCAATCGTGAGACTTCCAAACACCTTAGGAACGTCCTAAATATTCCTAAAACAACTCAACTTCGTGCCTAGCACGAAATCCTGTCATAACCAACTCAAATCTTCCATATTTGAGCCATATCCGACTCAGCCTCAGCCTGAGTACGCAATCCAGCCGGTTGGACCTTTCCGACCAATTCTTTACGTCCACTTCTGTTCATCACGCCTTGGAACAATGTTGCCACGTCCATGCACTCCTTGCACACATTCAAACACCTTCCAACGACGTACACGCAACCTTCATATGCACTGCCCTTGATCCAAACATGCTGCGCGACCTCCCGATCAACTCAACCACAGCTCCTCCCGAACTTGGTTGTTGGAACCTCATCTCCTCCCTGAGACTAGCCCAAGGATCCCATCACCAGCCATGTCTTGAACTCAAGCAACACCTCCACATGAATAAACAACCAATTCTTCCGAGCACAAGTCCTCGACTTGACTCACGTTAGTTCGAAAACCACAACACCTTACATGAGCACGTCATATAAGCATGTTGCAAACCATATCAAATGATAACAACCATAACCACCAAAACACACCAAAAACTTAGCAAATTAATACTAAGAAAACCTTCCCATAAAGCAAGTTTGAAACATTGCGAGTTAAAAGCAAAAACAAGACGCTGCAGTTCTACGAGTTGAACTTCACGGGAGCTCCCTAAAAACAAACTCCGGACCTCACAGAAGCTCTCCGGACCTTGCAGGAGCTCTCCGGACCTTGCGTCGGATCTTGCCAACACTTGGCGGACCTAACAAAGAACTTGTCGGACCTTGCCACAGAAGAATGTTTTGGCAATATTCAAAACTTTGAATGTTAATGCTAACTTTTATCCAAATTGCCAATGTATTCAGCACACATAGGTCTCACAATCTCCCCCTTGATGAATGCATTGGCAACACCAATTAAAATTGTTCGAACATTGGCTTATGAAAAGTTTTGAAAAGCTTTGAAAACTCATTTCTCCCCCTTTATTAATTTCTCCCCATTTTTTAAAATCAGAGAAGGAAGAAAGTGTATAACATATGCAAAGTGTAAAAAAATCTCTCCTTATACATATTTCTCCCACTTTGACAATGTATTCAACAAGGTTCAAAAGAGAAATTTTTAAATGTTATGAGAATATTATAACATATACATACAAAACAAAGCTCATCCAAGTCATACTATCAGGTTACTTACACTATCACATCAATGAGATACATAAAGTAGTGTAAGCCATGCTAGAGATCAAATGTATTTTTCAGTTTAAGCAAGTCATGATCTCCCTTACTCAACTATTTCAAAACCTGAAAACATGACACTTGTTGCTGCATTTTTATTATTCATAATCATTTAAGGCACAAAGTTGATCATATGATATTTGCAAGAGATTATATGCCGCATCAGCCTTATTCTAACCAACCAAGCTAAGCCTATGTCATTTGACAATCAGAAGCTTAAGGACATGGTTTTAGTCATACACAATTCCTTCCAAGTTCATATCTTAGTGCAATGATAAGCAATCTCAAAAGAAGAAGTGCGATGCATGCATATTCTCTTGATCTTTTCTCAATTTTTTATTTGAAAACTCAACATGTGAGCTGATCACTTGATTAATTTTTTATGATTAAAAGCACTTGTGAGCACGCAACAAGTTCAAAACAGCAAGAAAGTTTGATCATGACCAGATTTAGTGTAAGTAATTATTCTAATTACTAGTCATGGCAAAAACTACAAAATGTATAACATGAGTAATGTAGTAAGAACTTTCAGCCTGTAAAAGGAATCACAAACTCATATATGTATGAAATACTATGCTCATATTATTTTAGTTTCAGATTCACACATAGACTTTCAAAGTTTCAAAAACTCCCCTCAATTTAAGCCATGAGGATGCATAACCCCTATTTCACTACGAACGAAACAAAAACGAGTGAAATCCAAAGGTTTTGTAAAAATATCAGCCAATTGTTGTTCGGTATCGACATGGTGAAGCACAATGTTTCCTTTTTCAACATTATCACGAAGAAAGTGATACCTAATGTCAATGTGCTTAGTTCTAGAGTGTTTCACGGGGTTTTTAGCAATACAAATTGCATAGTGTTATCGCAAAACAGTGGAACACTATCTAAATCAACCCCATAGTCCTTAAGTGTTTGAACAATCCAAAGAATTTGTGAGCAAGCACTAGCCGCAGCTACATATTCAGATTCGGCCGTGGATTGTGCAATTGAACTTTGTTTTCTAGAGGACCAAGCAACAAGTGAATTACCAAGAAAATGACAAGCACCCGAAGTACTTTTCCTATCAATCCTACACCCCCAAAATCAGCATCCGAAAAAGCTTTCAAAGAAATGGTTGAGGAAGAAGGGAGAAAAATGCCAAATTCTTGAGTTCCATGTAGGTACCTGAGAATCCTTTTGATGGCTTGGCGATGTGAAGCACGTGGAGAAGCTTGAAAACGTGCACAAAGACATACGTTGAATTGTATGTCCGGTCTTGACGCCGTGAGATACAAAAGTGATCCAATCATACTTCTGTATTCTTTTTTATCGACCGGGTCACCATCTTCGTCAATTTCAAGTGTTGTTGCTGTTCCCATTGGTGTCCGAAGAGGCTTGCATTTGTCCATGTTGAAGCGCTTAAGAAGGTCCTTTGTATACTTAGTTTGATGCACAAAAGTTCCTTCTTTTGTTTGCTTGATTTGCAGCCCCAAAAAGTATGTGAGTTGTCCCATCATACTCATCTCAAATTCTGAACTCATCATAGCTGAAAACTTGGACACGAGATCATGAGAAGCACAACCAAAGATAATATCATCCACATACACTTGAACGAATAATGAGTCATTGCCATGCTTAAGTACAAAAAGAGTTTTATCAACCTTGCCCATGGTAAACCCCTTTTCAAGTAAGAATGTTTTTAACCTATCATACCATGCTCTAGGGGCTTGTTTTATACCGTACAAGGCTTTGGACAGTTTGTAAACATGATTAGGAAAATTTAGATTTTCAAAACCCGGTGGCTGCTTAACATAAACCTCCTCCTCTATGTAGCCATTAAGAAAAGCACTTTTAACATCCATTTGATATAACTTGAAACCTTTAGATGCAACAAATGCTAATAAAATTCTTATAGCTTCTAATCTAGCAACAGGAGCAAATGTTTCATCAAAATCTAGACCTTCAATTTGAGTGAAATCTTGAGCAACCAACCTAGCTTTATTCCTAACCACAACCCCATCCTCACTTTGCTTATTTTTAAATACCCATTTAGTTCCAATTAATGTGTGACCTTGAGGTGGAGGTACAAGTTTCCAAACATTATTTCTTTCAAAATTTTATAACTCTTCTTGCATGGCATTAATCCAAGATTCATTAGTGAGTGTTTGTGATATATCCTTGGGTTCAAAAGAAGCAACAAAAGCAGAATGAGCATGAGAGTTTGGATCGCAAAACCTGGACCGAGTGACTCGTTCATGCAAGCTTCCAATGATTTATTGTGGAGGATGACTTTTGAGTACTCGGAGGGGAGTGGACACTTCACAAGCACCTTCTTCTTCATGTTCGGACCTTTGATTAGGAGAGCTTGTTGATTGAGGAAGGTCCGAACCAGCAGTAGTGACTGTTGGTGCTGGTTGTGGTGCAAAATCAGCAGCTTGATCGTTATTTACTTCCGAGTTTTCGGGCAGCAGCACCACTTCTTCATCTTCTTCAATAAAAATACTCTCCCCCTGTGGATATGGATCCGTACCTGCAATATCGGAGCTAGTACTTGGGCTAGCTTCATCAAAAGAAACCTCGCAAGTCTCCACAATTTTGTTAGTGTCAAGTAAAAGCACGCGGTAGCCTCTAGTATGAGATGGATAACCAAGAAACATGCCATCAACAGATCTAGCTTCAAATTTATCAAGATTACCATGTTTCTTAACAAAGCATTTGCAACCAAAAACCCTAAAGTGTGTAACACTAGGCCTATGTCCAAACCGGAGCTCATATGGGGTTTTTCCAAGCTTAGCACGCAAGAAAACACGATTTGGGACATAACAAGCGGTTGCAATTGCATCAGCCCAAAATTTCCTAGGAGTTTGATATTCATCAAGCATAGTCCTAGCCATCTCAACTAAGGTCCTGTTCTTTCTTTCTACGACACCATTTTGTTGTGGTACATAGGGTGAAGAGTATTGATGATCTATTTCATTTTCAGCACAAAAGTGATCAAAGGATTGGTTTTTAAATTCAGTTCCGTTATCACTTCTAATTGATTTTAATGATCCTGGGTGATCAATAGATAATCTAAGAAATAAAGTTCTAAAATGACTAAAAGCTTCATTCTTAGATGCCATAAAATAAACCCAAGAATATCTGGAATAATCATCAACAATCACAAGCACATACCATTTACCTCCGAAGGATCGAACACGTGCCGGACCTACTGTGTCAAGATGTAAAAGTTGTCCCGGTTCAGCTGTCATGGTCATTGTGAGAGGAGCATGTGATCCTGCAACAAACTTAGCATGTATACAAGAAGAGCACACAATATCATTGTTCTTTTTAAGCTTCGGCAGCCCACGTATGCGATCGAGAGCACTAACACGAGTGAGATGATCAAAGCCTATGTGACCAAGTCTACGATGCCAAAAATATAGATCCTTTGTATCACTAGCAACTAGACACCGATGCTTAGAAGTTGACAAATCAAAATCAGCTTTAAAAACTCTTCCAAACCTAGACATGTTAAACAAAATCTCACCTTTTGAATCTACAACCTTGCAGCATTTTTTAGCAAAGCTAACCTCTAGATTTTCATCTAGCAATTGTGAAACCGAAAGCAAATTGTATTTCAAATTTTTAACAAGTGCCACATCTTTCAAAGTGTAGAGATTGTTTACTCTAACCGAACCTTTAGCAATTATGAGAGTAGAAGAGTTATCGGCGAAAGTAACATTTTCTACACGTGACACAAAAGAGAGAGAGGAGAACCATTCTTTCTTACCGGTCATGTGGCGTGAGCAACCTGAATCCACAATCCAAATGTTCTCCTTCCTCAAACGTGAAACCTACACAGCAGCACAATACGTCGATGACTCAATACTGGGGTTAGTTAAAAGACTTTTAGGAATCCAGTACTGAGTCACACGACGTCCAGCAGGAATAACACGCGAAAGCTGAGAAGGTACAGCAGGTTTATGAGCCAAACATCGAAATTTTTTGTTCCCAACTACTGACTTAGAAGATGTGTTATATGTAGCACAAAAAACAGTAGGTCCGGGAGCAAGTTTTTGACTCATTACAGCAGGTTGCAAGCTCCGAACATTCGGTCTAGCAGATTTTGCTTGGTTGTTATGTGATCTAGCAAGTATTCTTTGTCTCTTATCGTGTTTAGCTAGTCTATAACAAAAATCCATGACATGACCATCTCTACCACAGAAGGTACAATGAGAAATAACCTTATTATCATGTCTAGATGAGCAAGCAACACGTTTATTAGAACCCGAATGGGACAGTACTCCTGCAGATTTGAAAATCACCTCTTTTTGTCTAGGAGCTGTTTGAATCAAACCGCTTCCTAATGACTTTACAACTTTAGGTGGGTGTGCCTTAGCATGAGCATGAGAATTAAAACCTAAACCAGTTTTATCATTACAAGACTTGGAAGAATTCAGCAGAGAGTTTAGGTTCTTATTTGCATTAGAAAACCGATCTAGTGTCCTATGCATGTCATCAAGTTTATTGGACAGATCAAAGCAGTTTTCACATGAAGTTTTTCCTTTTAGTTTGCAATTTGAACAATATTTAACTTCATGCACACGTAAAGCATTGTTCAAAATAGAAATCTCATTCATAGCATCATTTAGTTTCTTATTCAGATCATCACATGAAGAACAATGCAAATCAATTGTAGAACAACAAGCATCTTTCAAATTTTTATCATTAAGTGCAGCAAGCTCTTTGTTCTTTTCAATTTCAAGTTCAAGTTTATCAAGTGTAGATGCGTGTGCACTTCTTAAAGAGGATAATTGTTCATAAATTAAATCACATGAGGAACAAGAATCATCACTAGGAATCAAAGTTTTTAAACGATTAATTTCAGATTCTAGTGATTCAATTTTAACAGCATTGTTCCTAAGTTTTTTATCCTTTTTCTTTAATATAACAGTGGCACGAGAAATAGCATCACACATTTCTTCGCAAGTGGGACATACCTCTTCATCGTCGCTGTTGTGTTCTGCCTCCTCGGAGCTTGAACTTGACTTGCTCGCCATGCAGCACATATTTGCCATAGGTTCTTCATCTTCATCACTACCGGTGTACATCACTTGAGCCGAAATCTTGAATTGCAGAGATCATACTATGCACTATGTTGCGCATTGATAAATCTTTCTTCTTCTTATTCTTTGCAAACGATTTCTTCGGCCTTGTTTGCTTTTCTTCACGTGAAGTCGGACCTGAAAGGTTAGGGCACTCCGTACGAAAATGTCCTGTCTTACCACATTCAAAACATCGTTGAGGTCCGGAGCTTCCTCTCCTTCTAGTTCTCACATTTTACAATGCTTTTGAGAACCGAGTAGAGATGAGTGTGTCGGTACCCTCGATATGGGGTACCCCCGCGCACAGGGGAAAATGCCTAAGGATCTCGCCCTTCTCCGCAGGGAGAGCTCCGAAGGCGCCACGCGTCCAGCGGGGCCGGACCTCCCTCTCCTCAGAGGAGAGCTCCGGGCCCACCACGTGGCATACAGAAGCCGGACCTCCCCCTCCGCGGGATAGAGGTGCGAAGGTGCCGCGTGTCCGGAGAGGCCGGACCTCCCTCTCCTCAGAGAGGAGCTCCGGGCTCACCACGTGGCCAACAGAAGCCGAACCTCCCCCTCCGCGGGGAGAGGTCCGAAGGCTCCACGTGTCCTGCAGGGCCGGACCCCCCCTCTTTTTTGAGGAGGGCTCCGGGCCCGCCACGTGGCCAGCAGAACGGCGCTGCCTGCCCCCGAGTGATAGGCAGCGGGCGTAAAGACGCCCCATACCTTGCCCGTACAAGGTATTCAAGGCCCGTGCCTTCCCAAGACGCAGAGACGCGGAGCACGCCTCTGTCAGGTGCCATTGCGCCTAGTCGCATCACAGACTGGTGCGCAGTGTCAGAGCCTGCCAGCCAATAAACGCAGCAACAAGACATCCCATGCCGGAACGCCACCGTCATCATCCACTACGACTAGCATGCGGCATGGGCAGAGCTACAAGATGGAGACTCAGAAGCCTTCGGCAGAGACAACTACCGGCATAACTGCAGATACGGTAGATATCAGTCAATCTCCCCGGGACCACCTGTCGGGTCCCGGCCCCCCTTGTAAGCCACCCGAGTCTTGGACTATAAAAGGCTCGGGTAGGCGACGTTAGCAAGGGTTCGAACTCTGTTGGTTCGCACCTCTGCAACTCATACGCTAGCCATTCACACCCAAGCTGTAACTCACCCCCAAGCTCAGGACTCCGGTTCTGAGCAACAAGCAATACAGCGAGCTCCATAGCTCGCCGTGGACGTAGGGTTTTACGCTCCGGCGGCCTGAACCACGTAAAACTCACCGTGTCAAGCTCTTACTAACTCGTCCATCCGCGCAAGCTCTCCGCAAGGGACTAGCCCCACCGAAAAAAGAACCTCCGTGGGCTGCCCAGTGCAGGCCCGGGGGAAGTGTCGACCGAACACTTCGACATTTGGCGCGCCGGGTAGGGGGCTTTTCCCCTTGCGCAATGAGTTTCCGCCGATGAAGATGACCAAGCTTCCCTCAGCGGCAAACTCTCCCCCTCCGCGTTCACGGTGAACCATGACCAGCTGGGAGTACATGTCGACGCACTCAGGACGGAGTGTGTCGGCGCAAGCTGGTAGCCAGCAGCTGACTCCGGCAACGCCGACTCCGGCAATGCAGGCTCTGACCAGTGTGAGATCTTCTGCAGCGCTGAGCGTACACCATGGGGGTGCGCTAGCTGCAGCAAGAGCACTGCTGCACAACCCACCTACTGGGGATGCGCCCCATTCAGCGACCCAACAGTGGGTCCGTGAAGTGGACCGCCTCGTCGTCGCCGCCTCGAACCCTCGGTTCCGGCGAGGGTGACGCCCCGGTCAACCGGTTGTGTCACTAACGCGCACGCCAACGGTTGACGGGCAAACGGCGGATTCCGGCTCCTGCAGGCTCCAGTCGACGGACTTGAGAAGGGAGCTGGAACGGTGCCACTTGGGCCAGGATGCCCGGGTGTACCTCGAGCGACGTCAAGCAAGGCGTCGCAACCAAGAGGCTGGCGACAACATGACGTCAGCCTCGACCCAGCCTGGAGGGCAGACCTTCGCTACGCGAGCTCTGCCCCAGGCGTACGCCGCACAGCATAAGCCACAACCATGTGCTCTGCAAGCGGCGTCCCCGGCCTATGGCGCAACCTTGGCCATACCGGGGTACACTGTGCCAGGCGCAACCAAGCGTTCGCGGCACCAGTACCTGCACTGGGAGCCAGCAACCGGCTCTGGCAGCGCCGACCCCGGCAATGCAGGCTCCAACCAGCGTCAGGCCTTCAGTAGCGCTGGGCGTACCTGGCGGGGGTGCGCTAGCCACAACAAGAGCACTACTGCACAATCCGCCTGCTGGGGACGCACCTCAGGCAGCCACCCAGCAGTGGATTCGCGAGGTAGACCGTCTTGTCGTCGCCGCCGCAAACCCTTGACTTCGGCGGGGATGACGCTCCGGCCAACCGGCTGTGTCGCTGACGCGCACGCCAACGGTTGACGGGCAGACGGCGGGTTCCAGCTCCACCAAGCTTCAGTCGATGGACCTGAGGACAGAGCTGGAACGGTGCCACTTGGGCCAAGATGCCCGAGTGTTCCTCGAGCAACGTCGAGAAAGGCGTCACACTCAAGAGGCTGGCGACAACATGACATCGGCCTCGACCCATCCTGGAGGGCAGACCTTTGCTACGCGAGCTCTGCTCCAGGCGTACGCCGCACAGCATAAGCCACAACCATGTGCTCTGCAAGCGGCGTCCCCGGCCTCTGGCGCAACCTTGCCCATACCGGGGTACACTGTGCCAGGCGCAACCAAGCGTTCGCGGCACCAGTACCTGCACTGGGAGCCAACAACCGGCTCTGGCAGCGCCGACCCCGGCAATGCAGGCTCCAACCAGCGTCAGGTCTTCAGTAGCGCTGGGCGTACCGGGCGGGGGTGCGCTAGCCGCAACAAGAGCGCTACTGCACAATTCGCCTGCTGGGGACGCGCCTCGGGCAGCGACCCAGCAGTGGATTCGCGAGGTAGACCGTCTTGTCGTCGCCGCCGCAAACCCTTGACTTCGGCGGGGACGACGCTCCGGCCAACCAGCTGTGTCGCTGACGCGCACGCCAATGGTTGACGGACAGAGGGTGGATCCCAGCTCCACCAGGCTTCCGTCGACGGACCTGAGGACTGAGCTGGAACGATGCCACCTGTGCCAAGACGCCCGAGTGTTCCCCGAGCGGCGGCGAGAAAGGCGTCGCAGCCAAGAGGCCGGCGTCAGCATGATGACTGCCTCAACCCTGCCTGAGGCGCAGACTTTCGCCACGCGAACTCTGCCCCAGACATTCGCCACGCAGCATATGCCACAGCCATATGTCCTGCAAACGGCGCCCCCGGTCTATGGCGCAGCCTTGCCCATACCGGGGTACACTGTGCCAGCGGCGAACCAAGCGTCTGTGGCACCAACACCTGCAGCAACAGGGGCAGGATGTACGGCCCTGGAGCCCCACCTCCGCTTCACGAGGTGGCCGCTCAAGTTTCGGCCGCACCTGCCCGAGAAGTACGACGGCAGCGTCAACCCGGCGGGGTTCCTCCAGATCTACTCCACCGCCGTACTTGCCGCAGGAGGGGATGAGGCCGTCATGGCCAAACTACTTCCCCGTCGCTTTGACCGGCCCAGCCCGGACTTGGCTAATGAACCTCCCTCAGGGTTCCATAACTTCCTGGGGAGAGCTCTGCCGGCAGTTCATCGCCAACTTCGGCAGCTCCTACACCCGTCTCGGCACGGAGCTTGACCTCCAAGCCATCAAGCAACAACCTGGGGAGTCGCTGCGCTCCTTCATCCAGCGGTGCTCCCAGGTACGCAACACCATTCCGCATATTCAAAGTGCTTCTGTGGTGGTGGCACTTCGACAGTGTCCAGGACAAGAAGATGCTTGAGAGGCTTGCAACCAGAGAGGTCTGCGATGCCTCCGAGCTCTTCAGCCTGGCGGACAAGTGCGCCAGAGCAGCCGGAGGGCAGAGCTGGCACTCACTGCCAGCTTCCGAAGCCAGAAGACAGCCCGAAGACGGCGTATTTCAAGCTGAGCTCCCGACCACGTCAGACAGCCAAGAGCCAAGCACTGGCTGACTTCGTGGCTGAGTGGACGCCAACGAAGGCTGACCCAGGGGGCCGCGAAGACGGTGAACCAAAGTACCGAGCTCCGGTCTTCACCAGGCCTCACTGGACGCTCTTCTTCGACGGCTCCTCGCGAAAGCAGGGGACCGGTGCCGGCGTACTGCTTCTTAGGCCATCGGGGGAGCAGTCTGGGTACATGGTGCGTCTCAATTCCAAGGCAACCAACAACTTGGCAGAGTATGAGGCACTCATCTTTGGCCTAAAAGACAGTCTTGTCTCTGGGCGCTCGCCAGTTGTTGGCGCAGGGCGACTCCCAGCTAGTTATCAAGCAAGTTAAGGGTGAATGCCCCTGCAATGACCCACAGCTAGCTGCTTATCTGCTTCACGTGCGGATGTTGGAGAAAGAATTCCTCGCCTTGGACCTGTGCCATGTACCGCGCGCTGGCACGGCCGCAGCTGACAACCTCTCAACGAAAGCCTCCATCGGAGCCCCTGCGCAGAAAGGAGTCTTCGAGAGGACGTTGCTGCGGTCCACAGCCCGGCCCGCCGAGCCGGGCGAAAGGGGCTGAACCAGTGCCTCGAAGCTAGGCAGTCCCGGCGGCCCTGGATGCCGCCAAAGGATCGTAAGAGTTACTGGGGACTCCGTGCAACCCAGCGCTCAAGATCCAGAAGCTCAAGTAGTCCCGATGCATGGACCACGGAGGTCCGGGACTCCTTGAAGGACATCCTTCTTGATGAACGTGCATCCGCTGAACGGGTGGTGCGGATGGCTAAGTGCTACGCGCTGGTATCTTTACTGGCGTGGCGCCACGACATCCTATTGCGGTGCATAACCCTGGAGGAAGGCTGCGATAAGCTCGCAGTAGTCCAAGGAGGCGAGTGCTGGGAACGCTCATCGTCCTGCACGTTGGTCGGTTAAGCCACCCGGCATGGCTCCTACTGACCGAGAGCCACCTAGACGCCGTCAAACTGGTTAGGGATGCAATGCGTGCCAGGTCCACGCCAAGCAGACCCACACAACCGGTGTAGACGCACACCCAGAGCTGTTGAGGGATACCGGCTCCTCCATGTCGAGGGCCAGTCGGACTTCCCAGGGCCGGGTCACGAGAACTACCCTTCCACATGGTATGCGGGGCCGAAGCAATGCTTCCCCCTGATATAGCCATGGGGGTCCCCCCGTGTCCGGCATACGACGAAGCCACGCATGACCCACTCTGCGTGAAGACAGGCGCTCCGACGCTACCCAGTAAGTTCACCATGCTTACTTAGGTGTTTATTTAAATTACGCATTAATTTATATGAACACCTCCTCACGCTCTAGACAGTGTGCGTCCATTGTACACTCGGCTCCTCTTTCCGGCTCTCATGCATAGTCGATATTTGCCGTCTTGCCGAAGGCGGTAGTGCTTGGGGTACCTGCCAGAGGCCCGGTGGCCTTTTGGATCTCCCCCTATAAGGGAACTGCACCGCCAGTTGGTCTCCTCCGAGAAAAGACCTACGCTAGAACAGGGGGTCAGGAGCCTTGCTTTGCCCGGTCTTGCACCCAAAGCATGCACACTCTGCCTCCCGGCGCTACGGTCTGAGTACCAGGGGGCCGGGCGGTTACACCCTGACTGGGGCTGGGGCCAGACTTCCGGGACCAAGTGCACTGGATTACCCAAGCCCCGTATTCCGTCCTGGGACAGTAAGCCAAATGAGACTAAGGGATAGGAAAGGGGGGGGACCACTTAGCAGTGCCGGACTCCGCCCCCACAGCTGGGCCGAGCTCCGAGGCCAGCCCTCGCCCTCCTTTCAGAGGCGAGTGCTGATGCCGGACCTCACGACCTTCGTTGGCCTGAGCTCCGATGACTTCCGGACCTCCGCCCCCACAGCCGAGCCGAGCTCCGATGCCAGGCTTCACCCTCTCCTAAGAGGCTGAACACCGAAGCCGTCAAGACCCTGCCAGCACAGGGAGTACTCAAGACAAGAAAGTGCGCGGATCAGAAGAGACGAAGGTCCCACCTCGGGCTCGCTATCTCCCCCGAGATGGGCCCGGGGGCCACTATCGGTACCCTCGATATGGGGTACCCTCGCGCACAGGGGAAAATGCCTAAGGATCTTGCCCTTCTCCGCAGGGAGAGCTCCGAAGGTGCCACGCGTCCAGCGGGGCCGGACCTCCCTCTCCTCAGAGGAGAGCTCCGGGCCCACCACGTGGCATACAGAAGCCAGACCTCCCCCTCCGCGGGATAGAGGTATGAAGGTGCCGCGTGTCCGGAGAGGCCGGACCTCCCTCTCCTCAGAGAGGAGCTCCGGGCTCACCACGTGGCCAATAGAAGCCGAACCTCCCCCTCCGCGGGGAGAGGTCCGAAGGCTCCACGTGTCCTGCAGGGCCGGACCCCCCTCTATTTTGAGGAGGGCTCCGGGCCCGCCACGTGGCCAGCAGAACGGCGCTGCCTGCCCCCGAGTGATAGGCAGCGGGCGTAAAGACGCCCCATACCTTGCCCGTACAAGGTATTCAAGGCCCGCGCCTTCCCAAGACGCGGAGACGCGGAGCATGCCTCTGTCAGGTGCCGTTGCGCCCAGTCGCATCACAGACTGGCGCGCAGTGTTAGAGCCTGCCAGCCAATAAACGCAGCGACAAGACATCCCATGCCGGAACGCCACCGTCATCATCCACTACGACTAGCATGCGGCATGGGCAGAGCTACAAGACGAAGACTCAGAAGCCTTCGGCAGAGACAACTACCGGCATAACTGCAGATACGGTAGATATCAGTCAATCTCCCCGGGACCACCTGTCGGGTCCCGGCCCCCCTTGTAAGCCACCCGAGTCTTGGACTATAAAAGGCTCGGGTAGGCGACGTTAGCAAGGGTTCGAACTCTGTTGGTTCGCACCTCTGCAACTCATACGCTAGCCATTCACACCCAAGCTGTAACTCACCCCCAAGCTCAGGACTCTGGTTCTGAGCAGCAACCAATACAACGAGCTCCATAGCTCGCCGTGGATGTAGGATTTTACGCTCCGGCGGCCTGAACCACGTAAAACTCACCGTGTCAAGCTCTTACTAACTCGTCCATCCGTGCAAGCTCTCCGCAAGGGACTAGCCCCACCGAAAAAAGAACCTCCGCGGGCTGCCCAGTGCAGGCCCGGGGGAAGTGTCGACCGAATACTTCGACAGAGTGCAAGCTCCTCCTCTGGAAACTCTTCAATCTGTTCAAGGGTTAGAGAGGACAGCAAAGAGAGTGCACCACTAGATGATGATTGACTAGAACTAGACATGTCACGCTGCGAAACAAATGCAATAGACTTGTTGGGGTTTTTACGTGAGATGATGTCAATTTCATGAGTTTTCAATTTAGAATAAAGAACGTCTAAAGTAAGAGAACTCATGACAGTAGATTCACGAATAGATGTAACTTTCATCTCCCAAATTGACATATCTAATGCTCCTAACAATTGTCTAGCATTTTCAGCATCTGAAAAGTTAACATTGACACTACGCAAGTTGCTGAGAATTTTATTAAAGCGAGCAAAAAGGTCGTCAATTGACTCACCGGGTTGCATCTCAAAACGCATGTATTCTTTCTTGAACATATATTGCCTTACCTCCTTGATCGTATTGGATCCTTCATGGTAGTCACAAAGAGCTTTCCAAACATCATATGCAGATCGGAGGTGTGCAACACGGTCGAAGTCGCTTTGAGTTAATCCTTGGATGATCAAGTTGCGAGCCTTGTTGTTGTTGTCAACATCTCTCATGTTCGCAGCCGTAACTTGATCATTGGGTGGTACATCAAAGTTCCGGTAGACCTTTTCCCATATGGCGAAGCCTTGTGCCTGTATGTAGGCCTCCATCCGCGCCTTCCAAACCTGAAAATTAATGCCATTGAACACACAAGGTTTTGCGGAGTACTTCTCCATGATGGTTAGTCAAAACACGTGCAAATCACAAAGATTAGAGCACCTTGGCTCTGATACCAATTGTAGGATCGAAGAGCACGTGAAAAGCTACCAGAGGGGGGGTGAATGGTAGATTAAAACTTTTCGCAGAGGAAACAACAAAAACCCCTCAGCAAAAAATCAATCGGTTAAAGAAACCGTGTGTGCAAGTGTTTTCAAACGTGTTCAACCGTGAAAAATCAAGTAGAGAGGTAGAGAATCAAGTCATGGATCTAATGCAACAATAATCACTTGAAAACACGAAGTAAAACTTGAGATACGATCAAAACATTAAACGAAGATCAATCTGTTTTACCCGATATAAAACAGATCTGGAACGCTGCAAAGAAACTCGTGTATCTAAAAAACTACAGATCCGAAGCTCGTGAAAATTTCACAGATGATAGATAATTGAGTTGTGAAGACAACCCAAAAAGAATCACGTCAATCGGATCTGTAAAACTCAAGTTATGAACGAAACACCGAAGCAACGTCGGTCTGTCCAGAAACTCGGCGAGAAAGACTTGACGGAAAACAAATCGGACGAACAAGGCACAAAAGCTCCTCGAAACTATGAACTTTATTCAATAGAAACACAAGAGGAACAGCCCAAAGTGCTCTACCCACGAGAGCTCTGGCCTCCCTTGCTTTTATAGCCAGCCCTCAGGCTAATCAATCCAATCTAGGACTCCTACTCCTAATTGGACTTGTATCCTAACTTACCATAACTGCTCAGGACTCTCCTATTCGCAGATAGAAGCAATCGTGAGACTTCCAAACACCTTAGGAACGTTCTAAACATTCCTAAAACAACTCAACTTCGTGCCTAGCACGAAATCCTATCATAACCAACTCAAATCTTCCATATTTGAGCCATATCCGACTCAGCCTCAGCCTGAGTACGCAATCCAGCCGGTTTGACCTTTCCGACTAATTATTTACGTCCACTTCTCTTCATCACGCCTTGGAACAATGTTGCCACATCCATGCACTCCTTGCACACGTGCAAACACCTTCCAACGACGTACACGCAACCTTCATATGCACTGCCCTTGATCCAAACATGCTGCGCGACCTCCCGATCAACTCAACCACAGTCCTCCCGAACTTAGTTGTTGGATCCTCATCTCCTCCCTGAGACTAGTCCAAGGATCCCATCACCAGCCATGTCTTTAACTCAAGCAACACCTGCACATGAATAAACAACCAATTCTTCCGAGCACAAGTCCTCGACTTGACTCACGTTAGTTCGAAAACCACAACACTTTACATGAGCACGTCACATAAGCATGTTGCAAACCATATCAAATGACAACAGACATAACCACCAAAACACACCAAAAACTTAGAAAATTAATACTAAGCAAACCTTCCCATAAAGCAGGTTTGAAACATTGCGAGTTAAAAGCAAAAAACAAGACGCTGCAGTTCTACGAGTTGAACTTCACGGGAGCTCCGTAAAAACAAGCTCCGGACCTCACAGAAGCTCTCCGGACCTTGCGTCGGACCTTGCCAACACTTGGCGGACCTAACAAAGAACTTGTCGGACCTTGCCACAGAAGAATGTTTTGGCAATATTCAAAACTTTGAATGTTAATGCTAACTTTTATCCTAATTGCCAATCTATTCAGCACACATAGGTCTCACACATCGCTTCTTCTAAAAACGGTCACACCCTCATTAGTGAATAAACAGTTATAACCTTTGTCGCATAGTTGAGATATTGACAAAAGGTTATAATCTAGGGAGCCTACATGTAAAACATTAGATAAAGTGTGTTGAGGAGATATTTCAATGTTACCGCTACCAAGGACCTTTCCTTGGCTGTTGTCTCCAAAGTATATGCCTTCACTTGGATCCTCGTTGTACTCGTACTCCACAAACATATCTCTCTCTCCGGTCATGTGATTTCTGCATCCGCTATCTAGCACCCACTTAAATCCACCGGAGGAGTAAGCCTTTTTCTTGCCATCTTTAGCCATAAGGCAAGTATGGTTGTTCATTTCCCGTCCTCCCATGTTTGGGAAGAGTGTAGCTCTCATGATGGGTTTCTTAACGGCAATGGTGGCTATCTCCTCTTCTTCATCGGAGGAGGACTCATCGTTTGAGTCCCACTCCTTGCCAATGTGAGCTTGATGAGCTTGTCTCCTTTTTCTGAAATTTTTCTTCTCGTGTGCTTTTGTTTCCTTCTTCTTCTTGTTTTCTTCATAAGTAGAGTCCACCATGAAGTAACCGTACTCTCCACAATTATAGCAAGTACGTCGAGCCTTGGATTTTCCTTTATCCTTGCTTTTCCCTTTATTTGAGTTGTTGCCATGTCGTCTCCTCATCATGCGCTTGAACTTTTTGATAAAAAGCACCATTTCCTCATCATCTAGATCGGTACTCACGTCGCTTGTATCTCCGTCATCTTGGTCTTCACGGGTTTCTTTGAGTTTGGGTCTGCACGTTGCTTTGAGAGCAACTTCTTTCTTTTTGGAAGAGGTAAGCTCGGCTAAGTCTTTGACGTATTGAGCCTCCTTCTCCATCATTTCATGATTTATGATCTTCCCCAATAACTCATCGGGAGTCATTTTGTGAAACCCGGGGCTTTCTCTAATCATTGAGCAAAGTGTGACGTTTCTTGGCATGAAGGCTCTAATCATCCTTTTGACCACCTCGTGACCAGTCCATTTCTTACTTCCATAGGCACGGATTTTGTTGATGAGTGCCTTCATCCGGTTGTACATGTCTTGAGGTGATTCGCCTTCTTCAATAGCAAATCTCCCCAACTCTCCTTCAAGCATCTCAATTTTGGCTTCACGTACAGACCTATTTCCTTCATGAGCTGTTTTGTGTGTATCCCAGATTTCTTTTGCACTCTATAGTCCATGTGAGGGCCCGGCCTCCATCACGGAGCCGTGCTGCCTCGCCCGAGGAATCGCATTGGGTGGTGCCGTGTTATGCGGCACCCAACAGCACACATATAAGGAACACAGTATTACATAAATCAAAAGCGGAAGCTTACAATTATTCTCTGTAAATAATTTACATAAAATAGCTACAGCGGAAGTCTATAAACAGCTCACGATGAATATCTAAGAAGCACTCGATAAGAGATCCAGACCGCGGACTCCTCTCGCTAGCAACACGAAGACATGGCAGCGGCTAGGTTCTCCAAGTGTGACATGACTCGAAAGTTCCCGAGTCTCACCATACAACCTTATAGCGTTGAAGCTTACCTGCAAAACCACTTATATAGCAAGAGTGAGCACGAAGGCTCAGCAAGACTTAACCGTCTCTCCTCATACATGAAACTCTACATGAAAGTAACCTAAGACTTAAGCCTGTCATTTGCGAAAAGACTCGCCTACGAGTTCATCCTTAACTTTCACATTTTAGCCATATTAGTAGTGACCTTGCGATCAGCAATATTGGAACTCCACAATCAAACAAGAAACGCTTCACTCCAATGTTACTTGCCCCGAGGTGGAAAATAACTTTAGTTAGCTCTAGCCCTACTTCAAACATGGTTTTCATGCAACTTAACATAATCATAGCAGCAATTATACTTTTGCAAACTGTTTCCACACAAGTTGATTACTACGTCACAACATGGGAGCAAGCGGTACTCAATAACCGCGAGGGACGGTGATTCGAATCAAACACTACCCGGATAACTCGACACGTACGCCCGCCTCTGAAGACCCAACTCTGGCGTCCTTCATTACGTCGTATGTGGCAACCTTTCTCAGGACACTAAACTGTAGAACCGGTCGCGCCGTCTCGGGCTCATAGGTCTAACGAGACGATGTGGTATGCCTCTACAATCCAGTGAACCTGGTACATCGGTTTTCTGGTTCCCATATATCAGTAAGCATCCGGTACACAACTCAATACTTGCTCCTGGACGCGGCACACGCATCGGTCCTTAACCGACACAGGCAGAGCTACTCGACCAAGACCTCGTCTTGTCGCTGCCTAACCCCTCTGCCCGGTCTCATCTTTATAAATGTAAACTTTAGTTTGCTTCCTTTCCTAACCACACTTATGATATTCTGGACTATAGCTCGCGAGTAGATTCCAACAACTCGTCTTCTACCGGATGCCCTAGTCTATTTAGCATGGCCTTATTCTACAGCGATGACACAATTCTACCCTCGACCGCAGGGTTCATTTTTGGTTATGCAAGTGGGGTATAAAACATCCTTGAACTAATGCACATACAAACTTTGACCAATAGTAGTGAACAAAAGGAAAACTTTAAAAACAGCTTAAATGCAAACCGGGGCTTGCCTTGGTTTTGCAGGTGACTAAAGTCAGTTGAGAGAAAGTCAGTTTCTGATGTCTTGAAGTTCACTCCTGCCCTTCTTGTTCCTTGATCCAAGTTCACCTCCTCCTTCTTCACTTTCCACGTTTAATCACTACACGTTATGAATATGCATACATGTTCACTTATAAAACTTTTTGCTAACAAATGCTAAAGTCAAGTTTAAAACTGGAACTCTGTTCAAGAATTTAAAATGACACTGGGGGTGGTGGTTTTTGGGTGTGTGTCTAAGCACTAAGATCAAGTGATGAGTAGGGTTTCATCACTTGGGTGGCGATCAACTAATGATGGAACAGAACTCTACTGATCCAGGACTCCAATGGAGCTGGAAATTTTCTTGTGAGTTCCTTGTCACAAGAAAGTCCTCTGGACCAAAATTCAGAATATTTCACTAAGTAGATCACCCAGAATAATTCCTTAAGCATCTAAGCCAAAAGGAGTTAATCTTGAATAAATTTGCACTTTCATGCAAATCCAAGTGAACTACAATTTCATAAATATCTTAGGGAGCATGCATGAATTTTCCTAGGATTTTTGGAGCTAAGTAATGCCCAGAACTGAATTTCCAAGTTTTGGAAAATCCTCTGAAAATGTTTCTGTATTCATTTGAATACAGAAATTTGAAATCAGAATTAACCTAACTAAATCAACTCCAAATGAGTTGAAACTTTTACAGGTGTCCCCTAATATCCTAAAGAATATCCTGGCAAAATTTGGGGATTTTTGGATGAACCAAATTCTCTCAAAATTTCTTTTGCTAAAAAGCTTTAAAGAATTCTCCAGAATTTTCTATTGCTTTTCATACAAATTCGGTTGCATATTTGGGCAGGGTTATTCATCCTGAATCCAACCCAATTTGAATCACTAAATTTGGAGCTTCCTAGAAAAAGTTATGAGGTTCTAAAATTTGAACTAAATCTGGAATTCAAATTAAATCGGGGAAATGTTTAAACTCTGACAGTGGCCCCATCCCCACGTGTCAGCTGCTGAATTCCGGCCACACGGGGCCACAGAACCGTCCCGCGTTGTCACAGACTGATCCGAGGCCACAGAAAATCCCACTCCCTCGCAACAGAGACTGACGTGTGGGCCAGCCCCCGTCTTCGTCTTCCTCCGGCTCCCGCGCGACCCCGCCGCCGGGCTCGCCGGAGACCTCGCCGGGAAGGGGTTCCGGTCCTCGGAACTTGTTGATTTTTGCCACCACTGCATATTTTCGCGCGAGGAACACGTTGCCGGCCTTACCTCCGATCGAAGGTGGCCGGAAACTTAAGTGCAACGGCGACATCGGCGGTGGCCACTCCGGCGATGTCGCTAGGGTGTTATACTATACCAAACACGTAGTCGTTTGCGCGTACAGCACCACCGCACCGAGGAGAACACGGACCCAACCGCCGATCTCGCTGGAACTCGCCGGAAGTATGACCTCACCGTCGGGCTAGGTCAAAATCCGGCGAAATTCAAAAAACTGGATGAACAGCGGTTTTGCTTGATGGTTCTCGGTGGTTCTTGATCCTATGAACGCGCACGGGGGTATAGAAGGTGTATGCTACGTCGGGTGGGGAGTGGTTCGACGTGTGAGACGAATTCACTGAGTTTCTCCCCTCGGCCATTATCGTATGTCGTCGGCAAAACTGAAATTCCGGTGAGCACGGTCCATGACACGCTGCCGGCGTTGTTGTGAAGCGAGAAGAGTTGCTGGCGCACCTTTTTGCTTTTGCAACTCGATGGGAGATGCTCTGTGGTGGCCGGGCGACGTAATCTTGTCGGGGCGGCTCTCTTCGGCGCTGTGGAGGAGAAATGAGCTCGCTGTCGGAGTTTCCGTGGGGTTAGCTCTGGTTTCTTGCGTCGGCCACGCTCAGTGAGGTCTGGCGATGCTGTGGAGAGGCTCAGCACGGCGGGTGCCTCGTCGGGGTGGTCGGGCATCGATGAACTGCGCGACTTCTTCCGCGCAGGAGCCACTCGGTGATGTAAAACCCGAGATGGTGTCGGTAGTGGTGGGGGTGGCTGCGTGGGGCGACACTGACTCTGTGGGATCGATAAGGGCGAGGGAAAACCGCCTCTGGAGCTGCTCGGGAGCTGGCGGCAGCGCTGACCCGGTGGCGTGCGTGCTGCGCCCGGCGCTTCAGCGCCTTCGAGCGAAAAACAGAGAACCGGTTGAGTGAGTCTGAACAGGGAAAAGTGTTGCTTAAGTGCTAAGTCTTCCCCCTCTCCTCAATGACAATTGGGTCCCACTCATCTCCTCTCCTAAATATCCCAATTTTGGCACACTGTAAACTTCTGCTATTAGGGATCCCAATTCAAGGCCATTTTGCCATTTGACAATTTGTGCCACAGTTTCAAGTTTAAATTCAAATTTGGACGAAATTTAAAAGTCCTCTTGATATTCATATCCAAGCACCTCCAAATTTCCTCCAAATTGGTCTCCCTCGTAATTTGAACCTGAGGAACTCAAATATGCCACCTGATTCTTGAGTTGGCTATTGCAAATGCACTTTTCCAAACAACAGTTTTAAATTTTCTCTTTTAAAAATGTCCTTCTTCTTTTTGAAGTGCACCTCTTAGTTCAAACTGAAATTCAAGTTGTATTGCACATGCCAACACTTTCATGAGTAGACAAAAGTTTTTGTAAGTCCCATTTTTCATGAACAGAAACACAATGACCTTCAATCATCCGTTCCTTTGCATTCACGTTTTTGGGACTTTTACATTCCTCCCCCCTTAAAAAGAATCTCGTCTGGAGATTCCAATAGGAGAACGAGACAGGAGAGGTAATGCCAAGTGGTAGGACGATAAAAACTCCGGATAGTTCATGCGGAGGTAATCTTTGCTCTCCACGTTGTTCCTTCCATGGTATGATTACCCCACAGCACCTGGTAAAATCTTAATATCCGATTCCAGGTGTTCCAGATTCTTCTCATCGATAGTCTGAACCGGTCGCTCGGTGTAGGTACGACCCGGCTTCAACTAGTAAAGTTCTTCGGTGTGGACGGCAATGGTAGCTTTAAGCCACTTCCATAGCTGTGACATATGAAATATGTCGTGAACACCAGCAAGGCTTGCCGGTAGTTCCAGCCGGTAAACTACGGGCCCACACATCTCCGTGATAACAAGTGGATCTAAGGCTCGGGGAGCAAAATACCCCCCTTTACATCGGACCGGTGAATTCCTTTCATCGGAGACACGCAAAGACAACGTGTTCTACGCCATCGAAATGCAACGATCGATGCCTTTGTCATGACTTTTCTGTCGGGATTGTATAGCCTCCAAGTTCGCTTCTATTGTCCGAACTCGGCCATCGGCTTTGTTGACAAATCAACCCCAAACGGTACTCTTTCACCGTACTCACATCACTTCCATGAGGTGCGACATTTCCGGCTGTAGAGCTTCATCTTACGAGGTATAACTGTACGGTCCTTAGACCATAGAGTACCGTCATTGTCCTTCCTGAACCACCTCATCCCTCCATTGTCTATTCCCATATGTAGGTGAGACATACCCTTGTCTCTCCTTTGAACTTCAGCAATCTCTCATCTGATTGCTGGAATGGGAGCAGTGTTATAAGGTACTCCATACGGAATGACACGAAGACTGGGTTTTTCTTCTTCTAACTCAGCATTCGCCAAGATGTGAACGTGGCCTTTCCGACTAAACGTGTCGGTAACCGCGTTCACTTTTTCCCGGATGATAGTGGATCTTGATGTCATACTGTCTTAGGAGCCCCAACCATCTTCGAGAACACCCTGGCATCAAATAGTTGACCAGTTAAACCATCGATGCGGGGCAGGGTCCTTATTCTTTATAATGACGGCATTGAGCGAACGATAATCAACACTTAATCTTAGTGGCTGGTCGCTCTTCTTAACGAACAGCGCAGATCAACCCCAAGGTGATGAGCTTGGTCATATAAAACCTCTGCTCATAAGTTCACTTGTTTGCTCCTTCAACTCCGCTAGTTCATTGGGTGCCATTTTATATAGCCTTCGTGAAATTGGTGTTGTTTCCTGCGTCAGTTCAATCTTGAACTTGACGTCCCGCTAGCCGGCATTGCCCGGTAAGTCATCGGAACACCTTGGATATTCACGTCCCACCGGAAACTCCGCGAGTTTAATCACTTCCGTGGGATAGGCCTAACCCGTTCTCTTTGCTGTACAGAACGGACTCTTCTGCCTTCATCCAGATTCGTGATCCGTTGAACAGCATTTTCATAACTCAAGTTGAATACAAAAGTTAGAGTTAACTTCAGTATATTTTCAACGAGTATTTATATGCCTTCAGATCATCTCTGGATCAAAAGTTATGATTTCTCAAATTTGACAGAATTCCTGGATAAAATCTGCCAGCATGACCTTTGTATGTGACTACTTTTATCACAGTTGTATATAAACATACAATAAGAATCTGAGCAAACTCTGAACTACAACAATGGTGCACATTTCATAACCTTTCCAATGGCGTATCATAGTCTCCTTAAGGATTTTTCTACAGGAAGTCATGGCTTAAAAACAGAAAGGTCCCGAGAAGTTTTTGCTACTGTCCTGGTTCTGAACAGTTTGCCTTCAACTGGACTTTTCACCAACTTAACGTGTGATTTTGCTCTGGAGGTCTACAAAGAAATTGTAGAGCACTTGAAAATATTTCCAGAACTGTATCATACACCTTGATTGGTTAAATCTAATCAGAGTTATGCTCTGTCAAAGTCCAGCAAGAATTCCTGCCAGAAACAGAGCAATCTGTTTTTGAAAACTTTGACACCTAGCTAAACTCTCATTTGAGTCTTAGCTCAAAATAAGAGTTCAGTAGCTACTACTTGTTTCAAACTTCCATTTTTAGTTGAAAGTTAGTTCATGAATCATTTCTTCATAGGGAAGAGGTTATTAAGTGTAGTACGGTGTCGATGCACCGTAAGAAACAGGTCGGTACTACGTAGCCTCACCAAAATAAAAATCCTAACCGGATTACACCGGCATATACGTATGATCAGTGGCACTAATATGGTCTCTCGCACACGTGTACTACACGGGATACGTATGTGGTTAGCACCTGCAGAAAAACACTCAATAGTGGTGCATTCAAAGGTTGTTTCATTTCAGGCAGTTCCATATTCGAAAGTAAATACAAACACCCGTATCATTGTCATATGGCCGTCCTCGAGTTAAGCCACATCTCAAGGCACGTGATCGTGTTTCAACACCACACGACGGGGAACCCGAGTATGTCATGAACGGGTCGTCACGGTTGGGAATGTTATCAACCCAACGGATACCACCTACTGCCCTGCAGGGCTCGCCGATGGCAAAGCGCTGCGTATGTCCCCCTGGGCTATTTCTAGACGAACACACTATCGTGTTACTGACCACACGATGGGGTCTCCACTTACTTGCCTAATGCACGCTAGGGATCAGCGTTTCATATGAACTCAGGAACATGAAGAATCCAAGAGTTTCATATTGACGTCTCACACCAAGCTCTGAGACATATCCCTGAACCACTTCCCTCGTCAGGGGAGCTAACCGAAATTGAACCGCTTTCGGTAGCGTTCCTTACCATGTTTACCTGAGCATAGGCGCGTCGTTACATAATAAAAATTCAGAATTATAACAAGTAGGTTAGTCATGCCACTTTAAGTAACTATACTAATATAGTCCTTATGTGGGCCTAATACCGTTTCCTCACCGTATCCTAAGTTTTTGTCGTAATACGATCCTTACTCCGTGCGCTATTACCAATGCGGCTCTGATACCACGCTGTGAGGGCCCGGCCTCCATCACGGAGCCGTGCCGCCTCGCCCGAGGAATCGCATTGGGTGGTGCCGTGTTATGCGGCACCCAACAGCACACATATAAGGAACACAGTATTACATAAATCAAAAGCGGAAGCTTACAATTATTCTCTGTAAATAATTTACATAAAATAGCTACAGCGGAAGTCTATAAACAGCTCACGATGAATATCTAAGAAGCACTCGAGAAGAGATCCAGCCCGCGGACTCCTCTCGCTAGCAACACGAAGACATGGCAGCGGCTAGGTTCTCCAAGTGTGACATGACTCGGAAGTTCCCGAGTCTCACCGGACAACCTTCTTTATAGCGTCGAAGCTTACCTGCAAAACCACTTACATAGCAAGAGTGAGCACAAGGCTCAGCAAGACTTAACCGTCTCTCCTAATACATGAAACTCTACATGAAATTAACCTAAGACTTAAGCCTGTCATTTGCGAAAAGACTCGCCTACGAGTTCGTCCTTAACTTTCACATTTTAGCCATATTAGTAGTGACCTTGCGATCAGCAACATTGGAACTCCACAATCAAACAAGAAACGTTTCATTCCAATGTTACTTGTCCCGAGGTGGAAAATAACTTTAGTTAGCTCTAGCCCTACTTCAAACATGGTTTTCATGCAACTTAACATAATCATAGCAGCAATTATACTTTTGCAAACTGTTTCCACACAAGTTGATTACTACGTCACAACATGGGAGCAAGCGGTACTTAATAACCGCGAGGGACGGTGATTCGAATCAAACACTACCCGGATAACTCGACACGTACGCCCGCCTCTGAAGACCCAACTCTGGCGTCCTTCATTACGTCGTATGTGGAAACCTTTCTCAGGACACTAAACTGTAGAACCGGTCGCGCCGTCTCGGGCTCATGGGTCTAACGAGACGATGTGGTATGCCTCTACAATCCAGTGAACCTGGTACATCGGTTTCCTGGTTCCCATATATCAGTAAGCATCTGGTACACAACTCAATACTTGCTCCTGGACGCGGCACACGCATCGGTCCTTAACCGACACAGGCAGAGCTACTCGACCAATACCTCGTCTTGTCGCTGCCTAACCCCTCTGCCCGGTCTCATCTTTATAAATGTAAAGTTTAGTTTGCTTCCTTTCCTAACCACACTTATGATATTCTGGACTATATCTCGCGAGTAGATTCCAACTACTCGTCTTCTACCGGATGCCCTAGTCTATTTAGCATGGCCTTATTCTACAGCGATGACACAATTCTACCCTCGACCGTAGGGTTCATTTTTGGTTATGCAAGTGGGGTATAAAACATCCTTGACCTAATGCACATACAAACTTTGACCAATAGTAGTGAACAAAAGGAAAACTTTAAAAACAGCTTAAATGCAAACCAGGGCTTGCCTTGGTTTTGCAGGTAACTAAAGTCAGTTGAGAGAAAGTCAGTTTCTGATGTCTTGAAGTTCACTCCTGCCCTTCTTGTTCCTTGATCCAAGTTCACCTCCTCCTTCTTCACTTTCCACGTTTAATCACTACACGTTATGAATATGCATACATGTTCACTTATAAAACTTTTTGCTAACAAATGCTAAAGTCAAGTTTAAAACTGGAACTGTGTTCAAGAATTTAAAATGACACTGGGGGTGGTGGTTTGGGTGTGTGTCTAAGCACTAAGATCAAGTGATGAGTGGGGTTTCATCACTTGGGTGGGAATCAACTAATGATGGAACAGAACTCTACTGATCCAGGGCCCCAATGGAGCTGGAAATTTTCTTATGAGTTCCTTTTCACAAAAAAGTCCTCTGGACCAAAATTCAGAATATTTTACTAAGTAGATCACCCAGAATAATTCCTTAAGCATCTAAGCCAAAAGGAGTTAATCTTGAATAAATTTGCACTTTCATGCAAATCCAAGTGAAGTACAATTTCATAAATAGCTTAGGGAGCATGCATGAATTTTCCTAGGATTTGTGGAGCTAAGGAATGCCCATAACTGAATTTCCAAGTTTTGGAAAATCCTCTGAAAATGTTTCTGTATTCATTTGAATACAGAAACTTGAAATCAGAATTACCCTAACAAAATCAACTCCAAATGAGTTGAAACTTTTACCGGAGTCTTCTAATCTCCTAAAGAATATCCTGGCAAAATTTGGGGATTTTGGATGAACCAAACTCCCTCAAAAATTCTTTTGCTAAAAAGCTTTAAAGAATTCTACAGAATTTTCTATTGCTTTTCATACAAATTAGGTTGCATATTTGGGGATGGTTATTCATCCTGAATCCAACCCAATTCGAATCACTAAATTTGGAGCTTCCTAGCAAAAGTTATGAGGTTCTAAAGTTTAAACTAAATCGGGGAAATGTTTAAACTCTGACAGTGGCCCCATCCTCACGTGTCAGCTTCTGAATTCCGGCCACACGGGGCCACAGACCCGTCCCTGCGTTGTCACAGACCGATCCAAGGCCACAGAAAATCCCATTCCCTCGCAACAGAGACTGACGTGTGGGCCAGCCCCAGTCTTCGTCTTCCTCCGGCTCCCGCGCGACCCCGTCGCCGGGCTCTCCGGAGACCTCGCCGGGAAGGGGTTCCGGTCCTCGGAACTTGTTGATTTTCGCCACCACTGCATATTTTCGCGCGAGGAACACGTTGCCGGCCTTACCTCCGATCGAAGGTGGCCGGAAACTTAAGTGCAACGGCGACAGCGGCGGTGGCCACTCCGGCGATGTCGCTAGGGCGTTATACTAGACCAAACACGTAGCCGTTTGCGTGTACAGCACCACCGCACCGAGTAGAACACGGACCCAACCGCCGATCTCACTGGAACTCACCGGAAGTATGACCTCACCGTCGGGCTAGGTCAAAATCCGGCAAAATTCGAAAAACTGGATGAACAGCGGTTTTGCTTGATGGTTCTCGGTGGTTCTTGATCCTATGAACGCGCATGGGGGTATAGAAGGTGTATGCTACGTAGGGTGGGGAGTGGTTCGACGTTTGAGATGAATTCACCGAGTTTCTCCCCTCGGCCATTATCGTATGTCGTCGGCAAAACTGAAATTCCGGCAAGCACGGTCCGTGACACGCTGCTGGCGTTGTTGTGAAGCGAGAAGAGTTGCTGGCGCACCTTTTTGCTTTTGCAACTCGATGGGAGATGCTCTGTGGTGGCCGGGCGACGTAATCTTTTTGCGGCGGCTCTCTTCGGCGCTGTGGAGGAGAAATGAGCTCGCTGTCGCAGTTTCCGTGGGGTTAGATCCGGTTTCGTGCGTCGGCCACGCTCAGTGAGGTCTGGCGATGCTGTGTAGAGGCTCGTCACGGCGGGTGCCTCGTCGGGGTGGTCGGCTGTCGATGAACTGTGTGACTTCTTCCGCGCGGGAGCCACTCGGTGATGTAAAACCCGAGATGGCATCGGTAGTGGTGGGGGTGGCTGTGTGGGGCGACACTCGGTGGGATCGATAAGGGCGAGGGAAAACCGCCTCTGGAGCTGCTTGGGAGCTGGCGGCAGCGCTGCCCCGGTGGCGCGCGCGTGCTGCGCCCGGCGCTTCGGTGCCTTCGAGCAAAAAACAGAGAACCGGTTGAGTTAGTCTGAACAGGGAAAAGTGTTGCTGAAGTGCTAAGTCTTCCCCCTCTCCTCAATGACAATTGGGTCCCACTCATCTCCTCTCCTAAATATCCCAATTTTGGCACATTGTAAACTTCAGCTATTAGGGATCCCAATTCAAGGCCATTTTGCCATTTGACAATTTGTGCCACAGTTTCAAGTTTAAATTCAAATTTGGACGAAATTTACAAGTCCTCTTGATATTCATATCCAAGCACCTCCAAATTTCCTCCAAATTGGTCTCCCTCATAATTTGAACCTGAGGAACTCAAATATGCCACCTGATTCTTGAGTTGGCTATTGCAAATATACTTTTTCAAACAACAGTTTTAAATTTTCTCTTTTGAAAATGCCCTTCTTCTTTTTGAAGTGCACCTCTTAGTTCAAACTGAAATTCAAGTTGTATTGCACATGCCAACACTTTCATGAGTAGACAAAAGTTTTTGTAAGTCGCATTTTTCATGAATAGAAACACAATGACGTTCAATCATCCGTTCCTTTGCATTCACGTTTTTGGGACTTTTACAGTCCATCGATCTTGGTGAATTCTTCTCTGCTCAGTGATGATGTGATTACTGCAACGGCTTGTGCATTTCTGTGAATCTATTGTTCTTGTTCCGGAGTGAGTTCTTCATCCGTGTCTGGGATATCTATTCCTGTGCAGACAATATGCCAAAGGCTAGGATTCAAGGATATTAGATGCACTTTCATGTTGTACTTCCACATGGTGTAGTCACTTCCGTCAAACTGCGGAGGCCTTCCCATAGGAATGGAGAGATAGTGATTATTTGAATTGAGACGGTTGTAGTTGTAAGGATATCGGGAGTAGTCATGATGACCACTCCCATCGTCTTTTCTTCCTCTTTTCCCTTTTGTGCCATTAATTTCTTTCTCAGTAGTGCCTTTAGCTGTCTCACTTCTTCATCGTCTTGTGGACTTTCTTTCAGCACATCGAAGGCTTTGGCTTCTTGCTCCTCATCATTGATGTTCGTCTTCAGGATATCGTTGTTCTTCTCAAAGGCCATTGATCTCTCCGAGATGTGAGTTTCGTTGATGGAGAACCTTGCTCTGATACCAATTGAATGTGGCGTAGAGGGGGGTGAATAGGACTTACAGAGTTTCCTGCACACTTAAAGTAATTATCAAAAACTTGCTTGACCGGACTAGTCCGGTTGTGTGAGCGGACTAGTCCGGTGTGCCTGAAGTGTGTATATTGTATTAAGTGTTGTGCAGGAGAATTAACTTATTTAGCAGCGGAAATAAGAACAACAATTATTTTATTTTGAGTTTACAACGTAAGGTGTGATTATGCCCGTGAATGAAACTTAGCAATTTAAAATATGAAGTTTAGCAACTAGATGTTCTAATCAACAAAAATAAAGAGGCCTGCGAGACACAAATTTTACCGAGGTTCGATCTCACCAAGAGATCTACGTCCTCGTTGAGGAAGCTCACACAGAGCCGGGTCTCTAAACCTTTCCCTCTTCAAGTCACCACACAAGGCCGACTTGACTCCACTAGCACGGGTAATCACCGAGTTTGTGGGGCAACCTCACACGTTGAGGGCTCCCACGAGAATTACAATGAAAAAGTGATCAAATACACTCAGATTACAATGCAGAATATGAGTGTAGAGAGATCAAACCCCAAGAGCTCACAACGAAGGAACGACGATCTCCCAATCCCAAATCCAAGTGTTTAATTGATTTTCACCTTTTTTGCACTTTAGATGTGTGGGGAGATGTGTTTTTGGGCTCTTGGGACAGGTGGCGGCGCTAGGGTTTGAGTTTCTAGCAGTATGAGTCGTGTCTCTCCGTTGGAAGGCCGTGGATCACCAATTTATATGGTTTCCAAAAAAGTTATCATTGTAAAACCTAATACCGGACTAGTCCGGTGTATGTTCGGACTTGTCCGGTCTACTTCCAGTGAGCTAAGCGGACTAGTCCGGTCTAAAATAGGACTTGTCCGGTGCTATGTGAAGTGGGATTCCAGAAAGTTTAGCGGACTAGTCCTGTCCCATGGACGGACTAGTCCGCAGTCCCCTAAAGAGGACAACAGAAACATGAGCGGACTAGTCCGGTCTAAAAACCGGACTTGTCCGGTGCATTCCAGTAAGCTGACCGGACTAGTCCGGTCCATGAACGGACTAGTCCGGTGTCCAGTGGATTTTAGTTGATTTTTAAACCCCTTTCCCATACGCAAAGTCATGAGCTCTTGGGATGTGTCTCTCACACACACCCTATACATTTAAATCTACTTTGCTCTTCTAAATTCCACTAAAGTCTTCCTTTTCGGGCACCACTCCATTTTTCACCTTTTTTGTGTGCACCGAGCTAGTTCGCTTTGTTTGTCCTGCAATCATTTCATTAGGATCTCATATTCTTGTCATCAATTCTCCAAAACCCACAAGGGATACCCTAGATGCACTTTCAAATTGTTCATTTAGTGGGGTGTGACGTCGATGCGTCACCAGAGCATGTCGGTACTACGTCCTCGCAAAAAAAACCTATACCCGACTTAGCCGGCTTCGTTATTTCAGTGGCACTAAGCGTCTCTTGCACACGGATGCTACACGTATACCGTCTCGTGGTTAGACTACCTGCAAATAACTCAAGCAATCGTCAGACTCGGCTGCACACCGAGCCCGGTATCCATAAAGTTCATACACCCGGCCGTCATCACTCGCCCGGATGTTCTCAAGCCAAACACGCCTTGAGTTACGTGTTCACGTTTCAACACGTGACGGAGTCTCCCAAATTGCACCACGCACGCCAGGGATAGACGTTGCTCGAATACCCCAAACGACATGAAGAGTCATAGAGGATACCAAACCGGGTTGGGTTACCTGCCACCCATGGGGCTCCACCCTTCAGCTTGTGCGCACTGGTGGACAGCGCTTACGTGCACCCCCCAAGACATACACGTCCCGAGATGCACGGTTTTCCGACATAATCAAATAGGTTAGTATGCCACTTTTTATACGCTAATAACATCCTTATACGGGCTACTAACTCGTTCCTCATTGGATTTTTGAAAAAGATGACCTTTGTAGTGTGTTCAACCTCAAGCGAGCTCTGATACCAATGCTGACACGACCCCACGGTCTTGTCGAGCTAGGATCACGCTGAGGCGTGCTGCATTGCACAACACCGGATAACACACATCAAAGATACAAAGCGGAAGCAAACCTTTTCTTACATAAAGTGGTTTATGAACATTTTTACATCAAAATAGGTCCAGTTTACACTCACGGGCGTAGACTACGCATCAAGTTCACGTTCAGCCCATGAACGTGTCCTTGCTAGCACACACGCACACTAACACGGCGGTGTGCACGACTCCTACTCGACGGGGTTCCCCTCTCGGGGTTCCGTCTCCTCCTCGGGAGTCCCTTCCTCATAGGACCCTGCAAAAGCTTCAAACACAAGCAGTGAGCATGAAGGCTCAGCAAGACTGACCCGTCTCTCCTAAACATGGAACTTCTACATGAGGGGTGATGGGTACATGAGATAAAAACAAGTTGCAAAGGACTCGCCTAATTAGTGGAACCTTACTTTCAAGTTTTAGCAGCAGGTGGTAGAGAACCTTACGCTAAGGCACATGAGAGAGCCGCAATCAAACAAGAAACACATTTCTCTCATGTACTTTGCCCAAAGTTGAAAGGAACTTTAATTAGCTCTAAACTACAGCAAATCATTAACAATCAAAGTCCATCTTTCAATCAGCAAAATTTTAACATGTAACTAGCCTGTTCTTTCTACGTCACGGTACAGTGAACAAGTGGTACTCACTGACCGTGAGGGACGGCGATTATAATCGATTTACACCTGCAGGGTTACCTGAATAACCCGTCACGTACGCCCGTACTCGATGTTGCCTACAACAACCATCACGGACGCCGTACGCAACCACCTTTCACCCGTTAGCCAAATGTTGAACCGGTATGTCAAAGTGTTTGGTCGACACTTCCCCCGGGCCTGCACTGGGCAGCCCGCGGAGGTTCTTTTTTCGGTGGGGCTAGTCCCTAGCGGAGAGCTTGCGCAGATGGACGAGTTAGTGAGAGCTTGACACGGCGAGTTTTACGTGGTTCAGGCCGCCGGAGCGTAAAACCCTACGTCCACGGCGAGCTATGGAGCTCGCTGTATTGCTTGCTGCTCGGGGCCGGAGGCCTGAGCTTGGGGGTGAGTTACAGCTTGGGAGTGTATGGCTAGCGTATGAGTTGCGAAGTGCGAACCCTTGCTATCGACGCCTACCCGAGCCTTTTATAGTCGAAGACTCGGGCGTCTTACAAGGGGAGCCGGGACCCGACAGGTGGTCCCGGGAAGATTGTCTATTATCTACCATATCTGCAGTTATGCCGGTAGTTGCGTCTGGTCGAAGGCTTATGAGTCTTCATCTTGCCGCCCTGCCCATGCCGCATGCTAGTCGTAGTGGTTGATGACGGCGCAGGCGGCATGGGATGTCTTGTCGCGGTGTTTATTGGCTGACAGGTTCTGACACCGCGCGCCAGTCTGTGATGCGACTGGGCGCAACGGCACCTGACAGAAGCGTGCTCCGCGTCTCCGCGTCTTGGGAAGACGCGGGCCTTGAATACCTTGTACGGGCAAGGTATGGGGCGTATTTACGCCCGCTGCCTATCGCTCGGGGCAGGCAGCGTCGTTCTGCTGCCACGTGGCGGGCCCGGAACCCTTCTCAGAGAAGAGAAGGGTCAGTCCCGCGGGGCACGTGGAGCCTCCGGACCTCTCCCCGCGGAGGGGGAGGCTCGGCTTCTGTTGGCCACGTGGCGGGCCCGGAGCTCTCCTCTGAGGAGAGGGAGGTCCGGCCCCGCTGGACACGCGGCGCCTTCGGACCTCTCTCCCGTGGAGGGGGAGGACCGGCTTCTGTATGCCACGTGGCGGGCCCGGAGCTCTCCTCTGAGGAGAGGGAGGTCCGGCCCCACCGGACGCGTGGCGCCTTCGGAGCTCTCCCTGCGGAGAAGGGCGAGTTCCTTAGGCATTTTACCCTGTGAGCGGGGGTACCCCATATCCCAGGTACCGACACGGTCCAATCGTCCCGAGCAAGAGGTCTCTGCATGCGCATCTCCGTGCCGCCAGCCGATTTACACTTCGAGCTCTCAACCTACCCTCTGAACGACCAGCTATGCCTCAACACCCAGCTACCCGAGTTACATCGGTTTCCCGATTTCCATATAGCTGGTAGGTCTTCGGTACTGTTCTAGCTTGTTCAACAGGCCCGCACACGGCATGGTCCTCAATCGACACAAACAGAGCTATAGCACACAGGCCCCAAAGTCCTGCTGCCCTTACTCTCCGCTCGGTCTCATTTTTCTTGCCATGTGTATCATGTGCTATCTCTACCCGAGTCGAGTGCCTCTAGCCTATGATCGCGAGTAGTTCCAACTACTCGACTTGTACCGAATCCTACCCTAACTTAGCTTTGCAGTAGCTAACGGGGTCTGCAATCCTAAACCCAACCCATGGGTTTTCTTGGCTATGCAATTGGGTTTCCAAACAAGACTATAATGCAAGGAATCATAATACTCAAGTAAGTGCTCAAAACAATAAAAATTTGTAAAAAGGTTAATGCAAACCGGAGCTTGCCTTGCTGCTCTTGGTCGTAGGCTAGCTGATCCTCCGGAGTAACGAAGTATAGGACTTCGGGTTCCTCGTCGACCTTAGCGACTACACGATATAAGAAGTACATGTATCAATTAAATGCATTTGGATTGAGTTTTAAATTGTGAACCTTCTAAGTCTCACTAGACAGACCCAAAGACTGTGAAACTTTTACTGTGGCTTGGTTACAACATAAACAGAGACTTGGTCAAGTTTTAGTTGCAGCAAAGCTCATTTGAGCCCTCCGCAATTAATTATATACTTGACCTTAATTGAAGGCTTTTAGGGTGTTCTAAGGATTTTCATGAAACAAGCTATGACTTTCTGAAAACTAGATTTTCAGAGGGTTATAATGGAGTTGGTATCACTTAATTTGAAGGTTCCTAGCTAGAGATAAGAGCTAAACAATTTCAGAGAAAATTCTGAAAATGTTTCTGAACATTTTCTATTTTCTCTGGAACAGTTTCACTAATCAAACCATTAGGTGGATTAAATGAGCTCAATTGGATCTGACATTTTTATGGTAGTTCAGGGATATTTTGGTGAACATCCCAGCAAAATTTCAGAATTTTCCTCCAAGGAATTCTCCAGTTAAAATTCCAAACAGTTTAAATTTTGAGGAATTAATTCTGGAGAATTAAGGATTTTCATGAAGTGAAACTTGATTTTCTAGAAAGTGCTCAGAGAGCGAAATCCAAAAAAATTTGGTTCACTCAATTTGGAGTTTCCTAGCCCAAGTTATGAGGATTTGAAGTTTCAATGAAATCTGAAAATGGGGAAAAGTTTAAATCTGCCGGTGGGCCACGGGGACACGTGTTGCGCGCTGAGACGTCGGCACACGGGAGACTACGGGGTTTCTGCGCGCCAGCGCACCGGATCCGAGCCGCAGCCTGATCCCGATTTGAATTTTTAAGTAGCTGACAGCCGGGCCCCGCGTCTTCTTCTTCCTCCCGCCCTCTGCTTCGCGCCCGCACGCTCCCCCCTCGCCGGAGCAGACGGCAGCTCGCTGGACTGGCGTTCCCGGCCGCTGCCCAGCCCGAGACTCGCTGCCAGAGGGTTCAGGGCATCGAGGAACACGTTGGTGGGCTCTGTTTGGGCTGCCGGTGGCCGGAACCAGCTCGCCGACGTGCGACGGCTACTGCTGTGGTTCGGCACCGTTGTCCGAGGTCTCTAGCCCGCCATCGCTTGCGCCGATGGGCTCTACATCACCAGCGCAGCTCTAGGAAGCTCGGCATGACCTCAGAGTAGCTCGGGAGTTACCGCAAATACGGTTTCACCGTGCGACCGAACGGTTTCGCGGCGGACACTCCTAATAGAGCTTAAATCCCACCGCTCTGAGGCGTTCTCATGCGATGTATGCTAAAGGAGAATTGATCGCTGGCTAATCCAGCATACATGTGCAAAATTTGATGACTCAAGGAGGAATAGAGAAGGAGAATTTTAAAGAACTCTACCAGAAGCTCGGGTTGAGGTCGCCGGAGCAAAACCTCGGAATTCGCCGGCGAGAGCTCACGGCGTGGCTCGAGCCTCAGGTGGAAGCAGCGTGGAGTCCGTGCGCTCCTTTTGCCGCCCTTGCTCGGCCATGGAAGTGGCTGTAGTGTGCTGCCCACGTGGGACCGATCGCCGTTCTTCAGCTAAGTCGCGGCGGTCATCGTTGATCACGGGAACAGGAGCCGAAACCCGGTGGTTCAGGCGTTGGGAGAGTGGTGCTTGAGTTCAGGGTGCTGCCTAGCAGCTCAGGGGAACGAGGGGTGGCTGTTTGCTCCGTTCTCCCGATCGACCGAGAGCTCGGGGAGAAGGAATGCCGCTGCCCGCTGTCGCCCGTGAGGATAAGAAGGCAGCCGGGTCTTCGTTCGGCTGAGGCGGTGAGGGTCACGTGGGGGCATGAGAAGGCCGCCCTGGCCGCCAGCGCACGAAGGAGGAAGCAGCTGGTGGCGTCGGTTCCTCCTCGGTGGCAAACCCGGCGGCTGCTCGGTGGAATTTCCCACCGAGGCTGTGACTTTGTGTGCAAGTCACCCCCTCTTAGCTCTATGACATGTGGGTCCCACCCTCAATTTTAACCTCTGAACTTAACTCAAATTCACTGTTGTAAACAGTAGTTCCCACAAAGCCCCTGGTGATTTAAATTATCAAACTTTGAGCCATTTGAATTGGTTAGAATTCAAATTGGGTTTGGTTTGGATAAATTTCAGCACATGTTCAGTTTGAAATTCAAATACAGTTTGAATTTGCCCCACTTAGCTCATGTCAAGATCAACTCCAAATGGAGTGAAAATTGGTGGGTGAGCTCACAAAATGTGCTGAGTAAGAATATGTCTCCCACTTTTGAATTCATGGGATAAAAACAGTTTGAATTTGAATGTAGTTTCAAACTGCCCTCTTTCTAGCTATGCCCAAAATGACCTCAAAAGGTTTTGAATTTGGGTGAAACTTGGCATGGACATTCCTAGCAATGTGTAGGAGTTTTTCATATGCCCAGCCCCTATATATTACATGTGGGAAATACCACTTTTGCAATATGTGAGTTTATTCCCTAATGAGCATGTTGATGGTGGTTACTTGCTCTTCAAATGTGTTCATCAACTTTCTTCAAATGAGGTGTGTGTGTGGTGATGAACACTTTAAATATGTGTCCAAAAACTGAGGCCCTTACACATCCTAGGACGCTTAGATTGGCCTTGAAACTACCTTGACATAGGGAACCATCCTTGAATAGGAGTTGTGTGAGCCCTTGTAATGATTGTTTGTGATTGTGTGCTTAGTGTGAATTGTGGGACGTCTCAAAATGTTGTCCATATCCACACATAAGTAGAAAGAGGTGTGAGATATTTCGGCACTTGTTCAAAATCCTCATATGGGCTAATATATATAGTCCAACTCACCTTGATGCATATAGTGAGGAAATCTACCTAAAACTTTCTAACCTTCTATTCTATTTCAATCTCTCTCACAGATGGTGAGAGGAAACGCCGGCCGAAAGAACGTCCGTGACAACCAAGAGGATGGTCACGATGAAGCTCCTGTTAACCCCGGAGCTGGCGAGAACCACCTGGAACGGTTGATGGCCATGCAGAACCAACTAATGCAAACTATGATCCAAACTTTGGGTCAATTGCAGGCCAACAACAACAACCCTGTTCCGGCACCACCACCACCACCACCGCCGGCTCATAACAGGCTGGGAGAGTTCATGAGGACTCGACCACCCACCTTTGCTCAAGCCAACGACCCCATGGAGGCCGACGACTGGTTAAAATCCATGGAGAAGAAGCTTGCCATAGTGCAGTGCAATGACAGAGAGAAGGTTCTCTTTGCGTCACATCAACTTATGGGAGCCGCCGCTGACTGGTGGGATGCCCTGAGCAACGCTCATGTCGACCAGGAGACGATCACTTGGACTGAGTTCAAGAAAAGTTTTTGCTCTCATTACATCCCTGCTGGTGTAATGATGCTCAAGAGACAGGAGTTCAAAGGTCTCGCCAAGGACAGAGAAGTGTGAATGAGTACCTCAACATGTTCACTCAACTGTCCCGGTATGCCCCCGAAGATGTCAACTCAGACCAGAGGAAGCAATACCTGTTCATGAGAAGGTTGAACAACGAGATTCAGGTTCAGCTCCTCAACAATGACTACGCAAGCTTTCAGAAAGCTGGTTGACAAGGCTATAGTGGTTGAAAGCAAGATCCGAGAGATCGAGCGAGAGTGCAAGAGGAAGATTCCATACCAGCCCCAAGGGAGCAACGTACGACCTCGGTACATGCCCCCAGCTGCACCGCAGTATGAATCGACCACTCCTGCATACCGCCCTAGTCAGCCACCACAGAAACAACCCGTTGCACCAGCACCTCGTGTGCCCATGCCTCCTGTGCCCCGACCTAACATGGGCGCTCCTGTTCAAAACCCCCGCCCCAACATATCTGCTGCCGTGGGCAACAGGGCATGCTTTGCATGCGGGGAAATAGGACACTTCGTGAACCAGTGCCCGAGGAGAGGTCCTGGACAGCAAGGCAACGTGCCCAAACAGAACCCGCGACCGAACGGAGGAGACAATCAAGGAAACCGGGGACAGCAGAACTATGCTCGCGGTAACGTGAACCATGTCTCTACTGAGGAAGCACAACAGGCTGAGGACGTCATAATTTGTATGTTCCTTGCCAACTCCAACCCAGCCACCATCTTATTTGATTCTGGAGCATCACATTCCTTCATATCATCCAAGTATGTTGCCAAGCATAATCTACCCATATCCCACTTAAAATGTGCTATGTTAGTTAATTCTCCCAGAGGAGAAATGAGGACTAATATAGTATGTCCGAAAGTAAGCCTTAAAATAAGGGGGGTAGACTTCCTTGCCAACCTTATTGTCTTGGATTCCCAAGGGATTGACATAATACTCGGGATGGATTGGTTAAGCAAGCACAACGGAGTAATCCAATGTGCTGAAAGGAGCTTGCAGTTGACAAATGAGCACGGTATTCGTGTTGAGTTTGAGTCAGCCCAACAAACGACCGAAAAGGCAATCTTGAACCACGTTGAAGGAGCCACATTGGACATCATTCTAGTGGTTCAAGAATTCTCGGACGTGTTTCCAGAGGAGCTTCCAGGTATGCCCCCTGATCGGGACATTGAGTTTGCCATTGATTTGGTACCCGGAACTGCACCCATAGCAAAGAGACCCTATAGGATGCCCGTCAATGAACTGGTAGAACTCAAGAAGCAAATTCAAGAGCAGTTGGAGAAGGGTTTTATACGTCCAAGCTCGTCACCATGGGGAGCTCCTGTGCTCTTCGTAGACAAGAAGGATGGGACCCAAAGGATGTGCGTGGACTATAGGTCTCTCAACGAGGTGACAATCAAGAACAAATACCCTCTGCCCCGTATAGAGGACCTATTCGACCAAATGAAAGGAGCCCAAGTGTTCTCCAAGATTGATCTTCGGTGGGGATAGTTCCAGCTGAAGATTAAGCCTTCCGTTATACCCAAGACTGCCTTTCGAACACGGTATGGTTCGTATGAATATACTGTCATGTCTTTTGGGCTAACAAATTCACCCGCATACTTCATGTACCTCATGAACAAGGTTTTCATGGAGTACTTGGATAAGTTCGTCGTGGTCTTCATCGACGACATTATGGTGTATTCAAAAAGTGAGGAGGAGCATGAAGAACATTTGAAGTTGACCTTACAGAAAATGCGTGAGCATCGATTGTATGCCAAGCTTAACAAGTGTCAATTTTGGCTAAAGGAAATATAGTTCCTAGGCCACATTATCTCCGAAGAAGGGGTATCGGTTGATCCCGGTAAAGTGAGAGATGTTCTGAAATGGGACCAACCGCAAAACGTGAGGGATATTCAGAGTTTTCTTGGGATGGCTGGATACTACCGACGCTTCATTAAAGACTTCTCTAAGATAGCAAAGCCTATGACGGAGATGCTAACGAAGGGGAAAGCCTTTCGATGGACACCAGCATGCCAAGAAAGTTTTGAGGAGCTCAAGAAAAGGCTAACCACAGCGCCAGTTTTGGTATTGCCGGACGTAAGCAAGAGCTTTGACATATATTGTGAAGTATCCAGACAGGGGCTCGGATGTGTGCTCATGCAAAAAGGACAAGTGGTAGCCTATGCCTCACGACAATTAAAGAAGCATGAGCTCAATTATCCTACACATGACTTGGAGCTAGCAGCAGTAGTGCATGCGTTGAAGATTTGGAGACATTATATCCTTGGTCATCGATGTGAGATCTATACGGATCATAAAAGCCTCAAGTACATATTTCCAAATGGACTAGAATTTGAGGCAACGTCGATAGTTGGAACTCATCAAAGATTACAATGTTGGAGTCAACTACCACCCTGGAAAGGACATTGTAGTAGCTGATGCATTGAGCCGAAAGGGAGCGTGCCACCAACTCACGGTTCTGGAGCTACCACCCGAACTACGAAAGGAGTTTGAACGGTTACACCTCGGATTCTTGAACAACATGGAAGTGATGGAGATCCACTCTTCATTGGAGCAAGAGATAAGAGATGGCCAAGCAACGGATGAGGAGATCAAGGAGATCAAGGAAAGGATCCGACAAGGAATAGAGAAGGATTTCAAAGAAGATGAGAAGGGTACGCTTTGGCTAGGAAAAAGGATTTGTGTGCCTAACGTGAAGCACCTCCACGACATGATATTGAAAGAGGCACATGATTCACCCTATTCCATACATCCTGGAAGTACCAAAATGTACAAGGCTTGAAAACTTGTTATTGGTGGGATGGTATGAAAAGGGATATAGCCGAATACGTTGCCCTATGCGACACATGCCAACGGGTGAAGGCCGAACATCAAAGACCCGCTGGATTGTTGCAACCCTTGAAGGTACCCGAGTGGAAGTGGGAGGACATCAATATGGATTTCATCGTCGGATTGCCACGTACTCTGTCGGGTTATGATTTCATCTGGGTTATCGTGGACCGATTGACGAAAATCGCCCATTTTCTCCCTATAAGGGCCAATTACAACGTTGCACAATTAGCCGAGTTGTACATGGAGCAGATCGTGTGCCGTCATGGAGTCCAGAGGAGGATAGTCTCAGATCAAGGTTCTCAGTTTACCTCTAGGTTCTGGAGGAAGCTGCAGAAGGCTATGGGTACACGACAGGATTTTAGCTCTGCCTATCACCCACAAACCGATGGACAAACCGAAAGGACAAACCAAATTTTGGAGGACATGTTGAGAGCTTGCGCCTTGTAACGTGGGCGTAGTTAGGATAGGAGTTTACCGTATGCCAAATTCTCCTATAACAACAGCTATCAAGCTAGCTTGAAGATGTCGCCTTTCAAAGCATTATACGGTAGACGGTGTAGAACACCACTGTTCTGGAACGAAACCGGAGAGAACCAGGTATTTGGACCCGAAGTGCTACAAGAGGCTGAAAGGCAAGTCCAAACGATACGGGAGAACTTAATGGCTGCTCAATCACAACAGAAAGACAATGCGGACAATAGGCGAAGGAAGTTGACTTTCGAAGTAGGAGACTTCATATACCTTAAGGTATCGCCTATCCGTGGCCAACGACGTTTCAACGTCAAAGGCAAGCTAGCACCTCGCTACATCAGACCATTTAAGATTTTGGACAAGCGAGGAGAAGTAGCCTATCAACTAGAGCTCCCAACGCACCTCTCCGATGTACATGACGTGTTTCATGTATCCCAGCTCAAGAAGTGCTTGAGAGTGCCAGTGGAACAAATACCGATGGAAGAGCTCGAAATTCAAGAAGACCTGACCTATACGGAGCACCCTATCTGAATTTTGGACGTAAAGGAAAGGGTCACCAGGAACAAAGTGATCCGATGGTGCAAGGTACAATGGAGTCATCGCACCGAAGCTGAAGCCACATGGGAGCGTGAAGACGACATCAAGGCAGAATTTCCTTATCTGTTCTCTACTAACGAATCTCGAGGGCGAGATTCAATTTAAGGGGGGTAGAATTGTGACACCCTCATTTCTGGTGCCAGCCTATATTCATGTTTTATGAAGAGAAAACATTTTACAAAAAGTAGGAACAGAGAAAAATATCAAAAGGATAGCCAATAAGAGTCGAATCCAGTTCACCGAGAGCGCCGAAGACAACTTACCGCAACCCGCTGGCCACGTGGCGTGTTCAAAGCTCATCCCTGCGAAGTGGGGAGAGGTCCGCCGCTAATCTGGCTACGTGGAAGGATCGGGGATCATCTCCGCTAAGGGGGAGAGGACCGACCCTGTGGGACACGTGTTGCTCGGAGCAAGCCTCTGCGGAAGAAGCAAAGGCATTTCCACAGGACACATGTCACCTTTGGAGCTAGTCACCACGGAAATCAGAGGACCAGTCGCACGGGATTCGTGTCGATCTCGGAGCTCACCTCCGAGAGGTCCGGTTCTATTGGACACGTGTCGCCACCGGAGCTTATCTCCGGGAGGTCCATCACTGTTGGACACGTGTTAACCTCGGAGCTACCTCCGGAGTTGGGTAATGCTGGAGCTACCTCCGGAGAGAGGAAAGGTCGGGCACTGACACGTGGCGTGTGCGGAGCCACCTCCAAATATGAAAGGAGGTCCCGACCACCAGGATACGTGGCGCACGCGGAGCTCACCTCCAAAGGAGAGGGAGGTCTCACTCGCTTGACACACGGCACCACCAGAGCTCGTCTCTACGGAGAAGGAGAGACCAGGCCCAATGGACACGTGGAGCTTTTGGAGCTCATCACCGAGGAGGTAACGAGTTCTGGAGCGGTTTTGGATTCTGTACGCGTAGAAATATTGGTACGGAGAAGAAACCGACCTGAATTCAACAATGTTACCACACCAAATCAACTAAAGATAAGGTGTTAGGATTCAACGACGATATGAATAGGACTCTTATTCGGAATCCAATCAGAATAGGACTCTTCTCTTCCCGATTATAAATAGAACCCAGAACCTCTGGCTGAAACCACGAACTTCTTTTCCAACTCCTAAGCTGACGACTTAGAGCCCTAGCCCCAACTCGCCGAGAAAGCCATCGTCGGAGTTCAGCGAGGAAAAATCGCCGGAAGAGAGCCCAACGATCTGAGAAGGACCGAAGACCGAGAAGAACGTAAGGTAGGTCTCCAATACCACCTTACGACATTGTTGTGTTTTCTTTGCATCTGTTCTTCGATTCCTTTCGAACAGAGGCTTTCTCGTGGACAGATCACTTGTTGATCGGGTTGATCTAAAGACAGGGTCATCGCCACGTCCACATCTGATCCGAACACCGCTGTTCATCATAAATCTGTGGGGGACCACAGGACCTCGTTGGGTGGTGCCGTGATATGCGGCACTCAACAGCACACAGGTCGAAGAAACACATCATATTACATAAATAGTTTGCGGAAGCATGCAAGAAAGTTTTACAAATACTTGTATCAGAGTAGGCTGCAGCGGAAGACTATCACTCTCATGACTCATTCTAAAGCAACAAAGAAACGGTCCAGCCCGCGGACGTTTCTTACTAGCAACACGAAGAACAATCTGCAGCGCGAGGATGCTCTTTGAGTAAACACACGGAGGTGCCCGAGTCTCATCGGCATCCCTTCTCTTAAGCACGAAGTCAAATACCTGCAAAACAACTCGGATAGCATCTGTGAGCATAACGCTCAGCAAGACTTAACTGTCACCCTAAATATTAAACTCTAAGTGAGGTTATGAACCTAACATAGGATGTCATAAGCATAATTAAACTCGCCTAAAATTGAATCCTTACTTTCAGGTATTAATTGCAGCATTTTAAGTAACCCTGAACACGCCACATCGGGAGTCCACAATCATACAAGAAACGCTTTCCCCCGATGTAAATTGCTCATGGCATAAAAGAATCGAGTTTGCACTAGCCTATTTATCGAGATCCAAAACAAAGGTAGGATAATACTTCACATCAAAATGATTAGTTCCTTTCTCATGCAAGTTCTTACAACGTCACGACTGTGAGAACAAGTATGCTCGGTCCATTCCGCGAGCGACGGTGATTCGAATCAACGACACCCGGACTACACGACACGTACGCCCGTACTCGACGTTGCCTACAACAACCATCACTGACGTCGTACGTGGCAGCCATTGCCCCATTTCACCCCCGCTGAATCGATTAAGTCACCCCGTACAGTAGCTACTCTCATGGTGCACCTACCAACATGAGATGTCATGAGAATATTCCCCACATACTGCACACCGGCCGTCCGCCTGAGGCGACCCGAAAAGTCCCAACGACAGCTTCCCGAGGTACATCGGTTTACTGGGTCCCATATAGCCAGCATGAGTCCGGTACACAACTCAAACTTGTTCAACAGGGCCGCATACAGATCGGTCCTTGACCGACACGGACAGGTCTACAGCACCCAGGCCCCTATGTCCTGCTGCCCCTACAACCTTCCGGTCTCAACTTTAACTTGCTAATTCAATTATGAACCAATCCCGTATGCCCCTGTTGTTCCTGAAACTGCGAGTAGCATCTCACCACTCGACTTCTACCGAACCGTACTTAAGCATGGCAGTTCTACACAGTGAAAGACACCTACCCAATACTCCATGGGTCATTTGGCTATCCAAGAGGAGTATCAAACACTAGACCTAATGCATAATTCATATCCTGACCGAAAGTGAATACAAAACAAAAACTTAACAGTTGTTAAATGCAAACTGGAGCTTGCCTGTTTTGCAGGCTAGTCGTATATAACAGTTAGTGTCCTTGCAGATCCACCCTTGATTCTCCGGAGCTTGATCCACTTCGATGAATCGCTCCTTTGAGTCCCCTTCGTTGTGGTTCCTATTGAAATGCATATGCACATGTTTTATAGAATGTAATGGAAAGAAGTTATAGAATTAATCTCTTAGGAACAGAGGTTGTGTGGAAAAGCCAAGCATGGCTTGGTTTGCCTCTGTTGTGCAAAGAAACAGAAATAAACTGAATTGACCTTAAGGCCTTAGCTATACACTAATCATTTTCCCTAATGAACATAATAGATAAACTGAAAAGATTTGAGTGCAACTGAAGAACAAGAACTCCAATGGCCTCAAAACTTTTACAGCAGGTTCTATACTACCTAAGGATTTAGCTTGCCAAATTGCAGCTAATGTGGAGTCATATTGTGTCCTCCATAATTCTCACAATATCTCTTATGTATTTTTCCCCATACATAAGTAGGGAGAATAAGAACAGGGAGTTCAAGGACTCATCTTGGGCTTATAATTTACATGTGAGTTCTTGATCACATGAGAGTAATCTGGTCCAAAATTCAGCCATTTTACTTGAGTAGTTTTCCCAAAACAATTCTTTAAGCATTCCTACTCAAAAGAATTAATTCTGAAGTAATGTGCATTTTCATGCCCAACTAAGAGAACCACAACTCCAAGTATGTCTTAAAGATCCTGCCTAAATGTTCCTATGATTTTTGGGGCTAGGGATTGCTCAGAACAGATTTTTGAAGCGGGAAACATTTTCTGAAAATGTTTCTGGACTCTTTTGAACACAGTAGTTTGCATTTAGCAAATTCCTACTCAAATGATCTTCAAATGAGCTGAAAATTTGCTAGTAGGTAAAAAATATGCTAAAGAATATATTTGCAAAATTTGGGGACTTTTTGATAACCCAAACTCCCTCAATAATTCTTTTTTCAGAAAACCTTCAAAGAATTTTCCAGAATATAATATTGACTTTCATACAAAACTGAGTTCATATTTGGATAGAACTTGGAAAGATGAACCCAACTCCATTGGAATCACTCGATTTGGAGTTTTCTACAAGGAGCTATGAATTTCCAAAGATTTAGCCAATTCTGGAATTGTTTTCCTACAGAAAATCCAGCTGGACCCACTGTTTTGAATTCTAGCCAATAGAAACGAAGCCACACCGGGGCCACGGCGTTTTGCGCGCCAGCACACAGGATCCAGCCACACCCGATCCCGGGTTTAAATTTTCTGCGGCTGACAGACGGGACCCACCCGTCTTCTTCCTTCGGCTCCCTCCCCGCGCCCGCGCTCTCCACCTTGCCGGAGCTCGCCGGTGCTCACCGGCCGGCTTTTTCCGGCCACCATCCGAACCTGGACTCGCCGCCAAGGGGTTTTGGGCATCGAGGAACACGGCTGTGAGGTTTGCTTGGGCTGCCGACGGCCGGAAAATGGCCTGCGACGTGTAACTGCTTCTGTGGTAGTCCGGCAGCGTCGGCCGAGGTCTCCAGCCCTCAAAAACTTGTGCCGACGAGCCCTACAGCACCAGCGTACCTCTAGGAAGATCGGCACGGCCTTAAACTAGCTCGGAAATGGCTGGAACTAGGTTGTCATCGTGCGATCGAATGGGTCCGCCATGAACAACCCAAAAAGAGCTCGAAATTCATCGGTCTGAGGTGTTTCCATGCGCTGGATGCAAAAGGGAAAACGATCGCCGGCTAGTCTAGCTTCTCTGTGCCAAATTTGATGACTTAAAAAGAATCAGGGGGCAAGAATTCGAAGTAATCATACCGGAAGCTCGGAATGAGGTCGCCGTGCGCAAAACCTCAAAATTCGCCGTCGATAGCTCGCGGCACGGCCTGAGCTTCGGGTGAGAGCAGCGAGGTGGCTGTGCGCTCCCGTTGCCGCCCTCGCTTGGCTGTGAAAACCGCTGTGGCGAGCTGCCCACGTGTGCCAATCACATTTTTGAGCTAGGTCGCCGCGGCGGCGTTTGTTCTCGGGCAACGGAGGCCGAAGCTCTCTTGGTTTCGTGTCGGGGAGGTGGAGGCCGAGCTCGCGGCGATGTTTAGCATCTCAGGGGAGGGATGGAGCAGTTGTTTTGCCGTTCTTCCGATCGAACCGAGCAGTGGAGTGAGGTTCTCGGTGCTGTGTGCGCGCTCGCGAGGAAAGGACGGCAAATGCTGTCGGCTTGGTCCGAGGAGGGAGAGATCACGTTGCTGAAGCGGTCAGAACCGACCCTGGGGCGCCAGCGCGTGGAGACCAGCAGCAGGAGCTGGCGCCGGCAAGCTGCTCGCTGGCGCTCGTGACCTGTTCGGGAGATTTTCCCACTGAGGCTGTGACTTAGGGTGTAAGGCAACCCTCTTAGCTCTATGACCTGTGGGTCCCACTCCATATTTCCTCCCAAATATCTTCCCAAGCTGATCCTCTCAATCCCCCTAATGCTGAGTTTAAAAAGGGTGGCTAGAATTTGAGCTCTTCCAATTAAGTTTGAATTTGCTTGCCAAATTTGAATTTGGTTGAAGTTTGCAAATTCTTCTCTTTAACTCTCTTTTGAGCCCAACCTACAAATAGAAAGTTGGTGATCAAACTCCTCCCTATAATTCCAACTATATGGCTGCACTTTTCGTCAAAGTCCTTGGCCACCCTATGTGTGAACTTTGAATTTCAAATCTGAATTTTTAAACTTACATGCAAAGAGGTATTTAACTCCTTATTGGTTCAACACTTTTAAATAAAAATGTGAGCCTCATTTTGGATGGTCATCCATGTATTACTCTGCATGAAGAAAAGTTTTAGCAAGTCCCATTTTTCATGTCTTTGCCACACATATGAACCCAAACCTTGGTTTTTATTCATACACATTTTTGGGACTTTTACATTCCTCCCCCATTAAAAGAATCTCGTCCCGAGATTACAAAAGAGGAACGAGACGGGAGAGGTAATTACAAACTGTACAAAGCTAAAAATTCCGGATAGTTGGTGCGGAGGTAATCTTCACTTTCCCACGTCGCCTCTTCCGCGATATGATTACTCCACAGCACCTTGAAAAATCTGATCGTCCGGTTCCGGGTGACCTGGGCCTTTTCATCCAAAATCTGAACCGGTCGCTCGGTGTAGGTCAGGTCCGGTTTCAATTCGTCAATGTCCTCGGTGCGAACAGCAGCGGTGAATTTGAGGCACTTCCGCAGCTGTGAAACATGAAATACATCATGAACACCCGCTAGACTTGCCGGTAACTCCAGCCGGTAGGCTACGGGTTCACACTTCTCTGTGATAGCAAAAGGACCAATAAAACGGGGAGCGAGTTTCCCCTTTACACCGAACCGGTGAATTCCCGTCATCGGAGATACACGAAGATAAATGTGTTCTCCGACGTCAAAATGTAATGGCCTACGCCTTTGATCAGCGTAGCTCTTCTGTCGGGATTGTGCAGCCTTCAAGTTCTCTTGTATCAACCGAACTCGGTCTTCGGCTTCGTTGACAAGATCAATCCCAAACAGAACTCTTTCGCTGGACTCACACCAATTCAATGGTGTGCGACATTTCCGGCTGTAGAGAGCTTTATACGGTGCCATTTTAATACTCGCTTGATAACCGTTGTTGTATGAAAACTCCGCCAGCAGTAGGTGATCGTCCCAATTCCTACTGTGGTGGATGGCACACGCCCTCAACATGTCCTCGAGCACTTGATTCACCCTCTCAGTTTGTCCATCGGTTTGAGGGTGATACGCGGAGCTTCTAATTAGCTTGGTGCCCAACGAGGCATGCAGCTGCTCCCAAAAACGAGCAACAAACAGCGCACCTCGATCTGAGATGATGGTCTTCGGGACACCATGTGAGAAAATAATTCTGGAGATGAATAACTCCGCATATTGCCTTACTCGATAATGAGTGTTCACCGGTATGAAATGAGCTGATTTTATCAACCGGTCGACGACCACCCATATCGAGTCATGCTTCCTGGATGTGAGCGGTAATCCGACGATGAAGTCCATACTCACATCCTCCCATTTCCACGCCGGTATCTTCAAAGGTTGTGGCGGTCCGGCTTTCCGCATATGATCAGCCTTGACCCGTCTACACGTATCGCATTCGGATACGTATTTAGCAATCTCCCTCTTCATCCTCGTCCACCAAAATTTCTGTTTCAAATCTTGGTACATCTTGTTACTTCCGGGATGAATGGAAAACTTTGACAGGTGGGCTTCATCCAAGATCTTCTTCTAGAGTTTCATATTACGCGATACCACTATACGGTCGTTAAACCATATCGTACCGTTCTCATCCTTCCAAAAGCATTTTACTTCTCCGTTGTCTAGTCTTCCGTATGTGAGACATACCCTTGTCTCTTCCTTGAGCCTCAACAATCTCTTCACGGATTGTTGGAATGAGCGCGAGATTATAGAGCGCGCCATACGGAATGACATAGAGACTTGGTTCTTCATCTTCCAACTCAGCAGCTGCTAAGTTGTGAACGTTGGCTTTCCGACTAAGCGCGTCGGCAACCACGTTTGCTTTTCCCGGATGATAGTGGATCTCAATTTCGTAATCTTTTATGAGTTCCAACCATCTCCGTTGTCTCATATTCAACTCCTTCTGCGTGAAGATATACTTCAAGCTTTTATGGTCGGTGTAGAGGTGAACAAGATTACCAAATAGGTAATGCCTCCACATCTTTAATGCCAACACCACTGCAGCAAGCTCGAGATCGTGAGTTGGGTAATGCTGCTCGTGGTTTCACAGTTGACGAAACCCATAGGAGACTACACGCCCTTCTTGCATCAGAACGCAGCCAAGACCGATGCCGGATGCATCACAGTATACATCAAATGGCTTTGTCGTGTCCGGCTGAGCAAGAACTGGAGCTGTTGTGAGATGTTTCACCAAAGTTTTGAATGCGGCTTCACATGCTGCATTCCACGTGTATTTTGTGCCCTTCTTCAGCGGCTCCGTCATTGGTTTAGTAATTTTTGAGAAGCTCGGAATAAACCTCCGATAATACCCCGCTAAACCTAGGAAACTTCAGACCTCGTGGACTGACTTGGAAGATTCCCATTTCAGCACTTGTTCAATTTTGCTAGGGTCCACGGCAATGCCCTCTGCTGAAATAATATGGCCTAGGAAAGGCACTTGATCGATCCAAAATTCGCACTTGCTGAACTTGGCATATAATTGGTGCTCCCTCAACCGTTGTAGCATAATGCACAGATGTTCAGCGTGCTCTTCTTCAGATTTGGAGTAAACCAATATGTCATCGATGAATACCACGACGAACTTGTCTAACTCCGGCATGAATACAGAATTCATCAAGTATATGAAGTGTGCCGGAGCATTGGTTAACCCAAATGACATGACGAGGTACTCATAGAGTTCGTATCTCGTCGAGAAAGCTGTCTTCGGTATGTCCTCCGGTCGGATTTTGATTTGATGATATCCTGACCGAAGATCCATCTTCAAAAATACCTTTGCACCCACCAGTTGATCGAACAGGATGTCAATGCAGAGCAAAGGATACTTGTTCTTTATCGTGACAGCATTTAGAGGACGGTAATCAACACATAGCCGTAGTGTTTCGTCCTTCTTCTTAACGAACAGCGCTGAGCAACCCCAAGGTGAAGAACTTGGCCGTATGAAACCCTTGCTCATGAGTTCATTCAGTTTCTGTTTCAACTCCGCTAGCTCGTTAGGTGCCATCTTGTAAGGCCTTCGTGAGATAGGCGTCGTTCCCGGAGCCAGTTCAATCTTGAACTCGACGTCCCGTTCGGGCGGCATGCCCGGTAGGTCATCGGGAAAAACGTCAGTATAATCACGTACCACCGGAATATCTTCAAGCTTCAGCGCTTCTGTGTGGTAGGCCTCTACCATATTTGGGTCTTCGCTGTCTAAAAACAGCGTGTGCTGTCCGTGAATCGGCGAGTCAATCTGGACAGTCCGGTTACCGATATTGAGAACGGCACCGTGACGATTTAACCAAGACATCCCCAATATAATGTCTATCTTCTGCCTATCCAACATAATCAGAGATGTTGGGTATATTTTTCCGCCCAAACACAAAGCTGCTCGGGACACAATCTGATTGGCAGAGATATTTCCTCCCGGTGAACGTATAAGAAAACTCGTTGTGGGAGTATTGGTGGATAATTGGTGCTGATCACGCATGTTTTGCTGATAAAATTGTTGGTTGCACCAGAATTAAAAAGTATGAGCACGGGCACATCTTTGAGAGTGAACATGCTCGCTAACACCGGTGCTCCCTCTGGGACATCCTCAATAGCAAGATGTTGCACACTCCCGGATTGCAATGCTGTTATGTTGACTTGAGCAGGTGGCGGCATACCACCTGATGAGGATGGTTGTCTGCTGTTCAACAACTTCTCTCGGCATTCCTGCCTAAAATGCCCTGAACGGTGGCAATAAGAACATGGAGGTTTCCCCGGTTCTTCGTTGACTTGTGGTTGAGAAGTTGATGTACTTGGTTGCAGCAATGATGTGACAGGTGTCATTCGTTGCTGCGGCAAAGGTGTTGCTTCAAGACATGATTCTTAAGCAGGAAATCTGTACGGAGTTGATCTCACTGGTGTTTGCCATATTTCATCGGATGGTGGGTGATACACCACAAGGTATTTGCGAGGAACAACTGGTGTCTTCTCGCATATCCTCCCGGTCCCTCTTCTCTGCTTGACACTCAAGTGTCACTTGTTCTTGCAGCAGAGCAGCACTGATCAACTCGGTGTAACTGCCTTGATTGAATAAAGCTAACTTCTCTTTTAGTATGGCACTCAAGCCATAGAAAAAGTAGTCACACATTTCAGCTTCGCTCATCGCATAAGCAGGAGCATATTGTGCCAGAAGGTTGAATCGTCTGACATAATCGAGGACACTCATGTCCCCCTGCTTCAAGTTTCTGAATTCTTGCTGTTGAGCCTTGATAAAACCCATAGGAATGTGACGAGCACGGAATGCTTCACGAAATTTCGTCCATTCCACTTGATGGCCTTCCGGAACGGAGGCGAGATAAGCAAACCACCAATTTCCGACGGCTCCATGGAGCTGTTGAGCTGCAAATAATGTCTTCTGATATTCGTCGCACTCAAACACTCCAAACTTGGACTCCATAACTCTAAGCCACTGATCAGCTTCCACTGGTTCATTGGCTTCCGTGAAAATTGGCGGTTGTGTCGCCAGGAAGTCCAAATAGGCGTTCCGAGGTGGAATGTCCTGTTGTGCACGTTGGAGTAAGCCCTGTTGTACCAAGGCTTGGAGTAGTATCGTGTTCTCTTGACTTGACTCGACCATCTAGGCCATAATATCCGCCCATACCGTTGATGGCGGTGCCTGTGGTGGAGTCGGGTCATGATCGTCTCGTCGAGAACCTTCAGCCCTACTCGGTGAATGAGTACGTACCATACTGCAAAAGCATTATTTTGAGGAGAGTCAAAACTTGATCTCAGCAGTATGTGAAAGTATGCAAAATATGAACATGCTAAAACTTTATGAAAGCATAACAATACTTCATGTTTACACATCTTTCTAAAGCCAAAATTAGAACACTCCCTCTATTCTGTACAAAATCGACCTTTCTGTACTTAACCCAGATTTTGGTCCGGTTAGAAACATTTTCATAACTCAAGTTGAATACCAAAGTTAAAGTTAACTTCAGTATCTTTCCAACTAGTACTCATATGCCGCTAGATCATTTCTGGAACAAAAGTTATGGTTGTTCAAAGTTGACAGAATTCCTGGATAAAATTTGCCAGCACCTCCTTTGTATGTGGCTGTTTTCATCACAGTTTTACATACAAATGGGGTACAATTCTGAACAAACTATTAACTACAAAATCGTTGCCAATTTCATAACCTTTCCAACGTGTATCATATGACCCTTAGAAATTTTTCTACAGACTGTGACGGCTAATTTACAGCAACAGCCAGAGAAGTTTGCAGCTGCTCTGTTTTTCCGAACAGTTTGCATTCATCTGGACATTCAACCAAGTTGGTGTCGGATTTGGCTCTGGAGTTCTACATAAAAGTTGTAGAGCACTTAATAAACTTTCCAGAACTGTATCAAACACCTCCATTGGGTCAAGCTAATCAGAGTTACGCTCTGTTAAAGCCCAGAAAAAAATTCTGTCTGAACAGAGCACTCTGTCTTTGAGATCAAAAGAAGCCTAACAAGTCTCTTCTTTGAAACTTAGTTCAAATGAAGAGCTCAGTAACTAATATGTGCTTTATCATCCATTTTTAGTTTGGAAGGTAGTCATGAATGATTTTCTTCATAGGTAAGAATACTATCCAGTGTAGTACGGTGGCGATGCACCGTAAGACATATGACGGTACTACGTTGCCTCACCAAAGAAACACCTAACCAGATTACACCGGCATGTATGTATCCTTAGGTGGCACTAAAACGGTCACTCGCAAACGTTTTCTACAGGCACTAAGGTTTTCGTGGTTAGTACCTACATAAGCCACACTCAATCATCAGGTTCGGCTGCACACCGAACCCGGTATCCATAACAGTTTGTACACCCGGCCGTCATCACTCGCCCAGGTGTTCTCAAGCCAAACACGCCTTGAGCTACGTGTTCACGTTACTGACCACGTGACGGGGTCTCCCAAATTGCACCACGCACGTCAGGGAATGGCGTTGCTCGAATACACCAAACGACATGAAGAGTCGTAGAGGATACTAAAGCGAGTCGGGTTACCTGCCACCTGTGAGGCTCCACCCTTCAGCTTGAGCGCACTGGTGGACAGCGCATACGTGCACCCCCCAAGACATAAATGTCCCGAGATGCACGATTTTCCGAAATAACAAATAGGTTATCTTGCCACATTCATATTATTCTAATAGTAGTCCTTATGTGAGCCTAGTACCATTATCTCACCGTATCCTAAGTTTTTGACGTAATATGATGCTCAATCCGTGCCCTGTTCCCAACGCAGCTCTGATACCACACTGTGGGGGACCACAGGACCTCGTTGGGGGGTGCCGTGATATGCGACACCCAACAGCACACAGGTCGAAGAAACACATCATATTACATAAATAGTTTGCGGAAGCGTGCAAGAAAGTTTTATAAATACTTGTATCAGAGTAGGCTACAGCGGAAGACTATCACTCTCACGACTCATTCTAAAGCAACAAAGAAACGGTCCAGCCCGCGGACGTTTCTTACTAGCAACACGAAGAACAATCTGCAGCGGCGAGGATGCTCTTAAGCACGAAGTCAAATACCTGCAAAACAACTCTGATAGCATCCGTGAGCATAACGCTCAGCAAGACTTAGCCGTCACCCTAAATATGAAAGTCTAAGTGAGGTTATGAACCTAACATAGGATGGCATAAGCATAATTAAACTCGCCTAAAAGTGAATCCTTACTTTCAGGTATTAATTGCAGCATTTTAAGTAACCCTGGGCACGCCACATCGGGAGTCCACAATCATACAAGAAACGCTTTCCCCCGGTGTAAATTGCTCATGGCATAAAAGAATCGAGTTTGCACTAGCCTATTCACTGAGATCCAATACAAAGGTAGGATAATACTTCACATCAAAATGATTAGTTCCTTTCTCATGCAAGTTCTTACTACGTCACGACTGTTAGAACAAGTATGCTCGGTCCATTCCGTGAGCGACGGTGATTCGAATCAATAACACCCGGACTACACGACACGCACACCCGTACTCGACGTTGCCTACAACAACCATCACTGACGTCGTACGTGGCAGCCTTTGCCCCGTTTCACCCCCGCTGAATCGATCAAGTCACCCCGTACAGTAGCTACTCTCATGGTGCACCTACCGACATGAGATGTCATGAGAATATTCCCCACATACTGCACACCGGCCGTCCTCCTGAGGCGACCCGAAAAGTCCCAACGACAGCTTCCCAAGGTACATCGGTTTACTGGGTCCCATATAGCCAGCATGAGTCCGGTTCACAACTCAAACTTGTTCAACAGGGCCGCATACGGATCGGTCCTTGACCGACACAGACAGGTCTACGGCACGCAGGCCCCTATGTCCTGCTACCCCTACAACCTTCCGGTCTCAACTTTAATTTGCTAACTCAATTATGAACCAATCCCGTATGCCCCTGTTGTTCCTGAAATGCGAGTAGCATCTCACCACTCGACTTCTACCGAATCGTACTTAAGCGTGGCAGTTCTACACGGTGAAAGACACCTACCCAATACTCCATGGGTCATTTGGCTATGCAAGAGGAGTATCAAACACTAGATCTAATGCATAATTCATATCCTGACCGAAAGTGAATAAAACAAAAACTTAACAGTTGTTAAATGCAAACCAGAGCTTGCCTGTTTTGCAGGGTAGTCGTATATAACAGTTAGTGTCCTTGCAGATCCACCCTTGATTCTTCGGAGCTTGATCCACTTCGATGAATCACTCCTTTGAATCCCCTTCGTTGTGGTTCCTATTGAAATGCATATGCACATGTTTTATAGAATGTAATGGAAAGAAGATATAGAATTAATCTCTTAGGAACAGAGGTTGTGTGGAAAAGCCAAGCATGGATTGGTTTGCCTCTGTTGTGCAAATAAACAGAAATAAACTGAATTGACCTTAAGGCCTTAGCTATACACTAATCATTTTCCCTAATGAACATAATAGATAAACTGAAAAGATTTGAGTGCAACTGAAGAACAAGAACTCTAATGGCCTCAAAACTTTTACAGCAGGTTCTATACTACCTAAGGATTTAGCTTGCCAAATTGCAGCTAATGTGGAGTCATATTGTGTCCTCCATAATTTTCACAATATCTCTTATGTATTTTTCCCCATACATAAGTAGGGAGAATAAGAACAGGGAGTTCAAGGACTCATCTTGGGCTGATAATTTACATGTGAGTTCTTGATCACATGAGAGTAATCTGGTCCAAAATTTAGCCCTTTTACTTGAGTAGTTTTCCCAGAACAATTCTTTAAGCATTCCTACTCAAAAGAATTAATTCTGAAGTAATGTGCATTTTCATGCCCAACTAAGTGAACCACAACTCCAAGTATGTCTTAAAGAGCCTGCCTAAATGTTCCTATGAACTTTGGAGCTAGGGATTGCTCAGAACAGATTTTTGAAGTGGGAAACATTTTCTGAAATTGTTTCTGGACTCTTTTGAACACAGTAGTTTGCATTTAGCAAATTCCTACTCAAATGATCTTCAAATGAGCTGAAAATTTGCTAGTACGTCAAAAATATGCTAAAGAATATTCTGGCAAAATTTGGGGATTTTTGGATAACCCAAACTCCCTCAATAATTATTTTTCAGAAGACCTTCAAAGAATTTTCCAGAATATAATATTGACTTTCATACAAAACTGAGTTCATATTTGCATAGAACTTGGAAAGATGAACCCAACTCCATTGGAATCACTTGATTTGGAGTTTTCTACCAGGAGCTATGAATTTCCAAAGATTTAGCCAATTCTGGAATTGTTTTCCTAGAGAAAATCTGGCTGGACCCACTGTTTTGAATTCTAGCCAATAGAAACGAAGCCACAGCGGGGCCACGGGGTTTTGCACGCCAGCACACAGGATCCAGCCACACCCGATCCCGGGTTTAAATTTTCTGCTGCTGACAGACGGGACCCACCCGTCTTCTTCTTCCTTCGGCTCCCTCCCTGCGCCCGCGCTCTCCCCCTCGCCGGAGCTCGCCGGTGCTCGCCGGCCGGCCGTTTCCGGCCACCATCCGACCCGGACTCGCCGCCAAGGGGTTATGGTCATCGAGGAACACGGCTGTGAGGTTTGCTTGGGCTGCCGACGGCCGGAAAATGGCCGACGACGTGTAACTGCTTCTGTGGTAGTCCCGCAGCGTCGCCCGAGGTCTCCAGCCCTCCAAAACTTGTGCCGACGAGCCCTACAGCACCAGCGTACCTCTAGGAAGATCGGCACGGCCTTAAACTAGCTCGGAAATGTCTGGAACTAGGTTGTCATCATGTGACCGAATGGGTCCGCCATGAACAACCCAAAAAGAGCTCGAAATTCGTCGGTCTGAGGCGTTTTCATGCGCTGGATGCAAACGGGAAAACGATCGCCGGCTAGTCTAGCTTCTCTGTGCCAAATTTGATGACTTAAGAAGAATCAGGGGACAAGAATTCGAAGTAATCATACCGGAAGCTCGGAATGAGGTCGCCGGCGCAAAACCTTGAAATTCGCCGTCGATAGCTCGCGGCACGGCCTGAGCTTCGGGTGAGAGCAGCGCGGTGGCCGTGCGCTCCCATTGCCACCCTCGCTTGGCCGTGAAAACCGCTGTGGCGAGCTGCCCACGTGCGCCCGATCACATTTTTGAGCTAGGTCGCCGCGGCGGCGTTTGTTCTCGGACAACGGAGGCCGAAGCTCGCTTGGTTTCCTGTCGGGGAGGTGGAGGCCGAGCTCGCGGCGATGTTTAGCAGCTCAGGGGAGGGATGGCGCAGTTGTTGTAACACCCCAAAACCTGTTAAGAGGGGAATTTAAAAAATTTTGGAGGTATTGCATGTGGTGCAGAAATTCAAATTCAAATTGGAATTCAAATTCAACTCAAAACAGAAAATAAAAAGAAAAAACAAACCCCCCCCGGCAAGTGGGCCGAAACCCACCAGCCGGCCCACCTCGCCCCCGCGCCAGCTCGCAGCCACGCGCCCCGTTTCCCTCTCACTGACACGCGGGGCCCGCCATCGTCTTCCTCCTCGCGCTCGCGCTCGGCCGATCCCTGGACTCCTCTCTCTCTCTCTCGAATCAAAACCACCCCCCGGAAACCCGCAACTCCAGCCGAATTCTGGTCCCGGACGACTCAAACTCGATCACAACCGACACGCCGCCCTCCCCCGTCTATATAAACGCCGACATCATCCCGTTTTCCCCCACGATCAGCGGTTTTTCCTCCCGGTGAGAACCAGAGTTTCTCCGGCCAATTTCTCTCGATCTTCGCTCGGGATTTTTGATCTAACGCGCTGATCTTGTTCCACCGCCTCCGGGGAATCACGCAGGTGCAGAAAACTCGGTAGATTGCTACCTAGACACAGCTCCGACGAGCATCGCCGTTGTTCCATCTCGGACCTCGTCGCCGACCGCCTTCCAGGACCTCCGAGCTCAAGAAAAAGCCCGAGGTGAGATCCCCGACCTCCCCTCTACCGATCTATGCCATGAAATCCTAGTTTTAGGAAGAATAGATGAAGATCCGAAGTTTTCCAGCGAGATCGCCGCCTCCCGCCAGACAGCGCCGCCCGCGCTCGGTCAGAGCGACGTGGCCGCTTGTGCGCCGTCTATTTTAAATCGCACGGTGGAATTCAAACCCGCGCATACCGGTTCGGCGATCTAATCTGAGCCGTCTGTTTTTAATCGGACGGTCCATGTCGGCCCGGCGCTATAAAGGCTGGGATTCTTACGCGCTACCCCCTGGGGATCTTGGAAAATACGAGCTAGCCCCGGAAACTTCTGATCTAGCCCCTGGAACTTCAGAAATTCATGTAAATTCAGTTAAAAATCAGTTTTAGCCCCTGGACTTAATAAAAATTAGGAAAACCCCTCTGTTATGTGTAGTTAGACCCCTGGAAATTTATGAAATAATATAATAGACCCTGTAGTGGGTGGGTTTACCTTTTTAACCCTATATGATATTAAATTTAGGAATTTGAATATGTGATTAGGATTTAAAATTTAAAAGGTGAGACAAACACATTGTAAATTCAAATTTAAACTCTCCTAGCACTTGGAAAACTTTAGAATGAGTTAAAAGTAGATTTTAAGCTGAAAAGAATCTGTTTAATTGATTGTTCACATTTAATTAGTTATAGGGACACATTTTTAGGTTAGGAAATAATTCTGAAAATTTGTAAAATAAATTTAAACTAGTTCACATCAGAGGAGAAGTTCCAAAATATATTATTCAATATTTTAGATCAGAACCTATTCTGTTTACATGATATGCCCTACTATTTAATATTAAAATTTACTTTTAGTCATAGAAAATAAATATAGAAAATATAGGGAAATAGGTGTGCATGACTAGAAAATGATAAAAATCCAAAGTCTTAAGTTTAGGATTGGTAGAAGGTCTGAAAACCCATTTGAAGTAGGAAATTACCTTCCATGCAAACTTGGTAGCTAAAGAGTGTATTAAAGAATTTGTTTAAATGGGAAATTCATATATAGTGTGCAAACAGAATCTGAATACAAAAGTTAGAAATTATATACATATGTTTAAAAGTGCATGTAGGCTAAAAATCAACACATCTAGAGTAACCACAACACTTAGAAATGTGAATGACTATAATATGTATGTATGTGTGGAGTGAAAGTGTGAACTATGTCTTATGGATTGTTGTTTTCTTTTGCTATGTGTGTTGGAATGAGTAGAACCTGCCCCAGAGCAAGTTCTCCCCTTCCAAGACCAAGACTTTCCATTCTCAGAGCAGCAGGAAGAAGGCAAGTGTCCTTGACCACTTTGATCCTATGCTAGGATGTGTAGATAGAATTATTTGCATTGTCAATTGAAATATGAAACCCGTGCTAGAAAGTTTCCCTAGAATTGCATTATCTTGTTTCCTTGTAGCTCGGGTTGGGATTTGTTTTATTATGTCATTCATTCATATCACTTATGCTTAGCCATGCTTAGAATGGGATAAGTGAGATATGAGGTCATCAACTTGTTTACCTTACTCTTGAATGAGACATTATGAGTTATGTAGAGGTAGCGATCGAGGCAAGTTGGATGATTTGGTTGGTGCTGGGTGCACGAGACTCGGGTTTGTGTTTAGTACTTGTCTGGATCCTAAGGACCGGTTCATGGAGCATGTAACCTGGCTTTACCGTGCCAACCACATGCTGAGATGGGGCAGCTTGGCCAATTAATTAGGTGCATCCCCGGCGTAGTATGGGGCGGAATGTTGGCCAACTAAACGGCAACATGTCCAACAAATGAGTGTCGCAGAGATGCGAATGCTACGGTGGATGTGCGGGCACACGAGAAGAGACCGAATAAGGAATGAGGCGATTCGTGATAAGGTAGGGGTGGCGCCGATTGAAGAGAAGTTAGTCCAACATCGACTTAGGTGGTTTGGACATATCCAACGGAGACCTCTAGAAGCACCGGTTAACAGTGGGATTTTAAGAGGTAGAGAAAATATTAGGAGGGGTAGAGGACGACCAAGGTTGACCTGGGAGGAGGCGGTAAAACGAGATTTGAGAGATTGGAATGTATCCAGAGACTTAGCTCATGATAGGACCGCATGGAAAGTAGCAATTCATGTGCCAGAATCGTAGTCTTGTTTTTTTTTCTTTTTCTTTTTTTCTTTTTTCTTTTCTCTTTTCTTTTCCTTTTTTCTTTTCTCTTTTCTTTTCCTTTTTTCTTATTTCTTTTCTCTTTTTCCTTTTTCTTTTTTTCTTTTTTTCTTTTTTTTTCTTTTTTTTCTTTTTTTTTCTTTTTTCCTTGTTCTTATATCTCTTCCTCTCTTTTACTTTATTGATATTGGGTTTCATGTCTAGCCGACCCCAACAGGCTTGGGATAAAGGCTTGGTTGTTGTTGGTTGTTGTTGTATCCCCGGCGTAGTATGGGTGTGTTGGATGGTGCGGGGAATAGGTGTCAGCTGGACTACCATATGAACCGCAAGGCTCAAGAGGGGGCCACTGCAGCGGGGTTGGAGCCTCTTGTATGCTGTTAGGGGTGAAACCTCAGTGGGCCCACGCTTGTCAGGAATCCCTTTGTAAAGGCTTCGTAGTGATCTCCTGGCTACACATCTGGGAAGTGTGAATGTGGTTCGTAGCCACTAGCATAATGGAGGTTCTTTTAGTCCACCCGGCAACGGGGGATGAAATCACTACATGTGGGTACAGTGGTGCAAACTGTGCAGAGTCAAAATTGTCATGACAGCCGTGCTCACGGTCAAGAGCGGCTTGGACTTATTCATGATTAGAGGATGATAGCTTTGGAAGTTGTGGATGTTAAGCGGGGAGTTTAATATTGGAAATGATGTTATGGTTATTTGGTTATGATGATGGGATGGGAGATTGGGACCATTTCACCTGTGTAGTAATGTAGGTGCTTAATAAGCTAAGGCGGTAGGTAATAATTGCGTAGTGCTTTAACCATGAGTTCAACCTCTCATTGCTCTAGCCATGCATGACATAACCTTCCCCCACTTGCTGAGTACCAATGGTACTCAACCTTGCATATTTGTTGGTTTATATTGCTGCTCAGGTCAAGAGAATGATGTGGTGTTCAATGACCAAGACTTCGGACCCGAAGAAGGATTCTAGGTTCATGGAGTCCCCCGGGCAACATCTGTGACAGAGCCCACAAGAATAATATTCCGCTGCTATTTTATTTACATGTTATGAACTTATTATCGTCCATCGAGACATATGCTATGTAAGACTTATTTTGTATTCGACACCTGGCTTGTAATAAATGATGCTTCACTATTTGTCATCACATGTATGAGAAAATGTTCCTGGCATACATGTGATATTCACTCGGTTGTTCTTCGGAGAAACCGGGTGTGACAGAAGTGGTATCAGAGCCAAGGTTGCCCGTAGGAACGTGGACCTAGGTAGAAATGGACGTATTTAAGGACCCTATTTTCTTAAAAACTATTTTTTACAAGGTGTGGGTTGAAAAGTGTTATTTAATGGGGTCACTTTCTTCATCTTACCCCAACTTTTATTCAAAATAGGATTTTGTTTAAAATCTTATCTAACTTAAGTTTAAATGCTTTATGTTTTAGATGGTTCGCATGATCCGTACCGCTCGTAAGTCCACCGGAGGGAGAGTTCCCGTAGTTGCCCTTGTCCTGAGAGGGGAGGACCGTCCGGTGACGTATCTCTCCTACGGTTTGGCAGTAGAAAGCTTATTGTGCCGTCTTCGACGTATGCTCCAAGCCGCCGGCAATACGGGCAAGCTAATCATATACTATAGCTCCACCCGAACCATACATGAGAAGCGCGAAGAATGGAGTTCAGAAATGAGGATTATCCATGAAAATCAGCTGCTTAAGATCCACCGCTCTCCAGCTTGTCGAGCGACACAGGTCGATGCGGAGAAGGATGTCACCTGGGAGGCAATCACCTGCTAGAGTCACATCTACCATCGCCACCTGGACAGGACTGAGTACATGTATGTCCTCTAGCGTGAGAGTGGTACAACGGAGTACAAGTACCTGCCAGTGCAGCAAGGGACATCCCATGAGCACATGGACTTGTGCTTGGAGGATGCTGCTATGCTCAGCACTCGACTGCAGGAGTGTCAGCAGGAGCTTCAGGATTTTCGTGACACCCTGAAGGAGACTGAGGCGTTGCTTCGAGCCAGCATAAGGGCGAGAGAAATAAGAGATGGGAATGAACTGTGTGTCACCATGAATGACACGTGGACTCCTGACTCCCCTGATCGCCGAGCGAGCAGGCGTCGCCGCACTTCTCCACCAGCAGCTTCCCCACCCAAAGCGGAGTCAGAGGGCAGCCGCAATAATGAGGAAGATCCCGAGGAGCCAGCTCAGTGATACGAGTAGTGTAGAGTCCTTTCCCTTAGTTTAGCAGATGTCGAGTAGTTGAGTCGTTACCTTAGTTAAGTGTGTGATTATGTTTGGTGTGTGACGTGAGTTGTGGAAGCCAGGGGCAGTTGTCCACAACCTCGTCTTCAGGATTGTTTTGCCTTGATGTGTGAACCCCTATGAAAAAGAGTGCATTTATTTCGCGTGAGACATGAAACCCTCAGAAAATATAAATCTAATAAGGTCTCAAAATTTTAAGTTTAAAACAAGCAAATTGGGAAGTTAATACGTAATGCCTTAAATTGACATTTGGTTGATCATGATAGATGGCCGGAAGAGGAAAGGGTCGTGCTGCCAACCCCGCCAACAACAACGATGAGGCCGGCAACCCTCATATTTCTGGAGGACAAGACAGGGGTGGTCGCCATGAAGGAGTTGATCCCATCCACCAAATGCTTGAAAATCAGAATCCGCTCATCCAGAGCCTGACTCAAGTGGTGGCCAACTTGCACCAAGCTCCACCTCCACAAGCTGCACCACGCCAACCAAGGTTGAGTGAGTTTCTAGGGACTCAACCTCCAAAGTTTGCAAGTGCTGCTGAACCTCTGGAGGCAGATGATTGGCTTAAGACCATTGGGAGCAAGATGAGGGTCATACAATGCCAGGGGTATGAGAGGGTGCTGTTTGCCTCTCACCAATTGCATGGACCTGCTGCTGATTGGTGGACCGCTTACGTGGCCGCCCATCATGACCCTGAAAACATCACTTGGGAAGAGTTCAAGCGTAGCTTCCGCAACCACTACATACCAAGGGGTGAACTTAAAAACAAGAGAAAGGAGTTCTTGGGGCTGCGGCAAGGAAACATGACGGTGAGGGAATACCTCACTAAATTCACCCAACTATCCCGTTATGCCCCACGAGACATAGAGACTGATGAGCAGAAACATGATTGCTTCGTAGAAGGACTTACAGCAGAAATGCAGTGTGCAATGTCCTCCAACGAGTATGAAAGTTTCCAAAAGATGGTGGACAGAGCATTTGTTGTGGAAAGGAAGCTGAAGGCATTGGAAAATGAAAACAAGAGGAAGGCGGGATGGTCACACCAAGCCTCGGGTAGCAACACCTGCCCACGTCTGATGCAGCAACCCGCAGGGCAGACGAGCCGTGCTGCGGTACCCTACTTCGCGCCGAGAGGGTACAACCCCAATTTCAGGCCTCCGTCAGCACCAGCACAGCCACAACGTCAGTTTGTACAGCAGCCTCACCCCACATATCAACCTCAACCAGCAGGACAAGGACCACCGAACCAACTCCAAGACAACAAAGGCCAGGCACCTAAAGTTGGGGTGCAATGCTTCAACTGTGGTGAAGTGGGGCACTACGCCCATAAGTGACCAAAGAAGAAGCCCATGCACGCACAACAACAGAATGTGATGCGAGGACGGGTGAATCACGTGACCATGGAGGAAGCGCAAGAGGCACCTGACGTGGTAGTTGGTAAGTTTCCTGCCAATTTACACATTGCAACCCTGTTGTTTGATTCTGGTGCTACCCACTCGTTCATTGCTCAAGGGTTTGTTAAGAAGCATGATCTAGCAACCACGCGAATGAACCATATGCTAGCAGTGAACTCTCCAGGTGGAGAAATAAGGACAAGACAAGTGTGTCCCAAGGTGAATCTATACATTAATGGGGTAGTATTTACTGCCAACCTCATAGTGATAGATTCACAAGGGATAGATATTATTTTGGGTATGGATTGGTTGACCAAACATAAAGGAATCATCCATTGTTTGACCAGAACGGTGGAACTAACTCACCCTAGTGGCACAAGAGTAAAGTTTATTACAATACAAGAGCCTAGGAGGGACATTAAATTAAATCAAGTTGAGGTGAAAGTGGAGGAGATCAGGATTATCAGGGAATATCCAGACGTTTTTCTGGAGGAGTTGCCAGGTATGCCTCCCGATCGTGAAGTGGAATTCGCAATTGAGCTAGTGCCTGGAACAGCTCCGATATACAAGAGACCTTATCGGATGGACTCCAAGCAGCTGGGAGAACTCAAGGATCATTTAAGAGAATTGACAGGGAAGGGGTACATTCGTCCTAGTTCCTCACCATGGGGAGCTCCAGTGATATTTGTGCCCAAGAAGGATAGGACGCAAAGGCTATGTGTGGACTACCGTGCATTGAATGAGGTAACCATCAAGAACAAGTACCCATTACCCCGCATTGTAGACTTATTTGATCAGTTGAGGGGAGCTTGTGTGTTCTTGAAAATTGATCTCAGGTCGCGATACCACCAACTTAAGATAAGGCAAACTGATATTCCCAAGACAGCTTTCGTATCTCGGTACGAACTGTATGAATACACCGTCATGCCTTTCGGGCTAACTAATGCCCCGGCATACTTCATGTATCTCATGAACAAGGTATTCATGGAATATCTGGACAAATTTGTGTTGGTTTTCCTAGATGGCATTCTCGTCTTTTTCCAAAGATGAAGAGGAACATGAGAAACATCTAAGGTTGGTGTCGCAGAAGCTGAGAGAACACCAACTATATGCCAAGCTGAGCAAGTGTGAGTTTTGGCTGAAGAGAGTTCCCTTCTTAGGACATATAATCTCGGAGGGAGGAATCCCCGTAGATCCCGCCAAGATCGAGGATGTACAGAAGTGGAAAACCCCTGAGAATGTCGGGGAAGTTTGAAGCTTCTTAGGATTGGCTGGGTATTATAGACGGTTTATTGAGGGTTTCTCCAAGATCTCGAGACCTCTCACCAAACTGTTGGAGAAGGGAACCACTTTCACATGGACGCCGCAGTGCGAGACGAGTTTCCAGGAACTGAAGAAAAGATTGACAACAACCTAGTGCTAGTTATGCCAGATATGCAAAAGAACTTTTTGGTGTACTACGATGTCTCTGGAAACAGGTTGGGATGTGTTCTCATGCAAGAGGGGCATGTCGTGTCTTATGCATCCCGGCAGCTCCGGAAACACGAGAAGAACTATCCTACACATGACCTAGAACTAGCCGCAGTGGTACACGCGTTGAATATTTGGCGGCATTACTTGATGGGGAAGGGAACGGAGATATATACGGACCATAAGAGCTTAAAGTATATTTTCACACAGCCAGATCTCAAACTCAGGCAAAGGGGATGGTTAGAGCTGATCAACGACTTTGATGTGGGCATCAACTATCATCCTGGGAAAGCGAACGTCATGGCAGATGCTTTAAGCCAGAAGGTGCAGGTCAATAGGTTAAGCTTGAAGGACATGCCTACGGAATTGAAGGAAGAGGTTATAAAAATCAATCTATGTCTGGTGAATAGTGGTGAAGCCATTGCCATGGAAGTGGATTCCACCATAGAGAAAGACATCCGCAATGGTCAAAAGAATGACGAGAAGATACAAGAGATTAGAGAACTCATCAAGGAAAATAAAGCCCCTGGGTTCAGAGAGGATGAACAAGGTACGGTGTGGCACGGGAAAAGAATCTGTGTGCTTGAAGTAAAGGAGATCCGTGAATTGATTTTGAAGGAGGCTCATGATTCAGACTATTCCATTCATCCTGGGAGTACGAAGATGTACCATGACCTCAAGAGCAGGTACTGGTGGTATGGCATGAAGCGAGATGTCGCAGAACATGTTGCCCTATGTGACACATGTCAGTTGGTGAAAACAGAACATCAACGACCCGTGGGATTATTGCAACCACTAAAAGTGCCTGAATGGAAATGGGAAGAAATTGGTATGGATTTCATAGTGGGATTGCCTAGTACCCAATCGGGATATTATTCGATATGGGTCATCATTGACAGGCTAACCAAGGTAGCTCATTTCATCCCTGTGAAAGAAAGCTACAGCGGATCCAAATTGGCAGAATTATACATGTCAAGGATCGTGTGTTTCCATGAAGTGCCAAAGAAAATAGTGTCAGATCGAGGGACACAGTTCACCTACAGTTTCTGGCAGAAGTTGCATGAAACCATGGGAACTCATCTGAATTTTAGTTCTACCTATCATCCCCAGACTGACGGACGGACGGAAAGAACCAATCAGATCCTTGAGGACATGCTGAGAGCGTGTGCACTCAAAAACAGTCGGAGTTGGGATAAGAACTTACCGTATGCGGAGTTCTCCTATAACAACAGCTATCAGGCTAGTATGAAGATGTCACCGTTTGAAGCTTTGTATGGGAGAAAGTGCAGAACCCCACTATTCTGTAACCAAGCCGGGGAAAGTAAAGTGTTTGGACCTGAGGTACTACAAGATGTCGAGGCGAAAGTGAGGGAAATCCGCAATAACTTGAGGATAGCACAAACCCGACAAAAGAGCTATGCCGATGTACGTAGAAGAGAGCTCGTTTTCAACGTAGGGGACTATGTCTACCTCAAGGTGTCCCCTATTCGAGGGCTTTGTCGGTTCAAGGTGAAAGGGAAGTTATCACCTCGATACATCGGACCCTTTCAAGTTCTGGAGAGGAAAGGTGAAGTGGCATATCAACTAGAACTACCGGCTCGCCTATCGGATGTGCACGATGTATTCCATGTGTCACAGCTCAAGAAATGTCTGAGGACACCTGAAGAGATGTTTCCCATGAATGAGATTGACATAGCCGAGGATCTGTCTTATGCCGAGCAACCGGTCAAGGTTTTGGAGACAATGGAACGCCTCACAAGAAATAAAAGAATCCGGATGTGCAAGGTGCAATGGAAGCATCACTCGGAAGAGGAAGCCACATGGGAGCGAGAAGACGAGCTTAAGGCACAGTTTCCGGAATTGTTTTCCTAGAACCACCAATCTCGAGGACGAGATTTCTTTTAAGGGGGGTAGAGCTGTAACACCCCAAAACCTGTTAAGAGGAGAATTTAAAAAAATTTGTACGTATTGCATGTGGTGCAGAAATTCAAATTCAAATTGGAATTTAAATTCAACTCAAAACAGAAAAGAAAAAGAAAAAGAAAAGAAAAAACAAACCCCCCCGGCCATTGGGCCGAAACCCACCAGCCGGCCCACCTCGCCCCCGCGCCAGCCCGCAGCCGCGCCCTGCGTTTCCTTCTCACTGACACATGGGGCCCGCCATCGTCTTCCTCCTCGCGTGCGCGCTCGGCCGATCCCGGGACTCCTCTCTCTCCCGAATCAAAACCACCCCCGGAAACCCGCAACTCCAGCTGAATTCTGGTCCCGGACGACTCAAACTCGATCACAACCGACACGCCGCCCTCCCCCGTCTATATAAACGCCGGCATCGTCTCGTTTTTCCCCCACGATCAGCGGTTTTTCCTCCTGGTGAGAACCAGAGTTTCTCCGGCCAATTTCTCTCGATCTTCGCTCGGGATTTCTAATCTAACGCGCTGATCTTGTTCCACCGCCTCCGGGGAATCACGCAGGTGCAGAAAACTCGGTAGATTGCACCCTATACACAACTCCGATGAGCATCGCCGCTGTTCCATCTCGGACCTCGTCGCCGACCGCCTTCCAGGACCTCCGAGCTCAAGAAAAACCCCGAGGTGAGATCCCCGACCTCCCCTCTACCGATCTATGCCTTGAAATCCCAGTTTTAGGAAGAATAGACAAAGATCCAAAGTTTTCCGGCTAGATCGCCGCCTCCCGCTGCCGCGCGCCGCCGGGCAGCGCCACCCGCGCTCGGTCAGAGCGACGTGGCCGCTTGTGCGCCGTCTATTTTAAATCGCACGGTGGAATTCAAACCCGCGCATACCGGTTCGGCGATCTAATCCGAGCCGTCTGTTTTTAATCGGACGGTCCATGTCCGCCCCTCGTTATAAAGGCCGGGATTCTTACGCGCTACCCCCTGGGGATCTCAGAAAATACGAGCTAGCCCCGGAAACTTCTGATCTAGCCCCTGGAACTTCAGAAATTCATGTAAATTCATTTAAAAATCAGTTTTAGCCCCTGGACTTAATAAAAATTAAGAAAACCCCTCTGTTATGTGTAGTTAGACCCCTGGAAATTTATGAAATAATATAATAGACCCTGTATTGGGGTGGGTTTACCTTTTTAACCCTATATGATATTAAATTTAGGAATTTGAATATGTGATTAGGATTTAAAATTTAAAAGGTGAGACGAACACATTGTAAATTCAAATTTAAACTCTCCTAGCACTTGGAAAACTTTAGAATGAGTTAAAAGTAGATTTTAAGCTAAAAAGAATCTGTTTAATTGATTGTTCACATTTAATTTGTTATAGGGACACATTTTTAGGTTAGGAAATAATTCTGAAAATTTGTAAAATAAATTTAAACTAGTTCACATCAGAGGAGAAGTTCCAAAATATATTATTCAATATTTTAGATCAGAACCTATTCTGTTTAGATGATATGCCCTACTATTTAATATTAAAATTTACTTTTAGTCATAGAAAATAAATCTAGAAAATATAGGAAAATAGGTGGGCATGACTAGAAAATGATAAAAATCCAAAGACTTCAGTTTAGGATTGGTAGAAGGTCTGAAAACCCATTTGAAGTAGGAAATTACCTTCCATGCAAACTTGGTAGCTAAAGAGTGTATTAAAGAATTTGTTTAAATTGGAACTTCATATATAGTGTGCAAACAGAAATCTGAATACAAAAGTTAGAAATTATATACATATGTTTAAAAGTGCATGTAGGCTAAAAATCAACACATCTAGAGTAACCACAACACTTAGAAATGTGAATGACTATAATATGTATGTATGTGTGGAGTGAAAGTGTGAACTATGTCTTATGGATTGTTGTTTTCTTTTGCTATGTGTGTTGGCATGAGTAGAACCTGCCCCAGAGCAAGTTCTCCCCTTCCAAGACCAAGACTTTCCATTCTCGGAGCAGCAGGAAGAAGGCAAGTGTCCTTGACCACTTTGATCCTATGCTAGGATGTGTAGATAGAATTATTTGCATTGCCAATTGAAATATGAGACCCATGCTAGAAAGTTTCCCTAGAATTGCATTATCTTGTTTCCTTGTAGCTCGGGTTGGGATTTGTTTTATTATGTCATTCATTCATATCACTTATGCTTAGCCATGCTTAGAATGGGATAAGTGGGATATGAGGTCATCAACTTGTTTGGTGGGTGCACGAGACTCGAGTTTGTGTTTAGTACTTGCCTGGATCCTAAGGACCGGTTCATGGAGCATGTAACCTGGCTTTACCGTGCCAACCACATGCTGAGATGGGGCAGCTTGGCCAATTAATTAGGTGCATCCCCGGCGTAGTATGGGTGTGTTGGATGGTGCGGAGAATAGGTGTCAGCTGGACTACCATATGAACCGCAAGGCTCAAGAGGGGGCCACTGCAGCGGGGTTGGAGCGTCTTGTATGCTGTTAGGGGTGAAACCTCAGTGGGCCCACGCTCGTCGGGAATCCCTTTGTAAAGGCTTCATAGTGATCTCTTGGCTACACACCTGGGAAGTGTGAATGTGGTTCGTAGCCACTGGCATAATGGAGGTTCTTTTAGTCCACCCGACAACGGGGGATGAAATCACTACATGTGGGTACAGTGGTGCAAACTCTGCAGAGTCAAAACTGTCATGATAGCCGTGCTCACAGTCAAGAGCGGCTTGGACTTATTCATGATTAGAGGATGATGGCTTTGGAAATTGTGGATGTTAAGCGGGGAGCTTAACATTGGAAATGATGTTATGATTATTTGGTTATCATGATGGGATGGGAGATTAGGACTATTTCACCTGTGTAGTAATGTAGGTGCTTAATAAGCTAAGGCGGTAGGTAATAATTGCGTAGTGCTTTAACCATGAGTTCAACCTCTCCTTGCTCTAGCCATGCATGACATAACCTTCCCCCACTTGCTGAGTACCAATGGTACTCAACCTTGCATATTTGTTGGTTTACATTGCTACTCAGGTCAAGAGAATGATGTGGTGTTCAATGACCAAGACTTCGGACCCGAAGAAGGATTCTAGGTTCATGGAGTCCCCCGGGCAACTCCTGTGACGGAGCCCACAAGAATAATATTCCGCTGCTATTTTATTTATATGTTATGAGCTTATTATCGTCCATCGAGACATATGCTATGTAAGACTTATTTTATATTTGACACCTGGCTTGTAATAAATGATGCTTCACTATTTGTCATCACATGTATGAGTAAATGATCCTGGCATACATGTGATATTCACTCGGTTGTTCTTCGGAGAAACAGGGTGTGACAGTTATTTTGCCGTTCTTCCGATCGAACCGAGCAGTGGAGGTGAGGTTCTCGGTGCTGTGCGTGCGCTCGCGGAGAGGACGGAATATGCTGTCGGCTTGGTCCGAGGAGGGAGAGATCACGTTGCTGAAGCGGTCAGAACCGACCCTGGGGCGCCAGCGCGTGGAGACCCGGCAGCAGGGGCTGGCGCCGGCAAGCTGCTCACTGGCGCTCGTGACCTGTTCAGGAGATTTTCCCACTGGGGCTGTGACTTAGGGTGTAAGGCGATGCTCTTAGCTCTATGACCTGTGGGTCCCACTCCATATTTCCTCCCAAATATCTTCCCAAGCTGATCCTCTCAATCCCCCTAATGCTGAGTTTAAAAAGGGTGGCTAGAATTTGAGCTCTTCTAATTAACTTTGAATTTGCTTGCCAAATTTGAATTTGGTTGAAGTTTGCAAATTCTTCTCTTTAACTCTCTTTTGAGCCCACCCTACAAATAGAAAGTTGGTGATCAAACTCCTCCCTATAATTCCAACTATATAGCTGCACTTTTCATCAAAGTCCTTGGCCACCCCATGTGTGAACTTTGAATTTCAAATCTTTATTTTTAAACTCACATGCAAAGAGGTATTTAACTCCTTATTGGTTCAACACTTTTAAATAAAAATTTGAGCCTCATTTTGGATGGTCATCCATGTATTACTTTGTATGAAGAAAAGTTTTAGCAAGTCCCATTTTTCATGTCTTTGCCACACATATGAACTCAAACCTTGGTTTTTATTCATACACATTTTTGGGACTTTTACAAAATCCATGCAAGAACACGTACAAACTGACCTAATAACACTAAACTGCATTATAGGATAGCATGCATACGCATCATCACATCTAGTTTAAAGTTTGTGCATGGTATTGATTGTCATGAATCTTGTATGTGCGTGATCCTGTATAGCAGGACAAGCTCAGGGAGCTGTTTACGACGAGCTGCAACAACAAGGTTTTGAGATCAAAGAGCCGCCAGAACCACAAGAACAAGGCAAGTGCTCCTTGACTATATTGATCCTATGTTTTGGGTAAAACTGTTTTGTTTTGCAAAAAAAAGTGTGTGTGCTGAGTCAAACATGATGAGAAACCCTTTTATAGGAGTTTACTAGTTTTGGATAAACCACCCTTGTCACCAGAGAATTTTATGAGTCGGGTATGGTTTTTACTTTTATGCTTCGCTGAGTCCATGAGATTGGGAAGCGAGATAGATGTGTCTAGCTAACTGCACTCATAATGTTAATAAGAAACTGATGATGATGAACATGGATCGGAGGGAGATCTAGGAAAGACTGGGTTTGTGAATGAGGTAGCATGAGATGGTGGTTTACTTGCCGTAGATCTAAGGACCGGTTCATGCATGCACATGCCAGGATAACAGTGCCACCACAAGGCCAAGTATGGGTGCGGCTTAGCTAAGTAATTAGGTAAGTTGCTAGATTGTTATGGACTGTGGAAGGCGCGAGGAATGGGAGTCGAGTGAGGACTGCCCTGGGAACTGCATGACACAAGAGGTGGCCCGTGGGTGGGAGAATTGGAGATTCTAGCCTGCCGGTGAAACCTTAGTGAGTCCATACATCTAGTAACCCCTTTGTAAAGGCTATTTTGTGATCTCTTGGCCATACACCGACGGTGTACTGGTATAATGGAGGTTCTGCAGTCCCCGACGGGTGACGAAATCACAAACTTGTGGGTAAAGAGGTGCAAACTCTGCAGAGTTCTTAAAACTATCATGATAGCCGAGCTTACGGTCACGAGCGCCTGGCCAACTGCCATGATTAGTTGGGATGGTTATTGGGATGGTTACTGGTTATGGTTTTGGATGGTTTGGTTATGGTTTGGTTTTGGGACTGTTGAGTCCGGGTGATAAGATGGGTTTGCATACTTTGAGTCATGGCAACAAGGTTGGTCTCGGTGGGAGACGAAGTTGTTTTATGAGGTGAAATGGTAGCGAATACAGGATGGTATTCGTGAGATGGTAGCGAATACGAGGAGGTATTCGTGAACGAGAATGAGGTTGATTGATGACTGGTTATGAACATGATGGAGGTATGATTGGTATTTTAATATATGCTGGGATTACATTCACTTAAAGATAAGTCGCTGTTTTATCATGCTTTTGATAAATAACTTTGCTTTTCTGCAAATGAGACTTTTTATATCTACCTTGCTATGAGATTCATATCATATTTTCCCGCAGTTGCTGAGTACATCATTGTACTCAAACTTGCATTATTATTTCATCATCAGCAGCAGGAGAAGACTACTATGAAGACCAAGTAGAGCATTAAGGCGTGTGATCTGTTCTCAACCTTGCCTGTGGTAATGGAATAGAGATGGAGACATCGCTGCTTAGATTTGCTTCCGCATTAGTTAAATTGCTTCCACATTAGAATAAATACTTCCGCTGCATAGAAATAAAGACTTCCGCTGTGAGCATGAGTCCAAGACTCATGAGACATTGTAATAAACTCTGTTCTTTGTGGTTATATATATTCTGAATTCAGTTTGTGGAACATATGTGTATGTGTGATGAACATTCTGGGCACACATATGCATTAGTTCTCGGTTCCGTGGTTTTCCACAGAATTGAGGGTGTCACACCGCTCCTCCATCAAGCACCGAGGAGCTCCGCCGCCCGTCGCCGTCGCAGAGCCGATTCCAACCATTCCGGGCCCAAGAAAATCCCTAGGTGAGCTTCCCCTACCCCTCCGCAGCTGATCCGTGCAAAAAGATGCGAGTTCTAACGCATAGCGGCAAAAACCGAGGCTGCGCCGGCGAGATCGCCGCCCGCCGCCGCCGCTCGCCGCCGCGCGCATGGGCTGGCTCCGGCAAGGGCGACACGGCCCCATGTGGCCCGTCCGTTTTAAATCGTGCAGTCCCGAATAGATTTAACCCGTACTGCTTCGCAATCTAATCTCAGTCCTCCGTTTTAAATCCAATGGCCCACATCAGCCCCGCATATTAAACCCCGAGAAACTTACGCGCTACCCCCTGGGGATCTTGGAAAACACGAGCTAGCCCCAGAAACTTCTGATCTAGGCCCTGGACCCTCAGAAATTCATGTAATTTCATTTAAAAATCAGTTTTAACCCCTGGACTTAGTAAGAATTAGGAAGACCTCCCTGTTTTACACACTTAGATCCTTGAAAATTTAGAAAAATGAAAAAGGGGCCCCACAGCAGTGTTGATTTGCACATCAGCCCCTGAGGGTTATTAATTTCAGAAAATTGAATATGTGAATAGGATTTAAATTCAAACATAGGTATATGTTCAGTTTAATTATTCTAACCCTGTTGGAGATTTGTAGAACAATCTAAGTCTGAATTTAGAGGGGAAATAAACTTTTAAACTAAATAAGGTTGCTGTTTTGTAGAACAATCTAAGTCTGAATTTAGAGGGAAAATAAATCTGAAAATACAGGAAAATAGGTATGCATAATTAGAAAATGTTAAATGAGGTCCCCAAATCCAAAACTTCAAATTAGGGTTTTGTAGAAGATCTGAAAACCTAATTGGAGTAGGAAATTATCCTTCATGCAAATTTTGTGGCTAAGAAGGATATTATCTAATATAGAAAATTTGTTCAAACTGGAAATTCATATATAGTGTGCACTTAGAAATCTGAATATTAAAGCTAGAAATAATATATATGTTTAAAAGTGCATGTATGCATAGAATCAACATATCTAGGGTAAACACAACACTTAAGTATGTGTATGACTTTCATATGTATGTATGTGTTGTTTGCATGAGTGGAAATGTGGACTATGGCTTATGGAATGTTGTTTTCTTTTTGCTATGTGTGTTGGCATGAGTAGAACCAGCCCCAGAGCAGGTTCTCACCTTTCAAGATCAAGACTTTCCATTCCCGGAGCAGCAGGAAGAAGGCAAGTGTCCTTGACCACTTCGATCCTATACTAGGATGTGTAGTTAGAATTTAATTGCATTGTCAAGTTGGAATGTGATACCTATGCTAGGAAGTTTCCCTAGATTTTCATTATCTTGCTTCCTTGTAGCCTGGGTTGGTGTGACGCCCTAAATTCTGTGGAAAACCACGGAACCGAGAACTAATGCATATGTGTGCCCAGGATGTTCATCACACATACACATATATTCCACAAACTGAATTCAGAATATATATAACCACAAATAACAGAGTTTATTACAATGTCTCATGAGTCTTGGACTCTGCTCACAGCGGAAGTCTTTATTTCTATGCAGCGGAAGTCTTTATTCTAATGTGGAAGCAATTTAACTAATGCGGAAGCAAATCTAAGCAGCAGTGGCTCCATTTCTACTCATTCCACAGGCAAGGTTGAGAACAGATCACACGCCTTAATGTTCCACTTGGTCTTCATAGTAGGCTTCTCCTGCTGCTGATGATGAAATAATAATGCAAGTTTAAGTACAATGATGTACTCAGCAAGTGCGGGAAAAATATGATATGTAGCTCATAACAAGGTAGGTATAAAAAGGCTCATTTGCAGAAAAGCAGATTTATAAAACCATGATAAAACAGCAACTTAACTTTAGATGAATATAATACCAGCATTTATTAAATTACCAACATACCTCCATCACTTGCCATGTTCCACCCGAACATTAACCAACCTCATTCTTACTCATGAATACCTCCTCGTATTCGCTACCATCTCTCGAATACCTTCCCGTATTCGCTACCATCTTATATCATAAACAACTTCGTCTCACACCGAGACTAATCTCGTTGCCATGACTCAACAGTCATGCAACCATCTTGTCACCCAGACTCAATAGTCCCACAAACCAAACCTTAACCATAATCAATAACCATAACAAAGAACCTTCCCAATAACCATCCCAATAACCATCCCAACTAATCATGGCAGTTGGCCAGGCGCTCGTGACAGTAAGCTCGGCTATCATGATAGTTTTAGAACCCTGCAGAGTTTGTACCTCTTTACCCACAAGTTTGTGATTTCGTCACCCGTCGGCGACTGCAGAACCTCCATTATACCAGTACACAGCCGTTGGTGTATGGTCAAGAGATCACAAAATAGCCTTTACAAAGGGGCTACTAGATGTATGGACTCACTAAGGTTTCACCGTTAGGCTAGAATCTCCAATTCTCCCACCCACGGGCCCCCTCTTGTGCCATGCAGTTCCCAGGGCAGTCCTCACTCGACTCCCATTCCCCGCACCTTCCACAGTCCATAACACTCTAGCAACTTACCTAATTACTCAGCTAAGCCGCACCCATACTTGGCCTTGTGGTGGCACTGTTATCTTGGCATGTGCATGCATGAACCGGTCCATAGATCTACGGCAAGTAAACCACCATCTCATGCTACCTCATTCACAAACCCAGGCTTGCCTAGATCTCCCTCTGATCCATGTTCATTATCATCATCAGTTTTTCATTAACATTACGAGTGCAGTTAGCTAGACACATCTAACTCGCTTCCCAATCCCATGGACTCAGCGAAGCATAAAGCAAAAACTATACCCGACTCATAAACATCCCTGGTGACAAGGGTGGTTTAACCAAAACTAGTAAACTCCTATAAAAGGGTTTCCCATCATGTTTGACTCAGCACGCACACCTTTTCGCAAATCAAAACAGTTTCACCCAAAACATAGGATCAATATGGTCAAGGAGCACTTGCCTTGTTCTTGCGGTTCCGGTTGTTCTTGGATCTCAAAACCTTGTTGCTGCAGCTCGTCGTAGACAGCTCCCTGAGCTTGTCCTGCTAGGTAGGATCACATGCATACAAGATTCACAGCAATCAATATCATGCGCAAACCTTAAACTAGATGCGATGATGCACATGCATGCTATCCTATGATTAGTTTTATTAGATTGGTTTGTACGTGTTCTCGCATGGCTTGCATGGACAGAGGTGTTCGGATAAAAGGTGGACATGTCGATGATCTTGTCTTTAGATCAACCTGATCATCAAGTGATCTGTCCACGAGAAGGCTTCTGTTCGAAAGGAATCAAAGAACGGATGCAAAGAAAACACACCGATATCGTAAGGTGATATCGGAGACCTACCTTACGTTCTTCTCGGTCTCGAGGTCCTCCATAGATCATTGGGCTTTCCTCTGGCGATCTTCCTTGCTGCTCTCAGGCGATGGTTTTCTCAACGGGTTGGGACTAGGGCTCTAAGTCGTCGGCTCAGAAGTTGGAAAAGAAGTTTGTGGTTTTATCCAGAGATTCTGGGTTCTATTTATAATCGGGAAGAGAAGAGTCCTAATCTGATTTTATCCCGAATAAGAGTCCTGTTCAAATTTGTTGTCGAATCCTTCAACTTATCTTTAGTTGATTTGGTGCGGTATCATGGTGGAATCTGGGTCGGTTTCTTCTCCGTACCGGTATTTCTACGCGTACAGAATCCAAAAAAAACCGTCCCTAGAACTCGTTACCTCCTCGGTGATGAGCTCCGGAGGCTCCACGTGTCCTCCGGGTCCTGGTCTCTCCCTTTCAACAGAGACGGCTCCGGTTGTGCCGCGTGTCAAACGAGCGAGACCTCCCTTTTCCTTCGAAGGCGAGCCCCGTACGCCACGTATCCTGGCGGTCGGGACCTCCTCTCTTACTCGGAGGTGGCTCCGTGCACGCCACGTGTTAGTGCCGGTCTTTCCTTCTTTCCTCAGAGGCGTGCTCCGAGGTTAACACGTGTCCAGCAGCGACGGACCTCCCGGAGATAAGCTTCGGTGGCGACACGTGTTCGATAGAACCGGTCCTCCCGGAGGTGAGCTCTGAGATCGACACTTATACCGTGCGACTGGTCCTCTGGTTCCCATGGTGACTAGCTCCGAAGGTGACATGTATCCTGTGGAAAATGCCTTTGCTTCTTCCGCAGAGGCTAGCTCAAGGCAACACGTGTCCCACAGGGTCGGACCTCTCCTCCTTTGCGGAGATGAGCCCCGAGCCTGCCACGTAGCCAGCTTAGCGGCAGACCTCTCCCCACTTCGCAGGGATGAGCTCCGAACACGCCATGTGGCCAGCGGGCCGTGGAAGTTATCTTCGGCGCTCTCGGTGAACAGGATTCGGCTCTTATTGGCTACCCTTTTGATATTTCTCTCTATTCCTACTTCTTCTTAAAATGTTTTCTCTACATGAAATATGAACACATGCAGAAACCTGAGATGAGGGTGTCACAGTTGGGAGTTAGGTTATTATGTCATTCATTTACACTACTTATGCTTAGCCATGCTTAGAATGGGATAATGGGATATGAGATCATCAACTTGTTTACTTTACCATTGAATAAGATATTACGAATTATGTAGAGGTAGGGATCTAGGCAAGTTGGATGCTTTGGTTGGTGCTGCATGCACGAGACTCGAGTTTGTGTATAGTACTTGCCTGGATCCTAAGGACCGGTTCATGGAGCATGTAACCTTGCTTTACCGTGCCAACCACATGCTGAGATGGGGCAGCTTGGCCAATTAATTAGGCGTATCTCCGGCGTAGCACGGGTGTTTTGAGGGTGCGGGGAGTAGGTATCAGCTGGACTACCATATGAACCGCAAGGCTCAAGAGGGGGCCACTGCAGCGGGGTTGGAGCCTCTTGTATGCTGTTAGGGGTGAAACCTCAGTGGGCCCACACTCGTCAGAAATCCCTTTGTAAAGGCCTCGTAGTGATCTCCTGGCTACACACCTCGGAAGTGTGAACGTGGTTCGCGGCCACTGGCATAATGGAGGTTCTTTTAGTCCATCCGGCAACGGGGGACGAAATCACTACATGTGGGTACAGTGGTGCAAACTCTGCAGAGTCAAAACTGTCATGACAGCCGTGCTCACGGTCAAGAGCGGCTTGGACTTATTCATGATTAGAGGATGATAAATGGGGAAGTTGAGGATGTTAAGCGGGGAGCTTAACATTGGAAATGATGTTATGGTTACTTGATATTGATGATAGTTTAGAGGAATTGGGACCATTTCACCTATGTAGTAATGTAGGTGCTTAATAAGCTAAGGTGATAGGCATTGGTTGCGTAGTACATAACCAGGAGTTCAGCCTTTCCTTGCTCTAGCCATGCATGACATATCTTTCCCAAACTTGCTGAGTACCAACGGTACTTAAGCTTGCTTTTCTGTTGGTTTAAATTGCTGCTCAGGCCAAGGGAATGACGTGGTGTTCAATGACCAAGACTTCGGACCTGAAGAAGGATTCTAGGTTCACGGAGTCCCCCGAGCAACGCCTGTGATGAAGCCCACGAGACTTATTTTCTGCTGTTGTTTTTTTACATGTTATGAACATATTATCGTCCATCGAGACGTTATGGTATGTAAGACTTATTTATATTCGAATACTTGGCTTGTAATATAATGATGCTTCACTATTTGTCATCACATGTATGAGAAAATGATCCTGGCATACATGTGATATTCACTCGGTCGTTCTTCGGAGAAACCGGGTGTGACAGAAGTGGTATCAGATCCAGGTTGCCCGTAGGAACGTGGACATAGGTAGAAATGGACGTATTTAAGGACCCTATGTTCTTAAAAACTATTTTACAAAAGGTGTGGAGTGAAAGTGTTATTTAATGTGGTCACTTTAATTGTTCATCTTGTCTTAACTTTTATTCAAAATGCAGCCTTCATCTAATTCTTATCTAACTTGATTTTAAATGCTAGATGGTTCGCATGGTCCGCACCACTCGCAAGTCCACCAGAGGAAGAGTACCTGTAGCTGCCCTTGCCTTGAGGGAGGAGAACTGCCTGGTGACGTACCACTCCTACGGGTTGGCAGTAGAAGGCTTGTTGCGCCGTCTTCGGCGTATGCTGCACGCCGCCGGCAATGTTGGCAAGCTGATCATACACTACAGCTCCACCAGGACCATCCGTGAGAAGCGTGAAGAATGGAGCTCAGAGATGAGGATTATCCATGACAACCAGCTGCTCAAGATCCACCGCTCTCCATCTTGTCGGGCGACTCAGGACGATGCTGAGAAGGATGTCACCTGGGAGGCCATCACCTGCCAGAGTTACATCAACCGTCGCCACCTGGACAGGACTGAGTACATGTATGTCCTCCCGCGTGAGAGTGGCACCGCGGAGTAAAAGTACCCGCTGGTGCAGCAGGGGACTTCCCATGAGCACATGGACCTGTGCTTGGATGATGCAGCTATGCTCAGCACTCGACTACAGGAGTGCCAGCAGGAGCTTCAGGATGTCCGTGACACCCTGAAGGAGACTGAGGCGTTGCTTCGCGCCAGCTTGAGGGCGAGGGACAGAGGAGATGGGAATAAATTGTGTGTCACCGAGAATGACACCTGGACTCCCGACTCCCCAGACCGCCGGGCGAGCAAGCATCGCCGCACTTCTCCACCAGCAGCTTCCCCACCTAAAGCGGAATCAGAGGGCAGCCACAATCATGAGGAAGACCCCGACGAGCCAGCTCAGTGATACGAATTGTTAGAGTCATTTCCCTTATTTTAGCATGTTATCGAGTAGTCGAGTCAAGAACCTATCTATTTGTTTGTTAGGGTTTGGTGTGTGACGTGAGTTGTGGAAGCCATGGGCCCTTGTCCACAACCTCGTCTTTAAGTTTGCATTTGCATTTTATGTGAACCCTTAAGAATCAATAGTGCATTTGTTTTCGCATGAGACATGACACTTAAGGATCTATGTGAAATCTTCAGAAATTGCCTAAATATTAAGGTCTCAAAAGTTTAAGTTTATACAAGCAATTTGGGGAGTTAATGCGTAAAGATTAAAGTTGACATTTGGTTGATCATAATAGATGGACGGAAGAGGAAGAGGTCGTGGTGCCAACCCCAACAACAACAACAATGAGGCTGCGGATCCTCAACTTCCTGGAGGGCAAGATAGGTGTGGTTGCCAAGAAAGATCTGATCCTATCTACCAAATGATCGACAATCAAAATAAGCTCATTCAGAATTTGACTCAAGTGGTGGCCAACTTACACCAAGCTCCACCCCGACAGGCTGCACCACGTCAACCAAGGTTGAGTGAGTTTCTGGGAACTCAACCCCCAAAGTTTGCAAGTGCTGCTGAACCTCTGGAAGCAGATGATTGGCTTAAGACCATTGAGAACAAGATGAGGATCATACAATGCCAAGGATATGAGAGGGTGCTGTTTGCCTCTCATCAATTGCATGGACCCGCTGCTGACTGGTGGACCGCATACGTGGCAGCTCATCACGACCCTGAGAACATAACTAAGGAAGAGTTCAAGCGCAGTTTCCGCAACCACTACATACCAATGGGAGAACTCAAAAACAAGAGGAAGGAGTTCTTGGGACTGCAGTAGGGCAACATGACTGTGAGGGAGTACCTCACTAAATTCACCGAACTGTCCCATTATGCAGCGCGGGACATTGAAACTGATGAACAGAAACAGGACTGCTTTATGGAAGGACTTACCATGGAAATGCAATGTGCAATGTCCTCCAACGAATATGAAAGTTTCCAAAAGATGGTGGATAGGGCGTTTGTTGTGGAGAGAAAGCTGAAGATCTTGGAGAATGAAAACAAGAGGAAGATGGAATGGTCACACCAAGCGTCAAGCAGCAACACACGTCGACGTCTGATGCAGCAACCTGCGGGGCAGATGAGCCGTGCTGTGGTACCCTACTCAGCACCAAGAGGATACAACCCGAACTTCAGGCCTCCGTCAGCACCAGTACAGCCGCAGCGTCAGTTTGTGCAGCAGCCACACCCCACTTATCAACCTCGACCCGTAGGACAAGGGCCACAGAACCAACACCAAGATAACAAAGGCCAGACACCTAAAGTTGGGGTGCAATTCTTCAACTGTGGCGAAGTGGGGCACTATGCTCATAAGTGCCGAAAGAAGAAGCCTATGCAGCCACAGCAGCAGAATGTGATGCGAGGACGGGTGAACCACGTGACCATGGAGGAAGAGCAAAAGGCACCTGATGTAGTGATTGGTAAGTTCCCTGCAAATTTACACATTGCAACCATTTTGTTCGATTCTGGTGCTACCCACTCGTTCATTGCTCAAGGTTTTGTTAAGAAGCATGATCTAGCAACAACACAAATGAATCATATGTTAGCAGTGAACTCTCCAGGGGGAGAAATAAGAACAAGACAAGTGTGTCCCAAGGTGAATCTAGACATTAATGGGGTAGTATTTACTGCAAACCTCACAGTGATAAACTCACAAGGGATAGATATCATTTTGGGTATGGATTGGTTGACCAAACATAAAGGTATCATCCATTGTTCGACTAGAACGGTGGAACTAACTCACACTAGTAGCACAAAAGTGAAGTTCATAGCCGTACAAGAACCTAAGAGGGACATTAAACTCAATCAAGTGGAAGTGGAAGTGGAAGAGATAAGGGTTATCAAGGAATATCCTGACGTTTTTCCTGAGGAGTTGCCAGGTATGCCACCAGATCGTGAAGTGGAGTTCGCGATTGAACTAATGCCTGGAATCGCCCCGATATACAAGAGGCCTTATCGGATGGATTCTAAACAACTAGAAGAGCTCAAAGAACATATCCGGGAATTGACAGAGAAAGGGTATATTCGCCCTAGTTCCTCACCATGGGGAGCTCCAGTAATATTTGTGCCCAAAAAGGACGGAACCCAAAGGCTATGCATAGACTACCATGCGTTGAATGAGGTGACCATCAAGAACAAATACCAATTACCCCGCATTGAAGACCTATTTGACCAGTTGAGGGGAGCTTGTGTATTCTCAAAAATTGATCTCAGGTCGGGATATCACCAACTGAAGATAAGATCAACCGACATTCGCAAGACGACTTTCGTATCTCGGTACGGGTTGTATGAGTACACCGTCATGCCGTTCAGGCTAACTTATGCCCCGACATACTTCATATATCTCATGAACAAGGTATTCATGGAGTATTTGGACAAATTTGTGGTGGTTTTCATTGATGACATTCTCATCTTCTCCAAAGATGAAGAGGAACATGAGGGGCATCTAATACTGGTGTTGCAAAAGTTGATAGAACACCAACTATATGCCAAGCTGAGCAAATGCGAGTTTTGGCTGAGAAGAGTCCCCTTCTTAGGACACATAATCTCGGAGGGAGGAATCTCCGTAGATCCTGCCAAGATCGAGGATGTGCAGAAGTGGAAGACCCCTGAAAATGTCGGGGAAATTCGAAGCTTCTTAGGATTGGCTGGGTATTATCGACGGTTCATTGAGGGCTTTTCCAAGATCTCGAGACCCCTCACCCAATTGTTAGAGAAGGGAATCACATTCACGTGGACACCAGAGTGTGAGACAAGTTTCCAAGAGCTGAAGAAAAGATTGACAACAGCCCCAGTGCTAGTTATGCGAGACATGCAGAAGAATTTTTCGGTGTATTGCGATGCTTCTGGACATGGGTTGGGATGTGTTCTCATGCAAGAGGGGCATGTCGTTGCCTATGCATCCCGTCAGATCCAAAAACACGAGAAGAACTATCCTACGCATGACCTCGAGCTAGCTGCAGTGGTCCACACACTAAAGCTTTGGAGGCATTACTTGATGGGAAAGAGGACAGAGATATATACAGACCATAAGAACTTAAAGTACATTTTCACACAGCCCGATCTCAACCTCAGACAAAGGAGATGGTTAGAGCTAATCAACGACTTTTTTGTGGGCATCAACTATCATCCTGGGAAAGCGAACGTCGTGGCAGATGCTTTAAGCTGGAAGGTGCATGTCAACATGTTGAGCTTAAATGACACGCCTACGGAATCGAAGGAAGAGATTGCAAAACTCAATCTATGCCTGGTGAATAGTGGTGAGGCCATCACCATGGAGGTGGACTCCACATTGGAGCAAGACATACGCAACGGTCAGAAGGATGATGAGAAGATACAAGAAATCAGAGACCTCATCAAAGAAAATAAAACTCCTGGGTTCAGAGAGGATGAACAAGGTACGGTGTGGCATGGGAAAAGAATCTGTGTACCTGAGGTGAAGGAGATCCATGAACTGATTTTGAAAGAGGCTCAGGATTCTGACTATTCCATTCATTCTGGGAGTACAAAGATGTATCATGACCTCAAGAGCAGATATTGGTGGTATGGCATGAAGCGAGATGTTGCGGAACATGTTGCCCTATGTGACACCTGTCAGTTGGTGAAAGCAGAACATCAACGACCCGCAGGACTGTTGCAGCCACTCAAAGTGCCTGAATGGAAATGGGAAGAAATAGGTATGGACTTCATAGTGGCACTGCCTAGGACCCAATCGGGATATGATTCGATTTGGGTCATCATCGACAGGCTGACTAAGGTGGCTCATTTCGTCCCAGTGAAAGAAAGCTACAGCGGATCCAAATTGGCAGAATTGTACATGTCAAGAATCGTGTGTTTTCATGGAGTGCCAAAGAAGATAGTGTCAGATCGAGGGACATAGTTCACCTTAAGGTTCTGGCAGAAGCTACATGAGACCATGGGAACTCATCTGAATTTTAGTTCTGCCTATCACCCACAGACTGATGGGCAGACCGAAAGGACCAATCAAATCCTTGAGGATATGCTGAGAGCTTGTGCACTCAAGAACAATAGGAGTTGGGATAAGAACTTACCGTATGCAGAATTCTCCTACAACAACAGTTATCAGGCTAGTATGAAGATGTCACCCTTTGAGGCGTTGTATGGGAGGAAGTGCCGAACTCCATTATTTTGGTACCAAACTGGGGAAAGCAAAGTGTTTGGGCCTGAGGTACTACAAGAAGCCGAGGCGAAAGTGAGGGAAATCCGCAACAACTTGAGGATAGCCCAGACCCGACAAAAGAGCTATGCCGATGTACGGAGAAGAGAGCTCAATTTCAACGTGGGGGACTATGTCTATCTCAAGGTGTCCCCTATCCGAGGGCTTCGTCGGTTCAAGGTGAAAGGGAAGCTATCACCTCGATACATAGGACCCTTCCAAATTCTGGAGAGGAAAGGCGAAGTGGCATATCAGTTAGAACTACCGGCTCGCCTATCAAATGTGCACGATGTATTCCATGTGTCACAACTCAAGAAATGCTTAAGAACACCCGAAGAGATGTTACCCATGAATGAGGTGGACGTACAAGATGATCTCATATTCTGAGCAACCGGTCAAGATCCTGGAGACAATGGAACGCATCGCAAGGAACAAAAGAATCCGAATGTGCAAAGTGCAGTGGAAGCACCACTCGGAAGCAGAAGCCACATGGGTGCGAGAAGACGAGCTCAAGGGACAGTTTCTGGATCTGTTCCCCTAGAGTCACCAATCTCGAGGACGAGATTTCTTTTAAGGGGGGTAGAGTTGTAACACCCCAAAATGTGTCAAGAATGTGAATTCAAAATTTTTGGACATAATGCATGTGGAGAAAAATTTAAACTCAAACTGGAATTCAAATTTGAATCAAAACAGAAAAGAAAAACGGACAATGGGCCGAAACCCACCTCAGCCGGCCCAGCAGCCCACGGCTGTTTCCCCCCCCCCCTCTCTCTCTGACGCGCGGGGCCCGTGTGTCATCCCTTCCCCCGCTCCCCCCAACCGCCACGCATTTCCCGCGCCAATCGCCAGCCACCTGCCGAATTCCATGCTCGCAACCAACTGATCCGCTCCCACGAACGCCAATTCCGCACGCACGTACCCACCCCGGGACTCCAGGCCGATTTAAATTTCCGCAAACCCCCTCTGCTCGCCACCTCGCTCGCGAACTTCTGCCACCGGTGAGCACCGCCGCCCAACCTCCGAATTCCCCTCGGTACAACGCCGTTCTGGTCCATCTAACCGGTTGTACTTCATCGCAGCATCGAACACTAGCCGGTGACGCCCACTCCAGAATGACTTGCTGCCGAGGCAACCGACGTCGTCGAGCTCCGGTGAGGTCTAGCCACCGGTCATCTCTGAAGTCGCCGAATTTCCATGACCCGACCCTATCTGACCCTCGGTACACCTTCTGCTAATCACAGGGAGGCCTCACTACTGGAGAACTCGAAGGATTGCCGAACCAAACCGCTCCTCCATCGAGCACCGAGGAGCTCCGTCGCCCGTCGCCGTTGCAGAGCCGATTCCAACCCTTCCGGGGCCAAGAAAATCCCTAGGTGAGCTTCCCCTACCCCTCCGCAGCTGATCCATGCAAAAAGATGCTAGTTCCAACGCATAGCGGCAAAAATCGAGGCTGCGCCGGCAAGATCGCTGCCCCCCGCCGCCGCGCGCGCGGGCTGGCTCCGGCCAGGGCGACGCGGCCCCCTGCGGCCCGTCCGTTTTAAATCGTGCGGTTCCGAATAGATTTAACCCGTACCGCTTCGCGATCTAATCTCAGCCCTCCGTTTTAAATCGAACGGCCCACATCAGCCCCGCATATTAAACCCCGAGAAACTTACGTGCTACCCCCTGAGGATCTTGGAAAACATGAGCTAGCCTCGGAAACTTCTGATCTAGCCCCTGGACCCTCAGAAATTCATGTAAATTCATTTAAAAATCAGTTTTAACCCCTGGACTTAGTAAGAATTAGGAAGACCTCCCTGTTTTACACACTTAGATCCCTGAAAATTTAGAAAAATGAGAAATGGGGCCCCACAGCAGTGTTGATTTGCACATCAGCCCCTGAGGGTTATTAATTTCAGGAAATTGAATATGTGAATAGGATTTAAATTCAAACATAGGTATATGTTCAGTTTAATTATTTTAACCCTGTTGGAGATTTGTAGAACAATCTGAAGTCTGAATTTAGAGGGGAAATAAACTTTTAAACTAAATAAGGTTGCTGTTTTGTGATTTATCCCTGAAATACACCCTTTAGGCGTAAAACAAATTTAAATGTAGGAAAATGAATCTAAGTCACCAAAAAGGGGTAGGGAAAATTCATAAAGGTTCTGTTTAGGTAATTGGAACAGTAGAATTTTTTGTATGAATTTAGGTTGCTGCTTTATGGCTGGAAATTCATTTTTAGGCTAGAAAATAATTCTGAAAATGGGTAAAAAAAATAAATTTAAATTGATCCCCATCAGAGAGGAAGTCAAAAGATATTTTATTGGACATTTTAGATCAGAACATATTCTGTTTAGGTGATATGTCTTGCTATTTTAATATTAAAGTTCACTTTTAGGTATGGAAAATAAATCTGAAAATATAGGAAAATAGGTATGCATAATTAGAAAATGTTAAATGAGGTCCCCAAATGCAAAACTTCAAATTAAGGTTTTGTAGAAGATCTGAAAACCTAATTGGAGTAGGAAATTATCCTTCAAGCAAATTTTGTGGCTAAGAAGGATATTATCTAATATAGAATATTTGTTCGAATTGGAAATTCATATATAGTGTGCACTTAGAAATCTGAATATTAAAGATAGAAATAATATATATGTTTAAAAGTGCATGTATCCTTAGAATCAACATATCTAGGGTAAACACAACACTTAAGTATGTGTATGACTTTCATATGTATGTATGTGTGGTTTGCATGAGTGGAAATGTGGACTATGGCTTATGGAATGTTGTTTTCTTTTTGCTATGTGTGTTGGCATGAGTAGAACCAGCCCCAGAGCAGGTTCTCACCTTTTCAAGATCAAGACTTTCCATTCCCGGAGCAGCAGGAAGAAGGCAAGTGTCCTTGACCACTTTGATCCTATACTAGGATTTGTAGTTAGAATTTAATTGCACTGTCAGGTTGGAATGTGATACCCATGCTAGGAAGTTTCCCTAGATTTTCATTATCTTGCTACCGTGTAGCCTGGGTTGGGAGTTAGGTTATTATGTCATTCATTTACACTACTTATGCTTAGCCATGCTTAGAATGGGATAAATGGGATATGAGATCATCAACTTGTTTACTTTACCCTTGAATAAGATATTATGAATTATGTAGAGGTAGGGATCTAGGCAAGTTGGATGCTTTGGTTGGTGCTGCATGCACGAGACTCGAGTTTGTGTATAGTACTTGCCTGGATCCTAAGGACCGGTTCATGGAGCATGTAACCTTGCTTTACCGTGCCAACCACATGCTGAGATGGGGCAGCTTGGCCAATTAATTAGGCGTATCTCCGGCGTAGCATGGGTGTTTTGAGGGTGCGGGGAGTAGGTATCAGCTGGACTACCATATGAACCGCAAGGCTCAAGAGGGGGCCACTGCAGCGGGGTTGGAGCCTCTTGTATGCTGTTAGGGGTGAAACCTCAGTGGGCCCACGCTCGTCGGAAATCCCTTTGTAAAAGCCTCGTAGTGATCTCCTGGCTACAGACCTCGGAAGTGTGAACGTGGTTCGCGGCCACTAGCATAATGGAGGTTCTTTTAGTCCATCCGGCAACGGGGGACGAGATCACTACATGTGGGTACAGTGGTGCAAACTCTGCAGAGTCAAAACTTTCATGACAGCCATGCTCACGGTCAAGAGCAGCTTGGACTTATTCATGATTAGAGGTTGATGAATGGGGAAGTTGAGGATGTTAAGTGGGGAGCTTAACATTGGAAATGATGTTATGGTTACTTGATATTGATGATGGTTTTGGTTGAATGGGACCATTTCACCTATGTAGTAATGTAGGTGCTTAATAAGCTAAGGTGATTGGCATTGGTTGGGTAGTGCTTAACCATGAGTTCAGCCTTTCCTTGCTCTAGCCATGCATGGCATAACTTTCCTACACTTGCTGAGTACCAACGGTACCCAAGCTTGCTTTTCTGTTGGTTTAAATTGCTGCTTAGGCCAAGGGAATGACATGGTGTTCAATGACCAAGACTTCAGACCCGAAGAAGGATTCTAGGTTCACGGAGTCCCCCGGGCAACGCCTGTGATGAAGCCCACGAGACTTATTTTCTGCTGCTGTTTTATTTACATGTTATGAACATATTATCGTCCATCGAGACGTTATGCTATGTAAGACTTATTTATATTCGAATACTTGGCTTGTAATATAATGATGCTTCACTATTTGTCGTCACATGTATGAGAAAATGATCCTGGCATACAAGTGATATTCACTCGGTCGTTCTTCGGAGAAACCGGGTGTGACAGAAGTGGTATCAGAGCCAGGTTGCCCGTAGGAACGTGGACCTAGGTAGAAATGGACGTATTTAAGGACCCTATGTTCTTAAAAACTATTTTAAAAAGGTGTGGAGTGAAAGTGTTATTTAATGTGGTCACTTTAATTGTTCATCTTGTCTCAACTTTTATTCAAAATGCAGTCTTTGTCTAATTCTTATCTAACTTGATTTTAAATGCTAGATGGTTTGCATTGTCCGCACCGCTCGCAAGTCCACCGGAGGAAGAGTGCTTGTAGCTGCCCTTGCCTTTAGGGAGGAGAACCGCCCGGTGACGTACCACTCCTACAGGTTGGCAGTAGGAGGCTTGTTGCGCCGTCTTCGGCGTCTGCTCCACGCCGCCGGCAATGTTGGCAAGCTGATCATACACTACAGCTCCACCAGGATCATCCGTGAGAAGCATGAAGAATGGAGCACCGAGATGAGGATTATCCATGACAACCAGCTGCTCAGGATCCACCGCTCTCCATCTTGTCGGGCGACTCAAGCCGATGCTGAGAAGGATGTCACCTGGGAGGCCATCACCTGCCAGAGTTACATCAAACGTCACCACCTGGACAGGACTGAGTACATGTATGTCCTCCAGCGTGAGAGTGGCACCGCGGAGTACAAGTACCCGACGGTGCAGCAGGGGACTTACCATGAGCACATGGACCTGTGCTTGAAGGATGCAGCTATGCTCAGCACTCGGCTACAGGAGTGCCAGCAGGAGCTTCAGGATGTCCGTGACACCCTGAAGGAGACTGAGGCGTTGCTTCGCGCCAGCTTGAGGGCGAGGGAGAGAGGAGATGGGAATGAACTGTGTGTCACCGAGAATGACACCTGGACTCCCGACTCCCCAGACCGCCGGGTGAGCAAGCGTCGCCGCACTTCTCCACCAGCAGCTTCCCACGTAAAGCGGAATCAGAGGGCAGCCGCAATGATGAGGAAGAACCTGACGAGCCAGCTTAGTGATACGAATTGTTAGAGTCATTTCCCTTATTTTAGCATGTTATCGAGTAGTCGAGTCAAGAACCTATCTATTTGTTTGTTAGGGTTTGGTGTGTGACGTGAGTTGTGGAAGCCATGGGCACTTGTCCACAACCTCGTCTTTAAGTTTGCATTTGCATTTGTGTGTGAACCCTTATGAATCAATAGTGCATTTGTTTTCGCATGAGACATGACGCCTAAGGATCTATGGGAAATCTTCAGAAATTGTCTAAATATTAAGATCTCAAAAGTTTAAGTTTATACAAGCAATTTGGGGAGTTAATGCGTAATGATTAAAGTTGACATTTGGTTGATCATAATAGATGGCCGGAAGAGGAAGAGGTCGTGGTGCCAACCCCAAAAACAACAACAATGAGGCTGCCGATCCTCAACTTCCTGTAGGGCAAGACAGGTGTGGTTGCCGAGGAAGAGCTGATCCTATCTACCAAATGATCGAGAATCAAAATCAGCTCATTCAGAATTTGACTCAAGTGGTGGCCAACTTAAACCAAGCTCCACCCCCACAGGCTGCACCACGTCTACCAAGGTTGAGTGAGTTTTTAGGAACTCAACCCCCAAAGTTTGCAAGTGCTGCTGAACCTCTAGATACAGATGATTGGCTTAAGACCATTGAGAACAAGATGAGGATCATACAATGCCAAGGATATGAGAGGGTGCTGTTTGCCTCTCATCAATTGCATGGACCCGCTGCTGACTGGTGGACCGCATACGTGGCAGCTCATCACGACCCTGAGAACATAACTAAGGAAGAGTTTAAGTGCAGTTTCCGCAACCACAACATACCAAGGGGAGAACTCAAAAACAAGAGGAAGGAGTTCTTGGGACTGCAGCAGGGCAACATGACTGTGAGGGAGTACCTTACCAAATTCACCCAACTGTTCCGTTATGCACCGCGGGACATGACTGCTTAGTGGAAGGACTTACCATGGAAATGCAATGTGCAATGTCCTCCAACGAATATGTAAGTTTCCAAAAGATGGTGGACAGGGCGTTTGTTGTGGAGCGGAAGCTGAAGGCCTTGGAGAATGAAAACAAGAAGAAGATGGGATGGTCACACCAAGCGTCAAGCAGCAACACACGTCCACGTCTGATGCAGCAACCTGCAGGGCAGACGAGCCGTGCTGTGGTACCCTACTCAGCACCAAGAGGATACAACCCGAACTTCAGGCCTCCGTCAGCACCAGTACAGCCGCAGCGTCAGTTTGTGCAGCAGCCACGCCCCACTTATCAACCTCGACCAGCAGGACAAGGGCCACAGAACCAACCCCAAGATAACAAAGGCCAGGCACCTAAAGTTGGGGTGCAATGCTTCAACTGTGGCGAAGTGGGGCACTACGCTCATAAGTGCCCAAAGAAGAAGCATATGCAGCCACAGCAGCAGAATGTGATGCGAGGACGGGTGAACCACGTGACCATGGAGGAAGCGCAAGAGGCACCTGATGTAGTGATTGGTAAGTTCACTGCAAATTTACACATTGCAACCATTTTGTTCGATTCTGGTGCTACCCACTCGTTCATTGCTCAAGGTTTTGTTAAGAAGCATGATCTAGCAACAACACAAATGAATCATATGTTAGCAGTGAACTCTCCAGGGGGAGAAATAAGAACAAGACAAGTGTGTCCCAAGGTGAATCTAGACATTAATGGGGTAGTATTTACTGCAAACCTCATAGTGGTAAACTCACAAGGGATAGATATCATTTTGGGTATGGATTGGTTGACCAAACATAAAGGTATCATCCATTGTTCGACTAGAACGGTGAACTAACTCACACTAGTGGCACAACAGTCAAGTTCATAGCCGTACAAGAACCTAAGAGGGACATTAAACTCAATCAAGTGGAAGTGGGAGTGGAAGAGATAAGGGTTATCAAGGAATACCCCGATGTTTTTCCTGAGGAGTTGCCAGGTATGCCCCTAGATCGTGAAGTGGAGTTCGCGATTGAACTAATGCCTGGAACCGCCCCGATATACAAGAGGCCTTATCGGATGGATTCTAAATAACTAGAAGAGCTCAAAGAACATATCCGGGAATTGACAGAGAATGGGTATATTCGCCCTAGTTCCTCACCATGGGGAGCTCCAGTAATATTTGTGCCCAAAAATGACGGAACCCAAAGGCTATGCGTAGACTACCGTGAGTTGAATGAGGTGACCATCAAGAACAAATACCCATTACCCCGCATTGAAGACCTATTTGACCAGTTGAGGGGGGCTTGTGTATTCTCAAAAATTGATCTCAGGTCGGGATATCACCAACTGAAGATAAGATCAATCGACATTTCCAAGACGGCTTTCGTATCTCGGTACGGGTTGTATGAGTACACCGTCATGCAGTTCGGGCAAACTAATGCCCCGACATACTTCATGTATCTTATGAACAAGGTATTCATGGAGTATTTGGACAAATTTGTGGTGGTTTTCATTGATGACATTCTCATCTTCTCCAAAGATGAAGAGGAACATGAGGGGCATCTAAGACTGGTGTTGCAAAAGTTGATAGAACACCAACTATATGCCAAGCTGAGCAAATGCGAGTTTTGGCTGAGAAGAGTCCCCTTCTTAGGACACATAATCTCGGAGGGAGGAATCTCCGTAGATCGTGGCAAGATCGAGGATGTGCAGAAGTGGAAGACCCCTGAAAATGTTGGGGAAATTCGAAGCTTCTTAGGATTGGCTTGGTATTTTTGATGGTTCATTGAGGGCTTTTCCAAGATCTTGAGACCCCTCACCCAATTGTTAGAGAAGGGAATCACATTCACGTGGACACCGGAGTGTGAGACAAGTTTCCAAGAGCTGAAGAAATGATTGACAACAGCCCCAGTGCTAGTTATGCCAGACATGCAGAAGAATTTTTCGGTGTATTGCGATGCTTCTGGACACGGGTTGGGATGTGTTCTCATGCAAGAGGGGCATGTCGTTGCCCATGCATCCCGGCAGCTCCGAAAACACGAGAAGAACTATCCTACGCATGACCTCGAGCTAGCCGCAGTGGTCCACACACTAAAGCTTTGGAGGCATTACTTGATGGGAAAGAGGACAGAGATATATACAGACCATAAGAGCTTAAAGTACATTATCACACAGCCCGATCTCAACCTCAGACAAAGGAGATGGTTAGAGCTAATCAACGACTTTGATGTGGGCATCAACTATCATCCTAGGAAAGTGAACGTTGTGGCAGATGCTTTAAGCTGGAAGGTGCATGTCAACATGTTGAGCTTAAATGACACGCCTACGGAATTGAAGGAAGAGATTGCAAAACTCAATCTATGCCTGGTGAATAGTGGTGAGGCCATCGCCATGGAGGTGGACTCCACATTGGAGCAAGGCATACGCAACGGTCAGAAGGATGATGAGAAGATACAAGAAATCAGAGAACTCATCAAAGAAAATAAAACTCCTGGGTTCAGAGAGGATGAACAAGGTACGGTGTGGCATGAGAAAAGAATCTGTGTACCTGAGGTGAAGGAGATCCGTGAACTGATTTTGAAGGAGGCTCATGATTCTGACTATTCCATTCATCCCGGGAGTACGAAGATGTATCATGACCTCAAGAGCAGATATTGGTGGTATGGCATGAAGCGAGATGTTGTGGAACATGTTGCCCTATGTGACACCTGTCAGTTGGTGAAAGCAGAACATCAACGACCCGCAGGACTGTTGCAGCCACTCAAAGTGCCTGAATGGAAATGGGAAGAAATAGGTATGGACTTCATAGTGGGACTGCCTAGGACCCAATTGGGATATGATTCGATTTGGGTCATCATCGACAGGCTAACTAAGGTGGCTCATTTTGTCCCCGTGAAAGAAAGCTACAGCGGATCCAAATTGGCAGAATTGTACATGTCAAGAATCGTGTGTTTTCATGGAGTGCCAAAGAAGATAGTGTCAGATCGAGGGACACAGTTCACCTCAAGGTTCTGGCAGAAGCTACATGAGACCATGGGAACTCATCTGAATTTTAGTTACGCCTATCACCCACAGACTGATGGGCAGACCGAAAGGACCAATCAAATCCTTGAGGATATGCTGAGAGCTTGTGCACTCAAGAACAATAGGAGTTGGGATAAGAACTTACCGTATGCGGAATTCTCCTACAACAACAGTTATCAGGCTAGTATGAAGATGTCACCCTTTGAGGCGTTGTATGGGAGGAAGTGCCGAACTCCATTATTTTGGAACCAAACTGGGGAAAGCAAAGTATTTGGGCCCGAGGTACTACAAGAAGCCGAGGCGAAAGTGAGGGAAATCCGCAACAACTTGAGGATACCCCAGACCCGACAAAAGAGCTATGCCGATGTACGGGGAAGAGAGCTCATTTTCAACGTGGGGGACTATGTCTATCTCAAGGTGTCCCCTATCCGAGGGCTTCGTCGGTTCAAGGTGAAAGGGAAGCTATCAGCTCGATACATAGGACCCTTCCAGATTCTGGAGAGGAAGGCGAAGTGGCATATCAGTTAGAACTACCGGCTCGCCTATTAGATGTGCACGATGTATTCCATGTGTCACAACTCAAGAAATGCTTAAGAACACCCGAAGAGATGTTACCCATGAATGAGGTGGACGTACAAGATGATCTCATATTCCGAGCAACCGGTCAAGATCCTGGAGACAATGGAACACATCACAAGGAACACAAGAATCCGAATGTGCAAAGTGCAGTGGAAGCACCACTCGGAAGCAGAAGCCACATGGGAGCGAGAAGATGAGCTCTGTTCCCCTAGAGTCACCAATCTCGAGAACGAGATTTCTTTTAAGGGGGGTAGAGTTGTAACACCCCAAAATGTGTCAAGAATGTGAATTCAAAATTTTTGGACGTAATGCATGTGGAGAAAAATTTAAACTCAAACTGGAATTCAAATTTGAATCAAAACAGAAAAGAAAAAGAAAAAGAAAAACGGCCAATGGGCCGAAACCCACCTCAGCCGGCCCAGCAGCCTGCGGCTGTTTCCTCCCCCCCCTCTCTCTGACGCGCGGGGCCCGTGTGTCATCCCTTTTCCCCCGCTGCCCCCCAACCGCCACGCATTTCCCGCGCCGATTGCTAGCCGCCTGCCGAATTCCATGCTCGCAACCAACTGATCCGCTCCCACGAACGCCAATTCCGCATGCACGTACCCACCCCGGGACTCCAAGCCGATTTAAACTTCCGCAAACCCCCTCTGCTCGCCACCTCGCTCGCGAACTTCCGCCACCAGTGAGCACTGCCGCCCAACCCCCGAATTCCCCTCGGTACAACGCCGTTCTGGTCCATCTAACTGGTTGTACTTCATCGCAGCATCGAACACTAGCCGGTGACGCCCAATCCGGAATGACTTGCTGCCGAGGCACCCGACATCGTCGAGCTCCGGTGAGGTCTAGCCGCCGGTCATCTCTGAAGTCGCTGAATTTCCATGACCCGACCCTATCTGACCCTCGGTACACCTTCTGCTAACCACAGGGAGGCCTCACTACCGGAGAACTCGAAGGATTGCCGAACCAAACCGCTCCTCCATCGAGCACCGAGGAGCTCCGTCGCCCGTCGCCGTTGCAGAGCCGATTCCAACCCTTCCAGGCCCAAGAAAATCCCTAGGTGAGCTTCCCCTACCCCTCCGTAGCTGATCCGTGCAAAAAGATGCCAGTTCCAATGCATAGCGGCAAAAATCGAGGCTGCGCCGGCGAGATCGCCGCCCCCCACCGCCCCGCGCGTGGGCTGGCTCCGGCCAGGGCGACGCGGCACCCTGTGGCCCGTCCGTTTTAAATCGTGCGGTCCCGAATAGATTTAATCCGTACCGCTTCACGATCTAATCTCAGCCCTCCGTTTTAAATCCAACGGCCCACATCAGCCCCGCATATTAAACCCCGAGAAACTTACGCGCTACCCCTTGGGGATCTTGGAAAACACGAGCTAGCCCCGGAAACTTCTGATCTAGCCCCTGGACCCTCAGAAATTCATGTAAATTAATTTAAAAATCAGTTTTAACCCCTGGACTTATTAAGAATTAGGAAGACCTCCCTGTTTTACACACTTAGATCCCTGAAAATTTAGAAAAATGAGAAATGGGGCCCCACAGCAGTGTTGATTTGCACATCAGCCCCTGAGGGTTATTAATTTCAGGAAATTGAATATGTGAATAGGATTTAAATTCAAACATAGGTATATGTTCAGTTTTATTATTTTAACCCTGTTGGAGATTTGTAGAACAATCTGAAGTCTAAATTTAGAGGGGAAATAAACTTTTAAACTAAATAAGGTTGTTGTTTTGTGATTTATCCCTGAAATACACCCTTTAGGCGTAAAACAAATTTAAATGTAGGAAAATGAATCTAAGTCACCAAAAGGGGTAGGGAAAATTCATAAAGGTTCTGTTTAGGTAATTGGAACAGTAGAATTTTTTGTATGAATTTAGGTTGCTGCTTTATGGCTGGAAATTAATTTTTAGACTAGAAAATAATTCTGAAAATGGGTAAAAAAAATAAATTTAAATTGATCCCCATCAGAGAGGAAGTCAAAAGATATTTTATTGGACATTTTAGATCAGAACATATTCTGTTTAGGTGATATGTCTTGCTATTTTAATATTAAAGTTCACTTTTAGGTATGGAAAATAAATCTGAAAATATAGGAAAATAGGTATGCATAATTAGAAAATGTTAAATGAGGTCCCCAAATCCAAAACTTCAAATTAAGGTTTTGTAGAAGATCTGAAAACCTAATTGGAGTAGGAAATTATCCTTCATGCAAATTTTGTGGCTAAGAAGGATATTATCTAATATAGAAAATTAGTTCGAATTGGAAATTCATATATAGTGTGCACTTAGAAATCTGAATATTAAAGCTAGAAATAATATATATGTTTAAAAGTGCATGTATGCTTAGAATCAACATATCTAGGGTAAACACAACACTTAAGTATGTGTATGACTTTCATATGTATGTATGTGTGGTTTGCATGAGTAGAAATGTGGACTATGGCTTATGGAATGTTGTTTTGTTTTTGCTATGTGTGTTGGCATGAGTAGAACCAGCCCCAGAGCAGGTTCTCACCTTTCAAGATCAAGACTTTCCATTCCCGGAGCAGCAGGAAGAAGGCAAGTGTCCTTGACCACTTTGATTCTATACTAGGATGTGTAGCTAGAATTTAATTGCATTGTCAAGTTCTAATGTGATACCCATGCTAGGAAGTTTCCCTAGATTTTCATTATCTTGCTACCTTGTAGCCTGGGTTGGGAGTTAGGTTATTATGTCATTCATTTACACTACTTATGCTTAGCCATGCTTAGAATGGGATAAATGGGATATGGGATCATCAACTTGTTTACATTACCCTTGAATGAGATATTATGAATTATGTAGAGGTGGGGATCTAGGCAAGTTGGATGCTTTGGGTTGGTACTGCATGCACGAGACTCGGGTTTGTGTATAGTACTTGCTGGATCCTAAGGACCGGTTCATGGAGCATGTAAACTGGCTTTACCGTGCCAACCACATACTGAGATGGGGCAGCTTGGCCAATTAATTAGGTGTATCTCTGGCGTAGCATGGGTGTTTGGAGGGTGCGGGAAGTAGGTGTCAGCTGGACTACCATATGAACCGCAAGGCTCAAGAGGGGGCCACTGCAGCAGGGTTGGAGCCTCTTGTATGCTGTTAGGGGTGAAACCTCAGTGGGCCCACGCTCATCGGAAATCACTTTGTAAAGGCCTCGTAGTGATCTCCTGGCTACACACCTTGGAAGTGTGAACGTGGTTCACGGCCACTGGCATAATGGAGGTTCTTTTAGTCCACTCGGCAACGGGGGACGAAATCACTACATGTGGGTACAGTGGTGCAAACTCTGCAGAGTCAAAACTGACATGACAGCCATGCTCACGGTCAAGAGCGGCTTGGACTTATTCATGATTAGAGGATGATGAATTGGGAAGTTGAGGATGTTAGGCGGGGAGCTTAACTGTGAGGGTCCACCGTCCCGATCACTCACGGGGACGGGGCACCTCGCCTGGAAATCGCATTGGGTGGTGTCGTGCGATGCGGCACCCAACAGCACACATAATAAAGCATCATATTACATAAATCAAGCGGAACTTACAAAGTGTAAATTTTACAAATACTTCTCAAAATATGCTACAGCGGAAAACTATTACAACTCACGTCTCATACCTATGCTAAGCAACAGAGAAGGTGTCCAGCCCGCGGACCCTTCTCACTAGCCACACTATCACAATAGCAGCGGCAGGGGTTGCCTTGAGTTCACCACTCGGAGAGCTCCGAGTCTCATCGGCCACCCATACTTATCAGCATACCATTATTACCTGCAAAACAACTTATGCAGTATCCATGAGCACGAAGCTCAGCAACACTGACCCGTCACCCTAGCCATGAAACTCTACATGCTAAAATAGAGGGCTGAATATAGAAGTTTGCTCAAAAGATAAACTTGAGCTAGAGGAGAGTCCTTACTTTCCGTTTTTAACCAGCTTTTATAGCCCTCACGCAATTTACATCGAGACTCCACAATCAAACAAGAAACGCTTTATCTTGATGTCACTTGCCCGAGGTGAAAATAACTTTAGTGAGCTACCCTAGACTCATACGGACCTTGCGCCATCAACGTCGATACTCCACAATCAAACAAGAAACGCTTTGCCTCGACGCTACTAGCCCAAGGTAGAAATTAAATTTAGCGAAGTGTTGATCGTTCCTCATCTCCATTATAAGGATTACTCATGAAGCATATTAAATGTTTCCCCGGTTCATTACTATGTCACGACTCAGTGTACAAGTATGCTCACTACCGCGAGCGACAGTGATTGCAATAAGAAACACCCGGCTTACACGACACGTACGCCCGTACTCGACATTGCACACATCACCCATCACTGACGTCGTACGTGGCAACCTTTCACATGACACCCAAATGTCAAACCGGTCCCACCGACTGGGATTAAGTCTCTCTACGGCAAACCCTCGTATAGCCGACTTCTGTATCCTTTCAGCATCGGCATCAGACGGTGAGGTATGCCTCGACACCCAGGTTAATATGTTACATCAGTTTCTTGGGTCCCATATTGCCAGTATGCATCCGGTACACATCTCAAACTTGTCTCACAGGGCCGCACACGAGAATGGGCCTTACTCGACTCAGACATAGACTAGATTCACAGGACCACGTCCTGGATCCTTCCATCCACTGCCCGGTCTCCATCCCCAACTATGAGGATCAATTCGCAACTCTTCCGATTGATCCCCCTTAAGCCCGGTTCACGAGTAGGAAACTGCCCACTCGAGTTTGGCTTATTTTAATCCACTTTTATTAACTTGAGATCAGCAGTTATAATCAATTGGTAAATCTACTCTACATTATACTCCAGGGTTTTCTGGTTCATGCATTTGGAGTTTCATACCACCGAGACTTAATGCACTAAATAAAATGCTAAACGTACAAAGTGAATACAAATAAAAACTTGTATGTTTTGATGCAAACCGGGGCTTTCCTTTGTTTTGCAGGGGCTAATATATATAACTCAGTTAGTGAACATCACTTGGCTTGATCTCTTGCCTCCCTCCTTTGATCTCCACTCCAATGACTTGAAGTCCTTCACGTAGATGCTACACGTAATGCATATGCACAATTGTTTAATTGTAAAGACTTTGCTACAAGTTCCAATAACAAGTTTTCAAAAACTGGAACCCTGTTTAAGAATTTAAAATAACACTGGTGCCAGTGGTTTGGGTTTGGGTCTAAGTAACATGATCAAGTGCTAAATGTTTTCCCCTCTTCTATATTGATCACCTTAAGAGGTTAAACATAACAGGGGTAATCCAGAGCTCCAATGGAGCTGAGAATTTTCATGTGAGTTCATTGTCACAAGAAAACCCTCTGGACCAAAAATTAGCACTTTTCATTGAGTGGTTTCTTCAGAATAATTTTCTAAGCAATTAAGCAAAGAAGAATTAATTCTGAGATCACACCCATGTTCATGCCAAACATAGTGAATGCAATTTCAATTATATCTCATAGAGTTTGCATGAATTCTCCTAGCATTTTTGGAGCTAAGATCTGCCCAGAATTGATTTTCCAAACTCTGGAAATTCCCTGAAAATGTTTCTGTATTCAATTGAACCCAGCAACTTAATCCTGACTTGCCCTGACAAATCAACTCCAATTGAGCTGAAACTTTTACAGGGATTCACTAACACCCTAAAGACTATTCTGGCAAAATTTGATGATTTTTGGATCAGCCAAACTCCCTCAAAAATTCTTTTGCTGAATAGCTTTAAAGAATCTTCCAGAACTAAACAATGAGTTTCATACACATTGGGTTTCATATTTGGACAGTACTCTGTTAGAGGAATCCAACAAAATTTGTTTCACAATTTTTGGATTCTCCTACACAAAGTTGTGGCAATTTAAACTTTGAACTTAAATCTGAAAATCCAAAAATGTTCAAATGCTGACTGTGGGTCCAGGGGACAGGTGTCACTCGCTGGGACGAGCCACACGGGGCTACTGGATATTTCCCGCGCAGCCACAAGAGATCCCAGCGCCACAGCTGATCAGAGATTTAAATTACTGTCACTGACGAGCGGGACCCGCCAGTCATCTTCAACCTCCGGCCACCCGCGCCCGTGCGCCGCCGGACTCGCCGGAGTTCGACGGATTCCGGTCTCCCGGCCATCCTCCGAGCCCTCCCTCGCTGCTAGGGCCTAATTTCATGTGCTGAACACGATGGTACCCTCTCCCCAAGCCGGCGGTGGCTATAACCTAGCCGGCCACGGTGCGGCGGCTCTGTACAAGTTCGGCGCCATCGCCCGGCAAACCTGGCCTGCAAAAACACCGGTGGAATGGCGCTACAGCACCAGTGGACGCCAAGGAGGATCGTCCGGGTGGTGAAGCAGCCCGGAGATGGCTCTAACTAGCTCTCATCGGGAGCCCGAACCGCCCCACCACAACCGCCGTCGGAAGAATGGGAAATACGTCATGCACAGTGGTTTTCAGGCGTCAGTTGCAAAAGGGCAAATGATCGCCGGCTAGCCCAGCTCGTATGTGCAAGATTTGACAAGCTACAGAGGATTAGAGAGCAAGAATTTTGGCGGCAGGTACCGGATGCTCCGTTTGATCTCACCAGGACAAACTCTCCAAATTAGCCACCGATCCTTAACGGGTTGCTCCAGGCTTTGGAGGAGAGAAGCACCACGGTGGCGCGCTCCCGAGGCCGGGCTTGCTCGGACGTGACAACCCTTGTGGAAGGCTGTCCGCGTTCGCCCGGTCGTCGGCTGGCTGTGGGTCGCCGCGGATGAGGCGTTTAAAGCTCGGAAAACACCACGGCTGGCTAGCTCTCGCGCTCAGAAGGTGCGGAACGATGGCACAGCGTCGTTGTGCAACTCGGGGAGGCGCTGTGGTTTGGTTTAGCCGGCTCCCGATGGCTTTCCAGAGGTGGCGGCGAGCTCAGTTTCGGTTTCTGGATATCACGCGCGTGAGGAGGGGAAACACGGATGGTCGACTCGGTCACGCGGGAGGATCACGTAGAGAGGGCGCTGCCGACTCCCGTGCTGCCAGCGGCCCGGTCGAAGAGCAGGAGGTGGCTCGGTTTGCTCCCGCGGTGGCACCCGATGAGGACCGTTCGGTGAGTGGAGACTTAAGGCTGAAGAAATGGGAGATCTTTTACAGTTTTTAACCTCCCCAATGACAGGTGGGGCCACTCAACTTCCCTGCAAAAAGATCTCCATAGTTTCACAAATATTCAACCCCAAATGTTTGAAAGTTGGAAACTGAGCTGCATTTGGATAGTTGGACAAATTTACTCCAAATTCAAATGTATATTTGAATTCTTTGCACATTTAACTCCACTTGGTAGAGTCTCTCTTGTGTCCTGGAGGTCCTGGGTTCGAATCAGCCTCCTTGCAAAATAAGCAAGGGGAAGGCTGCCTAGAAATTCCCTTCCCCAGACCCCACAATGTGTGGGAGCTTTCAGCACTGGGTATGCCCTTTTGGAAAAATGGGTAGCAAATCTTTTCAAAAATCAATGAAACTTTGCCTACCCACTAATTTGCACCTAAGGAATCCAAATATGTAATTTGATTTTTGGGTTAGCTGCTGCAAACAAGAGTTTGAACACAACAGTTTTGAATTTCCATTGTGTCCTTCCCTCATTTGAAGTTTGAGTTTAACATTTAGTTCAAACTCTGATTTTTAAACCCTCCCATTGCACTTGAGTTCTTCACTTCTGTTGTTTTAATCCACATGAGGTCCATCCATGCAGTAACCCTAAATTTGTTTAGAAGAATCTCACCTATGTTATCATATGTGGAAAAAGTTTCAACTAAGCCCCTTTTTCATACACATGACTCCAACATTTGTGCAACTCATGTTTCTTTGTATTAACATTTTTGGGACCTTTACACTAACATTGGAAATGATGTTATGGTTACTTGACATTGATGATGGTTTAGGGGAATTGGGACCATTTCACCTATGTAGTAATGTAGGTGCTTAATAAGCTAAGGTGATAGGCATTGGTTGCGTAGTGCTTAACCATGAGTTCAGCCTTTCGTTGCTCTAGCCATCCATGACATAACTTTCCCACACTTGCTGAGTACCAACGGTACTCAAGCTTGCTTTTCTGTTGGTTTAAATTGCTGCTCAGGCCAAGGGAATGACGTGGTGTTCAATGACCAAGACTTAGGACCCGAAGAAGGATTCTAGGTTCACGGAGTCCCTCGGGCAACGCCTGTGATGAAGCCCACGAGACTTATTTTCCGCTGCTGTTTTATTTACATGTTATGAACATATTATCGTCCATCGAGACGTTATGCTATGTAAGACTTATTTATATTCAAATACTTGGCTTGTAATATAATGATGCTTCACTATTTGTCGTCACATGTATGAGAAAATGATCCTGGCATTCATGTGATATTCACTCGGTCGTTCTTCGGAGAAACTGGATGTGATAGATGTTCCCCCCTTTGCCAGAATTTGGCCGCCGTTGAGCCCCGTCACGCCTCGCCGTCGCCGGAGAAGAAGCCCGACGATCTGTCCTGCGCTAATCTTGCATAGAAAAATTCTCCACTGCTGCCATTGCTAGTAGGAAGGACCTGCCACCAAAAGGAAGTGAGGTAGGTCTCCATTACCCATCTTACGACGTTGCCGCTGTTCCTATGCATCCGTTTTCTTTGCCCCCTTCGAGCAGAAACTTTTACGTGGGGACAGATCACGTTTTGATCGATTTTTGACGATGGAATTGATCTAAATCTTGAGTCAAGATCATCACCACGTCCACACTTGATCTCTACACTCTTGTTCATCATAAAACCCCATGAAAGCCCATTAAAACATGCAAGAACACGTACAAACTGGTTTAATAAAACAGCACCATAGGATTTGCATTCATCCATTCCATTGCAGCTTGAGTAAAGTTTGTTCATGATGATTGATTGCTGTAAATTTTGTATGTGCGTGGTCGTGAGTAGAAGGACTAGCTCAAGAGGCCGTCTACGAGGAACTACAGCACCAAGATTTCGAGATGTTTGAGCAACATGAACCACGGGAGCAAAGCAAGTGCCTCTTGACCATATTGATCCAATGTATTAAAACTGTTTTATTTGCGAAAACTCGTTTGCTTGAGTCAACTTGATGGGAACCCTTTTATTGGAGTTTACTAGTTTTGTTAACCATCCTTATCGCCGGGAGAGTTGATGATTCGGGTATGGTCGTTTTTCCTTTTTGCTTCGCTTAATTCACAAGGTACGGGAAGCTGAAATAAAACATGTCTAGCTACTGCACTCATATGAATAATGATGATGAGATCTTGATGATGTTAATGGGCATGGAATCGGAGAGATCTAGGCAAGTTTGGTTCGTGAATGTTGCTGGATGAGATGGTGGTACTTGCCATAGATCTAAGGACCGGTTCATGCAAGAATATGCTAGTAAAACAATGCCACCACAAGGCCAAGTATGGGTGCGGCTTAGCTGATTAATTAGGTGTGTTGCTAGCTTGTTAGGGACCGTGGATGACGCGGGGAATGGGAGTCGAGGAGGACTGCCCTGGGAACTGCATGGCACAAGAGGGGGCCCGTGGGTGGGAGAATGGTGATTTGAGTCTGCTAGTGAAACCTCAGTGAGTTCATACATCTAGTAGCCCCTTTGTAAAGGCTGTTTTGTGATCTCTTGGCCATATACCGACGGTTGTGTACTGGTATAATGGAGGTTCTGCAGTCGCCGACGGGTGACGAAATCATGAACTTGTGGGTAAAGTGATGTCACCTCTACAGAGTGTAAAACTATCATGATAGCCGTGCTTCCGGTCACAAGCACCTGACCAACTTCCATGATTAGAGGAAAACTTGGGATGTTTATTTGGTATGGTTATGGTATGGTCATTGGGATTGGTTTTGGGACTGTTCTGAGTCATGACATTGAGTTTGGTTTCGGTTATATGATTATGAGATGGTTATGAATTTTTATGAGCATGAGATAAACTTGAGAAAGATTAATGGCTGATTGAGACTTGATAAATGGTGAATTATGGTGAAGGAATATTGATGAAAGAATGTTACTGTTTTACTTGGTTATATTGGGATTTAACTCACCTAAAAATAGTTGTTGTTTTTATCTTGTTTTGTGAAATAAAATTTACTTGCTGCAATGAGCCTTTTTTATTCTACTTTTCCCGCACTAGCTGAGTACTACATGTACTCACCCTTTCATTATCACATAAACATCAGCTACAGGAGATGAGTACTTTGAGGACCATGTGGAGTACTAGGCGTGCGAACTACCATCAACATGCCTGTGGAGTTGAAGATTGGAGCCTGCTGTTTAGTTATTTCCGCTGTCGTTTAGAGACTTCTGCTGCAAGAATAAGTTAGAGATTCATGAGTGAGACTTTGAGTCATTGTAATAAAGTAGTTAAACACTATTTATTCATGGTTATATTCTGAATTCAGTTTGTGGATTACATGTGTATGTGTGATGAACATCCTGGGCACACATATGCATTCACTTGGTTCTATTTTTGGAACCGGGTGTCTCAGATTGGTATCAGAGCCATGTTGACCGTAGGATGCAAGCCTATGTATAATGGACACTCTAAAACACATAGGAACACCCCTCTAAACTGCTATTTTTGAAAATTGCTTGCTGCTGCACTTTACTTGTCAATTTAGCCACCGCAAAGTGCTATTTTCAGCCCCTCTTTTCTCTTCTTTTGGACAGCAACACTTTTGCTTTCTTGCTTCATAGCTTCTGAAGTTTTGGAGTTATTTTTCTTCTCTACAGTTTCTCATGTCTAATTTAAAGATGCCGGTGATTAGGAGCACGGCACGCATAAGTACTCCTCCACCACAACATGGGAGTGCACTTAACCCCATTGAGGTGTCCGATGGACCATACTGGGAGGAGGTGAAGACGGAACCTCATGATGAGGAGGAAGTCAATAGCTCTATGCATGAGGAAGAGGGCCCGGAAGAGGTGGAACCATTCGAAGACGATATGGAGGATGTGAAAGTGCATCTAGGCATCCCTTGTGGGTTTTGGTTGATTTATGACAAACAAATGAGACTGTAACAAAATTGTTGAGATGAGTGCAGGTTCTTAAAGAAACTAGGAAGAAAGCGCAAAAAGAAAGGAGAAGGAGGATCCAAATTGATAAGAGCTCAGGAGCTGAAAAGATTAGATTACTTAGTATAGAGTGTGTTGGAGAAGCACACCACAAGAGCTCATGTGAAAGAAATCACACTAACTGCACAAAAATCAGCATGTGCAGACTAGTCCGATATCAACCGGACTAGTCCGATTTTCTCTCTAACTAGAAAACGGACTAGTCTGATATGGACCGAACTAGTCCAATATATCTTTGAGTAGACATTGGACTAGTCCACACTCTTACGGACTAGTCCGGTATCTCACAACACTTAGGGTTTTCCACACGCCGCACACCGGACTAGTCCGGAGTCCACCACGGACTAGTCCGGCCATCGCAAACCCTAACGTAACCTTTGGAAACCCCAGTATAAAAATAGGTGTACGGACATACTAACAGAAAAGACTCGACCCCCTGTGCCATCACACCTCCCAAGAGCCCAAAATTCACATCTCTCCACACATTCTAACCCAAAAAGGATCAAATCTTTTGGGATTAGCAATTGGTCAAAGGAGAGACTTGTTCCACACATCTTGAGCTCTTGGGTTTTGATCTCTCGCACACTGTTGTTCAATTATTGTTCGTCTGTTGAGTGTGTTTGGTTGTGTTCATTCATTGTAATTCTTGGGGAGCCCTAAACTTGTGAGAAGGCCCCTTGAACGATTTATTTGCCCTTTGTGATTAGTGGAAGAGAATCGACCTCCGTGACGATTCAACGAGGGTAGGGTTGGTGAAGACCCGGTCCTTTGTGGACTTCTCAATGGGGACGTAGATTTCCTTCGTGGAATCAAACCTCGGGATAAAATCTTGTCTCTTACTCGTGTTCATCTATTGTTCATCATATTCTAGTGTTTAATTAATCTTGTGAAATTCACGTTGAAGCATTGAAATCAATGTTGATCTCTGTAATTCATTGTTTCACTGTTGTAATACATCTAAGCTATCAATCAATTTCCGCTGCATAGGGTACTAGAAGTCAAAATATTGATCAACCTTGATCTCTTTAGTCCACGCATACCGGACTAATCCGCACAGTACCGGACTAGTCCGATTTTTCTTTGAGTAGAAAACGGACTAGTCCGATTTCCCTGTATTTGACAAATCTATTAAGTGTTTCAGGGATTAACAAAATTCGAAAAGCCTATTCACCCGCCTCTAGGCTACATTCAATTGGTATCAGAGCCAAACTCTTCAAAAGAGACTCACCGCTCGAAGAGGCAATGTCGGACATCAAGGACGTACACAAGAAGATCGACGATGAAAAGGGTGATTATGAAAGGACTCAAAACTTAAAGAAGCTACTCAACGCCATTCAAGACAGTGAGGACGATGATGAGGAGGTGCTCCAACTCAAGGCTCTTCTACGGAAGAAGGCACTCTCCCCAAAAGGGAAGAAGAAGATCTATGATGAAAAGAAGAAGAAAGGGGGTAGTCACACAGACTACTACCGATATCCTTTTGACTATGAGCGTTTGAATTATAACAATAGTCATTACTTATCAATTCCTCTAGGGAAAGCACATTACTTTGATGGCAATGACTATTCAATGTGGAGACAAAACATGAAAATGCACCTTATATCTCTTAACCCAAGTTTGTGACATATAGTGTGTACAGGAATAGATATCCCGGATGATGATGAAGAGCTGACTCCAAGCCAAGAATAAGCCGTTCATCGGAATGCTCAAGCTACAGCTGTGATCACGTCATCACTGAGCCGAGGTGAGTTCACCAAGGTGGACAGACCCGAAATTGCCAAGGAGATATGGGACACACTACAAACCGTACATGAAGGTGACCGTCATGTATGCGAAGCCAAGATAGAAATGATTGAAGGTGAATTGGGAAGATTCACGATAGAAGAAGATGAATCACCACAAGATATGTACAATCGACTGAAGAATCTTATCAACAAAGTCCGAGCTTATGGCAGCAAAAAGTGGAATGATCATGAGGTCGTGAAGTTGATTCTCAGAGCATTCATGCCTCGCAACGTGACTCTTTGCTCTATGATTAGAGAAAGCCCCGGGTACTAGAAAATGACCCCAGACAAACTTCTTGGCAAGGTCATCAACTTTGAAATGATGGAGAAGCAATCCAAGCATGTCAAGGAAATTGCCGATCTCACCTCGGCAAAGAAGAAAGGAGTTGCTTTGAAGTCAACTTGTAAACCCGTATCAAAAGAAGCCCGAGAAGCTCATGGAGAAGACGACAGTGATGATGAAAGTAGTGATATCGATGAAGAAGGCATGATCTTGTTCATGAAGAAGTTCAAGAAAATGATGAGAAGAAGAAAGGGTAGCAGCTCAAACGAAGTAAGACAAAGGGACAAACAAAGACCCAAGATGAGACGATCATGCTATAACTGCGGAGAATATGATCACTTCATAGTAGATTGTCCATATGAAGAAAACATGAAGAAGACTAAAGACAACAAGCCTCAACCAAAGAAAATGTTCAACAAGAAGAAGCAATATGGCCAAGCGCATCTAGGAAGGAGTGGGACTCCAATGATGAATCCTCATCCGAAGAAGAAGAGGAGATGGCCACCATAGCCATAAAGAAGACTACCAAGAAATCCACTCTCTTCCCAACCATGGGCGCATGGAAGGACACCGACAACACTTGTCTAATGGCAAAGGAAGGTAAAAGAAAGGTAACAACTAACTCTTCCTTCTCACATTCTTTTACTAGTGACAGTGATAATTCTAGTGAGGATGATAGCAGTGATGAAAATGAATATATGCTTAGGGGTTTAGACAAAAAGACAGTTGCTAAGATAAAATTTCTATTTGATAAGCTTGTCGATATGGATAAGTTAGTCAATCGTCAGGAAGATATGATCATCTCCCAAAAGGAGGAATATCTTGAGATTGAAAAGCTTCTTGAACTTGAAAAGGAACAAAATAAATCACTAGAACTTGAGTTAGCTTCAAGCAAGGAAGCTTGTTTGAAGTTAAAAGACTCAAACACCATCATCAAGGATGAACATGCTAACGTAACCAAAGTTAACAAGATCCTTGAGGTACAAGTTGAGTCACTCAAGCAAAATGGTTCTTCATCCACTTCAAGCTCACCTTCTCAACATATAAAATATGAAACTAGTATTACTTGTGCTTGTGCCAAAAGTGACACTAACTTGAAGAAAAAGCCAAACTTGACAAAGGACAAGAAATCTTCTCAAAGTGGCATATTTGACAAGGAGAAGATCAAGTATGCACGCAGTGCATACTCGGTCACAAGACCTCCTAATGTCAAATATGACATTGGATATTCTAATGGTCAAAAGCAAAACACTAGAAGCCACAAGAATAACAAGGGTTGCATTCCCTTTGTCAAGGGAAACTCTTCTCAAGTTAGAAAACTTAATAATGTTAATAAATTTAACACTGTGAACACATATGAACAACAACTTCCATTTAGAACTTTTGATGCTTCATATGTACTTATGAAATGTAATCTTGGAAGAGTTTATGCTAAATATGTTGGGCCACGCCATGGGAACACCAAGTCTCATGTGTGGGTGCCCAAATCACTTGTGACTAACCTCAAAGGACCCAAGCAAGCTTGGGTACCTAAGACCAAGGCATAAATTGTTTTTGCAGACTTATTCATCCGGTGGAGCAAAATGGGTGCTAGATAGTGGATGCACCAATCACATGACCGGAGAAAGAAGAATGTTCATGGAATATGAAGAAAATGAAGATCCAAACAAAGGCATGTACTTTGGTGATAATAGTCAAGGAATAGTACTTGGTATCGGTAAAATTGCAATTTCATCACAACATACTCTCTCTCATGTTTTACACGTTGACTCCTTGGATTATAACCTTTTGTCCATATTTTAATTATGTGAGAAGGGTTATAATTGCTTATTCACTAATGAGGGTGTGACTGTCTTTAGAAGGAGTGATAACTAAATTTCATTCAAGGGTGTGTTGAAGGGAAAACTTTATCTAGTTGACTTCAACAAAGATAAATCCGAACTTGACACATGCTTGATTGCAAAGACCAACATGGGTTGGCTGTGGCATAGACGGCTAGCACATGTTGGTATGAGGAATCTTCAAAAACTCCTCAAAGGCGATCACATCCGAGGTTTAAAGGATGTTGTTTTTGAGAAAGACATGCCATGTAGAGCATGCCAAGCAGGGAAGCAAGTAGGAACACCCCATCCCGTGAAGAATGTCATGACTACAACAAGACTGCTTGAGCTCCTCCACATGGATCTATTTGGTCCAATTGCTTACATAAGCATTGGCGGTAATAAATACGGTCTAGTTATTGTTGATGATTTTTCACGCTTCACGTGGGTTTTATTTTTGCATGATAAAACAGAAACTCAAGGAACCCTCAAGAAGTTCATCAAGCGTGCCCAAAATGAATTCTCAATGAAGATCAAGAACATACGAAGTGACAATGGGACAGAATTCAAGAACACCCAAGTTGAGGAGTATCTAGACGAAGAAGGGATAAAGCACGAATTCTCAGCACCATATACTCCTCGACAAAACGGAGTAGCCGAAAGGAAGAACAGAACTCTCATTGAGATGACGAGAACAATGCTCGATGAATACAATATTTCGGACAAGTTTTGGGCTGAAATGGTTAACACCACTTGTCACCCCATAAACCGACTATATCTTCATCGGTTACTCAAGAAAACTTCATATGAACCACTCAGGGTAACAAGCCGAATATTTCATATTTTCGAGTTTTTGGTTCAAAATGTTATATTTTAAATAAGAAGCCAAGGGCCTCAAAGTTTGCTTCGAAGTCTGATGAAGGTTTCTTACTTGGCTATGATTCGAACTCGTACGCTTATCGTGTCTTCAACAAAACCTCCAGACTTGTTGAAGTAGCACGTGATGTAGTGTTCGATGAAACTAACGGCTCTCAAGAAGAGCAAGTTGATCAATGTGTGCTAGATCAAGAAGAAGCTCCATGTCAAGCATTTAGAAGAACAACATTGGGCGATGTTCGACCACAAGTGCCACCTTCAAATGCGAATGAAGAAAATGAACCACAGGTGGAGGAAAATGATCAAGGGAGAACTTCCATACAAGATAAACCTCAAGAAAATCAAGAAGATCAAAACATCAATAAGGGCAACTATCCAGGGGGAGAAGAAGATGATAATGAAGATTCAAGACCACAAGTGCCACATCCAAGAGTACACCAAAGCATCCAAAGAGATCACCCTGTCTACAACATAATCGGTAACATTCGAAAGGGAGTAATAACTCGATCTCGTATAGCTAATTTTTGTGAACACTATTCTTTTGTATCTTCTTTGGAACCATACAGGGTTGAGGATGCATTAAAAGATCCGGATTGGGTGATGACGATGCAAGAAGAGTTGAACAACTTCAAAAGGAATGAAGTGTGGGAGCTTGTTGAAAGACCCAAGTCCAACGTCGTCGGCACTAAATGGGTCTTCCGCAACAAGCAAGACGAACATGGAGTGGTGACAAGGAACAAGGCACCACTTGTGGCAAAAGGGTACTCACAAGTCGAAGGTTTGGATTTCGACGAGACTTTCACTCCCGTAGCTAGGCTTGAATCGATTCGTATATTACTTGCATATGCTACTCACCATGATTTCAAGCTTTATCAAATGGCTGTGAAAAGCGTCTTTCTCAACGGATCGATCAAGGAGAAGGTGTACATGGAGCAACCACCCGGTTTTGAAGATCAAGAGTACCCCGACTATGTGTTCAAACTGCGTAAGGCTCTCTATGGCCTCAAACAAGCTCCTAGAGCTTGGTATGAGTGCCTTAGAGATTTTTTGATTGAAAATGACTTCAAGATTGGAAAAGCTGATTACACGTTGTTTACTAAACACTTTGATGATGATCTCTTCATTTGCCAAATCTATGTTGACGATATTATATTTGGTTCAACTAACAAATCCTTTTGTCAAGAATTTAGTAAGATTATGATAGATAGATTCGAGATGTCCATGATGGGAGAGTTGAGGTACTTTTTGGGATTCCATGTGAAGCAACAAAAGGAGTTTGGAATTCTCAAGACAAACAAAGTACACTCAAGACATTCTCAAGAAGTTTGGAATGGACAAATCAAAGCCCATAAAGACTCCCATGGCGACAAATGGACACTTGGATCTCAATGAAGACGGACCAAATGTGGCTCAAAAGGTATATCATTCCATGATTGACTCCTTACTTTATTTATGTGCATCTAGGCCTGATATCATGTTGAGTGTATGTTTGTGTGCAAGGTTTCAAGCCAATCCTAAGGCATGTCATTTGATAGCCGTTAAAAGGATCTTGAGATACTTAGTTCATACACCCAACCTAGGCCTTTGGTATCCCAAAGGTTCAAAATTCAATCTCATTGGATACTCCGATGCAGATTATGCAGGATGCAAAGTAGATAGAAAAAGTACCTCCGGGACTTGCCAATTCTTGGGTAGGTCCATAGTTTCCTGGTCCTCCAAAAAGCAAAACTCCATTGCCTTGTCCACAGCCAAAGCGGAGTATGTTGCGGTCAAGAGTTGTTGTGCACAACTCCTTTGGATGCGACAAACTCTAAGGGACTACGGTTACAATATGAACCATATTCCGCTTTTTTGTGACAATGAGAGTGCGATTAAAATTGCCCATAACCCTGTTGAGCACTCTAGAACCAAACACATAGATATCCGGTATCATTTTTTGAGAGATCACTCAATGAAAGGAGACATAGCCATTTCCCATGTCAACACTAAAAAACAACTAGACGATATCTTTACCAAGCCACTTGATGAAAAACGCTTTTGTGAGCTCCGAAATGAACTAAATATCCTTGATGCTCGGACGTGGCTTGAAAACTTGCATACCTGTATGCCATCCTCAAAATCATGTTAATTGTGTTGAAAAATCATCTATCTCTATTTTTCTCCTAAAACTATGTTAGTTACTTGATCTTGAAGAATTATGGTCATAGCTTGATTGTTGTATGTTAACGGATCATATTCATCAAGAACATCTGTGTGTCTTTGTCCCCTATTCCTTTTAGGAACCATTGAATACATATATATAAGTGCTTTGTACTTTTCTGTACAAGGGACCATGGACTAGTCCGCACTTGGTCCGCTAGTCCGGACAACCACGAACTAGTCTGATATTTTGACTCCATAACCCTAGGGTCAGCTCAGACCCAATCTCCTTCATTCTCACAACCCCTCCCACATTCTCTCTCCTCACTCAAGTGCTCCCAAGGCGGATTTGTGATTTCTCCATCAAAACCACCCAAATCTCCATGGGAATCGATCTCCACTGCTAAGGGATCGAAGACCCCGGACTAGTCCGCATCAAGAACTACTTCAACGCCTCGAATCAAAGGATTTGGTAAACTTCTCTCCAAACCCTAGAACCTTCGATTTTCCTTGTTTTTGCTCAATTAGCTTAGCTCGTCCGGTCAATACATGCTTTATTGATGTATTTCATATACCCTAGATCATATTTGCATTGAATAACCTCAAATTTTGACAAGTTAGGGTTTCAGCAGCCACATAACGGACTAGTCCGTTCTTAGGGCGGACAAGTCCAGTACTCCGGACTAGTCCGACCCTGAACATCGGACTAGTACGATACGCCCTGATCAGAATCTTAGCTTATGTCAATTCAATACAATCCCTTGTCATCCTTGATTATTCATATCCTTTATATCTTCCTTGTCAGAAATCATGTCGGGATCAAATGAGAATGTCTCCGACTTTGAAGCAGATATGGATCAAGATCAAGATGTGATGTCGCATATTCCGGAGTCTCGCTCCAAAAGGAGACAAGATGTGACGCCCGGTCCCGTGAAAACGGAACCCAGCTGATGCATATGTGTGCCCAGGATGTTCATCACACATATACATGTAATCCACTAACTGAATTCAGAATATAACCATGAACAAATGGGTTTAAGTACTTTGTTACAAAGACTCATGGCCTCATTCACAAGTCTCTATTTTATTCTAGCAGCGGAAGTCTTCTAAATGATAGAGGAAGCAAACTAAACATAGCAGCAGCTCCATCTCCAACTCAACAGGCAAGTTGACGGTAGATCACACGCCTAATACTCCACATGATCTTCAAAATACTCTTCTCCTGTTGCTAATGATGAAGTAATAATGCAAGTTTGAGTACATGACTGTCACACCCAGTTTCTCCGAAGAACAACCGAGTGAATATCACATGTATGCCAGAATCATTTTCTCATACATGTGATGACAAATAGTGAAGCATCATTTATTACAAGCCAGGTGTCGAATATAAATAAGTCTTACATAGCATGCGTCTCGATGGATGATAACAAGCTCATAATATGTAAACAAAACAGCAGCGGAATATAAATCTTGTGGGCTCTGTCACAGACGTTGCCCGAGGGACTCCGTGAACCTAGAATCCTTCTTCAGGTCCGAAGTCTTGGTCATTGAACACCACATCATCCCCTTGACCTGAGAAGCAATTTAAACCAACAAATATGCAAGTTTGAGTACTGTTGGTACTCAGCAAGTGTGGGAAAGTTATGTCATGCATGGCCAGAGCAAGGAGAGGTTGAACTCATGGTTAAAGTACTACGCAATTAATACCTATAACCTTAGCTTATTAAGCATCTACATTACTACACAGGTGAAATGGTCCCAATCTCCCAACCCATCATCAGAATCAAATAACCATAACATCAATCCCAATGTTAAGCTCCCCTCTTAACATCCTCAACTTCCAAAGCCATCATCCTCTAATCATGAATAAGTCCAAGCCGCTCTTGACCGTGAGCACGACTGTCATGACAGTTTTGACTCTGCACAGTTTGCACCACTGTACTCACATGTAGTGATTTCATCCCCCGTTGCCGGGTGGACTAAAAGAACCTCCATTATGCCAGTGGCCGTGAACCACATTCACACTTCCCAGGTGTGTAGCCAGGAGGTCACTATGAAGCCTTTACAAAGGGATTCCCGACGAGCGTGGGCCCACTGAGGTTTCACCCCTAACAGCATACAAGAGGCTCCAACCCCGCTGCAGTGGCCCCCTCTTGAGCCTTGCGGTTCATATGGTAGTCCAGCTGACACCTATTCCCCGCACCATCCAACACACCCATACTACGCCGGGGATACACCTAATTAATTGGCCAAGCTGCCCCATCTCAGCATGTGGTTGGCACGGTAAAGCCAGGTTACATGCTTCATGAACCGATCCTTAGGATCCAGGCAAGTACTAAACACAAACCCGAGTCTCGTGCACCCAGCTCCAATTAAATCGTCCAACTTGCCTCGATCCCTATCTCTACATAACTCACAATATCTCATTCAAGAGCAAGGTAAATAAGTTGATGATCTCATATCCCACTTATCCCATTCTAAGCATGGCTAAGCATATAAATAAATGACATGATAAAATAAATCCCAACCCAAGCTACAAGGAAACAAGGTAATGTAATTCTAGGGAAACTTCCTAGCATGGGTTTCATATTTCAATTGACAATGCAAATAATTCTATCTACACATCCTAGTATAGGATCATAGTGGTCAAGGACACTTGCCTTCTTCCTGCTGCTCTAGGAATGGAAAGTCTTGGTCTTGGAAGGGGAGAACTTGCTCTGGGGCAGGTTCTACTCATGCCAACACACATAGCAAAAGAAAACAACAATCCATAAGACATAGTTCACACTTTTACTTCATACAAACCACACATACATACCTTTGAAAGTCATTCACATTTCTAAGTGTTTGGTTAATCTACATGTGTTGATTTTTGGCCTACATGTACTTTTAAACATATGTATGTGATTTATTACTTTTGTATTCATATTTCTGTTTGCACACTATATATGAATTTCCAATTTGAACAAATTCTTTATATTCAATTAGTACACTTCTTAGCTACCAAGTTTGCATGAAAGGTAATTTCCTACTCCAAATAGGTTTTCAGATCTTCTACCAAATCCTAAAATGAAGTTTTTGGATTTAGAGACTTCATTTATCATTTTCTAATTATGCATACCCATTTTCCTATATTTTTCAGATTTATTTTGTATGCCAAAAAGTGAATTTTAATATTAAGTAGTAGGGCATATCATCTAAACAGAATAGGTTCTGATCTAAAATATTAAATAATATATTTTGAACTTCTCCTCTGACTTGAACTAATTTAAATTTATTTTACCAATTTTCAGAATTATTTCCTAACCTAAAAATGTGTTCCTATAACTAATAAATGTGAACAATCAATTAGACAGATTCATTTCAGCCTAAAAAATCTATTTTTAACTCATTCTAAAGTTTTCCATGTGCTAGGAGAGTTTAAATTTTGAATTTGTACATGTGTTTGCCTTACCTTTTAAATTTAAATCCTAGTCACATATTCAAATTTCTGAATTTAATATCATATAGGGTCAAAAAGGTAAATCCACACTACTGCAGGGTCTAATTTATTATTTCATAAATTTCCAGGGGTCTAACTACACATAACAAGGGGGTTTCCTAATTTTTATTAGGTCCAGGGGCTAAAACTGATTTTTAAATGAATTTACACGAATTTCTGAAGTTCCAGGGGCTAGATCAGAAGTTTCTGGGGCTAGCTCGTGTTTTCCGAGATCCCCAGGGGGTAGCGCGTAAGAATCCTGGCCTTTATAACGAGGGGCTGATGTGGACCGTCCGATTTAAAATAGACGACTGAGATTATAACGTGAAGCGGTACGGGTTAGATCTAATGGGAACCGCACGATTTAAAATGGACGGGCCTCAGGGGGCCACGTCGCCCTGGCCGTGCACGGGCGGCGATCTCGCTGGATAACTTCGGGTTTTCGTCTGTACTTCCTAAAACTTGGATTTCTTGGCATGGAACGAAAGAGGGGAGGTAGGGGATCTCACCTCGGGGTTTTTCTTAAGCTCGGAGGCCCTGGAAGGCGGTCGGCGACGAGGTCCGAGGTGAAAACGTGGCGGTGCTCGTCGGAGCTGTGTCTAGAGTACAAAACACCGGGTTTCCTTCACCTGCGAGATTCCCCGGAGGCGGTGGAACATGACCAGCGCGTTAGATCAGGAAATCCGAGCGAGGATCGAAGGAAAACGGCGGTAGAAGCTTCGGTTCTCACCGGGAGGAAAGACAGCCGATCGTGGGGGGGGGGGGGGACAGGGCGATGCCGGCGTTTATATAGACGAGGGAGGGCGGCGGTCTGTTGGGATCGAGTTGGAGACGTCCGGGACCGAAATTCGGGCTGAGGCGCGTGTTTCCGGAGGTGGTTTGGATTCGGGTGCGAGAAGAGTCCCGGGGTCGGCCGAGCGCGTGGGAGGTGAGGGATGACACGCGGGCCCCGCGTGTCAGTGAGGGGAAGAGAGGGGCACGGGTTTGGGGCTGGCACGGGGGGGGGGGGGGATAGTGGGCCGGCTGGCGGGTTTTGGCCCATTGGCCGGTTGGTGTTTTTTCTTTTTCTTTTTCATTTTCTTTTCTGTTCTGATTTGAATTTGAATTCCAGTTTGAATTTGAATTTCTGCACCACATGCAATATGTCCAAAATTTTTAAATTCCCCCTATTTACAGATTTTGGGGTGTCACAGCTCTACCCCCCCTTAAAAGAAATCTCGTCCTCGAGATTAATGGTTCTAGGAAAACAATTCTGGAAACTGTGTCTTAAGCTCGTCTTCTCGCTCCCATGTGGCTTCCTCTTCCGAGTGATGCTTCCACTGCACCTTGCACATCCGAATTCTTTTATTTCTTGTGAGGTGTTCCATTGTCTCCAAAACCTTGACCGATTACTCGGCATAAGACAGATCCTCTCCTACCTCAACCTCATTCATGGGTAACATCTCTTCCGGCGTCCTTAGACATTTCTTGAGCTGTGACACATGGAATACATCGTGCACATCCGATAGGCGAGCCGGTAACTCAAGTTGATATGCCACTTCGCCTTTCCTCTCTAGGATCTGAAAGGGTCCGATGTATCGAGGTGATAACTTCCCTTTCACCTTGAACCGACGAAGTCCTCGGATAGGGGACACCTTGAGATAAGCATAGTCCCCCACGTTGAAAACGAGCTCTCATCTCCGTACATCGGCATAGCTCTTTTGTCGTGTTTGAGCTATCCTCAAGTTGTTGTGGATTTCCCTCACTTTCCCCTCGGCTTCTTGTAGTACCTCGGGTCCAAACACTTTACCTTCCCCTGTTTGGTTCTAAAATAGTGGAGTTCTGCACTTCCTCCCATACAAAGCCTCAAATGGTGATATCTTCATACTAGCCTGATAGCTGTTGTTATAGGAGAACTCCGCATACGGTAAGTTCTTATCCCAACTCGTATTGTTCTTGAGCGCACACGCTCTCAGCATATCCTCAATGATCTGATTGGTTCTTTCCATCTGCCCTTCAGTCTGGGGGTGATAGGCAGAACTAAAATTTAGATGGGTTCCCATGGTTTCATGTAACTTCTGCCAGAACCTTGAGGTGAACTGTGTCCCTCGATCTGATACTATCTTCTTAGGCACTCCATGGAAACATACGATTCTTGACATGTGCAATTCTGCCAACTTGGACCCGCTGTAGCTTTCTTTCACACGGGATTAAATGAGCTACCTTGGTTAGCCAATCGATGATGACCCATATCGAATCATATCCTGATTGGGTCCTGGGTAGTCCCACTATGAAGTCAATACCTATTTCTTCCCATTTCCTTTCAGGCACTTTGAGTGGTTGCAACAGTCCCGCGGGTCGTTGATGTTCTGCTTTCACCAACTGATGTGTCACATAGGGCAACATGATCCGCAACATCTCGCTTCATGCCATACCACCAATATCTGCTCTTGAGGTCATGATACATCTTCGTACTTCCCGGATGAATGGAATAGTCGGAATCATGAGCCTCCTTCAAAATCAATTCACGGATTTCCTTCACCTCAGGCACACAGATTCTTTTCCCGTGCCACACCGTACCTTGTTCATCCTCTCTGAACCCAGGGCCTTTATTATCCTTGATGAGTTCTCTAATTTCTTGTATCTTCTCGTCATTCTTCTAACCGTTGCGTATGTCTTGCTCTAATGTGGAGTCCACTTCCATAGCGATGGATTCACCACTATTCACCAGACATAGATTGAGTTTTACAACCTCTTCCTTCAATTCTGTAGGTATGTCCTTTAAGCTCAACCTATTGACCTGCACCTTCCGGCTTAAAGCATCTGCTACGACGTTCGCTTTCTCAGGATGACAGTTGATGCCCACATCAAAGTCGTTGATTAGCTCTAACTATCTCCTTTGTCTGAGGTTGAGATCTGGCTGTGTGAAAATATACTTTAAGCTCTTATGATCCGTATATATCTCTGTCCTCTTCCCCATCAAGTAATGCCGCCAAATCTTCAACGCGTGTACCACTGCGGCTAGCTCTAGGTCATGCGTAGGATAGTTCTTCTCGTGCTTCCGGAGCTGCCGGGATGCATACGCCACGACATGCCCCTCTTGCATGAGAACACATCCCAACCCGTTTCCAGAGGCATCGCAGTACACCGAAAAGTTCTTATGCATATCTGGCATAACTAGCACTGGGGCTGTTGTCAATCTTTTCTTCAGCTCTTGAAACTCGTCTCGCACTGCGGTGTCCATGTGAATGTGTTTCCCTTCTCCAACAATTTGGTGAGGGGTCTCGAAATCTTGGAGAAACCCTCGATAAACTGTCGATAATATCCAGCCAATCCTAAGAAGCTTCGAACTTCCCCGACATTCTCAGGGGCCTTCCACTTCTGTACATCCTCGATCTTGGCGGGATCTACGGAGATTCCTCCCTCCGAGATTATATGTCCTAAGAAGGGAACTCTCTTCAACCAAAATTCACACTTGCTCAGCTTGGCATATAGTTGGTGTTCTCTCAGTTTTTGCAACACCAACCTTAAATGCCTCTCATGTTCTTCTTCATCTTTGGAAAAGACGAGAATGCCATCAATGAAAACCATCACAAATTTGTCCAGATATTCCATGAATACCTTGTTCATGAGATACATGAAGTATGCCAGGGCAATAGTTAGCCCGAAAGGCATGACGGTGTATTCATACAGTCCGTACCGAGATACGAAAGTTGTCTTTGGAATATCAGTTTGCCTTATCTTAAGTTGGTGGTATCCCGACCTAAGATCAATTTTCGAGAGCACACAAGCTCCCCTCAACTGATCAAACAAGTCTTCAATGCGGGGTAATGGGTACTTGTTCTTGATGGTTCATTCAACGCACGGTAGTCTACGCATAACCTTTGGGTCCCGTCCTTCTTGGGCACAAATATCACTGGAGCTCCCCATGGTGAGGAACTAGGACGAATGTACCCCTTCTCTATCAATTCTCTTAAATGTTCCTTTAGTTCTTCCAGCTGTTTGGAGTCCATCCGATAGGGTCTCTTGTATATTGGAGTTGTTCCAGGCACTAGCTCAATCGCGAATTCCACTTCACGATCGGGGGGCATACCTGGCAACTCCTTCGGAAAAACATCTGGATATTCCCTGATGATCCTGATCTCCTCCACTTACACCTCAACGTGATTGAGTTTAAGGTCCCTCCTAGGTTCTTGTGTAGTTATGAACTTCACTCTTGTGCCACTAGGGTGAGTTAGTTCCACCGTCCTTGTCGAACAATGGATGATTCCCTTGTGTTTGGTCAACCAATCCATACCCAAAATAATGTCTATCCCTTGTGAGTCTATCACTATGAGGTTTGCAGTAAATACTACCCCATTAATGTCTAGATTCACCTTGGGACACACTTGTCTTGTCCTTATTTCTCCTCCTGGAGAGTTCACTTCTAGCATATGGTTCATTTGTGTTGTTGCTAGATCATGCTTCTTAACAAACCCTTGAGCAATGAACGAGTGGGTAGCACCAGAATCAAACAACAGGGTTGCAATGTGTAAATTGGCAGGAAACTTACCAATTACCACGTCAGGTGCCTCTTGCGCTTCCTCCATGGTCACATGGTTCACCTGTCCTCGCATCACATTCTGCTGTGGTGGCGGCATGGGCTTCTTCTTTGGGCACTTATGGGCGTAGTGCCCCATTTCACCACAGTTGAAGCATTGCATCCCAACCTTAGGTGCCTGGCCTTTGTTGTCTTGGGGTTGGTTCTGTGGTCTTTGCACTGCTGGTCGAGGTTGATACGTGGGACGAGGCTGCTGTACAAACTGACGCTGCGGCTGTGCCAGTGCTGATAGAGGCTTGAAATTCGGGTTGTACCCTCTAGGTGCTGAGTAGGGTACCACAGCATGGCTCGTCTGCCCTGCGGTTTGTTGTATCAGACGTGGGCGTGTGTTGCTACCCGACGCTTGGTGTGACCATCCCGCCTTCCTCTTGTTTTCATTTTCCAAGGCCTTCAGCTTCCTCTCCACGACAAATGCTCTGTCTACCATCTTTTGGAAGCTTTCATACTCATTGGAGGACATTGCACACTGCATTTCCGCAGTAAGTCCTTCCACAAAGCAGTCCTGTTTCTGCTCATCAGTTTCGATGTCCGTGGTGCATAACGGGATAGTTGGGTGAACTTAGTGAGGTATTCCCTTACAGTCATGTTTCCTTGCTGCAGTCCCAAGAACTCCTTCCTCTTGTTTTTGAGTTCACCCCTTGGTATGTAATGGTTGCGGAAACTACGCTTGAACTCTTCCCAAGTAATGTTCTCGGGGTCATGGTGGGCTGCCACGTAGGTGGTCCACCAATCAGCAGCGGGTCCATGCAATTGGTGAGAGGCAAACAGCACCCTCTCATATCCTTGGCATTGTATGATCCTCATCTTGCTCTCGATGGTCTTTAGCCAGTCATCTGCCTCCAGAGGTTCTGCAGCACTTGCAAACTTTGGAGGTTGAGTCCCTAGAAACTCACTCAACCTTGGTTGGCATGGTGCAGCTTGTGGGGGTGGAGCTTGGTGCAAGTTGGCCACCACTTGAGTTAGGCTCTGGATGAGCTGATTCTGATTTTCAAGCATCTGGTGGATGGGATCAGCTCCTTCACGGCGACCACCCCTGTCTTGTCCTCCAGAAAGATGAGGGTTGCCGGCCTCATCATTGTTGTTGGCGGGGTTGGCACCACGACCCTTTCCTCTTCCGGCCATCTATCATGATCAACCAAATGTTAATTTAAAGCATTTATGTATTAACTTCCCGAATTTGCTTGTTTAAACTTAAACTTCTGAGACCTTATTATATTAACACTTTCTGAGGGTTTCACGTAGATTTTTGGGAGTCACGTCTCACGTGAAAATAAATGTACTCTTAATTCATAGGGGTTCACACATCAAAGCAAAGCAACCTAAAGACAAGGTTGTGGACAATGACGTACTCAGCAAGTACGAGAAAAGTATGACATGTAGCTTCCAACAAGGTAGGAATAAAAAGGTTCATTGCAGAAAGCAAAGTTTATTTCTCAAACATGATAAAAACAGCAAGTACCTTTAAGTGAATTTAATCCCAACTTGTATCCAATTAAAACATCAACATACCTCCATCATGATTCTCCTCTTTTCATGTCTCATCCAGACCTTTATCTTTCTCAACTCTTTCTCATGCTCATAATGACCATCTCATGATCATATCCATTTCATATCCGAAACCAAAGCTCATTGTTTCGACTCAACAGTCTTAAACCATTCTCATTACCAGGACTCAACAGCCCCGAAACCAAATTCCAAAGACCAAACCATACCAATAACCAAACCGATGACCATACCAATGACCATCCCAAACCATACCATGACCAAACCAAACACCCATCCCAAAAACTATTCCAAACAATCCCAACTAATCATGTGAGTTGTCCAGGCGCTTGTGACCGTAAGAACGGCTATCATGATAGTTTTACACTCTGCAGAGGTGGCACCACTTTACCCACAAGTTTGTGATTTCGTCACCCGTCGGCGACTGCAGAACTTCCATTATACCAGTACACAACCGTCGGTGTATGGCCAAGAGATCACAAAATAGCCTTTACAAAGGGGCTACTAGATGTATGGACTCACTAAGATTTCACCAGCAGGCTCGAATCACCATTCTCCTACCTACGGGCCCCCTCTTGTGCCATGCAGTTCCCAGGGCAGTCCTCTCTCGACTCCCATTCCCCGCCCCTTCCACGGTCCATAACAATCTAGCAACTTACCTAATTAGTCAGCTAAGCCGCACCAATATTTGGCCTTGTGGTGGCACTATATTCCTGCCATGTGCTGGCATGAACCGGTCCTTAGATCTACGGCAAGTAAACCACCATCTCATTCTACCACATCCTCAAACCAAGCTTTCCTAGATCTCCCCCGATTCATGTTCATTATCATCATCAAGTTCTCATTAACATTATTCATATGAGTGCAGTAGCTAGACACGTTCTATCTCGTTTCCCATATCACGTAAGCTAAGCGAAGCAAAAAGCAAAACAACCATACCTGACTCACAAACTTTCCCGGCGACAAGGGTGGTTAACAAAACTAGTAAACTCCTATAAAAGGGTTTCCCATCAAGTTGACTCCAGCATATACATTTTCGCAAATAAAACAGTTTCCAAAACATGGGATCATATGGTCAAGGGGCACTTGCCTTGTTCCTGTGGCTTTGGTTGCTCACTGATCTCGAAGTCTTGGTGTTCTAATCCTTCGTAGATAGCTACCTGAGCTTGTACTTCTACTTATGATCGCGCACATACAAAATTTATAGCAATCAAATGACACGACCCCACGGTCTTGTCGAGCCAAGATCACGCTGAGGGGTGCTGCGTTGCACAGCACCGGATAACACACATCAAAGGTACAAAGCGGAAGCGAAATTTTATTACATAAACGGGTTTATGAACATGTTTACATCAAAATAGGTCCAGTCTACACTCACGGGCGTAGACTACGCATCAAGTCCACGTTCAGCCCTTGAACGTGTCCTTGCTAGCACACACGCACACTAACTCTGCGGCGTGCACGACTCCCACTCGAGGGGGTTCCCCTCCCGGGGTTCCGTCTCCTCTTCGGGAGTCCCTTCCTCATAGAACTCTGCAAAAGCTTCAAACACAAGCAGTGAGCACGAAGGGGTGATGGGTACATGAGGTAGAATCATTTGCAAAGGACTCGCCTAATTAGTGGAACCTTACTTTCAAGTTTTAGCAGCAGGTTGTGGAGAACCTTACGCTAAGGCACATGAGAGAGCCACAATCAAACAAGAAACGCATTTCTCTCATGTACTTTGCCCAAAGTTGAAAAGAACTTTAGTTAGCTCTAGACTACAACAAATCATTAACAATCAAGTCCATCTTTCAATCAGCAACATTTTAACATGCAACTAGCCTGTTCTTTCTACGTCACGGTACAGTGAACAAGTGATACTCACTGACCGCGAGGGACGGCGATTATAATCGATTTACACCTGCAGGGTTACCCGAACAACCCGTCACGTACGCCCGTACTCGATGTTGCCCACAACAACCATCACGGACGCCGTACGCAACTACCTTTCACCCGTTAGCCAAATGTTGAACCGGTCCAATCGTCCCGAGCAAGAGGTTGCACGCGCATCTCAGTGCCGCCAGCCGATTTACGCCTCGAGCTCTCAACCTACCCTCTGAACGACTAGCTATGCCTCAACACCCAGCTACCAGAGTTACATCGGTTTCCCGGTTCCCATATAGCCGGTAGGTCTTCGGTACTGTTCTAGCTTGTTCAACAGGCCCGCACACGGCTCGGTCCTCAATCGACACAAGCGTAGCTATAGCACACAGGCCCCAAAGTCCTGCTGCCCTTACCCTCCGCTTGGTCTCATTTTTCTGCCATGTGCTATCACTACCCGAGTCGAGTGCCTCTAGCCTATGCTCGCGAGTAGTTCCAACTACTCGACTTGTACCGAATCCTACTCAATCTTTTCTTGGCTATGCATTTGGGTTTCCAAACAAGACTCTAATTTAAAGAATCATAATACTCAAGTAAGTGCTCAAAATAATCAAAATTTGTAAAAATGGTTAATGCAAACCGGAGCTTGCCTTGCTGCTCTTGGTCGTAGGCTAGCTGCTCCTCCGGAGTAATGTCACACCCGGTTTTTCCGAAGAACAACCAAGTGAATATCACATGTATGCCAAGATCATTTTCTCATACATGTGATGACAAATAGTGAAGCATCATTTATTACAAGCCAGGTGTCGAATATAAATAAGTCTTGCATAGCAAATGTCTCGATGGACAATAATAAGTTCATCACAAGTAAATAAACTAGCAGCGGAATATTATTCTCGAGGGCTCCTTCACAGGCGTTGCCCGGGAGTCTCCATGAACCTAGAAACCTTCTTCGGGTCCAAAGTCTTGGTCATTATACACCACCTCATTATCTTGACCTGAGCAGCAAAATAAACCAACAAAATATGCAAGGTTGAGTACCGATGGTACTCAGCAAGTGTGGGAAAGTCTTGTCATGCATGGCTAGAACAAGGGGAGGTTGAACTCATGGTTAAAGCACTACGCAATTAATACCTTCCACCTTAGCTTATTAAGCCCCTACATTACTACACAGGTGAAATGGTCCCAATCTCCCATCCCATCATCATAATCCAAATACCATAACATCATCTCCAATGTTAAGCTCCTCGCTTAACATCCACAACTTCCAAAACCATCAATCCTCTAATCATGAATAAGTCCAAGTCGCTGTTGACCGTGAGCACGGCTGTCATGACAGTTTTGACTCTGCAGAGTTTGTACCACTGTACCCACATGTAGTGATTTCATCCCCCGTTGCCGGGTGGACTAAAAGAACCTCCATTATGCCAGTGGCTACGAACCACATTCACACTTCCCAGGTGTGTAGCCAGGAGATCACTATGAAGCATTTACAAAGGGATTCCCGACGAGCTTGGGCCCACTGAGGTTTCACCCCTAACAGCATACAAGAGGCTCCAACCCAGCTGCAGTTGCCCCCTCTTGAGCCTTGCGGTTCATATGGTAGTCCAGCTGACATCTATTCCCCGCACCATCCAACACACCCATACTACGCCGGGGATACACCTAATTAATTGGCCAAGCTGCCCCATCTCAGCATGTGGTTGGCACGGTAAAGCCAGGTTACATGCTCCATGAACCGGTCCTTAGGATCCAGGCAAGTACTAAACACAAACCCGAGTCTCGTGCACACCGAACACAACCAAAACATCCAACTTTCCTTGATCCCTACCTCTACATAACTCACAATATCTCATTCAAGAGTATGGTAAAATAAACTGATGATCTCATATCCCAAATATTCCATTCTAAGCATGGCTAAGCATATGCATAATAATAAATGACATGATAAAATAAATCCCAACCCAAGCTTCAAGAAAACAAGGTAATGCAATTCTAGGGAAACTTCCTAGCATGGGCTTCATATTTTAATTTGACAATGCAAATAACTCTAGCTACATGTCCTAGTATAGGGTCGAAGTGGTCAAGGACACTTGCCTCCTTCCTGCTGCTCTTGGAATGGGTAGTCCTGATCTTGGAAAGGAAGAACTTGCTCTGGAGCAGGTTCTACATCATACCATCACACATAGCAAAAGAAAAACAACAATCCATAAGACATAGTTCACACTTCCACTTCAAACAAATCACACATTCACATTTATGAAAGTCATTCACAATTATATGTGTTGTGGTTACTCTATGTGTGAGGATCTTTGGCTTACATGTACTTTTAACCATGTGTATATGATTCCTACTTTTGTATTCACATTTATGCTTACATACTATATATATGAGTTTCCAATTTAAATAAATTCCTTATATTTAATTACTACACCTTTTAGCTACCAAGTATGCATGAAAGGTATTTTCCTACTCCATATGTGTCTTCAGAATTTCTACCAACCCTAGACTGAATTCTTTGGATTTTAGAAACTTCATTTATCATTTACTAGTTGCTATATTTTCATATTTACTTCCTATGCCTAAATGTGAACTTTATTATGAAAATAACAAGACACATCATCTAAACAGAATAGGTTCTGATCTAAAATATTTAATAATATATTTTTGACCTTTTCCTCTGATGTAAACTATTTTACATTTATTTTCCCTATTTTCAGAACTATTCTTTACTTAAAAATGTGTCCCTATAACTAATAAATGTGAATAATAAATTAAACAGATTCATTTCAGCCCAAAAATATATTTTTATCTCACTCCAAAGTTTTCTAAGTACTGAGAAAGTTTTTAATTAAACTTTGACAATATGTTTGTCCCACTTTTTAAATTTTAAATACTAGCCACCTATTCAATTTCCTAAATTAAATATCAAACAGGGTTAAAAAGGTAAACTCACCCCACTACAAGGTCTATAATATTATTTTAACAATTTTCAGGGGTCTAGCTACTCATAACAGAGGAGTTTTCCTAATTTTTATTAAGTCCAGGGGCTAAAACTGATTTTTAAATGAATTTACATGATTTTCTGAAGTTCCAGGGGCTAGATCAGAAGTTTCCGGGGCTAACTCTTATTTCCCGAGAACCCCAGGGGGTAGCACGTAAGAATTCCAGTCTTTATAACGCGGGGATGACGTGGACCGTCCGATTTAAAACAGACGGCTGAGATTATAACGCCGAACCGGTACGCGGGGATTTAAAGTCTACCGTGCGATTTAGAATAGACGGCGCACAGACGGCCACGTCGCTCTAACCGAGCGCGGGCGGCGCTGCCAGGCGGCGCACGGCGGCGGGAAGCGGCGATCTCGCCGGGGATTTTCGGATCTTCGAGAATTCTTCCTAGAACTGTGATTTTATGGCATAGATCGGTGGAGGGGAGGTCGGGGATCTCACCTCGGGGGTTTTCTTGAGCTCGGAGGTCCTGAAAAACGATCGGCGACGAGGTCCGAAGCGAAACCACGGCGAGGCTCGTCGGCGCTGTGTTTGAACCGCAAGTCACCGAGTTTTCTGCACCTGCAGGGTTCCCCGAAGGCGGTGGATCAAGACCAGCGAGTTAGATCGGAATTTCCGAGCGTAGATTGGCCAGAATTTGCCGGAGAAGGCTCGGGTTCTCACCGGAGTAAATACAGCAGATCGCGTGAGAAAAAAGAGACGAGGCCGGGGTTTTTATAGACGGGGGAAGGGCGGCGTTCGGTTGTGATCGAGTTTGCGTCGCCCACGAGCAAAATTCGGCTGGGAAACGCAGAAATACGGGTGGGTTTGGATTCGGGGTGAGAGAGAGTCCGGCCGATCGCGGGCGCGGGCGCGAGGTAGAAGAAGGGCTGGCGGGCCCCGCCTGTCAGTGGGAAGAAGAGGGCGCACGCGGCTGCGGGCTGGCGTGGTTGCTGGGTGGGCCGGCTGGTGGGTTTCGGCCCACTGGCCGGTTTTTTTTCTGTTTTCCTTTTTCTATTTATTTTCTGTTTTGAGTTTAAATTGAATTCCAGTTTGAATTTAAATTGTTGCAAAACATGCAACACGTCCAAAAATTTTCAAATTCCCCTCTTAACATGATTTTGGGGTGTTACAACTCTACCCCCCTTAAAAGAAATCTCGTCCTCGAGATTGGTGGTTCTAAGAAAACAATTCCGGAAAATTGTGCCTTGAGCTCATCTTCCCGTTCCCAGGTGGCTTCCTCTTCTGAGTGATGCTTCCACTGCACCTTGCACATCCGGATTCTTTTATTTCTGGTGAGGTGTTCCATTGTCTCCAAAATCTTGTATGGTTGCTCAGCATAAGACAAATCCTCAGCTACGTCCACTTCATTCATGGGTAACACCTCTTCATGCGTCCTCAGGCATTTCTTGAGTTGTGACACATGGAATACATCGTGCACACCCGATAGGCGAGCCGGTAACTCTAGTTGATACGCCACTTCGCCTTTCCTTTCCAGAACTTGAAAGGGTCCGATGTATCGAGGTGACAACTTCCCTTTCACCTTGAACCGACGAAGTCCTCTGATAGGGGACACCTTGAGATAGACATAGTCTCCCACGTTGAAAACGAGCTCTCTTCTTCGTACATCGGCATAGCTCTTTTGGCGTGTCTGTGCTATCCTCAAATTGTTGCGAATTTCCCTCACCTTCACCTCAGCTTCTTGTAGTACTTCCGGACCAAACACTTTGCTTTCCCCCGTTTGGTTCCAAAATAGGGGAGTTCTGCACTTCCTCCCGTACAAGGCTTCAAACAGTGACATCTTCATACTAGCTTGATAGCTGTTGTTATAGGAAAACTCCGCATACGGTAAGTTCTTATCCCAACTCCGATTGTTTTTGAGTGCACATGCCCTCAGCATATCTTCAAGAATCTGATTGGTTCTTTCCGTCTGCCCATCAGTTTGGGGATGACAGGCAGAACTAAAGTTCAGATGGGTTCCCATGGTTTCGTGCAACTTCTGCCAGAACCTTGAGGTGAACTGTGTCCCTCGATCCGACACAATCTTCTATGGCACTCCATGGTAACACACGATCCTTGACATGTACAAATCTGCCAATTTGGATCCGCTGTAGCTTTCTTTCACGGGGATGAAATGAGCTACCTTGGTTAGCCTGTCAATGATGACCCATATCGAATCATATACTGATTGAGTCCTAGGCAATCCCACGATGAAATCCATGCCGATCTCTTCCCATTTCCATTCAGTCACTTCGAGTGGTTGCAATAATCCCTCGGGTCGTTGATGTTCTGCTTTCAATAACTGACATGTGTCACATAGAGCAACATGTTCCGCGACACCTCGCTTCATGCCATACCACCAATACCTGCTCTTGAGGTCCTGGTACATCTTCGTACTCCCAGGATGAATGGAATAGTCAGAATCGTGAGCCTCCTTAAAAATCAATTCACGGATCTCCTTTACTTCAGGGACACAAATTCTTTTCCCGTTCCACACCGTACCTTGTTCATCCTCTCTGAAGACAGGGGCTTTATTTTCCTTGATGAGTTGTCTGATTTCTTGTATCTTCTCATCATTCTTTTGACCATCGTGTATGTCTCGCTCTAGTGTGGATCCACTTCCATGGCGATGGCTTCGCCACTATTCACAAGGCATAGATTGAGCCTTATAACCTCGTTCTTCAATTCTACAGGCATGTCCTTCAAGCTCAACTTATTGACCTGCACTTTCCGACTTAAAGCATCGGCCACGACGTTTGCTTTCCCAGGATGATAGTTGATGCCCACATCAAAGTCATTGAGTAGCTCTAACCATCTCCTTTGTCTGAGGTTGAGGTCTGGCTGTGTGAATATGTACTTCAAACTCTTATGATCCGTATATATCTCGGTCCTCTTCCCCATCAAATAGTGCCGCCAAATTTTCAACGCGTGTACCACTGCGGCTAGTTCTAGGTCATGTGTAGGATAGTTCTTCTCGTGCTTCCGAAGCTGCCGGGATGCATAAGCCACGACATGCCCTTCTTGCATGAGAACACATCCCAACCCGTTTCCAGAGGCATCGCAGTACACCGTAAAGTTCTTCTGCATATCTGGCATAACTAGCACTGGGGCTGTCGTCAATCTTTTCTTTAACTCCTGAAAACTCGTCTCGCACTGCGGCGTCCATGTGAATGTGATTCCCTTCTCCAACAGTTTGGTGAGGGGTCTCGAGATTTTAGAGAATCCCTCAATAAACCGTCGATAGTATCCAGCCAATCCCAAGAAGCTTCGAACTTCCCCAACATTTTCAGGGGTCTTCCACTTCTGTATATCCTCGATTTTGGCAGGATCCACGGAGATTCCTCCCTCCGAGATTATATGTCCTAAGAAGGGAACTCTCTTCAGCCAAAACTCACACTTGCTCAACTTGGCATATAGTTGGTGTTCTCTCAGCCTTTGCAACACCAACCTTAGATGTTTCTCATGTTCTTCTTCTCTTTGGAGAAGACGAGAATGTCATCTATGAAAACCACCACAAATTTGTCCACATATTCCATGAATACCTTGTTCATGAGATACATGAAGTACGCCGGGGCATTAGTTAGCCCGAAAGGCATGACAGTGTATTCATACAGTCCATACCGAGATACGAAAGTTGTCTTGGGAATATCAGATTGCCTTATCTTGAGTTGGTGGTATCCCGACCTGAGATCAATCTTCGAGAACACACAAGCTCCCCTCAACTGATCAAACAAGTCTTCAATGCGGGGTAATGGGTACTTGTTCTTGATGGTTACTTCATTCAAGGCACGGTAATCCACGCATAACCTTTGGGTTCCGTCCTTTTTGGGCACAAATATCACCGGAGCTCCCCATGGTGAGGAACTGGGGCGAATATACCCCTTCTCCATCAATTCTCTCAAATGATCCTTGAGTTCTCCCAGCTGCTTGGAGTCCATCCGATAAGGTCTCTTGTATATCGGGGCTGTTCTAGGCACTAGCTCAATTGCGAATTCCACTTCACGATCGGGAGGCATACCTGGCAACTCCTCCGGAAAAACATCTGGATATTCTCTGATGGTCCTGATCTCCTCCACTTCCACCTCAACTTGATTTAGTTTAATGTCCCTCCTAGGCTCGTGTTTTGTTATCAACTTTACTCTTGTGCCACTAGGGTGAGTTAGTTCCACCGTTCTAGTCGAACAATGGATGATTCCTTTATGTTTGGTCAACCAATCCATACACAAAATAATATCTATCCCTTGTGAATCTATCACTATGAGGTTAGCAGTAAATACTACCCCATTAATGTCTCGGTTCACTTTGGGACACACTTGTCTTGTCCTTATTTCTCCACGTGGAGAGTTTACGGCTAGCATATGGTTCATTTGTGTTGTTGCTAGGTCATGCTTCTAAACAAACCCTTGAGCAATGAACGAGTGGGTAGCACCAGAATCAAACAGCAGGGTTGCAGTGTGTAAATTGGCAGGAAACTTACCAACTACCACGTCGGGTGCCTCTTGTGCTTCCTCCATAGTGACGTGGTTCACCCGTCCTCTCATTACATTCTGCTGTTGTGGCTGCGCGAGCTTCTTCTTTGGGCACTTATGGGCATAGTGCCCCACTTCACCACAGCTAAAACATTGCACTCCAACATTAGGGGCTTGGCCTTTATTGTCTTGGGGTTGGTTTGGAGGTCCTTGCACTGCTGGTCGAGGTGGATATGCGGGGCGAGGCTGCTGTACAAACTGACGTTGTGCCTGTGCTGGTGCTGCGGGAGGCCTGTAGTTCGAGTTGTACCCTCTTGGTGCTGAGTAGGGTACCGCAGCACGGTTCGTCTGCCCTGCAGGTTGCTGCATCAGACGTGGGCGGGTGTTGCTCCCTGAGGCTTGATGTGACCACCCGGCCTTCCTCTTATTCGCATTTTCCAAGGCCTTTAGCTTCCTTTCTACCACAAACGCTCTGTCCACCATATTTTGGAAGCTTTCATACTCATTTGAGGACATTGCACACTGCATTTCTGCGGTAAGTCCCTCCACGAAACTATCTTGTTTCTGCTCATCAGTCTCTATGTCCCGTGGGGCATAACGGGATAGTTGAGTAAATTTAGTGAGGTATTCCCTCACCGTCATGTTTCCCTGCTGCAGTCCCAAAAACTCCTTCCTCTTGTTTTTGAGTTCACCTCTTGGGATGTAATGGTTGCGGAAGCTACGCTTGAACTCCTCCCAAGTGATGTTCTCAGGGTCATGATGGGCGGCCACGTAGGCGGTCCACCAATCAGCAGCAGGTCCATGCAATTGATGAGAGGCAAACAGCACCCTCCCATACCCTTGGCACTGTATGATCCTCATCTTGCTTTCAATGGTCTTTAGCCAATCATCTGCCTCCAGAGGTTCAGCAGCACTTGCAAACTTTGGAGGTTGAGTTCCTAGAAACTCACTCAACCTTGGTTGGCGTGGTGCAGCCTGTGGGGGTGGAACTTGATGCAAGTTGGCCACCACTTGAGTCAAGTTCTGGATGAGCTGATTTTGATTCTCCAGCATTTGGTGGAGGGGATCAACTACTTCACGGCGACCACCCCTGTGCTGGCCTCCAGAAAGATGAGGGTTGCAGGCCTCATCATTGTTGTTGGCGGGGTTGGCAGTGCGACCTTTTCCTCTTCCGGCTATCTAGCATGATCAACCAAATGTTAATTTAAAGTATTACGTATTATCTTACTACTTTCGCTTGTTTGTACATTGAAGTGTTGAAGCTTTGTTATACTTTTCTGAGGTTCCATATCTCACACAAAAATAAATGCAATATTATTTCATGTGGGTTCACACACCAAAGCAAGACAATCTGAAGACGAGGCTGTGGACAATTGCTCATGGCTTCAACAACTCACGTCACACACCAAGCATTAACACACCATTAACTAACGTAACGACTCGACCACTCGACATCCTTCTGCTTTAAGGAAAAGGCTCTACGCTACTCGTTTTTTTGTGCTGGCTCCTCGGGATCTTCCTCGTCATTTCGGCTGCCTTCTAACTCTGCTTTGGGTGGGGAGGCTGCTGGTGGTGATGTGCGACGACGCCTTATCGCCCGGCGATCTGGGGAGTCAGGAGTCCATGTATCATTCACGGTGACACACAGTTCATTCCCATCTCCTCTTTCTCTCGCCCTCAAGCAGGCTCGCAGCAACGCCTCCGTTTCCTTCAGGGTGTCCCGAACATCCTGAAGCTCTTGCTGACACTCCTGTAGTCGAGTGCTGAGCATAGCAGCATCTGTGACGCCCTCAATTCTGTGGAAAACCACGGAACCGAGAACTAATGCATATGTGTGCCCAGGATGTTCATCACACATACACATACGTTCCACAAACTGAATTCAGATTATATATTACCACGAATAACAGAGTTTATTACAACACCTCATGAGTCTTGGACTCATGCTTACAGCGGAAATCTTAATTCTATGCAGCGGAAGTCCTTATTTAAATGCGGAAGCAAAAACTAATGCGGAAGCAAAACTAAGCAGAAGTGACTCCATCTCTACTCCCTCCACAGGCAAGGTTGAGAACAGATCACACGCCATAATGCTCTACTCGGTCTTCATAGTAGTCTTCTCTTGCTGTTGATGAAGAAATAATAATGCAAGTTTGAGTACAATGATGTACTCAGCAAGTGCGGGAAAACACATGATATGCAGCTCATAAACAAGGTAGGCATAAAAGGTTTATTTGCAGAAAAGCAGTTCTGTAAAAACCATGATAAAACAACAACTTAAGTTTAAATGTAATCCCAACATGTATTAAATTACCAACATACCTCCATCTCTTCCCGTGTTCCATTCGAACATTAACCAATCTTTTATTCATACTCACGAATACCTCCTCGTATTCGCTACCATCTCACCTCATAAAACAACCTCGTCTCGCACCGAGACCAATCTCATGTCATGACCCATCAGTCATGCAACCATCTCATCTTCCACAGTCCCAAACTAAACCATAACCAATAACCATAACCAAGAAACTTCCCAATAACCATTCCAATAACCATCCCAGTAATCATCCCATCTAATCATGACAGTTTAACCAGGTGCTCGTGACCGTAAGCTCGGCTATCATGATAGTTTTAATAACTCTGCAGAGTTTGTACCTCTTTACCCACAAGTTTGTGATTTCGTCACCCATCGGCGACTGCAGAACCTCCATTTTACCAGTACACAACCGTCGGTGTATGGCCAAGAGATCACAAAATAGCCTTTACAAAGGGGTTACTAGATGTATGGACTCACTAAGGTTTCACCGGCAGGTTAGAATCTCCAATTCTCCCACCCATGGGCCCCCTCTTGTGCCATGCAGTTCCCAGGGCAGTCCTCACTCGACTCCCATTCCCCGCGCCTTCCACAGTCCATAACACTCTAGCAACTTACCTAATTACTCAGCTAAGCCGCACCCATATTTGGCCTTGTGGTGGCACTGTTATCCTGGCATGTGCATGCATGAACCGGTCCTTAGATCTACGGCAAGTAAAACCACCATCTCATGCTACCTCATTCACAAACCCAGGCTTTCCTAGATCTCCCTCCGATCCATGTTCATTAACCTCATCAGTTACTTATTATCAGTACGAGTGCAGTTAGCTAGACACATCTATCTCGCTTCCCGATCCCAGAGACTCAGCGAAGCATAAAGAAAAAACCATACCCGACTCATAAACTTCTCAGGCGACAAGGGTGGTTTAACCAAAACTAGTAAACTCCTATAAAAAGGTTTCCCATCATGTTTGACTCAGCACACACACCTTTTCGCAAAACAAAATAGTTTTACCCAAAACATAGGATCAACATGGTCAAGGAGCACTTGCCTTGTTCTTGCGGTTCCGGTTGTTCTTGATTCTCAAAACCTTGTTGCTGCAGCTCGTCGTAGACAGCTTCCTGAGTTTGTCCTGCTATGTAGGATTCACGTGCATACAAATTCACAGCAATCAATATCATGCACAAACCCTAAACTAGATGCGATGATGCACATGCATGCTATCCTACGATTAGTTCTATTAGATTGATCTGTTGTTCTTGCACGGCTTGCATGGTCAGAGGTGTTCAGATCAAAGATGAACGTGGCGATGATCTTGTCTTTAGATCAAACTGATCATCGAGTGTTCTGCCCACGAAAAGGCTTCTGTTCGAAAGGAATCGATGAACAGATGCAAAGAGATGAACAACATGATGTCGTAAGGTGGTATTGAAGTCCTACCTCACGTTCTTCTTGTCTTCGGGGTCCTCCTCAGACCGCTTGGTTCTCCTCTGATGATCTCCCTTGTTGTGCTCCGGCAATGTTTTGCTCGGCGAGTTAGGGCTAGGGCTCTAAGTCGTCGGCTCAGGAGTTAAAGAGAAGTTCGTGGTTTCGGCCAGATGTTTTGAGTTCTATTTATAATTGGGGAGAGAAGAGTCCTAATCTGATTGGATCCCGAATAAGAGTCTTACTCAGATCTTTGTTGGATCCTAACGTCTCATCTTTGGTAATCATCGTGGATTTTAGATCGGTTTCTGTTGCGTACCGGTATCCTTACGCGTAACAGCTGCTCCAGAACTCGTTACCTCCGTGATGATGAGCTCCGGAAGCTCCACGTGTCCTCCGGGCCTGGTATCTCCTCATCCGCAGAGACGAGCTCCGGTTGTGCCGCGTGTCAATTGATCGAGACCTTCCTCTTCTTCGGAGACGAGCTCCGAGATTGACACGTATCCCGCGCGACTGGTCCTCTTATTTCCGTGAGGACTAGCTCCGGGGACGACACGTGTCCTATGAAAAATGTCTTTGCTTCTTCCGCAGAGGCTAGCTCCACGGGCAGCACGTGTCCCACAGGGTCGGACCTCTTTCCAAATGCGGAGGTGACCCCCGAGCCTGCCACGTAGCTAGTTTAACGGCGGACCTCTCCCAAATTTCTCGGGGATGAGCTCCGAACATGCCACGTGGTCTGCTGGTCGTGGAAGTTCCCTTCGGCGCTCTCGGAGAGCTTTATTGGCTATCCTTTTGACACTTGTCTCTGTTCCTTCTTTTCTTAAAATGTTTTTCTTCTTCATAGAACATGAACATATGCTGATACCCGAGATGAGGGTGTCACAAATCTACCCCCCTTAAATTGAATCTCGCCCTTGAGATTCGTTAGTAGGAAATAGATGGGGAAATTCTGTCTTGATATCCTCTTCACGTTCCCAGGTGGCTTCAGCTTCAGTGTGATGGCTCCATTGTACCTTGTACCATCGAATCACTTTGTTTCGGGTGACCCTTTCCTTTACGTCCAAGATTCGGACAGGGTGTTCTGCGTAGGTCAGGTCTTCTTGAAGTTCAAGTTCTCCCATTGACACTTGTTCATCTGGTACTCTCAAGCACTTCTTGAGCTGGGATACATGGAACACGTCATGTACGTCGGAGAGGTGGTTTGGGAGCTCTAGTTGGTAGGCTACTTCTCCTCGCTTGTCCAAAATCTTAAATGGTCCGATGTAGCGAGGCGCTAACTTGCCTTTGACGTTGAAACGTCGTTGGCCTCGGATAGGCGATACCTTAAGGTATACAAAGTCTCCTACTTCAAAGGTCAACTTCCTACGCCTATTGTCCGCATAGCCTTTCTGTCGTGACTGAGCAGCCTTTAAGTTTTCCCGTATCGTTTGGACTTGCTTTTCAGCCTCTTGTAGTACTTCGGGTCCAAACACCTGGTTCTCTCCAGTCTCGTTCCAGAACAGTGGCGTTCTACACCGTCTACCATATAAGACTTCAAAAGGCGACATCTTCAAGCTAGCTTGATAGCTGTTGTTATAGGATAACTCGGCATACGGTAAACTCCTATCCCAACTATGCCCACGTTTCAAGGCGCAAGCTCTCAGCATGTCCTCCAAAATTTGGTTCATCCTCTCGGTTTGCCCATCTGTTTGTGGGTGATAGGCGGAGCTAAAATCCAGTCGTGTACCCATGGCTTTCTGCAGCTTCCTCCAGAATCTAGAGGTAAACTGAGAACCTCGATCTGAGACTATCCTCTTCGGAACTCCATGACGGCACACGATCTGCTCCATGTACAACTCTGCCAACTGTGTAACGTTGCAACTGGTCTTTACCGGAAGAAAATGGGCGGTTTTCGTCAACCGGTCCACAATGACCCAGATGGAGTCGTACCCTGACTGAGTTCGTGGCAATCCGACGATGAAGTCCATACTAATGTCTTCCCATTTCCATTCAGGTATTTTTAAAGGTTACAACAATCCAGCGGGCTTTTGATGTTCAGCTTTCACCCGTTGGCATGTGTCGCATAGGCAACGTATTCGGCTATATCCCTCTTCATACCATCCCACCAATAGCAAGTTTTCAAGTCCCTGTACATTTTGGTGCCCCCTGGATGTATGGAATAGGGTGAATCATGTGCCTCCCTTAATATCATGTCGCGAAGGTGTCTTAGGTTTGGCACACAAATCCTTTTTCCTAGCCAAAGTCTACCCTTTTCATCCTCCTTGAAATCCTTCTCTACCCCTTGTCGGATTCTTTCCTTGATTTCCTTGATCCCCTCGTCCATTGCTTGGCCCTTTCTTTTATCTTGCTCCAATGGGGAGTGGATCTCTATTATCTCCACGTTATTCAAGAATCCGAGGTGTAACCGTTCGAACTCCTTACGTAGTTCGGGTGGTAGCTCCCGAACCGTGAGTTGGTGGCATGCTCCCTTTCTGCTCAATGCGTCAGCTACTACATTGGCCTTCCCGGGGTGGTAGTTGATTCCCACATCATAATCCTTGATGAGTTATAACCATCGACGTTGCCTCAAATTCAAGTCCGTTTGCGTAAATATGTACTTGAGGCTTTTATGATCCGTATAGATCTCACATCGATGACCAAGGATATAATGTCTCCAGATCTTCAATGCATGCACCACTGCTGCTAACTCCAAATCATGCGTAGGATAATTAAGCTCATGCTTCTTTAATTGTCGTGAGGCATAGGCTACCACTTGTCCTTCCTGCATGAGTACACACCCGAGCCCTTGTCTAGATGCGTCACAATATATGTTAAAGCTCTTGCTTACGTCTGGCAATACTAGAACTGGTGTTGTGGTTAGCCTTTTCTTGAGTTCCTCAAAACTTTCTTGGCAGGCTTGTGTCCATTGAAAGAATTTTCCCTTCATCAATAACTCCGTCATAGGTTTTGCTATCTTAGAGAAGTCTTTAATGAAGCGCCGATAGTATCCTGCCATCCCAAAGAAACTTCGAATATCCCTCACGCTCTTCGGTTGGTCCCACTTTAGAACATCTATCACCTTTCCAGGATCAACCGATACCCCTTCCTTGGAGATGATGTGGCCTAGGAAAGATATTTCCTTAAGCCAAAATTGACACTTGTTGAGCTTGGCATACAATTGATGCTCACGCAAAATCTGCAAGGTCAATTTCAGATGTTCTTCATGCTCCTCCTCACTTTTTGAATACACCATAATGTCGTCGATGAAAACCACGACGAACTTGTCCAAGTACTCCATGAAAACCTTGTTCATAAGGTACATGAAGTACGTGGGTGCATTCGTCAATCCAAAAGACATAACGGTATATTCATATGAACCATACCGTGTCCGAAAGGCTGTCTTAGGTATATCGGAGGGCTTAATCTTCAGCTGGAAATATCCCGACCGAAGATCAATCTTGGAGAATACTTGGGCTCCTTTCATTTGATCGAACAGGTCCTCTATACGGGGCAGAGGGTATTTATTCTTGATTGTTACCTCGTTGAGAGACCTGTAGTCCACGCACATTCTTTGGGTTCCGTCCTTCTTGTCCACGAAGAGTACCGGGGCTCCCCAAGGTGACGAACTTGGACGGATAAAACCCTTCTCCAACTGTTCTTGAATTTGCTTCTTTAGTTCAACTAACTCGTTGACGGGCATCCTATATGGTCTCTTAGCTATGGGTGCAGTTCCAGGTACCAAATCTATGGCAAACTCGATGTCCCGGTCAGGTGGCATACCTGGAAGTTCTTCCGGGAACACGTCCGAAAATTTCTGAACCACTGGAATGTTGTCCAATGCTACTCCTTCAACATGGTTCAAATCGGCCCGTTCGGTTGCTTGCTGGGCTGAATCAAACTCGACACGGATACCGTGTTCGTTTGTCAACTGCACACTTCTCTCAGCGCATTGGATTACTCCATTGTGCTTGATTAACCAGTCCATTCCGAGTATGATGTCAATTCCGTAGGAGTTCAAGACAATAAGGTTGGCAAGGAAGTCTACCCCCTTATTTTAAGGCTTACCTTAGGACATACTATACTAGTCCTCATTTCTCCTCCGGGAGAATTAACTAACATAGCACATCCTAAGTGGGATACGGGTAGATGATGTTTGGCAACATATTTGGACGATATGAAGGAATGTGATGCTCCGGAATCAAATAAAATGGTGGCTGGGTTGGAGTTGGCAAGGAACATACCAATTGCGACGTCCTCAGCCTGTTGTGCTTCCTCAGCAGTGACATGGTTAACGTGGCCACGAGCATAGTTCTGCGGTTCATAGTTCCCTTGGTTGTCCCCTCCGTTTGGTCGCTGGTTCTGCTTGGGCACGTTACCTTGCTGTCCAGGGCCTCGCTTCGGGCACTGGTTAGCGAAGTGGCCTACTTCCCCGCATGCAAAGCATGCCCTGTTGCCTATGGCAGCAGGTACGTTGGGGCGGGAGTTTTGAACAGGAGCGCCATTGTTAGGCCGGGGCGCAGGAGGCATGGGCACACGAGGTGCTGGTGCAACGAACCGTTGCTGTGGTGGCTGACCAGGGCGGTTCGTAGGAGTGGTCGATCCATACTGCGGTGCAGGGGGCATGCATCTAGGTCGTACGTTGCTCCCTTGGGGCTGGTATGGCATCTTCCTCTTGCATTCTCGCTCGATCTCCCGGATCTTGTTTTCAACCACAATAGCCTTATCAACCAGCTTCTGGAAGCTTACGTAGTCATTGTTGAGGAGCTGAACTTGGATCTCATTGTTCAACCCTCTCATGAACAGGTACTGCTTCCTCTGATCTGAGTTGACATCTTCGGGGGCATACCGGGACAGTTGTATGAACTTGTTGAGATATTCGTTCACACTTTTCTGCCCTTGGCGGAGACCTTCAAACTCCTGCCTCTTGAGCATCATTACGCCAACAGGGATGTAGTGGGAGCGGAAACTTTCCTTGAACTCAGTCCAAGTGATTGTCTCCGGGTTGGAATGGGCGTTGGTCAAGGCATCCCACCAGTCAGCAGCTGCTCCCATCAGTTGGTGCGACGCAAAGAGAACCTTCTCTCGGTCGTTGCACTGTACAATGGCAAGCTTCTTCTCCATGGATTTCAACCAGTCATCAGCCTCCATTGGATCGCTTGCTTGAGAAAAGGTGGGTGGTCGAGTCCTCATGAACTCTCCCAACCTGTTATGAGCCGACGGTGGTGGTGGCGGTGGTGCCGGAACGTGGTGTTGGTTGGCCTGCAACTGACCCAAAGTTTGGATCATGGTTTGCATAAGCTGGTTTTGCATGGCCATCAACCTTTCTAGGTTGTTTTCGCCAGCTCCGGGGTTAGCAGGAACTTCCTCGTGATCATCCTCTTGGTTGTCACGGACGTTCCTTCGGCCGGCATTTCCTCTCACCATCTGTGAGAGAGGTCAAAATAGAATAGAAGGTTAGAGGTTAGGTAGGTCTTTTCAACTATATGCATCAAGGTGAGTTGGACTATATATATTAGCCCTTATGAGGATGTGATCAAGTGTCGAAGCATTTCACACCTCTTTCTTCTTATGTTTGGATATGGACAACGTTTTTGAGACGTCCCACAACTCATACTAAGTACGCAATCACAAATAATCATCAAAAGGGCCCACACAACTCCTATTCAAGGATGGTTCCCTATGCCAAGGTGGTTTCAAGGCCAATCTAAGCTATTCATCCTAGGATGCTTCCTTTGGTCAGCGTAGCTTAGCTACCTGTGACTCCTATTTAGGGGTGTAACTTGCTATTAACCTGTGGCTCCAATATCAATCTAAGGTTTCTATCTAGGCGTGTAACCTACTGTCAACCCGTGGCTCTGATACCAATCTGTGACGCCCTCAATTCTGTGGAAAACCACAGAACAGAGAACTAATGCATATGTGTGCCCAGGATGTTCATCACACATACACATACGTTCCACAAACTGAATTCAGATTATATATTACCACGAATAACAGAGTTTATTACAACACCTCATGAGTCTTGAACTCATGCTTACAGCGGAAATCTTAATTCTATGCAGCGGAAGTCCTTATTTAAATGCGGAAGCAAAAACTAATGCGGAAGCAAAACTAAGCAGAAGTGGCTCCATCTCTACTCCCTCCACAGGCAAGGTTGAGAACAGATCACACGCCATAATGCTCTACTCGGTCTTCATAGTAGTCTTCTCTTGCTGTTGATGAAGAAATAATAATGCAAGTTTGAGTACAATGATGTACTCAGCAAGTGCGGGAAAACACATGATATGCAGCTCATAAACAAGGTAGGCATAAAAGGTTTATTTGCAGAAAAGCAGTTCTGTAAAAACCATGATAAAACAACAACTTAAGTTTAAATGTAATCCCAACATGTATTAAATTACCAACATACCTCCATCTCTTCCCATGCTCCATCCGAACATTAACCAATCTTTTATTCATACTCACGAATACCTCCTCGTATTCGCTACCATCTCACCTCATGAAACAACCTCGTCTCGCACCGAGACCAATCTCATGTCATGACCCATCAGTCATGCAACCATCTCATCTTCCACAGTCCCAAACCAAAACATAACCAATAACCATAACCAAGAACCTTCCCAATAACCATTCCAATAACCATCCCAGTAACCATCCCATCTAATCATGGCAGTTTAGCCAGGTGCTCGTGACCGTAAGCTCGGCTATCATGATAGTTTTAATAACTCTACAGAGTTTGTACCTCTTTAACCACAAGTTTGTGATTTCGTCACCTGTCGGCGACTGCAGAACCTCCATTTTACCAGTACACAACCGTCGGTGTATGGCCAAGAGATCACAAAATAGCCTTTACAAAGGGGTTACTAGATGTATGAACTCACTAAGGTTTCACCGGCAGGTTAGAATCTCCAATTCTCCCACCCACGGGCCCCCTCTTGTGCCATGCAGTTCCCAGGGCAGTCCTCACTCGACTCCCATTCCCCGCGCCTTCCACAGTCCATAACACTCTAGCAACTTACCTAATTACTCAGCTAAGCCGCACCCATATTTGGCCTTGTGGTGGCACTGTTATCCTGGCATGTGCATGCATGAACCGGTCCTTAGATCTACGGCAAGTAAAACCACCATCTCATGCTACCTCATTCACAAACCCAGGCTTGCCTAGATCTCCCTCTGATCCATGTTCATTAACCTCATCAGTTACTTATTATCAGTACGAGTGCAGTTAGCTAGACACATCTATCTCGCTTCCCGATCCCAGAGACTCAGCGAAGCATAAAGCAAAAACCATACCCGACTCATAAACTTCTCAGGCGACAAGGGTGGTTTAACCAAAACTAGTAAACTCCTATAAAAAGGTTTCCCATCATGTTTGACTCAGCACACACACCTTTTCGCAAAACAAAATAGTTTTACGCAAAACATAGGATCAACATGGTCAAGGAGCACTTGCCTTGTTCTTGCGGTTCCGGTTGTTCTTGATTCTCAAAACCTTGTTGCTGCAGCTCGTCGTAGACAGCTTCCTGAGTTTGTCCTGCTATGTAGGATTCACGTGCATACAAATTCACAGCAATCAATATCATGCACAAACCCTAAACTAGATGCGATGATGCACATGCATGCTATCCTACGATTAGTTCTATTAGATTGATCTGTTGTTCTTGCACGGCTTGCATGGTCAGAGGTGTTCAGATCAAAGATGAACGTGGCGATGATCTTGTCTTTAGATCAAACTGATCATCGAGTGTTCTGCCCATGAAAAGGCTTTTGTTCGAAAGGAATCGAAGAACAGATGCAAAGAGATGAACAACATGATGTCGTAAGGTGGTATTGAAGTCCTACCTCACGTTCTTCTTGTCTTTGGGGTCCTCCTCAGACCGCTTGGTTCTCCTCCGATGATCTCCCTTGTTGTGCTTCGGCGATGTTTTGCTCGGCGAGTTAGGGCTAGGGCTCTAAGTCGTCGGCTCAGGAGTTAAAGAGAAGTTCGTGGTTTTGGCCAGATGTTTTAGGTTCTATTTATAATTGGGGAGAGAAGAGTCCTAATCTGATTGGATCCCAAATAAGAGTCTTACTCAGATCTTTGTTGGATCCTAACGTCTCATCTTTGGTAATCATCGTGGATTTTAGATCGGTTTCTGTTGCGTACCGATGTCCTTACGCGTAACAGCTGCTCCAGAACTCGTTACCTCCGTGAGGATGAGCTCCGGAAGCTCCACGTGTCCTCCGGGCCTGGTATCTCCTCATCCACAGAGACGAGCTCCGGTTGTGCCGCGTGTCAATCGATCGAGACCTCCCTCTTCTTCGGAGACGAGCTCCGAGATTGACACGTATCCCGCGCGACTGGTCCTCTTATTTCCGCGAGGACTAGCTCTGGGGATGACACGTGTCCTATGAAAAATGTCTTTGCTTCTTCCGCAGAGGCTAGCTCCACGGGCAGCACGTGTCCCACAGGATCGGACCTCTTTCCAAATGCGGAGGTGACCCCCGAGCCTGCCACATAGTTAGTTTAACGGCGGACCTCTCCCAAATTTCTCGGGGATGAGCTCCGAACACGCCACGTGGTCTGCTGGTCATGGAAGTTGCCTTCGGCGCTCTCGGAGAGCTTTATTGGCTATCCTTTTGATACTTGTCTCTGTTCCTTCTTTTCTTAAAATGTTTTTCTTCTTCATAGAACATGAACATATGCTGATACCCGAGATGAGGGTGTCACAGCATCCTCCAAGCACAGGTCCATGTGCTCATGGGAAGTCCCTTGCTGCACTGGTGGGTACTTGTACTCCGTGGTACCACTCTCACGCTGGAGGACATACATGTACTCAGTTCTGTCCAGGTGGCGACGATAGATGTGACTCTGGCAGGTGATGGCCTCCCAGGTGACATCCTTCTCCGCATCGACCTGTGTCGCTCGACAAGCTGGAGAGCGGTGGATCTTAAGCAGCTGATTTTCGTGTATGATCCTCATCTCTGAACTCCATTCTTCCCTCTTCTCACGGATGGTTCTGGTGGAGTTATAGTGGATGATTAGCTCGCCCGTACTGCCGGCGGCTTCGAGCATACGTCGAAGACGGCGCAACAAGCCTCCTACTGCCAATCCGTAGGAAAGGTACGTCACCGGACGGCTCTCCTCTCTTTCGGCAAGGGCAACTACGGGAACTCTCCCTCCTGTGGACTTGCGAGCGGTGCGAATCATGCGAACCATCTAAAACAAAAAGCATTTAAACTTAGGTTAGATAAACTTTTTAACCAAAAATCCTATTTTGAATGAAAATTGGGGTAAGATGAAGAAAGTGACTCATTAAATAACAATTTTCAACACACACCTTATAAAAATAGTTTTTAAGAAAATAGGGTCCTTAAATACATCCCTTTCTACCTAGGTCCACGTTCCTACGGGCAACCTTGGCTCTGATACCACTTCTTGTCACACCCGGTTTTTCCGAAGAACAACCAAGTGAATATCACATGTATGCCAAGATCATTTTCTCATACATGTGATGACAAATAGTGAAGCATCATTTATTACAAGCCAGGTGTCGAATATAAATAAGTCTTACATAGCAAATGTCTCGATGGACAATAATAAGTTCATCACAAGTAAATAAACTAGCAGCGGAATATTATTCTCGAGGGCTCCTTCACAGGCGTTTCCCGGTGGTCTCCATGAACCTAGAAACCTTCTTTGGATCCAAAGTCTTGGTCATTATACACCACCTCATTATCTTGACCTGAGCAGCAATATAAACCAACAAAATATGCAAGGGTGAGTACCGATGGTACTCAGCAAGTGTGGGAAAGTCATGTCATGCATGGCTAGAACAAGGGGAGGTTGAACTCATGGTTAAAGCACTACGCAATTAATACCTTCCACCTTAGCTTATTAAGCCCCTACATTACTACACAGGTGAAATGGTCCCAATCTCCCACCCCATCATCATAATCCAAATACCATAACATCATCTCCAATGTTAAGTTCCCCGCTTAACATCCACAACTTCCAAAACCATCAATCCTCTAATCATGAATAAGTCCAAGCCGCTCTTGACCGTGAGCACGGCTGTCATGACAGTTTTGACTCTGCAGAGTTTGTACCACTGTACCCACATGTAGTGATTTCATCCCCCGTTGCCGGGTGGACTAAAAGAACCTCCATTATGCCAGTGGCTACGAACCACATTCACACTTCCCAGGTGTGTAGCCAGGAGATCACTACGAAGCCTTTACAAAGGGATTCCTGACGAGTGTGGGCCCACTGAGGTTTCACCCCTAACAGCATACAAGAGGCTCCAACCCCACTGCAGTGGCCCCCTCTTGAGACTTGCGGTTCATATGGTAGTCAAGCTGACACCTATTCCTCGCACCATCCAACACACCCATACTACGCCGGGGATACACCTAATTAATTGGCCAAGCTGCCCCATCTTAGCATGTGGTTGGCACGGTAAAGCCAGGTTACATGCTCCATGAACCGGTCCTTACGATCCAGGCAAGTACTAAACACAAACCCGAGTCTCGTGCACCCAGCACACAACCAAAACATCCAACTTGCCTTGATCCCTACCTCTACATAACTCAAAATATCTCATTCAAGAGTATGATAAAATAAACTGATGATCTCATATCCCAAATATTCCATTCTAAGCATGGCTAAGCATATGCATAATAATAAATGACATGATAAAATAAATCCCAACCCAAGCTTCAAGGAAACAAGGTAATGCAATTCTAGGGAAACTTCCTAGCATGGGCTTCATATTTTAATTTGACAATGCAAATAACTCTAGCTACATGTCCTAGTATAGGGTCAAAGTGGTCAAGGACACTTGCCTCCTTCCTGCTGCTCTTGGAATGGGTAGTCCTGATCTTGGAAAGGAAGAACTTGCTCTGGAGCAGGTTCTACATCATACCATCACACATAGCAAAAGAAAAACAACAATCCATAAGACATAGTTCACACTTCCACTTCAAACAAATCACACATTCACATTTATGAAAGTCATTCACAATTATATGTGTTGTGGTTACTCTATGTGTGTGGATCTTTGGCTTACATGTACTTTTAACCATGTGTATATGATTTCTACTTTTGTATTCACATTTATGCTTACATACTATATATATGAGTTTCCAATTTAAATAAATTTCTTATATTTAATTACTACACCTTTTAGCTACCAAGTATGCATGAAATGTATTTTCCTACTCCATATGTGTCTTCAGAATTTCTACCAAACCTAGACTGAATTCTTTGGATTTTAGAAACTTCATTTATCATTTACTAGTTGCTATATTTTCAGATTTACTTCCTATGCCCAAATGTGAACTTTATTATGAAAATAACAAGACACATCATCTAAACAGAATAGGTTCTGATCTAAAATATTTAATAATATATTTTTGGCTTTTTCCTCTGATGTAAACTATTTTACATTTATTTTCCCTATTTTCAGAACTATTCTTTACTTAAAAATGTGTCCCTATAACTAATAAATGTGAATAATAAATTAAACAGATTCATTTCAGCCCAAAAATATATTTTTATCTCACTCCAAAGTTTTCTAAGTACTGAGAAAGTTTTTAATTAAATTTTGACAATATGTTTGTCCCACTTTTTAAATTTTCAATACTAGCCACCTATTCAATTTCCTAAATTAAATATCAAACAGGGTTAAAAAGGTAAACTCACCCCACTACACGGTCTATAATAATATTTTAACAATTTTCAGGGGTCTAGCTACTCATAACAGAGGAGTTTCTCCTAATTTTTATTAAGTCCAGGGGCTAAAACTGATTTTAAATGAATTTATATGATTTTCTGAAGTTCCAGGGGCTAGATCAGAAGTTTCTGGGGCTAGCTCTTATTTCCTGAGAACCCCAGGGGGTAGCACGTAAGAATTCCAGTCTTTATAACGCGGGGCTGACGTGGACAGTCCGATTTAAAACAGACGGCTGAGATTATAACGACGAACTGGTACGCGGGGATTTAAAGTCTACCGTGCGATTTAAAATAGACGGCGCACAGGCGGCCACGTCGCTCTAACCGAGCGCGGGCGGCGCTGCCCGGCGGCGCACGGCGGCGGGAAGCGGCAATCTCGCCGGATATTTTCGGATCTTCGAGAATTCTTCCTAGAACTGTGATTTTATGGCATAGATCGGTTGAGGGGAGGTCGGGGATCTCACCTCGGGGGTTTTCTTGAGCTCGGAGGTCCTGAAAAACGATCGGCGACGAGGTCCGAAGCGAAACCACGGCGAGGCTCGTCGGCGCTGTGTTTGAACCGCAAGTCACCGAGTTTTCTGCACCTGCAGGGTTCCCCGGAGGCGGTGGATCAAGACCAGCGAGTTAGATCGGAATTTCCGAGCGTAGATCGGCCAGAATTCGCCGGAGAAAGCTCGGGTTCTCACCGGAGTAAAAACAGCAGATCGCGTGAGAAAAACGGGACGAGGCCGGGGTTTTCATAGACGGGGGAAGGGCGGCGTTCGGTTGTGATCGAGTTTGTGTCTCCCATGAGCAAAATTCGGCTGGGATACGCAGAAATCCGGGTGGGTTTGGATTCGCGGTGAGAGAGAGTCCGGCCGATCGCGGGCGCGGGCGCGAGGTAGAAGAAGGGCTGGCGGGCCCCGCCTGTCAGTGGGAAGAAGAGGGCGCGCGCGGCTGCGGGCTGGCGCGGGTGCTGGGTGGGCCGGCTGGTGGGTTTCGGCCCACTGGCCGGTTTTTTTTCTGTTTTCCTTTTTCTTTTTCTATTTCTTTTCTGTTTTGAGTTTAAATTGAATTCCAGTTTGAATTTAAATTGTTGCAAAACATGCAACACGTCCAAAAATTTTTAAATTCCCCTCTTAACATGATTTTGAGGTGTTACAAGTAACGAAGTCTAGGACTTCGGGTTCCTCCTCGACCTTAGCGACTACATGATATACAAGCATATGTATTAATTTAGATGCATTTGATTGAATTTAAATTTGTGAAGTCTATAACCATTACTAGACAGACCCAATTACTGTGAAACTTTTACTGGGGCTTGGTTACCACCTAAACAGAGATTTGGTCAAGTTTTAGTTGCAGCAAAGCTCATTTGAGCCCTCCACAATTAATTATGTACTTGACCTTAATTGAAGGCTTTTAGGGTGTTCTAAGGATTTTCATGAAACAAACTATGACTTTCTGAAAACTAGATTTTCAGAGGGTTCTAATGAAGTTGGTCTAACTTAATTTGAAGGTTCCTAGTTAAAGATATGAGCTAAACAATTTCAGAGAAAATTCTGAAGATGTTTCTGGACATTTTCTATTTTCTCTGGAACAGTTTCACTAATCACATCATTAGGTGGATCAAATGAGCTCAAATGGATCTGAAATTTTTATGGTAGTTCAGGGATATTTTGGTGAACATCCCAGCAAAATTCAGGATTTTCCTCCAAAGGATTCTCCAGTTAAAATTCCAAACAGTTTAAATTTGAGGAATTAATTCTGGAGAAATAATGATTTTCATGAAGTGAAACTTGATTTGCTGGAAAGTGCTCAGAGATCTGAATCCAAAAAAATTTGGTTCACTCGATTTGGAGCTTTCTAGCTAAAGTTATGAGGATTTGAAGTTTGAAGGAAATCTGAAAATCGGGAAAAAGTTTAAACTTGCGGGTGGGCCCCGGGGACACGCGTTGCACGCCGAGGAGACCGCACACTGCGGCCCACAGGGCCTTTGCGCGCCAGCACAACAGATCCCGGCCACACCCGATCCCGGTTTAAATTTTGAGCCGCTGACGCGTGGGCCAGCCGGCTTCGTCTTCCTCCCGACGCTCTCTCGCTCCCGCGCCGCCGCCCTCGCCGGTGCAGACCCGGAGCTCGCCGGCTCGCCGCTACCGGACCTCCCATGGTCTGAAACTCGCCGCCAGGGGGTTGTCGACGTCGAGGAACACATCGGTGGTGTTAGTTCGGGCTGGTGGTGCCCAGAAATAGCCGGCGACGTGCCGCGGCCTCGGTTGAGGTTCGGCGCCACCGACCGTGAGTTCTAAACCGCCAAAACCTCGAACAATCGGTCCTACAGCATCAGTGTACCTCTAGGAAGCTCGACAAGGTGTCAAAAGGGTTTGAAGATGGCGGCAAGTCGGTCGGCACCGTGTGACCGATCGTGCCCGCCATGACCGCCCTTGATCGAGCTCGAAATTCAGCCCTCCTAGACAGTTTCATGCCACGGATGCAGAAAAGAACTTGATCGCCGGCTAGTCCAGCGTCTATGTGCAAGATTTGATAGCTAAAGAAGGATCATAGAGCGAGAATTTGAAGGATCCGTACCGGAAGCGCAGTTTAAGGTCGCCGGAGTAAAAACAGAGAATCCGCCGTGGATTCTTCACGGTTTGCTTCCAAACTTGGAGGAGAGCAGCACGGTGGTCGCGCGCTCCTGTTGCCCCTCTTGCTGGACCGTGAAAACGCCTGTGGAACGCTGTCCACGGGCGCCTGACTCTCGGCTGAGGCTAGGTCGCCGCGGTGGCGATCGTTTTTGGGCACGGGAAGTCGGAACTCGGGGTTTCTGGCGTTGGGGAGGTGGGGTGCAAGCTCAGATTGCTGCCTAGCAGCTCAGGGACGAAGGAGGAGATTGTTTGCCGGTTTTCCCGATTGAGCAGAGAGCTGCGGCGAGAAACAATACCGCTGCTCGGGTTTGCACGCGAGGAGATAAAGCCGGCCGACTCCTGCTCGACTGAGGCGGTGCCGGTCGCGTGGGGGCGCGAGCAAGCCGCCCTGGGCGCCAGCCCGCGTAGAGGGGAAGCAGCTGGTGGCGCCGGTGGCTGCTCGGTGGCACAGCCAACAGCTGCTCGGTGGAATTTCCCACCGAGGCTGTGACTTTGTGTGCAAGTTTTGCCTCCTTCTCTCTATGACATGTGGGTCCCACACGGGGTTTTAACCTATGAAATTTACTCCTAATCACTGTTGTAAACAGTGAGCCCCATAATACCCCTGGTATTTCAAATTATTCACCCATGGGCCATTTGAATTGATTAGAATTCAAATTGGGTTTGGTTTAAATTAATTTCAGCACAAGTCCAGTTTGGAATTCAAATAAAGTTTGAATTTGCCCCACTTAGCTCATGTGAAGATCAACTCCAAATGGAGTGACAGTTGGTGTGTGGGCTCACAAAAATGTGCTGAATAAGAATATGCCTCCCACTTTTAAATTCATGGGATAAAAACAGTTTGAATTTGAATATGGTTTCAAACTGCCCTCTTTCTAACTATACCCAAAATGACCTAAAAAAGGTTTTGAATTTGGGTGAAACTTGGCATGGACATCCTTAGCAATGTGTAGGAGTTTCCATATGTCCAGCCCACCTATATCACATGTGGGAAATACCACTTTTGCAATATGTGAGTTTGTTCTCTAATGAGCATGTTGATGGTGGTTACTTGCTCTTCATTTGTGTTCATCATCTTTCCTCAAATGAGGTGTGTGTGTATGGTGGTGAACACTTCAAATATGTGTCAAAAACTGAGGCCCTTAAATTCCTCCCCCCTTAAAAGAATCTCGTCCCGAGATTATAAGGTGAAAATGAGAGAGAGGACGGTGGAAGATTACCGGATATGCGACGTGAAAAAGTCTGGGTAGTTGGTGCGAAGAAATCCTTCGCTCTCCCATGTCGCTTCGTCCACGGAGTGATTACTCCATAGAACCTTGTAAAACCACAACGTACGGTTGCGCGGGGTTCAGGCCTTTTCATCAATAATCTGCACCGGTTCCTCCTGATGGGTGAGATCCGGTTGCAGTTCTTCAATGTCTTCCAGCTGAACGGTAGTTGATAGCTTGAGACACTTTCTCAGCTGGGAAATGTGAAAGATGTCGTGCACACCGGAAAGTGCTTCTGGTAATTGTAGCCGGTATGCCACTGATCCACATCTTTCGATAATCTGAAATGGACCGATGAATCGGGGTGCCAACTTCCCTCTCACCCCGAATCTGTTTACGCCCTTCATCGGAGACACACGTAGATATACGTGATCCCCGACTTCAAATTGTAATGGGCGTCTTCTCCGGTCCGCATACTGTTTCTGACGGGATTGGGCGGCTTTTAGGTTCGCTTGAATCAGTCGAACCTTCTCTTCCGCGTCGTTGACAAGGTCAATCCCGAAGGTAACCCTTTCGCCAGACTCACACCAGTGCAATGGTGTGCGGCATTTTCTTCCGTATAGCGCTTCTTAGGGCGCCATCTTAATGCTGGCTTGGTACCCATTATTGTACAAGAACTCGGCTAACGGCAAGTGATCATCCCAATTCTTGCCGTGGTTGATAGCGCAAGCTCGTAGCATGTCTTCTAGGATATGATTTACCCGCTCGGTTTGTCCGTCCGTTTGCGGGTGGTACGCTGAACTACGGATCAGCTTCGTCCCCAAGGCAGCATGCAGCTGCTCCCAAAAACGGGGCACAAATAAAGTGCCCCGGTCTGATATGATGGTACGGGGTACGCCGTACAAGCATAGGATCCGTGAGATGTACAGTTCAGCGTACTTCTTGGCGTTGTAGTTGGTGTTGACCGGGATGAAATGGGCAACTTTGGTGAGCCGATCGACGATCACCCACACAGAATCATGCTTTTGAAGAGTGGTGGGTAAACCGACGATGAAGTCCATGCTCACATCCTCCCACTTCCAGGCAGGAATGCCCAGTGGTTGCAGCAGTCCTGGTTTCCGCATATGGTCTGCCTTCACCCTTCGACATGTATCACACTCGGACACGTATTTTGCAGTCTCACGCTTCATCCGTGTCCACCAAAACTTGCTTCTGAGTTCTTGATACATTTTGTTGCTGCCGGGGTGAATAGAAAACTTTGACAAGTGAGCCTCATCAAAGATTTTCTTCCATAATTCCGGATTACGGGGTACGACGATCCGGTCCTTGAACCATAGGACGCCGTCTCCGTCCATCCGGAAATATTTCAGCTCCCCACTGTCTACACGTCTCCGCAAATGTGACATGCCCTTGTCATGTTTCTGGGCTGCTGCTATCTCTTCACGGATGGTGGGGATCAAAGCTATGTTGTAGAGAGCTCCATGTGGAATCACATGCAGTGGTAGTTCGCTCTCTTCCAACAGTGTGATGGTCAGATTGTTGACGTGTGACTTGCGGCTCAGCGCATCTGCCACTACGTTTGCCTTGCCCGGATGATAATGGATCTCTATTTCGTAATCCTTTATCAATTCTAACCATCTTCGTTGCCTCATGTTCAGCTCCTTCTGAGTGAATATGTACTTGAGGCTTTTGTGGTCGGTATATAGATGTACGAGGTTACCGAGTAGGTAGTGCCTCCACATCTTCAGTGCAAGTATCATGGCAGCGAGCTCCAAGTCGTGGGTTGGATAATTCTGCTCATGGTTTCTAAGCTGCCGTGATCCATACGCGACCACTCTTCGGTCTTGCGTCAGCACACATCCGAGCCCGTGCCGGATGCATCGCAGTACACATCAAACGGTTTTGTTGTGTCTGGCTGCGCCAAAACCGGTGCTGATGTCAGGTGCTTGACTAAAGCCTTGAATGCTGCTTCACACGCTGGACTCCAAAAATATTTGGTGGCCTTCTTCAGCAGCTCTGTCATAGGCTTGGCAATATTTGAGAAGTTCGGAATGAACCTCCTATAATATCCCGCGAGTCCGAGGAAACTCCGTACCTCGTGAACAGTTCTCAGGGATTTCCAATTCAGCACTTGAGTGATCTTGCTCGGGTCTACAGCGATACCCTCCGCTGAGAATATATGCCCGGGAAAAGGCACTTGCGATATCCAGAACTCGCATTTGCTGAATTTCGCGTATAGCTTGTGATCCCGCAGCCGTTGCAAGACTATACGCAGATGCTTCTTGTGATCTTCTTCCGACTTGGAATATACCAGGATGTCGTCGATGAAGACCACGACAAACTTGTCCAGCTCCGGCATGAATACCGAGTTCATCAAGTACATGAAGTGATCTGGAGCATTGGTGAGGCCGAAGGACATGACCAGGTACTCATAAAGTCCGTACCTTGTCGAGAAAGCTGTCTTTGGAATGTCCTTAGACCTTATCTTAATCTGATGGTACCCGGATCTTAAATTCATCTTGGAAAAGATCTTTGCTTCGACCAACTGATCAAACAACATGTCGATCCGTGGCAACGGGTACTTGTTCTTGATGGTTACGGCCTTTAATGGACGATAGTCCACGCAAAGTCGTAACGTCTCATCCTTCTTCTTGACAAATAATGCCGAACAGCCCCATGGCGAGGAGCTCGGCCTAATGAAACCCTTTTCCAGGAGGTCCGTGAGCTGAGTCTTCAGTTCAGCCAACTCCTTGGGCGCCATCTTGTACGGCCTTCGGGATATCGGCATGGTTCCCGGTGCAAGTTCAATCTTGAACTCCACCTCTCTATCGGGTGGCATCCCCGGCAAATCGTCCGGGAATACGTCAGGGAACTCTCGGACCACTGGAATATCTTCCAATCTGATGGTTGTGGATTGATAGACACTTGGAAGTTTTATTTCTGGACTGTCCAGAAATAAGGAGTGAGACTCGTGCACTTCTGAGTTCAAGTGCACAACACGGAGGACGGTGTCTAAAACAGCGCCGTGGCGGGTTAACCACAACATCCCTAAGATGACATCGACCTTTTGTCCCTCTAAGATTATGAGAGACGTAGGGTATACTCTACCCTCTAAGCACAATGGCGCTTTTGGGACCATTATGCTTGCTGAAATTTTCCCACCCGGTGAACAAATCACATAAGGACTATCGGGTGGGTAGTATTTGCAAGCTATATTTATTAATGAAAGCCTGGCTAATGAAGCTATGCGTGGCGCCTGAATCAAATAGTACTATGGCGGGATGCTGGTGGAGTTGGAACATACCCGCAAGGAATGGCTCGCCCTCCGGCACGTCCTCTATGGCAAGCTGGTGGACGGTGCTGGGCCTAGGATTTGCTCGCCGCGCATTAGTAGGGTTCCGGGGTTGATTCCTCCCTGGAAACTGCGGTGCCACTCCGCCGCCTTGCCTCTCCGGGCAACTGCTCGCGAAGTGTCCTGGACGACCACACTTGTAACATGTGGCCGCTGTTGGTGTGGTGCTCGGGGGACGAAAGCCTGGCATGCGCTGCTGAGGTGCATATGCACGCGGCATCGTCCGCTGCTGCTGTTGTTGCGGAGGTGGTACTGGCAGTGCCGGCCTGAACGCCGGTGAAGAGTACGGCTGACTGTGGAACGGCATCGACCGCTGTGATGGCTGCCAGCATGGACTTGATGGTGGGCGATTCACCATCCGAAACTTCTGAGAAGGACCGCCTCCTTTCCGCTGCTCTGCGGCGCGCTTCGCTTTCTCTCCGCCGCCGCTAACTCCTTGCCAGAGTCCTCCTGAACAATCGCAGCATCAATGATGTCGTTGAGGCTGCCGCGATTGAACATCGCCAACTTGTCCTTCAGGAGCGGGTTAAGCCCCTGGTAAAAGTGGTCCCGCCGCTTCTCGTCCGTATCTGCATGATACGATGCGTAGAGCGCGAGATCGTTGAACGCCCTGGAGTATTCCAGTGCGTTCCGGCTCCCTTGCTGCAGGTGTAGGAATTCCTGCGTTTTCCTCTTCATTAAGCCTGGCGGTATGTGATAGGCCCTGAAGGCCGTCCGAAACTCCGTCCAAGTCATCACTCGGTCGGTGGGCTGTGAAGCACAGAAGTTGGCCCACCACGCGCTCGCGGATCCTTGGAGCTGCTGGACTGTGAACTGAGTCTTGCGCTGCTCACTTATCTGGAGCAGCCCGAACTTCATCTCTATTGCGCGGAGCCAGTTGTCCGCGTCAAGAGGTTCATCCGCCCTTGAGAATACTGGGGGATGAGTTGCCAGGAAGTCAGAGTAGAAGCTCTGTTGACGCTCCTCACGATCTTGACGTCTCTCTGGGCGAGACGTATTGGCAATAAGCGTTTGCAGCAACTCCGTGTGCTGCTGATGTGAACCCGCCATTGCCGCGACGATGTCGGCCAATGTAACCATTAGCAGTGGCCGTGGCGGTGTTTGCTGTTGCTGTTGCTGCTGCTGTTGTCCCGAGGAGTCCTCGGGAGGCTGTTGGGAGGTCTCTCCCCCTTGGCTAGTACCCCCAACATCAGGGTTGGCACGAGTACGCGTCATTCTGAAATTCAAAACCGCAGCGATTAGCACATGTATTACTTAAAATTCCATATGTAACAGTAGGTATTGAAGTGACACATGATTAATTTGCACAACATTCACATATATTGATAAAGCATAAACTTTATACAAGATACATCATTCTCGGGTCTCCGAGAAGTCGTGCTCATGTCGTCACTACCTATACATACGCTACTGTCTACACGCCATGTCACCGATTACAAAAATTGGGCTACACTCCCCTAGCTGCCCTACATGGCAACTGTAACCCCCTACTCGGAGTAGAACTCGACCTCCTGTGGGTCGTCCTCCTCCTGTACCTCTGCTGGTGGCTCGGGATCTACCACCTCTTCTCCCATCTCGGGTTCTCCCATTGCCGGAAGACCCAAGACCACCGGTATGCCCTATACCGGAGGCACGAGGTCCTGCAAAGCATGCACCTCGTCCATAGCCTGGTTGTAATCTTCTTCCCAGCCTTGCCCTTCCTCAATAGCGTCGTCCCGCTCTTGAGTCAGTTCCTCGTTCCTCTGGGTTAGATTCTGTACCAGTTCTTGCAACGCTGCGATGTCGATCGCTTGATCGTCGGCAGGAGCACATTACGGAGTGCGCTGTGAGCACTCTAGAAATGGTCTCCACGGCTCGTGCTCTCCTTGAGCTTCGTGGCGAGATGCTCTGTATGAACAGCTTGGCTGTCCATCACGGCGTTTCCCGCCCTCATCTGGAGGCTGAGGTTTGCATCCGCGGAGTTGTACCTTGGGCAACTCGGGTCCGTTGCCTCCAGGTACCTCTCTTCCCACACATGCTGAGCCCGTCCCTCCACCGGAACGAGCGCGTATGGAGTGCCCTCCATAGCCTGCACGTGTAGTTGGCAGAAACGTGACATAGTGTCACGGGCTGCCACTTGCCACATCCCTTCCGGTTGTCTTCCTCTCACCGTGACGGTGAACGGCACCCAACCGGGTGGCATAGGTCCTGCAGGGACTTTGACATGGATTGTCCATGTCTTGTTCCCTTCTTCGCCTTCTTCCTTGGCGAAGTACTGTGGCATCTGGTTATATCCGAAATATTGAAGCATCTGCCTCAATGTTTCCGGATAGCCGCTGCGGTGAGAACAGTGGGATACCACCCACCCGTTCTCCAACTGCTTTTCTGCTGTCATCTGTAAAAATTATATTTGAGAAATGTCAAATATTTATTTAAACAGTAAACCATTGATTTATAACATAATACATGTCATTGAACCCATAAAACTTGGAAACATAGTTCAAATTTTAAACAAATTTGACTGCTGATCTGCTGTTCCAATGACAGCCCTGACCAGTTTCCATTTCAACCTGATTTAAGCCATGTTAAAGGCAAAACCAATTCTGGAGCTCAACATCAAAGTTAAAGCTAACTTCAATAGCTTTTCAGAAAGTATTTGCTTGGCCTAAGATATGTCTTGGTTCGAAAGTTGTGAGGGGTTAAAGTTCACAGAATCTCTGGAGAAAATTGGACAGCACCTTCCTGCTTTAGGTACTGATTTGATCCAAGAATTCCAGTTAATTCTGTTCCTAATCTGACAAAACTTTCTGTTACAAAGTTGTAACCCATCTGATAAGCTTTCCAGAACTACATCATTTTCTGTTTTTGGATTTTTATGCAGGAAGTTATGCTCAATTTACAGAGAGTTTACAGAGAGTCTTTGCTCTGTCCTGTTTTCTGGGCAGTTTCAAATCTACTGCATTTTTCGATTGGTTAAGGGATGAAACACCTCTGGACCTCTACATAAAAGTTGTAAAAATCTTCCAAAGATTTCCATAAATGTATCATATAACCCCCAACCTCGAAAGAACTCAAGCCCAGATGTTCTCAAGCCAAACACGTCTTGAGTTACGTGTTCACGTTTCAGACCACGTGATGGGGTCTCCCGAGTTGCACCACGCATGCCAGGGACAGACGTTGCTCGTATACCCCAAACAACATGAAGAGTCGTAGAGGATATCAAAGCGGGTCGGGTTACCTGCCACCCGTGGGGCTCCACCCTTCAGCTTGTGCGCACTGGTGGACAGCGCTTACGTGTACCCCCCAAGACATAAACGTCCTGAGATACACGATTTTCTGACATAAGCAAATATGTTAGTATGCCACTTTCTATATGCTAATAACATCCTTATATGGGCTACTAACTCGTTCCTCACTGGATTTTTGAAAAAGATGACCTTTGTAGTCCGTTAAACCTCAAGCGAGCTCTGATACCACGCTGACACGACCCCACGGTCTTGTCGAGCCAGGATCACGCTGAGGGGTGCTGCGCTGCACAGCACCGGATAACACACATCAAAGGTACAAAGCGGAAGCGAAATTTTATTACATAAACGAGTTGATGAACATGTTTACATCAAAATAGGTCCAGTCTACACTCACGGGCGTAGACTACGCATCAAGTCCACGTTCAGCCCTTGAACGTGTCCTTGCTAGCACACACGCACACTAACTCTGCGGCGTGCACGACTCCCACTCGAGGGGGTTCCCCTCCTGGGGTTCCGTCTCCTCTTCCGGAGTCCCTTCCTCGTAGAACCCTGCAAAAGCTTCAAACATAAGCAGTGAGCACGAAGGCTCAGCAAGTCTGACCCGTCTCACCTAAACATGGAACTTCTACATGAGGGGTGATGGGTACATGAGGTAGAATCATTTGCAAAGGACTCGCCTAATTAGTGGAACCTTACTTTCAAGTTTTAGCAGCAGGTTGTGGAGAACCTTACGCTAAGGCACATGAGAGAGCCGCAATCAAACAAGAAACACATTTCTCTCATGTACTTTGCCCAAAGTTGAAAAGAACTTTAGTTAGCTCTAGACTACAGCAAATCATTAACAATCAAGTCCATCTTTCAATCAGCAACATTTTAACATGCAACTAGCCTGTTTTTTCTACGTCACGGTACAGTGAACAAGTGGTACTCACTGACCGCGAGGGACGGCCATTATAATCGATTTACACCTGCAGGGTTACCCGAACAACCCGTCACGTACGCCCGTACTCGATGTTGCCTACAACAACCATCACGGACGCCGTATGCAACTACCTTTCACCCGTTAGCCAAATGTTGAACCGGTCCAATCGTCCCGAGCAAGAGGTCTCTGCACGCGCATCTCAGTGCCGCCAGCCGATTTACACCTCGAGCTCTCAACCTACCCTCTGAACGACCAGCTATGCCTCAACACCCAGCTACCCGAGTTACATCGGTTTCCCGGTTCCCATATAGCCGGTAGGTCTTCGGTACTGTTCTAGCTTGTTCAACAGGCCCGCACACGGCTCGGTCCTCAATCGACACAAGCGGAGCTATAGCACACAGGCCCCAAAGTCCTGCTGCCCTTACCCTCCGCTTGGTCTCATTTTCTTGCCATGTGTTTCATGTGCATCACTACCCGAGTCGAGTGCCTCTAGCCTATGCTCGCGAGTAGTTCCAACTACTCGACTTGTACCGAATCCTACTCTATCTTAGCATTGCAGTAGCTAACGGGGTTTACAATCCTAAACCCAACCCATGGTTTTCTTGGCTATGCATTTGGGTTTCCAAACAAGACTCTAATGTAAAGAATCATAATACTTAAGTAAGTGCTCAAAACAATAAAAATTTGTAAAAATGGTTAATGCAAACCGGGGCTTGCCTTGCTGCTCTTGGTCGTAGGCTAGCTGCTCCTCCGGAGTAACGAAGTCTAGGACTTCGGGTTCCTCCTCGACCTTAGCGACTACATGATATACAAGCATATGTATTAATTTAGATGCATTTGATTGAATTTAAATTTGTGAAGTCTATAACACTTACTAGACAGACCCAATGACTGTGAAACTTTTACTGGGGCTTGGTTACCACCTAAACAGAGATTTGGTAATGTTTTAGTTGCAGCAAAGCTCAATTGAGCCCTCCACAATTAATTATGTACTTGACCTTAATTGAAGGATTTTAGGGCGTTCTAAGGATTTTCATGAAACAAACTATGACTTTCTAAAAACTAGATTTTCAGAGGGTTCTAATGGAGTTGGTCTCACTTAATTTGAAGGTTCCTAGCTAAAGATATGAGTTAAACAATTTCAGAGAAAATTCTGAAAATGTTTCTGGACAATTTCTATTTTCTCTGGAACAGTTTCACTAATTACATCATTAGGTGGATCAAATGAGCTCAATTTAAAATTTTTATGGTGTTTCAGGGATATTTTGGTGAACATCCCAGCAAAATTTTAGGATTTTACTCCAAAGGATTCTCCAGTTAAAATTCCAAACAATTTAAACTTTGAGGAATTAATTCTGGAGAAATAAGGATTTTCATGAAGTGAACTTGATTTGCTGGAAAGTGCTCAGAGAGATGAATCCAAAAAAATTTGGTTCACTCGATTTGGAGCTTTCTAACTAAAGGTATGAGGATTTGAAGTTTGAAGGAAATCTGAAAATCGGGAAAAAGTTTAAACTTGCGGGTGGGCCCTGGGGGACACGCGTCGCACGCCAAGGCGACTGCACACTGCGGCCCGCAGGGCCTTTGCGTGCCAGCACAACAGATCCCAGCCACACCCGATCCCAGTTTAAATTTTGAGCCGCTGACGCGTGGGCCAGCCGGCTTCGTCTTCCTCCCGACGCTCTCTCGCGCCCGCGCCGCCGACCTCGCCGGAGCAGACCCGGAGCTCGCCGGCTCGCCGCTGCCGGATCTCCCATGGTCTGAAACTTGCCGGCAGGGGGTTGTTGACATCGAGGAACACGTCGGTGGTGTTAGTTCGGTCTGGCGGTGCCCGGAAATAGCCCGGCGACGTGCCGCGGCCTCGGTTGAGGTTCGGCGCCGTTGACCGTGAGTTCTAAACCGCCAAAACCTCGAACAATCGGTCCTACAGCATCAGTGTACCTCTAGGAAGCTCGACAAGGTGTCAAAAGGATTCGAAGATGGCGGCAAGTCGGTCGGCACCGTGTGACCGATCGTGCCCGCCATGACCGCCCTTGATCGAGCTTGAAATTCATCCCTCCTAGACAATTTCATGCCATGGATGCAGAAAAGAACTTGATCGCCGGCTAGTCCAGCGTCTATGTGCAAGATTTGATAGCTAAAGAAGGATCATAGAGCGAGAATTTGAAGGATCCGTACCGGAAGCTCAGTTTAAGCTCGCCGGAGCAAAAACTGAGAATTCACCGTGGATTCTTCACGGTTTGCTTCCAAACTTGGAGGAGAGCAGCACGTGTCACACCCGGTTTTTCCGAAGAACAACCAAGTGAATATCACATGTATGCCAGGATCATTTTCTCATACATGTGATGACAAATAGTGAAGCATCATTTATTACAAGCCAGGTGTCGAATATAAATAAGTCTTACATCGCAAATGTCTCGAGAGACAATAATAAGTTCATAACAAGTAAATAAACTAGCAGCGGAAATTTATTCTTGAGGGCTCCATCACAGGCGTTGCCCGGGGGTCTCCATGAACCTAGAAACCTTCTTCGGGTCCAAAGTCTTGGTCATTATACACCACCTCATTATCTTGACCTGAGCAGCAATATAAACCAACAAAATATGCAAGGTTGAGTACCAATGGTACTCAGCAAGTGTGGGAAAGTTATGTCATGCATGGATAGAACAAGGAGAGGTTGAACTCATGGTTAAAGCACTATGCAATTAATTCCTATCACCTTAGCTTATTTAGCACCTACATTACTACACAGGTGAAATGGTCCCCAGCTTCCATACCGTCATCATAATCAAATAACAATAACATCATTTCCAATGTTAAGCTCCCCGCTTAACATCCACAACTTCCAAAACCATCACTCCTCTAATCATGAATAAGTCCAAGCTGCTCTTGACCGTGAGCACGGCTGTCATGACAGTTTTTGACTCTGCAGAGTTTGCACCACTGTACCCACATGTAGTGATTTCATCCCCCGTTGCCGGGTGGACTAAAATAACCTCCATTATGCCAGTGGCTACGAACCACATTCACACTTCCCAGGTGTGTAGCCAGGAGATCACTACGAAGCCTTTACAAAAGGATTCCCGACGAGCGTGGGCCCACTGAGGTTTCACCCCTAACAGCATACAAGAGGCTCCAACCACGCTGCAGTGGCCTCCTCTTGAGCCTTGCGGTTCATATGATAGTCCAGCTGACACCTATTCCCCGCACCATCCAACACACCCATACTACGCTGGGGATACACCTAATTAATTGGCCAAGCTGCCCCATCTCAGCATGTGGTTGGCACTGTAAAGCCAGGTGACATGCTCCATGAACCGGTCCTTAGGATCCAGGCAAGTACTAAACACAAACCCGAGTCTCGTGCACCCAGCACACAACCAAAACATCCAACTTGCCTTGATCCCTACCTCTACATAACTCACAATATCTCATTCAAGAGTATGGTAAAATAAACTGATGATATCATATCCCAAATATCCCATTCTAAGCATGGCTAAGCATATGCGTAATAATAAATGACATGATAAAATAAATCCCAACCCAAGCTACAAGGAAACAAGGTAATGCAATTCTAGGGAAACTTCCTAGCATGGGTTTCATATTTCATTTGACAATGCTAAAGGAATAACTTGCTCTTGAGCAGGTTCTACATCATACCATCACACATGGCAAAAGAAAAACAACAATCCATAAGACATAGTTCACACTTCCACTTCATACAAGCCACACATTCATATTTATGAAAGTCATTCACCATTATATGTGTTGTGGTTACTCTATGTGTGTTGATTTGTGGCTTGCATGCACTTTTAATCATGTGTATATGATTCCTACTTTTGTGTTCACATTTATACTTGCATACTATATATATGAGTTTCCAATTTAAATAAATTCCTTATATTCAATTACTAGACCTTTTAGCTACAAAGTATGAATGAAAGGTATTTTCCTTCTCCATATGTGTCCTCAGAATTTCTACCAACCCTAAACTGAATCCTTTGGATTTTAGAAACTTCATTTATCATTTACTAGTTGCTATATTTTCAGATTTATTTCCTATGCCTAATTGTGAACTTTATTATGAAAATAACAAGACACATCATCTAAACAGAACAGGTTCTGATCTAAAATATTTACTAATATATTTTTGACCTTTTCCTCTGATGTAAACTATTTTACAATTATTTTCACTATTTTCAGAACTATTCTTTACTTAAAAATGTGTCCCGATACTAATAAATGTGAATAATAAATGAAACAGATTCATTTCAGCCCAAAATATATTTTTATCTCACTCCAAAGTTTTCTAAGTACTGAGAAAGTTTTTAATTTAATTTTGACAATATGTTTTGTCTCACCTTTTTAAATTTTAAATACTAGCCACATATTCAATTTCCTAAATTAAATATCAAACAGGGCTAAAAAGTTAAACTCACCCCACTACAGGGTATATAATATTATTTTAAAAATTTTCAGGGGTCTAGCTACTCATAAAAGATGAGTTTTTCCTAATTTTTATTAAGTCCAGGGGCTAAAACTGATTTTTAAATGAATTTACATTATTTTCTGAAGTTCCAGGGGCTAGATCAGAAGTTTCCGGGGCTAGCTCTTATTTCCCGAGAACCCCAGGGGGTAGCACGTAAGATTTCCAGTCTTTATAACGCGGGGCTGACGTGGACCGTCCGATTTTAAACCGACGGCCGAGATTATAACATCAAACCGGTACGTGGGGATTTAAACCCTACCGTGATTTAAAATAAATGGCGCACAAGCGGCCACGTCGCTCTGATCGAGCGCGGGCGGCGCTGCCGGCGGCGCACGGCGGCGGGAAGCGGCGATCTCGCCGGAGACTTTCGGGTTTTCGAGAATTCTTCCAAGAACTGTGATTTTATGGTATAGATCGGTGGAGGAGAGGTCGGGGATCTCACCTCGGGGGTTTTCTTGAGCTCGGAGGTCCTGGAAGGCGGTCGGCGATGAGGTCCGAAGTGAAACCACGGCGAGGCTCGTCGGCGCTGTGTTTGAACTGCAAGTCACCGAGTATTCTGCACCTGCAGGGTTCCCCGGAGGCGGTGGATCAAGACCAGCGAGTTAGATCGGAATTTCCGAGCGTAGATCAAGCAGAATTCGCCGGAGAGACTCGGGTTCTCACCGGAGAGAAAATCGGCGGATCGCGTGGGAAAAACGGGACAGGGTCGGGGTTTTTATAGACGGGGGAGGGCGGTGGGTTTGTTTAGATCGAGTGGGAGTCCTCAGGAACCAGAATTCAGCCGGAAATCTGGTCGGTTGCGATCGCGCGCGCGGGTGAACAGTCCGAGTTTCGGACGATCGGGGTTAGGGATGACAGGTGGGTCCCACCTGTCTGAGAGAGAGAGCGCGGGTGCGCGGGGGCAGGGTGGGCCGGCTGGTGGGTTTCGGCCCACTGGCCGGTTTTTTTCTGTTTTCCTTTTTTCTTTTTCTATTTCTATTCTGTTTTGAGTTTAATTTGAATTCCAGTTTGAATTTAAATTGTTGCAAAACATGCAACACGTCAAAAAAAATTTAAATTTCCCTCTTAACATGATTTTGGGTCTTAACAAGATTTTGTGGTGTTACAGCTCTACCCCCCTTAAAAGAAATCTCGTCCTCGAGATTGGTGGTTCTAAGAAAACAATTCCGGAAATTATGCCTTGAGCTCATCTTCCCGCTCCCAGGTGGCTTCCTCTTCTGAGTGATGCATCCACTGCACCTTGCACATCCGGATTCTTTTATTTCTGGTGAGGCGTTCCATTGTCTCCAAAATCTTATATGGTCGCTCGGCATAAGACAAATCCTCAGCTACGTCCACTTCATTCATGGGTAACACCTCTTCAGGCGTCCTCAGGCATTTCTTGAGTTGTGACACATGGAATACATCGTGCACATCCGATAGACGAGCCGGTAATTCTAGTTGATACGCCACTTCACCTTTCCTCTCCAAAACTTGAAAGGGTCCGATGTATCGAGGTGACAACTTCCCTTTCACCTTGAACCGACGAAGTCCTCTGATAGGGGACACCTTGAGATAGACATAGTCCCCCACGTTGAAAACGAGCTCTCCTCTTCGTACGTCGGCATAACTCTTTTGGCGTGTCTATGCTATCCTCAAGTTATTGCGAATTTCCCTTACCTTCGCCTCGGCTTCTTGTAGTACTTCTGGACCAAACACTTTACTTTCCCCCGTTTGGTTCCAAAATAGGGGAGTTCTGCACTTCCTCCCGTACAAGGCTTCAATCGGTGACATCTTCATACTAGCTTGATAGCTGTTGTTATAGGAAAACTCCGCATACGGTAAGTTCTTGTCCCAACTCCGATTGTTTTTGAGTGCACATGCCCTTAGCATATCTTCAAGGATCTGATTGGTTCTTTCCGTCTGCCCATCAGTTTGGGGATGGTAGGCAGAACTAAAGTTCAGATGGGTTCCCATGGTTTCGTGCAACTTCTGCCAGAATCTTGAGGTGAACTGTTCCCTCGATCCGACACAATCTTCTTTGGCACTCCATGGTAACACACGATCCTCGACATGTACAACTCTGCCAATTTGGATCCGCTGTAGCTTTCCTTCATGGGGATGAAGTGAGCTACCTTGGTTAGCCTATCAATGATGACCCATATCGAATCATATCCGGATTGGGTCCTAGGCAATCCCACGATGAAATCCATGCTGATTTCTTCCCATTTCGATTCAGGCACTTTGAGTGGTTGCAATAATCCCGCGGGTCGTTGATGTCCTGCTTTCACCAACTGACATGTGTCACATAGGGCAACATGTTCCGCGACATCTCGCTTCATGGCATACCACCAAAACCTGCCCTTGAGGTCCTGGTACATCTTCGTACTCCCAGGATGAATGGAATAGTCGAAATCGTGAGCCTCCTTCAAAATCAATTCACGGATCTCCTTTACTTCAGGCACACAGATCCTTTTCCCGTGCCACACCGTACCTTGTTCATCCTGTCCGAAACCTGGAGCTTTATTTTCCTTGATGAGTTGCCTGATTTCCTGTATCTTCTCATCATTCTTTTGACCCTCGCGTATGTCTCACTCTAGTGTGGAGTCCACTTCCATGGCGATGGCCTCACCACTATTTACTAGACATAGATTGAGCCTTATAACCTCGTCCTTCAATTCTGCAAGCATTTCCTTCAAGCTCAACTTATTGACCTGCACTTTCCGACTTAAAACATCGGCCACGACGTTTGCTTTCCCAGGATGATAATTGATGCCTACATCAAAGTCATTGATTAGCTCTAACCATCTCCTTTGTCTGAGGTTGAGATCTGGCTGTGTGAATATGTACTTCAAACTCTTATGATCCGTATATATCTCGGTCCTCTTCCCCATCAAATAGTGCCGCCAAATTTTCAACGCGTGTACCACTGCGGCTAGTTCTAAGTCATGTGTAGGATAGTTTTTCTCGTGCTTCCGAAGCTGCCGGGATGCATAAGCCACAACATGCCCTTCTTGCATAAGAACACATCCCAACCCGTTTCCAGAGGCATCGCAGTACACCGTGAAATTCTTTTGCATATCTGGCATAACCAACACTGGGGCTGTTGTCAATCTTTTCTTTAGCTCCTGAAAACTCGTCTCGCACTGCGGCGTCCATGTGAATGTGATTCCCTTCTCCAACAGTTTGGTGAGAGGTCTCGAGATCTTGGAGAATCCCTCAATAAATCATCGATAGTATCCAGCCAATCCCAAAAAGCTTTGAACTTCCCCGACATTTTCAGGGGTCTTCCACTCCTGTATATCCTCGATTTTGGCGGGATCTACGGAGATTCCTCCTTCCGAGATTATATGTCCTAAGAAGGGAACTCTCTTCAGCCAAAACTCACACTTGCTCAACTTGGCATATAGTTGGTGTTCTCTCAGCCTTTGCAACACCAACCTTAGATGTTTCTCATGTTCTTCTTCATCATTGGAGAAGACGAGAATGTCATCTATGAAAACCACCACAAATTTGTCCAGATATTCCATGAATACCTTGTTCATGAGATACATGAAGTATGCCGGGCCATTAGTTAGCCCGAAAGGCATGACGGTGTATTCATACAGTCCGTACCGAGATACGAAAGCTGTTTTGGGAATATCAGATTGCCTTATCTTGAGTTGGTGGTATCGAGACCTGAGATCAATTTTCGAGAACACACAAGCTCCCCTCAACTGATCAAACAAGTCTTCAATGCGAGGTAATGGGTACTTGTTCTTGATAGTTACCTCATTCAAAGCACGGTAATCCACGCATAACCTTTGGGTTCCATCTTTCTTGGGCACAAATATCACCGGAGCTCCCCATGGTGAGGAACTAGGGCGAATATACCCCTTCTCCGTCAATTCTCTCAAATGATCCTTGAGTTCTTCTAGCTGCTTGGAGTCCATCCGATAAGGTCTCTTGTATATCGGGGCTGTTCCCGGCACTAGCTCAATTGCAAATTCCACTTCACGATCGGGAGGCATACCTGGCAATTCTTCTGGAAAAATGTCTGGATATTCCTTGATAGTCCTGATTTCCTCAACTTTCACCTCAACTTGATTTAATTTAATGTCCCTCCTAGGCTCGTGTATTGTTATGAACTTTACTCTTGTGCCACTAGGGTGAGTTAGTTCCACCGTTCTGGTCGAACAATGAATGATTCCCTTATGTTTGGTCAACCAATCGATGCCCAAAATAATATCGATCCCTTGGGAATCTATCACTATAAGGTTAGCAGTAAACACTACCCCATTAATGTCTAGATTCACCTTGGGACACACTTGTCTTGTCCTTATTTCTCCACCTGGAGAGTTTACGGCTAGCATATGGTTCATTTGTGTTGTTGCTAGGTCATGCTTCTTAACAAACCCTTGAGCAATGAACGAGTGGGTAGCACCAGAATCAAACAGCAGGGTTGCAAGGAGTAAATTGGCAGGAAACTTACCAACTACCACGTCGGGTGCCTCTTGCGCTTCCTCCATAGTGACGTGGTTCACCCGTCCTCGCATCACATTCTGCTGTTGTGGCTGTGCGGGCTTCTTCTTTGGGCATTTGTGGGCGTAGTGCTCCACTTCACCGCAGCTAAAACATTGCACCCCAACCTTAGGTGCCTGGCCTTTGTTGTCTTGGGGTTGATTTGGCGGTCCTTGTACTGCTGGTCGAGGTGGATATGCGGGGCGAGGCTGCTGCACAAACTGACGTTGCGGCTGTGCTGGTGCTGCCGGAGGCCGGTAGTTCGGGTTGTACCCTCTTGGTGCTGAGTAGGGTAACACAGCACGGTTCGTCTGCCCTGCTGGTTGCTGCATCATACGTGGGCGGGTGTTGCTCCCGGAGGCTTGATGTGACCACCCGGCCTTCCTCTTATTCTCATTTTCCAAGGCCTTTAGCTTCCTTTCTACCACAAATGCTCTGTCCACCATCTTTTGGAAGCTTTCATACTCATTTGAGGACATTGCATACTGCATCTCCGCGGTAAGTCCTTCCACGAAACAATCTTGTTTCTGCTCATCAGTCTCTATGTCTCGTGGGGCATAACGGGATAGTTGAGTAAATTTAGTGAGGTACTCCCTCACCGTCATGTTTCCCTGCTGCAGTCCCAAAAACTCCTTCCTCTTGTTTTTGAGTTCACCTCTTGGGATGTAATGGTTGTGGAAGCTACGCTTGAACTCTTCCCAAGTGATGTTCTCAGGGTCATGATGGGCGGCTACGTAGGCGGTCCACCAATCAGCAGCAGGTCCATGCAATTGATGAGAGGCAAACAGCACCCTCTCATACCCTTGGCACTGGATGATCCTCATCTTTCTTTCAATGGTCTTCAGCCAATCATCTGCCTCCAGAGGTTCAGCAGCACTTGCAAACTTTGGAGGTTGAGTTCCTAGAAACTCACTCAACCTTGGTTGGCGTGGTGCAGCTTGTGGAGGTGGAACTTGATGCAAGTTGGCCACCACTTGAGTCAAGTTCTGGATGAGCTGATTCTGATTCTCCAGCATTTGGTGGAGGGGATCAACTCCTTCACGGCGACCACCCCGGTCCTGGCCTCCAGAAAGATGAGGGTTGCATGCCTCATCGTTGTTGTTGGCGGGGTTGGCAGCACGTCCTTTTCCTCTTCCAGCCATCTGGCAGAATCAACCAATGTTAATTTGAAAGCATTTAGTATCATCTGACTACTTTCATTTGTTTGTACTTTGAAGTGTTGAGGCTTTGTTATACTTTTACGAGGGTTCATATCTCACACCAAATAAATGCACTATTATTTCATGTGGGTTCACACACCAAAGCAAAACAATCTGAAGACGAGGCTGTGGACAATTGCTCATGGCTTCCACAACTCACGTCACACACCAAGCATTAACACACCATTAACTAAGGTAACGACTCGACTATTCGACATCTTGCTAACTAAGGGAAAGACTCTACACTACTCGTTTTCTTGAGCTGGCTCCTCGGGATCTTCCTCATCATTTCGGCTGCCTTCTGACTCTTCTTTGGGTGGGGAGGCTGCTGGTGGAGAAGTGCGACGATGCCTGATCGCTCGACGATCTGGGGAGTCAGGAGTCCATGTATCCTTCACGGTGACACACAGTTTATTCCCATCTCCTCTTTCTCTCGCCCTCAAGCAGGCTCGCAGCAACGCTTCCGTTTCCTTCAGGGTGTCCCGGACATTCTGAAGCTCTTGTTGACACTTCTGCAGTCGAGTGCTGAGCATAGCAGCATCCTCCAAGCACAAGTCCATGTGCTCATGAGAAGTCCCTTGCTGCACCGGCGGGTACTTGTATTCCGTGGTACCACTCTCTCGCTGGAGGACACACATGTACTCAGTTTTGTCCAAGTGGCGACGATAGATGTGACTCTGGCAGGTGATGGCCTCCCAGGTGACATCTTTCTCCGCATCGACCTATGTTGCTCTACAAGCTGGAGAGTGGTGAATCTTAAGCAGCTGATTTTCGTGTATTATCCTCATCTCTGAACTCCATTCTTCCCTCTTCTCACGGATGGTCCTGGTGGAGTTATAGTGGATGATTAGCTTGCCCGTATTGCCGGCGGCTTCGAGCATACGCCGAAGACGGCGCAATAAGCCTCCTACTGCCAATCCGTAGGAAAGGTACGTCACCGGACGGCTCTCCTCCCTCTCGGCAAGGGCAACTACGGGAACTCTCCCTCCTGTGGACTTGCGAGCGGTGCGAATCATGCGAACCATCTAAAACAAAAAGAATTTAAAACTAGGTTAGATAAACTCTCAAACAAAAATCCTATTTTGAATGAAAGTTGGGGTAAGATGAAGAAAGTGACTCCATTAAATAACACTTTTCAACACACACCTTGTAAAATAGTTTTTAAGAAAATAGGGCCCTTAAATACGTCCATTTCTACCTAGGTCCACGTTCCTACGGGCAACCTTGGTTCTGATACCACCTCTGTCACACCCGGTTTTTCCGAAGAACAACCAAGTGAATATCACATGTATGCCAGGATCATTTTCTCATACATGTGATGACAAATAGTGAAGCATCATTTATTACAAGCCAGGTGTCGAATATAAATAAGTCTTACATCGCAAATGTCCCGAGGGACAATAATAAGTTCAACACAAGTAAATAAACTAGCAGCAGAAAATTATTCTTGAGGGCTCCATCACAGGCGTTGCCCGGGGGTCTCCATGAACCTAGAAACCTTCTTCGGGTCCAAAGTCTTGGTCATTATACACCACCTCATTATCTTGACCTGAGCAGCAATATAAACCAACAAAATATGCAAGGTTGAGTACCAATGGTACTCAGCAAGTGTGGGAAAGTTATTTCATGCATGGCTAGAACAAGGAGAGGTTGAACTCATGGTTAAAGCACTATGCAATTAATTCCTATAACCTTAGCTTATTTAGCACCTACATTACTACACAGGTGAAATGGTCCCCAGCTTCCATACCATCATCATAATCAAATAACCATAACATCATTTCCAATGTTAAGCTCCCCGCTTAACATCCACAACTTCCAAAACCATCACTCCTCTAATCATGAATAAGTCCAAGCCGCTCTTGACCGTGAGCACGGCTGTCATGACAGTTTTTGACTCTGCAGAGTTTGCACCACTGTACCCACATGTAGTGATTTCATCCCCCGCTGCCGGGTGGACTAAAAGAACCTCCATTATGCCAGTGGCTACGAACCACATTCACACTTCCCAGGTGTGTAGCCAGGAGATCACTACGAAGCCTTTACAAAGGGATTCCCGACGAGCGTGGGCCCACTGAGGTTTCACCCCTAACAGCATACAAGAGGCTCCAACCCCGCTGCAGTGGCCCCCTCTTGAGCCTTGCGGTTCATATGGTAGTCCAGCTGACACCTATTCCCCGCACCATCCAACACGCCCATACTACGCCGGGGATACACCTAATTAATTGGCCACGCTGCCCCATCTCAGCATGTGGTTGGCACTGTAAAGCCAGGTTACATGCTCCATGAACCGGTCCTTAGGATCCAGGCAAGTACTAAACACAAACCCGAGTCTCGTGCACCCAGCACACAACCAAAACATCCAACTTGCCTTGATCCCTACCTCTACATAACTCACAATATCTCATTCAAGAGTATGGTAAAATAAACTGATGATCTCATATCCCAAATATCCCATTCTAAGCATGGCTAAGCATATGCGTAATAATAAATGACATGATAAAATAAATCCCAACCCAAGCTACAAGGAAACAAGGTAATGCAATTCTAGGGAAACTTCCTAGCATGGGTTTCATATTTCATTTGACAATGCAAATAATTCTATCTACACATCCTAGCATAGGATCAAAGTGGTCAAGGACACTTGCCTCCTTCCTGCTGCTGTTGAAACGGGTAGTCCTGATCTTTGAAAGGAATAACTTGCTCTTGAGCAGGTTCTACATCATACCATCACACATGGCAAAAGAAAAACAACAATCCATAAGACATAGTTCACACTTCCACTTCATACAAGCCACACATTCATATTTATAAAAGTCATTCACCATTATATGTGTTGTGGTTACTCTATGTGTGTTGATTTGTGGCTTGCATGCACTTTTAATCATGTGTATATGATTCCTACTTTTGTGTTCAAATTTATACTTGCGTACTATATATATGAGTTTCCAATTTAAATAAATTCCTTATATTCAATTACTAGACCTTTTAGCTACAAAGTATGCATTAAAGGTATTTTCCTTCTCCATATGTGTCCTCAGAATTTCTACCAACCCTAAACTGAATTCTTTGGATTTTAGAAACTTCATTTGTCATTTACTAGTTGCTATATTTTCAGGTTTATTTCCTATGCCTAATTGTGAACTTTATTATGAAAATAACAAGACACATCATCTAAACAGAACAGGTTCTGATCTAAAATATTTACTAATATATTTTTGACCTTTTCCTCTGATGTAAAATATTTTACAATTATTTTCACTATTTTCAGAACTATTTTTTACTTAAAAATGTGTCCCGATACTAATAAATATGAATAATAAATGAAACAGATTCATTTCAGCCCAAAATATATTTTTATCTCACTCCAAAGTTTTCTAAGTACAGAGAAAGTTTTTAATTTAATTTTGACAATATGTTTTGTCTCACTTTTTAAATTTTAAATACTAGCCACATATTCAATTTCCTAAATTAAATATCAAACAGGGCTAAAAAGTTAAACTCACCCCACTACAGGGTATATAATATTATTTTAAAAATTTTCAGGGGTCTAGCTACTCATAACAGAGGAGTTTTTCCTAATTTTTATTAAGTCCAGGGGCTAAAACTGATTTTTAAATGAATTTACATGATTTTCTGAAGTTCCAGGGGCTAGATCAGAAGTTTCCAGGGCTAGCTCTTATTTCCCGAGAACCCCAGGGGGTAGCACGTAAGATTTCCAGTCTTTATAACGCGGGGCTGATGTGGACCGTCCGATTTTAAACCGACGGCCGAGATTATAACATCGAACCGGTACGCGGGGATTTAAACCCTACCGTGCGATTTAAAATAAACGCCGCACAAGCGGCCACGTCGCTCTGATCGAGCGCGGGCGGCGCTGCCGGCGGCGGGAAGCGGCGATCTCGCCGGAGACTTTCGGGTTTTCGAGAATTCTTCCTAGAACTGTGATTTTATGGTATAGATCGGTGGAGGAGAGGTCGGGGATCTCACCTCGGGGGTTTTCTTGAGCTCGGAGGTCCTGGAAGGCGGTCGGCGACGAGGTCCGAAGTGAAACCACGGCGAGGCTCGTCGGCGCTGTGTTTGAACTGCAAGTCACCAAGTTTTCTGCACCTGCAGGGTTCCCCGGAGGCGGTGGATCAAGACCAGCGAGTTAGATCGGAATTTCCGAGCGTAGATCGAGCAGAATTCGCCGGAGAGACTTGGGTTCTCACCGGAGAGAAAATCGGCGGATCGCTTGGGAAAAATGGGACAGGGTCGGGGTTTTTATAGACGGGGGAGGGCGGTGGGTTTGTTTAGATCGAGTGGGAGTCCTCCGAAACCAAAATTCGGCCGGAAATCCGGTCGGTTGCGATCGCGCGCGCGCGGGTGAACAGTCCGAGTTTCGGACGATCGGGGTTAGGGATGAAAGGTGGGTCCCACCTGTCTGAGAGAGAGAGCGCGGGCGCGCGGCTGCGGGCTGGCGCGGGGGCAGGGTGGGCCGGCTGGTTGGTTTCGGCCCACTGGCCGGTTTTTTTCTGTTCTCCTTTTTCTTTTTCTATTTCTTTTCTGTTTTGAGTTTAATTTGAATTCCAATTTGAATTTAAATTGTTGCAAAACATGCAACACGTCCAAAATTTTTTAAATTTCCCTCTTATCATGATTTTGGGTCTTAACAAGATTTTGTGGTGTTACAGCACGGTGGTCGCGTGCTCCTGTTGCCCCTCTTGCTGGACCGTGAAAACGCCTTTGGAACGCTGTCCACGGGCACCTGACTCTCGGCTGAGGCTAGGTCGCCGCGGTGGCGATCATTTTCGGGCACGGGAAGTCGGAACTCGGGGTTTCGGGCGTTGGGGAGGTGGAGTGCGAGCTCAGATTGCTGCCTAGCATCTCAGGGATGAAGGAGGAGATTGTTTGCCGGTTTTCCCGATTGAGCAGAGAGCTGCGGCGAGAAACAATGCCGCTGCTCGGGTTTGCACGCGAGGAGATAAAGCCGGCCGACTCCTGCTCGGCTGAGGCGGTGCCGGTCGCATGGGGGCGTGAGCAAGCCGCCCTGGGCGCCAGCGCGCGTAGAGGGGAAGCATCTGGTGGCGCCGGTGGCTGCTCGGTGGCACAGCCAACAGCTGCTCGGTGGAATTTCCCACCGAGACTGTGACTTTGTGTGCAAGTTTTGCCTCCTTCTCTCTATGACATGTGGGTCCCACACGGGGTTTTAACCTCTGAAATTTACTCCTAATCACTGTTGTAAACAGTGAGCCCCATAATATCCCTGGTAATTCAAATTATTCACCCATGAGCCATTTGAATTGAGTAGAATTCAAATTGGGTTTTATTTGAATTAATTTCAGCACAAGTTCAGTTTGGAATTCAAATAAAGTTTGAATTTGCCCCACTTAGCTCATGTCAAGATCAACTCCAAATGGAGTGAAAGTTGGTGTGTGAGCTCACAAAAATGTGCTGAATAAGAATATGCCTCCCACTTTTAAATTCATAGGATAAAAACAGTTTGAATTTGAATATGGTTTCAAACTGCACTCTTTATAACTGTACCCAAAATGACCTCAAAAGGTTTTGAATTTGGGTGAAACTTGGCATGGACATCGTTAGCAATGTGTAGGAGTTTCCATATGTCCAGCCCACCTATATCACATGTGGGAAATGCCACTTTTGCAATATGTGAGTTTGTTCTCTAATGAGCATGTTGATGGTGGTTACTTGCTCTACATTTGTGTTCATCATATTTCCTCAAATGAGGTGTGTGTGTATGGTGGTGAACACTTCAAATATGTGTCAAAAAATGAGGCTCTTACATTCCTCCCCCCTTAAAAGAATCTCGTCCCGAGATTATAAGGTGAAAATGAGGGAGAGGACGGTGGAAGATTACCGGATATGCGACGTGAAAAAGTCTGGGTAGTTGGTGCGAAGAAATCCTTCACTCTCCCACGTCGCTTCGTCCACGGAGTGATTACTCCATAGAACCTTGTAAAACCACAACGTACGGTTGCGCGTGGTTCGGGCCTTTTCATCAATAATCTGCACCGGTTCCTCCCGATGGGTGAGATCCGGTTGGAGTTCTTTAATGTCTTCCAGCGGAACGGTAGTTGATAGCTTGAGACACTTCCTCAGCTGGGAAGTGTGAAAGACGTCGTGCACACCGGAAAATGCTTCGGGTAATTGTAGCCGGTATGCCACTGATCCACATCTTTCGATAATCTGAAATGGACCGATGAATCGGGGTGCCAACTTCCCTCTCACCCCGAATCTGTTTACGCCCTTCATCGGAGACACACGTAGATATACGTGATCCCCGACTTCGAATTGTAATGGGCGTCTTCTCCGGTACGCATACTGTTTCTGACGGGATTGGGTGGCTTTTAGGTTCGCTCAAATCAGTCGAACCTTCTCTTCCACGTCGTTGACAAGGTCAATCCCGAAGGTAACCCTTTCGCCAGACTCACACCAGTTCAATGGTGTGCAGCATTTTCTTCCGTATAGCGCTTCGTAGGGCGCCATCTTAATGCTGTCTTGGTACCCATTATTGTACGAGAACTCGGCTAACGGCAAGTGATCATCCCATTCTTGCCGTGGTTGATAGCGCAAGCTCGTAGCATGTCTTCTAGCATCTGATTTACCCGCTCGGTTTGTCCGTCCGTTTGCGGGTGGTACGCTGAACTACGGATCAGCTTCGTCCCCAAGGCAGCGTGCAGCTGCTCCCAAAAACGGGACACAAATAAAGTGCCCCGGTCCGATATGATGGTACGGGGTACGCCGTACAAGCATAGGATCCGTGAGATGTACAGTTCAGCGTACTTCTTGGCGTTGTAGTTGGTGTTGACCGGGATGAAATGGGCAACTTTGGTGAGCCGATCGACGATCACCCACACAGAATCATGCTTTTGAAGAGTGGTGGGTAAACCGACGATGAAGTCCATGCTCACATCCTCCCACTTCCAGGCAGGAATGCCCAGTGGTTGCAGCAGTCCCGGTTTCCGCATATGGTCTGCCTTCACCCTTCGAAATGTATCACACTCGGACACGTATTTTGCAGTCTCACGATTCATCCGTGTCCACCAAAACTTGCTTCTGAGTTCTTGATACATTTTGTTGCTGCCGGGGTGAATAGAAAACTTTGACAAGTGAGCCTCATCAAAGATTTTCTTCCGTAATTCCGGATTACGGGGTACGATGATCCGGTCCTTGAACCATAGGACGCCGTCTCCGTCCTTCGGGAAATATTTCAGCTCCCCACTGTCTACACGTCTCCGCAAATGTGACATGCCCTTGTCATGTTTCTGGGCTGCCGCTATCTCTTCACGGATGGTGGGGATCAAAGCTATGTTGTAGAGAGCTCCATGTGGAATCACATGCAGTGGTGGTTCGCTCTCTTCCAACAGTGTGATGGTCAGATTGTTGACGTGTGACTTGCGGCTCAGCGCATCTGCCACTACGTTTGCCTTGCCCGGATGATAATGGATCTCTATTTTGTAATCCTTTATCAATTCTAACCATCTTCGTTGCCTCATGTTCAGCTCCTTCTGAGTGAATATGTACTTGAGGCTTTTGTGGTCGGTATATAGATGTACGAGTTTACCGAGTAGGTAGTGCCTCCACATATTCAGTGCAAGTACCACGGCAGCGAGCTCCAAGTCATGGGTTGGATAATTCTGCTCATGGTTTTTAAGCTGCCGTGATCCATACGCGACCACTCTTCGGTCTTGCATCAGCACACATCCGAGCCCAATGCCGGATGCATCGCAGTACACATCGAACGGTTTTGTTGTGTCTGGCTGCGCCAAAACTGGTGCTGATGTCAGGTGCTTGACTAAAGCCTTGAATGCTGCTTCACACGCTGGACTCCAAACATATTTGGTGGCCTTCTTCAGCAGCTCTGTCATAGGCTTGGCAATCATCGAGAAGTTCAGAATGAACCTCCGATAATATCCCGCGAGTCCGAGGAAACTCCGTACCTCGTGAACAGTTCTCGGGGATTTCCAATTCAGCACTTGAGTGATCTTGCTCGCGTCTACAGCGATACCCTCCGCTGAGATGATATGCCCGAGAAAAAGCACTTGCGATATCCACAACTCGCATTTGCTGAATTTCACGTATAGCTTGTGATCCCGCAGCCGTTGCAATACTATACGCAGATGCTTCTTGTGATCTTCTTCCGACTTGGAATATACCAGGATGTCATCGATGAAGACCACGACAAACTTGTCCAGCTCCGGCATGAATACCGAGTTCATCAAGTACATGAAGTGAGCTGGAGCATTGGTGAGGCCGAAGGACATGACCAGGTACTCATAAAGTCCGTACCTTGTTGAGAAAGCTGTGTTTAGAATGTCCTCAGACCTTATCTTAATCTGATGGTACCCGGATCTTAAATCCATCTTGGAAAAGATCTTTGCTTCGACCAACTGATCAAACAACATGTCGATCCGTGGCAACGGGTACTTGTTCTTGATGGTTACGGCATTTAATGGACGATAGTCCACGCAAAGCCGTAACGTCTCATCCTTCTTCTTGACAAATAATGCCGAACAGCCCCATGGCGAGGAGCTCGGCCTAATGAAATCCTTTTCCAGGAGGTCCGTGAGCTGAGTCTTCAGTTCAGCCAACTCCTTGGGCGCCATCTTGTACGGCCTTCGGGATATCGTCATGGTTCCCGGTGCAAGTTCAATCTTGAACTCCACCTCTCTATCGGGTGGCATCCCCGGCAAATCGTCAGGGAATACGTCAGGGAACTCTCGGACCACTGGAATATCTTCCACTCTGATGGTTGTGGCTTGATAGACACTTGGAAGTTTTATTTCTGGACCATCCAGAAATAAGGAGTGAGACTCGTGCACTTCTGAGTTCAAGTGCACAACTCGGAGGACGGTGTCTAAAACAGCGCCGTGGCGGGTTAACCACGACATCCCTAAGAAGACATCGACCTTTTGTCCCTCTAAGATTGTGAGAGACGTAGGGTAGACTCTACCCTCTATGCTCAATGGCGCTTTTGGGACCATCATGCTTGCTGAAATTTTCCCACCCGGTGAACAAATCACATAAGGACTATCGGTGGGTAGTATTTGCAAGCTATATTTATCAATGAAAGCCTGGCTAATGAAGCTATGCGTGGCGCCTGAATCAAATAGTACTATGGCGGGATGCTGGTGGAGTTGGAACATACCTGCAAGGATTGGCTCTCCATCCGGCACGTCCTCTATGGCAAGCTGGTGGACGGTGCCGGGCCTAGGGTTTGCCCGCCGCGCATTAGTAGGGTTCCGGGGTTGATTCCTCCCCGGAAACTGCGGTGCCACTCCGCCGCCTTGCCTCTCCGGGCAACTGCTCGCGAAGTGTCCTAGATGACCACACTTGTAACATGTGGCCGCTGTTGGTGTGGTGCTCGGGGGACGAAAGCCCGGCATGCGCTGCTGAGGTGCATACGCACGCGGCATCGTCAGCTGCTGCTGTTGTTGCGGAGGTGGTACTGGCAGTGCCGGCCTGAACGCCGGTGAAGAGTACGGCCGACTGCAGAACGGCATCGACCGCTGTGGAGGCTGCCAGCGTGGACTTGATGGTGGGCGATTCACCATCCAAAACTTCAGAGAAGGACCACCTCCTTCTCCGCTGCTCTGCGGCGCGCTTCGCTTTCTCTCCGCCGCCGCTAACTCCTTGCCGGAGTCCTCCTGAACAATCGCAGCATCAATGATGTCGTTGAGGCTGCCGCGATTGAACATCGCCAACTTATCCTTCAGGAGCGGGTTAAGCCCTTGGTAAAAGTGGTCCCGCCGCTTCTCGTCCGTATCTGCATGATACGACGCGTAGAGCGCAAGATCGTTGAACGCCCTGGAGTATTCCAGCGCATCCCGGCTCCCTTGCTGCAGGTGTAGGAATTCCTGCGTTTTCCTCTTCATTAAGCCTGGCGGTATGTGATAGGCTCTGAAGGCCGTCCGAAACTCCGTCCAGGTCATCACTCGGTCGGTGGGCTGTGAAGCACAGAAGTTGGCCCACCACGCGCTCGCGGATCCTTGGAGCTGCTGGACCGCGAACTGAGTCTTGCGCTGCTCACTTATCTGGAGCAGCCCGAACTTCATCTCTATTGCGCGGAGCCAGTTGTCCACGTCAAGATGTTCATCTGCCTTTAAGAATACTGGGGGATGAGTCGCTAGGAAGTCGGAGTAGGAGCTCTGTTGACGCTCCTCACGATCTTGACGTCTCTCTGGGCGAGACGTATTGGCGATAAGCGTTTGCAGCAACTCCGTGTGCTGCTGATGTGAACCCGCCATTGCCGCGACGATGTCGGCCAATGTAACCGTTGGCAGTGGCGGTGGCGGTGTTTACTATTGCTGTTGCTGCTGCTGTTGTCCCGAGGAGTCCTCGGGAGGCTGTTGGGAGGTCTCTCCCCCTTGGCTAGTACCCCCAACATCAGGGTTGGCACGAGTACGCGTCATTCTGAAATTCAAAACTGCAGCGATTAGCACATGTCTAAAATTCCATATGTAACAGTAGGTATTGAAGTGACACATGATTAATTTGCACAACATTCACATATATTGATAAAGCATAAACTTTATACAAGATACATCATTCTCGGGTCTCCGAGAAGTCGTGCTCATGTTGTCACTACCTATACATACGCTACTGTCTACACGCCATGTCACCGATTACAAAATTTGGGCTACACTCCCCTAGCTGCCCTACATGGCAACTGTAACCCCCTACTCGGAGTAGAACTCGACCTCCTGTGGGTCGTCCTCCTCTGGTATCTCTACTGGTGGCTCGGGATCTACCACCTCTTCTCCCATCTCGGGTTCTCCCATTGGCGGAAGACCCAAGACCACCGGTATGCCCAATACCGGAGGCACGAGGTCCTGCAAAGCATGCACCTCGTCCATAGCCTGGTTGTAATCTTCTTCCCAGCCTTGCCCTTCCTCAATAGCGTCGTCCCGCTCTTGAGTAAGTTCCTCGTTCTGCTGGGTTAGATTCTGTACCAGTTATTGCAACGCCGCGAACTCTTCTTCTTCGCCTTCTTCAGACGATGCAATTGATTGTGTTGTTCATTCAGTCGCTTGATCGTCGGAAGGAGCACATTACGGAGTGCTCTGTGAGCACTCTCGAAATGGTCTCCATGGCTCGTGCTCTCCTTGAGCTTCATGGCGAGATGCTCCGTATGAACAGCTTGGCTGTCCATCACGGTGTTTCCCGCCCTCATCTGGAGGCTGAGGTTTGCCTCCGCGGGGTTGTACCTTGGGCAACTCGGGTCCGTTGCCTCCAGGTACCTCTCTTCCCACACATGCTGAGCCCATCCCTCCACCGGAACGAGCGCGTATGGAGTGCCCTCCATAGCCTGCACGTGTAGTTGGCAGAAACGTGACATAGTGTCACGGGCTGCCACTTGCCACATCCCTTGTCTTCCTCTCACCGTGACGGTGAACGGCACCCAACCGGGTGGCGTAGGTCCTGCAGGGACTTCGACATGGCTTGTCCATGTCTTGTTCCCTTCTTCGCCTTCTTCCTTGGTGAAGTGCTGCGGCATCTGGTTATATCCGAAATATTGAAGCATCTGCCTCAATGTTTTCGGATAGCCACTGCGGTGAGAACAGTCGAATACCACCCACCAGTTCTCCAACTGCTTTTCTGCTGTCATCTGTAGAAATTATATTTGAGAAATGTCAAATATTTATTTAAACAGTAAACCATTGATTTATAACATAAGACATGTCATTGAACCCATAAAACTTGGAAACATAGTTCAAATTTTAAACAAATTTGACTGCTGATCTGCTGTTCCCATGACAGCCCTGACCAGTTTCCATTTCAACCTGATTTAGGCCATGTTAAAGGCAAAATCAATTCTGGAGCTCAACATCAAAGTTAAAGCTTACTTCAATAGATTTTGAGAAAGTATTTGCTTGGCCTAAGATATGTCCTGGTTCGAAAGTTGTGAGAGGTTAAAGTTAACAGAATCTCTGGAGAAAATTGGACAGCACCTTCCTGCTTTAGGTACTGATTTGATCCAAGAATTCCAGTTAATTCTGTTCCTAATCTAACTTTCTGTTACAAAGTTGTAACCCATCTCATAAGCTTTCCAGAACAACCTCATTTTCTATTTTTGGATTTTTATGCAGGATGTTATACTCAATTTACAGAGAGTCTTTGCTCTGTCCTGTTTTCTGGACAGTTTCAACTCTACTGCATTTTTCGATTGGTTAAGGGATGAAACACCTCTGGACCTCTACAGAAAAGTTGTAAAACTCCTCCAATGATTTCTAGAAACGTATCATATAACCCCCAACCTTGAAAGAACTCAACCTCTAACCTCTGATTAACTTCAGCCCTAATTCAGCTAAAAACAGAGGGCTCTGTCCTTAACAACCTATAAGTTGAAAACTTGTTAACTTTGAATATTCTGATTAAGGGAAGGAGTTACATTAAGTTTTACTATTTTGGATCAAAACCTTCATGTTTTTACAATGAAGTTGTTCATTTAGTGGGGTGTGACGTTGATGCGTCACCAGATCATGTCGGTACTACGTCCTCACCAAGAAAAACCTATACCGGACTTAGCCGGCTTCGTTACTTCAGTGGCACTAAGCGTCACTCACACAAGGATACACGTCTACCGTTTCGTGGTCAGACTACCTGCAGAAGCTCAAACAATCATCAAACTCGGCTGCACACCGAGCCCGGAATCCATACAGTTCGTACAGCCGGCCGTCATCACTCGCCCGGATGTTTCAAGCCAAACACGCCTTGAGTTACGTGTTCACGTTTCAGACCATGTGACAGGATCTCCCGAGTTGCACCACGCACACCAGGGACAGACGTTGCTCGTATACCCCAAACGACATGAAGAGTCGTAGAGAATATCAAAGCGGGTCGGGTTACCTGCCACCCGTGGGGCTCCACCCTTCAGCTTGTGCGCACTGGTGGACAGCGCTTACGTGTATCCCCCAAGACATAAACGTCCCGAGATACACGATTTTCTGACATAAGCAAATAGGTTAGTATGCCACTTTCTATATGCTAATAACATCCTTATACGGGATACTAACTCGTTCCTCACTGGATTTTTGAAAAAGATGACCATTGTAGTGCGTTAAACCTCAAGCGAGCTCTGATACCACGCTGACACGACCCCACGGTCTTGTCGAGCCAGGATCACGCTGAGGGGTGCTGTGTTGCACAGCACCGGATAACACACATCAAAGGTACAAAGCGGAAGCAAAATTTTATTACATAAACGAGTTTATGAACATGTTTACATCAAAATAGGTCCAGTCTACACTCACGGGCGTAGAATACGCATCAAGTCCACGTTCAGCCCTTGAACGTGTCCTTGCTAGCACACACGCACACTAACTCTGCGGCGTGCACGACTCCCACTCGAGGGGGTTCCCCTCCTGGGGTTCCGTCTCCTCTTCGGGAGTCCCTTCCTCATAGAACCCTGCAAAAGCTTCAAACACAAGCAGTGAGCACGAAGGCTCAGCATGTCTGACCCGTCTCACCTAAACATGGAACTTCTACATGAGGGGTGATGGGTACATGAGGTAGAATCATTTGCAAAGGACTCGCCTAATTAGTGGAACCTTACTTTCAAGTTTTAGCAGCAGGTTGTGGAGAACCTTACGCTAAGGCACATGAGAGAGCCGCAATCAAACAAGAAACGCATTTCTCTCATGTACTTTGCCCAAAGTTGAAAAGAACTTTAGTTAGCTCTAGACTACAGCAAATCATTAACAATCAAGTCCATCTTTCAATCAGAAACATTTTAACATGCAACTAGCCTGTTCTTTCCACGTCACAGTAAAGTGAACAAGTGGTACTCACTGACCGCGAGGGATGGCGATTATAATCGATTTACACCTGCAGGGTTACCAGAACAACCCGTCACGTACGCCCGTACTCGATGTTGCCTACAACAACCATCACAGACACCGTACGCAACTACCTTTCACCCGTTAGCCAAATGTTGAACCGGTCCAATCGTCCCGAGCAAGAGGTCTCTGCATGCGCATCTCAGTGCCGCCAGCCGATTTACACCTCGAGCTCTCAACCTACCCTCTGAACGACCAGCTATGCCTCAACACCCAGCTACCCGAGTTACATCGGTTTCCCGGTTCCCATATAGCCGGTAGGTCTTCGGTACTGTTCTAGCTTGTTCAACAGGCCCGAACACGGCTCGGTCCTCAATCGACACAAGCGGAGCTATAGCACACAGGCCCCAAAGTCCTGCTGCCCTTACCCTCCGCTTGGTCTCATTTTATTGCCATGTGTTTCATGTGCTATCACTACCCGAGTCGAGTGCCTCTAGCCTATGCTCGCGAGTAGTTCCAACTACTCGACTTGTACCGAATCCTACTCTATCTTAGTATTGCAGTAGCTAACAGGGTTTGCAATCCTAAACCCAACCCATGGTTTTCTTGGCTATGCATTTGGGTTTCCAAACAAGACTCTAATGTAAAGAATCATAATACTCAAGTAAGTGCTCAAAACAATAAAAAATTGTAAAAATGGTTAATGCAAACCGGGTCTTGCCTTGCTGCTCTTGGTCGTAGGCTAGCTGCTCCTCCGTAGTAACGAAGTCTAGGACTTCGGGTTCTTCCTCGACCTTAGCGACTACATGATATACAAGCATATGTATTAATTTAGATGCATTTGATTGAATTTAAATTTGTGAAGTCTATAACCCTTACTAGACAGACCTAATGACTGTGAAACTTTTACTGGGGCTTGGTTACCACCTAAACAGAGATTTGGTCAAGTTTTAGTTGCAGCAAAGCTCACTTGAGCCCTCGTCAATTAATTATGTACTTGACCTTAATTGAAGGCTTTTAGGGTGTTCTAAGGATTTTCATGAAACAAACTATGACTTTTTGAAAACTAGTTTTCCAGAGGGTTCTAATGGAGTTGGTCTCACTTAATTTGAAGGTTCCTAGCTAAATATATGAGCTAAACAATTTCAGAGAAAATTCTGAAAATGTTTCTGGACATTTTCTATTTTCTCTGGAACAGTTTCACTAATCACATCATTAGGTGGATCAAATTAGCTCAAATGGATCTGAAATTTTTATGGTAGTTCAGGGATATTTTGGTGAAAATCCCAGCAATATTTTAGGATTTTCCTCCAAAGGATTCTCCAGTTAAAATTCCAAACAATTTAAATTTTGAGGAATTAATTCTGGAGAAATAAGGATTTTCATGAAGCGAAACTTGATTTTATGGAACGTGCTAAGAGAGCTGAATCCAACAAAATTTGGTTCACTCGATTTGGAGCTTTCTAGCTAAAGTTATGACGATTTGAAGTTTGAAGGAAATCTGAAAATCGAGAAAAAGTTTAAACTTGCGGGTGGGCCCCGGGGACACGCGTCGCACGCCGAGGCGACCGCACACTGCGGCCCACAGGGCCTTTGCGCGCCAGCACAACAGATCCCGGCCACACCCGATCCTGGTTTAAATTTTGAGCCACTGACGCGTGGGCCAGCCGGCTTCGTCTTCCTCCCGACGCTCTCTCGCGCCCGCGCCGCCGCCCTCGCCGGAGCAGACCCGGAGCTCGCCGGCTCGCTGCTGCTGGACCTCCCATGGTCTGAAACTCGCCGCCAGGGGGTTGTCGACGTCTAGGAACACGTCGGTGGTGTCAGTTCGGGCCGGCGGTGCCAGGAAATAGCCCGGCGACGTGCCGTGGCCTCTGTTGAGGTTCGGCGCCGTCGACCGTGAGTTCTAAACTGCCAAAACCTCAAACAATCGGTCCTACAGCATCAGTGTACCTCTAGGAAGCTCGACAAGGTGTCAAAATGGTTCGAAGATGGCGGCAAGTCGGTCGGCACCGTGTGACCGATCGTGCCCGCCATGACCGCCCTTGATCGAGCTCGAAATTCATCCCTCCTTGAAAGTTTCATGCCACGGATGCAGAAAAGAACTTGATTGCCGGCTAGTCCAGTGTCTATGTGCAAGATTTGATAGTTAAAGAAGGATCATAGAGCGAGAATTTGAAGTATCTGTACCGGAAGCTCAGTTTAAGGTCGCCGGAGCAAAAACTGAGAATTCGCCGTGGATTCTTCACGGTTTGCTTCCAAACTTGGAGGAGAGCAGCACGGTGGTTGCGCGCTCCTGTTGCCCCTCTTGCTGGACCGTGAAAACGCCTGTGGAACGCTGTCCACGGGCGCCTGACTCTCGGCTGAGGCTAGGTCGCCGCGGTGGCGATTGTTTTCGGGCACGGGAAGTCGGAACTCAGGGTTTCTGCCGTTGGGGAGGTGGAGTGCGAGATCAGATTGCTGCCTAGCAGCGCAGGGACGAAGGAGGAGATTGTTTGCCGGTTTTCCCGATTGAGCAGAGAGCTGCGGTGAGAAACAATGCCGCTGCTTGGGTTTGCACGCGAGGAGATAAAGCCGGCCGACTCCTGCTCGGCTGAGGCGGTGCCGGTCGCGTGGGGGCGCGAGCAAGCCGCCCTGGGCGCCAGCGTGCGTAGAGGGGAAGCAGCTGGTGGCGCCGGTGGCTGCTCGGTGGCACAGCTAACAGCTGCTCGGTGGAATTTCCCACCGAGGCTGTGACTTTGTGTGCAAGTTTTGCCTCCTTCTCTCTATGACATGTGGGTCCCACACGGGGTTTTAACCTCTGAAATTTACTCCTAATTGTAAGTGCATCTAGGATATCCCTTGTGGGTTTTGGCTAATTGATGACGAACATATGAGATCCTAATGAAACTATTAAGATGATTGCAGGATAAACAAAGTGAACTGGCTCGGCACACACAAAAAGGTGAAAAATAGAGTGGTGCCCGAAAAGGAAGACGTTAGTGGAATTTAGAAGAACAAAGTAGATATAAATGTATAGGTTGTGTGTGAGAGACACATCCCAAGAGCTCATGACTTTGCGTAAGGGTAAGGGCTAATGATCAACTAAAATCCACTAAACACCGGACTAGTCCGTCCATGGACCGGACTAGTCCGGTCAGCTTACTGGAACTCAACCGGACAAGTCCGGTTTTGGACCGGACTAGCCCGGTCATGTCTCTGTTGTCCTCTTTAGAGGACTGCGGACTAGTCCATCCAAGCGACAGGACTAGCCCGCTGTAGTTTCTGGAACCACATTTCACATAGCACCGGACAAGTCCGGTTTGTGGACCGGACTAGTCCGGTTAACCCACTGGAAGTAGACCGGACAAGTCCGATCATATACCGGACTAGTCCGATAGTAGGTTTAACAACGGTAACTTTTTGGAAAACCCTATAAAAAGAGGTCCTTCGTCTTTTCCCAGATAGAACACGACACATATTGTCAAAAACTTGAACCCTAGCGCCGCCACCTGTCCCAAGAGCCCAAAAACACATCTCCCCATACATCTAAGGTGCAAAAAGGTGAAGATTAATCAAATACTTGGATTTGGGATTGGGAGATCGTCGTTTCTTCGTTGTGAGCTCTTGGGGTTTGATTTCTCTACACTCATATTCTGCATTGTAATCTTTTTTAGTGTATTTGATCACCTTCTCTGTAATTCTTGTGGGAGCCCTCAACGTGTGAGTTTGCCCCACAAACTCGGTGATTACCCGTGATAGTGGAGTCAAGTCGGCCTTTGTGGTGACTTGAGGAGGGAAAGGGTTGGGAACCCGGCTCTGTGTGAGTTTCCTCAACGAGGACGTAGATCTCTTGGTGAGATCGAACCTCGGTAAAAACTCGTGTCTCTTGTCTCTCATTTGTTTTACATTTTGATACATTAGATTACTAGTTTGCTAGTAATCGTTTTGAGTTCCCTATAAGTTTGTACGTGCATCCATACAATAAATTTAATTTATTAAAACTGTTGTTCTCATTCCGCTGCTAAAAGATTAAATTTGTGAGAGACACTTAATTAACTCAAATAATTCAGCACACCGGACTAGTCCGCCCACACCACCGGACTAGTCCGGTCAGTCAAGTTTCTGATAACTTTATTAAGTGTGCAGGAATCCTTTAAAGGCCTATTCACCCCCCTCTAGGCCACATCCAATTGGTATCAGAGCCAAATTCTCCACCAACGAGACTCACATCTCGGAGAGATCAATGGCCTCTGAGAAGAACAACGATATCCCGAAGACGAACAACAACGATGAGGAGCAAGAAGCCAAAGCCTTCGATGTGCTAAAAGAAAGTCCACATGGCGATGATGAAGTGAGACAGCTAAAGGCATTACCGAGAAAGAAATTAATGGCACAAAAGGGAAAAGAGGAAGAAAAGACTATGGGGAGTGGTCATCACGACTACTCCCGGTATCCTTACAACTACAACCGTCTCAATTCAAATAATCATTATCTCTCTATTCCTATGGGAAGGCCCCCACAGTTTGACGGAAGTGACTACACCATGTGGAAGTACAACATGAAGATGCATCTGATATCCCTGAACCCTAGTCTGTGGCACATTGTTTGCACAGGCATCGATATTCCAGACACGGAGGATGAACTCACTCCAAAACAAGAACAAGAGATTCATAGAAACGCACAAGCCGTTGCCGTGATCACATCATCACTAAGCAGAGAGGAATTCACCAAGATCGATGGGTTAGAAAGTGCAAAAGAAATTTGGGATACCCTCAAGACAGCTCATGAAGGTAATAGGTCTGTACGTGAAGCCAAAATTGAGATGCTAGAAGGAGAATTGGGGAGATTTGCTATTGAAGAAGGCGAATCACCTCAAGACATGTACAATCGGATGAAGGCACTCATCAACAAAATCCGTGCCTATGGAAGTAAGAAATGGACTGATCACGAGGTGGTCAAAAGGATGATAAGAGCCTTCATGCCAAGAAACGTCACACTTTGCTCAATGATTAGAAAAAGCCCCGGGTTTCACAAAATGACTCCGGATGAGTTATTGGGAAAGATCATAAATCATGAAATGATGGAGAAAGAGGCTCAATACGTTAAAGACTTAGCCGAGCTCACCTCTTCTAAAAAGAAAGAAGTCGCTCTCAAAGCAACGTGCAGACCCAAACTCAAAGAAACTCGTAAAGACCAAGACGATGGAGATACAAGCGACGAGAGCACCGATCTTGATGATGAAGAAATGGTACTCTTCATAAAAAGGTTCAAACGCATGATGAAGAGAAGACACGGCAACAATTCACATGAAAGCAAAAGCAAGGATAAAGGAAAATCCAAGGCTCGACGCACTTGCTACAACTGCGGAGAGTATGGTCACTTCATGGTGGACTGTACTTATGAAGAAAACAAAAAGAAGAAGGAAACAAGATCTCAAGAAATGAAAAATTTCAGAAAAAGAAGACAAGCCCATCAAGCTCACATTGGGAAGGAGTGGGACTCAAACGACGAGTCCTCCTCTGATGAAGAAGAAGAGATGGCCACTATCACAGTCAAGAAACCAACTATGAGAGCCACACTCTTTCCGAACATGGGACGACGGGACATGAACAACCACACTTGTCTTATGGCTAAGGAAGGCAAGAAAAAGGTTTGACTCACTCCTCCTGTGCTAAATTCCTCCATTGATGACTTTGATAGCTTTAGTGATAATGAAGAATTGTTTAGAGGGCTAAGTAAAATTGCTTTAAAGAAAATGGAAATGTTGTCAAACAAAATCTTTGAAAAGGAGGAACTTGTCAACCGACAAGAAGATATGCTCATCCGTGAGAGGAAGAGATATCAAGAAGTTGAAAAGCTTCTTGAGCTTGAAAGAGAGAAGAATGAATCACTTGAGTTAGAGCTAGCCTTGAGTAAGGAAACTTACTCAAAGTTAGAAGACTCGCACATTGCAATCAAGGAAGAACTTGCCAACTTGTCAAAAGTTAACAAAATCCTTGAGGTGCAAGTTGAGTCGCTCAAACAAAGTGACTCCTCTTCCTCCAAAAGCTCTTCCTCCAAAGACATGAGTTCGACAAAAATAAGAACCTGCACTTGCTCTAGTAAGAAAAATGTAATTTCTAATGCTTCAACCTCTCATGACATGCATTCTTCTCAAAACGGCATTTTTGATAAGGAGAAGATCAAATATGCACGAAGTGCATATATGATCACTAGACCTCCCAATGTCAAAGATGGTCTTGGCTTTGACAGGAACAAACACATGTCTACTTCTAATCATGCTAAGAATAGAATCATTTTTGTTAAAGAAAAATCCCATGAATCTGAGCTACAAACACTGTTCCATACGTTTGATACTTCTTATGTTCTCATGAAAAACAAGTATGGAAAAGTCATTGCTAAATATACAGGGCCACGCCACAAGAACTTAAAAACTTGTGTGTGGGTGCCCAAGACTCTTGTGACTAACCTCAGAGGACCCAAGCAAGCTTGGGTACCTAAAACCCAGAAATAATTCTATTTTGCAGGCTTACTCCTCCGGCAGATCTAAGTGGGTGCTAGATAGCAGATGCACAAATCATATGACCGGAGAGAGAGGTATGTTTGTGGAATACGAGTGCAACAAGGATCCAAGTGAAGGTATATACTTTGGAGACAACAGCCAAGGAAAGGTCCTTGGTAGTGGTAACATTGAAATATCCTCTCAACACACCTTATCTAATGTTTTACACGTAGACTCTCTAGATTATAATCTTTTATCAATATCTCAACTATGCGACAAAGGTTACAACTGTTTATTCACTAATGAGGGTGTGACCGTCTTTAGAAGAAGCGATGGCTCGATTGCATTCAAGGGATTGTTGAAGGGGAAGCTTTATCTTGTTGACTTCAACAAAGATAAAGCCGAACTCAACACTTGCTTGGTTGCAAAGACCAACATGGGATGGTTGTGGCATAGACGACTAGCCCATGTTGGAATGAGAAATCTGCAGAAACTTCTAAAAGGTGGTCACATCCGTGGTCTTAAGGATGTGGTTTTTGAAAAAGACAGGCCGTGCAGCGCTTGTCAAGCAGGAAAACAGGTTGGAGCACCACACCCCGCCAAGAATGTGATGACCACCGCTAGACCGCTGGAACTTCTCCACATGGATCTCTTTGGTCCAATTGCGTACATCAGCATCGGCGGTAACAAATACGGTTTAGTAATTGTTGATGATTTTTCAAGATTTACCTGGGTATTTTTCTTGTATGATAAATCAGAAACTCAGGGAATCCTCAAGCAGTTCTTGAAAAGAGCTCAGAATGAATTCTCATCAACCGTAAAGAATATCAGAAGTGACAATTGGACAGAATTCAAGAACACCCAAGTTGAAGAATATCTCAATAAAGAAGGTATAAAGCATGAATTCTCGGCACCCTACTCTCCTCAACAGAACGGGGTGGCTGAAAGGAAGAACAGAACATTAATCAAAATGGTGAGAACAATGTTGGATGAATACAAGATGTCAGACCGATTTTGGGCAGAAGCAGTGAACACCGCTTGTCATGCCACAAATCGGTTGTACCTTCATCGACTACTGAAGAAAACTCCATATGAGCTACTCACGGGTAAAAAGCCTAATGTTTCTTATTTCAAAGTTTTTGGTTGCAAATGTTTTATCCCGAACAAGAAACCAAGGGCCTCGAAGTTCGCTTCGAAGTCCGATGAAGGATTCTTGCTCGGATATGAATCGAATGCCTACACCTATCGTGTCTTCAACAAGGTGTCCGACCTTGTTGAAGTAGCACGTGACGTAGTGTTCGATGAAACTAACGGCTCACAAGTGGAGCAAGTCGATAAGTCTATGCTAGATAAGGAGGAAGCCCCATGTGAAGCGCTGAAGAAAATGGCACTTGGTGATATCCTACCACGAGAGGAGACACAAGATGAATTTCAACAAGGAAGCAATGATCAAGGGGGAGCTCCTGCACAAGATCAGGTTGAGGAAGATCAAGAAAATCAAGATGATCATGGAAGCAATGATCTAGGGGGAGACATGACACATGAAGACAATGAAGAACAAGCAACTATATAAATTCCACACCCAAGAGTACATCAGTGTGTGCAAAGAGACCATCCTGTCAACAACATCATTGGAGATATTGCTAAGGGAGTAACTACTAGATCTCAAATTGCAAATTTTTGTGAACACTATTCTTTTGTGTCTTTTCTGGAGCCATACAGGGTAGAAGAAGCCTTAAGGGATCCAGACAGGATGATTGCGATGCAAGAGGAGCTGAACAACTTCAAAAGAAATGATGTGTGGGAGCTGGTGGAAAGACCAAGGGCGAACATCGTTGGAACCAAATGGGTCCTTCGGAACAAGCAAGATGAACATGGAGTAGTGACAAGAAATAAAGCGAGGTTGGTGGCCAAAGGTTATTCTCAGGTGGAAGGTTTGGACTTCGATGAAACTTTCGCTCCTGTAGCAAGACTTGAGTCCATTCGCATTTTATTGGCATATGCTACTCACCATAATTTTAAGTTGTATCAAATGGACGTCAAGAGTGCCTTCCTCAATGGTCCGATAAAGGAGGAAGTCTATGTGGAGCAGCCACCGGGGTTCAAAGATCAAGAGTATCCCAACCATGTCTATAAACTGTGTAAGGCTCTCTATGGCCTCAAACAGGCTCCTCGAGCCTGGTATGAGTGCCTTAGAGACTTTGTGACTCAAAATGGATTCAAAATTGGTAAAGCTGACTATACACTCTTTACTAAACATTTTGATGATCACTTATTCGTATGTCAAATTTATGTTGATGACATTATCTTTGGATCCACTAACAAGTCCTTCTGTGAAGAATTTAGCAAAATAATGACAGACAGGTTCGAGATGTCAATGATGGGTGAATTGAAGTTCTTCTTGGGATTTCAAGTGAAGCAACTGAGAGAAGGTACATTTATAAGCCAAACTAAATATACACAAGACATTCTCAAGAAATTCAATATGGACAAAGCCAAGCCCATCAAGACACCCATGGCCATCAACGGACATCTCGACCTCAATGAAGACGGTCCAAATGTGGACCAAAAGGTATATCGGTCCATGATTGGTTCCTTACTATACTTATGTGCATCTAGGCCAGATATTATGCTTAGTATTTGTATGTGTGCAAGGTTTCAAGCCGCACCTAAAGAGTGTCACTTAATTGCTGTAAAAAGAATCCTAAGGTACCTTGTGCACACACCCAACTTGGGCCTTTGGTATCCCAAAGGATCCAAGTTTAACTTGATAGGGTATTCCGACGCCAACTATGCAGGATGCAAAGTTGATAGAAAGAGCACGTCAGGGACTTGTCAATTTCTTGGTAGGTCCCTAGTTTCTTGGTCATCTAAAAAGCAAAACTCCATTGCTCTTTCCACAGCGGAAGCGGAGTATGTTGCAGCCGGTAGTTGCTGTGCACAACTACTTTGGATGCGACAAACTCTTAGGGACTACGGATACAATCTAAGTCATATCCCGCTTATATGCGATAATGAAAGTGCTATAAAGATTGCACATAACCCTGTAGAGCACTCAAGAACTAAACACATAGATATCCGTCATCACTTTCTTAGAGATCATTCATTAAAAGGTGACATTGCAATTTTACATGTTAGTACTGAAAAACAACTTGCGGATATTTTTACCAAACCATTAGATGAGAAAAGGTTCTGTGAACTAAGAAATGAGCTAAACATTCTTGACTCTCGAAATGTGGCTTGAAACATTGCATACCTGGTTGAACTCAAAATGTTCCTTTGTATTATCAAAATGCTCCTCTTCTCTTTTTCCACTCAGAAAACTATTTTAATGAAGAAATCTTGTGGATTATGACCATTGTTTGATTGCTGATTGCCTACTGGTCGTAATCACCAAGACTACTTGCAAAATTATTGTCCTTGGATCACTATTAATTATCTATATATGTATTAAGTCTGTTGGAAACGGACTAGTCCGATTTCCAACCGGACTAGTCCGGACAGACCACAGTTAGGTTAATTCAGGGGCACCGGACTAGTCCGCCACCATGACCGGACTAGTCCGGTCAGTCGTATATAGAAGCACTTGGCCGGCCCAGATCTCTCCCTCACTCCTCATTAGGGTTGCTCTCCCTCTCCTCTTCCAAACCCTAGCCCCCAAAGTGATTTTCTGGTTGAACCCTCAAAATCGAGTTTTTCTCCGCGAAAAAGACTCCCCTTGACGAGTGTTCCCCCTCCTCCGGACTCATCCGGACTGATTTCCACTTCTTCGACGCGAATCTTCAAATCTTGGTAAATTTCTCCTTTTAAACCAAAATCTCATCTTTTCTAGTTCTAGCTAGTTTTCTTTGAATTCAAAAAGATGTACATTGCCTCAATAGATGTATTCCCACCATGTTCCTACCCTTATGCCCTTAGATAGGAGATTTGATTCAAATGAAACATTAGGGTTCTTATGCCAGGCTGGACTAGTCCGGCGCACAGAGGCGGACAAGTCTGGTCCACCGGACAAGTCCGCTCTCTGACAGTTGAACCCCCCACGTTCCTATTTGAAGTCGATAATGAGTCCATTTGCATCTAATCCTTGAACTCCTTATCAGGCATCATGTCTTCAGGCTCAGATGACAGCTCCTTTCACATTGATGAAGACGTTCAACGCGAGAAAGTGAGGAGGACCAAGGAAAGAGTTATGAAGAAGAGACATGATGTCAATGTCCACTCTCCACCCCCCGACGACAATCAACCTAAGATGAGGAAAGTCATTGGTAAAAGGGCTCTAAGGAAAGATGCTGCTGAGGGCTCGTCAGGGCCAAAAAGAATTCTTAATAAAGGGAAGGGACTTGCTAGCGGTCCCCTTGGGCCCTTGAAGATGAAAAACCCTATTCACCGCAACAGGCAGCCTTCAAGTGAGGATTTCACTGGAAAAGGAAGTGAGCTAGCTGATAATTTCAGGAAGATTCAAGTGTATGACCGACCTAAGCAATGCTCTGACCCGAGGTTCTGGAGCAACTTCCATGCAGACTACTACGAGCATGTGTACATGAAGATGAAGAACCCTGTAGTAGAGAGTCAATGGCTAAATGTTGAATATCTGAAGTCAAAGAGGTATCCTGCCTTTCGTGAGATGGTGGAGGCGTTAGAAAGGCACAGTCTGACGGACCTGCTATCCTTTGAGTATGACTGGAACAATGAAGTAATTATCCAGTTTTACTCCACTCTCTACTTTGCTCAGGATGATGGAGACAGTCTTACTTGGATGACTCATGGTTCAAGGTATTGTGTCACGTATGATGAATTTGCTAGGATTCTTCACCTCCAGAACACTTTGGATCATGAACTGGTCATCCATAATCTGAAACCCCTGGAGAAGGAGGAACTTGAATTTCTCTATGACACAAGGATGCCATATGTTCCTCCAACCATCAAATATCTAAAGCCCTTCTTTGTGGTCCTAAATAGAGTCTTGAGAAAGACGATAGCTCCGAAGGATGGAGATGCAGGAACTATACAAGGAACCTTGAGGACTCTCATGAAGGTCATTAGTGGGAGGAGACCATTCAATGTCTTTGAGTATATCTACAACGACATTGTGAACATCTCAATTACCCCCAATAGGTCCTGTGGATACGCACCGTATATCATGTACATGATTGAGAAAGTGACGGGACTCGAGTTTGTCAAGGATGTCAAGCATACGGGGTTGAAGCCGCAAAAACCCACCGAGTACAGTCTCCCTCCGGCTCCAACTGCCCCGTCCTCTCCACCAGTGGAGAGGAGATCAAAGCAAGCTCATGATGACACTAGGTCTGCAGCTGCTCCTCCTGGTTCTCCACCTGCCCAAGAATCATCTAGCGGCATCCTCAAGATGCTCTCCTCCATCTTTGCCTGCTGCCGTAAGATCGAAGACCGGCAGCGCAAAGAAAAGCTTGCAAGGAAGAAACATCAACAGTACGTCAATGCCAATATCAAGTCTATCTGGGCAAAGCTTGAGATTGAGCCCGTTGGCACCGCCCACCTCCGAGGATTCAGAGGAAGATCCTGCTTCCTTGGATGCTGAAGATGAAGATCAGACTGAGACTGACGGAGGAGGCAGCGATGAGTGATTCTCCTCAATTTTTCCCTTTTTGGTGCCTTGATGCCAAAGGGGGAGAGATTGAGATTAGGGAAGATTGAGATTAGACTTGGACTATTTCTATATAGTATTAGTTATTAAGATCTTTTGTGATCAAGGACATGTACCTATTTTTAAAATCTTGTAATGCACTATTTCTTTTCTTATGTGTGATGTACTATGCTCTAATGCCCACTTACATGTTCACTACTGTTTGTCTTTAATTTATCATATTTTGTTTATCACACACCTGTGAGGCACCCCAGCATAAGGTGTGTGCATATGTGAGAAGTTTTTTCTTGAATTCTTTATTATTCTCATATGTGCACACTTTATGAAAATCAACTTTTTATTCTCAATTGTAATATCTCAAATAGTTGTCATCAATCACCAAAAAGGGGTAGATTGTAAGTGCATCTAGGATATCCCTTGTGGGTTTTGGCTAATTGATGACGAACATATGAGATCCTAATGAAACTATTAAGATGATTGTAGGATAAACAAAGTGAACTGGCTCGGCACACACAAAAAGGTGAAAAATAGAGTGGTGCTCGAAAAGGAAGATGTTAGTGGAATTAGAAGAACAAAGTAGATATAAATGTATAGGTTGTGTGTGAGAGACACATCCCAAGAGCTCATGACTTTACGTAAGGGTAAGGGCTAATGATCAACTAAAATCCACTAAACACCGGACTAGTCAGTCCATGGACCGGACTAGTCCGGTCAGCTTACTGGAACTCAACCGGACAAGTCCGGTTTTGGACCGGACTAGTCCGGTCATGTCTCTGTTGTCCTCTTTAGAGGACTGCGGACTAGTCCATCCAAGCGACAGGACTAGCCCGCTGTAGTTTCTGGAACCACATTTCACATAGCACCGGACAAGTCCGGTTTGTGGACCGGACTAGTCCGGTTAACCCACTGGAAGTAGACCGGACAAGTCCGATCATATACCGGACTAGTCCGATAGTAGGTTTAACAACGGTAACTTTTTGGGAAACCCTATAAAAAGAGGTCCTTCATCTTTTCCCAGACAGAACATGACACATATTATCAAAAACTTGAACCCTAGCGCCGCCACCTGTCCCAAGAGCCCAAAAACACATCTCCCCATACATCTAAGGTGCAAAAAGGTGAAGATCAATCAAATACTTGGATTTGGGATTGGGAGATCGTCGTTTCTTCGTTGTGAGCTCTTGGGGTTTGATTTCTCTACACTCATATTCTGCATTGTAATCTTTTTGAGTGTATTTGATCACCTTCTCTGTAATTCTTGTGGGAGCCCTCAACGTGTGAGTTTGCCCCACAAACTCGGTGATTACCCGTGATAGTGGAGTCAAGTCGGCCTTTGTGGTGACTTGAAGAGGGAAAGGGTTGGGAACCCGGCTCTGTGTGAGTTTCCTCAACGAGGACGTAGATCTCTTGGTGAGATCGAACCTCGGTAAAAACTCATGTCTCTTGTCTCTCATTTGTTTTACATTTTGATACATTAGATTACTAGTTTGCTAGTAATCGTTTTGAGTTCCCTATAAGTTTGCACGTGCATCCATACAATAAATTTAATTTATTAAAACTGTTGTTCTCATTCCGCTGCTAAAAGATTAAATTTGTGAGACACACTTAATTAACTCAAATAATTCAGCACACCGGACTAGTCCGCCCACACCACCGGACTAGTCCGGTCAGTCAAGTTTCTGATAACTTTATTAAGTGTGCAGGAATCCTTTAAAGGCCTATTCACCCCCCCTCTAGGCCACATTCACTAATCACTGTTGTAAATAGTGAGCCCCATAATACCCCTGGTAATTCAAATTATTCACCCATGAGCCATTTGAATTGATTAGAATTCAAATTGGGTTTGGTTTGAATTAATTTCAGCACAAGTTCAGTTTGGAATTCAAATAAAGTTTGAATTTGCCCCACTTAGCTCATGTCAAGATCAACTCCAAATGGAGTGAAAGTTGGTGTGTGAGCTCACAAAAATGTGCTGAATAAGAATATGCCTCCCACTTTTAAATTCATGGGATAAAACAGTTTGAATTTGAATATGGTTTCAAACTGCCCTCTTTCTAACTATACCCAAAATGACCTCAAATAGGTTTTGAATTTGGGAGAAACTTGGCATGGACATCCTTAGCAATGTGTAGGAGTTTCCATATGTCCAGCCCACCTATATCACATGTCGGAAATACCACTTTTGCAATATGTGAGTTTGTTCTCTAATGAGCATGTTGATGGTGGTTACATGCTCTTCATTTGTGTTCATCACCTTTCCTCAAATGAGGTGTGTGTGTATGGTGGTGAACACTTCAAATATGTGTCAAAAACTTTACTCAAGATGCAATGGTGCATATGTATGCTAACCTATGGTGCTGTTTCATTAGATCAGTTTGTACGTGTTCTTTGCATGTTTTAATGGCTTTGCATGGGGTTTTACGATGAACAAGGGTATAAGGATCAAATGTGGATGTGGTGATGATCTTGTCTCAAGATCTAGATCAAACCGATCAACACGTGATCTGTCCACACGAAAAAGCTTCTGCTCAAAGGGATCAAGGAAACAGACGCGAAGAAAAACCGCGATGATGTCGTAAGGTGGTAACAAAAACCTACCTCACTTCTCCCTGGTGGAAGGGCCTTCCTTCTAGCGATGGCAGTAGTGGGGAGCTCATCGGCGGCTCACCGGTGGGGCTCACCGTCGTCTGAACTCTGGCTAGGGGGTGGAAAGTCTAACTCGGCGAGCTGGGGCTAGAGCTTCCAAGTCGCGGACTTAGGGAGGGGAAAATAAGAGTATGTGGTTGCGGCCAGGGTTTCAGGTTCTATTTATAAGGGGTGAAGAAGAGTCCTACTCTGATTAGATTTCAAATAAGAGTCCTATTCAAATTGTTTTGGATCTTAACAACTTATCTCCGATTGATTTGGTTTGCAGTATTCAACGTGGAAGAATTTGTGTCGGTTTCCTCAGTACCGGGTACTCGCGTACAGAGGAAAACTGCTTAAGGATCCCGTCCTTCCACAGGGATAAGCTCCGGAGGCTCCATGTGTCCAGTGGGGGCCGGGCTTCCCTTCTCAGCAGAGGCGGGCTCTGGTTGTCTACGGCTCCCACTCAGCCGCGGTCCCCGACGGAGGGTAGCCCTTGCCGGTGGACTCGTAACCCGAGTCCGTCGGATGCTCCTCACCTGAAAAACACTTATAGCAGCAACCGTGAGAACGAGGGCTCAACAAGACTTAACCGACTCACCTAGGCATGAAACTCTACATGCAGTTTATACGAACATGGGAGGGTAAATTTCAGCAAATGGAAACGCCTACAAGTTCATCCTTAGTTCATCTTTTAGCCACAAGTTAACAGTTCATGAATCTGAAATTTAGTAAGCAATAATTGGTGGCACACATGTAGCGATACAATTATACATATCAGCAGAATTGAATTATAACATTCCATAGTTTATCTACGTTACGACGCAGTGAACAAGTGGTACTCGTCACCGCGAGGGACGACGAATTGACTCGATATACACCTGCAGGGATACCCAAAGAGCACGTCATGTACGCCCACCCGTGGAGCTGCACAGATCGCTCACTCGATGTCGTACGGGACAACCTTTCACCCAACAGACCAAACGTCGAACCGGTCGCACCGAAACGAGCAGGAGGTTCCCTACACAGAGCATCTCTCTATGCCCGTTAGCAGATTTCCACCTTGATGCCCTCAGCCTACACCTATAAATCGGTGCGTTATGACTCGACGCCCGGATGTATAGGTTACATCGGTTTATCAGGGCCCATATATCCGATATGCCTTCGGTACGTTCAATACTTGTTCAGCGGGGCCGCACAAGGATCGGTCCTCAATCGACACGGACAGGGCGGCGCACACAAGACTTCCTCTTGCTGCGCCCTAGCCCCTGCCTAGTCTCATTTTCATTACTAAGGTGATCTCACATCACTCAAACCAATCCCGTGTGTCCCAAGCCTAAACTCACGAGTAGATTCCAACTACTCGACTTGTACCGAAGTTCTATGAATCATTAAGCATAGCCTGTCTACTTGAGGACTTAGACACTACCCTCACTCTTATAGGACAAAGCTAATTATGCACTTGGGGTTTCATCCACCCTACACCTAATGCACATTCATATACCTCATACTAAGTATATAACAAAGCAAAACTTTGTAAAATGGTTTAATGTAAACCGGGGCTTGCCTTGTTGCTGCTGATTAGAGGTTAAAGCTTCGTCCAGAAGAAGGAAGTCGAGCACTTCGAGAGTTTCCTCGCCTTCAGCGACTACACGTCAACGAGATACTATATGTCAATTTAAAGACTATACTCTAGCTAGCCCTCCCCTTTGGGTTCTGAAATTTTTATGGTGGCTTGGTAGGGTCCTAACAAGAGCCTTGACCAAGTTTCATTTGAAACAAAGTTTAATTGAGCTTTGTACAAATAAAAACCTATTTGGTCATTAGTAGAGCCTCTAAGGATTTCCATTGATTTTCATGGCTCCAACCATTACTTTCTGGAAACTAGAATTTGAGATGGTTCTAATGGAATTGGTTTCATGTCATTTGAAGAACTCTAGATGAAGTTATGCCCTAAACAAGATTTGAGAAAATCTGAAAAAATGTTTCTGTACATTTTTCTATTTTCCCAGGGCAGTTCATTAATCACACCATTAGGGTGACTAAATGAATTTGTATGGGTCTGAAAATTTTACTGTGACTCAAGGATTTTCCAATGAACCTCCCAACCAAATTTCAGAATTTTTCATAAAGTAAGTCTCCAGATAAAATTCGTAACAGTTTAAATTTTAGGGAGTTAATTCTGGAAAACTATTGACTTTCATGAGCTGAAATTTATGTTTCTGGAAAGTACTAAAAAATCTGAGTTCAGCAAAATTTGGAGCTTCCTAGCAGAAGTTATGTGCATTTGAAGTTTGAACCAAATCTGAAATTTCAAATAAAGTTTAAACTGGCTGGTGGGGTCTCCGGGCTACGTGTCAGCACCGCAGCAAAATCACACGGGCATCCGCAGAATCTCCCGCGCAGTCGCACGAGATCCCGGTGCCACAGCAGATCCGGCGATATTTAACCCGAGGCTGACACGTGGGACCTGCGGGGCTTCTTCTACCTCGCGCTCCCGCGGCTCCCCGCCGCCCCCCTCGCCGGAGCCCTCGCCGGAAGGCTGTTCCCGTGACCGGAGCTCGACGGCCAAACTGGCCGCCCCCGCCTGAAATTTCTCGGGGAACCCGTTGCTGACCTTGTCGCCGGCCGGTGATCACCGGAATCGGTTGCGCGATGGCGACAGTCCACGGGGTGAGTTCGGCGATGTTGCTATGGCGCTGTCGTGCCTCACAGTCACCTCTGTTGGCTCCTACAGCACCGCCACGACCTACGGAGCCACGACCCAGCCTCTGATCTTGCTCAAAGTCGCGGCAAACCGGACTTCACCGCGCGACCTAGGTCTAAACCCGGCGATGAACGAAAACCCCACGGAGCTCGGTGGTTTCTCGCGGGTTTCCCGTGGTTCTTGACCGTATGGATTCACACAGACGTTTCTAGCTGGTTTTCGAAGCTGGGAAGCGATTGCTTGACCAGCTAGCCCGAATTTTCCGATTAACCGAACACGGGCTATATCACATGCTCTTGGCAAGAACTGAAATTCCGGCACGCACACTCTATGGCTGTGGGGACCACCCCCGTGGTTCACCCACTCCAGGATCGCATAGGGTGGTGCCGTGCGATGCGGCACCAAACAGCACACATGATAAGAATTAAGAACAGCATACAAACTTTTATTTGATATAAAACAGCGGAAGTCTTTTTACAAAACCTATTCATACAGCAGATGTAATATACATGTATGGCCTCTCATCCTAGCTATGCAAAAGTGCAGCCTTCCAGCCCGGGGACGCTACACACTAGCAGCAAGGAACCGGAGAATCACGGCGGCGTGCAAGGCTCCAGCTCGGCCGTGTACCCTGACGGGGGCATCGCCTCATCCTCGGAACCTTTCTCATAACTCTCACCTGCACACAGCTCAAAATATTGCAACCGTGAGCACAATGGCTCAGCAAGTCTTAACCGTCAACCCTAGGCATGGAACTCTACGTGCAAGGATGTGTAAGGTAGGAAAGGACTTTGCAATAAAGACATGCCTATAAATTGAGCCTTGCTTTCAGTTTTATAGCAGCAGTTTAATGAGCCTTAGGCAGCCCCCACATCGAAAGTCCACAATCAAACAAGAAACGCTTTCCTCCGATGTGGTGATGCCCAAAGTGGAATATAAACTTAATTAGCTCTATAACTACAACAATCAAGGTATTCAAGACATTAATAGATCAATACAGCATTTTCAGTTGGCTTATTTCACATCTTACTACGTCAGAGCGCAGTGAACAAGCGGGTACTCAAATAACCGCGAGGGACGGTGATTGCAATCAAGACACACCCGGATAACACGTCACATACACCCACTTTCAGAAGCGTGATTCCACACCCCTTCCTACTCTGTTGTATGCGACAACCTTTCAAAGGCAACCCAAATGCCGAATCGGTCCATCCGTAACGGCCAGGAGGTCCCCGCGTGGAGCGTGACTGTGCCCACCGGCAGATTTACACCTTGCTACCCTCAACCCACTCCTATTTACGGTTGGGTAAGCCTCGACACCTAGGTTAACCAATTACATCAGTTTCCTGGTTCCCATATGCCAGTATGCATCCGGTACTGTTCGATACTTGTCCAGCAGGGCCGCAAACGAACGGTCCTCAACCGACACCAACAGGGCTAAGTACGTGAGACCTCTGCCCACTGCATCCTATCCCCCCTGCTGGGTCTCATTTTCATAACTCAAGCCATTTTCTACCTCTTCTCATTCCGTGTGCTAAATACTATCTCGCGAGTAGCTTCCAACCACTCGTCTTCTACCGAGATCCTAAACATTAGCATGGCATTCTCTACTCGTCGAGTTTGTAAACTACCCAACCCTTTATAGGATTTAGAAGGCTATGCAAGTGGGGTTTCAATCACCCTAACTCTAATGCATACATTTCAACCTATACATAAGTGATACATATAAAAAGCTTTATAAAAGGTACTTAAGTGCAAACCAGGGCTTGTCTGGTTGCGAGTTAAAGGGGAAGTCAGCTTCTGGTGGGAGGACGTCCAAGGGCTCCGGTGCGTCCTCAACTTCGGTCACTAAATGAAATGTAGCAAAATAAATGTATAAGTATTAAGGATTTATAAGAATTGAACTACTATTCATAGCCACTGCTATTTAGGATCCTTAATTGGCTTTGGGATTTTGACAGAGGACACTAGACTCTCTAAGGATGATTTGAGCCAAATTTGGAGACATGTCATTGCATAATGTAGTCTTTAAAATTCCTACAAGTACAATGCTTCTCTGAATTTTGAGCCCAAATCAGGAGATTTGACATAGCTAGTAATGGAATATATGATTAGGGTAATCCTCCATGGTTCTAACAAAAATTTTTTCACCATTTTTGGAGCTACCATCAGAGAGATATGAATTTTTGAAGTTGGGCAAAAGTTCTGAAAAGTTTATGTTTAAATTTGAATTTTCAAATAAAGGCTGAACTTTGGAAGGCAGTTTTGCCTAGCAAATGAACTCCAATGAAGCTCAACTTTTTACTGGAGATCTGTTACTATGAAAAGGATTAGATTCCCAAATTTGGGAATATTTCATAAAGAATTGCTCTTGTAATAAATCCCTAAAAGATTTACTAAAAACAATTCTACAGAAATTCCTTGGCATTTTCATAGCAAGCAATTTGTTCCTCTGTGAAGTACTCCTCATGAGGATTCCAACAAAATTTGTCTCGCTAATTTTGGAGCTTTCTACCCAAAGTTATGTATTTTTCAAACTTGAATAGCTCTCTATTTGAAACCTACACAGAGACTTAACGGGGGGCCCACTCCTCAGGTCTTTCTTCAACCTCCCGCCAGAGAACGCGCGTGCACCCAGCTCAGATCGTGGCATGGCTCGTTCTCCCTCATTTCTCCACCAAATTAGCTCTGGTTTCGCCCTACATGCTCCAGGGAACATGGCGCAGCTGCCGAGCAAGGTTTCCACGCATGAAAACGGCCGAAAACAGGTCGGCACCGGTGGGGCGGCTCGGGAGCTCGGCATCAACGCGTTCTGGCGTGTCCGAAGCTTCTCCCTGCGAGCTACCTTGCCCTAAAGCATGACCAGTGATTGGGGAACATGGAACGCACGCTAAACCTTGCAGCAAACGTCCGGAAGATAGGGTTCACTGGAAGACCGACCCGTTTTTTCCGCCGCCGGCGATTTCTCGTCGCCAAGGGCATGGGATGGCTGGTTTAACCCGTGCTTTGGCATGAGAGGGCGCTAGGGTCACTAGTTTCTGTGGCTTGAATTGTAGAACCGATGATCTACCACGTTGGACGAATTTCCAGCTTTGGTGTGGGTCGGTTCTTCACGTGTACCGGCGCCAAAATCCAAATTCCGGCTAGCCGGCAATGGGGAAGGGCAAGGGGACTGCAGTTGCATGATATACACACATCGCCGCACCTTAGGGAGGTGCTGGACGTGCAGGAGAGGCGTTGGAGCGGCTGGAACTCGAGGAGCAGTGATGGTCGGCGTGCTCTGTCTTCTCCCGGTGAAGAATAGCTCGGGCACAGCGAGGGGAGCTCGGGGATGAGCTGAGCAGCGGTGGAGCACGTTGAGGAGGCGCCGGAGCAGCTCCTGGGTGGCTCAACCGGTGCTAGGGGCGGCTGTAAGGTGCTGAACGTCGATCACAGCGGCGTCCAACGTTTTCTTCGGTGAGTGCTCGGGCAAAGGCTGAAGGAAGACTTCAGTTTATCGTGGAGAAGCGAAGTGGGGTTGTGCCTGCTCTCTACTGATCACCCACGTAGGAAAAACAGCCTTCGGGAGCAAGTCTCTGCAAGCTGCTCAGTGGAGGAAAGCACAGCTCGGTGGCAGCTCGGTGATCAACCGAAGGGAAAACAAAGAGGAGAAAGGAAACTGTGTGGCTGACATGTGGACCCCATCCCCTCAATTCTAAGTCAACTTTTTTCCACTGATATTTCCCCATAGCTACTCAAACTTAAAGGCTTTGCTTCACCTCAAAGTCATAGTTTGAATATGCTGAATTCAAATGGTTTGAATTCATGTGTAGAATTTGAATTGTGTTTGATCATTTGAATTTGAAATGCATTTGAATCCTCCCCTTTGCCTTGCTCCAAAAATATGGCAAACCAAGCCCAAAATTTCTGATTTTTGGCATGGCTGTTGATGCAAATGTGAGGAACACATTTGTGGAACAACATTTGCAAATTGAGAAAACTCAAATTTGAAACTGAATTTCAAATTCAGATTAGAGGGCTTCTCCTTTTAATCCCAAACAAATGTTGAAACTCCTCCAAATGAACTGAAATTTGGAAGGGTGAATATTTGGGCTATGAAGATCCAAGTTATGAATTTAGATCTCCATGTTTGGAAGTTTTTGGGAGATTTGAATCCTCACTTTGAACTTACACCGTTATAATTCAAAGTTTTAATTCCCGTACATGAGCTGAAAATTCTTGCTACCACTTTTTGGGGATTTTACACCCCCCCTTAAAAAGAATCTTGTCCCGAGATTCCAAAGGAAAAGCAAAGTTGGGAAACTTTACCGGGTATATGATGATAGCAAGTCCGGATAATTCGTTCGTAGATATTCCTCGCTTTCCCATGTCGCCTCATCAGCGGTATGGTTACTCCACAAGACCTTGTAGAACCATAAGGTCCGGTTTCTTGTGGCACGAGTCTTTTCATCGATAATCCGGATCGGATACTCCGTGTACGTGAGGTTAGGTTGAAGAACTTCTATGTCTTCTGTGCGGATTTCAGCGGAGGGTTTGAGGCACTTCCTCAGCTGAGAGATGTGGAAGACATTGTGAATCCCTGCGAGCGACGCCGGTAAATCCAAGCGATAGGCCACAGTTCCGCATCTTTCAATGACGGCGAACGGACCAATGAACCGCGGCACAAGTTTACCCTTCACTCTGAAACGATGGACTCCCTTCATCGGAGACACACGGACATAAACATGGTCCCCGATGTCGAAGTGGAGAGGGCGGCGTCTTTTATCCGCATAGCTCTTCTGACGAGATTGAGAAGCCTTGAGATTGGCTTGTAATACTCGCACTCGTTCTTCAGCCTCATTCACAGGTTCAATGCCGTAGATAACTCGCTCGCCTGACTCGCACCAGTTGATAGGCGTGCGGCATTTCCGGCCGTAGAGAGCTTCATACGGCGCCATCTTGATGCTAGCTTGATAGCCATTGTTGTAAGAAAATTCCACCAACGGCAAATGATCGTCCCAATTCTTGCCGTGGTGGATGGCACAAGCGCGTAGCATGTCTTCAAGCACTTGATTCACCCGTTCAGTTTGACCATCCGTCTGCGGGTGATATGCGGGACTTTGGATCAGTTTGGTCCCCAAGGATGCGTGCAGCTGTTCCCAAAACCGAGAGACAAACAGCGCACCGCGATCTGAAATGATGGAGCGGGGGACACCGTGCAAGCACAAGATCTTTGCAATGTACAGCTCCGCATATTGCTTGGCGACGTACTTTGTATGTACGGGGATAAAATGAGCCGACTTGGTTAGTCGATCGACTATCACCCAAATCGAGTCATGTTTGTGAGATGTGAGAGGTAAACCAACAATGAAGTCCATTCTGATATCCTCCCACTTCCACGCCGGAATATTCAATGGTTGCAGCTGTTCGGCTTTACGCATATGGTCGGCTTTCACTCGCCGACATGTATCACATTCAGATACGTACTTTGCGATTTCTCTTTTCATCCGTGTCCTAAAAACCTGGTTTTCAGATCTTGGTACATCTTGTTGCTGCCCGGATGAATAGAATACTTGGACAAATGAGCTTCGTCAAAGATTTTCTTCCAAAGTTTCATGTCACGGGGTACCACTATACGGTCTTTAAACCATAGAGTGTCGTGTTCATCTCTTTGGAAGCACTTCATTTCGCCATTGTCCATCCTTCTCCGAATGTGCGACATTCCCATGTCATTCTTATGAGCTTCCATAATCTCCTCTCTTATGGTTGGGATGAGAGCAAGATTATATAACGCCCCATATGGAACCATGTACAGACTTGGCTCCTCCTCTTCAGGTGGGGTGATGGACAGATTGTTGACATGAGATTTGCGGCTTAAGGCATCGGCAACCACGTTTGCCTTCCCGGGATGGTAGTGAATCTCGATCTCATTGTCTTTGATCAGTTCTAGCCATCTCCATTGCCGCATATTCAACTCCTTTTGAGTGAATATATACTTCAGACTCTTGTGGTCGGTGTAGAGGTGCACTAAGTTCCCAAGGAAATAGTGCCTCCACATTTTTAAAGCCAACACCACAGCAGCGAGCTTAAGATCATGAGCCGGATAGTGCTGCTCTTGGTTACGAAGTTGACGGGAGCCATAGGTGACCACTCTGCCTCCTTGCATCAATACACAGCCAAGCCTGATGCCAGACGCATCACAATATACGTCAAAGGGCTTGGTTGTATCCGGTTGAGCTAACACCGGGGCTGTTGTAAGATGCTTCACTAATGCCTGGAAAGATTCTTCACAAGCTGAGCTCCAAACATATTTGATCCCCTTCTTCAAAAGTTCAGTCATCGGCTTAGCAAGCTTGGAGAAGTTCGGTATGAATCTCCGGTAATATCCTGCTAACCCGAGGAAACTCCTGACTTCGTGGACTGATGTGGGGGACTTCCATTTCAGCACTTGTTCGATTTTGCTTGGATCAACTGCAATACCTTCTGCAGAAAAAATGTGACCAAGGAATGACACTTGGCTGATCCAAAACTCGCACTGGCTGAACTTGGCATAAAGCTTATGGTCTCTTAATCGTTGAAGTACGATATGCAAGTGTTTGGCGTGTTCTTCTTCAGACTTGGAGTAAACCAAGATGTCGTCTATGAACACCACCACAAACTTGTCCAATTCCGGCATGAACACTGAGTTCATGAGATACATGAAGTGTGCCGGGGTGTTGGTGAGACCAAAGGACATGACGAGGTACTCATATAACCCATATCTCATCGAGAAGGCCGTCTTTGGATTATCTTCCGCCTGGATCTTGATTTGATGATATCCGGAGCAAAGATCCATCTTCGAAAATACACTTGCACCCACAAGTTGATCGAAGAGAATATCGATGCGGGGCAGTGGATATTTATTCTTAATGGTGACGGCGTTGAGAGGTCGGTAGTCCACACACAACCTCAAAGTTTCATCCTTCTTCTTGACAAACAGCGCCGAGCATCCCCATGGTGAGGAACTCAGTCAAATGAAACCCTTCTCCATTAGATCGTTGAGCTGCTCCTTCAGTTCAGCCAGCTCGTTCGGAGCCATCTTGTATGGTCTTCGTGAGATCGGTGTCGTCCCAGGTACAAGTTCAATCTTGAACTCGACATCTCTTTCGGTAGGCATGCCCGGAAGATCATCCGGAAAGACATCCGAGTATTCATGGACCACACGAATATCCTCAAGTTTTGTGGCTTCCGTGTTATATGTAGCTGGAGCTTCTTGAACCGAACGGTCAAGAATAAGAACATGTGGTCCATGAAGTGGAGAGTTTAAACGAACCACACGTGGAATGATGTCAAGAACATCACCATGGCGATGTAGCCATGACATTCCTAAAATGACATCAAGTTTTTGACTCTCTAACATGATTAGAGAAGTCGGATATAGATTCCCACCCAATTGTAATGGTGCTCTATAGACCATCCTATCAGCTGTTATTTTCCCACCCGGAGATAATATCAAGTATGAATTATTTGTGGGAATGATAGGCAGTTTATATTTAATAACATAAGACTGACTTATGAAATTATGGGTGGCACCAGAGTCAAAAAGTATGACTACGGGATGATCTAAGTAAGAAAACGTACCCGCGAGGACGGGTTCGCCTTCCGGCACGTCTTCGATAGCTAAGTGGTGGACGTTGCCGGGTTTTGGTGCTGGTTTCTTGGGATGGTTGTGGGGCTGATTAGCACCCTGATATGGTGCTGCACCCCTGCCCTGTAGTGGCTCGGGGCAGTCCCTCGAAATGTTCCCGACACGGCCACACGTGTATCATGTGTAAGATGTCAGGGTCCCGCCGACTTGAGGACGGAATCCCGGTGCACGCTGCTGAAACTGCGGCGCACGCGGGACCATCCTTTGCTGCTTCTGTCCTGCGGTGGATACGTTGGTCGGAAGCCCGGCGCATTATATTGCCAACCGCGGAACTGAGGCGGTCGTGCCGGTGGCTGCCATCTCTGACCGGATGGTGAGCGATACACCATGTGGTACTTCTGTGGTGTTCCACCACTGTTGCTCGCCAATGCTGTAACACCCCAAAACCTGTTTAGAGGGGAATTTAAAATTTTTTGGAGTATTGCATGTGGTGCAGAAATTCAAATTCAAATTGGAATTCAAATTCAAATCAAAACAGAAAAGAAAAAGAAAAATAAAAAAGAAAAAACAAAACCCCCGGCCAGTGGCCGAAACCCACCAGCCGGACCACCATACCCCCGCGCCAGCCCGCAGCTGCGTGCCCCTTTTCCCTCTCACTGACACGCGGGGCCCGCCGTCATCTTCTTCCTCGTGCGCGATCGGCCGACCCCGGGACACCTCTCTCTCCCGAATCAAAACTTCTCCCGGAAAACCGCGTCCCCCAGCCGAATTCTGGTCCCGGATGACTCCGGCTCGATCCCAACAGACACGCCGCCCTCCCCGGCCATATAAACGACGGCATCGCCCTGTTTTTCTTCCCCGATCGGCTGTGTTTTCCTCCCGGTGAGAACCAGAGCTTCTCCGGCCGTTTTCTCTCGATCTTTGCTCGGGTTTTCTGATCTAACACGTCGATCGTGTCCCACCGCCTCCAGGGAGTCACGCAGGTGCAGAAAACTCGGTGGTTTGCGCTCTAGGCACAGCTCCGACGAGCACCGCAGCGGTTCCACCTCGGACCTTGTCGCCGACCGCCTTCCAGGGTCTCCGAGCTCAAGAAAAACCCTGAGGTGAGATCCTCGACCTCCCCTCTACCGTTCTATGCCATGAAATCACAGTTTTAGGAAGTATAGATGAAGATCCGAAGTTTTTCGGCGAGATCGCCGCCTCCCGCGCCGTGCGCCGCCGGGCAGCACCGCCCGCGCACGGTCAGGGCGACGTGGCCGCTTGTGCGTCGTCTATTTTAAATCGCACGGTAGAAATAAAACCCCCGCGTACAAGTTCGGCGTTCTATTCTGAGCCGTCTGTTTTAAATCGGACGGTCCACATCAGCCCCGCATTATAAAGACCTGGATTCTTACGCGCCACCCCCTGGGGATCTCGGAAAACACGAGCTAGCCCTGAAAACTTCTGATCTAGCCCCTGGAACTTCTGAAATTCATGTAAATTTATTTAAAAATCTGTTTTAGCCCCTGGACTTAATAAAAATTAGGAAAACCCCTCTGTTATGTGTAGCTAGACCCCTGGAAATTTATGAAATAATAAATTAGACCCTGTAGTAGGGTGGATTTACCTTTTTGACCCTATATGATTCAGAAAATTGAATATGTGATTTGGATTTAAATTTAAAAAGGTGAGGCAGACACATTGTAAATTCAAATTTAAACTCTCCTAGCACCTTGAAAACTTTAGAATGAGTTAAAAGTAGATTTTAAGCTGAAATGAATCTGTCTAATTGATTGTTCACATTTATTAGTTATAGGGACACATTTTTAGGTTAGGAAATAATTCTAAAAATTGGTAAAATAAATTTAAATTAGTTCACATCAGAGGAGAAGTTCAAAAATATATTATTTAATATTTTAGATCAGAAGCTATTCTGTTTATATGAGGTGTCTTACTATTTTCATAATAAAGTTTACATTTAGGCATAGAAAATAAATCTGAAAACATAGGAAAATAGGTATGCATAACTAGGAAATGATAAATGAAGTTTCCAAATCCAAAGATTTCAGTTTAGTATTTGGTAGAAGATCTGAAAACCCATTTGGAGTAGGAAAATACCTTCCATGCAAACTTGGTAGTTAAGAAGTATATTAATTAAATATAAAGAATTTATTCAAATTGAAAATTCATATATAGTGTGCAAACAGAAATCTGAAATACAAAAGTTAGAAATCATATACAGATGTTTAAAAGTGCATGAAGGCTAAAAATCAACACAGCTAGAGTAAACACAACACTTAGAAATGTGAATGACTATCATATGTATGTATGTGTGGAGTGAAAGTGAACTATGTCTTATGGATTGTTGTTTTCTTTTGCTATGTGTGTTGGCATGAGTAGAACCTGCCCCAGAGCAAGTTCTTCCCTTCCAAGATCAGGACTATCCATTCCCAGAGCAGCAGGAAGAAGGCAAGTGTCCTTGACCACTTTGATCCTATGCTAGGATGTGTAGATAGAATTATTTGCATTGTCAATAGAAATATGAAACCCATGCTAGGAAGTTTCCTTAGAATTTCATTATCTTGTTTCCTTGTAGCTTGGGTTGGGATTTATTTTATCATGTCATTTATTTATATGTTTATGCTTAGCCATGCTTAGAATGGGATAAGTGGGATATGAGATCATCAATTTATTTACCTTACTCTTGAATGAGATATTGTGAGTTATGTAGAGGTAGGGATCGAGGCAAGTTGGATGATTTGGTTGGTGCTGGATGCACGAGACTCGGGTTTGTGTTTAGTACTTGCCTGGATCCTAAGGACCGGTTCATGGAGCATGTAACCTGGCTTTACCGTGCGAACCACATGCTGAGATGGGGCAGCTTGGCCAATTAATTAGGGTATCCCCGGCGTAGTATGGGTGTGTTTATGGTGCGGGGAGTAGGTGTCAGCTGGACTACCATATGAACCGCAAGGCTCAAGAGGGGGCCACTGCAGCGGGGTTGGAGCCTCTTGTATGCTGTTAGGGGTGAAACCTCACTGGGCCCACACTCGTCGGGAATCCCTTTGTAAAGGCTTCGTAGTGATCTCCTGGCTAGACACCTGGGAAGTGGGAATGTGGTTCGTAGCCACTGGCATAATGGAGGTTCTTTTAGTCCACCCGGCAACGGGGGATGAAATCACTACATGTGGGTACAGTGGTGCAAACTCTGTAGAGTCAAAACTGTCATGACAGCCGTGCTCTCGGTCAAGAGCGGCTTGGACTTATTCATGATTAGAGGATGATGACTTTGGAAGTTGTGGATGTTATGTGGGGAGCTTAACATTGGAAATTATGTCATGGTTATTTGATTATGATGATGGGATGGGAGAATGGGACCATTTCCCCTGTGTAGTAATGTAGGTGCTTAATAAGCTAAGGTGGTAGGTAATAATTGCATAGTGCTTTAACAATGAGTTCAACCTCTCCCTGCTCTAGCCATGCATGACATAACTTTCCCACACTTGCTGAGTACCCATGGTACTCAAACTTGCATATTTGTTGGTTTAAATTGCTGCTCAGGTCAAGGGGATGATGTGGTGTACAATGACCAAGACTTCGGCCCCGAAGAAGGATTCTAGGTTCATGGAGTCCCCCGGGCAAAGCCTGTGACGGAGCCCACAAGAATAATATTCCGCTGCTATTCTATTTACATGTTATGAACTTATTATCGTCCATCGAGACGTATGCTTTGTAACACATATTTATATTTGACACCTGGCTTGTAATAAATGATGCTTCACTATTTGTCATCACATGTATGAGAGAATGATCCTGGCATACATGTGACATTCACTCGGTTTTTCTTCGGAGAAACCGGGTGTGACAGAAGTGGTATCAGAGCCAAGGTTGCTCGTAGGAACGTGGACCTAGATAGAAATGGACGTATTTATGGACCCTATTTTCTTAAAAACTATTTTACAAAGGTGTGTGTTGAAAAGTGTTATTTAATGGGGTCACTTTATTCATCTTACCCCAACTTTTATTCAAAATAGGATTTTTGTTTAAAATCTTATCTAACTTAATTTTAAATGCTTTATGTTTTAGATGGTTCGCATGATCCGCACCGCCCGCAAGTCCACCGGAGGGAGAGTTCCCATAGTTGCCCTTGCCCTGAGAGAGGAGAACCGTCCGGTGACGTACCTCTCCTACAGATTGGCAAGAGGAGGCTTGTTGCGCCGTCTTCGACGTATGCTCCACGCCGCCGGCAATACGGGCAAGCTAATCATACACTATAGCTCCACCCGGACCATCCGTGAGTAGCAGGAAGAATGGAGTTCAGAAATGAGGATTATCCATGAAAATCAGCTGCTTAAGATCCACCGCTCTCCATCTTGTCGAGCGACACAGGTCGATGCGAAGAAGGATGTCACCTGGGAGGCTATCACCTGCCAGAGTCACATCTACTGTCGCCACCTGGAGAGGACTGAGTACATGTATGTCCTCCAACGCGAGAGTGGTACAACGGAGTACAAGTACCCGCCAGTGCAGCAGGGCACTTCCCATGAGCACATGGACCTGTGCTTGGAGGATGCTGCTATGCTCAGCACTCGACTGCAGGAGTGCCAGCAGGAGCTTCAGGATGTTCGTGACACCCTGAAGGAGACTGAGGCGTTGCTTCGAGCCAGCTTGAGGGCGAGAGAAAGAGGAGATGGGAATGAACTGTGTGTCACCGTGAATGACACATGGAGTCCTGACTCCCCAGATCACCAGGAGAGTAGGCGTCGCTGCACTTCTCCACCAGCAGCCTCCCAACCCAAAGCGGAGTCAGAGGGCAGCCGCAATAATGAGGAAGATCCTGAGGAGCCAGCTCAATGATACGAGTCGTGTAGAGTCCTATCCCGTAGTTCAGCAGGTTATCGAGTAGTCGAGTCAATACCTTAGTTAATGGTGTGTTAATGTTTGGTGTGTGACGTGAGTTATGGAAGCCTGGGCATTTGTCCACAACCTCGTCTTCGGATTGTTTTGCTTTGATGTGTGAACCCCTATGAATTAAGAGTGCATTTATTTTTGCGTGAGACGTGAAACCCTCATAAAATGTAAATATAATAAGGCCTCAAAAGTTTAAGTTTAAACAAGCAAATTGGGAAGTTAATGCATAATGCTTTAAATTAACATCTGGTTGATCATGATAGGTGGCCGGAAGAGGAAAGGGTCGTGGTGCCAACCCTGCCAACAACAACGATGAGGCTGGCAACCCTCATCTTTCTGGAGGACAAGACAGGGGTGGTCGCCGTGAAGGAGCTGATCCCATCCACCAAATGCTTGAAAATCAAAATCAGCTCATCCAGAGCCTAACTCAAGTGGTGGCCAACTTGCACCAAGCTCCACCCCCACAAGCTGCACCACGCCAACCAAGGTTGAGTGAGTTTCTAGGGACTCAACCTCCAAAGTTTGCAAGTGCTGCTGAACCTCTGGAGGCAGATGACTGGCTAAAGACCATTGAGAGCAAGATGAGGTTCATACAATGCCAAGGGTATGAGAGGGTGCTATTTGCCTCTCACCAATTGCATGGACCTGCTGCTGATTGGTGGACCGCTTACGTGGCAGCCCATCATGACCCTAAGAACATCACTTGGGAAGAGTTCAAGCGTAGTTTCCGCAACCATTACATACCAAGAGGTGAACTCAAAAACAAGAGGAAGGAGTTCTTGGGGCTGCAGCAAGGAAACATGACTGTGAGGGAATACCTCACTAAATTCACCCAACTATCCCGTTATGCACCACGGGACATCGAGACTGATGAGCAGAAACAGGACTGCTTTGTGGAAGGACTTACAGCGGAAATGCAGAGTGCAATGTCTTCCAACGAGTATGAGAGCTTCCAAAAGATTGTAGACAGAGCATTTGTTGTGGAGAGGAAGCTGAAGGCCTTGGAAAACGAAAACAAGAGGAAGGCGGGATGGTCACACCAAGCCTCGGGTAGCAACACACGCCCACGTCTGATGCAGCAACCCGCAGGGCAGACGAGCCATGCTGCGGTAACCTACTCAGCACCGAGAGGGTACAACCCGAACTTCAGGCCTCCGTCAGCACCAGCACAGCCACAACGTCAGTTTCTACAGCAGCCTCGCCCCACATATCAACCCCGACCAGCAGTACAAGGACCCCCAAACCAACCCCAAGACAACAATGGTCAGGCACCTAAGGTTGGGGTGCAATGCTTCAACTGTGGTGAAGTGGGGCACTACGCCCATAAGTGCCCAAAGAAGAAGCCCATGCAGCCACAACAGCAGAATGTGATGGAGGACGGGTGAACCACGTGACCATGGAGGAGGCGCAAGAGGCACCCGACGTGGTAGTTGGTAAGTTTCCTGCCAATTTACACATTGCAACCCTGCTGTTTGATTCTGGTGCTACCCACTCGTTCATTGCTCAAGGATTTGTTGAGAAGCATAATCTAGCAACCACACAAATGAATCATATGCTAGCAGTGAACTCTCTAGGTGGAGAAACAAGGACAAGACAAGTGTGTCCCAAGGTGAGTCTAGACATTAATGGGGTAGTATTTACTGCCAACCTCATAGTGATAGATTCACAAGGGATAGATATTATTTTGGGTATGGATTGGTTGAACCAACATAAAGGAATCATCCATTGTTCGACAACAACGGTGGAACTAACTCACCCTAGTGGCACAAGAGTAAAGTTCATAACTATACAAGAGCCTAGGAGGGACATTAAACTCAATCAAGTTGATGTGGAAGTGGAGGTGATCAGGATCATCAGGGAATATCAAGATGTCTTTTCAAAGGAGTTGCCAGGTATTGCCCCCCGATCGTGAAGTGGAATTCGCGATTGAGCTAGTGCCTGGAACAGCTCCGATATACAAGAGACCATATCGGATGGACTCGAAACAGCTGGAAGAACTCAAGGAACATTTAAGAGAATTGATAGAAAAGGGGTACATTCGCCCTAGTTCCTCACCATGGGGAGCTCCAGTGATATTTGTGCCCAAGAAGGACAGAACCCCAAGGTTGTGCGTAGACTACCGTGCGTTGAATGAAGTAACCATCAAGAACAAGTACCCATTACCCCGCATTGAAGACTTGTTTTATCAGTTGAGGGGAGCTTGTGTGTTCTCGAAAATTGATCTCAGGTCGGGATACCACCAACTTAAGATACGGCAAACTGATATTCCAAAGACGGCTTTCGTATCTCGGTACGGACTGTATGAATACACAGTCATGCCTTTCGGGCTAACTAATGCCCCGACATACTTCATGTATCTCATGAACAAGGTATTCATGGAATATCTGGACAAATTTGTGGTGGTTTTCATAGATGACATTCTCGTCTTCTCCAAAGATGAAGAAGAACATGAGAAACATCTAAGGTTGGTGTTGCAAAAGCTGAGAGAACACCAACTATATGCCAAGTTGAGCAAGTGTGAGTTTTGGCTAAAGAGAGTTCCCTTCTTAGGACATATAATCTTAGAGGGAGGAATCTCCGTAGATCCCGCCAAGATCGAGGATGTACAGAAGTGGAAGACCCCTGAGAATATCTGGGAAGTTCGAAGCTTCTTAGGATTGGCTGGGTATTATCGACGGTTTATCGGGGGTTTCTCCAAGATTTCGAGACCCCTCACCAAATTGTTGGAGAAGGGAATCACATTCAAATGGACACCACAGTGCGAGATGAGTTTTCAGGAATTGAAGAAAAGATTGACAACAACCCCAGTGCTAGTAATGCCAGATATACAGAAGAACTTTTCGGTGTACTGTGATGCTTCTGGAAATGGGTTGGGATGTGTTCTCATGCAAGAGGGGCATGTCGTGGCTTATGCGTCCCGGCAGCTCCGGAAACACGAGAAGAACTATCCTACACATGACCTAGTGCTAGCTGCAGTGGTACTCGCGTTGAAGATTTGGCGGTATTACTTGATGGGGAAGAGGACAGAGATATATATGGATCATAAGAGCTTAAAGTACATTTTCACACAGCCAGATCTCAACCTCAGAAAAAGGAGATGGTTAGAGCTAATCAACGACTTTGATGTCGGCATCAACTATCATCCTGGGAAAGCGAACGTCGTGGCAGATGCTTTAAGCCGGAAGGTGCAGGTCAATAGGTTGAGCTTGAAGGACATGCCTACAGAATTGAAGGAAGAGGTTATAAAACTCAATCTATGTCTAGTGAATAGTGGTGAAGCCATCGCCATGGAAGTGGACTCCACATTAGAGCAAGATATACGCAACGGTCAAAAGACTGATGAGAAGATACAAGAAATCATAGAACTCATCAAGGATAATAAAGCCCCTGGGTTCAGAGAGGATGAAAAGGTACGGTGTGGCACGAGAAAAGAATCTGTGTGACTGAAGTAAAGGAGATCCGTGAATTGATTTTGAAGGAGGCTCATCATTCCGACTATTCCATTCATCATAGGAGTACGAAGATGTTTCATGACCTCAAGAGCAGATATTGGTGGTATGGCATGAAGCGAGATGTCGCGGAACATGTTACCGTATGTGACACATGTCAGTTGGTGAAAGCAGAACATCAACGACCCACGGGATTATTGCAACCACTCAAAGTGCCTGAATGGAAATGGGAAGAAATCGGTATGGATTTCATAGTGGGACTACCCAGGACCCAATCAGGATATGATTCGATATGGGTCATCATCGACGGGCCAACCAAGGTAGCTCATTTCATCCCCGTGAAAGAAAGCTACAGCAAATCCAAACTGGCAGAATTGTACATGTCCAGGATCGTGTGTTTCCATGGAGTACCAAAGAAGATAGTGTCAGATCGAGGGACGCAGTTCACCTCAAGGTTCTGGCAGAAGTTGCATGAAACCATGGGAACTAATCTGAATTTTAGTTCTGCCTATCATCCCCAAACCGACGGGCAGACGGAAAGAACCAATCAGATCCTTGAGGATATGCCGAGAGCGTGTGCACTCAAGAACAATAGGAGTTGGGATAAGAACTTACCGTATGCGGAGTTCTCCTATAACAACAGCTATCAGGCTAGCATGAAGATGTCACCATTTGAGGCTTTGTATGGGAGGAAGTGCAGAACTCCACTATTTTGGAACCAAACAGGGGAAAGTAAAGTGTTTGGGCCCGAAGTACTACAAGAAGCCGAGGCGAAAGTGAGGGAAATCCGCAACAACTTGAGGATAGCACATACACGACAAAAGAGCTATGCCGATGTACGAAGAAGAGAGCTCATTTTCAATGTGGGGGACTATGTCTACCTCAAGGTGTCCCCTATCCGAGGACTTCGTCGTTTCAAGGTGAAAGGGAAGTTATCACCTCGATACATCGGACCCTTTCAAGTTCTGGAGAGGAAAGGCGAAGTGGCATATCAACTAGAACTGCCGGCTCGCCTATCAGATGTGCATGATATATTCCATGTGTCACAACTCAAGAAATGTCCTAGGACGCCCGAAGAGATGTTACCCATGAATGAGATTGACGTAACTGAGGATCTGTCTTATGCCGAGCAACCATTCAAGATTTTGGAGACAATGGAACGCCTCACAAGAAATAAAAGAATCTGGATGTGCAAGGTGCTGTGGAAGCATCACTCGGAAGAGGAAGCCACATGGGAGCGAGAAGACGAGCTTAAGGCACAGTTTTCGGAATTATTTTCCTAGAACCACCAATCTCGAGGTCGGGATTTCTTTTAAGGGGGGTAGAGCTGTAACACCCCAAAACCTGTTAAGAGGGGAATTTAAAATTTTTTGGACGTATTGCATTTGGTGCAGAAATTCAAATTCAAATTGGAATTCAAATTCAAATCAAAAAAGAAAAGAAAAAGAAAAAGAAAAAACCCCCAGCCAGTGGACCGAAACCCACCAGCCAGCCCACCATACCCCCGCGCCAGCCCGCAGCCACGCGCCCCTTTTCCCTCTCACTGTCAAGCGGGGCCCGCCGTCATCTTCTTCCTCGCGCGCGATCGGCCGACCCCGGGACACCTCTCTCTCCCAAATCAAAACTACTCCTGGAAAACCGCGTCCCCCAGCCGAATTCTGGTCCCAGGCGACTCCGGCTCGATCCCAACAGACACGCCGCCCTCCTCCATCTATATAAACGCCAGCATCGCTCTATTTTTCTTCCCCGATCGGCTGTTTTTCCTCCCGGTGAGAACCAGAGCTTCTCCGACCGTTTTCTCTCAATCTTTGCTCGGGTTTTCTGATCTAACGCATCGATCGTGTCCCACCGCCTCCAGGGAGTCACGCAAGTGCAGAAAACTCGATGGTTTGCGCTCTAGGCACAGCTCCGACGAGCACCGCAGCGGTTCCACCTCGGACCTCGTCGCTGACCGCCTTCCAGGGCCTCCGAGCTCATGAAAAACCCCGAGGTGAGATCCCCGAGCTCCCCTCTACCGTTCTATGCCATGAAATCCCAGTTTTAGGAAGTATAGACGAAGATCCGAAGTTTTCCGGCGAGATCGCCGCCTCTCGCCGCCGTGCACCGCCGGGCAGCGCCGCCCGCGCACGGTCAGGGCGACGTGACCGCTTGTGCGCTGTCTATTTTAAATCGCACGGTAGAAATAAAACCCCCGCGTACCGGTTCGGCGATCTAATCTGAGCCGTATGTTTTAAATCGGACGGTGCACATCAGCCCCGCATTATAAAGACCGGGATTCTTACGCGCTTCCCCCTGGGGATCTCGGAAAACACGAGCTAGCCCCGGAAACTTCTGATCTAGCCCCTGGAACTTCTGAAATTCATGTAAATTCATTTAAAAAACAGTTTTAGCCCCTGGACTTAATAAAAATTAGGAAAACTCCTCTGTTCTGTGTAGCTAGACCCCTGGAAATTTATGAAATAATAAATTAGACCCTGTAGTAGGGTGGATTTACCTTTTTGACCCTATATGATATTAAATTCAGAAAATTGAATACGTGATTAGGATTTAAATTTAAAAAGGTGAGGCAGACACATTGTAAATTCAAATTTAAACTCTCCTAGCACTTGGAAAGTTTACATTTAGGCATAGAAAATAAATCTGAAAATATAGGAAAATAGGTATGCATAGCTAGGAAATGATAAATGAAGTTTCCAAATCCAAAGATTTCAGTTTAGGATTTGGCAGAAGATCTGAAAACCCATTTGGAGTAGGAAAATACCTTCCATGCAAACTTGGTAGTTAAGAAGTATATTAATTAAATATAAAGAATTTATTCAAATTGAAAATTCATATATAGTGTGCAAACAGAAATCTGAAATACAAAAGTTAGAAATCATATACATATGTTTAAAAGTGCATGAAGGCTAAAAATCAACACAGCTAGAGTAAACACAACACTTAGAAATGTGAATGACTATCATATGTATGTATGTGTGGAGTGAAAGTGTGAACTATGTCTTATGGATTGTTGTTTTCTTTTACTCTGTGTGTTGGCATGAGTAGAACCTGCCCCAGAGCAAGTTCTTCCCTTCCAAGATCAGGACTATCCATTCCCAGAGCAGCAGGAAGAAGGCAAGTGTCCTTGACCACTTTGATCCTATGCTAGGATGTGTAGATAGAATTATTTGCATTGTCAATTGAAATATGAAATCCATGCTAGGAAGATTCCTTAGAATTGCATTATCTTGTTTCCTTGTAGCTTGGGTTGGGATTTATTTTATCATGTCATTAATTTATATATTTATGCTTAGCCATGCTTAGAATGGGATAAGTGGGATATGAGATCATCAATTTATTTACCTTACTCTTGAATTTGATATTGTGAGTTATGTAGAGGTAGGGATCGAGGCAAGTTGGATGATTTGGTTGGTGCTAGGTGCACGAGACTCGGGTTTGTGTTTAGTACTTGCCTGGATCCTAAGGACCAGTTCATGGAGCATGTAACCTGGCTTTACC